>OW971899.1:2625000-5242500 GCA_943193645.1 Acentria ephemerella | reverse complement strand
TCTATTTCTATATTCCTTTACATTAACGAATTAATTTCACATTTAGGGCTAAATTAAAAATTGGAGTATTAAGGTTGATCTGAGCTATACCTGTTTACTAATTGAGCTTAATTGGAAAATAGTTTCATATGTGCTTGTTTCTCGTATATATTGTTTTATCCACAAACTTCACTATTTGGTGAACTCTGTTTAGAAAACTACTACCAACTACCAACCAAACCACGCGGTAGATTTCTCCCCTCACTACTTCACGGGGTGCAATTACTACGTAATTAATAAGTAAGTTTTTATTTTATTTACAGATCTTTAACATCGTCGAGCGAGTCTCAGTGCCATGCGGGACCCCCGGCGGCTCCCTGGGCGTTAACCACAGACTCCAATCAAATCAATGTCATTATACTGGGTGTAAGTAAAATAGATGTATATGACAGTGTTAATTTATATAAATAAAATAATAATAATAAAACTGCCACACGGATTTTTATAAGTTTGAGAAAAGTATACATGGTTTTGATATAAATTTGGCGCTGGTTCTGAAGAACAAATGCTAAATATAATGGTGCATTTATTATACAATTTCATATTAAATTGTATTCAATTTTTGACCATGACAAATTAACTCAGGTTAACTAAGTCTTCATCTATTAAAATTAACAATAAGACGATTTACGATCTAGACTAGCGATTGATGTCCAATACATCGCTAGTCATAGATCGTAGATTATTGCCGCAGAGGCATTTATTAAAACAATAATGAATTTCAAATTTAAAGAAATCGCTTTCCCATTATCGAATATCTGGAAAGTATAAGGCACTAGCTCCACAAATCTATATATGTATCTGAATTTATCTTTGTGGTTTCTTAAAAACTGTCTTAATTTGCTTGAATTCCTATTTGTGCTTTATGCATCCTTTTTCTATACATGCTAAGAAAAACTTATGACTTTAATTTAGAAATATGGTTTTGTTAATAGATTAATTTAAAAATTTAGGTTTGCAGGATTCTGTGGCACCTTATTAGTTCTTGCATGAAAAAATGTTTTAACACAGTCCAAAGCTTGAGCAATTAATAATATATTGTGTCCATATCAAAAGGTTGAAGGAGTTGCGGGTGAATTTAGCAAGCGTCTACTAGCTGGCTGCGATTCAGAAAGGCGTGTGTCAGTTCAGGGCCAGATGTGGCGTGTGGAGCAACGGGTGCGGACCGATGACTTCAGTGCTGACACTACTGCTATAGACGACGACGCGCCCAACGGTCAGTCAATTGTTCTTAAGTTAGTCACTTAATATCGTTAGTCAGTCACTGAGCAACCTATTATCATACTTTTAAAATAAATGCCAATCAGTTAATTTTAACGAGAAAAAAATTATTTAATTAAATTTTAATAAGAAAATTAAAAGCGTCGGTGTCTTAGTACGTAAATTACATTGTATTACATGCGCAAGATAGTGTATCGAACCCCGCCGACGCTTTTACGATTAAGGAAAACATCGTAAGGGAACCTGCCCACACTTGTGACGAGATTCATAGGTTGTGTGTGAAGTTGACCAACCCGCACTAATTTAGTGTGGCTCGAGAAACTCGGTGGGGACGCAAATGAGCTGTTGATGATTATAAATTGGTGATTATGAAATTATAAAAGTAAAAAGTGATTAGTTGAGCTTTAGAAAGAAAGCAAAGAGAGAAAGCTAAAACGTTGATTCATTGAGAGCACTTTTTTGATTGATATGCGAGATTAAAATTAAGAATTTTTAGTATTCCTACTGAGGTGCGGCTGGTTTCTATGTAGGAGTTCCCGTTACCTCCTGGGTTTTGGCCTTTAATATCCTTAATAGTGAACAGGCAATTTAGAAACCCTAAATGTGGCCAGAAAGAAGCCACTCTTTACTCTCTTTAGAACTTAAATTTAGTTTCTTATATTGTGTTTTAAAAATGTTTCCTTTATTCAAGTCTTTAATTCAATTTCTGTTTTTTTTAGGATATTTTTGTGTCTTCCAAGATCAAGAATCGTTTGAATTTATTCGAGGGTGTGCCGAAAAAACACTTCTGTCAAGTCTCGAGCAAGAAGACAAATTACCATTCCAAGTAAGTATTTTTTTAGTTACAGTCTATTGTCTTTTTTAAGGCGAAATAATCTGACAGGTAAAATAGTTAGACATTTAAAACACCCATTAAAATTTTAGGGTTTACCGCTGGTAGTGATGTTCGTTCAAGACGAGGGCATGGACAAAAAAGAGTTGGCCAGGTTGCAAGAGGAGGGACAGAATCTCGCGGATAAGTAAGTGATACACGGAATCAAATATTTCGAAAATTGTTTAGCAACAGAATATATGATTGAGAAGTTGAGAAGAAGAAGATAAACTTGACACCAACAAATTATAAATAGCAGTGAATGATCCCAAAGTTAATACAATCGATCTTTGTGTAGTTTTTTTTTAATTTACCGACTAAGCAACCCAACTTTCGTTACAGACTAATTTTGATATTTTAATATATTTATTCGTTATCTAGTTAGTATCCATAACAAAAGGTTATGTTGAAATTTAGAAGGCTTGTTGTTATAGGCTATTGCTGTGTGTACAAATAGATCAAGCCCCTGTGCACCATTTCTTAACCAATCAAATTTGTTAATAGTTTACACTGCTCCTACATGGAAGCCTCAGTGAACGAGCTAGGCACTGAAGCGCTAACATCAGACGCGGTACAAGAACTGGTTCGAGCTAATAGAGAGAAGGCGAGCTACGCACACCTTTACAGAGATCTTATTGTGTGCTTTGACTCTGATATCAGGTGAGTAATTATAGGGACTTAACAATTTCCAAGTTACGCTTTACATATTATATTGTGATTTCTTCACCATTGTTTCTTGTTTTCCTAGGTTTTACTGTGGTAAACATTAGTTATTAATTATAAATATTAAGGTACATATCAAATTATAATTAATGTGTTTGCAGAGCAAACATAATTACTAATCATTAAAATTATTTTGAACATAATTATTTTTATATTACAAATTTTAAATTTAATTCTATGCACGTAATAAAACCCTTTACCATTATTAATTAAAATTCGTCAATTGTTATCTCACTGTGTCCTGTGAGCTCCGTGGTCCGATCTCCCTGTCTAATACTGTTGTTTGAACAAGAGCTCTGACCACAAAGGGGGAATTTTTGCTTTTAAAAGTTTTTACCTCTACCTTGTATGTCACTTCAAGGAAATGACAAGCGCACTATTAAAATTTTCTTTTCGTTCGCAGTCACCACATTCGATACTCAGGTCCTTTTTTTTGTAGTTTTCTAAATATTAATGTGAATTGTTTCAGAATAATGGTCTGTATGTTCTGCGATGATCCGTACTCGCCTGAGAGGGTTCTCAGTCCGCTTCTACTGCACAAAGCGTGCTTCCTAACAGGAGATAGGTCTATAGTTATTGAGACATTCCTGGGAGATTCTAAGCGGAAAGTTGAGGTGAGTTTTGTGATGTTATATAATGAGTTTGTTGACAATATTTAATGCAAAATGCATCTTTCAGAAAAAAAATTCGTAAGTCACTTTTAAGATGTAGTTTCTGCAATAGATAAATAATTACAGCTAGGATGTTTTGTTCTCTGTAGTACTACTACAATGAATAATGTTTCGAACATGTTACATTCTACCGTTGTTAAACTATCATCTTTTTTTTGGAAATTATTAAACTACCCAGCTTTGTAATAATCTGTCAGCTAATGCTTAAGGTTTAATATTATTATGTTCTTTTTACACAGGTAATAATATCAAGTTTCCATGGAGCTACACAGTTCAGAGAAGAACTGATTCACGGTTTCATTCTTATCTACTCTGCTAAGAGGAAAGCCAGCTTGGCTACGTTGAAGTAAGATTCATATTTTGTACATTCTTATTAAACATACTGCTGAAATGTATCAAATTTTTAATAGTTTGACTTTGGAAATTTAACAGAACATTCCGCTTAATTGTAGTGTAGTTAGAAGACTAATGTTACTTCTGCATCACAATATTTCGTCTTTTTGATTTGTATCACTTATATAATGTATACATGTATTTATTTGTATTTCGTTATTAACTTTGTGTTGCTTACTGTAAATTTGTCTCATAACGACATGTGTGAGTTTGCAATTACCTTAATATTATTGCAAGCTTCAACTATCTATACTAATAAAAATCTAAAATCTAGTAGTCATAAACAACAGTTCGTTCCATATCTTACAGTAAGTTAAAATCACCGAACAACTCAGAGTTTGAACTTAGAACATCATAGTATCAGGTATTGTTACCAAACTTCAATATGTAATGTTTTACAGCGCCTTCTCAATGAACATCCCTAACCTGCCGATACAAATGGTAGCCGTGACGGACGGCGGTGGCTCTGCAGCATCAGCGTTCTTCGGCACTGATGTAGGGCATGCGCTCATTACTGAAGGCAACGCTACCGCTGATAGGCTCGCCGCTCACTTCACCACGTACACCTCTAGCGCCGAAAATAAGTGTAAGTTATTTAAACGTGGAAATATCTTTATTAAAAATTCACCAAAAATCATAGTGTTACTGTATGATGGGGAATAAAAACAATATATAGAATTATACTTGACAAAATTACAAATAAATTTTGTATCATCATCATTATTTATTCGTCCGACTGCTGGACTACTATAGGTCTTCCTACATATGAGAAACAGGTGAGGTATTTGAGAAAAAATTCACCACCATGCTGGCCCAATACGGGTTGAAGGGTAAAAGCGGTTGCCGTAACAAATGGGACGAAAAAACAAATTTGATTGAGCCATCCAGGGACTAACCATGGTAAAAGTTGCTTCGTTTTCGCTATCAAAGCCAGAACGTTCGAGCCACTACGCGAAGGAGATCGTTTGTATTTTGCTTGAACGTAAATTTTCTGTGTGTTACTGTTCAAAAATTTATTTATATAAAACTCAGTTCTATTGCCAGCCAGAGAGTTTATAAAATAATGTGAAAAGTGTTATTTATTGTCATAAATAGAAGAAAATTCTGTCTATGTCTCCACTCGATAGGTGTATGAGTGTTTTTTGGTTGCAAGCTAAGGTTATGGTACACGAAAGAAACCACTATACTCTGTACATTTTTCTCTATCGTGTTAATGGACAGTTTCGTATATCGAAATATTAAGTACCAATGTTGTCAGTGTTGACTCATCATTACAACATCAATAAGTTTAAGACGTTGAGATGCGGAACAATTGTATCCTATTGGATATAATTGAGATTTTTATCTCAAACACACGAATACGTGTATGTGGTCCAGAACTATGCTTACCATTTCTTGGTTTTATATATTAATAAAGAATTTGTATGATACAGCCGCCTTCTACACGCCGTTCTTCAAGGAAGTATGGGAGCGTAAGGGCGAGATCGAACGAGCGTTTAGAATGGAACAGCCTCCTGCGCATAACTTGCCCGACGTAGCGTCGGCTAGACCTGCGCCGCCACCTAGAAACCATTCCTATCATTCTAATCACAAGTAAGTATAACATAAAGCCTTAATGGGTTTATTTACGATTACGAGACGATTTAAAACAACTTAGTAAATGAGTCTATTTAAATAAAGATATTTTGACTTTGAGATAAAATTATGATCACCTTAGATTTAAATTAAGTTATTATTTTATCTTAAAAAAGGTTTATCTAAAAGATACCGTTACACAATAGTAGTAACACAGAAGAATAGTGATATAAAAAAGAAAATTACAGAGTGTCCGCTGGTGTGACCGTTGGTCAGTTAATGCTCAGTAGCCTTGTTTACTTAGCCAGACGTCCCGGGTACGGATCCCGGTAGAATAGTATAATTACGAATATTTGTACAAATGGATGTTTGTATGTTTATTTATTATATTTTTGATATGTATATACAAATTACTGTCTATATTATTCCGTTACTTAGAATCCATAACACACTTATTGATGCTTAATTTAGGCTAGATAATAGATAAAAAAAAACTCATTAGAAGTAATGAGCTTTTTCCTCCCTTATGTATCATACCCCTCATTTTTTTATTTGTACTATGTTTTTTTTGTTTGTGAAAGCTTTTCATGTACAAAATATGCGTGGAAGTACCAAACGAACTACCAACTACTTTCCACTAATATCATATAAATAGTAAAAAAGTTTAATTTGGTTTATCAGGATGGACCACAAACTGACCAACTCCTTGGATCTCCTTATCGGACCCGACTCCCGCGCTGATATCGACTCCGAATATAGTGACACCATGAATAACAAGAATAGAGGATTTCTCAAAGGTTTGAGCATCCTTCTTTTTACCGGAGTATTTGATTTATTAACGAAATAATAGTCGTTAAAAATTATATATATCCAAATTACTTTCTTTCTAGGTTTTAGCGTATACCCGCCTCCAAGTACTCCGCCAGAACCCGCGCCCCCTGATCACAGAATGCACGATTTATCGCGTAAGTCATTATACTGATTTTTAAAATTTTTGAGTTTTCATATTGAAGCAATTAAATCAACTTGTAATGGATATAAAAATATATTTAAAAATATATGAATGGAACTTAAATTGTATGGAGCAATTTTTCTTGGTTTAATTATGATTAAACATTGTTAGTTTCTCGTATTGAAATGGATCACATTTTAAAATATACTTTTACGTGAATGCAGCGGATCTCAACTGCTCGGAGGATTCGCTGAGCACACATGAATCAGGTGATTGCATGAAGCGAATACGTACCTTATTTCACACGGGCAGGGTTGAGTTTTGTTTGTAGATGTCATAGATGATTATTATTTGTTATGAATGCGATTTGCGTTTAAATTGTTGCATGAATTTTGTTTTTAATTGTGATTAATTGTTTTTTATGGTAGAGGTTATTTTAATTATTTATTTTTTATATTATTACGTATAATTAGCACGTTATACTATAGTGATTAATTTTTCTATTGTGAAATGACTTTGTGACGCATGAAGACGCCAGGTGCCTACTACTCTTAAAGTATGTTCTTTATCATGATTCAAAATGAGTTCTATTAATAACCGACCTTGGTACTATCCTATTAAGGACCGATTAACGATTCTAATTTTGAAGGAATATGATTTTCACATTTATTTGTTTTTCTCATACATATTCATACATATTCCCTGTTGTGACGATTTAAAAGAACTTAGTAAATGATTCTATTTAAATAAAGTTATTTTGACTTTGACTTTGACTTAAGAATACTTTAAGAGTACTTGCGCAGGATTCACACACGTTTTAATTAAAATTGCTTCTGAGCACAATTACTTGTTTTATATATTTAAGAAGAGGCTTGACCGTACCACTGAATGAATCTATATACCTCCTTTTACGTAAGATTTCATATTTTAGTAGGAATATCTTAGAAAATTTTATCCATTAGAAAACCATACACGACAGTTCTTCAAAAACGTACTTCAGAATAAGGCCCACTATCTTATAAACGCTTATTAAACCTATCTCAGTTTAAACATTGTTGTTTCTATCATTCATATGTGCAATGAAAAAAATCAAACGTTGTTTAATAGTGTTTGAATTAAAAATTGATATTAATAAGTGTTTATAAGTAAGACCCCTTAAGGTCAACTCATGCTAGCGCAGAGTAACGTCATATTCTTTGCAGTCAAAAGATGGCACCCCAATCAGCGTTAGTCGTAGATATACGTATGTTTCCGGCGTTTTTTTTTCCACAGAAGTAATATCAGCCTTACGTTGTATGTTGTATGTATGAGATAAGGGTGAATTAGCTATATAAACGTTTTGATGAACCTCGACTCTGCGCTGGCCTAAGTTGTTATTTTAGTAGTTTCATTTGCGCCAATTGAATTCTCTTTTCCGTTTACTTATTAGGTAATTAATCTAATCAGATATTCAAACAGAAATATGTCTGATAGAGAGTAGAGTACTCTATATTCTCACTACTGGATCATGATGTTGTTTAACTTCGAAGTCGAATATATGGACGATGTATATTATTAAACTGACAAACAACTTTGTAGTCCAACTGCAGACAGTGTGAACTTAAAATGTCTGCATTCTTTTTTAAATTCTTAACGGGGTAGCTCTTTGCCTTCATCTCACTTGATAGTAAATGATGATAAGGCCGAAGATAGTAGCGAGTACAACCAAATTACACAACCACAAAGTACCTGGCTCGCCTACAACTGTCGGGACACAGCAATGCTGTAAACACTGTTATAGCAGCAGATTTAGGTAAGATGGTTCTTACTAGCCAGGCGAACTTAGCAAAGGTCCCACCACCAACTAGAACTTAGAAAAAGCACTTCTCGGAGTCCGAACTACAATTTGACAGTCTGAGTACACACAGCAAAGTGCAGTGATACACATGCTGACATTCTGTCTATAGCGTAAAATAATAGCTGCCTTGAATTATATCAATAGCGTTTTCAGTCACCTCACTTTTATTAAATACTGGTACCGAAATAGATGGAGGCGGTCTATGGCAGCCAGCGAGCTATGGACACCGGGCGTTTACAACGGGACGAACCAGGCCTCATCCGCAGCAGCAACGACCGAGACATTCTCAGACGCTCAAGGTAACAATAATTTAAAACGTAAGTGTGATATTGGTTAAGTTTGACTAGGGGTCTACAGCATATTACATCCGACTTATGACATGTTTTGCGAATAATGATAGTTATTGTTTTAAATTATTTTATTTTATCAGTAAATATTGTTGCAGCAACCGGGTAAATTGGACTTGAATAACTATACAATGGTGAGCGACGCTTTACAGCATATAACCATTGGACCTTCTCAGTCTAGGGAACGAAAGGTGAGCATACCGCACGCAAGATGGCTTGAGTTTAAAGTGCACACACTTAAAGTAATCCATCTAATACTCTCAACTTGGGTGCAAAAACTGCTGTCGTATTTGACAATTAGAATGTTGTATTCAATTTTACCTGCACATGCCTTATATAGTCTTTAAAAATTTAAGTTATTTGACAGTACTACTTACATTTGTTACCCTTTTTAAATATTTGAGAGAAAGGGATAACTGAATGTCTGAACAGAATTAGGTCTGTTGTTTTTGCCGGTTCACATTGTTGACTGTTTGTTTTTACAGTCCCAGAGGTCCGGCTGGTCGCATGCTAGCAACCAGCAGAGCGGGCACCATCACCATCCTTCAGGAGTCAGTTCTGAAACAGAACTAGATGCGCAGTATGCACAGGTATATAGGAATAAATAGCTCTGCAGTCCAAAGATATTGAAAATTATTATGATCTTCAAAGGAACACTGATATTTTGAGCCCTAACTTCTGGTTTAAAAGCCACTGACCTAGGTTGCCAAGTATTCACTTTAATGTCATCACAAAATGGTATAATATATCAGAAAAATATTATCCTTTGTATTATTAGTTTTGAAATTTGGGTTAAATTTAATTATGCATTTTCTCATTTTTAGGTATACTATAGTTCGTTGTTTTAAGTTTCTTTATTAAATTATGATTTTGTTGTACAGATAAAAGAACCAAATGAATATATGGAGGCACCGTCAATGATGAGACTGAGGAGGCACCGGAGACATGAGAAGACACCTCTGCACCAGCCATGTAAGTTAATTTGTTCAATCGTATTATCGTCTAGTTTCCGCCTGCATGGAGTTTGGTCACTCGCTAATATTATATAGCCTAGACTTTCCCCGATAAATGGACTTTTAACCAGCCGGTAATTCCAGATTACTCCCTACAACCTCAAAAACTTGACCTCTTTAAGATATTATACAAAAATTATATTTTGATTATTTCTGTTATAATTTTTAGAACAAATTATTCTCAAAGTTACCGAAGTGAAGCTGGTTTCGCGTCTATACTTTATCCTATTATGAATTTCAAAGCATAGCAGACTTTAATTGACTATAGAGATGGAAGTTATCGTTTGGTTAGAAAGTACCTAAAGTAACAAAAACTACTAACGCAAAAAATTTCAATTTCATCTTTACCACTTTAAAATGTTATGTACTTTTGTGATAGATAATGATTAAAACCCTTCTCGTCGCATTGGTTTTTACATAAAAACTTCTATTACTGACTTTAGATAATAATGAAATCAGTTGAAGACCCCTATATCGATTAATGAACAAGCCCTACTTGGATGTATCGATTGACAAAATTTGACATTATAAATTGACAGAGGTATTTCTTAAAAATTTTTACATTAGAACTGCACAAATCATTTTTGTGTCAAGTCAAGATGGCATAATATAGTCGTTAGATATTTGTACATCTATGTGCCAATATTTTTTAATACATTTGCTCAATTTTTTGTAAATATCTTTGACGTTATTTTTATTGTTATTTTAGTCGCAGTAGTGCTTTTTGTTTTCCTCCTGCATTTATCATCCAAATGCATGAAGGATCAAAAATCAATTTTTTTAAACATATTTTATTGGCTCTTCAAAACGTTTAATATAACTCTCATCAATTGTTCAAACTGTTATATAAATAATTACTCGTCCAAGGATTAAACTGTTATTACTTAATTTCATGTCGCTGTTTTATTTTTTGGGAAATTTATTCAAAAACGTCTTTGGATACACGTGCGGAATTGTCATTTCTACTCGTCCCTAACGTTACGTACATAACCGGGGAGTGAAGAAATGATATAGTTTCGCTCGTATCCCGTGTGTAGTGGTATGTATGTAATTATGTGTGTTGTGGCAGCGTTCTCTGAGACGGACAGCTCGGGCTCGAGCGAGACGTCGGGCAGCGCGCGCGTGCACGCCCGGCGCCGGCACCACGCGCACCACGCGCACCACGCACACCATGCACACCATGCACACCACGCGCCGAGACACTACAAGAAGAGGTGAGGTTACCACCGCTCCTCCCAAACGTTCACTGTCGTATCTGCTCTCATCATTTTCAATAACATATCATTTCATTATATTTTTCCCGTAAGTCTTCAATTAAAAGAGATCCTATAGTATTATCCAAGAAAGAAAAATGGGCATTATAAAATGAAGATGATGTCACAAAGGTTGCACAAAAATAAAACCAAATTGCATTCTCAAAATTGGAGTTCAGACCGCGACGACAGTGCATAGTTTAGAGTTTTTGTGCAGAAACGACAACAAATTAGCTTAGTGAAATTTATTGCTAACAACAAAATCTATTGTAAATATCCGACCAAAATACTATGAAACAAGAATTAGATCTGCGCTGACCTTGCGTCTTACCAGGTCAGTGAAAGATTCAGATACGTTAGCACGCTCATTTTATTCTTCCTTATAAGAAATAAATCTATTCTAACCTAAAATAGTCTGATTAAATTTAGATACACACAGATTAGGGTTATCAAATTTAATTTTATAACGTGGAATTAACATATAAATGAAATAATAAATACTTTTATAACAGGTCATTAGGTAACTTAGTAGCGGTACAGAGTCCAAGGGTTCCTAAACTGGGAATGTTTGTGGGCCCACCGGAGCTACCCACTGGATATCGGGCGCGGACACAGGAGGATAAAGGTAAAATATTGATGTTTATCTGGAACGTACATAAATATACTAACCATATTAATATACAACTAGGTTCTTATGACGAAGTATGCAGTTGTAATGTTCCTGTGTTATGTTATGTGGGAATCAGGTAGTAAGTAGTAACCTCCTAAGGTTACCTGGAAGAGATCGCTTTTAGCGATAAGGTCGCCCTTTGTACAAAATTAGTTAAGTTTTTTTTTGTGTGTTTCTCTTTTTGAATTGGCTGATGTACAATAGAGAATTATTCTATTCTAAGTAGTAAGGCGCCGAATCATATCACTATATATTTTATTTGGTAAAGAAAAATCCCCACCTCAACGAACTCTGGTTGGGAACTAAATATAATAAGGTTTATGATGAAATACTTACAAAAGTGCTTTGAATACAATAAGGATTTTAAGATAAATTAAAATATGCACTTGGTTTTAAATATGCCCATGAATAAATAACTATAATTGATTCGATAAAATGGTATCGACTAACTGGTAACAAGGAGAAACGTCTTCGTCAACGGCTGTTTGCCGTATAATGAATAGTCTGAGACATGAAATCGAAACAAAGATTTTTTTTTAATATTGCCAATATTAATGATATGGGGGAAGGATTTGCTATAACATTACGGTGTTATAGCACCACGCTACACAATCTTACTGTAGAAAATTAACAACTTTCTGTTTAAGAGCAAATTTAAAACTGCTGCTTCATATGAAGCTGTCATATCTGTTATAATTAGACACTAAACAGGGGAGACAGGTTAAGAATGATATGGTAAATTATCCAGCAGCCAGCGAGTCCAGCGAAGGTAGCTCTGACGGCGAAAGCAGACGGCCGCGGCCGCTGCCAGTACCTCCGCACCACGAGCCCGCACATAAGGTAATACCACTTATGGCCTCATATCAATAATATTAATTTGTGTCAAAACGTCATAAAAAATTAAGCAATAAAATTGTCCTTTGAATTAGCTAAACACAGAACAGAGCAGATCATAATATTACAATTTTACTATAAATATTCTGCACATTTAACTATAGTATAAAACTAAAGTGTCAAAATACTGGGTACAGACTGACTGCTCCTACTCAAAAAATTACTCCTCTGATTTTCTTAATAAGACAATATATTTTTACAGATACTGGGTGGGGAATATCCGTCTTCAGCGCAAGACAACTCATCGTCCAGTGCAGCGGATACGCGTCGTCGCGCGCATCCGTTCACCAAACACGACCGTAGACATAAGGTAATAAGACCCATATTGAATAGATCTTTATTACAAGTAGTATCTGTGATATTTATCACATCATATTATTATTAAAGAAAACCAATTATTTATGTTCGTGCGAACAATAATACAAGAGATTAAAATGGAATATAGTATAATATTAAAATATGGTAATTTACAATCTCTTGTAAAAATAAAAGAAAATAGTAGTAACAGAAAGGAAAAAAAAAACAAAAGACAATCGCCGAACTCGGCTTTCTTCTAAAAAACGTCACACGCCGCTCTTCAATTCTTCAAGGAGGCGGCATGTCTCCTGCTACGAAGCCTCCTTGCTAGTTTGCGCGTGAACATGCTCCGGCCCTTGAAAGAGTTCACTTTCAATTTCTTTCTCCGAATCTTCGTCAGTTGGCATCCTGACCACGTAGTGGATAGCTCTACGGATAGTTCCCCTCGACGTGTAGATGTCAACCACCCTGCATACGCCATCCGTGCCCAAGTGGAGCTTAGATATGCGTCCTAAACGCCAACGTTGTGGAGGAAGATTCTTGTCCTTTACTAAAACCATATCTCCGACCTTGGGATCTACTGAACTCTTCTTCCATTTTGTGCGTTGCTGCATTTCAGCAATAAACTCGTTGGACCATCTCTTCCAGAAATCCTGGCGTAACTTTTCGATCAGGTGATACTTAGGCTTAGGCTCGGCTGCTCCGGAATCAGGTATCGACATCATTGGTCTTCCGATTAGAAAGTGCCCGGGAGTTAAACAATTTAAATCAAAAGGATCAGAGGACAATGGGGAAAGGGGACGTGAATTGAGGATAGCCTCTATCTGCGAGAACAAAGTTGATAGCTCTTCAAAGGTTAGCGATGCGTTTGCTGCTACCCTTTTTAAATGAAACTTAGCGGCCTTTACCCCTGCCTCCCACAAACCACCAAAATGTGGTGAATAGGCTGGGCTAAACTTAAATAAAATCCCTTCATTATTAGCAAAGTCAGCTACTGGGTCATGACTCGCCCGCAAAACCTTACCTAGCTCATTGCTAGCTCTGACGAAGTTTGTTCCATTGTCACAATATAAAATGTGAGGTTTACCTCTTCGCGCAACGAATCTACGTAAACATAAAATAAATGCTTGGGTGCTTAAGTCACTTACCAACTCTAGGTGAACCGCCCTAGTAGTAAGGCATACAAAAAGGCACAAATAGCATTTGTTGATACGATTACCTCGTCCTTTTTTACTAGATATAAGGAATGGTCCAGCGAAATCGGCACCAGTCGAGTAGAAAGGGAATGAAGGATTCGTTCTAACCGATGGCAAATTTCCCATTATCGGCTGAATAGTATTCCCACGAAATCTAGTGCACACAACACAACGGTTACATATTTTTCGTGCTAAAAGTCTTCCATTGACAGGCCAGTATTGCTCTCTCAATGAAGCTAATAATAATTGAGGTCCCGAATGAAATAAACGATAATGCTCGTCCAACATTAATAAATACGTCAATCGATGATTACTATGTAAAATTAAAGGATGTTTTTTATTATACTCGAAATCTGAATTCTGGATTCGACCTCCTACCCTTAACAAACCTTCGGAATCTAAAAACGGATTCAAACAAATGAGTTTTGATTTAACAGGCAATTTGTGCCCATTTTTTAAAGCTTCTATCTCTAAATAAAAAGTTTCACACTGACTTAACCTAAATAAAACGAGTCGAGAAGCATTAACTTCCTCCATCTCTAGACTACCAACCAACTTATTTACACTTCTACAATTTTTAATAAAACGCAATACATAAGCAAATAACCTGCACAACTTATTAAAACTAGAGTACTTATCAAAATTAATAATAGACTTATTAAAAGTATCATTTAATTGTACTTGAGCATATACCTTTAGCTCAGGTAATTCTACCATTATATCTAACTGTAACGGCCAACCAGAAGACTCCTCTTTTAAGAAGGAGGGTCCTTCCCACCAGAGAGCTTGACTCTGCAAATGCTGAGGGTCAATACCCCTAGAAGCTAAGTCGGCAGGGTTGAGCTCTGACGGAATATACTTCCATAAATATCTCTGTGTGAGCTCATTAATTTCAATCACTCTATTGCTTACAAAAGTCTTCAATAGCCTTGGTTGCTTTTTAATCCACCTTAGCACAATTGTAGAGTCGGTCCAAATAACCTTTTGCGTAATAACATGCGACCGCAGAGACCTTAAAACCTTTGTTGTTAATCGGGCACCAAGCAAAGCGCCACATAATTCTAGGCGAGGTATGGTCAATGACTTTAGAGGCGCTACCCTTGCCTTAGCACATAACAACCTAATTGTGATATTTCCACTACTGTCAATTGAACGTAGATAAACACATGCTCCATAGGCCTCCTTCGATGCATCTACAAAACAATGTAATTCAATTACTTTTGGTGAATCACGTAGTGCATACCTAGGTAGAGTAATGTCAGAAAGGCAATTAAGATTCTTTGCCATTTTTAACCACTTATTTACAATAGGAGAAGGGACTGCGTCATCCCAGTCCAATTTTTGAAGCCACAGATGTTGTAATATAATTTTTGCACGTATAATGCAAGGACATAACAATCCTAACGGGTCAAAAATTTTACAAGTTAACGATATAATAGTACGTTTTGAAATTTTCCTACTCATATCCATATCCACATTAAAATGTAACAAGTCCGTGGTAGGTGACCATTGGAGCCCTAACACAGCCGATTGTTTACTCAAGTCAAGTGACTTAGACATAGTTTGCTCCTGCAACGCGCTGGGACAATTCGTACGTATCTTGTGCATAGGAAAACAAGCTGAAGATAAAACAAACATTACTTTGTCATATATCTCCTTTAAACCTTCTTCTGTTTGACAACCAGTAGTAAGGTCATCCATATAAATATCATGCTCTAATATACACGAAATATTAGGATCTGTACAATCGCGAGCTAATTGAAGCAGGCACCTAGTGCTCAAAAAAGGAGCAGACGCAGTTCCATAAGTAACCGTGTTAAGCTGTAATATTTTAAGTATTTTAGATTCATCCTCCCGCCATAAAATTAACTGCAAATGTCTCTGAGAAGGATCAATCTCTACTTGTCTGTACATCTTCTGTATGTCTCCAGTTAGCACGTACTTATGACTTCTGAATCGTATTAAAATCGAAAACAGATCATCTTGCACCACTGGGCCTACCAATTGGATGTCATTCAAAGATTTTCCTGAAGTTGTCTTAGCAGAGGCATCAAAAACGACGCGTAACTTTGTGGTTTCACTGCTCTCCCTCAATACCGCATGATGAGGTAAATAGTAGCCGAAGCTCGGCCTTTTAATTTCAACTAAATGCCCTAATGAACGATACTCTTCAATAAATTTAACGTATTTATTCTTAAGCTGGGGGTCTTTAAGAAATTTTTTCTCTAAACTATAAAACCGCTTCTTAGCTAAGTAAAAAGAATCACCTAGAGCCTCTTCAGGAACTTCTTTGAATGGAATTTTCACCGAGAAACGCCCATCAGATAAGCGCTTCATGTTCTCTAAAAAATGCAAGTCACATAACTTATCCTCGGGAGTTAATGGATTATCTAAACAAGGCATTTCTTCAACCTCCCAAAATTTTTGAAGAGTGTGATGAATTTCTTTAGTAAAGTTACAATTAATGTACGTGTGGATGTTACTTCCCACTGGGCCACTAAGTAGCCACCCTAACTTTGAATTCTGTAACACAGGTTTACCTTCACCCAACAAAATACGCTTAGACCCTATAATATTCCAAAAAACATCTGCCCCTAAAAGAATATCAATTTGAGAGGGATGATAAAACTCCGGGTCTGCAAGCTCGATATTTTTGGGTAAATTCAACGCCTGGACGTCTACAGGTGCACTTGGTAACATATTTGTGATTTCTGACACAACTAAACATTTAATTTCAAGATTGAAATTATTAATACGTGATTTTATATTCAACTGACCACGCTCCCTAATATTAAAACAGAAATTATTAATTCCGGAAATTCGTAACGGCTCTATAATATCAGTTGACAGACCAACCTTCACTTTTAAATTCTCAGTCACAAAAGAAGATTGACTGCCCGTATCTAGCAAAGCTCGAAAGTGGTAAGTCTGTTGCGATATCTCATTGAATACTTCCACTACAGCGGTGCACAACAGAACCTGGCTAACAGATACTACGGAAAGCGATACTGGAGGTAGATTATTCGATGTCGAAGGCGTTGCAAGAGGCAAAATAGTCTGACTATCGATAATTGGGTTCGGTGAACTATGTAAATGTAGGAGAGAATTATGCTTGTGTTTACATAATTTACACATACCCTTCAAACGGCAGCGAAATGACTTATGGCCTTCACGTAAACAATTTGGACATAATTTTAATCTAGCGGCTTCCTTGATCCTCTCTTGTACAGTCAAATTTTTAAATTTAGTACAATTAAATATTCTATGTCCCTGCTCACTACATAAGACACATAAATATTCGCACACATTTTCACTTGACGAAACAAAACAATCAGATTTATCAAAGCTAGTTTTAACACTACTATTATTTCTGGTAAAATTATAATTCTGTAAGCTGTTACCTTTGTACCTATTACGATAACTATCACTAGCACCCTCATTTACACTATTCGACACTGCAGTTTCTAATATATCTGCCCGATTACGAATAAAATTGTAAAAATTATCTAAAGTTGTAATATCCGATAAGTTACTTTTATATTCTTCCCACTTTCTACTCGTTACGGTATCCAATTTTGCTGCCATCATGAATATAATTAAACAATCCCAATGATCGGTTGGTTGACCTAGAGTGTTAAGTGCCCGTAAGTTTTTAGTGACAGTATCTATTAAATAGCGCAGACATTTATGCGACTCTTTATTTAATGTCTCAATATTGAATAAGGCTTTGAGATGGTTGTTTATTAGAATATTTTTGTTGTCATAACGTTTACATAATAAATCCCATGCTACTGAATAATTATTTGATGTAAATTCTAACGATTTAATAACTTCTAGAGCACCTCCTTCTAACGAGGATCTCAGATAATGGAACTTATTAATCCCTGGTATCGATGCGTTAGAATTTATTAATGACTGAAACATATCTCTAAACTCAAGCCATTTCAAGTATGAACCATTAAATGTCGGCAATTTAATTGTTGGTAATTTTATAGATTGCAAACCATTAGATTGAGAACAACATGAATCTGCTTTAACGCTATTACACGAGTCAAAGTTTTCCTGATTTTTTACTTTATGTTTTTCAAGTATGCTCTCCAAAGTAGACATAACTGAATAAAATTTAGTCTCAATTGAATCTCGTAAGGAAATCTGTTCGTCCAACTCGGATTCCTTACAAGAGTCTTCAATAAAGGATTGAATATCATCAAATTTCCTAAATAAATCTTGGCAATTGTCTAATCGTCTGCTTAATTCCTTAATAACGATATCATTTAAGTTACTAATATCTAATTGCTGCACATATTCAGTAACCTTTGTCAAACGAGCCCGTATAATACCTCGTTTCCTTATTAACTCAGAGTATTCACATTTGCCAAAATTCTCCTTGGTAGACATTTTGTGACAATGGAAAAAACAAACAATGAGCTAGGAAAAAGTAAGGTGAAGTAACTAACCAAATAGCTGTTTTGCGTTCCGCCAGCAATACGACCGACACACACACTGCTTGAGACAGGTAGCTCGTCGTTGGTAAAGGCCGCCAAGACGTAGGAAGGTGTACTGAATGCACACACGTAGTATGCACTATGTAATAGTCCTCTGCCAAGAATTATTAATTTAGGTAAATAAATGGTAAGAAAAAATATGAATACGAAGACTATTAGTTACTACTATTAGTAAAAAAATTATTAGTTTTTCTTTGTAAAGAATTGAAGTAACTTCTGTATGAAGTTTCGAAATGCTAAGAAAATAAACGGATTAAGCAATAAAATGGGAGCACTTCCCTTGGAAAGACCAGATGATGCGAGTTTCACAATATTTGTCCTCAGCCTGGCTCCAAACATGCAGATCCTTTTCAGCACAATAGCCAATTTGTTCTTAGTTACAATCTTCAAATTTGTACTTAGTCACGGTCGCCAATTTGTTCGTGCGAACAATAATACAAGAGATTAAAATGGAATATAGTATAATATTAAAATATGGTAATTTACAATCTCTTGTAAAAATAAAAGAAAATAGTAGTAACAGAAAGGAAAAAAAAACAAAAGACAATCGCCGAACTCGGCTTTCTTCTAAAAAACGTCACACGCCGCTCTTCAATTCTTCAAGGAGGCGGCATGTCTCCTGCTACGAAGCCTCCTTGCTAGTTTGCGCGTGAACAATTTATTACCAATATACAGATACAGAAAAAAAACAAAAATACATCCGTATATATAAAAAATTACACTAAATTGGTTTCAACTCAACACAGGTGGTATCTTTATTTCAGGATTTTTCAAAGAGTAAAGACTCGAAAAAGAATTCAACGCAGTTGTCCAATACAGCGTCTCCACAAAATTGGGGTCCTCAGGTACGCATATATTTATTTAAATATTAAATATTTCTTTATTATCATGTAAAATTTATTATCATCTAAAACCAATAATTGAAACCAATCACAGGATGGAACAAGTGTCTTGACCTTTTTTTTTAATGTTTCATAGTAAATTATGGGTTGACCAAAAAATCCCGTTGAAAGGTAATTAAGCAAAAGCTTATAGTTTGGAAGGTTTGGTATTTTATTTAATTTAGAGTCGATAAAAGGCGTTATTGAAGTAATCTACTCATATTAATTGTAAAGTGTTAAATTACTTTAGAAACTAAACACAGTAGTAAAAAATGCTTCCTGAAATGTTAAAAAATGTTTTTCGGAATTCTGGCTAGCAAAGCTAAAGGCGTGTTATTGTTTTGGAACCCACAGGGTCCCCATGGAGTGCCTTTGTTCGTGGAGAAATGCGTAGAGTTCATCGAGCGAGAGGGCCTAGCCTCAGAGGGTCTTTATAGAGTGCCCGGCAACCGAGCACATGTTGATATGCTCTTTACTAAATTCTATGAAGGTATACAATTGTGTCATTTCATTGCATGTCTTAGCCAAGACTATTTCCCCTAACACACTTCTCTTAGTTTAAACTAGTTTTAACTGTCTTTGTTGTCATGTGTCATATGCCTCAAGTTTCTAAAGGTCATTTTAT
Organism: Acentria ephemerella; assembly: GCA_943193645.1. Lineage (NCBI taxonomy): Eukaryota > Metazoa > Arthropoda > Insecta > Lepidoptera > Crambidae > Acentria > Acentria ephemerella. The sequence goes on along the minus strand of OW971899.1, from coordinate 5,222,537 downwards.
TATTTCCTTATTGAAGTGAGGTGAAAAGAAGGCTGGAGGGGTACAGTAAAGTGAAGTACTTCAAAGTAGTTTAACTGGTGAAGTTCACTCCAGACAGGAAGATCAACAAACATTCTATTAATTATTATTTGATATCTTTCATATCAATAAAGTCTATGTAATATAGAAATTCTAAATTGCTCTGTTAATTTTGCCTATACTACATGTTTACTCCTCACCTTGTTAAGAATCTTTTGTAAAATACATTAATTTCGCACTGTAATGTGAGCGTTGTCTTTATTATTATGATTGGCACTTATTTATTGTACAATTAAAATTTTTATTTTGATTCAATTAGAGAGCACTACGATTTGGGTTTAATTTATAGGTATGCTGGCGTAAAACAGTTTCATTAATATTAATTTTATTAGTATTATTGATGATATTATGACGATTTAAAAGAACTTAATAAAGGAGTCTATTTAAATAAAGATCTTTGACTATGGAAACATTTTCAAGGTTTAGAAAAATTTTTATTTTAAAAATTGAGGTTAATTTTGTTGTTTGATTTTTTGCAAACCATAATAACCATATATATATCTCATTGAAGTCAGTTTCATGCCAAGACATTACAATTTGACAAATCCATTCTATACCATTTTGATAATAATAAAATTGTAATTACCTTTAAATCTAATATTAAAATAACTTTTCACCTCAAATCAATAATGAGTATAATTATAAAATAAAATGACCTTTACAAAATTCTAGTTCACATTTAGCCTATTACTTTTATAGTGAGTGTGTTTTAAAATGGTCATTAAATTCTTAAAAATGATATTCTAGAAAAGTCAACTGCCCTCATCTTATTTCTTTCGCAACTGAAATATTTTATTTATCGTACACAAACTAATATTTCAGACCCCAACGTAGATCTAGACTCACTAGATATCCCAGTGAATGCAGTGGCAACGGCTCTAAAGGACTTCTTCTCCAAGAAACTGCCGCCGCTACTGGACGAGGCTAGCATGGCGCAGTTAGAAGATATAGCAGGTTAGTGTTTAGAACGCGAGGATGGTGTTTTTAGGGGCGGGGCTTACTTATGCTGTTGACGGCATATGATCTTGATAGCTTTTTAACCGTCTCCGTGGTCTTGTGATGGAGACATCCAATCTATCTACAGTCTTTTCTACTCGGTTAGGTTGTTCCATACAAAATTATCATCTAATGAACTATTACAGGAATCTTTTCGTGATTTTTTAAAAATCTTTGTCATACAGCGATGAGAGGGTGCATCGCGGGCGGCGTTGAGCTGAAGGATCGCAGCTGGCGGCTACTGGCGCTACGGACGCTGCTCAACACAGCTCTGACGCCCCTAGCGCGCGCCACGCTCGACTATCTGCTCAACCACTTCGCTAGGTCAGTATAACCCGTGACCACTAGCTACGGACGCTGCTCAACACAGCTCTGACGCCCCTAGCGCGCGCCACGCTCGACTATCTGCTCAACCACTTCGCTAGGTCAGTATAACCCGTGACCACTAGCTACGGACGCTGCTCAACACAGCTCTGACGCCCCTAGCGCGCGCCACGCTCGACTATCTGCTCAACCACTTCGCTAGGTCAGTATAACCCGTGACCACTAGCTACGGACGCTGCTCAACACAGCTCTGACGCCCCTAGCGCGCGCCACGCTCGACTATCTGCTCAACCACTTCGCTAGGTCAGTATAACCCGTGACCACTAGCTACGGACGCTGCTCAACACAGCTCTGACGCCCCTAGCGCGCGCCACGCTCGACTATCTGCTCAACCACTTCGCTAGGTCAGTATAACCCGTGACCACTAGCTACGGACGCTGCTCAACACAGCTCTGACGCCCCTAGCGCGCGCCACGCTCGACTATCTGCTCAACCACTTCGCTAGGTCAGTATAACCCGTGACCACTAGCTACGGACGCTGCTCAACACAGCTCTGACGCCCCTAGCGCGCGCCACGCTCGACTATCTGCTCAACCACTTCGCTAGGTCAGTATAACCCGTGACCACTAGCTACGGACGCTGCTCAACACAGCTCTGACGCCCCTAGCGCGCGCCACGCTCGACTATCTGCTCAACCACTTCGCTAGGTCAGTATAACCCGTGACCACTAGCTACGGACGCTGCTCAACACAGCTCTGACGCCCCTAGCGCGCGCCACGCTCGACTATCTGCTCAACCACTTCGCTAGGTCAGTATAACCCGTGACCACTAGCTACGGACGCTGCTCAACACAGCTCTGACGCCCCTAGCGCGCGCCACGCTCGACTATCTGCTCAACCACTTCGCTAGGTCAGTATAACCCGTGACCACTAGCTACGGACGCTGCTCAACACAGCTCTGACGCCTATAGTCCGCGCCACGCTCGACTACCTGCTCATCCACTTTGCTAGGTCAATAATATCGAATAGTGTAAACTATAGTATAGTTCGCGTATTTTAACATATTTTTAATCAATTTATGTAATTTTTCATTTCAAAGTAGGCCTCTGTCCCCCTTTTTTCTACCTACGCTATCTATAAAAATATAATTGTTATAATAGTAACATTGTCCATAGGTCTCTACTAGACCAGCGATAGATTGACACTGTTTGTTAAATCTGACAGATATCAATAGTGACATAATAAATAATTAGCTATATTGAAACATAAAACATGTAATATTTGATAAGGATAATATGTGATAAGGTTGTAAATAAAGTTGTCAATGTTATGTCAAAATCAACTGTTAACTTTTTCTCCTCACCAATATTAGGCGGAATTAGACCTTACTGTTGTGTTGTCGGTACAGGGTGGCAGACAACTCCAAGCTGAATTCGATGGACAGCAAGAACCTGGCCATCTGCTGGTGGCCGACGTTGCTGCCGCTCCAGTTCTCGGATATGGGCCGCTTCGAGATGACGCGGCCCTACCTTGAGGACATTGTGCAGACCATGATCGACCAACACCCCTTCCTGTTCCGAGGCAAGGAGGCTTTCGTCATGGTGTGAGGGCAGGGGGTCAGTTACCTTTATCTATTACTAGAGAAAATAGCCTTTGAGCTTTATAAAAATACCATTGATTCCACCGAATGCGCACAAAGAGTTTTGGTGACACAGCCAAAGCGTGGACTTCCTTATAGGCACTCTTATTCCCTTCTTTAAAGAGCATGGGCTTCTTCAGAAATGAGATGGTACTTTTTAGATAACAGCTTAGAATAAAACAAGAAATTACTTTTGTTTACTTATGGTAAGAAATCAACAATGGGTTTTTTCTTCCATATAGGAAGACCTTTGCCCAACGACGGGATCTATCTCGTCATTTATATTTTTTTACTAAGGTAACTAGGGCAATGCAAACTTAACTGCATAGAGTCCTGTCATATACAATCTTTTTTTAACTTTGTGGCCTAGATAAATAAATTATACGTTAATTTTAATTTTTCTAGGAACCCACAATGCATGTTGCATTCGTGATGGACGACGTCTGACGTCACCGAAACGATGACGTTACCGAGTTAATAGCTAGCGGGGGACCGTTCCGAGTGAGGTAGATACACGTTTAGTCAGTAAGCAGTATGTATAATGGTCGCGCGAGCGAATATCGGTTCTATTGCTTGGTTATAAGAATGTGCACGCAAATGGGCGGTATTATATGACGTCACGAGATATTTTTTCGCTATAGGCGCTACGAAAGAGAACTTTGTGGTACACGGTTTTGGGATTAAAATCGTGTCCTTTGATATCCGATTGTATAAATGTTACGTTAAAGCGGCGAAGATTGTAGGTTTTGAATATCGGTGGTAGTTAAAATTAAAACTGTGTTTTTATTTTCTTTTATACGGATCGTTCTCATATCATAAATGCTTAGTGTTATGGCAGAGGTCGATGCTTGCCTTTTTCTTTTTTCTGATAGGCGAACTTTTTGGAACGCAGTTTTTTTAAACAGTATTTTAAAAAATAAACTAGGTGTTATAATATACATCGTGGTTAGTTGTAAGCGATTCGTGCACAAAAAGTATTTAACGGGAATTAAAATGTTTTTAAATATAAGTATTATTGGATAATTGTTTTGTATGATGGATTGTAACAACTCGTATTTAAGCACATTCCGTCAGTCTACAAGTAATTGTGGATTATAATTGTTAATTATGAATATTGATAGTGATATTGCCGTAATTTTGTATCGTTTATAAGCGGTTTTATGAGAGGCTTGTGTAAATTTGTTTTATTTAAATTTTTTATGTATATTTGACATGCAAGAGGGATGGGTATTCTTGGATATATTATAAATTCAATATTTATTCCTCTCGGATTATTAATTCCCTTTGCAAAGATAAACGAATGTGATTAAAAAGTAAACTTAATTTATTTTCAATTATTTCTGAGGTGAATTTTGTTTTCACAAAAGAATCTCGCAAATCTACCCGTCTCCTTCACACCGATCGTCAGGTACATTTGTCAAAGTGAGACGATTGGATGTTATTATTGTAATGGTATCTATTAGATGTCTCAGCAGCTTAGCCGTACTTTACAATATAGTGTTAAATTATTATGAATATTTTTATTTTTACATGACATATTCATAAAAGTATTTATTTTGTATCATTTTATTATCATATTAATTTGTATGTTTTATTTATTTAACTATCGGAAAGTACCTTATATTAAATAGTAATGTTGTCCAAATTTAGCTGTCGTCTAAAGCAGACGTAACATGTAAGATTGTTTTAAAATATATCATTTTATATGAAGTTTTAATTCAACGTATAAAAGGCAGCTGAATTGTTTTGAAATGGACTGAATTAAGGTTTTTTAAGGACATCACGGGTATTCAAGTACACAAATCAAGCGCTAGTTTCATATTCACAGTTTACGAGACAAGTCCCCCATCTTACAACTGTGTGTTGCTATACTTTTAAAGATGGGTGCGTTACCTCAGTTGGTCATTCGTGAGAAATACCATTATACCCTTTCTTTCGTTCGTAATTTGGAGTTGATGGCAAGCAATTAGGTTAACTCAGACCGATAGAGTGTTGGCAAAGTGACTAATAGAGTGGCAGATTCTTAATGATGCTGACGGCGGGCACCTCTGGAGGTGATTCCTGTCAATACAAATCCTACTTAAGAAATCGCCAGTAAGTCAGTTAAATCTGTCACATTTTCCATTGTCGCTGTGAAGTCAATTATATTCCTTTTAATATACGCCTGACAATCTGCCTTTTAACCGTAATAATCCGATAAAATCCAATATTTACTTTATTGCATTCATACTCGAGCCACTTACAGCGGTACGTCAATCATAAAAAGTGGAAAAATTTAATAATTTTGTATTAAATCAACATCAAAAGCAATGGATATTAACAGGTTTTATCTTTCATTGACAACTTTTCCGTTAAAAGATTTATTTAAATTTTAGTATGTTTTTGAAATGCCAATTTACCAGTTCGTCGCAATTTTAAGCCATTTTACCAATATCAAACGTACGCACATGTAATAGAGTTGATTTAGAATACGTCACTTCGCATCTTCACCGTCGTTCTGCGCAAACCTATTTGGCGACTATCGCTAATTTTGGCTTCATACTTTTGTAAGTTGGATGTAGTTTATATTGTTCTTCTATACCTTGCTCTACCTATTTTACATTGGAAAGGTTTATTATATCTGTGACAGACTTTGAAACAAATATTTTTAATCATATCCATAACACCGTTTTAAGAGATATTTATTGGATTGTGAAAATAATGATTTCATATTGTTCCATTATATTTAGTTTTTAATTTATATTAATTTATTTGTTCTCATTATATATAGTAATTTTATTTTGACTGAAAATTAATGTATTACCTCTATGTAAAATATTTATTGAGATAAATAAATCGTTATAGTTATATTCGCAACGATTGACCGTTATTAGTTATGCAACGGTGGCAAACTCATTGAAGTGCAATTTTTACTAAATTATGTATGGTCGTAATGCGTGGCTTCTTAAATGTCAAAATGTAATATAATTTAAATGGATTTGTGTTTATTTAACCCAAAAATGAAATCGATGTATTCATAAGTATATTTAATATATATTAGATGTCTCCATTAAGCTTAATTAAGGTGTATCGACGTAAGTTTTTATCGATATAATAATGCCATTATATCATTGTCCCTCTCGCTCATATAAATTTCCAATCCATAGTCTGTATGAAGGAAATTGTATGAGTGAGCGAGACATAAAATGTCATGTCCATTAGGGGAATGATGCGAGGGAATTTTTTATATTTTACTAAGAATCGAAAAAGACATAGAGCCTACTTGTTTAAAATTTATTTTTCTAAATATTTTCGCTTTTCTTGGATCTCATGCGGAGAAGACATTTGTTATTGTAAGAGATTTCCCCTAATGATTTTTGAAATGCAATTTATATAAATATACGATGTAAATATTGTACATTCATTCATTTTATTATTTGCATAATTTATTTATTGTGTTTTTTGATTAAAGAGATTTAAAGGCCATATGTTTGTTAAAGGATTCTTTTGTGTTCTTTTTGTTTTTTAATTTTTTATTGTAATATTTTTTTAAAAGCACATGTTCACAACGTGCCATTTATGTTAAATGTATGGTGATTCCAAAAATGTAAATTTTGATTCGATGCGTTCCGTTTTTGTCCAAATAAATTTCGTAGGTCCTCGAATGTTCTAAAGTAGAATCAATGTACGCTTGGCTAGCCGGTGTCTCGTTGTCTGCGCAAGCGATTTTATGCTTTATAAGTCGCTAGATAACGGTGAGAATTGCTTAAAGGTAAGGAGTGAGAGATGAGAAGGCCTTTTTAAGATACAAATTAGTTAGGTAACGGTTGGTGTGAGGCACAGACAAATCATTTTGATAATATACTGTTTGATGTTTTCAAACAAAAATGTCTCTTAATTTAGACTAAATATCGTGTATGGCAGTTATTTGTTACATTAATTTAATTTGTCTGTGGAAAAATCTAAATGATTATTTTTGTAAGAGGTGTAGGTATTTTTAAAGTCATTGTTCGTCAATATTGTTCCTATAAAATGTATACTTAGTGATCGTCTTGTTGTTATGTAAGAAACTCTACGAGCGTAAATGTATTTTATCATGCTCACACGTTGAATTTTACCGCGAGTGTGTGTGTGAGAGACAGAGAGGGAAAGTATCAAACGATCGTTAGTCAAACTCACTAAAACCAATATTAATTATGTATTATTGTAGAGTGTGATCAATGTTGTGATATTATCTGCGCAGGCGGCGAGAGTCGGTCAGTACATCAATTTTGCTATGTGCGTATCAATTACTGTAAAACCCAGTTCAAAGGAATGTGTCATATTTTATAATAAATAACCATCTATGTATTTTGTTGTTTTATTTTGGGTTTGTATTTTTAAGCTTATTCCCTCCTTCATACAATATGGGTTCCTTCCAAAAAGCAGTAACACATCAAAAGCAGCACTTTCAGTTTAAAGTTTATTATTAAAGGCGTTACGTTTGATAAGCTATAGACATAACAAACAGCTTTAAAGAAAAAAGTTTTTTAACATTGACAAAATCATTTATATAATGTTAAATGTTAACACGATGGTTTAGTGGTGACAGTAGTGTTATTTGTATCAATATTGATACGTCTATCTGTACATTAAACATAAATTCAACGTCACTAGTTTGTTGACGTCCCACGCTGGGTCAGGCTTTCCCACAATGGAGAATCGTATTAGGAATTTAGGCATTATCCACCATGCTGGCTCGATTCGGGTTTGTGAGTGACAATTAATTATAAAGGCGCAATAAAAGAAGTAGATAGCCGTTTATTTTAGTGGTTCGCATGTCACATGTTTATTTCTAGCTCCGGGAAACTGGTGCTTCGTATCCCTTTGCCCTATCGAGTAATGATATCGGTATACTTAATAAAGATATATACACCTAAGTCTGTTTTTACACGGTAGATTGGTTCCAGAAGAAGCCGTGTAAAAAAAGACCGTGTAAAAACAGACTTAGGTGTACACCAGTTGGAAACTAACTCTTGTTACATAGAACTAAGGTGCCCATAAACGTGATAGTGTTTAATTTCACTGCAGTCACGTATACAAACTTTTGGAAAGATACATAAAATTTCAAATCGTGCTAAATGGAATAAAATCGTGTAAAAAAATTAAAAATATTCAATTTTCAAACCGTGTTATATCAAAACCGTGTACAAAAAGACCGTGTAAAAACAGACTTAGGTGTATAGCAATTCAACATCATTCATAGCACACATCAACCTGTAGGGTATTATGTACGCCTCTTTCCTGCTGTGAATCCTCACGGCTTCGTATCAGTCGCATCCAGTGAGGTCCTGTCGGTGGTACAATATAATTTAAGCATTGAGTCGATGGTCTAACTTCTGGATTACGTCTTTGCCACCATTCTGTTACTTCTTGGTCCACCGTATATAATTCCGTTTAGAAAAGTGTCCGGCTTAGCTTCATTGTTAATGTCTATCATTAAAACTGTTTTTATAATGACATCAGGAGCAAATTTAATAAAATAAGATTGTATACTTAATGTTCAACTTTTATTTATCATCCAACATACAATAAACATGTAAGTACAGAGAGCGCATATTGAAATCACAGATTAAAAACTTTGATAATATTGGGACAATACGTGGCTATTAAAATGAATTAATTATATTATACTTAAACGTGCATATGCTTATCCTTTTCTCTGCAATGCTTCCGTATTCAAAAACATCCGGAAAACTCTATATCTTTCTCTTTTTGTCTAAATGAATCAAAATGGGATGGACTAATAGAATGCTGAACGGAATTGAATTTGGAATGTTTTTGAATTTAAACGGTTGCTGTTTTTTTAACATTACCATAATGAACTTTTAGTGAATTCTATTCGAGAGCATCTATTATTAAAATATAATCGCATTATTATGTATAAAAATTAAATAAGCAATTTTGCATTTCATAATTTTCTTCTTGCTTCACATAATATTTTCTAAACCTCTGATTTACAACATTCTGATTCCAAGTTACATAATTTATGATTAACGATGGCAAAACAACTTTGTATAGTTTAAATTTCAACTAAATGCGCCAACAATCTTTATTGATTAAAGTAAAAGAAACTGCGAATTTAGAAAGATTATAAATTGCGGAACGGTTGCGAGAATGAAGCAATATTTGCCGCGGCCTGAAACTTGATGGGAGACCGTGATTTAGAAATGTTCCGAACTATTTTAAGCGGATTGAGAAATTGGTCATAGGTACAACAAACTCTTTACAGTCACAATATGATCGTACTTCACATATTTTTCCTAATATGTAGTAAGTTTAACTAAATTTAAAAAAATAACTGATCCTGTTTAAGTTAAAATGTCCAATCTTTTCAAGGCAGTATTCTTGTGCTTATTTAGTAATCACAGGGGAGTTCAATAGTTCATACGAGGCCACTATCAGACGCATCCTGCACCCCAACATCCACACCAGGGTATGGAACCATCGATGGCAGGAGCTGACAGTTTCCTGGATTTGTGCGTGCACGCAGATGCCAGGGAGTTCATGGAGGAACACATGCTGTTGGTTCGTTCATGCTCGGAGTGGGATGTTGTCATCTCCTGGAAGAAACAGTTGGGCTTTTATAATTTTCATTGCGTTGTATTCCTGTGCATCCAGTAGTTTTTGAAAAACTTCTGGAGGAGCGAGCTACAGCTTTCTTCTTTTCTAAATAACTACACAATAATACACTCGCACACATAAAAGCAAAATCGAATTAACTTTAGACTTATTGATTAATTATAAACATTGTTTATTGCCCCCCTGAAATTGCTGTGTCCTTACAAGGCACTATATTTTTAACCCTAAGAACTTATGTACCTACTGAAATGCTACACGAATGTGGCATGCTATAAAGAATTTGAATTAAAACGTTTGGAGTGATTTTCGACATCATATACCTGTCCTGGCTGTTGTATTGTAATAATGACATCCGTAATATAGTGAAATTCCAGAAAACTCTACCTATTTTTATAGCTATAGACTACTTAAAATCGAGAACTACAAAAATGATGCATAACTTTCTTCCGAGGTATAGGTACTTTTGCTGTTATTCTACGACATAACGAGTTTTCAGCCTTATGAACCCTTTAGTTAAAAGAATCCTTTAGTTAAAAGCTATCCTTTACTTTCTTACCATCCTTTTCAATATATGCTTATTTTATTAAAGTAACTTTTTATATGCTCAATAAATTTAGCTAGATTTATTAGCGAAAAGATTGGTAAAGCATGAATTATTCTACCTGATGTTGTAATAAAATCCGTTCTTAAGTTATTGTGGTCAAATGTATTTTAAAAATGAGTCAGTCTTTTAAACCTACAGTTGTAAATGTTTTAATACAATCCCTGACTGGCCTATTCAATTTTACGACGCTGGATTTTCTCACCTGGTAACTATCCCGCTTATACCGCGGGCCAGAGCTGGAGGACGACAACGTGTTTCTGGGCTTATGCCGACTACAGTGCTTGTGTTTCCCTATCTCTTGAATTTCATCTATTAACCTCTCGTTTTCAGTTTCGTGAACTGGCACTCCATTCTTTGGAATCCCATTTTTCACTTCCTTCTTTTTGTCCCTTCTTTTCCTTTCTCTCTTCTTGAAGGTCAAAGAGAACCTTTTACGTTTCTTGGTCTTTGGTGTTTCCGGCCTTTGCGGCACTGTTGACTTCTCCCGTTCAGATCTACTCGTGTCATCATCAGGAGGTGGTATGTGCGATTCGGAATCTGTTTTAAAAGTCATTTCTGTTCGCGTCGACGAATCGGGCTCGGCGTTTCTGTATGCCACCTCCTTCTCTAAATTGGCGAGTTCCATCCTACGTAATCTTTTAGGTAATTTGTTTACAGTTGCGTATATTGGTTCTTCATTATCACCTACAGGTGCAGACCTTGATCTAAAGAAAAAGTCGAACTTTTTCGGCTTGATTGGTATCCGCCTTTCAACAAAAACGACAGTACTGGCTACTTCGGTAGTTGTAGTTACCTGATCTCCAGATTTTGGACTCGAGCTGTTTGAGTTCATTACTGGCGTTGATTTGGGATAATCGTAAGTCAGTTCTATATTTTTCTCCGTAACGTATGATCTTTGAGGTTGAGATGGTTCTCCATTTGTTTGAACAGGCTCACGTTCTTGTTTCTGACAGCAACATTGTTTGTGTACCACTTGCCTGGTATTGCACATGATAACAGAGTTTTGCTGTATGAATGTGGTCTGAATCGTTGGCGATGATTGGACTTCTCCTAGTAAGTCTTCGACGTTTCCACCTGTCGGGAAGCGAGGTGATGGGTACGGACCGACGACAAAGCCTGGCGGAGGGGGAACGTAGTAAGGCGGTGACGTTACTGATTCGAAAAACTTTGGCATATCTGGAGGAGCATCGTGTACTAACACGTCTACGGTCCTTTCGTGGGGTTTGTCCACTTTTTTTTGTTGCGCATTGTTTACGTTCATTGGTTTTGCGACTTTAATCTCTTCTGTCTCGCTCTCTGGTTGCTGACACTCGTCACACGTGCACGGGGAGTCCACTCCGCTCTGAAACAGCAGTTTTCGTTTTATTTGAAGTGTGGAGATATTATTAGAATGTTGGTGGAACAACTCATTGTGTAATGATTCACGAAAACAGTATTTGTAGATTGTGCTGAGGAATTTCGTCTTGATGTTTGTGAATTTACAAGAAGATTGCTTGAAATAGAGTATTCAGTTGTAAAATCATCATAATCATGATTTTCTTCTGGTTTTGGAAACATGTAGTAACGTTTTGTTGCTTTTATTTTAATTTCTCTGTTCTTTGTATGTGACTATTGTAGAGTCGTGTTTGATTATGAAAATGATTAAACTTTGAAGCTTAAAATTACAAGTTGTGGGATGTAGAGATGTTGCTAGCGATGCCTGCATATTAAACTGTGTTATTATTTTATTCCTTATGAAAAAAAGTAAAAAAAAAACTTACAAAAATATAGTAGAAATACCTGTAACATTCTTAGAAAAACCATTTGATGTAGCTCTACACGTCGCATCACCACATCATGAGTCTTGTCACGACTATTATATCTTGTGAGGCGATAAATCAACGACTGATTGTAATACATGTATGCAAATATGTTTTATATTGTTTGATATCCGTATTATCTTTTTTAGTGTTCAAACCCAGACGAACAGTAAAACACGAATGGGTTTGTACAATCAGCCACTCATCAAGCCGAAACCTCTAAAATTACTTTTACTAGGGAATAACTAACATTATTGATTTGATTTTATGACCTATGAAAATTGAAGCAAATCTGGTGGTACATTGGCCTCATCAAATGTTGTCGCGTGGCGTAGCCAGCCATGATTTATTTACTCATTAATTTATAACACACATGGCTACCATTTAAAATATAGCGCTGGCAGTGCACAAAGACAAGATTTTTACTTTTAGGTTTTAAGGGTTCCAATCTCAAAAGCAGTTGTTTAAAAAGAAGGGAAAAAATCAAACTTTTAAGTCAGTGGAATAAAAAAACGGTCGTTAATAGCGCTTATTGGGAATTGCGAGGGAATCGAAACCAATAGAGCATTTGCCACTGACAAAAAATATCAGCAAGCTTCTTATAGCACTTGTGAAGCAAACCGAAAACCGTAAGTTTGTAGTCACATCCTCATATCAAATACCTCATATACAAAAAAAACGCGTATCTATCACAAGTTTGTCCAACTTGCATTTAAATGGTTTGTTTAATATTCCAACCAACCAATGAACTACCATAAAATAGACGCATCTGGAGAAACTGTATTAAACCAGTGAACAAAAAGTATGAACTAGTAATAAACGTGAAGACATTTATTTTGGCACCAAGGTAGCGTTTCCTACATTATTGTTTAGCAACCTCGAAAGTATAACAGATTAGAACAAAGAAAAATATGATCATTAAAATTTACTTCAGTATACAAAATATACCTTTATTCTCGTTGTTTCTTCGTAAGATCCCTCGAAACGTAAACACTATAACTATCCATTAAAATCACTGTGGCCAAGAATTTCCGTGAACGCGTCAGTAGCGACGACGGTTGACTCGCGACTGAGTTTATTTATAAACAGAACATTAGGTGTTATATTAGTTTTCTAACATTTAAAGGCATGCCCGACCTTGACTCATATATTCACATCCTAACCCATTAAACAGATCATTTAAAAATAAGCTGCTTGGTGTACGAAAGTTATCAACAAACCTTAATTCTATAACAGACCAGGATGAGCAGATATTATTCTATTTAAAGATACAATTCTTTTGGCATTTTATATAGAATGTTGGGAGATGGAATCTCTGTTTGCTACGTTTTAATGACAAAGTAGAACGGTGTGTGCCTTGCATCCGTCTACTATCAGCAAATACTGTGCTGGTAGGTCCTGCGCCTCCGTTACGACTCCATCGCTCAATTGCAGGTCTTCATCAGAGTTATCAGAGTTGACTGTATCCGTGTTGTTGGCAACGGAACAACTATGATGGAAGATTTTTTAAGATTAGCATATTACTCTATTATACCTGATCAGATGTTGACTTATTCTGGTTCACTTTTGAAAATTTCTAAAACAATACAATGTGCAAAATTAAATTAATGGAATCACATAGATAAATAGTCTTAATATTGTATCTCAGTAGATACGATAAATTACTTTCGTACGACTTAATTTAAAAGACATATTACTCTTTTTTCATGTTACTCATAGCGACGATAACTATGAAGAGCGAGACCCTATGCCCCTGTAATGATCTCCAAACCTCCCCTAAAGCCATTCTCTGTCTATCGGTTCAGAAATTCAATATCTCTATTTAGAAGTCATACAAGGACTCACCAAATCTCTGTTGTTAATATAGTAAAAGCTTAACTTGTCAATTAACTCACAATTCGCGTTTTTTACTTCTCAGGACTTCATTCATTAATGATTGATTTCGGTTAGCCAGGAAAAAAATAATTTTCTCCTTTTTAGTGCATTTAAATTTAAGAGTGGTTTTTAAAAAGTTTTTTTAAATACTTTGTTCAGAACCGAGTTCGCCAAGACACTACTGTATCTTGTCATCCCATAATGTTCTAAATATGAAAATTGTGAATGACATCCAAATATTCCCAGGTATCGATGTGTACGTGTCAAAGAAATATGGAACAGTTATTTCTTCCGTATGCTTTTATCTGCCATGATTATATTAAGAGGATAGAATGGATCGCCGTATTACATCTTGGTTATAGTACCATTCTTAATTAATAACAGAAAATCTTATTTAAAGCTGAAATATTTCGAGTTTGTTTAAAAAAAAACGTGGGAAAATTGTTTGAAGATTCTCCAAGTTCAAATATCAAAACTATTTTTTTTACATAATGACACAAATCACTTTAACTCGTCTATTCCTTCCAACTCTCTCAATGTATTCTGTATGTAGTTATTTTCGTTTGAGATCTGGACGATATATTATCCTCAAGTGCTCAAAAATACGACGATTCAAGTACAGAGGAAATATGCACTCGTTTCATGGATTAAAAAGAAACACTGTGATGTAACCGGCGTTGTACTGAAAGGTAGTAGAAAAATATCGTTGTGTTTAGTACTTTACTTATTTGAAGGGTTAACTTCTGAAAATAATGGAGTATTCTGCAGAAAAAAGGTATTATTTCAAGAAATCGCCATGCCATTAATTTTTATTTTATTTCTTACTAAAATAATTTAACCTGTCAAGGCATACAATACATACCTTAAATTTTGTTGTTTAAACTTAACTAAACTAATATAACATTAAAGGTTCACCAAAATTCTATGAAACATTGTTTTGGTTAGCATTTAGATACATTGGATGTTTAAGATAGGTTACTTTTGTGAATAGTGAATTATAAACCCTAAAGTAACAATAAATTATAATGACAAATACTTGTTTTGTCTTGCCTGATAAAGCGCAAAAAGCTTTTAGATGTGTGTTGCAAATTGCTGTTTTGACCGGCATTGATATACTTACGTATGTGGCTTCGGCCCACATTTACACGTACGTTCAATAAAGCCTCTTTTGCTATCCGCTGCAGTAATGTACAATAAGTGTATAATAGTATGATAATATACTTATTTACTAGCAATAGAAGGAATTAACAATCCCTAGTTACATTATTGTACTATTGTAGCGATTAACGGATGTATAACCTAGGAGGAGGTGTGCGTTAGGCCTGCTTACCATCAGGCAGTGTCATTTGCTGTGCTTACGACGTGCCACAAACTTGTTGAATTGCCTTTGCGTTGGGCCAGTGGGGAGCATTATGAACAAATGGAACACATCGTATGTAACTGTGATGCTCTTGCCAGGAAAAGAATGGGTCTCTTTGGACTGGGCTATCCCAGCCCTGAAGATGTAAGGCTGCTGACCCCGGGTGTACTTAGTACATCTTGGAGGTATTCCAGGACAGCGGACATTAGGATTGGGAAAGCACAATAGATCCCATTGGGTCGACGTGCTCCGGGAATAATCCTGGCCCTACATCAAGATAATATAAGATACGACGTGCCACCATAGACCCTTTTAAGAAAGAGTTCACCTACAAGATGGCGATAGTAATCTCGAAATTTAAAAAAAAGTTGAGAGTATGCGCAAGTCTGCTTTTTCTCCGGGTGACAGCTATTCTATTTTAAATTACGCCGCAGGTAACAGATGAGACCAAATATAATGCAATGCATTATTAAACAGACCAGTAAACACAAAAAAAGCCAACTTATCAACGTACCCATTGACAAACCATGAAAGTCAAGTTCGTAAGAGCATTCATATCATACGTACCACTCAAAATAGAGTTTATAATAAAATAATCAATCGATAGGTTTGTAACAATAAAACTTTGACCTACTTTAATATAGACTGAACTATTGAATCTAATGTAGGCCATACAAAGACTCACCATACTTAGACTACAGATAAAACAAAGGCTTCATTGTAAGCAGCACCAAGAATTCATAATATACCTGCTTGTAGTTTTGAACTCAGAAAAAGGGTTGTATACGAAATCTAAACTTTTAGCTATAGGGTACTTACAACATTATTAGCTGTCAAGTTGACTGATTCAACATCAAGCTAAAAGGCTTGGGCTATACGGAGTAGACACATTACCATTTATAAAAGAAGAGGATTTGGACTATTTATTCTTATATCTTTCTGTGTAATCGAAAACAAAATCCTTTTGTAATTGGTGTATTAGTGGTGTATTCATAATAAGAAATGCAACAAGAAAATTATTAAATCGAAATAAGACAGCTGATGAGATAACACAAACCGTTTTATGTCATTTAGTGATGCGCCCATTTCAGTGATTGCAAAATAAGGTGCGAACATGAAAAAAAATCTTATTTCCGTTTATTTGACATCCCAGCACACTTTTTACAGACTACATTTACAGAAGGAAGTGTTCAATGACATGATCCGTGTGTTGGAGTTACTACTGGGTTAGGCAAATATCAGATCTTTTTGTGCAAAATTGTGTAACTGTCGTAACTGTCTTTTTGCATGTGTGTGTGCCAGTTGCAGTTCGATTTAGAATTAAACTTTGTTCTATAGAATAAGGCCCAAAATCCAATAAAATTCCTAATATAAGGCTTTTAGTAATATTGGTGTCAGTACCTTGTTTCCTTCGAGTTCTGTTTCCTCGGGCACAACGCTCAAATCATGGAAAGCTACCCTAGTCGAGCCGTCTGCGCTAGCGCACTCGGGGCACGCACTGCACACAGACGCGCTGTCCTGCCAAAGGATAACGGTACTTATTTACTGTGCAATATTAGTGCTATTGATACAATTTTTTTTTACAATTTATGTACATATACACAATTTAATAAAATATATTATTCACAGAGAGATTGTACAAGTGTACTACTTATTTCTACAGAAATCTCTTCCAGTAGACCGGCGAAAGGAGAGCTTCAAAATAAGAGCAGATTCGTATGTGCACCTATACTAAATATATTAAATAAATATGCATGAAATATTTTAATACATATATGATATATTAATTAATATACACACAATCACATACATACATATATAAATACAGTCCAGCTGAAGCTTGCTCCTCCTTCCCCCTCCTACTGCTTACCATCAGGCGGTATAGAGTCATCTTCTGAGCTTTTTATAAAAAAAGTAATATAATCGTAACTGAATACGCACGTCCGAGTTGTCAGGCGAGGACCTTCGCTCCCTCAACATGGTGTCCAGGCGGTCGTACTCATAGCGAAGGGCCGATATCTCTCGCTTCAACTGCTCATTCTCCCGTTTTAACTTCTTAATGTCTGATTGACCTGGAGATTTTTTTTTCTATTTTTGTATAAATATATAAATTTGTGGCTATTTTAAGTTTAATGTCCTGTATGATTAAAAAATGCTATGAATAGGATTAAGATTTTTAGACTGGGCCATTAGTAGCACCTTTCACATAAAAATATCTATCATTTTCGTGGATATATATATATTTGTGAAACAAAGAAATATATCACAGAAATTTTTCCATATTCCTCCATATTCGAATAAAAGCCATTTTAATTGTGATATTGTGGCCTAGGAGGTTCTGGCATTATTAAGGAATGAAATACAGAAAGATTCATAAGCGTTCCTTATACTGCCAGCATTTTTGTATTTATTCCCCCAAACAAAATACGTAATTTTAGATTAAAATATCTGATTTCCAAAATGTCTTTGTTGGGCGCATTAGTTCAGATCGCGTTTTTAAGTTGATAAAACACACTATAAACAAAAGTCAAAGTCAAAATATCTTTGTTTAAATAGACTTATATACTAAGTTCTTTTAAATCGTCTTAACAGGGAATAAGTATGAGAAAAAATAAACAAATGTAATTAAAGGTAATAACTTTAAGTGGGTATTAACCGGGTATTTACAAATTGTCCCAGTTACAGAATTTAAAGATGTATTAAATAAATTGATAGTTAAAATTTTAAAATCAATTAAAACTAACAACTAACAAAGACTCAATTACACCAATGATTATTATATTATATTCTAATAGCATCATACTACAACAAATATTACCTCTTTCAACTTCAGCGTTAATGTTAATGGTGCGCAGACGCAGCTCCTCGTTCTCGTAGAGCATGCCCCGCGAAGACTTGCGGTCCAACCTACGCAGACGACGATTTAGAATTATTTGATGACAACGCCTGTGTACGTATATACTGACAATATTTAAGGAATTTAATTTCTATTTCTTAGAGTTAAGAGTTGATGAAAAAATATTGGAATTTTTAATACAGCTTTCCATGGGTACTAATATAAACATAATGTTTAAAATATAAACATTATTGTTTTTTAACCTCATGGTGGTTTTAGCAACTTAATCGGAGATTTAATTATTTTTCAGAAGCTGTGATGGTATGAGTTATCATGGCAATCATTTAATTAATCTCAATCATTTTTACATTATTGAGAAAATCTAATCAATTTGTTTAGTGTTTTTAAATTGCACTGTGATTTTGAAAGTATTTAAACTTTCGTGGAACATCATAGGATAGGTCCAAGCAAATTTTACTGCTTAAACTATGACGATTTAAAGTCGTATAAGGACATTGTAGTTACCATATTACCGATGTGATGCCCTATGTGCAGCATGCACGAGCCTCGTGGGCAACTATCAGTTGTTCAGAGGCGATGACAGCGATAGAAAATAAGTATTTAAAACATATACAACGCTGACGTGTAACATGCTGCATATTTTCTTGTTTGTCAGTTTGTAAGTAAAGTGTCCCCAACTCCCTACACCCCGTATTTACTTGCGGTTGGGCTTGACGTTGACATCTTTTCGGCGCGTGCGCAGCATACTCGCTCCCGTCATACCCGACATCACGCCGCTTTGCTGGCATGCGACTCCTTACACCTGGAAAGAAGAAAAAGCTTTTATGACAGTGGAAAGAGGTCGCTGATGCAGTGGTCCGAGTGCTCTAGTTCCGAACTTTCGCTATGGTTGATACCTCGATAGGTCAATTAAAATTTGATTTATAGAGCTCTTCTAAGCACTTGTTCCCGGTTGTTTCTACAACCATTTGCCCTTTCCAACTTTTGGTTATTCCGAGTTTCTCTCCTGCAAGGAAGGCCTCCAGCCTAAACCGGACTTAAATAGACTTTTGATGATGACAGTGCTAAAATAAATGAAATGAACTTTATTACATGGTGAATAAAATAGCGCAACTGCTCCACAAACTTCATGTCGCTCTCGAGTTATAAAATTGGAAACTTAAGCATTCGTCTAAAATCAAAGGATTTTACACATCTCTGGTATATGTTTGTACACTTAAACTTACGGCGCAATCTGAAGACTCAGCCTTTATTATAATAACTTTTTGAATAAACTCAAACAAACATTAAAGAATTAAATCGGAAGATATTTACAAATACGTGTAAAGATAATGAAAAATAATTATTTTAGGCGGGAAGTGAACTACGCAATATTTGTCGGACTAACTAAGATAGATGCCACCACCAATCACTTTACTAGGATGATCTTGATCAATCCTTACAGAGTTTTTTCTATCGAAGGATAATTGTTTACTGTCAGTGTTATATTAACAGTGAAAAAAATTAAGTTAAAACTAAGCTTGTTAGCGCCAAAAGACCAGTATTAAGCTTCGGAATAAATAGACTTAAGACCTTAAGACTAAGTAAAAAAACTATGTATATCTTCATATAATGTTAGTTAAAACAAGTCAACTCACCGGCCGGTGGGATTATCCTAACAAGACACGGCCTATCTCGGAGCCCAAGTAATTAGATTATGAGCTGACGCGGCCTGAATAGGACTTTGCCATAGTGTACGGCAATATAGCAGCTTACCTTTAAACCACCGGTCAAACAATCAGTCATAATATTATCACATTGAATTGATGATAAGAGGAACGAGTACATGTGGGCGTAGCGTTTCCAATGCTGTCAGCTTTACTTATGAGCTTTTTAAATAAAAAGCACAGGAACTCGACACCGCCTGAGAGCTAGTGCAGCATGCGACATATTGCCCAAGCCACCTCCATCTTGCTGGCCAGAATTATTTAACATGCATTTTGACTTTGACTTTTGACTTTGACTTTGGACTATGACTTTTGATTTTGACTTTGACCTTGACTTTGACTTTGACTTTTGACTGTGACTTTTGACTTTGAATTTTGTCTTTAAAACATTATCGTGAGCTGTGTTATGGATACTAGATAACGGAGACTAGTACTTCTATTGCTTTTATAGAGTTGGTTTTGAGTGTTGATGGAAATTTAATTTTTATTAGTTCTGATTGACACCAGTCTCACTTACTTTATTAATGATAAATTATAACGACTTAAAACAACAACGTTTTTAAGTACATATATTGTAAATAAACAGCTTTTTAATTTTGTGTGAATTACCTATAATATTAATACCTATTTTCGCGAAGTCCCCTAGACATACTGATAAATGTATTATAACTATGACCTGACTCTTAACGCCTCTTCAGTTGAATCATGCGCAATAGAGCCTTTTACGTATAAGTAATCATTTCTAGGTGCTTATATAATTACAATAGAAATCGAAACCAAATGCAAAATCAGTTTTAAGTAGGTCGAAATAAAAAATATTATTGTTATTTCTAATAATATTATTTTAAGTATTTAGATGATGAAGATTATCATTTAAGAAAAAGTAAGTTTTTTAGTTTAAAAACAAATTTAAACGTTATTTAAAGAACAACACTAATTAAATCCACAGAAGTTTAATCAACAGCAAGTATAACAGAGCTTATAATTTAAAATAGACACATATTTTGAACTCTATTTTCACTGAGTTTAAGGTAATCGTAATTTTAAAACAGCAAGCAAAAATGTCTTACTTTAAACGTATACAACCTTATAAGTTACAATTTTGTAAATACATTTATTTACTAAATTAAAAAAAAAAATACTGTTGTGAGTATATTTGACACACACACACTTTTGATGAGATTTTCATCCCGATTCCGTTGTTAACGAATTGAATTAAATTAAATTTCAGTCCTCCATTTTCATTACAAATGACCGGTGACCTCATTTCACTTCCCTTCACAGGGGTGACCTTTTTTTCTAGAGGAGTAATCCGTTTGCGGACCTATCCGCTACTGGCTAAGCGGTGTGTGGGGCTCGCCCAGTAAAACTCCCCGGTAACTTCGGAACACTTCATCCCCCATGAAGTGTTCCGAAATTACCGGGGAGTTGGTTTCTGCCGAAGCAATTCACCAAGCCACCAAGCATGCCCAGCTTTATAAGATTGCCCAGAGTTACTTGGGCAATCCCAGACGTGGCGGCGTGTGCAATGCGTTCGCGGGAACCACCCGCGGCATGAGATAAATGCCCAAGTGTTTCCCCTTAATTGTTTATTACTCATGTAACTAGCGAGGAAATATTTATACGCATGCTACGGCTATAGATTTATTGTAGCGTCGTAGCATACTACGACATAAAAAAATTCAAATTTTCTTTTTAGCTTTGTCAGTAAACTAGAAAGTTACGCTAACACCCATAAATAATTCTAGACAAGTAATCTAACAACAAGTAACTCTCTCAGCTCTGAGTGAATGTTTAAAATATAAACATTTACTCTATGCTGTTTTTAATAGACTTCAAAAAGGAGGAATTTCACATTTCAGTTGGAATACTTTTATTTCATCAGTTACTACATTGTACATTAACTGTCTCATTTTTTTTACATAGATATAATCTCTCAAGTCCTACAAAGCAGTCACTATTAATTTTTAATCGACTATATTCCTCTGTAGGTATTATTTGAATCTAATTCTTGTATCTGTTGTATCTTAAGTGCATGAAATTGTAACATCTATTGTACACAGAATCACAATAAATTTTATCTTATTGTCTTGAAAAGTCTCGAGGTTCCTGTGAGTATATTGCCTTTTATAAACAAAAGCCTGTCTTTATGTTGCCTGTCCGTTGGTTCGTCAAAGACTGATTTATTTCATCATCCCGTTGAATGTTTATTTATTTTTGGGGACTTACAGCTTACTTATATAGATAAATATTAAACATATATATACGTATCCAAGAACACGCCTTTACAGGCAACGATAGTGGAGAATTACTTACATATTGTACTTACCAATTTATATAAAAATAGGATACTAGAATAATTCTAAATTAATTTAAACAAGATACCATTCGTATGTATGACACATACGAGTTGCGTACCCGTAGCTATGCTGTGTGTAATGGGTGTTTTGCGCCCTACAGAGGACAACTGTTATCCTATAATGCAATTAAAGACTGTAGGGTGGCCATGAAATGTAAAAGACAAGCATTTTATATAGCTTTTTTTATGATAGTTTTATTATTTAGCAAAAAGCTTTAGAGATTCGCAGAAAACTTGTCAAACCTTTATCTTACTAATTAGAATACTTAACTTTCATTTTTAAATTATATTAGATCATTATTAAAAAACAGTTGCATCTAGTATGAACTGTATTTATTATGATTTATAAACACAGTTAATTAAGAGAAATGAGTACATACGCGTTGCTTACTGCTAACTGTGACGAGTAAGATACAGAAGAATGGCGAGTTGGACAATAGGTGCGTGGGCTTATTTTGTGAAACTTTGTTAACACATTGTGATCGGATCACGTATTAATACGTTTTTGATAGATTGTTAGTGGAGCGCGGGTCACGTTAAAATACGGGTTCCAATATACTTGAGTTTTCGCTATATAGCGTCTGTAAGGTTGTAGCCAAGTGTAATAAATTTCTAAATATAATAAAATAAAATGAAATATAATAAATAATTTGCAAAAACAATTATTGAAATCAAACAAATATTTTTGAAGTTATCGCAATTTTTCTAGAGGTCTACGTTAGCGCGAAATTACGCGAAAAATCACCCGTTACCAGCACTAGTACGCGGCCGAAAACTGCCCGATCATAATGTATTAACAGCATAGTTATGTCCCGGCAGTTAAAGGTAAGATAGCTATTTCCGCTGTGGCTGAGGAATCTGGATGAAGCTTGTTTCAACTGTCAGCCTGATCATCACTACTAGGTGATATGAAACCTACCCCAAGTGATACCCGTTAAGATAATAAAGATAACAAGTTTGGTAACCTCTGGGGTTGATATTGATACGGAACTGTGAAGCTATGGTCACCATACTCTTAAGTGCATCAACTCTTGGTATCAAAGTGCAAGGTGACAGTTACCCTCATGTTTTAGTTATAGCGACAGTCTATATCTGAGTAGTTTCAGTGAGACCGTGTTAAAAGACATACAAGTGTTTATTTATAGTGAAAGACTATTTGAAACATTGGCAGTATGTAAATTTTTTTATTGTGTCTAGAAAAAGCGTTTAAACGTTTAAATGACTGCTTTTACAAGTGTAGAATCGATAGAATTGTCTTTTGCACGTTCTGTTGTTAAAATATCTGTATTTAGAAGATTTACGTTTAAATTAAAAAAAAATACTTAAAACAACATGTTAAAACAAGATGTAACAGCAAACAATGTAACTGGTTTATTATTTTTTATAATTAATGTTGTACAGCATTCTCTCCCAGTCAGCCAGTAAGAAAGTTGAGATATATAAAAATAATATTTAAAATTTTAAAGCTAATTAAATTTATATTGATTATTATTGATCCAATATCTATATGACTATGGCGATATTATTCCAATATTCTTATTTAATTGGCATAAATGAATCAAAATGATTTTTAAAGTAATGTACTTATACATTTTTAAGAAATATGCGAGTTGGTACTTAATAATGAGATTTACCGTTTTAAGTTATGTTAGTGTACAAAGACTTAGTTTGTAAATTGATCATAATTTTTTTATTACATTGATTTTAATCGCCATTTATAGTGTAGTGTAGTTATATAACATAATAATAATAATAAAATTTGTAACACTCATACCTATTGTAAAAGTGATATAAACCGTTAATATTAAATGAGTCATTAAATAAACAGACAATGTTGATTCAAAGTGGACTCCTGACGAAATACCCCGGCCTACGACCACAAGAGGTAAGTGGTAAGAGTAATAATCAGTATTTGAAGTCTAAGGTTGCAATTTCCCTTTATGTATTGGATAATTTTGTCAATTTTTGGATTTTTTATTGATCGGTTAACTGCTATTTAAATTTCTTATACAATTTGTGGACATTATAGTTGAAAATTGAGAAAACTTTAATATTTTATTGAATGAAATTGGAATTTCAGAAAAGACAAGTTTACTATTTCTATATTCACCTTTACCCATAAATAGATTTATAAATTTACAAGCTTCTATCCCCTTCTTATTGCGAACGAGTAGTTAAAACAATTACATACATTTAAAAGAGAAACAAACCAATATATAGCATAATGAGCTAAGAACTGAAAACAAACAGAACCATTAATTTGAACCTTACATCACGTAAAAAAATAAGATGAAACCTCTATGCTACGCAACACGATGCCCAGTTTGTGACAGTTCCTATTGTATATGTTAATTAGTTCAGAAATCAAAACGGTTGCTTAAAATAAGCCTGGCTCCGCTATTAAAAAAAACTGTATATTCAATTTGACTAATAAACAATATTTTGGTTTTAAAGATTTCGATCAAGTAATTTTAACCAAAAATGAAAGAAATGTAGAATATATTACGTTAATTGTTTACAATTTCTCGTGTCACATATTTCACCAGAAATTGGCATAAAAAATATTTTTGTGGCATGTATATAGTACAAACAAACTTACCTAAAAATGAATACATAAGTATACAATTAAATGTATAAAGAGTCAGTGAATTAAAACAAAGTGATAATAATATAAATTTTCTATGATTTTAAGGGTAACGCTATGTGAAAAGAGTATTGTTATAAATTTCTATTGAATTACAAAAGCAAGCTACAGCAGTTGTGTAAGTAAATCGCTTCGGCTAGGACTATTGTTGCTACTCAACCCGCCAATGATACAGCCGCGCCCCGAAATATTTATAGCCGGTGAAACGTCCCTATACATCGCGGTGTTCAAAACTACCGATAAACATTAAGTGAGTTTTCAACGCGCAATGGTTCGTGTTCGATCGAAGCAAGCGTAGGGCAACAGCGGATAATCCATCGACGCGTGTCGTGGGGAGCGGGGCGACGAGCGAAGAGGACACATATACTAGTCTATACAGCGAGAGCGGGAGCGGACATATGTAGCGGAACGAGGTGGGAGCGACCGCTCGCTACGCCAGTTGAGCGTCGCGCGTCGCTGTCTTCGCCCGCCGCTCCCGCTAGCGCACCCGCTCTGACACCGCACCGCCATGAAATCTAAAGTGAAAGGAATGCGTTCCAAAAATATGGACAAACTCATCGCCGCCGTTCAGGCAAGAGAATGCCTTTGGGATAAAAGTTATAGAGGTCACAGAAATCGATTTAAGTTGGAGAGGTACTGGAATGAAGTGGCTGCGGAGGTGGGTACAACAAGTAAGTAGCGTTTTTTTCTTGCCGTCGGTCTTTAGTGCGAGCGGCCATGATTGTTATGTGTAGTGTCTATGTAATATAAGGTAGCGAGGCGATTTCTGCGCAGTTTTAATGTATGGCCGACTGAGAATAAGATGGTCACGTTTCCAATAAACTTGATATTGTAATTTATAGATTATTATCATAAGGTAACAATTTAATTTAATGTTTATCAGACTGTATGGCTATTTACCATATTGTTTGTTTACTTTGAATTCTGCTTTTCTTTATATGGTGAATATTTTTTGGTAAACTTGTTTAGATAATGAATCTTATTTAATGCATTTATCATTTAGCGCTATTGTAGGCTGCTTAAAATACTACTTACTTACGGATATCATTATTCATAGGCGGTAATATGTATTTATTGACAGTTAAAATATGAATTATCTATATTATATTTTTATAGCGCCAGGGAGCGGTATAATAGCAATTATATTTTTTCACACTCACAGCTATTGCCTATCTAGATCAATATATAGATCACAAGAGCTTGAATAACGGATATTCTGATATTAAAATAGTAATACGCATAGTAATATTAGATACCTATATATGTACTATATAAACATATAAATATCCATGAAACGGCAAAAAAAGTTGTAATCATTCGTCACCACGGGTATCGAACCTGCAACTTCTGGTAAAAGTACATAAACCACCCGATCAGACGGATGTTGAGTTAGAATTTAAAAAAAATATTTTCAGAATTTTAAATGTTATGCCTTGTTTGTCCGTTCGTCCGTTCTTCTGTACGACGCAAGGATTTAATTGCATAAGTAAATTTTAGTATGAATGGTTTTAACAAAAAGAAGATATTTTTTACAGTTTTTTTAGGAATATGTTATTCCATAGTTATTTAAAAGTGAATTAACGCTTAATAATTTTTTTTTGTTTATTTTGAGGCAAAAATTAAAAAAATAGCTACAAAAATACACAACTTACTACGGATTCCTTGATATGTGTTGGACGTGTTGTCGTCAGTTTTTTTGTCTATAATTAAAAACAAAAAATATATACATATATTATCAATAAACTCAAAAATAATAATAATAAATTTTCCGCCCCCTCAACATTTCAGGTCTGAACTGCAGAAAAAGATGGAAGAACCTCAAAGATCAATGCAGGAAAGAGATGAAAAAGAACCCGAGCGAATCAGAATGGCCCCACTTTCAAAAGCTAAAGTTTATACACAACCAGTTCTTGACGGAAGATGAGGAAGGCGACGAAGATACACCTGATGAATGGTTGGATGGTTCTATAAAGACACCAAAATTGGGATACACGATGAGGAAGAAGTTATTGATGAATAAAAGAAGAACCATCGATGTCGATATGGATAAGCTGATTGAGTTGGTCAGAGTGAGAGAGATAATTTGGAACAGGCAGTTGAAGGGTCACCACAATTGGTACAAATTGGACGAAAATTGGAAAGAGATCGCTTTGGAATTAGGAGTTACGCGTAAGTTTTTGTTTTTGTATATATAAGCAGCTGAATGAATCTAATAAAGACAAATACATAGTACCAACTATCAATCACAGTTACAAAGCTTATTCAAATGTCAGCGTACATAATTTTGTACTGAAATATGTATATTTAAATAAAATTTCGACCTAAATTAATGTATCATGATATGGTGCGAAAAAAGAATTTATAATTGAGTACAAATAATTGGAATATATTATACTTAGACAGATAAATTCAGCAGTCTGTTCTTTGACTATATCTTCAATGTTAATTACATGTTACTTTTCTCATATTTGGGGCTGCTGGAAGAGATTTCTTATAGAGATAAGAAGTACCTTTCGACAATTCACTGATATTATGTTGTGATCTTTTATTTGTCTTTGTGTGTACATTAATTGTTAAATAAATAAATAAAACACATTGGGATTCGCGATTCATCTGATGAGAATTGTTCCATCATTGATGATTGACTTCTTCTTCAGTAAAACATCATTGTGCTGCCGCAATGAATACGTGGAATTACACATCAAGCCTAGTAGATTTATAAATTAAACTTTGTAATAGAGGGTATTTTATTGCATTAAAATAAACTTGATGCAAAATCATTATAATAAAATAGCCAATGACAATAAAAATTACATAAACTACATTCCTTTCATAGGTAATAATATAAAACAACTGTCTTCTTTTAAAGGTGATGAAGCGAGACTGAAATGGAAGTACCTCCGTGATCAAGCACGCAAAGAAGTAAGGAAACAGGACTCTGAATGGGAGTATCTTCCAAAGATGCAGTTTCTTACCAATCAGTTTAACGATTACGAAAGCAATGACGTCAGTCAAGACGATCAGTATACCCAGGACTTCGACGCAGCAGCTGATCAGAGCAGCAGCTATTACTTAGAACCTACTCCTCAAGAAGTCAATGTCAGTGTTAGCCTTAAAGATGATGAATTTGATGAGTTTGATACGAAGCCTATAATAATGGAGACTGATTTTTATGACGATGACGACGAAGCTCCAAAGACTACGGATGTTGGTAACGATAATTGTGAATCTAATAAGGACGAAGATGTTGGCTTTTTTAGTAGTTTGTTGCCACATGTAAAGAAGTTGGGTCCAGCTAAAAAGCTGATGTTAAGAATGAAGATCCAGGAATTAGTTTACAATACAGTTTATAGTGAAACTTAGTGAAAAACATTGAAATGGAAAAATCTAATTGGTGTTTTTTTGTAGTTAGCAGTTTCGTAGCTAATGAAACGCGCCGTGACGGTATCGAAGTTATTGCACAACTTACTGATGACGTATTTCACTTTCTTATCAATAAGATAAATAATGTATCGCACCAAGAGTAGGTGTTGATACGACGACGACACATTCCTTAAAATTACGGTCATTTCAATTTTGCATAAACGCAAATATTAAGGTATATCCAAACTATGATTATGATAAAATAATTAATTAAACCTTCTGATTCTTTAGACTGATTTGAAAAGAAAACGCTTTTGATTTTCGTTTAATCCAGAATCTCGATATAAATGAAATAGTTTAGAGTAGTATTGATTTGTATTGGAGTTATTAAAGGTATCATAACTTAAACGACGACGAATATCATAATTACAAATAATAATTTTATTTTACAAGGTTTACATTAAAAGTGTGATGCATAAACAAAGAACCAAGTCGCATTAAGTCTTTACAAAACATGGTATTTAACATGGTATTAAAAATATGTTTATATTATTTGTTATTTTCTTGAATGAATAGTCTTATATTTTCAAATTAAATAAAAATTGTAATATACAACGTTAAGTTAGGTTGGTAACCATTACCTTTCACGATTCCTTATTTTTAATTACTAAGCTTAAAGTGAAAATAATACTTGCAGAAATGAGGTACTATCCTAATAATTTAATTTTGATAGAAACTGATCAAATGAAAAGTGGATTATAGAAGAAATGGAGAAGTGAAAATTAAGTGATTGTGAGCCCAGGACTAATTCTAAGCAATAACATAAATGTCGATACTGCTATAAGTAATCAGTTTTTCTGTAAAGAGAGACAGTGTTCACATTTATTTTTGTTGATTCTACCTTTTTATAGGTAGTGTAGAAGAATAATTTAAAGAGAGTAAATTATTTAAAATGTTCTGTGTTATTTTATTTAAACTAATTAAAAATGACATGTGATATCCTCAGCAGGGAAAACTGAAAGTAACATTAGATGGTGGCCTCATTATAACTGTGACTTTACATCAAAAAATATTAAAACAAAGTTATACTGATTTCTCAACACGTCCCCCAAAAGGGTCCGTTTCCACTTGAACATTAAATTGATTCAATTTAAAATACAAAACTTATTTATTGGAACAAAATAAGCATACGTAAAAAAATAGTTAAGCTATTATTTAATGTCTACGTTAGTTTCAAATAATACTTTGTTGTAGACATTAACGCCTACCTCGAGAGAAAGACAAGCGGTCCAGTACAAGTCTTAAGCAAAAAGTTTAAAAGCAAAAAGCATAAGTGTAAGAGTGATTGTTTATGTGTCTGTGAAGTACAGATTAGTATTAAAGTGTTTGTGTGTGCGAGAGAAAAAGGAGTAAGACTCAAAGTACGTAGATTCAAAAGTACGATCGTAAAAAAATTTGTAAACTTTACATCTATAATAGATAATCTACTTTTTACCAAGCAATCTACAGTAAAATTACAGGTCATAAACCGTTCACCAAACTAATCTAACCAAAATAACAAAATGTTCACTAAAACAACGTTCAATACAATTTTAGTAAGTGTTAATAAATAAGATTATATTCTATTGTTGAGTAGACGCTACAATGCAAAGTTGGATTTCAAAAAGCCACCAACGGTTGGTTTTGTTCACGTGGCATTGAATTTTGATTTATGACAAATTAAATAGAACGAACATAATGAAAAGGACCATATAGAAAAACAGCTAAAGACAGGCCATATAAAAGTCAATATAATATAAAAAAATACTTTTATTTCTCAATAAGTTCTCATTATATGCATCATCTCATTATATGCACATGTTGAGGCATAAATTAAAAACAATACTTGTGTTGGCTCGCTCCTTCCAAAGGCTTAACTAATTATTGAGAACAAATATATACTAAAAAAAAGGAAATATTGCTATTCTATTTCATTTGGTATATTAACAGCCGGAGTCAACAAGAAGGTACACAGCTCAACATGAGTAAACATAAAATAATTTAATTAAATTTCGTAGCTTCTATATCTTCATCTTAAAAGTACACGAATATAAAACAAAGATGCTAGTGGCACTACCAAATAAATTTCTATAATTTACGACGACTGGATTAGTTACACATACACACACACATATATTCAAATATACATACATATATATACATATATATGACATAAAGTAAACTATGCTAGGTGCCCACAAGCAAGTATTCTATGAAAGAAACATTTTTAGAGGTGTGTGTGTGTATCTGTAGTGAATATTTTTTGGTAAACTTGTTTAGATAATGAATCTTATTTAATGCATTTATCATTTAGCGCTATTGTAGGCTGCTTAAAATACTACTTACTTACGGATATCATTATTCATAGGCGGTAATATGTATTTATTGACAGTTAAAATATGAATTATCTATATTATATTTTTATAGCGCCAGGGAGCGGTATAATAGCAATTATATTTTTTCACACTCACAGCTATTGCCTATCTAGATCAATATATAGATCACAAGAGCTTGAATAACGGATATTCTGATATTAAAATAGTAATACGCATAGTAATATTAGATACCTATATATGTACTATATAAACATATAAATATCCATGAAACGGCAAAAAAAGTTGTAATCATTCGTCACCACGGGTATCGAACCTGCAACTTCTGGTAAAAGTACATAAACCACCCGATCAGACGGATGTTGAGTTAGAATTTAAAAAAAATATTTTCAGAATTTTAAATGTTATGCCTTGTTTGTCCGTTCGTCCGTTCTTCTGTACGACGCAAGGATTTAATTGCATAAGTAAATTTTAGTATGAATGGTTTTAACAAAAAGAAGATATTTTTTACAGTTTTTTTAGGAATATGTTATTCCATAGTTATTTAAAAGTGAATTAACGCTTAATAATTTTTTTTTGTTTATTTTGAGGCAAAAATTAAAAAAATAGCTACAAAAATACACAACTTACTACGGATTCCTTGATATGTGTTGGACGTGTTGTCGTCAGTTTTTTTGTCTATAATTAAAAACAAAAAATATATACATATATTATCAATAAACTCAAAAATAATAATAATAAATTTTCCGCCCCCTCAACATTTCAGGTCTGAACTGCAGAAAAAGATGGAAGAACCTCAAAGATCAATGCAGGAAAGAGATGAAAAAGAACCCGAGCGAATCAGAATGGCCCCACTTTCAAAAGCTAAAGTTTATACACAACCAGTTCTTGACGGAAGATGAGGAAGGCGACGAAGATACACCTGATGAATGGTTGGATGGTTCTATAAAGACACCAAAATTGGGATACACGATGAGGAAGAAGTTATTGATGAATAAAAGAAGAACCATCGATGTCGATATGGATAAGCTGATTGAGTTGGTCAGAGTGAGAGAGATAATTTGGAACAGGCAGTTGAAGGGTCACCACAATTGGTACAAATTGGACGAAAATTGGAAAGAGATCGCTTTGGAATTAGGAGTTACGCGTAAGTTTTTGTTTTTGTATATATAAGCAGCTGAATGAATCTAATAAAGACAAATACATAGTACCAACTATCAATCACAGTTACAAAGCTTATTCAAATGTCAGCGTACATAATTTTGTACTGAAATATGTATATTTAAATAAAATTTCGACCTAAATTAATGTATCATGATATGGTGCGAAAAAAGAATTTATAATTGAGTACAAATAATTGGAATATATTATACTTAGACAGATAAATTCAGCAGTCTGTTCTTTGACTATATCTTCAATGTTAATTACATGTTACTTTTCTCATATTTGGGGCTGCTGGAAGAGATTTCTTATAGAGATAAGAAGTACCTTTCGACAATTCACTGATATTATGTTGTGATCTTTTATTTGTCTTTGTGTGTACATTAATTGTTAAATAAATAAATAAAACACATTGGGATTCGCGATTCATCTGATGAGAATTGTTCCATCATTGATGATTGACTTCTTCTTCAGTAAAACATCATTGTGCTGCCGCAATGAATACGTGGAATTACACATCAAGCCTAGTAGATTTATAAATTAAACTTTGTAATAGAGGGTATTTTATTGCATTAAAATAAACTTGATGCAAAATCATTATAATAAAATAGCCAATGACAATAAAAATTACATAAACTACATTCCTTTCATAGGTAATAATATAAAACAACTGTCTTCTTTTAAAGGTGATGAAGCGAGACTGAAATGGAAGTACCTCCGTGATCAAGCACGCAAAGAAGTAAGGAAACAGGACTCTGAATGGGAGTATCTTCCAAAGATGCAGTTTCTTACCAATCAGTTTAACGATTACGAAAGCAATGACGTCAGTCAAGACGATCAGTATACCCAGGACTTCGACGCAGCAGCTGATCAGAGCAGCAGCTATTACTTAGAACCTACTCCTCAAGAAGTCAATGTCAGTGTTAGCCTTAAAGATGATGAATTTGATGAGTTTGATACGAAGCCTATAATAATGGAGACTGATTTTTATGACGATGACGACGAAGCTCCAAAGACTACGGATGTTGGTAACGATAATTGTGAATCTAATAAGGACGAAGATGTTGGCTTTTTTAGTAGTTTGTTGCCACATGTAAAGAAGTTGGGTCCAGCTAAAAAGCTGATGTTAAGAATGAAGATCCAGGAATTAGTTTACAATACAGTTTATAGTGAAACTTAGTGAAAAACATTGAAATGGAAAAATCTAATTGGTGTTTTTTTGTAGTTAGCAGTTTCGTAGCTAATGAAACGCGCCGTGACGGTATCGAAGTTATTGCACAACTTACTGATGACGTATTTCACTTTCTTATCAATAAGATAAATAATGTATCGCACCAAGAGTAGGTGTTGATACGACGACGACACATTCCTTAAAATTACGGTCATTTCAATTTTGCATAAACGCAAATATTAAGGTATATCCAAACTATGATTATGATAAAATAATTAATTAAACCTTCTGATTCTTTAGACTGATTTGAAAAGAAAACGCTTTTGATTTTCGTTTAATCCAGAATCTCGATATAAATGAAATAGTTTAGAGTAGTATTGATTTGTATTGGAGTTATTAAAGGTATCATAACTTAAACGACGACGAATATCATAATTACAAATAATAATTTTATTTTACAAGGTTTACATTAAAAGTGTGATGCATAAACAAAGAACCAAGTCGCATTAAGTCTTTACAAAACATGGTATTTAACATGGTATTAAAAATATGTTTATATTATTTGTTATTTTCTTGAATGAATAGTCTTATATTTTCAAATTAAATAAAAATTGTAATATACAACGTTAAGTTAGGTTGGTAACCATTACCTTTCACGATTCCTTATTTTTAATTACTAAGCTTAAAGTGAAAATAATACTTGCAGAAATGAGGTACTATCCTAATAATTTAATTTTGATAGAAACTGATCAAATGAAAAGTGGATTATAGAAGAAATGGAGAAGTGAAAATTAAGTGATTGTGAGCCCAGGACTAATTCTAAGCAATAACATAAATGTCGATACTGCTATAAGTAATCAGTTTTTCTGTAAAGAGAGACAGTGTTCACATTTATTTTTGTTGATTCTACCTTTTTATAGGTAGTGTAGAAGAATAATTTAAAGAGAGTAAATTATTTAAAATGTTCTGTGTTATTTTATTTAAACTAATTAAAAATGACATGTGATATCCTCAGCAGGGAAAACTGAAAGTAACATTAGATGGTGGCCTCATTATAACTGTGACTTTACATCAAAAAATATTAAAACAAAGTTATACTGATTTCTCAACACGTCCCCCAAAAGGGTCCGTTTCCACTTGAACATTAAATTGATTCAATTTAAAATACAAAACTTATTTATTGGAACAAAATAAGCATACGTAAAAAAATAGTTAAGCTATTATTTAATGTCTACGTTAGTTTCAAATAATACTTTGTTGTAGACATTAACGCCTACCTCGAGAGAAAGACAAGCGGTCCAGTACAAGTCTTAAGCAAAAAGTTTAAAAGCAAAAAGCATAAGTGTAAGAGTGATTGTTTATGTGTCTGTGAAGTACAG
Organism: Acentria ephemerella; assembly: GCA_943193645.1. Lineage (NCBI taxonomy): Eukaryota > Metazoa > Arthropoda > Insecta > Lepidoptera > Crambidae > Acentria > Acentria ephemerella. Next base: position 5,188,251 of record OW971899.1, on the reverse strand, counting down.
ATTAGTATTAAAGTGTTTGTGTGTGCGAGAGAAAAAGGAGTAAGACTCAAAGTACGTAGATTCAAAAGTACGATCGTAAAAAAATTTGTAAACTTTACATCTATAATAGATAATCTACTTTTTACCAAGCAATCTACAGTAAAATTACAGGTCATAAACCGTTCACCAAACTAATCTAACCAAAATAACAAAATGTTCACTAAAACAACGTTCAATACAATTTTAGTAAGTGTTAATAAATAAGATTATATTCTATTGTTGAGTAGACGCTACAATGCAAAGTTGGATTTCAAAAAGCCACCAACGGTTGGTTTTGTTCACGTGGCATTGAATTTTGATTTATGACAAATTAAATAGAACGAACATAATGAAAAGGACCATATAGAAAAACAGCTAAAGACAGGCCATATAAAAGTCAATATAATATAAAAAAATACTTTTATTTCTCAATAAGTTCTCATTATATGCATCATCTCATTATATGCACATGTTGAGGCATAAATTAAAAACAATACTTGTGTTGGCTCGCTCCTTCCAAAGGCTTAACTAATTATTGAGAACAAATATATACTAAAAAAAAGGAAATATTGCTATTCTATTTCATTTGGTATATTAACAGCCGGAGTCAACAAGAAGGTACACAGCTCAACATGAGTAAACATAAAATAATTTAATTAAATTTCGTAGCTTCTATATCTTCATCTTAAAAGTACACGAATATAAAACAAAGATGCTAGTGGCACTACCAAATAAATTTCTATAATTTACGACGACTGGATTAGTTACACATACACACACACATATATTCAAATATACATACATATATATACATATATATGACATAAAGTAAACTATGCTAGGTGCCCACAAGCAAGTATTCTATGAAAGAAACATTTTTAGAGGTGTGTGTGTGTATCTGTAGTAGGGGTATGACATTACTGAAGTGCACTGGAAGTAATTTGATTGATATTGCCCAATATAGAGATAATAGACAAGATAGAGATTTCTTCCATTTACACATACAAAATAAGGAAATTCAATTAGAAATTTATAAAAACAAACAAATTTTGTATGTAGCATGGAATGAATGAACTTATTATTATTATAAGCAGAACCATCCGTAGATAGATTTTTTAAACCCATCTTAAGTGTCCATTGACTTAAATACATACATTTTTGGCTTATTACATCATTATGCTTACGTTTTGACTTGAACCGTTCGTATTTGTTATTATTTACACAAGCGGTCTCAAAATATACTGGTTGAAACGATCATGTATCGAGAGAGCATATTTACGTAATTTTGTTGAATTTTGACTTTGACATTTCAATATATGTTTGAAAGATAAATCCTTAGTGAGGGCGAGTAACACAGGAAACTTGCTGCGGAAATATGATAATAGTGTATTGTGTGGAGTACAGATGCGTGTAAATCGTGTTTGGTCTGAGGGTCCAATCAAGAAATTTACAGACCTCTACTTTTATTTATTACTACTGTTAATTAATTTCCCTATATTATCGAATTTATTTAGCAAGGATTGAATAAATGGGCATTCATCTTGTTGCAAATTAATTTTAACATTGTAACTTATAAACTAAGATGAGAAATGGCGGGTAAACAAACTTTACTTATTTTGCCAAGTCTCAGGTAGTTCTCGAGTAGTTGCAGATTGTAAGAAGCCGTGCAGATTTTTAACTGAATTGAAAAAAGAAGGAGGTCCTTTGTTCCACTGTTTGTATTTTTTTTGTATTTTTGTTGTCCATCAAATAACAATAAGAATAATATTTATCACACTCACACCTATTATATAGCCCAAATTAATTAAGCCGAATAGTATAGGTCAGAAATATACTAAATAAACACACAAATATCCAAGACTCACGAACAAATATACGTACTCATCAAACAAATATCTGTTTCGGGTTCTCTAGCTCAGTAGACACGGGTACTGATGACTAGACGGACGTTACAAAATAAATATGATTTTATTCGATAGATATTACTCCTAAGGTGGTCCCAATTTTACCAAGTCAACCCTCAAATTAAAAAAAAACAATTATTAAAATAATTCATGCATTTCATCCAATATCTTACAAATAGCCAAGTTGACAATCCTGATGGTAACCCATCTAACTTTGACCTTAGCAACATACCACTCAAAATCGTGCAAAGTTCGAAAAACCTCGCCTTATCTAAAAGTATTGACTTAGAGTTGTTGCTGATTGTTTCCAGAAAAAATTACTTTCAAATTAGATTAGTACTCAAGTAAATGTTATTGTTTTTTCTTTTCAGTGCTTTGAAGTCGGATTCTTGTTGACTTTACAATTTGACAGTAACACAGAATGATGACAATGATAAAAATCGTAAAAAAATTTTGGAGCTTCCAAGAATTAATATACCAAATAGAAGAATTTCACACCTATTTTTAATCTTAAACATAAATAGGAAACTTCGCAAACTTTAAACAGAAACTGATTTCTTCTGGAACAACACTGGATCTTTTAAAGATCGTTGATTAAATCCAGTAATTGTAACGTAGATCGTAAAACTGAGAACAAGTGCGCGTGCGCAGCGTAGTTTACAATAGATTTGTTTAGATAGGCTGGTGAATTTTATGAATACCATGATTCATTTTGTTTGATGTAAAAGCTTTTCATAAAAAGTACACTAACCACCGCTTCACACCCGGTATGAATATGAAGGTTGCTTTATCAACCTAAAACGTTAAGTTAATTAAACTCAGTTTAATATGTTGGAAATTATACGTATACGTATTATTTAGATGAAGACAGTAATGAGTCAGGTTCGTTTATTGAGTAGAAAGGGGAAGGTGAAACAGTAGCGACACAAGCATATACGGTCATTACCTGCACTATGAGGTAGGCGATATTGTTTAAATCTATGTATTTGTTTTTAAATTGGTTGATGTAAAATAAAGATATATTTCTTTTCTATTTTTGGTAAGACTACTCTGCCTGAGCCTTATACACTCTTCTAACATCGGACGAATCGGAACTACCTATTTATTACTAGTTCAAGATATTCCTTTTCTACAAAGCTAAATATTTTTAAGGTACATGAAGTTAATTAAAAGTTAAACCAATTACTTATTGAATTCAGTCTGCTATATTCGTGAGTATGACGTGAAAGTACTTCACACAACAATAAATTGGTGGATATGTATTACAAGCTGTTATTGCACGTTGTCAATCCATCAGCTATCCCAACTTCATATTCCTGGAGCGTTTCAGAGAACTTTGCAAACATTATTACAGAGGTAATTATTGAGAACAGAAACTCTTATCAATAATTTGTAGAGTGATTTACCTATATGGAGATGGGACCATGGGATGCGGTGTGACACGAGGTGAATTATTGGTTGGTGGAGATGATAATATGGTGTTCTCTAGCTAGAGGTCAAAACTTATATATTCTTAACCCTTTAGTACCTACTAAAAATTGATTTTTTAAAAATTAAACTACATTCCGACTTCAAAACGGTATAAAATCCAGAAGTTTCTATACACTATGTATGTATAAATAATAAAAATATTCACTCCCAGAAATACCTTTAAATTGATAAGGTACTTAAATAAAATTATTTCAAGCTTTTTCTAAATATTTTTCTATAGGTACACGACAAATAAATCTGGAAATAAATATATAACAAGCAATTGCTCATTATTCACCCAGTTTTGAGTGTTACTAGCATCATTTACTAAAGTGAATGATGCTATCAACTTTGAAAAGGATTCTGCGTAGCGTATTAACAATGGTTTTGTTACGAAAACATGTGTGTAGGCGCCAATCGACGCAGGAAGTTTCACTTATAGATCTGTAAATAAGTTCCTGAGTCGATACAATTGTATACGGAGATTTCGTATATCGTTTACTCAAACGTCCATATACATACAACGGCTACATACTATTATTTTGTATAACCACGGAAGTAACGTCTTTAGTGCCCCATTTAAAAAGCTTGTAGCTTAGAAACACGTTTATTTTAAAGATTCCACAAGAAAAAAAAATTTCGCTGGCCTGTGTAAATATTTAATTCCAATTTTTGTAGAAAAGATGAATACCATAATTCTTTTATTTTAAGAAGGCCTATTGCCCTGATTTTTTTATATCCCCAAGAGGTACTCCCCAATCAAAGAGCGTATGTCCAACAAGCAATGCACAACGCTGATAGCTCTTTTTTCCGATACCTCCTTTTTCAGATAGGGGTTTCCGAGATATATTGTATAAGGATTAAATCATTCCCCCTTTTTTATTTTACAAGCCAGGATTTATTTAACACAATTTTCCTAAAATTGTAATTTTTTATTGTTAATATGTTACCTGATTTTAAATAGGGGCACTCGCAGTATCAAAAATTAATCTTTACCAATAACATTCAGGGTCAAAAGTTCTGGAGAATTTAATAATAGCAGAACCCTCCATGCTTCACTTAGAAATCCTAGAAAGTTAAATGCAGGGAACAATAGGGTACTGACGAGTGATTTATAATAAGTTATACTTATACATGAGATAACTAATGAATAACAGAGATGATACTCTGTCTTTCTGTACGGCAAGACATATACTTCGATATTTATAAAAAACACTATGACATGGAAATTTTAAAACCAGAAGCTACATAATCTCTGCATTCTTAGCATACCGAACTCGAGAAGATGTTGTCTTAATTGAAACGTAATTTTTCTCTTGTTATTGTATAGGAGTTGAAGTTTTAACTCGAGAAAAATAATACACTGGTGTAGACAAAACGTTTCTCGAGTGTTTCTGGTCTCCTCCCTTCAATTAGCTGGTGAATGACAGTATAATTATTACATCTTCGTTTATTCTCCCCCTGTCCTTCGTTAACATCTATTGACATATGTAAATTGTGTAGTGTTCATATGAGCAATATTTGGTAAATATGGATTTAATACGTAAACACATAAAATCAATCAAACACTGCGTATTTATAAACGGTTACACTCCAGGAGCCAATTCAGAATGCCTTTGAAAATATTGCAGTACTTTGACATCTCATTTTTCTTCTTCTTAGTCTTGCTAAAACTCAACTTTTCGTTAATGCAGGCGTGGTTTAAAAATAAAAATAATTGGGAAAATCCTAAAGAATACCTTAACTGTAAAATGACATGACGACGTACTTTCTAAATGGTCATTTATTGCACGTACTTTGAATTCATTTTTATCAAAGGCATTTTTGGCAAGTTGTAAGTTTCCCAACATTGCTCGAGGATTGCACCGCAGACGTATACGGTGCAGGTAGTACCTAGTACCTAGGTAGATATAAGAGAACAGTACCTTATTCCGTTGCTACGAAAATTCTAAAGTACCTTTGCTTAATTGTATTCGTTACTTTACATATTGCGGGCGTCATTAATCTACAAGTACCAAAATGATTTTTGTCATTATTTAAAACTAAAAATTTTATTCGGTTTTGTTACAGATTAAGTATGGAGTAAGCTCCAACCACTTTTTCAAAACTTTGCGTAGCTTTAAATTATAATTATGCGTCTCATGTGACGTTACGGTATATGCAATAAAAATTGTATTGATTTGAGACAAAATATTTAACCGTTGACCTAATCCTAATTTGCTGGATTGGATCTTTTAATCGATAATATTTGCTATTGCACAAGTTAGGTTATATACAAGAAATCATCTTCAAGCGACTCCGTGTTTGAATTCACGGCTCCAACGTTTTACGGTGGCAAATGAATTTGCTGACTCACCATAAACTGCAGACATCTCTTTAAATATTTCCGCCGCCATTTTTTTCTTTGTGAGGAATTTTATGACAGGTCTGTCCTCCAGTTTCATAGAAAGCTGATGAGTCAAACATGGTGCTAATGACATGAAACTTGGTATTTATATTATTTAGAATACCCTCAATTAGTGATGTGCAGCATTATTCATTAGTGATGATCTAAGGTACTGTTTAATTGTCAGTAATAATATGTCAGTTTTGTTTGTTGCTGATTTTAATTATGTTTGTCTCTAGTCATAGACTTGACTAATAGATGTCGTTGTCACATTCGCCCAGTTTTCTAAAAGGCGGTGTTAATAATTTTTCAGTGTTAATAACGTTCCTGGAGAACATCAATAAACCGTCCTCGACTTACAACCATGTTGTTTCTTTTCAACACTTTTTTTAAGAACAGTTTACAAGAGCTACTTTTGGGTGGCTTGTTCAGGTACTTAGGCTCAAAACTTTTCAGCCGCCCCTCGTACAAACTCGAAGTTTTTTCCTCTTTATACAATATACTTACCAATTTATTAATTTTACTGTTGGTTACGTGATAATAGTAAAAAGTGGGAACCTCGTGGGAAAAGATCTATTCACTAGAATTTAATTTAAATTACTTAAATTCCAAATAAATAAAAATAATATGTATAAAGAATCTTTAAACAAGGCCATAAATTAACCACGTTTTCTCTTGAATTACCAAAGATATTTCGACTTGCTATTGTTGTGTGATTTGGACCTGTTGTGATTTGGGATGTTATTAAGAAGTATTTTTAGATTAGACTCACAGTCCATTATTGGTACATTTAAGTGTTTTCTTTTGTTATGATTACAGTCTCTCAGAGAGCTCGTCATGAACTTTTATAGGGCTGTGAAAACATATTGTAAACCTTACTGTAGAGGCCTAATTGTTTCAAGATGGCTTCTTTGTTTGTATATCAACAACTGTATCTATTGGATTAATCGTTATTTACACATTACGACAGCATGAAACTTAAAACCGACTTCACAACACTAAAAAGGCAAACAATTATCTAGTTTCTCTACGTAATTGTGTACTTAATGGAAAAATAGTCAGTATTCTGTGTACAGATATACCTTTTGTGGTATGGTGATGGAATTCGATTTCAATATTTAAGAAGGACTATCAATGTGAAAAGGTGGTAAATACATTGCAGACTGTAAGAGATGTCTGTAGAATATCCAGCAGGACTATTCTCCAGCTTATTTTGAAAATTAAAAGTAGTAGCCTACAGGTCATTTACATGTACACAGCTCTTTTATTATTATGTCATTGTGCAAATTGTATCGATGCACGGTATTCCAATGTCAAAATAAGAAAGGGAATAGGCTTGCAGATGTATAAATGCAGAAAACTTGTTTATCAGTTCGTACAACATGCCTACTAACATTTTTAATGGCACTGCGATAAATTTATCCCATAGACTCGTCCATGTTAAAATGGCGTCTTAGATTTTAGAAATGATTTCACATATATACTTATAATTGATTTTAAATTTCTCTTCTTAGTGTGACGGCTGGACATTGACAAGTCATATTAAGCATATAGGGATAGGTCATTAATGGGTTTTCGATGTTCTAAATCATTATCATCATATGAATAGGAAAATACATATAAAATATTGTATGGAGTTATGGTATCTGTTGAATTCGTATTCTTTTGCAATTACTGTTATTTTATTTTATTTATTTCATTAAATATTGTTCCAACAGGATTTTTTATTCATACAGAATATAATAAAATTACCAAAACATAAGCCAATTGAAGAATCACATTATATTTTTAAAAAGGTAGCAGTTAGTCAAGAAGTTAGCTCAATTTTAAAATACATATTTAAATAAATGATAATGCTAGCAATTAAGAACATAACTAATTTGAGAGAGAGAGAAAAATAAAACAAAACAAAAGTCAGTCATGGCATGTGAATGGTGTCTTTAATGTGCGTGTGTATGTGTGCTTATGTGTGTGTGCGTTAGTGCATACGCGCGCGATTGAATTAATAAAAACATATTGGATTGTCCTTGTAAATTTAAAGGTGATGTAATACAAAAAATATCATTTTGATTCCGACTACAAAGAAAAAATTATATTATGTTATAAATAAGATTTTTCCTCCAAAAGATCCGGTCTTCTCTGGCAGATATGGGTAGAAATACTCCTTGTTACAATTTCGAAATTTCAATCATCAAGAGCATCTATATACATACCGCATTTGGGTACTGGCCTTTCTACATAGGTGAAACACAAGGAGTTTCTTGATTCTTCAGAACTTTTCTGTGAACCTTCAGAAGCCGTACCTCCAGGCTCCAGACATGGTGAAAAGTGCATTGCAAACTTATGCTAATAAATATGCAGCTGAATAGAGCATGAGGATTATTCGGGGTCAAAAAAGAATTTGACATTGTATCAAATTAAAGAAATTCACGTTGTATTAAATTATATTTAATAATTGAGAGAGAGCTTATACATGTCAATCGATGGCGGTCAGAGATAGCTGAGGCACAGATCAATACAAGTATACAGAGAAAAGAGAGCGACTTGTCACACTGACATCATTTAATCTAGGTATCTCAGACAGTCCCCTGTGCAGAGCCTACATGGAGACAGCAATGCAACAGAGTGGCCAATTACCGGACAAAAAATCTGGGATTCCCGGGTAGCCTCCATAGGCGTTTGGCGATGTCAAGGCACTGGGTGACTTCTTGGAGGAATTAGGATGACTGGAGTAAACCAGCCCCACACACCCTCCAACGCAAAACAAGCGCAATAGACGTCGATTTGGGGAAACCGCTCGTACAAAAGAAGAAGAAGAAAGAAGATCACAGAAACTGTTGCTAGGCTTAATAAATAATATAATAATACAAATTTTAATAATTTATAACTTTATCTTTTTGCTTTTAAACTGCACTCATGACATAAAAATTGTGTGTTGTAATAAAATAATTACATACTATAAACTATCGAATCTACTGAAGTTTCGATAGTTCGATTGGATGTAGGTTTCAAACCATTGAGTGGTGTGATTGTTCCACAGAACTTGGCTCTGATTCAACTAGATAATGAGTTATTGTGTGTTTTTCAAGACGCCGTACAACTCCAATAGTTTTTTTACGATTTGAATGAGCATTATCAGTTTTATTGTATATATTTGAAAATGTTTTGTACAAATCTTGCGTCGATACAGCAAGTTATATTAGTGGAAAGACATTTTGCTACAATTTGACTGTGGTTTCCTCTAAATATTTCCTTATCTTTTAATGGAATTTTAATATCTTTAGAAGAGAGCTCAGTAATTAATTGATGAGATATTTAATATAAAGAACTGAGCAATAGTGTTCGAAGTTGCTAGATTAAAATTCAGATTCCTGTACTTCTTTCAAGATATTCTATCACACTATTTGCTATTTGACTCCCGTTGTATCACTTGGGATTCCAATCACAATCGCCCAATCGCAGAATGAAGAATCGGCCATGCTACAGATAATAACTATGTTCTATTGAGAACATATCGTAAGAATGTTCTGAAAATGTTAAAGAATCTATACTTTTCTAAGTTATAATATTATAGTTTTACCTTCAATGAACTTAATACTTAGTTTAGTATTATAGTCATAAGTGTTTTAAGCATGAATTATTATAAGTCGTCGGTGAAGCATTGAATAAAATAACCAAAAAATGTCAGCGTAGCAACGGATGGATCAGGGTGGACGTCATCTACGGATGGTTTTACTTGCTAGATGGTATATTTTAACAAATTATATACATATGAAATATGTCAAATTAAAGGTCTTTTAAGTAACCTGTATATTGATTAATGAAACCCAGATTTTTTTATTTATATAAAGCACAGCAAATGACTCGACACCACCTGATGATAAGCAGTAGCAGAGTCCATATGTGAAGATATCTAGTGAAGCATGTGACTTACTGCCTTAGCCACTTCTAAATTTCAACCTTAAAATACATTTCGATAGTTGTGAAAATCGTCTGCTGCTTGCACACCCAGAAAACTTTACTTCAAAGCCGTCCAGTTGAAGTTTGAACTTGACCTAACCATAAAGAGGGTGTACCGGATTAATCTACACAAATCCGCACGTAAACAAAGATTCAGTTGGATGGACACGTGGATGACCTTGCTGCATATTAGGGTTGTCACTTGGATAAAATGTTCTTATTTTTATAGACTTTAAAACAAAAAACAATTAAAAAATAATTCAATTTTTATTTTATTTTACAGCAATGGTGATATTCATATTTAGATAATAATAATATATGTCTATATATTATTTATCTATCAATTTTGGACAATTACCTAAACTGAAAATTAACTAAAATGTCCTAAACTGAAGGTAGACTTTAATCGCGTGTTTGAGTGTTGGTAAACACCAGCCTATTCAATAAGTTTAGTGTGACAAAATAAAATGTCTAACTTAATTACTTACTTGTTTTGTATGAATAAATTAACTTGCACTATTTGTAACTCTGTAACTCTGAGAGGAAATAGATAGTATTATAGTTATAATTTTTAATTTATTGAGTTGTAGGGTACTTGCAGTAAAATTCCAGAGACAATGAATGTTCTTTCTTGATTATTAGCTGTGTTTATGGTACGTACTATTCATGATAAAGTAGATTCATAGTTCGCATCTTGATAAATTTGCTAAGTTTTTGAGTTCTTGTAAATATTATGTCTGGTTATTGTAATATTATGTACCTGATTATTGTTTGATAAAATAATTTATTCCATTACGAGAAACTGACAAGTTTCAGGTTGAGAACTGTTACCTTAAATTTGACAACCCTACGAAACCTTGCCATATGTACCTCACAACCTGGCTTTGTTTACTAAATAACATGTCTCTGTGAGTTATGGCTTGCATTGAATAAGCTCCATTAAATTTGTTTAAAATGAAAAACCTAAAATAATACTTACTCACAATTTTCAGACATCTTTGATTTAACAAGCTACAATTTGATGATTACATTCGTAGTATCTGTTTTCTTTTGCGAAAAAACACACACAAGTCTAAGTAAATAAATTCTCATTCTCTTTACTCAGTTCAATAGGAGTAAAGGATTTTGACATATTTATTTATTAGAAAACACCTCTTACCAAATCTGAAATTTCACATTAATCTTAAAACAGCACATCACTAAGAAATTCTAAGTATATAAGTTTCTCATCGGGGCTCCAGCTTGTTTCTAAAGAGTCGAGCAGCAATTATAAAATATCATTATTTAGAAATTTTTTGATTCAAATATTCTATGATATTTCAGTATTTTGAAGGAGGTTTGAAATCCAATTAAATCATATTCATTTGTTTTAAGCATAAGTCGTTACAACAGATGAGATAAGTACCGAATTGTTCTAACATAAAAAAAGGTATACAAGTATATTTAGTCTATTGATTAAGTCAAAAAATCTAATCAATGTTTATTTTAATATTTTTATAATTTATTTCAATCTGCGACCGAAGTCGCACTTCGGTCGCAGATTGAAATAAATTATATTATACTTTACAATCAAATTAAAGAATTTATTAAATCACAACCAAATATGTCTGTCAAACTACCATATGTGTGACCCGCCGAAGCGGGCCGGACTCAAGCGTTAGGGTAAAATTAGACTAATCCTACAGGTAATAATTATTAATAAAAGTTCAATCAAAGGTTTATAATTGAGGGAGACATCGCGTATATTCCAAATATACAAAATAGTAAAGACGGAACATCAAATTACATTAACTGTGTGCGTATTAGGTTACAAACCTTTAATTGCATGACATTTTGACTTGACTCTGTCAGTGTGGTATGAGGCGGTACCTGGCGAATAAACAATGTTGATAACTTGAAAGATGTGCGCGTGCGCGTAGATGAAGAAATCTCACGCAAACTACTGCCGCATCCTGTCAATCTGGTCGAAAAGTCAAGCAATTAAAAGGTATGGTGAAGTTAATTACCTACAGTGCGCGTTAAGTCCCGTAATAATATTATATTTTGTATTACGAATTGAGTTAGTTTAAAAGTACATTCTAATATCATTAAGATCAAAGTTCCTTTTGAAAAACCACTAAACTTCAGGACACAAGTGGAATGATGATCAAATATATATAAATAGAGGTAAAAGATGACATATATAAATGGAGTCCCGAAAATTATATTCCCGAACTTCTTTCTGTTCGGTGTCAATAAATTGCTTTTCTATTCAAAAATAGTCCCATAAATAGCTTAAAAGGAGAGTCCTATCAATTTACTGTTAACGTAATGAACGGTATAGATTTATTCATAACAGTAGCATCCTCGACATTCCTTGTATATACTTTAATGTAAGGAACATTTCAGAAATCTATGTATTTCAAAATTAGAATTATAATGAAAAAAAGTAATATTTAAATTTAGAACTAATGCGTTCGAATCAAAATTTCAAAGTGAAATTATTATTTTTTATTTTAACTTGTTGAGGATATATATAATAATAATAATGTAAACACGAATGAAATATAAATATTGATATAAATTGTCAAACCGTTTCTTTTAAAAGTACCATCTTAGGAATAATCAAACTGAAAAAATATTTACTTACGTAAACATTAAATCGAGCACTATTTCAGTAAAATAGTAATTAATATTCATTGTAAAACTTTTTTGTAACGGAGATTATTGTAATTGATACACATTTTGAACTCAAAAATAAAAATAACTTATCCCAGTATACATTCATAACATAATTCAAAAGAATCCTCTGTAAAATGAAACGATAATGTTAGTAATAACATAAATAAAGTTTTTATAATAGCTCTTAACATTGTTATTGTTGTTCTAGTATCTGGCTGTTACATTAGTATAAGTATGTAAAAAAGCTTCTCGTTCATTCAAGAATTTCATCTCTAAAAATAGAAGCATATGTTTGAAACGTATCCACAGATCTCTAAATTTCAATGGATTCGTCGCACAAATTTCGAAGACGAAGTTTACAATGCAGCATAGAAAATTAAAAAAGAAATTTGCCTCTATTACAAATAGAGTAAGGATCTAAGTTGAAGCATGCTGTACATTGCACGTTGAATACTACGAGAGTTACGAGATGAGAACAACTTTTATCAATTAAATAGAAGACGATGAAATTATTTGTGGTAACAAGATAGAATAGGTTCAACGTTATGAAACCTGTTTAGAATACGTGAGCCCTATGCATAGTGGGAATTCCCTCATTTGTATTATTTTGAGCTTCGCAATTTTGCTAATCGGGTTTTTGAACCGGCGTGGTGCAAAGTTTTTATCTACAGATAGCGATAACCACAGTTTAATACCCTCGGTTATTTAATTCAAATTAATAATAAATGTTAGGCAAAACTGTAGTAAATATTATCTGTATTTCTATCTGTAGATAGATTATTGGACCAGCCGTAAGTGACAGTAAGGTTGGGGCTGGTAATATTTCGTACAGTGAATCAGCCTGGCCATTCAGCAAATACTCCCGGTCCAAGAAGATATAGGTCGTATTTTGATGACGTTTTTTGGTCCTATTTTTTTTTTAAATTCTTTTTGGTCTTTTTTTATGTTAGTGTTTTTAGGTTATATTTTTCGTTTTAAGTTTGTGTTTTCTTTCACCTCTACTTTCGTATTAATACCTAACTATGTCAATTTATTACCAACTCTACGGTCGTTCCAGAAATAGCGAATTGTCGAGCGCTTTGTCTAATCCGTTAGAATTTGTCACCAGATTCACACGTGTTTTCTGTTTATGTAATAATATTAGGTATAAGTTATATCGTGCTGACTTTAAATGCGAAGTATTTATGAGTAACTCGTACGCTTCCTATATAAACTTTCTCAAATATTTTTTGGTTTTAATTCGGCTTAGCCGATTCAATTTACCAGACTATCAAGATAGTAGAGTATATTCTACAACATAATAAAATATCAGATACCCTTATGAGAATGTGAAAGGGGATTCCTATGCTTATTCGTAATTTGTAACGATGGAAAGTAAAACTAGAAACAAGATAAGAATTATTAAAATAGAGATGTCAGTAAACGTAAATAGAATACAGTGAACTCGTATGGTTTGGCACGAAAGACGCCTCGTAAATCATTCGTCGGTTGTTCTGATTTGAATTGTGATATGAGTCGTATGACAAAGTAATAAAAAAGCCATCTTACACGGCACAAGCCGCTGATTAGATAACTACTGCTGGCTGTACTAGCATGACAGTAAGCTTTACTCGATTCTGAGCTGCTGGCGAGAAATTGGATAGCTACTTCTGTGTTCTTGCATCTTTCATTGATTGATCACAGTTAGCTTATTTAGCGGTATTCGGAATTATTAAAAGAAAACACCTTTTTCTGACTAACATTGACATGCAAGTGTCTTTTATTTTCTTTGTCATACATCAAATAAATTTCAAATAAAAATAAAAAGATAAATTGTGCCGTGGTATAATACCGATGGTATACATTTTTGCACCATTTTCCAACATCCTCTACACCACAGAAACACAACTTAACAACAAACAATAATCAGTAAATAACAAATATTCATCAATAAATAAAAATTTATCTATCCACTACATCATAATAACAAATGTCTCAGAGTATAAATTGGCACATCAAATTCACTAAAGATTAAAGCAAATTCCCGGTTTTATTTCGTAATCATAACTTAATTTCCTGCGCTCTCACCTGTGGTAGCTACATCAGCTCTACTGTGGTTGTCACCTGTAACGTCCGTACTGGACCCCGCCTCTAAAAGATAAAGACGCTGTAGAGGTCGTACCCTATGCCCTGCCATTGTTTTCAATTTGGCTGAACGCACAATCCCGTCAACTCCAGGATACAATTCCTCCACTATCGCAAGCGGCCAGTTAACTCTCTTATCCTCGGACTCTATCAGTACAACATCTCCTATCTTTAAGTTATGCCTTGATTTACGATTCTTGGGTTGTATAAGAGCTGTCAAATATTCCTTTCGGAATCTCTGCCGGAAGTCCGCTCTTAATTTTTGCATGTATTTAAATCGATTCTCCGTATTTGCGTGATCATCAACGTAGTCCAAATCTGCTGTCATGTTTTGTTGGGATAGGGGAGTAAGAAAACACGCTGGTGTGAGTGGTTCTAACATCTTCCCGCTATCATCTTCTACGTAGGTCAACGGTCTGTTATTAAGAACTGCCTCACAGTCACATATGACAGTTTCGAGTTCTGTATAATTAAGTCGCGCTCGTCCTAAAACACGTCGAAGTAACTGTTTCAGCATTCCAATTAATCTCTCCCAGAAGCCACCCCACCATGCAGCTGTAGGCGCATTAAACTTCCACTTTATGCGATTAATAGTCGCTTGAGTTTGTGTCTGAACTTCATCCCAATTCACGCTAGAAAGTAAATTTTCTGCACCCACGAAATTCGTCCCATTATCAGAATAAATTACGCTAACTCGTCCCCTTCTAGAAATAAATCGCCTAAGCGTCATAAGGAAACCGTCAGTAGACAACGTCTTTGTTAACTCCAAGTGCACTGCTCGGTAAACTGCACATGTATATAATACCACCCAAACCTTGCATCCACAACGAAGGAATAGAGGGCCAGCTAAATCAATCCCAGTAACTTCGAAGGGCGATGAAGACTGCATACGTGTAATAGGTAGTGGAGCCACAGGTGCTTCTAAAGATTTAGTAAAAAACCTTTTACATCTGCCACACTGGAAGATAACTGATTTCACCAATCGTCTAATTCCGATTATCCAAAATTTCTTTCGGATTTCGGTAATCATGATATTAGGCCCTGCGTGTTGCAATTCTCTATGGGTCTGCTCCACTAGCTTACGTACTACATTATCTTTAGATGGTAGAACATAAGGATATTTAGTATTCACAGGTTCTTGGGACATAGTAATTTTCGTTTGAAGTCTTAGTATACCATCATTATCAAGAAATATATTTATGTTTTTCTTCTTTATCTCCGAATCGTGCTCTTTCTGGATAAGTTTTACTATTATTTTTTCAGCTACTTCTATTTCCTCGAATGTCAATATCCCCTTTAATCTATTGTTTTTATTTTTATTACGAGAATTATTTACAAATCTTAATATCCAAGCTACACTTCGTAAAATATGAATATACTCCGAAAATCGACAAAATATCTTAGTGAACACTTCTTTACATATATTTACACACAAAACATTTTTAGCCAGCTCAGCGTGGGCATTCATTTCTTGTTCACTAATTGAAATGTTAGATGAAGGCCATTTCCGTCGATCCTCTTTCAACCAAGATGGACCTTCCCACCAACGACAACTAAATAAAGTAAGTGCATCGCAACCTCTTGATGCTAAGTCAGCCGTATAAGAATAGGTTCAACGTAATCAGAGTGTATAATTGCACTCCAGCTATATGAAACCATGTATTAGATGGACAGTGCATTCTAATTTCTTTGACCCGATTTCCAACAAAGGTGTTCCAAGGAAGTTGTTTCCAGATCCAATATAACACAACTGACGAATCTGTCCAACAGAATATATCAATATTATCCTTTTCAAGACTTTTCTTCACTTCGTTTATCAACCTTGAGCCAATAAGAGCAGCCATAAGCTCAAGACGGGGTATTGTTAACCGTTTCATTCCTTGCGGTGCAACTCTTGACTTTGCAGCCAATAACCTTATGGTTACTTGACCTTCACATGATGACCTTAAAAATACGCACGCAGCATACGCATCCTTACTTGCATCACAGTACATATGAAGGCTGACTTCACAAATATCAAATATACTATCTGTTAACCTCCGTGGTATTTTACACTCTTTAAGGTAATAGAGGTTTTCGTACCATTTTATAAAAATAGAGGACAAAGTTTCCGGTAATTCAATATCCCAATCTAATTTTTGCTGCCAACACTTCTGCAATAATACCTTTGGTATCAAAGTCACCGGACATGCGAAGCCTATCGGGTCAAAAATCTTCTGCGTAAGAGACAATATGTGTCTTTTTGTGATTTTAGTGCATAAAGACGATAGAGATGAAATATTACAATATAATTCGTCTTGTTTCGTATCCCACAATAATCCTAACACAGATATAATACTTTCTCCCGTTTCATTTATATTTAAAGGAGAAGTGACCCACTGCCTTAAATCAAATTTTCCAGATGCCAATATTTCCTTTGCCTGTGTTATAAACTCCAACATTTCACTTTCTGAATTTAAACTAGTGACACAGTTGTCAACATAAAATGTCTTCATTAAACGCTTAGCCGTCTTTCTTAAGTTACCTGTCACTTGAGATAAATGATGTAGTATAGTTGCGGATAGGAGAAAAGGACTACATGTCAGTCCAAAGACAACTCGACAATGACGAAACATTACCATATCCTTAAGAGCATCATCTTTCCACCACAAAAATCTCAAAAAATCTCGATCATGTGCAGATAAACTAATCTGTAAAAATGCTTTAGCAATATCGGCACTAACGCCTATAGCTCCCTTTCGAAATCCAATAAGCAAATTAGGCAGTCTATCTAGAAAATTTAAACCCTTATCTAAACACCCGTTCAAAGATCTTCCATTGATATCTTTAGCAGATGCATCGAACACCGGACGGATTTTAGTTGTCAAACTAGTTTCTTTTATTACAGCTCTATGTGGAAGATAATGGACAGCTTTATTTTTATTTATTTCTGTTTCGGGTACGTGCTCGATGATTCCTAAATCAAGCCATTCATTAAAAACGTCACCATATGCGTCGAATTTTCCAACTTTCAGAATATTTTTCGTCATAGATTTCAATCGTCGTACAGCAAGATCATAATTATTTAGTAATTCATTTTTACCATACCTCCATGGAAGGTGCACCTCATAACGACCCTCTCTGTTAATATTGACCGATTCCTCAAACTCCATCATAATTTCAGCTTCATTTTGTATTTTACTTTTACTCTCCGCTGGATCCTTGACACCCAACATTTCTAAAGACCATAAATTTCCCAAGTCTATTCCTGTTGAACAAAATAAAGAGTTAACCATATGACATGAATATTTCTGATTTTCTTTTCCTTGTATAGTCCAACCTAACCTAGTGTTTATTACTACAAGGCCATTTTTTAATTTAATGAATTCTTCAGTCAACAACGGCCCAATAAAATCAGCTCCTATCAACAAACCGATTTCGGGATTGTCATTGCCTTTATCTGTTAGTGTTACATTATATTTATCTAATAAATTCAAAACATTTTCATCATGCAACCTTAGTCTTGGAATTTCTCCACAAATACATTTTTGTGCTAAAGCTACTAAATTAATTGAAAAAGTTTTATCTATACTTTGTACACTAAATTCATATACAGGATACTCATCTGTTTTCACCTCGACGCCACCGAAGAGACATTGGCTTAACAACTCCACACCAGTCGGTCGTAGACCTAGTGATTCAGCTACCGATCTTTTTATATAGGTACGTTGCGAACCGCTATCGAAAAGAGCTCTGATAATCATCTTCTTGTCACCATTAACAATATTAATTAAAACTGTCTGCAATAATGTGATAGCTCTTGACTGGGCAAAATTGGTAACCGCTTCTGTATTCGTACGCGGTGTTCCCTTGGAGACTTCTTTCTCGTCCATATATATAGGGCATAATATTACAGAATGTCTCTTACCGCATAAAGCACACTTAATGAAGGCTTTACAATTTTTAATATGATGGCCTGGCTTTAGACACAACGTACATGCCTTCCTTTTCTTTAAATGTTCTTTCCTCTGCTGCATTGACATTCTACTGCCTTTATAGCACTCTAAGCTACAATGAGTATCTTTGTCACAGAAAATACACAGTCTGGTGTTAACTTTGTTTACAGTAGTTGTCAGGCATTCAGCTGTAGCATGACGAGGTACTAATGTATCTTTCGACGTACCTGAAAACCCTGCTTTTGCTAAATGGATTCGTTGCTCTGATTCTACTTCACGTTTTAGAAAATTCAAAAGAGCTGTTAATTCCGTATCCGTGCTTGTTTGACTAAATGAAAATCTAGAACGTTCCCAAATTTTTAAGACGTCATCTGGTAATGAAGACTCAATCATTGGATATATGAATGCAGAATATTTATCTTTTGTCACCCCTAATGACTCTAAAGATCTAATCTGGCTGTTCAATTGGTCATACAACAAGGTCAGTGACATCGTGTTCCCTTTAGCTTGTAGGAGTACTAGATTCAATAATTCTCGAACGTAAGTTTCCACTAAGAGATCATCTCTAGCAAAACGTGATTTTAATTGTTCAAGAGCGTTATGATAGTTCAAACCAGACGGTGGAAAACTTTCGACGATAGACCTAACATGGCTTCCTGGTTCCATGCATTGTAATAAATATTGGTATTTGTCATCATCTTCAATGTTTTTATCATTGTCAATTTTACGAAATTGACCCCAAAATGGCAGCCAATTTTTTATCGAACCGTCAAATTTCTTCAATTCGATTTTTGGTAAATTGTATTGACGTTTCGGTGGTCGTGTATTAATAATGACACTTGGCTTTGTTTGAACGTTAGAAATATCGCTACTGCTAGATGAATTAGAATTATTGCTTTTACCGGTAGTAAAGTAGTCCTTCATAATATTGTCATACCGAGATTCTACCATATACCACTTATCAGCATACGTATCGATACTCAAATATTCCTCTTCTAAGGCAGACTCTTCACAATCTTTGCTCAACATCTCGTCAATGATTACGGTATTTAGCTTCGTCAATTTTTCCATTACACTACTCACTTTTTTAAATGCAGTCATAAGAAATTCGGATGGTGCAACGGGGGGGACGAAATATCCTTCTAACTCTTTACAGTATACGGTAAATGAACGTCGTAAGACGCTGCGTTCTTTTGTAAGGCGATTCATTTCCGAAAATTTTATCACGGTCGCCAGATATTCGGAATTATTAAAAGAAAACACCTTTTTCTGACTAACATTGACATGCAAGTGTCTTTTATTTTCTTTGTCATACATCAAATAAATTTCAAATAAAAATAAAAAGATAAATTGTGCCGTGGTATAATACCGATGGTATACATTTTTGCACCATTTTCCAACAAGCGGCTTTGAAATAATATCAGTAATTCCAAAAGTAGTCTAGTCTTTTGTAGCTTCACAGCCTCCACATATTAATCTGAAGTAAATTTTTTAGCGTTTTAACAATTCGTAGGAGATAATGCAAATCCGCGTAAGTAGCATTGGATAATACCGCGTATCTGACAATTTAGCCAGTTGCTTTAATTAGCTAAGAAACTAATGCAATTATAACTTTCCCCTGTGAGACTAAATTTAGTGCAGATACGCGGACCTTACCTGTAGTAGATACGCGGATTTTGTACTTTCCCCGGCGAAATAGAACATTGGATCTATTTCGCCGGGCCTAAATATATCCATATTTACCAAGTAGACTTCAAGAAATAAAACCTACAAATGGATTTTAACAGTTTGTCATTTGGAAATACTTAAACCCTTTAAAGCTGCAAAAATAATAACGTTACTTCGTTTCCATGTTTCTGAAGAAGACCTTCGGCTTTACCCGGATTCATGGCACTGAGAGAATTGCAAATGACAGTTTCTTATCTTGAAGTAAGGCCAGGATTATTCCTGGAGCACGTCGACTCAATGGGATCTTTTGCGCTTCCCTATTCCTAATCCGCGTTTTAAATCGCAAACTGACGACTTCACTCATCTATCGTATTGCTATCCATCCTAAGGTTGTCTGGAAGACGTCCTTACTTAGTGATAAGACCACCCTTTTAGTACAATGTGGCATCTGTGAATTTTCTGTATTTATAATTAATGATGTACAATAAAACGTATTCTAACTTGACTTTCACAAGCTTTAGTAATGAACTTAGACTCAATAAATGAATTTTGACTTTGACTTTGAAGCTCGCACCGCGTAAAGGTTTTTAGGGAATTCGATACTAAGTAACTGTATTTTACTTTGGTTTTTGGGAGGTAATATAATATGATAACAGTAGAAGGCAGCAGGTTTCCCTACATATATACACAAAATAAGAAGCCTCTTGGGAAATATCGTGAGTATCTTCGTGAGTTCTTATAGTGTAAAAAGATAATGAAACATAAGATATTGTTACTTTACCGTTATCTAGTGTTAGCACAAATTAAAAATGTGCCTCATTTGATCTGAATAATAAATAAAAAAAAAATGTTTTTGCTATATTGACTGAGCTGAGAACTATCTTTACTTGACTTGAACTGAGCATTACAATATTAAAGAAACTTTTACATTGCAAAATACATTAACAACTTCACAATATACTCTACAAAAATTAGAGGACATATGGTAGATTGAGTCTTTTTGTGTGCTAAAGAGTATGCCTGTGTGTGTGTGTATTTGTACACATCTGTTCATACATATTTATGTTTATTATAAAAAACATTTTTATAATTGTTAGAGTAAATGTTTAATTTCTGAACAAAATGTACCATATTGTGCAAACATTATTTTCCTTGAACGAATTTTGTCACATTGAATTGCAAGTGTTTGGTGAGAGGATCATTCTACATTTATTATAAAATCCTGTAATCCCAAGCTTCCACGTATAAAGTTTATGTGATACGCGAATTTTAGACTAATTATTTTTATTTATGGTAAATTACAACAATTTGACGTATGCTGACATGTTCCTGCCCAGCCCAATGCTTAAGAGGCTAAGGTATGCAGAAGAGTACGTAATTAAATAAGTTGGTCTCTTATAAAATATATGTTAATACTGCATTCCCGGGCGCTTTCGACCGCCCTAGAATAGATGCACGCGAGTGACCCGCTGTGCAGCCACATAAAAGATACCAGAGTATAAACATTAATAGATTTGTATGTAGGTTTATATATTAATTGGTCACTAATTATAGCTACCATCAAATACGTTAATAGTCCTTTTGTCGGTCACACAGTGTTTTGTTAAGTTTGATCTAGTAACTTTTTAATTTGAACCGAAGACAGTAACACTGTATTAGATAAGGCGTAAGCGATTGTTATCAGTAAGTAAATATAAGTAAAATATGAAGATGCAGGATGTTATTTCTTGATTCAGTATTCTAATTCTCAAGAATTGATGATGGATACAGTTATAGAAGATTCCCAATAATGGAAAATACAGATTACGTTTGATAACTTTAGGAAAGACATTGATGGACCGAATCTCTATACCTCTCATGGTATTTATAATCTTTACAAACAGCATACGTATGTCCATCTGACGGTCACAGACCTTTTCACATGGGTGAAACATATAAGGAGTGTTTAGGAAAGGTGCTGGGCTAAGTTAGTTTATTATATAGGTAGGTATATCTAGGTACGTTACCCTCTCTCTGATACAGGTATGTGGGTGTATCCCGGGTCTCACTTGGTAGGTTCAACACTGATGGCACCAGGATAGCACTGATGGGCACAGAAAACGGGACAACGAGGGCAACGTGGCGCACACTGCGGGTACCTATGTCAGTCAGTCAAGCGTCGGGAAGGAACTGGTAGATTAGTTAAAGTAATGAAATGAGCGGGTCAGGTAGCTAGGTAAATATAGGTAGGCAAATATCATGCGTCCAACAAGACTTTCCTAAACAAGGAGTTTGGGACATAAAACCACCACGTAAGCCCAATGCCGCTTATCTTATCTTATCTTCATTGCGACGTATCTAAGCGATATTGGACGTTCATTGGATTGGAAGAAGTGATTTATTCTTGAAGACTCTACCAACTCTTACCTGCCTAGTGCTGGGGGCTATAACATTAACATTAAGTAGGTAGATTGAAGTCACGTTCCTCTCCCCATAAACCAAACAATATAGATTTGTATGGGTTTGCTACCTTTTTATGATCACAAATTAAATATTTTCTCCGTGACCTGTACTATAAAAACTGTTAATTTCCGATATAAACATATGTCAAACGGAAAGAAATACAAACAGCCATTTTAATACTTTTCTTTATTGGACCAGATACCGTAATGTCATTTGCATGCCCACGAAGCATCGTGTCGTATGAACAAGTACTTATTAATTTTATTGCATTGGTTACTTGGTCGCGTGAGAGAGATATTTTACTGATTATGTTATATAAGTACATATTTTTATCATTGTTGTACATTTAGAGTTGTTTTTATTAGTATCTCGATCGTAACTTACCTATCTTATTATATAATATTGCGTTTATTAGTATTTGTGTAACAGTTCGAAAAACAGTATTTTTATGTTATAAAATTTCAATTATGCAGTCCACGCTTTTAGTGGGTTATTGTCTAGGTTCTGTCAGTGTGAAACAAGAAAAGGATAAAATGACTCTTAGAAATGAGTTAAATTAGACTTTTGACTTATTTTAAGTTTTGTTGTTTTGGATGCGCGTTGAAATAAGACAAATTTGCTAGTAAATCGCAATTTAATTTTAATGTATTCTATCATCACCAGCAACAACAGATATATGCCCTTCTGCTGGGCAGAGGCTTAATACATGAAGATTGTAAGGCCACGCTGGCCCAGCTCAGGTTTGTTGGTAAAAAACACGTGTAAAAAATTATGATTAACAAATCTTTTTGTTTTTTGTGATGCTGAGGACAAGCTCTACCAGCCTATCACCTAAACCCTGGGGAGGAGGAAGAGGGAGTGTGTGGGGCTCTCACCTACTAAATTCCTTAGCGATGCACCCACCTAGCCGCTTTCTATCGACAACACGGGATGGCCACGTGATCTGGTCCCACGTTGAAGTACTTTGCGGGGTATAAGAAATATTGGTTGACAAATCTTGGCTCAACCATAGCGAAAGTTGCTTCGTTTTTGTAATTTTAATAGAGCGCTGGAACCACTACGTTAGCCATCGACCTTATATATTATACTCCAATACATAATTTCAATATTAGTTGCTAAATAACTTTGTATTATTTATATATTCGTCGTACTTTTTCCTAGAATCATTGTGACTTTTTCAAGTTAAACAATTTTTTTTTAAATTGGCTTTATTTTTTTAAACACCCATTCCACTGAGAATTTTAACCTTGATTTTGAATTCTTCGCCAAGTTGCATAAGCAAATTCATGACGAAAGAATTCATCCAGTCTAGAGGGTGGGGGTGAGGTGTTTAAGATCCTCGTAAATATGCATAAAGTACATCGACCTGTCTGTACAAGCTGAGAAAAATTGAATATAATTTGTACCTGGAATTTTAAAATAATTTTAAATGGTTATATCGCATTTTTTAAAGAAATTAAAATTAAAGATAGCTGTTGCTGTTTTGTTGTGGTTGTGAAGTACTCCTGAGAAGGAAAGGAGAGGGAGCGATAAGTTGCACGCGGCTTATCAATTAGTACTTTAATAATGTCTACTTACTTACTAACTGGCAAACTAGAAATACGTAAGTATTCTTGCGGTAATTTGCCATAACTCATATACACTAAACTTTAAAGATATTACTAGAGGCTAGGATTTTATGAAATAGCAAAACCTACCTATTTTTATTATTGTATATGTAATATTTTATACGTTCTATTTATTAGCACAAAATTTTGTTATATTACTCATCCTACACACACGTGTTTACGTTACAATAGTAATAGTATCCAACATATATAAGATAGTAGTTCTATATAAAGAAAACCAGTTTCATCAAATGAAACGTAAAAATTGTATGGGCTTTAGCAACATCAGTGTTTTCAAGAGATAACAGAATGTTTTCCGTGAACTAATGCTCATACTGTATTTAAAACTTAATTAAGTTGCAGTACCTTTGTACAATTCTCTAATATTCTGTTGTGTCCTTTGAATTGTCTTTGTGTGTACATAAATTGTTAAATAAATAAGACAACAAACTGATTAATTAAGAGATAACAACATCAAAACAAGTTTAATTTAGCGAGTTTGCTTGTTTTTAAAAATGGATAGGATATTTTACAATCTTGCATTGTTTTATTTCACTAGTAATAATAATATTCTTATAACTCGCTCCTATTCTTTAACCAACGTTGTCTAACGGAACATATATTTAATATTATATTACATGTTATATATTAGGGGATAAGAAATTTATAAGCCTAAAATAAGATAAATTATGATAATGTTTATTGTAATTCCGTGTACAATCGATGTTACAAAGTAAATAAATATATTAAAAACGTTTGGTTATCCCAAGAACAAATTCGCGGTTATTACAATAACATTTACGCCAGACTCGAACACGGAATTTTTGGCCGTCTGTAGTTAGGGATACTGACCACTCAGCTAGGTATACTGGTCGTCTGGATGAACAGCATGAGAGCTGGGTAAAAAGGTATATGTAGACACACATGTCATTTAACGAGTCTTCAAAAACAAACAATGCAAGCCACATTAATTAAGAGAAGTTTGGTTTTTAATTAGACCTTAAAAAAGAGTTCGATAATTTTTTAAACATTTTAAAATTAATAATAAAACGTCTAGTGTGGTTCCCTATAATAAAATTAAATATATAACTAAATAAATCAAAAACAGTTATCTATTTTTTCATTTTTATACTCAAATAAAGTTAATTAAAATGTTATATATTGTGTATATATAACATTTTAAATAACTTTATTGCGGTTTTTTTCAAATTTATGTATGTGTTATAAAACGTTTTAAACATTTTATTTACCCGTATATCAATTGATTTACCTGTCTCCGTACTTTTGTTTTGATTTGAAGAAAAAAGAAACACATTGAATACTCATCTGAATATAATTAACATTACTGCAGTAATGGTATTTCAAAAGTTAATAAGTAATCAAATCATAAATTCGTTAGGAATTTCTCTTGCGAACCAACATTGAAAAAAAGATAAACATATTTTATAATCTAAATAAACCTATCTCATAATCAGCCTTGGTGTGGTTTCACAGCCAACGAATTATTTAAAACCATCGTCCGACCTTCGTGTAGATATTGAAAATAACAAAATTGTTTATTTAATATATATTATACTAAAGAATATAATTATTCATATCAAGTTTCAAAATGTGAATTTTTATACTTTGTGGCAAGTAAATTGAATGTAACTTTATATTAAGTATGTAACAGAAATAACTTTAATTTTAAGTGTCTAGATCCATTTTCACAACAAAGGTAATATTACTTGCGACTAGTCTAGATTTTTTTAAAGTGCACTCTGTTATTGTCCGTTGCTAGGTTACGTTTGTTATTTCATTATTATTGATAAACAGTCTTCTAAGAAATTTGGTCATCTATCAAGACATGTAAGAAATGATAGTTTTTAAATAGAACGCCAGTTAGATTGTCCATACATAATTACCAGTATATAATTTTTATTTTATAGCTTTTATATTGGATTCAAATTCCCTTTCTTATATTTTTATACCATCCGTAAATTAAACCGATCAAAACACAATAAAAATTATTAAAATCAGTCAAGCCGTTGTAAATTTTATTGAGACCAACGAACAGCTATGTATTTTTATAGAAGAAGAAGAAGACGAAGAAGAAGAAGAGAAGTTTACCAATCTAAGCAATTAAAATTACTTACCCTGTTTTGGAGCAAGTGGGAGTGTAATCTTTTTATAAATTTATATAAGTTGGCTATACCTTTCATTACACTTCATTGAAAAAACGTTAGAATGAATTTTAGACTAAAGAAATTTAATTAAAAAGAATGTGTTACGTTATTTTAGAAGCGGCATGTGACATTTGTCCTTTTCTTTATACATTTTAATTAAGAATGACAGCGAATTTAAAATTAATTTAATATGTATAAGAATTAGGTTATTAGTTATAGAAACTAAAGACAGATAAAGACCCTTTTAGTATTCGCCAAGTCCTGGCTTCAATTCCCTTAATCCTCTAATAAATGTTTTCTTTCGTGTTTGTATATTTTTCTACATTCAGAAAAGAATAAAAAGCTAAATTTTCAGATAGAGTTCTTGTAGGTATTACAGATATATATAAATAAAATGTCCATTGAAGAAAATTATATTTTTGTTGTATTCTTTATTGTCAGGCCAAGGTAGACCATCATCCAAACTTAACCAGGGCGGGCAACTAGCTATTCATGATTGTCACACCCACAGAATAATTTTCTAATGACATTATGGTTGGTTACCTTAAAGTACTGACCGTTGTCCTACTACGAACAGGCTCGAGTAAAATATCGACCCTGAGACCATTATGAATCACGATCTTTTAGCATCTTTCAGTTAATATTTTAAAAATAACCTACGCTTGTAGAGGAAAGAATTTTCAATACAATATCAATGTCATAAATTCACAGCTAACTCCAAGGAAACTAACCAGAATCATCTATAGATATTATTAGAATAAACAAGCAGGAATTTGTATAATAACATAAATCTTTTTTGGTAGTGTAGGCGTGTTTTAATTCTTGAAGACCAGAGATAGGAATTTAATCAGGGGAAAATTATACGTATAGGTTACGAAGCAAACGTTGGCTGTAGTCAAGAGGAGGTAACGGTATGCATAATTGACGAGTTTGGAGATGTTTATATAAAAACGAATATGCGTAGCGACTTAGATACTTACTGTGTTAGTATTTGGAGCTGTATAGCTGTTCATTTCTGCATTCATCATTTATCTATATTATGTGGTATTCTGTTACGGGCCCAAATAACTTAAAGTTAATTATGTTTATTTTAATCTCAAAATAGACAGTGACGATTATATGGAAAAGAGAACGAAACTGAAAATCTTCTTTTTTGATGTAAAGAAATAGCTGTTCGTAAATAACGTTAAACCTCCAGAACTGTTTGAACGTTTTGAATTATTTCTAGTCCTCAATACACGGTTGGGTTAAAATGATAATAATTTAAAAATTGTTCTTTACTATCGAAGATCGTCAGGTTGTACAAAGTTCATCGGATCAAATAGTTAATCGATTTTTAAAATTAAGAATTACAAATATCATGTAAAGTTGTCTTTGCCAGTTGAGATTTAGTGACTCCTTTGTCGCACAGCTACAGCGTAGAATTCCTTACTATCAAGCTTATTCCCTGCTCGATACAACTTTAAAGGTGGTGTGGGAAGGCACTTTTTGGGTCAGCAAAGTGGAGGTGGATAGGGCAGTAAGTCGCATGCATCACCAGCTATCGTCTCAAATAATATACTGCTTATAATCTGGCGGTGTCGAGTCATTTGCTGAGCTTTATATAAAATAAATATATTTATTGCTTTAATTTTCAAAACTACTAACAGTTCTGAAGTAACACACTCATAGTGTACTAGCACACTAGAGTCATCATAATGCTTGCGAACAAAATATTTTTATTTATTTTTTTACTATAATAATTGTGGAAACTACCACAATAAATAAGTAATTAATTAGAAGTGTATGGAGGAGAAATACTTTGCAGTGGCCACAAAATACAAGCAGGGTTAATGACAGACCTATATAATATATTAAACGCCTAAAAGCCTATCGAAAATAAAAATAAAAACTAAATAACAACAAAAACATTGAGAGAAATTAATCTGAAGCTAATATTATTTTTAAAAAATCATTACCCTTTACTTAGGTATCTATAAAAACTTAAATTTAATAAACTTACTCATCAACGCCAAAATACCTTTTAATGATCGTATCTTAACTCTATTACATATTTGCGGTTCTCATTTTAGATCGATCATTCCAGAACGGAAGCGATCAAATCAACGCACGCCTTTATGGTGTTTAACACAGTATTAATGATGTGAGATATTAATGAATTGGATAAAACATGACGTTACTCGCATTCCAAAACAGCATGAAATTTCAAAACGAATATCCATTTATTCTATTAAGTACTCGCAGTTTGAAAGTCTCCGTCATCTCCGCATCAGTGCTATGAACACCTCTTTACAAAGAGCTTTATTACAGCTTAGTTATTTAGCTTTACGCAGTTTAAGTTAAAATAATAATAAAAACGACAATAATAAAGTGTCTGGACATGATGCTATTAACATTTGGGGACTGAAATTCTTTGATATTATTAGTCCCAATCATTTTCTATTCTATTCTGCTTACATTCTCTCCCTATTTTTCACGTCACAGAAAAGTCAGCAGCTTGCTTAATTCTGCTAAAATTGTAAGCCAATTGGTCTCTGTTTTGGCCTGACTCTCGGCCGTCTTCACTGCTGAACACTATGTGGCCTAGTTCAGAGGTGACCCCAGGTCAAGGGTCCTCAGGGGTCACGTTTCTGAAGCACAGCCAAGCTTGGCGTAAATGCGATATTTAATGGCGGGCAATTTGATAACCAACATATTAGGTCGGGGAAAAAGTATTTTCGCATATAGTATGTATAAATTTGTAATAAAATATCTTTGGCTGTAATATTTTAATCTTGGTTTTCATGACATTAATACACCATTTCAAAAAAGAATCAAATTAAGGAAATTTTGTTTCCCACTAATTACATTTGTTTTTTCTCTCTGTCGAAATGAGCGAAATCAAATGAAGAATTAGATGCATTTTAAAATTTTATCGCATAAAAAGACAAAAAACAACGCAAGCCGCGAAAAATAATTGTAACCTTTATGGACCTAATGCAGTGTCAGTAAGAGTAGCACAATGTTGGTTTAAGCGTTTCCAATCCTGGAATTTTGATGGCAAAGATGCATTTTGGTCGCCCTGTTACGGATAAAATGGACGCTTTTTTTGAAAAAGTGGAGAAAATCGGCATATCTGCAGTTACGACATAGCTGAAGAACCGGGAACTGACCACAAACCAGTTGTGACCCGTTTGAAAAAAGCTGGGTACACAAAAAAAGCTGAACCGTGTACTCATTTGAGATTCTTTATTGAGACGCAATGAAACCGACCCGTTGTTTAAGAGATTGATAACTGACGATGAAAATAGATCACGTATGACAAGAACGTGCGAAAAAGGTCGTGATCAAAGGTCAGTCAGGCTTCACAGACTGTGGCAAAACCTTGGTTAACTCGCAATAATGTGATGCTGTGTGTGTCTATGGTGGGATTGGAAGCGCTTAATTATTAGCTTTTAACGCCGGGCAGATCCATTGATTCTGATCGCGACTGCCAACAACTGATGAGATTAAAGTAAGAAGTTGAGAGAAAGCGGCCGGAATTGATTAATAGAAAGGATATATAAATATAGAAATATTCAAAAACAGATCATTATATAATTTTGTGAAATAATAATAAAATGAACGGGCATACAGATTTATTCTTAGGGCCATATGCCATTTGGAAGCCTTGAGGAAAATAAGATCAGTTTACTTCAAGTTGCTGTTTGCTGAATCAATCATGTAACTCGATAACAGACAAAATGTTTTCATGAGGTCATCTTTATTTAATTTTGGGTCAATGTAATATGATATTGATCCAAATATCTGTTACCTAATCGAAGTGTCACATAAAAATGTTAAATTTCTAATTAAATAAAGTTATTGTCAGGAATAAATAATAGTTTATCAAAAAAATTATAATTTAATATCAACCTAACGAGGCAGTATTTTGGGATATTTATCAAGAAGCGTACATATTTCTTACCTAGCTTATTATTAATATTAATGTCATACATTTGTGTTATTTATATATTTATAATTATACTTTAACATAATATATTACTAGAAGCTATTATTATTTTAATAAGTATAAACATTATGGCGTGTTTATCCCACAAAAAGAAGTTAAAATTTATTAAATGATAATAAATTTTAACTACGTTTTGCGGCATTAAGATTAAAGAATATTTACATTCATACAATTGAATCATGTTCTCATTACGGTATTATGACTAAACGAATCGCGTGCGCACGAGCTTACAATGAAATCTTGTACAATGATCTTTTCGATTGAACTCTATCTCGGATGCGGCTGCGTACGTGATCAGGGTTTTACGTAATTTCATGACGTGTAATCGATTAGCAGTGTGCATTATGATGCATACTGCTGATCGACGAAAGGGTGCTGACAATGTTACTGAAGAATAAAAAAATCATTGACGGCTGCTTAATCGTGAGAGAAAAGCGTGATCTTTATAACCTGGTTATACAATAATCTTTTTAATTTTTACAAATCAACGGCATATAAGTCTACACTATCTGATGGTTAGCGGTGAGAGGAGATGCATGGAAGAACAGAGTAACCATATAGATTAATGGAGATGAAAGCATCTCCATTTTGGTTACCCATGTTATATGAATATTGGAACACATATGCTGGTGGAGTATTCCAATTTTAGAATGTATGACAAATGAGGAAGTGGCAAATCTTTGTGGGTGATATGGAGGTGGAAAAGTAATTATTGAATATATGATTCCGAAGACCCGCACTTATGCTCTTGGGCATAAAGGAATAAAGCTGTTCACAGCCGTCTATATGGTACAGCAAGGAGAAGGTGCTATTCGACTATGAAAGGTGTAAATGCTAGTTCCTTTTATGGTTGAGGAATCCGGGTAACACGAGCTACTCGAGCTTCTCTTATCAGTCGAAAATGATTTTTTGAGGTTTCTTCTTTAACCAGATATCTATGGTAATATAAATATTTGCAATAAAGACCGTGACTTGAACGTTTCTTCTTCGATTTAAGTAAACTTTCACATAAATTATGGTAATTTCATTGTGCAAAAGAAAAATAAGCTATAGAAATTGTCAACCACAAATGGCTAACTACGATTTTGTGAAAGCTATGGTAAAAGTGGTAAATGGTGACAAATAAATAAGAAATAGCTGATCTGGTTTCCATCAGGGACAGTGTTGATATAATTTATGAGATAAATCAGCTACAGTACCGACTGCAATCCTTTTGTTATACAGTATGTATTTTATTGGTATGTATGTTCAATAGAGCAAAGTCATGAGATCCCATTACCACCAAATAAGTAACTGATGTTGGGATTCTAAGGAAATTGAGAGCAACCTCAAAATTTTATTGAAAACGAAGCACCGAATCCAAAAAATACTTTTTAATGAGATGGGTTTTTAGTATTGTCATAAACTTTTTTATCATTATTTTTTACAAATAAAACCGTGGCTATGAATATGATAGAGTTTAATGTCAAATATACAAACTTGGTTCCGTCATAAATTTTGGCATATTCACGTTACAAGCAGCGAATGTGACAACACTTGTGTATTATCGGAGCTTCCCTTTAAGAGAAGAAAATTATAGAAAAAACGTATAACTAAGGTAGTAATAATCTTATATAGATTAATAATGCATATTAGTAAGTAAATTCTAGGTACTTATTAAATGAATAAGGCTCAACCAATTACAGGTATAATAATTAATATGTACTTTACAACATACATCATAGGGTTAAAATACCAATGCAGTAATGCAGCGTCTGTCTGTCAGTTGTCTGCATGTTTGGGATAGTCAATTCTATTTGTGGTGCCCTTGACATGTGTTGCGACATGCGCTCACGCAGGGTGGGGTGTGATTACAATTGCCAATGTTGTAGAACTATTACATTATTCTTCTTGCATAATCATTATCATCATCATGTTATGTAGTCTCTATATAACAAATAGTTGCCCAATTTTTGCTTCTTACCTTTTTTAGATCGTTGGTTCACCTAGTTGGTGGTGGATATCTTCAACGGCAGCCTATCTAGACGTCCTGCTAATGGCCAAAAGCATTCCTTCATTCAAAATACATGAGGATTTTGGACCATAATACCACTTCGCTGGTCCAACGTCAGTTGGTGGGTGAAAGCGGTTGATTGATCCATCCAGGGAGAAATTATGTCGAAGTTATTTTGTTTTACTTATCGAAACACTCGAACCTTTTTTGTGACTAACTAATACTGTTGGTAGCAGATGGCCTTTGCCGCGTTACCGGGTTTTTAAGGAGACGAGAATCTTGGGGAGTCCTCAAGCCTTAAGGGGCGTCTGGAGGATTTCCAATCGACAGATATCACCTCCAGGGGCTATCGAACCACTCCGCACAGGTAATATGAATAACAATAAATGATTACAAGATAGATATTACTCTATGTAAGGACACATTATTATTTAAGAGGTAACAACCAAGCCAAAATAAAATGTGTGGGGTTCGTTTAGGCTAAGATCTAAGAACTAGGCACTGGGGATCCCCATTAAAATAAAATAAATTATAATTAATATTATTTATAAAATCATTTTAGTGCTCTTACTAGGTCCATATTGGATGCTTTAATCTATTGTAACATCAAATAAAACATATTGACTTTGACTTTAAAACTCCCCTCTACCTCACATTCAAATGCCATTCGTAGGTGATTACCGAGTATATCTAGCAAGTTTCAAATGCTTTTATCAGCACAGAGGACTACTATTCTAGAACTTTTATTCAGTCTTTAGTTTTTTCTAAATAGTATTATTACCTTTGATTTCTTTTGTCGCAAAAGCGTAATCAATTATAATCTTCTTTTCTTCTTATAAATAAAAATGAATAGCTGTTCATTAGGCATTTTTTATTGAGTTTACTTCGGTTTAATTCAGGGGTGGTTTAAAAATACCAACAACTGGGAAAATCATAGAGAAAATCTTAAAAATATACAACTGAAAATTTGTGGAAAATCGCCTAACATCGGGTTTCTTTTAATAGATGGCGTTAGTGATAGTTTTTGGGTGATACAAAGTTAATAAGGACAAATAGTTAGGTGATAATTTAATTCGCAAGATAATGACGAATGTGAGAGCTAATGTGTTATGTCTTTGAAATGAAATAATCAATAAATATTATCACAAAATTACACAGAAATCTTCTTAAAAAAACAACTAAACGAATTAACAACTCGTCGAATTTAGGATACAGATATTCCATAGACTAAATTAAAAAGTTGAATACTTTTTCAACAAATCTTAAGATCCATCTTTGAACACCACACAGACGAAGACACGTGAGTAAGCTAGCAAAGTAAGAAGTACTGTTATAATGGCATTTTTACATTTAATAGTTCTGAAGGGAGATAAAAAATGTTTTATCTTTTACAGCCCAGCGTTAAAGGGCTGGATGCAATCGTAAATTTGATTTACGACTACGTATCGCTTGATACGAACATATTCTTTGTTGTGTGCTAAAAATATCAAAAGTGCTTTTTTTCACGCTCACATTACAATCTATCCTATATTAACCGTTAATTAAATCTTTGTATTATGGATATTAGGTAACGGAGAAATAAAGATAATAATATGTATCTAAATATTAGAAATATACTAAACGACTCGTAAACAAATATTCTAAAAGAGATATTATGCTAGATAAATGTAATATTGAGTATTTTCTACGAAAAAGTCATAGTTGAAATAGTCAACATATAATACATAGATACCCGTGAAAATAAAATCTAAAGGTAAATGCTCTTTTAATTATAGTATGAAAGTGTCGACAAATGGATTCTCTCTTAACACCTTAAAGAAAAATTTGTAATTGTGGGAGGAGTGGACAAGGGTATTCGTGACACAAAAATGCTTAGCATGTAAACTGAGAGGACGATATTAGTACCGGGAATGCAGATAATTAAGAAGCTTAAACAGAAGACAGATTATGTGGTTTAAATGATTATTTAAATTTTAGTGAAAATATTGGAACTAGATATACATGAACTGGGTCAGATATGAAACAACAATCTTTCGCAATCCTGAAGTATCCAAGAATAATTAATATATATTTTCACAAAGGTTAAATTTCAAACTAAAATGCTTTATAATATTTAATTTAAAAAAATACCTGAACTTGTAAACTTTTCCCGCTTAATCCAATTTAAAAAAAAAACCACAATTGATCACTATAAACAAACACTTTTATAAACCGAACACAGTGTAATGCAACGCGGCATATTTTAAAAAGTAACGTACTTTAATATCTGCAAAATGTTTCTTTTCACACTCGATACTCCAAAGAGGCCGGATTTTCACTCATAAAAATAACTTTGCGTGGAAAAACATCGTTTTTCGTGCGTTAGAGTAAACGTTAGTCTGATGCTCGCTACAGGTGCCTTGGACATCGCGATTTCGACTGGCTATATTTAACTGGCGTCTTTGGATGCAGCATCGGGCCGGCTATAGGGTTGCCAATAGATTTTTAAATTTTTACTGATATTTAAAGTAAACACCTTAATTTATCAATATTCCTCTAATGATTAATTGATATGAATATCTGGATCAGGAATATTCAATTGGTTTATAGTTCATCATTCATTTATAGTATATTTCATCATTTGTTTGTAGTTGAAGTTCCCAATATTATTGGGTTTGCTATAAGTTTTGGGAAAGTCATCAAAGGGCTGGTCCCAATATTTCATCTATAGTGGGCGATATGTCCATCTAGTTAACTTAAAAGTTAATAAAGAAAGCTAGGCGACAAAAGCAGGTAAAAGGTAGGTTTGGTAAGCTTAATTCTATCTTTAGACAGAATATTGAAACCAGCCGTTAATAAGTTTGCATCATTTAGAGTTGGTTGCAGTAAACCTTATCCTAACACAGAGCAGTTATGTGAGCATGTCTAGGGTAGGCACCATTAATTAAGAAAAATCTTAATAAAGAAATATAAAAAGCAATTGTATCAGAAAAGTGTGTTGTATCTGACGAAAGCCCAGCAGAATCATAATAATAAATAAACTACACAATGTTTCTAATAAATGCTTACTCAGTCGCTGTTTAACGTAAAACCCAAGATACTCTGAAAGAGAGATTAGAAAGAGAAAGAACAGACTGATTTAGTGAAATTATATCACTCATTAACAATCATGAAACCTATTATTAAAGTCAGTACCTTAAATTTGACAAATATCACCCTAAAATAACAATATACTCCAATCGACGACACGATAATAAACCGTGTATCCAGAAAGTATCTGGAAATATGAAACACTATTAATAGCTAAATACAATAACAAACAAACAGACAAGATGCGCTCATGTCTAGTCAAAAACAAAAATGAATGTAGTCTTAAAAAAGACAGGATAAATATGGCGCAATGCCATAATTTTAGTTTATAAAAACATGCTTTTTTGCATTTCATTCGGTATTCTTGTTGCATGCTGAAGATGTGAATGGCCATAGATAGTTGATTTGACCGCTTGCCATCAAGAAGGATGAGAAAGAATAAGCTTTGAAATATAAAATCAAATAAGGCGCTATTAATGAAACAAAATGAAGAATCTAGAATATATTAACTGGTCTTCCAATGACAGCAATATTTCATTTTCATACAGTAGATTGCAAACAATAAAAATATTTTCACTTTGACACCTATTATTAAGGTCAAATTATACACTATTTTGAAATCGTATTATGGATACTAGTTAGATAACGGAAAACTATAGATACTAAATATATATACAAATTTTAGAAATTTCCTAATTAAACATATTAAAATCCATGACTCGTAAAAAAGTGTTCGTCTTAATCATTCATCCACTCCTACGGGAATTATAACTTGCGACAATGAGGACATTTGGGCACTCTAGGACATTTGGGTTTAGTAACCTGATCGACAGGACGGCCATGGAAATAACCTTTTTTTCTTAATCTGTAATTTTTATTTATTTCGACTCATTATTTATTACAGGGACTCACATACTCGTGTATGCAAAAGTTTTCAAAGTACCTCATGTTTTATCTTCAGAAAAACGTTTAAGAAATTTATTTGTAACTAGGCTTTATTACATAAATCTTATTTAAAAAGACCTGAAGGGAGCAGAATGATAATATCCTAAATAAAACGAGCAATGTTCTCTGTGTTATCGATAATTGCCAACCCTAACGAGTGACTCGATTTCGTCTGTAATCGATGCGCCGCTACACCGAGTCGAGTCATCACCGATAACGTTGTGCAGATGTTTTTTATAAACAGTTTTAAACCAGGAATTCGGTGAAGTAATGAATGGAGGAACAAATGAACGTACATTAATGTTATACGCATAGTAATTTTTTACTGAGATCTTTGACACTTTACATGTATGTAATATTTGTGCATACATTTACTAATGTACAAAAAGAAGAATTTAACAAAACAATTGATAGAATAATAGAACGAATTAGTACAAAAGCATAGTATTTAGTATTGTATTGTAGTTTTGTATTTTGTAGTTAGTATTTATAAATACAAAAACTACACATTTTAACTACATCATTTACCATATTATTCTACCAAGTAAAGTCAAGTCAATTCTTTATTTTGCGTTCCATAGTTACATAATATGTAGATCTTAAGACTATTAATAACAATATGGACCCTGCCGGGCACAACAAAATTTTAGGATATACAGGAGAAAGTTGATTAAGTGTTTTAATTTGTATTATGATCAAATTCAAATATATTCCACCATCTGAAGGTTGATATTTAAATAACTAACCATGTACTTAGTATTAAAATAAATAAGGGTTTATATTTAGAAAATTAGTTCAAGTATTTATCCAATCATAAATTCGTTACCTAATGAAAGCGGCAACTGAGTTACCCCAGCAACGCTCGGCTCGCCAATTTGCCGGAATCGAGCAAATGTATCTTGCAATAGCAAACGCAACGCAGCAAAATGTTACCACACATTTTTTAAAGATAAATGAGTGAAATCTCCAAAAAGTCATCATCAAAACTAAATAAAACCAAATATTTAATAAAAATAAAAACTTTAATATGAGTTCAAATGAATCCTCATTATTTTCATTTATCATAATTGAACAGGAAAACAGTAATCATTTCTTTAATTGTTGCAATTTAGTAATCACAGAGTCGTGTATAAAATTTTCATAGAATTGCATTTCGTTTAAATTAAATATGCTTCGTAAACACATAGAATTTGTGTTTATGAAACATTAATGCTGTCATCAAATGTGATAAGACTCACTTAACCAGCATGTGAGCCGCTAAAAATATTGTACAAAGCGCTATAATTTGTATGGTTTTTAACATTATCCATCTCAACAATTTATATATATATATATATATGTTTATAGTTGAATCTTATAGTTATAGTTAGAGTTCCTAATAATATTGGGTTTGCTATGAGTTTTGGGAAAGTCATCAAAGGGCTGGTCCCAATATACTATCTATAGTTGGCGATATGTCCATCTAGTTAACTTGAAAGTAACCTCTTATTTTAGGGTAAATAAAGAAAGAAAGCTAGGCCACAAAACTTTGGTAATCTTACTTCTATCTTTAGACAGAATAATGTGGTTTTTAACATCATTTATATCTTAGATTGTTCATCGCTATTGTAGACCAGAAACACCTTGAACATGTCCGTTACATCCCGTTAATGATGCCACCGCGAAAAGCTATCTTGTGGTTATGGAAAACGCCTAGTAACTAAGCAAGAACAGTGTTATTTATTAAAGTCGCATCAAGAAAGCGATATAATTTATTATTGATTAATACACACAACAATTATATGAGCTAAAAATATTTTATGCCGAAAAAAAGTACACAGCTACTGCTTAATTTTTACTATAGTAAAAGCGAATTTAAGTAAATTCTTACTGAAAAATAAATTACTATCTTAAGTATCGTTCTGAGTTCGAGTGTGAAAATCCCTGTTATATTGATAGTAAAGGCATACTTAATTTGTTAAAGACAAGACATATTTAAAATTTGAGGAATTTAATTAGGAATTTCATTCGTCTCAGCTTTTTGAAGTGGTGGTAGGCGCAGCAGACTTTTGAAGTGGTGGTAGGGTTAAATATTGTGTAGGGTTAAAAAGAGCGATTTGATTATAATAATTGATTTCGGATAAGCATAGAGTAATAGCTCCTTCTAGGGTACTTCCAAATTAACAAAGATGATGAACCTGTATCTGAAATCGACACGTCATGCGTTTAGTGATTGGATTGTTATTTGAAGGACATTATTAAACAACATTTGGCTTGAGTTCTGGAAAGTTCGGAGATGTCAACAACAAGGTGCGTAGTTATTGCACGCTTGGTCAATTATGCGTATTGTACAAAACCCTGGTCCGCTTTTGCGTAGCATATTGCTCTCATATTTGGGATGGCTCCGCTCAGTGCCTCTTTCTTTGGACCTTTTGCAGCGTCGTGCTCTGTGTATAATTGGTGACTTTTCTGATGTATTTATTTATCGTATTTATCCTCAAAACTATTAGTGAACTTTGTATCACAAAGTGCTAAATACGCGATCTATAAAAAGTAGTAAGAAATGACAGTTTTGATAATAACGTCATATCAATTACACGATTTTCCAAACTGTATTAATAATTGTGAATTATTAAGCCGTTTTTGAACGATTCTTTTCATATATAAGAACGTATATTTATTTATTATATATCGGAACATATAAGAAGATTCATTTCATAAATCCATGTAATGAAATGAAATGTTTCTTCTATCTTCTTCTCGATATTCTATCTCGTGCTTCGGAATTCGCGGTTGTTGCGGCAACCGCTATCATCCACCAACATGCATTGGGATTGAGCTAGGATAGTGGTTCTTTAAAATTGCCGTGTTTCTCCCGTAAGGAAGTCTGTGCCCAGCAGATGGACGAATATAAGCTCTTGACTTTGACTTGACTTAATCTGGATGATGGTTCTGACTACCAGTTAGACAACTAATAGGATTTAAAAGTTTTTTTCATTTGTTTTTAGTACGTTTTTCTAAATATCTTTCGAACATATTTTATATATCTGCTGAGCCGCGATATACTCCTGGGTGTCTCGAGAGAAAAATACAATATAGAAACAATAGGGTTTTGGAATTCTTTAACTTTTCCGGGAGTATATCGCGGTGCTGCTGTACTATGCTGTATTCAAATAAACGGAATATAACTACCATAATACCATTAGGTTCAATAAGTACATACTTTCATTTTTATTTCATTTCATTAATTAAGGCGATGGATAAGCCCAGAAGTTTGTATCTCTGCGTTCTGTAAAGCAATATACCCGAGCTACCTTAGTAATACACTATATATATGTATAAATAGAATTCAACCCTAAGGCCAAGAAATAAACATTTTATCGCATTGGGTAATGCGGGGAAACTTTCAGAGTAAAAGGACTGAAGAGCTATCAAATTACGGACACTGAAACGAAACAAACTGAAACTATTTCAAAAGGTATTCCTTATATTTAAGTAAAAGTATTTTGTGACTGTCCAGGATCAAATCTAGAATGCCTTAGTTAGTGTTGACTTGTTTTCTGATTATCAATAGCTGGTTGAAATACATTTTTTTTCCATTATCAATCCCCGAAGGTCTTGATTAGAATTCTAATCGAAATTTCTATGGGTAAAAAATGAATTCAATCGGAATTAAGTTGAGTTTATTGTGGTATCCGATGAGAACTTAAGACAGCTACATAACTTCAAGCGTATAGAACGAGATTGGAAGTGGGCTGGAGAGAGTCAGGCGAAGAAAGAAGACGCCGCAGAAGAGGCAGAAGACTAAGCATATATCAAATTGGGAGCCAGCGGTACTACTTCGTGGGCATGGGCGACCTGGAAGGCACTGAAGGCGTAACCGTGCACGTCTGCCTAAAATGGGTTACTGAACATAGGGTTATTGCGAATGATTAATTATTTGAAGGAAGTAAAGAAGATGCGCTGTGCAGAAGCCTCAAGCAAGTAGTAGCGCAATCTCCTGTGATTCAGCCTATATAACCTGAGGTTGAGACAGCCCATGGGAAGGTGGTGGAAATGATCCATCGAGGAACAAGTGTGGTGAAAGTTGCGTCACCAGATAGAAAAGGAACCAGTGATTTGAACAAATTCGCTAAATAAAATTAACGATTAAAACTGTCGTTAATTTAGTTTTAATAGTAAATGTTAGAGTGGTCAGTAACCCTATCTACTTAGTCAGAGGTCTCCGGTTCGAAAAGGGGGCAGATATATATATAATGAGTACGAATACGAATAATTGTTCGAAGTCATAGATTTTCTATAGCATCCATAATATAAGCTCTTAATGATGCTTATTTTGGTCTAGATAATAGAAGTGAGTGCGAGAAATATTATTGTTATTGTTTCGCACTCAATCTAAATCAAGCCTGATCTGGTTGAGATGCCTCTCATACACCAAATGTAAAAATATTCCGATCCGTCATCGAAAATCGAAACATAATCTTTTGTGTAGTTTTAATTTATTCCTCTTTTGTCATATGGATTTGCGCGATTCCCCTCGCTATTGTTCATTGCTTTGGGTATAAAGAGTCACAGTATCTGCGTCTCTTTGTCGGCACGGCGAGTCTGACATTTCCTAATGTGGGCCTTCTGCGTTATCGATTGTATTTGTAACTACATGTTCACCGTCCACCCTCAGTAAGTCCCTACCCTTTGGGCTATAGTCTACGCTTCCATCTAAATTTGAAGCGTAAAGAGAGGGGGTGCAGCTCTAACTTAAATTGCTTGGGTTTACGAAATCACGCACACTAAAGGCCACCCCCGCGCAGCCGCAGAACGCTCGCACCACCCCACCCAACTTCACTTGCCCACAACCGAGCCGGCAAAATTCTTCTACACCCTCCCGGTGAACCCAAACGCAACAACTTGTTCGTAACTGTTGAAATTTCTTATCGTAAAACTAAATTATATAATTGCAAATGCCAGTGTATCGCTTATGCTTTAGTTTTTGCTTAGTGTTAATATAGATTATAAATAATCGGCCACATTTTCGGCAGTGAAAATGGCGGACCCGCGCGTCTAGTGCCGCGCCGGGAAAGATATTCGATTGTTTTTCGGCTATAATGTTAGTGAGAACTCAAATCATGTTGGTCAAATCGCGAGTGTAATGTAAAGCCCAGAAAACAGACTTCATTGTGTCGTAGTAATCGATTTTAAACTGACAAAGCTCGGGTGTTGCTTTTCATGTCAGAAAAAGACGAAGATTAGATTAGCGTCTTCCGAAGACATGACGACGGAAACGGGTACGCCTAACCAGGTAAGGATTGCGGCAAACCGTCTCCCGTTAGTTCAAGGACAGTGCCCTCTGCTGAATTTAGACTCGTTATATAACTGTCTCGCTTTAACGGCTGACGGACATCAATTATTTTCACGACGGAATCAAGATTTATTTTA
The DNA here is from genome assembly GCA_943193645.1 of Acentria ephemerella. Lineage (NCBI taxonomy): Eukaryota > Metazoa > Arthropoda > Insecta > Lepidoptera > Crambidae > Acentria > Acentria ephemerella. Next base: position 5,146,501 of record OW971899.1, on the reverse strand, counting down.
GGCTTTTGGGTAAATAAGCGAATTATCTGCATTGCAAAGTTGAATATTAAATATTTTAATTTTTCTCTTTCTTTAGACCCATATAGCACTTGTGTTTATCTGTATGTATGTTTTTCTGTCATTTCAGTCGCATGTAGACTGCAATCTATTAATATTGAAACAGCGATAGATTTTTATCGATTTTCGTCAGGTCAAAAGTATCTTGGCTGTTAAGTGTTCTTGTTAATTTTTTTGTGATTATAAAAAATTAAGTGTTGTTGAATATAAAGTAACAAAAAATATAAAGTAATTTCCCGGATTGACATTAAATCACCCGCATATTTTGAATTGAGATTTACCCGCTATCTCATTTTTGTCTAAAAGAACAGATCTTTCATATAGTGTGTTCTACTGCCAGACTATGCACATTAAAAAAGATGAAGCAAAACGCTTAGCATCGATACAAGACATATTTACCAAATAAGGGTGGATTTCTGCGGTATGTCTGGCGGTCTTCTGATTGAATCAATCATCTTAATCTCACAGAAACTATAACACCTACCAGAATAATGGTTACTCCATATAAATAGGATTGAAGATAAGACCTTTCACGTATTTATCCATGTAGGAACTACATAAATCGGAGTTATGTGCTGATTGGCAATTTAAAAGTGAGTCATATTTATTTCACCCCTTTATTATCCAGTTTAATAAAAGTTACACGTATTCCTTCTTTCATATAACATAAGATCCCTGAAAAAGCGTCTTATAGCCTGATAAGGTGTACATGTCCCGGGCCGCACAGTATAGATCGAACCGCAATAACTATGTGCAAATAGACTCCTAATACTAATCTATATGGCTAGCATATTATGTTATAATCTATTGGGATAGATTTACTAACGATAAATTGGTTACGATTCTGTTGTGCTAAAATTAACTTTAAGTTCGGGCTATTCTTTCATTTCAAGGTGAACAGAAAAGGAAATATCAGCGGTAACGACATTTGATGTTTTCAAAATGCAAATTTGCTATATTCGAGTCAACTAACTTCATATTTCTAATAAATTAATAAATTTTAGATTGTATTGGATGCCATATCTCAGTAATATTAATTAAAAACTTCTCTCTAAAAAGCCTCTACACGGCACCAATAGGAACCCCAACAAGAAACAGACACCAAGAACTGGCATAAAAATATTATTATTTAACTTGCCCACTAGCTTACGAGCTTAGCATATATGTAGTTAGCTTACTGATAAAGTTAACTAACTATAAAATTAGAAGCCTCATCAATGTAATTGAAGCTAGATTAGAGGAAAGAGCTAGGTATCTAGCTTCTAATCTTAAGTCATACATGTACAACATGTTCGTTGAAGGTTGGATTTTCAGTTTTTTTTTCAAAATAAAAACTCAGCAAATACCTTAATCCTGATGTTAAGCAGTAGAGGACTGCATATGTGAAGATAGCTAGTGCAGCAGGCAATATACTGCCCTAGCCACCTCCACATTGCCAGCCAAAAAGTGCCTCTTTTGAAGGAACCTATGTTGTATGAATCCTTCATAATACGTGTGCCGGTAAAGAAATCCACGCTTTAACTGTGCGACAGAGAAAGGAGATACGAAATCTCTTGATGCGTGAAGTAGACGTGACGACAGTGAAAAAGTGACTCCGCTGACCAGCACGCGTGCTCCGTATTTACAGCTCGCGTCTCTTCAGTTAAAATACATTATCATGTAAAGATAACACTGCTTCTTACACATTTTATACACAATTCAGGTTTCCAATAACTTGGGCTATGGTGACCTCCCCGTGCGGAAAATATTACAGTGTGTTTGATCAGAATTAATAAAATCAACGTCATTTTCAATTTTTTTTATTTTTGTTTTAAAAGGTTTACATAACTTAATATTGACGTTAATAAAGTCATTAGTCACCAGACATTAGCGCCTATTTATTATTAAAAAGTAATATTTTAGATATAACTATAAATTCAAAAGAGAAAATACTGGTGTGGTAGATATAAACAGATTTGCACGAGTATGTTTGTGCGCGCGTACGCATGTGTGTGATATAAAATATTTACTAAACTAATTTATAGAAGATTCCTGAATAGACAGAGATTTCCCTCCACATCCTGTTAGTTTTACGTCCAATTCTGGAGTTTCGTTGAATTGGTTCCTGATAATTCAATCAATCACTTCGGCTACGTAACCATATAGCTACGTAACGTTATATCTTTTCGATCCAGTTTTATTTGGAAAGTAATTTTCTTTTAGTTTTTTGACGCACTTTGTATTCAAATATCTACTTAATATCCTAATAGCAGAACACATTTATAATTTAAACTTCTCTAGATCTGTTTTAATAGGGCTCATTTGCAGCAATTTTTAATTTTATTTTAAATTAAATTTAGTTTATTTAAACCTAAATTAATGAATCGGGCTGTTTTAAAATCATCACTATCGTAAACAACGTAAACAAGCTTTACACAAATTACTTAACAGTTAAAAGTAATGTTTTTAGGAACATTTTTTGATCGACAATTTCCCTTATTTACGTAACACAAACCCTCTTCATGCTAAGAAAACAACTAAAAATTAACTACAAAGTAACTACTAATTACTATTTATTTATAGTTATAAATGAAGTGAAGTTTTGTTCTAACAGCAAAAAAGTAATCTCATTTTACATTTTATATTTTTATTTGGCTTTAAATGTTTGTGTTAAATGTATGTATTTATGTATAAAACCGTTTTACCATATGATTTATTTCTATAAAAATGTTTTTCCTTAAAATTCGTAATACTAATAGATTGGTACTCATTTTGGTCAAAGGATGACTGATGACTTTGAATCTCAATCAAGAGGATACAACCATTTATTTCTGATGGCCTCTTTATCTTTTTGATTGGTCAGATCTTTAATAATACCAAATTTTTAGAGTAGCTTTACGTAGTGCTTGGATGATTTAAGAAATAAATGAATTTAGATCAATAAAACCCTTGTTTTATTAGTTATTTAAGTACGAACGTACTCAGCGTCACTAGCCAAACCCGTTGAATATGAAAATACAGACCACTAAATGAGTTTGGTTAGCATGTATGTACATAATTAGTAATTATGTCTCTAGATTGTCAACGCACCCGCAATATAAAGCAAATAATTAATTTACTGGTGTCAATATATATGTACCAAACTATATATTATAATATTTAGACTTTGACTTTTGATACAAAGACCATCTATTGTTTTGAATTCTTTGACATAAAAAAAGGTTTTAATCCATTTCCAAGTTACACTATACGGCTGTAACTGCACCGTGCTGAAGCAATTCATGTATAAAAAACAATGTATTTTGTGTCTAAATTTTACATAAGCAAATTAAATAATGCTAAGTTTAAATTTAAATAGCGTCTGCCTAATAAATTTGACTACCCACTCTTGCCATTTTGGCACTTTTGCCTTTGCAATAAAAGCCATAAACAGTCTCCATCGTAACATTAAAATATGCCAAATGTCCCTAAACATTAAAAGTAGGTTTCTCGTTCAGCAACCTCATTTAGGGATCGGGGACAGCTCTAACAATGTCATGCTGACCAGTTATAATGGAAAGGCCTTGGCCACTCCTGTCTCCTGATGACGACATCTGAAGCTCGTATGACTAATGGGTTTAATGTAATAATTAATACGAAATATGATCGGGTGTCACCGCTTGTAGACATCTGATTTTGTCCATGGTGGTAAAATGAAGTTGTCAATTCGTTTCGTTGGCTATGTTTTAGTTTTTAATAACAAATCTGTCAATTTTATACTACTAAAGAAGTTGAATATATTCTTATATATTTTGTTTTAAAGAAGATTTATAATTTAGATATGAAAGGAAAGCAAGGACATAATTTAAATCTTCTAAGAGATTTCATAGCACAAGTGGTACAAGTTGATAAGTTTTTTTAGATTAGCTAAGCTTAGACTGGAAGTTATTTTTATTATACACTAAATACTTGTATGTTATAATGGCTGCTTAAAAAAAGGCTAACAGTTGAGTTTCTTGCGGCACTTCTTCTCAACAGGCCATTCACGTCGAAGTGCTAGTAGGAAAAATTATTGACGTGCAAAAGAATTTCTTGTAAATCTACTTGCAAAAATAAATGATTTTGATTTTGAATTTAACCCTACAGCTACGGGAGAAAAATTGTCCCAACTTTGACGAATGTTGGTCATTTTGATCAAGTAATAAAAAATGAGTTGTATACTCAAATAATAGTTTATTATTAATGGTAGTGCATTAATTGCAATTGTCACAAGTTTGAGAGCTATCAGAAACGATTTGTTGAATCTGTATATAATTTAATATTTACTTGGTCAAAATGACCACGACTAGTAGCTGTAGGGTTAATTTGGTTAGAAAAAGGCAATGAAATATAAGGTATTCAATAAATTTAATGAAAATATTATAATTTAACAAAATTCGATGATTTTTTTAAAGCAATTAAAATGTTATATAAAGTTAGGTATCTAATAATTGCACCTTCATATACTTGTACAATATATTGGTTTAAGTTAGAAAGAGGTAGATATACTGAATAGCCCTCGTTTCTCCCATGCATTATTCAGCAGTAAGACGGATTTATAAGACGTTGATGACGAATATGAAGATGCCAATAATATCTACTTAACATAAGAGTTTCTAATAATTGAGAACTTCTCGCACACAAGACAGAGTAGCTTTTATACTATCGAGACGCTGCCAGTGGGCTGGTAAATGACAAAGTTAAGAACCTTAGTACGTCAATGTTAATCTAAAGGTACAAAAAGATTTTATCAAAAGAACGTTGTCAGTGAAGAAAAATCTTTCAGTCTCATACAACAGAGTACATTATTCAACAGTATAATCTGATTATAGGGCATGGCGAAGAATATCCAGTTAAATCCGTAGGATTGAAGGAAGCCTTACATGGATGTCAAGGCCTTGCGGTAATGGCCCGGAATACGCACGGTTATCGGACTATTAAGGTTTATCGTGCTTAAAATATTGAACCTCAGTTTAAAATATAGGCACCTACATTATTTCTAATTAGTTGAATAGAAGTGATAATCTATTTGTTTATTAGATTCTGCCAGCACTCAAGGTCAATGTCTTAGTATCTCTGAAAATTTCAAGAACTACTAAGGTAACGATATATATTAATTAATTTTATTTTACACTTTATTTTTGTCCATTTGCATACAAATAGTACTCTACCAGTCAACCAGGGGCTAAACAGAGACCTCTAAATGCAGTGCACAACAATTAAAACAAACGGACGGAATCTAGACGGAAATCAATAAATCACAGCAAAAAACATTACACAAATGAAATAAACTTACTTAACTTACATATGCAAACTGACAAAATATGGCAACCATTCCTATGCGTACAAAGAAATTTGCTGACTTATTTCTATGTCGCACTATCAATAAATGGAATTCTTTGCCAGCACACGTTTTCTCTCCTTCTTACAATCCTGGGTCATTTAAAAGAGGCGAGACAAAGCAGGTTGCATTTTGCAGGTCGGATAAATTAAGATGGCTAGCGCAATGCATGGTTTCATTCGCACTAACCACCTTGTTTGATGTTAATATAAAATACATATATATCTAAAAATATATAATTACAAATGTCGTTAATATAAATACTATTGAGTAACATAAATACATTGAAATTTAACCAATCAATACCTACAAGGGTGTAAAAGGAAAGCAGAGTGTACTGACCTAGCAATTTTTGGACGTTTCCTAAGAATCAATTAGGTCCCATAGAATGGGGTAAAGTGCATTACCCCGATGGGAATTACGTAGATTATATGTCCCCATAATAACCTTATTCAGCGCACTGTTATTTTTAAAACGCAATCTGAAACAGTAGGGGTCGCTATCGCACCATCTTTGGGGTCTTTTGTGTCTATATTGTAAATAAGGCCAAATTATATAGGAATGGGGAGGTAAAGACAGAAAAAATATTTTTCCGAAATTAAACTGAGGGAAGTAGATTTAATTTAAAGTTCATTAACCCACTGTAATTTTTAAATCGATAACAGCGATTAGGTTTTGAGGTATTTTTTTTTTATAACACGATCGTGACCGATCGATTTGATTGAAAATTTTGGACTACAACTTTAAAATTTAATAAAATAAAAATTTTCAGAAAAATATCTAATAATTTTATGTTGACAAGCGATATAATATTTGAAAGCAATAACGTAGTTCTGTATAAAAAAATAATAATGGTATCTTTTATAAATTGCATAAACTACTGCTTAGAATGCATTAAAGTTTTAATACATCAGGGTGCATAATTTGTCATGGTGCATCAAGTAGGACTCGGGTGAATTGAACTTTGATTAAGAACTTTCAAATTGAAGTTAGCATTTTATTTATATTCAAATAACTATAACACGTGCCGACTTAAAACACTTTTTAAAGTTGTTATATAATATAATCATTAAGAATTAGAAATTAATAGATACTTAGAAGATGGAATATATTCCATCCTTTTTTTTATTACCTAAAAGCATTTCAAACCTAAATTAGTTAGCACGTACTTATTTACTCACCTTTCCTTTGTCTATTGCGTTACGTGAAAAGTAAGGGCCACAGTCAATACATCCTATGTAACTGTGATGCTCTTGCTAGGAAAAGAATGGGTCTCTTTGTACTGGGCTATCCCAATCCTGAAGATATAAGGCTGCTGTCCCCGGGTGTACTTAGTAAGTACATCTTGGAGGTATTCCAGGACAGCGGTCATTAGGATTGGGGAAGCACAAAAGATCCCGTTGGGTCGACGTGCTCCGGGGGTGATCCTGGCCCTACATCAAGATAAGATAAGATAAGGGCCACAGTCCATACTTAGATACAGGCTACTTACCTCTACCGCCATGAAGCGTTTTCCTGTGATTTCATGTGAAGGTAACCCTTTTAATAGCATAGCACGCGTAAACCTTTTTTGCCTCCAGAATTTTAAAAATGTGTTATCAAGAAAAATCCTAAGTGTTTTTGGCAATGATTACTAATTAATAATTAGGTGGATCTGCAATCAACAATATTTTTTCTCGACACCAAGATATTATTACTGCTTGAGAAACTAGACAAAAAATATAGACTAACAGCTTTTTCCTGAAAATAATGCTTCGTTGTCGTTTAATTTTAAAAGTTTCTCGAGTTAAACAGAGTTCAGTTCAGGTTTTAGTTCAAAAATGTTGAATACATTTGTACTATTCTCATTAACTATCAAGTAATTATTGGCTCCTTACACCTGCACACCCATCCGTTTTTTTTTCAATTATTTGGCCTGGTAACTAAGACCTTTAAGCCATATCTTCATTAATGTAGTTATTATCTTTATTTATTGCTCCAGGATACTGTTGCAATGTAGCCCTTTGCCCTATGGAGTTTTTGGCGACTAATGGTAGTCCCCGTTATTTTGTTAATGACTTACGAGAAAATTTTTGAAAATGTAATGCAATGTAAGCGATTATGCTAAAACGATACGAAAATGGAATGTTATGATAATTATTACGACGAAATGATTGGTAAATGAGAATGGAAATGAAACACTGAAAAATCTCACTTAAGTCACTAATCAACGCTGTATGATGTATTCCATATATTGCATGAATTAACGATCCTTTTTGCCATAAAACTACACCAATTTTATGACAAAAACAACACTACAACACAATATATGAAATAAAACACACAGCAACAAACCGCCCCCCGCCGTTACGCGCCAAAAACTCACACCCATCCGTTCCTTTTCTCGCGTCACAGAGTAGTTCTCATTCTTCAATACTTTTTACATTATTCTTCTAGTGTGCAGAGGAGACGACAGTATACATCCATACATATACTACAGCATTATCATTTTTAACATTAAAAAAAAATACAATTTTTTGCCAGCTGCCAAATCAAAATAAAATGTTAATAAAAAAATAATGTCTGTACTGAATCGCGTAAAATATCTGCTCAAAAAATACAATTTTAATCCTTTAAAAGCAGGTAAAACAGAGATAAATTATTAGAAGAAATTAAATGACAATAACAGGCCTGTGTAATTTTAATATTACTTACAAGCAAAGTACTTAAAGCTAAAGCACACAGTACCGACCATTCAAAAAAATGATGATCGTAATTATCTTAAGCAGTACTGGTTAATAAAATCTGTAAATAATAATTGGTTAAATAAAAATAGTTTACTGCAATATGACAACAAATCTGGTTTATGTAGGATTTACGTTATTAAATATGGAACAAAAAACTATTGGAACATTATTAGTTCATTTTAAAAACTTGTGAAAAAAAAACGTCAATTACATTAATATTAGCTTTTAGGGAGATGAAGCCAAGTGCCCGGGCCTTTTAGTCCCGGGTAAGGCCGTGACCCGGTTGGTAAATCCTTGAAAGTTTCACGTATAGGTAAATATATCTTTTTATGTAGGACTGAGTGACTGTTTTTAAAGATCATGTAAAAGCACGTTCCAATTTCAAATTACTTAAAAATTTTTTTAGAACTTTTTCTATTTTTGAACAATTATTTATTTCTTTGTATTTAAAAATAAAATTGCCAAAGTATGCATTTTACTGTTGAATGATGATCTCATGCTGATCAGACTTAATTATTTTAACATTTTTTCATGTAATCAACGATTAAATTTAGTTAATTATTATTACACTTATTCCATTGCAAACTCTAGGAAATTCCTAAATAAAAATAATCTAGCCCAAATTAAGGGCTCGTATTATGCATACTAGATAATGGAAAATATAGTAAGTAATATGTATATAAATATCAGAAATATACTAAATAAACATACAAACACCTATGACCTGTGAACAAATATTCGAACCCAGGACCTCTGGCTAAAAACAGGGCTACTGACCACTCTATCAGACTGTCGTCAAATAGGTAGAGAAATTTTACCAAACATTGCTTACTAAATATCTCTTTTACCTACTTATTATTATATAGGGCTTTCCAATTATCAACATAACCAGAAAAATCTGGAAGACTCAATTCTTTTGATTGACGAACTATTTTCATGGCTACAAGTTTGTACTCTTGTTTGTGAACGCTGTTAAAGAAGATTGATAGTTAGACTTCAGAAGTAAGCTAAAAAATCGGATGGATGGAAAAACCCTCCATTGTCCTTGAAGCAGACATACTGAAGGCTCGGCCCTGACCTAGATTCCCCTGTGGACGTAGCCTGCGTACATTTCACCAGTTGTGTATATTTTACCTATTCCAGACTATTTAGTTGTAAGAAATTGAAGAATTAATGAATATTAGAAAGATTGCTCTGTGTAATATTTTTTAAGGTAGCAACACTGGTTTGTAGAAGTTACTATTTGTAGTAGCAACACTGGTTTGTAGAAGCTAATATTTGTTTTAAATTACCTTTTTCTAGGTAAATTTACCTAGAAAAAGGTAATTTTATTTACCTTTGATACCTGAATATTATATCTCACATAATTTTATCAGTTTTAAGCTCACAGGTAACTGATTTAAAAATCAATATACTCGAATAATATGAAGTAAATAGAAAATAAGTAAGAAAGAGACAGCTAGAGGAGAAGAAGAGATGTTCGTTTAGTCTACATCACATTGAAATAGCGAATCAAAAATTACAGTTTTGTACATTTAACGTGTGCTTTCCTAAGAGGAGAAATAATTTAGTTAAATTATTGGAATTATGATAATTAGCGAACTTCGCAGTTTCTGTATCGAATAGATTCGTCTAGAATAGATAGAATCGATTGCTCTACACAGGGAAACAATGTCTAACAGAAATAATATTCTCGAATGATCTTTCAGTTTGTATGTTACGCTACATCTCAAACATTTAACAAAAACACAATATAATATGTATTATCTAGCGCAGAATAAGATAATGCTAATGTTCACTCATCTAGGCGGTGGTCTGGTCGAGTACTTAGCGAGAGGTTTCGGGTTTGAATCCCGGTATGGGTATATATCTGTATAATGAGTACAAACCCAATGTATGTTTGCATGATCATTTAGTATATCTCTGGTGTTTATGTATAAATATAACTATCTTTATTTCTCCGTTATCAAGTATCCATAACGTAAGCTGTTATTGAAACTTAATATGGCTTATATTCTAATTAATAGTGTGGATTAATAATTATAATAAAATAACTGTCGTAGTAATTGAATGTGTCTCAGTTATTAATAAGTGTCCACCGCGAACAAAACGTGTGTGTGTGTGTTGTTTGAGGCGCGTTTGTGTATATGCCTGTGTAAGTGTGAGTGTTAGTAAATTTCAAATCCATGTTATAGATTTATGAATTATGTGTGTGCGTGAGAAATATTATTATTATTATAAGTTTTGGCTTAGAATAATATTAAGAAATTAATAGCCTAGCCTGTTCCTATTTTAAAAGATTAATATTTAACACGTATATCAGTGCAGATTTGTTGACTAACCTCAATCAAGCCGTTCTACCGCAGCTTAATGTCATATTACAAATCGCTGCACAAACTTAAATTTTTTACTAGCGTATTTTTTGCCGACCGTACTCGTTTCATTTGTCGGCGAGTGTACAAAAGCGTTGCTTAGACAGCTTGAGGGTTGTTTTGTTTGCACCCATTTGTCATGCTGACTGTACCTGTGTCCTGTTTACTGTCTGTAGTTTGAGTAGTCTAGTCTAAATTGGTTTTTGTTTTTTGAATTAAGATTTCACTAATGAGTCTTATAAGTCTTACAATACAAAAACTAATATAGGTTATGTAAACAGCACATTTCATTTTTCTATCTATTTTTTTCTCAATTCATTCAAAACGGACCGTTTGTCTGTACGCTAATAACTTGATTTAAAATTAAACGGTTTTGATGCTATTGCTAGGTAGATAAGGTATGTGAGTACTCGAAGTGAGCTAAATTGAGCTAAAAAGAAATGAATGAATGAAAGAATGAATTACGATATATAATCTTTATTTTCATGGAAAACATTTCTTTTTATTCGGTGTAGTAACACCGTATGATTAGCCATATTGCTTGTCATTCGGAGTAGTAATATCATTGTTTTATAATGTTCGACGATCAAGGGAATCTTTTTGTTTATTAAGAGGAAAGAAATCTATATTAATACGAGGTATTTAGTCATTTTTCAAAACTGAAGTGTTCTGCTGGTCATGTGGCTGTCTGTACATTATACTTCTGGAGTAAAATCTGTGCGGGTGGTTGACTTAGTTAATAATCGTCAAACAAGTGAAACATGAACTGAGATACGTCACGAGACCGCACCCCAGCTCATCAAAATTCGCTTCGCATTTTCAGAGTACGAGATGAAACTTTGTCAAACAAATATATCTGCTTTCCAATCAATAGTGTGAACTAATAATTATAATAAAATAATATAAACCTTTATTAATCCATAAAAAAATTAAGAAATTTGATTTTTTAAGATAATAACAGCCGAAGTCATTGAATGTGTCGCAGTTAATAGTGCCCACAGCAAACACAACGTGTGTGTGTGTGTGTGTTGTTTGAGGAGCGTTTGTGTATATATCTGTGTAAGTGTGAGTGCTAGTACATTTCAAATCCACCAAAGCTTTATTTAAGGAATTAATTACAATCAACTTTTATTGTACTGTGAAGGTGGCTTAGGATGTTTCGCAGGCGTTTTTGCCTGTTTACTTGAGTGGTTAGGCTACTAATGTCTGGTCTACTTAACTAGAGGGTAGATTTTTGTATAATGACTTAGATTATTCCTATTTATAAATATGTTACTGTATTGTATTTATCCTTTAACTAGTATCGGTAATTCTAACTATTAATGATGTTCTATTTTAGTTAAATAATAAGGTAAACATGTATAATGTTATTATTATTATAAGCAGAGCTTGAAACTAACAGACCTACCGACTCTTTTGAATAAAGCTTTCTTAACGTCCCTTCACTTCTGTTGACGTCATCGGTGACGTATTTATTGATGGCTCAGCAAATATTAGGGATCGCTATCGATTCTGACCACCCCTAAAATAGCACTGGATTGAATATAGATATCGACGTTAGTACCTGGTAAATGTCATTCGTGTTACGAGACAATGTGTCGTATTTTCATTTTTATTGTGGATAGCAAAATGTAGAGAACATACTGATGCAAATTTATGGTTAAATATGCAATAGACATTTTATTTTTATTTTACTTTAAAAATTATAAACATTAATATACGATCCAATAAGAATTATTATTTAATACTGGTATTACATCATTCATAGACATGCATATCATAAGGTCATAGAACTTCATATTTTCACACAAAAAATCATTATAGTTGTATGAGAAATTGGATATTTCAATATATAAACTGTACAAACAGCAAAATAAATTGCAGATAGATACCAGCTTTGATGCAGTATTATAATTATAACCCAACCTATTTAAAAAGATATAACCATATTTAGAATGTTGATAACAAAACGACACTTATATTTCCGACTGCGAAAATAACACAAGTACCACAATGACGTATAAAACCCGATTCACTACACAAATGCATTCACAAATAAGCGCACACCCCACCGTCAGACATAAAGAGGGTTACCCTCTCGATGGGGTGTGAAATAATTGAAGACTTCGTTATATTTATGCACTAGCTTGTGCTACTAGTGCAGGGTATGAGTAACTAATTGATGAGCTTATTAGATCTTAGCTGAAACTCTTTTTTAATTTAATGATCACAGTTCAAACCTAATCAATCACCTTACATGATTTAAATTGATTTAAATCATGTAAGGTGATTGCAATTAGTTAGATTTGTTTAGAAGTGATAACGAAATAATGAAAAGCAAAGGGGTTACGAGCTGGCATATCTTATGATAAGTAGTTCTCTTGTATTGTTTTAGCTTAGTTATAGAAGAATTTCGTTATCTGTAATTACCCCGTCGATAAATCAAATTTTAACTACAACATAGTTATGAAACTCCTTAACATAGTTAAGTTAACATAACTTTTGGACGATGGCAACACCAGTATCACACATTGCAGATTTTTAAGAACCTCAACTGTGTGTATTATTATTATTTTATATTTGAAAAATTGTCTCGAGAACTTAATTTCACCAACTCAGCATATGTTGATTAAGTTATTTTAAAGACGTTCAATCGCTGCCACTTTGGTCTATCTAATGTAATTGATAAGGACAAACTCCCTATCGGTGGCATTATGGTTTCTTGTCAATGTGTTATTAATAACTAATCACATAAGGAAACAAAATATCTCCATAAACTTAAAGTTCGGTTGTGAGTTGTGTGATCACGAGAGTAATTAATTATATTTTTTGTCCCAGTACTTCTATCTATGTAGCGATTGGACTCTGCTTCGAATCCCAGTAGGATCAGGTATTTGTATAATAAGTACGAATATTTGTTCAAGAGTCGTGTATGTTTCTTGGTTAATTTAATGTATTTTAATGTATTTATATTTATATTAATATATATATTTTTTCGTTCTCTAATATCCATAATACAAAGTGGAAGTGTAAGAAATATTTCACGATATATATGTTATTATTATATATTATTCCTGAATGTATGTATACATCCCTCAAAACCCATCAATCAGAAACTTCATTTTATCTAATGTCTCCGACCCAGCAGCGCCTCGGTAGTCGAGTTCTGTATCGATCGTTGAATCGGATTCGGACTCTGAATATAAATACCCTTTACACAATTTTACCTACGTCGTAGTATTATTAATACGATTGGATTTTGAACTTTGTGATCGTCAGACAGCGATAATATTTATTAAATTAGTTCATGACTTAACCTATGATTATCATCTTCAAAAGGTTCTAAATATTGCCAAGTAGCGAAATTATGATATTTGAGATATTAAACCTTAACTTAAGATGGTTTTGTGGGTGAAAAAACTTACTCACAACTAAATAATAAAATTAATGAACAAACAAACTTACTTTAACAGAAGATCTATCATAATTGATTAGAAAACACTTAAGTGTATATAATATTTTATAGTCTCTAGTTAAATATACATATATATAGAAATTAGAAAAAAAACGCCCAAAACCGATAGGGCGATCTTTATTCAGTAGTGTAATCCCTGAATAAAGATCGCCCTATCGGTTATAATCAACTGATATGATTATCCAACAAAAAAATATTTACCTAGAAACCCTCAAAATACCTAATCTTTACCTATGATACAGACCGTTACTATTAAAACTATAAAATGATTTTAAAAACAATAATTACATTTAAGAAGTTATCCAAAATAAATAAATAGAAAAAAAAACAAACATAGTACTGCTCATAAAAATTGAAGGATGCCCCAGATATCTCTGAGACCTTACTTGTTGACAATGGTACCACTTCAGAATTATTCTCTTATATCTTAAAAAAAAATTCTTTTCACAATTGACACAGAGAAATCAGTGAACTTACATACAAATAAATCATACAATAGAACATCCTACTACTTTATTGAAGTCGGTTAAAAATAAAGTCATTAAGTTCCGCATTCGTAAATTTATTGTGTATCAAATATCACGGTAAAATCTGAACACTTTTTGTGCGCTTGCGCAATGCAGTGCGACACACCCGATTTATAAACACGTGTCTGCAATACAGAATAGGGCAGCGACGACAAATACTTTAGGGGTCAATATTAGGGGTGACTTAGAGCGTGATTTTTTTAAATAGATCAATTTTATTGGTTAAGCCATAAAAAATTACCCACACTATATTCCTAATTGTGCTCATGAGCACTCACAGCACTGTGATTGCGCTAGAAATCGTTCCATCTAGGTACTTTTAATTGCTTGCTCATGGGCGTGAATTGGAATTGTTGGAGGAAATAGTACCTTTCAACCACAGCATATCATTCACACGAGTATAAAGCATTATGATAACTTAAGATTGATGTAGTATTTTTGTTAACTTTTTTTTAATTCATTCATTCTTTAGTCAATTTTATTTTAAAGAACGAACACTATTAACTCAATTAAACTTTATATTGATTATTGTAGGTATTTTTCTGCAATAAATCTAACATTGCATACTTTTTGTGATAGCGACATATCGTTTTTTGTGAATAAGAATGTTCATACTATAGCGACTAGTTCAGAAAAATATTACCAACCACAATATTCTGAAGAAAATTCTTGTAAATTAAATGTGGACGTTTTTGGAACTTTAAATTTAATTAACAGAATAGCCCAGATGCAATTTTTGTAATAACTGCTATATAGCTCTTATGCCAAAAACTTAGATTAGGTTTAATTACCTAAGATATATGTAAGAATGCTTAAAAGTTTAGAGGTAAAGAGGTAGAAGTTCATGGTAAGTTCCTTTTCGCTTCTATAAAAGTCAATTGTTTTCCCCTGTATGCGCATGGGCGTATCCCTTAATTGCGTGGTACCACTAACAGCTGGTCGTGGAAACTTTTTGAAGTGAACACTTGGAAATCATTAAAAATGTTTAGTTCATTACCCACGTACCTACTAATTGCGTTTCATTGCTTAAAACGAGTTTTGAAGGGGAGAACCTCTGAATGTCTACCTATTCATTGATTTTTAGTTTATCTATCGTGTACAGCGGCCTTGCCACCTAAACTCTGTATTTTCTTAAGTAAGTTAATTTAAACTTTCAAAAAATGTATTATTATTAAAAATACCTACTCATAAAAACTATTACTGTAACTAAAATTATAATCGAGAAAAAAGCTATAAAGATTATATTAATAGGTAATATTTCACACGAAATTTTTTTATTTTTGGTTTATTGAAAAATTTCAGTTGATTGTTTAGCCGAAAGCATCAGGAGAGAAATTATAGGGAAGGTAAGGTAGAGTAGTTATATTTTGATTACTGGATGCCAAATTAATAAAAAACAAACCAAAATTTTATACGACCCTCAAGTTACTTTGTCGCTCTAACGGCGTGTTATAAATATAAACGTAACAGCCACTAAGTTCTAGATTTTCTGGAAGCATGACCTGGATGCCATGTATTTAATGACCAGAAACTTTATTACTTGAGTAATATAAGTTTATGATGAACCGTAAACATATAATCTAGTCACACGAACAATAATGGCGATGGTAACGCTTGCGACACGTATGATGTTGACAGGTTAGATAGCAGTGGCAAAATAAATTAAAGTGAAAAATAATTTTTATGTTACCCCCATTTAAAAAGTTGTATCATTGAACATCTTATTATCAAGGAGGAATTCGTTTAAAGACCTACCTATGCGGCGGGAGTATGTGGAGCTCACTTAGTGCCACATCAGAGTACTGGGAATACCACTTAATCTCCCGCTGGTAACTCCATTGCCCTTCACGGTGGTTATCTGGGTTCTGCAGACACCTGACCAAATATTTATTTACTTATTTAATAAGACACAAATCAGGTTACAGTTAATATGAAATAATATTTAAATAAATTTGTAATTATATGCCAAACTATAAATTTCAATCATACATCTCTAAAAAAAGAATACAATATTTTTTACAAAAATTAACATACACTTATATTGAAGTGTATACAAACATAATTTCCGATATATTATGATCAGTACAAAAGTCACATAGTTTTTTCTACCTAGTTTGCAAAGTAATTTTAATATCTTTCAGATGCTGTGATTCATATTTTCGATACGATATACCTATACACTAATATTTTCCATCGTAATCCAAATACGGTTGTCTTTGCCAGAATTATCCACTTTATTGTAAAGGGGACACATTCAAACCACTGGATCATTGAACAGTTAATTAAATTTTCCTTATCTTAATGCTAATTGCTCTTAAATTCAACTAAATCTTGGAGGTCGGAGGAAATTTGATGTATAAAAATTGTTTAAATTTGGTATTCTATTATTGGTATAATATTATGAGTTTTCTTAAAGTGCATTTGATTTTGTTGCAGGCGGACGCCAGTACCGCGTTCCTGCGTGCTGCACGCGCAGGACAAATTGAGAAGATCATCAGTCTCCTCGAACAAGGAGTCGACATCAACGTTAGCAATGCTGTAAGTAATTTCTTTTTCTGTTAAAGGTTAAATCACTTGCACTGCTCTCTAATCTAACCCATACGCAGTTCAGTGAAACAAAAGGGGCAAAGAAACGTACGTCTCACCTAATTGCAAGTCTCCAGGATACGACTTACCTGAACCAAGGTCCGAGCCTTTAGAGGCACCCTCAGGTTTGTCGCTCCCTCATGGCTCGAGTGCCCTGGAGACTCTAAGAGACAGTGGGACACCTCCCCTGGAGGTGATGCTTGTCGATTAGAACTCCTCCAGAGGCGAATTGCCCCTTAAGGCTGGAGGACTCTCCAAGGTTCTCGCCTCCTAAAAACCCCGGTAACGCTTATTAGGCCATCTGCGGCCAACAGCATTAGTCAGTCCAAAAAAAAGAAAACCTGATGGCAAGCATAAAAGAAATAAATCTTCTTAAAAACTTATGGGGAACAGCTTGTTAAGAAATTGCTTAGTTGATGCTTATTGCTTGTGCTGTTTGGAACTGTGTTCGGACATATATGTCTATTGAGGCTGAAAGAATCAGCAACGAGGACATCTGTAGAAGAACAAAAGTGAGATACAGTTCATAAGACTAGTAGGAAAATTGAAAAATCAGATCATCAAATTATTGACAGTTAGCCTGAATTAATGGCATTGTTACCGGCATTTTTAAAATTCAAGTGCCTTAACGCAGAAGTAGGCAGAACAGCTCGCACGTATAGCCGATGGGCTGTTAGAGTCGTAGCGTGGAGACCTTATACCAGAAAGAATAGATACCGAATAAAACGACCTCCCAATAGATGGGCGACGGATGAACAGGTAACAAGAAACAGCTCTGTATCGCCTAAAAGCTTTTAGACTTATTGCCAAGGACGCCTAATGTTAGCTTTCAATAATCTAGCCACAGATGTAAATGAAACCCAGCATTAGAGTGAGTTTACACGAACGATTTTCGTTGTAGCCACATAATATAAATTGATCCGTCTGAACCCTTGTTGTTTCGTGTGGTCGAGTAATTAATCCTATTTGAAAACTTGTTACGAGAACTACCGCCAACAAACTAGTATGTAGTTTGGCAGATTTTAATATAAAAACTTCTACTGTTAACCTATAAATAAATAAATAAATTATAAAAACTTCATAAGAAGGAATCCGAAGTGTCGAATAATGTAAGTATATGCTACACGACAATTAGACCCTTTTCCAAACTAAATTACTAATTTTGAATTACATATATCTTTATATATAAAGATTTTAATATTGAACCGTAATGATGTAAATAATTTATAAATGTCATTACAAACATTTAAAATCCGAGTAAATTCTTGCGACGCTTCTTGCTTTCTCCAAAGACAAATTCCAAGCCACTTCTTATATATAAATACATCACCACTGTATGTATAAATATACATATAAAACCCATTGTCACCCGATTCTATTTTAGCAAAATAATTAACTTATACGCTGCCCAACATAATCAAACATTTTATTTGCGAAATTGCCACGGCGCGGCTGTGTCGTTGGCCTTTAGTGAAATCAGATTTATTTCTTTATAATAGAGTCGGGTTTTCCTAGACGTAAACGTCGTTTTCCGGATATGATGCGATAGCACGCTATTCGCAGTCACGAATGCGAAATAACTAGGCAAAGGTGGAGTTATAACTAACATTATATTTTGAATATTTTTATGTCAACTTTGTAGACTCCGAGTATTGCATTGCAGGAAATTAAAAAAAAACTTTAATGGCATACACAAAATTACTTACTTTCCACGTACGCTTTTGCTTATTAGTCACTTACATTGTCTAACAGTATCATCTTTTATATTGTGCATAGTCTAAAACCAAAGAAATTGTAATGATAACCCTACCAGAGAAAGACATATCTCCGGTGACGTCATTTGAAGTTTCCATAATGGCGAGTTTAAAGCAAATTTGTCTTTATTTACACGCACCTAAAAGTATGCCGCTTAAAATAAGGCAAAGCTATATTGATCGTCTAAATGTCTCTTTTGTCTTCATTTAGTTGAAGCCACCAGAATAGCCGCCAGTGTCTAAGTTGATAAACATTTCTGGCTCAAGTCACAATTGTCAAGGTTAATTTTCACTTGACATTTTTATATTTTATCGAAGGATTTTGTAACGGTTGGAACCCAGCCAAAGGTTTGTCCCCAATTTTCAAGCCATTATGTCCGTGGTTCCTTTGTTAGAGGATATCTTGGTAAATACGCAATGCTTTACTTTGGGTCACATATCAACGAAATATTGATACGAAACGAAATCTACTAATGGCCTGACCATTTCGGATTAATTTTGTAAATGAGATCTATTCCATTTTATCCAAATATAAACCTATATTTGGCGAATTTTTTAAATGATTATACAAACATACAGTTCTTTTACAATGAAATAAAAGGCACTTTATATTCCTTACAACCAAAACGCCAATATCGTAAGGACTTACTTCGGGCGTTTGTTGACAGTCGGAATTAACAATGCCAGGTTACAATAAGCACACGTAGTCTTTTAGCTTAACTTTAACTGTTTTAATATGTTCCCTATCTTTAGTATCGTTGGCTAATTTATTAAAGTGTTATTTATGTTGCATTTTGTTTGTATAACTGTTTACGTTCAACTATGAAATTCTTAATTTAGGTCAATGGTACGTGCATTCTCTTTATGGATACTTATTTAGGTTTTGGATATGATCTATCAATCAACAGCCCACGGATCCCACTAATGGGCACAGAACTTCTACATGGGAGAGACCATGAGAAGAATTATTAGGAGTTTCTAGCTAAGGTTAAGGTTAAGAACAGAGAGCAGCGAAGGAGTCGATTGACCTATCAGGGAATCAAACAGAAATACCGCTATTTTTGTAACATCACCTCAATCAACAAACTTGAAAAAAATATATAATTTGATAAATTGTTGTATTTAGTTGTCTATTATACGTGTTAATATGAATATAAAACTGTAAATAACAATTAAGAAAATGTCTCTATTATTTCATTTATTCTCTATTTTCTATCTCTCTGTTATTTTATTTAAATTATTAAAACATATCTTTTACAGCCTATAGAAATAAGATCGATTTTACATTATTAAAACCGCTGTCCCATTCTAATGCACCTTAAGTATTTTTTAACCGCATTCAATGCAACCGCTTAAATTATTACGACGAACGTAACATTTCTAGACAAGGTCAACTTGACCTTGTCTACCTAGATTTTAACTCCAATTTGGTAATTGACCCAATTTAATTTTATTACAAGCAACCGTGGCAAGCGATTGAGCATATAAACGGTTATAGAGTCCTATAAAAATCAACTATTTTCGGAACTCTATCGACAAACGAACGTGGCTTAAATAGAATTTCGCTTATGTTTTTGCTTTCTTCTTTCTATTTATACATTTTTTTTTATTAAACCACCAGCAAATACGCTACACTTTGAATATTGAAAACTGTTTTGGGTAGCTACCACCGACTTTCAAAATTTGGTCGTGAATCATTTCTCGGTTTCGGTGTGAACGAAAATTTAGCTAGTATAATATAAATGTCATAAGAGGCACACAATATAAAGGATAATTTGCCAATTTTGAATAAAGGGCGACCTGGTGAATTGTTTCGGCAGAACTCAGGTTCACCCCCGTAAAGGGCAATGGAGTTACCGGGGAGTTTTAGTGGGTATTCCCAGTGCTGAAACACTGGGTGAGCCCCACACACGCCCGCTTAGCCAGTGGCGGGTAGATCCGTAAAAGGATTCCTCCTCTAAGTAAAAAACAGGTGCTTACTAAATGATATCATATATGTGTAAACTACATAATATATAATTATATAAATATATATTAACCAAAATAAGCCAATAAAATAATATAATAATGATGACAAATTTAAGTATCAAACTGATACATAGTATTTTCACATTTGCTTAACTAAAAATTTGCCCTAACTTGGTCCATTAACATATCACGTTTCCAGAATGACGACGTACTAATCATTTCCAGTAATGGTAATATTGCTGGTATTTATTAAGGATTATTGTCTCTTCCCATCAGTTGGGACACTTGTCAATAAATTATACAAGTATTTTCATACGAACACACTTTTAAATTTACTTTTCGAAACGAGAACAAAGCCGGTGTTGACAATGAAAATAATAGGCAATTAAGTCCACGCCGCTTTGTTATCAGAGAATGTAAATACCTTCAATTAATGATTTTTAATTAACAACCTTGAAACTCACTTAACACACTAACTCTTCATAAAAAACCTTACGTTTGTTCTTTTTCTAGATTGTATTTTGTAAAGAAATACGTCAAATTAACGTGTTAAACGAAAAATTAATCTCTATGATATAACGTTCACGGAACCATCTAGTAGTATCTCTTGTACTTTTGTAATGTTCTGAATTAAGCAAGTTATTTGAATATATTGAATGAATGAACGTGAACGAAATGAACATCAATACGTTGACCATTTTAAGTAGCCACTCGTTTATAAAGATAACATTAGAGTTTAAAGCGTGCTCATAATTGTCTCCTGTATTTTCATCTGTAGAATAATGACGGAAAGATCATCTGCAAATAAAGTAGTTGGGTTCTTTAGAACCCTTGGTAAATCATTAACACACTAGAGAAACACTAGCCGACCCCAAATGCTACATTGTAGGTGTGTAAAAACCAAGAAAATATTAATAACTATAAGGCCTCATTTCTTCTTTTCTCTTCTGGAGTGTGCGAGAAGGGGTTGTGGTACTCATACCACGATGGGACTACTATATCGAATCAGAAGTGATGGGATCTGTGAGAAAACCAGTATTATCCCAGAGAATACTGAAGCGACAAAAAGATTTCTTGAGTGACCATCGTGTACCGAGCGAAGCTATGTTGGTAAACCTCTCATAAAATGGACCGATCCGCCGACCGCTAAAGATCGCGAGAAGCTGTTGGATACGGGCAGCGCAGGACCAATCCGACGAATCCTTGGAGAAGGTCTATACCTAGTTGCTAGCGTCTCACTTGCTGGTCGGCTAGTATAATGTTGAAGATAAAGATCCAGCGATCGTATTTTATATATTTGGAGACCTTATACACAAAAAAAATATAATTTGATCATGCAATACTTTTGAAATCACGTCTAACACGCCCGTTAGGGGCGTGTTAGACTCTATATTCAATAATTTAATCCACCTTGATTGATTAAAAACCATTGTGGGATTACAGAAATTTAAGACAGTGGACGACGTCAAAAAGCTATTGAAGGGACCGCTAACATTATAACCTTCTTAGCCCACCGTCTTCTACTCTTGTAGTACGATATTTATGCTACTGATGCTGAACATAGGCCCTGCCCACCGTCGTCCAAACGAAATATTTCTGCACAGCCTGCACCCAGGCTCTTCGTTGCCTTGCCCGGGTGTCTTTCTTCAACTTCTTCGGGCTTATCTTCACTTTCTGAGTCGTTAGTGTCATGCTAGATCTTTTGCGCCCATGGTTTAAATACAGATGGAAAAAGTGTTATATTTTATTTTAGAACTCAATTAAATGCCAATATAATCATTAATAAAAATATAACTATAATTGTACCACTCCACCATGGTAGCCATTTTGTCACCACATTGTCACCGATTTATTTATTATTACACTTATTGATTTTTATTTTTCTAGAACGGACTCAACGCCATCCACCTGTCGTCTAAGGATGGCCACGTGGAGGTGGTCGGAGAGCTCCTGGAGCGAGGTGCAGCCATTGATGCCGCTACCAAGAAAGGGAACACCGCTCTACACATCGCCTCCCTGGCTGGTCAAGAAGCAGTAGTAAAGCTTCTGGTCCAGAATGGTGCACAGGTGAGAGATATAGCTAATCCATAGGATCACTAAAGCAAGGCACAGGGGCAGGTACGTCCAGTTTCGTGCTTGAAGCAGTTTGCTGTCCCCAGAACATCAAAAATACCCCGCGATAATGTAAACCACATCTGTTTGAGATTCTTTGATATAATGAGCCCAAATATGAGCAGTAAACCACGTTTTACTGGATGTATTCGGGCTCCAGATTGTTTAAACTATCAATTTTTTTTAAATTATTATTAAAATGAGGCTTAGGGCTTTTCTACATTAACAATATATACGTAAACTTTCCTATTCTATATTAAACAAGACTCATTCCAAAAAGGGGAAAGGGGAGATTTGAGTTTTAACAAATTGGTTTATCAGTACTGAATTATCCAATACAAAAACAAAAAAAAAACTAACAGAAATCATAAACATAAAAAACATCAACAAAGCAAATTAAAATTAATTCGCATATCTTTTTAACCATCCCGTATATATCAAACAAATGGAGACACGTAGCTTTTAATTCTATAACAAAATTGATGATCCATCAACTAACGATTGCAAATGGCTATCGTAAATCAAACGTAAACATGCTAATATCGAACGTGGAACGTGTTGTATTATAACAAAAGTATATATTACATGTTCTGAACGAAACGAACGAATTCAATCTTTTACTTAATTTTTGCGGTGGTAATGGAAACGGATGATTTATCTGTTTCCACTACCACCATCACTAAACTACGTGAATTTTACAATTGATATAGAAATGAAGGTGATACAACCACCATGGCGGTGCTTGTTCGTATTGATCAGGTATTAATGTTCACGGGAAGTCAAGTGATTGTCATAGAAAATACAGAATATGTTTTTTTAAATATATTCTACAGTTTTCTAAAACATTAAGTTTGACGTCTAAAATGTATTTGAAATATTTGCTAAATAAAACTGATTAATTATATGTCAACTAATAGACTCAGATTTTATTTTCTCTTTGTAAAAAATATAATAGCAAATTTATTAAATATTCGATTCCGGGAGTAAATAATCCTGGCCCTATATCAAGATCAATATTCGATCTATTTTTGACTTGTGGTGTTGTCTTCTTCAAAATGGCGACTATCGTGTAATTTTCATTTGAATATGTTGGTAATTTGAGGTTTTATTCAATAAGTTGCTACAGTAATTGAAAGATATATTTTTCAAAAACATGTAATAAATACACCATATCCAAGCAAAATTTAAAACCTGTATATGTAGATAAATTTTAAAATATAAGTCGAATTACATTATTTAATTATTTTAGAAACAATAATGTTATAATGTACTGTGAACAGCGAACAATTGTAATTCATCAATGTATTACTAAATCGTTATTATTTACATGGAAAATTCATGACGAAGAATATATTTTAGGGAAATATTGTGTCGGCTCCAACATACTATAAGTTTTTATAGTATGTTGGAGTGTCCTTTGAATGCGAACTTCTGTAATTGGGGGATAATTACTTAATGTGTCGGCAAATGCCTTGAACGATTCAATAATCGGATAGCAATAGACTATAAGTCAAGATTTACGATCCCATAAATTTTGATAATATCATATACTTCCCCAACAAACTAAACAGCGTTTAAAATCGACTTAAAGATATATATAGTCTCCATTATTTGTGATCAAAATAAAATGGATCATTAGCAATATAAACGTTGATGCCGTTCACCGTACTAGATTGACAGTAATCATAACAAATCACTGAGCTTCCGTAGTATCAGCGTTTAGGCATCGGAAAATATTCGTTTCTGTTCTGAGACTAAAAACGGGACATCATGTTTCAAAATATACTTGTACGTATTTATGATTTCTCTTTTAATAATTTTATAATGTGTTCGATATTATATAATTCTACAGATTTGTGCTTGTCGCACTGTCTATTTGCATATTTTATCAGATTCAAATGTTAGTCTTTAACATTTCATAGAATTTTATTTATTGAATTAAATGAATTCCATTTTTCATTACTTTCCGTCAATCATTGCTAAGTTTATTATAAATTCATTTAAAAGCTATATTTAACGTTATATACTATACTTACTTACCGTTTTTGTACTATATTCACCAAATGAAAGTTAATGGCGTTAATAATATTATTTTATATATTGCAGCTACTAAATAACAACTAAACAAATAGAATATATAAACATTTAAACAATACAAATACAAAAATTGACACTTCAAATACTAGAATACGAGTCAGTTGGCAACATTATCCTTAATTTAAAGTAAATACAGTTATTGTCAGTTATTTTTAATAAAAAAAAAAGATATTTGTAAAATATGTATTTTGAAGCTTATTTTTCACGTACATTGAAAACCATGTCTCCTGTCTCATGTCTTAACTTTGACAAAGTGCAATAGATTAGTTACTTTACAAGTTTTAAGTCATTTAGGCTTCTTTGTTTATATTAGAAGAAAAGGAAAGCAATCAATGTGTTTTAGTGATAGTCAAAGTGGAAAAGTATCGCCATAAATCACTGATAGTTTTTTTATTCCTTAGGTTAATATCCAATCTCAAAATGGCTTCACACCGCTGTACATGGCTGCTCAAGAAAATCATGATGGCGTTGTCAAATTCTTATTAGCAAATGGTGCTAACCAAAGTCTTGCCACGGAGGTATCTATTAAAATTACTTATTATACAGAATACTAACGTCTACAGTCAGTAGAATTTTTGTATCAGATTGTCTTCTATTTATTTGTTCTTGTCTTGTATTTTAGATTCCATTCACCAAAAATTGTATTATGAATAAGTTTTTATTTGTAACTGTTTGAAATCTTTTTAAAGATTAGCTAATTGGAAGCAAAATCAGTCATAATCTTCATTTACACCAACAGGATGGCTTCACCCCCCTGGCAGTTGCAATGCAACAAGGACATGAAAGGGTGGTGGCTGTACTCCTGGAATCAGACACTAGGGGTCGCGTTCGCTTACCAGCTCTACATATAGCGGCAAAGAAAGATGATGTTAAGGCTGCGAATCTGCTTCTTGAGGTAAGTCTTTATTGATTCATTTTTTTAAAAATTAAAAAAATGAATCAATAAAGACCACAAATTAACTTAAAATAATGATGGCTACATAATTTTTCCTTCAGAATGAACACAATCCAGATGTGACTTCAAAGTCAGGATTTACACCTTTACACATTGCCGCTCACTACGGCAACGAATCGGTAGCCAGGCTGTTACTGGCTAAAGGAGCTAATGTGAACTGTTCCGCTAAACATAACATATGTCCCCTGCATGTAGCAGCTAAGTGGGGTAAGTTAAATGTATACATGCTAAAAATATATTATTTACATGTATTTAGATGATCACGTATCATTCTGTTAATTAATTCATAAAGTCTGTGATGAGACGCTTAATCTTGATGATGAAAATGATGTTAAGAGCCAAGGTGTGAGCTAGTAGTGAATTTCATCCGAATTCCCCAAGAACAGCGGCTTCTAATTACTAAGGTAAGAGGTAGCTAGCCACGCGGAGTTAGAAAAAGCTCTACCACAAAACGGAACAGAATATTTCTGCCCGTCTAGGAATTGAACCCCAGATCTTCAGATATGAGGTCGCCAGTTTAGTGATTGAGACCTCTAATATCTCAACAACTAGACCACAGAAGAGGTTAAGATTTTAGCGTACTATTAAACAGTAATAAACTCAATAAATCTCTTTGTTGGTAGAGCTGAGAGGCGGGAAGTTTTGGCGTAGCATAAAGTTTATGTCACAACTTGATATTAACCCGCGATAAGTATCAAGATTACTGGTTTATTGATTCAGGTAAAGACAACATGGTGGCACTTCTGTGCGATAACGGGGCTAATGTGGAAGCTCGGACTAGAGATGGTTTGACCCCTCTCCATTGCGCCGCTCGTTCTGGACATGAGAGAGTTGTAGAAGCACTTTTGGATAGAGGTGCACCAATTACTAGCAAAAGCAAGGTGAGTTAGCTTCTTCATAAAAATTTGTTTCCAAAAACATTAGATTGTCGTATTATAAGTGAATATTTCAGTATAAATCAGGAATTTATATTGGATATTCCGTTATAATTTATAAGTAGTCTGATTCAAGAGCTGAAAAGAATTCTTGATGATATACTGTTCTCGTATATCATCAAGTGTAGCTCAATAATTTTTGGAGGTTTAAATAAGATCATAAAATCTTTTTAGAACGGTCTAGCCCCTCTCCACATGGCAGCGCAAGGAGACCATGCCGAGGCTGCTCGCGTCTTACTCTCCCGACGAGCTCCGGTTGATGACGTCACAGTGGACTATCTCACAGCACTACACGTGGCAGCACACTGTGGTCACGCTAAAGTCGCTAAGCTTTTACTTGATAGGTAAGTAATAGTAAAAATTTTTATTGTATCATTTCTCTATTTTTATTTCTTAAACAACAAAATTCTTAATATCCAAAAGAATATATTAAAGAAGTTTTAAAGACATTTTTAAAGTGAATTTGATAAATTTTCAAGATGTATGAGTTCACTAGAATAACTCAATTGACTTAATTCTATTTCAACAGAAATGCCGATGCTAATGCACGTGCTTTGAATGGATTTACACCTTTGCATATTGCTTGTAAGAAAAACAGAATCAAAGTCGTCGAGCTTCTCTTGAAATATGGAGCTAGTAAGTATGGAGTAATCTGTGTATTCAATTATTAAGATCGACCAATCAAATTCCATCTTAAAGAAATTTGGTTGTCATGGTTACGTGATAGGGCAATCTTTATTGGACTATTACGTAATTATGTAAGTATGGATCTCTCTTTGAAAAAAAAACAACTATAAAAGAAAATAGAAAACAAGTAATTGTCCCGAGTTTAAATCATAATCTTAAGACGCTGCTACCTAAATAAAAATCAGCTATCTAACGGTTCTAACTCCTTATGAAAATTGCGGTTATCAATAGAACTATATCGTATAGTTTCAAGGTTCAATAACGTAAAAAAAACCAAAACTGTAAAGAAACGTTAAATGACGTAAGTCACTAGCTAATTGCGTTTATAATTTGGTCACTAAATATAATATTGCAATTCTACTAAGCCAGTTACTTAATAATTATCACAGTTATCTACTAGAAACTATTTATACTGCTAATCTCTATTTTTACGCATATAGCATATAACTTATGGAGAAATACGTATTATTTCCACAAAAATGCACCATTTTAGAAAAAGAAAGTAACTTACAAAATCTAATCAATCATATTTTTATTTAAGACATTCATTAGTGGGATATATAATGAGCTGTTTCCTTAGATTCCGCGAAGCCGCTGCTTCACCATATTTATTTAATACTTATTCATTAATGTTTCGTACATTGCGTAATTAACGTTCGTCTCGTCTCCTTTCCGTTTTTAGTTTTTGGCTATAATATATCTTGAAGTTCATCTACTTTTAGTTGAAGATGTATATTGGAACCTTCAAGTATCAATTTTTTTTTCATATATTCTCTTACTTATAGAGTGTTCTATGCGATAGATTTCTATCACGTAAAAATGACAAATTTTATTAAACTAATAACTGATTGCTTTTCCAGGTATTCAAGCGACGACGGAGTCAGGGTTGACACCTCTCCACGTAGCAGCGTTTATGGGCTGCATGAACATCGTGATCTACTTACTACAACATGAGGCGAACCCTGACGTACCTACTGTAAGGGGAGAGACGCCTTTACATCTGGCTGCTAGAGCTAACCAGGTATGTTGTGCTGATGGTGGAGACTGGAGTTTTAAGGTGCCTACTAATTTACATGAGTATACTGAAAGCTTGTGACTTCAACATGAAAAAATTGTCATAGGTCAAAATTTTTTGCTCTTGCAGAACTTGAGATTTTCTCTTAGAGACGCATATTCTACTTTTGAGGCCGAAAAGATTCTAAAATACAAGGAAAGTGCCCGAATTTAATTAAGCAACCTGTTGCTTTCCATGTCTTTTCAATCTTTCCAGACTTGACAGTAGAATATGCGTCTCAGAGAGCAATATTGGGTTAATTGGATACTTGTATATTCTTAGATAAGATAAGATAATGTAAGGTAATGTTATTTCACAGATTTGTTATAATCTTTATAGCGGAAAGATGTGATGTTTATTTTTTAATTAAAGAGTTACTTTTCTAGACGGACATAATCCGCATTCTGCTTCGCAACGGTGCGGCAGTAGATGCCAAAGCTCGCGAAAGACAAACCCCCTTACACATAGCATCACGACTCGGTAACGTCGACATTGCCGTGTTGTTGCTGCAACATGGCGCTGACGTGCGCGCGATGACAGCTGACCACTACAACGCCCTGCATATCGCTGCTAAGCAACATAATCATGATGTGAGTGTATATGATGATTTTAATTATATAGAAACAAATGCAGCAAATTAACCGCAAATAGCCCGCATGATTGAAAGAGATTATTGTAGCTTATAAACGCTTATACTATCTATAATACTCTACCCAATATATGATCCCGTTATTATTAATGAGCGTGATGTGTGGTCACCAGAACCTCACAAAACCCAAAAAACTACTGTTGTTTGACTGTGTTCTTCTGTAGGGATTGCATTTCCAATCAAGCGATCAAAATTAGTCTCTTAATATTGTTTTTTTACAATTATTTTAATGTAGAAACTTTTGATCACAATAAACTTCCAGAAATACATCATAGTATTCTCAAGTTCCTCTTTGTCAGAAGGTTTCTTAGAAAATAACCGTTGCAGGCCTCCCTATTTTTATTAATAACATAGTTTCTTTAAGAAAATGGATTTTTAATTAAAAATACTTTGAAATTGCTGATCAAAACTTTGTCATCTTTGATGTATACTTGATCAAATTTTCCTGAAGCTATGATTAAATTTTGTTGGATTCGATAAAATTCAAAGGAGATTTTATTACCGTAGCAGTACCGAATTGATTTTATATTTTGACAGGTTGCTGCAGCTCTGATTGAGCATAACGCCCCACTGACTGCGACTACCAAGAAGGGTTTTACGGCTTTACATCTTGCTGGCAAATATGGAAACCTGAAGGTACATTAATTTATCAGACTTATACCTTACTTGTCAATATAAGCAGGTGACCATATATCTGGCATCCTAATTGCTCGGAAGAACTTCACGAGAAGTAAAAAAAAATATATAATGATATTTTTTTTATTGGAATATCCCGGTGAACCCCATGATTGAAGTAGAATTGTGATCATCAATGTCTTGCAGGTGGCGAACTTACTACTAGCTCACGGGGCTTCCCCCGATCAAGCTGGTAAGAACGGCATGACTGCTGTTCACGTGGCATCGCAGTATGATCAACAGGCAGTAGCTATTACGCTATTGGAGAAGGGGGCTGATGCTAAGGTTCGTTGCTTGGGCAAATCTGCTCAAGTAACTAATAAAGTTAATTTTACACTATGATATAATAATACGTCCATAGATATAGTATCGTATATTATCGTAGAGCTATAAGTGATAAACGAGTACGAGAGCATTAACCTTAAGAAAGTTATTCCTTTTCCTTTACATTTATTATTTACTTAAATCCCTACATCGCAAACCAAAACGACATTATTTCCGATAAAAATGATATTAATG
This sequence comes from Acentria ephemerella, assembly GCA_943193645.1. Classification (NCBI taxonomy): domain Eukaryota; kingdom Metazoa; phylum Arthropoda; class Insecta; order Lepidoptera; family Crambidae; genus Acentria; species Acentria ephemerella. The sequence goes on along the minus strand of OW971899.1, from coordinate 5,116,015 downwards.
ATCCAAACGCTCTTTTAGATGATGAACAGTTGATTTAATTAGATTTGTTTTATTTAGTAATTCAAGCCCAGTTGCCTAATCAAATATCCGCTTACAATGAAATAGCTTAAACTCTTATTCCAGGCTATAGCCAAGAACGGCCACACTCCTCTCCACATAGCCGCTCGTAAGAACCAGATGGATACTGCAGCAACCTTGTTGGAGTACGGCGCGGTCACCAATGCAGAATCCAAGGCTGGATTCACACCTCTACATTTGGCTGCTCAACAGGTTTGAGTATATTTTGATTGTATATGTATAAGTGCTTGATAAAAGTTTCAGAATCTGTCATATGCAGTAAACTAAAGCTATTTGCTCATATTCTCCTTAAAAAACTCCAATAAACTGTATGGCATAATTTTTTGATATAAAAAGCACAGTAAGTTATTCGACACCTCCTGCTTACTATAAGCAGTAACAGGACTCTATATGTGAAGAATGTTGATGCAGCATGCGACATACTGCCCTAACCTTGCATATAAATTATTTATACATGTAAGATAAATGTTTGATGACACAGGTGATGGATGGAGTCGCGAAGATTGCGGTAACTCTAACAGTTCCATTTTCCTTTGCTAACAGAAAGGTTTTCGAAAAATCTTAGGCAATATACTCCGTTCAGCCTCATTTATCTAGAGCAAATATATTTTCTCTGTAGAAAAGAAAACTTATTTTGATGTGCTTGTGCAAATAACATTCTCATGCATTTTTCGAATATTTTCAACAGGGCCACACTGAAATGTGCTCTCTTCTTCTCGAGCACGCTGCAGAAGTAGACCAACAAGCTAAGAATGGACTTGGTGCCTTACATCTTGCTGCTCAAGAAGATAGAGTGCCAGTAGCTCAGTTACTTGTCAAGAATGGAGCAGAGGTGAAGATCTATGTTTGGTTATTTATTTTAACTTTGGTTAATAATGTAGTATCTTTATTTGATTAAATATTCTCCACGTTGTGTTAGATATAAATATTTAAAAATACATTTTATATATTTATATTAACTATAAAATATATTTTAACGTTATAAGCTGACAATAATATTTCTTATTTAAAACATTTCTGAAACAGGTCGACATTTGCACTAAAGGCGGATATACGCCTTTGCATATCGCGAGCCATTATGGACAAGCTAACATGGTCAGATTCTTACTGGACAGCGGAGCTTCAGTCAAGGCTCAAACTAACCATGGGTACGTGAATAGTGATTAGCTTATTTTCGTTCCACTGTTGGGCATAGGACTTCGTACATAACAACCTGGATCAAAGACTTTAACTTGACTTCTGATGCATAGAAGAGTTCGTGATAGCAATTTTTGATTAATTCATCTGGGGACAAACCAGGGCAAAAGTGCCTTGGTTTTCGTAACCTGGGGAACGTTCTAACCACTACGACAATGACCTCCATCTCCATTTACTCTGATTAGAAAATCCTACTTTTATTAAATTTCTATTAAAGATCTCTTTTTTAAACTCCTTTCCATTCATACCATTTCGCCACTCAAATTATTTATTTATCCATCAAATTAAATAGCTAAAGCAGTTATAATATCAGCTCTTGGCTGATATTATAACGTTGAGATGAAAAAAAAGAACTTAAATCAGCAGAACTTCCTTCGTATAGTTTAACTGAAAATGATCTAATAATATCAATAACTATATGAACTTTTAAACTCTAATAAACTCTTTTTACCTTTGTGCAATAGATACACAGCTCTCCATCATGCAGCTCAACAAGGACACATCAATATAGTCAATATTCTACTTGAAAACAGAGCAGACCCTAATGCCACTACCACGGTAAGATTCAACACTTTAGTCTATCGTTAATTGCCAAACAATAATTGAATATTGACCATGAATTTTGATCTGAACTGGACTGTACAGTAAATTTTAAAAATCTGCTACCATTAATTCCGACCATTATCTTCGGCGTATATTTATCACAGTTTATATAGCACTTAGCATTTGATTAAGATTGTTTTGATATGGATAACAAAGCCCTATCTAATCAAGTAATGGTTCACACAGAGTGATCAAACTCCGCTGGACATAGCCAAAAGACTCGGTTACGTGACCGTCATGGAAACATTGAAAGAAGTCTCGGAGCCTTCAATAAATCAGATCACGATGGACAAATACAAAGTGGTCGCCCCTGAGACTATGCTTGAGACTTTTATGTCTGACTCCGAGGAGGAAGGAGGTAACTCAGTATTTTATATAACACTCTTATTACAGTATGAATTTATACATTAATAATTACGTAATTTTAAATCCAATTTCACCATCTTGTTAGGTTAATACTAACACTTTTGTCGAAAATGTGAATATTTTCGTAAAAATTAACGTTTATAGGTTTATCATAATCAACTTGATTCTTAATTTTATTCAAATAGGTGAGGATCCAATCCTCAACGACCAACCTTACCGCTACCTCACAGCGGATGACATGAAGTCTCTTGGAGACGACTCACTGCCTATTGACGTCACAAAAGATGAGAGAACCGAGTCTGCCTTGAGCCACAAGAACATCATGGAAATATCACATGGTAAAGTCGTACAATCTATATTAGATCATAAATGAATTTATCTGAAACTACTTAAATGAACAAAGTTGTAAAATATGTAACACAAAACTAGCATGAAGTTTGTTTTGATGTTAAACCTTTCTTTTGCCTTATTAATGACAGTTCTCTATTGAGGTACAGTTTATTTGTGAGGTTAACTATAAAGATATTGGGCATGTATATGTGTTAGATTGAAATCTCCTGAAAACATTTTATAGTAGAATTGTTTTTCTGACCTTTATCACAGCAGTGACATTGTAGACACCAAGTATAACTTGGAAAAATAATGCAAGATGTGAAATTTTGTAACTTGATAATTACAAAAACGAAAGTACTAATTTGCCAACCCTGAGATAAATTAGTAACTCCAACACTCAACGTAAGATTCCCGAACTTAGACCGACAATGAGATTTCATAATTTCAAACTACATTTCGTATTTTTGGCAATAATGTATGTATTATGTACCTTTCTGATATTTACGTAATTTCGTATCTGTTGTGTTCGATATGTATATAAGTAAGCCTACAATTTATATTTCTTCCAGGATCTGTAAATGGTGTTCCTTATCAACCGACACAAGAAGTAGTCGTGAAAAGCGTGAGTCGGTACAGTACTGCACATGCGCCAGAGGGGTACTGCTACAACGTGGACCCTACGCAACCTAAGTCAGTATTAGTTGGTTCTAAAAACTAAATCGATTGTTAAACAACAATCGATTTAGTTTTTAGAACTAGTCTTGCGGTATAATTATTATTTTTCTAAATACAAGCGTTTTGAAGGATTAAAGAGCTTTTAGAAAAACTAAATTAATTTATCTTTGGTATAAAATATAAAGCAAAAGTATACAAATATTCGACCACACTATTAAAAATTAGCTCATAAATCTCAATGTCTAATAAGTTGAAATACTTCTGAGTGGTACTTCATTGTATTAAATTTTTTCTACTTTGCAATTCCAATAAAAGTGGGTTATAACTATTCCAGTTATAATTGGGAGATGAATGTTTTTCAGATTTGCCATATTTCTAATGAAACTGATTCTTACACACGCTCTCTAAATATGGATCAACAGGAAAAAATTGCAATGGAAAAAGTGAGTACATTTATATATTACTGAGTTTGACTTATCTAAAATCTTTATATATATATATGTCAAAAATATATAGCACTTCGATGGTAACTATTGGAAACCGTACTTTAATATTGAGTCCAAACTTAAACGCGGTAGTTAAATGTAAAAATCACAACAGACGTAACGAACCTAATTTTTTAAGACAAGATATTAGAATAAGTTCTAAGAAGACCGTAGTTATTTCTAGACGGTAGACCAACTTATAACATAGTGTGGTTTGGCCTGTTTACCGCCATTTCTATTACGCTCATGAAGCAGTTTGCTGTGAAAGTAAATGTAGCTTGGACATGGGCATAGAAGATATTGACATTTCTTGTCTCCAAAATAAAAGGCACCTTCATAATTTATTTGATTCTTTGGAATTGTAAACATTCACTATCGTGAGGTGGATTAATAGATGTTTTTTAATTAACATAAAAAAGACAACAGAAATGGTTTATTAATATTTCAAAACCGTCGTCGACAAAGATGCTGAAGGTTGGAAAATGTTTTGATATCTTAAAACAAGTAGATATTTGTGTGACAGAGAAAAATTAAAACTGTGTCCATTTATTAAAGTCAATGAGCCCTAAAAAGGTATATTATATAAAATGAAGCATCAGATAATAAAATGTCATTATCTCTATATGGAAACAGTTTCCTCGTATCGTTCCTGGTTGATGCTCGTGGAGGAGCTCTAAGGGGTTGTCGTGGTGGAGGAGTCAGGGTTATAGTTCCACCACTATCTGCACAACAACCTACAAGAATCACATGCAGGTAAGGATTGGTTTGATTTCATTGTTATAGACAATAGAAGCCTGTAGTAGATTATTAATAAACTTATGAGATATAATTCTAAAAACGTAAAAAGTGCAATATAGACATTCATCGATAAAACTTCTAACTTTCTTGTAAAATTTTCAGTAAATAAAAGTATATTGAACGGACAATTTTTTTTGTTATTGCCATATTTGTACTCAGCTCTTGGGAAAATAATAGTTATATACAATTTTGATGAAGAGTTCCTACATAAGTCCCCGGCCAATTATAATTTTGTATTGAACTGTTCTGATACACAAACTTCTTCGTTCACAGATACTTGAAACCATCTCGGATTAACCACATGCCTCCTCTTATGGAAGGTGAAGCTCTTGCTGCGAGAGTACTCGAAATGGGCCCCGTTTCTGCCAAATTTCTGGGGTAAGCATATCTCATAATATATATCGTATCTGGAAAAAAAATCATAAAATTAAAGCTCAATCACGTCATCTTTCAAACCAAAAAACTCATCAAAACCAATCCATGCTTTTAAGACAATAACGGACAGACACGGAAGGTAGCAGACACATCAACTAATATCTGTAATTTCGCAATTCCTCTAAAAGGTTCAAAATTTAAAGATATTAAAAATAAAATATCGTCCCTCATCAAATTACGAGTTCATGATGAATGTGATTCCAATCAATGTCTGACAATATATTTTACACTTTCTTATTTTATAGATTGCATATTACTTGGCTTTACAAACAATTCATTTCTTATTATATCAGGCCTGTGATACTGGAAGTGCCCCACTATGCCTCCCTTCGAGGAAAGGAAAGAGAAATCGTTATACTGCGTTCAGATAACGGCACGAGTTGGAGAGAACATAATGCGGATGCCACAGATGATGTCGTTCAAGATATATTGCATGAAACCCTCGAGATTGAAGGTAAGTAATTAAAAGTAAAAGATAAATTAAGTATGAAAATTTTTTTTATCCATATTATTACAATTTAGTTATAGAACATCTAAAATATCTCAGTGGTATTCCAATTTGAACATAACATAATTTTCAAAAACAAGTTTATACCAATAAATTATATACGAATAAATTCGAAGCAGTATCGATACTACTTCGGGAATAGAAGTAAATCTTACAAGTGTATAATTTTCAGAAAAACATTAAATGCAACGTCATGTATTTCCTTGTCTTCCTTTTACAGAAACCAATGAAGACGAGAAAGGTTGGGATGCGCCAAGAGTGACGAGAATCCTAACACATGACTTCCCACAGTACTTCGCAGTTATATCCCGCATCCGCCAAGAGGTGCATGCTATTGGCCCTGAAGGTAAGCCTTAGTAAAATAAATTGTAATAATTAAATTTCCGTATCTAGTATCTAATCTAAATAGTGAGCTGTAAACGGTAATATAATTGCTAAGGCTTATTTTATCCTCTACAAGTTGGTGTACTTCTTCTCAAGGGTAATTATTTAACTAGTAAAAATAGTATATTTATTAATTTTGATGTAGTGGGATTCATACATCAATATTCTCTGACATGAAGTTGGTAACCTGAACCTTGGAGCATTAAAAAATAGCATAGTAAAAGCCAGGTTCTCTATGTAACATCCGTTTGGTAATATTTATTTGGTTTGTGTAATATTTACCATCCTTTATGGAAAACATTTTCTATTACCTATACAATTATTTTCTGGTCAACTTGGATTGATATCATTAAAGTTGTATACTCCATTGCAGGTGGCATGGTGTCCAGTTCTGTTGTCCCGCAAGTCCAGGCCGTGTTTCCGCAAGGCGCTCTCACCAAAAAGATCAAAGTGGGCCTCCAGGTAAACCTCTTCAAGCCCCGAAAGGGCGTCAAAGACAAGAACCTTAAAAAGATTACTGTCAATAACGTGTCTAAGAAAAAACGTTTCTCTTTGATTTGGTAATTACACAAAACCAGTTAAGTTAAGGACATCTTTTTGATATATAAGTTTTATACAAAAATGCTTTTTACTTATTAGTCAACAAATTGAGCAAAGTAAAAATTGACCTTGAAAATATTTAGACCGTTTTTGATATTATGGATATTCAAGATTCTTAGAATCTAGATTCAATGAAACCATGACGAAATTCAGATAAGGGTTTAATTATATTTTAAAATTATACAAATTCAGAATGTAATGTGTACCGATTAAATATTAAGGTTAAATTTTTTAAGATCATACCAATCATTCAAATCAAACCTTATACGTAGACGTTTAGATACAAATTAAGTTTTTTAATATCTGAATTGGAATTCAGTAATAAGTTATTTATAGACACTGGTTGTTTTAGAATTATCAAGTAGAGTTACCATTGATTTAAATTTTGTAGCTATCTGTAATCGTTAGTCAAATAAATTAAAATATTGAATATAACTTTCGTAATGGGTAGCGTATATTTATATATAAGTTTTTAATATTGTATACTGAGTAGTTTGCTAGTCCTGGATGGACATATAACACTGTAAGATCACTACTTAGAAACTTTTGCATATATGACTTCAAAAATATACTTAAACAAATAATTATATTAACCTCTCTTCATTGAGCTAGCTGATTCATTTAGTTGACGGCTTTTTATCAAATTCTATTAATACTAAGACTAGACATCAAAAGTAATCCATAATATATGTATTTAAGTTGATAATTTTTGTAATGAAAAATATTTTTTAAACTGAAAGTGGAATTTGTAAACCAGTTTTTTAAGAGGAAAACTGACGCCTTTTGATGATTTTGCTTTTTATTGCTATAATACTTATAAGCGAATATGATAACATCTTCTCAAAATGCTAAACTATAAGTCTTAATTATTCCATTATTTATCACAAAAGTAGTTTATACCAAGTAGTTTATCACAAAATATCAAATGAAATTTAACATAGCGGGTTCTTTAGCCGTCTTAAAACAATTCATGTCAAAATAAAAATATGTGTCAGAATAGTTAACTAACTTAACTCACTCACAGGAAAAATCCATTCAATTATCACCGTGTTTCGTCATTTCATTTAAACATTTTCAATAATACAACATTACTGAAGTGAAATTACTTTCGTGTATTTGTCATCACAATTTGACAATTTCATCCTATTCTATTATGACCGTCGATTCGTCTTTTCTATTTTACATATTCTAGAAAAGTATTCTATAAATGAACACATTATGTCATGTTCTGAAGTCAATATGTGGTCATGCAGAATTGGAAGTGTGTCTTCCAAAATAAAAGAAAATATACTCTCTTAATTACTAAACAACTCTTTAGAGTTATACCGAATTAATCGATAAAGTAAGAAGGTATTAAAATCATATTTATTTATGTCGCATATAAGACTCGGTAGTTTTAGAAGTAGCTGATGGTTATATGTAAGATGTTTTTTTAAAGTTAAAGTTCTAATTTAAAAGTAACTAAAACTTAAATCGAACGGCGTTTATCGCACATAGTTGTAAAAATAATGCAGATATTGAATGTTGAATTTAAGAAGACAAGATTAAATACAAGTAATATTCATTAGTATATACCATTCGCAAAAATGATTAAATGTAATTTAAATATTCAAATATTTTTAACGAGTTTTAACTGTCATATTGATAACATATTAGGTCCTTACATATGAAATTGTATGAGAGGAATATAAAGACACTTTTTAATAATTTCATAATAAAATTTAAATTTGGAATTCTTAGCCAAAGTGGAAATATTTCAGATCAAAGTGGCCAGTACAACAAAACGCCAATTTCATATATAAGGACCTTATATATAAAGGGAGTCAGAAACGGGATCATATTTTTAATCATCGTCAAGTGTGTATAGAAAGGAAAAGATCATTCTATTTAAGTTAGATGGATTAAATTTTTCTATCAATATCTGATATTCTCATTGCTAATAATCTTATTTAAGCATATACTGTATTCAAACTGACAAAGTCAGCTTAAACTTAGGAAAACCGTAACGAATGTAGTCATTACCACATTTAGATTTGGAGTAAGTTCTTAGTTTTTAAGGTTACTTACTTGTATTCACTTTAATCTTATATATTTTTTTATAAACTGTTCTTAAGATGACATGAGAGACATTGATGTCTTTTAAATGTCTTTTCTACAAGTTTCATTGCCAAAGATTGTGTTCTGTAGGTTTAAAAAGTACGAAATAGCTTAACCATAGTACAAATAGGAATGCCAAATTTTTTTATAGGGGTTTTCTTTAAAGATTTGCCAGTAATCTAACTACAGATACTTGTTGATGTTTTCAATAGAATCAAACAAGCCAAATTTGAGAGGTATTAAATTTTAATAGAAATTATAAATTATGAATATCAATTACTTTAGACAGCAACACCTTTATAAATTTACTGCAATAATAATAAAACTATTTTTATATATATTGAGATTACTTTCGTTGTAACTAAAATAGATAGAATAAAGTACATTTTGCTCATTTTGGTACCTTAAAATTTTTGTTGGTCTACTTGCTCTTGCTGTTCCATTTATGAACAAATTATTACTATTCAAATTAAAGTCACAATCTGTCAAAAGTATTTCAAATTTAAGATCGCCATTTTAATTATCTTACTTATTATTAGTAAGATAATTCAAATGAAAATCTTCATGAAGATGGTTTTGCTATCAACAGTAATTAATTATATTTTGAATGTTTTAAACGTAAATTGTAAGGAGGGTAACTGAAACGATAACGATACTCTATGCTATTGGCTTAGTTTACATTCTATAGAAACTATCAACAAATATATATATACAATTCTTATTTATTGCTAAAAATGTATCGCATATCGTAAATAAGTTTATTCTTTAAACAAGGCCAGTCATCGTTATAACAATATGATTATCAGATTTAATAATAAGATAAACTGGTATTCTAAGTAAAGTGCGTTGCTCCAATAAGGATCAAAACATACCCAATAAATTTAGAATTAACTTGAAAATGTTCAAGGCATACCAATGTAGATATTTCAATGTCAATAAAAGTGTCACATGATTTATAGTTTGATTTCTGTTAAGCAAAAATGAGTTATATGAAATCACTGGATAACTATTAGGATTCTCACACTGCGTTTTGACGCGATTTCATGGAAAACATTTCTCTTGATGGTCTTTAGGGGTGGAATAGCATGACTTATATTGTTATTATATTATCAATTCTATATGATAGAGTTATATACCATATGAAGTACGTATTATATTTGCTGTGTGATATTAAATATATACATAAAATACATTTGGAGTGACGTATTTTGACATTAGTTAAGTAGAACTGTTTATGTACTTTAAGGTAATAGCTAAATTTATTGGGTAATGTAAGCTTATGAATTGAATTGTATAGTGATATGAATGTTATGCTGATTTTTTAATTGTTTCCTAAAGACCAAACGTAAGAGCTGCATGATTCGCATTTGTTTCTGTTTGCTATTTTGAATGTGTTAAGCTTTATTAGTACTAAAGTGTATGGCATCTTGGATTACAATCGCATGTGTGAGAAATTGTTGAATTTGCTACAACGTATAAATATTTATATGATTTATTTTTAATGCTTTCCCTGTGATTTCATAAATGTTCATATTTGCTTAACTCTGCACCGAGCCCCCTGCCTTTCCATTTAAACTGTCGAAAGATATTGAAATGAGGGTCCAATGATAACTGTCTTAATTAATAGGATTGTGGTTTTAAATATACAAGTTACGTAACTTCAAAAATAGGTAATATTCAAGTTCCCAAGGTAAGTACCTGAATCTTATTTCCCTACCAAGCACAAAAGTTGTTTCATTTGCAAATCTCTTCAGGCATGGAAGCTTTAACAGAAATACTGCGTTTGGTCTTTAGATAACAAAAATAAACTAATTAATCTATTAATCTTTGAGACTGATAAACAATTATAACGACATATCGGTCAATTTACAGGCTCAGATAATAGACACGGAACTGACCGCCAAACTTTTGGGTCGAGGAGTAGCAGTTTCTCCAGTAGTTACTGTTGAACCGAGAAGAAGAAAATTCCATAAAGCCATAACGCTGAGCATGCCCGCTCCGAGGCCCCACACTCAGGGGATGACGAATCAATACAGTACATCATCAGCGCCAACTCTTCGCCTGCTTTGTTCCATATCAGGTACGGCTACAATAATTTGCTTACTGTACTTCCGTAGGTCTGTGGTTATAGATATACAGAAGAACTTTATCCAAATTTTAATAAAACTAAAATCTATTAAAATTATAAACTAAAAGTTTTTAAAATGGTAATTAAGATATTAATAAGTCTGATAAAAGTTCTTACTGCGTATAATAACCGGTGCTAGATTGTAAAGTGTTGCAATGGACTATGGCTTGTGTCTGCTACCATGACGACATAATTATTTGCTTGCAATACTGGGAGGTAAGTATACCTTTGTTTATTAGGCTTAAGATAACTCTTTTCTTTCATACAAGTGAAGTCAATTGAGTTTTGTTGATCGAATTGATACCAATATTCCATTACAACATGTAAGTAAAGTATATTAAAAATAGACCAAATTAAACATTCAATTCAAAGTCATAGAATCGAATAGTATTCATTGATTATTATGAGAGCTGTAGATTGTATAGTTCAGCTAATGTCATTTTCAGATAATGAATTTATAGAGTATAAATAGTTTTAAAAATAAGATTTTCAGTCAGTATATTGAAATAGATTATCTTTTAATAGTAGTTCTGAAAATATTACAGTCTTAGAATTGAAACTCCCAATTACATAGACAAAGGGATGAGCATGTTATTTTACAGAAATTAGCGTACTCTCATAACATCGTAGTAAACATGACATACGGGACAATAGTGACAAACCTAACCACAAATATAAATATTTTTTGATAAATCGCCCCATTAATATAAAAAGCGCTTAAAGCAAATATACACCAAGCAGCTAAAGAGACACATCCCTGTGTGTGCGTTTTGTGCGTGTCTACATTGTCTTTGTTCTCGTGTGTTTGTGTGTGTTGCACGCTCACCGTGTGTGGCGCTAAATAATGTGCTGCCTCCTATCGGCGCGAACCAACAGGGGTATTTCGCAAACGATCTCTCGAAGGTAAAAAACTAGAAATATTGTACAAATACTATAACAATGAATCGAAATGTCGGTTTGAGTTACATTATTTTCAGTTCAATTAATTTTTTGTAATAATTGCGTTCTAAATTTATCACAAGTCATCATTTCAAAGTGGTATTTATACTCTTCAATTATGATTTTCAGAGTATAACTATCAGACACATTATTTTCTTTCCTCTACCACTTTTTGAATGCTTTTCCATATTTTGCTTCTCATTCGTTCCTCTTTGCACGTGCTGAAATTTATACGCTTTCTTAATCCACGTACACTCTGTATCATAACCTCCATGAAATCTTGGAACTTCAAGAAATGCACTGCGATTTCTTCACTGGACTTTGTCAGTTTAGAACAAATGAAAAACATTAAACCTAGATTATACAACAGCAATTTTATGGGCACGTTATAAGATGTTGTTAACACAGAATCTGTTCGTTTAGTTTAAGCGGAACAATTGTGATTTAGTCAGTCTTTGCGGTGCCAGTTATATCATTCTCATTCCATTATTCTGCGTCAATGTTCCCAAAATTAACTTGAGTTGCTTGTACGAATCAAAGTTCTTTTCCAAAACGGCCTATTAGTTTACTCCATTGTCATCTTTCGTTTGTGTCATTTCTGTTCTTATCATTTCTCACTAAACACATTTAAGTTTCACAGTTTATTTCGTTAATTTGATTTTGGGTTATGTTGAGTGAATGTCCTTCGAGAGATCAGTTTTCCGACAAGACCAGATATGCAATTTCAACGATTCGTTTGATAATTTAGATTCATTGTTTTCATTTTGAGACCAGCACTATAATTATAAGAAACAGGTGACAGCATACAGTGTGCCACATTTTTAGTCACTTTTTCATTTGAAAACGTTACAAAATGGTACTTTCTTTATTGTTTTATGTAATGTGTTGTTCCTGCTTGATGTGTGTTTGCAATAGGCCGTTTTGGAATCATTTTAAGTTCATTTTTATAATTTCTTGTTAATCTAACTATCCAAATTTCCAATCTTTCTTCTGTATACGTGATACATACATGACAGTTATGTTTACTGTCATAACACAATTTAATTACTATTTCATACTCGTAATATATATATAAAGTATATATTTGTAGTGAATTATAATTATTAGTTTCATAATTAATTAGAAAATTTGTTTTAGTAACAGATAAGTATGACTTAAAAGTAAGCGGCCTGCTTTAGCATGTTATATAATTGAAAGGTAGAATCATACTAATAAGGCGGTTGTTGGTCGCTGGATACCTTTTAGCTTCCCTAAGAAAGGCCTGAAGATATTTTAAACGTAGCAGAATGTAACCTTTCAAGTAGTTTCGGCTTGTGTATGTACCGTGGTCGAATGATAGGTAATGCATTTATTTTGGTGACAGGTGGTACGAACCGAGCCCATTGGGAAGATGTGACGGAAAACACACCACTTACTTTTGTTAACGACTGCGTATCATTCACAACTACCGTCTCAGCGCGGTATTGGCTTATCGATTGTCGTCATATCGAGGATGCCACCAAAATGGCCACTGAGTTGTACAGGTACCTATACAATATCTTTTTTTTATTATTTTATTTTCGCGCTTTTACGAATTAGAGAATCTGATCACTTGCTCTGTATAATAAATTGAATTACGTAATCATAATTTATTGTATTTATAGAGAAGCAATCCACGTTCCATTCATGGCTAGATTTGTTGTCTACGCGAAACGAACTGATGAATGTCAGGCTCAACTGCGCATGTTCTGTGTAACTGATGACAAAGAAGACAAAGCCCTTGAGCGTATCGAACGCTTCATACAAGTTGCCAAAAGCAGAGATGTTGAGGTAGGAATCCCATAAAAGTTAAATATTTAAATGACTTACGAGAAAGTTACTTCGGATTGATTTCAAAATACAAGTTAAGTATCTACCCAGTATATATTATTTCATTTGCAATAATTAATTTTAGGTTCACGAAGGAAAACCGGTCTACCTGGAATTTGGTGGTAACCTTGTGCCGGTGGCCAAATCAGGTGAACAATTATCTATACCGTTCCGTGCTTTCCGTGAAAACCGAGTGGCTTTCCCAGTTATGATCAAGATGCAGGACTTGGAGCCGATCTGCAGGTGTCAGTTCATGAGGGACCCCAAGGTGCCCAAGGGAGAACCGTCTCCTACACCGGTAAGTTATTCATCTATTATGTACAACCTAAATACGTCTTACTTCTGAGCACTGGCCTACCTACGTGGGAGAAATATATGAAGAGTTTGGCTTATAACACTACCACGCTTGTCCATTACGACTCGCTGGGTGAAAGCGGTTTCCTTGACAACCAGGACCAACGGCTTAATATGTCTTCCGAAGAACAGAGGAGCATTAAATAAAAAATTTCATTCGAACACTACGCCGACGACCTCATCATTGACGAGGTCCGTTCCTTCATTAGTTTTATTGGAGTACCGCCATCAAATGAAGTAATTTATTGTGCTGTGAAATTTATTTAAAGATATGATGCAGTGAAAAACTTAAATATTAAAGCTCAAGTAATAATCTATCACAAATATAATTATCTTTTCTGTTGAGCAGATCGCGGTGCTTAATATTATGGTACCGGATGAGACACCGGTGGAACGAGCTAGTCCGCTGCCGACTGACACTGTGCCACTTCGTACGGAGGAGCAGGAACTCATATGGAGACAACGACTCAGTGACCCCAGGTTAATTTACACTATCAACAGCGTAAAGTGTATTTGAGCTGTTGTGTATTTACTTACCATGGACACTTTGTCCAACATTTGTAATATAATCTTATTTAGAACGTAATTAGATATTTCAAAAGTATTCGGTTCAGTTACTAGTTCCATTAAATTGAGGCACAATTATATTAAACAATTAACTAATCATTAAATTTACATATTTCTGTTAGGTTGGAGGACATTTGCAATTTACTTGGCAAAGATTGGGTAGCGCTGGCTTATGAGTTAGGTGTTAGCGTGGCCACAGTTAATCAGATACAAGCAAAGAGAATAACTGCCGCTGAACAAGCCCAATTGATGCTGAAGCTTTGGAAGACGCAATCTGGAACCAAAGCACAAGGTAAGAAATATGAAATAAGAAACTGCAAAATATTCTCCCTTCATTAAGAATTGTTATTATTGATCATATACCAAAAAAAAATATTTTTTTTGGACAATGCCTGAGTATAATTACAACTAAAGTATATTATTCATCGTCATTTTCAAAAATTTGTTTGCATTATAGATACCTCTCTTGAATTGGCCTTATGTAGAATTGGTCGAGATGACATCATAGCTCCTCAATCAGAGGTTACGAATGAAAGGCGTATTCAACGCAACATTTACCAAGAACGACAAGCTTCAGAAGAAATAGAAGCGTATAAAGGTATTTTAAAATATATTTAATAAGATCTTCTTAAGTGTACTTAATAAATAAAATAAATAAAATAATATTACTGATATTAGAAGATTATATAAAGTAAATGTACCCCTTTCTCATTATTTTCACTAAGCCGAAGAAGATAACAAGCTCAAGGATAAGATATATGATGAAAATCAAATTGAGGAACGTATGAACCGAGATTTAGAGCAGGATCATGAAGATGAAGCAAAATATTCACCAGAAGAAAAATCTGTAGTTGATAAAAGTGAAATAGAACGAACACCCACACCAAGCGAAGAAAGCGAAGAGGACGAAGGTAAGCCAAGTTTAAAACAACTTTCTGTAAAACTTTATACAAGTTCCAATTAAGCCACAGTTTATATTACAGGTGTCAAACGTAGCGTAGCTGAAAGAAAAGAACAAATAACAAGAAAGTTAAGTTCAAGTAAAATTCCAGCTTCTAAACAGAAAAAAGAAATTCGGGAAGAAATAATTGAAATAAAAACTCATATAAAACCTGACATTAAGAAATTCCATGACATTGAACAGCAGGTATTTTGCTAAGCAATTAACGTTAATTTAATAGAACTTATATATAGGAAGTTGTAGTAAAAAAATAATTACTTTTAATTTTAGGTGAAAGACAAGGAACCGAAATTTGAAAGAACACGCTCCAAAACATCACCTGACACAGTTGAAGAAGAAAGAGAAGTAGAAGTACATAGAGAAGAAATCATAGAAGTTAAAAAAGAAGACTCTAAAATAATAGAGCGGCAATCTGAACAATTTAGAAAGTTTGATCCTTTATCTCCTGCTAAACCCACACCTAAGCATCTACAGAGGCATATGAGAAATGAATCAATGAGATTCCCATCGGGTGATTTCTCAAACGTAACAATCACTCCTCGTAAATCGATCGTTGAAACTGCAGATATTAAAAACATTTCCGATAAAGTTGAAACGTTTACAAAGGATGTAATTTCACAAAAAGAAATCGTCAGTTCCAGAGTAGAAGAAAAACTAGATGATGGCGATCGTTCACCTGATTTGGTAACTGAAGATAAGAAAGATGTTGCTGAAGCTCCATTAAGAGACAAAATTAGTTCTTTTGAATCTAAAATTACTAAAGAACCGTCTTTAGAATTACCTAAAACTACTATCAAATTGACCAAAGAAGCTTTGAAAAAGCATACCATGGAACAAGATCAAGGAATTGAATACACACAGGAATTTATTAAAGAACAATCAAAGCAAATCAAAAGCATGGAAACTCATGAACATGTAACTCATAAAGTGTCTATAGAAACTGAAAGACATCTTGAAACAGTTAAATCTGTTAAGGAAACGATACAACAGTTCGACTACAAAATTAAACACGAAGACAAAAGTAAAACATTCCAGAAAACAATGAGAACAGACTCAACCCTTGTCCAAGTTTCCTCTGAAGAAGATAGTGAGTTCCTTAAAAAGTCTACAGATTCAGAAACTGAAACAGAATCTCAAACTACCGTAAAAGTAGACAAATTTGAACAGAAGAGTAAAGCTAAATTAGAAAAGTTAGATACGAAACCGACCATCAGAGATGGATATGACTTGAAATCAAAAGACGCTATACCGAATGATAAAAGAGACAAAAAATTTGATGAAGACAAAAGTAAAGACTACCCAGATGTATTTATAGAACAAGAAAAAAAAGGGTATGAAGAACCAATATCCAAATATAATGAAGAAAAATTGAGTAAGTCCTTAGATGAAAAAGATGTTTCTGTTATCGAAAACGCAAAAGAAAAGGTAAGTTATACTTAGAGTTTTAAAATAAATTATAATTGATAAATCTTTGAAATGTTTCCTTATTCTTCAAAACTATATTCAGCAAATATGTGAAATCAAAATTTCAGATAGACATCCAATCTTCAACAGCAAGTACAAAGTCAGAGTTAAGTAAACATACCAAAACTGATTCCATGGGTTCAGATGTTCAAGACTTGATCGCTCGTAAAATATCCCATGAATCTTCGGTTCAGTCTGCTATAGATAAAACTGATTCCCTTGCAGATTTACAGCAAAGCACAGAAAAAGACTTCAGTTTTATTTCTCAAACTGAATCAAAGGTAATTATTATAGTAGATAAATTTATAAAGATGATTTATACACATTAAAAGTTTTAACCACAAATTAGTAAATTAATATTTTTTTTTTGTTAAAAATTAATAATACTACTACTGATTGGATTTTATATCCCTTAAATATGAATTCTAACAGGTCTACTCTAAAGACTCTAAGCAACGAAGTGATTCCCTAGACGAAGCGTCGCAATTTTCTGATTTAGAAGAACAAATCGGCACTAGCCCTACTCATAAGCAAGTTATTCTATCAAAAACTGAAGTTAAAACAATAACTGCAAAAGTACCTGATAAAGTGGAGGTAAAAGATCAAATGTTGGAATTCCTGAGATATGAAAGTGAATATAGTGCACTAATACACGCACCAGTAATCGGAGCAAACGAATTAGGAAAGGTATGGTATAATTTTATCATTTAAAACATAAATCTCGGCTAACGCTTAAAAGTTTATGACTAATATTTTAAACGATAATTTGTTGTCTTTTTTTACTAGGTATCTCCAAAAGAATCACCTGTAATAAGTGCAAAGGCACGCCAGTTTATTGAAACAGTTCCAGAAGATGACTCCGTCCAAGAATGTTTCTTCTCTAAGCGAATTTATTCAGACTCTCTCGAAGATTCAGAACATACAGACTCAAGAAGACATTCAGAGGCCGAGTCATTAAAATCAGATCAGTCCGATCTAAAAGTAAAAGTTTCATCATCTGAATTTGACGAAAGAGCGGAATATGAAGGAACCGCTGATTCGGGCAGTGGTTTTGGTGATGAGAAATTCGAAGAAAGCGTTGGGTTTACATCAATGAAAATTGGTCCTACGTCCTCAGATTTAGAGAAACAGGACTCCGAATCTGATAAAGAAACTGAAATAATATTTAAGAAGATGACTCCAAAAAGACATTCAAGAACAGAATCGGTATCAATCACTTTGCTGAGTGATTTACAAACAGATATTGAAAGTTCAAAATTGAAGCAACCATTCCAAATGATAGTCACAGAAGCAGAAGAAGTAGATAGATCATCAGATAAAGATGAAGTTTCAGATAAAATATCTTCAGAAAGCAGCAGAGAAATTGAAATTTCAGAGCGAAAATCTTCAGAAGGTATCTCAGATAAAATCAGTTCAGAAGATGCTGTTACAGAAAAGAAGACTTCGTCAGAAGAAGATGCTTTGAAAGAAGTGGAACAAATATTTAATGACGATCAAGATAAACCAATTTCTTTCACAAAAGAAACTGTAAAAAAATCTGAGAAGTTTGAAACTAAAGTAGTTAAAGAAGATGTACTAGAAAAGGGTATGTGTACTCTTTTTTTTACACATTGAATCCTTATGTTTTATTTACTGGTGAGAATTTGGATGCATATTATATAATTGATTTCATTATTATCTCGCCAAATTAAAGAAAAGTAGGTGTATTCATTTGCAAATTTGGGTTTTATATAATATTTGTCATTTTTGAGAAAACTAACAGCTAATAAAAAACGTAGATAATAAAACGACTCAACGTAAAAGCCAATTTCAAGTGGTTTACGTGTTAATTCTAAAATATGACATTTCAAATGCTGCAATAATTTTAACTAATTAAATAAGAAATCGTCGTATAATTTTTTGAGATCTACAAAATAATTCTAAATCTATATTGTTGCTAAGCCCATTAAACAATTTTGAAGATCTGATAGTGAATAAATTTAGCGATAGTTGGTCTCCCAAATGGTAAATACAGTAAATTTGTGTGCAGTGTTGTTTTCTTGGATATTATGTTAAGGTTTTATAATTATTTTGGCGAATCTAACCCCGAGTTATTTTAAGGACATAGGCCATTTCACTTCGCTTATGTAAGTTTTATATCTTCTCTCGTAAGTCTTGAAATATCGGCAACTCTTGTTATAAAATTAAACATAATATTTCTTTTCAATATTTTTAGTTGATATAATCAAACGACAATCTGTAACCTCAGCGGGCTCAGGATCAGTAAGTGAATTACGCTTAGAAGAGAAGCGTTTATCTGATGCCCATAGCCTCACTGAATCCAGAGACTACACATTTGAGGAGTCAGAAGATGATATAGGAACACAAGGAACACACGTTGATGTTTCAAAGGATATAGTAGAAATTAAATTTGAAACTGATAAGACAAAGACTGGTAATACTCTTTTATTTTTATTTAAGTTAATTGCTCTAAAAAATGAAGCGTGAGTCCCATTGCTCCGTTAAAGTTTAAGAGGCATTGGACGATGTAACGATTACGTATTTTTGTATATAATAAGTAAAATAAGTTATGAGTGAATTCTTTATAGTCAATCTTTGCTTCCGTAATCGTAATTATAAGTAATAAAAAAAGTTAATTACTTACCCATTTTATCACAGGAAAATCTAGTGAACAATCTAGGCTCGCTAAATTAACACACGGTGATTCATTAGATGATGTTGAAGGATTTCCAGAGGATCATGTTACTGATTACGTGCATAAGCTACCACAAATAACAGAAGTTGGGTTAGTTTTTTTTATATATTAGTGATTGGAGAGAATGTAAAGTAAATATTTTTAATATTTATTTTTAAATTTAAATATTATTATTATTAAGTTGAATTTCTTGAAATATAATTATGAACCTTTAAAATAGCTTTAGGTGAATAAAGTATATTGAATCATTTTAGATCAACTCAGGATAGAGATATTACATATGAGTTTTTAAGTAGAGAAAGGCAAGAACAACTTAAAAGAGAAATTAGACACATTACTTCAGGACCCATAAATGAAATAGATGAAGTAATTGAAACTATAACTACTAAAGACCCTGTAACAAGATTAAAGGAAATAAGTACCACTTATGTTGTTACTGAAAATCAAGAGCCAACAGTTATTACTGAAACTACAACTATTATAAAAGATTCCGGTTTAGGAATAGACACAATGATAATGAAAAAAGAAACAGTCCTTAGTGAACCAACTGATAAATTTGACGTTTCAAAAATACGTACTGATACTCTTGGCAAATTTAATTTATGCGATGACAATGAAGAAATCGCTAATATCACGTTGAAAGATTTGGATTTGACAGAAATGCCGGAATTGACAAAAGAACAAGTAAAACCAGCAATTGATGATATACTACTCAAAGGCACAATAGCAGCACCAACTAAAAGTCCAGTAGATATTAAAATGATTTTTGACATCGTAGAAACTGAAAAGAGATCTTATGATGCTAAAGTACCCCATAAAGAAGAACGAAGACATTCTTGCATTAGTCCTGCTATATCACTGGAACGAATCGCAGAATCGGAAGTGGAAACTGAAGAAGAAATACCAAAAATCACGCCTTGTGTTACCGACACTCACACAGTATCAGAAATATTTGAGATGAAAAAATCTGATTCAGCAATGAAACAAATGGCAGATAACATTGAAATAATTATAAAACAAGCATCAGAAGATATAGATCTTTCTTCGGAAGAACATCTAGTCGAAGTGACAGAACCACAGGATATTGCTGGACAAGTTTCGGTGGATTCTATTATAGAAGAAGCGGTGACAACAGTAGAAGAATACTTGGAGTCATCTAAAGATGTAAAAGATAAAGAAATTGAAGCTAAAAAAGAAATAATCTTTGAAGAAACTAAAAAGTTTGCGAAGGATAGGCCTGGTTTAATGAAATCACTTTCAAGAGATAGCGGTGAAATTGTTATCATGCCGAAGAAAAAACATC
This sequence comes from Acentria ephemerella, assembly GCA_943193645.1. Taxonomy (NCBI): domain Eukaryota; kingdom Metazoa; phylum Arthropoda; class Insecta; order Lepidoptera; family Crambidae; genus Acentria; species Acentria ephemerella. The sequence goes on along the minus strand of OW971899.1, from coordinate 5,095,197 downwards.
CCAGAACATTTTCTGTACAAAGCTCTCCAGACGAAGTTGAAGAACAAATTTATACTGATTCCGAATCTGGTAAGTTATATTAAAAAAAATTTAAAGTCTGTTGTACTAAAATTTTATTAAATCTTTTTCATTTTAATCAGATTTTTGTAATTAAATCTAATATTAAAATATTTTTAAAGTAATTATTAAACTTTCATTACTACATTAACACGGTGAACAATAATGTGATCGATCGCATTGTTTTACAAATTGGTTTAGTCGAGTGGCATCGCGAAATATAAATTTCATAAAAATAAAATATGAATAAATTCAAAACTATACATTTTTTATTTGTTATAGATATGGATAAAGCAAAGGTATTGGAAATCATCGAACCGACATCTGATCTTGACGGAAAGATTGCAGTCTCTACCTTTGACACACATAAAATCAGGACAGATTCTTTAGATGACGCAGACGACTTCCCTGAAAAAGAGGTAAGTTAATAATATCTGCAAATCAAAAAGTTATTTTTATTACCAGCTTGATAAAGCAAATTCAGAAAAAAATACCAAAAAAAGAACAATTTTTTTATTCACGTCTATCGACTAACATTTTGCCCCTCTTAGTCACGCGTAATTTTTTCATTGCTGATTAATATTTTCAGACTTATGGTATAGCAACAAGAGCAATATAGCATTTTTTAGCATCCCACTAAAACACTATCGGATAAACAAATAAATATTATGTAAAAAATAATATAAAAATTATATTTATAAACATAATGCTTTTTTTTAGGCAGAATATTTCGGTGAAGATGATAAATATGTAAGTGAATCTTCAGATACAAAGTTTAAAGATGTTTTCAAAATGTCTGAAGGCTCTTCTCTAGGAAGTACATCACATCCTGATACAGAAAACGAAAGATCAACAGACAAAATTATTAAAAAAACACAATTTTTAGAGAGAGTAATGCACACAGATCTCGTGTCTAAGTCTACTACAGAATCTTCAGTAACGACAGTAATATCTACATTAACGAAATCTTCTGACGAAGATCATAAGTCTATTTTAGAAGAAGGAACTTCAGCTGAAGTATCTAAGATTAGTGGATCAGAATTAGTGAAAGATCCCTCTAAAACTTCAATAGAAGCTAAAGAGGACTCAAAACTTGAAGAGCATGTAGAAGATCGTGGAACACCAGACTTATCAAAGAAATCAATAGACTTAACGAAAGATTACTCGAAATCATCAATTGATAGTAAAGATACCTCTCGAGATTTTGCTACTAATGAATTATCCAAAGATTCTACTGTTGACTTAACTAAAGACTTTTCAAAAGCCTCTGTAGAGAGTGTCAAAGAAACCTCAAAGTCAATTGATGAAAAGACTTTTTCCGAAGATCATTCTTCACTTGATATATCTAAGACTCTAGCATCTGATGTTTCTGATGGTATAACCATAAGTAGAGACTTTATCGAAGAGGAAAGATCTATATCAAGGATCATTAAAGTATCAACGAGTTCATCTCAAGAAACTTCTGTAATGACTGAAAGCAAGTTATTCAGTGAACAAGAGGACAAGTCATTAGATAAAAGTAAACCTTCAGAATTGCAACCTGAGAAAGACTTTATTGGCGAAATGGAAGAAAAAATTGCTGAATTGAAATCTGAATTCAAAAAAGTAGAAGATAAAATTGCTAGCGATAAATCACGTGATATACCAACATCGGGCGATGACATAAAAATAGAGGAAATGGGATCAAAGAAAGAGTTAAAAACTGTGGATTCTGAAGAAGAAGCACCAGATATGCGTGAACTGAATCGGAGATGTTCTAATTTATTAGAAGATATTTCACAAGGAGCTCTCATAAGAATTGACTCAACACATGTAACACACGGTATGTATTATATATAAAAATAGCATAGAAATAGAAATAATTTTTAAAATGTTCGTTGTATGTTAAAAAAATATTTTTATTCACTGGCAGATCTCATATCTAAGTTTTCTAAGACTCCTCCTCCATCCCCGGTAGATTTAATATTGAAAGATAAATCTAAAATGGATGATAGTTCTGGCGAAAAGCATTCCGGGCTACAACTTAGAGGTAAGTAATTTTTACAAATTTATAAACTGACTAGTATACCAGATGCGTTTACACTATCGCACTAACACTAAATATGTATAACGAAAATAATTTATGACATCAGTACACCCATTTCAGAAGAACACAGCAGTTTATGTTAGATTGATATCATAAATTGTAGTTGACGCTACACGTAGTAAGCTAATTATTCACTACATCTAGGTTCCGATTCATCGTTCCTGGACGCTAGCCGTCATTCACCAAGGGCTTCATCAGCAGGAGATAGTCTGATCAGCGAAACAGAAGCGCATCAAAGTGGTTAGTATATAACCGTTTAGTGTAAGAATAAAAAGTGTTAAGTATAATTTAGAACAACAATAAAATTTACAGAACAGTTTTCCTGGTGTCCTTTAAAAATATCCTTGAATCAAATCCTTTCCCGATTGATTATTTCATAAGAATCTTGCATATTAACGCAAGCTTAATTAATTTATAGTAGTGGCAAAGTAGAGTCATAGCGAAACTTTACTCTTAATTTTGTAGAGACTACCATTGTTGAGAGCCTTGTTTGCCACACTCTGTAGTTACGCCAATTAAAGCATGTGATTAATTTTCACACTAATATTAAGCAATGTGTAAAATAAATCTTATTATATATTGAAATAATACATTGTGACCGAAATACTCTAAATAACTTATTTTTGATATTAAAGGTTTTTTTTAAGTTTCATCTACATTCTAAAAAAACAGTAATAAATTGAATTTATAGTAAAATAAATAAATAATATAAATTAATGTTATTTCTTTGCAATCGTTATCCCATTATTCACCATAATTATAATTGTTAGCACAGTAAATTTTACTTTCTTTCTTGCGGAGCCCTTACGTTGCAAAAGGTAAGTGGACCCACAAGCAGAATTAACAGTTCATACCTTTGTTTATTGTCGCTTCTTCAAAAAAGTTCTGACGTGTTTTTATTCGCAATTTTCATTTGTTTATTATTCACTTTTGAGTAACGTTTCGCTTTGATTCTAAATTTCCCTACGTTTTTTTTCACATCATCATCACTAGAGCTTTCATCGCTATAAAATGTTCTCAGAGTCTTCACATAGTTGTTTTCCACGCTTCAGGCGCTTTTGAAATTTAGAAATTTAATTTCTTGTGCAAATTTGGTAAGGTTCATTACAGATTCACATTCTCTTAGAAATCTTTTATAAACAACTAGAAATTTATTTTTTCTGTTAAGTCGATTTTCCATATTCTCTTTTTAAAAGATTACTAGTAAAATATTTTCACTGTCCCTATTTCTTTACAGATGTATTGACGGAAGCGTCCAAGGCACTAACAGCAGCCGCCAGACCAAAATCGCCAACGAAACATGTCGCTGATAACCTATCATTTATTAATGTTGATAAGCCAACTCTTACGAGTGGAGCTATTGAGCTTGTAGATCGTACTATCGAAAAAAGCATCGATGTAATTGATCAAATCAAAAAGGAGCAACTTGCAGTTAAACTAGAAGAAATGCAAAAATCCACAACCTCTGATACATTTTTTTCTGGATCAAGAATTGAAACTTCAACGTCAACCTCTTCAGTTCATAAAATTTTCGGAGGACCTGAACTAAAATTCCAGTCTATTGATCCTCGAGCAGTGATGTCAGATATGGTTGCCAAGTTTGGCACCACAGAAGAGTACAGCACTATTTTGTCCCACAAGGAAACTGAAACAAAGAAGATATCCGGGCAGGAATTCTTTTCAGAAACAAAGCAAGTATCTTCATCGGATGATGATTCATTAATTATAAAAACCGAAACTACACATGAATTAAGTGGCCAAGAACATGAAATAAAGGAAAAAACAACGGTTCGTAAAGAAGGCGATCAAACAGAAACATCGCAAAAGAAATTAGAAAAAGCCCATAAAGCTTCAGCCAAGAGATCCGATCTAGAAACCAAAACAATTTTCAAAAGTTCAGATGACACTGGTATAGTCAAAGTAGAGCGTGAATTTTCAGAACAAGGTCTCTATACAGGCCGTCAATCAAAATCAGAAGAACGAATGACTGCACTCAAAGATGAGACAGTCAAGAAGAAACATGAAGTTAAAATCTCAGAAAGAGATTTATCACATGAGCAGTGGGGTAAAGAATATTTTACTGAACCAGGAGAATTAGAAGATATAAAAGAAGATGAAGATTCTAAATCAAAAACAGCATTTGTCGACTCATCTATCAAAATTGTAGAAAAAGATGAAGTAGTTTCCAGCGTTGAAGTCACTACAAAAGGCAAAGTAATAAGTTCTAAAGTAGAGCATCATAAAGAGGAATCAATTATAGAAAGTAAAGAACATGATGATCTTAGCTCAGATGCCTCGCATGCACCAAGTTTTAAGAGTGAAACAGCTGAACGACGTGATTCTTCTGAAACAAGTCCTAAAAGCAAATCAAAGTCCTTCAAGAAAGATGTTGAAATATATGAAGTAGATTTTATCAAAGAAATAAAAGTTTCCACGTCACCTATCAAAAGCACATTTAGCAGAACAGGTAGTCAAGATTCCCACTCTGAATCAGAAGTCGTTCCAGATTTACCACATGATGACAAAACTGGTGACACACCAAAAAAAGAAAGACTAACAAAATCACCTGTTAAACTTCCTCTACAACAAATACAAGATCAAGTTTGGGAAGTCTCTATTCAGAAAGCAGATTCTTTTGAAATAGCTGACGATATTCCAAAATCACTAAAACTGATATCTACTACCCTAGAAACCACAGACATAACTAAGAGTTCAATTACTGATGGTGAACATATAGACACAGACATAGAACCAAAAGCAGAAGCGAATGGGAAAATAATTAAAAGTTACATTATGTCTCCCTCGACTTTAGAAGTATCAGAGGATTTGAGTACTTTTTCTAAGGACGCCATGATTAAATCTGGCGAAAGCTTAGATACTGAATGTATGGTAAAATCGTTAGAGTCACATGAAGGGGAAATTTTACAAAAATCTATTGACTCAACCGCCAGTGCAGAAACACTACATGCGTCGGAGTTTTCTACAGAAGCCGATTCTGCCTTTCTTACTGGTACTGATCATAAAAAAGAAGAAGTGAAATTGTTCAAAGAAAAAAGTCTTGAAGATATTTGTAGTAGCGGTTATGACACTGATCTTTCTTCTGCCGAGTTTCATGCTACGAAACTTGAATCAGAGCGTATGGATTTTGATTCGTTAATATCTGCTCAGCCTCTTGCTGACTTGTCAGTTTTGGAAAAAACTATTGATGAAGTTAAGCAGTCTCTTGAAGCCGCTCAAGTTGAAATTATAAGTGAGAAAAGTGACGGAAGTAGTAAATATAAACAGTCACCATCAGAGTTTCAATTTAAGATGTTGATAAGCCCTGATATGCCAGAAATGATTAGCGAAGAACCATTACATACTGATAATTACACTGGTAAAACGACTATCCCTAAGGAAAAAAAATACCAAGATAGTCAAAAATCAGACAGCATATCACAGAAAATTAGCTCACAAGAAGAAACTACGACCTCAGATGAAGAAAAAGACACAGTTCATGTAAAAGAATTTAGTCCCCCGTCAGATGCAGGTGACATTTCAATAAAATCAGATAGTGGTCCTCATTCAATTTTAGAAACAGAAAGTGAAATCGTTATCTCTGATAGAGAAGGATCTTCAAAGGGTAGTCCGGAAGTTAAATTAAGAGTTCAAAAGCATATTAAATCAAAATTAGGCGTTGTTGAACGTCGATCTGCATCAGACGTTGAAGGATGGTCTAGCTCAGGGGAAAGTCATTATCACAGTTTTGAACACTCTGAAAGTAGACCTCTTTCATCGGACGTTGATGTTATGATGACAGCTCAAAGTGCGACTGAATTTGAAACGGCTCTTACGAGTCACGACGTATCTTCTCAGTCACTGAGAACTTCTAAAGACTATTATACAGCCGCTAGCTCACTTGCTTCAAGAGACAGTATGAAGAGTCTGGACTCTGATGGTTCAAGTCACGTAGCAAGCATTGATATTTCAGATGCATCAGAAACTCTAGTACCTTCTGCAAATGAATTAAAAGAAGAATTAATGGAAAGTAGTACATACGTTGAACAATTTCTGCATGAAAGTGAAAAAGACCAATTACCCAAATTAAAAGATGTTAGTGACGAAGAAGTTTCTGGGGACGAAGATATCAAAGTTGATGTTATAGAACCAGTCGGTAAGATGAAGAGGTCACATGAAATGAGATTTCAACCTAAAGAAATGATACCAGAACATTTCCCCATCGAAGGCGCTTCAGAAAACATTGATGTAGATGAAGATTCTTGTAAAGATCGATACGGTTCTGATACTACAATTTCAAGCCAATTAAAAACCGACGATATCTTGTCTTCATCTATTTCAAAACTTGATTTGTCATCATCGCAATCCCCTTCAGAAGTTGAAAAGAAAATAATTACAGAAGAAATTCCAAAAACATCTGTTCATGAAATTCATGCAATACCATTTTCAGTTACCAAAATTGACAAACCTAAAAGAGAATTAATTGATATAGAAAGCGAAATTATTCCCGTAGGCTCTAAACAATACGAAGAAATTATTAAAGGAACTATAGGTCCTGAATCTAAAAGTCAACATATGGAGGAAGATACTAAAATTTTTAAGTCTTCAGTTCATGTTATGAAAAGTGAACCAATAGTGGACAGTAGTATTTCTAAGCAAGAACAAAGTGAGATAAAAGAAGAATGTGTTAAGAAAATAATAAAAGAAGTTAGTGTTATACCTTTTCCTATAACGGAAATACCACCAAGCCAGAGAGAATTTGTGGACATTGAAAGGGAAATAATACCATGTGATTCAGTACAATACGAGGAAATTTTGAAATCCAAGAGTGACTCTTCAGTTCCGAAAACAAAAGTTGAGAAATCAATTCTTAAAACACCAGATTCACAACTTGAAAGTAAGCAAAGTTCGACCTCAAGCTTAAAAACAAATGAACAATTATCAACTCCCCAAACACCATTATCTGTCCCAAGCCAGAGCTCAATTTCTACTGATAATGGTAGAGAGTATATCCTTGATGAAATGTATGATATTTCTGAGACACCAGAGCTGAAGTCTGATTTGGTTACAGAAAGTAGCAAATCTGAACTCATTGTTACAACTGAAGAAAAGGCAATCCATACATACGAAAAGGAACAAGAGTCACCGACGAGTGATGAATTTGAAATGGTTGATAAGCCTTGCGAAATGGATGACTTTGTAGTTATTGAAGAAGTTGCAAAAGAAGCTCAAGAAACTGACACAGAGGGTAAAAGTGTACAAATAAAGGCTCAAAAATATATAAAACGCCATGATACAGAAGTTGAAGAGTATTTATCAAAGACTTCTAAGAAACAAGAAAGTACCAGCAGTGCATCAGGGTCTTTATCAGACGAGGAAGTACTTCAATATGAAATAGACCAAAAACGACTACAGGCACAAGAGCTAGCTGAAATCGAAGCAGGAAAAAGGTGGATCCAAATGCAATTTGAAGGTGATCCACGATATGACTATGAAAGAATTCCATTGGAAGATATTAAAGAAGAAGAAATGACTGATTTTGATGCTAGTAGAATAGGAAGCTTAAGTTCCCAAAAGGAATCAATTGGAAGTTTGGGTAGTTATAAAAACTCATATGGAAGTCTTTCGGAATCGGAAATGGCATCCCGTATAAGGTTTAGAGTGAAAGGTGAAAATGACGATATATCTATTAGTTCGTTACAAGAGTTTGAAAACCTTGAAAAAGCTTTAATGGAACAATACCAACAACATTCGTCTTCATCTCAAGATTCTCTTAATGGATCTCTTCCTAGAAGGTATATACTGAGCAGGAGTCAAGGAGATGATATTTCTATTTCAAGCTTAAAAGAATTCGAAGGCCTTGAATCTGCTTGCCTTGAAGCTTTAAAAGCTGAAATTCTTGCTAAGCAAAAAGAAGCACTTCTACAAGCAGACCCCAAAGAAGTAAGTAGTAGTTTCTTAGAAAAGGAAAAACGATCCTATAGTGGTAGCTCAGAAAGTAGTCCTCCGCAGAAAGGTGGAAGTCCAATTCAAAAAAGTGGAAGTCCATCACAGAAGAGTGCTAGTCCATCTCAAAGGGTAGGCAGTTATGGCAGCCCATCTCAAAAAGTGTTAACTGACTCCGCTGCGATACGAAAACTTATAGATCAACAGATGGCTTTAGAACAAAAATTACAAGAGCAAATAACTCCCAAAGTAGTAACAGTGAAAAAGTATGATGATAGAGGGGCATTTTTTGTACCCGAGCCAGAACCTGAACAAGAATCTCGTACGAAACAAATTGAAGTAACTGAGGAATGTACTAAGTCATCATCATTTGTTTGTTCGGCTGCTCCAAGTGATGGTTCTGCTGAATCTATTCCTGGAGACTGCGAGGAAATGATGAAAATATTGGACCAAGAGGAAAAATCAAAACAATCCCAAGCAGTTACTGAAACCTTCCTGGATAGCGGGGTGATTGAAGTAGTGCGCACTACAACAGTCATTCAGCAAAGATTTATTGATGGGAAAAAAGTGTCTGAGGTTATAACAAGTTCTGATCCTGAAAGTGCGGTAGATATTCCAGTAAGGCCTAGTCGTTTTGACGAAGGTGCTCAAATATCTATTGGTTCTGAAATGTCATCATCAATAGTATCTCAATCATCAGAAATGGATAGTCTTATGACAGTGTTAGAACGCCACACATCGGATGGTGGGATTGTGACAGTTACGAAGCACTCTGTTATGACATCGTCAGACAAGCCAGAAGATTTGGACTTTTCTAGAGAGAGTAGTACCGTTCGTGAGCTTTCGCCCTCTTCTGGGAGGTCGATCGCTCACAGTGTTATATCCTACTCTGGTAAACATTTCACAGATCCAGCTAGTGGTTCATGGAGCGGTCAAGATGAAGAATTAAGCTCATCTGGAAGTTTTAGCAGGTAGTGTGGTTTAAATTATTAATTTTGTCATTATCATTATGTTGTTTATGTTTTTGTATGTTTTAGTTAATCTCCGTAAATAAATACAAAATTGAACCAATTATATCATCAAACCAAATGTAATTTGAAAAATATTGAGACCTTTATATCGCATATCTCTTTTATGGTAGTAACGAATAACTGTCACAATAAAAATTTATTATCTTATCTTATCTTATCTTATCTTATCTTATCTTATCTTATCTTATCTGTATTATCTAGAGGAGCTCGAGCTGACTTGATGCTGGGGAGCACCGACAGCTTGGAAGCCACAAGCTCCAATGCCACCAGAGCTACTTACAACTATGAAGTCGACACTCCTATGACAGGGAGCTTAACTTCAGGAGGTAAGTAAATGACTTTGTTTTATATAAATTCTATTTTATATATTTCCACCAATTAACCTATTTCATTAAAGAACTTTACGTTATAGAATTTCTTTATAAATATAAACATTTCTCAGTTTTTTAATTATTAATTATATAAGATTATTCATTATTGTGGATAAGCTTGTATGGATAAGCTTCCCTTTATTTTATAGTTAATATTGAAAAAGGAAATTAATCAACTTTGTTGAAAATTACCATACAGAGATTTTGGGAACAGTTAAATTAAATAATCTTTGCATTTCTGCGATATATCAACATGATGTTCATTCTTTACAAAATTCTTTTTTTAAATTTCACTATGAGAAATAAGTTCAAATGAAAGCAATATACTAATGTTATTCAAAAAGTTCATCTTGTAAATATTTGCCTAAAATTTAGTCATAGACACATCTGTTTACTTAGTATCATATAAGTCTTCAGGAAACGAAAAATAACTAACTACTCCTTTTCAATAACTGGCATCTTTTATATCTACAATATGCTTTTTACTCTTATACGAGTTTTTAATATGGTAATACATCATTATTGAGCACACTTATATATTAAACTCACTGTCTATTTTATTTCTAACATTATTTCAATGAACTGCTTGCACGAAAGCAATGCAGCCACTATTTAATCACATCTATCCATGCTTGCTCTCATCCTGCTTTTTACGGCTGTTCAATTCTGATGATTCTCAGACATTAATTTCAAAATGATGAACGATAGAACTGAACAGTCTTTTATCTTTATTATTCATAAGTATTGCTACCCCACCAAGCTTGATACTAATCTGAAAGATAACAGCGGTACGCCCTCCAGGATCAAACACAATGGTGTCATCCCTGGATACACTGGACCCGGTGACCACTGTGCAGATGGAAAGCTTAGAACACCAATCGACTAGCGAACATTATTCTCATGATTATGAAGTACAAGAACCGGATTCAGATACTGAAAGATTGGTAAGCAATAAAATTAAGTAATGATAATATATAAGGTTAGAGACTGGCACTGTTTCTTTCTCTTTACGAAAGTTTCGTTTTAATTTTAATGAGTATTAGAATGAAAATTTTATGCCAATAGACAGCTTAAATAGTTTAATTATAAATTGGAACTAAGTATAAAGCTTATTATAATCTATATTTTACTGACAAAATGTTCCTAAATTAAATGAAAAATTGTTTATAGGCTTCTTTTTATTTATAACTTTTACCAAGCTACCAAAATTATCGGAACAAAAAATATTACAGGAACTAGACGGCCGCGTGCCTCGTGCTAAGGAACGCACCATCATGTTTGATAGCACGGACACATTGAGTGCTGTTAGCGGAGACAATTCAGTAAAGGAAGCCGCTGTTGAAACAGCTGCGCCCACCTTCTACATCGGTGATACACCCATACTTAGAGGTTTGTAGTTTCAATTGCCTCAATATTTTGAAATAACGGCACTCGTATTAACTATCTAGTTCAGAATTTCAATTAAGGTGAACAACGTATTTTGACAAGAATCAATAATGTGACATTATATTTCAAATGTGAAGAACAAATATATTAGTAAATCACAACCAGCATAAAAGTTTATCCGTGTAGGCAAATACTTTTTAATTATCTTCTATGTTAATAAATATTTTCATATTTTTTCGAGTGATTCTCATAGCTTTAACACTACGAACAAACATAAATTCAAAACTTTATACCTCAGAAGACAAGTCACCCTTTCATGGGGAAATGTATACACATTTTTAACAAAGCCCCGCCAAGCGTAACTGAACTGCCTTTACACCAATTTAAAGTCTATGTTAAACAAAATTTGATGAAAAAATCTATTACAGGGTTCAGTATAAATTTAAATGAAAAATTGTAATAAATTTTTAATTCATATTTTAAATTGAGTGTCATAAGCACCATAGTTGAATTTTAAATTATTGTATTATTTTAAATTTATGTGATTGGATATTAAAAACCACAATCATATCATCTATTTTTGATTTCATAGTTTAAATAAGGATTATGTATTTTAGCATTTATCAAACAATTCTCAATGACATGAAACAAGAGGGCCAAATCTTGCTGAGTTTCTTGCCTGCTTGTCTCAGCACAAGACGCCCCCAGTAAATCGTACTTCTACTAACGATGGCTTGGATTGTCGTTGAATAATTTTGGTATATATGTAACAAAGTTGAAGAAAATATATTTTTTTCAACTTTGACTATGCAAATTCCAATAAAGTAAAATGAAGTTGTTTCTTCTTATATTTTTGATTCTTTTGATAATTTTACATTCAAATATTTTGATATAGGTGAAAGACGTGAAGATGACGATGAACCTCAACCAGTTCTATCAGGCAGTTGTCCAGCATCTCTGCCACCAGCACCGCAGCCTTCGCCACCCATTCCAGCCCAAAGAAGGTAATGATCATATTCAGTTATTTGTATAACACTTTATAATATTTCAATTACAAACTAGTACTAGCTATAAATAAATAAATTATCAGTGGAAATCTTCGTTTTAACAATTTTTGAAATAATTATGTTCACATGTCTGTGGTTATCTCATTTTAACTATTTTACTTACTTTTCCAACTATTTTTTTATTATATTTTTCGTATTTACTTATTGCGTTAATTTGCTTGTTATTTTGTAATTTTTTCACCTATTTTTTCTATTGTCTCATCTATTTCACCTAAAACATTGTCTTAATTATTAGTTATTACAGGCAAATCCTTTTTATTTTAAATTACATACTAAAGGTGATTATTATTATTGCAGCTGCTATTGTTTAAGTCACTCTCAAGAAAAGCTCCACAAATAGGTACACTACCTTGTCATACATCTCCAGCTTCTTAGTTTTCATTTGCTTCATAATGATTGTTACCCTTTTCATTTTCAATTTTATCTTAGTGTGTATCGATCATTATTTTCGTTTGCTCTTTATATATTGAAATAGCGTGTGATTTAATAAAATCGCATGTCGAGTGACTTAATGTATGAGTTTGGGAGTTTTATATAATAACGTTTGTTATATCTAAAGAAAGCTTTGTTTTTTTATGTTATGTGATTTTATCATATAAATTGAAACCGTTTTACAATTTAAATTTTTCTTCATTTCACTTATTTAGTATTTTTCTAAATGTCTATATCCTATATCTGCGTGCTTACTTTTAGGTACGTGTGAACTTTTGGATAATTTTGCAGTTTAGACAGTAATTTGTAAATTAATACCTGCAATAATATTATACTTCCTTACAGATCGCTCACTATGATCGCGAAATCACCGCCGTCTAGTCTTGATGATTACACAAAGAAGTAAATTGTTATATAATACACAAATTATAATTTAGTATAATATTTCATTTCATCAAAATATTCTTGCAGCTTAAGCTCTAACAGCTTGAAGTGATGCACTGCTGATATTGAAATTAAGATGTCGAACTGTCTTGATTATTACAATACATTTTCTAGTCAAATGTTTAAGAGTGTAGATGAGATAAAATTAACAACCTTTACTCATAAGATATTTATTGTTATAGTTTATAGAGACAAAAGTAAACGTATAATGGTATATAAGTCCTGATTCGATGGTAAAAAGTGATTTCAATCAAAATTTAGATCATGAAGTGAAATTAGAAGTCATATGCTACTTGGGGTTTGTCCAACATTTCGTTGTAAAGTGAGAATCTTAAAGATTAAATACTAATATTAGATTGAATGTTGGTCCATCCAAATGTAGTAATGTGTAGTGTTTTGGTAACGTTTTTGTACTGAGCAGTCGGTTTTTATACGACTTTGGTCCGTGTTACTTCAAGCTACCTTTTTAGATAGCGCTTAGCTTTTAGTCTTGGAAAAATAGCTTACTCAGCATAATTTTAACACTGTAGAAGTAATACATTTTGTAAGATTATCTACTTGGTAAGTAGATTTCTGATACTGAGGTTTTTGATATTGAATCTCCGAAAACAGGTGTAGATCGTGTCGATATCTATAATTATGTGTTTTAAGTTTCTTGATATTACTTTGATGGTTGACTCGGTTTCAATTCATGCACAATTTCTTACATACGTAGATAGGTAGACATACAAAATGTTAAGAAAATAAAGTAGTTTTATGAAAATAATTTAGAATAGTTTGAGTTACATTTTATGTAATGTATAAAATATTTCAGGTCATAGGTAAAATATTCTGATACGCTTGCTCAGTTCCGAACGTTTTGTACTTTGTTAGTTGGTACTGAAGGGAAAAGAGATATTGAAATTAAATAATATTAATTCAATTTTCAAAACTTGGGGATGTGATCTTAGCAATTAATTAACTTTTACTTTAGTTTCTTATCTGCAGTTACTGTTATTACTTACTGGTCTTAAGTATTCCCAAGTTCACCAATTGAGACTGAAGAAGTTTCTTAAAGTTTAGTGATATAGAAAGCTTTGAAAGATTCATGTAACAGTTGGGAGCGGTTTAGTTTCATAACGGCATTGCCTATTCACTAGCTAAGGTTTTGCTTGTAACTATTTACACATACTAGAATAATTTGATTTAAGTCGGTGTGCTTTAAGATTTGATGTTAAGGTTTTAATGCTAACGTGATGTTGCTATACTATCATATTTATTAAGTTTCTAAAAAAATTAGGTTGCCCCTGTTCTATTGTTCCACGTTGTATTTGTAATATTGCTAAATATTCTATCGATTAAACTAAAATATTATTGAATATTATTAATAAAATGCTATGTCTCATATTTACGTTTGTGTTTTATTTCCTAACAATTGTAGACTACTTCGGTTTTTAATTAGAGATACAGCACATCTTGTACCATCTAATACTAATTTAAAATAAACAATAGTTTTATAAAATAAACATTTATTAACAAAATATTTTTAAAAAATATTCACATACATTTTCACTTTGTTATACGCTATCTTACAACTCAAGAAGCCCTAACGTCGATTCTTGGAGTTTAAAAATATACATAGTTGTATTATAACAATCATACTTCTGATGCCATATTCAGAAATATGAATAACGTTTGATTTAAATGAATTTATTGGCACTGAAAATTGTAGAAAAAAAGCAATTTATCATTTTAAATGAAAACGCTTCAAATGAGAAATCGTTCATCGTTATTAATTATTTAATAATACTTACTAACAAAATTTACAAAATTTATTTACGATTTCTCATTCAAATTATTTTCGTTCATACATTTCATAATACTTAAATCTAATTCTGCTTATATTTACTATGGCATTTTATTATTTTATTTCCATTAAATGTGTACAAAACCATGTAACAGTTAACAACGTAAGAATAAGCAATAAATATTTTAAATTAGTCTTCACTTTGGTGGTAAGAGTCACGATCCATTTCTCCACAGAACAATATTAATATGATAGAATCTAAATTATTCTAAGTTGAATTTTACGAGGGTAGTACTTAAAGTCGAATTGAGTCACAAAATTATTTAGCACGTGCTGTTTAAATCTTCGTTAGTAATAAAACTAATATTTTTAGGTACAGAGTTTTTCAACTATTGACTGGACTAAGAACATCTTCACAGTGAGTCGAATTCTGACACGTCACTCGTCTGAAAGAATTTTTCTATATTATTTTGATTTCTATTATCGTTAGAACAGTGCATTAAAACAATATGAAATGAACATTGTTAAATTACAGATTAAGTCATTTATAATTGCTTTCTTTTTTTCTGTCTTAGATAACAATATAAATAACTTCCATGCAATATATGAAGCGAGCAAAAGAAATCAAAAATATAATGAATAAAAGAAGCAAGCATTAAACAGAAACAAAGCATTGTAATACAATAAATACTATTTTATCAATAAAGTCACAGTTTGAGCTGCACTCATCAAAAATGTCAAAGCAGTTTTAGCACTGTTTCTGTTTAGCTAAAGCATTTGACTAAGTCTACAGGTGTTGTGATACCCACAAGGTCCGGTTTATAGAGGTGCACGTGAGGCAGGAGGAAAGTGGAGCCGAGGTCTCGTTCAGCCATCGTGTTGGCCTCCTGCATGCAATAGTATTACTTTATTTACAAGTGATTGGGTACCGCAAGGAAGTCTTTTGGGGCCTGTGATTTAACATAAGTTACAACTAAATGTAGAATAATTTAGTGTTTCGATTCTTATTAAATCGAAAACAATCTGATAAATGTTTAACGTGTCAGGAATAAAAGAACGGAACTATAACCTTTTCCAAATACAGTTATTTATATAAGTAAAGTGCATTCAGTTAAGAGAGTTTTTTAACTCTGGCGATTAATATACCTGATGTGTAAGACGAGTAGACGAAGCTGCTCTCCCAGTACTGGCAGGCAAGGTACCTCCAATAGAGCGAGCTTCTGAGAGGGTACTGAAAATAATCAATAGTTATGTTAAATATTTTTTCAATATCAGTGTTAAGTATTTTACATTATTTAAAAAAAAGTCCTGTCGCTTTCTAGATACCGTAGTTTTAATGTTTGGAAATTAGAAGAAGGGGGTAATTGACAAAAGTTGGGTTTAATATAACAGATGTAGTAATTCTGATATAGGATTTCCTATTTATATATCCTATTATTTCCAATGTTCCTATTTTTTATAATTTATTTTGAATGGTATTCTATATAAAATAAATTAGCATTAAAATGACTAAAACTGTGAAAATGAAAGGCAAATATTTGGAACCGATAATATCATGAGCTGCACTTACAGTTCCCCGATCCTTCTTTCAGCATCGGTCCATTCAGATAAATCTTCTTGGCTGTTAAGAAAGATTTAAACTACATTATTGAGTTTGATACCTAGTGCCTAGTGAGAAATTTAATACTGGTTTTAATCACACTTAAAGAAAGAGGTCTTTTAACTGTCTCTTAACGGAACGAGATAAATATCGATTAGAATCACTTCAGTGAATGATTAGAATTGTTCTTCTTTTTTGTATACATCAAAGCATTGCAAAGTTTATTTGAATAAGAATAACAGTTATTCTCGAAATATAACACATGAAAATTTTTTATTCCCACTTATATAATAAAAAAAAACACATGTACAATTCTAATTTAGGCTATAAAGTGCAGGGCCATAATTTAATGATCGCTACATAAGACAGCAGTGGAGTTAATTATAAAATACACAATTTAAATCTTAATTCAAGTGAATTACATCACATTCTATCAGTATGATAATATAAAACCAGTTATATCACGTGATATTAAGAAAGATCTATTCAATTTTTGACATTAAGAATTCCTGCATATAAAATTCAGGTTTTAGAAAGCACTCCCTGCATGTCTTCAAAATTATATGTCTCAATTTATAATGCTATCTTTTTCCTGCAGTATAATGAAAGATAATGAACTGAACTTAAATTTAATGGCTGCTGTCAAAATTAAGCCCACTACGGTGTCAATGGCATCAGCTCTTGATGCATTTACAGAATGCTTTAACTAAGTGATCAGATTACCTGTAAGACTTTCTAAGTGAATCGAAGCGACTAAGATCACCGTCTAAGTTGTCTTTGTGTATAGATGACATATCATCTCTCTCATCTTTGACCACTTCATCTGCTCTGATTGTTGTGGACACTTTGAAGCCTGCTGATACTAAAGCTCCTGGAAACATTGGAAGATATGTTGATTAAGAAAAAAAAACAAGTTGAACTCTATCAATCTCCTTTTGAAAGGCAGAGATAATATAAAAAAAATTAAAAATCAAAAATAATTTTATTTACTAAATGCAGTTTATTAAATGTGTTGGCCTCTTCGTTTAAGTTTAAAAAGCCTGTATTAGAAAATACCCCTCTCTTTACTGTTCAACAATATGGCAGTAGTTACAAAGAAAGTTGCTATTATATTATATTTATAACATTTATAATTTACTTAATTTATAACAAAGGTTCATGCTTTGCATCACAAATAACATTTATTTATATAGTTTTTATAGAATAGGCAAGAATTGTACAAATATTTTTAAATAAACAAGTCTTTTTTTAATAAGATAGATTTCCATTCCTAGCATTTAGGTAGATCCAAGAATAAGGACTACTTTGTGGTGTGGCGAGATAAATATAATAATAATATCAATTTTAGATGATTATTTTTTCATGCAGTTTTTAATATTGATAATATTTTTTTGAAATAAATATTTATATGAAACCCATTAATATGGGGTTATGGGTTTTTATATGGGGTCCCCTTAATAGGGGAACTATGTGTGGACAATGCATAAGTAACGTAGAGTAACTGTTAAATAATTTTCTGTAATTATAAATCTCTTGCTATTTATTGTTAAACATAATAATAAACATCTATTTATTATAAAGTAATAAAAAAATCAAACAAAAACTGGTCCTTCGAGCCGGATATGAACTAGCGAGCTAATATTTAAAATTAATCGTAGACTACTAAATACCTTGTTTGTTGTGTCTATCTTTATTGCCACTGTAAGATGATTCCATGCTGTGTTTTCTCCTCATCTGCGAATTCATACTTGTGTATCACATTATGTTTGATAGAAAATATTTAATGATACAAATCTGTTTTACTTGAGAACTTAAATTACTCAATCCAACAATTCACATTTCATAAATATTTGTATGCAAACATCAAATTAAGTGCTACTATGGTTTTGTATACATTTTTTTCTAATAAGCACAGCAAATGACTTGATGTCGACTGATGTTAAGCATTAGAAGTTTATATAAGAAAATATCAAGCACAGCATACGGTAAATTGCCTCCGCCATTTCCATCTTGCTAGCCCAAAAAATATAATTACATCAAAAATTCACTTGGTCCACCTGATGTGAAGTGAAGTGTTAAGCGTCGCCTGACACCATCAGTACGATAAAATCAGTTGATACTTCTGCTACAATAGTGTAGAGTTAATCATGTTGCACGGAATTTCATATTTCCATCGTTCCTTCTGTCGCTCAGTACTGTCATTTATTTGAGCGATATAGAGAGTGTTTGTACCATTGCCCCCAGAAGGCTGGCAGCTGATTCTGAGCGACAGAGAAGGATAGAGTGATGGAAAAATATGATTCTATGCTGCCTGATGTAGTTTAATCTTTAATGCTCGCTAAAATATTCTACTGTTAGCTGTTATTATTTTCTCTACCTTTTTACAGTTAACTTACGGTTAACACTTATATATGTATATAAATATCAGTAATATACTAAATAAATAAACAAACATCCATGACTCGTGAACTAATATTCGTATTCATCACGGATCAGGCTTCGAACCCGGGACTTCTTGCTAAATAGACAAGGACTTAAAGCTCTATATTTGATCCTGTTCAAAATATTAAAACATATTCGATTTAGATATAGTTGCAGTTAAATTAAAAATAAATAAAACATATATATCTGACCTCTTCATTATTGCTGACAGCTCCTGACTCCAAGTAGCTGATCAGTTTCGCCTCACTGCTCAACTCTAAGCTGAGCTTCTTTGAGATATTCTCACGACTGTGAAAAAAGTAAATGGTTACTCTTAGAATTATAATGGATTGTTTAGTTTGACATTTTTAATATTATACGTACTTGCAACTTTTTTGAAAACACTAAAAATACCATACAAGAACTGGCTACCTTACCTTCAGTTACCAGATAACCCAACAATACTGTCAATACAAATATTTTGATGGTAGGCTTAGCTTATGTGAAGGTAGCTAACAAGGTGAACTATGTAAAAGACGTACCACCAGCCAAACCGAACTGTTAACAAAATTTATGCTCCAAATGAAAATGAAACCTTGGGCTTGTGGACATTAATATTGTATATATTTATAATTAATTTTAGCTTTAGATCTATCATTTATTTTGATCAATCAATCACGTAACAGTGCTTCTGGGTAAGAGAGAAATTTCAGAGTGGTATCTCTTGGACGAGTGGCTCCAATATACAGCTAGTCGTGTACACACCTGTCTCCGTGCAGCGGGTGCAGGCGCGCGCGTGGGATGAGCACGGCGGGCGGCGGCGGCGGCGCTTCGTGGGCGGGCGGTTCCGACATCACGCACTTCTTCATGGGAGGAGCGCGCTGCTGGAAAAATGGACACGCCGTGGTTCAGTTTTAATTTCGTCTTATTTCTTAATTTTTTCAATACACAAAAACCCATTATATTATACTGCTGAGGTGTAGTCCCATTGTCACCAAGTCAAAAGTCTGAAGATGGCATCCCAGAGGATCCTAGGGCAACTCAAATGTAATTGTTACGTATTACGTGTTTCATTTTAATTTCAAAAACCGATGGTCAACCAAAATACAAACAAAAGCTATTTCAAAACACTAAAAAAACAAAAAAAAACAATTCTAGATTATTTTTCGGAGTTTTTACTGAGTCGTTTCCAGTCCCAGTAATAGTCCAAACTCTGTATTTCTCTCATGAAGGAAGACCTATGCCCAACAGTTAATGAAAAACTATTTTAAATCTCAAAACAAAATCTAAAACTGTATTTTATGAATACTGCAATTCGTAGTTGATATTTGTAGGTTTTATCTATATTCTGCTAAAAACACTAATGTATGAGACGTAAAATTGCTCAAACTGCTCTACTACTCAGATACTCTACCACTCAGATATGGCATGGGAAATACATTACCATCTAGTTATATAAGTGAAATAAATTACCTTGGATGGCATATAAGGTAGGGACGCGTTTTGTACACTAGACGCGTCCCCTGACTCGCCTCGCTCGCTGATCAGAGCTCGTCTGTCTGCCCTTTGCTTTGGTAGAGCACCCTGTAATCACAAAATTAGGTGATAGATAATATTAAAAATGTGACAATTGTCCGATGAGTCAATACAGTGCTAAGTAGAGATTATACATTAAATTTTGACAAGGTAGAGCTTTCATTCTGTCCAGCAACGGCACACATTAATTTACTATCGTATTATTATAGAGTTAGCTCTCGCCTGATGGTAAGTGTAGATAAAACTGAAGATGGAAGAGAACTACACCAGTTAAAGTCAAAATATATTTATTCAATCTAGGTACATTACATACCCTTCAAAAAGAATATAATTATTATACTGAAAAGTATTGAGTAATATTATTAATAATTAATAAAATTTGAATACTTCAAGCAAATTGTACTATACTTAGAGGTCACACATATTATTATCAAAAAAAGCAATTTTATATCTTTAGTATGAATTAATAAATGAATTTATTTTATTTAATACTGTGCCAGCCCCCCATTTCTGTAGTTGATGAATCCGAGCATGGCCAGAGTCCTTACATCCAACTTCCAGACCACTCTGTTGTACGCTGTACACAGTATAACCATTATTGTTATGGCGGCAGTCTTGAGTATGATGGTAGAAACTAGCTACTAATGGTGCTGGTACTAATTGCAATGAATTTAAGACATTTATTGAATAAAATGTACCTGTAGTAGATTTATGGAAAATAATCTTAAACACATTAATATTTTTTAAATAGCCGAAATCATATTTTTGATAAAAGAAGTTACAATTCCTATAAGTACAATTTCATATGTCCATACCTTCATATATAATTTTCTTAACAAAAAAATAAATCTCTATCTATAGGTATTGATAATAATATCTCGTAGAGAGATAAAGGTAGGTATTCTCATAGATTGATATTCTCTCATAGTAGATTTATATCTATTATACCTGATGCAAGCTCGGCATACTCTGTATACAAGCTACGATGGATCTGGGTTGTCGCCGCGGTCTGCTGCATGCCAAGATGGCGCACGCTGCCAGAACAACCGACAACAAAGCACCAGCCACCACCAAGGAAATAAGAACCACTGGAAAACAAAAAGATGATTTCAATTAAATCTCGATCAGATAATGCAAAAAAATTTATAATAAATAACTATTCAATATAGTTTCTTGTTTTCTACTTGAAGAAGTACCGAGTACAGTCAGTATTCAGTTTCAGGATTCTAAAAGAACTCGAATAAAGTGAGACACTACAGCTTTACCATTCAATACTTTGAAGCAAAAACCGCTTACTTTTTGCGGCTTTGATAGTTCTTTACAACGATAATACAAGTACTTTGAAAAATCGACCTCATTTTGATAGATAAAATGGTGGAAAATCCTAAAGACCATAGGTGTTGTTTAATTAATAATTGCAATAAATCAGTAAACCTTGTTCTTTTGAAAACCTTTTCGAAATTAAATCACTACCTTTCAAGTTAATCTGGCAGGAGCTCCCGGTGTACCATTGGAAGCATTCGCATAGCACCCGTCTGTCATCGCGAGAGTAACAGGCCCCGTGGTAGTTACACCTCTCACAGCCCACTGGTTCAGCTGAAAGTCCATAATTACAGCTAATATATTCTAAACAATGTATGTAATTATATTTTTATAAACGACAACCGTAAAACATTTTGAAAAGAAGTTAAGGAAAAGAGTATTCTCCTAAATTACTTTAAAATATTACGTACAGGAACAGATCCTGCCTGGATACAACTTGTTGACGCTGAGATCCCCATAACCCTCAAGACAGCTGCATGTGTAAGTTCCATTAAGGTTGTAGCATTGCGCATGCTCAGAGCAGTCATGGAACTGCCCGCTTAAGCACTCATTGAAATCTGCAAAGAAAAACTCATTAGATGAATTTCAACTTTGTAAACTAAATACCTTTGATAAAACGATTAATGATTTACGATAAATTAATAATAAATCTGAACAAGTTGCCACTGACTCAAAGCAATGAAATTAATATTTCATTAATAAATATGGGTTCCACTTGGTTCCCTTGTAGTTGTTTTTGGATTTACTTCAAATGTCTATTTAAATCGTAAAGCAGACTATTCAAGTATTTTGTCTCAAATCCTTTTATTCATAATAACAGTAGAGCTCTTATTCTTAAAAAAGTATTATTAATTGTAAAGGTCAATCTACCCACCACTGACATCCAGCCTGTCCACGAGGTCAGCTGCTGCATGAACGTCTGTTCCCCCAAGGCTGTAGTTATTGTTCCTTAAGTACTTTTCGATTACCTCTTTAAGTCGACTCTCGTGAGCATTATCTGAGAGCTGCAATGATAGAGTTGTATGCAGTGATAGTATTAGTCTTATTGGAATAGAAAATACCAAATTCAAAAGTACTTTTATATAATAAACATAGTACCTGCACATAGAAGTCATTGATTACACCCTGATATTTGTCACCTTCATTCTTATTCATCAGCACTGGATGAAAGCCTGTAATGTGGACTCCATGGTACACGTCCCTCAGATCTGACTGCATTATCATTCGATTGATACCTTCGTGAGTAGCCATGGCTAGAGAGTGATATTCCTTGCTTGAGTTATCAGATAGACTATCGTGGAATTGAAGACGTTCGTTGCCTTGAGATCCAAGAGCTAATTTAACAGAGTAGGTGTATGTTGCTGCAATAATATAATAAAAATATAGTGAATTAATTGTAAATTAAATCAAGACGCTTTTGTTAATAAAATTTTGTACAATCGACTTACGTTTGCAAGGTCTATCAGGGAACATCCTGGCAAATCCTGGTCTACACACACATTTCATGATACCTTCTATTCTTTGGCATCGCTCGTTACGCGACGCTTTGCAGTCAGGCTGGCAGTCTTTGCCATAAGTGACTCCTGAAATTATTTTAAAAATGTAGAATGTTGCTCTTCTAAACAAATAATTTTTTAACTTTACTCTTAATTACCTGGGGTATTTACAACGTTAGTTGTTTCCAAATAAGGTGTACCAGCTAAAAGAATTTCACCAAACAGAACTTGAGATACACCATTGCTATTGACTTGTTCATTTCTCGTAACACCATCAAAATCACCCGTTTCAATGTCAGTGTTTATTGGGGGAGATTGTCCACCATTTTGCGATTTATTCATCACCACAAAGAATGTATCATTGTCTCCTTCACCATCAGTATCTATCTTTTGAATATTTTCCGTTGTCTCTCTATCTCTTATAATAAGATTATCATTATCTTCGTAAGACATTGAAATATCATCAAGAGGCAATTGAGTTTTAATCGGTACATCTTTTACAGGAGTAGGTTCTACTTGAGGTATAGGTATATGTTTCGTAACTGTTTCAATTATTGTGGTCGGTTGTACTTCTGTATGAACTTCTGTGACCACATCTACCTTTGTTGAAGTATGAGTGTTTGTCAGAATTAATGTTTGTGTCACGGCACCCTCTGACTGGCTAACAAGATTAGTCATTGTGTGTGTGACAGTTGAAGTATGTGTTACATTTATATAGTTAATACTAGAAATAGTTTGTGGAGGTTCAGATAAAGTCTTAGTTAAAGTGACAACTGTTGTTCTAAATTCAGTCTTTGTTGAAAAAACTTCATCAGATATCTTAATTTCATTACCTGCATGATGAGTTGGTTTTACATTAGCACCTAGTTCATCTAAGCTTGGGGTAGCGATACTTGAAGTAAATTTACTATCAAAGTTGGTTTTATCCGACTGTGGTATACTTGGCAATATGGAATCTTTTAGTGTTTCCGTTGATTTTATCAAAACATCGTCAAGGAATGTTTCAGAGCTTTCTAAAATACTAGTCGGTACAACATTCATCACCGGATTAGGTATAGAACGTGTTGGTACAGGTCTAATAATTTTCCTTGTTGGTAAATATCTAGTCGGAAATAATGCTTCCGAACGTTGCAATGTTTTTGTAGCCTTGATAATAGGTGTAATTACAGAAGGTAATTTAAATTTACTTGTGCTAACTTTTTTGTTTTCGTTTCTAGCTGGATAAGGCTTAGTAGTTCTATTTTTATTAAACATAGAAATAATTTTTACTTTGTCTGTAGTCGTTTCTTCTTGACTAGAATATTTAGTGACTGAATCATCTACAATTTCTTTAATATTTTGGGTTGGTTTCTTTGTAGTGAATTCTGTACTAATTTTATTAGATGTAGTATAAACTCTATCTTCTGTTAAAGGCTTCTCAGAACTAATTGTGTCAATGATTTCCGACGAAGTTTCATAATAATTAGGGCTTGCTGATGACGTAGCGGCTACTATTTCAGATATTTTAGATGGTTCTGCGGTATTTGGGAATTGTACAGATGAAGGACCAAAATTGAAGCTAGATGGGAACTCAACTCCTGAGGACGTTAACCATCCTGAAGATATTGGAGCAGGGAAAACAACATTAGAAATTGAGGGTAAGCTAGAGCTGGGCACTTCAACAATTGGACTGGTTACAACTCTTGTAGGTATATCTCTAGGTGGGGGTAAAAGTTGGGACGACGGCTGATCTCGATTGAAAGTTGGACGTCTCACATTATTCATATCATATGCTGGTCTGTATGTTGATATTTCATCTCTCATAGCTGGTTTTCTTATTGGCCTTTGTGTAATTGGTATTCTAGGAGGTAAAGTTCGTGGTGGTTTTGTCCAATATGGTGATGGCGTTTTGATGGGTGGTATTGGTCGAGGTGTAATAGGTGTTCTTCCTGGAGGTCTAATCATCGGTGGTGTTCTCGCAGGAGGGGGATTCATTCCCATAATTATTTCATCATTCATAGATGGCTTAAAGTTATAATCTAGAGTCGGAGGTGGAGGAGATAAATCAATTATTTCACTAGAAGATTTATTTAAATCTAAACTACTAGAAATTAAGTAAGGTGGCAATGTTGACTTTTCAGATACTTTATCGACAATCAGTGGCGTTTTCTCTTTAATGTGTACCGTAGAAGTTATTATATTAGACTCATTGTGCATAGAAATATTTTTCGGATGGGTGAAAATTGGTCTTGGTGGACGTCTATACTTCATATCCGACGGAGTGTGTCTAAATGGTGAGATTTTTGGCGTAGAAGATGGACGTTTGGTTGTCGATGATAGCGTACTTATTTCTTCACCGATGTTTAATTCTAAATTTTCCTCGTATGACATATTAGTTGAATTTTCCATGAGTTGGTTAATTTGCCAATGAGGTTGTTGCAATTGGTGATCCAATGTTGTAGCAGTATCAACAGTAAATGGTCTTGGTTTTAAATATGGATTATCATTATAAATTGGTTTTATTGTATTAGAGTAGAAACTGGTAGTATTATTTGATGGTTTGAATGGTTTTTCTGTTTGTGTGCCTGAATTGAAATCTACTATTTGAACGTTCTTTTCTTTGGAGATTTGTCTAGGCGGGTCATAAACTTCTTCTTTCAATAAAGTTATTTCTGTTGAAGATTTATGAATATTGTCAATTTCGTTTGAAGAACTGACAACTGGCACTTTTATAGACTCTAAACTTACTTCCCCATCTAATTCTCCAATACTGTCTGGAAACTCTTCTCCGTCATAAATTTCCTCGGAATTTTCATAGACAGGTTTAATCTTTTCTGTAACAATATTGTTAGACTTAGCAGTCGTTGTTTCATCGCTATTATCTCGGATAGGAATGTCATAAGCTGGTTGCTTTATGGAGCCAAAAATTGAAGGTACATATGTATTATACGATTTATTTGTCTGTTTTGTAAATGGTTTTCCTATACTGAAACTGACGAGGTCGGGTTTTTTATCAGAAGTTTGGGCCCAGAACTCTGATGGGGGTTTTCCAACAGTAGATATTTTTTGACCAAATTCAGGAATATTATCGTTATCTTGTATTAGAGGTATTACTTTTCTGGTTGTGGCTTCTACCTTGATGCTATTAATACCACTTAAAGTATTATCATTCATCAAAACACTTGAATACCATCCATGTGAGTTAGTAGGTATATTTGGAATAAGTTTAGGTGGCCTTTGGGGGTCGGTCAGTCTATCTTCATCCAGATTTTCAGTGACTGGCTTAACATCATCATAAATATCTGACGATGTTGTATACTCATTGATCATTGGGAAATTAGCATGGCTATTCTGAGAAGATGATATAACCGCCTTTACATTATTCATATTTTCTCCTTTGTGGTCCTTTACAAGATTAGTTGCTACTAAATAGTTTGGCAGTTGGAACTGATTCTTGTCTGTTGTACTTTTATTCCACCTATTATCTTGAACATGTACATCAACGTTTGGATGTTTGGATTGTTTAAAATCGTGGGAGAAATTTTCCTCATTTTCAATAATCGAGGAACTGTCTTCTACTTTTATGGCAAAATTTGTTCCAATAGGAATATCTGCATTAAAATGATCTGCATTTGGTCCATTCCCAACAGGCACAGAAATACTGGATCCAAGAACTTGTCCAGTATCCCCACCATTTGCAACATTAGTAGCTGTGTTTAGTGTCACTGTATATGTTTTATCTTTTCCATTTATTTCATTAGCTTGAACTGACTTATTTTCGGTTTTTTTTAATGAAAATATAGTGTAGGAGTTCTGGCCATGGTCAATATTACTAGTCTGCAATGCATTTGATGGGAAAATATTTTGAGAATAATGATTATCATAGAGTGGTGGCGAAGATACTGGAGGTATATGAATTGTGTATGTAGGAGTTGGCTTGCTGTTTGGAGCTTGCGCTGCAAAATAAATTTCGGAAGTAACCTTTGGTAATACAGGCTCATGTGTAGGAACATCTGGCACAGGATGTTGAATATTCAAGAATACTTTCATATCCTGAATTGGCTTTGTATGAATAATAGGTCTTTGCATATGTGGTTTAGATTTATCATATATACTTTCGGCATTAAAATGCATCTTTGGAGGTGGAGGAGGTGGTACTGCCAAATAATTTTCATATTCTTTATCGATAATATCTTTTTTATATTTATCGCCTCTGACATGATTGAACTTTTCAAAATCACCGTTGTTTGGATTATACACATCAGGATTATATGCAGTTATCTGTGGACCGACTTGAACATGCGTTTCCTGGTTGCTAGTTGGTGGTGGAATTTTGAAATCAAACGGGCGTTTATTATCTTTCCATTTTAATTTTATGTCATGCCTATGTTGCTGATCTTTGTAAAGAGGTGGTGAAACTTTATAAGTATCGCCAGATGAAACTTCGCTTGACTTAATTTCA
This sequence comes from Acentria ephemerella, assembly GCA_943193645.1. Classification (NCBI taxonomy): domain Eukaryota; kingdom Metazoa; phylum Arthropoda; class Insecta; order Lepidoptera; family Crambidae; genus Acentria; species Acentria ephemerella. Next base: position 5,067,777 of record OW971899.1, on the reverse strand, counting down.
AATGGTTTATTATTGTTATTTGGTGATACATTATGCACATTAGTCATTTGTGGGGCATCTATACTAAAGCTACCAAAGTAACCTGGTTCTGGGTATGGCAAGGGAGCATCAACGTAGTCCCCAGTCTTATGAGGTTCTGATGATCCTGCGAATACTAAAGCTGTAGAACTTCCATGAGGTATTAGAACATTAGCAACTCTAGATGGTTGAATGTCAACTAAAAATGGTTTGCTAGAATCAATATTTCCAGTTATCGCAAAATCATCTTCAGTTTTTACTCTTGTATTGACAATTTCCGAAGAACTGGGGTTATTATCAGGTATAGTTTCTTGATCATTACCAAAACTATGAGAAAAAAAGTCCATGTTATGTTTTATAGAAGATGATGTAGGCTTGTCTAATGATGGAATATAATCCAAAAATGCTGGTCGTCCATGGTTCCCCAATATAGAATGACTATTTTTAATATGTTCAGTTTTCATTAAATTATCTTTATGATTGATTGGAGAATGGCGGTGAGGGACATTGTTAGCTGGCATATAATTCTGTTGAATATGTGGTGTATTAGGTCTTGGAGCTTGAACTCTATTAGGTTTAAGTTTTATTTTTGGTATTTCCGGGGGTCTTAAATCAAATGAGTCATCTACTTTAGATGCTAATATAAACTGATTGTTTAATGGTGGCTTTTCTTTGGTTGAATACTCCTCATTACCTGCTGCAAAACTATCAAAAGGAGGTGGGCTTACAGGGTTATGTAACTTAAATCCACTTGCTGCCAAGGTTAATGGCCCACCCACGGCCGGTTTTCCAACTATTACATCTGAATTGGCTGTAATTATCTCGCCCGGGCTTATGGGTATACCACCATTAACAAGTGGACTCTCGTGAATTATTTTTGGAGGAACAATGTGGGCTTTAGGCTGCTTGTGTTCTGCAGCCCACGCCAAATTCTGATGTAACGTAGCATTTGTGAAGACAATTTGTGATTCAGATGCTTCTAACTCATCTACTGGTATATAAATGGGAAAGTTGCTCGGCTTCATCTCCAAACTGGAATCTACTCTTTTGACAACATTATATGGAGTTAATTTGGCTACTGGCTTTGTAGTAGTTGTAGTAGCAGGTATCTTATTAACCGTTTCTTGTCGTTTTATAAAACCACCGGTCATTTTTTCTATAACTGGAGCCAGCTGTGATAAGCCTTTTATACTTAAACTGCCTAGTTTTAAGAGATCAGCAACAACAAATTTATTTTTATTTGGTTTTAGTGGTTTGTCTGGTTTATTTTTCTCGGGAGTTTTATTATTTGACAATTTATTTTTTGGAGGTATAGGAGCTTGTTCATTTGTGAGTAACTCACTTTCTTCAACAGAGCTTGTATCTTTCTCATCTGAATAGTCATTAATAACTTCAGTGTATTTTTGAACAATTTTATCTGTGGGAGCTGTTTGAGAATTAGTCTCGTATTCATAGGGTCCATATTGAGTTTTCTTGTCCAGCGATTCTATATTAGTTGGCCTTAAATCCAATTTCGTTAAGCCGTATTTAGATGTCTTGTGTCCATATTTCATAGAAGCCGACGCTTCTAAGTTGGTGTACTTTGTCTTCAATCCCTCTGTTTTGGTGTGACTGCACGAACAAGAAGTGGTGCATGGGGCATGTCCAGCTTCTGATGGCTGTATTAAATCAAAGTTATCACTATCTTCATTATCTATTCTCTTATCAATTTTTGGAAAATTGCTTGCAAATAAACTTGTTGGCGATGATGGTTGAATTGTTTTTACGTCCATGTATTTAGTCTGAAAAATTAAAGTTATATTAGTTTTATTTCTTTTTACTAATATAATTGGTACCTAAATCAGTAAAAGGGATTTGAATTGCATTGTTAGTAGTAATTTTCATTTCTTGTTTTTCTTGGCTGTATATTTCGTAAGGTAATAATTAAATATTATTATTTGAATATGGCGTTAGTAGGATGGAATTATTTAAGCGTAGGCTGCCATTGTCTTTAGTAAAGGTAAGGGTTTTTGGCATCCAAAGCCCATTTTTGGAGTACGGTATAACCCAGGGACGATTGATTCTACCAGGGTTCCAGATCTTACTTTTGTTGGTTTTAAATCTGCTAATACGTCAGAAGCGTACAGATTCGTAAGTGATTCTGTTGTGACCACTGAGACTATGGTTTCAAATGTGGATATAGCACTCCTTTTGTTCTGAACGACTGTAGTCAAATATGTGTATGTGGTCATGCAAGTTTTGATGATGTAATTGTGCTGCATGAGTTGGTGCAATGGAAACATAGCACTGATTTGTTGATGATTGACAACTGTCGCGACTGCAGATGATAGCAATGACTGTTTAGGTAGTAATAGTGAACTGACGTGATGGTGTGTTGGTGAAGATAGATGCATGAACTTAAGTTTGCGCTGAGGAAACAAAATTTTCTGTTTATAACTTATTATAAATTGTTTCCCTAATAAAAGGCTAAATTACTTACTAGCTTTACTTTGACAATATTGTTTATTTACTACTTATAATAACAACTAAATATGCTACCGCAATAAATACGCTAAGCTCCGTGGAAACTATAAAATTTAAATTTTCATATAAGAAAATATGAATATAATTAAATTATTACCTGTACTGGTTTCGCATCAGAATTTTTGTCCTTTACCAAAACCTCCACGCCATTGGACATAATTTTTGTAGCCAAACTTTTAATTTTTCTCTCGTCTTCCTCTGATCCTGGTCTTTCTAAGACATCTCGTCCTGGTCTCCAGGGTGAATTATCATATACTATAGCATTCGTGTTGAAAGCTGAAACATTATAGATTTATCTTAAAATTTAATGTTGTCATATTTTTAATGATTTCAAAAAAAATTACGGTTCTAAGATCCACTGTATGAATTTTTTATAAATATTGTCACCGATTTTACTAAATTCTTTTTAATTCAATTGAGTATACTCCTGGTGTGGTACCAATGACACCAAACCACCCTTAACTTTTATAAAAAAAACGATATCTTTCTATTTTAACCAGCATACTAAAGTTTTAAACAATACTAAAAACCGACTTAAAAACTATTTATCGAATTAAAAAATATTTTTTGGAGTTTAAAAATTATTTATATAAATAAACGTGAAGTGCTGACTACAAATATACTCTCACCTTATTATTAAAGTATTAAAATTGAATTATAAGTATTTTGTTTAAAAATTTTTTCATTCTGATCTCTATCTATGTATTTTTAAGGATCTTATTTATACCAAAAGTACAAAATAACTTTCTTCCAGAGATTTTGCACATACAATGCAGCACTAGATATACTTTTACGATTCTCATTCGCAACTTCAATGAACAATACATTATTTTGCACATTAAGAACCAGATTCAAAGGCCGACTCCAACAAATAATGACTATTTTGAATGTTATGTTTTATTCTTTTTTATATTATAAATATGTCATCCCACACTGCATTAGTAAAGCCATCACTAATAGGAACTTTCCTAAACAATAAAGAGTTCTGCTGATAATAGTCAACATTAATAAAAAACATCAGCGAAATCTCCAATATATTATAGAACGTTTGACTGAACTTGTATCGTACAACTACCTTTAACTGCCACTTACGATCCTGAACTGATGCAATAGAAACATAAATGCTACTTTTATGATGTTAGATTATTATTAATATAGTATATATCTAACGTACTTACAAGAGGGATGACATTTGACATTTATAATTTCTTCCAAGCTTATCAGAATATTTATCGTGCATATAAATGTGATGGTCGACTGGTCAATACTCCACTTAACCAGAGGACCCAGGTTCTAGGTTAGCCGGGTTCCGATAAGAGCAGACATTTGTGTGATGAATATTGAGTCATGAACGTGTATATGTTTATTTAGTATATTTCTGTTATTCATATACTGGGTGGGAAAAAAAGACTGTGGTTGGAGAAAAAATACCCTTAATATTGATGATGGCAAATTTTGCTAAAGGGACGATTCCTTCCTTCCGTTCTATATTTCCAAAAATAATCAATTTAAGATTATTCATGGAGGAAAGATGTCTAGATTTTGAAAAATTCAGCGTTAGCCGGGACTGAAACCGGTGAAATGTGAAAAAAAGTTTTTTCACATTGGTATCATAATACCAAAAATAAATCAAAAAATTCACATGACTTATGAACTGCTCAAAATGAGACCCACTTTGACGTATGCGCAGACATTTAGTGAACTATTTTCTGTAGATAGTAAGTAAGCTTTACAATGAAATCCAAAAAAATCTTAAATATTCCATCGTCAATATTAAGGGTACTTTTCCCAAGGTACAGGACCCACGGTCCTGTTTCCTAACCGGTTTGTATTACTATATATATAAATATATATATATATATATATATATATATTTCTTCGTTATCTAATATCCTTTACACACGCTCTTGATGATGCCTTGATTTGGGCTAGATAATACGAGTGTGTTTGAGAAATTTTATTATTATTACTTAACTTTTTACTATAATGAAAATCTTATATGAATACTTTGGCTTATTTACAAATTATGTTAGTAGGTTTAAAATAAGCTTTTACTTACCGAAAATGTTATATATTTCTAGTCTAATTTATTTACAAAGACAGATGTTCTTCATTATATCAATATTTAAAATATTGGTTCAAATTTAAGAAATATTCCCACAACGCATTTGAAGAAATAAAATGCGATTTAAAATTTTATATAATCAAGAACATATATCTATAGTTACTGCTAATAATTATTATAATACAAGAGACTCACCTTGAAGGTGGTTGGATGATCGTAGGATGTGGATTTGGAGCCATCCAAGGATCTTCGAGGATCTGCAGGTGACCAGTTCAGATGTCATCAACATCAGTCAAGTCAGGCACTGTAGTTTCTTTCAAGTCAGTTCAGTTATTTGATTTTGTCTGACTATTATCTATTGACTAATACTATTGTCTGTCTTACAAATTATAATCATCAATTTATAATATTTTGATATCGTTTCGTGTTATAGCTCTTTTTTCGTAATATTATTTGAGTTATTGTTTTGTAAAGGTATTTCTAAGGTTTTATTTAAATAAATGCACTCATTAATTTTACACAATCGTTTATTATTCCAACATTATAAGTCGTATTTGCAATTTACAGTCGTAAGCGAAGGAAATACAAGTGTTTAATATGATTACAACTATAAAATGTCTAAACGAATAATATTTGTTTTAAGTGAGTACCTATATACTTGTTACACAATAATTTTGTTTGTACCCATCACATCAAAATCTGGTAACATAAGGACAACATTTTTGGTAAACCTAAAGAAATGTTAATAAAACTAGTAAAGTACAAAAGAGTATTTTGTTCTAACAACTAACATTTTTAAAACTATAAGGCACTATTCGTAGTAAACTTAATATGTTACAAAAGTAAATAAATAACTATTTTTTTTATTTATACACCTAGCCTTTTGTTTTGAGTTCACGATACGCCATCTAGAGTCTGTCTTGTATCATCACTAAGTGCCGAAGGTCTCGCTATTTCTACGACATATGTTGGTGACGCATCATATCTTATGTGTTTACTTATTTCACCTACGATACTCTCGAGAGTTTGTGTACCTGATTGATATTCATTTGTACCATCTAAGTACTTTTCAGTTCCAGAAAGGAAAGGATTATCTACGTTATTGGTATCAGAACTATAAAGTTCCTCAACAGACGGAAGCAAGGAGGGCAATACTTTTACATCTTCAAAATAAATTGCTTCTCGCTTCCGGACAGTAAGAGAATCTTCCGTAATAACAGTGGAAAGTACAGTACTAAATTCTCCAGGATGTCTGCCCGATACGTATAAAGTTACTACACTGGTCAGTTTTGGTGGAGATGGTTTTTGGGGTTGGGGCTTATTCCTAGATCGAGATGGGGGTGGAGGGGGAGGAGGAGGTAAGTCATCTGCACTATCTATAATTTCTTCAGAAAAATCCTCATTACTATCCAAGTCTGATATAATGTTAGGCTTTGGACTATTGCTGTAAATATCGTTATGGTTGAGAGGATTTAAATTATTATTTTGGAGCAAACTTAGATCAGGTTGTCTTAAACTTAAAAGCGGATTAGCTGTTTGTAAAGACAATGCTTGCTGTTGTTGTTGTTGCTGTTGAAGAAGAAGAGGTAACAATAGGGAATTTAGCTGTGGATTCTGTGCTAATGCCGTAGGTGTGGTAACAATAGTATCAGTGATAAACTCAGTAGCAGTGACCACACTTGTAGTAGGATCTACAATAGTTGTAAGAATAGCTTTGCCCTTAAACGTAATGGGCAGAACTGTTTCTCTGGCATCAGTAATAGTAGTAACATATGAAGTGGTTCTGGTTTTAAACTCTGTTACCGGAGTCTGTGCTACTGCTTGTTGTGGTAGCAAACCCTGTCCTGGAAGAGCCAAAAGAGGATTAATAGCAGGCTGTTGATTCCCAAGAAGAAGCTGAGAGAGCAGTAAATTAGCCAAAGGAACATTTGCACTTATTTCAGGCGCAATAGTTTGGGTTACTGCTTCAACATTATAAACAGTACTTGGAATAATATGAGAGTAAGATGTTTTTCTGCCTCTAATAGTGGTAGGTGTAAATATTACAGTGGTTGTCGGAGATTCATTAAGAAGATATTTAATTACTTTAGTTGCACCATTGTCTGATAATTCTGTAGACTCATGAGGTAATACCAACTGCTGTTTACCCAAAGGTCCTATTGTTGTGGATACCTGATTTCTGAATAAAATTTCTAAGCTAGGAGTAGCTGATAAAACATTTTTGTACTCTGTTATCTTCCCGTTCACAAAAGGAATAGTAACTTCTGTTGGTATTTGATGAGTCACTGTAATTTTGCCGTCATTTACGAGGTGATTGAATCGTTCTCCACTAACGTTTTCGAAAGAACCTCTTTGCCGACTCGATGATCTACTAGTTGTAGTACGAGTACGTGGCCTGCCAGTAGTACGTGCATTACTAGATCTTGATCTATCCGTTATAGATCTACTATTAGAGTATCTTGGCGTTTTTGGTCTTGATGCCGAAGTAGTAGTTCTTGTGGCGGGCCGTGATTTGTTTCTTCTTATAGAAGGACTAGAAGTTGTCGTAAGTCTACTTTCACCACGAATAATGAATGGTTGTCGTGACTGTGACTTTGGTGCTGGGGCTGTAGTTGTTCTGGTGTTCCCGATACGTCCATTATATCTATTACTCGGCCTCGATTTTTGAGTCACAGTTACTGGGGTTTCTGTTTCTGATTCAGTATCTGCACGACGCGTAACTGCCTTTGTGCCGGGTCTACGAAAATTTGTATATTTTCTATTACCATAATCTACTTGACGTTTTGTACGTCTCCTAAATGCAAATGGTCTTATTGAAATTGTGCTCCTTTTTGGTGCTTCTGTTGAAGGAGTTGCCACTTGTTGTTCTTTTCTATCAGAGGCATCATAATCGGTATCTCCTTCAAAGTCTTCCTCTTCTTCTAATAATTCTTCATTATCTTCCACTTTTTGTTCGTTTTCTTTTATTTCTTCTTCTGGCTCAGGTTCCGGTTGTCTAAATAAACTTCGTCGTGGGAATAACGCGTTAGGTCTTTGTCTTCGTAATGCTAAAATAGGATTAATAGTTGAACGTGTCGTAGTTCTTCTTGTGGTTGTAGTAAGGCGACCACGGGATGGTGTTGGGTTCCTTCTTGGAGAAGGTGTTGTTGAGCGTGGTATGATTGCTGTACCAGGTTGTCTTACCAACGGTGGCCTTCGAAACTTTAATAAGGGATTATTAGTAGTTCTGATTGGAAATTCAGTAGCTTCGTCCAAAGATTCAGTGGCATTTTCTTCTTGTTGAGTTGCTAATGTTTCTGCTTCATTTTGATCACCAGTAGGTGGGAATATTGTAGCCTGCGGACGATTATTTCTCAATCTAGAAGAAGCTGTAGGTCGAATTCTTGGAACTGCTGATCTACTTGCGAAATCTAGGCTGTTGCTTCTTAAAGAACTTGACCTAAAACCTGTTCGTCTCGAAGTTGGTTGTATACTTCCTCTTGCAAAACCACCATTAGATCTTGATGGTGAAGGTACATTTGATGCTAAATTTGATGAACTACTACGCCCAGAAAATCGACGTCCTTGACTTGAAGGACCGGCTACAGAAGACTGTTTTCTGTTAGCTCCAAATCCTGATGGTCTAACAGATTTCAATGTTGGAGTAGCGGTTATAGTCGGTGGTGCATCTAAACGAGTAATAGTAGTTGCACTACTTGGTAATGGAACTCGTTTAGGGTTGAATGTTGGTCTATTTCTGGAAGCAAATGGTATTATAACAGGTGTAAACGTAGGTTTCTTGGGCGTAAAAGAAAGTCTACTTTTTTTCCTTGTATTCGAAGTATCATCTTCTTCAATTTCCAATTTGGCTTCTGTTGTACCTTCAGGTTCTGAAACGGAACTTTCAATGGCATCAGGACTTGCACTGGTTATTGAACCTTCAGTACTAATAGACCCAGTGGTGATTGTAGTTGAACCTTGAGTTGTGGATTCAGTACTTAATGTTTTATTATCGCTTGTGACATAAGTTGAATCTCCTGAAATAACAGCTATCTGTGAATAAAGAACTTTCTTTTCACTTTCTGGTGTTGGTATATTTGCATTGGCTGGTTTGACTTCAGCAAAGAGATTATCAATATATGTTCCCAAAAGAACGGTAGGTGACGCTGAAGCAATATCAGGCAATTTGGTTGGTTTTATCTCTTCTTTCACCACGGTAGGTATAATGTTTAATTTTTCACCTTTGTCTTGTACAAGATTGTTATCCGAAGGACCAGAAGCTACTTTACGTCCCAATTGATTATTATCAACAACTTTTGTATTATCAACAATATTAGTAACGGTTTCTAAACTACTTCTAATTTCCGACGTGTTTCCAGCATAGAAGGTTGTGAAGTATGTGTAAGTAGTATAAAATGTAGCCTTACCATCATCTTGTTCTATATTATCTTCTACCAAGGAAGGCTTCAATTCAACTTCCAATTCTTTAGGTGGTAGCACACTGTCAATATCGATTGGCGTTGTATCAATGGGACTCACGGTAGGTACTACCTGTACAGATGGGTAGACAACATTAGAAACAATTTCTTCTCTACTTGTAATAGTAGTTGATTTATCCTTATAAAGTGTTGTCCAATAGGTGAAGGTTGTATAGTAAGTAATTGGTAAGTTACTTTCTTCCTCTGGCTCTTTCTTCGGCATTATTGTTTCCGTTACCACGTTTGTGATAGTTTCCAAACGGCTTTTTATTTTACTTGATTCTTTTCCGATATACATGGTTGTAAAATAAGTGAAGGTAGTATAACTAGTTTGCAAAAGAAGTGTAGGAGATGGCATTATTTCATCAATATTACTTTCAGAACTAATCTGGTCTTCTAAGATGTTGTTAGTATCCAATAATTTTCTTTCTCCTCTTGAAGATGATGATTTAACATCAGTAATGTAGGAATTTTCGGATTCTAAAGGATTGGATTCAACACTGAATAACATATCAACTTCAAGAGGAGAAGAAGGTTGTGGAGTACTTTCCTTTGATACCTCCTCAATAGATTTATCCTTTTGCTCCATACTTATGCTACTTTCCATAGATGAAGTGTTTTCTTCTGGGTTCACTGGAGCCTGCATTTTAATCTGTCTACAGTTTCTAAAATCAAACTGAGCTCTAGTACTTTCAGCAGCTAAAGGATTACTCTTCGTTGGTATTAGTTCATCAGGTCCTACATAATTGGTATATACCTCATTTCTACTACAAACATTAGCGTCAGTACCAACATATATAGTAGTGAAGAATGTATAGGTTGTGAAGTAAGTTTTGACGGCATCAGGTTTTATGCTGGCAACTAAATCATCACCAAGGGATGGCGTAGGTGTCTGTGAAGAATATACATCACCAAACTCCACTGATTCAATTACGTCTTTATTTTTTACTAAATCAATAATACTGTTAATTGCGAAAGTCTCTGTAGGTCGACCGATGCCAACGCTGGTTGGTGCAATTTCATCATCATTAAAAACTCCGAGCAAAGAAGGATCTAATTGCGACAAATCTACAGTTGATGTAATGATATTGGTAATAATTGATTTATGACTAGCAACACTAGATGTTTGGTCTCCAAAGAAAGTTGTAAAGTATGTGTAAGTAGTATAAAGAGTTTTATATATCAAGTCTATTTCATTTTCACTATCTGGGATTTCTTCTTCGGCAGATGGTTTTTCCGTAGGAGTGGTAGAATGTTCTGTACTGACAGAAACTTCGACATGATTTTGACTGGTTGAAAAACGTTCTGTGGTATGTAAGGTAGTATCATTATCTTCATTAGAACTTTCAGTGCTAGTTTCACTTGCAGTTGTTGGTTTCTCTGATCCTAGTTCTTGAATTGTTTGATTTGCTGGTTCGTCTTCTGTATTTGATATTGTAGTTTGTTGTTCAGTAACAACGTCAAATTTTGTGGAAGACTTAGATACGGATTGCTGTGTCACAATTTCTGGTACCTCTAAGTAATTAATCACTGAAGATTGAGTATTCACAGAGAAGACCGCTGTAGGTTCAATGTTTAAGCTAGTTCTGCAAAACACGTTCGTTAAATAACCTACGTTACTTTCAACAACTACATCTGATTTTACAGAAGTTGTCGTGTCTGTACTTTCACCAGGAAAGAAATACGTAGTTAAATATGTTAAAGTTTTATATTCTGTGGTCATAGTCGATAATGTCTCTAAGCCATCAGTGCAAACCACTTCATCGGAAGTATCTTGTTTAGTTTCGGTAGTTGACTCTATATCTGTAAATGTTTCCTCCGTAAAACTTCCCTCAGTATTGGTAGACACTTCATATTCCATCTCAGTTGTGGTATATTCTTCGTCATCTTCCATTTTCTCTGTCACTTCAGCAGCAGTATTATCAGATTCTTCTTCAGAATTTAAAAACATATCACTTAAATTACTTTCTGTTATGGTAGAATCTTTTGGTAACTCTATTACGGTTGTAGTAGGTTTTAATGTAGACAATGGTTCTGTAGGTTGTGAGCTGAAATCGTTCAGTGGAATAACACCTAATCCACTTGTCAAACTTGTTCTATCTGTTACAGGGACAATAGCTTCTGAAGGTTGAATAACATCCAAATTAAGATCAAATCCAGTACTGTGCTTAGCATTGATGGCATTGGGAACATTATCAATGTGATATTCTACCTTTTTTAAACTATCTTCATCATTAAATATAGGCGTTTCAGAAGTCTCTTGTGACCCAAAGTAAGGAATTTGAGTATTAATATTCATATCATGAGCTTTAAAAGTTGATGAAGCAACAGGAATATCGGCAGCCAGGAATGTAATTTTAGTGTTAAGTTTATTAATGGGCCTAGCAGAGGGGAATACGTTTACTTCACTTGGATCTTGTGGTTGGCTAGTTTCTGTATTAGGGGAAAAAATAATAACTGTATCACCAACAACTGTCGTAAAATCAGCAAAACCAGAATATGTGAACGTTTTCTTTGGCCGCGGTTCATTTTTTTGTCCAAACAACTTTTTAGGTAATTTTGTTTGTTGGACAGATTGTTGCTGCGAAATTCTAGACTCAACATTATCAATATAGTAAAATATAGGCGAAAATTCGTTCTTAATAGTATAAGTAGGTAAATCGTAGTCAGGTTTTACTTTAACAATATTCGCTTCATCAATAGTATCACCATTAACAGAATACAAATTTGATTTAATAGGCTCACTTACAGATTGAAAAACTTTATTTTGCCTATGTAAAGTGTTAACATTTTCTAATATGGCTGGATTAACAACAAAATCATATTTCTTTTCACCATCGACAATGGGACCGTCAAGAAAGTTAATGACCTCATTGTGTATATATCTCGGAATTTCTTGAACAGGTTGGATTCTACGACCAGTAGGTTCCTCAACAATTTGATTTTCTAAATTATTTTCAGGTAACCAACTTTTGACATTTTCTTGCGAAGGTTTACTAGCATAAACAATATCCATTTTACTGTTCGGAGCTAAATAGTCCGTGTTTTTCAGTACAAATTTATTTGGGTCAATGAAACCTAAATCTTGCTTGACGTCCCATTGTCCATCTAAAGCAGAATGTATTTTAGTTGGTTTTACGACAACAGAATCATCTACATTTGAAGGTTTATTGTAAAGTACAAGAGACGATTTAGTTAAAAGCTGGGCATATATACGACCGTTATCTAAAGTGGTACCGAGGATCTGTGTAGCGAACTCCGTCGTCACACCATCTTGGATAAATGTCCGAGCAGTAGACGTAAGAAGGCCGATCAGAGGTTTTACGCTGTGGTACCTCCCGATCCTTGAGTAGTCGTTTCTCTTCTGGTCGTTAACGAGTAGAACTGTCAAGTCTGAGTCGTGTCGTAGTTGCGTCGTAGTCGTGTCGTGGATAGGATAGTGACAGGTGCGTTTATTTTACAATAGTCCATTTGGTTTGACGTCCACCACGACCCGGGAATTAGATTTGAAAGAGAAAGAAAAACATACAATTAATAATTGAATGTAACAATAGAATAGAATTAAATAGTAAGTATACTAATAGATTATAAAGAGATAATCTTGCGATTGTGTTAGCACTAATTTTGTACAATTTTCATTTCCATGGATGCAGATGACGATGATGATATTGACTTCTTATTAAACTTTACTACAATAAAATATCTAACATTCAATATTAGACTAATGAAAGATTAGCTCTGCGGTTGCAAGTTAGTTTCGTAAAGATCCACAATATCATCAACTTCAATTAATAATTTACAAAATACTAGACACTAAATAGATTGGAACAAGAAGAATTGTTAGAGCATACTTTGAAATAATTAGGATAGCTCATAGATTTCTTAGTAATAATCATAATAAAATATGTAACGTAGTGTAAGTATAAAACAAAGCGCATATCAAGAAAAGAAGTTTCTTCAAGCTAAGACAGTAATTTACAAATATTAATACTTTTGCGCAAAGTTAGCATGAGTTTACTCACCCCTGTTTTCCGGGACACCTTCCCTTTTTATCCTCGTAGCGTCAATTATTTCTTCGTTTTCATTTAAATCTGAAGCAAAAGATTGTTCTGTTTATTTATTAATCGACGAAATAATTTGTCTTATATTAATGCGCATAAAGCTGCATATCGTATCAAATCTACTGATCAGCAATTAAAATATTTTATTTTCATATATCCTCTACTTAGAAATGAGATATATAAGTAGAGGATATATGAGTATCAATCCAGTTATACCTATGGCGAAGGTCGTAATTGTCGTAATTGCTGACTAGTGGGTACCTAAGTGAAATCCACAAGTAGGTATACAATATGAAAACGACAATACGACTGTAGATTAGAACATAGTATCGTCAGTGAATAAAATTTATGTGATAGTAACCAAACATTTGTATGAACTAGTATAACCATAGAGTTTCAACTTGCCTAATATAAAATTGGAAAAACTTTTTTATTTCACTCATCATAGTTCTATACGCCAACATATAACATCCACGCCAATCTTCTTAGAATTTAAGACTAAGTTCCAGTCCGTAAGCATCGTAGATATTAGTAACAAAAGCTACTTATCATTTAAAACGAACTAAACTAATAGTTTTTATGCAGTCACCTTAAATCATTTCAAAAAGACAAGTATCCTAATAGATTAGGTTTGGTATAGTAAGACCAGTGATCGAAAAAATTAAAAGCAGGCGAGTTCAATATATAACGAGCTTACTATTAGTTCTGGCTATATAGCTTAATTTTAATTAAAAATGAAATGAGTATAAATAAAACATATATCCTGACGTTATCGAACATTATTCATTGTATCTTGTTTGCGATTACAAATATTACACTGTCACTTACAGTATATGTACAACTGTGACAAAAGTATATAATCATATTACAAATCCAAATCTCGCGAGCAGGAACCAATTGCAAAGTTGCAGATGATAATTGTGTGAAAATTGCATGTAACTTCTATTGTTCATTTGTTTTTGCCGTTTTCCCAAAGGGTAGCTTGGCTCAGGTTGTGTAGGTACTTTCGTAAGAGAAATTATTTTTGTGTTAACGTTAGATAACAGTACAGCAGTTGTTGAAATTTAAGATATTTCCGGAGATCGTTTTACTGACACCATTTCGTTGGCAATAGTTAGCCATATTGTCATCTAAATACTGTTGTGCATTAAGTCCACGTATATTGGTTTATTTTTTAAATAATTTTATACCTTTAGCGAGGATTGTTCTTAATACCATACATTGCATTTTACTTTGAGAGGGAATTCGTTCCAAATTCAAAAATGGAACCGTTTCCGAAGCGATGAAAGTGTGATTTGCGATATCAGATATTCGTAACGCGTATCAAGTGACCCGGTCACAGTGTTTTTAATATTCCACATTCTTTTGTTTAACTGTTGGCATATTGATAAACGAATTGATTTCGACCATTGCCAGTGGGATTATTATTTTGAATAAGTAATATTCTTTGCCAAATTAAGAAAAAATACACAATGGTTGATACAGGATAGTTTACAATCAAATTTGTGATTTAGAGTTCCTTTATGCTTTACACTTGCAAAACTTTTTAAATAGCCCGCTGACTGCAGCCGTCGCAGACAGTAGATAATCTATTAAATGTAGTCTACAAAACTTTAAAGTTTACGCCGTTAATCCAAGTTACTACGACCCATTTGACACGTAGTAAAACCAGTCAATCTTTTGAACGCAATCCTGTTATCTAAGCTCAGAATTGAGACAAGATTGTTTGATATTCACTGATGATATATCGTTGTATTTCAGATTTCGGTGTGGCGATTTTCAATTTTTAAACATTTGCACACTTTGTTAACGCAAAATTAGTAAATATAATGGTGACATTAAGATATGTGACGATACCATAGTATATTGAAAGTGGCCTTGACGAAGGGCGAAGGGTAACACTTGTTTTTTGAATGCTGACATTTAAGATTCTCCCTCTGTGACAGGTCCCTCTTAATATACCTCGTCCTTCTGACTTCAAATAGTTATTACTATGTACACATGCAAAATCAAAATTTATTTTAATCAATAAACTTGATATTTGAACTATTTATAACATCTTTTATGAACTAAATATGGTGATGGTATATGTTTGTGATGTCCTATTTCTTATTCTAGGAAAAGTCTGTGGCACTCGATAAATTACTGTAGCTTGTATCTGTTATAAACGCTACATTGGCAGAAGTTTACAAATGAGAAGCTATAAAATCAAAAATAAGTAAATAAAAAGTGATAAAAGCTTGTGATAAAAGAGCATCTAATCATAATATTGTCAACTCAAAACTACACTGCAAGTCAAATAATTTATCGCAACAGGTTTACTTGTAATGTGTATATTTCTGCACAATCTAACAACAGCCTAAAGACGGCCCACTGTTGGGCACAGGGCTTCGTACATGGAAGAAAAACACGAGGAGTTTAGGCCATGACATAATTCTAGCCCAACGCAGGTTGAAAGAGGTTGCCGTGACAACCGGTACCAACGGCTTAACATACCTTCTGAACCTCGGAGGAAGTCGATTTAACGAATTTTGATTGACCCATCCAGGAACCAACCATAACGAGTTGCATTGTTTGTTGCTTCATTATTTTTGTTTCACCACAGCACTCGAACCGCTTTGCCAACGTACTCCTCTCTATGAGTATTGTGCACAATGATTACAGATAAAAAAAAAGTATTTTCATTATATGGGGATGTCTGAGCGAAAGCAATAGAAATTGATGTTAGCAATACTTTAAATATTTTGTTAAAGTTTAATCTGATAAAAATATCCATGCGATATAATATATAGAATAGAATAGAATAGAATATATCTTTATTGTACATCAGCCAATTCAAAAAGAGAAACACACAAAAAAAAACTTTTAACTAATTTTGTACAAAAGGCGACCTTATCGCTAAAAGCGATCTCTTCCAGGTAACCTTAGGATGGACAGGATTCAAGATAAAGTACTTGAGGGATGTTGGCGACGTAAATCATGATAAAACTTATTACATACAAATAATAAACATATACATACATAGGTACTTACTCAATGATAGCATATATACTCTACATAATACATAATTATATAAATATATAAGCTATAATCAAAATAAATTTAAGAAATAGACTCAAATATTGTGCTTCCTAATATGTGGACCTCCACAAGATCGCAGTCAAAAGTAGTACTGTGTTCTTTTGGTCAATTCGCACATCAGCTCATTAAGGTGGTGGTGGAGTAACGATAGCGAATTTGCTTAGATTTTTTTGCTGAGGCAAGTAATTTTTTCTTAGTTCCTCTTCCGCAAGCCTATCATATTTTTTTTACTATAATTTAATAGACCGCTTTCTAAAATAATAGTGAAAATGATTTTAGTTTTACTGTTTGTTATTCAATTCGACAAATTTATGAAAGGGTAAATGATCCAAGTACTGTTCAAATATACCACAAGTCTATTCGCACCTTTAGGAATACGACAAGTGGAGAGATTTGTTTCCTATGCTGTACAGGGTAGGCCATCAGATAGACTCAATCCTTATTTCCAACTATTTACGATGTCCTACATAGAAACGGACTGTGTCCATTTCTCGTGACACGGAATGTGACAGACGGAAACGTAAACGCCTAATGCATAATGATTTGTGACGATAAAGTGTCACTGGGACGATCGATAGTAGCGGAGCTTGTTTTTACACATATAAGTGGGTGAAACTTATATATTATATTAATATAGCTTTTTCATTCAACTTTTGCAAAATAAACATAACTTATATTGTTTCCATGACGTAAAAAAAACAAAGAAGCGAAGTAAATCATACTTATTCTAAACGAAGGTTGTCTGGGAGATATTACTTAGATATAAAAGCACATTTTTAAAATTTAGTTTCTTTATATTGTCTATATCTGAAATAATGATATTTAATAAAGCATATTCTAACTATCAATTTACATCCAATCTTTCGTTACAAAATAAAATGTAGGTACATACACTAAAGAAAAACAAAAGTTTTTTTGTTGAATCCTCTTTATGTAAAAGAAGGCAAAAGGATCTCACCAATTCAGCCATGTTTGGTGGTATAGTTTGAAATACCTGTGTAACGTATGCTGCCAATAATATCAATAATTAAAATGACAAACATAACAACAGTTATGTATGACTATTAAAGTTAATGTAGTCTTGGGTATAAAAGAACAACTTTTTCTCTGTAGACAATTGCCCAAACAAAAGAGTTTATATGTAACTGTCAAAATTAATTATTTCACACGTTCCGCTTTTCAAAATGATAATTTCACCAATCCAATCCAATTACGACTCTAAACAGCTGTTTTAAGATTAATAATGTAGTTATACTCGTAAGCTGGCGTTCCAAATTCAAATAGTGAATGATGAGGGTTTTATCACAGTATCTTGGGAACTGATACATTCAGAACGTACTTTTAAGCGTACTAAATAAATATCAGATAGTTTAATTTTTTTCTTTTTACTTGATTTTGATGGCTTCATGCATTTTTTCTTTTTAGTGAATTTCACTTTTACTTACGATCACTAACGAAAGTAAGATACGGTACTTCTTTTATTGGGGAAAATTTTATTACTTTCTGCGATTTTGGACGGATAAAATAATCTTTCGTTATTACAACCATTTTTGGTATTGCATTTTAAGTCAAAGATGGAAAGTGGTTACCATCGCCTATAACTCATATGCAAACGAGCAAATACTTCATATTACTCGTGCAATTACACGGACCACCTTTCCCTTCACACCGAAACACAGCAAACTGGTTCAGAGAAGAAGGAGGGGAGGCTATCCACAACCTTTCCAACTTCCGCTCTAAAGTAAACATATCGTTCTACGCACTATATAGGTTCCAGTCTACCTAGTGCATAGCATGATATAGCAATCTGTTCATAACTCTTATCCAATTTCCCTAATACTCAGAAGCCGTCTTAACCTTGTCTTTATGGAAAACGCGTAATCATTTACAAACTGTTTAATTTCAAACGCTAAAAATATTACATAAAAATTTCATTAGATAATAAAATCTAGGGAGTAATGATATCTGGAGTAAATCACTTGATATCTCCCTAGAGCTTACATTTCGAAACAAGTTGACAACTTTTATAGCAGGAAAAGTGTAGGATAAAAACACGCACGTTGAAGTGAGACGGATATACGATTCTCCGATGTGCGTGAAAGGGGGAAAGAACGGAACTATGTCAGTGGGTAAGCCAAGCCCTGAGTCAACGCACTTGCAATTGCAATGTTCAGACAACCTATTAAGAGTAAGAGTTGTGCAAAACCGTCTCTTATTACCAGCTAGTAGAGTGTAAAGTGACGTGGTCGTATTATTTAAATAAAAATGTATAATTATGCTGATTTCAGTCTCAAGAATGAAAAATGGATTAAAAGGGACTACGTTTGTATGGAAAAATGTCTTAGTGTTTTCTCTTGATAATTAGAACGCCGATACCTAAAGTTTTTTGTTAGTTAATTGTCGTAAATGTCACATCTTGTCAAAATCGTAAGTTACTCCATAAAAATCACAGACATTTTTAATATATCAGCTCCTATCACTATTTTAAATTATACAATAATATAAAACTAAAATTTTAAGTTGTTATACAATTCAATAACCTAAAAATCACCTGTCAAGTAGCAATTATTAAAAATTCATGTAACTCATGTAACGATTATCAGTTGAAGATGGCCTCTAATTACTTATGCAACAGTTTTCATTCATGTCACTCAATAGTGAGAGGTGAGAGCATTGTAGTGATGTAAATGGGGAACCAGAAGAGCATACCAATGTATTTTTTGATTTACAAATACCACTATAGTATTATTACTAGCAAAAGAGATGTCACCGTCAATCTATAGCTTTAAAATTAAGTATAACGTTACAAATTTATAGTTTTTTATTTATATTGCTAAATAGCAATTTTCATTTTTTTTTAATTTTTTATTTACCGTATTGCGACTAGTGTTATTATTTCTTTACTGTCTATATAATAATAATAATAGTATTTCTTACAAACTATTATATAGCCCAAAATAAGGGTCGTTATAGCTTGTGTTGTGGTTTCTAGATACAACAGTATGTTTTATTTTAACATCAATAAACTTAATCGGTTTTTTGATTAAAATTTGTTATTTATTATCCTATTACTTTGTATTTGATATCAAGTTAATGAATATTTTAAAAAAATATTCCGTGACCTGTAATTTAACAACTTCGTGATTTAAGTTAAATTAAAAAAAGTATTCACAAGTTTTTACAACAATAAATATTGATCGTGTCAAGGTTATTATTTGACAGAGTTCTTGAGGCGAACACGTAATTTGTATTTTTAAACGTAATTCAATTCAATTATGGTTCGTTATTTTAACAAATATTCACTGACATCTGACTTTACAATTTAGGGATTTAAGTTGAATAAAAAACTGTATTAACAGGTGTATTTTGATGGAGAAAGAATACATTTTTTTTTATCTTACTTAATTAAAAGAAAGGGGCTCTATATAGCGCTGTATGTATTTTTTTGATCACCGTTTTCTTTGTCTATTGTGAACCAATTTACAAAATGCTTTTTTGCGCAAAAGAGTATGATCCTGATGTAGTCACATTGTCACTAAAATAGACCTAATGATGGAATCCGAGGGAAATCAATGGCAACACTCAAGTTTTATAAAAAAAAAAGTTATTTATATTTCCACTATATGCCAGGTTTTGCTGTTAAATTAATAATATGATTAGGATAAAAATACAGATGAAGATAATTGTATTACCCACAAAACCATATAAAATAATAAATGACAGAATTCAACACTGACTTTCAATTTCTATATATCTATCACTGTCGGTTTTATAGAGTTCGATAGAGGTAACTGTATCAAGTTTTCGTCATAACAGGATTTGACTTGATGACTAAGAGGTCACAATCTCACAATGTTGTTTGCGAAACGGTGTGCAGAACAAACAAACTGATCCAGTTTCCCAGTTGTTAATACTTATGTTGAAGCAATAAGATTTATTTTGGCTTAACCTAAATAACTTTATACTTGTCACTAGTATATGATTTATATGGTTACAAAGATTTTGACATTATTTCTTCCTCTTGAGGTATAGAACCTACAAATACCATAATTTTGTGGGTTTCCGCTGTATATCACGAAAGTAATTTTCTTTCGTTATGTTAAAGTGACGCCATGTTTGATCAACGAAAATGTTAATGAGGATTAATACGCACTTCAGATAGAATAATTATCTTGGACGAGATTTAAGACTAGTACAAGTTTTAAAGTTCTGCTAATTGTAAACGAATACTTTCACAAATGAATATATTTTGCTAAGATTACATCTTTGCGATCGCAGTATTCGTAGCATATTTTATTAATTTCATTGATGAAAGTTATCAGATTAATTACTGATCAAACAAATCAAAATATTTAAGATTATTTCCTAAACAATATGAAAGACTCCCAAAATATTTTCAGTAGAATATGTTTGTATCTGCAGCAGAAAATATAATAAAACATTTTTATTCGCGTGTGTGCAACACAGACAACACACAGTATACGAAGAAGTCCTTCTCATCGCTACGGAGCCATAAACTATTCAACCACATGCATAAAAGTAAATAAAAACTGCTAAATTATGTAATGAAACGTTACAGAGATAAACATAGTATAAAATAAAATACATATCAACTAATTATGTCTTAATATTACACAAATTTAATTATAAATTTCCGGTTACGAAATTCAATTCGTTCGCTATTTTGACTAAGCCAATTAATATGCAAAATGGCGGCCAATCCAATATTAATTTAGAACAATACAAACAAAAACACGTTCATCTCCTCATCACAGTCAGAAGGCCATGGTATCAGACAATGGTTCAATACAATGCTATGGGAACAGGTACATGTTGTTCTATTTTGCATATAATGCTTCGCTTATTTAATATGTAAGTATACACTACTTGTTTGAACTATTACTTGTTAGTTCATTTCGATAGAATATGCGTGAATTTTGAATTGTTAATTACAACTTGTTAAATAAAACAATGGCATATAAAGTTCCAGATAAATATTTACCCATTACTTTAATTAATTAAAAAAATATTAATAAATTCCATCTCTATTCGTCTTTATTAATAAAAAAGAATCAATATTTTTATATGAAAACTAATCTTTTATTGGTTTTACTCCAATAGCAAGGCTTCATCTGAAGATTATGATTTACACTGCTGCTTCTGTATTTGTGATTGTTATATCTATCCACATGATGCAGCAATCGAGACAAAAATACAGATTAGATTGAACCACGTTTCGTATAAGCCAACCAAAGACCATAATCTATTTTATTAAATTAAAAAACAAAAGAAAATCTTGCGTTCCAAATTCAAATTTATTTTAAGCGTACACTCTGACCCCAAAGAAAGCGACATCAAGTGAAAGTTTGCCTACAAAGGAATTTCACATTCCGCCAATTTATTGTTCACACGCCCAACTTGTTAATCGTTTGCGTACTCACAGTATAACATCCGAGCAGTATCGATCGTTATTCAATTGTCATTCGAATATCGTTATTTATTTAAACATTTATTAGCTACTTATCTCCCTTATCTCATGCAATGCTTTTTCATTCTTAACATATACATTTAAGATGTATAATGTTTAACATTTCAGTTGCGATTGCAAAACTGCTTGGAAGTTATTGTGCTTGCTCAATTCATATGCTTTCTATTACTATACGGTTGGTGGTCATTTACACTAAAATTGTTCTCGCCCCGCTTAAAATGAATTATTTACAGATTTTTGTAATTATGTTAAGAAACACTAGATGAATCATAATTAGTAACGTATTACTTATATGATCTTTTACGTAATGTCTTCATAACATTAGCACTTTACTGTTTTGCCAAATTTTTATGAGAATTCTTTTATACTGTGTGTTGATATCATGCGTCCAGAGGTTAAGAATTTAAAGCCTGCTTATCGTAGTAATTTCAATTCGTAGTAATGTATAAATTGTGATGAAAATCTACTTTGGTAACACTCTTTTTAAATTTGAATAAACTATTTTGAAAATGGAATCACGTGTTCTCTACGCCTTCGAAATTCAAAATGAGAAAGAAACAGATCGCATTGCTGCTGCTTAAGAAACTACATGAAATCACGTTAGTATGATCAGGACTCTGTTTATATTGCGTTAAGAATGATATTTCATCAACTTCAATAGTAGTGAGGTGACGAATGTCAAGTACATGAAATCGATTCTTTGACTCGGTAATTTTTCGGTTACTTTCGAATGACTGCGATTGAGTGAAAGACAATTAGCATTTTATTAACAACTAGTTTAACAAAAGCTTTCTAAATGTCCATGTGAATTACAAGTGTTTGAGGTAGTTATTGTATAAGTATGTGATGCATACATCTCGCTTGATGGTATGAAATTGAAAGTTTTAAAACCTCTTTTACCTTAAATATAATTTAGAGAATAACAAAGTTGAATAAAGTGTAAGTAATCTTCTAATTAGATGGCTTTTAACTAAAGTAAACAAATACCAATATAACAATATCTTTCTCTATCAACTGGCTATACCCAGGACCTATACGTTTTACCGCTGGGAACAGACCTTCATACGGAGTTTTCACTCCAACTAAACCACAATGACTGAAAGAGATTGCTATGAATACATGAAACAATTATTAATGTTTGATTTATAATAAAAAGATTTTTGCGCCAGCGTATCTCGCTAAAGGAATCTTCGCTTTCTTTAAAAAAAATGTATGACCGTCAAAGCTTACTAGACTTACTGAAGACGCTAATATTTCTCTCTTAAAGAATAAAAAATCATTCACAAAACGAGGTCATGATTAAGAGTGAAACCGCATTTTTTATGCCCACGCGCAGGCCGACTAGCAGTCACCTTACTAAGCAAACATGTCTTTATAATAAGAAAAGCAGACATTGCGGTTACACAATTCAAATTTGGAACTACACCTGACACATTATCGCTAAGAATGGATAATTATGTTAAAACATTATATAATTCAATCAAATATACATTATTACATACAAAAACATATAACAGAAAATTCAATACGAACAAATTTATGTAATCAGTCCTAACAGTACCATGGCAACTAGTCTTTTTTGTTAGCAACATTGACAATTCAAGCTATCTCTAAATTGAGCTTAACAAAGAAATGTTAGTCAACAAAATAACTGTCTCCTATCGCTGCATAGGCATGATAAAAATAATGAATAATATTGAAAGCGATAATTTTTAATGAACTGCTAAAATATATCACGAAATTACCAAACATTAACCTGTGATTCTATCTAACATTTGATAACATTGCAAAGAAACTCTGTATACATTTTACATTTTATTTCTATCTGACCTGTTCATTACTTTTATCGGTGAGAAGATATAACACAATGGCATGACATTCACTTTTTATATTTGAACGTATGCTATTACGAAATGTGTCCATCAATTTTGCCATTAAGTCGTTTCTGTAGTCAGATCGCTTGGTCAACTTCAATGATTTGTCAAACTTAAATGTCATCGTAGCTGTTAATCGTATGTTACATGAAATCACTAATTTAAAAAAATTGTGTCTATGGACATTACTAATAACTCAATAGATCATTTTTAACTTAAGCGTAACATTTCATTATCATCTCCGTTTCATTTCATCGTTATCATTTACATTTCATTAAATAAAATATTTACACGTAACTCATCGATAAAATGGCGACGAGTCGTCTAAAACTCCACGTGACAAATGGATACGTTACACCGGTATCTCAGAGCCATAAATAACGAACGGTCGTTATTTACAAAAATAAAAAGACATGGGTATAAAAGCTTTCATTTTCCTTGCCCTCCCTGTAATAAAGACAATTTAACAGAAACACTCAACGCCCTTATAGTATTTAGGGATACACAAATCTTACATAGCTTTCTTATCCTTCTTCCCAGAACAAATGGCGCTCCCGTAGAATTATGGACAAACGGCTTCCAAATTTAGAATTGACGATAATTTGTGTACAATTTATACACAAAAGGAAAATCAAAAGAGATGTCTACTTAAAGCCCCAAACAACTTATATTTTCATAGACAAAAGACTATAACAGAAAATTATGATCAATTTACATCAAACTTTGGCGTAGTAAGTCTTAATTGTACTTGCCTACTACACTAAAACATGTATTACGAGTCATGCGAGTAATACCATAGACAAGCCGGCTTTCTGGGTCAATGGTGGCACAACGCGGTCGATGCACTATGGTCTATAATACCATGTTGTAAAAAATATAGTGCAGCTCAGTTTCCAATCAAGTAAGTGTATGGCATTCTGTAAAGTATAGACATATAAGGTATATTTGCTATATTTTTTTTATTTATAATAAACGAAAGAAATGTCATAGTGTTATACCGTAGAACGATATCCATATTATATATAATTGTATTTTTACAAAGATGTGCTTTACTGAACTAAGAATTTAACCGACTTCATTTTTTTGTATGTATGTTCACCAATTTCTCTGTCGATTGTGAACCGATTTCAAAATTCTTTTTTTTTGATAGAGTACATTACAGGGGTGGGGTCCTATTGATACTATGTCTGGATCTGATGATGGGTCCAAGGAATATTTCTATATTTACCACAACAAATTTTAATGTCACTTATTACGTGTTTGGCAACCTACAAATTTTAATGTCACTTATTACGTGTTTCATATTTATATCAAAAGTTATTCTAGTATGTTTCACCAAACACAAATAAACAGACAAGTTGGCAATACTGACGGTCACCCATCTAACTTTGCCCTTAGAAACTTACTGCTCAAATTAGTGAAAAAATTACAAACAACACTAAAAGCCGACTTCAAAACACAAAATAGGCAAGAATAATCAAGTTGAAGAAGTCATCCGATCTGAACGTTGATATTTTTAAAAAAATTGTTGCTTCCAAAAAAAATATTGTAAATTGGATAACTTCTTAAATTTAATTATAGACTTTTCTGTGTTTTGAAGTCGGCTTTTAGTTTTGTTTAAAACTATTTGTATTCAATTAAAAACGTCAATATTAGAACATCTTAAACTGCGGGTATTAGGAAACTACTCCCTAGATGTATTTTTAAATTGTCTTTTATTCCTTTCAACCTTAACAGGGATACTTGGCTTTCATCTCACCTGATAGTAAGTGAAGATAAAACCCCATCATGGCTAATATACAAGCTGTGCAGGCCAACAGAAAAAAAGGGAAGATAAGGCTGAAGATGGAAGCGAACAACTCCCGGATTCCTCAACCACAGAGGAACAGGTTAATCTATGCCTGGCTGTCTTAATATAGGTTATTTTACAGTTCCTATTCTCGTAACATAATGATAGAATGGAATATACTGAAATTAAACTTAGATACAAAGACCACGGCGTTAGAATCTCTTTATCTCTTCAATCTTTCATTTTCTTTCTTTGTTTTTTTTTTCTCTCAATAGGAAATCAAAAAAGGATAGCAAAGTAACAGTTGTCGTTATTGCAATCATAGCGATAATACGAGAAGCATTGAGATGAAATTAAGATTTGGATTGTTTTCTTTTCTCGCCTAAACATTGTTTCCACGAGTATGTTGTTATTAATGACGATCGGCTGGCCGAGTGATCAGTACCCTGGCTACAGAAGTCTTATGTTTAATTCCGGCCGGGACAGATGTTTGTGTTATAGACACCAGTATGTATTGGTCATGGTTGTTCATATATTTATTATAATCTATAAATAAAATGTTGATTGTCAAGCACTTCTAGGTCAGGCGAATATTAGCCCGGTTTTCGATACTGGTAGTTTTCACTTGCCCCGAGGCTTTCAACACGTCAGGTACTTTTAAGCATAAGAGAATTCCAGTCCGCAGGTGTACATTCACGTCACTACGAATGTCAGTAACATTAAAAAAGTTTTGTTTATTATAATTTGGCCGAGATCTGATAAAAGCTTTGTAGCAAATAATATAATTATTATTACAACTAGGGACTCACAAGCAGATTAGTAGAAAATAAACTGTTGTTCCAGAACTGTTTATTGTGAGAGTGACATATACATCAAAAATAAGTTACATTTTGTCTGTGATTTTTTAAATGATCAAAAAAACGTATAGAATTAAATATAAATTTTCAATAATACGACAAGTACTACCCAAAGCAGAATAATAATGTAAAGTACAAAATACCTATTCACAATAACTGTGGCCTCGAAACGACCTTACTTTCTATATGAACGGGTCTTTAGTCCAGTTCCTGTAACACAGGTTTACTCGAAGTAAATACTAATGTGTTGTCGACTACCTCCCATGCGGATTTGACATAATTTCATTTTCTATTTACCTTAGTATCAGGATTTATAAATAAATAGGTTTTCACCAGGAATTTAAATTTCGAACAACGCATATTGGCTTAACGCGTTGCAGACAAACATTTTTTCTGGAGCTTTACTGGCCTGGAATTAAGTCCTTTAAGCCAAAATAAACTTAACAACATAAGTTTTAGAAATTGTTAAATACTAGAATAATTGTACAACAATAAATTAAAATACTAATTACACAGGTGCTTTAATGCATGTGAAACCGTGCAGAATCCGAGCGCTTTTAGTTTCGATTACAAAACCAAAATGTCTTTCACCAAGGCTGGTCCCGGATAGGTTAATGCGGCATCTGCTTTCACCCACCATCCCGTATTAAATTAGCGTATTTGTGTTATAGCCCCTACTTATGAGCTTCTCCCACGTAAAAAGGACTGCTGCCATCAGTAATACGCTTATAACCTGTTTATAACTTGTAAGTCGATATTTAAAGTTTTTTTTTTTACTTTTTCGTTGACTGTACTTTCTACTTTCGAGCGACCTTGTTCAATCGTACTAGGAGCACTTGACGTGACGTCAGTACAATAGTTTGGACAAATATAGTAAAAAGCATTTGTCACAGCTTGATATTTACGTGACCGTTAAATTTTGAACAAGCAGTATGACCCCAAACACTTGTTCGAAAACGAGAGTGAAAAGTGGAAGTGACAGAAACAAGTGAGTTTTTGTGATTTATGAGGACAAGAGAAACGTTTCGGAGGCGGTGGTTGTCTTCAAAAATAATACTTAACTCAATTCGATAAGATTGAAGTTATAAATGAACAAATAAATTACTAGGTGGAAGATCTTCTTGCAGGGCTGTACAATCTATACCAACACTTTTTCTGTTTGGACGATAAAACAAATCGCTATAAATCGGTTTTAAGTGAAAGGAAGCTAATTTAATTACGGGGCATTACAATTACATCTTTGGCCTTCAGAATGACACTGCTTAAACCGATTTTATTAAAATATAAAAATGTAGTAATACTCAAATAATAATTTCGAAATCGTTAGCATAACCCGAAAATAAAAATACAAGATACAATTCATATGCTACTTTATAGTTCTCGGTAGCTCCTGGATTCACTACCTATCCTTGTCCACGTAATTTTCTAATACTAAAATTAAATTAAATATCGCTCTACATAAGATTTCTTTTCTATCTCACTTAATCTCTTTTTTCTTACCTTTGTGCAATTCTCTAATATTCTGTTGTGTCCTTTTAATTGTCTTTCTGTGTACATAAATTGTTAAATAAATAATAAATAATCTCAGTTATATTTATTTATTTATCTAAATTACCAGTGAGGGTTAGTATGTGATCAATTCCCCTTATAATTGATGCTGCGTGGAAATGGTTATTTATTATTGAACTTGTACAGTAGTTTCATTCAAGGCATCAATGCAAAAAACTGCCCAGACCAAAAAATGGTTCAGTATCTTCAAGGCTATTTAGTAGAACATTTGGGAATCCTTATTAATTTATTATTTTATTATATATTATTAGGAAAGACGACAGCCTTATTCACAATATAAATATACACAATAGTTTATTATAGGCGTATTAAAAGCTTCCAAGTGTAGACGTGAGCTATAAGTAGACTAGATGCTACACCTTTCAGTTATGTAATTGCTGGCTTGCTTTACATTGCATTGTATTATTGCTCCGATCTTATTCTTAAATGAATTACTCGACCGGAGACCAAAATTACTCCTGTTATTGTTATTAATTTGAGCAACGGGAATTTTAAAAAACTGACTTTCTTTTACGAAATTGTTTGTTTTTGTTAGGGTCTGGAATTTTTATGTTACTGAGAAACTCAGGACAATCAATTTGAGCATATTTTAAAAGAAAGCTAGTATCAGAGATATTTCTCCGTATGCTAAGCAAATGAGGAGTCTTATAGTTCCAAACTGAAAAAGCATATCATCATTATTGATAACTGTTTTAGTGTCCGAGAATGTGAAGCAAGCTGATGCTTCATCTAATAGAAAGAAGACAACAAAAATCAACAAAAATACCAATATTTGCGGAGTGACACATGTTTTTTATGCTGAGAAATTTCAGAGCAGTTCCTTAGCACTCTCAAATGAATAACTATAGAGGTGAAGTTCATAATCGTTAACATACAGGACTTGTCAAAACCCGAAAAATTATAAGTACTGGTGAAAATTAAAAAATATAATTAATTTTAATAACGACAGAACAAGGAAGTAAGGAAGCGTCATAGATAACAATGTCATAACTGCACGTAACTGTTGCCCCTAAAACGGCACACGTTACGTTACGTTACCGTTGCTAGACCGTTACAAACTAATCACTGTTTTGTTTCTGGCCAAATTAAAAGCTAACCGTAAAGTATGTATATGTAAAGAACACTTGATGAAGCACTGAACTTTAAATTTTTGGGTGTTTACGAAATTTTTATTTAATTTTTTTTATCTTATACTTTAAACTTTTACCGTGTCTGTTTTATGGGTAACTCATTCAAAAATTCAGGGGATTGTAATACATGTAGCCATTAATATACCTTGCTAACACAACAATATACAGGTGTTTCTATATATATTACTCGTGTATCTAGGTTCTAGTTGCCTTATTTATATACTATTATACATCAGGAGAATTATATGTTTCTTTAACATCAAAAAAACTTTTGGCATAAATTTTATTTTGATATATTTGTGTCTATTTACCACAAAACGTCTGTGATGACAACTTAGTATTTATTGGAAGAACTTTTGAAAAATTAAACATATAAATAGTAAATAAAACCAAGCATTCAAAGAAATGAGGACTCAGTCTAGAATCATTCAGCATTTAGCACTTAGCCACAAAATGTCTAATAAAATAAGCTTGTGTGCTGTCAAGCTAAATTAAGTCAATGTAAGCTGCAGAACAAAGCCTTATTACAAAAGAAACTACTTGTAATAACACGTGAAACAACTGTCCACCGTACGTGTAATTCACATTTTCTATCAAGTCCCATCCATCAGACGTCTTGCGCACGCGCAAGTCAACGGGATGCGGTGATTACAATCATTATACTTGATGAGTTCTAGAGATTTCCCGTGAAATCGTTGATATTACCGCAATCGATTCATTCGATACTCTCATTCGAGTAACATTCTTTGAAGCAGTTTTAAAGATTCGTTTAAAATGAAAGTTCTTTATGCTATTACGACCTTTTATGATCTTATGGTTGTGTTATCGTGTGTACCTATTACGTGTTTACTTTCTCGTGTAATGGACAAACTTTTTAAAGCCTTAATGTGGGAAGTTGTTGAAAACTCGACAAGAAGCATTCATTAAATATTATAGCCTTTAAAGTTAATATCTTAAATGCAACCGGTGTGGCGAAATTTCGTTTTTAAGGTCCCACGTCAAAAACAATTCAATCATTAATATTACTAAAAGGTAAGTGGAGAATTCGTTTTCATGCTTCAAATACATACTGCTTTTGAAATAAGACTACCATAGACATCTACTCAGCAATGTATTTAACAAATATTTATATCTGCCGATACAACGAACACCACTCGCTATATCCTCACAGCATCTATTATCTGTGGTCATTAAATGACGTTTTTCTATATGATAGAATGTTATTATATAATCTTTATAATAGTTTAATCTGTTTCAGATATCATCGCCGTGGGGAAGTACGTAAGAATAATATTGTACTATGAATGGCGAAGGTGATCTTTTAGTTGGATACCATAATCAGTAGCGAGCTAACTAGTCTTATCAGGACACATTCGACCATTGGAGTCTTTTATGCTAATCGTGTAATCTTCTTCTATCCTGATATATCTGGAGCCTGAGGATATCTCTCGGCAGGTTATACGTTTAAACGTAACATAGTATAACCACGGGAATTATCAGAGTGAATTATTTCAGTAATCTGGATCTGCGACCGAAATTTCGGAATTCAAGCTTCTAACCTGCATGCCAATATGATACATGTTACCGATCATCAGACCCAAAATTACGCCCGCTTCAAGCAATATATATATTCGGTACTGAACATAAAAAAAGTTCCTTGTATATTTCCGCTATTTCATTCTTTCATTTATCTCGGAGGAATGCTTTAATGAAAAGAAAATATTTGGAGTTCTTTTTTCTTCTTTGCTCGTGTATTTAAATGTCTAATATAGACTCCATTTGTTCAGTCTTAAACTCTGTACTTCACTGTCTCAATATTACAGAACACTCAATTCCGGTTAAGAAAATTTTCTAACTTATAACAAACCCAATTTTGACAAGCGGATGACTTTTACCGATGATGTTATTAAAGAATGTTCGGCGTTTATCGTCCATTTACCTGTAACAAAAGAAATAAATTTAAAATTAGCTAGTAAGGCTTAAGCACCGAGCTTTGCTGTAAAAGGTAATTTTTATACTTTTGCCCGCCTCCGTGGCCTAGTGGCTCAGGCCATCTAATTCAGATCTGGAACTCCGGATACTCCCAGTGTATCAGAAATTATTTGCGCATTTTGGTTGGTGGTAGGGCTGTTTCTAATTGCGCCTGGCTAGCTACAACCAACTTATCTAAGTCTACCTAGATAACGATAATGTAAACAGCATTGTTCTGTTGCAGCAGTAAGAGGTGTGGTTGAGGAATCTGGTTGTAGCTCGCTTCTATCTTCCTCGCTTCACTTCATGTGAGATGAAGGTCAAGAGCTTCCTAGTTAAAAATAAAAAATATTGTACTTACAGCTATTTCCCTAAAGGTTTATTAGTTTTGTATAGTTTTGGGTTTTATAGGTTTGCTAGCAATTTTCATTAGGTTCTGTAATACATTTATTTTGATATCTATCTTATCATCAATTCTTAGTGTTTTCCAGATCACTTATTTTATTAATATCATCAAAACAATGTAATGATCTTCAAACATTACTTCCATAAACATTGCTTGTTAAGTAACAAAAGATTGATTACATGGCATGCAATTGTATTCAAACTAAACTGAGTCTCATATTTTATAAATGGGAATCGTGTCTTTGGTCTGTTGTAATATTTTTGATGTTAATAAGTTTTTATATCGACTGTCCATTTTTGGTTTCCGTTCTATCTTCAATCATCAGTCGATTGCTTGATAAATTAATATCATTACTAAATTTAGTTAAACCAATTTGACATTTGATTTATCAGTGTGTACTTTCATTTTTGTCTTGGGTAACTGCGTTATAAATATTATGACAATATAATAAATCTTTATAAAAAGGAATTTTATATACAGGATTTATAAAGTTCCTTTTTATAAAGATAACACCCCTGTTACTACCCCTGTCTACTATACATAAGGTCTCCCACTCAAAACTATATAGATTAGCGCAGAGTTTGTTTAATGTTTCTATATTAAATTTTGTATTTCAAGTATTTATATGTCTTTTTATGCTTAATTTCGGATACATACTGTGGCTCTGTGAGGATCTCCTCAGGGATTGGTTGGGCTAATTGAATCATATATTTAATTGAGTATCTCAGAGTTTTCTAACTTAGGTAAAATGTTACTGACCACGATAAGATATTAGCTTATTATTAAACATGCGCCCACGCAGATTATCATGGTCAACCGTCTAGCCTGCGCCGTTTTGTATGAAACAAGAAGTACAGATTATCTGCTCTCTCTTTTCCCTCAAATTTTAAAGCTTAAATAATATAGAAGGTTCGCCTGATAAGTAAGCGTGTTTTAATATCAAGTAACAATTGAAATTTCATCCATTTGTTTATTTCAATCAAAGAATTTTCACAATTAGATGGTATTGTTAACTATCGCTTATAGACATGTGTAGACATTTTTGAGACAGGATATTATAATACTTTATATACAATCACATCTATAAAGATACACACAAAGCTCTATAAAGCTGTATACATATAAAAGCATAAAATTCTGAATGCTATCAGGAAGAAAAGGGTTACATTATTACAATAGAAGTACCAGAACGAAAATCGAACGAACAAATACAAATATTCCATATAATGTCCAAAACTATTTTGGTATAATCCAAGTAGTTCCAAGGCTTTTAAGCTTCAATTGTCCTCTTAAAAATGTCAAGATTACCTTCCAGTTACAAACATTTTCTGGAAGAAATAATCTGCTTACGTGCCTGGCACCCGCGGGCGTGTATGGAACTCAACCAGTGCTTGATCATAACGGTAATGGGTACCCACTAAAAGTTCCCCGGTTACTGTACTACTAGTCGTATCAGTGACCTAGGTTCTGCCAAAAGAATTCCGCTACAACCTTAATAAACAACCCGTCCCTTTTACGATTGATACTCAAAAGCCAATCCCTTTTTCTCACATAAGTTACCTAATCATTTATAAATTGAGTACTACCCACGAACATTTTTTAAATGTAGATAAAGATAATCACGCTCATATCTTCACTCGCAACTTCTGTGCACAACTAAGCATGAAAATGGTTGCTACCTCTCACGTTAAATAGAAGCATGGCAAACATAACTCTGACAAGCTGAAACTAACTGTTATAGCGACAAAATTTTACAAAACTTCACTTAAGTTTCAAAACTAATAAAAGATGTGTAATCTTTACAGATAAGGAAAAATTTCTTCGTATTGAATTGACAATAAGGTATGTTCAGCTTTTGAAGTCTACGCACGATCGAGTGGTCAAGTATTTGCAAAAATGTGGACTTATGACGAAAAGTGAAAGAGGACTGGTTCCGTGGCATATTTAAAGCGAGTTTCGCGATTCGTACTTTTTATTTGCCAAAGACATTCCTATGTGCAGGAGATATAACATAGACACAAAATACTTCCGTTACTAATTATGTACTATTTTTATGCAACAAAGATGGAATGGGAAGTAATATGAACCTTATATCTATGACCTGAAGACCTTACTCAGAGCAGAGACATATTATTACAAAAGAATACTGTTATTTTGCCGTGATATTCTGAATGGTTGATGTGTTCTCTTAAAATTTAAAGAGTTCCAAGGAAACAGATGATACACCTGTGATAACTATTGCTTGTAAGTACCAGCAACATTAAAACATGCTGCGGGTGCGTCAACATTCTGGAGACAAGATATAGGCTGCCTTTCTCTTCATACACAGACACACAGCAAACTGTTTCACGACTGAAAAAGGAAAGACATTGGCCATCTGCTCAAGAGGTCTGTACCCCTGTCTATTTAGCCTGAGCTCCAGGGTTAGGATTCCGATTGGGGCAGATATTTTTAAGATGAATACGAATATAATTACTCAGTTATCTAGTATCCATAATTCAATCTCTTATTGATACTTAATTTGGGCCAGATAATTGTATTGAGTGTGATCATATTGTATTATTGCTTGGTATCTTGTTCCTCGTGGCAAAGTTTGCCCTGCTACTCCACTTAATCCCATCTCCTGAAAACTTTTTCTCATTCTTCCCATCTAAAGTGGTTGTATCAGTAGTGAAACAACCACGATAGCCACGTGGATAGCAACGCTGTATATTTTCAGAAGAAGACTCAAAGGATATTTACTGGCAGCTTAATCAATTGTATATATTTTATATTATAAGTATTTTTTAATTGTAGCATTTCTAATTTTAGTAATATACTTCAAGGTTGCATATATAGAGTTGCAAACTTAATTTAATTCCAGTTTCCAGAGCTGCTTGTATGCTGAGTTGTTTTTCTAATCTATCCTCTAGGAACAGAGTGGAACCTTCCCAAAACATGGGGACTATTGTACGAAACAGGAAAACCGTGCCCTGATAAAGCGTCTATTACACTCCTGGTCTTTCAAATTATTCATCTAACCGCTATAAACCTTATGTCTTGGTCATAAGACTCATTTTTGCCAAGATGAATAGCAATTCGCCACCAAAGTGAAATCTTACCAAATATTTAGTGGTCACAATGGCTGTGTCCACAACGATACAGCTTTCTTACCCTGAGGCAGTACTTTCACTGAGCAATTAAAACTTTTTGTAGACGTTTCGATTTGATTGGATATCTTCGTTTGAAATTCATACCTCGGAATGTATTTAGATTAATAACATTCGCAATCATGACTTTGATGTAGCTTGAAATAAAACCCATTTATATTTTAGAAGAAAAATTTTTATGTACAGACTAGCAAACCTGTAAAAAAATTAAATAAAACATTTTTCTATGTATCTCATATCTACGGTCAGGCTGAAGGTTGAGGTCCACGATGCTGGTATTCTGCTTTTTAAATGTAAACTGCATTTATATTTAATCACAATACTTTCTTTTTCGCCGTTCTTTAAATGAATTAAAACAAGGTTTAAAGTCATTACAACTTGTTTTTCAAATATTGATTCTCTATTAGTTCCAGTAATAAAGCGATAAGGCGTAAGTTTTATAATGGGACATCAGATTTTCAAAGTCAAAGTCAAAATATCTTTATTTAAATAGACTCATTTACTAAGTTCTTTTTTTAATCGTCATAACAGGGAATGTGTATGAGAAAAAATAAATAAATGTAATTAAAGGTAATAGTGATAACTTTAAAAGAGTATTAACCGGGTATTTACAAATTGTCCCAGTTATAGAATTCAATTATGTTTTAAATAAATAATTTTAAAATTAAAACTAACACTATTCATATTCCCAATTAACCCTACTACCGCTTCGACGAATTAGTAGCTGCAGAGAAGAATTGCACTGTAAAATCCGCCTCTGTTGTGAATGGAGTACACGTTGTTTAATCTATAATGGTTGATTGTCGACTGCACGCTGTTATAGTGCACCACAGGGAATCCGTATATTGTAATGAATATTTGAGCTACACAATAAGAACACGAATTTAAAACATTCATCAAGAACCTGTCGGTCATGCAACCGGAAATGCGGTCATTTTGTAAGTCGATCAAAAGAATCCGGTGCAATGGTTACTCAACAATTTAACTATAGAGAATTGTCACGATTGGGAATTTACGTAAAATATTTATATTGCAATATCTATAATATTATTGAAAGCTGAACTTTTTTAAAATTAATTATATTTGTAACGAAGTACGCGGAGTTAAAGGAGGATAGTTAGTCCCTAGATGGGTCAATCAAATTTGTTTTCTGGATCTCCTCTGTGCTTCGGAAGGCTCGTTAAGCCGCTGGTCCAGGTTGGTTACAACTGCTTTCACCCACCAAGCCGCATTGGACGTGGTGGTATGTGACTCAAATTCCTCACGAGTTTCTATGTGGAATTCCCATGTGGGAAGTCCTTTAGCAAGCAGGAGGATGTTGACAGAGTTTTCTTTTGAACTTCTAGAACATTACAGTTGGAACAATATGACATTATAGTTTTAATCAACTGTGAAGGAATATTGTATATCCCAGTGCTGGGCGAAGACGTTCCTACGTGGATACACATGAGAAGTGTATTATGTCAGAGAAGGTTTAGCGTCACGCTTTGTATTAAGGAACCCTAAGGTAAGAATGGTACCTTCGTTATGCAAAAACGACCTTATCAAAACGCAAATAGAACGAATATACGATAAATTGATGGGCTGTTGTCACATTAAGAGCTATTTAACTCAAATAGGTTCACAGTCCTTGAACTATAAAGTAAATGGTAACAATAGTTAATGTTTTAAGTCATCAAGATGTTTGCGTCATGCGTGATAGATTTACAAGGTCATTGAATGGATTAAGATGACGCCTTACATACAAACTATATTTTGGGTTTATTCAAGAAGAACACCCCATATAAGGTATACGCGGCTGGGGCAGTGGGTTCAAAAGTCTAGTATTGCTTCTGCAAAATCCAGGTCATCCCCACACAGACCAGTGTATTATTCTATGAGCTGGGAGAGCCTCACACAATCCATCACATAACCAGTAGCATATAGGTCCGTTAGCAGATTTTTTCTTACAAAAAAAATTTAGTATTTTCAATATATTCATACTGCACAAGCTGTCTCCACGTGGGTGGTAACTTTCTACTCAGTAAGCCAGTCTACCATCGACCTGGTCATAATTCTTGACGCCTAATGAGTCTTTCAACACTTTATCTTTCTGAATGTGTTCTGACCAAAAATGTATTCTTCTTGCCGCTTACCTGTCCATCGTAAGGTTACCTGGAAGAGATCACTTTTAGTGAAAAGGTCGCCCTTTTCCCTATGTATTTCTCTTTTTAAATTGGCTTATGTACAATAAAGATATATTCTATTCTATTCTATCTAATGGTGGCGTGTAATGATTTATCTTAAAATTTATTTTTTGAAAAATATATAACAGAATATTTTAAAAAGTAATCATACATGTAACACCTTAAAACCAGTATAAAAACGGATTTTTAAATGGACTAAGTTCCGAAGTAACATCTTTTTATAAATGCTGTAACATCTCAGGACCATGTCAAGTTACAACCAACAAAGAACCTAATCATACCTACTAATAGCTTACAAAGAACAGTGTTAAGTATTTTGTATATAACTCTTAAATCTTGAAAATAATATTTAAATTAAGAATATCAAATATAACCTTTAAAAATAAAGCAATAAAATACACTATAACCATTAAAAAACTGTGGTATTAAGAAGTTTGGAAATATTTGTATAAAAAACACAATTCTCTGCCAAGTTTAATTTCAAGTATTGAGTCATTTTTATATGTTTTCTGCATAAAAATATTTGCTCATTATAAGATACAAAGAAACAAAATATAAAGATGTAGTCACGCATTATTTTGGGTTGGATTGAGTTATTTTTTCGAGGCAAATTAGTATTCAACTTGAGATGACCACGTAACTTATTGAGGACATGTCAGATTTATTTTTGGGTTTCATAAAATATCTAACGGATTATGTCATTGAATTTGAAAATAGGTACTTGCAAAAAGGTATGCTTATGTATTGAAGACTAAAATATGACCTCAGAGTCACCACGCAGCCCAAACAATTGCCAGTCTGTGACAGTGGGCAGAGCACACAGCAAGGGAGGCTGAAGGTTGTTGCGGCAGAAAGTACTTGAATGGCAGTTCAGAGCCTAATGCAAAGAATGGTGACATCTATCTACCCAGTTGACTCTGCAAGCAGATATACCACCAAGTCAAATTATAATTGAGCCCAATTGAGGTACAATTGATACGTATACCTTGAAAGAAGTAAGATGTTCATAAATGTATTTGTTTCGCCATCTCATAATACCTAAGCTTTGATAGGTATAAAAGTTTAATAAAAAATATTTTAAATTTCGAGCATACGAAACAATATGTCGACATTAGGAGTGATATAAATTAAAAACGGTAACAATATTCGAGGTTCAAATTTTTTCATTGGAAACAAGCACTTATATAAGCATAAATATGAAAGATGAATAAAAAATTTCTGTAATAAATTGTTTTTCAGCTTTAATGATAAATAAAACCAGTTAGTATCTACACATTGTTATCGTCACCACTGTCTGGCTAAAAATATCAATGACACTAAAATTATATTTATAAATGTATATATCTAAATTTACTTATTTGAATTCATTTATTTATTTAACAATTTATGTACACACAAAGACAATTAAAAGGACACAACAGAATATTAGATAATTGTGCAAAGGTTCTGCTTATTGCTTGTTATTTATATTAAAATTAAGAAAGATTTCGCACAAAAACTAACACGCCAATTCCATCTCTACCTTTTCATTATATTTTATCTATAGTAGGACTACTGGAAGAGAACTAAGCAGTACGTTTGTACAATTTATCCTCATACGCCTGTTTTACGGAAATTTATTGTGTGATCATTGATTGTGAAATAATAATAATTAAAACCCTAAATCCATTCTAGAGGCATTAATTACATGAGACAATTTAAACACTATTTTAACCAATTTTGGTGTAAGCTTGTTCTAAATAATAGTTAGATATATTAAATAGTAGTACATAGTGATAAACGTACATGATGTTCGTCCTAATTCACTAATCTAGACTAACAACTACCAATAATTTATGAAAATTAAGATGCTCTAGATCATTAGTTCCTGAAGTGGTCCAAGTGGACCGCATTAGGTGGACTCGACGGGGGTCTACGTTGGCGTGACAGTAAAATAGAGGTTCACAATTCGTGAGGCTCCACGAAAGTTCATCTGCCTTCGAAAGTGAAGAACTAAAATGTTGGTTTGGCTTTACGTTGGAACTCAACTCACTCGTTATTGGAACTCAGTCAATGCTAATTTGTGTCTTCACATTTTTTGTCGAGTTTTAGTTATATGGTAGAAATGTAGCTGCAGCTTTCAAAATTTTGAAAGTGGTCTATGAGAAAAATAAATCTGGGAATCTCTGCTCTACATGAATAGACCTTTCCCTTCATAACGAAGCAATATGCTTGTGCTAAGGAAATCGATGATATTAAGGTTAATTATAATATTAATAATATCCTTAATTTCCTCAAAATGTTATAAAACTTTAAATACAAATTTTGAAACATTTATTTGACTGAGTTATAATTTTATATATATCTTAAGCCAAATAATATTTCAAATTTTATTTAACTAACTACAACTCATTTATTTATTCACAATACAACTTCTATATTATAAATTAAATTGCTATTTTATTGTTATTTTGTAATTAATGTTTAAATTATAAAAACATTATTTGTGTTCTATTAGAAAATATTAATAATCACAAGTTGATACATGTTATTTAATTTAATAATCTAGGGAGAAGTCCATGTTTGGACAAGGCCTCCTCCGTCACTTGCTATACCTTTCTGTCTATGGTGGTCCTGACCCAAGTACACCTATAGCTTTTATGATTTCATCAATGCACAATTTAAATAAAATGTCCCGTTAATACATACTTACCACTTTTACAAATTTCTCACTAAAACTTTTTTTACTGTTAGTTATTTAAAAATTGAAAATATAATGTATGAAATAAATTATTATTTTGAATAAATATTTATTAAAATTATAATTATTGAATTTTAAGATATAGAATATTCATTGCAAATAAATACGCATTTGAATCGATAATATATGATTTGTTAATACACCTTGACATAAAATTCAGGTCCTTTAAATCACTTTTTCATCCAATATTCTAATTTGAGTTAGAAACAAGAAATGTATGGTGATACTGTTAACATTATGTAAATATTTTATTTGTTTGACACAATTAGCTGTAGTGTTGAATGCTTGTCTGAAAATCCTTGCGTTTTATATTTATATGTAAAAAGCTTTTATATATTTATATAGACTAAACTGATATTCTATTAGGGGCCTTACATTACGCAAGCCTCATTAAGAGTATTTTGTCAGTGCGTTCGAATGTCATTTTAAAATCAATCTAAAAAGTTCATTCATTAGGCTTATACTTTTATAAATACATACTGTACATCATATAGAATAGCGAGTAATTGTACTTAGGTGACTTTATCGCTTAAAGCAAATTCATCCAGATACCTTTAGGACGGAGAGGATTAATCTTTATTAAAATTAAGAGAAGATAGCGATGAACGCTTTGCACTTAATAAATAAAGTAGTAGTATTACTGATATATACATATTTATTGAACTACATATTTAAATATATAATATCCCAATATACTAGTTTTAATTATATGCTATTTATGGTACAGATATAATCCAGATATGGTACCTATACCAGTATATAGGTAATAAAAACAACTTTTACTATAAATGTAAAAGCAAAACAGGTTTAATCTTATATGTAATATGATAGCATCTGTATATTGCATATCTATTTAATAGAGTATCCTCCTTTGATACCAGAAAAACCGTGTTGCTTAAAATGTTAATTTTTGTACATAATTAAATTTGTTAAAGTTTCTCGAATAATTAATAGTTAAACAACAAATTGTATCATTTTCAGGGGCACCTACTTTTTAGATTCAATTTAGTTAAATTAAAATTTGTATAACTATCAATTTTCAATTTAATTGATAGGATTGTAATATATATTTTCTCTTTCCCTTATTTGAACCAGATCTATTTCAACTATATTTATATCTTTCTTAGTATCAGCGAATAGATTTTTTACCTAATAGTAAGATAATGTAGCATGCGACACACTGCCCCCTCTACCTTGTCGATCCAAAAAGTGCCTTTTCACGCGTCATTTAAAGTAACCCATAATATATGTGGGAGGAGAATACGTCTGATGATGGCTGGCTGTCAAAGAAGGAATCACGAAAAAGATTTCGTTTACTTACACATAAGAATGTGTAAGTATAGAGAAACAGAGAAGCTTCTCTACAGAAGGAGGAGATAGTAAGGATAAGGTTAAAAAGCTCTTCCATGGTATAACCGTTAAATGGCGCTAAGCGACCTTACGTAGCGATACAATCTAAGAGTCCTCGTGAACTCAGCATCGCCAATTATATGTAGAGCCCAACGCTGCAATCTGTCCAGAGCATCGAAGCGGTACTGAGCGGAGCCATCCTATGAGTGCGATCAATATTCAATTATATTGTTTCATATTTTGTTATTTTATAATTTGCTGACTAGTCTTACGCAGAAATAAGTGTTGATAAACAAAAAACATTTAAATGTTACACAACTGCTTATATATCTTAACCAACATATTTAAAGTAAAACAATATATTTAAAGAAACAAAATCCAGCTGTTAACTCATTTATCAGCCACCTTCAAGTATAAAATTCTTTGGAACACAGTCCAAAAAAGTCATTCGCATTATTTCTATCAAACATCGTTTATTTAATTCTGATTCCTTTCTTACTTTATATTTAAATAATTAATAATGTATTATTGCGCAAAATATTAGTATAAATACTAATAATTATAAAACATCGCGTTCAATAAATCAAATCTCAGATCAGATGCCATTAAGTGGTTTACGACATGTATTACAACGGTAACAGGACTATAATTAATTCAAACTTTTGCATAACATACAAGTCAACTATCGCTTTGCCTTGAACCTGTTTTGATTTGAGGCTTACTTCTAAAATAATTAAAACTCACCACCTATCTAATACAAGAAATTTGCTATATCAAGCTTTAGGCTTCAAAACATAAGCCTCGTTTTTAAAAG
The DNA here is from genome assembly GCA_943193645.1 of Acentria ephemerella. Classification (NCBI taxonomy): domain Eukaryota; kingdom Metazoa; phylum Arthropoda; class Insecta; order Lepidoptera; family Crambidae; genus Acentria; species Acentria ephemerella. Next base: position 5,026,249 of record OW971899.1, on the reverse strand, counting down.
ATCATTAAATGAAACCTAACCATGATAATTAGCAATCCATAGACGAAGATAGCTAATAACTGTAGCTATTCCATCTTGCTCAACAAAAAGGCCTTACTCCTTAGTCTCTATCAGGAACGCATGTTATATGAGAGACTACCGACCAGTATACGTATTCCACTTGTGCTGGTAAAGAAATCCACGCTCCGGACGTGCAACCAATAAATGAACTGCTCCTTAGCTGCTGCTGCTGCTCCAGCACACGTGCTCTTGAGGGAGTGAGAACAAAGATAAAGTTAGTGCGTGAGTGATAAAGCTAAAAAGAAACTAAGGTCTAACAATGAAAGCAAAAAGACATTGGATACTTAACGGGCCTCGCTTAACGACCTTTTGATTGTCCCATGCGGAGCCAACCATGGTAACAGTTCGTTATTTCATTATTGAAGCCAGAGTGCTTGAACCAGTCCAGCAAAATCCCATAATTCTGAGAGAAGTCAACGAACAGTCACCAAATAAAGACTTATAACTGTGTCTTAAAGACTAAATTTAAAAAAATACATATAAGGTCGTGTCGCGTTGCTAAATCTTCAATGCAGATAGAATTCTACAAAAGCCGTTAATATCCTCACCAATTATATTAATAAATTAAAAACCAAAGTCGTCGTATCTGGAACAAGCAACTGTTATTATATCCTTATACCACTATGCCCACATAGTTTTACCGAAATAAATACACTGAATTGAGAATAACTTCGCTTGCTAAAAATCCAAGTATTTTAATATAGTCAGCAAATAAGGAGAATCTCTTTGAGTTAGTGGTTCAAGTGCCCTAGTTTTGATTACGAAAGTAAAGCCACTTTCGCCTTGGTTGGTCGTAGGGTGGGTCAATCAAAAATGTATCAACTCCAGCTCTTCCTTGCTTAAACCGTTGGATGGTAACCTACTAATCCGCATTGGGCTAGCCTGTTGATTTTATGGCCCAAACTCCACACTTGTGCCCAGCAGTACGACATTAACAGGCAGCATGCTAATTATGATACTAAATATAGTTTTAAGATAACGGACCTTAAAACTTCTGAATTTTGAGTGTCTCCAAAATTTTCAAAACTGGTGAGTAGAGCCAATAACTTTTATAGAATTTTTGATTAAGTAACTGATTGGTTTTAACTTTTTATATTATAATGACCTTTTATGATTTAACCAATCTAGAGATAAGCCTAAGTCAGCTTATCTTATCTTACGCCAAATCACTTTTTGACAATTAAATGTGGTCACAATTTTAAAACAGAGAGAAGTTTCAATCTATAAACATTCTGATTTAAAATGCAACGAACTGTTGTTCAAGACATGTCCCCAATGGCGTCTCTAGTAGTTTAATGCTCTTAGATTATAACCTCATGTAAACGAATACTTGTATCTATACTAATATTATAAAGCCGATCTCTGGAACTACTGACTGGAATTGCAAAATTCTCTTTGTGTTGGATAGAATATTTATCGGGGAAGGTTATTAACGTTTGTGATAGACCCAACTATGCGCGGGCGCAGCCGCGGGTGGAAACTCGTAATAAATAAAATTTGTTTCTTACTCATTTCCCCAGCGCACCTGATTGGCCAAGCTTGGTAGTATTGTGGTCTTGGGACCATAAATCAATGTGATCCTGGGACATTTTCAGCTACGTTTTCTTGTGCAATAAAAAATATTTAATTGATTGAATGATCGAATATTTTTTGTATGTAATCACTAGTTGGTAAGGAAAGCAACTTTAACTTCTAGGACGCAATTGCGAATCATAATAAAAACTCCTGATATGTAGGTCCGGCCTGTCGCCGTATTTATATAAGCACTTGACTTACGCAAGCCATATCGACATTTAGTACCGACATTGGGTGTCTGTAACGTAATCAAGCTAAGTATAAGCTTTTATCAATGATCTACATTTTGTAATAATTGTAATACTAGAACAAAGGAGGTCGTTAGTTGAAAACATATTTTTATAATAGTTTTTTTTTGTATTTTTTTCATCCCTTTCATTTTCCTTTATTTTGTCAATTATATGTTAGTCGATGTAAAAGGTTATAATAATTAATTTAATATTGAATATTTTAAATGCCTGCAGAATAAACGATTGATCAATCGATAAATTATACATAGGAAAACGGCGCCTAGGAAGTCTTAAGTCCAGACTTAAAGCTTTGACATTTCGAACGCCTTAAGGAGGCGTCACCCACAAATCTTTAAATGAATAATCAAATAACTACCGTTTAATAAAATAGGAACGGAGATCAAAAACATTATATTAAGTACTTTTAATACAGTATCAATTTAAACATTACAAGCAAAATTTAAACTTAAATACAAGCGCATAAGATTGTTTAATAAACTGTCAATTAAATGTGTACATTATAATTAGTATATACAGCATAGGAACAGTTCAACAAATGTCAAGTTAGACTACTTTAGTAAGAATAATTAAGCTGCCGTTGTCGACCTTGGCTGTTGTCATAATCAAATCACATTCTAATTGGAAATTGGTTTGATAAAAGTTAATAATATTTTTTGTTATTTTTATTAGATAAGTTATTAATAGTAATAAAAGCACCTGACCCTATGCCGTCTGGCCTCCTCTGTCGAGGGGTATTCTTCCATCCCTCGAGCCGGCGAGAGGTATTAAGGGGAAGAGTTAAAATTGATTTTTAAATAATAATATTATATCTCACACTCACATCTATCATCTAGACTTTATCATTAGGTTATGGATACTAGATAAATAAAAATATATATAGTAATATCAGATATATACTAAATAAACACAAAAATCCATAAATATACGTACCTATCATACAAATGTCTAGCCTCAAACCCGAAATCTCTGGCTTAGAAGACAGGGATACTGATCAGACGGCCTCGTTATTTAATTTGGAATATAACTTTTATATGTATTATACACTTTCTTAATATCTCTCTCTATTTTAAATTATGATCACATTAATAAATAAAGTTTACAAATGAGTTTAAAAAAATTGAAAACTATAAATATTGAATATGTTTTCTTCGTCGTTGCCAATTAGTTATTATACTATATAATTTTATAGATATTTTATAAGTTAATATCATACTTTATTTGCTTATGACTCCTACATCCATTAGATATTCTTAAGAACCTTAGAACCTTTGAAGTCTCAGAAACCTAATTAAACTGCATCTTAAACAAAAATAAGCACAGACAATGTACCGCAAAGCTCCAGTATTGTTGCGCACGCGCAGGTTTTTATGTGACGCTTTAGGTCATGGGAGCGACCGCGTAACACACTGCCGTCATAGGTGCTACTGGGTTTAGAATGTAGGAAAAATAAAGACAGTCCTCTTATTATTTAAGCTTATAACCGCTACAATGAATACGAAAATTTATATATTAGGTTATTGGAATATTTACTTTATTTATATATTCATCAATTATCATTATGCAATTATGAGTTTACCAATGCCATTTACAAATATCACTTCTTGATAAATTAAAGGCGTGCAGTGAAATAAAAAAAAACAAGATCTAATTAATCAAACTCAAATCAGCTAAATAACTTACCCATACTAGTGATGTGATCAACCAGATATGAAGACTTATGCTCAGAAGTAGGACGTACATACGTATGTTTATGATGATGACGATGATCAGTAAAATTTATAGGAATATGGAAATAATAAAAAAAACATCTGTAAAAAATCAATAGATTTTGGGCTCGAAATATCGAGTGCCTTTCAACTGCAACACCTCGGCCAAATATATGCAGCCCACGATCAACTTAATGTGTCGCAACTTATAATGACAAACAAAGCTTGTGAAATAAATTATCCTAATTTAAGCAATAATGATGGTCACATTACAAATCAAGTTCGGATGCGCCGGCGTCGACACGGTACGGCGCTTAAGATCATCCATTGTTCTTTGTTTGTAAACTGGTGCGGTTATCTGTATATGTTATATCGATAATCGCACCAAATATTATAATCTACGTATTAAAAGATTTTGAGAAAGGAATAAAAATAGTACTTTTGGTAAAATTCTAAAATTTTACAAAACAAAACGTAATAATAATTGAATATATGGGTTTTGTATTTTAACAGTAACATTTATGAGTAACTAGAATATAATATTAAAATTAGGTTATTTTCAGAGGAATCTATTAAATTATTTATAAAAACAACATAAAGAGCTGTTATTATTACATTCTTTTGTTAAGCCACAAAAAACCTATCGAAAGTGATTGAAGTCACGAAACGTTACAAGGATTTTTTGTATGACATTGATCGATAAAAATGGGTTTTTTGTCCATTTTGTAACAGAAATTAGAGTAAATCTTAAACAAAAAACTGCTGATGTTGTCAACACGCAGCATCATTTTTTTTTAATTAAATGAGTTATTTTAGTGTTTTTAAAAAAAGGTTTTTGACAGTTTAATTTTCGAAGTTACTCATTAAATTTCGAAATAAAACGAAATGGAGTATTCTTGAGCAATGGATGTACAAATCAGTAGTTTGTTTGATTGATATCTGAAAAATTTACTGGATATTTAATTTATGTAACAGACAAGAAAGGTATTAAATAATTAAAGAGAGTTTACTAGAATAGTTGCTTGATCGTTCTAGTTTCAATTACGAAAATAAAGCAACTAGTTGGCGACCGAATGGATCAACTAAAATTACTATCTCAAATCCCTCTGTACTTAGAAAGACACATTGTACATTGAACTCGGGCATAGAAATAATGTTAATGTTACAGTTTTATCCAAATACTTATGTATAATGGAATGTTTTTTGGGGTTTACGTTTATAACCTTAATCGTCGTTATTTTATCGATACTTACGGGTAACATCACTATAGCTTCCGAGACTTATGGTAGGTACTTCAAAACAACCGTTATTACGCCCTGTTCTAAATGTGCAAATCATTACTAAAATTAAGTTAAGGTAAGTAAATTACCCATTTGCAAAACTAGTTATATCTGTCAACTTAAAAATTATTTTAATTGAATTTGATTTGATTTGAATACTAGACGGTGCACAACAAGTGGCATGCTTAATTTTCTGTTACCTGTACAAGCTTTTTGGTTTTGATTACGAAAAATTCCCCAGTATTGGTTTCGGATTTGTCAAAAGCTTTTGTGTATTAGCAATAATCTGTACTGGTGGAGTTATAACCTAAGGCATATGTGTTTCTCTCGTGTAACAAGGACTGTACCCAACAGTGGACGTTTGTAGGCTGTTCATAATGATGAATAGTATCTTCAGATTATGGCTCATATTTTCATAGCAATAAGCTTCATTGTTAATTTTATAGTGACTATTTTTATAATAATTTAACTAGTATTCACTCCGTACTTACACATAAATGTCGTAAGAACCAATGACTTACCTGAAAAAGAAAAATGAAATTTTACTTACTTAATTTAAAATAGAAAAAAATCGATGCTCCTCTCAGTAAAGAGAGTAAAACTGTAAATCTAATTTGATTCGAAGATTGCATGACGGATTAATTAAAACCCGTGCCCACTATTGACACAATTAAATGGATGCAATTTAATACTATTTTTTACTTATTCACACAATTTTTTGCACTTTAAAATTTACAAATAATAATTTATATAAGAGATATCTTCCTGTAATATCTGCATAAATTATTATAGTATTTAAAAATCAGTAGCATAAAGGACATTTTCCCGTTATTGCTTCCTGATTTGAATTTAGAATTATCGATATGAACAACCGGAACTTGACCTCTTCATTCAACACCTTGCCCAATAAAACAACACCCTATATACACGTACAATAGAAAGCGAATACTTTGTATAAACATAGTTAAAGAGACGCTACAAAAACAACGCAGTGCCAATCGAAATCAACACTTGTGTCCATGCATCAAGGTTCTAACAGGAGTTACACGAAAACTCGTTTGGCAAGAGACTAAAAAGGATTTAGAAAGTATAGAAACGTGATATCCGGTGATTTTCTATTTTATATCTGGGGAGCGTCTTCGAAGATATTGGTGATTTGTGATTACGTTAATAGAACGTATTCCTTCGAAATCCTGTAATAATTCTGAACACATTATTCCGTCAAGTTCGTCAGATTTCTATTTAAAATATTTTGATAAGTACAAAAAAACTGGAAATAAATTAATACGAAAAAAGAAACACAACAAGGAAGAAAATAAACTACATATTTTTAAAATTTATATGACCTAAAATCTCGTCGCGAGATTCACGTAGATAACTAACTATATATTTAACTTATAAATTAAATACTTATCATCTTTGAAAAATTTACAAGATCATTTATACATATGTTTTATATTATTTATGATCAGCACAATAGAATGACGAGTAGCCAATCCGATTGCTTAGAAAACAATATTTAAGATTGCTTTTCAATTAAGACAGTTAACTAATACGCCTCCTAATTTATGCGTTTAGTTTTGTAAATAAAAGTCTAGAATAATTCAGACTCATTACTCTACATACCAACTACTCAATACCATTAACATTGCAAATGGAGACACGCAGGTTTGACTATAGTTCAGTAGAAAATATAGCATTCATTAGAGCCTTTCGCTTCATCATACTCTTAATTTTAGATGCCCTAAGAAATCATGTAATAATATTATGTGTTGTGTTATCGATCACGCATGCATAACTTGTTGCATCTTCAATTCACTGTCCCCGACTCAATTTCACGCATTAACAGATATCGTGACTCTTTTCTTTGTCATTCAGCCAAAGTTTGGAATACGCATATTTCTTCCTTCATTTTACATTTGCTTCTTCAAAAGAGGCGTGAAAACCTACCTTCAAGGCTGTGCTGCTGTAGCTACCTTCGTATATGGATTCCAATTACTGCTAACTATAAGGTGGTCAAGTAATTGGCTATTCGTTTTGTAAATGTATATAAAATAAAATACCCTAATTATCCTACTAACTTTTAAACTTTCGTGTTCATGTCAGGCAATTAAAAAGTAAGTATTTAAGTAAGTGTGCATTAAGATCCTTATTTATCTTAATCTATCTAATGTTTAGTGACAATACTAATAATCACAATGATGTCATTAAAGCAGTAGAAGATTTACAATGAATTAAATATAAAGCTAATTAACACTGGAGTTACAGAATAAGATGGCAGATTCTAATAAAAAAGGCAATGTATATTCTTTTGTTCTCTTATTTATAAAATATATATTTTCATATCTAACTAATATATATTGTCTTTGTGTGTACATAAATTGTTAAATAAATAATAATACTGCGTATGTACGTGGCATCAGCATTTTTCATTGCATACTTACATTAAATTTAAAAAAAAATGTTTATACATGCTTTCCTTAAGTCTGGAATTTACATGGCCGCTTTTTTACAAAATGCCGGATGCAAGATATCCTAGTAAAACTAGAAATCTAAGCGAACCCAATAAACTTACTCTTAATATGGAGTTGGCAGTACTTAGAAGCAGCACTTGTCATTCCATCGACGTATCTGGGTTTGTAGGGGCATTCCGTTTTTTTACAATGCAAGTATGTTTTTCTACTGCATTTAAAAAACGCCACATATTATTCTAAATAACTGACTGGCTGTATGGACTCAACCACCTTGACAGTTTTATATATTTTATGTGTAGACATGTCAAAAAATTTGGCGGCATTTTATTTAATGACGTTTACGTAGTATCCCCTTAGTAGTCTGTGAAGCCGTCGAATCGTTCCACTGTTATTTTATAACAATGAAATGAAACATTTTTTATAAATTTATTTTAAAACTCTTTCATTTTGAAATTGGTGGAATTTTATGTGTAACTAAGTTACTGTGTAGTCGAAAAAGAAGTTGACAATTTTGGCGTGTAAAAACCACTTCAAGGATCATGTATCTTTAAGCCTGTCATCATATTTTTCACCAAAAAAGACACTCAATATGTATAATAAGCAACATATTTGATATTTAAAGCACGTTCCACATAATTATTTCGAAACTTGGTCGATGTTATTGATACAAAACAATTTGTACCTGATTTACAATATCCATTTCGATTCGATTTTTAGATTGCCTGCGACAATAATCGGTTAACAACTTTGTTTTAAGGTCAGTAGAGACGGATATAACATTGATAGCTTTATTTAAAGGTTAATCTTATGTCCCTGCATCGCTCTTTCTCACACAAACTCATACGATTGCGTCGAAAAGGATTGCGTCTTTGTCCATTTCAGGAATCCCTACAATACTGATTCTAAGTAGCTATTCTAGAAATAAAGTAAACCTAAAATTTAAGTCTCCCCATTATTTATTTTTACAAAGGAATTGCAAAGGGAGCTTTAACTTACACAGGCAAGACTTTTTATATAATTTTATATTAAATAATTTTATATAATTTTCCAAATTCATTGATATTAAATTCGATCAACGATACATACGTTTTTAAATGTTTCGTGTATATTAATGTCTACAGACAAGATAATGATCGTTAATTATGACTATATATTTTTTATAAATTAACAAACTGAATCTAGTGCAAGTGATAAACTTTTTCATCTAATTTATTTACATATTACTATCATGTATACGGTCCAAGAACCGTATTTAATAATAGAACCCATATTCAACAGGATTATTAAGTAATATTCAAGAAAAGTATTATTAATAGCACAAGTGTTGACCTTCTAATGACAATTAAAAAACATGTTATAATGTCTTTGGCCCCGCGTGGAGCGTAAAAAATTAAACACAAAATAATCTGTGGAACAATTTCGCCCGAGAAATTGATCACCTGTCTCCCTTCTTCGTGGTCAGGTCAATAGCCTCAGAACGAGATGGAAAGCGAATGTTTGAAAAATGTAAATTTTTTTTCGTACAGATTATATACAACATGTGATAATTATTATGATACATGGAACTTGTTACGGTTATACATTATTTTACCTATTTTTTTATAGTCTGTGAATGAAAGAAGGAAATCACGGGCAAATTATCCGATGTATACCTAATGTAGTAAACAATTTCAGCACGTTATCAAATCCTATTAAATAAAAATAACCGTTTCTATGTGGCTACCCCATGGTATTCGCTGATCTTGAGATTAATATCATTGATATCAAATAAGTAAAATATTATCCAATATTAGGACATCAAGTGAGAACCTTGATCAGCTTGATCCCTTTGCCGTCCCTTTACAGGGAAAATTTAAAAAAAAGTTTAAAAATCGACTGTCTATCATAATAAAGCTTTTTTTAAACGATTTAGTTGTCTTTAATATTTATGTTAATGAATTATTCGCTACAAATATTTAAGTATTCAATTAATTAATGTCACATTATATCGCTGTCGTATTATCATATTTTATTGATCTAAAATTTTGAATTTATTACATAAAAAAGAATTGGAGACCGCTTTATTTCAAGATTTTATAGTATTTCTATACTTATAACCTGAATATAGAAATGACAGTTTTATAGGTTTTAGGTACGTTAAATTTGGTTTTAATAATACGATTGGGGGCACGATATTAAAAACTTCCTACTTATTAATTGTATAAATAAAAAAAACGATCGTGCCTCGATTGACATGAAAAAATCGAACTTGCCTAATGCCTACCCAATTTTACATAATGATTGACAAAATTGACCAATTTTATTAAAATGGCGAACATAAACAAATCTACAAATCAATGTAGATTGCGATTTAAAAGCTGAAATGATGGACTTTAAAACTAACTGTTTTTATATGTCAAATAACCTCTAACCACTTCGCCAATGATAATTATTGGCTCAAGCGACTGAGAATTCAATTTTTTTCTTTGAAATCGTCGTCGTTGTAGTTTTTAATAGTTTATTCGTACGTATTATTTTTATTTGTATTATGCAAGTTTGAGCTTTATGGTTATTTGTTTTATAATTAAAAAAATTAAATTGGCTTTCCGTAATTGCCTATATACCAACTTTCCATATGCCTTATTGCATGGGAGAAAAAAGCAGGAATTTGAGCCAAAGCACCACAACTCTGGCCCAATGCTGGTCGGTTGGTGAAAGCAGTTGCAAAACGGCTTTTCGTGCCTTCCAAATCACAGAGGAATTAGATGTTGCCATTTCGAGTGAGCAGTGTATCCCGATCTTTAAAGGATCATATGGGAATCCATAGATTCCTATAGAGTTAAGCTCAAGGGTTTTGGACCTAAAACCAAATGTCTTTGCTCTTTGTGACCCTCTTTCCTCTATTGTTTGTTTCAAATGTTAATATTAGTATATATTTATAATATTTTTGAACAAACTGAATTAGTTCCCATGTCTATTAAATGTGGTATCAACTTTCTTTGGAGAGATAGATATTGCTGTCGAAACCACAACGTTAATGTAAACAACATTGTTTTCCTTCCAAGGCAGCTATATAAATCTATTGTAATAGGTAAGAATAATGAGAAGAACTGATAGATAGATACTTTCGAGTATAAGCTTATTTTAATCAGCAATAGTAGCTTCAAAGTCAAAGTTATAAATATTTATATGCATAAATAAAGTGATATGAATAATACAGTGTGGAGGAAGCAGACAATACGATATTTTAAACGTTGCCTAAACTAGTTCGTAGAAACGTTTTGCAAGAACTAAAAAAACCCAAATCCACTTGATTTTTTCATTAAATTTCTATGAAGGAATGCAGCCAATGTTCTTATTTAATGTAGCATTGTCGGCTCCATACTTAACGATTGAGAAAAAATGTAGATTCCCTTAAAACCGGTAGTTTAATAAAAAAAATATTTCGATTTAAACAAATTTTGTAGGATTGACCTCAATGGTTGTCTGGGAGTGACTAGGTTAATTATTTCGGAGAAAACAGGTCGCCCCCGTGAAGGGCGATGGAGTTTTAGTGGGTATTAGCCCCACACACTCCCGCCGCTTAGTTTGTAGGACCAGAAACGGATTCTTCCTCGAAAAAAAGGATTGACCTCAATGCTCGTAATTAGTATAGTAGCACTGCGAATGGGCGTGATCGTATGTGGTCCCATTAATGAATAGGTGTGTTCAGTGTTCGTGTTTATATGGACATACCGTAATGTGTTCATCGCACGTCCGCGTGGCTACTTTCGATCCACGAATCAAGGCCAAGTTTCACAGCGATACGAACGCCGGTGACAGGTTCAAATGGCGAGCGCGCAAGCTTTCCAAATTACTGATAAATCAGAATCACGGGCTTGTTATAGATTCACTTTAGTCAATGACACTGATGGGTACGAAGTATATGCGTTTGCGCCTAAGGCCTCCACGCTAGCCTGTTGCCTTAGGTGAAAATACTTAGAAATAATAACCACAATAAACGGCGACTTCGGAACAGTCCGTTGAGCTATTACAAATACTGACTGACCCATCCCGGATCCCGGTTCGGCGAGATCGCGCACTCCTTGCACACCTATATTACACCAATAAAAATCAGGTTAACCTTTTCAATAGATACGTTACATGTTTCCATAGAGTTAAGTATTATTATTCATTAGTTTATAATACTACAAAATGGAATAAACCATCATAAATGACATACTAATGTGACAGTTCCCATTTTAGTATCTATGGCAGATCAAAATGGAATATGAACAATAAAATTGTATTAATTCACTTGACACAATGGCCAATACTACTGATCATTTACCCTCTCCGCAGTTTACCTACATCTTTATATGTGTCATTATGAATTGTATTTTAGTATTATTTTATAATACTTATAACTTAGTAGATATCAAATCTATGGTCATTATTTCCTTGAGATAATTGTTTTTTCATTTCATATTTCGCATATTTTATAACAAATAATATTATGTATACTTTAAATCGTAATCATTGGGTATTGCAGGTATAATTACCATAATCGCATTCAAATGCTGACGGACCTTGCGGTCGACAATTAAAGAATTCTTCGGATTCCATTACGTCAGCAACTTAAGGTTGTTACACTTTTACAACAGATAACAGATAATTAACAGTTATTATATCACATCGATTTAGTAATATATTTATCTTGTGTAAGTTAAAGGAATTTGCACTCAAACTATTGCGTTTAAAGTTGCAAGAAAATGTTGTTATTTTAGTTTACAAGAATTATTAAAACTTTCATTAGTTCCATAGAAATATATTAATTACAAATCGAAATAACTAATTTCCAGGTTCCAATATATATTTAACTTTAATGCAAACAGTAGTTCCAAAAAAATCGGCGTTTTTAAAAAGATTGATGTAATTTATGTTAAGAACTATATTCAAACTAAATGACTTGACTACCCCCATCAGCGAAGACAGAAACATTCGAATGAGTTTATTTTATGAGTTACAGTCGATGTTAATTATAATTGTCACCAAAGAGCCAATAATCGTCTGTTATCACAGAGTCTGTTATCACAGACGATTATTCGGAACGGAGAGTTCTGATAGCTAGTACATTTTCGAAGTATGTAGATGAGTGAACGCGAAAATGACATAATTATATTGTTTATATTATAAAAAAATAGAAAGGAAGTTTCATTGAGAAATCATTCAAAAAATAAACTAATATTAAATAAATTCTGTAGCTGTACCCTGCGCCGACGCACCTAGCGGTCTGTAACGGAGAGTTATAGCGGATGAGCCATTTGCCTGTACATTTACAAACCTATTAAATATAAAGTAATGATAGTGATGCTAGTGGCACGTGACACCATATGTTCTGTTAATGTCATATCAGCTGAAGATGCTGTCTTCTAATCTAATGCTGAACATTCAATTCATAAGATTTATAATGGTGGAATTGACTGGCGAAGTGGTTTGAGAACTCTGCCTTTTACGTATATAAAGCAAAATTCAGAATGGGTTTTCCAGGATGGGGTATTTAAAATTTATCTAGTGTACCATAGCCTTTTTTTTATCGAGGAGGAATGCGTTTACGGGCCTTTCCACCACTGGCTAAGTGACGGACGTGTGTGGGGCTCGCCCAGTGACTATATCCTAGGAATACCCACTAAAACACCCTGGCAACTCCATTACTCCTCGGGAGGGTGACTTGAGTTTTGTCAAAGCAATTCCACCCTCAGGCAGCTCAGCCTTACGGCCGGGCTTTGTGATCCTGGATCGGTACGTGGATCCATATCCAGAGTTACTCGGACAATCCTAGACGTGACGGCAAAAAAAAGCAATGACAATCATATTGTCAATCAAACAGTTACAACTATCAATCGAATATCGTATTTGAATACGATTCAGTGATTTCAACAAACTTTGTTATATTTTGTTTCACAGTTGCCTTACTTAGAGATCAAAAGAAAAGCTTCTAATTCAATATAAAGGATGTTTACTATATAAAGACAGTTTGGCGACTCAATGAAATAAAACATCATTTTTCAATAAAATTTGGAGTGCCAAGGTCGTCAGAAACGACAGAAATCTTTAAAAAGCTCACGATACAAAGAAACAGAGCGAATGACGTTTGACAATAGGAAAGAAGTGGCCATAGATTTGAAATAATCTTGTGTTGAGTCTATTTAAAATTAGTATTATATTTTAATTTATGTAAATTATTCCGAAAAATATTAAATACGACTATGAATCAAATCGATCGTTAGTCAATATAACAAGAATTTAGTTTGTATAAACTTATACTAATGTATAAGTTTAAAATATATTGAATAAGTTTAAATTCGCACAAACTTATTGCTACAGCAAATTCCCTATAGTTAAAATAAAAACATTGGTAAGTTTAAATTTTTCGTTTATTTATGTTCACAAATAGTCAGAATTGGACATGGTCCGTCAAGAGGTCATGTACATTACCAAACGTAATATATCCAATCGACTATAACCACAACATTTATGAGATTGATTTAAATTTGTTGCAAGTTTATATCGAAAGGGAAAATCAATCAGACTTTCATTTTCAACCTCAACAAAGTGATTAAACGAATTATACTGATCACACGAGATGCGTCTAAGCGTGGCCATCGTGGAACTGGCATCCGTAACTAGCGCATCATTAACATATGCTATCCCACACTACAAACACGAGAAGTCTGAAAGAATTTCAAACCATGACTTAATTTTTGTCGCATACTTAGGTTCATTATGTCCACATAAAAGCAATGGTAATCTCAATTTTGAATGTATCTTATAAGAAAATAAGGTACAGTTTTCCGATTTAAGTTCCGAGGAGGATTAACTGATAAAAATATGAAAGAAAATATAGAAGTAGTATTAATTACAGGTCAATTCCTTGGATGTGTCAACCCAATCAAAAGGTACGGGCATCTATTCGAGAGGACCAGCGCGGTGGTATGACCCAAACTCCTCACGTATATCACCCATGCAGGAAAGCCTGTCCCCAGCAGTGACACGTAAATAAGTCATTGTTGATGATGAGAAAAACGAGTTGTAGTTTAGTGTCATGACAATAAGTCGTACAATAAGCAACATATAAAAGCAAAATATACATTTAATGAATATAGAATATACGAAATAATTAGAGAGGCTTTTTTAAAGTTAAGCATGCCAACCGTGAGTCAATCCAGTCCTTATTTTTGGCCATACCATTGAACTCTTCAATAATACGCTTTGTAATTGGTTTCTGACCGAGGTTGGACCTGCAAGACTAAGCTACAAGAACATTAAATCTCAATGCACGTGGCAGCTTAAAGGATGCTTCAAGTTTTGCGTCAATGACGCCATTCGATATCTTGTGAAATATATGTCAATAAAGTCTATATGTCCAACACAGGTGGTCCACCTGATAGAAAGTGCTTAGTTATATTTCGACTACCATAATATATTGCTAATCATAACGAAAGTAAAAAGCAGATGTCTAATTAGGACTCGTGGAACTGACCATAAATAATCAAACCACCTAATTTAAGTACGAACAAAACAACTTTTGCCTACTTTCTGTTAAAAGCCATTGAAACCACATCGTTTTGGATAGAGTAATGATTAAACTACTCGAAAGATGTGTTTACATGTGTGCGAAACTAATTTTAAAATAGAATAGAATATATCTTTATTGTACATCAGCCAATTCAAGAAGAGAAATACAATTGTACAGAGGGCGACCTTATCGCTAAAAGCGATCTTACGATCGACCCTTAGAATGAACTGAATTAAAGATAATGTACTTGAGGAAAGTCGGTGACGTATAACGAATACATACATGATAAAAGTAATTACAAAACAAATATTAAATATATACATACATAGGTACTTACTTAATGATAGCATCTACACTTCATAATACATAATTATATAAATATATATCTATTAAAATACATATAATCACAAACTACTAAGGAAGATGTTGTCTCAGTACAATTCAAGTATCAACAAACAATATTCCTCTTTTATTCCTATGTTCTTGTTCTATTTAATACATAGCCTAAAAGGTTTATCTTTATAATATCTTTATCGTCTTTATCGTTAAATGATATCGTCTGTTCTCTACAAGCCAGGCGTAAGGTTAAGCTACTGTCAGCAACCGAACGGAACCTCACGCACCACTTGGCAGACCCGGTTGTTGTAACACTCATTATCTACTATTAACCACTGAACCATAAGGGACATGGTCCAGTTTTGACATAGATAAACACTGCTTGCAGATACGTAAACTGAATTCGATCTAAATATAACACAATTTAAAGTTCATTATCAATCTTCAAATATACGTTAATAGTGTTATATTATCAGGGTATTTATATCTTGTCAACTTTGATATAAATGAAGCTGTCTCATTCAAAATACAACGTGTGAAAGTGACAGAAAATTGAAAATTTATGTCAATAGTGCAATTCCGCGGTAACCCACAATATGAGTTATTAAGAAAGATTTTATGGAGGAATATTATTTTTAGCCAAGAATTAAATGGAACCCACATATCTTGCTGGCGCATGTGTGATATTTATTTAATTTGTGCAAAATAACACACATCACCAAACGAAGTCCGTATGCCTTGAAAAGGGACTGAATAATTATAAATTAAATATTTTTCATGACAAACAAGCTCCATCCAAGCAAATCTCCTTATGTAACAATTTCATGAAAACCATTATTCAGTTCCTGCTCAGCTATTTTTATGTTTTAAATCACATTTTTCTGATTTGCCAAGGTCTAAGCTAGCACTGTAAGCATAAGTAGATATTATTGCCTTATCTGTCATGCTGCTTGAAAGAGAAATATGATTATACTTATAGCAGGTGTAAATCTTCAGAGATCTTCATCAGACCCCTACTAAATCAAAATAGATCTCCTCGGGAGTCTATTCTTTCAAACAAAAGAGAGAATTGTATCAATCCACGTCTGATATAAATGTTCCAGGGTCTGTAGATTAGGAATCCGGATTCCTAATCTATTCATTTTTGGATTTATCTTCATTTACCATCAATTGAGATGAAAGCCAAAAGCTACCCCGTTAACAATATATAAAATACTAGTAAAAATATAGATAAACAAAATAAAAATGCCTACTGATGAATACACAACGTCTTCTTCGAATCGGCTAAAAGCAACGGGTTCTTTATTTATTTAAATGACATTAATCTTTAAGAGATTCTAAAACCAATCAAGTGAGTCGTGATCCAACTAGAATCAATTGCTTCAGTATTTCTAGACTTAAACACCGAATAATGGTATCGTCTGGCAGAGTGATTACATAATTATACACATATTACGTACCTTGACACTTAGTAATAAGAGTCGTTTTTGTAGTAAAGTGTTACATCTAATTGCCGATTCCCCGTGTTTGATATCCATGAATTGATGTTTAGAAATGAGGGCGATTATCATTTACACATTATAAAGAACGTATATTAATTTAACATTTAGAGCAAGATTTAGCCCTTGACACATCAAGTTAGATTTAAGCTAAAACTATATTTAATAATTGGACCTTATAATTTACTCTCAGAATGATACAACCGTGTGAATTAAATTGTATAATCGTAGATACTGCTATTAATGGCGATCTTGTGACATTCACTTAAACTAAAATTAAGTTATTTGCCTCCTTTTCATTCCAATTGGATAACTTTTTTAAACTACATTATTTTTGACTGTTTAGTGTTTTCAAGTCGGATTTTAGTTTTGTTAAACAATAAAGTTAAATAAAACCCAAGAACGCAATCCATCAACTTTTCCCCAACCCCATAACAGATCAAAATGAACGACTCGTTAACGATTTCCACACTCTTCCACATTAACAGGAAAACTGAACCGGATACTCGTAAGGATGCTGTGGTATTTACTTTCTAGGACTAAGGGCTTCCTGTTTGAAGCCACCCTGCCACACCAACCATACTTGAAGTGAAACCAGTCCCCATTACTTATGGCTAGAGACTGTACTTGAATCATCGTCATTACTTAGGTATTTTATTTACTGGATAAAATTTTAGGCGTGGCAGACTTCTCCTTTTTATAACTAAATTTAATGAGTGATTGGGAAGCAGGTAGGCGTTGATAATGGCTACGACACAGTTTTGCTAACCAATGTAGTCAATATCGTACTATATATTTAGACATCACATTGTAACTATATCAGCTGTTGTACGGCACAGTATCAAATAAAATAATTCTACTGCATGGCTGTAAAATTATTTTCCTTATAATAATTCGTGAATAGTTATGAAAAATCTAAATTTGATTGACTGCTAAGTATATTACAATTTGCTGGAAGTTTTTGAATTGTATAATTTTAACCATTATTATTAATATTGAGCTAATAACTCAATACTTTCAGTATTTTAATTATTTTCTTCAATCTTTACTTTCATAAGAGTATGTAATGTAACTAGACTGGAATAATGAATATAAATGAATGAATGAATTTTGAATTTAATCATCATATATGTTTTTTGGCAACAATACAATATTATTAATATTAATTAGACTTACTTTTGAACGCCAGTTTGGTGAGAATAAAGCGTATATTTCGCCTGTCAACGCTTGAAATCAAGCATGCTTAAAAAGTCACATAAAATATTTACAATGTAGACTTGCTTTTGCGAAACAATGGTTTCTATTCTGCTGAATTCTTTTAAACTAAAATACGTAATATATTTACCTCTTTCTTATCCCAACTAACGAATACAATGACTTTAGGAACGTTAAGTTCGTTGACTCTTAATGATCTAGAGACTATTGAATTGTTTTATTTATAGGACACTAATATAATAAACACTCTATCGACAATATCGTTTATTTCAACCAGATTTCATAAAGAATATTAATAAACCAAATAATGTAGACACCGCTCGTCTACCTTTATAAAAGAATTGTATTGAACTTAAATTTAATTGTAGTTAGTGCACTACAAAATATTGGCTATTGTGCCTTTTAAACACTTCTTAATAGTCATTTAAAACATTCTATTTGAATAGGAAATCTAATATTATTTCAAATAGAATTTAGTTCACAATCTCTTCGCTCAAATCAAAACTTTACGTCATTATCACTCAAAGGCAATTAACAACAAAAAGAAACCCATACAAATGGCTGCGATCGTTAGATAAACCATAGAATATCTATTGTTTGAGAGATGTATAAATCTGGATATCTTTATGTCTGTCTGTTTGCCGTTAGAGAATAGGGCTGTGAAAGTGAGTGGTAGAAAGTAACCTTAATACAGATGCAGCGAATGCAAGTTGCAGCGCGAAAACCTTAATGGACAAACATTCCAATAGGGCTGCTGTTACGAACTGGCTGAATATGAGCTAAATACGCCTTCTTACTTTCCTTTTGTTTATGTGTTTTGATTTACGACAGCTAGACTGTCAGCTTTGATTGGTGATTTTAAGTGTTATATATGCTCTAAGTTCTTGTTATTTATTATTTAAAAATAAACCCTTCTTCCTTGTAACAAGCTCCTTTTTTATTTATAGTCAGTAATAGCTGCCATCGTTTTACGCCATTTTTATTTACATATAAGGGACAAGGGACATCACAGGGTTTATTTGTACAAATTCAGTTTCTTACAATAAACGACAGTACAGACAATCTGGATTGCTCTTATCCACACATTTAATTTCAATGCAATTAATCTTGTTATAGTAATACTTACGTTGTTTACAATAAAGACTAAGTAATTAGTTTATACGCAAAAGCAAGAATTATAATTGTGAAATCATATTTAGATTCTTAATGAAACCATAGACAATTTTAAAAGACATATAGTTATGCTAATCTACATTAACGTTGAAAACTTATTAAATATTTTCAAATTCACTTGGTGTGACAGATATCCTTTTTACAATCACATTGAGGAAACGAGATAAATTACACTGAATTTTTGGTTTAAAATCTCTACTTTGGAATTAAACTCCTTACAAAATACATCAAGTGGTATTTATATTATTGGGAGTCTAGCCGCTTAGATTTTAACAATTATTTAGAACTCATTATTTAGCTCTCATGTTAAAAATCTAAATATGAGTCTAAGACCTCTACAATATCTATAGCTAAGTATATTAGAGAATCGATCAGTCTTTTTATTATCATTTTGTATTAGTACAACCTTCTGTACAGATTAGACAAAGTCACGTGTTCATTTAAATATCTACGGTTTTTGGGTAAATGTTAAGCGCTAAATTGTTCCTAGACATCATAAATGTTTAGTAAATAACCCAAAGCACTAACTTAAGCTTTCTAAATTTTCGTTCCGTACGTATATAAATACGCTCTCTGGAGAGAAAGAGAGAAATATTATGTTATATATTGTATAGTGATTAGATCATATTATGATATTATATAAAAGATGAAATTAGTGTAAACTTGTTGGTTATAATAAGAGATAAGATAAAAAAAGATCAACGTAAGTATTTTTTAAATTGATAATACAAAAACGTAATGGTGCCTTAGTCTCTTCTATACTACCAATCAATATAGTATTATTTATTATTCCTCTTATTCCTTTCTTCCTTAACTTTTGATGCAGAATTTTTATCTAAAAATAAAATTCACACTATATATAATGTTTCTAAAAAACTCAAAATATTGGTCTCAATAGTAAACAGGGCAGAGCAAAAGTGTGAAATTGATTGACACTTGATCTCCTGAAAAGAATTGGACTGTAAAATGTAATACCATTATTAATTTATAATTTAATGGTGATGACGTCTTTTATTGAGTGTTAAAAACGTATATGGATATATGTTATCGACTAGAATGCATTTATTACGTGAAATGCCATCGACACTTCTCGTGTTAAGTCGATATTACTCGTTCACTCAGGCGAGAACTTCATACACTCGTTCATTTATTTCAGCATCATTTTGGAAGTGCTAATTAATTTCTTACAGAAAATACCAGTCGAAAAAGCCAGTTTCTTGCGATTTCAATATTGTTTTCTGCAGCTAGAGATTCCTAGCTAGCCATTCTAGATAAAGTTACCCGATAAATGCGCTTATTTAATGTCAAATTACAGTAAGTACTACACGACAAAACGCTTGAAGTATATAGCTATTATGTCTTATATCATTTGATATTACTTTTAATTACCTCAATTAGAAAATAGACAACGATTTCTAATTACAATAATCAAATTAAGTGATAAAATATCCTAATAATAAGTATTTCTATTTTCGAAACTTGAGATGACACCACTTATCCTTTTCATGTTTCGTTAGAATAAATAGAAAACACAAACTAAAATTATATTTAAAAATATTTATGATAAGCTAAACTTATTTTTATAAATTTCACTTTAACAGTTCAATATATATTAACAAGATTAACGGATTATAATTACAACTGTTTAGTATCGAATCTTCTCCACAAAAGGTCTCTCTTAACTAATTTCTACTGTGCTTAATACCTTTGCTATAGTCATAAATATATTAAATTTATAGCAAGATCTAAAGACCATTCCACAGCCATAAACCAATTTAATACCTACCTAACACTACACTAAACATGAAACATTTTTCAATAACTTTTACTCAGTAAGTAATTTTATGACTTTCAATTATTTTTAATGTTTCTATTAAATAAACAAAATGAATCTTTCCCAGCAATAAATCAAAGATGAAAACTAATCTTATGAAACCAGTTTTGAATTACAAATAACTTTAAATTGGCAGAAATATTTAAACTTTCGCTTCTCTCACCGTGTTATATATGTAAATAGACATAGTCAATTCTAAATGGGTATTTTATATATTCCTAACGAGAATTGTATATTATAGACTTACTTATTCGAGAATCATTCCGAGATGACCTCACTTCGCTGGAGATTTTTGTTTTGATGATTGCTATAAATATGAACTTTATTATATCACAAAAATCAAGTTATGTCATTTATATGTTTATGGATGACATCAAACTTTTTTTATACGTTTTACTGACCTGGATGCAAGTCCTTTAGGCCATTTATTAATAAGAATGGCTTGGATTTTACTTCTTCTAAATCATCACAAGTTTTGGATTGTCGATTTAATATATTTGTACAGGGGGACGAAAAATCTTTTGTCTTTGAGGTAATCTTGTAAGCGGCGGGGGATAGGGATTCATTATCACTGTCATTTTGATGAATACAAATGTCATTGATGTCACTTGCTAGCACTAACCGTTGAAGTAAAAAATTGTCAGCAATTAAAAACCAGATGATCATTATCTCCAACTGCGGAGTTACATTATGCGCAAATATTATTCTGAATAATAATCAGTCTTGCAAAATGATAGTCTCTTGTATCTGATAGCTACTTCACAGATTATAATCTATATTTTTAAAACGTATCTGTAACCACATGAGTGCCTCACGTAATCATTTGTTGCATTTAATTTATATATTTATCGTAATGCCCTCTGCATTATAATATGCTATAGATTAAAAAACAACGTTAAAACTTTATTTCCATCACTAATATGCTAAAATTAAAATGTGTTTGACATTTGATATAAGAGTTGACACACATACAAAGGTTTAGCTGTTTGACATTGAAGACACAGTAACACCTTATTATACACCTCAATATTATTAGCATACGACCTAGTTTTGATCACCATCACCTGCGAGTGTTAACGACCCCGAATATAAAAAGAATGACGCCAGAATGACGACCGATCAGCAATGACGAAAGCTTTCTCCTGCGAGAAAGTAATCGGCCATGTTGCGCGCCATCTTAACTTTTTTGAATTCTTAACTTTTTAATCTGTGTGGCTAATACCGGAGCGTTTTGTTCATTCATGTTGTACATTTCGTTTTGTTAATTAAAGTTATTATTATTTATAAGTACTAACGCTACAGTTAATAATGTTTTTGCTTAAATGGGATTGTGTGTATTATGTGCGTACAAAAGAGAGTTCAAAAGATGCATGCACTAATCAAACTGAATTTCTGTTCTACTTTATATTCTTCTTTATAATCCGAACAGAAAAGGACAGATGACCGGTGACAAACTTTGATATTTCTATAATAGACATTTCGAAAGCATATATTATATACATTCCGAGATTCAAGTAAGTCAAAAGTCCACTAAACTAAAATTTCTAAAAGCCGTTCTTTCAACTTCTTATTGAACTAAAATGAAAGAGAGGCAGATTGATAAATTATTTTAAATTAAATAAGAAAAATTGCTAAATTCTGAAAATAAAAGGAATAACTACATTGTATTATGCAAGTACAAATCACACGCAATTCAAGGTCCAGTTTTGTTCATATCGAGATGTGAATAAAGAACTTATTTTACTCTACAAGAGCTGTTTAAAATGTTAAAAAAGGAACGCCCACGCATATAGACGTCTGATAATTGTGATTCCGTGAAATATTCAACCGTAATGGCAAATAAGTAATAAGTTTGAATCAAAGCCAGTTTTGCCTGTGAAAAAGTATATACCTTGTTATTGAAATACCAAGTCCGCTACTATTTGGTAACCAAACGTTGTTTTTGTGAGAGATATTAATTATCGTTATTCAATCAGATTCATGACTATTTTGCAATTTTATAAAGAAAAAACTATTCGAATTTCACAAAATATTAAAAGCCAGAGCCTTCAACCACGATGACCGATATTGCGCAAAACAAAAATATGCAAACTATTTGTAGCATCGCCGTTTTCAAGGACCATTGCGCGGCGATGAAGCGACTCTTGTGATATCTTCCAAAATATCTTCGAAGTGGAACGGATAATATCGTATATTCTACATCATGTTGAGACATACCTTTGATATTGGCAAAGCCACATCCTCAATTCGCTTACCTGAAATATTAAAAATGTCATCATTAGTTTTTAAGGAATTTAAGTATGGATTAAGATCAGTTAGTAAAATAGTACTACTAGAGTTGCGAAAACAATTGTTTATCGATACTATTTATTTATTTATTAAGTACTTCATTGTATGTACATAGCAACATCATACTAAAGAAGAATAGGGTTTTTATTCTATTTTATATGTAATTTAATGTGTATTTTTAAAATGATCTTTTTACTAGATGTGTCGAATTTTTATTCGATAAATAAAAACAACAACAATAATTGTATGCTTGTGTGCGTGTCATGTCGCGTAAAACCTTCCAGTATTGGCTAAAAATTTGACAGCTTAGTTAATATAAAGCATTATAAGCGTTTATATTCTATGTTAATATCCAAAGAATTGAGTTTTCTTTTACGCATTCAGAAACACATTATAATTACCAGATGACAATGGACAATGTTAAGCGATGAGGAACAAAATCATCATATTGAAATACGCTGTCACGTATCGCGTGATGATATTCACAATATTTTTTCTTTAAACTCGTGACTTACCTCTATTTCCTGGGATCGTCTGTATTCACGTAATAGCAATAAATAAAGTCATCTAGCTATTTTAAGTGAACCTTTTGTAAACATTTAACATTTTGTACAAACTTGTGAACATTTTGTATACAATTTTTTTGCTGTTGGTGGCTTCGCCCACGTGACCTTCCTCTAGGTCACGTGGGCGCCTTATAAAAATAAACGCATTTTTCATGAGCAAACGATATAATCATTATCATCATCATATCAGCATAGGCCTCCCCAAGATTCTCCGAACTGTGCGGTGTTACGGTCTAACAATATTGTTGTGTTATTAATTTATACTGTCATTGACATTAAAAAAAAATAATTTCAAAATTTTATGAGTCCAATTCGAAATCTCATCAAAAATGGTCAAACTCAAAACGGAATAAGGTTGAATAATACATCTAAATTGTATCTAATACACGTATAAAACAGGGTCAATAACATAGGCAATAGTGCACCTTAAATTGTCGTGACAGTACAAATAAAATATCAGCTGAATTACATTAATTTTCGCCGAAGTTATGTATTTAGAGTTTTATATTTAAAAAAAAATTTAAACCACTGTAAATGGAATAATCTTTAATCTTGATCTACTCTGTACGGTATTACGGACAATTAAATACAAATTTGAAATGAAAAGAAAGTTTCCATTGAAATTTAAATCAACTGATTTGACACAGATAACACAAAATTATAAACACAACATTATCGGCGAAATAATCAAGAGAGGAAATTTAATTCTATGCGAATTAGCGCTGACATTGATCTAGAAATAAGCATCGAGAGATAAAATGTCAAAGTCATCGACCATTCCAAATTTTTAAAGCTTTAAGGTATCTGCCCATTAGAGCGTATCAATATTACAGCAAAAAAAAAAGTCTATTACAATTATTTGTTCATCCTTACTATGTAAAAAAGACCCAAAATACAAATAATATATACTAAGAGTATTTGTAGTTTGGGGCTATTTAATCCTTTTCTTAAAAGATATATTGCGACTTGCTACCAATAGGTTAAAATAATTCCTTGATATGAGCACTATTCAAAAACTTTAGGATTTTCCCAGCTTCAAGGGATTTAATTTCATGTGTCTCCCCAGATGAAAGCTTCCTATATGGATTAGGGGTCCATTAACATAGGAGGTGCATTGGGGTTTCACGCTCCTGTTCACAATACTTACAGACCTCAGAATCAGTAAATCTCATATTATATACACAGTAAATGACTCGATACCACCTGATGATAAACAGTAGAGGAGTCCATATGTGAAGATAGCTAGTGAAGCATACGACAGGGCAGTGGCCCTAGCCACCCTTACCTTTCCGGCCCAAAAAGTGCTTTTTCACGCCTCTTTTAAAGGAACCCATGTTGTAAGAAGGAGGAAATACGTGTGCTGGTAAAAAATTCCATGCTCTAGCTGTGCGACAGAGAAAGGAGTCACAAAATCTCTTAGTGCGTAAAGTAGACGTGGCAACAGTGAAGGGTGTACGTATAGTATAGGCGTGTAGTATACGTGTCTGTTTAGTTTGTAATGTCCTGATAAATTCCTAAACAGTGTGTCAGAGTTGCACAGTAGCCTTGATTAGATAGATTAGATTTATTAAAGATTAGATTACTTTGAGGGTGTCAAGCCCGGCGTCCTTGGTCACGGTTCTAAGGACTCTTGTATGAGTTTGCTTTAGAGAAATTATGGCCTGGTTCGTTAACATGCCACTGAAAGGTACTGGGCCTATCTGTTCTCTCTGAGTCCAAGATCTAGCCCATTGGCCTATTAATTGTCTATGACACCAGAGTCCCCAGGAACCCATCATAGAGTAGTTCTGCATTTGCGTTTATAGCATTAATCGCTGCTTGACTATCATAAAAGATGGATATTCTTCGATTAACGTAGTTTCGTTCGCGGTTTGCCTGTACACGTCCGATGATTACTTAGACTTCCATCTGAAAAATGATAGCATATATTCCAAGATTTTATACTCGTACTAAATCTTGGTCCGACTCCACACCCTACGGTATTGCCCATGTTGGAGCCGTCAGAAAACCATGTAAGGTATCTAGTTTCCAACGGATCATTTGTAAATCTACATTATTTTGCATAAGGAGTCCATAAGTACAATTTTCCAGAATATGTTTTAGGCGCAAAAATATATATAAATAATCATACTTGTATTATACCCGAGTAATTATGTTTGGATTAAATTTCTGCCAATTGGACTAGACAAATGTTTAGGCACCCTGTTTTCATCAGTTTCTCATACAGGTGACTGTATTGGCTTTTAACGCGAAAGAAAAGTTCAATGACCTCAACTCACTAAAGTAACTAAATGTTTCTGATATTTGTTACTGTGGACAACTAGCGTGAAACCTCAGTGTATCCAATGCGACTTTGACCTCTCCACAAAGCCTTCATCTGAGGAGAGACAAAATGAATCCATATAAATTTAAAACCCTTGTTTTATGAAAGATCTTAATATTTATGGTGCCCACATGCTTTACTTATATATATTTATTAAGCTACTAGCTTGGTGGCAAATCCGAATAGATTTTTTTCTAGAGTTTAATTTGTCATATTTGAAAACCAGTCCATATTTCAGAACCTAATGTGGAATTTTAAAGCATTTACCGTTAAATGGTTCTTATAATCGAATACAGACATGTTGGCTAGATTTTGATAAACTTTATCAATTTCTACCACTTCCATAAGAGCCAATTTCGCAGTGACATGTAACGTATTATCTCTAGTCATCAGTACTGCATATAAAACAATCTAGAATAATAAACAGTTAAAACTGTACTAAAACTGATTCAAATTACAAAATATTGGAAACTATTTTAAAAAGGAAAAACTCCCACATCTATTCACTCGATAATCGTCAATGCAACAAATCGAATGGCCTTCTCGAATAGAACGAATTCGTACTGAACAATAATAATTTAGAAGAGTCTACAAAATATGTGTAAATTTATAAAATTGTAGTCAACTAACCAAACCAGAAAAATATGAGATGACATTTCTAATAAAAAACTAATCTTAAAAAAGACTTCAGCATTTTATAACTCATAAATTATTTCAACAACAGACAAAACTGTGCTTGTGTGTGTGTGTTGTGTGCACTTGTGCTGTGCTGTGTTATTTACTTTAATAAAAAAAACTGTTGATGCATAGCTTGTGTGTTGAATAATATATTTTCAATTTATTAAAAAAATACGAATTACTGTCTGCAAATTATATTTATTCGTAGTTTCTACTAACAAATGTAAACGAAAAGAAAAAGGGCAATCGATATCGATTAATCTCAATCGAATCGAATCAAAGTCTCAGCATACCAACACGGAATAGCCCTCTACACCTTTCGATGGTATCTGACGCGAGAATGCCGCTCCCACAGTGAAAGTAAGTGAAAATGGACCCTTACGAATCTTCACGAATATTTTCGTTCGTATTGACAGGTCTACGAACAAACATCAAATTCGGAGAGAATAACTTTTACCGTATTAAAATAGTCAGTGGATTCGTTTTGGCTTTATTCATTTATATGGGCATTATATACTATTATTGTTATACCTCGATATTATGTCTGCTTTGTATGAACTAATATAGATAGATATTTTTTCTTTAGTAGGCTTTACACGCAACGATCTGATTTTAACAGTTAAAGAAATGAAAACCGGCGTTTTGTATTTAACTGTACTCAATAGTAACCTATTTTATCAATATCTTCTTTTTTGACTAAAGAAATAGATAAAAAAATGATAACCCAGCGTAATCATCTAATTAGCGATAAGGTCGTGCTTTGCACAAAATTGGTAAGCTATTTTGTGTTTCTTTTAGATTTAGTTAATGTTAAATTAAGATAAATTCTATTCTATTCTGTTCTTAATCTAACCAAACCACCTAAGAAAGAAATCGAGCACCAATATCTCAATGCTCATCAAATGTGAACTGTAGGAATAGTGCTGTTCAGTTCATTTTAATTTTTTCAATTCAATTATTCTCAGAGAGTATTGGTGCCCCTTTTAATTATAATTAATCCTTATAGAAACTCACATTAATGGCATTTCTTGTGTGTTCGTATGCAAGTAGGCACGATTTTCACCGCTACGAACGCCGTAACTTTCTTTCTTATAACTTAGAGGTATCTAAGTACTTAATAATGGTCGTAATCTTGAGACTCTAATGTTCTAAAAACTTATTAGTTTCGGGTCATTAACTTTGATAGTGTTTTATGATATGAATCATTTTGAACCATGTAACAATGGGAATATAATGGATCTGGAATTTTATAAATTTTGATGTTTCTATACAATTACATTTTAAAAGGTAAAGCGTGTGAAATTAAACAATTTCATTACTAGGTAATTTAATCATTTGAAGCCTTTGATTAAAAGAAATTATATAATGCATTGTAGCGTTACGGTGTAATAGGAGGGCGAGGTAATAAGGCAGCGATTGACGTCACTATGATGTGTTTTATTTGTAAAGTAAAAAAAGTAAAGTAAAAAAGGGCTTTGTAAAAAAACAATATAAAACTAAACACTAAATATAAAAAGGTCAAAAAATTCTTTTCGAATTCGCCAAAAGAAGAAACGTATTCCTCGTCAGCCCATAATATAATAAGTCAGTTTGTGATTGACCTTATCATGCTTAATAGGAAAACTACACCAAAGTTTTCTCTCTGAGAGCGAAATGAAGACCAATCTCTACAAAATAAAAACTGTTACTGTGTGATGTTATAATTAACGTGTTAAATAATAATAACAATGAAGTCCTTGACCGTATCTATCCAGACTGCTAACGGATCTACAACCATATCTATGCGCAATAAAGTATAAAATTAACAGCAGAAACTATCATAGTGACAAGTTACCTGTAATAATTTATAATTCTTTTTGAATGCTAGTAAAAAATATACCTACAGATTATAATAAGAACACGATGCAAGTAACTCAAGCAAGCGTTTAGTTGCAGATTCCCACGACATACTAGCGTTCACGCCCGGCTGCGCCTGCGCAACCGTGCTATACGGATTACATGGAATTAGCGTGATTTAATCAGACAAACATTTTTTTAATATGCTGCTAATTACAATTAACATTGTTTTTCGTTTTCAGTATTATGTTCTTGAAGTTTTCAATACCATTACAATTAATTATATCACCTTACAGTCATATATAGAAACATTACGGGACGCATACAATTTTTTAGAGCAATTAAAACATTCATTAAATATTTAAACTTATTCCTGGAATTATACTTTAATTACAAATAATTTTTAAACGTGTCCCCAACTACAAGCCCAAAGAAAACTTCTCACTTAACAACTCACAAGTCATTATCGACCCTTACTAAGAACTAAATAATTAAGAGTCATTTCACACTAGCTTGACAGACCTACTGACCTTACGGAAGTGTCCGTAATTAATTTAAAGACGAACGAACAGTCATACTTTCTATGTAAATAAATTTACGTACACAAATGTTTGAGCTTGTCGTATTAGGGTCAAGTTTCATTTACTTAGACGATGTTATTGCCGAGGGATGTTATATTGTAATTTACCGTAATTCATACAAAATTTGAAATGCGTGATTATTTAATGGGTTGCATCATTTGCTCATATTATTCTAGAATCATATTGCTATCATATCATATTAATACACTAAATTGTTAAAACTTTATCAAATTAAAAATTGTTTAGAAAAATGTATTAGATATAAATCCCTTTATGATTTTAATTATGAAAATAAGACTCAACCACAAATTAAATTAGTACCTTTTTAAATCGAATTCTTCGGACACTCACTTCCTACAAAATGGCGACCTCCGAACAACCTTAATCAATAATTTGATACGGTTGTTGAACCATGTGATCTTGATATATCAGTGCAACCAATTATTTCCTGCTGACCTTAAATATTTTAGTATGTCCACTCACAATAGGGGAAGAAATTAAATAGACGCTTTCTGAAGGTCTGTAGGAAATCGACCAATGTACAACATTAACACAACGAATTCTAGTGTTAAGATTTGTTCATTCTTCCAAATTATAATATAACCTCCTTTAAAGAAACCTTCCTTGAAGGTTCAGGCAAGAAAAAAATCACAAGGTCAGCAACACGCAGTGATACCGCATGGACATTGCAAGCGTACATTCTTGGACTCCGGAACCAAGTGTCTTCAGGAGCACCGTTATAAAAATATATAGTGTGGCCCATAATTATAAAGATAAAAGCTTAAAGTTTAAAGAATACTAGAGATTTTGTAAGTTGTATACTTGCAGCTTTGGGTTTCATCTTACTTGATGGTAAATGAAGATAAAGCCGAATTTGGAAGCGAACTACACCTGGTTTCCTCAACCACAGAGGAACTGGCTATCTTACCTCCAAATACTGGAACACAACAATGCTAACATTATTGTTATCAAGGCAGACTTAGCTAACATGAACTGGATAAAAGCTAATCCAAGTAATCCAAGCAATGGAAGCCAGCTACACCCAGATTCCTCATGTCTAACTATCAGAACATAACAAAGCTGTTGATATTATTGTCGTGGCGCTAAACTTTAATAACATTTAGAAAAAGCCTACCAAATCGAGGAAAGAATTTCTGCCCCACAGGAAATCAAGCCCCCTAGTGCTGTAACAGCCACTAGACAACAGAGGTGAAAATTAATTAGATAACACGCATTACCAACCCTATTCAAAATCATTAAGGTGATGCTCCTGCGCACACTCCACCATAATTAATCCAAGAATAAATCTTTTAATATTGGTTTACTTTTCAATTAATAAATTAATGCTATTACATGACAATAAAAAAATGAATGGAATTCTGATAACATCAAATGATATAACGCAAAAAGCCATTGTTAATAAATTACCGAACAATCCGACTTTATTATGTCATAGTTATATGACAAAGACGTGTGCGCCGAGTATGGTAAGCAGTGTTGCTATTGACTAGGGAATAACAAAAGAATGGCCACACGTGTGAATGA
Source organism: Acentria ephemerella (assembly GCA_943193645.1). Classification (NCBI taxonomy): domain Eukaryota; kingdom Metazoa; phylum Arthropoda; class Insecta; order Lepidoptera; family Crambidae; genus Acentria; species Acentria ephemerella. The sequence goes on along the minus strand of OW971899.1, from coordinate 4,995,491 downwards.
GAGCATGCCCGACTGACCTTTCGCACCCTAGCAACATTGTTATTGAAAATTAACTTTTTAAGAAGGTCCTGAATATCGGAAATGGACATTTTATGACTAAATTTAAAGAGTAAACATTACCGAATTGATACATAAGGAAAATAGCAAAAAATATCGATGTTACATTAAGTGGACATTTTATGATGTAAGGATTTTAAAAGGTACATATTAAGATATAGATTTGTAATAAAAGAAACTTTATAAAGTAGATATTTTAGGAATTGATACAGAAATGTTAAGAAGTGGACATTTAGGTGATTGGATGTTAAAAGTGTTAGATAGTAAATCTAAATTTAACATCAGTGCCTTCATTCCCTTCTCGTATTATACATAGAAAAAGGTAGATAAACTATGTAAAAACTAATGTTATACAGTTTTAAAGAAATTGTTTAAAATTTTAGAAGACTTGAAAGAAAATGCTTCCAATAACCTTACATTGCGCTAATTATGATCGTAAATTGAAGTCACCCTTCTAAATACCACGTGATATGATAGCTGTCTCTTTCAGAGAACGACTGTAGTTAAATTTCGATTTAGAGTGTGTACTTATATTCTGAAAAATATTCTAAATCCAAATTGTCATATTTTTCTAATTTTATTGAAATAAAAGATAAGCCTCGCGTTGTTTGGTTTAAGAGAATTTACTGCATTAGACCTGCAGTAAATTTACTAATAGTAAACATTTCAATGATTCTTTTTCGTTTATCGTATATTTTAGTAGTTTCTTGAGTGTACTTTATCAAAAAATTTACACTAATCCTATCCCTCTACTAGCCTCACTTTCACAATCATTGATGAAAGGTCGCGCTTGGTTGTGTGCGTACGTGTATGTGTGTGAATAGGTGCGTTTGCGCATCAATGCTATCAACTTTCTAATTTTTAGGGTTCCATAATGAATTTTGGGTAGTAACGCAATATTTTCTGAAAGTTGCAAGACAAGTGTGCAATATGACTTTAAATTAATTTATCTACCAAAAAGGTCGTATAATTATTCAACTCAAATTTAAAAAAAAAAGTGAGATAAAGCGTAACACAAGGTAATACTCAGAATCCCTAGTTTGAGTTTAAAATATGTCGCGACGTATCGATATTAGTTGCGTTTAGCTGAGTAATGTATATAAATCCGAAAGTAGGCATAAGGTATCTAGTTTTTAATATTAAAATTGTTTATTTAGTATTCACATAAAGGTTTTTCACAAACAAAAGTATTTACCAGTTTTTGAACAACCGACGATCCATTAGCTCCATGTTATCATTTTCCAGATTTAACATAATAACACTTCAATAATATACGTAACTATTTAATCTAAATACAAATTGGTTTTGAGAAGAATAATTTAATGAACAACGGTGATTGTATGAACCAAAACAGTGAAAGTGAAATCCATCACTTAGAACTTATTAATTATTGCTCTTACGAGACTTAAATGCGTTCTTCCATTGATATTAGTATCTCTTTTTAATATATTCAACGCAGACGCAGTACGTCTTAAGTCGCCGGAACTAGTTACAAGGTATAATTTACTTTTTGTCTGGTACACAGCACTTAAAATTGTAGACATTTATATAGCTACGTTTTATTTATAAAGGAAAAATATCCATAATCCAATAAAACTAACCTGTCAAGACGTATAATGCAAAAAATATTATTTGGCCACTGTCTCAAGTATCCCGGAAGTACATCGAGGCTCAATAAATTAAGTACCAAAAGTAAATAATCATCTATATCTCTGACTGCCTATAACTAAACTGAGATTTGAACACGGAGCCTCTGATTTCAACCGCTTTTACTTCAAGTGTCTACTTAAGTTGTCTCAAGCATTACAGTATTTAAAAAAATCGACTTAATTACCATCCATATAAAATAGGATTTAGATGTACCAACACATAACTTAAACTATAATTTAAAGACTCATGATCATACAAAACGCAATGTATAGCCCTCTAATAAACGGGAATCAACCCCAAGAACTTATATTTTATCTACAGGGTTCATAAATCGGATAGACTCATATATTGTAACTATAATATATTAAAACACACTTTTTACAATAGTTGTCGACTCCTGACCAGGAGCACAGATGATACATCCAAATGACCATAGATTAGAAACAATGGTTATAGAACATCTTATGTATTGACTTATTGTAACATGCAATAAAGAATTTGAATTTGAATAAATAGTATAAGGAACAAACAAACGATAAGTGTACGTGTGTACAAGCTAATCTATAATGAAAGTTATGACACATAAACGTAATATTCAAAGTTTTTATAAAAACTATAATTCTATTCACATAACGGCTGTTATCGAATTTTTCAGTGAGCTAATGTTACCGAACTCCGATATGCCGATTAAATTACTTATTAGTTTTTGAATAAACCTTTTTACTGCAAATGGAAATGTAAATACGATTCCTGGATATTTGAATTTACATCTTTTTAAGAAAGTGTGGTTATAATGGTAATTTTCTTTTCAGTTACGAAGTATTCTTTTTTTTTAATTAACGAATTTGTGTTATTGATTCTAAATTGTTATCTAGAATCAATAAATTGAATTCCACATATAGTTTTTATGAGAACAAGAAAAATGTCAACCATGACCGAGAAAAAATACACGTGTTTATCACACAAACTGTCCCGTCCAGAACTGGAACCCGGGATCCTTGGCCGAGTAGTTAGGGGTACTCACTACTTCGCCAGCAGGTCGTAATTATTTAATCAATAAGTATTATTAAATAATTATGACCTGTTGGCCTTATATAGATTTTTTTTGTCTTAATTCAAAACTGAAGGGAGCTTTGACGTATGTATTTTAGTTATGTATTTCTTCCGATTTCTCCATCAACTGTATACCGATTTGAAAAATTATTTTTTTATAGAGTAATCTTTTGAGGAGTTCTACTATTACCAGGATCTAATGTTGGGATCGAGAGCAATCTCATTTAATAAAAAAACCTATTAAAAAAATTGTAAATTTAATGAACTAATAACACTTATCTAGAATTAAAATTTAATTATTAACTACTGTGTTGATAGAGTAACCTTTACTACACTAAATTCATGCGAAGCTCTTCCACAAAGCATACGATTTCAATATCGTATTTTCGTCTCATCATAAGCGTTCCACAATTTCCTCTTGGTACATAAAATATCCGTTCACATATGTATTCTAAAATCTTCACTGTCTGCATCCGTAGACCTGGTCAGGTGACCCACTGAGGGACAGGTTTCTTTAAGGTGGGGTTCCTATATAAGCGGTAAGCGGTCACTTTCAATTATACGCCCGAATAATTTTCATTACTACAACCTTGTATTTTACTGACAATTTACCCTTTTGAATGTAATTTCATTTAAAATGTATTTATTTAAAACAATTTATGTACAAAAAAACATAATTAAAAAGGACACCACACAATAACAAAAAATTGTAAAAAGGTACTGCTTATTTCTATAAGAAATCTCATCCAGCAGCCCCACATATGGGCACAGTGACAATCAAAGGTAGAGGGGCGTGTACCAATATAAATTGAATTAAAGGAGAAAAAAGGTGAAAGTAATAAAACATATTATATTTACCCATACATATACATACAAACAAAAAAGCAAAATATGTATGTATGTATGTTTTTTTTTCTTATAGAAAGATCGAGCATATTTTTTCTCTCTTTCCTGCTTTTATGTTCTTTTTCTCTCAGTCATGTGTCAAATAAAATGAAATCACGCGCCAAAGTATTTTAACTAAAATAATTTGATATGGAGCTTCCTTAATTCAATCTGGCTATATAGCGGCGCTAACTGCTAACTCCTTAAATAAACTTCGGCTAACTATAGAACTCTGTTGTGCAGCTTCAAGGTTCAATATCGCGTACCCCATTTCAACACATTGCAGCACAGAAGTGAAAGACATCACAAAATTAATTTTCGTTTAAAATCAGGGAAATAAATATATGTACCATATATCAGTAACTTGTTAATAATTCTAATAATCTATTAGAACTACGTATTTTTATACATATAGCTCAATAAAGTTACGTAACAGTTTCACAATAAATTCGTTATACCTGAATTTAAGATAAATGTCCAAAGAAACTTTTACTTACTTAAATTCTACTTGTATAGAGTATGTGCAGGTTTGAGAACACAAAAACAATTCGCATTCATGGAGCCGCCTCTTAATGTAAGCGATAATTATTGATCAAACGAACTTACTAAAGTGAAGTTCGATCACAATTATGTGAGCAACTTCATTCTTTGCGATTTATGGTTTACTTATTGTATATAAATCGCTTCGAATGAAGTTGCGAAACATAATTATTGATCAAACGAACTTACTAAAGTGAAGTTCGATCACAATTATGTGAGCAACTTCATTCGAAGCGATTTATATACAATAAGTAAACCATAAATCGCAAAGAATGAAGTTGCGAAACATAATATCGCTATTGACATCCTCCGTGCTCGAACCATATCTAATGACCCAAAGCTATTAAAGCTGGTTTCTTTTAGGTGTGACCTCCCTAATAGAGAATGATCATAGATTTCTACGGCGTTAACATATAACTGACCATGAGATTAAACCATGGTTCCAACCAACTAGTTCGATTATTAAATGTTTGACTCAAATATATTAAGTGAAACTAAAATGTAATGAAATCTTTAAATATCAATAGAGTGGCAATGATAAGTAATGGCTAAAATTCACAATTAACTTCAAGCTTTCTTTTCTATTTGTTAAGCCGCAATTTTAAATAATGTGAAAGTCTTGAACTTCTTGCGTAAATACATAAAAAATGCCCAGTATAGAGACTAAATCTAGAAATAAATTTCTTTTTACATGAATTACCAAAAATATTTTCGTAAAACCGCTCTCACTGAAACCTCAAATTAAATAGCTACTGAGTAGCCGTTCTACTTTATAAGTGGTCATAAAATGTAACATTATCGGACTTTCGACAACAATATTTTTATATTAAGCTGTGAAAACACGAAATTGATGATATTAAAACTAACTGTCTCGTTCGAGACCATTTGCTAATCATAACTGTGCTTTATGGGGCCCTTGGGGTTTACGGGTCTCACAAGAATGTATTTCTGTAATTAACTGTAAAGGAAAACTAGCCTAGTGACTCGCCACCACACTTAAATTTTCCGTTTTTCCTAACGATCATTTTAAGTGTTCACTAAATAAAATTTGTTAGGTCAGAACTATGACCAGTAAAATCAAAAATTTAATTATTTCTAAAATTTCTTTTTTGAAATAATTAGATAGATACTATTTGTAGTTCACTACTATATACAAAATGATTTAATCACATGTGTTTATTCAATATCTAAATCCAAAATTAAAAATAACTTGAATCCACCAAGAAGTCGTTTAATTATCTACTCAAAGATTTAATACTTTACTAAAAAGGAAAAGGTCTAATTTACATTCTACTGTAAATTAGACATACATTTCCTTGACACTTTTTTAACATTTCATAGTAATCTTTAACATTGCATTCCATTTTCAATTGCTTTTTCTCGTAAGTCATTAAAAAAAATGCGGTGCCTGCCATTCGTCGTCAAAAAATTCATTTCCTAGTAAGTAAAACAATCCATAGACAGATTATTGAAACCCAGCATTAGAATATTCTTTTCTTAACACTAGGTTTTGCTTTCTCCAATGATAAAACATATATTTTTTTGCATCAATCGTAGCTGATTAATTTTAACTTTCAATTTGACATTTAGTCATGAAGACACTTTATATAAAGTATATTATGACTTTCAATTTTATAATATGACAACTCCCTGCGGAACAAGCAAAACATTGACATTTGTGAGTATCTTAATCCGATATAATAAAAGTCATTTTGCTGTCGTGTCATTCTTGATGTTCGGATGTCTATACAATACTCAGCACCATATCCGGCGTTATTTTAAATCAGCAACCGGTTCAAAGTTCACGGACTCGAAAGACTTGTTTTAAGGTTGGTTAAAAGATAAAAATGTTAAATATTCTTCGAATGAATTAACATAAAAAACCGTATTCGGAATCATATATATTCGTAGGAGTGAAAAATATGTCAAGTGTAGTATATCTTATGTTGTGTTAATCATTTAGAAGTTAAACAACACAATTGCTATTCTATCTCTTTAAATAGAATCTGCTGCTGTAAAATATGCTAGCCAATCTAGGTACTAGCAGTTATTGAATACTAGATATAGAAATAAACTTGCTGTTCCAATCTTTAGACTTCATAAAACAAATCACTAATTTATGGGGCAATGTATACACATTTATAACAAAATCCTGCCAAATATAACAGAACTGCCTATACACAAATTTTAAGATTATCAAACAAAATTTAATGAAAAAATATTAAGGCGATAAGAATGCATGGACTATTTAGAAATGTAATTTAAATAAACTTCAGCTGTAATCAAACTGAATTGAAACTTAATCCAACCAGAAATGACGATACGTAAAAATGTATAAATAATCGCACTTTAAAACAAAAAATATGTTTGAATTATTAAAACATAATGGTAATTTGTAAATAATATTATAAGAGGGGTGGGTGTGGGGCTCTCACCCACTAAACTCCTCAGCGACGCACCCACGTAGCCGCTTTCCATCAACAACACGGGATGGCCCGAACACATTTTGCCGTATTTTCAATGGCCCGACCGTGATTTGGTCCCATCTCGGATAGGCATCATCCCGTAAGGTTACCAAACTGTACCACCATCAGTAGAGGTTTGTGAGACCCAGGGTAGAGGCATTCCCCCCCTACTCAGTAACATTAAAGTAGTGTACCCCTTATTCAATCGAATTCAACCATCTCGACCAGATTGGTCACTAGTCGTCAAATCGTATAGAAACGACATCAGCGCACCTGTTTTGAAGTATTGAAACTAATTTTTATTCATAAATTCAGATCTCAGCTGATCACAACTGAGATAATTACGTCTAATACGCTTGACACTTAAACTAGAGGTCCGATAGTTTCACATCTTTGAAGTTAGGACAAGGCGCGTCTCAGCAATTCTAGAATCCCATTGGTCAGAGCGTGTTGCGCAGTCATATACTGCGCAGCTGTACGCAACTCCAAAACTCGAGAACCGCAAATTAAACTAACACTTAATACTTCAAAACTTTCGAAGTGACAGTACTCACTAAAATACTTGTGACAACAAAGTGTACCGTTTATATCATAAAATAAACGTTTACAGTATTATAATAGAAGCTATTTTTCTTTTGAACGCTTTTATACAAATAATCAACGTCGATCCCGAAACATCACTCGAATAGCATTTTACATTACACACATGTAAAAATGCATATTTACATTGACGCAACATCAACAACGAATTCGTTTCACTTCTATTGCATCGTGACAGGTTCGCGGTTGCTAAGTGGTCGTACACCCACTAGGCGATGGAAAGAGAACCACGTGGGATAGATAAATATTCTATCGTCACAATAGTAAATGTATTTACCACCAGGTAAACCAGGGTACCACCCTGTTAAAACCATCTACGAGACTAAAACTGAACATTTTGAAACCAGTTCGACAATGATGTCTTCAAGACGTGATGCTGAAAAAGAGTCAATCTAAGAATGTTTTATATAGAATAGAATAGAACAGAACAGAACAGAACAGAACAGAACAGAATAGAATATATCTTTATTGTACATCAGCCAATTCAAGAAGAGAAATACACAAAAAACATTTAACTAATTTTGTACAAAGGGCAACCTTATTGCTAAGAGCGATCTCTTCCAGGTAATCACAGACTACTAAGGAGATGTAGTATCAGTACAATTCAAGTATCAACCAACAAATAGTGTTCAAACGCAAGCTTTTTAAAACTGTTTAGTGACTGAGCTTGTCGTATGTGGATAGTTAAAGAGTTCCACAGTAAAACAGCTTGTACCGAGAAGGATTTGTTGTAAAATTTAGTGAAATGTGATGGTGTTTCCAATCTTAAGTTCTCCGACGCTCTCAAAACTCGGTAATAATATTAGTAAAGACGTGAAGTGTCAAAATTAACCGTAAAATTCAGGGGCAATGAAATACGTTGAGGAATAGAAAATTAAAAACCAGCCATAGGGCTTACTCGATGGTAGATATTCGCCTCTATTTTAATAGGGGCTTAATTACTATTTTTTAATGATACATCGTTATATCGAAACGTACTACTTTTCATTTAAACAGTTAGATCAATGATACTGGCTTCCAACCGGTATATATGTTATGATAATATTAATTGAGTTGCATTGGCAATTTTATTATAGTCAACGCGATACACATTTCACACGCTCTCTGATTATGTTATAAAATATAGATGATTGATCTTGACGACTGTGTACGTCTTCTGATCTGTGCGATACGTCGTGAGTTGTGTGGCGTATTGGTTTGACTTTACGAATTAATTTCCTAATAGACTAAGAAAAAGTATAATAGTGGCTGAGATCACCTCCTTCAGATCTGGAGGGCCGAGGTTCGCTTTCCAGGGTGGCAGAAATTTCCTGCTTGATTTGGTTGGTCATAGGGCTTTTTTTAAGTCCACCTTTTTTTCGAACATAAAAATTATATATATTTATAAACCAACGACTATGACAGACGCGACCTTACATCCGCCAGTTAATTTTTAACTTAAGTAATTTGAAAAGTCAAAATATCTATGATTATAATAAAACCTTTATACTTATGTTTCCGATAAAAAAAATATCGGAATGAAATTCCTCAAAAAATTTAAAAAGCATCTATACATAAAGAAAATACATAAAATTTATAATCATCTCTATAAACCCACAAAGCTGCCAATATAATGTTACTTTTTCATATTCGCACTCACTATATTTAACATCAATATCATACAAACGTAGATTTTGACATTTGCCGTTATGAGATTAGAATCTGAGACCTCTGTTAAGCTGGGAGAACCCATCATTCACTCCATTACTCATCATTCAGAAATTTAAAACATAACTCCACTAAAATATGAAATACCATTGAGTTCATTCGAAATACACGCAAATAATACTTTTTTAAATTACCTAACATCCTAAGAAGCAGGGAGTCTATGACATTTAACTCTATGACCACTCACTATGGCGCAAGCGCATTGCTTAATACTGGTCAGATGAAGATAGTTTAATATCAAACTTATACCTTGTACACACGATACACATATTAAATTGCAATCATAATTTAAGATTCGTAGAAAAATTTCCGTTGAAAATTACCTCTGCCGAAATAAATTTGCTTGATCTATTTTTGTTATTGAAATAATATCTCTTATCTTATCTTATTTTATTTATCTAATATCTCACACATCTTAGTTATATTAATGTACAGACATTTAATATTTAATTGTTTTTTTCCTATCTCCCATTTATATTTAAAAGCCCTCTGGTTGTAGCAGAAAATCAGTCACTGAGTTGCGACCCTTTTACACTTCTGCAGCGCGCAAAGGTCTTTGATATCTTCTATCATAAAATGTTTGTCTTTTAACCAATGTACTGTCTGGATCTATTTTTGTGTGTGATGTAGAAATTATAATAAAGATCTATCTGTCTAATACATATTGAAGTGTATAAACTCACACTTAGAAGCTTGAAGTCTTAAACCGAATGCATAATTGGATATTCCTTAATGAGCAGCGTTAAGAAGCGAAAGAAAATATACCCACTACATTTTCCTGGTTTTCTTTCTGATCTCTGAAATATCATTTATTTTACTACAACGCTGATGCGAAAATGTTATAAACTACAACAAAATCGTATAGAAGATGATAAAATATTTCACAAATTTGAAACTGATTTCGAAACAAGTAATTATGTTACAAAATTTCTCATTAACTTAATTTAAAAGACAATCAAACGAAACAAGTTTTTAATGCAATTTCTAGTCACTTTAATTTAATCATTAATCAAGCTATAAATGCTATTTTTACTAAAGCCTAATTTTAATATTACTTCTAGAACAAGTCCTACCACAGTTTAGATAACGACTAATTGGTTTTAAGTAAATCAACAAAGAATGCTATGCAACAAACCTAAAGCCTACTTCTATCTACGAATACGTACAATATTATTGACAGCCGTCTATAATATTGTACGAACATCTAAGTTAGAGGTCTTAGGTTTGAATCCCGGTAGGGGCATTTAGTTGATGATTACGAATGTTTGTTCACCAGTCATGGATGTTTATATATTTCTAATATTTATATACACATTATCATCTTCTATTTACCATCATCTAGTATCTATTACACAAGGTCTTAATGATGCTCAATTTTGGATAGATAATAGGTGTTAGTGTGAGAAATATTATTATTACATTAATTTTATTTCACACCAAATTACTGACCTCTGAGCACATCCAAAAATGTAAGTGGTTGCAAATATTTCCTTAAAAATTCTTATTAACTTTAATTAATGAAACTCGATTACCGTCGACATAATCGAATCAACACGCAATCAATTTACACAATCGATAATAGATCTAATGTATTTTCTCATAATGTTTTGCTAATGATCTTGACTGACTAGAACGAAAGAATTTAACTGTCGAATTTAATAGTATGCATTATATAGTGAAATATGATGCAATATCGGAAGCTATTGGTAACAATAGCTTAAAATGGAAGAGATTTTTTATTACTGTTCATTAAGGCCCGAAAAAAAAAATATGTAGCATTTTCAATTTATAATTTTATTTCAACTTCTACTACTGTACTGATAGTCTGAGAACATTATACGGTTTTTTTCCAATTATTTGGCCTGGTAACTAAGACCCTTAAGCCATATCTTCATTAATGTACTTTTTATCTTTATTTATGACTTCAGGATACTGGTGCAATGTAGCCCTTTGCCCCATGGCTGTTTTTGGCGACCAATGGTAGGCCCCGCTATTTTGTTAATGACTTACGAGAATTTTTTGGAAAATGGATTGTAATGTAAGCGATTATGATAAAACGATACGAAAATGGAATGTTATGATAATGATTACGACGAAATGATAAGTAAATGAGAATGAAATCATATAATGTTTTTAAATAAATGAACTTACCCTACAAATGAATGAATGGAAATGGAACACTGAAAAATCTCACGTAAGTCACTAATCACGCTGAATGATGTTTTCCATATATTGCATGACTTAACGATCCTTTTTGCCATAAAACTTCACCAATTTCATGACAAAAACAACACTACAACACAATATATGAAATAAAACACACAGCACCAAACCGCCCCCCGCCATTACGCGCCAAAAACTCCCATTATGCGGTTGATGGGAACGCACAGGATGAAGCTGGCGCAGCATGGAAGAGGCTTAAGCCCAGCTATGGGTTGAGAATGATAAATTATAAATTTTCATTGAACTTGTTCAGTGGTTGTTTTAGTTAGTAATGTAAACAAAATTGCAATAAAAATAATTGACAATTCATCACGGGGTGTTATACTTTGTGCTTATATTTTACTTGAATTAAAAATTTAGCTGTGATAAAACTCTAAGCATATACTGAAACCTTCTGGTCTTGGATACTCATGAATGTTCTGGAGGAATTATTCATTATATAGAAATAACAGATGTTCCATTCATTTCTGGCACTCGCATACTTCGGTAGAGTTATTTATTTATTTCTTTAATCAAGTACAAACAATAATAACTTGATAATTTAAAAAAAAGCAGAAAAATGATAAAGCGAACATCGATTATCAAACATTATTAACATTAAAAAATAAAAATAAGATATAATATATACATATTCGTGTCTACATCGTATCATAGATATATACAAGCTTACTAGATGGGAACAAGGTACAATACAAAGTACAAAGTTATGTTGAGATTTGGATGAGAGTTAATTTAAAGTGAATGCGCTTAGCAAAAATGTATTTTATTTAGGCTATTGATCACTACATTCACGTCTATATCTAGTTCTTTTAATTAGTTCTTATTTATTTAATTATTTATGTCATTATTTGTATTATATTGAGGTTCTATCTCTCCGTGTTATTGCACCTAATCGTATTTTTATTTATTTATCATATTACTAACTAAACTAAACTACTAAGGTTGCCTGGAAAAGATTGCTTATTATATATATGGCTACTTATTATGGTTTCTTGTCGTGTTGTTGTATTTTTGAATTAACCTGTTGTAACTACATAATCGTCACCTTTAGAAACATCGCGAAGCTTTCACATATCCTTGACGTTAATGCTTAGTATGTTGCGATATATTCACATACGCTTATGTAACTTTATCGAAGCTTTGACTTAATAATTAAAGCAACTATAACTTGTCTTTACGAAATAAGTGATATTGAATTAAAGATCAAATTCTAATTGGAATATTGTGAAGATAAATAAAAATTCTAACACTCACACCCGTTATCCAACTCTTGAAGGACATAGAATTAGAATCAAAGAAAGCATTAAGAGCTTATGTTATGATTAAAATAAAATAGAGTAGAACATTTATTTCCAAATCTGTGTATAATTTTGGTGGTGGTAATAATAATACTAGATTTCCCAAAAAGTATTTAATTAAAAGAATGTCTATATTAATCATAAATGATGAACGTAACAAATTTGCCGATTATTTATATAAGACTTAATAATTATTTTATACAAATATGAGTTTTTTAACGTTTATAGCAAATTTTAAAAATACTATTATAGTTATTTAACACTTTTACTACGCTACCGCACATATGCACGAGTATCGCGTTGATGTCTTTCTAGAGAGGAGCTTTTTCAAAAAGCGTTCATAACTTATCGCTTAGTTTCAGATTTCAAAAAATTGTCTGTCTGATTTATTTGTGCAAACTTTTGCATAAACCTGTTTATCGTTATTTTAAGGATATATCTGTATTCATTTGACATTTAAAGCTTAAAATCCGCCTTACCTTGACATGTCACAAGCGCAACATTTAAAAACACCGCAAGGCACACTAAGCTCCATTTCGCACAGTTCCTTTTGCTCCCCATTTTTGCACAAAATCCTTTTAATCTGGGCTGTAGCATTATTTCACTTTTGCACTAAATTCTCATAGTATTCTTGAAAAATTAAAAAAAAACACTTCACAATGAAAAAGTTTTACACAAAAGTTAGAAGTCAAGAAAAAAGAGCAATAATTCAAAATTGGAACGTCGGTAGCATCGCGCGGTTCGCTCGGGGTACCGTTCGAAATTCGAATGATTGGAAAAGGTGCTATGGTGACTGTCCGCAATGTAGCGCTATTGGCGCTCGACTGAGACCGTTGCCACTACCACTGTTCTCTGGGCTTCTTGCCTTTCATGCAGATATTGACAACCTTTTTACTAAACATATTTTACTTAACTTTTAAATTATTGTCTGCGTCTGTTCGTCGACCTGAAACTTAACTACGCCATTCATTTTAATCTCATCAACAATCATTATAGTATTTTGCCCCGAATCAACCATCAAAACATATTTAAGACAATCAATTAGGAATTTCTTAACTTGATTTAGGATGTCTAATCCCGTTAGAATAAATACTGATGATGAACATTTTTAGAAAATAAATTAATAACCCTAGTTGTTTTGATATTGACACTGACAGACGTACTTTGTGTTTGTCCGTAACAAGTGTGTCAAATTGTGATAGCTCCCTTTGATATTGAGCTAAATGTGTTTGTTATAAGTACACTTTCAGGACTAAGTACTAGGTATGACAATCAGAAATCCCTTTGCAAGATCTATTGTTATTGTTCACATCTGGTATTAAAATATTCAAGCATAATTTCCTAACAATTTTATATATCGTTCCCACAGTTATCTACCTCTGGCCTTATCGGCCCACACTCAAAAGTCGGCCGCTAGGGTCCACTCGAGTGGCGGCATCGGCTGCGGCCGCGGGTCGCTACCACGGTATTGGATCATTGACACAGTCAGCCTCAGAAGTAGCTTTATACTGTAGTACCATGTCATACCAACTATCAGTTATGGTCGACACCTATAAAAAACGCAATTTCAACACTCAACAATCATAACTCTTATTTTAACAGAACTGTTAATGATAGTTTGTATAAAGCCTGTTTTGTTTATATGTCAGTTTACTTTTTAATATATTTTGATACTAGATTGTTTTTATATGTTTTGTTGTTGTTAATATACCGGTGATGAGTCAAGACGTGGTTTCCTTGTTTTCCCATTTCTCTCCAAAATACAGTCCACAGGCTCCCCGAGCTAACTAGCGTAAAAAGTACTAAAGCTTACCTGTCAAAATCCATGGCTATCTTTATCTTCACACAGAAACACAGCGAACTACTTCACAGCTGAAATAGGTGTACCTACTCATATGTCTACCACCATTTATTGTTAATTTAAATATTAAATGCTGTAAAATCAAGAAACTAAGCTTATACATTACACAATTAAAGATATAAAAGATTACACCACTTTAGATGCGCTATTTTATGTCAAATTATTCGTACTATTCTCAACGACCCCTTTCATTTCACATTCATTTCAGAGAGTGCTTAAAAATCTTGAGCTGCCTATTCTTCTTAACAAACCCTTTCATTTAATACCTATATCATGGGAGTATACAAAAATAACTAGTCCGTAATTTTGGGCAGTCCGCCATTTTGGATTTTGAATGATGTCACTTAGCATTCCTTGTAATTTAAAAACATTTAATATAATATTAGTTTGCAAAATTTATAATTAAATAATTATATTTAAATTGTCAAATATAACAGTTTATTAACGTTATATGAATATCAGACACTGATTAGAAGTATTTTTAAACTAAAAGAAGACTGGCCACTTGTTGATAGGAAATGATATTTTAATGAAAATATTTTTTTTCATTACTATTTTTTACCACAATCTTACGATATATTCATTAAATTAGGTATGTAATTCTTGATTTCAATATTTTCTAATAAACTAATCTTAAAATACTGCTTGACATGCGTGTTAAATCAATTTAATTATATATTCAAATACTGAATGTAATTCCAACTTGTTGGCGCCTTGAATACCTTTAATACTGTAAGTCAGCGAGAATTATTTATGAATGAATACACAAATCAAAAGGCTTACTATTACATCCATAGTTAGAAAGTAAGGCTTAACATTTACAGATGTAGTCAACATTCCGTGGATAAATCAAGAATTATTATGATGAGAAATTGTAATAAATCAACAATACCTATAAATACTGGTTAAATTAACTTTACTATCTTTATGAAATAAACTAAATGCAACAAAAATGCAAATTCAAATTAATTTTAAAAAACTTTTGGGTTTCGTAAACATATTGAGTTCAACGCTCATTATGTTTGCGAAACACGCTTTGTTGATTTACTAAACGTGGAATAAATAAGTACTTTCTTAATACAAAAAAGTAATTAAAGTAATATCGATTATTCCGCATAACAAACAAACTATAGCCGATTGTTAATATTAGCCCAAAATAATTTGAAATATGAAACTCATCTAGTCCTTAGTCGAACCTTCTTCTATGTGACGACATTTGGTACAGTTACGCGGATGTGGACCCCGACAAGATCAAACTATGTCCTTGAACATAATGTAATCTACATATGTCCACACCTAATTTTATCCAATTGGTTTACACGTATTAAATCAACAAACTTACTGATTTAATTTAATTTTAAGGTTAGGACGTGTCATTTAATTTATATTGATAATTAAAATATAATATGTCTGTATTGTACCACTTGTCGGTTAAATCCAATCCGCAGATTAAAAATAGTATACACGAAAATATAAATACCATCATTATAATCATAAGATAAAAATTTATTAACTTGCAATTGCTCGTAACAAATCTTAATTGCAATATTGTATAGAACGGCATCTATTTTATTACGTAGAAAGACTTACTGTTCTGTGCTTTAATAACAAAGCAAGCTTAGTGGACATAAAAATGTACAGCGTTCAACCGTAGATGGCACCGCAGACTAAAATAAAATGCTTATATAAATGTACAATAGATGGCGCTGTAAGTCTTTTATTCTCAGATTATTAAATCAAGCTTATTTTGACTAAATGTTTTTTTTATTACTATAAATTGATTTAATGATCTAAAAATGGATGTTTTGCTGCATTTAAATAGAGAACCATGCATTGCGAATTCTGTTAGTGTTCAAAAAAAAATATTTTATCAATAATTGCTACTACCGAGAATCGCACTCTGCAGCCGGCTAAGCCATTGTTAAATAATCTGTAAACTTTTTTAAAACCACAAGTAAAACCTTCTTGTACATACTTCAATTAGGTGTAGCTAGTGTAAACGCTACGATATGCTTCACTAAACGTCAAATTTCATTGCTGTTTTTGGTCATAGCGTAATGATACTATAATTTTCCTTACATTACCGCCTAACCTGCTGTGAAAACCTAATCAAATTTTATTAAATGGTTCTCAAGTCATAAACATACAAAACAAACAGATGCATGTTGCATTTTACTCGAAAAGTTTTTAACATTGGGTTGGTACTTCGTTAGTTTACACCTTCGTATACTTAATCAACTCTTCTAATATGGGGTTTCATAATTATTACTGTGGAATTACTGTCCTCGCTCATACGCGCATTTATTATCATTACGTACCCGTAGAAAACTCAACCAGGCAATTTTACATCGCTCACAGTTGAGTAGCGGGCCTCTGTTCATCAATCTTCTTTTCAATGCACAAAAGAGGTAAAAGGCACACACCATAAACGATTATTTATTCTTGGCATAACTCAGTTAAGTTGGATTTGTATTTATTTTTTAATATCATTGTTCAGGCTGGACTAATTGAACGAGACTAAAGAAATGATTGAATATAGCAACTTAATGTTATTTTAAAAATCAAGTGGCAACTTAATGGCAACTTAAGTGGCAAAAATCTTAAGTGGCAACGGACAGGCTAGCCATTAGCCTAGCATGACCTGAGTTTTGATCAATGTATATCGTTTCAAGAAACATTTTAAGAATGTTAATTAACTCTAGATATACCAGCGATTTGAATATATGTCAACAACAAAAATTATATTTGTTACTAATGTATATAAAATAACATTAAGTTTATAAAACGTACTCTCTAATTATAGCTACAAAAGTCATAACATCATTTCTGAAAACAAATGTGTAATATAGTAGGAATTTTGAATTGAAATTGCACGACCAGTCTAAATGACTGGTCTGGTAAATCTAGTGTTAAAGCTCATATTAAACTAGATTTCCTACTAAGAATAGTTCCATAATACCGGCCTAAAATCATTTACTTAAAATAAAAGTTAGAACAACCACTCTTATCGAAATAATTTATTAGTACTGTATTTAAACTACTAAGTTTTAATAAAATGGCTGCTTGAGAGTAAATTTTATTATATTTATTGGTTCACCAACGACTTTTACACTAATCATGCTTAATATATTCATTACAGTGATACTACTAACTATCAAGTCAATATTTTAAACATAAATCGTTTTAACAATGTTCTAAATGGTTTGAATACTACTAAATGCTATTTATTTATTGTTTCAGAGAACGGCGTGGGTGACTGCACCGTCCTCTGAAAAATCCAAAAAGTCTGGAAAAGTCTGATCTTCAAAATCATTTTTTGTTTTCTGCTGTTCTGACTCCTGGAAAATGGTTAAGGTATTAAATCCGCCTTTGGTGCAAGGAATATTAAATTAATAATTTAGAACTAACTTAATAATCTTCATCATAATGAACAGCAAATATACGAACCACTGCTGAACAGTGTCTACAGGCCTTCCTACATAGGAGATTCACATGAAGAGTTTGGATCATAAGACCACCAAACTGGCCCCATTCCTGCCAAACCTGCATTTGGTGGGTGAAAGTAGTTGATGAAACATGCCTTACGGAGCACGATGGAGAATTAGTCAACCAATATTTAATGACCCATAAAAACACAAGCACGGCGGAAGTTGAATTGTTTTTATAATCGAAATCAGAGCCGATATTACGCCAGTACGCGCTGGTTCTTACCTCAATCACCTTTAATTAAATATTCAGATTAATTATTGTCAAAAAAGTCAACCCAGGAGATGGAACTTCTAGTGTATGGGGTGGAGAGTGCTGATTATAACGACACTGGGAATGGGAATACCCACTAAACCTC
This sequence comes from Acentria ephemerella, assembly GCA_943193645.1. Taxonomy (NCBI): domain Eukaryota; kingdom Metazoa; phylum Arthropoda; class Insecta; order Lepidoptera; family Crambidae; genus Acentria; species Acentria ephemerella. The sequence continues at coordinate 4,977,308 of OW971899.1, read as the reverse complement.
CCCGGTAACTCCGCTGGCCTTTGACGGGGTGATTTTCTGGTGAGGGAAGCAATTCACCAGATCGCCCATAGAATAATAGCATATGTAACCTACAATGTAACCTCTGAGCTCTATAGCTGAAATTGAATGTGCAGTTAATAGGGATGTTGCTACACACATCCGTCGTTATTTATAATTTGTAGATAATATTAAATCAAATACATAGACATAAAAATAAAATTGAAAGTTGTGTACTATGAAATTGTTTGTTGAATGAAACGAATTTACCGTGAATAAACAAATTTTACACGGATTGGCTTTTTACTGCACGCCTGTTAGCAAGGTGACAGTGATGATGTTTGTTATATTGTAAACTTGTTAATATTGGAAACAAATTACCTACTTACTGTAACTTAATTCAAAACAATCATGCATTGCTCGCCACAATTAATTAAACTGAGGGAAATTTAAATGATTTAAAAAATATCAAATAAAAATCCTATTCATTTGATAATAAATCTATCTATCAAGTTTTATGTCCTACTATCGACTCCACACTCTTCTTCATTCGCTTTTCCACAAAAATTTCATTACATTTGTTGAAAAACTCGACCACAAGTTACGGAGATTACGGTTGCCTACCGTTATAAACAGTCCTTTACATTGTGCGTTTTTGTGTTTGTTGAGCCAAACTTTAGTAATATCTATTAATAACTTTATTGCATTTACAGAAAGAATATTTTAAATAAATGCAAAGTTATAAATAAAATATAATCCAATTGGAAACCAAACTAAAAAAGATTTTTAAAATTTATTTAATGAAATACTGACAATTTACTTGACCAACTTTAATTTACTTCTTTATATCTTGTATAAAAAGTGGTTAACCCAAACTGAGCTATTGTATATATGCTAAGATTAGAATCCTTTGCCATCAGGTGGCAGTGTGCGTGTTTGCCTTTAGCTACAACCTGAACATTGGACTCTCGGTCCGCGTAGTCAGCAGCAGCGAGGTAACCTAATTTAGACGGCTCTGAACAAATATGCAGTATATAATTTATATTTATGAAACACAAGAACAAAATTTTATCAGAGTTAAATAGATATTTATATACACTTTTCATCGTAAAAAATAGTATATATATTCCTATATTTAAACAACGTGGAGAAGACAAACACGATATTAAATTTTTTCATTCTTAAATACATTCTTAAATATAATTTCATAATACTACTATGAAATTAAGCGAACAAGCTTCTCATAGAATATTACTTAACTTAAGTACAAAAGGGTAGCAAAGTCATTATTCGAAACTAGTTTGTGTAGTGATAGGGTTTTACTATTACACTAACAGTATGCGAAAAAACCATTTCTATAACCCATGAGTTTGTTAATTATAAATACAATCTTAAACATTTATGTGATTTTACCCGCCCGTGTTGCGAATTGGAACACAATTAAGTCTCAAAAACTCTTTATAATTTCTGACTCATAGTCGGGCGAATTAATTAAATATACTGATTATATACCTTTATAGATGTCGGTCAAATTCCAATAAACGTATAAATCCATAGCTGGCCAAGTAAGGTGAATTACCGTAGCGAGAATTATTGTTACAAGAATGAATGTAAAAATTAATTTGATATCTACCTATTATAAGTAGAAATTTGTGGTTCAATCGACAAGTCTCTTAAAATCTTGGCGTTTGGTAACCCTACTTACTAATCACACCACGACACATAAAATCACGCTTTTTCTCTCTTACCAAATGTAAGGTTGCTATTGCTACCCTTTTTTTTAGTAACTATTAAAAACACAAAAACTAAAAATTCCTTTCTCAACAGGTAGTATTTCACGTTATAACTGTACTCTCATCATTTGCATACTATTAATAATGTCAAAAATATATATAAATTTAAAAGCCTGAGTATTTACAGCCAATCAAAAAAGCTGTTAAGAGGTGCGCACACGCAACGCGTTGCGTGTCCGGCTAATAACTTGTTTAATCTGTGGTAGCAGGTTGAGCTTCTTCAAGCCAATTATGCTGCTGTGAAAAATTGTTAGCGTTTCCTCGACGCCAGAGGTAGGTACCGTTGACGGCATGTGAAATGTTTCTTCAAGAGGTTTATATATTTATGTAAGGGTGGTTGAACAAACACACTATGTTACCTTTATGATGATAGATGATAACCTATATAATGGTTGTTCCTTGCTAGGAAAAGTATGAAAACAGTTAGAAAAGGAAAAGTATTATTTGAATGCAATCTTTTCATCAAAGTAGCCTCTTCCTTGCTATGTAAGCTTGCATACCCCTTCATTTATTAATTTTTTATAGATTCTCTAATTACATAATACAAAGTCATGAAGATCTTGAAACAATAAAATAATAATATGTCTAAAAAAGCTATAAATGCCAATGTGCAATAAAAACTGTCTCTATCTCACTCTTACTTATGTATAATGAGGTCCGACCTCTAATTTATAAACAAAAACAGACCAAAACTCAACAGTCTTAGTCTGTTTAGCTTAACAACCTAGAACGAGAGATTTGGCGTTACCTTTGATAGAAGGCTTATGCCAAATCCCATACATTTTTCACTGAGCGATGCGTCAGCGATTATTGAAAGGCATGTCGCCTTCGCCCTCAGATTATTGCTTCACATAGAATGTTAATATGTTTCGCGTAAATTGGTGCAAGTTGTCAATTACGATTCTTATGGAGTCGACTTAGATACTAGACATACAAATGTAGTGTAGTGTATTGAAAATATTTAAAGTTACTACTATGTATCGACTAATATTAATGCTACTCACTCGTCAAAATCATTGGCAGTTTGTAAAATGACAATTCCAATGTTTATATTCCAAACTTTGCAACAAATGATTTTCTACTGTATAGTCCGTAAAGTGATACCTAGTACAACAGAATTAATGAACTTACCTCCCTATAAAGTTACTTTCATTTCACTTAATTTTATAATATATTTCTAACAGACTTTAAAGCACTACAAATAAGGTACAAAATCGTACAAGATTCTAAGCTACTAGGTACGCTTGGAAATGGACTGAGTAATCGGAACAAATTGGACTAAACAAAAAGGACAATATTTATACAAAAGAAAAATAGAAAGAATTATATTATGAGTATTGCGATAAGGAATCCAAATATTTAAATACAATTATTATTTACACCTCGATATTACTATTAGGAGGATTAACATCTTGAGGAAATTCCTTTCCAATCTGAAAATAAATATCATTATAAAATAAATAAATCCTTTATGCTCAGTTAGAAACCTAGTGTATATTTTTGTCATGTGAAAAAAAATAATTTTAAATTATGGAGTTTTAATGTAATAAACCTAACAAGGTGGACAGACAACTGTTGAAGGTCGTGGAAAGCTGTGGGATGCGGTCAGCGCAGGACTACGCAGTTTGGAGATCCTTGGAGGAGGAATATGTCCAGCAGTAGACGTCTCTCGGCTGATATGATGATGATGAACCCTAACAAACAATAGAATCTTCAATCGTATTTTAAAATCTGTAAAAAAGTGTACCATCATGTCACAACGCTGTGATTATTCTACATCTTCTGTATTAGAAGTTCATTGGCATTTTAGAAGCAAGAGATTGGATGGATTGACATGGATAATAACGACAATGCACCAACAATCAACACTAGGAAGCAACTTTTGGTATTGCTGGTGTTAATAGGCGATGATGAAATCTACCAATAGTAATTTTCATCCATTTCTCTGTACCCATCCACATATTCATCATATTATAATATTTTCTAAAAATTGAAATCATTTACACTTGATTTAGTTATCGTTAAGCGTACCCAAACACACCCAGAGCTGCCGTATATTGTGACCTTGGTAGTTTGTAAATCATAATTTATTGACATCATGTATAGAAGTAAAGATTGCCGCAGAGTTCATGCGATACCAACTCCGGCCGGTGTATCAAAAATTCGGACTTGTCCGATCATTTCTGAATTGAACTTAACATTTGTCACATTTTACATACATGCTACAAATACGTGTGGTCTAATGCGCAATGGGAGATACTTATTAACACTTGTACTGATGCTTGACAAACAAACAGATCCTCACCTTATGGTAAGTGGAACCATCGTCGATAGACACATGTAATATCTATCTTGATACGGCAAGTGGGTCTATAGCATAGTGTATGATTTCTTCTCGATTCTTGTTTATTAAACTTGAAATAAATACATATACCATATGAACATAGTTTGTAACGTATAATCACACTTATTACATACCTATTTATTTCTAAGAAACGACAAAACCAATCGCTCATTTTCACATAGTTAATATGGAACCCATCTAATTTATTTTATGTATTATAAGCACTAGAAACTAACTTGTAATTTTACTTACAGTCTACTTATCAATTATATACTATGAAAACAAACAGGCGTTAAAGTAAATAGATAAAGGTAAGTATAATATTTCATAACAAATTAGTGCTCTGAATGTTATAGGCTCAATTTCAACGCATCTACTAAATAAAAATACTCTAATGATCCTCGTCGTCATCTTTCATTCACAACTTTAGTAAGCAGGCCGCCAACACTATCAATGCTGCCAAAATAACAAGCTGGATCGCGAAAAACAAACTTTATCCGTCATTATAATTTTATTCCGCCCGAAGGCGTCAGAAAAAAACAAATCCTTCCGCAAAGAATTTAGGAGTGTCCGCGCTGAGACGAAATCCGACTTTACTCGTTATAAATTTTGTGTAAGATAACAATGCACGCGTGTGGGTGTGTGGCACAGCGTTGACGAGTATAGTTACGGGCACGCAATAGCGCTAACAAGCGTGCGAGCGAGATGCAGACACTTCTGTAGAGCTGTGTCTCCGTCAGGCCGCCGGCAATATGGCGCGCTGACTCGGGCGCAGGCTCGAATCGTATCGCCTGCCCACTCAAGGTTCGCTGACTGCCGTTCTTTTGTTTTTAATGTTGCCACAAATAAAATTTTACCTACAACCGAGGGAAGAAAATTAAACTTAGATTATTTTTTATCACAGCCCATCAAGCAAATAAAACCATTTCAAGTTAAAGCTAATTATATTATTGAAAAATTGGCCTACTTCTTATTACTAATTCTTGGGCCCCCTGGAATCATTGGGTTTAGTAACTAGTACTATTCATTGACATTAGACATGTATGAAGGAAGTAAAAAACAATAACGTTAATAAAGTAAGGAAGAATGTAATAATTCTTAGAAAACTTTTTTAAATACTTACCGAAATAAAATGATAAAATATTTTCATAGCTGTCAGAACAGTTACGTAAGCAATTTATCCGATTCTTTTATTTCTTACATAATTAATAAATTAGGACTGTGAATTCACTCTATTTTGGGTGTATTACATACATAACAATTATTTGTATTCATAGGTACTTATCGAATGCAAAATTGTCGTAGGAGAATATTTTCAGGAGATTTATCTCCGATTTGTTGGAACCCTGAACCGCAGACGAAAACAGCGTCAAGCCGAGGACCTGCTCAAACCGAACGTCTGCATACCGATCGTTCGTTTTTTATACGCGGCTGTCGGTGCACGGATCTGTGGGTGTGGGCGTGACGCGACGCTGTGTGGGTGCCTCGTTCTCCCGCGCTATTGTTGTGTGCAGTAGACTGGCGGGCATCGCATGGTAGGCACGGTCGCGCCAAACGAAACTCCGATAAACAAAATAATGAGCAGTGTACGGATCGCGAGTGCTCCGAGTGACTTCTGTGTGTGATAACGAATATATAATGTGGTGTTGTGATTAACATAGTGCGTCCTGTTGTGGTGGCCTGAGCCATGGTCGTGTTTAGGTATGTTCTGATTAATTATGCCATCACTGGGGTCGGTGGCCGGTGATTTCGCTACTGAGATCAGTTTGTGTATTTTTGTAATCGACGACATGAAGATTCAGCAAATATACATACCTACTCGCTTTCAATCTTGCTGATGCAGCCCGCGTCGGTGTTATCAGTGTCGTGGGCAAAAGTCTCGAGTAATTTATATGTTTAAAACGTAATTAAATCGTTATCTGTTCCGGTGAGCCGGTAATGAACGATGAAGTTTGCTATTGGCATAAATGAGCCACACATGCTCCGAAACAAGTTGAAAATTCCACGCGTTCGCATTTTAAATGTCTACACTTTATTAATCCACTAAATGCTTTAATTTTAAATGATGCTCATTGAACTAGCCAGTCAGTTATATTTTTTCTTTACATTTAGTTAGCTACCTTAATACGAAAAGTATGCAGAAAATAACATACCGGCATAGAAATAAACATAACCTAAAAGTTACCAATCTCCGAAATATGTTATAATCATAAAGTAAATACAGACACTAACTAACCTACCTTCCTAAAAAAACAATGTGAGCGTAAAACTACAAACGTAGAATCATTTAATGAAATGTCAAACTCACAGTACAATAAACATACTTCGGTGCACAATGCACACAGAGATAATAAATCGGTAATCATTAGTACCAACACTCATTAAGTTAAATGAGGCAAAGGATGAAGGCGTCAATTATTAATTGGCATCGTTTTTAACTATCTTCCAATAACGAATTTGAAGAAGAAGGAAATAGTTTAAATTTAGAAAAACTAATTGGAAGTTTAAAATTTTACAATAAAAAATATTGTAGTTTTTACAAAGTGAGAATCGAAATAAAAACTCATTTATTAGCGAGTCATGTGTCATTTTAAAATAGTATAAGTGCAATCATTCTTTCATAGAAAATTTTAATTAACCGGCAGAATAATTTAAATTTTCAGTGCAGCCGCATTTTAAACAACTAAGGACAAAGTTGATAATTGTACGGCTATTTTGTTTTTATTGCTCGGGACCTCAGTAAATAAGGATATATTTTGCTCCATAAAATGTGCTACAAGGCACCTGCCATGTGAAAAAGCTGAGATGTCCTTAACAAAAATTAATGGGGTTTCATTATTATTGTAATGATACGTTTCGTATCATTAGAGGCGATATAAATTCTTTAAGCATTCCGATAATTCAGTTTCACTGTTTAATTTATGTAAAAACTATGTACATTAAGTCACACATAAGTTATACGATTGTTTTTCATTACAGTTATGAATAATAATGTACGTACCTAAATGGCTAGGTAACTAATTATTTAATAATCTATTTGAATCTATATATTTTATAATACATTATTATTTTATTATATAAAAAAAATAATTTGAAAAGATACAGCAACCGAAAATCGACGATTAACCTTAATTAATGCTTAATTTATATACCATTGGGCCCAAATGAGAACGGGATAGTTTCTAGCAAATTATGGCGTTATATACATGAAACCAACTTTGACTTGAGTGACTATGCATGGCTTACTAAAATTGTAGCAACCAATTCAACTTAATTTCTAAAATAGGTATGTATCTAAATAATTAAATCGAAAAACGAGACTGTTTTATTACTCACAATACTAACATGGTAAGTAGGTAAATTTAATTGTTTGTTTGTTGCCAGTACATTGTGGAGTGAATTCTTAATTTGACGGATAGTAAGTTTCAACGGTAGTTCCAGGTAGATAAGGCAAGTTAAGCCAATTTTAAACTGACAAAATAATTTAACCTTATACAGAAAAAGTACTTATTATCTTAGGGCATAATAAATTGCTATTTACTTAAATAAATACTTATTTTAGTAGATATTACAGATATATAAAATGTAGTTAAGAATAGGTAGGTGAACCTAACAAAAATGAGTAAATGACAAGCCTTAGGTAGCTAAATGTACTAAAAATCATTCAATAAAAACGCTAATGGGTATACACATGTACCAATGCTTTTTACCCCGTAAATTAGTGATGTTATAAGACACATGTGTATTATGTACGCACCTTTATTTTTGTTTGATGTTTGCTAACAAAATATTTTTGTTATTCTGATATATTCTTTACTAACGTTATCAAATACACTTTAAAACTATCCAAAAACGTTATTAAATAGGATTCATCATCACTTGACCCCAACCAGTAAGGGTTATAGTTATCAACTTCGTATTTATATTAAAGTATTTTAAATCTTAATTTATTAATATCTTCTAATTTGATAGGAAATAAAAAACCGTTCGCAACTAAGTAAAATCCTTTATTGGTCCAATCATTCTCGTTTCGAAAAAGGATACCAACTTTACAGACTTAACACAAATTCTTTTTCTTGTTCGGACGAAATCTTGCGCCACGACCATTTCTCAATAAGGTGACCGTCGCGAGCGAAAAAAGGAATATTTATAACCCCTTTATTCTTTTAAAAGAAAAAATATATTTTAAAAAGTATCGTTTTTATTTTTTACAGCAAGCCGTAAAATGCGACAGGCGGGGTCACGAGTGGCCAGTTTGAACAATGCGTTTGTACGGGTTTTAAGTAACGTATTTCGTTTTAAAAACTTAGTTTTGTTTCTAATTTGTACTTTTTAAAGACTTAGCAACTCTTCAGATGCTGACTGCTGTACCTATTTACTTATTATTGTAAATTAGAAAACCCCGCTTAATATATAAAAGTTTTTAGTAGACATGGCTTCATGATAGCATTTCTCTAGTGTGGAAATTACTGAGAATTTATTTTATTAGCAAAGACTAAATAAATAAATAAAATGTCTATTCAAATGTTGAATCAAAATACGCTGTTCTTAGAAGTGAACAAACGTTTCATTTGGTTGTTATCTGAAATGAATAATTCATGACGTTAATCGAATTTCCTACGGTCTTTAGGTATTACTGTATATAATTAAGTTTATTTGTTCTTGTTTTATTACAAGCGTACTCCACTTATTAAAGAGCAATAAGCAAACTAGTATATTTTAAAACACATAAAATTTTATTGGTAACGGACAAGTAGGTTCGGCCAATATAGATTTTTAAACGTAACGTCTGTGAAATTTGAAAACAGAACCGTTAAACGTCAACCTATTACGCGCACAGATAAAATAAGATCTCGGAATTGCTCTTTGTTAGGAAATTTTTACTGGGTTATTTTAACTTACCTAATAAAAAATTAAAAAATATAATATCTGTACCAGAAATAAAAGACTGTCCGCATTTACGGAGCAGCCATATTACGCTCGGCAGGCTATGAGAACCCGCGCGAGAGTTGAGAATGTTAATGCGCTCGTGTTGTTCATTGCTCACACGCAGAATACAGAATGCGTTTTCAAAATGCACCGTGGAACTAATGTACTACACTAAAAATATTTAACTGCTGTAAAATCTCGCTATCGGTACGCGTTTGCATTGAATTATTACACCGGTATTTTGGGTATTTTCTTAGATTTGAACAGATACATATTAATAATTATTTGTGCTGAAATTAACTTGCCAGACTTATTAAAGACGGCACAGCTTCGTTTATTATCACTTTGTGTCTTGTAACACGTGTTATAACTAACAAGATATCATTTTTGTAGACCTCTCAATACTCAATAACCTACTTAGTTTTAAGAGTCACTAAAATGCAGGATCTTTTACAATCGTATAAACTCGGAGAAACTTCGTATGGCAAAAGGTTTACGACGTAAGCAATAACGCGAAGGCGTCTTCTCAATTCCGAACAATGTCGTTATTGAGCAACGTCGTAACGTTCCAATTGTAAAACGAATTCTATAATTTGAAAATTCAAAATTGGAAGTTTATTTTTGTTACATCTGGTTTTACACGTGTCACATAGATCGTTCAATACAGAATACAAACATTTAGAAATTCGAAAATTGGCTTTAATTAGTGATTTTCTATAATATGGACCAATATTATCTTAGTTCCTCCACGAGTCGCACAGTCTTACAGAAGTTTAATTTTTATGTAATTTCTTATATTTTGATTGATGACTATTATTCTGGCAGTGTATTCCAATTTATGGTCTATGGTCGTAGAATATGACATTTAAATATTGTCCATGGATACAATGTTGTGCAAAATGTTATAATATGAAAAAATACGAACATACTTATCAAATTTTATTGTTTTGTATATTTCAATAGAAGATATAAAAATGAATATTCCAGGGCTATATTCCGATATTACCTAGAATGTTGGTATAAGTAAAAAAAATGAATATAATAGAAAATTTGAAGTACAACATTCGAGAGGCAAATTAAATTGAATTTTTTTATCAGTACCTATGTGATGAAATTCATTTAATTGTCGTAGTTTCAAAAATTATACAAATCCGTCAAATAACAATCGAATTCATGAAACCTAACAATTATCGTCTATTCTCGATTTCAAATACAATTTTATATTCCGATCTTTAATATTATCTAAAAAATAAATATTACATAATACAGACTTATGTATTTTGTTATTGTTATATTTCTATTACTTGTTACTTTGTATACATTATTTTAAAATTACCTGTCTACCCACAAATGTACCTAATCTAAATATTATACTTTCGTGAAGTCAGTGAATAGAAAAAGTATAATTGTACCTTTTTTATTTAGTTTTCATAAAAATTAAAGTGCTGTGCGAATAGGCTTCCTGTCGTTTTAAAAATAAAATTATTTAAACCTAAAATAAAACGGGGAAGTTTTGGACGGAGTACAAATGGAATAAGTTCTATTGACTAATTAATAGTTTGAAAATTATATATGATTGATATTACGGTGAAAATTGATACTAATTTTGATTCCTAGCTTAAAGCGAGATTTTCAACATTTTAGTCAATATGAATTCCTAGTTTATTTAAACCAATATAAATGAGATATCTATAGCTCTCTTTAAATTTAAAAATAGTACCAAAGTGCTGTTTTCACATATGGACTCCTCAACTGTTTATCATCAGGTGTGGTGTCTAGTCATTTGCTGAGCTTTTTATATAAAAAAAATACAAAATACTATGTATTTATAAGTAGTACAGTACTATACCACCTGGTGAATTGCTTCGGCAGAACCCAGGTCGCTCACGGGCAGTGTCTTTAACGGGGAGTTTTAGTGGGCATTCCAAGTGATGCTGATTTTGAGGCACTGGGTGAGCCCCACACACGCCAGCTTTATTTAGCTAGTGGCGAGTAGGTTCGTAAACGGATTCCTCCTCGAAAAAAAGGTCGGTACTATATAAACTTTGAAGTATTGTTCCGCGTATTGTGGTTTATAATTACTTAGGTATAGTTAACTATATATATTAAAATGTTTGTTAGCATACTGTAATACAAATATAAGTTTATCAACTTTTTAAGCCGTACAATCCAGACATAATTAAATATAATAGTGTCAATGTTACCGGAAGTTTATTGCAGCTTGACGAATTAAGGATACTTTAATTTCTACCTCAATATAAAATATAAATCTGTTAATTATAACATTAAATATGCAACTGTGTCTAATTACGAGAAGCCACATAAATTGTGTCGCACGAAATTAATTCTGTTGTGTCGGGTTAATGAGGTATTCCTAGAAGGCCGATTTCATGGTGCATCTGAGTAATTTTGTTAGAAAAAATTGGAGAGGGTTGCCAAAATGACAAAATTATTCTTGTTGGTTCATTAAGGTTGGTACCTACTGTATATAAATTATTTTCATTATATATTATTATAATTAATACATACAAACATGTTAACAACACGGTAAAAACATAATATATTTTATTGACTATAAAAAAAGGTACAAAAGACCTTATAAAAAGGCTTAAAACTTTTTAAATTTAAATAAGCTTATTATTAATTTTTATATATATAAAATAACGTTTTAAAATTCTCTAAATATAAAGCACACATTGTAGTTTCACATATGTTTTACAACTTTTAAAATCATCCGTATCATCAGTAAGGTTCTGTAATTTATTAATTCTTCTCAAATAAACAGAAAAAAAACAGCTTGCTCTCCTAGACAATTTATTGATTGTAATAACGTTCTTGTGTCCTTATCTTGGAAATAAGAAAATTCGACTATTCACAACCCTGCTCCCACCACAAAAAATGTTCAAATTGGCACATCAGAAGAACGTCTTACATGTGTCGAAGACAATTTTTTTCCCTTGAAAAGTGGGACATGCCGCTACTTGATGCAGTCCCATGAATGATGGGACATCAGTAGCTTAATTATAAGCTTTATTTCCACTAACTTTGAGTGCTCCTACTAATTCTGCTATTCAATGACTTTAATAACAAGGACATAGAGCTCATTATATAAATAGTTCACTGTCCTATACCTGTGTGGTGACTGGTGAAGTTTTGTTCCGCTGTATTATAGTATACTATTACCAATGGGTCTCGTGCTCGGTTCATTATCGGGAGGGCGCATAACGCGTTTCAGTCTTTTTAAGGTAATATCTTTCTAGATGTTACAAGCTTTATATTATATCGACTATTATTATGTATTTCCTAACGATTGCTAAAACAGCACTTTTCCCAGTATATCAACCATGGCGATCCATCAAAATTCATCACCCATTACTCCGTCCAGATAGATCGTACTGATATCTTCATATCAGTTCGAAAATGACCTTTAAATTACAACGGTTTAAGGTATTCATTTAAATCTGTAAGGGCCTGTAATGGACATTAATCCGTTGGTCTAGGTGTTACTGTAAATATTTATGGCCACTAATCTTCACTAAACCTAACCCAATCTCCTCGTGTCGGAAGTACATTGCACAGCTTAAGATAATAAAGGTTGTTTTTATCATTTTGACAATAAATTATTTATCCTTCAAAGATATCCTTTTCCAGGATAAACGGGGATAAAAAAGGACCTTACAATGTCAAATCAATCTTCGCACTGAATTTCAACTAAATTGGTTTAGAAGTCTAGTGATGAAAGCTAAGCAAACAAACAAATTATTTATTTATTTCACGACCTGCTGGCCGTGTGTTCAGTACTAGCTCCTTGGTCACGAGTCCCGGGCTTGAGTCCCGGCTAGGGCCGATGTTTGATTGATGTACTGCCTAGTATCTATAACACAAGCTCTTAATGCTACTTGGGTACTTTATAACTAAATATTAGGCGGTCAGAGTTGAAGAGTAATTATTAATATTAAACATATTATTATATAATATATAATATTATAATCATAAGTACGTGGAGGTTAGTTGAACCAACGTTGTTAATTCCTAATTTCATTGTCCCAGCCAAGTCGTGTCACTAAAAAAAAAGCCAATAAATCCCAATTTAAATTGCATCTAATTTTATCAACTTCAAGGGCATAAGTGGTGACTTTCGTTTTAGTTCGTTAATGACGATTTCTGAGTAAAATTATGTAAACTCATGATTTGGCACAATTTTCTGTCTTTTTACACTATTTTTACTTTTCCACCCAGCTTTTCAAAGAAAATGCAGATGTTTGAATTTATTACGATGTCTATGTAGAGTTAATAATCACATAGACATTTAAATAATATCAGTTCTAAAAATTACGTGGATTTCTTCCATCAAATCCTAAGGTTCAATTTAACCATAAATATTTTTCTGAAATACAAAAATTACTCTATCAGCCGGAGAAGTGTACTTAGGACAGTGTTGTTGCCTAGTATTCTTCCTTTAATTTAATCAAAGTAACAACGCTTGCTACCCTCAGGTTTGTCGCTCCCTCAAGGCTCGAGCGCCCTGGAGAATCTAAGAGACAGCGGGTCACCTCCCCCGGAGGTGATGCCTGTCGATTAGAACTCCTCCAGAGGCGAATCGCCCCTTAAGGCTTGAGGACTCTCCAAGGTTCTCGCCTCCATAAAACCCCGGTAACGCTGTAAAGGCCATCTGCGGCCACCAGTATTAGTCAGTCCAAAAAAAAAACAACGCTTGCTTGGTTACTAAACTGTTCTAGGCCTATCCCTATGTGTAGATAAGATATTAAATCGGGCCTAATATCAACCATCACGTTCATAAGAGGCCAGTGATCAACTGAATAACACTCACTGATCGACTTATTTAGTTATTTAATTGACTTCCTTATATTACTGTAATAAAACTGATTATTACTGTGAAATTGTTATATGTAGTGAATTCAGTACGTAATTATAGTAGGTATTAGATACTATAATATTCGCTATAAACCCTATTTCTAGTTTATTGGAGACAGATAATTGATTGTACAATATTGTAATGCTAAAACAAACAATAGATACAATTGAGTAGATGCCGATATAACTTAGTAAATACCATAATAGGCGTGGTAAGGGTTGACCTTATCATTCAAATAGAATCTGGTTTTTTTTTAACATCTTACAATCAGAATATGCTACGATTAGGGCCTGTAGGACCAATGGTGAGCACACTCAACAAATGAATACACCTAGGTAACAGTGGTTCGGGCGACACAACACCTGAAGCCATAAGGCTGCTTTCTCCAAGCGTACTTTGTACATCTTGGAAGCATTGCAGTACATTTTTTTATAAAAAGCTCAGCAAATGACTGGACACCACTTGATGATAAGCAGTAGAGGAGTCCATATTTGAAGATAGCTAGTGTAATTCCTTACTAGCACACGTGGCTCCACGCTCTAGCTGTGCGACTGAGAAAGGAGTCACGAAATCTCTTTGTTCGCAAAGTAGACGTGACACAGTGAAATAGTGACTCCGTAGACCAGTACGAGTACTGCTGAGTAGGAAAGGAGAGGGACGGATAAGGTCAAAGAGCTACTTCAGAGCATTCTCCATGGTACAAACGATAAAAGTCACTAAGCGACATTATGCTGCGACGCAATTGCACATCTGCAATATCAGACGATTTCCTTGGTTAACTAGGCTTATAACTTATCTGATGTTTGACATTCGCTTTAAATAAATTGGCAGAAGCAGGGAATTTTTAGTAAAGTTATAATATATCTGTTATTTTGTTTTTACTATACATAGTCTCCAATCTTTGTCCAGCCCTACAACAACCGTCGTCTCACACTGAATATAATAATAATCGCTTTAACAACATGCGCGCGCGCAGCAACCGGTTAGGAGCCAATATCGTTAGGCCCATCCACATTATTTTAAACCTTGAATAAAGTGCACAAAGGTTATATTTCAGTGGTACAGTCCTTATTGCTTTTTAGTATATTTTGGGGCCTATATTACAATGCCTTTTATGATATTTGAGCATAAAAGTGTTAAAGTTTTCGTTATATCTCTTACGTTTGATAAATTATTAAGTCGTATTTATTATCGTATTTTATTATCATTATTACGTTTTGTATTTAGACCAGAATTATCAAATTTTTAATGTTAAGGATATTTAATTATAAATAAACACATTAGTTCTCTTTTATGTGTTTATTTGAAAACATATTTGCATTTAAAAAAGGTATGTAAGAATATACTTAAAAAATTTAAAAAAACAGGCCATTTATTGTCTGAAATAGTTCATAACAACACTTTTTTCTGTATCTTTAAACAAGACATTTTAAATTCCGTTTCTTAACAGAATATGTGATGTAAATCTTACTCTATCGCTCTACTTTATCTAGAACAAGAACTAATATTAAATTTCGCTGGGTAATCTAATCATTATTACTAAAATGCACGCTAAGGATGAGCTACACTTACAATCTGGGGTGTAATCAGAGATTAACGATTGATTAACGATTACGGTCCACATCTAATCTTTGTATATACAATTAACTTTATTAACAAGGTCACTAAAAAGGAGTCATTATTCTTAATGGAAATAAGAGTTTATAATAAAACCTCTGATGGTAGAAAGGTTGAAAAATAATAAGAGAAGCGATGATAGAACTAAAACCAAAAAGTGTCAACGCTAACTGTTAAACCTAGCAGGTTACACTCGTTTTGCCATGTATAGTCTATGGTCATTCCATTCAAAGCAAATCTACCTGCTTCTGCTTAACGGACCACAAGGACGCTAAAAAACAAAAATAACCACCATTGTTTCAGCGGACGCCATTAAAATTTATAACTCTTTTGTTTCTAATTCTAATAAGTTTAGTTTATTTATAGTCCATAGTAAATGACATCTGAGATTGAGAATTTAAGACGAGTAATATAGTTTTTCTATTGTTTTTGGGCCTGATAGGAAGGCTCAGTCACCGTAAGAGTAATAGAGAGGGATATGCTTGGATTTTATCTATGTGATCGAATCAGAGATGATGAGATCCGAAGAGAAATAGGGTCGCCTACGTAGTCAAAGAATCGTGAGCCGATCATTGCCGGGAGGACTGACGGCCTTTGTGTCGACCAGGTCCTCGCAGTACCGATGGGTTTGGAAATCCTTGTCGGAGGCCTGTGTCCAGCAGTGGGCGTCGTCAGCTGATATGATGATGATGATGTTTGTTTTCAAGCTCCGTCGGTCCGGTATAGGGACAAAGGTTATTTGAAAAAACGAACACATCAAAATTTGAAATTTAAAGTATCGGTGTGTTATCAATACCCGTTCTTTATGAAAACTGAAGAGGAATCAATTAAGCCTTGCCATTGTAGTTAAAAGTCTATTTGTTAATTTACTACGCCTTTATCATTCAAAAAATAATTTTATGTTCCTATGATAATAGGTATAATATATTTATTACGAACAGTCTTAAATATCGTAATAAATAATCAATGAGTTGAACTACTTAATAGTTAAAAAGGCTCATCGACTCCTCAGTGTCTTCTTATTAATACTTAATTATAATAAGCCTGAATAAGCATAATAATTAAAAAACAGCTTACAAGTCCATATTTTTTCGTAACAAATATGCCTACAAATATAACGTTCTGCCGGCACTAATGATAGTAAAAAGCGAATCCTTTTAAGCGAATACGGCAGTTTAAGCTAAATAAGCGACAAATGAAGCGTTCGACCACCAATGGCGAGTCGGCGCCATATTAGCTTTTACGGAGAAACCGCGCCTAGTAGGTAGTAGGCGGAATTTTTTCCTAATAAAGCTTGTTAATCGATACTGAACCTTATGTTCAGCGACTAAGATATATGACAGCAATAAGGTATAGACAGTAAATAAATCTATGGCAAATAAAATTAGCGTTACTCTTAAGCGAGTTAACGTATAATGATGCAGTAAAGTCTTAAGGAGTCTTGAAATAATTATATAAATACATATTTGTTCAATTTTTGCCGAGTGTTATCGGCTGCCTCTCTTGTAGTTATGCTTAAATGGTAATACAAAGATATTTATTTCGAGTAATATTCATCTTGTTCAAGAATTTAATCCAAGGTCCAACACAAAACCGGAATGAATTAAATACAATTATCCGAGATCCTCAACTTAATTATTGTACTTAAATCATTTGTTATTGTTAAAATAATTAGTTAAATAAAAAAGTAAATCATTCCGAGGTATGTTAATCATTTAATCTACAAACTAATATATATTGTCTTTTCTGATTGTGTGTGATTATTAATATATTTATAAATATTTAACGCTATTCAATTTTAAATAAAAAGTCTTCTCAGAAGATAAAACCTCTCCGTGTCCGATTCTTTACTTAATTAAAGTATAAATTAAGTTAACGAGCAACCACTTTAATGATTGGCATATAAAGAATATCACTTAACTCTGCTATTTCTGAGAAAAATTCAAAAGTGGAATAATTTTAATTCTTATTGGTAAACCAGTTAAAATATAGGTTTCTTCAATACATAGCTTTGTTTTAATTAGTGTTACAACTGGTCAAGGTAGGGGAGTCTGAATATTATTACATGCTTAATAAGTTACTTTAATACATCATGATTTTATTGGAAACTGGAAATTCTGCAAGCGAGACTTATGGGAAAAATTTGTCTCAAGCTCTGTGGTGCAAAAACGAACATAAAACTTCATTTAAGGAAGCAGAGTGTAGATTAGACTCGCCGTTTTAGATTAAAAAAAACTAGTTGTCGTCTACGAGACACATCGATAAAATTGAGCTCAGAAGTGGTCTCTATTAGCACCTTTGTTAGGTATCTACTATCTGGTATATAACATGATCATCATATCAAGCCGAGAGACATCCATTGCTAATCAAAAGCTTACGATCTCCAAACTTATCGGACCTGAGCTGCCCGCATCTTACCTGGAATGATTAAGAGCAATAATAATGATACCTCCTAAATATACTGGAGTGTGCCGAACCCAATTGGAATATATCGTATATTTAATTTTATAAAACCGAGGTTGCTACTTTCGGTATTGTTTCATGGGGACGATGAAGTCTTGTTCACTTTAATTTGCAACCCAAACATTGTTAAACCCCTTTTCAAGTTCGAAGTGGTATGCATGAATGCACTGCAACGCTTTAATCGAAGATTAACTTAGATTTGACTAGGACATGATAACATGGTATAGAATGATATGGATCAGATGTCTTTCTATTTACGTCAGTGAATCTGGAGTATTTGGGCCGGTCTCAATACAAAGACATCTGATATTAATATGTTAAGTGAAGAAGCTCTCACCGAAGTATCAATTGCAGCACATTTTAACACAAAAATGGTGCTTAAAGATAAAACAATAAGACTGCTAATGTCACATCAATCGTTAAGAACAAAGAGACGCTTCATTAAATCCAGCACATGTTAATAAAACCAGGAACAAGTCGATGTTGCCGTGCAAACCGTGGCGTGACGGGTCGGACTTGCGTTTAATTAAATTATTGCCATTGTGCTCGAGTTATGTAAATAAACGACATTGGTTGTTAAATTATATTTATTACGAATAACGATTTTACGCGACTGTACATTTAGAGCAGAAAAAGCAGAAATTTTTTTATTGTTAAATTATTTTTATTATTATGTTTTACATCGTTTAACTGGATGTTCCTTCAAAGCGAGACGCAAAACAGATCCACCCTTATAATACGAAACTTTTAACTTAAAAGACATTTTAAATACCTATCAGGAATTCTTCTTAAATTAGTCGTAGAATGTTTTAACGTTAAACAACTCTTATCATAATAACGTGACCCTAACTCGTAATACGACACCAGCTACCAGTTACGAAATTGGGGCTACAATGACCATAGGGGAAGTGTAAGAAATTAAGCCGTGCCGCAAAGGAGTAAAGTCTAAACTCACATAGCACCCACCACTGAAGAATGTGACGAATTCGTAACACGACACGGGAGGAGCGCCTTCGCAAACAATCTCTTATTAAAAAAAGAACACGTGTTCCTTTTCTGTGGTTCTAAATTTTTAAAATAATTGTTTCTTTTTTCTGTGTAATCGAATATCAATATTTTTAGGTGACGGTTTTAGAATTAATTACAGATCGGTTAAATAAAGAATCGGAGTAGTAATGGCGTCGCCGGATGCCAGAGTCAGTAACCGCAACGAGTATTGCCTAGTTTGGCTAGAGAATTATTTATTATACTCCCATAAAAACTTTTTACGAATCAACAGCAACTATTACCTATCATATTTATTGAACTTTATCGTGTACCTCATTATAGCTCCTTTCTCTCTCGCGTTTTGACTTACAGAGGCATTAATTAATAGTGGCAATGTCTTACCTAACGAACTTAAATAATTGAATAAGATTAAAAGTAGGGTACAATAATGGAAACACCTTATTAACTTACATTAATAATTATTTCGCGAATGTTTTTCTACTATTGCAAAATCACATAACTAAAGAAGTGATGTCACCAATCTATAGATTTAATCAATTCTGTTTAATATTGTATTCATAAAATAAGCATGGAAACTATTTGAATATAATTAAAGATGAATTAATGTAATCGTCATTGTTTAAATCTAAGGAGCAAATTTTGCTTTGTGCATCCAACTGTGGGTTTCTATAACATATAGACGTATGGTTTTGCTTACGAGGCATCATTATATAATATATCTCAAATTGAAAACTGCATAATCAAAATATCTAGCATTCGTATCCGTACCTTTTAAGTAATATTAAAAAAAAAATGAATGAATTTACAATGCTCCCGCTAGTTAAAATGCTGACAAATTAGCATATTAACTGCGAAGCGATGAGGACGTCTACGATGAAGGCTTTGTTGTCGGTACTATGCGAGTATTTTAATTTGAAACAAATGTTAAGACGATCGTTTGATGAATAGAAATGAGAATCGGTTCTCACACAATAAATATGATCGTAGACGTGGTTGTTTGTGATCTGATTCTACAAAATAAAGTAAAACAAAAAACTGACAACCTAAACTTTTTGTTGATTTCTATAACCCATTGTTTACATTAAAACAATAAGTGATTTGATGAAATTTTAATTTATCTATTTAGATTTGTCTATTGTTTTAAAGTACTTGTTTGCATTTGGATATCAAAGCCGTAGATGGTTTGTTTATTTATAAACAAATGCTTAAACGTTAACTTCATACTGAAATGAGGCAACCTGAATAACTTGCAATGAATCATACATACAGCCTTAACATCAAGTAACTGAGAGAAAACTAATATTTCTATCATAAAATTTAGCGTAACAATAGTAAAAATTAATAAATATTTTTTCTAAACACTTGTGACTACATTTGTACTAATTTTATAAAGTACAGTTAAAGAGGAACTTCTTATTTACTTTAATTACTGATATAAAAATTAATTAAGTCTGTTGAAACATGAGTCTTATTTTAACTGATAAAGGTGACTAAATGTCCGTGTTAATCTGTCAAGAATATTGGTTTAATTGACATTCAAAGATTTGCTCTTTGAATCGTTGGAATTCTTCATAATTGAAATTTTCATAGATCTTGTACTCATCCGCGTCTGACGCGGACAGGAGATGACCGGTCTCTTGCCAATTTGCTTTTGAGTGACATAGGCAAATTAGGCAAGTCCTATTCGACGCGCCGGGCATTACCTTAACAACGCGGGTATTGTGATACGACAACGGAGTATTATATCTGGTGTGGTGTTGCCTGTAAATTTGCCTTTTTATATACTATTAACTTTAACAATAATCCTGGACCTAGCAGTAAAACAGACATAAACGTGTATCTTACTGAGATCGCATTAATTGGATGCAGGAATGACTATTTTACGGATTCCTCTGTTTGGCTGTTTCCGAACGACTGTAACATTATTGATTTTCGTAACGCTTCTTAGATATTTTTCATATCCATTTACGATATTCAGAGGTCAATTTTTATTCGTAAAATGGTGCCGATTTTGTTGGCAATCTATAAAGCTAAATATAACATAAATTTGAAAGAGATGAATAGATTTTAGAAACTTCAAGTGAGTTGACAGCAGTTTCAGACCGGTGTATGTGTCGTTGCAATATCTTAGAATTGATAAATTTATGATTATGTTTGTTTTATAATATTCCGTATCTAAAGCCTTCGATGCCATTTGTGTAGTAGCGTGGCACCAATCCAAATGGGAAGTACCATAAAACATCATTACTGAACCTGACCTACATGATTTGTATAAAAGTATAAAATGGATATTATTTTTGAACAACAATTTTTATCAATTCATAACATGTCATCTGTCCTTTTCTTGTTTGATTGGATTGAACTTTAGGGAATGTACAAACAGCCACATATTTAGCGTAACACATATTGGAAAAGTTTCTTATCACAATAGCTTAAAGTAATGATAAAGCAAACTGCATCATTTTATATAACATACATGTACTACAGATTCTGAATACGTGTACAGAATACTAATGTTTTTAAAAAAATGTAAACAAAGCCAAACTAAACAAAGTTCCAAGAAACGTTTTATCAATAAAAATATTATGTAAATTTAAATGTTATTATTGTTCGATTATGACACAAAATGACAGATAAGGGGAAATTCTTTTAATACACAGTCATACATATTTTTAACCTTTTAATTACCGTGATTACGAAAGAGTGTTTGCTCAATTTAAATCGTGTGTGCTGTACACAATCATAATTTAGCCACCACTACAATAATTCAACCCAAATTGAACAATATAATCAAAACCGTAAGGTCAAAAGTATGTATAGAAGAATCGATGTCATGTTTGTTCACAATGTTCATATTTCCACAAACCGTGACGGGCAGCTTGTTACACGATAGTGAACTTTAAGTCTTGCAAATAAGCAAACATTGTTCTCATGTCGTATATCGGTTTGTGTTGTACGATACAGTTCCGCCGCAAGTGTAATGTATTCGAGTTAGGTGTCGGGCGATAATCGTCTCGACGATAGCACGATAGTATCGAGTTGGGAATCGATTAGAAGTGAAAAGAATGCTACTTACTTAAATCAACGACCAATTTATTTTTCTACTGTTAAATTTCTTACCAGAGTGGCCGGCCGAACACGTGTCTGTAGACTTTGGTCATGATTTGTGAATAGAAAAAATTCTGATGCAACAATGTTGAGGAGGTGGTGGTGGTGGTATGTGGTGATGCACTGCATATCGTAGCATTTAGATTTCCCTTATTGTTCATGACGAGGCTAGGCGATGTCGAGTCATTTTCAGAGCCTTTTTTCCTCATACTAATTAAAAACCGATTGTGTGTAAACGTCCTTATTGTACGGTTTGATATTATTAATATTAAATATTAAATTGAAAATAATTTTATAGCTATATAAATAACCATGTTAACTATTACATGAACGATAAATCAACGAGCAGAAGACGTTGGTCTGATAACTGTTATCGCTTATGAAGGAAATGACCCATTTCCTGTCACGAATTTCTATTTAAACTCAGTGATTTGATTGAGTGACTACAAACATTGTAATACAAATTTGTGTGGTAGCTCCTTACTTATAGAATGATTATAGTTATTCAACTATGATTATAGTTATTTAACTCAAATAACGTCACTACAAAACATTCAATTATGTTATTAACATAATCGTATATGCCGTATGCAGTATATTCGAGTATATATTTTAACAATAATTAGAACTGGCAAATAAATTTCATTAACTCAGCTCTAGAAGTAGACAATAACTGATATACTGGTTTAGTATAACATTTTTTATATGAATCATCTAGATTGTTGTCTTCGCGTGCTGTAGATTTAGCGTGGGTAGGTAAAAAGGATTTACTTAATAGATTCAATCCCTTCATAAGTAGGTATGTAGTTCAACCAATTCAAAAACGAACCTATTACTAACCCTTATCATCAATACTGAAATTTATAATTTTTATTAGCTCTCATTAAATTTCGAGTTCTCTTTCGATATTTGATTGGACCACAACCGCGCCGTTTGCAATCCACCAATTACAATCCTGTAAACATAGCATCAATCTGAAATTCAGCAACGTCGCCATCTCGCCTCACTAGTATCGTAACACTAGCGTTTATTTTGAAATCTCAGTACCGATAGGCCCCTAATAACTATACCAATTCTAAGGGATGCGAGTTTGGTGAACTAACGAACTTTTATACGCTTGCATTTATCAGCATTATCTTACAAACTGCTATTAAAATATTGTAAAAAACAATCATTGATATTGTCACCTCTATAACTTCTTAAGTCGTCGTAATCATTGACATGCATAACTCTCACCAGGCGCGGCGGCCATTATTCATGCAATCACACCTCTGACATACCAGATATGACAAATGCATTCTACATAGTAACTATGCGCTGGAGCATTCGCCGTAGCCCATATCCTGCCACTAAATGCGAAGCTTGCTTGTATACATGATAGCATATTTGGAGTAGTAGTTGCATTGGAAAATCCCCCTTTTCACCAATCATAAATCCCAATCATCCAATCAATAAGAGTGATTAAAATGCGCTCTACAGTACACCTAAGATTTTTCACTTTATTTATTAGTTTGGACTTTTTAGATATTAACTACTTTGCTCACAAACGATCAACTGGTCTATTAAAATTGTTATTATTATAAATATTATACTATAAATTAGTCTTGCATATCATAAAGCATGCCCAAAGATACTATGACTTGGCCTTCCGCCAAAAGCACACTTGAAAGGGACTTGACCTAAAATATTCCGTACAAGCTTCTTGCAAAACGATTCTGACCTTTATCTATGTTACAATAAGACTTTAATTGGCATTTATAGTAATTCCAATTTTTCTTCTTTTTCAGATATTTCGCGGCAAACAATCAAACGAAAGACCCCAACAATAGCATATTAAGTTCAACTTGACAAAAGTTATCTGTGATCTCAATTTAGTATTAAACAGTTGCCTAACGTAGCCTTAAGTAAAAAAAAAACATTTCAACGGTCAAAATCCAATGTTCGGAAAAGAAATCTGGCTCGAAGGACCAGTTAATCTAGTGCGCGAAATGAAGGTTTAGTGCTGTCATGGATGACAGATAGTTTGGATTGTTTGGAGGATGGGATAATGGTTGGTTTAGGATCGTGAAGATGCCGCATGCGCACTCGAGCTCGGCTGCGAGCTCGGGGGGTGATGACCTGGGCTCCACTGATGAGGTCAAAGTGTTCAAGGACGAGGGAGACGGGGAAGACGAGAAGAGGAGCTCTGAGAACCTTTTGGAGGAGAAGTCCAGTCTTATCGATTGGACCGAGAGTGAGGTGAGTGGAACATCTGCTTTTTATTTTTTAAATTGAACTTAAATTTCAATAGAAGAAGTTTCAATCTCAATGAAAATCTTCATGGTGTGCTGTTCCTTTTTGAATTGATTTTCTTTCCAGTTAGTAACCAATATTTATATTCCTGCCGCAATAAGATTAGTGTTGTGAGTTTAACCAGTCTGCCTATGTCATCGTAGCTCCTAAACGAATGAATGGATTTTGATGCGGTTTTTAAATGATTCACTATTTTTAAATATACTATAATATATTTACTATAGAGCGATAAAGACAAACTTTCATATTCGGAGATCACAATGGTCCCGGTTTACTACAACCTTTTTTACGCACCGACCCACATTGGGCCAGCTATGTGTAAATATAGAATATAGATATAAAACATCTTGCATCATACATTATCGCCAAACTGTATTCTTTCCTAAGCAGTGCATAAGAAAATAACAAGAATACTAACGAAGTTATTACAACACTAATTTAAAAAATACTAATTTTTAATTAAGAAAAATTTATTAGGTAGGTAGTAATAGAAAGAGAGATAGAATAGGTATACGAACAATAAAATTACTTACTTTATTTAACCGTAAACATGAAAAGTGAATGTCGGGACTCGCTTAGCAAAGGATTCCGTATATATTAATAAAATATATTTAGTCAGCAATAACACGTAAATTTATTACGCTGCGATGATTAAAATCAACACCTTTATAAACTACACATAATTTAAACAATAATATTACTTATATTCAATCGGTCAGACTACTTAAAAACAACTTTTGAGAAAAATAAAAACTAGTCTTTCCGCTAGGATTAAATTAAAGCAAAAAAAACTTGTAGCAACGTCAAGTTTTAAAATTTACTTTCACCACGTACCCCATTGTATGGATTAGTCGCTTTAGTTTTCATTTGCAATATACAGTCTTACGAAGACGGATTGATTTTTTTTTGGCTGCGGATCTCTGAAAAATAAACGGAATTAAAACATTTTATAGTATGCATTGCGTTGTTACTGATTTTTTTTTATTGTTTTATTGTGTACGCCGTTAACGTGGTCGTTTTACGGTTACCGTGTTCATAAAAAATATAGAAAGAGTCTGCAAGACAATAGTATTTTTACAGGTAAGATAAGATATACCTAAGTCCACGGTAATGATACCAATTTTAGTAATTTATTATTAACTTTATTTTAAATTGTTCCATTGTTATAGAATTACATCGTTAAACCTTTTCTCCCAAAAATAAAACTCAACATTAAATTGATGCACTGGCTGTGTGGCATTTTTAACAATGCAACCTCTTTCTAGAATTAATAAATTTACCATAGACAACAACCAGGCCTACCAACCTATAAATGACTTCACGTGGCGCTTCGATTTATGCTCTGTTCTCGAACCTCCCGACCATAGTGTAACAGCAGGTGTCGTGCTCAGGTAGTTCGGTATTCAGCCCATGTTCTCCGTATTTGAACTCGAATGAAGCTCAATGAGATCACATTCACAATATATTGAATTGCAACCTCTTTACACAGTTATCTGCACACTTTGCAAAACCAATTTTATATATCAAAAAATAAAGTCGTCTATTCTATTCTCCAACTGCAAAGATTAATTTGTCAATGTCGACAGTTGCGCCCGTTTGTGTATTTACGATTTCACACTTGCAAACATTACAACAAAATATAAAAAAACGCCCACATTTAATTTGTACTATGGGATTATCAAAGCGAGTACAAGCATAAATATTTTATTAATGAATTTTGATAAAAATAAAAAAAACTATACGCTCTGTGCACATATTATGCTTCGTAACGGTAATATAAATTCAGAAATATAGTATAAAAAGGTATGCCTCAATAAAAATATCGTAAAACAGCTCAATTTTATTTTTCAACGCAACCGAAAATGTGTTGCGTTTAATATTCATAAGGTATTCGGTAAATAACCTCATTATGTTTAATTCCGTAGATTAATATCGCGTCCGTAATGAGCTGAACACTCAATTGAGTTTTGCGTCGCCACAAATAACCAGAGATAATATCTGTTGCCATAGACTTGTCTTTATCAACGCAAATTGTCTGGAAAACAAATAAAACACGGACCGAGACGAAGTGCACCCAAAACAGCAATTGTCCGAAGCCAACAAAAAAAAATATACAGGTACGTTTCCGAAAAGTTTTTATATTAAATATTGTATTCCAACCTACATAAATCATGCATTGTATTATTTCCTAAAATTCTATTATATTGTAGGGATGTGCAACAATCCACGTCTACCTGATTCAAGCATTCCTAATAAACAAACTCCCTCCCACATCTATTGTCGTCGAATTTACCTGTCGTGTCAGGCGAGTGCAAACAACACCTAGTGTGTATATTCCATCTCTTTCTTCAGGTTTGAGCAACAATGCGAGAACTCTGAAGTCACTGGGATAAATATTGGATTATACTTAGGCGCAATTCTCCCGTGTATGTCATAATAGCATCGATTATCGTACGTGATACCATTACAATGGTCTTTGTACGAACAATTTTCTGAGTTTCGATTTCTTTTCGATTACAATTTCCGTTCGGTCGTGAATTGGATTTGAATCGTGTCGACATATTACACGCGTTGTTGGCCCCGACATTTGGTTTGTCAGTCATTGTTTGGCCAAACTATTTATTCTCTTACGGAACGATTATTTTCACATCGATTGAGTATAATAAGGTAATGGTCGCTTACTGTTTTTACCATAAAATGAACTGAATTAAAGTAATCTATTGGGCTGTTTATCTCACATAAAATGAAAATGATCTCAAAGAAAACCTGTACTAGTAAAACATCAACATTATCGTCTTATACGTTGGTCATAAGGCTGAATGTCCAGATTCCTTTGCCTATAATCTAGAAAAAGTCGATGGCTAAGCCATTTCCGCTGTGGTCAGAGTTAGTACTATAGACTGAATGACCGTGTTTCTATAGGCTGTCAGGTTCCTCCTTGGCGTTTAAGCGCTCATGACTCTACTGTAAATTTTATGAGTTTTCACAATATACAAGCGATAGAACTCAAGGACGCAAAATCAAAATTTTCGTTACCTTAGTAATGGCAGTGGAATTCATCTAAATTTGCTTACTCATTACTGTGTGCCATGGCTAATAACTAAATATGACGTTTTTATAAAACAGCGGTAGATTAACAATAAACTTAAGGAAAATCTAGGGCCTTTGTGTTACGTAATAAGCCCGCGGCATCAAAGAAACTAAAAATATTTTCAACACAATTTAATTTCAATAAAGATTTTCATATAAATATCAATTAAGTAATATACCATCCGCTCCTAATATACCATCTGTACTGTAAATATCAATCGGATTGTACCGTCTCGATCGCGTTTGTCGTCAGTTGTCGAATCTGCCTTATATTATATGCATATGTAGCTTAACGTAACTAAGTTTTAATACGAGATACGATTAATACACAAGCGGTATGTGATCTAACTAAAATAGGGTTATGTGAGCCATCAACGCCATATCGAGGCAGTTGTATGTCTTTATTGGAAAAAATTAAAATATATATTGTTGATATAATTATAAACATAAAAAATAGCACATCTGTTATATTATTTTTAATGTCCAGTAAAACCCATACGATCAGCATATACCATATGTTACGAGTTCTATATTTAGAGAACAACACACTCTTGTCTCTGTTTCCGTTACTGGATGTTTCTCGTTAACCATAGACTAGCAGAGGCTAACGAACGCGGGCGCCTTCAGGATGCGTTGTAAAAAGTTTTGGCGTTACTTTATTACTTCCTTTTTTATAGTTTCAATTCTTTGTGGTTGTGATTTTCAAGTAAGTTTTGTGAATTTCACTGTCTAAAATAGTCATCGGTATATTTCAATATCGAATATATGAAAAATCCTCTTTAGAACAAATAATATTATTAAAAAGTTGATTATCGATTAAAACACATTGAAAAATTAGAGCGTGTTCAGGATGTGACGTTTGTTCTATATTCAAGATTTAAAAAGTGCGATAAGAACTTTTTAATATTTCTTTCTAAAAAATAATTTTATAGAGGATACCTCGCCGTATTCGTAAGTTAACCAAGGAAGTGTGTTTATTACGTCAAATATACATTAAACTGAGTCAATGACCCTATGAAATTGAAACTACAATTGAATTGCGTTCAATGCCATTTGAATATAAGTAGTGTTTTTGAAATTTCAACTATATTATGTTTTAGCTACGTTAGAACTGTTTTTTTTCAATATATGAAATAAAATTTAATTTATTTTTTTCTACCTACATAATGTGGTTGACTATTGTAAAACTTGTTGAAAATGGATATTTATCAATTCTCAAACGAGAGATGTGTTCAGTCTGTCGCCTGCTTGCGTCAATTTGTTTGGCAAACATTTTACGGATTTAAAAATGCAAATACTTCTAGTATGACCTTCGCTTATCCTCAAATGCTTGTAACCGTATACCAATTCAAAAGTCCCCATCTGTGACTTCATTAATTACCCTGGTTTATAAAAATTCTACGAAGCTAGTTAAAATATTTAAGTTGCAGGTAAGTGAAACCTTTCGTACCGTTAAAGGAAGTTATCAATGTTGAGTTTAATTTATTCAACCCATCCTTTGGCAGCTTATTGAAACACCATAAGACATAATATTACTTCTTTTATCTCTACTTTATTCAAAAAGAGATTTAGTGACTTCTTTCTTTGTGGCACAGCCATAGATAGGAATTCCTTACTGGCTCACGTATTCCCTCCTTCATACAACATCACTTCCTTCAAAAGGGACAGGAAAGGGCAATTTTTGGGCGGGTGAAGTGAATGTGTATTACGGTTCACAAAGCGACTACAGTTTCCTGCGTGGCCATATACAATACAGCAATGACGATACGCACGTGTTCTCCTTGCTTGGGCCACAATATCTGGTTATCCCGATTGTGGCCCCTATCACAACAGAGCAGCTCTCAAGTTTTCTAACAAGAAAAAGTGGAGGTGACTAGAGCAGTATGTCGCATGCTGCACTAGCTATCTTCGTATATAGCCTCCTCCTGCTACTTACCATCAAGCGGTGCTTTTTATGAAATAAAATATTCGAAATTCGAACGTTCGTTGGAATCTCTACAAATTAAAAAGATAAACAATGTAAGATAGTATTCGTAAAGTAACACCAAAATATTCAAACACTAATCTAATGAACGAAGCAAATTGTTATTCATAAATAACTCTATACAAGTTTCTTAACGCTTAATCCAAATTAATTGGACCTTGGTGGTATATTTAGATAATTAGTATTTATTGCTAATGTCACACTATCGCAGTTAACCGTTATATTTGTATGAATGTATTCTCGATTAAGATCTTCATTTGGATGCATGTTCTGGAAACTGTTAAGGTTCTCAGTTTCTTGTTAAAACAACGGTTCATTCTTTATTTTTATGCACCAATTTTCCTATTAGGGCATATTAGGGCTGCCTCGTATAACTATATTGTGGAATTAGCTTTTCCCGGTCGCGGTCTTCCCTAGTGTGCACTAAGTAGAGAAAAGAGCCTATTCCTATCTTAAAGTCAGACAACGCATCGGTTATACCTATCGTGTTGCAGATGGACATAGCCGGCGGTGATCAGGGTACCCATATACTAATTTGTTATATTAAAAAAAAACTCATCGTAAGTCATATGTAAAGCAAATTATTATTATTAATTCAGTAAATCTATGAGTTCAATGTTTCTCTGTATGTATGTTCTATATTACAAAACGCACAATAACATTTATAATAATCTTTGTACTTCTCTGAAGGTATCAAGTTATCACATACGCTGACGCAAAGTATCTCTTATGCAATCAGCTCGAACTAAACTGTATATTATCTGCATTAGGATTCATATTACATCGCAAGTGTGAAGCGAAGGCTGCTGTGAAGACGGTTCAAAAATATCACGTTCTGTTACTTGATATTTGTAAAGTAAGCAAAAAGCAGTAGCTGGATCAAGTAGCCACTGAAAGTACATGTTACGAGTAATCGTGCTCATCCCTGGGATATGTATATTTTTTGAGTTTATTCGATTATGATAAGAATTTTAAATTTCACCGATTTCTTGGTATGCGACAATAATAGGAAGACTCAAAACAAAAACAAAAGCTTTCTGTATCAGAAAAACTGTACGTGTTAATGTTTTCGAAATAAATTTATTTAAAGATCATTTTAATACATGTCCTGTGATAATAAGAACACAGGCAAAGCCTATATTTAATTGTTAATGAAAAAACCCTTTTGAAATCCCTTTTTTTAAATGAAATTAGTCCAGTTTTGGCGGAGGCAACGGGACTTTTCGTAATCCAAGCTGTAATTGTCCCTTGTTCCAATAACCTAGCGTGAGCGAGTAACCTAGCCTAGCGTGATAGCAATAGATTTTATACCTATTTTTCAATTCTCCCGACTTTAGTATTTTCTTATAAGGAGCCTTTGATTTTTTGAGGGTTAGTTAGTTAGTAAAAAGTCGATTGTAATACATAACGTCGTCCTAAGGATACGTCTGGGTACAGATTTTATAAATTCACCTAGCAACATTGCCAGTTGCTACTAATAAAGTATAATTTTGGTCTCAGTTGTTAAATGATAAATTTCTACGGTTAGTTATTGTTTTAATGTTTGTTAATGTTTCTAAACATATGTGTAAGCACATCATTTATTATAAATTATATCTATTTCTTAAAAAATCAATTAAAAAAAATGTTTTAAGTCTGCGTTGGCGACTTTACATCGACAATATTTACATATATATGTCAAAAACGCACAGAGACTTAACCCTCATACTGAGGTACAATTGGCCTCACATCTAGAGTAATAAATCACTTTATATATGTCACTTGATATTGCATTCACCAGATAAAACTGTTCCATATCACGTTAACGTACCTTTGTGTTAACTATCTCACAAAGAAAGAAAAATAAATCTAAAAAGTAGAAGAGTATTTCTTTTGGCATATATTCTGTATGACAATCATCATAAAAATTCTAGTACACATAAACAAATAATTACTGCATATTTATGCAAAACCGAAGCGTGTACAACCTTCGTGATCGGTTGAAGAGATAACTGGCGACACGACGAACGATAAGTCGCGATATTATGATCAAAAATAATTTGCAATTCAAATAAGACGTTTTAAACACACGTCCCATCGCTGGGCAAGAACCTGTGTAATGGAAACAGTAAATAAATAACAATTCGACGTCTTGCTCATTAAAATAATTTTAATTAACACTGCTCTGACATTTCTTAATGAAATACAATTATGGTTTGCCCAGTATGTTTTGTGTTTTCCATGATTGCGCAAGCGTACTCAAGAAATCAGTATTTCATTTACATTTGAATTATTCGCCTGTAAATGAAATACCAATCATCAAAGAAAATGTCGTCGTTTTCTATAATGACAAAAATGCCTTGCTATTTCCATATTCAATGTTGCTTACGGAAACGCTAGTCGTAAGCGACAACAAGCGGTTAGACATAGATGCACTTAACTTGCATAACTAATTAACATTTGCGAAGGTGATGCGTAGATACTTGGTATGACTACTGGATGTGTCCATCCAGTCTCTGTCCATATATCTTCTCTGTATACCGTGTTCCAGAGTATTTTCATGCATTAACTTTGACCTTTTATTCAGACTATTGAATTGGTCATTGGTCATTATGTACACATTTATATATTTTATGAATTACAGTCAGTTGGTAGAGCTAAATACTGAAAGAAGATTTTCAATTTTCTACATCCAAGTTTTTACATCTTAATAAGTTACTTAGTTACTGCTCTGTATAACCATTGCGCTAGAAATGTATGGGAGGCCTATGACAATATAAACCCTCTCTAAGTAAGAGCGGTAAAACAAAAAAAATAGTACAGGTTTAAACCTTAGTAGTTTCAGTTGGTATTATTATAAATTAATTTATGATTATTGATAATCGATAATACATAAAAAAATAACCATATAATTCTGACGATATGATTATTTGTAAACTAGCTCTTTAGCGATAAGACCGCCCCTTGCAACAATGTAGCATCAATATTGTCTGATTTATTGTGTTCCATAAAATATATTCTAAATGGAGTAACGAATACACTCTCACAAGTTCCGAAGATTCGCCCGTATTTTCGAATGATAATGCTCGTTCTTTCTAAATTCAGGACATTGCAGCTGTCTGTGGACATTAATTTGTTAAGATTAAAGCATGTCAGCTCCAAGATACAACTCACTATGGTCTAGCAAGTTGGATGGGAAGTACGTGTGTTCCATGAACCGCCATGCCGCACTATTTAAATTGGAATATGGACTCCTATTGCTTACCATAAGGCGGTGTCGAGTCATCGGTCACAGTGGTTTATAAAATTTTGTTGCGTCATTTCTTTAATTTATTTATTTTATTCATTATCTCTTCTAGTAACAATTTAAATCATAACAATTTATGCAGGCCAATGCAACGGCCCACATATAAAAACATCTGCGTAATTAGGAAGTGTTGCGCCCACGCATCTCTCTATATGGCCCGCGAAATTAATAACTGATATAACGTCTATTGAAATGCGGACCTCCTTGGTTAAGAAACAGTAAGTTCCTACTCCCTACTGATATTGTGAAATCGAATATCAAACCTATTTGAAATTGAAATCATGAAACGTGAGGCCAATCCCCGTTCGAAGAGATCATTGCTACTACGGACATATAGACACGACAATGTAAAATTTGACAGATTGCTAAGTTTGTAATTAGGCGGTGTCTTTTGGTAATCAATGTGGTTTGATGTGCACTATATACTTTAACTCAAAAAAAGAATTAATTGAGAATATAAATAGCATAAACATGATTGTTTCGAACCGTCCGTATAAAATATATTTGTTATTTAAAATAAGGTCTCTCTTAAGGGCTGGAAGCTATATAATTCGTTAATAACAATTTCTCCCCATCCCTTTCTTCACCTTATTTCTCAATACACAAGACAGTATTACCAGTACGTTTAAAAAATTCCAAACAAACACAGTTTTTATGATCACCATAAAACGTAAAACCCACAACGTCTAAATAAAAATCTGTTCTCTTTAGAAAGTACAGTGTTATCAGCAAATCAATAATGTCGGTATTATCAATGTAGATAATGCTATCAGCTGCTTATCCAACCCTATACACGTGCCACAGGCTAAAAGGTTACAGTTGTATCGTTTAGACAGCTGTATGTTTTCCTTCGTGTACAACCAGTATTTTGTTTGCTGTGGAATAGAGTATGAACCTTGCTATCGATAAAGTTTTATCTGACAGCGTAGCTGGATTATTTATGGATAATAGCCTCGATGTTACTGATATTAGCTACCTAGTATGTACAGATATATGTTATTCAAATATTATTACATATATTTGAGTTTGATTTACACAAGAAATTATCTGTAACTGTCGATGACTTAAGTAGTTCGGTTTTACGCAATTTGTTGTTTTTTTTATATCAGAATATACAAGATTTTATTGAAATTAAACTTTTCTCTGACATCAGAAACTCTTACATATTATATAGTAATATTAGCATTACATTATGCGAAGTAGAAAAGACAGTAAGATAAACTACTGTATTAAACTTATATTCAACAATTGACAATTGTTGTTACTAATTAATGCTCTTGTAATATTAGATATAAAATAAATAACCACGATATTTAAACAACACTTAGCTAGGATTTCATTAATAATAATAGGATAAATTGTTTCTAGAAATATTATGAAAACAACGAGAAATATAAATTTACCGCACATGCATATCAACTTCCAAGCTCAGTTGATGTTCAGGTTAAACGACGATTTGCTTTGTTATCTATTCCAGCCATTAGCCATTTTATGTTCTAAACGTCAAAACATCGATAAACAAACTACGGAACCATTGGCAGCACTAACCTTAACTTCAGGCACAATAAACGAAAAAAATCTGGTTATATTAACTGTTAATGTCTTACAACGTAAACGGCTCTCGGTACCCGTAAATCGTTTTATTACACTCTAAAAGAGTATATTGTCTAATAAATTTGAAAATAGATCCAATAGGTAAACTCGTTAAATAGAAAGTAGATAACTAACAGTTAATTAATGCACATGAGAAGGGAACAATACATTTGTTATTACAATTTGGAGTTTCAATTCAAAATCTAGCATCATCTTTAAAATAGAAAGCTCGACTCGCAGGTCCCAAGGTTCCTTAGCAGAGTGAAGCAGGATGTTTTGTCGTTTATTTCTACATAGTGCTAATGAATGTGCCCCTGTAAGCACCAGGTAGGCTATGTACCATAGATTACGGAGGTACGTCCTCTGACCATCACCCGATCGAAAAAAAATGAATATCGAAATAAATATTTATAAATAATCGAACGCTTGATAGAGATAAGCCCACCTTTGTATGCGTCTTTCTTGATTAATTTACTCTTGTTTTTTACGCGTAAAATTAAAGATATAATAATAATAATAAATTTCTTTCCAGTGCTTAGATAATTTACACATAAAGTAAACTTTCGTCTCTTATCATCTCGCCATCGCCAATTTTAACACGGTATCGATAGTAAATCATGTTTACTTGCTATATGGAATTCATTTTTATTCAAAGAAGAGTCACTCGTCAATCAGTCAACATTGCTTAACTTCTTTATCTTTAACGAGATAGTTTGACCTTCATCTCACCTGATAGTAAGTTCGTCACTTACCATACCGAAGATGTAAACGAGCTACATTCGGATTCCTCAACACACAGAGGAACTCGCTGTTTTATTTTCAAATGCCGGAAAATATCATTATTGGTGGCAGGCAAGCGGACTATGAAAAGCCTTACTAAAGGGAATTGATCTACTAAACTCCTGATCTAAGGCAGGTGGTATGTACCATATTAACAACTTAACCTATGTCTCTTGCACATTTTCAATACAAAACCAAATAACAATAACAAATTGATATTACAGTTCTCATCATATTCCAGACGGGTATTCGCAAGAAAAAAACAGAAGAAGATAGTGTCCGGCTATAAAAGCCGTGGAAAAACAAATCATCTCCGCTACCGATTCGATTGAGCCGTTAAATCGATTGCTCGTATAATCGATTCGATTTCTCTGAAAACGCATTAATGTAAACAAGTAAACGTATTATGGTCTAGAAATTGACTAAAGTTTCAATAGAAATTATTTATAATGAACTATTTAACGATTGTATTAAAATACTAAAGGACTATAAGTTTTTAAATTTCGCTGAAGTACAGGATCAGGGGATGTAGATATGAACAGATATACCGTTAAATTTAATCCTTGTTTATTTTTTGATTAAGAATGAGTTCTTTGTCATAAAACAATGTCAGCTCATTTATTTTTAATATAAAAAGCAAAGCAAATGTCTCGACTTCGCTTGAAGAAGTAGTAAATCATCACCTTGCTGATCCAAAAAGCGTAACCGGGCAAGTCTTAATCTAGTGTGTTACAAATCCTCTGTCGCCAATACCAAGTTATTGGAAAATATTACGTAAGGTATGTAGAAATATACCATATCATACGTAAAAGAACATTATAATTTTGTATGGAGGCAGGGTTACCATCAAACCTGCTCGGAAAATACGGAATCTGAACGGAAATAAAATTATAATTTCATGAAAGTACATAAATTGAAGATCTTTTGTATAATGAAATAATTTTTTAAATAAATATCACTTTAAAAATGAAACAGCAACCCACCATATATTATTGCTTCTGGAAACACTCAGTTCTCATGTCATGTTAACCGTTGACCATCCAAAGAATATGATTTTTATTTGCAAGTTCGTTTATTATTGTTTTAAAAAATGGTATATTTCAAAATATGGGAATTAAAAATATTTTTTTAAAAAGTGCTTTGAATACTTTTTTTTGCTTTTGTAGACCCATTCTGGACAGCTTTCTGTATTAGAAAAATTGCTCATGGTAATTGTTCAAAAATGAATTTATTTAAAGGTAAAAG
Organism: Acentria ephemerella; assembly: GCA_943193645.1. Lineage (NCBI taxonomy): Eukaryota > Metazoa > Arthropoda > Insecta > Lepidoptera > Crambidae > Acentria > Acentria ephemerella. The sequence goes on along the minus strand of OW971899.1, from coordinate 4,940,903 downwards.
CCATCTCCTTTGCGTCGTCAAATTTATACCGGAAAGACCAAACGAAAAATTTGTTTTTTTTTTCACTACTATCCCAAAATTAGACGAAGCGTAGAGAAGATGCCATTCACCAGTCCAAATACTCCGAAGACTTCAATTAACCGTGGTAAAGTTATTTTGAACTGTGTAATTGTACGTATGCATGGATAAGGTTTGGTGATTGCTGAGCCGAAAGGAACTATACTGCCTTTGGAGATGAATCAAAATACAACCTGTATAATTAGTTCTTTATAGTAGTTCCTATGGCTTTCTCTATTAATTAAGAAGCCTCGTCTGGAGGCTCATTGTTTAAAAGGCAAGAAGACCTACCAAGATTCCTGTGTCCTACGTCCATGAAACAATCTATACGGTCGGAGGACCCACCAAGCTTCTCATAATTAAGATGATTAATAATTATCCTATCGACGCATTAAATCAATGAATGTACAAAGCTGGGAATATTTTTCAGTAATGAAGGGAATTAAAAAACTCATCTTCCGAAGAAAGTAACTAGGCATATGCAAGATTGAAGGGCCATCAACACTATAAAAACCACTTTCACTACACACAATGGACGCTAAATCTAGATCTTAGCAAGCACGTTGTTTTAAAACAAGCGAGGTTTTCTTGTAAAAAACCATCTGTGGACGCGAACTCCTGCGGAGTGCGCGCGCGCAGGCAATTAAACATCCAAAAATAGCTACGGGTACGAGCAATCGACGAGAACCGACGATTTATGTATTACTTATTATTCTATTTAAAACAGCTACAACTTAAATTTGTACGATCGTGTTTTTAGTTTTGTCCAAGAAAACGGTTTATTTTCTTCTAGTGAGACTTGACAATTCAGATTGGGAATGTATTAGAATAGTAGGAATGTAGGCAATATACTTCTAACTCACTATGTCTCGTCAAAAGGGGTGTAAGTGAAGTGCCTGGCGATGGCTTGATATTGTGGCTTTTATATAAATTTAAATATCAAATTCCAAACACTCTTACTAAAATCTGCTAAAGACAATTCCGTTAGTGTCGTAACTGACGTTTTTATCTAAACACTGCATGTCAGCGTGTCAGAGTTGAATTCTTTAAATATTAGCTTCCGCCGTAATCCCACATTAAAGGGTGTGCATGTTGAGCGGTGGCATTTTTATGTCCCCAAATACCTGTGTTATCAGCGTGCAAGCGCGACAAGTCTTTAAAATACCGCTCTTCGTATTTTCGTCATTTTACGTCCCTGTTTTCTTTGTATCTCTGTATATAAATACTGTTAAAATTGTGAGAGCATAAAAATCAAAGAATACTAACCTAGTTTCTTTTTTATCTTGATAAGCATCTTTTTTTGTCAATTAATAATTTCAATCGGTGAAACGGTAAATGATAGGTATCCGATTAAAGTCGTTGGATGTTACTAGATCGAGCGCGATAGAACTCGAGAGCATCATTAGGATAATCCTACAATCAAACCTATCTATCTTAACACTTATTTTTATAACATTTTTCTTAGTGCAGCAGAGTATCTAGGAATTGACCTCTACGCTGTTGACATAACTTTTTCTGTGCTTGTGGATGATAAGTTATTTATATTCCAACTGTCTTCTTAACTAGAAGGACATTAATATTCCAAATTTAAATCTTTGATCGATGTTGTGATATTAATTTAGACGTTATTTTTTCGATATTCCAATCAACATTTTAATGCTGTTAAATTTCTCGTTTTTAAATTTTAAACATGGAATCACTTCCTCTCGCAAGCAAACAGCCCAGCCCGTTGACTCACGTTCTCGAACAAATGTTATCTGTCTTCTTTTGTTTGTTTCTTGAATATCATACCGAGAGGGCTCCAAATGCTGCGGCTAGCTGGCTTGACCTACCCCGCTCCTCACAGCTCTACGCTGATATTAGAGACGAGAGGAAACATTCAATTTTACATGGGGTCAAGGTACATTGGTTATTTATTTCTGTTGTACGCGACTACGCGTTACTTCTCGCTTCGGATTTGTAATGGTTCTAAGGATAATTATGTCTTCGATTTTGTTGTTAATACAAGGCTGAAAATTCTACATTATTATATTCTATTCGTAGATATTATATTATATAAATTAAATAAAAGGTATCTAGAAAAAGTTCCCTACGTATTGCTGCCTTTATATTTATCCCTTTAAAGCTGTATATAATTAATATGAAAATGTTTAAAGATAATAACGATGTTCGTTTAAATTTTAAAATATTCATAGTAGTAAAATTATCTGTAATTAATAAATTGATAATATAAATCCATTACAGCGGCCATTATGCGAGATAAAATATATGGAGATGAACCTTCGGTTTACATCAAACAACTGTTTTTCTGTACAAAGCGTTACTGTGTAAATAAATTATACCTAATCGATTCTGATATAATCAATTAGTTGTTCGAACGATTGCTATTGAAGTTATGATATAAATAATGGTAAGAAATGAGCTTAAATATGAATTAAATATTGATAAGAATACTCACACTGATATACACATAGTTTTACCTCTAAAGAATTGATTACAGATAGTAATTGTACGTAAGTCGCATTTTATTAAGACTATAGTATTTTATATTCATCGTTAATATCCAAAAAAGGGTCCACGAAATAAATGAATCTTAAATTTAAACTAATCAAATAGGTGCGTTTCTAATCTATTATTGAAAAAAAAGTAGTTACGACTGTATTTAAATATCGAAACAGATAGAAACGAAAAGTTATTATAGGTAGTAATCGTTATTCGATTTTTAAATTTGTCTCGGAATTCAAATTAACATTAACAAACTCCTCCAAAACCTTGCGCGTAATCTCATAAACTTCAGAGATACGATACCTACATCGACTTTTTTGTAATATAACGAGATTTTATTATAAAAACCAAGAATAAACTGATATACACAACACCTGCTCCATCAAATACGAACGATCATCATTATGTTAATGCTATTAAAAATCATAAAGCTCCTACTTAAAGATTTTCAATCTTAGCTCCCAAATAATTGAGACGAATCTACTTTGTGCCCGTAATTTCTCGCGGCAAACAAAAAAATTAGCGTATCGAACCAAACGAGGTACCAGAGAGGCGTCAATTAAGCGATATTAACGCTTATTCCGTGTGCAATAAATCGATATCACGCTACACGATGGAATACAGTTACGCCCTTTAAAGGATTCGTCTCAAGACACACCGCACTACGTACGGTACACAATACAGGACCTTGTTATGAAAGCTGAAAGTGTCAAAATTACGTAACGGTGGAAGCGTCAGTTACGCCCTGACAGAACGCCCTACTCGCTAACAAGATAGACAGAGATGGATATATGTAATTGTTCTCAGTGCGAGCGGGAAATGAAATAAACAGAGCTCTCGAAAAACACTTGTGAGATAACAAAGGCTGAGTTCCACGAAGACGTCCAATAATTTGTCTTTTTAATTTTACGGCGGACTGCCATAGCTTTTAAACATAGTTTTTTTTTCTCTCTATAACTTGACCTCGAGCCTGGTCCATTAGGTCGAACGATTGTGGGTATTGGGGAACTCATTACACTCCTTTCCACAGGAAATTCTTTTATGACTTATTGTTTTGGTGACTTTACACTACCATGAACTATGCATGCCCAAGTCAACTTTATACCTAAGTGTTTTCGTAAAAATAATTATTATATTATAGTGTTCATTTTGTTCAATGCCGAACTAAGTTAGCAAAACATAAAATTCTTTAATTGCCAAAGTATAAAATGAACTTTCAACAAACGTGTCGCAATATAATACTGCAAAATAAAACACAGCCTAACCAATAAATTGAAACGGCTTACAAGGAATCGAAACCTGTTTTGCCCTTAAAGTTTATTTGTAAAAAAGCTTATTCCATATAATATTACCCATTACAACCCCGAGAATCACTGTTCGGCCAATCGTCGGAAAGAATTTGAAAATGGAACGCGAGTTCGATTTTTAATTGTTTCAAATGAATTTTATGCGATAATGGCCTGTGCGTGTAACGAATTATGAACATGTTATCGTTCATATTTGCATGACAAAATTCATGTTCATTTTGGAAATATTTTGCGATGAACAAATATCAACCTCCATTATATTTAATTTAGTTTTTTTTTTATATTTACAATCATGTCTTTTACTATTTCTCTCATGTATACAATTCGTTGTTTTAGTAAGTTTTTAAACACTACGCTTTTTTCCTAAAAAGAAAAGCTTTATTTTTACATTGTGATTTGGTTTTAAATTTGAAGTAATATCTTCCTAATCGTTCGTTTATGAGTTTCAATTGTTCCCACAACGATTGCGTTTAAGGGTGGGCAACCCCGGTCGTGTGGCCGGAACTTACTAATGAGCGATTAGTGTTGCCAGTTTCGGATAATACTTTACTAATAGTTGGGGTGTTAAGTCGAGGGTTAGTTGGAATTGAGTTTTTTATTGAATTGTTGCTTTTGTCATAACTATAGCGTTAGTATTAATTCATTCTGAGGACATTAGGAACATGTCTATAAAGATATATGAAGATCCGAAGACTAAGGACTTTTAGGAATTGTAATCGATGGATCTCGATGGAGTTCTTTGCTATTTTCATTTTTGCCTTTTTCATTTTTTTGTTTTGCTTTGGAATTTTATCATTCTGTCTCCAACTGCAGGTCATAAAATCTGTTAAGACAGAAAGTCTTCAACGCGTTTTTTGATTAAATAGATGTATCTATTCATGTTCAAAATGTTATCATTCTCTGTACCGGTTGATTTTGCCGTGTAAACTATACTTTCTCATTTGTAGGTAATACTATAGCATCTATCTATTAAAATATGAATGGTGTTAGAAATTATATTGAATTCAAATTCAGATACGTTTAGACAACTTGTTACTTTATGTCTATTTTATTTTGGATGAATATCGTATGAGTTCTAATGTTACGAAATTAACTAGGGCTTCCAAAGTCGTGGGTGGTCTGCGAATCTTTTTTTTTATACTTAGATTTAATCAGCAAATCGATCGTTGTAATCTGGATCTTTAGAACCAAGCTTATGAATAAATTAGTAAGGTCTGAACTCATGATTCAGAAGCATCGTTGCTGTAGCAACCGCTTTCACACACCAATGCACTTGTGTAATATACTTATCATTCTGTCTCTTTCATAGGAAACTAGGAAGTTTTGTGCCTAGAGCCAACTTTATGCCACTTTTTATACTAATACCACTATTTATCTGATAAGATAACTTCAGTTCTTTATTTGTTTATGATCATCTTCAATATTTTATAAACGTCCCACACGTAAGCAGTTTGCATGTAGGAGCTTAGCTATGTCAAATTTCGGTCATCCGTAAACAATCATGGCGGAGTTGCTTTGTTTTAGTAATCTAAACAAAGGTGCTGCACTCAATACATTGTTTTTGTTATAAAAAGCTCAGCAAATGACTTGACATCACCGATTGTCACGATAAGCAGTAGAGGAAATCCATATGTGAAGATAGCTAGTGCAGCATGCGACATACTGCCCTAGCCACCTTGCCGGCCCAAAAAGTGCTTTTTCACGCCTCTTTTAAAGTGAAAGAACCCATTATTTATTATTTTTCATTTATACCAAAAATAATGTAAGAAGTGAACATTTAATATTTCTACCCATTAGATAGATACGATTGGTTATTACCAATTCAAAAACAATAATAAAACTAGCCCTCTTAGATGATCCGAAATCCTTAGGGGGGTCTACTTATAAGATCTTAGCGATGGACGAATAGCCTAACAAGTTCAACGCTAACTGGGAAAATAAAGCGCGTGACGGCCGCCCCGAGGTGCCGCGGGCGCATGTACCAACAGCAAAAAAAGAATAAGTCGTTTCCCAACTTATTTAATACTTTATTAGTCCCTTAGTTTTCTAGTTTTAATTTAGGAAATATTTATTTATTAATGGTATTAAAAAATTCAATGTTTAAAATAAACTGCCATTTTTAAATAACATAACGGATTACATGATATTAAAAATCTAATTACGTCTTGTTCGTAATTTCTAAGGAAATAAGTCGGTAATTATGAAGCGAAGTATTTTTGTAGTAGTAATATCTTATCTTGATTTTTGGTGACTAATTCGTGTCACAATTTAGAATGTTTTAAATTCTTTGTGATTATATTTGTGCATGTTACCATCGCATAACTATATAACTAACACTAAGAATATTAGTACTTATTGCTTGGTCCAATTAGCTTCGTGTGGATAACATTAAATTAGGCATCGTAAGTGGATTGATAAGTAAAACCAGTAAATTGTTTTGTGTGTTTTGTTATTGTTAAATATTTTGATATAATAGTACGTTAACGGTATATTATTAGAATTGTATCGGTGGACGACATAATTGCAATTATGGCTGTTACGTCAAGCAAGGCAATGTAGACATATATATCACCAACCAAAAATTTTTAATCCAAGTTTCTGTGCTGATGTTACTCCAAAAATCCAGAGAAAGAAGTATTTGCTCTAACACGCGAGCGGCGCAAACACGCGTGTGGCCAACACCGGTAGCGTCAGCAAACAACGCTGTTGACTCAACATTGTCGAAGAATTTCCACTGTTTGATCGGCTACCTGCTGCGGCTAGACCCCGTAAATATTAGTGACCGGTACTAGAAAAACACCTGGTAAATATCGGTGATATAATATCAACTTACGTCGTATAATGGTATTTATGTTTACCAGTTTATAAGCTGCTCTTTTGACATTGTAACAAATATACGATCTAGTTATGTGACAAAACTACTAATAATGGCAAGTTAACCAAGTAACTTACGTAATATTTTTACTGAATAACTGATTTTTTTATTAAAATTCACTTAAACATGGACAATAAACTAACACTCCCATACTGGTTGACTGGAAGAGATTTATATTAAGATAATTTTATATTTTATTTACAAGAATTCAGACAATGAGCTTATCTAGTAATACCTAGTGATCTAGTTAAATGACACAGTAAGAGGACTAGTATCATATTCCAATGGTCATTTGTATATATATACTCTTAGTTTTAATTAGTATATCCTTACTTTAATCACAGGATATTGTATAACGTGTAGCGATAGATCCGTATAGATTATTTTCATCAGAAAACTACGAATTAAGAAATGCTGGATGCGGTATTTCATATTAAATGAATCCAGCTTCATCTTAGGAGATATTAAAAGAATGCAGTTGATATTTGCGTCCCTTGTCAAAGTATCAATAGGGATTTGTTGGATGAGCTAGATGGTGATACAGATATATAGATATATGATGAAAGAAATGATTGAGGGAAGAAGCTGAAATGATAAAAACTCAGTTTAAGCATAATAATAAATAATTGATATTCTACGATTTTAAATAATTTAATTATGTTTATCATTCTTAATATATTTAAACTATATCAATATTCACATAAAATATTATGTTTTACAGAAATATTTTTATATAATAATAGTACGATTAGATAATTCACTATAGAGTACTATATTAAATAAAGTAAATTAACCTTACTTTCTTAAAGTAATGTTATTGGCGTGAACAGTGTATATCTATTAATGTTTGTATGTAAAGGAAAACATGTAATTGGCCTTATAATAATCCTAAAAGAACCTAAATTTAACGCTATTGGTTTTCTTGATAAACAACACAGAATTGTCGTGACGGCAGAAAAGATAAGAGTCAGCAATACGTTAATTTTATTGTAATAATCAGAACTGACAGAATAGAAAGATCTGGAACAAGAGAACTTGGGAAAGGCCTCCGATATCGAACAGCAGAAGATCTTAAAGAAAACAATAGCTTACAATGTTACTGGTAGTATATAATAACGTTTAATGTAGTTAAAAAATTCAATAATGTTGCCGTATCCGCTGTCGTCTCTACTCAGTACACACCACTTCGATGTTCACTGTTATCCGATTGCCAGTCATGCTCCCTAACGAACGGGGTTTTTTATATACCTTTCGATACATACATTCATTTTGTTTGTATTACCTGGCTTGTTTTCATAGGACTTCTTTCTTTTACGTCACAGGCTAATACAGAAATAAATTTCTTTCATTTAAGATGTGAAATCTTTAGCGGGTAAAAATTTTTGGGATCTATTCTTGGAGATTCAATATGAATAGATTATTACATTCTTTTTCTGATGAAAACCTCTTTTGTAAGTAAATGAGTGGAGTTGGTCTCTATTTCCCAAATGTTTTTTTTATCTAATTATAAAATTCCAAAAGAAGGTGTAAAATAATTATGCTACGGAAACAATATCAGAAAGCTTGATAATCGGGCTAAAAGAAATAAAGACTAACATTTTTAAAAATAGCCTAAAGTTTGTAGATATTAACCTAAACAATGTTAAGTTTTCTGGAAGGTTCTGGTTTTGTAGTGTATCTGGAATGGCGCTGCACCCTTCCACTGAAGTGGCGTTATTAAAAGTGAAACGACTAAAACGTCCACTTGTATGAGATTTCTGTTCCGAAGATACTACTTGAAACATTTTACAAGTACCTCCTGGCTAAAATTTTGACGACAAAAACAGTATGCTAAGTGATTTTGCAATCTATTTCTATGCTCTTTCTGCTGAATACAACTCCAATACTTATTTAATATTAACTAAAACGAAAGTAATTAATATTGGCGTGCCCAAAACGTAATATTAAAAAAAAACATTGTAATCTAATTAGTTATGCGGATGTAATTAAAAGACAAAAATACTGAAGAAAATAAATGTTAATATATACGTATCTAATAATCCCTCGAAGTAAGTTGTCTTGTCGATAATAATCTTCACGCTACTTCAACATCATTTCTTATCCACAACATCTAATACCTACGAAATTACGACGCTAAATTTTACGCTTAATATTTCGCAGTCAAAAATAAAAAAATGAAAAAAAAATTTAAATTAAAATTTTATTAAAATTAAAATTAAAAATTATTTAGCCTAAAAAGGTGAAATCAATATCCATCGTTCAGGATCTTGAGTTTACTAATCCCAATTCCCAAACCAAATTTGAAGGGTCTAATCTATGTCTTGTCTATCCTTATCTTTTAAAGCACAATATTTGGGCACTCGGGTTGACTTTAGAATCCATTAAGATAATGTGCCATCAGCTTTTTCGTAGTTTTTTGAATGCCAGTTCAAAAATCTTTCTCAATTTATGATAGTTTGTGAATAAGTTTACGACGTTCATCTGGCCAAGTTTTCGTTACGAACACTTAATTGTAAATAACTGACATCATAAGTCGGATTGACTGAAATACCAAATTGACTGAAATACGAGAATTCTGTTATTATCAAACCGATTCAGATCAAGAAGCATTTACATGATGATATCTGTCGCTGATCAAATCGCTTTTTTGAGGAGTTCTGATCATCCCACAGGAGGCATACATCATAACTCTAAACTTCATACAGAGTGTTTGATACATAGGGTATGTATATCAAAGAATTCAAAACTTGCTAATGCTAACATAGCCATCGGCTTCGATCCCGTAGTATCATTTGCGTTTTGGGGGTATGCAGTCTTGAGACTGTTTTGTAACTGCGACCTGAAAGATCTATTGTGACTTGCCACCAATAGGTTAGAGAGAAGAAATTAAGGAGCAACCCTTAATTTCTGTTTCCATAAATTTTAGAATCTGCCCATCCTCAGGGTTTTAATTTCATTTGGGTTGATTGTGTGTCTCCTCAGAAAAAGGCTACGTTTGTGGATGAGTGTGGTACACAGTCAGATCCCGTAGTACTAAATTAAATTTTAATTCAGTGTACTCTTTTATTACAAATCAATGAGAAAAAGGCAGATGACCTGGACAACCTGGTAGGTTTCGACTTTACAGGTGATCTACCACGTTGTATATCAGTATCCACATTTTTATCTAAATCAACACAATATAGAGTAAATGAATATTTACTATACCAAGTTTAAAATAGCAACTGATCATCAAAAATAGAGTCACTTGTTTTCCCCAAACCATTTACCCAAAAGCATTAATATGTCCGTATGCTACTCCGTCTGCTATTCAAACTATATTTCAAGCGAAATCTATAACAATACCAAGATTTATTACTTATCTTTCGATCGAAAACCGCAGGACCTCTTTACCCACCTTATCGCTGTCCCCAAATTTTTTATAATATTATTTTCGGACAAACAAAGGTAAACAGATTGTGCCCATCCGGTGTCTTTGAGACATCCCTTTTCTAACTTTTTTTCTCTGGATTTAGAAATTGACAGTAAAATCGCAAATAGGTTTTTTTGGGTTTTTCCATAAATGAGGTGACTCACTACATTTCGAAAGTTTGAATGTTGTAAAACTGTCTGTTGTTCTATTTATGAATATAATATTTTTCTTTTTGCTTTTAAAACTAAAAAGTTTGATTTCATGTTTGCCTCATGTAATGCTTTTCTCCTGACTATGCAATAGGTTTTCTCTATATATATATCTATCCTCTTTCTAGATTTTTTATCAGTTCCAGATCTACTAGAGTTAAAATAAAGTACATCTAGACAATTTTAATACAACTTATTAAATTTTAGTACTTCTTCGGTACTCGTAAAAGTAAGAACGTCTGTGATTAACATCTTGAGTTGAAAAAGACCCTTAAAGAGCCTTGTTTCTTAGAATCATAAAAACAACGTGTCGATGGTTCAAATATCCTCGGATCAGAATTAACGGGCATTGGCATCTCAAATTTCGTCAGAACGTTCAATTATCTTACAGAATTATGACCACTAGCTGAGGCGTGGACCAATAAATCATTTGACAAATCATCCTTGTTTCCTGCTACGATTTTTTCTATATCTTTTGTTTTTGTTCATGTTGTATCATGTTAGTTTTTAAATGGAATTCAGGTGCAATTTTAAGATGGGACAATGCATAGTTTTTACATTTAGTTGCTTTGTTTTGATTTAGAATCAAATCAGATTCCCTATAATTGGACAGTTTCTTGGTATGGTTATCAACATAATTTCAATTTAGTATTTTTAGATACAATGTTAAACTAACAACGGAAGCGTTGAGAAGGAAACTTGTAAAAAACTCCCAAAATTATAGTCCCAGTGATTTTATACGGGCCGTAATCATGTAAATCCAAACAACCTAATGGGGGGAAACTAACAGTTATCCTAACAAGGATTTTAATACGGCAAACCACGTGGTATGGTGGCACCACTGCACGAGCCAGGCGCCATAAATACAGGGCTCGTCTGCGCCCGCGCAGGTACGCCCGCCAAACGAGATCGTTTCTTTTTTAAAAAATGACATAACACCCCGCCATTTTGAACTTTAATCCGCTGAGTCACGTTCTAAATTCGAATACAGCCACGCCGTAACGTTACCATAATTCACTTTGGGCTTTCTCGCTTCTGAAATAGAGCTCCTTTTACGGGTCGGGCTCCTTCGAGAAGTCGATGGTCATTTTAAACGATTATCGGACGTAGATGTGTGCTTTAGGATTGAAATTCCAATGTGGTTAGCGTAGTTTTTTTCTGGTCATACCAGATTTTGGTGTTCTTTTTGGTCTTTTTTTGTGACAGCGCCGATGCAGGCGCTGTTCGGTGGGTGTTTTGCGGGGTCACGGAGGATAATAACTGTAAATTATCGTCGTTCGCTTTATTGAAATTCATCGGACGCGGTCTAATGGGAAAATTTAAGTGTCCACTACATGTAGGAACGAAGGAGAGCAGTATTGAACTTGAGTGGATTCTATAAAAAAATCACAAATTCTAAACGTCATATTAAAATCATATAAGTGCGGTTAATATATTCACAATTATTTGTTATTTATCACATACAAATTTGATTCTGTGCAATCGTATCAAATGAGCCGAATCCAAACATCGAAAGCAAACTTAAACACCAATCGTTCGATACGATATCAAGCGGCCAGACAATCGACATCCTCAATCAACCTGTTAGAAAGAGAGAGGAGGTGTTGTTCTTCCAGTTAAAGGAGGACAGGTGTAGTTCTGTCAGCACCGGCGGCGGTACTAATGAGACGGGGGTTCTAATTGCGTGCTGACAAACAAACGAAGTGATAATACCTAGTCAGCCGAGCATTCGCTACTTATTCTCGTCACGATTTATTTTCGACTTTAAATCTTAATGCGGTCAGTTAAAAATTCTTTACATTAAAATGCGATCGTTAGCATATATTAAGAAAAAAGAAACAATGATTCTGTCTCGCAAAAACTTAAATGAACTTAACTGTTAGTTTTATGGATGTACGCAGAAAATGTTATTCAATTTCCAACTGTTAAGCTAATTTTTAAATTCTCAAAATGATAAGAAATCAGTTATATTTTAAACTAGATTCTGTTGATGTAACACAACCTTAATACTTATACATCTAGGTCCATAAAATACGGGTAGGTTTATAAATGGATTCCTCCTCGAAAAAAAAGGCATTGACATATCCTGGCTTCAGAGTTTTAACGCTCCAGCACTATACAGATTCGTGGATATTTCTATTTACCATCTTTACTGCCAAAGGCTTGGTTATACATTCTACAACAAAGAAATGGTGAGAAGAGCTATTTTAGTTACACTAATTTATCGAAAAGATTGTCAGACTAATCTATTGATACAGTTTTCACAGCGCGCAATGCTATCTATAACAATTAGAGATGACAGCTCCAACATAGTGACGTCACTACTTATCTCGCTGGGATCGGGTGGTCGTGACCGAAAACCGAACAGAGAAAAAAACTAAGACGATTCTGAGAAGTGGACTTGTTTCCACCATTTATTACACCCCGGGTACCGTGGAACTGTGATCGTTATACGGTCCTTATTATAATTTAAACTTGGAGGTACAGTATCCAGGTATTTTTGTAGAAGAACTTTTAGTTCTAAAAATTGGTTAATATTATAATTATTATTTTTATAATATAATGTTTTTTAAAATACCTTTAGTGTTGTTTTAAGAAATGAATATTGCAAAAAATTATCAAACACGACTTTTGTTCTCTCGATAGAAAATCGGATAATTATGTATGTAAGTATTATGTATAGTATTAAATGATGTGGTGATAATGCTTCTTATAAGGCTGAAAAAAAAGTGTGTTTGTAAGAAAATTATTTAATATTAATGCATAATATTTGAAAATGAACATTTTTTTTAATGTCTGAAGAAGGTAGGCAATGCCAATACAATAGATCCATATACTGGAACTATATCTTTTAAAACCGACTAATATGGAAAGAAACTATTAACAAAGACATGTACAATGGATGGTTAATATGGTCTAAAATAAATCGATAAGTATTGATTTATTTAATAATTTATTGTGTACACATAAACATTTATGATTGTAAAAACCAAACAAAGTTTATATTTTTTAGGTTATATCAATTATAACAACAATAAGACAACGAAAAGATATATTCTGTAATCGTGAGATAAGATTAGATAATTTCCGACATTTTTTGTGTTAACATTATCTTAAGTGGTTTTTTATTACTTCGGGTGTTACGTGTCAGTGCAAACGTTATGGTGGTATTGTACCCATTGTTTAGTTCAAGCATTATTTGTTTAGATCAATACAAGTATTAAAGACAGCTATGTTGATGCATCGCAAAGTATACACTGGCGAGCTGATGACTGACGGCTCACTGACCATTTTATGCGAATGTGAATGAATTGAATACACTTGGTATTTGGGTCAGTATCTTTCGGTCAGATCCTTTTATTTGATTTAATTTTGTCCCAACTAAAAAGTAAGAATATTCAAACGATTCACATTACGCATAAAAAGTGACTGTGACCCGTGAGTCATCATCAGACTTTACATGTCCTGACATTGTTGGGCACATACCTTCCTACGTGGGAGAAACATATCCTGAGTTGGTTGGTTTAGTGGGCGAAAGCTGTTGACCGTAACAACCGGGATCAACTGAAATTCAGGGGCCAACCATGGCCAAAATAGCTTTGTTCTAATTATCAAAACCAGAATGCTCGAACCGCTTTGCCAATGATCTCCGCGATCTGTCAGCAACTTAAAAACAATCGCTTTTTGAATGAAAATTCTTAAATTCTACTGTTATTAAAACTTTACAAATTTTAATATACTCTTATACATACGAATCTGAATATATCTTTATATAGTTTGACTTATTATTTACACAAGTGCCTATTCTCAATTATAAATCTCAATTGTATGGATCACGACTCAAACTCGTCTCATCACCATTATCTAGAAAAGTCTGCTTCCCACTGCTGGACACAGATCTGTCCATCTGAGAAACATGAATAGTGTCTGCCGTAACATCATCATTCGTTAGTGGTTTTTAACAAAAAACTGTTGAAAAAAATTGCGATTTCGTTCCTAAGACATAATCAAAAGGCTGTACATATTTCTCCAAAACTCTTCTTTTGTTTTCTTGAAATATAATATTGTATATCTTTTGACATATTATTTATGCTCGTCACTGTATGAATCAAGATATTCGTCGACTTAGACTGACGGACGGGTTGCGGTTGGGAAATATTACTGCGTGTTACTATTTGCTGTTAAGTATTGAAATAAAAATTACTGGTACGACCAGTAATTTTTATCCTAAATTTTCCTGAATGGAGTGCGCCTCGTTCTTTCAATATAGATTGAAAAAGACATTTCGCATGGTTTGACTTATAGCAACGTAATCAGGAATCGAACGTGATGATGAGAGGTTTTAGTAATCTTTTCCCTACATTATTTACATTTATAATTGTTATTATACTTTTCCAATACGTATGATAGAACGTTGAGTTCCTGTTTAGATTGTTAGAGTGACTTTATAAGGCAAACAAATGCTAGTTTTTTGTTACAAAAGGTGCGTTTAATTACATACAATACTAGTGCATTTCTTACTTTTTCATTTATTAAATTATTTGCATCACATTAACAAGTTTAACATACAAGTAAATGCGCGCGTTTATTCTAGAGCCCTTTGTTTTTTTAAGCTTCAGCCAGTCATCGAACTTGCGACTCATTTTTTTCTCAGATATCTGTTATCGTGTCATCTAGATGTATGTAAGTCGACCTGGCGGAATGTGGCAGTTTTTTACATTCAATGATTAATTTAACTAGAAATACGTTATGTTGAATATCAACTATTAACCTACCAAACCGTCCAATCAGAACACGATTAAATTTTCATTGACTGGTTTTATTTCTATAAAAATATGGAGAATGTCTACACACAGTTTCCATATGCGAAGATAGCCACTGCAACATGCGATTGTCAAACCGCCCTATCCACCTACACTTGCATGTTATGAAGAAGGGATAACGTTATATGGGATAGCCCCGATTCTTAATGCACAGATTAAATCTTTTAAATGTCTACCTTTCATATTGAATTAGCATGAAATAGCTACAAATAACTTAATTTTGTTCACGCACCATAGAAATTGGGGCCAATATGTGACTTAAATCATCTATAGACACTTTTTAATAAAAAACGCAGAAACGTAGTTTTGACTGTGACCAAGTTAAAGCCTAATACCTATCATAAATAATCAACCATTGTTTGATTGACAAACTCAAAATCGTGTGTTATTTAAAGTATAACAGTTCTATTGGCCGTTATTTTTCAACATTACCTTTTCGTTGCTTGTATGTCATATTATATATGACAGATATAAACAACCTAATTATCATACCTACAAAGTTTTTTACCCACACTAAAGTTAAACAGCCCTGTCCAAACAAAACATCCGCTAATTAACATTAGTGATGTTAAATCACGAATTCATCGACATCGATAAAAAGCGTAATAGTAATCTGATCATCGTTGCGTTCGAAAAAACGTCAGGGTTGTCACTTCAGTTAAACAGGGTAATTGATATGAATCAGGGAATTTCCTCCAAGGGTCACTCTCGTAATTGGTCGCCGCGAGCGGGGCCTGTCCGCTCCATTGACCGTTCTCTGAGATTAAGGGTTGTGGCTACTGTTCCGTAAATAAGTGTGGATATTTTTTAGGTCTGCGATATTTGATATAGCGAAACCTTTTTCAATGGTTAGTTAGTAATAAAATATTATATATTATTGTAGATATTTATTTCTGTAGAATTCAATTAAATGGTTTATGTTTTAATATTTCTACTATATAGATGTATGTGATAAATTTATAAGTTTTATATTTTATAAGGTTTTAATTTAAAATATTTTGGTTTAGTAGGCTTTTTAAATGAAACATTGCAGTATTAGGCTAATTTAACAGATGTACAGTATACAGTATTGTCCGTTTTTTATTATAATATAATAATAATAACGTTTATTCATTCTCTCATCATCTTAAACATAACAATTACATTGACATCATATGCATGGGGCACAGGTGCATAAGATAGTGGGAGACTGGAGTCTGAACTAGGCAAGTATTTTGCCTGTATTTCAGTACGCCAGTACTCTCTTCTCCCAATGTGAACCGAATTCATGATTTTAGACCATTTTTTATTTACATCAACAAAGGTAAACGCATACGAAACGCATTCTGCAGTGAATTAGAATAAGGAGTCAGATTTATAGTTACTTGGCATGAGATACAACGGAATGCTAACACGGATATGATTCTGAAAAGCATTTAAAGTTAAAGAATAAGAAGATGAAGAACTTAAACATGTATTGTTATTATTCTTATTGTTTCCTATGATTGTTTTAACTAAGTTATATACTAGGCAGCCCTACCAATACGCATTGTCTGTTTGTTGCGCACCGTCATTACCAGTGGGAGTGACTGGATGTCTAGACATATTTTTTCACACGCACTTCATCATGGTCTTCTTTTAAAGCATCTAGTTGAATGTAGTAAGCTCAAACAATTTTTTCAAATATTTTCATTTTGTTTACTTAAGTTGTGTCTTTGTGTTATGGTTTGATAACCCTAAGTTATTTTATAAAAATATAAATAAACTGCCAGCGTGACTGTCTGGTTATTCCTTATTCTTTGATCTCAAATGCCACTTGACTGTTATTTTAAAATTAATTTAAAATAAATACATAAAAATTAGAATTATAATATTACGAGCGATTTTCTAGCTGCTTGTACACAGAACTGGTGTGTATTTGGACATCATATACACTATTTCCTTTTATTTTATTGTATTTTCTTTTCATATAACTAACTTTTTTCCTTGTGCGATTGTGCCATTTCATTTCGATAGGTACTTTTAAAATCACGTGCAATGTCAGGTCATAAAAGAAAGATGACAATGTGTAAGTTCAATAATACCATTAATAAGTATTATTAAGTTGAAATTAAAGTATTATTAAGTTGTAATATAGATTCGATACTTATTTCTGGTGTGCATGAAATTCTGAGTTTTCGATTTTCTGAAATTGGATGACTTTTATTATATTTTATCCACTCAACTGTGGCATGGTGTTTTTACACTACTTCTGTTCTACGCTAAAACAAACTAATAAAATATTTTAATGTACGTTGCATAAAATGACATAGTTTAAATGCCTTTGTGTACAAAAATGTAATATCAGCAAAATTATTGGAATATTTTCGTCGACTAATGAAAAAGTCCTTTGTCACGCATCAGCGACATGTAATCGTGACGCAAAAACACCATCGAATTGGGGAAATCCGTTACCCTTGATTTGGGGTAAACACGTCCGAGTGGGGTAAACTGATTCCAACTCATCCAATTACGACCCTCCTGACGCAAGTAAATATTAGGTCTTAATCTGAGAATCAGTAGAATTCTGATTTTTATCAGAATTCTTCTTTCTTTTATCAGTTGTACACTAGCGAAAAATACATAGATAATCTACAGGCCAAAATCAATCTTAATCAATATTAAGGTGTCAAACAAGCATACTCTGACGTTAAACCTAACGTTCAGCATAATTTAATCCTTCATTAAAGAGTTCCGATCATTCTTGAAGCTACGGAGAAAGAGGCTTCTATCCTTTCGACACTTACCAAAGATATAAAATATAAAAACTAACTTTGAATAATAACCTTTTCCGTCGAATCAGCAATCATCACCAAAGATAATAATCTTGTGAGAATCAAAGATAAACTATTACACAAGCTAGATAACTTACACAAAGATAATATCAATCATTTATATACGAGATAACATTAGAAACCAATAATCATGTCTTGTAAATATCAGTCTGCATATTTGAACTACGATAAAAGTATTGATGTAACTATTACGGGATTGCTTTTATCTCAATGCAAATTTACGAAGATTAAGATAAATCTTTTTCTTTAAATAAATGATGCCTTTTAAAGAAAAGTTCCTATTATAAATGATTAAGGTGGTTTAAAGTCCAAGATGCAATTACTGCTTTGATGTTGATTTTTATCCCTAATTTTATAGTTGCTCACAATACTTGAAGTCTGCGCGACTGAGTCGACTCTACTGATGTTTAATACGGAATCACAGCTACAACTTGGAACAGATCCTATTGTTGAAAGGTTCGAAAGGTCTTATACGATCAGAGAACGAACGGACGAATGATTGAACGTAAATGTCTAAGCATGGCGACTGTGTGCAAAGTTGAGCGGAATCCCACGGATTCAACCAGAACCATTCCGTTTTGAATTATGTACACGATATTCATCATATCAGCTATTATGATATTTTAAATTTTTAAATTTATTCTTAATTAAAGTTAATTGTCATCAAACTTGAAACTGATATCAGGATGATGAATATTAGATACAAATGAAGTTCTTTATCAACCGGTTGAATTTACAAGGAACCAGTCGCGAGATATTACAAACGCATTTAGCAGTCTAAAAAGCTTACAGGAAGAATAATGTAAATAATCTTTCTGTTCTATTTAAGACACGAAGGATTTTTAAAAGTGATGAAAATAGACCACGATTCATGACTGATTTGCCAACGATCCAAAGCTTTTGAGACTTGTAAAAACATTAACGTGAGAGAATGTCAATTGGTAAAGGTAATCCGGCTACTTTGTGAAAAGTTTCATGGCTGCTTGCCACAAAATAGAAACGCTTGTGTTATAATTATTGTACCTATTATTACTACCTTTTATCACACTGGCATTTATTAACAATTTAGTGAGGAACTACATTATTCTGGCAAAGTGAGCATCTGGACCAGACATATAAATCCCGACTAATCGTCGAGAGTAAATAACTACAAAAATTGTGTACTAATGTCAGCTTAGCCAATTGTCTTTCTAGAGCTATTTCTATCCAATTTGTATATTGACTTCATATTGGGGTTCAAATATTAAATTTTATTTTATTAAATATATTATTTTTATTATATTATCTTTTATTTTTCATTTAAACAATTTTGAATTCAAGTGGCAATATAAGGTGTCATGATTATAAAACTACAGTGTTAACTTTGCTTAAAAGTGTTAATTTTCAGTAACGGATTTTGTAAATTTTTTATATACTATTCTAATTCTATAAAATTATTCTGTCGAAGTCTAAAACAATTGTCTCCATGAAGTGTCTTCTTATCGTATATTTCAAAACAAGAGTACTCTCTTTGTAAAATATATTTTCCTCTTTATATCGAGCGATGCCTATATAAGTCTGTCCAATTTCGATAAGGTGTCGAGATTTCAAACAGACCACCGGTTTCGTAATGCAGTTTGCAAGTATTTGCTATTTAGATCACGCTATACTATTAAGTAAATAGATATTAATCTAATTTAGATTTTATAAGGCAATACTTAAATGCACTTTATTCAAAAATCTGGATTTGTGGTCCAATATCTTCATCATTAGAACCAGAGAAAAGATTATCTTACTAAGTGCATTGGGATTAGGAAGAATTATAGATAGAGAGTACCATCAAGTATCAAGATGATTATGTCGACATTTTCACTTTTTGTCGTGACCTTCAACATTTTGACTGGTCCTAGAAAATGATACCACTACCATGAGCCATTGTAATACGCACCTGTCATACTCATCATTGAGCCACCCTTAATAAAATAGGAAATGTTAAATGTCCATGACACTGATGACACTGTCCCGTGTAGAACTTACTGGAAGCAATTTCATTTTAAATATGCAGCGAAGTGTTATAACAAGAAGTTAGCTCATCGGAAAATTTGTTTTGTTTAAATATTTCACTTTAAACTCTCTTTAGTTTATTTTGTGTGCGGTCCATAGTGTAATTGTCCAAAATGTGTCATTTTACATTATAGTTACATTACATAGTTAATGAATTTAAATAATTCAGTAAATTAATATTATAGTATATTTAATTTTATAAAATTATGTTTAATTTTCATATTTTTAGACTTTTTATAAAATTCAAAATGGTTGCACACGAGAATGACAAAGTATTAAAATCATTTAATACACTTGCAATTTACTCAGAAAAAGTTTGTGTGAATATATATAGAGTGTTGTGCAAATAAATTATCGGAATATTTTTTATCAATATCAATAGGTTCCATGATTAACCATCTTCTTGGTGATATTAAACATTCACATTTAAAAATATGTCTCAATTATGTTCTTATTTTGTTTCAGGAAAAATCCGGTGAACCCTATTCCGGAAAACTTTCGGTGAAATCGGACCTTAGTCCTGTGTTTGGTAAGTTTTAGAATTGTTTTTTTAGAAGTTTAAGTTATAGAAGATTGTATTTTAAAATAAGAATCGAATCTTCAAATACTTTTTTTTTATCAAGCATGATTATTTATTAGATTTCACAAAGTAACACACAATTACCGAAATCAATTCTCACCTGTTTCAGTAAAATTATTATTTTGTCGGCAATCAACGAAGTATCTAATGAATAATTTCTTAATACGATAATCCAGTATATTAATTTTATTTGAATATTTCACAGAAGCATCATTAATCGATGTTTTTATTATTGTTGAAAAATATCTAGAATTTTTTTATGTTAAATAATGTGATGTAATATATATATATATATACCCTTGACTCAACAAAAATGTCTAATGTCGAAATTTCTTTATTTAACTCTACAACGTTTGTACAAACGAGAAATTGCCTAATAATTTTAGATTAGATGTTTAAGTTCTATTCAAGATCAATTTATTAAATAAAAGACTATCATTGGACAAGACTAAATTAAATTGTTCTCCAATATCAATAGGTCCTTACAACCTTGATATCTTAAAAGGTTATAATTGACAGAACATTTTTTGGATGTGAATCCATCGGTTCCGGTACGGGATGCCCATTACTGTAGAATTATGTGTGTTTTATCGCCAGCTTATAATCATCTGTCACTATCGTTACAATATTTTAGTATAATTTTATCTGGATACGCCTCCGCTAGTGATGTGAATTATTTTATCGATGAACGATGAACTAACAAACTTCTTTAAATTAAACTTTGTTTCTGTCAAAGTGATATTATTGGTAATCAAATCACTTTTAAAATTCATTATGAAAATTAAACTAAACGGGGATAGTACGAGTGTACGGAACGGTAAAGTAGATAAACCATTTAATCTATTAAATAGAACTTTTTTGCTAATTCTATATAAAAGTGGCTATAAATAATAAACTTTAACTAAGATTATTTAGTATACAGATGTACTTAACATTGCAATATGAAATGCAGAGTACACTGTTTTGGTTGCACCAAGTGACACTAAGTTGCATCTCACCGGTAAAGGCTCTTAAGCTCATAACACTATTAAATCGATTAAATTACCAACAACTTAAAACTATTCTATTTAACCTAGCACTCCCTTTGTTCGATATGTTTACCTAGAGCTACCGAAACATTATGCAAAGACAATGTATAAGCTTTAGGATCACGATGTTTATATTATGACTTTTGTATCCAAATTCCAAAGTGCTTAAACCACTTTTTTTGTAGTGTTGTATTCATGTAGGAAGAAAGCATCATGTTCAGATCAGGAGGTATTTTCTCATAGATTTTTCTTGTTGCAAAAAAAAATCCTGCAAGGATGGTAGATAAGTATAATAATATATACTTTCTAACCATATTATTTCTCACGCTCCCGTCCACAGCGTCCCATCACTAGCGACGGGCGAACGCCTCGTTATTTGTTGTTATTAGCTTCGTTTTTTCTTATTTTTTTTACCTCGGGATGTTTTTGAGAACCGGTTTTACTCTAATCTGATCAGTGGGCTCACGACTCGTTACGAACCCAAGGAAAAAATGTAATCCCAGTGACGTAGATACTCTGTAGGTGTCTTTAGAATTTTTATTCGAGACGTTCTCGAATGTTATTGACAGTATTGAAAGAAAATATAAGAATTATTAGGTAAGTAGGGATGGGAATGCTTAAAAATGTATATAGTTAACAATAGTTTTTAAAAAACCATTATTTTTAAAAACTTAGTTTATCGATATACTGTCACTAGAATTACTTGAAGGTTCTGATCTGCTGATAAAATGGGTAATTGGATTTTATATTTTCCTCATTATGGGCGGTGTTTACTCAAGCTAGAGACCATCGCTTTCAATTAGATCTTAACGGTTGCTAAACAATGCTCCAAGTAAATGATCAATTTTCAATAAATATTTTTTTTACAATATTCCCTAATTGTATTAAAACTATTAAATCGAACAAAGCAACGAAAAGTATTTAGTTCATTTTTAGTTTCAGCAAAACTTATGATCCTCCAATTATTTTAATATATAAGAGATTATCTATCAGGAGGCAGTTAGATACTTATATCTTTATCTCATATTACCACAAACTAAAGCTATCTCTTTCGCACGTTCGTGCAATTTGCGGATCGTTTTACAAAACGTGTCTTGTCAATTTGTAGCTCTATTTCTTAGAGTAAAGATTGATATTATATCAGTGTTTGTGTTGAACTTTATGTCATTATGCCGGCGTCTAATTAGAACTTGATATGCGTTCATAATTAGACCTTGTCGTTAGGAGATTAACGAGCTTTTTACACTTACTTAGCTTAGCTTACTTTTGTTTATAAATTGTATTATGTAGGTACTGTTGGCGCTAAAAATATGCAAAATAGTCATTTTAGTATGAAAAAAATATTTAATTACTTTAGTTAAATGAGTTTATGAATTTACGTGCTTAATTATAATTATTTTATTTGATTTTAGTTGTTTAGATTCTTATGTCAACACCTATTGGATGTTTTGTTAATACTTAATTAAATATTTGATTCCCTATTAAGATTCAAAGACAGCGAATATAAATTTAATAGTTATCATTTATTAAATATTATTTCACGTGAAATTAAGAGAGGCAGTACATATTTGTACAGCTTTACAAATTAAGTTTAAGACGGCTTGCCCCTACTCGACTAGGGTTTATTATTATTATTCTAATTTCTTATATTATATTACTATTTACGATAAGAGTGAAGAATGAGACACACTGAAGATTAATTTAGTTGCGAAGTGTACTTTCTGAATCAGGGTCATTTTCTTTAAAAAATATTTCAGTTTTTTAAGAATTGACGTATTTTTGCCGTCTCTATCAATTACTATGCTATTGCTATGCTAATAAAAACTCAGAACTGACTCACGTCCGATCCACTTCGGATTACTGAGAAACCTCTGCGTAATTGTTTGATGTCTGAAGAATCTAGCTTATTACATATATCCTTTTCATTGGACTATGAACCCTATATAATGGCATAGGATCGGTACAGTCGACAGCATAATATTTATTACGATGATTACTTTTACACCGTTTTTAAGTTTATTGGGATGTTAGTTAAATATACATAAAGTGTTTTTGTTTAGTTGTCAAATCGTATGAAGACAGTAGTAACGGTGAAGTATTTAATTTTTTGATACTTGCAAGAAATATTATGAAATGAATTATGAAAAGGTATATGGTTCCAGAAAATACTAATTGAACCTCTTCGCTTCCTTTGGTTTAATTTTTTAATTAGAAGAAATTATATAAAGTTATCATTAAAAATTCGATCATCCTATCTTGTTCCTGACACAAGCCGTTAGTAAATGCTGGACATCTTCTATCGCATCACACACTAGACACCTGTTAGAATGAGATTTTTCACAAGATAAAGAAATTATTTTTATCGTAAGGAAACTTACCAAATTTACCAACCTGTCTGACAAATAGAATGGCTTCTCTGTCATTTGTATACAATAAGACAGAGAGCGCTGAAGCTCTCTCTTGCATTTTTTCAAGAAATTTTATAAAATGCAATAGCACTGTACAATCTTTAGCACTTCATTATATAATTTATAATATTCCACAGAGCACCATCTAGGAGCTCTGTGTTTGATTTAAATTACTTAAATAAATTTAGGCTCTATAAAAAAAGTTTAGCAATATACATAAATAATAAATATATCATAGCTAAACCTATCACTTTAGGTAATTGATTTTGGTTTTACAGGGAAGCTAATAAAGGCTTTTTATTTATGTACAAGTTACTAAATAAATTTAGTGAATTAGCTTTGCGTTCCAAGCTAAACCAATTGAGATTGAGAATTGGTATCGGTAAACTTTATTGGTATTTATACTTTTTACAGTTTAGATACAAAAATATTACCACACGAATTCTCTTATATACAATTAATTTTAGATTCCTGGTAGGGTAGATGTTTATATTATAAACAATATTGGTTTCCGAAAAAAAAATCGTGGTGACGAAAAAATAAAATCAAAAAACCATATTCCCCTAAAATTCCTTTCACCCAGTTCTGGGAATGCTCCTCGGTGGGCTCCGACCTGTACAAATATTGGTCAGCCACGTCCGAACGTGTAATGTGTGTTGACAAACGTATTTCTGTGTGTATGGGTCGTGTATGAGTGAAAGTAACGCTACCCGTTTTGGTGGTTGGGGAATGTCACTGAAATACCGTAAAAACTGCCAAGTTTTGCCCGGTGGTCGTTATAGGGTATTTAGCAATTGAACAAAATCCGAATTTAAATTCTAAAACCGCTCGCTCGGTGAAGATTTTGAAGGAAAAAATTGTATTCTAATTAATACCTGCACAAGGATCAATTTTAAATCTAATAATCTAATTTATAACGATAAGCAATAAGGCCCAATTTTCTACAATATCAAAACTGACATTTAAATAAGCTCAGTATTCTGTTTTCGTAAAGGATATCCACACAATATTAACGTGGTTTGAAATTTAATTCTAGCTTCTCATAATTCAAGCACCTGCCGTGGGTAAGCTTATTGAGGGAGCAACCGGGATCTTGTGATTCTCGTAGTAGCTGAAGAACTAATCTTAAAATATGCAATTTTAACATGTTATGGAGTACCCACAAAACAGAACAGATATTATATTGCTGACACGACAGCAGGCAATAATGTGGTTGCATCAGGTCACCAGAGGTGTATTACAAACTTTTATTAGTTTTTATTTTAAGTAATAATCCTTATTTCGTTCTGAAAAGATTTGTATAAACATATTGATAGAATTCTTTCTGCAACAAAAATAGCAGCCCAGTAACTTCTTCCGTTCTTTTTTAAAACCGAATTTTGGACCTGGCGGTCTTCAACTCCAGAAATCATGAGGTCCAAGTTCTTTTAATATACAATTCCAAAACAATGAAATGAAAAACATAGTAAGAATTTAATATCTCACTCACAAATCCCAGAACAAACTACTTAATTACGTATCATATAACTACTGCTTAAAAACTGCATATTATATAATTTTACACTTCCTTTGTTACGCATTTGAGTAGGTAGAATACCCAAAGGAACTCGAATGCAGAACTTGTCAAATTACATATTGCAGTTATTTGTGGTTAGCCCTTTTGATGATATCATATAGCACATAAGAATGAAGATCTTATATCGAAATCATTATCATTCATTGATTATCATTTATTCTATATTATTTTGGATACAATTAATTAATCTTGATGGTTAAACGCTTCATGTTTATTCATTATTGTCTGCAGTAAATAGCGAATCAGTTAATAAGGCTACCAATTTATATTCGGCTTCGGGCGGCTTTAGTTATTTTTTAATTTTCTCAACTTTAGTCTTTAAAGTTAGATCGGTGGTAATCATCCTTCAGTATGTTCATCTTGTCTGTTAGCCGATGTTAGTAATACATAAGATGTTGATTATCACGCGACTGGTTCTTTGAGGAGTTCCATCATCTATTTCAAAAGATATGCATCATATCACTGCTAATAAAGAAAGGACAGATAAATTAGTGTAATAATTATATAAATAGATTTAAATAAAAAAACTAATTCATTTTTCTGAAGTCTGATCAAACAACTCGAATCCATTGGAAATTATTTTATTAATCTATAATACGCCAGACCACTATGATACTAAAACAATAGAATATCATTTTATTGTATTCTATATACATCAACCAATATTATATTATATTTTAGATACACAAAATAAACAAAAGATTTATTAAAGAGGTGGCCTGCTCGCTAAGAACAATATCTTCCATTCTAGGTAACCTTAGGATATATAGAAGTTAAAAAAAAAATTGAAATCAAGGGAAGTAGGCGATGTATCATAATAAACGCAAAGTCAAAATTCCTATAGTGTGAGCCGTCAAGCGAAAACCAATTTAACACCGGAATATGATTAATTGTTACTCGAACATCTATAAGAATCCCTCATTATCTCAGAGCACACTGACATTTGTAAAAACACTTCTTTGAGGAACACTTTTGATTGACATTTATAAATTAAAATTTTTAAAAGGCATCTAGTGAGCGAAACTAATTTTCTTAGGATTCTCATTATTTATGTTATTAACGCTGATTATTCCAAAGTAAATGAGGATAGTTTTCATCAGAGATTAAGTGGCGAAGTATGTAATAATTAATAATATTTACTTTGGCAAGAACCAGAACACTTACTATTTCGACATGTTTGGTCACTGAGGGCCTAGACAAGATGCATTTCGATTATCACAATAAAATCTCTAAATTAAATATGTATGGGATTTATCAGTTACACTTGATTCCTTAACGAAGGCTTATGTTTTACGCATTGTGCCAGCGTCGTGGTGTTATCGCCCAACCTCCTCGTGTTTCCCCCATGTAGGAAGGTTGTGCCCAACAGTGGGACGTGTATATCAAAGAGTGCATATATGCATTTGTATTTTTTTGTACCAAATAAACTTTTTTCTATTCCATTCTGTTCTAAATTCAAAATACATTTATTCAGTCTAGGTACATGTAACTCTTATGAAAGTCAAGATTGAAGAATATAATTAAAATAGCGAAAAGTTAAAATAAAATTCAGAAACTGTCAGCAAATTGTACTATAGTTAGCGGTCAATTACTTTATATGGCATTTTAATTATAAATTTTGATTTTATATAGCTCTTCCATAATTAAGCAGGATTCGAACCAGGCACCTTAATTTTTTAAACAGTGGTAAACCACTCGTCTATCAACAGATTAAGCTATATTTCAATTTAATTGTAAAACATTTTAATTCCCTAATTAGTATAAAAAATAGTGGTTCGTAATTATTTCGATTCGATAATAATTGAGACTTAATATTTTCAAACATCACGTGGTACCTAATTATTTTTATATTATTTAATCGAGATATACTGTGCGATATAAATATAAAAATAGGATAGAGTGCCACTACAGTTGCTTCGCGATATCGCATCACTTTTAGCGGAGTGAAGTTGTTCACTGGTGAGATCCTTTTTTTATTTTAACCGCTTAATTGGAAAAGCCAAAGAGATCACTGTCTGTACTAATATTTTCCTCTGTAGAGTTCCGTTCTAAGGGTAACAAAAGGTAGGCCACGTTTAGACCCTTTACTGACACTCATGTGTTGTCACGTCTGTTCGTCCTGTCACATTCGTCCTGTCACAGCCTAACGGTAATGGTTGCAGTTTTCAAAGTTTCAGATTATATGCAAGGTGCATATACTCTGAAATATTGACTCAAAGCCTGGGGGCTTTTTTTGGCCCCATCGAGTTGGGTATTGGTGTTTAGAACTGAATGTGAAGATAATTACTGTATTTAAAAAATACTGGAAAAGGGCATGAGAAGCCATCAAAGTCAGCTATTGTTACAAAATTTTGTTCTGAAGAATTTTTTGCCTTCCTAACTACGTACTTGAAATTTGGTGATTATTTTTATTATTACCTGAAGTCTTCTAACAAATACCAATATATTTAAATATCAAATTTTCTTAATTGAAAGTCTATAATTTTTTTGTAAAGTTTAATTTGTCAATTTTTTTAATACCTTTAAATTAATTCTAAAAGTGTTCGTCAATGGTGCTTAACACATATACTTAAAATATTGGTAAAAACACTTGTCGAGGGTAATTTTTTTATTGGTATTTATCTTAAAAATGATAATCTTGAAGCTATATAAGCTATTGCGTCAGAGTTAGATAGGTCCTTCTTGGTTTATGAAGATTAAAATTTAATTACAAAAGTTATCAAAAGAATCACGTTTACAATAATAGATTGATATTATTGTTATAACATATTACGAATATACATATTATTATTAATCATTTAAAACCATGCTGCCATTTGATAACATTATTTTAAAACCTTTGAGTGATAAGGAGAATTGTATTCAAAACATTTAGTTTTAGGGTCTCCAAATACAATTGAAAGGCGCCAGTTGTGTAATATTTATGTACTGGCTACCATTACAAAAGGCTCTATCTATCCAATTTTTTTTTGATTTAATGAATGTTAAAATTTGAGAGCTACCATCGATTTCCTTAAGACCCCATCATCAGATTCCGACTTGACCACTTTGACGGATTTATAATTGACGGAGAAATCAGCGAACATATATACAAAAAATCTTGTTCTTTATAAAAGTCGAAAAAAAAAATTGAAACTTTAATTTAAAGGAATCTAAACCTTTAGCTATAGACACTTTTGATATGTAATCTTTTAACGTTGGTTTTTCTTTAATTTGCAGGTAAATTCGAGCCTCACCCAGCTGCCAGTTTCAACATGGGCTACTTGGTGACGCCGTACCCTTACGCAAACGGCGGAGCGCATCCTCTTCCCGTTTCTATGGTAAGTCTGGTGGATTCTATCCTTCTTTTGGGTCGACTTTAAAACAATCTCAATAGGATTTAATCAAAGATATGAACAGGAAGCGAAGTTATAAGGTTGGTCGCATTACCTCGCTGAATGGCGAGGATGATTCCCTGTGTAAAATAAAAGCCAGCAATAAGTCAATTAATGCAAGAATTTTATACATTACTCAACCTTTCCAGTTGCATCTGCACACAAAAGAACTGCAGTTGTATTTGGCGTACTGCAGTCTTTACGATAATAAAAGGATTATGTAAGCCGACTCACTCCCCGTGTATTATTATCGTTTAAATAAAATACCTCTTGCGTTTTTTTTCATTGATATGATCATTCTTTTCATTAATACGAAATATAAACTCAGGTTTTACTAATTTTAAACTTAATAAAGAGCATTATTCTTCAATTTACAACACTACAATACCTGCTTTATCGATTTGATTTAAAAATCCACTAGTATAAATTAGAACGGCAAGCGACGATAAGAGGCTGTATGTATGTATTATGTACTATACCCGCTCAACAGAATGGGTATAGTCCTGGTCGCATCTGGCGCACTTTTAGCACAGATAATTTTCATCGCAAAAATCGACCATTTCATCCTTTAACTATGCCTTTACTGACACTTATAATTTCACAAAACCAATCTACAATAATAGTGAAAGCGAGCGCAGAGCTGATTATTTCCATGTATATTTATCTGCAACACAGTCACTATCTCTGTTCTCTTGTGTCGAGGATGTCAACGCACCCACAATACAAAACCTTGGTATTGCAGGCATTACTATAGATACCATACTTTTGTAATCTGCTTATATATGTGTATATTTTTCTATTGTATAGTTTAATCAGTAACCCTAGTGAAAATTGTTTAAACGGTAAACTTGTTTGTAAATTATAAACTTGTTTGCCATCAGGTGTCAATTCAAACAAGTACACGAGCAAACACACACACACACACACACTTTTAATGCATGCGTAAGAAATTTAATTAAAAGGAAGGCAATTTATACAAGGCGGTGTTGATTAGTTTTAGAATTAGCAATCACAGGATTAATAATTTTAATAAACTAGTTTCATAAACTCACTAGGGGTACTGGACTTTGACCTGGTGAATTGCTCGGCAGAACCCAGGTTACCACCGTGAAGGGCATTGGGTTACCGGGGAGTTTTAGTGGATATTCTCAGTGTCACTCTTTTGAGGTACTGAGTGAGTCCCACACACGCCCGCCGCTTAGTCAGTGGTGGGGATAGGTCCGTAAATGGATTCCTCCTCGTAAAAAAGGGGGGTACTAGGTTTAAAGTTACCTCTGCCTATATTACCAGTGAAACAGAAAAGTACGGTTTTTCGTCGTGAAACTCAAGATAGCCTGGTATCCAACGTTCATGGAAGGAATGAGCATATATTGTGTTAAGAATATACGCAAACCATTAATATCATGTATATTGCAGATATCTATAGGTGATATTACTTACACCGCTATGATTATTAATAAGAGTTTAAGACAGAGAAATTAGTAATTACTAAAGATTTCTACACAACACGCCGGTGAAGCGTTCGTAATTTAATCGGTTAGTCGTAATACTATTTTTATTGGTACATTTCCCCGTACCACGTGCCCGCCACCGGAAACGGTAACACAAACAGTTTTTATTTCGGTTCATCCTGCCCGCAGTAAAGGGGTAACACATGAAAAACTGACAATTATAATGCGTTATGTAGATTTAAATTTGAAATTAGAATCTTGTCTGTAAAAAGAATTGCAAGTATTATGGAATCTTTAAACTGACAATTATAATGCGTTATGATTAGATTTTAATTTGAAATTTGGAATGGCATCTTCTCTGTAAAAGA
The DNA here is from genome assembly GCA_943193645.1 of Acentria ephemerella. Classification (NCBI taxonomy): domain Eukaryota; kingdom Metazoa; phylum Arthropoda; class Insecta; order Lepidoptera; family Crambidae; genus Acentria; species Acentria ephemerella. The sequence goes on along the minus strand of OW971899.1, from coordinate 4,910,074 downwards.
ACTGAAAGCAAGAAAGTTTAAATTTAAAATAGTTTCCTCTAAAAAGTATCGCAAACACAAAGGAATCTTTTTGTAAATGCATTGCTAACTGCTGAATATTCAAACGGTTCTAAGCTTTGATGTCGGTTTGAATATTTTAATTTATTGAGTGACAGTATACACCCGGGTGCCTCGAGACAATTCAAAACCCTGGATTAGTCTGGATTGTATGGCTTGATAGCTCTAAGCATTGTCAAAGTCAAAAATTTGTACGCAGAAACATCAAATTCAGCACTTCGAAACATTTTATAGAGCACTTTCCTAATCAATCATCAACTTGTTTAACTTTATTTTTCTTTTCTCTCTCTTTATCTTAATAAATTTAGTATATCAACTAAATTTATTACGATAAAACTATTAATAATTAGTTTTGAAGAACTCTAGAGACTTAAATAATAATGTAATAATTTCCAAAGGTTTTATTTTTTTTTTAAATGTTTATTTGCCCAATTTACTTGTGGATTTGAATTTTTTTCTTTGGAAATGTTACAAATTATATACCCTTCAATATTTTATAAATTTTCTTCAGTCAGAAATTTAGAGCTACAAAAAAAGGAAAATATTCTAATTTTTATATTGACGTACTTATATTATATATATTAGGACTCAAAACCAACTGTTCAAACAAACATGACAGAAAAAAGTAATTTGAATCTCTGAATGACATTTTAAAAATCGAACGTCGTTGTTCTGCGCGTCAATAGCGTTCAATACCTACCCCCAGTACGCATGCACGCGGCGCGCCATACAAATCCTTCAGAACGCTAAGAAACGAAAAAGAATCCGTCGCGAAAATATGAAACTAAACGCAACAGGTTGAAATACGACCGTCTCATTCTTTTCTACTGGGTTTTAAGTTTCGTCTCTGTTCTGCGGAAGCCGCCCCTACAGTCGCCGCCCCCGCTCTGGGGCGGGAAATTTAAATGAGGAGGGGATACGATGGAAATGCTTTTCTTTTTGCTCGTGGGGTGTGTTTTAGGGCTTTTGTCTGGGTGAATGCGGCCAGCAATTTCGGGGTCGCTTACGTTCCGTCTCGGGATTTGAAAATCGAATGCTTTATTTTAAAAATGAAGAGAGCTTCATAGATAATATTTTTACTTTCATAGACACCATTACTTGAGTCTTGAGTCTGCGCAAGAAAACGAAACTCAAATAAACTTTGTTGGAGACACAGTATTTTATAGTATACTCAGTATGGGATTTTTCCATTAAGATCATGTAGTATTCGATAAATTTAATTAATTGAACAATTGTTATTGTCGCGCGTTATCGCTTGGCTATTCATTTCCGCTTATAAGCTCTTATAAATTTTAATAAAATTATATGTGTTTATAATTTTATTAAAAATTTTATCACATAAATTCGATTAATCGATTAAATTTTCTGACACAATTTAGACTACTTATCATATGATTATTACAGAACCGAACTGAACTATAAAAGTAAAAGTAATTTGTCTATAACCTAATTAGAATAGTAATAATATTAATGATGATCATTTGATGTTTTCAAAATTTTCAATTTATCCAAATATATATATATAGTATGGTGTACATTTTTTTAAATTTTATTGAAAATATTAGTTAGATTTATAACGTAGAGTATTATTACCAATTTATTAATAAAAAACCAATGAGATAAAATATTTTTTAAACTGACTTCAAATAAAGGAAGTTTCATTATTGGTCTGTAGTTTTGGATTTTATGACCGTAACTAATTTTTGCTGTACCTTCCTAATTCTTATTCGTTAACAGTTAACAGTTTAAACAGGGTGAAATTGCATATATATATAGTATAGTACTTGCAAACTTAAGAAATCCTTAGTAATATCATAAAAGTTAAATTTATTACTTTTTTATCTAAAAATCAGATCAAATCGTAAGTGAAAAAATGCTATATTTGTTATAATATTTTATTTAATATTAAACTTCATACTGCTTAGACAATGCTTTGTTTATGTGTCATCGGCGAGTATTTTTTCAGTAAAAGCAGATAAATTATTAATAATACTAGGTAATATTGTAATGGACCTGGTGAATTGCTCGTGCAGAACCCAGGTTACCCCCCTTAAAGGGCAATGGAGTTACCGGGGAGTTTTAGTGGGTATTCTCAGTGCCGCTCTATTGAGGTACTGAGTGAGCCCCACACACGCTCGTCGCTTAGCCAGTGGCGGGTAGGTCCGTAAATGGATTCCTCCTCGTAAAAAAAAAGGTAATATTGTAATGAGTAACATACAGTTACGTCAGTTTGCATAAAAACAAGAATATCTCATTTTTTAATCCTAGGGTGACTACTCACGCGCGAAGCACGTGCTTCTGATAATTCGGGTAGATGCGCTTTGTGCTGGCCATAAATTTTGTTAACTATCTACATGTTCTTGAGTTTTTTGCCTTGCAAAAATACTAAAAATCTTCGCCGTTTAATGAAACGCGTTTGAATTGTGAATACAGCCTATTCTAGTACTTTAACTAGTTACTCTAAAAGCCATAGAGTAAGAACTTTTAGAAATAGCAACGAACATTTAATTTTGTTATTGCAGAACCGTTTAATGTAACCAATGGTGAATTTAATGTCGTTTTGTATACCTGCTTGATATTTTGATTTATTTGTACAGAAAAGATTGGTTACAAATGATAAATGATCGATTATTGTCAGGTGCTTTTTATTTTCCTTGGTTGGTTTTATATCAAAAATGCTAAAGTAAGTACGTAAAGCAAAACGAAAAATAGATCGAGTGTTACATATAGATTGTTTAGGCCCTGATTTTTTATGAATTGTTTTTTTTATATCAAATTTCGATTCAAATCGTTTCAAAAATATATTTCTTTAGAGATAAAATAATAATTACTAATTAATAAAAAAGACTAAATAAAAATTAATAGCATTGGTGAAGGTATATGTGTATTGATTTGTCTTGTCCTGTCTGTCATTTTTGCATACATATAGTGAGAGTAGAAAGTACTGTACTTAAATATTGAACCATAATCAATTAGCATTGAATAAAAAGCACAGAAAGAAGAAGTCATTATAAATACTTTAAATTCTCCAAGTTGCCTCATTAAAGGGATCAGTAGAATTGAAAAGCTCCAATCATCTCTCTAAAAAGACCATCCGGATCGTCTCCGATGCCCATAACTCCCGGGAAAATCATTACACACGCCCCGGTAATTCGGATTTTGAGTGCCATCCCTCTCTCTGCCTCCCGGGCTGTCTCCCTAACCCACCCATTGCATCTCATTTTCAAATGTTCTAACAACTATGCCCCGAATGCTGTAACACGCGCTATCCAACGGCTATGCAAGATCCTATCCTATCCCTTTAAAAATAAGACTTGCTTTTCTATATACATATACTATGAAGTCGATACCCGAATAGATACTTTATCGCTTCCACATAGAGTCTCGTTCAGATAGCTGGTGGTTATATTGGCGCAAGGTATTGTGTGCCCTATAGCGGCTAGGTGGGGACTTTCCTCTGAATAATGGTAGATTTTCCCCTCTTATTTTTTCGTGAATTTTATATTTAAGAAAGGGATAAGATTTTAATGTGGGCGCTCGGTTTTATTACTGCCGATTGCGAGATACGTTCTATTGTTGGCAGTCTTGATGCGTATGGGGTTTCCGCTTAAAGTGTTTTGTATGAGAAATGTGTCCTGTAACGACGTTTTTGGAGATATTATTTTTGCTGCCTTTTTCGTTTTGGGTAATCAGGGATTGTGAGTCTTAGGGGAATTGTTTCTCTTGGTACTTCGCATTTTTGTTACTTAATTGTGGTCATTACAATGAAGTCAAGTCGAGGAAATATTAAATTACAGTCCTCTTTAAATCAATTGAAAAGTCATTATAAGTATTTAATCTCTAGAAGTTACATATTTCTCTACGGAAAACAAGTAATCTTCAGTCTCATCCGACCGCAAACATGGACGACTCAACCTGTGAAAGAATTTCTTCTAGTCTTTTAGAATTCGCGCCAAAGTTCTTCGTGTAGGGTAGACGAGGGTTTCGGCGCGAATTTAGATTGTTAAAATTAAGATATTAATTCATTCAACATTTGAATTATATTTTATTTCATTCAGCATATTATTTAATTTTACAAATATATATTTGCTTGCTTTCGGCCACCGAAGAATGCATTTTAATAGAAAAGTGAAATTGGACCTTATGTTAAAACTGCAAAGTTTATTTTTCAAGTAATTTATGTATTCAAAAACTCCTCTGATTTTAACTAAAAACGAACAAACGTCGATATACTACAAGTTGATGTAATATTCCGATCGTAACCACCGAATCCTGTCGGAAGCTAGCACACATTCTCGACTCCTCTCGCCCTTGAACCTTGTGACTCTTTACAATAGGTATACTGAGTATGCTCCGAGTCATAAGCGTTAGCGTTTTTAATGTGTCTCTTAGACAAATTATAATTCTATTATAGGTTTATCAAAAACAAAGTTGACATTTTTGTTTGTAGATTAATTTATGCTACATGTTATACAAGTTATACAAAAAACTGGTTCGTATAACCTATTTAATTAAGGTTTCTTAATTTTTACTCGACTGACCCAGAAGGAGGTAATATTTTTCTCGTCCATGTGTATCTGTATGGGTTTATATATCTGTTATATTGTAAACTGTACCCTAGTGAGGTGTCATCAATTTCATTTCAGAGTGTCATATGTTTTGCTATATCTATTTAAAAAATCTTAGTTTTTACAGTCAGATTTTTAGTTTCAGGAAAAAGGTGTATGAGGATAAATTGTACAAACGTACTGCTTTTTCTAAATGAAATCTCCTTCTATTATAGACGATAGAGATATTGAAATAATAGTATAAGCGTTTTTTTCTTGCTTGTTTCAAAATCAGCAGGAACTAAGGTAGTGTTAATATCATATTATATGCTGTGCAAGGTGAAGGCATGCCTGTGCCATGCAGTAGGATGTATAGGCTGCTATAGGATGGAACAGTGGAAGTAGAAAATTCCTGAAATAGCTGCCGCTATCTCTTATGCTTCGCCAGCACACCAAATCGGAAGCTGAATTATATTATCGAGTTCCTTTGTCGGCTCATTTTTGTTTCGAGCATGCGTTAACTATACCTTTGGCAAATGCCGCTGATCGTTATTGTTTATTTAATTTTAATGGTTATGTTTGTGGTAGGGATAACTAATATGTGGTTATGCCAACTTAATTTTGTAGCATTATCTTGAGGATATTGTAAACTGGTTCAGTTATGTGATCTTTTTATGTTTATAGGCTGATTACGTTTCCAGAATCTTTGTGGGGATTTAATTAGTCATTTTGTAAAGTAATTTATTGCTCTCTGGCGTGGTGGTTCGAGCAATCTACTTTCAATCACGAAAATTAAGCAACTTTCATCTCCAGGTGGGTTAATAAAAATTTGTTATATTGAGCTCCTCCGTGCTACTGTACCCATGCCGCTTTGGACCAGAATGATGGTGTTATGGCTATAACGCCTCGTGTGTTTCTGCCATGAAGGATGGCCTGCTACCAGCAGTGGAACGTATCTATATAGACTGTTGATGATGATACTTAATTGTGGTCAATACAATGGAAATTTTTTAGTCGATGTAATCTTGTTATTTGTTGACGCTGTTACGATCTGATGATACCGCTGCTTTATCGAGGAACCATACAACCGATTTCATTACCGATACTGTGAACTTTTTGTAAGATCTAGTATAGAGGCATTTTCTTAACCAGTATGACCATTGCCCACTGCAGAAAATGGCCCATATCTGTCTTGCTGTTTGATTTTTGCAATATTTATTTTTAAAAAAACGCTTTTTCTTGTAACTTAAACACATTTGTTATTTCGTCATGATTCAGTTTCAAAGTGACGCTTAATACAATAGTAAATTTTAAATCCTAGGCCATATTTTCAAATATCTCTGTTTAGTTTCAAACAAGAACAGAATAAGACTGAGTTATGTTTTTTCATTACTTTCCACAATCATTTTTAAAATTTAATTTTACTGCGCTAAACCTCTTCAGCGGAAATCAAACTGCAAGGGTTGAGGGTATCGCTTAGAGTTGGGTGGTGGGGGTTGTAATACTTTTAAAAGCGCCGGCACCCTTCCCTGAGCTTTGTAGACGGATTTCATTGTGTGTACAGTCACCAATATATCTTATATGACTTTTTTATATGGAGTCTTAATAAATTAAGATAAACAAGAAAATATAATCAAAAAACTTTTTGAAGTAATAATTTCAAATTTGCTCCAAAATCCAGACATACTTAATCATTATTGCAAGAGTATGTTAGTCGTTTAAATTAGATAAATTAATCTGTTTTTGTCTTAATTTAGATGAAACGTTTCAGAATATTTTTCTCATGATGGACTCTTGATCAGCACCTATCGTAAAATATCTGGATGTTTATTTTTGATATTTAACTAGTTAAAATATTTCATTTGAAAGTTGGTTTCCTTGGCGTCAAATTTTCTCAATTCATTATTTAGGATATTTCGTTTTGATTTATTTCAAGCAAATAAAGTATTATTTTACATAAATAAAATAAGATTTTCATTCGCATTGCTTTATTCACACTTCACCTTCGCGATTGACATGTACGATGACACGTATTTACTCATGAAATCCTAAACAAAATGCACCCATAACACATAGTTATCTTTAGGTCGATAGATGCATCCCTGGCGGCTGGATGGTAATTGCCCAGAAAGTCCTATTTCTAAACTCCCCACCCCGACCCCAACGAGACACCCCACCCCACTCGTCTGGTCTAGATTCGAGATGATGTAGAAACCTAATCTGGTTTCGAATGAATTCTACGTATTTTCATACATGTATTCGTTATATGTTGAGTTCTTTATTTTTATTAATTTAAGACGTTTTTTGGTGCTCAAATATAATTAATATTAATATCTAAATTAGTTATAGTGTATGTTACTCTAGTAGCTGAGGTCGCCAGTTCCTTTAGAAATTTCGACACAAATTAGGGTAACCAGAGCTATGACTGTCACCGCACTAAATCTATTTTGTTGTCAAAATTATGCAACTAATAAGGAAATGGAGTTGTTTTCTTGCGACTGTGTTTTCGTGATGATTTGTATTAGTTTATTTGGAATTATAATACTTAATGCTTATTTAACTATTTTACCCTGTATTAGTTTGTGTCGGTTATAATAAGGGAAATATCAGTGATTATTTATTATTGTAGTGGACTACAAACGTTTAATTGCGTTGGAAAAATTTTGTACAAAAAGTTATCTATGGAGCGCACCCATTTATAATCGGTTTTTATTTCTGTGTTTCCAACCGGCGGGCTAGTGCTGCTAGGTGGGTAAATCAAGCTGAAGTTGCATATCATTTGCTTACACTTCAGATTCACAAAAAAGACGTTTTACTGAAGTAGGTACCTTTTCAGGTAACTTATAGCTTAAGACACCTTAACTATTTCCTGAGTTTTAGGTAGTGGCAGATCTTCTCATCCCAACCTTCCTTCGGTATACAAACTTACAAGTCTTATTTGTACTTGTGTCATTCGAACACATCTCTAAAGTGAAAGATTTCGAAAATATTTTTACAATTGATGCGTGAATGATAAATAAATAATACGCCACGCGTGCATGAATGAGTCTCATTATCTGTTTTCTGGTTATAAACTATTAGTTCTAAATATTTTATTATATTTATTATTGTTTATTAAGGGTACCTGACGTATAAACAATTACATGATATTAAAATTTAGTTTCTAAAGTTGAAATCAAATCATAACTAACCATGACCCTAAGCCCACAGAGCGAATTGCCCGGATTAACCCTATCCCAATAACCCTTAAGCGAGCGTTCAATTTCACACCGAGAGTAACCAAAAATGAAAATATTAAATCCAATTTACAAACTAACCCCACATACTCCAATATCCCCTCGATTATCCACTCGAAAAATAACACAAATTATGACTATTATAAGCTCTCGGAACTATTGTGCGGCGTTAATCGACAATCGTTATAAATACGCACAGTGGGCCACCCTGCTTATTTGCGCGGCCAAAAAAATGAATATGATTTTATGGCAGGTTAAATCTATTATGAGTAGGGATTAAGTTATGAGTAATATTTCTATTTGTGAGGGGCATTTAACGAGCAATTTGACGCCTTTTCGTATCGTCTGCGGTTCGCAGGCACGGAACAATACGAGGCAGACAACCCATAATTATGTATCTCGCTGTTATAAATGTTTGTTTTCATGACAGGTGAATTTTACGATTCGGCTGATTAAATAAATGGATGGCTCATAATTTGATGCGGTTTTGGAATCCACCGATTTATTTTGAGCTGATTAATTTAATTAGGCATAAATTAGTGGTTATCGTTGAAATCACATTAATTTTAACTCGCACAATTTCGTCAACATTCCTTCTCATGAATATGAATTAGCACATCGGAATATGGGAATTGTATTTGAGAAAACATTAAATATGTACCCTAAAAGACAGTATATTAATATCTATCGAATCCAAAATCAAAGGAAAGCAGCAAGTCCCTAAGGAGGTTCTGTGGACGCTAATGTACCCATTTCGTGGATAAAGAGGATTACTTCCAGTGTTGTCATATCTCGGAACTATTAACATAATGCGGTGACAGGTTTGGCTTGTTAAGGTTTTTTTCACGCCTTTACCGCTCTGTGTGGTCTAATAGGCGCATTGTTTTGACGTAATTTTTTACTACGGCTATTCTAAGAACCAATGGATTGGATCGGCTTATTACCATCTTATGGTATTAAATTACGTAACGTCAATCTTATATTCAATATTAGATTATATTTTCCTTACAATAAATTATTTACCCTTCGTTAAGCTTCGTTAATGGGAGGGGGGGGGGGGGGGGGGGGGCTATTAACTACGTAGGAAAGAACGTCATAATATTTTTCCAGTAAAAACGAATTGCAGAAACAATGACTGTCCCTCTAGTTTGCTCACGAAATATTCAATTGCGTAAACAAGACAAAGAAAATAAAAACTACATGTTCAAACCCCAACAACATTGTAAATGCGACAGAAAACAACACACTACCATTACCTCGCTGCAGTTGCTAAACAAGTGAAGTTTTCCCACAAAAACCCAAGTTTACACGTAAATATTTTAAGGGTTATTGTATGAGTAATTGCTTACATCGCGAAATAACGTAATGATCGTCACTGGGAGCGTATAAAAAAATCGATTCGCCCATATTTGTTGTTAATTATAGTCGGTTGAGCCGTCTTTCCGCCTCTGCTGGTTCGAATACGATTTGAAACCCTCCCTGGTCCAATTACAGAGTTCTCAAAAGTCCCCCCCTCGCCCTCCCCTCTCATTTTTAGATCGAGCCTCGCTTTAATGACCTCTCGAGTCTCCCGATGTTCATTTGTCACGAGGGTTTCGTGTACGATCATTTCACTTTAATTTTTTTTTGCCAGTGTAATAGTCATTGAAGCATTGTAAAGGTATGCCCTCGAAAGAAATAATCCAGTGACGAAAGCAGTCCGTCATTCGATATAGCAAATTGTAGCTTTTTTAACATCCAAATCTTGAGGTGCCCTGAGTTATATCGTGGGTCAATAACATAATGAGAATCTGTCCATTTGAGATACTGTATGTTTTTGATTGTGTGGGATACACCGGCTGGTCCAGTATAGCTCGCCGGAAATTATTAAAATAATACATTTGGCACGATCTCTTTTTCGAGGCTAGTGCCAATCAAGTCATCAAATATCTCAGAATGGATCTCTAATTGTTAATATCTATCGAAGCACCCTATATTAAAAAATTGTCCCCATTAGTTGAGCTATAGACTAGGTTATTCTTTAGCAGAGGGGTGCCTTTGTACTGATTGTTTGGAGTTCTGTAATTTTCTATGATTCTGCAGTTTGCCCCGGTTTATCGTAATTGTGCATAGGGCACTATATTAATTCTGAATCACTCCCTTTCCAGTCCTTTGTTAGCAGTTTTTAATCTTCCGTAATTTTGTGTTCTTGATTGAAAAATCTCATTCGGAGTGATTTTTGTTATTAAGCCAAACTATTTATTTACAGTAAATCACGAATTTTTATTTTATACAGTCATTTAAAATAGAACACCTTATCTCATTATAAATCACATATGATCGAAAAATTAAAAGAGATAAATAATTAGTTTGCTCACAAAACAGATTCACTCTTAAATAAATACGGATAAACAAATATATAGACGTTAAAGTCCCAAACACTGTTTTTTATGTACAAATAGCACTCTACATTGTGAACTGTCTGTGCTGTACCTTCCCAGGCTACACAATTTAATGAATGCTGCCAACAAAGTCTAATATAACTCTTAAATCAAGAGACATAAGACTTGTTTATTAAAATTAAATTTATTCCTCTCGAGCTTTTTAGAACGACATTTTAGAACACGACTACACGACATGTGTCATCACATCATGTCAATGCAGGGATTATGATAACCATCGTACGGATGCCATCTAGCTTGGGGAATCACCCTTTGCGATCCGACATCGTGCTTGAATCATACTAGTATAAGTCGTCTGAGATGTACGTTCGATTTTAGACGCTGTACATTTGTATTAAAGTAGATACTCGTTTGTCTTTATCCATCCAATTATGTAGGGTGATTCTGAGACGACAATTTAACCCTAAAAAATGGTGTACGGACATTAATCCGCATGTAATATCGCAAATTTGTCATCGGTCCACGGAGCGGGTGCAGCACATCTGTCATCGGACGCAATTCTATTTGGGGCCATTAGAGATGGCATAATAGCACCACTTGATTCGATAAGGCAAATATTAATATAGCTGTACACTATTTAGTATTTAAACAAATTCTTAAAAGTGTATTTCTAGAAATTATAGAAAAAATATAAAGATAAATAACTAAAATTCAATCAGATTGAATACAAATTTATCGTATATTCGATATAATATACATTTTTAAACTTTAATGAATTATCGCTGATGTATATAAAAATTTCATTATTAATACCATCATTGTCGATAAATGCAAATAATGTTTCGAAATGGTTGCCGTGAACTGTTAAAGGACGCCTTAACCACACAAATATACGTGTCACCCGTCATGAAGTCAATAAAACGCCCTAAATATGAAACGGTTAATATAACTCAATGTTGGAGCGGTAACAAATTGCCCTTTTTGACGTCTTATTCAGAAAACTCAGCCATTCATGTGTCAGTATCAGTTGGAGGGTAGTGAGTTCGATGCGCATAAGTAATAAAAAATGTATTTTCTATTCGGAAGCCACGCGTCGCGCTTCTTCAGGTGGCGTGGACGAGTGTCGGGAGTCTCACCCTAAATTTGCAATTGCATTGCACGCATGTGTTAGTTTTTTAAATGCTTGTTTTATTAAAAATATCCTATTGCTATTACATTTAAGAAATATTTTTATCACTTAGAATAAAAATCAGTTCTCTTAGGGCTTGATTCGGAGATACACTTGTTCTCGTGGCTTTTTCTTGTGTCAAAGCAAATTAAAGCAGGCAGAAAACTAGTACTTTTAAACATATGCATAGATATGATTATCGTTTATCAATTTATTTTGTATATATTCCAAACATCTACTAAAAGAGCTGTTCTTATTGCATTTTATCCTAAGGATGAGGTTAGATTCGAGGAATTTTGAGCCGGCCAATTATTTGTATCATTACTGGGATATCTGCATTAGCATTTGAATTAGCATGCGTTGTAACTAGAAGTAAGATAATAGTATAATACTTAAATTAGGAAGTAGGTGAGAGCGGGGTGATTTGGGGTAATAAGAAACAATCAAAAAGGTTAATTTATTATCCCTTTGTACTGGCTGATATAGAGCTAAGAAGAGAGGTAAGTCCACAACGAAACGAGGATCTTTCGGTAGATCGTTGTGTTTGTAGTGTTTAGTGTGTGTTCCTTCGGTAAGATGAACAAATCTTACCCAAGAAACTTTATGTTTGTAAGCAAGGCGACCTAATTCTTGTGCCGTCATAAAAATTGCCATATAAATTCCATAAAAATTACTACTATTCATATTTAATTTAATTTAAAAAAATATTACTATTACTGAACACTTTTCCATTCAATATGTATAAAAATAAAAAGACATCTGAAATTATCCCACTCTACCCCACAACTGTTATTTTTATTGTGTTGCCAATTGCACCCAGTTCTGGATGGGTACCTCAACAAGAGATGGCAAATGAGCCCCAAGTCGTAATAGGCTTAAGGGAACTCATTTAAAGCAATAAGTGAACGCTCGTCACCCCCGTCTGGTGCATGGCCGCGACAGACAGTGAGGATCTGTGTCATGGTCTATTTAATTTTAAAGATATACTTCTCGATTCCGTTGTGACCTTAAAAACAGATAATATAATTTAGGGCACTATTTAATTTAATTCAATTCAACCAGAGAAATATTTATGTTGTAGAGATAATATTATAATAAAAATATATGTAGGTAGTAGGGCTTTTTCTAAGCCCGCCTTACCAGCTACCACCATTACCAAAGTCTGCCGCCATAACAATAGTGTTAACAGCATTGTTGTATTTTGGCAGTTGGAGGTAAGATATTTAGTTACTCTGTAGTAGAGGAATCCGGGTGTAACTGGCTTTCATCTACGGCCTTATGAGTCTAGAATATAAAAACAATTATTCGTCTTTATCAATCAAACATTTGTTCCAACCCGGGACACTTGGCCGAGTAGTGTGCAAATGGGTATACATATCTCATACATATTGCTAGTCTGTCAGCGAGGATAATGATGATTTGAGGCATTTCGAAAGTATTACCTGTTTTTACATATAAATAGCTTTCCAGAATATTTGTTTTTTTGTATAATTCTGAATTTATAAAGCTTAGATATTTTCACAAAGTAACGTTCTTTATATAGCCTTTTTGGACCTAATGCAAGTCTTACATTTTCGTTAGATAATATAAATTTAATAAAATAACAAAAGAAAATAATAAATATTCACATAAGTAATATAGTCACTTAAAAGATACCTCGGGTACAATCGTCTAAGTCTAGACCAACGATTCTAGTCTTACAACCCGTTTCCGTATGACCAAAATGGTGGTTTGTGCGAAGAATATTGATGACTTCCTCTTTGGATTTCAATTAGATTACGTCATGGGCCATAACTGGGTTAGACCGTAGTAGGTGCTATGGTTTCTAGCGAAGTTTTTAATACGATATTAAAACATTGAGTATATATTAGTAATTATAAACCTCGTTAAAGCCGAATCATATAATCAAGTATCAACATTGCAGACGAGGATACCGATACGTGGGGGTCGACATCCACTGAGATCACACCAGTCGTAGTCTCAACCAATGACCTCGAACCGCTTTCTTTCGCGATCATCTGAAGATATTGGGATTGCGTGATGGACCATTGATTGCCAGGCTCCAGTTGGCGGTCTTGCTCGATAACGCCAGGGTTATCCGCCGATTCCTCTGTCTGTCCTTACCGTCGACCTCTGCCAAGGGGTATTCACCCGTTCCTCGAGTCGTCGAGTGAAGTCGAAGTTAAAAATTGGATTTTCTATAATAATAATAAACTTGCTCACCAAAAAATATACAGAAGGAAATAAAAATACACAGTACAAATATGTGGCTTAAAAACAATCTCTTCCAGACAACCATAAAAAAGAAGAAGGAAAAAGAAGGCACATCAAATAACATGATTCGAAAAAATGCTACTTACTGCCCTAGCCAGCTCCAATGTGTTATGAACCATTAATATAATTTTAATTAGTATGTATGGTAGACGGCGTCGATTCAAAAGTAATTTTGCAGAAGATTGAAAGCATGGCAACTTGCATGAAGCGTCTAAAGTTTAATTAAGCACAGAAACTATAGTTGTATAGTAGTAGTGTTGTTTATGGGGTATTAAAAAAACAGAAGCATGATTTACATTTTTATTCACCTATTTTTTATATTTATGTATGCCTTTTGTCAATTTTATGAGGCTGTAACCTCGAAATTTACAGATTTTTCTTCTAAAATCTCGTGTTAGTTCTGTGCAGATTGTTTTTATTATATGTCTTTAACGTTAATATCGTATGCTATTTTGATTTATTTGTTATGTCCAAATTTTACCACCTGCTGCTTTGAATGCATATTTAATAAGTTTTATAAACTTAATCATGACTTTACTTAACTAACGAGAGAGAGTGAATAATTTTGGCAGTTAAGAACATACTTTTTTAAATAAATCACTTAAACTTATGAGAGGAGAACGAAAATATCACTATCGGTTAGCGTGTATCATATTTTTTCGAGTGTCATTAATAATTCATTTGATTTACGGGTGTAAAACTCATTAATATTAATCAGGCATTAAAGTATGCTTGTATGTGTGTTAATTTTCTAAGGAAAGCCTCCACACTAAAATCTCAGTATTTATAACAAAGGCTGATAACACTTGAACGGAGGATAGAGAAGTGAAAATGTGAAGGAATTAAAGAGGACAGGATGCAGAATTTGAAAAGGTTTTTAATACCTTCGTAATAAAAAGTCATATTTAAGATTACCGCTTTGCGGCCCGTGACTACATGATTACCTTTTTTCAATTATTAAGTAAGTGATTATTACCAATGCATAGAAATACTACCTAGAAATGCTTTACATTTATAAGTAAATGCTAGATTATTTTCTAGGAATGACTTGAATAAGATTTCTTCTGTTGTTCAATGCAATATGAACTAAGTATAAAAAACAAAGCGCTTAGTGATTTTCTATCAAAAAATCTAGTTTGTCCAAAAAAAATATAATCTTTTTGAAACAAAATCTTTTTAGAATAAGCCAATCAGAAACCCAGTCACCTACATATCTTGTTATTATTCCCTTCTCACCTGAATCCAGACTGAATCGAGGTAAGACTTAAATGTAGACAGACGTGAATATTTCATGCGTAGCTTTCAGCAGACGACGGCGCTTAAAAGCTTATTGGGGGAAGCTTTGTATGTACACTTTGTTTAAGACTTTAAAAGACCTAAGTAGATTGTCTCCGCGACTTTAAGACTAAACAGAAGCGGGTTTCGAATAAAATTCATGTTTTTAATACTATTTCATGTACAGACATAGAATATACCATGCTCTTTAGTCGTAGAAAGTTTTATAGGACCAATATGGTGGTTGACACAGAGTAAATACAAAACAGGTTCAAAACAGACAGAAATATAAGGTAACTACATATTTTGTAAAAAAAAAAGTTTAGGTTTATTTATATAAATATATCTATTTTCGAACTGATAATATCCTCCACTTTTTTAAGTGGACGATAACAATCACTTCTTGAAATGGATTAATACCTATTTTAGTAAAAATAACCTTGGCGAACGCAGGTCCGCCTTAACACTGTGGCACCGGCTAATCGCGCTCATTATACCATAATAGATGCGTATAATCAACGGTCAACGTATAATGTTCTGTCCGCCATTTTGCGTAGCTCAGAAGCGTAAAATACACGCCCTGTTTTTCGCACTAGAATTAAGACACAGTGTACAAATAGACAGTGTGTAAAATAATAATAAGAAAAAGAACTAATATTAAGAACAATGCATGAATACATTACAATTGGAAATAATATTTATATAAAAATTCAAAAAATAATGTTTCTTTCATTTAAAAAGATCGTAATACATTAAACAAAACTAGAAGTTAATTAATTTGAAAAGTACAAAGTATAAAATACAATAAGAACCGAAAAAAGAGATCTCATATTCTCCTCGAGAAAAATTAATCCGTGAAAAAAAATGTATTTATTGAAAGAATTTAAGAAATGTCAGCAAAAAGTCTGGTAAAGCTCCTTATCACATTTAGTAGCTTAAAGCGATAGAAGTATAATACTGAGGAAAAACGAACGAAAAAATTTAATTTGTCAAGCTGCGTTGAATACTGCTACTGATGAAATAAATATTTGACTGTCGGGGAAGACTGAATTTAATAATCGCACGACACCGCTCCTCTTGGAACTGGTCAACGAGTTAAGTATTGTCATATATATATATATATATATATATATATATATATATATATATATATATATATAGAGTTTATATATAATATATATATATTGAGTTAATTGAGTAAGTACAGAAGGTTGACATCGTTCCAAATCCCTAAATTTTATCAGTATTATTAAAATACAATTTCCTTTCATTAACAAAAAACAAACAATATTTTTCTGTTAACTCACAAATTTGTTAAGATGTCATAGCCAACATTATCGGATTCCACGTTGTAGCATCTTTCATGACGATGAGATAGCAATTCTCGGGACTACACCCCAAAGGTGCATAGTTTACGACATAACAGTATAAAAAATTGTGCCCCTTAATTTGAAGACCAATATAAAGAAATATTCTTTGCAAAACTTAATATATCATATTTTCGAAATAAATCTGAAAAACCTATATTTAAGACTTTTAGTCAAAGCATTTAAATACTTAATCCTTTCATTCCTTATCTATAAAAAATCTATTTTGTATAATTATTTTTCTGCTTCCTGTGCTTAATAGTAGTAGTAACTTATATTTACTTATACTGCTGTTTAGATGTAGTTACTTATATTACTGTTTCATTGTACACTATCACACGGGCCATTAAGTTTGATCGGTAATCTGGCATCTTGCCCTGCCAATGTGTTTTTAGATCGTCATAGATTTGTAAAGATTAGGTGTCGTATTGGTTGTAAGAGATTATCATTGATAATACTCATTTCAAGTGCGATTTTATAACTAATGGCACTGAAATTAGGATTGAACTTATATAAAACAATTTATGTTGTATCCTTATGAGTATTTATGTAGCAAAAAACCTATATAGAAAAAACAACGAAACCCGAGTCAGAGCTTAGCATTATAAAATTTAAAGTATATTTACATAACAATAAAATTTTAATCTGAATATTTCACCGCTTACTCAACTCTTTTGTCGTGCTCTTATTATTACAACTAAAACCTTTTTACCTAAAGCTTCAGATAAATTTCAAAGGAATTGGAGAATCTGTACTAAAATATTACAAATCGCTTCAGGTAAAACTGTAGAATTAAGTATTGAATTTTTATGTTTCTAATACATTACTGCAGCGGTCAGCAAAAGAGGCATTGATGGACGATAGCGTATACATACGTAAGTCCTTCAATGCCTAGTTGTGGCCTAGGCTTGAAAAGAAGCATTCTCAAATAATGCGCGGAAATTAAAACTAATTAGTACGAAGGCAAAACTTTCTGAGTTCACTTTGTCAAATACAATCACTTTCAAAATCAACAACATTAATTTTTCACATGCCAGTGTTCCATTTGTTTTTTTTTTAATATACAGCTTTCTATTTGCAAGCCAGTTCGAAATTAAAATAAAACCGTTAATTGATTACCTCCTTGATGGCATGTTTTTCTGTAAAAATCATTCCATTTTTAAATAACAAGGCAGATATGAATTTACATCGTAATTTATTTGGCAGCCAAAACACGACATATAGATTTTTACAACTTTTACCGGCTGCTGCTCGCACGTATTTGACCAATACAGCAGTTTAGATTTATCTCGAAAAAGGTTGTGAAAATGCTTAAATCTCCAAGCTTGTTTAAGAAAATTGATTATTCACTATTATTTATTAATTTATACTTTATTACACACAAAATTTTTTATTAATTAAGAACGTACTGATTTATTATGAGGATAACTTATATGTTTCTTTATTGTTTCAGGTATGTAATTATGTTGTATAAAACTGTTTTAATTTTGGTAAGTAAACTATTCTTAAGCTACGTTGTGAAAGGGGGTTTTTTCTGTTGTTTTTCCTTGTGTAATTGAGGAATACCCTTAGTGGATACTTAGAGACGTGGATACTTAGAGATTACATGTCCAATATAACTTAACCAGGCCATACAGCCATGTCTTAAGTAATTATTTTGCTTTATGTACCGGTAACGTATCCCTTTGTCCCATGGAGTTTTTGACGATTAATAATTAACCTTTATGTTAATGACTTAAAAGAAAAATTTTTGAAAATGGAATGTAATGTTATAGTGTTGATAAGGACTTACGAGAGGCAGTACATTCGTCCCGGACATGGCGGGAAAATGTAAGAGTGGCTTAAAATTGTAAAATGTCTTCAACTTCACAATTCATGTAATAAAATACACAACACTCAACTGGCCTGGCCATTACGCACCGAATACTTCTTATATTAGAACAATTTGAAAATGTAGTTCATGCTGGCACTATTAATGCTATTTTTGGTCTAAAAGCTTAAAACGAATTACGATAAACGTAAAATTCGTTCAGTATTTTGAGCCCAGATGAAAATTTCTCACATCTACACTACTTCTCTTAATCTATTGTATTTGAGTGACTTCTTCAGTATCATTTCAGATGTTCCCTTTTTGCGTTTACATTAATCTTAAACAGGTGACCACATTCTAATGCAAGCACGGACAAGCCGGTCGTTTCCATGCCGCTCGCGTGCTTCGTGCTCACTTGTGGGCGTTTATGTAATCTCGATGGATAATCTAATTGCTCATGTCGGGCGCATTTCCGTGGGTGGAGCATTTTTAGAGCATTTGTATTAGTAACTTTAGGCCTAACGTTACATAACAATATATAAACCTCGTGATACCCACAAAATTCTGGTTTGTAGTCTGTGTGAACAGGTACAATATTTTGATAACATGATCCTTTGTTGGTGATGGTAAACGGTGGTGATAGAAAGTTGCTTCAAACTTCCATTAGATTTCCATGTTTTCAATGGCGTTTCTAAAATTGTAAAATTATAACATTTCTAAGGCGATGGCCTTGAGATCCATGATATATCCCCATTTAGGTAGTAGCTTATTCTATATTCTGGGTACCAATAACGGGTTTACATCTGAGTACCTCATCTCCTTATTAAAATGTGTTCCTCAGTATTAGAGTCAGAATTGAATTTTTAGCTATTAAATATGTTGATGTAAAAAGACTACTCACAAAACTCTTGATAAAGTAGTCAATATATTTGAAAAAGAGTTTTTACTGTGAATTTGTAACTGCTTCTTCATATAAACAGACAAAGAATATATACTAATAAGTTATTTATAAAGAGTGCCTACTAATTATCATCATAAAAAGGTGCATAGTACACCGCACGTAATTAATACAGTCTTGTTCTTTAAAAGATTTTTATTTTTATCATTGCAAGCTATGGCGTAAATATGACAACTTACTGTAATAGCATAAAGAGGTTAAGAATAGGGAGACACAAGGGGTGGGATATAAAAATATTAAACAGGGTCAAAGGCTAAACGTTTCCGCGTATGGAGACATCAAAGAAAAACGCGACGTTTTGAATAGATTAGTGAAATGCAAATTGGTTGGTAATGTAGTTACCGTCGTGAGGAGACCATGTTTTATTTACGAAGGCGAATTAACTTATGGCCTGGAATGTACTTCGAATATACACGTGTTGTGTTAATAAGAATGGCGGTGTTATTGTAAAGGTGATGTAAGTTTAGACTTTGCTTTCTCTAGATATGTGACCGAGATGATAAATAATCGTAAGTGCTAGACTTGATATAAATCGAATACCATAGTAATTTTTTATTGTCTAATGCTAAAGAATCTAATTTTTTTTAATCAAAAAATAAGAAATTCTCTTTATTAAAATGAAGATCTAATTATTAAGTCTTAATTTAACCTTCTCACATCTTCAATGAATACTTTGGCTAAATAAATGTTTATAATAATAACATTTACATAGAAATTATGCTTTTAAGTGACAATATTGAAGGTATTATATATTTTTTGTTTTGTGGTTGAGCAATTCACTTCCAACGCTTTGGTATCGTTTTTTTTAATAAAAAGCACAGCAAATGACACCACGCCGTCGGATGGCAATCATTAGGAATCTATATGTGAAGATAGCTAATGCATCATGTAACGTACTGCCCTGTATTTGTACCTCCACCATGCCGGCCCATTGTGTTTAGCTACATAATATGCGATTATAATTACATTACAGATATTTGAGAAAAAAGGATCATTTCCAAATGAAAAAGGAGTTTGGTTCTGTGCGGGTCTACAAGCCGTACAATCAAATTTTAATTGTCTAGAGATTTCAGAGAGTCCATCGATATTCAACAAAAAAAAACTACTCAACAATTCACCAATTTGGAGTTTCAAAAAAACCTTCAAGCAACATTAACATGTCAAAGCGACAATTGGCTTGTCCCGTGTCTGGTGCGAGTATGGTTGCCCTACATGATACAATATTCATAGCACTTTTGTGAGTGAAATTACTTGAAACCTTCGGGTTACATTTTCATATTAACTCAAGTAGATGTGTGACAATGTGACAATCTATTTAACTGCATGACAAAAGAGGTTTGTTTTTAGTATGCGTGTTTTATTAGTGATGTGACTTGTTTGATATTTTGGTACGTATTTAGCTTTTTCTCTAAATAATGTAAGCAACTACTAACTGTGTCACCACAGAGAGCGAAATAAAATTTTAATATTAACTTTCGTAAAAGCCGTCCAATTTAGAACACTTTCCTGCTCGAAGGACCAACGAACCGTCCAAAACAGTAGTAATTTCTAACCGTCTATCATTTAACTAGAAAACAAAGCTAAGCGTTGGTTAGCCAGCTTTCGCTTGCAGACGCCGGCGGCGGCAACTTCAAAGGGATGGCAACCACACCCCCTCCGGGTACGTACCCCCTTACCCCTGTGGCGAATGCCGTATACTTTGCGGAGCCATATATTTGGGCAAGGGATAAATGTTTACCTTGATCATATTGGGTGACAATCCTTAGCCTTACTTATTTGCTCTTCATTTATAAAATAGTCCATTACTTCTATATTATTTAATATTTCAATTAATTACAGAATATTTCTAGTAGGTGTCATACTAACAAAAAACTTAATTATTACAAACTAAGGCTGTGTTTCAATAATCTGTCTACGGATGCGTTTGCTTATGAGGCATTATTTTATACATATATTCAAGCCACCGTCATATCGTTTCAGAATGCCACCAACATCGGAAAAAGTAAAAAATGAAAATTAAATTAGAATGACAATATTCTCCACGCCAAACAATAACAGAAGATCATTCGAATTTTAAATGTAGACAGGACGCTGACAACGAAATTGTTTCGAAATTGAAGTGTGCGACGAGGATTGTACTCAATTTGTATAGCGGCGTCCCTTTTCTTCCGGCACGTGTCCGTCTTAGTCTATGAATATTGATACCTCTCGTTATAGGTCGCAACTTGCCTGTTGTTGTCGGGAAAAGTTATGATGTCTGATGCATTTCCTTTTTTAAGTGAATATCTATTAATTTATACATAGAGACCGTATTTATGTTCGGATATGTAAATTTTATTTTTCAAATTTATGCGATGTTTCCTTTTCCGTCTTAAACTTTTACGTATCTATCGTTAAATTTTATGGAAGTTTTATTATCTAAGAGGTGATTTGTTGTATAAGGGGTATGAGTTCACGATTTTTTTTTAATATTATATCCGTCAATTTATAAAATATTTTAATTTGAAATGCGTTTATATATTTTTTAACAAGGCATATTTTAAAAACAGTTCAGGTAATTCACGATTTATTCGAATGTCCATAAAAATACCCCCCACGGCATAACGCGTGACACTTTAAGCCATTACGGTGCCTCGCTAATAAGGCCGGCCACGCACGGTGATTCTTCTAAGCGCTCGTCCAATTAGAGACACAATTACATATTGGCGCCCAACGTGGGGCGCGTGTCGATGAATATATTACACTAATTACTCGCCGAATGCAGTATTGGTGAGCCGCAATCTTTTGTTGCCATAGAAGGACACTTCATTTGTTAAAAAAAATATCTTTATAAATATATTTGGAAATTAATTTATAATAAAGTAGTTTACTCTTGTTTATAAAATGGCTGCCATGCCATGGAATAAGTTTATACTCGTAGTCTTATTCAATAATCTAAAACAAAGGTTTTGTAGCAGAATACCAGTGCTTTGTTCACGTCCCGATGTGAACAAAATCAGCTTAGTGAGAACTGTGACCCTTTTACACTTTTGCAGCGCACACAATGTATTTGATATTCTCTAGTTTTGTCTTCTAACCAATGTACTATTTAGATCTATTTTTTGTGTGATATAGTAATGAAAATAAAGTCTATCTATCTTTTCAATTATTGAATTAAGTATATTAGAAGTAGCAATAAGTAAAAGCACAATATATATGACATTATATTTTGGACTGCCTGCATCAATGATATTGCTAAGTGTGATAATTAGAATCTAGAAGTGTGGAAATATCCATACAGATGTATGGAAAAAGTTATAATATAATGCATCTAAAATTTATATAGGTTACTAACAAATAAAATATTACTAAATTAATTACACTATAAATGTTTGTGTTTTTAAATCAGACATGTTTTTAAATCAAAAAATTTAAAAATTATCACTTAAAATTTTAATAATTTGTTATAAAATCGTAACTAAATTTAATAGAGGGTCTTCAAGTTATCCATTACTGCAGCTCTTACGTTTTATTTAGTTAATTAATAAGACCAAATTCAAACAAATCCGACTATTATTGATACTCTAGCAGAGAGCGAGGGATCCAACCAACCGATGCTAGGGTTGTCAAATAAAGTTATTTATTGTACCTATTTAGTAAACTGGGCGACACATTTTGTGATTTTATATTTGTATTCGTATAAGAACCTATTTCTTATTGTTCTAAACGATTAACTTTATTGGTTAAATTTCATGCAATAACTATTCATAATGTGAATTGTTATATCAATAATAGGTTCATAATTCATCCCCTGGTGAAAGGGGTATTATGAATGAGGAAATAATAACAATATCAAAACAATAGACATCTTGGGCGGCTAGGATGTGGTGGCTAGAGCAGTATGTAGCATCTTCGCATAATTGGACTTCTTATGGACTCATCCTGCTGTTTGTAATGGTAAGCAGCAATATGAGTCCATAGTATCGAATTGTTTGCTATGCTTTTTATAAAAATAAAATATACATGATACTTATGGTTCGTTACAATATCAGAAGAATAAATTGAAGTTGTTATAAGTTTTAAATCGAGATATTTAGTTATCATTTTTTGTTGTTATTTTTAAATATATGCTGAATAAAAGTCATCGTGCTCTAAGTCTTTCTACCCCTTATTAAATGAAAAGTGAACGAAGGCAGGAAGATGAATTAAATTAAATTGAGTTTTAACAGATATTTAAAGTTTGAATATTTTTGTCTACGTTTTGTATTGCTAAGGGTAAATTTTAAAAAACTTCAATAAAATTTTAAAATTCAAATTGAAACACGTTTACATAAACGGTAGGATTTTGTACAAAATGTTGTTTTAGTACGCGGATTGAATGCTAACAACGATCTAAAGGACCTCATAAAAATGTCGCGTGTAATGTCAACAAACTAAAGAATTTAGGATTCCCGTCACGCGCAGCCCTGCCTTCTCGAGTGGGCTGGGGTCCACGGTTCGAACCCTATTGTTCGCTGTTTCCCACTTGTTTTTTAATACATCGGAGGGTAGTTTCTATTATTCGCATTGTACGGGACCCACTGTTTTCGTGCGTTGACATCCACTCGGCATTATAGGGCATCTCGACTGGGGCCGCGTGGTTATGAGACATTTCGGTTTATTAATTATTAAGCATGTTTGGGGGCGGTCAAGTGATACCATACTTGGGAGACCCCGGCTGTTATGATGGGCGTGTTACGTCGGTGCTTATACATTCGTATTACAGATTTATTTGTATCCATTTTTTGAATTATATTTTGTACGGAGAAATTTTCGTCTTTTCTTTGACGTGGCAAAGGCGTTTGACAAAGTGTGGCACAATGGCTTAATCTATAAGCTCTACCATCTCGGGGTACCAGACAGTCTCATTCACATCATACGAGACTTCTTGTCGGACCGTACCTTCCGCTACCGAGTCGACGGAACGCGCTCCCTTCCACGTCTCATACGAGCCGGGGTCCCTCAGGGCTCCGTGCTATCCCCACTCCTCTTTTCACTATACGTGAACGATATCCCCAAGACGCAGGGCGTCGAACTCGCACTTTTCGCGGACGACACTGCCCTATACATGTCGCACAGAAATCGCAAATTCGTTGCGGAAAAACTCCAAACCGCCGCTAACACCTTAGGCGATTGGTTCCGCAAGTGGAGGATCGAGGTAAACCCCAGCAAAAGCGCGGCTATCTACTTTTGCCGGGCTCGAACCACCCCCTTGCCACCTGTGACTCTGTTCGACCAGCCCATCCCCTGGGTGAGCTCGGTCAAATATCTGGGTGTCACACTAGATCACACGCTATCGTTTGCACCTCACATCAGAGCCGTCCGAAACCGAGCCTTCTTCGTGCTAGGGCGCCTTTACCACCTACTAGGGAAACGGAGTAAAATGTCTCTTAGAAATAAGACGACAATTTACAAAACTTGTGTCCGCCCTATCATGACCTACGCCAGCGTAGCGTTCGCACACGCCCCAGCCCAGTCTATACATAGACTACAGGTCATCCAGAATCGATTCATGCGCATGGCTACCGGGTGCCCCTGGTACATGCGCAATGTCGACCTTCACAAGGATTTCGACCTTCCTACCATTACCCAAGTCATTAAAGACGCCTCCAGGCGTTACTTTGACAAAGCACCCCACCATTCCAATCCGCTCATTGTAAGAGCATCCAACTACTCTCCTGACCCTAACGCCCCGACCCGCTTACGCAGACCAAGGAATGTCCTTCATGATCCGGACGATCCAATTACGAGTGCAAACGCGCTCCTGCACACACACACATCACGCACTAGGTACACTTTTCCTATACACCGCACCCGTCGTACAAGGGTGCGAAGACCCGGTCTACATTCGTCGCGCTATACCAGGTACAGATACGTACCTGGGCGCTTCTCTCCTCCACGATACGACTCACCTGAGCCGAGGTCCGAGCCTTTAGAGGCGCCCTCAGGTTTGTCGCTCCCTCATGGCTCGAGTGCCCTGGAGAATCTAAGAGACAGCGGGACACCTCCACCGGAGGTGATGCCTGTCGATTAGAACTCCTCCAGAGGCGAATCGCCCCTTAAGGCTTGAGGACTCTCCAAGGTTCTCGCCTCCTTAAAACCCCGGTAACGCTGTAAAGGCCATCTGCGGCCAACAGTATTAGTCAGTCCAAAAAAAAAAAAAAAAAAGCCACTCTTAAGTAATTTCAGACAAACAACTTTAAACCTTCCCCCGTTGAAATACAGATCACATCTGATAAATTGGTCACTCGGGGACGTTTCCAAAGCCTATTTGCCGAGATGATAGGTTGAAATTCACGCGACTGACCCCCGATTTGGGTTTCACTGTTATGGAATTTCGTGTTCTTGGTGAAAAACAAGCTGGGAGAAAGTTGCTGAAAACTGCTTACGGAGTATTACCATCTGACGGAACAATTGTTTAAATAGATAACCCCGTATGCATTATTGTTTGTCGGGCTAGCGGCAGACGGTTTAGTTGGTATCTAAAAGATACTAATCGGTAACAAAGAGTGTATGAAATTTAAAACTATTCTTCAATGAAATCCTTTACATAACAAGAGTACTAAAAATGAACAAACCATTTTAAGCCAAAAGTAAAAATGATACCAGCTCCTACACGTCCATAACCACCGAGTCCGGAACGTCAAATAAGACGCATTTTTAATTAAAAGCCGCCGGAAGCTGCCATGTTCCCGCGCATCCGCCGCCGCCATCTTGTGCGGCCTTTTGACAAATTGGAACGGCAGAGTGACGCGCAATTTCGCCGCCCATTGTTCGCTTTGCGCAACAAAATGAAAAGTCCAGTTGCATTTTAATTTTTCCACTTTTTTCGGAAAATGTTAAGCCTGAGTGTCGTGTATTCTGAAGTTATACAGCATTTTCTCGCTTATTTCTCTCTATTAACTTTTATTCGTCAGCGTTGGAATAACAAAGTCACGTTATTGTGATTTTTCGGTAGTGACTTTTGAGTTGCGGGAATTTGATACAATTCTGTATTGTATTTTATTGGTATAAAGTATAAAATAATAGATTATTAGTATATTATATCAAAATATTTTTTAGTTTGCATCTTTTGGAACTAGTTTAAATTGAAATGTATAATAATACTGAGTTAAAAATGAAATGATTATACTTTCTCAGAATGCCTAAGATGATGAGAATGTGTGATGATTACGTACTGTCTATTTACGCCACAATTTTTAAATTTTGAACAAACGAGATTTAGTGCCATCATAAAATTATACAACTACCTTATTAAATCTAACATGTCAAACTAACAAATAGTTATTCCAACGGCGTGGGACAGTAGGTGGAGTAGTTCGGACTAGTTGCTGTATCGGCCGGCTCATTAAAGCGGCGGCTAAGATCAAAGGAGTCCAAAATACGCTACGCAGAGCTAACAAATGGTAGAAGTGATCTCTGACTCGATTCATACAGTTTTGTGGAAAATTAGTATATCTGGAACAATCAGAATTTCTTAACAATAAAACAAATTACAGATGAAGATAATTATAAATCTTACAAAGCAAATATCCTTATTGTGTTTTCAATTAAGCGTCTGGCACTTACAGATTCATTTTCTCTGAATAATACACAACCATAGTCATGAACGGACAAAGGAAACGATTTTATTATTCAAAAAGGTTTATTTCATTTGACATGTTCAAGTAGTACCTAATGGTTAGTTCAATGCGGCTGTAACTCTTCAGTTTGATGTCAAAAATTAACAACTTATTCTCCCATTTTTTAAATAATTAGTGGAAAAGTAATTCCATTTAAAAGGATCTTGGCTATAACAAAAATTTTGAAATATCTTCCCAAGCAAATCTGTAACACTATCGTTAAGTGTAGCTAATTAGTAGCTAACTTGGGCAATTATTTATAAATTTGATATGAAATTGTTACACTAAATGTGTTAATTTGAAATATAATTTAAAGTTAAATCACTTTCGAGAAGTTAAATTCGCATATAATAAACTACAATATGGGTGTAGTCATATTTGGCTAAGTTTTTTACATTAGTTTTCATCAACCCGAAGTCTTCTTTTATCCATTTTCTTAAACTATTACTTAGGTTTCTGTGTCCAAGGATTAGACATTAGCGAGTCTAACCAATTCTTAGTTCTAATACATATTATAACTAAGAATTGGTAGATCTTAAGTTAACTAGGATATTATGATCTTGGAAGAATAGATTTATGTGCGTGTCCAAATCGGTCTGGGTTTTATTAGCACAATACAATTCTGAGAAAACACTTTTATAAAACTAATGTTCAATATGATTTTCAATGGAGTAATTTATCTTTAATGTCAAAACTTAGACTTTTTCTCATAATTGATTCGGCAAAAATGTTTAGTGACAACAATTTAGAACAACATTTGAAAATTTCGATGGCAAAATTTGTCTGTATTTTGTAATGCAAATTCAAATGAATAATGAATACTATCGTAATCAAACCATATCCTATTTTTATTTGTCCCAACATTTGTAATTAATATTCAACTAGTTTGTAATTTTATCAACAAATTGCTCTACTATCATCAACATGGTCAATAAATTCTTATGTTCCTCTATATACTGACAATATGTTAAGCAACTACCATGTTAATGCTATAACTGGAATTCATTGGATCTAATTGGGTCGTTACTTGGAAGAATAACAGCCAATTAGTAAATTAAGCGAGTGAGGGCTGGTCATAATGTTAATCTTTATATAGAAAAATAAAATGGACCCATGAATTTCCCTTGAGGTATCCCAAGTGTAGCATCAATAGGAATTATCTTATTTAAAAAAATTAAGGTTCTTATAAACTAATAGACTTTTTAATTTTCTTATTAATCAAGTTTTACATTGCTTGTAAAATTTAAGTAAGACTTATTCAGAAGGTTATTATAAAATATAGCTGGTACAATTTTGCTCTATCAATCGTATGGATTTGATCATTATGAATAAAGACACCTCGCTGTGGTTGGGCTGCTATAAAAGTAATCTTTGGCGTCTTCTAAAAAAGCATCCAGTTTTTTTTATTATTCACTCATAAAACAGAGTGCTCGTAATACTGTCTCGAGACTAAAACTACTTTGTTCCGAAACATTTTTAACTTCTTAACTTGTTTGAATTTGAAATAGGGATTAACCTATTTAAGTTTAACTCATAAATTCGGAAACAACACGACAAGGGAATCTCTATTTCTTAATTAGAATCTACCGATCCCTTAACCTTGCAGAATTTCATTAGACGTAGATCATGATTTACATTTTAATGTCGTATAAAGTGTACACATTGCATCAAAGTTGAAAAAAATATTTTTCCTTTGACTTTGTCTTAGTTGCCGATACTGTAACCGTTTTTCTTAATAGGGTCATTATAATTATTCAAAAACTTTGTGAGTAAGTTTGTGAGAAATACAATTTACAGGATAATTGTGAGACTATATTTTTTATGAATAAGTAAACTAGAGCTGCATTAGCGGTCGTAAGTATATATATAATTTATTTGGTCTACAGGTTTTAAAATCTTATTGTTCTTTTTATTAAAAGATAAGTTTAAAATTAAGATTAAGTTTGATAAATCATGGAGTTCATGATATGTTTGATCTTGCTTTAGTGAAAATTAAGTATTTGTTCAAAAAAATCGTTAAGAAACCTGTCTACACGTTATAACCGTACAAATCGTTCTAGCATAATTTAAAGTAAATCATTCGTAAAACTAATTCTGGATGGCATCATATGGCCTCATGAATTTTAACATTTGACATTTTTATGTTTATTTAAAATTTTCTTTGAAGATCTAAGTTGTAGATTTATGGTGGTAAATGGACAGAGGGACGGCTAATTCGTCGAACAAATATTTATATAATACCAATTTGTAGTAGTCCCTCTCATTAACATCTTTTACCTTTTACTAATTGAAATTACAATTTAAAATTATAGAATAATATGTCAGAGTATTCGACTTGAGCTCTATACCTCTTTAGTAATCTGAATATATGGCTAAAGGACCCATGTTCGAATTTCTGTAGAGCCGATATCTGTATGATGAGTACGAATATTTGTTTACGAGTCATGGACATTTGTATGTTTGTTTATTATATTTCTGAAATTTATATACACAATAATATCTATATATACTTTATCTATTATCCATTCATCACAAGCCCTTAGTGATGCTTACTTTGATCATTTTAATAGGTTTGAGTTGGAGAAATATTTTAATTTATTATGTTTTAATTTCACTCGTCAATCTGACCGCCCGTGTGTCACGTGCTTTGTTTAGAGATATGCTATGATTTATGAAAGACGACGCAATTTGGCATAGCAGACTGGATCGTTGTATTTTTAAATACACCGGTAATCGAATTTAAATTAAATTAAATGGTGTATTTGACGACGTTGAAAACTTATGAATTATTAATATTATTATTTAAAAATAATAAACTATTAATATTGTAGTTATTTATTTTATCTCGCAATTAATTATAGGTATATTAAATACTAGTTTTGAGTGAAATGACATATTTTTATAACATAATTGTTACAAATAATATGTTATACATAATATATATATCAATCACATGACAATACGTGTAATAAATTTAAAAAGTATTATCGTATGAAAGCTGTATTTATTTCAGCTCCTAATTTTATTCATTCTATTGAGATAACAGTCTCGTGTTTTTATTCTCTGTGAACTGGATTAAATTTAAAATATATTTTGTGTTTCTTTATCTCTTGCTTTGATTTTTCTTTCTTCATTATTACATAATTTGTTTTTAATAGCCTCTCGATAAGAAAGTAATATTTTCTGTTGTATTGCCCCTTCAAATATAAATTTAGGCGCCCTTTTTGATGCAATACAAAATAAAACCTTTACCTTCCACAATGGATATGGATAGTTTGTGAATACATAAAACGGTACTTGTAAGCTTTTCCTGGATAAGTATACAAATATTGTATACATAATCCATTGTCAAATCATTGGTGGCAAACATGAGAACGTCTGTTTTTCTAACAAATAGGAAATATGTTCAGTGTTGCGCAATTTGCAACACCCGAGGAGGGTGGAACTTCAAAGGGTCGCCGACAAAGCGCTAAATAAGATGAAAAAAAAATACCAACGGTGTGGACAGGGAAATCGGGGCCTTTTCGAATTTCGACTCTTTCCCGCGAAAATTACGTTTTGTTCGACGCTAGTTTGCGTTTCGATATTCGGCGCGCGATTTAATAAAACAAATGTGAGCTGACTTGCTTTTCGCTTTGTGACGTGACAACGTTCTAGGTAAATAAAAATGGCGGCTGGTGATTGATTTATATTTTGAAGTTCACATATATTTATTTGTTATCACTGTGTTATTTATTATGCAATATCTTTCGTATCATGGTGAATTGTTATATTAGATACTTATTATTTTTATTTTAGATAAAATATGGTACGAGCAAGTTACATACATACGTTATATAAAAAATGTATTAAAAGAAAATTGCTTTTAACTTCTTCTTATCATAGCTATTAATATTGAGAACGGTTATGCCTTGAATATTTAAAACGTTGATATTACAATTCGTAGCTAATCTCACAGTTGATATTATATAATTGTTATTTTATATCTTAATTTGTGTTATAACTAACATATCCTTCTTCCTATTCCTTAAGTTTCTTTTAATAAATAATTGTTAGTTGTGACATATTTTACTAGCTACTGTTACCGTAACTGTTTGTTTGATTAAATTATAGCTATTGGT
The DNA here is from genome assembly GCA_943193645.1 of Acentria ephemerella. Classification (NCBI taxonomy): domain Eukaryota; kingdom Metazoa; phylum Arthropoda; class Insecta; order Lepidoptera; family Crambidae; genus Acentria; species Acentria ephemerella. Next base: position 4,879,240 of record OW971899.1, on the reverse strand, counting down.
TTCCATAAATAAATAAAATAATAACAATAATACTTGAACCATATAAAGTTCTGTATAGTTGTCTAAACCATAACTGTCTTTGAAAGTGGCTGATATTAAACTAATATCCATAGTATCATAATGTACGATAATAGATCACGACCATTGACATTAAATCAAATAAAATCTTGCATACAAATAAAATGTGGTACATACGTTTACGATTTAATTAGTAAAACTCTTAAACTTGTTATCTGTAGCAGACAAATGAGATATTTTAATAGACGGTATTTGCAAATGTGTGAAGACGTGAAGATATAACATTTTTGTAAAACTATTAGACTATACAATTTCATATTGTATGTTTAGTGTCGTGTAAGTCTACACTAAACAAACAAATTGTACATACATGGCAGAGGTTTCATAATATTTTGTAACACAGGATTCTTCCTAGTTCAGGTATCAACCAGCCACAATTCGATTTGTGCCGGTAATCTCTCTTGTATACCTTTTAATTAAGCATTCACAAAAATTTGGCACCAAAAAACTAGAATATAACTTGATGTTTCTGATGAAAAATAAATTATATTATATAATGTTTCAACGTTTATCTTGAAAAACATCAGAGCACATATAAAACAATAATCAGAACAGACAGCCACATATCAAGCTTAACACGTGAGTTCCAAAATGATCCCTATAACAACGGATTAAGGTACCCACTAATGCCAAAGTGATTATCTGGATCTGCAGGCATATGTACATGGTAAACCTGGGATTAGAAGATAAGAATCGATATTACTAATCCTACATCGATAATAGACACTCCTGCACATTTACTGATAACTAAACAGAATTTTAAACAGTGATTATAGTGTGATTTAAATAGTAACCTCTTTATAAGACCTTAAAAATAATTCTTTATTTATATTTGATTTTTTTTTATATTTCTAGTAAAATATTATGTCCCCTTCAATTGTTTTATATATAATGTTCAGTTTTTGTTAATGTAAATTGATATTGCTATTTGGTTCTTTTAATTTGTATTAAAAGTTTATTTATTTTCTTCTATTATAGACGTTGTTGTGAGAAATGTTTATCGTGACGTCTCTTTCTGGTCTCACTGAAAACCAGAGTCACGGCATGCGGTGACATATAGCTATCTGAGTACTTAGCTGTGTTGCCACCACTTTGGATGTATTTTACTTATCTTTTCTTTTATTTATTATTAACTGAAACATTTTATATGCTCCAAATAAATATTATTCATTTCATAAAAGAAAATATTGCTCTGGACACTTCAAAATGGACCAAAAACCCACACTCCCATGACGGGATAACTACAATCTAGAAGAGATCTCTGTTAGAGATAAGTCCTCCTTTCCATACTACTGTATATATTGTGTCTACGCCATATTCAACCTTATTGTTAACCAATAAGAAGCGCCATCTCGCCTCCATCACGTGACTTTGTAGCCAATAGAATTAATTTATATATACTAGTGTGATGAACATGCACATTTTCTAATTGTCTCCTTATTAAAATAAAACCTAAGTTGAAACACTGAGTTTTACTTTGTTCGCATCGTGAACATATTGTTTTTTGTTTGAGTCAATAGAGTTTAATATACACGCACCTTCTTTGAAGCCAAGGGTCCTTTTTGGCTTCTGTTTTCAGACTTCGCCGACTTTACCAGAACTCAAATGCTGCTGTGTGTAATTTCATTTCAAAAAGGCATTCTATTAGGAGTAATATTCTGCTTAAATACACTATCGGTAAGCCTTCATGAACCAGTTGTGGCTACAAGTTGGACAGCTCGATTTCATTAAATGGAAGCGGTTATCTATGAATGTAGCAGTTCGAAAGAAAAAAATCATATCCAGAGATACGACTTAACAATTGTTCTGACTACTTCTACTGTTGGCCTGCCTTACTATAGGGAGAAATCTAGGAACTCAAGGTCCACTGGATCTTAAGGATTGCAGTTCATTTTAGAATCAGATGTGTAAAAAACACACCAGAGTGGAAATAAAGTGTAGGGCCCGCCTCCTACTACTAGCACACGTATTCCTTACCGGCACACATATTCCCTCCTTCATACAACTTTGGTTCCTTTAAAACAGGCGTGAGAAAGCACTTTTGGGCCGGCAAGGAGAGGGTGGCTAGTGCAGTATGTTCATGCTGCACTAGCTATCTTCACATATGGACTCCTCTACTCCATATCATCAGGTGGTGTGGAGACATTTGTTGAGCTTTTTGTAAATAAAAGAATGCTTATGTTCATAGCATTAAAAACGAGTCTTCATGCTCTACATTCAATAAAACCAAAAAACAAAAACTTGAATTAATTCTTCTGTAAAAAATAAATTCCACCTAAATATAGAACCCTGACAAGTTACCAGGTCAAAACACCAAGACTCCCCAAAATCAATTAATATTCGCACTAAAGCTCGACGTTAGAACGAGGTACACATAAATCTTTGCAATTATCAAATTCTCGGCCGTCTCATCTGCATACACACACTCACAAACAACATACGCACGCGCGGCGGCAACATCAAAGAGATCGCGACCCCTTTGTACGCGCCGCCGGTCGCGTGCTGTCTTTTTCCTTTCTCTCAGTTTCTGTGTAAGAGTACTAAGGTGCGAGAGAGACAACTAACAGGCTGATTATATAGCGATTGCAACGTGAATATTTCACCTCGTTATCGAGTCTTGTTTGTGTTAGATAGTGTCGCCCGAGTTGGTTGGACGCTGTACGTCGATGTCGATAGTTTGGAAAAAACATTGCAAATGCACACTCAATATATATGTAACATATTATAAAAACCATTTTTAATTTAAAATGCATTTAAGATGTGCTTCCCAAACCATTGCGTTTAATACTGTCGAAAATTTTTCAAAATCTAAAAAGTGAATAATATGTTTTGTTCCAGCAGTTTGAGGTAAGATAGCCAGTTCCTCTGTAGTTGAGGAGTCCAGGCGTAGTTCACTCCCATCTTCGGTCTTAACTTCACTTACCGTCTGGTGAGATGAAAGTCAAGAGCTACCTCGTTAAGAATAAAAAAAAATTCACTATATAAATTTCATATTAATTTCACTGACGTCATTAAAAATCAGAATTAAATTGAATGATTGACGGTAAATTCGTGTATCGTAAATTTCGAAACAGATACATTCCCACGAAACTATCGACATGGCCCCATCACTAGAGGTAGTAGAGCACGGCTCCCGAGTAGGCAAGAAAGGAATCTGCCGATATCGATGCTAGTAATTAAAATAGACTTATTACGTCTGTCCGTGTACAGTATGAGACGTGTTTTTAGGGATCCACCGTAAAAGGGTAATATGCAGGATTTTTCACTAATGCCGCTTATTTTCTTAGACATAAATAATAATAATAGAATAGTCCAGATGCTACCACCATCTTAGTCTGGCGTATTAACAATATGAACAGCATTGTTGTGTTCCAGCAGTTGGGGGTAAGATAGGAAGTTCCTCTGTGAATAGTTCTGTGTAGCTTGCTTTCATCTTAGGCCTAAACATTAAGTGAGATGATGGTTAACCTAATAGCTATTCCCCGTTAATAAAAATAAAATATAGATATGTACGGAATCATTTCTTTTTAATTGCGAATATCTCATGGTCATAAATCGATTTGGTGACTACGGGAAAATTGTAAAGACATCCGTTTAGTTATGTGAATTACAAATTTGTTGGTAACATTGGTAGAATATTTTATGAAACAGTTTGAGACTTGACTAGTTCAAGGTCAGCCAAGGAATAATAATTTGTAGCAGTTTTCGGATATGCTAGACAAGCGATGGCCCACATGTAATGGTAATTGGTAAACTGCTGCTATAAACATAAATTAATTGATAATGCAAGTGCGTTGAGAATCTGGAGAAAAGAGATATTAATAGTTATCCTTGTATTTTAATACGAGTGAGAGAGAAGGAGAGAGAGAGAGTGAGTAGGTAGAGGTAGTAGTTAGAGCGATTATCGTGCTGACATGTATGATACATATTGTATTAATCGACAACACTGACGTTTTCACTTTAAAACTGCTCATACTCCGCCCGTAATAGTGGCGGCCTTGCTACTACACTGTCTCATATTCAAATAAGTCATTCTTTCTTGAAAATGAAAAAGTAAAGATCTCATTATAAAGGATAATACCTAACAATCGTATAAAGAGAGCAGCGGCATTAACTTGTATTAACCCTGAAATGACAGGGCGGGGTACAAGAGACCCCCGTTAATATTTCACGGTGAAGTGACGGCGTGCGACCCCGACGCATTAGTTTTTCCTTTTGATGTTCACTCATGTCTGAAGGCAATATAATTTTGTTTATTTCCCGTTTTAACGCGGTTTTCGTATCCGATTTGACGTTATACGACATTTTGTTGGTGATAAGTTGTCGTCCCCGTTTGTAATGTAAATTCGATTCGTTTAAGAATTTGCTATTTTAGATATACATTTTTATGTGAATAGAAATGAATATATCTTTTTTGTACATCAACCAATTGAAAAAGAAAAAAACAATTAGAACAGTTACCTAATTTAGTACAAAAGGCGATCTTATCGATAAAAACAATCTTTTCCAGATAACCTTGGGTTGGACAGGATTAAATAAAGTTCTCGAGGGAAGTTGGCGACGTATAACGAATACATACATGTCAATTAATATTATATACTAATAATAAATATATACATACATATGTACTTAATAAATGATAGTATGTATATAGTGCATAAAACAATTATATAAATATATATCTACTAAAATCACAGACTACCAAAGAGATACTACGTATCATAATAATTCAAGTATCTAACTGATAAATAATGTTTAAACACTAGCTTATTTACAGAAAGAGACTTATATATACATGTATATACATATAAAAATACCAACTTTTAAGAATATTAAAACAGTTCTTTGTAGAAGATATTGAAATTATTTTATCGTTAATTCTTATAAATATTAAAGTAATGGTTTCGTAACCCTCACATCTATTTAAACGGGGTCGAAAGGACCCCACCGCCGGCAGGCGGATTTGTGCTAAACAATTCATACATTTATATTTCCTTTGAAGTGACGCCGCGGGCGCCGCGTCAACTGCAGAGTTAACGCAACCTGTTCGCTACATGTGTATTGACTGTGCGATATTGTTACGTGCAAAATGTCCGTATAAGGTTTTTCGAACCGTTTTGGTTTAAAAAATCCTATAATAATTAATACAAAGCAGTATTACAGTAAAATCGATCGTCTTATAGAAAAGTCAATACCTAATATAATTAATTACACTAGTATTTTTAGTGGTTTTGAATCCAGCGACAAATCAACACGCCAGGATTTCATCCAGTATGCGTTTGAATTTACGTGGATGTTAGTTCAAACGCACACTTTGATGGTGTTCGTACACAGCGAGCGTAGCTGGTGCTGCGACGGTAGCATATTAATATTACTTCACTTAGGCTATCCATACTTTGCTGGATACATTAAAACAATCAATTTAATTTTATAAATATAAATAATTTATTAATTAATTATTTTATTTAATATTTTTATTTAATTTTATATAGAAAATTAGGTTATCTACCAAGTGGTACAATCCTTATATATTTTCTATTTTTTGTCAACCTTGAGTCTAGTCTAATTAATTAAAAAGGTCTATAGAAAAGACCGTAATAACCCAATAGTGTATCTATATCAAAATAACTGATACAAAGGAAATAAATTGGTTTCATTTCAGATTACCACACATTTGAGACCATTTTTATTGTTTACATAGAACATTAGATAAAATGTAGCCATAACCTATAATATTGATACGTAATAGCATATAATATTTAATTATAAAAGCCATTAAGAATATTTTAAAGTGCACGTAAATGTGCTTCCGTTGCTTCATCTTCACAGTTAATATATTCGTCGAAGCCGTGGATAAATACCGAGGTATTGAAAGAAATTGGTTGAAATTTTTGACAGGCCTATGAATTATTATTAAAACATATATAATTTTTTAGTACATCAGAATCAAGTTTCTATTTCGACAGCAGTAATACCTATTGCCGCCTGGCCGCTTCAACCTGGCATTAACCCTTGACGTGTCGTGGCTTTAATTACCACCTGTTTATTAAATGACTGTCTTTGGTGACACTATTTTGTACTACAAGTTTTCCCACAGGTGTATTCTAGAACTATTCACATATATTTGATTAATTTTCATTTAGATTTGTAAAGAAAAATACCTATTCCAATTTTTATTTACTTGAACAATGCAACGAATAGATAAAATAACATACATATCTACAGGACACAATTTGCGAGCTAGCCACACTGCAACTTTTTTGGGATTGATAACTCCAATTTCGTAAAAATATTAATTATAAATTTTAATAGTTCGCTTATAGGTAGCGAGTAATCCTCGGTACTAATACAAAAAATAGCAATAGAAATTACATATACTAGTGAGAAGGATCGAGAAAGGGGTATTTACCGGGATTTTAGGCTATCCGATTGCAGATGAATTTGGATGGAGCTGATGATGACCGCGTGGTTTCCTACAACGTCTGTGTGACTAATTAAAGGACACAAACGCTGTTAATAGGTTGTAGATCAGCTGTGCATTAGTATTACTGCGTAATCCACGTTAAATTATATATCATATAACATGGCATATCCTAGAACTATTACATAGCAACATATACATAAAAACAAACGTTCAAGGCAGTTTTCATACGTAACACATAACATTTACTGCGTGGTGAGCTAGCTAAAAATTGTAAATACTAATACCGAATTTGAAGTATATGACTTTTTGAATAGGTTTGAGTAACTGGTAATCTGCACCTTAGTACTTAAAAACAACAAAAATCGACTGTTCACAGAATACTCCTTCCGGGGACGATTTGACCAAGACCGACACTATTTAATCAAATGACACGTGATTGGAACGGTTAATAAACCCTTTACTTTTGTAAAATACGACAGCTTGTTATTAACGGTATTAATGCTAATAAAGCACTTTGTTCTTAGCAGTAGCCGGTTTTCATAGGTCGTTTTCTATTAAAATTATTTTCATTTGAAGTCGACATCAAAAGAAATGTTTTGTATAGAGGAATAATGTTATTAAATCAAACAACAAGTAATAAGGTTTACGCGAAGAATCATGCTATTTAAAATTATGGCTCTTGGAAAAACACGATGATTTTTGGTCTATAACATCATTAACATGTCACCATACTGTTTGGTGAGTGAAAGCGGTTGCAGTAACGACCGGGCCAACGGCATTACGTGCCTTCCACAGACCAATCATGGGAGGTAGGTATAATACATACATCCGTTGATAGATATAGAAATCTAGCATATATTTAAACTCTGCTGCGAATCTGATCGACCCCGGTTCGACAAAAACCGCACATGATAATTTAACAGATCTTTCAACACAGCGCTGGTATTTATACAAATTGTAATGTTGAGCCTTCTCTATCTTCGAAGTATGAAGCGATCACTTTGCATCACAGCACACAAACCACTATATTTTTAAATCCCCATGATAATAAAATGCTTTACCATATAGAATATTTACAATATTTATTATTCATTAAGTGTTAGTTCCGTTACGGCTATCGCATTCGCCACTATAGACATAGAGCATTCTCGGCGTAATTTATCGAATCTAAGCAGAAATGCCCGACAACTACTTTTCGAGCCATTTTCCGGGTAGAGTCAGCATAAAATTATGAATTTTATGTTACCATTTATCTAAACTGGCAAGGGTTAACTATTAAGTTCTCCCTTGCTCGCTACTTGTTAGAAAACCTTATAATATAAATTTGAAGTGCAATAAAAAATATAATAATAATAATGAGTATATTTTGGAGGCAATTAAATGAATAAGTTTTGTTCAAAATACTTAAGGCAACATTCACAAAAAAAAAAGGTCTGAATGCGATGTCATTAGCACGAATAAAATAAGCGCTTATTTTTCAATTTTGCTTAAGTGTGTAAGTGAATAAACTATTTAATGAAACTATGTTGGAGGGAACCCTCAAATTATAATTGGATCTTTAATCGAGTTATAGGGAAGTTGAGATAATTTGAAAATCTCGAGCTCGACTTTTCCCAAAGCCCACTCGAGTTGCGAATAGTCGATGGCGATCGTAGACGTAGATTTCGAATTCGGACCACCATAATTAGAACTCGAATCTATGATGATAAAAATCAAAAAGTTGCGGTACCTACCTTCCTACGCTCACAGCTAATACGGTTATTAGCGAGTGGTGTGAGGCATAAGGTTATTAACATTTTGAAATCTGATCTACTGAAGCATTTAAAAATAAAGAAATTATTAACCTGTAAAAGATTATTAGGCATACTGATAAAATGTATAATTATGGTTTAAATCATACACAATAGATTTTAAAATATTTCTAATAATTTTGTATGACTAATAATTAATAATTAGCTGCAACCATTTTAAAATCGAATGAAACTTGTGAAACGAAACGCATCGCGCAGTGATAAAATGCTCACTGGCTACACATTACATAGAAACTTAAAGTATTATTAGATAACTTTTGTAAATAGGAGAAAACTACGGGATTTTATGACCGAAAATATTCGAAGTTGAAACATTAATTCGATATATTTTCGAATGAAATGAATCCTTCCCTAATAATGAAGACCTGGTTTCCAGGGAGTCAATGGACATTTTTAATGTATCAATTAAAATTCCATTTCTTTTCAAATGAACTTTTTTATAGTTAATGTCACATTCTTCTTTTAAATCAATAAAAAGTGATACTCTGATTTGAAGTGATTTTAATTTAATTCTATAGACATTCGAAACAAAATTCTTAAAATTTACTCAACTTTCGCAACAGTGTTCCGCAGTGACTCAGGCGCAGATTGAGATTGATGGTCGCAAGCACGCTTCGTTTAGAATGTGGGGACAAATAGCCAATGGTTGCTCGTTTTATTGGCGCAACTGTCTACGGACAGATTTACATACTTCACTGGATGTGAACACTAGATAAAAAAACGTCAACATCATTCGAATCCAATATGAAACCTTAGGCGTGTGATATACGATCTAATCTTTAAATTTAAATCTCTTTACAAGGTACATATTTTATAGTGTAATAAAAAATAGACTGATTTTAAAATTGTTAACGTAAAAAACGATAAAATTAAGGCATAATGCCTAATTTAAAAGTATTATTCCATTTAAAATCTAAAGCTCTTTATTTAAAGAGACGACGTCACTTAGTTCTTATGAGTTGCCATAATTTATTACCACTGAATATACGAATACCTTATTTAGCCACGGAGAAGAAGTGGCGCACCTCAAAACCTATCACGGTTTGTAATACATTTTTAAATGAATTATATCTTCACGTGTCAATAAAGCATCATTAAGCAAAAGCCAAATTAAGCATCATTAAGAGCTCGTGTTATGGATATTAGATAAAGCAGAAATATAGATAGTAGTATGTATATAATTATCAGAAATATACTAAATAAACATACAGACATTCGAATAACAAATATACGTACTCATCATACAAATAACTGCTCCTACTGGGATGGAACCCGGGACCTCTAGCTCAGAAGACAGGACAAGACCACTCGACCAGACTGCCAGATATTATTATTGTTAACATTATTTATATTTTTATTTAATTTTCATTGAGCAATATACACTTACGTATTTTAATTGATAAGCACCGATTTTGTTACTTGAATTTGAACATGAATTTCATTTTTAACAATATAGTAAAATAAAGATGTGCGAAGATCTGCTTCCTCAATAACATATCTTTTTTACACAATTTTTTCCACAATTAATTTAGAAAATTATTTTTTAAATACCTGAATTTTCATGAATGATCGGAATTATATGCAATATGCTTTGTTTATATAAAAAACAGATACAATGCAACAAGAAAACCTTAATTGCTATTATGTAGTCTTGAATATTAGCCATTTTATAATTAATTTGTTGGGAACAAAATAGTTAGTTAAAAAGTATATTTTTTTGATAACCAAAAACTCTTTGCCTGGCAACGAAGAAAATGCAACTTCATTTATAAAAAATAAATCTTTAAAAATCCTACTTGCTATGAAACTCGAAGAAAATCTAATCTCGAAATTCGGGAGGGTCGCACGATATTCAGATTTGCAAATATCGGGTGAGAGCCACCCTGGGGGGTTTTGGGGGTTGTTGACCTTTTTCCAGCGGCAGCGACGCCGATATATATATAAATATATATATATATTTACGTACATTACGGAAACGGATCTAGAGTTTGTAGAAGTGTTTTGGTTGTTGTTAAAATAATTCCCTCTATAGAATACATCTGTTTCAACCACCTAATGGTGATAACTGTTGATACTGAATATCTGATGATAACTAGACCAAGTCTCACGCCCCTAATAATTACTGCGGTGTCACCGCAGATCGATGCATGATTAATTATTTTTTCCGGTTTAATTTCTGAGCTATAAACATAATCACGTATATATCCAAAAAGTCGCAGCCACATAGCCTCCAGCCTTCCCTTTCCACTCATTGTTACTGAGTATTTACTTAGTATCTTGAAGAATGTCCTTGCTTAAATGTTCTTACAATGTAATCTGAGTCTGAGAACATATAACATTGATACACTTGACTTGTGATTCTGAGATATACTGATATGATCTGAATAAATTAAATCAAGACTTATAAAAGTGCTTAGTTTCAAAAGGATTATCACGCCTCTTTTGAAGGACATTATTCAGACCTATTAAGAGACCCTAATTATACCTATTAAGAGAATGATTAAACATTAGTTAAATGAGTAACACTTTTCTGATCATATGTCGTAGTTTTGCTCGTCTTTTCGGCCGATTACATAACTTAAACTGGTCAAATCTTACAAGACACTTCAAATGAAGTATTAGAAAATTGTAAGTCTTAAAATGCTCTACAAGTATATCCGGAGTTCCATCTGTCTATCATCTAAGTTAGACTAACAATCACCTTTTGTATTACGAAGTACCCGCCTCCAATAATTTATGATTCACCCCAACACAACTTCGCTAGGTACAGCGTGCGACGAAGACAAGGAATCAATGAAATATTATAGATGTTCTATACCAAGGACCAGAGTGAGTCTTCAAGAATTGACTAAAGACTAAAGGCTATTTCGGTCCAGAAATAAAGTGAAGCTTTTATTAGGTAGCTATATTAAAAGTTAAAGGCTGCGTAGGCCCAGAAGCTCCACGAAGATTACTACCCCATGATGAGATATGATAACATTTGTTTTCGATTTAAAATATAAAAGTGTAATTTATTTCCAGCATTGAGAATCGGTCTCCTACGCCCTATTTTCATTGACAATTTTTTATTTGACTGTTTATCATTTTAACGTTTACGCAGTAATGCTTAAAAAGACGAAAGCAATCGCCATAGACATTAAGTTACACAATAAGGTCCCTAACCATAATATAAAGATTTCTGTTTGGATTTTTAGAACACATCCAGTTATTCTGACGCTTTTGTCAAAGGGCTCGCCAATTATGTTTCTGACGTGCTGTCGGCCACCGTTCCCTAGAAAATTGGGTACATTTATATGAGTTTTTGTATGTATACTATATCCATATATTTTGTATACAGGGTGACATGTATATGATGGGGGTGAGTCTTTGTAGCTCTGTAGATTTAAATTTAATTCTATTACAATTTCGTTTCTTACTGATTTTTAATTGCATGAAATTTTTGCTGGATTCCAACTAGGTTCCAATTTCCAACAAGATGTAGAACGGTCTTATTGGAAATTAAAATCTTACAAAAGGATTTGTTTTAACAATTTTCACAGTATCTATTAAGGTTTTACATAGTTTATTTTTATTTTACTGTACTTAAATTAAATTTGTAATTAGTTACGTCTCTTTTGCATCCAGTTGATTGAAAGTGAATATTTGAGATATCAAAGACCGTGTCATCTATTTTTTTTGTGTAAAAATATTTAATATATAAATTAGTTAATCTTAATTATTATCTCTTGGCAGCAGAAGGCAATGGCTGCAATTTGGTTGTGGACGGACTAAATTAAATTTAAGTTATTCGCATCCCTTTCATTCCAATTCTTCTTCTCCTTCGGTCATTTTAATTCATAGTTTATCAATAGTTTTAACTTATCAAGCAACAGATTCGTGATTATTTTTTATATTTACAACATTAATTTGTAGACAACAATATCAAACTGGAGCAAAAATGAAAATAATATTTAATAATTCCACTTTACGTAAACCACAAGCTATTTTCTTTGTATTATACTAACGAAATTTAGAAATTCTGACACAGTTTATCACTTTAGGGTTAATATATTTTCATAGTACAATAAAAAAGGTAGGAATCAAATATATGTATATGTGCATCCACAGCACAAGCCGACCCTCGTTAGAGGGTTCCGGTTCCTATCCGGCTCGGAGGGCCAACCCGGAAAAGGTAGGGATGACGCGCCATCTAATAGGGATCAAGATCACGATAATATGTGTACTTATTATTTTATTATGGTGAAACCTGTAACCTATCAAGTGTCACAATCCGGAACGAATTAAATTTTAGTTGCCTTGAGGTTCCCGAGATTATCGAGGTTATCGGAGCTCAACAAATCATTTAATGTACGCCAACACTTTGATATTTCCAAGGTTTCCTCCTCACACTGAAAAAAAAATTGTCGTGTGTCAAAAAAGGCAACCTCAACCCTCTCCCTACAAACAAAGAGCTAATTTGCTTTAACTTTTCATCTGCGCACAAAACAATACCACTTGCTATTAAAGAAAAAGTGAAAAATTTAGAACAGCGCGAGTGTCAAGAATTTAAGTATAAGTCTTCGCTGTTCCATATTTAAAAGAAAGCTAAAACTAGACCAAAACTTCCAAGGTCGGAAAACGCAGTCACCCGATCCATAGCGATTTCCTCCTTCCGACCCCCATACCCCTCCGCACACGTGTATAGCCACCCTACACATGGTCGCCATGGCAACACAGCATCCTACTTCCACGCCCACAGCCCGGGGGCGAACTCTCAAGATATTACGCCCTACTTTGTCCGCATTGGTGAACTAAAGGGGTGTAGGCAGCGAGCTAGTGTGCGTATATTTTAGGCTACAACGGAATTCCAATTTAGCGATATCGACTGTCAAAATTGCTTCGGAAAAACTTAGAGCAGTTAGCGAATGCAAGCCGGGCTCGAGTGCTTCCATTCGTAACATTCAGCTGGCCGCTCGTTAGCAAACCTATTCAATTCTGAAGTATTTATTAGTCGATTGAGGTAGGTAACATTTCTCGCGTCCTATCGTCACGAGTTCCAATTAGCGACTGAGGCTTGTCGCTCGAGTGGCGGTGACGTCACGGGCTTTCATGCCGTAATAACTACCCACTCAGCGATTCCTTCAATGGCCAACCACTCCACCTGGGCCTTCATTAGGAACCTTCTCATTGTACACGCCAACGCTGAAAAGGCAAATCTACTAATTCAAAAAATGCAAGTTTTAACGAGTAAGTTATTTAGCTAATAATACTTCTCTCTCACCACTATAATAGTGTGATCTAATTGCTTGATTTAATTTTTTTAATTATGATAAGCTGTCAGAGGGACAAAGTGCGCTCGCCCGGCTTTGTTTCGGTCGAAGCCATAGACAAATCTTATTATAGAAATATTTTCAAATTAAGACCGCGCTCCCGCATTATGCGTCTCGGCTGCGTCATTGTCTATGCGCTTTTTGTGTTCGCCCTCGCATGTCGAGGTTTTTCGACCACCGTTTTGGTTATTTTTTTCTCTCATTGTGTTTTAAGCAGTCCCGAGCGTGAATGGATGGCTTTGTTTGTGCGTGTTTTATTATTAATTAGTGAAGCTCTTTTGTCTGTGGTAATTATTGTCTTAATAAGCAGTTCCTGCTCTTCGAAATATGTACGAGCGTTGAAGGAATTGTCAGCTCTTTTCGTATTTAAAATGACTTATAGTTTTAGAACAGGTTTATGGCGTGCTTGCCACTTTCTATTGTAATTTGGAACGAGTTAAACCAGATACTTACTTGTTATTGAATTATAAGTATACGCATTTCGATAGTGACACATACTGGTTATTGGTTTTATAATCTCTGTAAAAATTTGATAAAAAAAATAAACAATTTAGAAATTTTCTGTTATAAATACAAAATGATAAAACACACATAAAAATATAAACAACACGAACTCTACCGTTTATTACGCAGAATAAAGTGCTGAAAGAAGTTCCGTTTAATTAGAGGTGAGACACTCGGAAGCGGCGCGCCTGAATGGCCCCTCGTTGGGCGCCATTTTGCATAATTGGCGACGAGAGCCCGCGCAAATTTATACCGCCCGGCCGCCAATTTACTTGCTAATGAATCGTCGTCTTCCCAGAGCCAAAACTCAGTTTTTAAGTTACATTGTTTAGTTAGCCTAAGCTTGTTGCAGGTTTACTTACGAAATATATTGAGAATTATACCAGTGGTATAGATAAGGAAAGGATCATAACAGTTATCGACTATCGATATTAAATTGTCAAACTAACCAGAGTGCATTTGATAAGTAAAATAAGCCATTTTAAAGACATATATGATACTTGATGATATATTACGACTGTATATATCAATTTGTGTAATATAAAATACGACTAGCTGTACTAACTTTGTTGTAAATGTACTTTACAATTTAAAGAATAAGGCTCAATCCACACTGGAATGGCAGCGGCCGGTAAAACACTTACAGTCCTAAAGAATTTTAAACTTTATTAACATAGTTCTAAGACGAGTAATTGCTTAAAAAGTTATGTAAGAGACCGCTGACTAGACGCGCGTGGCCTTAATAATATTAAGATAAAGTTTAAATTTTTTCCCACTTTAAGTGCTCTGTTATCCCAGAGTGAATAGAGCCTAAGGAGTATATTATTAATAATTTGTTTTATTGTAAATCGATGAGTAGCTTAAGAAAATTTGACATGTCTTTGGAAAATACAATTTATAATTTCTTTTTAATTTGTTCAGGCGGGGAAGATGGGCCTACCCACTGGTGGAAGCCTTTCGCTATTCTGTCCTGGAGGTGATCTGGGGCAGCCGCCGCCGGCTCACATGGGCATCCCGCCCCCCTACCAGTTAGATTCCAAGCTTGGTGAGTATTATAAAGACAATTAGCATTTTAACATCTTGAATTAAACTCTTTGTACAAGAGTTATAAAAGAAAAAGAAATAAAAAAATTTTGGCGTATACTTGTATGTCTATGACGTCACATAATGGTAATAATTTGAATATAACACTCCCCGTAAAAAAGGAGACTCATTATGTTGACAGCATAGGAGACAAGTCCTCAAACCCCAACTAACATTAAACAGCAATGATTTGGCTACTACGATTTTCTCTATGGTGGAAATATATTCTCTCAAGTTCCCCTGCGCTATATACTATTGTGCGCTATATGTATTTCTCCAAAAGATCTGGGGATCAGGTAGCCTATGTTCTATGTTTTATTAACTCTTATTGCCGCTAATTTTCGTTAAATTTCGCTATACAATCACTTTTATAATATAAAAGTGAATAGAAATAAATAAATAAAGTATTAAGGAAATCAAATTATTTTAAGTTTACATTTTTTTAGAAAGCATTGATTTTATTTTAATTCTTTTTCCTGTTTTTTAAGTTATTTACAATTTATTGCGAATGAGGAGTTCATAATATGCCCCCAGGATCATAACAATGCTACAAATAAGTCATTTTCTGTAATGTGAAGCTGGTCTCTTCTTCAGGCGCTCGCTCTTTTCAAACACAAGTGATTTCACACAAGTTTTGCCCCACTTAAACTAATTGTTATTTTTTCATATTTCTTTTATCACCTTTATAATTTCTGTAATTGCTTTTCTCACCTGTAATAGTTGATCTATTCCCAGCTGCGGGCTTGGCAAGGACACCGATGTACCCCTTCCCGGGGGGTACGTACCCCTACCCCATGCTTAGTCCAGAGATGTCGCAAGTAGCCGCAACGTGGTAAGTTGATATAAGTTTTAAAGAAACATTTTTAGAAAATTAGGATTCTAACATTCATTAACTATTTTAGTATTAAAAATATATTACGAATATTTAATGATATGTAGCATATTTTTTAAATAAAGACATTATAATGTATAACTTTATTTCAAGATAACTGTTGGCTGAAAAAACTTAAATGAGTAAAGATATTCACTTCGTAAATATGTCTAAGATACATTTACATACTACCACTTCAAAAGTGGATGAACATGGTAGACTGGAACTGACAATAATTAAAACAAGGACAGATAGTGCTCATTACTTCTTTTATTAAACAAAGTGTCTGTCAGGCGCGTATCGATGGAGGCTACGAGGCAGTGAATATCTCTCGCTGATGTGATGATGTTTATGAAATCCTCATTTAGAGCTAAGACCGCGTAATATTTATATAATCAACTGACCATGTGCGGCGGCTTTGTTGCAGAAGAAGGAAGAACATTTAGCCTGAAATAATAAACAATGTCCTGAAGAAAGCGACCGTTATTTTAATCAGACATGTGTTAAAATCACCTAGTAAAAAAATATCAGAATAGTCAGGTTATATATTATTCGGCCAATTATCTGCGGCACCCACTATATTTATCAATTATCTCTAATCAACCCCTAGCAGAAGTTTCTTGTGACCTAATTCCGTACAAGAATAGAACCCGGAAGAGAGTAAGAAGCAGATGCGAGTAAAAGTTTCACAATATATTCTGATACAATTATAGCATCTAAGCAAGAGATGGAGAAAGAGACAAGAGAAGTCAGCATATTGTAAAGTCAGCAAATTAAAAAAAGCAATAGATAACTGTTCATGCAGTTGTAAAGGATCATAAGCTCTCTCAAAACTATCATAAATAGAAGAGCAGGAGAAAAATATTTGTCTATTTTTTTTATAAAGCTCAGCAAATGACTCGACACCAACTGATGATAAGCAGTAGAGGAGTCCATATGTGAAGATAGCTAATGAAGCATACGACATACTGCCTTAGTCACCCTCACCCTGCCGGCCCAAAAAGGCAGAAAAATTATTCAAATTGATCAAACCGTTCTTGAGTTTTAGCGTGATTAACTAACATTAATTCAGTTTTATATATAAGAAGAAAGAAGAAGAAGAAATCCAGCTCCCATCACAGCAGATGGATTTGCCGGGAAATATACAAACAAATTTTAAAGTAACGAATGGATAACAACTTAAATTAACTAAAACTAAAACTGCCAGCCAGCGGGCTGTCAAAAACAAAGAGCACAAGAAGAAACTTAACAATAAAATTAGTTTAATTCCAATATTTTTTAATATAATTTTTTTTTAATTCTAAATGGCTGTACGAACCCAAACTCCTTTGCTAAAAAAAAGTTATATATTTGTGCGTTGAGTAACTTACAAATAGATTTAATACTTAATTTAGAAAAAATATTCACTTAATTAGTTATGATTAATGAAAACCTCTACAGTTAAGTAGAAATAGAAATTTTTATAGTTTGCTACAAAGTTTTTGAAGAAATTTTATTTTGATAATAGTCAGTCATGAATTTACGCAACCGTAGAAATCGTATTTTATGTGACGAAATTATAATCGAGTTTTATAATGATGAATGACGAAACGTAATTTTTAGTTATACATTCTTTTAGTTGTAAATAATATTTATTTCTAATATGCTTTATACTTAACTCGTAGAGGCGAAGCATAAAGTTAATTTATTTTGATTTAAGATTACATATACTTAATAACAATTCTAAGTGGGTATTTAACGTTTTAGTGTATCTTGTAATCAAATATAATTTCTTTCTATGATTTTTAAAACATTCCTTCAGCGACATTCATAATTCCGAGAATTTTGTGATGTAGACATAATGTCTTTATTTCTCTGTTCAGGCATACCCCGAGCATGTACCCTATAACTTCGGCGGCAAGCGGGTTCCGGAGTCCCTACCCTACCTCGCTGCCGATCCCCTCTTCTAGTCTGCCAAGGTAAGATAGGTACCTACCCTTCTAAGGCAAGTATGTATAGATATCGAATAAATCGTCCATTTTATTGTTGTCACGCACAGTATACTGTTGGCGTAAATTATTTATAAATGTCATTTTATTATCTACAGTATTGGTAGAGGCAATTTAAATTAAAACATTTTTGATTTATCGTTGTACATTCATAAAGATTTTGGATTTTTTTAGAAATAAGATACTTATAGACATAATTGTGCTAAGAAGTAAATTTTAAAAATTTAAAAGATTTTTTGTAACTGCCTAGCTATTCAAATGCATCCTTCGGTCCAGACAGGTCAGCTGCTGTCGCCAATTTTAACTACATTGTCTGTCCTCTAAAGCTGCAATTATGAATAATAATGCAGTTTTATCTATAATGATGTGTATCTAATCAAATAAAAAATCAATAACTTAAAGTGGACGTTCCCTAATGCTTTTTAACGATTTTAATTCTACCAATTCGGTGTAATATTATACAGTAATAAATAAAAAGCACTGTACCACAAGTATAAGTTTCAGTCGTATGAGACGTTTCGATCGTAGATGTTTTGCTGTCCAATGCTTATATAAGAAGGTTTCCCATACTTCACTGATTTGCATTGATGCTTTCATTTTCATATGATTACAAAAACGATCAAAATAACTGACAGCTAAATTATGTTCATCTTATTTACTGTAAGTAGTAAAAATGGAAGAATTGAAGAGTTTCTAATATAGATATCTGTCTGCAGTGAATTATATCGGTTCTCCCCAACGTTGGGAGGTGGGCTCGGGCTTGGCTTGGGCCCCGCGCTGGTGCCTCCGCCCTCCTCCAAAGCCGACATCGACTCGTATCAATCTCGATATGCGAGGTAAGTTCTGTTAAAAATTTACATCAACCTAAAATTTTTGATTGATTATTTTCCACTATCAAAAGAAATCAATGTTAAACAAAACGTGTGAATACTTTTATCAGTTGTCAAACACATTATTATTGTTATTAAAGGTATTTGGCGCGCGTCCGTAAAATTGATTCTATCGCTACTCGTCAAATTTGAAATTGTAATTACAGACCAGAAAAATGTTTCAATAAACGGTTGCACGTGATGTTTGTATTTATTGTTTGAGCTACACCCTTGTGTTATCGCGTCGATCGGTTAGTATGATATAGTGCTAATGTCCACCCCCTGTAAATGTAGATTCTAGATAAGGTGGACAGATGCGATTAGAAATGTCAAGGGGAATTTAAAAAGGGTGTATTTAAAAACTTTTGTGATTTTAGTACTTACTCTATTTAATAGCAGGGTTCTTATATATTTTTATTGCTAAATTCCCGCGAGTGATTTCCTCACTTTGGCCTGAAGGAATCAATAAAGTATAAATGAAATTTAATTAAAATACTTGGATTTTATACAAAAAATACAGATATAACCGTTCAGAAAACAAATAACGCATTTGTATCGACCTAACATTAGACACATAAAATGACTGGTCACGCGATTTAAGAAGTTCCTTTTTTAAAAAAGGTATGTTATCTTACACGTTTTCAACATATCCACTCAAGTGTACGTCATCCAAAAATACATAATCATTGTAAGTAAAGGTGTGGCGTCAGCTGTAGCGGGCTTCTTGCGTTCGATTGGTCACTGGGCATTTTTCTGACTGTGATCATGTCGGAAATACTTACAATTTGTCACACATTGCTGACAATCAATGTCAACGATCAATGGATTATATCAGTGAAAATTTGATATATATTTTTTATTCATATAAAAATAGTATGCCAATAATAAGAAGATATTAAAGAAACAAGAATATATCTGCTAGCAATAATTTCTTATAAAACACTGAATTGTTACAAGTCATAAGTAAATAGTGAATATATTTTTAACCAATTGTTTAATATTCATTGGGCCGTTTTTGTAAAATTTCTATACTTTTAAATTTTGAGATATGGATAGTCTTCTGGATTGCTTACTAAATAAAATGAGATGAAGCGTGTCTGGATTCTGTATTCTTAAATATTGAAAATGAAATTTAATCACAACAAAAAATAGAGCAAGACTTATATTTTTTTTATAAATAATGAATATAGTATCTAATACAATAACGTTTCAGTATTACGGAGTGAGTAAAGGTTAATGAGGCACCTAATGACTCGTCACTATATATTTATTTCTAAAGTAAAGGCACACTGTAACAATGTTTTTTTATATAAACTGAACGCTGGATGGAAAGTAATTTAAAATGGCTTATGAAATACTAATAAAAATGCGTCGAATACAAAAGGAATTTTAATATTGATTATAATATGAACTTTTAAATATGCACAACAATAAACAACTACAATTAATTTGTTAAAATGGCATCGGGTAACTGGTAACAATGAGAAACGTCTCCGCCGACGGCCAAATGTAAAATAATAATAATAATATTTCTTACACTCACCTAATTTTCAGCCAAAATTAAGAATACTAATATGAATACTCTTTAATAGCATTCCCCGACAAATACTTAAGTTAAAACTTAAGACTTAACGTAACTTAACTTTCTTTAATTAGTCTTTTATCAATTTTTTTTAATTTAACACGTTTTTAAAGTAACGGAAATATGATATAGGGTCCCCGTTTTTGTCTCGGTATGATTGATACTAGACAAAAGAGAAATATAAATAGTAATATTTGAAATCAGTAATATAATAAATAAACATACACAAATGTGTCAAGATTTTGAAATTTATTATTTTTAATTTTTAATATATTGTCAGTTCTAATGAAATCGTGAAAGGAGTTTCTATAACATTACAGTGTTATAGCACAACGTTACAATACAATATTTACATATAATAAATACATGAAACAATAAATTAATCTAATCATTTTAATTAAGTATTTCTTATGTCAAATTTAGATGGGTCAGCGTTAATAATGTAGATTTGCCTGTTTGTTCGTTTTTGTTTAAATATACTCAAATAGCTTAAGAATGAAAAATATGAAACACGTGCGTAAACGTAAAAATACGAGCTATAAAATTTGAAGGTCGCTCTATTTCTCTGAGATCCCATAATCAGATCCGACTTCTTACAATGGGAGTACTTTATGAGTAAATTCAGTCAAATAAAAAAAAATTTGAAAATCAGTTCACAATTGAGAAATCGTTGGACTACCATACATATGAGAACATACAACCTCCTTTTTAAAGTCAGTTAATAAATATTAGTGACTGTAAATGAAAAGGACTAGTAACAAGCCAGAAGGGGTTGTTTATAAATATGAATATAACCAATAATAGAATAAACCTTACAATGCAATGTAACTCACGATGCACGTAGCCAGACCCACATAAAATCAATTGTCGTGTTTATCAAAGTAAACTTAAAATTCAAGTTTTCTTGTGAAATCGTGTACAATACTTTTAAAACGCGACCAAATTGGCACCACACCAGAACCTTCACATAGCAGTCCAGGTACAACCATGTAAATAAGTAGGGGCCGGAGAAATTTAATTAAGATGATATATGAGACGAGTTAACGGGTCGGTATGACGTCGAGGTAGCGTCTGCAGATGAAGCGATGACAACTGGGCTTTATTTTGTGAGATAAGAATAATTTTTATTTTTCGTATTATTTTTTAAATGCTAACCGTAAGCCAATGAGGCTGTATTGTGATCATGGTTTTAAGGAATGGATGACTGTTGTGTATTACGCCACAATATCTTTTACACAATTATTTGCTAAAAAGTTCAGAAATATAAGCATTATATTAACAATATACATACTGTGGATCAGATTTTTAAGACAGTAACAATATTTTTAAAGGTAAAATGTATCTCCCTCTTCTTCTCTCTGTGCCTCTCCTCTTTCATTCAACATGGATAGGAATAGGACAGCAAAATTAAAGAGCTGCTAATAAGCTTTTTCGATTAATAAATAAACCATATATAGTTTGTGAGAACTTATGACTCATTTTATCTTATTCATCATTGTAAATTAATTTACCCCTTTATGACAAATCATAAGACAACAGTTTTTGCATTCGAGTTGTGAATAGGCGATACAATTAATTTAAATTGCGCTACTAAATTAGATCCAGTATTTTTATAAAAATAAATCAATTAAACTTGACTGTTAGTTCACTAGGTTCCCATGCGTTGACCTGGTGAATTGCTCGTGCAGAACCCAGGTAACCCCCGTGAAGGGCAATGGTGTTACCGGGGAGTTTTAGTGGGTATTCTCAGTGCCGCTCTATTGAGGTACTGAGTGAGCCCCACACACGCCCGTCGCTTAGCCAGTGGCGGGTAGGTCCAAAAATGGATTCCTCCTCGTAAAAAAAAAGGTTCTTATCCGTAATGTTGGACAAATGGCGTATTGTAGCGCTTTGTAGCACACTCAAATCAACAAAACTTGAATAAATGTTTTAGAACACAAACAACAGGCCTGAAGAATATGAACATTAATTTTAACTTAAGATTCGCCAGCCTTGTTAGTTGTGTGTCAGACACGTGTTCAATTTTGACAACTCGAAAATGATATATTGAAGTAACACAAGTCATCCGTCCGTCCGTCCGTTCGGTCACTGTTATTATCTGCCGACAGTACGCAACACGTGATTACCGCGATCCACCGAACGCCTTGTCCAGACGCACGCTTATTGTAACCAGAAAATTCCTTTTTTTATCTTTCTCCATTTTTAAACCAAAGGAAGTCATATATTTAAAGTTCCTTGAACTAATTTACCGCATAAAACTACATTAGTAGTACTAACTCAGAGTTATAACCTCTAAGTCGTTTATTTTATTATAGATTCTATTTTGGATTTGTTGAATTTCGTCGCATGTTTCAGGAAGTCATCCTTCAGCATGATTTTGTTATTTTTTATGTTGTTTCGAATTAAATCGTATCTATCGGTTGATGTACAATACTGATATATTCTATTTATAATTTTTACTTTATACAATAAAAATTTATTGAGACTATCAAAGGAAACATAACAAAACATCTTTGGAATCGCGAAAGAAATATAATTATTCCAAACAACATATTAATTTTACGTTTTCTGAGATTGTTTATATTGATACTGATGGTCAGTAACAAATCCAAAAATAAGACCTGTTTAATAAAATACCATTTGTGTGATCGTCCATAAGGCACAAAAGCCAATAAATCGCTCTCAAACTTTTTAGTTTAATCAATTCCTATGAATAAATATCAAAATTTCTATGTCTTCCTTGTGTGTGTTTAATTAACATCCTTTCAAGATGCCATCTTCCCTGGAGAACTAATATTTTATTTAACCCCCATTCTCAGTACGTTCAAATATAGCTTTTGTTACATTTTAAACAATTGACTTTGTAACGGCTATGGATAATTTAGACTTTACAACTTCAGCATTAAGCACATATCACATGTAGTTTACGAGTCGTGGTTGCAAATTTTCAAATTCATCTGAACTGAGCTTCAAGGATATTGAAACATCTTGACATAAAGTAAACGGTCTTATTGCAGTGGCTTAAGGTTTTTTTTTTCAAGCCTATAAGAAGTTATTCAAAATGAGTGTACCTTATGACACGGAATTAAGAAACGCTCAGAAAGAATACAGAATTGTGTTGGACTACAGTCTAGAACTTACCATTATATCGTGTAGATAATGTTTTAAGATTCAATTTTGATTAAATATCATGAGCTTACGCCACTTTCAGCTGCATACAGAGATTGGCAGGAACATGCGCAATGGCAACGGAAACGGCGCGTCTATTTCCAACCGGATGCGCATTTGTTTACTGTCTGTATGTTTGTCGTTAACACCTAAACTAGTTAACATATTGATCCCGAGATCGGTCGATATAGCTAGTAATGTTTCTTGTTTACTATCTACAGAGCAAATTGTAACAGCTATTAATAAATTTTTAGGATTAATAACTTTAACACATCGTTAAAATTAACGATACTGACTCATTTATATGTAATGTGTTCATATTAAATTAAGTAATATGATATTCTAATGGAGCTTAATTCTAATAGAGTCAATTTTGTCACTATTACCAATTTAAATTAAAATATTAATTGTTATTAATTTTGTTTCATTTGAAACCAAACAATGAATAATTTTATAGGATAAAGCGTTCATTAATTATAGTTTTTATTTAGTATCAATACACTTTGAAATATTTTTAATGATATTTGATTATATATAAAAATGAATTGAATTTAGTTCGCTTAAGCTCAAGAACGGCTTGAATAATTTATATAATTTTTATAGGAGTGATTGAAAAATAAAAATAACTGGAAAAATCGTAAAGAAAAGCTTAAAAATATGCAACATATATTTCCATACTAAAATTAATAATTATTTGAAAATTGGTAAATAAATAGTTCAAATACCTAAGTATTTCACTTTCCAATTTCAGGTCTTTAGATAAAGGCAGCAGTACGTCAGCAAATGACAAACCTGCCGAAAGCTCAGCCAATACGAATAGCAAGGAGCAAAATAAGAAGCCGCACATTAAAAAACCTCTCAACGCTTTCATGTTGTACATGAAGGAAATGAGAGCCAAGGTGGTGGCCGAATGCACGCTCAAAGAGTCTGCTGCCATTAATCAAATATTAGGAAGACGGGTGAGTTTGACATTAGATCAATAAATATTAAAATTCGCCGTTACGACTGTACTTTTGTTTTGAGGTGGGGTCACATTGTTTAAATCGTCGTAATTTTTAATTTTATTATTATTTTAAAAATATTAAATTAGTGCTTTAAAAATTAATGTGTGTTAATATACAAAAATAATGTGACCTCATAATTTTTATTAAATTGTTTTACTTTTGTTTTTTTTGTTTATATTTTAATTTCGTAATTATTATATAATCTAAACAACCAATGGTGTTAATATATTGTTGACAATGTTTCTTATTTCGAGTTCATTGTTAATCTTGTTAGGAATGTGAATCGTCAGAGCGTGAGTTAGCAAACAATGCCCCCTTATCGGCCATCAGCACAATGTATCGAATAACGAACAGGATCTGTACCGGGAATCGAACCCGCTGCCGTATTCTCAGAAACCGAATCTCATTCCCAGCAAGAGTAACCGTTTTGTCTTAGTTTATGTGAAAGTTTCAAAGATTTTATCATTTTCATGTCCCGTTTGGTAGATTCTCGTTTGGTGCAATTTTTGGGGAGTAAAACAAATTCAGTAAAAAATGTAAAAAAACCCTAATGATACATTTTATGCCAATAAATTTCAATGTACCTAAGTCGCTGCCTTGTAGTGTTAGCAACAAAGACCGCTGGTCAGTTCAAGAAGTAAATTATCTTTGTATTTGCCATAATTTAGTCCTTAAATAACGCTATAACAACTAAAAGTAATATTTACAAGCGGTTCAAATATCTGCTTATTTAAGAAATACAAAGCTCTACTATAGAATGGTCCACTTAAACAATTAGTAATATAACAGTTACAACTATTTTTGCAAAACCTCAACACATAAAATCATTACCTTATTTGATTACAAGTGTAATAACTATTTCTTAGTAGTTTTTCTCTATAAGTTATATATAGGCTAATGCCTCGATACGTAATCGATATAGAATACTTGAAATCTTATAGTATCGGTTACATGGTCTCAAAAACTGTAGTTCCAAACTGAGGGCTTACCAAACGGGAGCGTACCGTTGCCGTGCGATGTGTGGCCGCCGATGTGGAAACGACTATTGGTAACGCAATATCCTGGTGTAATAATACGCAGTGGCACTCGTTGAGTCGCGAGGAGCAGGCAAAGTACTATGAGAAAGCGAGACAAGAGAGACAGCTGCATATGCAGCTCTATCCAGGCTGGAGCGCGCGCGACAACTACGGTTATGGTTCCAAAAAGAAAAAGCGGAAAAAGGACCGTAGTCCCGCCGAGTTGGGAGGTATTGGACCCTGGCCCGGGGCTCAGCCACGTGGCTTGTACACTCGCTTCACCCCCGGCACGCCGCCGGCGGCTTGCTCACTAACCTTCCGCCCTCCCGTTTGTGAGTGTGCGTGTGTGCGTGTCTGCCTGTCTGTGGGCGCCGGCCTGTGCTAGAAAAGCGGCCGCCGCGGGCCGAGCGCCTCTCCGTGTTGTGTCTTACTTAGTCGTCGAGTGCCCTACACCCCACACCCGATCGGAAACTATATTGGTTTGTTATTTGTCTAGACGAGCCGCGACTCCGTACCGCAGAATAGGTTCTGTGAGGAACGTCACAATTATTGGCCATTCTCATTATTAGGATCAAAATTTAGCTATTATAATGGTACGCGCGGGCTGTTTTTCTAGCACCAGCGGTAGAGCACGCGGCGATCCACCGTCCAAGTGCATTTCTCTTTTGTTTCCATATTGCGGCGCGATCTGTAGTGGCATGCGCTCGGACGCGAAGAGCAAGCCAAGTATTACGAGTTGGCCCGCCGGGAAAGGCAGCTGCATATGCAGCTCTACCCCGATTGGTCGTCTAGGGCTAATACGCAAAGGGGCAAGAAGAGGAAGCGAAAACAGGAGACAACCGATGGAGGTACTGCCTTTGACTCCGTCGACCCGCTTCTGGCGGCCGAGCCGGAGCGACGGCCGTCTCGCGCCCGCGTCTCATTACTAATCGAGGTCAATTAATCGAGGATTAAGACGGAGACGCTCGTCGCTCCCACCTCCCGCACCCTCCCCTCCCCCGCGGAAGTTCAATTGCTTTGAACTCTGAACGAAGGACAGTAATATTGCCGAATGTCTATGGTTGGGGTACAGGTTGTAGAGTTTTATACCAGTATTTTTATTTAAATATTTATCGCATTTATTTATTTTTCTTTGGTTTTTTTTGTAATTAAAAACGCTATTTATCGAGACACCCGATGTAAGTGGCACTCCTTCGAAGGTTGTCCCGGTTTTTGGCTTACCATTCTGCTCCACAAGCCACCTATGAGAGTTCCGGGAGCGTGCATGTTTTATCCAGCAGTTGTTTGAACACTTGAGTAACGCTTTGCAGGGACGTAGACAGTGTTCCGAAAGGCTGGGACAGCCTTCCCGTGATGGTACTGAGTATGCAAGGAGTACGAGGCGAGCGCTTCCCGGTGACCTCGCGGCGTTTAGACATCCACAGCGGCCGATGCTTGTGTGTCAGCTGTGTTCAATGATACTGGCCAAAGAACTTGATTTATTTTGATTCCGGAGAACCTATTCTGCTTCAATTTTGCTTATGAGCGTCATCTTTATTTATGGTTTTTATTTTACGACAGCAGCATATCGTAGTTAGTTTTATTTTCGACAGTTTGCGCGTAGTATGTTATGTTAAAACCAATGTTTTTTCCGTTCAGCTCCCGTTCATTTGTCCTCTTCCCTGCATGCTACTAACTCGTCGAGTGGTCTGTTGCATGTGCTTTTTCCGTAGTGCGTAGTTGTACCAGTAATTATTTTAAGACGCTTCAAATATGATTTCAGGTAAATCCATTTCAGTTGTAATTTGGATGACATTCGCAATATTCATTTCACGATAACCTATTCCGAAAAATTTACTCGACATCATATTAATTGTTTTCCACAACCGATTTAAGCCTACGTAAAGTTGTTTTGAGAGAGTTAATTTATTTTTAAAATAATCTTAATTTCCTGAACTAATCTTTGAAATAAAGTCTTTAATAGCAAAGGTATTGATGTAGTTCTGTCCTTGCTTATTGGGTGTATTCTAACACACGTTTTATGCAACTTCCAGGAAATAATTTGAAGAAATGTCGAGCGAGGTACGGCCTCGACCAACAGAACCAATGGTGCAAACCTTGCAGGTCAGCTTATTTCTTTACTTACTTTATTTATTTTCGTTTTCCAACAACAAGACAAGGTTGGCAACCAGAAGTGGCCATAAACCATAACTGGTACTTTCGAAATGTTTCTATGTGGAAAGACTTGGCTTATATCTACGTCTTTTCTAAGACTTTCCAGGGCCTGGTCATTGATCTTTTTAGTATTTATTTTCGTTTACAAACATAACTTGTAGTCATTTATTAATGTTGTTTATTTTTTTACACATAAATGATATATTTTATAGTTTAATGCGCTCTTTGACGAGAGTCCTAGTATAAGTTTAAAGAGCGATAGCGATTTTCAGAAAATGTGTCTTTTCACAAAGAAATAAAGTTCCGAAATGTAGTTAAATATACACGGAATAGATTTTTTTGAAAGTAGATCCAAGCGTGGACACGTAGACCATAAGATACATAGAAAATATAGTGACATAGTGGTGGTCAGAGAATGGGCAATCATTTGTCGATGAAGAACAAAAGAAAAGCTTTCAAAAAAATCTTGACACATTTTCTGAAATGCACTCGCTTATTGATAAGTAATGTACTTGTTATTTTGGGTTCAAAATGTTATTTATACTTATCGAATTGTTTTCTCCACTCATGATTGCCGCTTCTCGTGGATCCTGCAAACCGCTGGCACTATTGGTGAACTTGTTATTATTTTCACTCTTTGATATTGTTATTATCGCCGAACGCTATTTGATTCTGGAATGGTTTGGTTTCTCTACTTATATTAATACTACTACTTATATAATTACTCTGAGTGAATTGTTTTTTAACTAATTATTTATTTATACTGTATTCACTACTAACTTTTTAAATTAAAACAACTCCATAAAAAATAAAATTGTTATTGTTTTGTACAAATACATGAATACCCTAACTGTGGACCCTTTCTATAAATCTAATATCTCTTTAACTAAATTTATTCGTCTTTGCTTTTATCCAAATAAATCGCAAAACATTTAAACTTGATCTTAAATTTTAACGAATTTGTCTCTATCCTAAAATCCACGTTATCGGCTGTCTATGTCCTCTTCTCCGCTTTTCAACTCTTAAATTCTAAAACAAAATATAAATAACCCTTCCTTCCTTTCCATATAAGAAATCGTCATCCATCATCTATCCATTCCGGCTTCTTAAATATATGGCAACAGCCCTGAATCAAATAGCGTATTGGTGTCGGGTGGTCTTGGGCTACTGCGGCCGGAGCCGACGACGCCGTTGTCGGCCTCCAGCCTAGCCAGCCCGCCCCAAGAACCTACTTACGTGAACCTTTAGTGCTGGCCCGTCGCCGCCGGAGGAACCGCCACGGTTAGTCGTGAGCAACAGTATGATTGCGGTCGCGTTTTGAGTGTACGGCTTGTGGAAGTCATTTATACAGACTAAAGTATATAAAATAATTCGGATATATTTCCTATATCAAACTTCATGATTTTTCATCGATGGAATCATCCTTTATCAACATTTACTTATGTGAAAAGAACGTCAATATGATGGAGAGCTGTCATCATCATCTGTTCATATGTTGAACAAATAGTTTATTATAAAGTTTTTTATTTACCATGGTAAATTTTCATATGTAATTCGATAAATAGCTTCCTAATTACCTAACTGTTATTACTACTCTAGTGTCAGTAATGAGACAAGAAAAAATCAATTCGAACTATGTTGCAAAGCAATATGTCTTATATAGCCTTGCAACATAGTATTAATGAAAAACTTTTTTTTAATCAAAAGTGGATTTTTCATGAATGGCAGTTAATCTTGTAACATAACATTTAGTCGGCTTACTATTGGTGGATCTTAACTCATCATCAGATCCTTCGGTGTCATCGAGCTGATGAACCACCAATGAACCAGAAACAAATAAATAACTCTAATTTAAAAGATGACTCGACAATAAGACGAACATTATTAAAAATATAAATCAAACCAAACTCAGACTTGTTCAAACTTATATGCTGTAGTCTGCTGTTTTGTTTCATAAATGTTTGTTTAAATTTTTTTCCTGGGTCCTAGTGCAGGGAAAGATTATATGTCATTATTACATAAATTATTTGCCTCGCAATCACATGTGAACTATCTTAATAAGTGTTGAAGTTCGTGAGCCATATAATTATTACATAAAGGATTATAATGACAATATCTGTACACTCAAAACTATGTAGACTTTTTAAAAGCTTTATTGGTCGCAGTCGTAAACGCGATACATACGGATTTAACGAAGATGTCAGTGATGGATAGTTTTAAATTGTTTATAGCAACAAATTGTTTACCTACATGGTTTTTGTCATTAAAAATATATTTTAACCCTAAAACACTATACAGGTTCGTGGGTGACACAGAAGTTTGTTTTGTTCATTCATTTCGATGCAGATACATTTAAAAATTTAGGTACTTCCGTTATTAGCAATAAGTAAATCGTGTGCGCTTTTCGTATTGAATTCCATCATTAGTTATTGAGTAAATATTGTTTGAGGTCGCTCGTAACCCATAGTGAAATTGGTTTCATTTTATTATAAATACGTTGCAATATTTTGTTTAAGTAGTTCGAAGTGTATTTTACAATTTGTGCTGTTAATGTGAAGTTTATCTTGGTTATGAGTTTGGTTAAAAACTATGTTTTTTGGGTTCACCCGCAACGCATTTAATAATTGGGAAACCAAAATTGAATATAATGGTTTTAGGGTTAAATGAACTAGAGATTCATATTTAAATTGTTTCAATTAATTTCTAAATTTGATTATTATAACGGTAACATCACTACATCTCATTAGTTTCGGAATGAATAAATTTCGTTGTTGTGTTCTCGCTGTCGTTTATAAATACGTTTTGAATGTGTTTTGTTGTAGGTAGATATGTAAGCTTATTATTAATTCTGTCTAAGTTTCATTGTGTTAATGTATACATTTTTTTAATTATGTTATTATTTTTCATTTACAACTTATTTAACATTTAATAATTCAGCATGAGCGTCTGTATCCAATGGTTTTCGAGAATGTTAACACGATTTTGGCATGGCGTTCTGTTACTACTTTTTTTTTATATTTGTGCTGTTCTTTCGTTACGTAGGTTAGCTTTAATTTATTTGTCAAAAACTCATAAAGTACCGTTTTCTGTTCTCATTTAGGCCGAAATGGTGTTGTGCTGTTTGATTTTGTATTGTTTTTCTAAAAATATCCATGAGAAAAGGAGACGGTGCTCTCACGGAAACTCGAGGGACTCTCTAGTTGATCGGTGTATTGCACGTTCCAGGCGGAAGAAGAAGTGCGTACGTTACATGGAAGCCCTGGCGGCGGCGAGCTGCATGCCGCTGCCGACGGCGGCGCCGCAGTCGCCGTGCTCCGACGAGGACGTGAAGCTGGAGGAGCTGTCTGACGCGTCCAGCGACGGCGACGTCGACGGCGACGGTGACGCCGACGGCGACGCCGACACGCCGCTAAACTCGGCGTCGAGCCCCGGCGGGCTGAGCGCGCTGTCGTCGCTGGCGTCGCCGGCGCCCGAGCCGCCGCCGCGGCACCCGGTGGGCACGAACCCGCGCGACGCCAACAACCCGCTGTCGGTGGGCCAGCTGACCTCGCAGGCGTGGCCGAGGGCCGCGCGCGCGCCGCACGAGGTCATCTCCGTGTCGTAGCGACGGCGCCATGCGGCCACGTACTCGTACTCGTACACGTACACGACCGATCATCGACCTGAACTTTCGACAGTAACATTGTGCTCTACCTCTGATATGGCGCGGTGTTTTAATCGGGTGCTTAAAGCGTCACGAGTTAGAAATACCGACATTTTCGTGAACCTTTTTATTAACTACCCTCGTTTATTTCGTTCTAATCATGTTAAAAGCAGATCGGTTTCACTCGAAAGCTGAATCAAAGGCCTAATAGAAATCTTAAAACCTATGTATTGTACCAAATGTGCGGTATTACTCATTCGTACGCTATAACAAAAGGGAAAGTTATATTATTTACGTAGTGTCATGAAATAAATAAATATCAAACGTTCCCCGCGCGTGTAACAGCCCTCTAATGAAGTGTGAAGTCTTCTGTTAATGATCTCAAAATTACGAGTCGAATACAAGTCATTTGCTTTGCATTTTTGTCATCCTTAGCTTTGGAGTCCAAGATAATTGCCCTGCACATCTAGTAAAGTATTTTCAAATTCCATACAATGTGATTTCATATTAATTGAACTTTACAGTTTTTTGAAATGGGAAATCAATTCAAATTGTAACATTTTTATAGAATTATACATCGTTTCCACAAGTTCATTCATTCTGTTGGTTCGATATTTAAAACTGTAAGAATCAGTTTATATTTTATAGTATGGCTACTTACAATACGGTCAAAATAAGAAAAGGACGGAGTAGTCAACTAATTATTTATATTTTTCCAAAAAGGTTACAAAAAAATAAAACTTAAGTAATAAATAAACTGAGGAGCTTAGGCACGGTGGTTTGAACGCTCTGGTTATCATAACGCTAACAAAACAACTTTCGCCATGGTCGGCTCCTGGATGGTCAATCAAATTTACTATCACGAGCTCCTTTGTTCTCCAAATGTCACTTTTGCTTTGACCACATTGGGTCAGCGTGGTGAAGTTATGGTTCGTGACTCTCCCATGGCGGAAGGCCTGTGTGGACGCATATGGACTATAGATAAATGAAAATCATCTTTTTAAACCTTTGAAACCCATAAATTATTTTTTACACGCTCTTCCTAGTGAAGGTAATCAGATGTGAAACTCTATTCTTATTTCGACCGCATAGTACGATTCTGTAATGGTTCTACACATATTGCTCTGTGCGTCAACTCAAATATTATCTATGGATTTCAAAACTATGGAGCGTATACTTTTTAGGGGTTTAAAGTCATACTTGACTAATAGCCATTGCGTATAGGAAACAATAATTTATTTCTTATTCTATAAATAAAGAGAACTCCATTTCGAGGTTTATTAGTAATTTAATAAACAACAATAGGCAATATCTTTACATAAATGAAGTAATAAAGACTTGAAACTTGTTTTTATTAAATTAAAAATAGAACCTGCCGGTTTTATTATGTATCATCTCAAGGCGATTCAAGACTCTATTGCTCTCTTGATATAGACGATATTAGATTGGAGCCAGTTGTCTTCATACTTAAAACATAAATTTATAATTTGAAATTACGTGTTTTCTACAATTTGAGAAAAGGTGTTATTTTCTATGGTGAGTTAGGAGGCAGGGCATGGGGATGATGAATCAAAATTAAATATAAATGAAATCATTTAATATAGCAAGAGACAGTCACATAACTATGGAATAACATTACGGCTCAAAATTTTCATTATGTTAAAATGAAAAAAATACATGAATTAAACAAACAAAATGCCATTTATTTCGAGCAAGCGTCTTTATTTTTAGTACCTATTGAGAAATTGAGACGTCTTCTCAAATCTCTTTTATAATTTTTTATAGGACGTCTTTCTGGGATCACTTGTAAAAGCTCCCCAAACATACCGCTCTATCTAAAAAATATTCGTCGCAGATATACTCTTGATTCTATAATTATTATCTACTATCGACATGCTATTCATATATTTGGGATATTGCGTTTTTGTTAGCATACAGTACATTGTTATAATTTACCTACCTCATTGAAATCGCGGATATCTTTTTATAATGATAAATACTTACGTAGGTACTTTCACAATTCTTTAATTACAACTCTGATACACATAATTTCACACATATAAACCTTTTATATTATTTACCGATTTTTTATTGCGATTTCATATAAAACGTGCGGACTAGGAAGGGATACCGACTAAAGTTCAGTGTAATATCTATTATATGTATTAAAACGACATTTAAGTTTTTGGACTTTAATTTATATTCTTAACATACATTATATTCCTTAACCACATAAAGTCTTATATTTTTCTGTACTAAGCGGCCTGCTGTATACACGAAATAGGTTCCATGTAGCGTTTAGAAGTAATTTTTAGTTATAAAAATATTTTCCCTCCGTCTTTGTAAATAAGTAATGTTAAGACTCAACGGAGGGAAAATTGTTTTTCCGTTGTACGGAACTTGTTAGACTGTCATAGGTTAGAGTAGATGCGACGTAAGAGTGACATTATTGTCAAGACGGTGAACCAAATTGCCCTTCTAGTGTTTTGTTTTACTTAAGTGTGAATGATGAAACGATTTTGTAAACAGCGTCATCTATTGTTGAAATATGGAATTACAATACAGCTTCTATTTTCGTTGAAAATGATTTTATCAGATTAATGACCGATCTATTTTTATTGTTAATAAATGAAGATAATGTACGTATTATCTATGAAGATAATTGTAATATGTAGTTATGTGTTGGTTGTATTATTATTTTCCTTGAATGTTAACGTCAAAATTATTTATAATTATAATTTTTTTTAAAATTAATTACTTATGCTTTGATGATCTAATAAAATAATATCAGAAGGGTAGTTTGACGCATGGTCTTATTTGTATATGTGTAAGTACATACATAATGTAAAATGTATAAAATATAGGATTAATCTAACTGTGTCATATTAGATATTAAGTGTACTTCGCTACTTACCTATACAATATTATACTATAAAAGAAATTTAAAAAGAATATTAGTTGAATACTGACTCACAATTTAACACAGTGTTTGTGATGTAACTGACGTACATATCTGGCAAGATTGTAATTATTTTTATTATTTCAAAACCCCCAGAGTATATGGAACTGGAGCGTGTAAATACATTTGTAACTCGTCAATGAATATTTAGAAGTTTGGTATAAAAAAAATATTGCATTTATATTATAATCAAATATAAAATATAATAAATGATTGAGCCCTTGGAATGTTCTCGAATGGTTTGTTTTATTCAACGTGACTTTTGTTAATTACTTTTATTGTTATTATTAAGAATTTTAACGTTGTTAATTACAATATCGACGGACATTACATAATTTGACAATTGTGGCAGATTTGATTGGAATGTTTTTCAAAATTATAAGGACTTTATGCATGTATTTACGAAAATCAAAGATTTCAAGTAATCAATGATACAACTTATTTACAACTTGACCAATTCTTATATATATCTAGAC
Source organism: Acentria ephemerella (assembly GCA_943193645.1). Taxonomy (NCBI): domain Eukaryota; kingdom Metazoa; phylum Arthropoda; class Insecta; order Lepidoptera; family Crambidae; genus Acentria; species Acentria ephemerella. The sequence continues at coordinate 4,844,301 of OW971899.1, read as the reverse complement.
GAATTAGTCGAATGATTTTGCATGCGATTCGACTTTGTGCAATAATTGAATATTACGACTACTGTACGGTCATTTTAATGTAAATTAGAAGTTTCTTAAAATTAATTTTATTGGTCTACGTTCGAGGAGACAATTAATGATTTTAAATGTTTTCAGTTTGTTTTCCTTGTAAAAGGCGATGATTTATCTTTTTACTGTCATGTATTTTATTTTTATACCTTTCTTTCAAGAGTGATGTTAGTAAACCCGTGCCAAAACCATCAAGAGATCTAATCAAGTTGCCAGGTAATTGTTTTCATATAATCCCCGAAATATTGAAACAAAAATGTTTTATTTTGTTTTGAATGTTTTTGCTTGCCAGTGATATTATTTTGATTTCTTCATTTTCTAAATCGGTCATTAATTTAGAAAAAAAAAGAAGTAATTTTTTTGTTTCAAAATTTCGTGCGAGGATATAGACAGTTATTTTAATAAAACAATGTCTATGCTAAATTTAATTATTACCTAAATGAAAACATATGTTGGTACCCGAACTCCGTTCCTCTGAAGGTTCTTTATGTTGATAGATTTTATAGGTTGTTTTTATTATTAAGATGGTAAAGACAGACGGCTCGATCGGGCCAGTTATTATATTTTTTTGTAGAAAAAGAATTGTCAAACTAGTAAACTCAATTATAGGGTCTGGTTCCGTATCTTGTGTTCAGTTGAACGAATATTATTTTAATAAACAACTTCAAAAATGTATGGTAATGTTTTATTTTGAAATTTATACTAAACTGTGAACAGGAAACAATAGATTTTATATTTTAATAATGAAATTGTTACTGTAGCTAGTCAGGGGAGTCTGTGGATTGTATTTTCGGAGAAGCGGTAGTAAGGAAACAACTTCTTGAACCAACACCAGTATATTAATAATTACAAAACAATCTTGTATCAAACATATTAAAAGGTAAATGGACATTAGAAGCAGAAAGGCTTTATACAAACCTTTCAAGTAAACAGTATTTTATAACACAATAAAAAAAAAATAATTAATAGATAAAATTCTTTATAATCATTTCGTATGCAGTCGTTGCGATACAAAGACGGAGACTGATTACCCGGGACCGTAAAATGTTCGCTGGACAATTTCGGAACAGTAAAATGTTCGCCGGTCGATTTCGGATCAGCATTATATTTGTCGGTCGATTTCGGATCAGCATTATATTCGCCGGTCGATTTCGGATCAGTATTATATTCGCCGGTCGATTTCGGATCAGTATTATATTTGCCGGTCGATTTCGGATCAGTATTATATTCGCCGGTCGATTTCGGATCAGTATTATATTTGCCGGTCGATTGGCTTTTGTTTTTATCATTTAATTGTCTGGCTAACGTTAAAACTATACCAATAGCAAGGCCGCTTACAGTATCTACAGCATCTAATTTCAGACCGCAACGCTGAATATAGCTATTCAGAATAGCAATATTCTGCGTTGCGTACTGTATAATCACTTTAAATAGATCTTGAATATACTGCATTCTTGAAATACATCCACCGGTAATACCGGTAACAGCGTAAAATAAAAGTTTAGCAACAGCTAATTTTAATAATTTACAAAAATTATCATCAAATCCGTTCTTTTCAAATTCATCTATTATTTCAATTGCATCCTTTATAAAACCGGCGGGCTCTTTATCGACGATAGTTTCGAAATAGTCGTATGCTATGCCCCCGATGGCACCGCCTACCCCCATGGCGGTTCCGGCAGCATAGGCGCCTACCGGACCGGCGACGGCGAAACCGACTGCACCACCTGCCATTATTACTGTAGTCCTGTTTGCATCATGAAAAGCTTTTTTAGCTTCAACATAATCTTTGCGAACGTAATGATAGAATGCTTTACCGTGTCCTATTACGGGCACCTTGTTTAATACATTACCCATTGTCTTCTATTAGCCGAAGATTGTTTTAGTTTTTGTGCAGTGTTGCCGGTGGCACGGTCTGTTCAATTTCAAGTCTTAATGTTCACATCAGTCATGGATATTTTTTATATGTCGTTTGAGCTGTAATGGTAAATTATACAATCAAGTCAATGATAACTTATAATAAGAAAGAAATATAGCTAGGTCCAATAAATTATGACGATTAGTAATACCACAACTCCTACAATTCTGCGGCGTATTCACTACTTATTGGCTTATGAACAGCTAGCTGTTTTTATAAACATCTGAATAAAGACTAAATAATTGAAAATGTAGGTATGTCTACGAAATGCAGCTGGTACCGTAGTATGTAACCTAGCAGTCAAAATTGAAGAAGACCACACCACTGAATAAACTCCATAATTTTTTTTATTGCCAATAGAAACAAAGTGTTGTAAACCGTAATCCTGATCTTTAACATCTTTTTGTTTGATTTTTCACAAATCCACACTTATTGAAACGTTTTCTTTAATTAACTGGACACTTCTAACTTTAGGCATGTTAATGCTGTCAGATTAAAATAAAGTTGGTCAACTTCAAGGGGGAATTCAGATGGTGCATTTTCTGTCAGAGTATTTGAAGCTGAACACTATTCAGAACTTTCACTATAATACGGGCCTTAACATTCCATTGAAGTAAGGTAATATTAAAATAGATATTAAAAATAGTCATTAAAATCGTAATACATATTGTAATTAGAATTAATAAAAAATTAATTATTTAAAGTAATATTGTAAAAGTATAGACATGCATAGAAGTAAAAAAAATGACCCCTCAATCAAATAACGCTATTTGGCAATGGCTATGTTTTAGTTATGAATGAACTACTTACCAAAAACGGATAATAAGGTTTTTTAGAACGTTATGTTTTCGTGAACAATACACGGGCACTTGAAAAACATGAAAAGGTATTGATAATTCTATTTATAGGTAGAATTGCACATTGATAGCACTGTCGATAAACTATCGATGTTCGACGGTATATCATTAGTATCGATATTTTATCGATAGTATTGATGCTATCGTTGATGTCGAAGGTATTGATAGTGCGATTCAGGCCAATAATATAGACAAACACAAATAGTATCGATAGTATTTACTCACATAGTATATGCTGCAGAGAGATATACTAAATAATAGTTATTTGTGTTTATGTATTAATTATAAGAAATAACAAATTTAACGAGATTCTTTTATTCGTTTGTTTGTATGTCATCTAAGATTTTTTATCATAAAAACAGTTTCGCAATAGTTCAAGTTCAATTAGTTCAATATTTCTAGTTTTTCAATTGTTTTGTTTTTAAAACTAGTTTTATACTGTCCACTAGAAAATATACGCTGTTAATATTACTTGCGTCTTACGCTATACATATTTAGTAAAGGATACTATCGGCAGTTATAAAACAATTGATAGCGTAATAGTATCAATAGTTTGCCAACTATCTATAGTGTAGATAATTTTTTGATTTAATACAAGCCATAGTATTGTTTTAAAAAATCGATACTATTACTTTAAATCAGTTAAAATGTGATATCGATACCATGAATAGCACTCAATGTTTATACTATATAAATTAGACTTACACAACTCTAATATATAAGTCTACCTAAACTTAGTGATAGTTATCATGTAGGTAAAGCCGTTGAGTCGATAACATATAACTTATCATTATAAATAATAAAATCCTTTTCTTCGAAATGTTATGTGTGTGTTGGTTTTTGTATTCCCGTTGTTTATATCCTCTTTCCTTTTATATCGGGATCTTTGGCCTAAATAAACGTACTATAGGAAGCATATTCACTTCTAAAATTTTGTTGTCGATTATATTTACACTCGAGATCAAAATTATGATAGATATATACCCCGATTCCGTAGTGCACGAACTAAATTAAATTTGAGTTCAGTGCTACTCTTTCAGTACAATACAACCGAAAAGACATCTCTTTGATGATGACGTCACCAGTCAACGGTGACGTCATCATCAAAGAGATGCGAATAGCTTAAATTCAATTTAGTCCGAGTACCATGGATTAGTATTGTAACCATGGATTGTTTGTTTTGTTTGTTCTTTGAAAAGTGTTTTGAAAATTAGGTTATTGTTTTAGAATTATTTATTGACACTTAATTTTGGCTAGATAATTAGTCAGCGTGGAAGTATAATTATTATTTACAATTAGAGAATTTTGACCATTTTGGGTTTCGCGGATGATGTCATAATAGTATTTTGTTATCAAATGTCTAAATATGCATAATTATTACGCCACTTTCAACAAATTACATCTTGTCTTGTCAATAATCAAACTAATAAGATAGAAACTGCGAGGCTCAACACGACTGTCCTTTGGGTGGATAACTACAACTGTTGGTTTCTTTGTTTACCAAATGATATTCCACTCAACCGCACTTACTAGTAAAAAAACTTTCCATTATTGATAATAGAGCGATGTTCATGTATCTGCCTCTCTCCATTAATACCGTATGCTGATTTCTTTCTTCTAGCGATTCCTTGCAACGATCGAAGCCAGCAAGTGGCTCGAATGTTAAGACAAAAAGTTAAAAAAAAGTAAAAGTTAATGTTAATAATAGGTTGGTGAAAAAGTTTCTTCGCATTTGTTATGAAAATTCTAGACATTTTTTTAAAGTTAATTTACATTTAATTACAGTACTTATATATTAGTTCGGGGAAAAAGTCTTTTCGCATATAGTATGTATAAACTTGTAATATAATAGCTTTGGCTGTTCTATTTGTATCTGGCTGGTTTTCATGACATTAAAAAGGTTACATTTCAAAAAAGAATCATAGTAGGAAAATTTTGTTTCCCACTATTTTTCATTTGTTTTTCTTTCTGTCAAAATGAGTAAATCGAATGAAGGAATTTTGTACATTTTAAAATTTTATTACAAAAAAGGAAAATTGCAACGCAAGCCTCGAAAAAAATTGTAACGTTTATGGACTTAATGCAGAGGTCAGTAAGAGTAGCAAAAAGTTGGTTTAAGCGTTTTCAATCCGTGAATTTTGGTCGCCCTGTTACAGATATAAAATGAACGCTATTTTTGAAAAAGTGGAGCAATATCGGCATATCAGCAGTTACGACATAGCTGAAGAACTGGGAATCAATATCCCAGTTCTTCAGCTATGTCGTAACTGCAGTCCCTATTTTTGAAGAGATTGATAACTGGCGGCGATGAAGAGGATCACAAGAATGTACGAAAAAGGTCGTGTTCAAAGGACGGTCAGGCTTCACAGACTGTGGCAAAACCTGGGTTAACTCGCAATAAGGTGATGCTGTGTCTATGGTGGAATTGGAAGGGCATTGTTCATTATAAACTTTTACCGCCGGACAGAACCATCAATTCGGATCTCTACTGCCAACGACTGATAAGATTAAAGCAAGAAGTTGAGAGAAAGCGGCCGGAATTGATTAATAGAAAGTGTGTGGTCTTTCGTCACAATAACGCTAGACAACATACATACTTAGCCACTCAGCAAAAATTAAGTTTGGCTAGGAGGTGTTGATGCATCCGCCATATAGTTTGGCTAGGAGGTGTTGATGCATCCGCCATATAGTTTGGCTAGGAGGTGTTGATGCATCCGCCATATAGTTTGGCTAGGAGGTGTTGATGCATCCGCCATATAGTTTGGCTAGGAGGTGTTGATGCATCCGCCATATAGTTTGGCTAGGAGGTGTTGATGCATCCGCCATATAGCTCTTATTAAAGACTTATGTATTTTTTTTATACTATATTTTCTCTATGTATTTTTTACTGTTGTTTGGATTTATTTCTATTTATAAACCATGCCTGTAGGTTTGAATGTTTGTCTGGCGTCCACACATAAACTAGTTTTGTTTTTTTTTTTTGGACTGACTAATACTGTTGGCCGCAGATGGCCTTTAAAGCGTTACCGGGGTTTTAAGGAGGCGAGAACCTTGGAGAGTCCTCAAGCCTTAAGGGGCGATTCGCCTCTGGAGGAGTTCTAATCGACAGGCATCACCTCCGGGGGAGGTGTCCCGCTGTCTCTTAGATTCTCCAGGGCACTCGAGCCATGAGGGAGCGACAAACCTGAGGGCGCCTCTAAAGGCTCGGACCTCGGCTCAGGTGAGTCGTATCGTGGAGGAGAGAAGCGCCCAGGTACGTGTCTGTACCTGGTATAGCGCGACGAATGTAGACCGGGTCTTCGCACCCTTGTACGACGGGTGCGGTGTATAGGAAAAGTGTACCTAGTGCGTGATGTGTGTGTGTGCAGGAGCGCGTTTGCACTCGTAATTGGATCGTCCGGATCATGAAGGACATTCCTTGGTCTGCGTCAGCGGGTCGGGGCGTTAGGGTCAGGAGAGTAGTTGGATGCTCTTACAATGAGCGGATTGGAAGCATAAACTAGTAAAATATGAAATGGAATTTAAGCTTCCATTATAGTACACTGCACTTAAAAAATAATAATAATCAAATATTTTTTATAATATACAGGTTAACATCAATACCCTTAGTCCGTCTCGATCGTGATCGTAGACACTGTCAAATTGTATGGCAGCGACAGCAGCTGTGAAGTATAGAAAACAATTCTTTCTACATGCGATTCTCAGCTGAATGCAACTACGATAGAAACTATTTGTCTTCAAACGTAATAACTTTTGGTAGACTAAACGGAATGTAATGAATTAAAAACTAAATACATGGTACGGACTTTAAATGTATTTTCAAACCATAAAACTTTCATTAGTATTTTTGATGCTCTTTCAAACAAACACCAAAAAAAATCTAAAAACGTCAGAAATGTGTTCCGTTACATTGTGTCCATCCCTCAAACTATATTGTTTGCGAATATCTGCTATGTACAGACTAGTGGTATTTTAATTTTTATTATAAGTATAGATTAGAACATTAACACGTAATGGCATACATGATATGAAAGCATACATAGCAAATTGAATGCAAGCTCTAAATAATTCTGAATTAGTTATGTTTGTGAATGTAACAAAAGAGTAGGTAAATAAAACTGAACATCAGATATTAAAATTGTTTATTGGTTACAATGCGTAATAGAAATACACATATAGTTTTAAAAGTTAAATATAAAATGCTATTAAACGTTGATGCAAATGCAAGACTAGCTGATTTATTACAAAAATGTAAAAAAGCGTTACAATTTAAATTATTTGTACTGTGTCACTAACGTCTAGGGATTTTGTGTATAATTTAGGGACTGTATGGTGAGGTTTTAAAAAGATTGGCTTTGGTGAGACATATTTTGGCTTGTTTATTTAACAAAACAAAAATGTTATACAATAACAAACATCAAAAGTACGCACTGCGGCTACGGATAATCACGCTATAAAATGATCCCTTTTCACAATATTCAGTCGTTACAATTGATTCGGCCATCCTTTCTTTCTTCTTGAATAAGAAAAGGACATCTAGCAAGTTGACACTTAGACAATTAGGAACAGTTTTGACTTTAAAATGCTCGTTAAATTAAAGCAAATTTGCTTTTAAGTCGCCATTTTGAAAACGTCAAATTATGTTTGGTTATGTCGTTTTCTTGTCGGATTATGATGGTTGATTACAAAGAATCTAAATTTAATTTTAGTCCAGGCACAACAGAATCGAATTTGCTTTATGTATTACAAATTGTCAAAGTATTTCTGCGGGTGCATATACCCAATTAATTTGACCTTAAATACCACCTCATAAAATATCATAACAGGTACATATTATTTAAATGTAATATTTCAATTAAAATTATTTATAATATAATGACAAAACATAATTAGTTTTCTTGAAGAACTCACAAATGGTCCGAAACGATATCATGCCATATTTCAGTGTATTTCTTTCTTTTCAATCATTACGTATAGGAAAATGGTAGAAAATAATAAGATTTATTCAGTAATCAACCTTAGAGAAGTCATTAATAAGTTGAGATGTAATATTTTATAACATTGCATAACATTTAATCGGAATTTTGTAACTTTTTGTGTAGGAGACTTCCATTTTATCTTCCAAATTACTATACAAAAAAATTATTTGCAACCGATATATGTGGGATCCTGTTGGAAAAATTATTTTTATATTTTAAATCGTGTTGTGAAGCTATTTAACATTAAAAATATATTGAAATAAATAATTTTAAATAATTTATATTTAAATGTCATACTAAGAACTTGTGCTAATCGTTGATGGATCTGTTTTTTAGACATATTTCAAATCTAAATTTAAATTCAGTTACGCTTATTGTCTCATAACGTATAGTATAGCGAATATTAGAACTGTCAAAAAAATGATCAAATAATTTATTTATGTACCACTTCAGTTTTACAAAATGAAATAAATAGCTCAATTATTGTAATTAATTATGTGTTCCGTACCTAGTATCCATAACACACGCTCTTATGATGCTTTATTTGGGATAAATAGTTGTGAGTGAGATAAAAAATAATTATAATTTAATTTTTAGCTCGATAGTAAGCAGAAGAGGCTAGTGCAGCTTGGGATGTACTGCCCTAGCCACCAGCGCCTTACCGGTCTAAAACAAGAGCCTTTCACTCCTCATTTAAAGGAGCCCATGTTAGTACTTTGTACTTTGTACATGAATCATGTAAGTACTTTTGTGTCACGTGATGACAGATGTCCTTTTAGCATTCATTTTTAATTTTCATTTAATTTTTGTGTGTGTGTGTGTGTACTTCACACAAGCTTACTGTTTCACGTGTAATATTTTATCATGTCATTACAATTGAAATAAGAAAATATCTAAGGAAGAACACTTAGATGATCTAAACGTAACACGTCTCCTTAAACTATAAAGTTAAACATTTCGCTCGTTATGGTTGGTCAGTATACCTATTACTGGGTTAGTAACATACCTATAATTACATAAAACTATTGTTACATGTATGAAACGTTGACATTAATCACTACTTAATATTCACGGTCTAAACATCAACTACATTAAAACTATTCAACACAGTGTACAATTAAACTTTGGAAGAGTAAATTAGTTACTGACATTAAATAATGAACTGAGACTTAAGTAGGTGTTAGGTAAATACTAATAAATTGTTACGGTATTCATAATCATTTTAAAACATCAATTACAAAATGTTTTTATTATTGTATTATTAGCTTTCATATATGCCAATATGTAGTGAAAATTTCATAGTTTCATGCTGGGTTTCAATAATTTATCTAAGCATAATTTTTTTTCGAGGCGTTGAGTTTTGACATATTCTTTGCATCAAGTTAGTCACAATTCAACACCTCGTGATCAAAACCATGCATTATTGAAACAAGACATTTATCATTTTGGTTTTTCTAATTAAATTATTATTTTTCAAGACTATGTTATATAACCAATATACCTATTGATTAAATTATGTTAAGATATACATATTGTTGACTATATAAAATATTTAATGCCAAGGATATGAAGTATATCTTTTCTGATTATCGCTTTCAAAACCATTACGTAGTTACATATACCTATTTACTCATATTGGCACATAACATCGCGCTATATTCTTACATTTGAAATAAATAATAAATTTATCAAATTGCTTTTAAACTTTCCGTCAAGAATTAAATATAAGTTTCCAATTGATATAACTGGTTCGTGTCAGTCTCTAAGAAACTAATTATATAATAAATACACAATTAAACGCAAACATGTCATGATATTTATTTAACAGTCTAGTGTAATCAACTAAGCTTTGGGACTACAAATAACTTATAAGTTGGTTCTCTTCTGCTAAGCTTGCAGCGTTTGTGGAAATGGTTGAATTTTAGTAATTTTTATTTTTCGTTCTGCTTGTTCATTAGAACAGTTAATTTTTGGTTTTGTTAGGTTTCTCTATTGGAGGGAAGGAAAGGGGAATTCAAGCCCATACAACCTTGTCAAATGTAGTTCTTTTTTTTATAATGGCTCCGGAATAACAGTGTAACGTATCCAGTATCGTTGTGGAGTTTTGATGAAATGGAATTTAAATGATAACGATGGAATACCACGAAAATGAGATTGAAATGATAATAAATAATACTTCTGTATAAAGTTCTATATTAGGTGCATATCCACGTTTCACTGATAAGTTAATGACTATTTTTATGATTTTGCGTACATAATCATCATCTATTAATCACGCGAGTCCTTATTTCGCAAAAGTAGACCTATTTGGCACCAAAGCCAAACAGGTCTTCAATGGTCTGAAGTACAAGTTTATTTTGGAAAAGGGATCTTTTACCAAAAATAGTTTGAGAATCCCTGATCTAGTCAATAAATGGTTTGATTTATTCTTAAATGCTCATATGTTAATCCTTTTCGATTTTCGTCGTAAAGATGGACAACGATGGATACATGATGAACCAACTTCTTCATTGTTAATATTAAAAATATTATTAAAGTATTATCAGAAAAGGTTTAAAATGTAATCCGTAAAAAATAATTCTAATATAAAAAAAATTAAAATATTACTTGGATTCTTTTACACAAAAAGCAAAAATAATATATGGGATTTCTATAATAAAAATAACATGTCCACAATTTTAAATTAAAACATTTCCACAAGCGGTCTGTCTCTTATCTGTATAGAGGTATAGATGCGAAGCTTTATCCGGTAGCAACCGGTTTGTTCCAGATCATATCCGTTTCAGATCCGCTCTTACCAGAGTCCAGACGATTTCCCGCCAGGGGGGTTCCTGACGCGGACAGATGTCTTCGTGTCTATACCCTCAACTTCTTCTGCAAGTATGAAAAATGTTTATATTACCAATTATCTACATGCTTTTAAAGTATGTTTATGTGTATTGTACTGTATTATAATATTTAACTTAAATAATTGTGTAACAGTATTGAAACTGAGCAACTTTCGCCAATAATGGGTCAGTCAAACTTTGTTATCTTGAACTCCGCTGTGCTTGGGAAGTTAAGTTAAGAGGCGGTTCTCAAAATACAATCCAGCTATCTATCGTGGCCAGGTCCCAATAAAAATCAGCATTACAACGGTATAATTATATCGTGGCAACAACAAAATAACAAAGTTCAATATTGCGTAAATAAAAAATATATTAATTTCGCACCCCTCTCCAACATACTAAAGTAAACTCACAAAAGTAAACGATGTGACAAAACTTGTTTGAATTATAATTTAGTAAAAAAAGATCCTATAAAAATTCTTCTAATCCAGTTATGAATTAATTATCTTAGCAATCTATTGAAATTACTTTCATGCATATAGCTGGAGAAACTAAAGATATGCTGCAAACGCATCATTTTTAATAATTAAAGTGTCATACATAATCCTATAAATTATATTCACCATATAGAAAATTTTTAGTCAAAACCGAGAACTATATACTTTAATTTGACATGAATTGTGTGATGGATTGAGTACGCTTTTTTAAAACCAACTCGTATTGAGAGAACCACGTATTCCACGTGTACCAACAGCCGGTAATATTGGCAAAACAATGGTTACTATTCCGTTTGCACAAACTAGATCAAACTTAACTAAAATTAGCTTAAGTGCTGTCAAATCGCGATATCTATTCTGTAACGCAATAAAATGTTAAAGTTATTTTAGTTACTCAATTTAGCTTAACCCTATTGGGTTGCACAAGGTTTATATAAAAATATGCTTAAAATATGAAGTGTCAAGTAAATTTTAGACCACATATAAATAGGTGTGGATTAAAATTAATCCGAATTAAACACTTTTTTCTCCAGATAAGCGCGACTTATCTCGATTAAGATTTCCTTTTATCGAACAACATTGTAACCTTATAAGGTGTGTGATGTGATCAAATATATCTAAAAGTATTTTTTCAAAAAGGTCATTCTAATCCATTCGTTTTTTGTTTTCATGAATTTATTAGACATACGTGACAACAGAATAGCGAAGGACTAAAACTAAATCTCTAATTTCAAGATTTTTTAGGTAAGTTTAGTGAGTGGTAAAACAGAATCGCAATTTTGCAGTTTCAACAGAAAAAACCTCTCGAAACGTATTACAAAATACATAGAATTAAAGAAAAAAACGAATTTAAAATACGAGTACATTAAGCCAAATATCTTTGTAATGAGCCACCTGTCGCCAGGCGAACAACTTACTGCTTATAGAGAAGGTAGAGTTCTGCAGGTCTCGTTGTCCGGGCTCCCGCATCTTGCGGCCCGTGGGGGTGCTGCAGCCTGACGCCGACAGAGCCTCTAGCTGCTTCTGCACTAGTACTAGGTCTGATAATCAAATATTATGATAAGTAAAGATTATTATAAAAAAAACAAGACTATGGATGGTTTCTGAATCCATGGGCCGTTTTTGGGTTCCAGTTTTAATAATAATCATTAAAAAAAAAGGACATACACACACAGTTCTTGGTAAATGAATACAATAATCAAATTAAACTCTGCCTAAGTAAGTTTTTATATGACCATTAAATATGTTTACAAATTCTTAATAGCACTACCCGTTTCATATTTCATAGTGAAAGTGAAGCAATGTAGCGTAGCGATGTCATTAAATGGGCACCGGAGGGGTTAACATTGTTGTTGACAACATTAAATATGTTTATAATATTTCCATTTAAAAACCATTATTTTGAATGAGTCGTTAACGTATTAACAATTAACTAATCGAATTAAACAATTAATTTATATTAATATTGAACATTACGTATTATGACGTGTTTCGGCTCAGTGTTTACATTATAATATTTTTCACTGTTCAACCATTTCTCGGTTACTCGATATCAATTTTTCTGTATTCTTTTATTAATTACTAACTACCGCCCGCGGCTTCGCTTCGGTCTGTCACAAATGTTATATAGCCTATAACCTTCCCCCATTAATGGACTATCCAACACGAAATGAATTTCTCAATCCCAACCAGCAGTTATACAGATTACCGCCTAGAACCTCACAAAATTTACCTCTTTATAATATTAATATATATAAATATAAAATTATGCCATAGATGATAATAAAAGATTTATGCACATAAATTTTTAAACATAATAATACTTTGCGTAATTTTCACAGAACAATATAAACGACGCCAACGCTAGTGAGATAAGATAAAATAATTATAATTCCCAAAAACATGTGCCTACGTCATTAATGCAGTTCTTATTATTTATGTCTGTTAAAATGACAGCCCTGTGAGTGTATTATGAAGTCTTCATTCCTTTCAGTTCATGATCGCTATGGTATTGATAATGAAGTTTATTGTACAGAAAAACTAGATGAAACCCTAACTAAACTGAAATGAAATAAGAGTTCATAATACTTCCCTGGTATAAAAATGTGACTAAGTCTCTTTTCTGCAGCTCTTAAAGGTTTTTATGCCTGAAGCAAAAATTTGTAGCCATCACTAGAAATAAGTAATTCTCTCCTAAATTTGTAGCTATCCAGACTGTTATTCACTCCTAAAAGTTTCATTCAATTCTAAAGCGATGCAACGCCGGATTTTGATAACCACGTGGAATTTCGCAATTTTTTTTTTGCATAACTTCATAGAATTTTTCCCGTTGAAATTCAAAAAGTCATAAATAACAGTGGAGAACTGACTAAATCAATATAAATTATGATGCAGATATCGTGTCGTTATTCTTACAAAGTCCATGACATCTTTTCACTGCAATTATACGGGATTAACTTGTTCAATTTTAAACCTCGAAGAATTACATCATACAAAAAAATTCCGCATTGATGTATGGCGATGGATATTTACTTTAGAACATTTATGTTTGTCTTTTTCATTAATAAATTATTGACATATATTTCCTCCAGATAACTGGACCGATTTAGTATTAAATAAAAGCTTGGCTATGTTGCTTTAGCAACTTTTTTTAAATGCCGTCTCTTTTTATTTTGTATATTATTAGGCATAAATAATAGTATATCCCACACTTAATTGCTCTGTGATATGTTCTAAAACCGTATACCTTTATTGGGTAGTCCAGCCATGTACGGCAAATAAAAGGTTTGTTACTAAACACAAAATGAACATTAATAAGCATATTATTGGTTATTTTTTTTCTCTTCTATCGGTATTATAGTAGTAGTAGTTATCTAATTGCGCATCATAAAACATTATATCGAATTATACTGTAGGCCTATGATCGGAGTATGTCTGAAAGACCGTATCAGACATGATATGATCAGACAGAGATCTTAAATCACCGACATAGCCCATCGAAATTTCAAATTGAAGTGGCAGTGGGCTGGTCGTGGTAGCCGTAGAGCTGACGACCATTGTAGTCGTCAAGTACTTGAGTGGAGACCGCGACTCAGGAAACGTAGTGTGACCAAGATGGGATGACGATAATAATAAGCATTTAAAATATGACAATGAATGTATTACTACTTATAGTCAGTAGTAATACAGTCATTGTCATCAGCATGGAATCAAATAATTAATAAATGTAAACCGCGAAGTTGGCCCTCAAAAACAAACCCCGATTCTGTGACTGTGTGTCGAAGTGACTTCATCAGCAGTTTGATAATTGATGTGAGGGTAGCTGTAGATGTTCAAAGTCGCCTTGACAGACGACGCTGGCGCCACCAGCGCAATGCATGTTTGCAATACAGCCTAAACGCCAAGCTGTAAATACTACATAATAAAATGTCGCGTTTGCGTCCCGTCTCTCTTGTATAAAGTTGTGATGGAAGGTGTGAATGAAACCTGGAATTTTAATTGATACGTCGTAAAAATATAACGAAGCATACAGCGTGCAGCGCAGTATCGATCGATCGCCTCGTAAGAAGCGTCTCTACTTGTAGACAGTAGGCAGCGTGTCGGTCGTGTACTAGTACCATAAAGATAAATTATAAGCATCGAACGTACCGCCAGGGGTTCCGTTCCCGTTGGAGAAGTTAGAGGTGACGGGGGGCGAGTCCACCGAGCGCGGCGTCAGCTGGGCCTCTGCCCCGAACACGTGCGGGGAGTTCGCCGGCGTCTTCAGGAACTTGCCGAACCCTGTCACAACAACACAATTTCACGCAATGTTCATCATCATCAACAGACTATAAACATGCCGCCGCTGGGCAAGAACCATAGCGCCTATTTTATTGTAAAAGCAAGGCGAGAACTTAAATATTTATTGCAAAGAAATTCACAATTATTGAAATCCACTTCTAAGGTAATAATCGTAGCCAAGAAGATATTGTTATCATGAAAATATTATTTCTATCTTTTTTAATGTCGCCAATGTGATACTGGATCACAACAATTAAAATGTTTGGATTTTATAATATTTTATTTAATTATTTAAATAAACATTGTTTCAAGAGCATTTTTATACATACAGAATATAATAGAATTACCTAGACAAGCCAACTAATGAAACATATTATAAACATTATAATTTTTTGTTCAGATTGTTCTGAACATAGTTGGGAGCGTGGTGGTGTTACGGTACGATGCGGATTGGTGGGTCAAAGTGGTTGCCGTAACAACCGGGACCAGCGGCTAAACATAAACTTTCTGCAGCACAGCGGATCTCGAGATCAATTTTGGTTGACACATCCTGGTTCATCCAGCAACTTACTCTATGGCGTACGTTCTTGTTTATGTAACCGAATAGATGTTGATATAACAAAGTTAGGTTCAGTAGGTTTTAGGAGTGTGCAGTTACAATTACTTTCATCCATTTGCAAGATTTCCATTATTTATAATTTTCACATCATAATCATTTATGTTGTTACGAACTCTATTGCGCGTTATAGATAGTTATAAATAATAATTTTTAATTGATTTTCTTGTTTTTTTTAGACAGATTACCTTCAATGAAATAGAAACCAGATTTCTTTAAATTTACTCATGTATTTGATTTCTTGGTGAGAAATAAGGGATAGTTTGTGCACCATGTTCTTTGCCTGAAGTGTGACAATTATTTGATAAAACAGTTACATACCTTCAGCCACCCTCAAATCACCGTCGTCGAGACAAACGCGTCCATTGACGATGACATATTGCGGACTGCCCACAACATGTTGACCCTGAGATCATTTGAGATTTAATAAAAATAATATTAAAAAATATATATTCCGGGTTGTTCAGAAATTTTAAATAATATTTGAAGGTGTTGATACACGTGGAAAACGTAGATGTGACCAACCTAGATGGGGAGTTTACAGACGTGTCATATCATAAAAAATCTTTTATTTTTTGTATGATCATGCATCGTGTATACATAAAGTTATTTTCAATTGATTCTTAAGATATATACAGTCCGATCGAAGGCCAGTACCTGCCTACCTATTTCATGATTGACGACAGATATTGCGCTTACGATAATACTATCGAAAATGAACTTATTAATATACTTAATAAGTTCGTTTTTTGTGTGAATAAGCTAAAATCACTTAAGCGAATCTTTCGTCGAGTTTTCTAACATGTTCGGGTCCTAATATGACACAATGCGATTGCGATCATAAGATTCAGCTTGTAGCAACGACTTATTTTGAAGGCAGACAATAATATATTTGTTTCATTTGCACAATTTTAAATCAATCAACTTTACCGGAATTTACTCGTACGACTCGCTCAGTTCAAACTAAATAAGTACCAATACAAAGAATTAAAGAAATCCACTTTTTTTAAAAGATTTACATAAACAACGTTATTATAACATTTACAGTTGTTACTAAATACTAACATCGCACCAACTGACTTCATTTATATCATAAGAATATTCTTTGTCGCTTAGTCGGCGTCGGAGTCTACGTGGACTGCGATAAAGTTATTTTATTTATTTATTTTAACAATTAATATATATTATATATATATTTATTATTATAATATATATTTTGCCCAAATTATTCATCATATATAATGCTCATATACGTCCCTACCGAGGGGCTCGAGCCTACCCTAAATTAGGCCTTAGTCAACTTCGCTGGCCAAGTGCAGGTTGGACTACATCACGCACAACCCTAGAATTTCTTTTCCGGTGTTTGCCGATTTCCTAACGATGTTTTCCTTCACCGTGAAAGCGCCAAATAAATGTACATATAAAATTTGAAAACACACTGGTCCGTGGTGGGGTTCGAACTGCTACGACCCGCATGGAAGATAATGACGGTACGCACTAAGCCACCGATGTTGGGCAAATAATTACTAATAATTATTAACAATGCTTTTGTATGGATCATGTGCTATATTAAGCTATCTATTCATTGCCCTGCTTATAATACTAAATATTCAATAACTATGTGGCGAGTCTAGCATGGTCTATGTCAACATGGGACATGTCCTACGAGAGTCAGTTATAAAATCGGCAAACAATAGGTCGCGTGTATTCACCTCAAAGATGTTGAAGTCTACAGCATGCCTGTGCGTAGCAGCCGTGATGGTCCGCTCGAGCCTCGGGTCCCAAACCACCACGTCAGCGTCAGAGCCCGCCGCCACGCGACCCTTCTGCGGCCACAGATTGAAGATACGAGCGGCGTTGGAGCTGGTCACATTCACGAAGCGGCAGGGGTTCATTAAACCTGCACAATTCATATTGAATGATACTCAATCAATACTGTTAATTAAAAATTGTCAATAAATTATTAATTAATGCTGCTAATATGCTGAATGGAAATGTTAATTTCCATTTCCAGTAGCAGTTTACTTCGCAATGGTGATAAATTAATTCACAAGGACAGATTTTAATGGCCGCCGGTGTAAGGTCTAATGTCCAATAGATTTTTCCATTGCTGGCTTTATGTGATATGACAGCGGGTCAGTAATGCATACCAATATTTTTGTGTGAAGTTCGTCTTGACGAGCAACAAGTTTGATTTTTTAAATTCCTAATAAATAAGCTAGGTCTCTGGAAGATTGATATGATCCAGCTTAATTTTATGATATTGAAATGGAACGTTCACATTCAATTTCAATAAAATAAATAAGGAAACCCAAAAATGTGGACATGTAAAAATTTTGGCTTTTCGCATTTATTAGAAGATATGTTTCCTAGCTATGACTCTGAATTTGTTGGTCATATATATTTTCAAAATATTTCTAGATAAATATTTATTTATTTATAAGCATCACCAACATAAAGCATTCCAAAACAAGAAGAAACAAACAAAGATTGGATTGCTTAGATCTACCTGCACTTACAATTATAGGTAATCACAGCATGCGTTAGATATATTGACAATACTGTCTACACAAATGAAAATGTAATGAAAAACTATTACATGACTCTGAAGGAATTATAGAAATTAAAGTACTTTACATTTAATTATTTGCATAAATTTACGTAGGTAGCAGGGATGTCAAGATCTGGTAACTCCTTAACCATATCTTTGGTCAGACGGATAACCGGTGAACTGCGGCCCAATCTTGTTCTGTCGTATTTATTTTGAATTAGTCAGCAGGGGTATCTTGGTATTCTAACGTTATAACCGTCATGAATAACTTATAACGATAATTAATGAAGAAAGGACTGTCAATTTGATTGTTAAATAAAATAAATAACAACAAAACATATCAAATTCGTTCTCGTAATTTGCGTTTAACGTCACATTCAAATTAGCGTTTTCTATGAAACGTTTTTGGGCGACAATATTCATTGCAAATATACAGTTGCTTCTTCAATATTTCTTTGCAGACATTGATTATTAATTTATACAATAAAAAAATTTGTCAATTATAACGAAAGGTTGCCAACTGTTACGGGAATACGCGTCGCTGGCAACAGTTATTATAAAATAAAGTTCGAGATATAAACTCTACCAGTGTTAACCCCTTTCTGCCACAGAATAGCCATGCGGTCTTCCACTCCGTTTACACCATTAGGGATCTTGGCGAAGTTATCCTTGCCTATCTCCTTGTCTTTCTCATGGAAGGTGCAGTTGTCACTCCCGATCAGTTGGAGACGGTCGCTGGAACAATAAAAGATGTGTTATTTATTACGGGCAAAGTATGTCTTGTTTAAAAACAACGAACTTATGTTAAATGATGCAACTCAATGCATATAGACTATAGGCAATTTTTAAATATGGTATTAAAAGGAAACACAATAGACAGGAGAATTGATAGATAGTTATTAAATAGGTAGGTGTTATATCTATTACTTATTAATATGTCGCACTATACCCGAATAACCGCACTGACGAGCGCGATAAGTATGCTATATCGACGATTCGATGTCCCCTGTTTCCTTTTTCAAACTGGCCTTATTTAATGTCTTTTTTCATAAAAAAATCTTTCGCTGCGTTCCTACGTTTCGCTCCTTTTTAAATTATCCCCTCAAATTTGACACTGAGACACAGCAGATTATCTGGAACTATTTTTAGGTCTTCGTACTCAATTTATAACTATATTATGAAAAAAGGAAAACACAAAGTTATATTATGGTTGGTATAGAAGCTTTCGAGCATAGATATTGCTCTAGTGTCATTATCCAGAAAGAAAAAATGCTCTATTTCTTAGTTTTATTATTAACGAAGGATAGGTAAAAGAGTTTACATATACCCATTCAGTTTGACGACTTGGTTTTTGTTTTGCTTCATCATGCACTCTATGGCATAATAAACTTCATTTATTTGATATCAAGACGAAGGCCTTATATGAATATACTTATTACGCAACCAGTTAAATAACGAATTCACGCACTGAGGCGACCTGAGATACACCAAGTCGATGGACCTAGTAGACGAAAGAGTCAAGCACAAATTTCGAACGATAACTTAGTTACCTTTTAGGCACTTCGGGAACACGGACGCATAAATCTCAAACCACACTACTGTAAAACCATTCATTTCAACGTGGTCTTTGGGGCTTAAGTGAAACTTGACACTTCAGAACAATTATTTATTAATCCTCAAATATTCACAGTGAAACCGATACCAAATAACACAAGAAACCCTCCAATATTCCTAGTTCGAAGACCCAGCAACGGGTGAGACCGTTTCCCACTGCCCAGATGACAATTTTGTAACAGTTTTAAAATTTAATCAAATATGTAATTAATTCTTCTAAAATTAAAATTAACACTAATATGCATATTCCAAATTAACCCAACAACCGCTTCAATGAATAAGTAGCAGCAAAGAAGGGGCGCAAGAAACTCTCTCTATTTGTAATATTTAAAAATTACCGATAATGACCCGATGTGTTTTGCCGCCAAAACTAATTCGTCGAGGCAGTGGTAAGGTTAATTGGGAATATGCTTCAATATACATATTCCCAATATTAATGTGTTAGTTTTAATTTGATAATAATTAATTTCATACTTAATAAAAATTACAACTGGGACATTTTGCAAATACCCGGTAAAATAACCACTAAATGTATCACAATTACTAGTGTCACACCTTCAATTATATTTATATATTTATCTCATACATGTTCGCTGTTATGACGATTTAAAATAACTTAGTAACTGAGTCTAATTAAATTAAGATATTCTGACTTTGACTTTGACTACAATTATTCCAAGCATGTTTAAATAACAATTTATAGGGTACTTATTTAGGTAAGCAGTTTAACCTTATTAAATACTGACCAAAACGGCAGGCTTAATTTTAAAAGTCAAAGTCATAATATCTTTATTTAAATATAGATATAACTTTCTTCGCATATGGACTCCTGCTACTCACCATCAGGTGGTATTGTCGTGCTTTCGTGTCGTGTCATTTGTCATGCTTTTTGTAGAGTATTAATGAAATAACTTTATTTAATATAAGTACCGATTGTGGGTAGGTTGAAGAACTATATAGAATCTTCATCTTACCCACAATTGGCACCAATGTAATAGGATAAGTAACTATCATTCATAAATCAGTTGCTATAAACACAGTCAGCGTTATCCAAGTAGGTACATTATAACTTTTATAATAGATAAAACCATTTTTTCTATTTTTTCTCCTTCAGAAAATGGCTTTCATTCTGTTTTGGCGTTTGTAAAACACTTTATTATACAAGAGCAGCAATAAAGGGCACACCCAGGCGTACTGTCATCAATCCTAAAATAATGTGTGTGTATTTATTTGAGTGTCACTTACTCAGCCAGGGCTTCGACCATGGCCTGCGGGGTGGAGGGGTCTGGCCGCAGCGGCGGAGACAGCACGTGCGCCGCCGCGTGACGGAAACACGCGTTCCTGTAGTGGGTACCTGACAATCATACAAATTTAAAACTTCAATATGATACATCATTTTTTATTACATTTAGAGTTAATATACGTGGGCCCCAAATAAAACATTCGACTACAATAATAATCATTACTAATTACAACATTATAAAATTAGATGATTATTGGTAGCAATAATTTATTCAACATCATGAAAAAAATTTAAACTAACTCATGATGTATGCCCTGGTGTAAGCGATACATTTGCCTATGGCTGCTCACAGTGCCACATACATTCCAATACATTACAAGTCACGACTAAAATATGTATTTATTTAAACTTAAAAACATGTATAGATACAAACATATTTAATCGCCTGTGTTTTTTTTTATCTAGTGGCTCAGACTACTTCAGATCTGGAGGTCTGGGGTTCAATTCACAGAGGGGGCAAAAAATTTTGCTCAGTTTTGTTCGTGGTAGGGATTTTCTAAGTCCACCTGGCTAACTACCACAATCTTACCTAAGTCTGCCGACAGGAATATGTAAAATATAGTTTAAGTTTAACTTGAGTTAAACTTCCATTCCATTCTTTACCATTGTTAAATTTTAAAAAACATCTAATAGCCAATATTTTTTATAAATCAATTGAGCGTCAGGAATATGTTAAATGGTGGACGGAGTTTATAGATATCTACTTATTTATGTGGAATGATAGAGAGCGTATCCGAACAATATATGACTGAGTTATTAAAGTGTTGATCCGAACGCACGGAAAAAAGATAAGTACGAGAGACAGAGAGAACGACGGCGGTGTGAAATATGAAAGAAGACAGACGACTAGTGATAAAAGCTTAAAATAAACATTTTCGAAACGATTTTCCCGTTTTACTTTTTTATTCCGATTACACATTTATATCATTTGAGTTGACATAGTTGGCTTTTTAATTTATTCAGAAATAACCAAGAGACACTTCTGTCTGTTTGATCTATATATCTGAGCCATCTGGTAATCCTAGACTAGCGAAACAAATTTTCAAACAGTTATTCATTAGGTAATGTTTTCTCAGAGAAGAACAGAAGACGGTTTTTTTTAAAGTAATTTAATAAAATCTTATTATATTAGGTCGGGGGAAAAGTCTTTTCGCAAATTGTATGTGTAAACTTGAAATAAATTTCATGACATTAAAAAGTTGACATTTCACAAAAAGAATTTAAATTAAGAAAATTTTCTATCCCACTATTTTTCATTTGGTTTTTATTCTGTCAAAATGAGCGAATCGAATAAAGAAATTAGAAACATTTTAAAATTTTATTACAAAAACTGAAAAAATGCAAAGCAAGCCACGAAAAACATTTGTGACCTTTATGGACCCAATACAGTGTCAGTAAGAGTAGCACAAATTTGGTTAGGCGTTTTCAATCCGGGAATTTTGATGTCAATAATGCACCTTACTCTGGTCGCCCTGTTACGGATAAAATGGATACTATTTTTGAAAAAGTGGAGCAATATCGGCATATCAGCAGTTACGACATAGCTGGGAATTGACCACAAAACTGTTTTGACCCATTTGAAAAAATCTGGGTACACAAAAAGCTCGTTATTTGGGTGCCAAACGAGCTCACTGAAAGAAACCTAATGAACCGTATACTGATTTTCGATTCTTCATTGAGATGTAATGAAACCGTACCGTTTTTGAAGAGATTTGATCACGTATGACAAGAACGTGCGAAAAAGGTCGTAGTCAAAGGTCGGCTAGGCTTCACATACTTTTAAAAAACCTGGATTAACTCGCAATAAGGTGATGCTGTGTCTATGGTGGGATTGAAAGGGCATTGTTCATTATAAGCTTTTACCGCCGGACAGAACCATCGATTCGGATCTCTACTGTAAACAACTGATGAGATTAAAGCAAGAAGCTGAGAGAAAGCGGCTGGAATTGATTAATAGAAAGAGTGTGGTCTTTCATCACGATAGCGCTAGAGCATATACATATTTAACCACTTAGCAAAAATTAAGAGAGTTTGGGAGGTGTTAATGCATCCGCCATATAGCCCTGACCTTGCACCTTCAGATTTCCACCTGTTTCGGTCTCTTCAGAATTTATTAGGAAGTGTCAGGTTAACATCAATAGAGGACTGCCAAAACTACTTGTTGAGTAGAGAAGTTAGTTGTATGTCAGAAAATCCACGAATAAAATGGCACATATATACTGTAATTAAATGTAAATTAACTTTGAAAAAAAGTCTTGAATTTTCATATAAAAAACGAAGAAACTTTTCCCCCGACCTAAGTACTATTATGTACATATACTACCTATTTCATTATTATCTTACTTTTATTTATTGATTCACTTCTAAATTCTTTATTTTTAAATCTCGCGACAAGCTTTAATTTCAGATAAAATGTGTAACGTAATAAATTTGAAGGTTTGATTAAATTCAAAGATTATTTTTCATCATTTCTTTAAAGATAAGATTTGTTTTTATTTCGAATATATTTTTGGATGACGGTTTACTCGAATTTATTCCAGCATTATTTACATTCATTTGATACACAATTTATGAATGTGCTAAGACTATTATACCGTCATGGACGGTCTGACATATTGGATTTAGAGTTTAGAAAATCTTTTCATTTGATATCCATATAATGAGTGTGTAAAAAAAACTAACCCGTTATCTTGGGCTGTTCCCCAATTGGTTGAAGGTTTGGTTAAAAAATATTATAAATTTTATAAAATAAAAATAAATAATATACCATACGTGTTTGATGTAACTGGTATATTTTTTATTATCATTTTATAAAATTTATATTGCTAAAACTGCTCTATCGCAGTTAGCTTTATATATACGCTCTCAATGACAGCTCATGAAGCACAGATAATCAAAAAGTGTTGACATACGGCTTCGTTACTTTATCAACCATGCATTGTCATCCAAATCTGTATGCAAAACTTCAACTTATTTTATCAAAACTCGTCAATGTATACCAACCATCAGTGCCCACAGTAGCTGCTAGGGTCTCTCCGTAGAGTGGTTGCTTCTGTCTCGAGCGAGCATTCTCCAATGCTTCTACTGCGCTCTTAGACATCATGTGTACTATATACAGCGGGGAATCAGCCTGAGAAATAATAAATAAATAAGAAATAATTAAAAGTTTAATACGTCATCATTTACGACCTATTGTACACTCGTCTACTGCTGGTCAAAGGTCTCCCCTAATGCACCATACTTCTCCCTTTCCTCATGCTCTCAATCGACAGCCTACGAATATCGTCATCCCATCTTGTCCACACTACTTTTCCCGAGTCCCTCTTGAAGTTGTTTCTGCCTAGTTTGAGCGCTTGTCCTAGGTACATATATTCCTGCACAACTTCGAGAGGTACTCCATTTGATACACAAGAGTATAAATATTGTATAACAAAAATAACTAGACACAAACAGATAAACACTTATAGATTTTCAGAAGTAATACGTTTATAGGAATCCGAAAAAAGATTTGATAACCATCGGGGTTTGTGGTATATTAAATTATTAATTTCATACAGCGCCATCTAGCGAATATCAAAAGGATTATTTAGATGAGATACATGTCAAAAGTTTAAGACGATTTTCGGAAAATGGCGACTTTGGTATAATGTAAACATAATGCAATGTGTCCATTGGAGCGTAACCGAAGCGTAGTAGTGTCAAAAATCTATTAGATTATATAAAAAAACATTTATTTATTTATTTTTGACAATGATTACGACACCGACGACAGCTGG
Organism: Acentria ephemerella; assembly: GCA_943193645.1. Classification (NCBI taxonomy): domain Eukaryota; kingdom Metazoa; phylum Arthropoda; class Insecta; order Lepidoptera; family Crambidae; genus Acentria; species Acentria ephemerella. The sequence goes on along the minus strand of OW971899.1, from coordinate 4,819,513 downwards.
ATGGTTTCGATAATAAATTAGAGAGAAATTATCTAAAGAGTTTCAAATCTATTGGCGTATTTACACGACAGGAAGTTACAACAGACAAGTGATAAGTAGCTATACTACTTATTTACTTTAGAAATCCCCGCCACTACTCAGAATAATAATAAAAAATAGTAAATAATTTGATAAAAATCATAAAGTATTATTATTTATAATAAAAATGTGCTAAGTTTAAATTGAATTTTTGTTGACTTTCCTTTGTGGAGTTAAGTTAGTTATCCACACCATAGGGTATTTTACATTTTCGAACATATAAGTCAATACATGAATACACGATATGGCAGGTGTTCATAGGCAGGACCCTAATTCAACAATCCTTAAAAATTTGTTACCAATCGATATATATTGTATTGTAATTGTCTATGGATTTATTATACAGTTATTGTTTAGTTGTACGATTCTACAAGTTAAAGTATACGCCTGTAGTTGTCTTGAATTTACAATAATGTGTTCAATAATGAGGTTTTCCCATTATTATCTTCTCGCCCTAGGATTATCTTCTCGTTTTTCATAATATTGCATAAAATGTATGTTATTTTTTTTTAATTTGCATAAGTGTGTATGTAGATGATCCGCTGTTCCTGACCTGGTTGGCGATAACACAGGCGCGGTTGACCGCCTCGGCCTCCACCTCCTCGTTGCGAGCTAGCTCATGACCCTCAGGACCTGTTACGCCCCTCGACAGCAGCTTCTCCGTGTTCCTCGCGATTATGCTACCATTTTCTGCGTGTACCTTTGCAACAAATAATATTTTTAGAATAAATAAAAAAAGACGTTTTTTGTCAAATATTTTTAATTCTTCATGGCCCTAAAGAAGTGGTTAGATAACTTCCACCTGCGGCAGACTTAGGCAAGATGGCGGTATCTATCCAGGGGGACTTATGCCGGGTTTCCAAACTCTATCTAGATAGAATAAGAGATAATTATTCGTAGTTAAATTTACATCACGCGACACTCCAGTCTTAATAGTTCTGTCTGTATTTTTACAGTTGTACAGAACTGTACATCATCGTACGTTTAGTGTGTCATTTTACATAATATTCCATATATTACAACGACATGCTGCATGCACTGCGTTGCGCTGTGCTGTATGCTGCGCTGCATGCGGTGTGACCCGCGCTTGATTAGTACTAAAATGGGCTACAAGATAGTTCTATTTTCTATGCATTAAAACAGCCGGTGTTACTTTGTCGTCGTCTGCGCCGTTTAGGCAGTGATTGAATCTTACCTGAGGCAACGCTTTCAGCTCGCTACAAGTCTCCATAGCGCAATAGAGGTCATAATCGTCTAGCATCCACGCATCTTTGTAAGCCATGAACATCTTAAAAGAGTTTACTCCGTACTGCTCCGACACGAGCTGCTCCATTTCTTTCTTCACGGATGGAGACCACCACGTCACTCCAACGTGTAAGGCATAGTCGCAGCATACCTGTAATTTATTGAAAGAAATATCTTTATTTTGTGTGATAGCTGTGGTAATACAGTATTGAAATTGAAGATGGGTCAGTAAGAGGGTTCTATTGTTCCTATGACTACAGAGAGCAGGTAGCTTTTGGGTTGAAGTCACGCCGATATATTTTTTTTTTAGTTTTTCAATCGGTATACCAATAAAACGGTATACCGATTGAAAAACTAAACAGATCGGCTTGATCAGCCAGAAAAAGGTGATTTATGGTTAGGTAAGGTTAGCAACAAAAGTTTGCTAATAGTAAAACGTCTTTACTTAATTAATGCTGATTATTACCATCGGATGGCAAGCCTTCTAATTTATACTTTAGTTGACCATAGTTATAAGTTATAGTATTTGATGTGGTGCTGTGGTGTTTTATTGCTCGCTATACATTTTAAAAGAAAAATTAATTGAAACAGAGCAATAATTTTGACTTAAGCATACTCATTAGAATATATACTACCATTACAATAATCATATAAAAAATATAAACACAATGTGTATAGAAAATTCGTTACTTCCCAACCGATTTTTTGCCGCTTGGAATTTGATAACGACCCTAGTAGGACGAGTGCCAACAGTATTGCAATCTTTAAGTTGAATTTTCATCGATCAAGATGCGGTTTCCTAAATAAGAAATATGATTTGTGTATTCTTGTAAAATTATTACGAAATTTGTCAGACACATCAACTAAAAAGCTGTCCAATCCTTCCTTGTATCCTTTCCTTGTTAAACGGTCGTACTGAGAGATCAAAACTTGTAATATAAACTTATAAATAATTCTGTGGATACTCCTTGTCTTTTGAATTATATATACTTATATATGAATAATATAAATGTCCCCGGACAACTTGTCCTTCTGCCAACCTATTTTTGTACATTTGATTAAGACAAATTATATGACGAATACTTTTTTTATTTAGTTAGAGCATGTTATAATTATAATATGAAATATAATAGTATATACATTTTTAATTCAAATATACACTCTTTTAAAGAAAATATTCTACATAAAATTTAATTTATCCTCTTTGACATTGTATGCTATCATTTTAAATTTTTTGGTTTTAATTTATTTTGATTGAATTTTATTTAAATTAAAATATATACATACATATAATCCGTGTAATTTCTTTAAATATCTGTTTTAAATATGATATTTCTTAATGTTATAACTGTGGAAACTCTGCTGATTCATATATTAATTTTATATTAAAATTGTATGTTTCCCAAAGAATAAATAAATAACATATTTTTAATTACGCTTTATATTTTAAGAACTTAATAAAACATATTAATGTTATTGATAAGTACCTTGCCATCAGCTTTCTGTCTCCAATTGGCGTATGCTTCTAGAAGAGACTGGCCCTTCTGAGGTAGAACGAAGTCAACTGGAAACAAGAAAATAAACTTCATAGCGACATTTAGAGTATTAATAAAATTTGTTGTAGCTTTTTGCGTAGAATTTTGGAGACCAAAATTCTTCTTTTTGGTAAGGAGCAGAAAGGACAGAAATGGTGGTAAGTCCTCCTTCAGTCTCAACCTGTCGGTCACGCGTCTGCGCTAAAAGCGGCTCCCCATTGGTTAGCTTTGCTATAGCGTGATGATCAGCCAATCGGGAAGCAATACAATGATGTGATATGTGATGTTCGGTGTTCGGATATCTATAAGGGTTTAATTCTCAATAAAATTAAATACTAATAACACCTATTATCTAGCTCAAACTAAGCACCATATTGTTTTATAATATACATACTAAAAATGGATAGGAAACTCGTAAAGCTAAGAATAACAGTGCGTCTTACAATAGCGGTATTGAAGACACATGCGAACTGTAAAAATCGTCTGCAACATCGCTTTCCTTTTTCTGTATCTTTAATGTATTCATTTTGCTTTGAGACAAAATGTAAACAAACCATAAAAAAGTAATTTAAAGTGTCAGTTCTTCACCACGAAAACATCATATGAAATAAAATAAATTTATATTTCTTTTTAATTGTAAATTGTATTTTTTATTTTTTCTTGTAAATAAATAATTGAAATGAATTTCGCAACTATGATTTTTTTCTACATGCTAAGCAAAGATGTTAACCTCTTAGCACAAGCATTCCTTTACGAATCTGATACTGGCTTTAAATCATAATAGAAAGCCATCTAAAGTTGAAAGAACAATTACTTACTGATAGTAGTGGTGCCACCCGCGACTGCAGCTCTGGTGCCCTTGTAGAAGTCGTCGGCAGACTTTGCCCCCATCATCTCCAGCTCAAAGTGGGTATGGGGATCGATCCCACCAGGCATCACCAGCTTGCCGGTAGCATCAATGGTCCGCGTGCCTCCAGGAATGATGAGGTTGCGACCCACTTGTCTAGAAAAAAGTTGATTATTTTTTATTAAAAAACATAATATACATATCTTTAAAGGATGTCAAGCTTATACGATGAACAGCAGACGTTACCATAATGAAGAGAAGTATTTGTGTGAACATGCCTTAATTACCAACCCTTCTGATATACCTACTTACAAAAAATAATTCGATACAATCAATACAACATTTTTTGTATGAATTTAAGCGATATTTCTGTTAATTTTAAACCGATTTTGATTAGAATTATCTTGAATATTGTGTTCAACTCAGTATGCTTCGTAACTGATGAGAACAGTCAAGCGACAGTAAAAAGCCGATAACGCTGTGCCACACGAAAAAAGATCGCAGACAAAACGCCATACGAAAAAAAGCCGTTAATATAAAACGCTCCAGACAAAACGTCGCAAACAAAAACGTGATAATAAGTTTTAATGAGTGGGTTCAAAGTTATTTTTTATGACCATTTAAGAATAATTAAAGCAACATCATCAAATTTAATAACGAAAAAAGTGGTAACGTGATACATGTAATCATATAACATGGATTCCTTCAAAAGAGGCGTGAAAAAGCACTTTTTGGGCTGCACTAGCACTATCTTAATATATGGACTCCTCTACTGCTTTTCATCAGGTGGTGTAGAGTCAATTGGTGAGCTTTTTATTTTAAAAAAAGGGGATATTATTTTATGTGGCGTTTTTGGGTGAGATATGATGTCTGCGACGTTTTTTTCGTCCATTTTTTCAGCGTTTTGTCTGCGGTTTTTGGTTCGTCGGGGAATCATGCTGACGCTACAGCTAGAGCCTACCAACTCACCAACATAAATTCTTAAGGGAAGGAAGATTCCACCAAAAAAATACTTGCTGACTCACTTTTCGTTCCCCCATTTGAACTGCACAAAGCAATTTAATTTAACCAATTGTTAACATTGGTTTAACGATACGCAATACAATATTGAGGTTAAGAATCTATTAACCCTATAATTTAAGTGATGCGGGAAGGTTGTTTTGCTGTAATTTTTATCTTAACCTTTCGTTCCTTATGGAGTTACCGGGGAGTTTTAGTGGATATTCTCAGTGCCGTTCTATTGAGGTACTGAATGAGCCCCACACCCTCCCGTCGCTTAGCCAGTGGCGGGTAGGTCCGTAAATGAATTCCTCCTCGTACAAAAAAAGGAGTCCACCGGAGAGACCTCATAAAACAGAAATATGTTAATAGCGTAGGTAACTATATAGAAACTACGATTGGAATTAATATTTTTCTAATGGTTGTCTGTACAGATACAATATTTTTCACGATCTAGAAACTGATCGAAATAAATATTATTGTAATGGTTGTGTACACTGTTTTCGATCTTCCGAATGATATTCAAAATTCAAACAAATAACTGTGTAAGTATACAAGGCTTATTCGATTAAATAGTTACCATCTTCAACAACTTATATACGTTCTACTGCTGGTCTTTCTACATGGAAAAAAGAAATGAGCGGCATGGTCCATAACACCTTCACGCCTTATGCGGCTTGGTGGGTGAAAGCTGTTGTTTAAAAACTGGAATCAATGGCTTAACGTGCCTTCGCAAGCATAGAGGAGCTCGATATAACAAGTTTAGATTGACCAATCCAGCAATCAAACATGGCGATTGTTGACTCGCTTTCGTTATTGAAAAAAAGAGTGATGTAAACACTACGCCAAAGAGCTCCTTAAGTGTAAAAAACGAGACACCCGTTTCCATCTCGTCCCTGCAACAGGTCGCTGCATTTGGGGTTTGAAGGATGCTTATTAAGTAACCATGAGGCAAAGAAACCACTGTAATTACGGGACATAAGAAGCATTTTTTCTCCATCTAGTATCAAGTGACTCCTTGATATTTCTGGTATCTGTGGTGATATAGACAGGCGATTTTAACCACTGACCATCAGGTGGACCTCATGCTTATTTGTCATTCTCCGACATAAGCACCTACTAATGGTAAACACTTTTTTAATTCATGCCTATCATTTATGCGATGATCTAAAACTATAGATTTACAAGTTCCTCGAGAAGCGTTCACATCACTGTCATAAAACTACAAAAGTAGATGAATGAAGCCTCTGTGGTGGGTTTGTTTTGAATTTTGACTTCCAGAATGTATACCTCAAATCTCTTTAGAGGCATCTCTCTGGCTTTGTATGCACTCAAATTTGATTAATTTATCTTGATCCTTGAATTGTTCAGATATAAGCACGTGGTGTTTACGTATAACTTCTAGAAATTATTATAAAATTATAGCTTAAAGTACTAGTAGTCCTAATAAATAAATTAAATGCTTTACAAATACAATTCTCTTCAATAAAATAAATAGTGAGAATGAGAAATAATGAGACTTCTTTATGTTCCTGGCTAGAATTAAAATGCCTCATGGAAGTAGCCAGTCCAACTATAAGACTTCGAGCTCTTTGTGCCCAATAATGCAGTGACTCTAATATCAGTTTTCGGGACTGTATCAGTGGAAGATCCTACAGAATTGGAAATCAGGTAAACTATGTCTTAGAAGAAAAACTAACGATCTAGTATTACTTATATATCTCTTCTTGTTTTAAAATAACTACCAATTACTGCATTCTTAACTTTTAGGCTAGATTAGTTTCAAAGATGTTTTCACCGTAACTTGCAACGATTTATCATCCGACGAGATGTCAAGCGTTTTGTTTACAAATTACAGATTGGACCTATGTAAATTGTTGTTTAGTTTTATTATTAAAACATAATAAAACTAAAATTATTTTAAAAACCACTGTGCCTATTTAAACGATGATTTTATATTCGGTAAATTCAGTATTTGCTATAAAACCTATAATAACCTATAATTGACATTTTTAGTACTGAAGTGAATTTGTTTCATTAGCAAATGTAATTGTAAAATCCATTTTATAAAAAAAATTGAAAACAAACGAAAGTACGGTAGTTTAGTATTTTGAGAGTTTAACATGAAATTTACGTCAAAACTGTGAAATTCTGTCCCTCGTTATATATATTGCATGTTACAGACCTTAAAAGTCCGACATTATGCTGAACTGATTTCCTGTTTTGGTTTAACTGGAAGACACAAATGAAGTTAATTACTTGTAAATTTATCTTTCCGGTTTTGTCTTTTTTTTTCTAATCAAAATCTTATTTTTTTATTGTTAGTTATTACCATGATTCTGTGTTTGGCACTTCTAGTTATACGAAAAAAAATCATTTCGAGCGACAGAACAGTTGACGGACGTGGATGGTGACGCGCATTACCACATTAGCCGTTTCCGGAACGCGGTGCGCATTTGAATGCACACAACGGAACGTGACATGTTCTAAATACAAAAAAAATTTTAACACTACCTACTTATCCCATTCGATAAATAATGACCTTTTCGATTTTGACTTTAATTTACATTTAAGTAAGTCTTTTGTTAAAATATCTCATCTGAATTATTGGACCTTCGCCGTATATACGATAAATTCGTCATGCTTCTTTTTATAACATAATAATTACGATAGCAAAAGATATTATTGATGTAGCGTCATTATTAGTTGGCGTATTTCTTTTATACTAATGTTTGTTTGCTGTAGTTGTAAACAATCCAGTGATGACTTTGATCATTTTGAATTTTTTAACCCGGCTCTAATCATCGATTAAATATTTAGGTATTTAATATTTTGGTTTTGTGAGAATACCCAAAGATAATAAATACATTTTACTCTTTACCCTTGTAGTCCAAACCGTAGCCAGAAGATTACACGAATATTAAGTTCTCTGGTTATAAGTGTATATAAATGTATCAATGTTGACTATTTTGATATTTTTAATATTAAAACATACATTATATTTATTTAAAAATACATACAAAATTAAACAAATGTTTTCTGCTAATAATTAATGATACTTATTCCTCGGGATAAATAATGGATATACATGACAGAATGTATGTAGTTGTTAAATTTTATGGGTGCGGCATTAAGATATAGTATAGTCAAATTATGTATGTTTTAGTGTTGTTTACTAAAAATACACCAACCAAGAAAAAGCAATTACAGAACATAAATGATTATATATTCTATAAACTTTGATACATATAAAAAACATATAGTTCCATGTGAAGGAGTGGTAAAGTAATTTTTAGTTCAACGTTGCTGGACTAGATGGCGCTACAAGTCTGTTGAATCGCGCTATTGTTAGCTCCGGTCGCTTTTACTAGTATCAACATTATACAATAGCAAATCGGACAATCTGTTGAATTGAAACAAGATTTATCTTGAAAGGGCGTTGGTTGGCTAATAGTCCGGCCAATGCCTACAGAAACTCAAAATTAGATTTGCTCAATTAAAGAGCGCATACTTTACTTAGTAGAGTCGATATTAAGGAGCCGTTACTTTAATTAGTGGCCGAAGTCTGAATGACAGAGTGCAGACTAATTCAACGTTAAGGCGATAGGTATTTAATATTTAAATACATAGCTGATTTTATATAACTACAAATTAACATTTTATAAAAAGATCAAAATTATTCACTACAGCTTAATTCAAAGGACTGTTACGAACTTGATGTGCTGCCCATAATTTTTGTTGATTAGGCGTATCATGACCGCATCTTTTAGCGTGACTAATTCGGTTGGCCCTAGTTAGATATAGTACAGTTAACCTATTACAAAGAGTAATATTACATAACTTACAACACCTAATCTCATTTCATGGTGTGTTCAAAACCCCTATTGTTTAGTATTTATAATAAGTAACACCTATTCTTCATAATAATCACTCACATCTATAATCTATACACACAAATATATATAAATTTTACAAACTGACGGAAAGCATTTGTTAATTTTAATTAAAAACTCTATCAAAAGTTTCAGTTTTAGCGAATATGCGTATTTTTTAGTTTTGTATGTGTATTTAATGGCATTATTAATTCCATTTAGGCGTTGTTAACATCGTGAATGACAGATGTCCTGTTAGAACTGTTGAATGCTTAATATGACGTGGCACCATACTTGTGCCACTTGTCCTTGACAAAATCTATGAAGTGCTCTAGAGTATCAGCCGCTAGCCTATTCGATACTTAAAAGCATCATTTATCTCATCAGTCATCCTAAGGCAAAAATGTTTAAGTCCATAAATTCGTGACTGACAGATAAATGACTTAATAGTCCAATCACAACTCCGATCCATTTTGAGAGTACAATAACTGAAGGAACTGGAATAATTGAACGAACCAATACTGAATTAAATAGTGTGAAGGTAGGTAGTTTTTTGACAATGGGTTTAATTATGCAATTTATAACAAAATAATAAACATGTTGTTTACAGTTTAATATGTGTATCATAAATTGGTGCCAAATAAAAACCAAAGTTTTTTTGGAAATATAACATTATGTTGAGCATTTGTTAAATATAACATATTATATGGAAATATTTTTGTAGATAAATTTATTATAGAAATGACTAATTTTGTCAAAATCATACAAATACTCATGGTGGTTAACCAACTTTATGTTAATTGATAAACAAAGGCATAATAATAATTTATAAAATACCAATTTTGATTGTGTGACATATTTTGTAAAATCTTAATATGCAATATTCGAAGCTATTTCAATACAGAGTTATTTCAAACTGTTCAAAAATGTTATCATATCAATAAAAAAAAATGTTATTCGCCAAAAAAAATAAAGTTCTGTGTGTACCCTAGTGTTTAACGCAAAGCTAATATAGATGGCGCTACGAGTCTGTTTGTGCCTAAATGGGCATCGTTTGATAATAAAAGGATATTTTTTTTATAATATAAAGTAGTTCGTCTTCAATATAGATGAAAATTACTATTAATCATGGTAAGTACCTCAGTTCAAAGCAAAATTGAAATGCATCATCGAAGGGAAGAAAATGTGAAATAGTAGAAACGTCATAAATTAAACACAATTAAATTATTTATGTCTTTTATTTGAAGACGTTTATTTTAAATATTTATAATATCTGAGTATTATAACAGTATTATTTTGTCTCATATATTCATTTTGCCACATTGTAACTTCACGATAAAATCCTAAACACTCTGGCAATGGTATAAAGAGATAGACATGTTTATTACAAATTACTTGGGTTATTTAAGAACGAAAATTAATTTAAAGCCCTTAAACTCCTTAGATCTGGTGAATTACTTTGAATAAACGTACGCAAAACGTAGTCAAATCGTATGAAAACTACAACAGCGCCTCTGTTGAAAAGTATTGGAAAAAGCTTTTTATATATGCATGTCTCAACTCAAAGCAACTGAGATCGCAACGTCTCGATACGCTTGAAACTATAACGATAACAGTCACGATGTGCGTGTGCGCGATCATTATTCGAAAAGGTTTTACTGACGTTATTTCGTGCAAAGATCCGTGATCTGTGATGTACTTCATAAAAACAATAGACTTTCTATTGTGTGTGATAGCCGTTATCTCCTAATAGACAAATAATAAAAAGATTAAGGTTTTTTATCATTTATATAAAAAAACTAACACTTATCGCAGTCGTGGCAGTGGAAAGGCTTTACAATGATTTGTCCGAAAACTTCAATTTGGAATATTTCGTAATCGTACTTGCCGCCTCAAAATGCTCGGGAAAAGAATGGAAATCAAAGCGACAAGAATTCTAAGAAAGAGATTTTTTTCTTGAACTACACATAAACATTTCATCCTTTTTATTATTTCTGTCTCTTTGAATTAGTTACGACATTATCTCTGGCCCGAAACTGAAAGAAAATTTATATTTTCGCTAAATTTAACTTAAACTATGTAATAGTCTTTATAGAAAGAAAATCAATATCGGGGCATTTTTGGGTAAGTCACGTGAACACGAAAGCTCACTTAAATACTGATGTCATAAATGGTTTGGACAAAAATTCGGCTTATAAAACATTTCGAGTTTATTAAGCTGCAATAAAGGAACTTGCATTTGGAAGGGTTTACGCCTGGCCTTCACTCGCATGATGAATAATGACGGTTTGAATTTAAGTGAGATTGTTGGTAGCTAGCTAGGACATACTAAGAAAACTATACCACCAACCAAACCTAGTAAATTTGTGCCACTAAGTGCAATGGAACTCTGGACTTCCAGTTCTGAGGTAGTCCCAACCACTAGACTAAAGAGGTGCTCTAACCGCCGAACTAAAGCAATACAGAAACAACGCCGTACAAAGTGTAATCATCATTACCGTTATATATACCATAGAAGTACAGTTAATAAAACTAAATGAAAGAACAATAGAGTTCTTAGATACACCAATTAGCGTTACACGTGGTTCGAATTCAATTGGATTTTTGAAGTAGGCATTAAGTAGCACAAAAAGAGTATCAAACGAGCAAACGTACCGTGGTTGATAGTATTTTTACTGGTATATCTACCTTGTACATGTATCTTGTCTACAAGTCTGTCAAGAATTTTCAATTACAAAACTAAAGCAACAGCTACAGTATTAATAAAATTTAAATTTAAACAAAGAAAGAGCAAATTCTGCTGCTGCCAAGACAGCGCATATTTATCAACATCATCACATCAAGTCCTTAATGAGTTGCTGTTGTTGATGAGATAAAATAGAGCTTACTACGTCCAGAGCAATAAAAGCCTGACGTGTAGTTCCAAGAAGAAAAATCCAGCAGATGGAAGAGCATAATTTTTTTCATCATAAGCTATTATAAACTACAGCTTGCTGGTGTATTTCAATAAAACCCTTTCGTTGATAACTTTGAAAGAATACAAATCCAAGGTATCCTCTGTTGGCTAGGTGTTTTCTGGTCTACTCAATAGAAGGACGTATAAAATTTTTACAGAACACGCTGTAAATTCTGTTGGGGTTCATAACTGGTGATGTGTCTTTAATATGGTGTTGAGTCAGTAAAGCTAAATAACCGCTTGCCACCAGGTGGGTCCTGGGTCTATGCTTTATTGCCATATGGTGGTATAAAGGAAATAAGTGAGTAGTTATAGTATCTACTTATCTACAGTGCATATATAGTTGATAAGTAAATATGTAAATGTACAACGTACGCCAACACACCCATTTGTTATGTAAATTCAGGGTTATCACTATCATTAATAATACTATCGTATTACGAGATAAAGCATTTTTATTAAATCAATAAACGGATATCAATGATCTTACAGAACCAAGTTAAAACTTACCGAATAGAACTTCAGATTAAGAAATTGTAAGTTAACTAAACTAAGTTAATAGTTAGTTGTTAAGTTTAACTTATCTACCTGAAAGGTGTTTTTGCGTAGTTTCTTCACTTGCTATACAATTACTTGCTTGTATTCCTTGAAATGATCTCGTACCAGTTCATAAAATTCCTTTAAGTTAAATAATTGAATTATCTTCTTCTTATAATGAATATCTAAGGATTTCTGCCTTTCAGTTACTGGTATTAATAAAAATATCTTGACCATGTTTCTTAAACTCACTTTATGTCCCAATAGCGAATTCTCGATCCCAATTCCAAATTTGTAATAAAATTTGGTATTTTTTAAGCTATATTATTGACTGGTTATTTATAGTAAACAATAAACAGTTCAAGTTGTACAATGCATGCGCATGCACGTTGATATGACAGATATAACAAGCAAAGTAAAAAATTTCGGATGTGTTTTAATATAATTTGTAATATGAAATTGAGAAATTATTTCCTATATATTACGTTTTTAATAGTTTTATGTACTATAAATATTTATTCTATTCTATTGAGTAATAAAAACTATTCAAATAGAAAACACAAGAGCTGGCAACCTTACCTGTTGGCATTAATTAAGAAGACGTCACTAATTGGAGCGGGACAGGTGCTTGACCCGCATTGTGCAATCATAGAGAAACCGAGATCACGTGCAAACTTTTTTGCCATATAGGTAACAAAGCAAGCGGAATAAATTTATCTATGTACGCATCTAATGCACCGCACGCAAAAGGTCATTAGATTTTTCAAGAAAGCTTCATTCCAACTTTTTGTTTTATTATAGTGTGAGAGATTATCTTCAATGAATATAACATTTGTTCTCTTTGTACGTATAATAAAAATGGTCTATTAAAAGAAATGTTAACTAAAGTGTGCTACTACGAGTATATACTTAGATAAGAGATTTCACTAAAGAAAAAGGTTTAAATAGTTGGAAACTCATAACTATTTAAATTTCGATTAACAGATTATCGATTAGTCGGTCTAATTGATAACTGAGACCTACCGAGTATAATTTGCTTAATCCGATTATGACAAGGCAAGGAAGACTCATTTTTCAATCGAAGAAATATCAAATCATAGCGTGAGAAGTCTAGCAAGGGATACCAGGGGAAATATGGCATGCGTGCCTAAATCTATATGCTAAGGTAGCTAGCAAGCTATCTTCGAATGAGGATTTAGCTAACTTGACAACATTTTGCTATGCGTTAAAACGCAATTAATTTTCATATCTACTAATGAAATTACCAAAAAAATTGTTGTGCGCGAGTGAGTCACTCCTACGGTGAAATCATCGTGCAGGGAGGTTCATGGGGTTTGCGAAAATATGACTCTATTTAGGGAAGGGTGCCGCCTTCTCATTATAAAAAATGAAAAAAGAACAATATCAGGTCTAGTTTCAAAAGGCGAGGATGTTTAATAAGCCTGACATTAGGGAAATAGTGGTTTCCTTAAAAGGAAAAACATCTATAATGGGAGTCAGATGGGAGTGCGAAACTCAGATGACATAATAGGCAGAAAGAAATAACACAACGGTTACAGTGTTGAAATTCATCTTAGCCGAAGAATTTAAATTCTTCACAGGTTTATAGGAACCACATTTTATCGAAGTTCTTTAAGCAACTAAGTTAATCAAAAAGGGATGTTTTTGTTTAATGTAATATCATATCTGCGTATTCCTTTCCTTCCTATAACATAGGTTCCTTCTCACATTCTTAAAATGGCATCTTATAAGTTGCAAAGTGGCGTCACGGCTAGGACAGTGTGTTCATGCTGCACCAACTATCTTCGCATACATATTCCTATTGTTGCTACCATCAGGTGGTGTGGACTGTCGATGTTTTGCTGTCTTTTATTAAATAAAAATTGATGGAACCGATTTTTCCAGTTAGAATTTTGTTACCATTTTCTAACTTTCACATGCATTACGTGTGTCTTACTCTGTGAATAGTCTGCGTTAGCGTTTCATTTAACGATGTCAATCGTGTCGGGTCAGTCGGCAAATTTAAATTTTTTGTAAGACGTGTTCGTTTTACCGATTGGTCTGGTAGCCCTATTTACTAATCACGAAATCAAAAATTAAATAATTTTGTAAAAACATTTTTAAACATATAGGTTATGCCAATAAAAAGTTTTTTACATTGAAGTGTATACATACATATTTATTTATACAACCTATGTTTGGCGCGGACGCAGTTATTGCGACTTCCTCTAACTGCGCATACGCATATGGGAGACACTACAGTTAAAGCTATTGTCAATTGTAGCAAACCACTATGACAGTTTACTCGGTACTTTAATGGCTTAAGTATTGTTTCCGTTATAGTTACGGGTTATTTACTTAAACTGGTTTAAGCTAACGTAAAAGATAAAATATTTAGCATTTCGCATTTTACAACTTATTCTATTGGTTTACAGTGCTATATTTTATAGTTTACAATTATCAATGGACAAAACGTTTGCTTAGTGCTTCGAAGGCTCCGTTTTGATTACAAAAACAAACTAACCGTTGGCACGAGTGGTCCCTAGATGTGTCAATCAAAATTTGTTACCTCGACCTCCATCGTGCTTCCGTGGCCGTTGGTCCCGAAATAGAGCAACCGTTTCCAAAAAAAGCTATATGCTGCTGTGACAATATTAACATATAATTTATTTGTAATAGTTAAATATATTGAAGCACAATGTACACTAATTTGCCACCACATTTGTTATTGTATTGTGCCAGAAGACGAACGACTGTGAACTATTGTCCTTAATACTAAAATAATACTCCAGCATCACTTTTAGACAGTTTATCCACAATTCCTCACATTGAAAGACAGAAATGTAAAGAACAATACACATATCAAAATATTTTTAAAAATGCAGACAAAAATTATCAAAAAAAGATCTTATCAAAATCAGCCAGCATCAGTGCCCTATTCAAAATTTGCTAACCCGGTGAATATCACGTATCCCAGTTTGTATCACGCCATCTATTAGAAGTGATCCGAATGAGCGGTTGAGATTGACTTTTTAAAATAATACGTCAGTTAGATGTATTTCCGTTCTTAATTACCAATTTATAAATATAATTTTTTTATGCTTTCCATTAGGATTATTTTTTCCTACTATTTTTATTTTTAAACCAACTCTGAATTACAGTGAATGGGAAGCAATAAAAATGTTCAAATTAGGATAGAAATATGGTAATATGTATATAAATACCAGAAATATACTAAATAAACATCCATGACTCGTGGTCATTATACAAGTACCTGTTAAGAAATATAAGAAGGATACCAGACAATTTTATGATGTTTCATTGCATACTTCTTAATTCAGTAACAAAACCGATATCCGTAAAATCAGCATAGCGTGATTGTCTAACAATTATCGAACGAAAGCCAATGGAGAATATGACGGAACGAAAACTTTTACTTGTGAGAGCGAAATAGCTTCCTCTGCCAATTAAACGCAAGTTTTAACGTTACACCATTATACTATTAATTAGTTACCCCATAGGCGTTGCCGCTTATATAAAAATGATGTTCTTTACCACAGCAAATGTCTACGTTGATTGTTTCATGGTAAATTTATCAATCATAATAAGTCAAGATGGATATTTATCTACACGGAGAGCTTAGTTTTACTTTAGCGTACCTAATGGCATTTTACTATTAAAATACTTTTCGATAAGTGGTTTTGTGAAAGACTAGGTTGAAAATTTAATTTGGATGGGTAGAGTGAAAACAGAACCTTGGTCCTTATCGTGCAGGATTAAGTGAACAGTGAAGTGTGTCACCTAAACATGTATGACCGTTGTTGAATCCAAGAATTAGTCACATAATAATGCGGGCAAAGTACAATTTTCTGCAGTTAACCATACATGAGAAAATTCATAATAGCCCAGGACCAAGACACAAGTCATCAGAATTACTTAACAGATCTCTAAAACCAAGAAGGAGATGATGATTCAAAAAGCAGATCTCAAAACAGCGGCTGCAGTAACACGTTTATAAGGCAGGTGTGAAAGAGTTGCAAGGTGCAAATATTATAATAAATTTCTTCTTTATTTCCTTAAGAAGGTCTGAACTTGATTCGGTAAAACTTTAACTTTTTTTGAAGTTAATTGTTTTAGAATTTAATTATATACGTTTGGTGTTATACCCTAAAACCAACCTATGCTTTACCCCATGAAGAAATTCATTTGCTCAGCTTTTCTGTTGATTCATTGATATGATCTATAGAACTGGTATGTAAAACAATGATATGATTGTAATAATTCATATATAAACACGCAACAATAGAAAATGACTATCTATTGTTTGCTTCGCGAAAGAATGTGTGTAAAAAAATTAAGGCGGTTAAAAGTATATTATTTAATACAAGGGGTGGTGTTATATTTGAAAAGAGTACATTAATAATCCTGTACCTTTCTGTTTAGGACGCAGGAGAAGTATTTTCACTTTTATTTATTTATTCATGGCATGTCACATTACATTAGGTTAGGATATTACTAGGAATATATGCCCCGTAGGTAACGGCATTCATAGACGGATTACAAAATTAATAATTATTTAAAATTACATTATACAGGTATATGGTTCTTTACTATTAAAATACTAACTAATTTATTGTGTTTACTTACGTATAATTACAAGTAAAATATTAAATAAATATCTGAAGTAGTTTGTTACATATCTCTTTTCATGAGATTCTTTCAAAATCGCTTGTTCAGGCGTCTTGTGGATGGCGTTAGCTATGACGTCAGTTATACGTGTAACATGCATAACTATTCATTTGTGACAATTCAATTTAATTTAATCAATAAAAAAATTTAAAATCACTTCAGTAAATAAAATTGTTTAAAATAAATTATAACTATGAAATAGAAAATAGCAATAAGTCATTAACATACAAAAAATATTCATATTATAAATATTATCCACTAAAAATACTTGTAATTGCCGGACATAATGGATTGTCGAAACAATTTATTATATAATTGGGTATATGGTTATAGATTTAAATTAAATACTTTTTTTAAATGATCTCAAATTAAGATTGGGTGAGAAGGGAATTATTTAGATGAGCTAAGCCTTAAAATACTTTTATGAATATTTGTGTTCAAATTAAGGGACAATGAGTAAGCCTCTAATTTCGATGTTTCGATACTCAACTGTATGCTAGTTCATGTGTCAATTGTATTCCAAATTGTTGCTTAAAGAGTTCAAGATTTGTAGATACAAGAGCAAACAACTTTATTATTATTTGTAGCAAAAATTGCTCATATTTCAATGCAATAAGCAACAGTAAGTCTAAGCTTACCCTTGCAAATGTCTCAATTTCAAGTTATAGTTCATAATTATTCTTGACCCAAGATTATCTGAATGTTTGGGTTTCTGTTGGTCGCTTAGTAACGCCTTAACCATTTAGCAGTTTACTGTAAATATGAATTTATAATATTGTAGGGTTGTATCTTAATGAACAAAACCATTGTTATTTCGACTGTATAATTATTAATGATTATATGCAATAAACAATCGTAATTTTAAGATATTTTTCTTAAGTAGTGAGTGAGTAAGAAACCCACTCACTGCTTGATGAAGGGTGGGTGAATAGAGTAGCATGTTCCATGATGAATTGCTTTTCTTCGCATATGGACTACTAGTGCTTGCCATAAAAAAAACATTTTCACAGCTTTGGCGCAGAAGATTTTGGCGGGGCGGTATTTTTTTCGTACAAAACACGAAACAGATGTTAAGTGACGTGTGCCTGGGACCACAAAATACACCATTCGGCAGTCACACTTTGCATCCCTTTCTTAGGAAAGAGAGAATACATGCATTGGTAAGTTAACTGCACTATTTTTACATAATGTAAAATAAGTGGAATTTAATGTGAATTGGCGTGTAGCCTCCATAAGGTTTCAGTTTATTTAATTAATACCCTTCGAATGATTTCTAAAACAAACCGCTGCACTTACTTGATGATGCCGTCCTCAATGTAGACGTCAGCGTCTTCCATCCCATCATCATTGACAACTCTGCCATTTTTAATTAACAGACGATTTTGGGAACTCTGCAACAAAAATGAAGGAAATTAGTTACTTATCTCACTCTGATCACTTTAAGGCAACTTTTCAACTACCAGAGTGCTTGGGGGTTGCTAAGTTGCAAGCAAACAGTTAACTACAAGGAGAGTTAAGTCTTCAGAAGTGAAACGAATTCTTAATTTATTTCACGATCTGGAGATACACAGCCGCATTCTTAGTCTGAATTCCCATTATGGGCATTTAAAAAATAAACAATAAGAGTAATATAAATTACTCATGGAGCCCCGCCTTTAGAATTTCGAACTCACTTTGATATTGATTCCAGAAATAGCGGAAATTGTGTCAAATGTCATTTTAAAAAACTTCGATATGAAAAGAATTTCGAATTCGCGTTCCGTTTCACGCAACGGAGGCGCGCGCCTCACACAGGACATCGACTGAACTGGAAATGCGTGTCCGAAAATAGAAGGTAAGCATATTCCCCTCGCGCTTAGCCGTTTTCACTACAAATATAAAATGATTAACATGGCACGATAAATGGGTGTGAAATTAGTAGTCTGGACTTGTTTTAGATTATTTTTATATTTCAATACTTATAGTTTTTATTGTTAAATGTTGCAACACAAACAACCTAATTAATGGTTCATTATTGTATCACTTACGCGATCTGGATACTTTTGCTCCAATCAATAAGGAAATCAAATTATTATTAAGTTAAAGCAAAAAAAAATCTTACTATCTTTTAAAATCAATCAAAGTATAACTCTTGAACGTTTATTATCTAAATTTCAATAATAAAATATAAACACAATGTGAACATCCATTACAATACTACAAATAGGGTAACAAGAACTACTTACAAAATATTACCATTAATGTCTAATATGGTTCTGCCACGACATTTAGAGAATAACAGAAAAAAATCGATATAACTTGAAATTGATAGTTACTACAGCGAAGGAAAAACGGGAGTTGCTGAGCTACACAGTACAGTTAAGAAGAGGTGGGATAAGAATAATAATAATCTATAATTATTAGATTATGATGATCATAAACATAAAGTTCCATTAGTTAATAGATTGATTACATCTAGGTTTTATCTCTTGTGAGTTTAAACACGAATATATTTAATCAGTTTTAATAATTGTGGTTTAAAAATTCGAATTCTAATTATATTGCAAATCCATAGCTTCTGTAATGTCATTGCCATATATTGCCTTGTAACTGAGCAGTGTATAAATGAAGTTCAAAAGACGTCTCTCTATCTGTTTATTTATTCAGAAGAAAGTAGTCTTATTGGACTTAAACAAATAAAGGGTTATTTTACTGTACTCAGCCTACACTATGAGTCGTCGCGATTATATATCGTTTAAGTCTACTTTCTCGTTCGATAGGCCTTTCGTTAAATTAAAAGCAGACGTTGAACCGCATTACAATTGCTAATGTAACTGCAAGAACCGTAATTACTGTAGTAGAACCGTAATTAATGTAAAAATCGTAGAAAAAGTTCTACGATCACAATGAACTAACGTTCCACGTTTGTCTTTGTTAATGTTTTTCAGTTACACTAAGTTGATTGGATAATTCTGAACATAAACTATAAAACAAATTAAACTTGACGAACGAAAATGCTCCATCTCAACAGGTTCAAGTAAACTTGTAAGTACAGTCCAGACATGATGTATTTAATTGTTACGAGGTTCCTGGGAGTGTATCGCGGCTCATAAAATTAACAAGGTTTTTCCTTAGTCTTCATCTCACCAATCCAATAGTAAGCACTGATAAGGCCAAAGATGTAATCAAGCAACACCCGGATTCCTCACCCAAAAAACAACTGGCTGCACATATTAATTAATTAATGCTGTTAACATTATTGATATGACGACCGACTCGCCTAAGATGATGGTAGCCAGGCGGACTTAGAAAAACTCCCAACTGAACAGTGGCAATAATTTTTAAAGTTATGTTTTTTAAAACTATTTTTCGAAATCGAATACTCAAATATCTCTAGAAAAAATATAAACACGTATGTGCTTATAAAATTTGAAGATTGCGCTCGATTTCTCTGGGATCCCATCATCAGATCTTAACTTGGTGACAATGACACCTCTTGTTCAAAAAAAACCATAATTGCTATATGCGGGAAGCATCATCAGAACTGTTTCGATAATAATGGGACCAAACTGGAAGTATATCCTTGCAAATACCGAAGGAATTTTAGAAATCGGTCAGTATATTTAAGACGATTTTTCTATAATTATTTTTTAAAAACATACAAACTAATTGAGTACCTCCTCCTTTTTTGAAGTCAGTTAAAAAGAAAGCAAGGTGTCATATAACAGAGTTGTAATGGTAGAGGCAATGTTTGGATTACTAAAAGCTAAGTGTTTCGTTTCTTCTTTCGTTGTTTACTTTCTGATAAGTAATGCCTACTTATCAAAAAGTTGGATATAAATATTTTCTTCTTTGGATTGATACTATAGGTATTTATTTAAATATTCTTTTGGTCTACAGGGTTTACAAGAGACAAAGCGAAAATTGTTTCGCCGAAAAATTTTCTGATTTTTAAAAACAGAGAATTAATTCTCCGCTTTTAATCAATTTGAAATCATGGCTTATCTAAGTGAAAAATCGAACATATTCAAAAAATGCCTCGGATAATGTACAGAATAGTAAAGGCGGTCTCAAGGTCAAATATTTAATTTACGACGGGCTGCCGACTGGTATGGACTTACAGAAGTAATCTCAATAATTCATATACTGTAAAATGAGTTAAGGAAATGCATGTGCATACTTATGCTCTCAGCAGGAACAATCTTTTTATGTCTGTCATGAAATAATTCACACTGTTTACATACAAAGAAGAAGGTAGCCATTGTGACAAGTCATAGGAGATATTAATTTCGCTTGATTCCAGTATTGGAACGGTTACAGGTGTACCGCCTGCTCCTTTGATATTAATTGATGATTATAATTATATTTTAACAAACATATAGTATGCTACAAAAGGTTTAATATATTTGTTTTGAAAAAAAAAAGGAAATTAAATTCTTATTAAATTTTAAATTAATGGATATAAAAACCTCAGATTCGAGATCATAAGCACAGTTGCACAAAAGATTCACATGTGAATCGTACAATGAACAATTACCGACATAACAAACCGTTACCGTAATACAACAGAATGCTTTGTAAATTCTTAAAAAGATGCAATAAATATGGAATCTGTGCCACACTAAACAACTTGAGTGATAAGTTTCGCAACAGATTAGAGTGTTAAAAATATAGGATACACACTGGAAGTAGCAACGCATAACAGAGCGTAATGCTTTGATGCGAGATTAAGAGTGGCGTTTGTATCATAAAACACAATATAAGACATTCAACGTAGCCACGCTGCTCTGTAAGAACTATCACCATTTCACAGCTTAAGCAGATCTCGCACTAGCTTTTTAATCGCTTTATTAGTTAAAGAAAACTTTCAAATTGTTTTATTGATCCTCTTGGATGACTCACTTTATATTGTTATTATTGTTATTTTTTATTGTTTTTATTAAACATCAAGAAAATTAATCATTGCACTATCCTTTGTATGCGTTGACTTAATTAAACGTGAAGTTATGATATACAAACAATCTGACAAACAAACAAACCTGCATCATGAAACAATAATACTATGTCAATAGTATGTAGTCTCATATGTAAACTTCCTTTAGTTTAGTTTACATTGTTATGTACATACGATATCGAACCATAATGAGAAAGAGACAAACAATGTGTTATTTACAAAAACTTTATTATATATTAAAAGTAATTCAATACGAATGTTCACAACAGAAACTATAAAAATATTGATCTGCAATATATTTGAGAAAAAGTATGATATATATATTTAATATTAATTAGCTAACTGATTTCAAACTCATTTATAATCACAAGATACACCGAAAAACGCTCGGCGCTAACTCATTACGATTATATAAAGATTCTTACCATATCTGACGTCTAATCACTAGTCCTCAACACACTGCACTATAAAACTGCAAGAGATAAACTTGCAATAACAATAAACTATCTTATCGGCACAATAAATGTATATTATTATATTTACCTGATGTATAAAATGAAAATAGTCATATTTTCAAGTTAAAACATAAGTTATGATTATAATACGTTTCCAATATCAGAGTCTTTTGACTGAATAAGACCAATTGTGATATCAGAAGTTTACATGATCGTTTCGTGATTCCACTCTTAGGGTGTTTTCGACTTTTGCTTCAGTTTTTTTGATGTCTACGAAGCGGACAAGACCACATAACATAACTGTAATTCTGATTTAAAGACATGACAAAATAACTATTGCCCACACACGACTCTAATTTATATTCCATCAACAATCATTTATCACCACTCCCACTTGTTTGATGTACGGATCTTTCATCTATGCATCGTAGAATATAACTTAATTAGATATCAGGAATTCGTTGTGTGAAATAATAACAATATTTGGACATAATCTTATGTAATCTCATCTGATACGACCTTTTTGGTACATACCATATCAAACCGAAACATACTAATAACATAGTCATATAAATACTATAGTGCTATCAAAAATTTAAAAAATGTAACTTTTTGATCGGTTTCGGCTTGATAGAGTTTGTACCAAACACCTTTTATACGAATAGGTGTAAGTCAGAAACAGAATGTAATATACATTATATTTTAAAACTACTAACCATTGAAATCTGTTAGGCAATTAAGATGAATATGAATCACTTTTAATTAATTTATTATTTATTAGTTCCATTAATTTGATTGCATGCATCAGTATTTTAATTGTTCGGCAAATTATTTATTTTTTACCACTTAATACACTTTTTTGAGAAACAGACAAACACTTTTTCTACTTTAAAAAGCAAAGGAACATTAAGTGGCTATTTAAAATGTTATAAAATCTTTTTGCTGACTAACCATAGGACCTTTTAAGAATCGTTAAAAAAATATTTTTTTTTAACGATTTTTACTCCGATGAATGACTCCGCATTATTTTTAAATTGCTAGTTGTAACAAACAAGAAGTTTAATTAAGTAATTATCTTATATGCCGGAATATTTTACCTGAATGCACTACAAAGAACGATACTATTAGGCTATTCACAGTTAATATTCCTTCTTAACGAATAAACATTACTAAAGTAATCCGGTAACCACTCAACAGACATAAACCTCTCTAATTGAGAGAGAATTTTCTCTTGAAAAACGCGAATCAAAAGGCACTGACTTCAGATATAAAAATTTATGGACAAAAAGATATATATAGAGAAAAATATTTTACTCTTGTTACTGCCAAATCGATTTAGTTCTTAGTAACTGGCTTATTAAATTTATTACTGATTATGATATTTTCTAAATTATAGATTAATAAATAACTTAATTGCCATAATTATATTTTTTCCATAAACTAACGGCAGCCTGGTCTTCACCTTATTTAATGGTAAGTGAAGATAAGAAGATCGAAAGGAACTTCAGCCGGATTTCTCAATAACAGAGGAACTGGCTATCTCCAACTGCCGCAACACAATAATCCTGTTAACATTATTGTTCCCCTTAATTAGTATGTAGTCATATGATTTTTGTAGCCTAAGGTAGGAATCCCAATTGCTATTTAATTGAATCGGATAATATGGGTACTTCAAAGAGATAATTGTTGATAAAATTAAAATTTCAAACACGATATTCAGAGCTGCAGATTTTACGAAAATACGACAGTGTGACAGCAGTATTTGCTAACTCTTTCTTAGTGTCTACGTCGAATTACATTTTTTCATCAGTATAAAAATAAACTGTTCTATTTACGGACATCGTTTCTTACATAATACAAAGTTAATTATGAAACGTGTTATGAATGGTGCGTGTTGAGTTAAAGCGATAAGTGGTCAGGAGTGATGCACTACGTATCGTATCTCCAAAACACTCCACCGTGAAAGCTGTGAAATCTTTGATAGGCATAGTTAATTTATATGTATAGTGATCTGCTATTAGAGCTGATTTCTTTCGGTGCCTGTAAATTTTGAAGTTCTGACCTGAACTACTTTAATAATGCACTGCCACCGTTAAATGGTTGTTTATCGACCTAATAAACCTTGCGCCTTAGCTGCCCTTAGAACTTCTTGAACTTTCTCCACCTCGACATTACTTAAAAATCGTCGATTCCTGTCTCTGATTTACTTTCCAAATATGTAGCTCTATGACAAATTGGCAACGCACGATATTCATACGATTTCAGTCCTAAGTAAATGAGGAACCTTTACTTCTCAGGAAATACCCCCGGTCGATTTACAAACAGCTGGTTGGATCGCCGATTTGTATATATACGTTATATATATAAGTTTTTTTGTGTATTTCTCTTCTTAAATTGGCTGATGTACAATAAAGATATATTCTATTCTATTCTATATACCAATTATAAATAAAATATTCTGACTTTTTTGACTTTTATGAGCTGGTAGAGTGAGCAATTCTACAACATTATCAACTATCCATCTTATCTTATCTTGATGTAGGGCCAGGATTATTACTCCCGGTGCACGTCGACCCAATGGGATCTTTTGTGCTTCCCTAATCCTACTGACTGCTGTCCTGGAATACCTCCAAGATGTACTTGCTAAGTACACTCGGAGACAGCAGCCTTATATCTTCAGGACTGGGATAGCCCAGTCCAAAGAGACCCATTCTCTTCCTAGCAAGAGCATCACAATTACATAAGATGTGATCAACTATCCATACTGCACTAGTTTTTCGCCGCATTTGGATTCCACTTCCCGCTTATCACCAGTTGAATGAAATAAGTAAATAATACTATACTGCTGCCATTATTGTAGTCATATTGTCTAGCTAGTCATCTATACTCGACTTGTACTAGTTTATCTAATCAACCCATTTCGATCCTTATCTCTTAAGCCATAAATTCATTTATTGTGTTTAACTAATCTCCCACGCAAAACGAAATACGTTGGCATTGGCAACGTACAAAATGAGTCGTTGGATGACTAATCCTGAGAAAAGTGGGAATGCGCGAATGTCTGAGAACATTGTCCAAAGTTTTAATTAAAAGGTTCTTTTTAATGAAAATAATAAGAAGAAATTTCATTACAAACAGATTATTTTCTAAGGAACCATGATTTCAAAAACTGTTTATCGTCAATGTCAAGCTTTGCAGTCCTAATTCCTTCTTCCCAAGTTCCAAGTCCTTTGTTAGAAACTGAAGCGTGGATAACATCTTGTTTTGATAGCCACTAAAATGCTTATTTTCGAGTTTGGTCTAGTCGGCCGATAGGACATGACGTTGTATGAAGCGTTTTCGCTGTTGCGTACTGTTTTATGTAAAATTGATGTTAAAAATAAAAATCATAATCTTGTTTGATAAATTGAATAGATTAATGGAAGGAGGAAAAAATATAGAAATCTAGGAGGGTCTAGAAAATTTCGAAAACTACGAAACTCTCAAGAGTTAATACGAATAAACATACGTGCTGATAATAAAATACTCGTAAAACAATTCTAATTTGCCAATTTCAAGACGAAATTAATCAAATGGACATGAACTTGATTGTATGTAAATATGCAGGAAGGGAATAAATGAGATAATTGCTTATTGATTAAAATGAATATTTATTCCCTATCTATTGCTGTGAACAACGAAAATGATTTTCAAAAACCTAACTGAAAGAGAAATGATTGGGAGCTGTTATTATTTCTACAAACTGTAGGGATATGTTTGTATTATATTAAAGGTGATAATTAAGTAAAATTTTAATGATATAGCCACTAAAATTCTCGATTACGTTTTTCCAGAACTCCAATGAGTTACAAGACATGTGCAAAATTAAATACCAAATAAGTTTTTAAAACTCGCACGAATAGCTTTCCAGCTAAACGTTTAAAATTGAGTCGCGGTTTTGACCGAGGCGAGTTTGAATAATGCATAAATCATAGTTTACTACCCTTTGTATGGAGGGGAATGTTCCCCTTGTCTGTAGATGCGAGAATAGATGGAACTTGGGTCGTAAAATAAGGAATGTTGTAACTTATTGAGAATTCAAGCAAGTATTCCATTATTTGAACGATGTGGTTATTTTTATGTTGCAGATACCAGTGATTGGGAATATACGAATCGATCACCACTATTGCGTATTATCTCAACATTGTAACCTAAAAGTTAGGTTATTTATCAAATTCTTGTTAAGGTAAGTATTTACTATTTTCTGTTGAAAACAATTGAAGACAGGCGGAAGAAAAAATGCTATTTTTTGAAGTTTTCTTAAGTTGATTATTTGTTTTATTGGAATTTTCACTACCTCTGATACTATCCCGATCGTGGAGATCCAAAACGATAAATATAAAATACGTTAAACGCGCTATACAATGTAAAAATGGAAACGTTTACCACAATGTGCAAAAGACTAGAAACCTAATATTTAATGTGAAAGTATTATAGCCCACCGCTGGACACTGGTCTTCTTACATAGGAGACACATGTAGTTACGTGTCTATAATACCACCACACTGGCCCAATGAAGATTAGCGAATGAAAGCGGTTGCTGTGATAACCGGGGTCAACAGGTTAACGTGGTTTCCACTTTTGCTGAGAATATCACGATTGACGTAATGACCTTATCCGAGATAAAAAAAAACATGGCGAAAGCTGCTGTTCCTTTGATAGCGTTTATAAGCAAAGCAAATCTCCCAAACGTTTGCGAGACTTGTAAAGTTCTGTGATAAGCCCCTTCATTATTATACATACGGGCTATATAAATCTCATATAAAGATTAAAAATTTTGATAGTGAAACTAAGTAAGCTTTTTATTCTAAGATGAAACCACCACGATTTTTAGGTCTTGCATGGCGTCCATATGTTCTGAGTAATACAAAAATACACCAACAAATACGTAGTCGATTTAAATCTAATGCATGTTCTGAAATCATCATTTGGTGGCTAAGCTATGAGATCATCTCTGTTTAAAATACACTGTATAATTAATGAAACATTTCATCACATCTTATTTCGAATTATACTACATGAAGTATCTAGCATTGGCATTGGAGTGGCAGAATGATTAAGGAAGAACTGAAACATAGATATACAAGAACTACCACTAGATATTTATGCATTATTTAAGTAAACATAAAAAGTAGACTAGTCTTTGATCCTTCAGTTAAAAATGTTGTAATTTTGATCAGTTTATCTGTCTTATCGACTTAGCGAGAAAGGCTATGCCGACAGCTATATTAGACTTATCATATCCCTTGCAATTCTCCAATACCAAAACATTATTAAGTATACATAGTATGGGACTGACCATGTACTAATATTTTACTATTAAATCAGTACAAACAGTAATGCGAATTACTTAACTGAGCATAAAACATAGCAAAGTTCGCACACAGAAAATTACGTCATTACACAAACAGCTAGAACAGTGTTCAAACAGTTGCTTCAAACTTAGTTTGATTTTACTTAGAATTACGATAGTGAATCAAAGTTATATAATTGAATAATCAAACAAAATGAAAAGGTAATTGCTCAATAACAAGCGATGTGTAGAGAGCATGTCAAAACAAAAGCGAACGAATGTACACAAATTTAAAGTATGTTGATAATAACAATTAATGATAATGAAAAATCTAATTTTTAGTATCATGTAAACATACCGGAAAAAGGCTAATTTTGTAGTAGCCTTTTTCCAGGAATATTTAGATGACAAAAATGCGTGGACACATTGAATTTATAAATAACTTTTATTTTATTTATTATGTATTCGTCTACTACACGGGGCCAAAGCTGTACAAGCCCAAGCTTAAGCATCGTTGCGGCCAGCAGCTAGATTGAGGCCACCGTCAGCGATAGCCGCGTCGTTTGTGTTCTTTTATTAATGCTTTGTTAAACGACCAGTTATTAATTGTTATACAGTCCACTCATTATTATTCGCACATAGAAACCTCACGCAAGAACAGATCACACGAACTTTTATAGTGCTTATAACTAGTAAAATTTTGGATTTCCGTTATTAAATATTATAATTAAAACCACAAACACAATAATTTCATCATATTAAACTCTTTAAGTTTGTTATTCACTGTCGGTATTGAAGTGTAAAGGGGGGGAAGATATTGCCCCCTAAATTCTTGCCTGTTCAAGACACTCCGTTCGATTTACGAACGGTTGACTTAGATTGACATTTAATAAGTGCACATATTATATATTTCAACTTGACAAACCCGTCTTTGTGAACTTTTATCGTCAAAGTTCATTGGACAAGAGATACATACTAGCAGTTCAGTTTTTATGAACATAATTTTTTTGTGGTTTCTCTACATAACCTGCCTAAAACTATTATACTAAGTATACAGATTCAGAGTGCATAAGATCACAATCTATAAAGAAACCACGTACCGCAATATGTTAATTAATGTCTCTGCTTAGCCAGAGCACTGAAAGTTTCTCTTCAAAAAGATGAGCAGTTGCAATCAGTAAACAAACTAACACGCATCAAGAGTAATTTATAAACGAACGCAAGCTCGTGGTAATGCTCCTTCTAAGGTAATCTTAGTAAACCAGTGAGTATTATTGTTTTATTTTTGAATCACTATAGATATTAAAAGTAAAAGAAATAATAAATAGATTTTATTCAACAAAAGAAAAGTGCTCAACTTATTTATCTGTACGGCTGCGCCCGATGGGGTTCCACAAGGCGCCTTCATTGGTCCCTTACTACTTCATACATAATTTAAGTATATGATATTGGTTTTACAATGCACTAACATTTATTTCTTAAATCATGTGCGATTACTAAACTGACCGGAAAAAATGTATAAGTCAGCTAACTTCGCAGACTGTATGTTCGAGTCCGGCCACTGAACGAAGGACCATACTAATGACCAAAATTATGACAGGTGAGTCAGACATAAGTTGGACAGGTGGAATAGTAAACAAACTAGTTTAAAAAGTATACACAGGTACTTACAGTACAACTACGTGACCTAACGTTAGTTTTTATGTAATAAAGCAGCTGCTTTTTAAATTCCAATTTGATTTACATTTTTTATTTAGCTGAAGTAATTTCTAATGTTGAAATTGATACAGTTATTTCTAAGTAAATGTACCCAATCGTGAACTGATTGCTATGTTTCTAATAAAAAAACATGGTTACAGTTGCTTATGACAGTGTAACTCAAGTTCGAAAGTAGCCATTATGTTTCTTCTTTAGTAATACCGATTATAATTATTTAAGTTAATTACATTATACGTAAGTACACTAATAACATAATAAAATGAAACTTGACTTTCAATAATCTTTGAAAAAAATGTTTCCGTAAATTTGAACTACAGTACAGTCGAAACTATCAGTTATCTAAAAAACAAACAGGGCAGGCTAAATAAAACTGCTAAAACAAGATTTTACAACAACAAAAATATTAACTTTACAAATTATGAAATACAGTCCTAGAAATCTACGACACTCAAAGACACTTAAAATTAAAATTAAAATCTAAAGATATATATACTTTTATAATAATAGTAACTGATGTAATTGGAATAGACGATAATCGAACAATGTAATAATTATGTGAGCACTGGCTCATTATTTATTTACATTGTAAAATTTAAAGCACTTGCCTTAAATTGTACAATAGCTGCTGTAGCCTTGACTATGAAAGGCAAACCAATGTGAAAAATCGAGCGTGCGAGCCGTGACAAGAAAATTTACAAAATAACCCATGGACAAGGTTACACAGAGTAACTATGAAATAAGTATTGATTAAGACCATAACGTAAGGTTGCTAACATCTACATACTTTAAAATTATCATTAAGTAATATATATTCATGAGACTTCTGAAATGACTACAGCAAATGATTTCCCATCATCTGTTGATAGGCTGTAGGAGGAGACTATACTATGTGCTGACTGTTATAATTTAACAGCTTGGAATTTAATACCATACTAACCGCAACCACCTTGCCAAATCAAAAGGAGCCCTTTTTGTTCTTTTCACGCCAAAAATTAACTACAAAACACTGCATTACAAATGGTTATGGACGATTACATCAATATGCTTCTTTATTTAGTTGTATTATAATATAAGTATCAGAACGAAGTATTTTTAGTAATAAATGTATTAATAACTAAGTTATCATTTACTGAAAAATCTTTATAATGGATTTTCAAAAAGCAATACTTAGGAACTGTTTTGGTGATAATAACACAAATAAAACATGGGGTATTAGGACATTCAACCCATCTACTTTACCCTAAGTGGATTGATTGGGGTTTTCCACACTTTGAAATAACGTTTAATACGTAAGAGAAAATTAATCCCAGTTAAGAACCTCCTTCAAAATACAAACTGAAATGTATATTGAATTTGAATTCACGAAATTTTTAGATTAAGCTCTCACACGGGTGTTTCGTTCACTGCAAATCAATAACATAAAAATATTATTCCATTTCAAGGTTAGATAGAACTGTAAAATTAGGTGGTTTTGCAATTTTGACAAACTTTCAACATGTATTTATAATACAACTAAATTCCTTTAAATGAAAAGTCGAAATGAAGACGAGAAAATACAAGTATTTAGTAGATATATAATATCCCAACCAAGGGGCGGAGCAATTTTTTTAAGGTAACTTAATAAAGCAAAATTCTTAACTAGAAACTGTTATAATGCTATAACTTACGGAAAAGAAAACAACCTGTACTTGCTTACAGTTAAATTTGTGAGAATTTAACAAATATAATATATCTCTTTACCATGTGCCGGCAAAATATAACCTCGAACTATTTATTACTTATTGAAGAATCTAGATCAGTATCTAATAATTTATCAAAAAGAGATAAGCGATATCTCTTAGCTCCCTGATGTTAATTATTTTAATTTATTGAAAGTGTTATATTGATTTCACATACCATTTTTACGAGGGTTTTGAAGTCTCGGTTCACTGTGACGGAAGGGAGACGATTTAAGTATATCACTAATCCAGGAAGCTATTGCGCATGTCACGTTCAGGGTTGCCAGTGTTATAGGGGAACTACAACAAAGGTAGCTAGTAGCTATTACAAAAATAAATTACACTGAATTTAGATTAAAAAATCTTCCTGGAGATATTATTTCAAAGGTAAAGATTGTTTCTGTTTATAAATATTATTCATTATTATACATTTTTCATTATTTGGAATATAAAATTTTACTTCGCTAGTCAGTTACAAAATTACTGTGATGACAGATATAGTTTGGTTATAGAACAAATGGAGATCCTGAATATTCTGATCCTGAGGAAATATTATCTGTTACACTTAATGCAAGAGTGCGAGCATACGCGTTTTGTCTAATTATAGTGTCAAAAATTAAAAGTCAATCTATGGATGTTACTTGTTATAAATTAACAGATGCACGATCAAAAGCACTGGTCAAATGCTAAAACTCGTTACATACAGCTCGCATCGTCTGACTGGGCTATCTTTAATCTAACATACAGATCGATCACAGGTGTTTGAACGCAACATTCGGTGACGATCCTGATGATGATAAGATCATCTCGAGATAACGAGCGGGTCTCTGATGCAGTGGAACAGATATTAACAAACAGATTAGGTATTAAATAAACAGTTACTTACAAGACATAATACGACGTATTTTCGGCTGCTACATGTAAGTGATTATATCTTTGCCTTATCTAAAAATGTAACATTACGAATTATTTTAATAATGAACTCTGTCATTTTGATATTTTCGGAGTAAGTAACCCGCTAAGGAAACTTTAAATAACTAGGCTAATAAATATATGGTCATATTATAATAATCGTCAAAGTAATATCTTAAACTTGTTGGAACACTGTTACTTTCAACAGTAATCTGCGTAAACAACTATCTTGACAATAATGTGAAATATGAAATCAAAGGATTTTGTTAGATACTAAACTACTTAAACCACTATGTAATGGTTAGAACCCTTGGAATTGGGAAAAGGGTTAGCTTTTAACGGGATGTGGGTAACCCTCTTGACGTAGACGACAGATGACAGATAGCAAATATTATTCACTCCACTGCGAATATCGAGATTTTTAGTTACTCCTATGACGAATATAAAGCTTTCCGACGGTAAAAGGCTTTCGTAGTGATTTATTTCTAAACACCATGAGTAGGAATGAATGAGACAGTAAATTGGCTACCTATCAGTAGGTTTCTCCCGGGTTGCCACACTCATGAGAGATGATGAGATTTCTGGTTAACTCCCAAGCTTCATAATTTCTTTTTTCGGATAATGCAATAATCCTACTAAACTCAGATTTTGTGAAAATACAATTCTTTGATAAAATTATAAAACAAATTGTTAAATACTACTATAATATGAATTCTTCCATTTCTTATTCTTCTATATGTATTTAGAATAGACAATGTTTTGAAGTTATCTATTTGTAATAAAAAATACACAATACAAAATTAAACACGTTAAAATACAGCCAAGTTATCATAGACATAATGAGTGGTCGCCAATTTTTTTACGAAAGCTATAGAGCGCTATTTTCTGAAGAACACCCATCAATAACATCGCTAAATGTGTTTATTTATGTTCAAAGTATTTTGGAGCATAAGTAGGTATTTGATATAAACCTAACCTTAGCGAA
The DNA here is from genome assembly GCA_943193645.1 of Acentria ephemerella. Lineage (NCBI taxonomy): Eukaryota > Metazoa > Arthropoda > Insecta > Lepidoptera > Crambidae > Acentria > Acentria ephemerella. The sequence goes on along the minus strand of OW971899.1, from coordinate 4,786,701 downwards.
AGTTAAGTTAGAAGTTATTGAATTAATGTACTTGTTTCAATTCCGTACTTTAATAACAAGTAATTCAATTACTGCCAAACTCTGCCTATACTGAACCTAGTACCTCCTCTATATACCTAGGTCTTTAGAAAAACTTGATTATCATGTTTATGATCTGTAAAAATGCGAACGTAACGCCACAAATTCAATAGAACGAAAATAAAAATTAAATTTAAAAATACCTTTTTAGCATTGACTTGACATAACGCCAAAAAGAAACAGCTTAGTAGGTCAACGTCCTTTCAATGAATAAAGTTTGAAGGACGACTTACTTTAAATTGCAGAAAAGGGCGTGAACAAAAACATAAGTTATAATTATTTTTTTAAATATTTACGTTTAAAGTTAAACTTTATATTGATTTATTATATATATCTATTATCGTGTAAGATAGGTCTACAGTACCTTCGTGTACCTAAATAGAATTAAAAACAATTTATACATAGATTGGTTAGTTTTAATCGGTACCTAGTTTGTTAATAAAAATCCTACAATATAAGCATGTTCATGTATCTACAGAATAGCTTCTGTTATACATATTGCTTATGACTTACAAATATTTATTTAAAATAGATCAAATAACACGAAAATATTAACAGATCACACGATTATTATCAACGTTAAAAATTTACTAATTTTAACAAATGATCGTAATATTACATGTTTCTACAAACACTCGATTATTCGACGATAAAAACGTTTGAATGGTGATAACCTTGACAACATGAACTTTCAAAGTTTTGGCAAAACAGACCTCAATTTAGACAAAATTAAATTCTACCCAGGTATATGTAACTATGGCGCCTCTTTGTATTTTATTAATTAATAGGTATATGTTGTTTGCGGGAAATTTAGGTCATATACATTTTACTTCAAAGAATAGTACAAATTGACCACAGTAAAAGAAGGTAAATTTAGGTAGGAAAATCTACAAGAATTATTAATTTTAGCTATAGTGTAGAATTTTTTAATACAAAATGCATCAAACCGTTCCCTCGCGAAACGTACTAACAGGTGTTAATTATCTTACCTGCAAATGTATGGGAACCTTTTTCACCGGCGCATTCGTCATCATCACAGAAAGTAATAACTTTTCACAAAACAAAGTTTATTTATAAACCGGGTATTGCTGATAACACGATTCAAGATTTTGCTGTCACGAAATAACAACACTTACACTTCAACACTTTATCGAGAACTGCTTGGCTACGGATTTTTTCCATTCGATTTACAACGCTCCCCCTCTACTGCGCATGCGTAAACACTACAACTGCCGTTCGACTTTTTTGATGATTGTCAAACAGTGCCATCTGTATTGGTTATGCGTAGAATTTGTGCGTGTAGTTAAATTAAAATGTGATAGATGGCAGCATAATAGCAAACTTTATATTTTATTTCTTTTTACAACATATTTTATTTATATATGATTTATGATATGATTTAAAACTGTTCACAAATTCACTCTAAATTTATATCAATATGGATTTTAAATACGGTTCGCGTATTATAATAAACTGTAAGCGATATGTTTAGATTTAATAATTTCTGCTATGATCGAGTTGTTTGGTGTTAGTTAGAAAGATGGCGCTGATGGCAACAATTAGGCGATCATTACATCGGCAGCAAAGGGAACGGTCGGGTCGGGTCAACCAAAACATTCAATCGAAACATGCGTCGGGGGCTGCCGATTTTTGGCGCCCGAAAATTCGCGTTTTGATAAATGACACTTTTTTACCACTTTATTTCTAAATAAATGTGAAGTGAAGTGACAGTGCTCGTTTTTTCAGTACACATGCCAACATTACATTTGAAGCCTGGAATTACGGTATGCTATAAAATTATAAATCTGTTATATTTTTGTGCTTGCCGTTTTTAAATAGCAAGATACAAGACCTTATCAACTATAACACATTTATTTTTTTCTACGGCGAATAGTTCATACTTGAACGTGGGATGATACTTTCCTATTTATAGATACCTAGACACAAGAAGACTTCATTATTTAGCCGATAAAATGAATATCCCGAAAATTTCATTCGACAGAATTAAATGGAAGGGCACGGCATAGGATAGACCTTTTTATATTTTATAATAAGGATTATAGGTAACTTTCTGTAATGCTGCTCTAGGTTCGTAGCACTTATTTGGTAGTAACTTGCTAAATTTCGTTTGAACATACTTTTAATTAAGTATTTACCTATTATTAGGTAACTTAATTAGACCATTAGATATTTTTTTACTTACTTTACAAAGTTGTCATAAGTAATTGTAATAAAATATGAGTATTATTTTATATTAAATATTTTTAAACATATATTGTTGTAAGAAGAAATAAATAAAATCTTCTTTCCTACTCTATGACGAGGGCCTGAGTATCCCATCCCATCCCAATCCCTACCTATAGTTCCCTTAGTGACAAGACAGCCTTTTTATCATAGAAAGGTAGGTTGAGTTTATTCATCTCTTTGTTGTATATTTCAATGAAAAATAAGGATTTCTTTCTAAGTATCTATAAATAGTAGTTAGATGGCTGCTATAAAATTATCAATAAGACTAAACCAGTACTACCTTGGAGCTATTAGAAAATAAAAAAACTGGATTTAAAGTAAATGACGGCCTTTTTTTTAACTATTCGTCGACTCATAACTTAATATAAACAAAATATATAGGTACCTAGTATATTGTTAACTAACACAATGAAAAATTTCATGTTTGGCAGGTCCGTGACTTAAATGGAAAACAATAAAATTCAAATCATTTAATTTGTATTATTAACTTTTACTCGAACTTTGATAATAGAGTTTACTGAACATTACCATGTCAGCTGTTAAGTTTTTTTAAATTAATTCTTGATATTAAATTTCGCGGTACTTAATTCCTATATTTCTATTTAATATTATAATACCTATAAATACCTATTATTATTTAATATGTAGTATTCTGGGCTCGATCTGGCTTGATTTCCTATGCTTCCTCTGAGAGATTAATAGTAGAGAATGTAGTAAGCTTACCCAGAAAGGCCACTTTAATCCCGCTTTGAAAAAACTCAGACGGACAATGTATTCCATTCTCTGGATTTGCGCATTATGAAAAAAGAAGAGAAGTTGCGTGGGTGAAGGCTACCCAGCATCTGGACAAGCAGGCAACTTTAAGGCGGTTTTTCGCCCCTTAAGGCTTGATGACTCTCCAAGGTTCTCGCCTCCTTAAAACCCCGGTAACGCTGTAAAGGCCATCTGCGGCCAACAGTATTCGTCAGTCCAAAAAAAAAATGTATCTCATTCTCAGCTGGCACCAAACCCTTAGAAACTAAGTCAATTATATATTATATTCTTTTAGCTTTTAGTGATAAGGTCGCCCTTTGTACAAAATTAGTTAAGTTTTTTTTTGTGTGTTTCTCTTTTTGAATTGGCTGATGTACAATAAAGATATATTCTATTCTATATTCTAAAAAGAACCCTACAATTTTTTCAAGCGAATGTCAATGTCACCAGAGGGAAAAATTACTCTCCAAAACTTTCTGTGCAATCCCGAAATAATTAAGCTATGCAGTTTGTCTATACCGGTATGATTTAAAGAATATAATTTAAACGGCTGATGTAAACCACACGGCCACTGCAAAATTACTTGAAGAAGTCCAGGAGGAATAACGTGCCTTCAAGAGAGCTTTTAACAGAACACTAAAAGAGCTAAGCGGCTCTGGTACCACCGAAACGGCCTTTCTTTTGGCTAATATATACAATAGAATTGTCGCGGAGTAAAACGTGACTTCATTAGCCCGTCGCAAATTATAGAATGATCGTGGTAGCTGCATAATACGCGTTTTAATTGGCACTTTACACAAGTAATTAAATTTTGAATAGTGATAGTAGAAGTGTGAAACTTAGTTGCATATTTTTCTGATACTAGAGCTCTTGTTCTCATCTATAATCAAACTTGTAGAGATACTTAGCTTATTCATCAGAAAACCAAAATGCAAATATTGGCTTAATCAAGTAACAGGTTAAACACTGATAGAGTCAAGGGATAAATAGTCCTCTAACAATACTACTAGACAAGAAAAGACTACGAAAATTCAAATTGGTACTTTATATTATTGGGTCAATTAAAATTAGTTATATTTTGCTCGTCCGTGCTCTGGAAGAGACCTTAAGACGTTGGTCCCAATTGTTACGACAACCACTTCCACCCATCAACAGTGCGCTTGGTTTTTCCACCTGGTGGTGGTCTGAGTTTACTTCTCAAATCTATCTTCCATGTAGGAAGCCAGTGCTCAGAAGCGGGATGTATTTATGCTGTATGCATTCACATTTGTAATATTGTTTAAATTATTTTCAACATTCGCCTTTGGTGCGGCCCTACAAAGTTTGATTGGCGCTCTGGTATATGAGCCCTAAAGCAAGCCGAACATCTCCAGGGTAACAATCACAACAAAACACACACAAGTGATATCTATGTACGGTAAAGCGTCCATACATTAGTAATAGGGACGAGGATTGATTAATATCTGATCCACAAAAAGAGCTAGCCTAAATCTTTGATATTCAAGAGGTAATTTGACTGAATACAGCATATTTTTCCACAAAATATCAGTTTTTTTGCGATAGTAAATTCGGGTTTGTCGTTGTCATTAGTATAATTTTGTAACTAATATGTTTTAGGAAATTACTCCTTTGTCTCTAAAGTATTTGTTTTGTATGATAAAAGGCAGGGTAGGTGATAGTGTCAAATTATTTAAATTACTAATATTAGTAAATATATTCTCTAAAAATGTTATCGTATTTCAGCACAGATAATAGCGAAAAAACAGTCTTCATAGTTCGTACAATATCACCAAGAAGTTTTCATTGTTTTGGTAAGAGGGTATTTTACACTGCTTTATTTATAATTATAATAATATTAAATATATCTTATCGCACATAGACATGTACGCATTTATAATATAAAAAGATTAATCAAATAATTATCCTGCCCAATTCTATTGAAATTAAGGAAATAGATTGTATTAAACCAAAGAATTGATTATCACAAATGCATGTTACTATAAATACGGTCCGTGAGGGTAAGTTTTTTGCTTGAGATTTGATGACTGGAAATATATTGATAAGGTTACTAGAAATCATGATCAAGCCTATCAGAATAACCCATTTGTATTTCCCTAAGAGAAAGCTTAGCCATTAGTGGCATCATTTGTAAAACATCGGCTGCTTCAAAAGAGGCTTGAAAAAGCATCTTTAAAATCTGCAAAGTGATGGTAGCTAGAACAGTATGTTCCATTCTGCATTAGCTATTTGCGCATATAGAGGGCTCATAAAAGTATACGATTAAATAAACCGTGACTTCTCTATAAATCCACATCTGTAAGTTTTAAAATAATGATGAACGAATAGGATTTGGTAGTTCTACACATATTGAAAAGGTTGGAGAAATGGAGATTTTTAAATCAGCTTTTCCTTTTGTACATGGGGTGTTTCCAGTATCTTATTATATCAACCAGTAGTTTAGGATTTGAGTAAAATGAGTGCAAGACGGTTACTGTCCAAGTTGCAAAATATGAAGATATGAAGTACTGCTACTTTCGTTGGGCGGCAGCGCCTCATATCAGGTTGGACCTTTTGATGCGGTTCAAAATGCGCCGTTGGAGTTGTCGCAGCTCATAGCTTAAAAGGAGCATAGACCCTTTAAGGCTAGAGAGATTTTTCTTCCTTATGCGTGTTCTATCGCTTGTATAAAGGGTTGTGTTTTGAGGAATCTTTTGACTACGTAGGAGGCCGTTGATATGATATGATCAAGAGACACTAATTTCAATATTATAATTAATACTTTTCGTAAGTATTGTATATGTATTATTAAAGAAGAGATACATAAGTAAAAGACTACATGACATCATTTCATATCATTTCTTAGCCGCGATCTCGCGATAACCAGCATCATAATGAAATGTTATTTATAACTATATTTACTGACATGCAATACTGTCTCCGACCTCCATGCGAATTTTTTGTAGAATGCTAAATAAATATATTGGACGCGCAATAAAAACGATTGATGAAGTAACGGGGTTACTGAGTTATTCTAAAGACCTTGGGATCTACTCTTATTCTCCGAAACGAAACTTCGCAAACAAATGAAATCAAAACGAAACTTCGAGAGAGATCCTACTCTAAAACATTTTCGGAGACTCAGTCGAATTTCGTTTTCGTAATACAATATTCGTGAACGAATGGAATGAGTTGCATGAAGTGAGTTCTTTTAGTGTCAGTTACCTGTAATTACGGTCAATACGTTAACTTAATATTCTGCTTCACTTGTTTTATATATCGATTAAAGTATGGTTTTCCAAGATTATTTGTTTATAATAGTATAATTTTCAAGCAAAATCGGGAATTCGGCTAATATGGCTCTTAGCGTTCTTAGTGAAGAGCAGCCTCAATGAGAAGCTGCATTGATACAATTTTAAACACAATTAATAACTTAATTCACACTTACGAAAATCAAAAGGAAACAATTTTGGTTAAAAATCCGATTGAATATCTGTCAAAATCGAATTTTCGTTTGACACTTTCGTTGAATTAGTGTAGATCCCTTTATGTGTTGTCCCTCACGCTTAAATTTATGTACAAAACTTCTTTGTCGCATTCATCGTCGGTTTTACTGTTCCTCTCAAAATTGGGCCTAGGCAAAAAATAGCTTGTAGGCGTCATTCATATTCATTTTCAATTGTCTGTTCTGTCACTTTTTTACACAAGAAGTGACATAGACGTAACTCGACCTCAAAAGTAAGATGTGATTGTCGTATACAGAACGGTAGAACAAAATCTATGAGGAGAATTCAGACACCACATTCTAGCCATTACAGTTTCAACACGACACAATGACCTCACTAAACGTTGATAGCAGAATTATCACGTTATCAGCTGTTTGTATTTGGATAGACGAGCGAGATGTACCGACCATGGCAAGTTGCCTTGGTTACCATTCAATTGTACGTGTAATGTACCATAATTTGATCACGTTTTCATCTATATTAATCAGAACTAATTATTTAAAAACAAATACTGCAATATTGATTACTCGGACGACCTATCAACTAAGTTTACTGATTCACTGAACGTCTAAAATCCAGGAAATTATCATTCTATCTACTAAATTCTCGTGTATGTTAAACTAAAAACGTAGGTGCGACGTAAGCCAGCACCAAACGTCGGCTATAAAAGACCACACCTTACAATATCTTCATATAAATGTATCTAATACAAGACAAATATAATATTGTTGGATTGTACTTATAAAGTTAGCAAAGCACGTATTTCTACGGACCGACTTTATTCCGTCGTAATTGGAGCGGTTTTTACCCTTGAAAATACTTGTATTGTACACAGTAAGATGTAGTTGAATGCAGATACACGTCCTGAAGGCGCTTTGTTTGTACTGTTAATACAAATAGTGTAGTTAAATAATAACCGAGATCTTTTGGTACGATTAAGTATTGAAACAAATAAATTTGGAATTAAGATCAACTTTATTTGTCTGATCGATGCAATGACTACCATGGGAAACGCAGATTGCAGAACACAAAATAAACATTATACCGAGTAATGTAGTAACCACTCCATTATATTCCTTTTCACTGACGCGGGATCATTATCGGTAGCACACATGGGATAAATATCAAGTAGTGTAACAGAATATATTGATCTGATTTTAGCAGATTCTCATACTTTACTCTCTTTTGTTCATGAGAAATTTATACAAAGTATTATATTTCAAAACGTATACTTTTTACTTCTCTTTTTCGTCAATGATATAGATTTTTGTGTCCGGTGTTATTACGGGGCATGGGAGACAATTATCTTTCTGTCAAAAATGTCAAGGGCAATACAATATTCAAGTATAATGACTTACCACCGAATATTGTTTTTTAAGTATTGTTAAAATTTACGTTTATCCACACAAAATTCTGAAATATGACAACACTTAACTATTCAAATAGTGCTCAAAATTTGAGTAGCGCTTCAGTATTCGGGGATTACTGACTTAATATTTAGAAAGATTCTTCAGCGTTCGTTTGAGTTGAGCTTTCTTCTTTAAAGTTGTTCTAGTAGTGCATCTTTTATAATACCACAAACTGATTAAACATATTTCTCTTTCATGCAAAGTACTTGATCTTTTATTGCCACTAACGGGTTCTGTTCTGGTTCAGTCGTGTTCTCTCTATGTATTCTTCAATCAAAATATTTAGGCTTATATTTAAACATCACATTGTAACTATATCGACTGATGAATGGCACAGTCTCAAAAAAAACTACTAAAGGCTGTAAATATGTCCTTCCTTATAATAAATAATTTGTGTATATTTTCAAAGCAAAATTTAATTGACCGCTAATATAGTACAATTTTCTGGAAGTTTTAGAATAAATGTATTTTGACTTTGACATCTCATTTTTTATGACCGTTGCTTCACACTCTAGAGACACAGTAGCCACAAAATGGTACCTCAAGTCAGCTTTAATGGTTGCTTTTGAAGCAGCTATAAATGGATATTTCTGTAAATGATATCAACATACAAAGTGCCATCACTTGGCGTGCTTTCAAGCCACAGGCGTTTGAAACATCTGGTTCGCGTCTTAAATTAATAGAATTCCTCTCCTTTGGACTGTATATATATTCAATGGTCAAGAGACATCTGCCAATACTACCTGTTGCGTTTTTTTCATCAGAAGTCCCAAAATGTCTATAGCAAACGAGCTAACAAGATCGTAGAAAGTCTACGAACGAAATGGCACATATATACTGAAATTAAATGTAAATTAACTTTGAAAAAAAGTCTTGAATTTTCATTTAAAATACGAAGAAACTTTTTTCCCAACCTATTATAAATTATATATATTATTTTAATTAGCTCTTTGTAATACAAAAATATCTATTGAAGTAAAAGACGACAGATCATTTTGGAAATGTTTCCAAAGATGTGGAAAAGCATCCATTGTAAGTACATTCTTATCTAAAGTGAGTAACATTCATTTGTACAATTGGTCGTATTTATCTTAATGGAAAAGTTGACAACGAGTCAGACACCAATTCTTTGAGGATTCAAAGATTTAAAGATTCCTTATATGTATACTTTATGAAGTAGGTAATGTTCACTGATGTATGTCCTCTTAGTAATAAGTTATTTAAATTGATGTGCTGCTGCTTACTGAATAAGCCTTAATAACATAATGGTCTCTGTGGTCTAGTTGTTACGATCACCTACTTCAGATCTGGAAGTCTGTAGTTCATTTCCCAGTGGAGCCAGAAATTTTCTGCTCGGTGTAGTGGTAGGGTTTTATCCTGCCTGATTAGCCACCACCATCTGCCATCGCCATCCATATGCCGCCATAACAATAATGTTAACAGAATTGTTCTGTTCAGACAATTGAAGGTAAGATGGCCAGTTTATTAGTGGTTGAGGAATGCGGGTAGAGTTTGCTTTTATCTTCGGCCTTATCATCACTTATCGTCCGGTAAGACGAAGGCCATGAACTACGCTGTTAAAAATATCCAGGCAATCACTTAGCCGGACCAATTCGACCATATACTTCTTTGGGTGTATTCACCGATAAATAAAGAAATATTCTGGCGGTCAATTTAATATCACGAGAAGGCTTTTACCTTTATGTGAACATTGATACCGATATCTGATAACAACTTATAGCCAATCATTAATCTATATTGGATAAAGCTTTCCATGCTTATACGTTATTTACATACAGAAGTTCAATTTGTCATGGTTTATTTAGGTTCTGGATTATTGGTATCTACTTTTGCGGGCTGCTCCTAAGTTACCTATGATCATCATTCCTGTTTCGGCAGTTATACCATTCTCTGTGTTTTGATGTGGAGGGAATGGTAGCTAGTGAAATTACAATACGTGGGAGACATTAACGTCTTTACTTTCTAAAAGCTCTTGAAATTATTTGCAACTGGTCCTGGACATGTTTTGGATCACCACTGAGTCTCCTGGCATTGTTTTCTATCGAATCTAAAGCAGCTAGCTGGCAAATGGCAGACTCCATACATGGCTGGACTTGTGCTTTATATAGTAGAAGCAGTTATTCCGGTGTGACTTACCTACGAACCGAGAGAAAATGCTCTTGAAATATTCAAGTAATCGACATTGTATAGATGTCTAATGATCGTAATGGAGGTGCTTCCTTAGTCCTTTAAATTTTGTAATCGGGTCTAAAACCCAATAAAATATAATTGTGAAATATAATACGGCGTGTAATGTTGTCATGTTATGTACAATATTGATTTTATCTCGTTACGCATGTATACCTAAAATTTACAATAGATTTATTTGAAGGGTTATTATTGGCGCCCAACGTGGGGTCCTAACTGTCGGTCAAGTAAGGACAATTGAAATCACAATGAAAATTAAAACTAATTATAAAAGAACGCTCTTTTTAGATACTAACACACCACGTTACTGGCGTATTCTAATGTTATTGATTTCATAATTATTAAATAAATAACAATTATCTCAGTTATCATCTCTTTAAAGTTCAGATTTTCAAGTAGAATTAAATACGAAGTAGAAGAAATCAGATCAAAGGAGGTCTTAATAGATACCTCGTTTGAAATTGTCTAAGTACCTTCCGTTGCGATTTATACATACATACGCAGATGAGAAGTTTATATTTAATTTGTTTGTTTATGAAATCTGTAGGCACTGCTATTTAATCGGTTCAAGCTCAGACATGACGTGGCTACGTCTAAATATTTAGATTTAGATATTGCTTGAGTGAAAAAGTATAAAAAACTGAAAAAGAAGCATTTACGCAATCGTCATTCATTCACAATACGTTGAGTACAGTGGTATTAACCACCACCATAGTCAATGGTTATTTACAAATAAGTTTTAAGTTTAGATTACGGTTTACATGGTGTTTTGTTTTTTTTTTACTTACAAATATTAATAGCACAAGCAAGTCATACATTACAAGCCTAATCCATGGAGTACTATAAGTATTATAGTAATTTATTACATCTACACTTAAATAATGTGGTTATAATTTCAAGATTTATTAAACCAGCTGAGTAGTGAAATATAAGGTCTCAGGTTTTATATATAGGTTTTAAGGTTTTATGTAGTGTTATTACCTACCTACATAGTAAATCGAAAGGTGTAGGAATATATTATAATTTGAAAAATGAGTGCATCGTACAATGTACCTCTGTAACCTCTGTATGTTTAATACAAACTTCCGTCTCTAATTAAATCTTCCTGTGACCCAGTCCTGCTCATTACTATTGCTGTGAGTAACATTAGTGTTGAGTTTATTGAATTGATGCACTGTGTGGATATTGTGAATATTCCGAAACGCTGCGTAGTTAGTGATGTACAAGGCTTGAAGCTTGAATCTTTTTTAAAATCTTATGAAAACTGGAACATACGTCAAAACATAGTGAAGCAGAGGAATTGTTTTACTAGCATCAACGTTGGTGGTATAGATCTCCTTATATAAGTTCCTTTACTGTATTAGTCATAGAGTGTCCAACAAACTGATGACCTGATATAAGTAACTATAAGTTATAGACATCACCAATATCAAAATATCACTTGATATTGCAAGTGCATTGTCAACCTGGAAACGAGATGTTAATGCCTCCCAAGGCCTCTAATTCCACTAGCTGCTTTTCTGTTCACACCAAAACACAGTGGACTGCTTAACGGTCGTATTAGGAAAGCGGTCAGGTATCAAGGCGATATTTAAAGGGTAAATGACAGCGAATATCCAACTTAGGAGTTAAAACTCCTAAAAACCATTTATTATAGACAATTTTTTTAAAATTATTTCATTGCACCCGAGTGTTTATTGTGCCTCAATAAATAAAACACTAATTACGAGGCAAGTAAATATCTTTAGATTCGACAATAATATTATACAATAAGGTGTACCAAAATATCAAAGTATGTAAGGAATACGGGGATTTTATTACAACCAGTATCAATTATATTGGAAGTTGCTTCGTCAAAGATTAATTATAGTTTTTTTTTTCAGATGGCCCGTTACAAGAAAACAGGATTCATGGATGACGACGCTGGCAGCGTCAGCTCTATACAGCTGAACGAAGGCGTCAGGTCGGGGGGCACCCATATACGATACCACATGGTCAGTACAATTATGAAATATCCGTCAAATTCAATTATTGTCGAATTTGAATGTTTTCTGAGGTTTCCTTCACAGATAAAGTAATATAAATGACAAAAATTACAACTGACAGAAATTTGTAGGCAAATATATGCCTAGGTAAATATGCTGATTTAAAATTAAGATCAATGATCTGTTTCTAATGTTATGTACATTATTTAACTGCATCTACTGCACTAAATCTCATCTCGTTCTATTAGTTTGATTGCAAAAAGGATTGAAATGACTAGAATTTAAAAAGTTGTATTAAATTTCAGATTTATTGAACGTCATAAAATGAAGTTTATAGAATAGATCTCCTTAGATTCCTTCTTTGAAGTTGTCAATAAATATTTAAGTTATTTGTCAGCTCTTCATTTTGCTTTACTATTTTTATATATATTTAGATATAGTCATATTATGATTACCGACAAATCGCTACATATAGAAACTTGAATGTCCATTTCTCTTTGAACGACCATCCTATCTAATTTTGTAGTAGAAGTCTAGAGAAGACTGTGAGAGATGTTTTTTGACAGATATATCGAGACTACCATCACGAAGGCTGATATTTAGTGAAGTAAATAACGCCTGGCAAAAAACGATTAGCAATATACTGCGCGAACAAACATTTGCCTTTTATGTTTACATGGTGTTTTATTACGCTATAATTTTTGCTGACGTACAACTGTATAACGAATGTATACTTACGTAACTATACAACGCAGTAGACAGTGCCGGATTAGCCACGAAGCAAGAGTAGCAAATGCTGCGGGCACCGCGCATTTGGGACTAAGTATAAAATATTTGCATCAAAATGATCAACTATAATTTCATTTTTCTACCTGCTGGTCATACCAAAAATCATGTTTCGCACCGTACTACACTATAAGTACCTAACCTAAAACAGTCTAAGGGCCCATTGATAGAATTTGCTACAGGCCCCGCGCTGACTTAATCCATCTCTGGCAGTAGATATTTTAGGGTAGGTGTGATTACATGTTCCATCCAGATATCGCCGAAGTAGAATTACTCCGTTATTTCCTCCACTTCGGAAGACTGTTTTCAACCAACCATTTTTTTATCACCACAGTACGGTACCAACTGTAGCGGTATATTGATAGGGTTTTGTAAAATTGTGACATCATTGATGTTAATTTTGTCTCGCTGGATATGATCCGTAAATCAACCATGACTGCTCACTGAAAGATAATGTTCAAGTAGAATTATATTTATACGCATTGTTATTAAATTTCACTTATTAATTGTCAACTTATTTTGTTTAACTGTTTTTTGTGCAGATTGTATTTGCCTGTAATTGTTTGATACATTTAATATTTTAGTTTAATATCCATTTAATGTTTTTATGTACGGATGTAATCAAACATTGGCAAGTCTTATAAAAAAATATGTTATAACATTAAACAAGCTTTACTATTATTCCATCAACAATTGTTGTAATTACACTGCATGATCTTTATTCTAACAATGTTTGAAGACGATTAATCTTTACGATTAAGTCAAGTTTCTAAAAAATCGTATTCTGTCGGATGCACACCTTTTTAATGTTATTTTATACTTTTTAGTGATGATTGTTTTTTGTTTAAAAAGAAAAGTGAATTTTTGTTGTCCTTAACAAACAATAATTCGTTTTATTTCAATTCATATTTAATTTCATTATTCTATTTTTATATAGTATATAGCCCACACATATGTTATATCATATTTCCTATTTTTTTAAATAAGTACAGAGTCTGTACTATAGATAGAGATTGAGGACAGTAAGTGCGACCTTCATCTATTTTACATCTACATTGATATTATTATTTATACAATAAAAAACATATGTACGGTCTATTATATCCGCAGTCAATAGTTCTCCAAACCGTTCAGCACATTGGGCACTACCTTATATATCTTTAAGGATACTTTTACGACTCACGCCATTATTGGTTAAATAGTTTGAAATTAGATGAGAATTTAAAATAACATCAGAAATAGGTTTACAATTCTTTGTGTCAAGTACAAGGAAAACTATTCTTTGCGGAAATCAGCAGCTAATAAGGATTATCATTCAAGGCTTTAAATGACCAAGAAAGTTTGTTGTTAGACAATTACGGAAATAACGTGTCTATGGTGTAATCAAAACAATCGTTTTATTTGTGTTGCAATCATCTCTCTACGGTTGGTTTTGCATTCGATGTTTAAAGTTTTAACATGTACCACGTACATAATATGCTAAAATCATCTGTTGGTACCTTTTTGAAACCCATAATTAATTGGATTGTCGCTATCCGGGGCATCTTCACGGGGATTTTATAAACATATACTTTTGTATATTGTAACGTGACATGACAGACATTCCAGTTCTCAGAAATAACGATGCCCTGACTTACCGTTAAAGTAAATATACTGGGTTTTAAAACGATCGCAGTTCTATTATCGAGATACTCTTCTCGCCACTTTTCTCCCTCTCTCTCTTTTCCTGTTCTCTTGCTTGCAAAAAATGCTTGGAGGCCTTGGAAAATGCTTTAAGCCGTTGGTGCCATTTTTACTTCAATAATAATATGATATGCACAGATTAAATATTGGTTGTGCAATTCGTTTAAGATATATTGGATCTTTTGTGATTTTTTTATTGTAATAACTGTTGACAAACCTAATAAATAAATTTAAAAAAATTAAAATGAAGTTCTATTCTAGCTCTAGCTCTATAGTTTATATGGACATAACTAATTTTATAAAATAATAAAAATTTAGTTTTTGGCAAATCAAATACACGAGTCGAGATACAGTCACATACATGTAACGATATTTGACTCTCATTGACTGCACCAACATTTTTCCCGTCCCTTTCAACTTTATCAGCTCTTTAATTTGATTTCCATAGGAGTCGTTAGAGATTCGCATGTCATGGGGTCTATCTCACCTTAGCTATTGTTCGGAACTAACTCAATTGGTGATTATCTATAGTAATTTATACAGGATTTCTTACGTATATGATAAGTAAGGAACATACAATTATCTAAAGAAATCCTTAATCCATTCCATCTAACGGCGCGAATCGAATCTAACAGCATAAAAGAGATTTCGTTAGGAATGTAATAAGTAGTGCCAATTGTTAAATGTATAAAAAAGAAATCAACTTTCGCATATTTCTTTTGTAAAAAAGATTTCTGATGAAACAGTTAGCTGTTACAAAAATTAATTGTTCTTCAAAACCACCATCGTTCAATGATCTAACAGACGATACAAAACTCAAAGGTAATGACGTGGTAACACCTAAAGTGCTAACCCTAACCTTTAATCTAAGAGAAGGTATTTTCCTGCTGGTGTAATGTACTTGTACATCTCTATAGGATGTTTTTTTTTAAATTCTATATAAGAAAGATATACCGACTGTACCTAAACACTGAAAATGGATACGAGAATTTAACCAGTGTTGATGAGATAACAAAAAGATTATTTACTTAAAATATGAGAAATTTACACAATTTTATTTGCTGTGCTTATTTGGTAATGGACACACAAACGTTGTAGTCTTATTAGCGAGATTGACATATTTGCGGTACACTTTAGTACAGTTGGACTCTATATTGTTCTTTGGTATATTTCCAATATAATTTTTCCATTTGTAGGACACGAGTGAGATTGTTACCCTTTTATTGTTGTATCAGTTAAAGGCGTCGTGATATTGAACCTCTGCTTTTTCGATATGAGAGATAAAAAATTATTAAAATTTATGAAGCCAGTTATCATTTCAATTGAAATTGAAATGAAATTGAGATTGAAATACCCTCAAAACATTCTTGCTATAGTTATTGATAGTAATAAAATTAGCAGCACCTTCGCTATTGGCTTCGCTTTCTGGTTGATCACTTCCAAATCTGCTTGAAATGGACAATATGTTATAAAAAGTCAAAAAAATTATTACTTCAATATTCAACGATTTTTTCACTCTGTATATAATGAAACTATTTTTTGGTATTTTAATTATACACATGGACCATTTAGAATGATATCCAATAATTGAACAAACTTTTTAAACTTGGTCCGCTAAATATAAATTCTAAAACAATAGCCATTTAAATATTCTCCAAAGAAAGAAATTCACCTAAAATGGTTGGATATTTTTGCTTTCTCCCACCCACGCGTTTCCTTAATTAAACACGTGATCAATTTCTTTGTTAAAATGTCGGTTATGTGACCTGACTACGGAGCTTTTAGACAAGTTTATTTATAAATTAGCCTTTTTGGAACAGTTTTATTAACAATACCTTAACTTCTTCTACAGTAGTTATTACCTGAGGTATTTATATGATGTTATGTAATAAATTAGATATTCAAAAACTTTTTCTAATCGTAACAAGGGCATGTCTCGCCATTATAATATAAAATGTTCTCTAAATTTATATAGGTATTATAAATCTGTCTCCATCACTTATGACCTACATTCATCCCACAGTTGGGCCCAAGCCTTCCTACACGGGAGAAACGTATTTTGAACGGAGCGGTGTTTTGTGCTATAACATGAGGACGCTGGC
Organism: Acentria ephemerella; assembly: GCA_943193645.1. NCBI lineage: Eukaryota > Metazoa > Arthropoda > Insecta > Lepidoptera > Crambidae > Acentria > Acentria ephemerella. Next base: position 4,769,947 of record OW971899.1, on the reverse strand, counting down.
CGAATGAGGATCAAAGGGGTTGCCGTAACAACCGGGGCCATATCGGCTTAACGAGCCTTTCGAAGCATAAAACAGCTCCATGACGAAAGGTACTTTGTTTTGTTATCGGAACTAGAGCGTTCGAACCAGTACGCTAATGAGATCATCTTTTACTATAAACTGACCATTTATCTTACCATCAGGCAAGGGTACCATCAGTCGATTTTGTACACCAAGCCACCGGATTCTCACAAGAATGCTTGCTACTGTATTGCTGCAACACTTCATATAGTAATAAGATACTGAGCGTTAATTTCCATGGTAAAGAAAACTATTAATTAACGAGACATATTTACTTGCTAATCAGTCGACCGAACGAACGAACTTCGGTGATATTTTTCCAGACCTCTCTTTCATACTTTAAAAAACAAATTTAAGCTTCACTTCGATTTTTGAGCAGCAATTTAACTTATCAACCCGTATTGGTACATTTTGGCTCTTTAAATGTTATTTAGAAAAATAAGGAATACATTGTAGGTCCGCGTACGAAGAAGTCCCGTATGTTTTGACCACCTCAATGCATGTGCGAGCAATCTATAATTATTTAGCAGTTCCGAAGTAGCCACAGAGAATGCGAACTTACGGAAATAGGTTACAAACGGACAGACCAAAACTTCACTCACAGCTGTAAAGTATAATTTTTTATTTTTTATATTACGGACAAAACTAACCTGTTTTTCGAGAAGAGATATAAGTTTATCAGTAATCCGTATTATTTCGTTCACTTCGTTTCTTTTCTATTAATATTACAGAAATGAAAAGTTTTTAGTGTTAACTGTTAGACTAAACCTTTTTTATAATAAAACTTTATAATATACAACACCCTGGCTGCATAGTTTATGACATATATTTTTTCTAATAATATTGTATTCTATTATTATGTCACATCTTTTTGGCTTGTCGAATTATACACTGTGATCTCTACTGTTGGAATTTCATTCCTTATTTTAGAATTTACCAATAGCGACTAATATACAACATGTAATTAATATAAGAACATGCTTTCTGTTATATCATTATGATGATGATGATTACAATGATGATGAATGATGAATCAATGATTAACCTCCAGTAGAAACACGTGTAGGTAGTTAATAGTCTGATGTTATTAAAAACAATTGAAATTGTACCTTCTATGAAGCGGTGGAGTAACACGCCATTTATTTACGACTGTCGCATGGCTTGTTATTATGTGTATTGTATCAGCATAATTGGACATATCGCTTCTCGGTTACACTACTTCAATATATCAAGAATCGCGAGTAAATAACTTACAGTCAAAATTCTACATTGATAAAATTTGATAATTTGAAATTGAAAGATTTAAATCTTGAATAAGACTTGAATCATTCCTCAAGCAAAATATCAGACACTATTCCTTTTCTAAATTCCGAAGACTCAATAGACCTTCTATTACACCATGTGGTCTACTGTGTCAAGTAGATCTTTGATTTTCCACTTTCCAAAATCTCCTTTATCCAGTCAAAGAATGAAGGCTTCGTTTGTAGATGACAGTTTCATTGGCATACGGGTTTCATTGGGGTTTCACGCTTCTGTATGTGGACAGTGTGACTTACCTATCTACCTACAAACATCAGAATTGCTTAGTTTAAGTATCTCTATGTCTGTTTTATTAGCAGTGTCCTATCAAAGCGTCAATCATTGCAATCCCGTTCAACTTTATCAGCCCTTCAATATGTCCTCCATAGGAGTCCTGCGTTACAGATGCGCATGTCATGCGCTAACTAACTCTTACTCATCTTATCCATTGTTCGGAACTAATTTAAGCGATAAGACGATTCACTTTATTTAAAGTAATTTTTAAAGGTTTGCTTACGTATATAAGTATAAGTAAAGAACTTAAATATCCAACTAACTATAGAGTAACGGCGCGAATAAGCACTAATAAATTTCATTAGAAATAAGTAGTAGTAATTGTTAAATAAATAAAAAGAAATAAACTTTCGCATATTTATTTAGTAAATATGATATTAACTGTAACAAAAGTAATTGTTCTTCAAAACAACCATCGTTCAATGATCTCACAGATGATCTAAAACTCAAAGGTAATGACGTCGTAACATGCGTCTTGTTGCGCGAGCGCAACTGACAGTCCCGCGCCGCGCACTCTGGCGCGCACACGCTCCATTTACTATTCCTGTTATTATTTCGCACGTGTTACCTTACGTGTTATTCGGCCTTGTAGCTCTAACTATATACAACAATTTAGTTTGCTTTAATATGTGCTATAAATAAAAGTGGTTTAGTTATACGTTTATAATGTAACAAGTAATTCTTTGGAAAGGCCAATAAAAAACTGATCAGTGATTCCTATAAATACAAGCTAATATAATTTTATAAAAGAAGAGTAATCGCACTTGAAATGGCGGCTACAAGTTCAGAAATGATTCCATCAGAAGAACCGTTAGACGACACTACTCCTTCAGAACAGGAGAACCCTTCAAAGTTCTACTGGTTGAAAAATTCAAGGGATAGAAATCCCTTCGTTAAACCCAGACCGTCTCTCACTAGAGAAAGTTCTAGTGCCGAGCTGGTCTCTAGGCAAAACTCCAGTAATGATTTCTTCCAAAATTCTCGACTTAATTTATTCCAGACAGTTCCAAAACCAGATATGCATAGTCAGGGATACCTGAAGGTTAGTTTTATTTAAAAAAAATATACCCCAATATAACAATATCAGTTGTGAAGAATCGATATGAATAAGAGATATTGAGCGATTAAATTTTCCAGGTGGATTAAAAAGACGTGGATTAAAACTGGTAGGTATGGCTGATGTACTGGCTGCTATTAACGAAAATTATATTAGAAAAAATCATATCATTTTATTAGGGTTCCTATTTCCAGCAGTGGACGTTTCTCGGCTGATACGATGATGATGATATCATTAGAAAGCTTATTTAATGTGCACTCTCAATATATTTTCTCAATAATCCTGAAAGAAAATACATGATTTAATAATTCAATAAATAAAGTCCATTTTTAAATAATTTATTTAATTATGCGTGGATGCAATAATTTTTACACTATAATGAATAAGAGTTTCAATATAATTTGCAATATTACTGATGTTATCCTAAGTATCATTTCGGGAGCAAATTGTAGATCTGAAAAGTAATGGAAAGACTTGAGAGAAAATTCAAGACATTTTTTTTTCAAAGTTAATTTATATATAATTACAGTATATATGTGCCATTTTGTTCGTAGACTTTCTGCCATCTTGTAGGTAGAGACATGATCTCGTTGCTGTAGAAGTTTTGGGACTTCTGATCAAAAAACGCAACAAGTTTTTTTGCCAGACCTCTTTTGTTGTTAACCTGATACTGCCTAAAGAATTAAGAAGAGACTGAAATAGGTGGAAATCTGAAGGTGCAAGGTCAGGGCTATATGGTGGATGCATTAACATCTCCCAGCCAAACTCTTAATTTTTATGAGTGGTTAAAGACGTATGTGTTCTAGCGTTATCGTGATGAAAGACCACACCCTTTCTTTTAATCAATTACGGCCGCTTTCTCTCAAGTTTTTGTTTTAATCTCGTCAGTTGTTAACAGTAGAGATCCGAAAGGATGATTCTGCCCGGAGGTATATGCTCATAATTAACAATGCCCTTATGCCCAATCCCACCATAGATCACCTTTACAGTATCACCTTTTTGCCAGTTAACCCAGGTTTTGCCACAGTCTGTGAAGGCGGACCGACCTTTGACCACGACCTTTTCGCACGTTCTTGTCAAACGTGATCCACTTTTCACCACCAGTTATCAATCTCTTCAAAAACGGGTCGGTTTCATTACGTCTTAATAAAGAACCGCAAATGAGTACATGGTTTATTAGGTTTCTTTAAGTGAGCTCTTTCCCCGACCTAATACATATACACGTGACTACGTTGGAATGTTTGACGAAGGGTTGGATTAAATAATGACTACTTAACATTAGATTGATTTTCCGCTTTGCTGCTAATTTCCTGATTTCACGATACTCGTAATGATATGTCATTTAAAAATAAAGAAAACTGATAGATTCGTATTTCTTATTATTATAATTCTTCCTTTTTCTTGCGTGTTGGTGATCAGTTTATCGTGCAAAAATATAGATCCTAAAATAATGTTGATTTTATTGGGTAAAATACCGCTTGGTCATGGAAATTAACCCATTTTTTAAACAACATTTAATGATGTTAATATTAAAGAATAAGTATTATATATTTCGGTATAGAAAATAATACCGAATTGAATACGCACGTTAGAATTTACTGTTGTCAAATAAACTTCAAGATAATTTCTGTCCCATTCGAGTCAAAAGTAATGTTTTTAATCCTAGTAGTGAGAATCATTATGCTCATTTTTATCAACATCTTTCCGATATCGTATCTTTTTATGACGAAAGGGAGAGCACCTGGATAACATTTAGTAGAAACTGTCTTTGGTGTACTAATTTCAGAAGATTTATTCTAGATCAAAAATCAAGAAATTTTAGGGGAGTCGTAATTTTCCGCCGTTTCTTTTTTTTATTTTTGAACATCTTCTATCGATATGTTTAGTGATAACAATAATATCTTCTAGGCTATCAAATATAGCACAGGACTGTTGTTAAGTTGTATTAAGTTATTTACGGGGTTCACGATATCGGTTGGTTGTGTGTTGGTTTCTTTCTTTCTCCATGATCATTGCGCTTGAGTGTCAAAATATCTCGGTATATGCCTCGTTGTTCAGAGTAATTGGATTCAAGCCTAGATATTGTTTTTTCTGGATTGGACTTATGAGACATATAGATTGTTCATAATAATTTGATAGGTGTGCTTTTCTGTTAATGGAAAATTTATAAGAATTCCTGTAAAATGTTACATGTGTGTATCATTTCATCTTACGTAACAAAGGAGCTAGGAACTGTCTTAACAATCACATTTTATATTAGTATTGTACTAGTGCGTATGTGATCTGATAGCAATGTTTATAATATCTTTTGTTTACACAGATGGATCAAGAATTTAGATGTTATAGTATTTCGAACGAAATCAAGGGCAATCATTACTCAATAATGAGGCGATTATCATACTAAATAAACTCTCGTTTTTTTAGATTATATTAAATATTCTATATTAATCGTAATTAATGTAAACGAGTTAAGTTGAATAGAATAATAAAAGAAGCGATAATACTGTAACTTATTGTAAATCAATTCATAATCAATGTTAAACAGCGCTTGAGTTGTGTATGTGTACATACTAAATAGTGTTACAACTTACTATATGAGTTACTGATTCTAAAATTGGAATTTTCAGTGAAATAAACAGACATCTTTATCCATAGAGATCTTTATTATAGTTTTACTAAAGGTCAAAGTACTTTAGAAGATATAAATATATATGCTTACATCGCGAGTAGGTGCGCGCGTATAAACTAGCGCACACATACATAAACACACATACACTCACACACAAACACACCACACACACATGCGATAACTGACTTTTGTTTTGTTTTATTGATATTTTTTTATTGTTTTATTTTGTTTTTGTTTTTGGCTTCTTGATGATTCTTTGGTAAAATAATGTGTTTCTATAATTGGCTTGTGTTTTGTTTATTATATTATATTCTGTGTGTGTAGAAAATTGCTGTTGAAACATTGTTAAGATAAAAAAATAAATAAATAAATAAATAAAATATAGGATTTATGGTCGTTTAATAAAGGGCTGGGGTAATCGCGGACTTGTTACAGGTTCAAAAACCTGAAAACCATTTTCCTGTTGCCCTCAACTGCAGCCGCCATAGTTGGTTATATGTAGTATAATAACGAAATAAATCTGAACAGTTGATAATCCCACAGATATATTGTTTTCATTGGTTACAGCCGTTTTCTTAGTAAATTTTAATAGGTAGTGTAATACACTAAGAATACTATACTACTATACATAAGCTAAGTAAAAGTAATTTATCTGAATTAAAGGAGAACCTCTACTTTACGCACAAAGAAATTGTTACTTTCTTTGTCGCGTAGTCAAAGCGTGGAACTCCTTACCGGCACACGTATTCCCTTCCTAACCTTCCCTTCCCTACCTTCATACAACATGAGTTCCTTGAAAAAGCTGCGTGAAATGGCACTCGCTAATCCAAGCCTACTCTATCGAGAAGTTCGAATAGTCAGTCACTTTCAATCACAATAATAATTATAAAGGGCCAATAGAGATTCGATGTAACAATGAGACTGCCATAAACAGATATGAAATCTGAATTCATAATAAAGCTGTCTACGTCATTCCAGTGACGTAAACAACCAAGGTTTTGAGGACATGCAAATAGAACCAGTTAGAATTAGAATTAGTTTTGTTTATTTCTTATTTATACTGTTACGTAGATGATTACTTAAATTGTTTTTATACGGCTTGTTTTTTATTGTCGCTAATTATGGTTTTTCTGAGAAAGATATTTGTAGTTTTCGATTCACGTCAGATTTTTTTCATTTCCGATAATTGGAGCTCTGCTACGATTTCGTTAGTGTATAAAAAAATCCTTAACCGCATATAGTTGAGTGTTGACCGAGAATATAATGATTTTTGAACATCCGATTAGACAAATCGGATCGTCGATTGGGTAGTATGGGAGGCTAGTATGGGTGGTTAGGCTTATGCGAATATTTGAAGCCATTGGCCTGAATCGAAGTGTCCCTAAGCCCTAAAAGAAAATGATGATTCATTGATGTTAGATTAATTACAAATTGTTATAGTCGTCAAGTGTAACTATCTGGACACAATTGTTATTGTTATTATACTCCCGGGAGTATTGTAAGTTGAACAGATAAAAAAGACAACTTATAAACCTATGGTCTTCAATTCTCAGTACAAGAAACTGTATCTTTTGAACCGTAATTACAACTGTTAAAAGTTTTACAGTATGAATATTAATTTGCTGTATAACAAAAATAAGAAAAATAAAATTTCTTGTATTGAAAATTTTGAGGGGACCCTCATACAAAATACGTGATTATCATCACCATTAACCAATGTTCATTACATTATCATTAGCTTACTACAGATAACAACACCTAGAGAATATTAATGGAAATATATATTTAACTTATATTTAGGAATTTTAATACTTTAAATTTTATTCAAAAAAATTACATCAATATTCCTGTTTATACTGACAGACTGATAAAAAAACATATGCCCTCAGATAATACTACATGTTACTACAATACTCGTTATGCATTTGAAGCGTTCCCTGCTTCCGTACAAACCAAATAGCCTAGCAAAGTTCCGTCGTGACTCTTAATTTGCGACTTATGGTGCAATATCGTAGAACAAACATATAGCACAGATTGGGTTGAATAGGCAGTGCTTAAAGGGCACGATTTTGAGCGGATAGAATATAATTCTATTGTTAATTATATTATGTTCAGATATAACTAAACGAAACGAAAGATGACAAAATATAGAGACAACGGAATATTAAGTGATAATTGAATATAGACACAACCAAATATATAGGGTGAGTGGAATATAGAATAAAATATATCCATTGTTTAATAAACTTCAATTGAGGCTGGGAGGAGTGTCGTATTTAAAAGATTTAGAATGCTTAAAGGATATTGATGATCCAATTCTGTTTTTCCATATAACATTCTTTGGATATATATGCCTTAAGAAAGCCTTCACATCTATACCATTTTAAATTTTGACTAAATAAACGTAGTCATTATACAAACATCTGCCGTTTCAGAAATTCAAACACAGGATCTTTGGTTTAGAGATTACTCTCGAAGATAATGAAAAATATGAGAATCCATTTGTTAAAGAAATTTTTTATTGTTCACAATGTTTGTAATCCCATTTATAACTAGAGTAGCTTAGTACCTAAGATTTGTATGATTATGAGTATAGTCCACGTGACCTGTAATAGTAGTTCCAGTATCCGCCGTGATCTGCGTACCTTATTGTGACCGAAATAGATTCATAACACTATCTATTTAGTGTATGAGATTCTTTGAAGGTACCTTATACTTAGTAATATTTATTTATAATATATTCTATTCTATGTGCGGGACAATTCTGGCATTAAACAGTGTATTCTTCATTGATTATGATAAAATTGTATATACACGTTTAGTTTGATTAACATTGCATGAGTGACGACGCTATAAATCTAATATTACTCCCATGACATGTGAAAAGATGAAAGGATTTGCTGTGAAGAATAAGAAAATAAAATGGTTTCCAACTCCAAATCCGATATGGCTTAGTTATAATGAACATATAGGATCATTATAAGAGAAGAATACGAATAAACTATTGTATAATTAATTAAAACCATTTTACATTTATCTTTAAATCAATAATTGGTTTTGTTTTTAAAACAAACATTATTAATTAAATGACATCCATCAACATACTACTACATTATATAATTTATATCGTAAATAAGCATGACGTAAGATTCACTTGTATAGTTAAACAATAATAATTTGAACTAGGCTATAAAAAATCAATTTTGGTAATTATGATCCTTTTGGAGCATTTTCATAAAATCTTTTCATAAAAACGTTTTTTTTTTCTTTTTAATAATACAATGGATTTTGTTTAAATGACAGTAAATTGCTAAGTTCCGTAGGTTGATGCTCAAAGAACCTTGGTAGGACACTACTCACACACACTCTGCCTAATGACTACCTTGTAAAAACTATTATTATTATTATTCAGTTACTTTTGGGCCCCATAGGCCACTTTGACCATCTTTTGTGGCAGTCCTTTAGATTTCACTGCCTAGCCCTAGATTCTAGAAATTTCCAGATTCTTTGGGCAGTGATATGTTGCAACTCTTCAGGATACACTATGTGCTTTCCCTAGGTAAATGCTTCGTTTATGCATTAAAACACCGCAGGTGCAGAAAACGTGTATTGCGATTTCGTCTGACTCCTGACAGAACCTACATACCGCGTTTTCATACCAATTTGAAACAAGTGTTTGTTTAATCTGCAGTGTCCTATAAGGATTCATGTCTCTGTGCAGGTTTTGTGTCTTTTAAGTTGTAGAAACTCTCTAGACAGCTTACTGTTGTGGTCCTTTCATTAGGGCTTTCGATAGTTTTTGTGCTTTTACGGACTTTCACAATTCGATTTCTTTGTTCTTTCCCATGTTATTAAGCAGAGAATAGGCTTCCGTTTTTGTAATTCTACAAAACGGTACCGGACCAATCAGGGGAGTGTTTGCTCCTTTCCTAGCAAGTTCATCTGCTTCCTCGTTTCCGACGATGTCGCAATACCCGGTACCCATCTAAGTATAAATTTATTGGAGTTTGCCATAGCGTTAAGATTATTTTTGCAGTTCTTGACTAGTTTTGAGTTAGACTCCAAAGATGCAGTGCCATCAGAGCAGCTTGACTGTCTGAGTTAATGTAGATGTTTTGATGTCTTAGGTCTCTTTCAAGGTTTATCTCAGCACATTTGTTGATGGCAAAGATTTCAGCCTGAAAGATTGAGGCATTTTTACCCTAAGCTTTGACCTATCACCATAAACGCCACATCCTACATTGTGTTCTTATTTTGATGCATCTGTATACCAAACGTGGCTACGCTCCTTGAAATTAGTCCATTTGTCTCTCGAAGGTATTTATTATGTTCTACAGCTTAAAAAAAATAAGACAAAGCATTATTGTTGGAGAAATAAAAGATGAGTTCTCTTCAATTATTTTAATAAGACTGATAGACAAAACAAGCGCCAATAAATAGAATATAAAATGTATCAAAAATCAAATAATAAAAAAATACAATAATAAGGCAGTATCGGCAACAATTATGTTCACCTATCATTGGGTGTTATGAAGGCCAAGAACCACCCCGTTAAGAAAAAGTGTAACGTTAATTAGTATCCATAACACAAGCTCTTAATGATGCTTACTTCGGACTAGATGGGTGTGAGTATAAGAATATTGTTATTATTATCCGGAAAATCACTGGTTTCCCTCCAAATAGTCGAGAATTGCTAAAAATGCTGCTTCTGCTCTGAGGACCTTAATCATGACTTTTAAAGTGTTCCCAGATGCTCCCCGCTGTAATGTGATCGTGATAGATATTTGTATATTGCAAACATGTGTCAATGCTGTCCATTGATAATACAAAGGTTTTTAGATACACTAAAAAATTATCCTATAGAACGTGTAAAAATCAGAAAAATAAAAAAAGCCCTTTTTTAAAATGAACTCAATAATTAAGTTCTTTTAAATCGCCAAAATTTAATCCTATCACCGCTTTGACAAATACTTTAGCTTTGGATCTTTAGCTTAGCATTTACAAATTATTTATGCCAAATACGTGTAAATATATATGTGTGTGTGTTATATTTATGAATCGTCATTGAGCAACTTAGTCCCACGCTTTAGTGTCAATAAGATAATTATTTATTTAATAGTAAGTTCTCTTACACAGTTTCGCTTTTATTGTTGTTTTAAATTTCTTTATTGGCAAGCCTCTAATATCGATTGGAAGTTGTGAAAACGTATACTATATACAGTATACTATAAAAGAATTGTATATTCTATGAAGACGAATGAGTTCAATGTTCAGCAGGATTATATTTATTTGTTGTTTTCAAATCTTGAGTGTCACATAAATCAATTAAAATGTGAAACATTTTTCATACATACATTAGGATTTCAAGTATATATTAAGACGGTACAGTTAGCTTGTTCACCTCCTTGAACTTGTCTGAGTGACATACCATTGTTGGCAAAATTAGTAAATCGAAAATTTGAATATATTAGATTGAAATTATAACATTAATTTCAGCTCTAAAAGCTTGTTGGCTTAGTGTTTGGTTTATGTAAAAAGAAACTAAGTTACTCGTAACATGGTTGGTCCCTAGATCAATCACTCAAATTTGTTATCTAAAGCTCAATCTTGTTTCTGAAGGCATGTTAAGCCGTTCGTTCTGGTGGTTATGGCTACTGCTTAAATCCACTAATCAGTCTTTGTAGTATTTTCTCTCCACAAACTTCAATCTCAAGACGGCTGGAAGAAATTTATTTAATATACAAGCCTCACCCTCTGTGACTTTCTTTGATTAGTTCTAAAATGTTTGTGCATTAACATAAAGTTTTTGAATAAATAACAGAAATTGTTTTATGTAATTTGTATTTCTGACCCTACTTTACGTTAATGGAATATAGATTGCGTCTTATCTTTTAACTTAAATAGACTGGAAAACATCAAATATAACATAATATCTAATCATTTGCCATACTAATCATCTATTTCATATATTATACTTAGGTTCAAGAGCAAGATAGATTTTATTTAGAAATCCAGTAAAGATATGATATGTGATCCGTAAATTGTTTTGAACTTAGCTGAAACACAAGTTCACAGCTTTTTCGCGTTAAATTTTTCTACAATTATTAACAATAATTTATTCAAATAAAACTCGTTCTGCTCAAAACTGCAGAAGAGATCAACCGAGAGCATTCATCTGTATTTGTTGATGAAGTTACTAAAGGTACTTTATGACTTACACTTGAGTTATTGGACTTAAATACGTTACGAACCCACATTATATATAAAACTCCACAAGAGACATTAAAAAACAGTGTAAGACCTTCTTAATATTTGCTATATTTGCTTTATAAGATAAACATCTTTAAATTAAATCTCTTTAGCGAAGCTCCCATTTGACTTTCAAGAGTTTGCGTTACGCGATCTTTCGTCAAAACATACCTCTATACAATGCTGTTTACCACTTCCTTTGATCCTCGTTTATAGCGATCTCAATCGATTTTATTTCATCCTAAATTGAGAGGAGTTTCACAAAGTGTTTGCACAAGATAAACTAATTTATTTTCGGAACGAAAACGGTCTGGAACATGGCTTCTAAAACATCTTGTGACTTAAGAATACACTTTAGATACATAATAATTGAAGTAATAATATATTATTCGTTCAGACGAGAGATTTTCGCCAAAATATCCGTCTAAACGCAGTCTATTCCTTCACAGATGTACTCCATATGTTTTAGCGACTTGGCCATAAGCATTGGAGAATATAGTCGTCATTGGTGCGGTAGCGGGAGCGGTAATTTCTGTAGCGTTCGTATTACTATGGATCACATCACATAGAAACTAGCTACTTTACATTACTTACTTTACTGTTAGCAAACTTGTTATATACTGACATGCCATCAAAACTTTAACGAGGCAAGAAATATTACAACAGGACTAAATCTAGAGTAACGATTGAGTAATACAACTAGACGGCACATCTGTACCCCTAGTGTGAGATTCAATCATATCAAGAGGTTTCCATCGTAGTTGCATTCAGATGATAACCGCATATATAAAACATCGTTGCAAAAACTTTTACAATTTACAATTCGATAGCAGTTTTAATTCAATTGAACCACACTAAGGGTATTAATAGTAAACGGTTATTGTAGCCGGTTTCGTTGCTGACCCCGTACAAACGAATTCACATCCATTTTGAACCACTGTATAGGCTGTACTCGTTTCTAAGAGAACTACTACACTCACTCTCAATCCAACAATATTATATTAGCTGAACGTACGCCCTAAAAATTTTACATCACATAGATTCTAATTGGTTCCAATTTCTATCTTTAAGGGAGGATGATGTTCTATTGGTGAGCGGTTTCTTGGGTTGGGTTGGTTTGACAAAAAAAAACCTTCATAGCATGGGTAGTTAGGGTTAAATAAGTCAAAACAACATTATTTAGTATTATGGCTAGCGGCCAAATAAAATCTACTCTCATCATGCAGTTGACCTTACTCTTGTAATATTTTCATAGTAAATAGGTAGCAGTTTTCGGATATTTTAAAAATAAATTTCTTGTAAATTAAACCTTATTCCGTAAGAAAAACCTTGTAATTTGCTCGGAAAAAGTATATTGTTCTTCTTGCATATAAGTAGAAGGAAATATGCATTGCTATGTTGTAATGTTATATAAAGCCATTTTGTACTTTAAATAATTCATATTTTATATTCTCATAATCAGAGGAGAATATATAAGGGAATCCGTTAGTACTTCCTTTGTCTTACAGCCAGAGCGTGGAATTCCTTTCCAGCACACGTATTCCCTCCTTCCTACTTCCTATGTGAGAAATAAATATTTTCCATCTCTCTTGTTCCAGGGCGTTTCGTTCATAGGATGGCATCAGCGCACCAAGCTAGAGCGAATACTGCTGGTGATAACGGCGACACTCTTCGTGGGTATGCTCTTGACGGTTACGCTTCTCGTCACCACCAGGGGTACTGCTTATCTGCCTGTCCCGCCGTGTTATCAGCCGGAGCCGGGTGGTGAGATATTGTTATATTATTTAGGAACTTATTACACATTTGAAACCACAAAAAAAGGTATCTGATTATGGAGAAAGCAAGAGCAATGTAAAATTGTAACGGCTGGATATCAAAATGGGCTTTTTATGAAGAAACTACTAAAACTAAAAGAAATCTTAACTGGTCGCACCACAATAAATCGGCGGTCAATTTTTCAACACTCAGATAAAATTAATCAAGAGAATAAATCGACATTTACTGGATAAACCGTATTGAAACATCAGCCCTTAAAATGATAAATTTCTTACATTTACATTTTATATCAATATATATACCAATTTTATATTATAAAATACTTTATGTTACGTACGCCACGTTATATATGGATCTCATATTGTATGATTATCAAGACACATTTCAGATCCTGTTAATATTGTAAATGTGAAAGTTTATACGTTACATAATAATCCAATAATTCCTGAGCCACAAATTGCAATCTAAGCACTGCACAGAATTTTATAAAATTTACCTCACATTTAATCCATGGTATGTACGGATTTAATGTGAGCTAAATTTTATAATTTTATTTACGTGTTTGGGTTCTTATGGGATGCTTATTTATTCATTCCATATCGCTTTGGGTTTTTCTGATGTCTTCGCAGATCTCACCTGATGGTAAGCGAAGTTAAGACCAAAGATGTAAGCGAATTATACACGGATTCCTCAACCATAGAGGATCCAAGAGGAAAGAAGTCAGATGTCCTTGCATAATTTACAGACCAACTTAAAATCATTATCCATCTTTAAATCCATTATGTTTTTTAATATAAAAAACAGCAAATAACCGTCTTAAGATTATTGACACATTTTAAGGAAAGAAAACTCAGTAATATTAATTTTGCATAAGCAACTTATCCACTTTGAGTCCAGCATTATCCTTGACTTGAAATAGCTTGTTTTGAATTTATTTTAATTGACTTTAAATGAACAATCACATGAAATGTCTTATACATGTCTTGTTTACCCTTGAGGACCACTATTTTTTGTCGAGAGATTTCCTTGAAGATTTGAATAATTCTTCGTTTTACGTCATTAAAAGATTGACCAGAGTAGGTATGAAGGTCTATATGTTAAGCTAGGTTAGCGTGAGTTCATATTATTTAAATATAAAGAAAGTTAAGGTTTCATCACTTTACAGACTTAAATTTTCTGTAAAAAGATGATTTTGTTCACAAGTTTCATTGCAATGGCCACGATTCCGGTGTGCATGAACTCAATTAAATTTTAGTTCAGCCCCACTCTTTTATTACAATCCAACCAAAAATATAAAAATGTCTAGTAATTTTACGTTTCTAAAATGGCGACTCATGTATATTTGCTGTATTCTAAAGCGCATCAAAAATGATGACGATTAAAATAAGTCAAAACAGTATGATTTGTCCGAGTTACAATTAATTTGACGTACCTAAAAGTCATTCTATCCTATCTATATTAAATTCTAATGATATAAAAAAGTAGGAATGATTTAGTGTTGAATTATTTTTGTAACAATGTTGTGATTTAGTCATGTGTCTTTCACAGCATTAAACATCTGCTTATCAAGTTCTTGCGTCTATACTGCTAGCGAGGTGATCCTGGCGCTAGATACCACCAAGGACCCTTGCGATGACTTCTATGAGTTCGCCTGTGGAGGCTGGATTAAGACAAACCCTATTCCCGAAGGGAAGTCCAGCTGGGGCATCTTCAGCAAGATTGAGTTGCAGAACCAGTTGATTATACGTTATGCTCTTGGTAAGTAGTGCTTCTATTTTATTAGGTTTTAATTCTGTTTAATCCAGGAGAAACTGACAAATGAACATTAGAATATATTTCTAGAAACTTATTCTAATGTTAAATGTCACCTGCTTTGCGCGCAACCTTCACCACTTACCAACCGTGTAAAGTGTGTATCTCAATAGGTTTCACTTAGAAGTTTATGGACAGTAAGAGATCTGGTAACCATGCTATTTCTAGATCACAACACGGCAAAGTGAGATTTATCTTCACTACGAGAAAAAATTATGTTAACAATGTTTGATGTTTTAAAATCACGTTTTCCTCTTCTTTATATATAAAAATGAATATATGTTCGTTAGTTTCGCTAAAACACAAAAATGGCTGCAACGATTTGAATAACTCGTTTTGAGTTTCATTCGCTTCTATCCTAAATAAAGTGGTTTAAAAACAATAATAGTTAGTAAAATCTATCTAAGGTAAGTTAAAAATCTTATAATTGAAAATTGGTGATTTAGTATGACAAATCGTATAGTTGACGTGCTTTTTCAAACTTGTCATTTCTTTACCACTACTTCGGATCATTTTTGATGGATGGTATGTTTGTAGATCGGACTTGGAGCGTTCTTCAGTATACCGCTTGCATATTCTTTCAAGCGCTTTAAGTGAAGTAAGGTAGATTAGCTTGAAAGATTTTGGGGCTATAATCTATATAAAATAAAGCCTTGTGCTAATCAGGCTTAAAATAAGTAAGTGAAGGTGCGAATGATTTATTCCCCGTTCCGCTGTATTGCCAGGATATTGTTGTCAGTTCCTGCTGCTTTACATAGCAAATATAGCAAGTTATTTATCTAGTCCCTCGACGTTTGACAACAAAAGGTCTCCATCATCCACTGTCCTAACTCATCTTGTTACGGCGGCTCGGCCTTACTGAACTTTGTATTTTTTATATATTATACTCACTATGTTTCTGAGTGAAAACTTTCACAGCCGAACAGCACCACCATACCTATGGTGTCGTCGATACATATATCATTAATCTGTGACCTGAAGTACTGAGGGTGTAGTATGTCATTTTCATACTTCACTAAGTTGAAGGTTGGGAACACTAAAGCCGTACAAGTAGAAACCTTATTGTCTTACGCACGAAACGTCACACTTAATTGTAATTGAACAGAAATTTTCTTATGTAATAAAAGGTGTCACAGAATTTGTATTTTCGTTTGTTAGTTAACAACATCTAAGTATCTATTTTGTGGCTGAATGAATGAATCAACTTTAACATATCTTATTTTCGCATATTTCATTAGTTTTCTCATTCACATTTCATGAGTTTTAGGCTTAGGCCAGACTTTATATGCCAAAATTTATATTTTGGCATAGAAAGTCGTCCAAACAGATAGTCATTGTTTAGGATAACACTAGTAGAAAGAAAATAATGAGTTAAATATTATTAACGTGAATGGGTTTATATTTAGAATCATTAGAAAATTATTTTTAGTATTTTTTTCTGTTATTATTTAATTATATACACTATGATACATAGGGACGTGTAGCGTGTGTTGTACCTCAAACGTAACTACCGAGTTCCGGTTTGTTTATTTTAAATTAAAATATTGTTTCCGATACTCCCATTTCTATGTGTATTTTATTGTTGATCGCTCGATGGGCTTGTGCGGACCACTTTATTTTGTTATTTTAGAAATATATCCGAAATAGATAAAACTAATGAAATAAATCCTGTGGTCAACCTTCCTCGGGCTACGGCGACCGTGAACTAGACCGTGTCTCAAGGTCTCCGATCGATCCGGCGGGACTGCGACGCCATTTTAAAATTATTCTCACCCCGTTAAACATTAGATATTTGTGTTGTGTGTGTATGTTTACATACAATCATCAGCATAAGTGTTTTATCGAAATTAAGTTTTCTTTCTCTATGGACTCTTTATAAAATATAGTTTCCAGAAGTGTCGCTTTTCTCTTCTCCGAGCCTTTAGAGGCACCCTCAGATTTGTCGCTCCCTCATGGCTCGAGCACCCTGGAGACTCTTAGAGACAGCGGAACACATCCCCTGGAGGCTTGAGGACTCTCCAAGGTTCTCGCCCGGTAACGCTGTAAAGACCATAGCATTAGTCATTAAAAAAAAGTGAAGCCTTCATACGATTTCAGTGCAACTGTTTTCACCCAGTAACCTTAATTGAGTGGTTTCATATACATACCTCACCAAAAAGTACCAGTTCAAGTACCAAGTAGTCTTAGTGCTGTAACAGGGTTAATACTGATCTCTTCGAGTTGATCGTTCCGTTTAACTCTGGACTACTTTAAGAAGGATTTTGGTTGGTGTTTTCCATCGTTTTCATATACCGCCAAATGATACGGTTTGGCTAGCAACACTGCTTATCATTTTGTGGTACCTATATAGTGACTTTCGCGGGGTTGTCAATAATTTTGACGTCAGGGGAATGTTTACTGAAACTGTGAATAATTAACACAGAGGTAAATTTTGGAATCAACGTCGAATCAATTATCGTTCGACTAAAACCTTGGGCAAATACACGTAAACACCGTCTTGTCGTGTTCCTTATAGAGAGAGTAGGTAATTATAAATTATAATTTTGTTTACAAACAGAGACTGACATAACTTCAGAGATTGGTTAAGTTAAAACGCAACAATTATAATAAGCATTAATTATCATTTAGCAGAAGGGTATTTAATCCCGCAGTTTATTTGTAATCTCGGTATTTGTAGTATCAATTTTTTCGATCCCACGCGATCTCAATATTAAAGAGAAGTTATACGGTATAATAAAAATTATACTGTTGGCCTTTTAATATCATTATGTATGTGTGTTTATGCATTAATATATCATATTTTTATTAGAATGTTTCATGCATATTTATTTATTATATTTAGTATAGGTGTACATACGAGTCTGCCCTTATTTTCAAGCTCTCCTTTTGCGGGTCTATTGGAAGAGATATCTTTAGAAATAAGTAGTACCCTTGTACATTCTTCGTGTGCTTACTTCGTTACTTCTCGTGCGATACTCATTAGTTATGTCATCATCAGATGATGTCATCAGCGGCTTAGATCGCATTTGTGCTGCTCGTCAGTTTCGCAAGTCCTTTTCTATAAGAAGGTTTATTTAAAAAACGTCTTTTATAATAAAAGACTTATGAAGAATGAAAAGAATATGTAAATAGGAAGCGTTCAGAACTTCACCAGGGGGCTAGGCGAGATGATTTCAATTATAGTAATCGAATCGCAAAATGAAATATGTATGGGATTTCACAATTACACTCCATTGCTAGGCGAGTCAAACTTATTTATTTTTAAATTTAGTGATTCGATTGCGAGTATGTTATGCATCTTGTCATAGCTCTCTGATGTTTTTTTTTACATTTATGGTCTGTAATAATAAAAATATTACAGAATCCGTAATTATTTGTACAGGATACAATATCTTACATCCCACTTAGTTGTGAGGGTATAAACAATAGATTACTTTTGCACCAGCACTAGAATTTATCTGTGTCTATGGCACCTACCTGAAGTCAAACTTACTTCAAGAGAACATTTATTTTTTTATCTGTGAAATGTCAGACAATTGATTTGAATTCTATAGCATGTATCTGTCATAAACGCGACATTGGCAAAATTCGTAAAAACGAAGCTATAAGATTTTAAAAAAAACAAAAGGGTAAAATAAAATACAGTCTGCTTACTCAATTCATTTAGAATACGTCTATAGTCAGTCGTGTATTATCCTACACTTAAAGATGCTAAAGGAAATATCATTATTAAATTAGATACTTATTGTGATTTTCAGTTCATCGCTTCGAGTATATATACACAAGGTATTAGAGCTACACTTTTATGGCAAATTATAATATTTGTTCACATTTTATATATTGAGTAAATGATCGACGCTGATGTAGTTTAGACCGGACGTTAGTAAAAATTCCTTAAACATTTAATTGTAATTAAATCGCAAAAGATGTTAGAAAAGCGAAAATTTCATATTGCTCAACGTTTATATTGGAGGAAAACTCCAACTCAGATAGATTCCAAAGGTTTGCCAGTAGTAAACTCCAGACGGCCTCAAACCATAACTTGAAACTATTTACCATTCTATGGAAGATAATAACGTTTTCGATGTTGTGTGGTGATGTTGTGCGTGTTCACTCTTTTAATGGTTTAGTTGAACGCGCTTTGTTAGGTCTTTTCCACCGAAATGAAATCAGAAATAAAAACTTTATATCTGATTTTAATTGATCAAGCAAAAGTGGTAATGAACATAGAACATAATAAGCAACAAACGACGATGGGGCGTTAAAGTTGTAGCAAGGCGCAAAGTGGAGCCTTCTACAAAATGTCACTAATGGATGTAGACTAAGTAGAATCATTTTATTTGTAAATCGATGGGGGAGACATATTTTAATTTGGTAGTGAACCGGTATGCAGGTCATTTGGATATGAATGTGGTCCACCGCCGAATATATCATGTGGCTCATGCTTTATCACTAAAATCATTTCAAAATGTTTAAATATTCATAATCTCCCGCCAAATCGCTGACTCAACTCTAGTGCTAAGGATCAATTAAATGCTCAAAACATCATTAAATACTCTATTAATTTTATTCCAGAAAATGTAAACATCACGGAGGGTGGTGCAGAAGCAAAGGCTCGTGTTTACTACGACGCGTGCATAGATACGAACGAGACCATAGAGAAACTGGGAGAGAAGCCACTGCTGAACGTGATCAAGAAATTGGGAGGCTGGCACATTTTGCCTAACACGGTGGTCAAGCAGCATAAGTGGAACTTGCAAACATTGGTCCAAGACGTTCAGAACACGTGAGTTATGAATAGATTTTTAGCACAGTATTAACACGCCAAAGATTTGAAGGTACTGACTACTTTAATGATCTTCAGTGAGAAAAAATGAAATTGTAAATAGAGTTGCTTTTATATTAACCTGGTGGTAGAAGAAACCATGTTAAATTTTATTGTGTAACTCGTGGAATATGTATATGCCTAATTATGTATCGTCTGATTATGTTACGTGATTGTCGTAGCCTATAAAAGGATGTATATTGTGTCATATATGATGTAAGTGTCAATAAGATAATTTTTTGTTGCAGATACAATTTGGGGGGACTTTTCAACTGGGCTGTGACAGAAGACGATAGAAATTCTTCAAAACATGTTATTGTAGTAAGTATACAAAACACTACAAATATTCCTTATTGCACACAAAAGTATCTTAAATATTATCTTCTTAACTATCTTCTTTATCCTTTTAAATGCGGGGGGAACACGAGGCTAGTTTCCTAACCTAGGATAGTAAGCTATTATTCGTAGATAAGGTAGGCCCTTTTTTAGACTTATAAGCCAAAACAGTTTCATAACTTGCAATCAATTTTTTGAGCTTAGAGCATCCTTGTACAAGTTGAGCTTACAGCAACTTGTACAGGTATGAATTAAATATGAAACATTTTTATAATATTTTTAAATTATCCAAGTTTTATATGTGCTAACTATGCATGTAAACGCATAAATTACATTAAATATGTATATGCGCCTGTACATTATGATAACCTTTGTACAGCATTGTACATTAAAGACTGTAATTATGACAATAACTGATGTGATGTGAATGAAATGCGGGTAGATTGGATCTAATACCTTCCGTTGGAGTTGCCATAATTGTTAAAGGTTGATACGGCACTATTAGTTTTGGATTACGACTATTAGATGCCATATAAATAAACTCTGGAAAGGTTAATTAAGGTAAAGAGAACTAAGAACAGTAGAAGCACTATGTAATGTTTAATGTAACAATAGGTCAGATCTGACACTTCCAAATCCCATGAATATATGGAGTTTGGAAGTGTCATAACTGAATCCGATAAGAATATATTTACTGTGGCAATATGCTACGCGCATATAAGTGCGAGATAAAGAGATACCGTTTTCTGAGACCGGCATGTTGAACGTAAACGTACATTGTAATCAAAGTACTAACATATATGAATTTAAATAATTTTTATGTCAATGTATGTGATGCAACCTCACCTATAGTAGATACATAAATTAAAAAAGTTCAAACAAACGAATTTTAATCTAATTAACAATGTCTATCGTTTGCAGTTGGACCAAGGCGGGCTTAACTTACCGACCCGAGATAACTACCTCAATAAAACGGAACATAAGAAAGTTCTTGATGCATATTTGGACTATATGACTCGCATATGCATGTTGCTAGGAGCCAATAAGACAGAGGCTAGAATACAAATGAGTCGAGTGATTCAGTTTGAAACTGATTTAGCTAATATTACAACGCCATCGGAAGACAGAAGAGACGAAGAGGGGTTATATCATCCATATACTATAAAGCAATGGCAGAAGGAGGCTTCGTTTTTGAATTGGACCATGTTTTTTAATGATGCTTTTAAGTTGGTTAATAGAACCGTAAGTATTTGGTTATTTCATAGACAAATATATAATATTAACACATTTTTTTCAATAACGGCTTTGAAATTAATATACTTATTTTATTTATGTATTAACTCAAATATTTATAATTTTTATTTATATACATTAATATTCAAAATTTATTCATTTCCATTTTATCAATTTTAATTCGTTACACACATACTCAGAAAATATATATTGTAGACTGATAGATATGTTGAATTTTTAATATTTATTATAGATTTC
Organism: Acentria ephemerella; assembly: GCA_943193645.1. Classification (NCBI taxonomy): domain Eukaryota; kingdom Metazoa; phylum Arthropoda; class Insecta; order Lepidoptera; family Crambidae; genus Acentria; species Acentria ephemerella. The sequence goes on along the minus strand of OW971899.1, from coordinate 4,748,119 downwards.
AATTATATAGACTTGCCATGGCCAATAGCTAGATATCATAGTGATATTGAGGTGTACGTGCATTATGACGTGACTGCTTCGCCGATAGCATTATTGATACCGATAATGGGATAGACTTTTGTTACACGTGTGCTTTACCGCAAGGTTTTGTTTCGTTGCGTTCGAAATGATTCGTTTCGGTTAAGTTTGAACAGAAGCGGCAAGCGAGTAACATGAGCGACTGTGGCTTGCGGATTAAACCGGTTTTAAAAGGTGTAAAAACCCTTCAATGTTCAAAGAACTGTTACAAACGATTCAAACATTTATTTAAATACATACATACATTACATTACATTTATTTTTTTTATTTAAATTATTGTTATTATTATATATTTAGTGGTTTATTTATTACAGGTAAGGAATTTTATTTAAATTTATATTTTTTTATTTATGTGCACACAGCAAATTATCAAATAAATAATAACGTTATTTTTTATAACGTTAACAAGTACTGCTTAACAGTATTATAACTATAACCATCACCAATTTTCGGTCGTGTCGTGTTTGTTCGGGCATGTTTAATAGGTCCCTTTTACTTTATCTTCTTAACAAATAACCATTATAAATATAAAGAAAACAGTTTAATTTATTTAAGACTTTTTTTTATGTCTACTTACTACGAAGAGATTTTCTTAACCAGGAGATGAGTAATATCTGTTTCTGTAATATATTTTTCTGAATATTTTTTAACCATCACTACCCTTGTCGACTTAGCCTGAGTTAGGATCGAATCTTGGTACGTACAAATATTTGTATGATGAGTATAAATATTTGTTCACGAAACATGGATATTTTTTTATGTTTATTTTGTGTATTTCTGATATTTATATCCATATCAAAATGTATCATTCTCCGATATCTAGTATCCATAACACAAGCTCTTAACGATACTTAATTTGCGCTAGATAATTAAATAAAATGTAATAAAATTTTAGATATTCTTAACTGATTTACCTTACTTAAATAAAAAAAAATACATTGTTCATTAAAAGATGGAATCAGGTCGTCAACATAGACTCCATTTGGATCTAGTTTAGTAAGTTGGAATGTAAGAGAACTAGTCTAGTTACAATAAAAACAGCTGTTTATTATTTCAGATCTTGGATTCAGAACGAATAGTTGTGTACGCACCAGACTACTTTAGAAACCTAACCAAAGTGATAGCAAAGTATAGTAAGACTGAAGACGAGAGGCGGTAAGTTTCATTAAACCACGTCGACATTTAAATTAAATTTCGTCGTAAAAATCGCAAAATTTCGAATTCCAAATATAAAAACAGTAAGAAGAACACTTTAAGGTTGAAAACTGAAAAACTCATACCAAATGCCAAATTAAAGCAAAATTAATGTTGCCAGCTAATGTCAAATTTAATTTTTCAGAACAATAACAAGTTATATGATGTGGCAAGTATCAAGATCATTATCCACATATCTATCAAAGTCTTTCAGAGACGCAACCAAGATATTGAGGAAGGCGCTATTTGGTTCTGAAGGCACGGAGGAATCTTGGCGATATTGTGTCACAGATACAAATAATGCTATAGGTTCGTGGACAATTTGTATAGTGTCTCGCAAAAGAAATATTAAAAGTATTGTTTATTCTAATATTAACATACTCACGAGCGCTGATTGGTTGCTCTCGCTGAATGACTCACTAAATACCATAAGTTTATAGTCTGACTAGCCAGATTAGAAACTAGCGTAATATTGTGAACAGCGTCAAATTGGAATCCGACGGAATGCACTTGTGCGTAAATTAACGTCGTATTTTCCTTGTTGATGGATCAGTGAAGATTTACAATTTTATGGGTGATAAAATCAGACAGATTATGAACTCAAATTTGATTTATAAATATATTTAATTGTACATATAGATATGGCAACCTTATTGCTAATAAGCAATTTCTTTGTTCGTAAGTTCATAATTTAACAATTTGCAATAGTGAAATTATATACTATTGGATTTTAATGCGTTAATTTGTAAACGGTTGCTTTATATAGGTATCGAAAATTGTCTATAATCTCTCTGTTTGATTTTAACTAATTTTCATTTAAATGGTAACAGATTTTTCAATAAAAAAGTATTAAAATATCTATCTGGACTTATCTATTCACATTGAACTACAATTTCATTAGCAGAATCGCTCTGATTGGTTGCATCCTGACAATTATGAGGTACTAACCTACAAAAACAATTACAGGATAGAGTAGGTATTTTAAATGAATTTTATAAATTTAATAGAAAATAATTTGAAACATCAATTAAATTAATTTATATTTTCCTGCATCAAAGTTTTTTTTATGTACGAAAGTGAATGTGCAATATTTCCATAATGTCAACCTATTTCAAAGTAAAAGAAAATGAAAACAATCCACGACTACATTTGTTTGTAATAAATAAAAAAAACTAAATTTTAAATTAAAAAGACATTTCCTGCTTTTATTTGAAACGAACCGATATCTTTATAGGTTTCGCAGTAGGTGCGATGTTTGTCAGAGAAGTGTTCCAAGGTGAAGCCAAAACCCAAGGCGAGATTATGATTGACAACATTCGATCAGCTTTCAAGAGAAACCTGAAGAACTTGGACTGGATGGATGGAGAGACCCGCCGTGCTGCTGAAATCAAGGCGGATTCTATCACAGATATGATAGGTGAGTTCTCAACATTTGGTGGTGTTCTTGTGGTTGTTAGCAGCGTAAATTTAAATTTGTGAAGCCTCCCCAGATTTGTCCAGCCTATTGAGATTAAGACTGTATTATATTATTTATTTGATGATTCTTTACCATTATTTGATCAGAGAACAGATTAAAGGTTAGATTTCTTGCATATACTTTTTTTAAATTACTCATGGCAGCGGTTTAAAAGTGAAAAAATCCGGCATTTAAATTTGGCTGAGCACAAGGGTTTTCAACTGCCAATATTGAACATCTCCATTAAGCTGGTGAAATGGGGACATGGGCCAGCCCGTTAAGATTAAGACAGAATCTAAGAGGATAGAGGCTGAAGAGACTTAGGATTATTTTTCTGAGTTGAGTTCTTCTCTCTTGGTGCAGGTCTGGTGTAGGTAGTGTAAGCGTATTCATTTTATCATTATTAGTTCTTATTTGCTGGTGTCTATTAGTTTTAGGAAAGGTAATTAATAAATTTTATATGCTGTTCAGTTGGGGAGTTCGATTTTTTGATAAAAAGCATCGTAAATGGCTCGACACCGTTTGATGGTACGCAATAAGAGGAGTCTTAAAACGTAAACTACTAGCTTGGGACGTACTGCCCTTATCACCTCCAGGTTGCCGGCACAAAAGGTGTATTTACACGCCTCGTATAAACGAACCCATATTATATGATGGAAAGAATACGTAAGCTGATTTGTGGTAGATATATTTGTTTAGTTTTTGTGCAAATATACAATCCGTAAAATAAACATTAAGCAGTGGAGTTTGGTTCTTGGCGAGGGGGGTGTGACTCCTGTGAGCAAGAATGAGTAGTGATTCTTGTGCTTATTTTCCGGTGCTAGGTAGACTATATGATGTCCATAAGTCACCTGGTTATTAGTGCGGCAGTCAATTCATTAAAGTGTTTTTTATCTTTCCTGGTAACTCCCTTTATATTTACATTAATAATAAATATAAAAGTGACGTAGTTCTGTGCCTTAACTACCCACAACCGCACCTATACGTTACAAACTTTCTCATATTGTGACCATATCATTTTTGTTTATGATAACACAATGATTTCGTTCCAAAGGTTTCCCGGATTATGTACTCCAAAAAGAAGAGCTGGACAAGCAATACGAGGGACTCGAGGTGAAGGCGAACGAGTACTTTCAGAACAACATTGCCTTTAACGTGTTCAGCCTTCGCAACGACCTGAAGAAGCTTGATCAGCCCGTTAACAAGACTAAATGGGGTTAGTATTAAATTGTAATATCATTATTTGATTGTTTCTGCGTAGAATTCATAATCAAGCTAAAGAGAAATGAGTATAATTAAACCATGGTATTAATTATCTGAACTAACATATGTTTAATTAGTCCATCCTATAATACAAGGTCTTGATGATGCTTAATTTGAGCTAGATAATAGGTGAGAGTGTGATAAATATTATATAATTATGTGAATATACCTTAAACGGTAAGACTGGTCAGTTTCAATAGTATCTTTATAAAAATATAAGATTTATGTAAAAATACATTTCATTTTATGGCGAAAGCTTGCATTGAAACCATATTGCGTGAACCACTAACGACTTGTTCACAAGCTGTTATATTAATATTTCATTATTAAAGGTATGACTCCTTCGACCGTCAACGCGTACTACACTCCCACCAAAAACCAAATTGTGTTTCCTGCTGGTATACTGCAGCTTCCTTTCTATGACGGTGACAACCCTAAGAGTGTGAACTATGGCGCTATGGGGGTGGTCATGGGACACGAGCTGACGCATGCCTTTGATGATCAGGGAAGAGAATATGATCGGTAGGAAACCTTTAAAAATTATAAATTCAGCATGTAATACCTACGCTATAGTTATTATTTGAAATTCATAACGTTTGATGTTGCATAGTATATATGGGTTTTAATTTTTATGATAATTTGAAGACATTAAGAAAATTAAAATCATCATTATCATCAATAGCCTACATACTTCCCACTGCTGGCCTTTAACACGACAACGCTAGCCCAATACGGGTTGGTGAGTTAAAGCGGTGCGGTGAATCAAAAATGTGCTTTTCAAATTGTAATATCAAAGGGAGTTCCCCCGATATCAAAACTATTAATTATTTTACCAATGTTTCTATAATCATGCTGTCTTTCAATAACACATCAAACAAAAAAATCGTCAACGTGGTTATTTTTTAGCATTTTAAAGATAGCATAGCACTTAATGTATTTTTTTTAGAAAATTAAGGACAAGGCAATAGTGGCCATTGAATTTAGAACAAAGAATAATTGCTGTAGTGACATAATCCAAAGAGGAAACAGGGAATACGTTAAAAATGCTCTATAATAGAATAATATAATTTAAAAATGCTCTCGTTTTTCCTCTTAAGAAACTGACTGTATAAAGGGACAATCACTACCGAGTTTTTTTAAAGGTACACTAACTAAAACCACAGTGCTTAAACGTTTTATGATTAATTGCATTTTATAAATGGTTTCACATTTTGAGAAATTGACCCCGATTCCGTAATGTACGAATTAAATGAAAAATTATCAGTCATTTGACGTTTCCAAAATGGCGACTCTTAAGAATTTTTTGCTTATAAGCGCGTAAGCGCATCGTAAAACGTGTCGATTAAAATAAGTCAAAAGTGTTTGGATCGTCTAATTGTCAACTAACTTGACGTTACTATCCCCTGTTGAATGAAATGAAAGAGTTGCAAATAACTTTAATTTAATTTAGTCCATGCACAACGGAATTGGGTCGTTTCACACATTTACAGAGTACTTTACCATATTCATGGTTGTAATTCGCAGATTCGGCAACTTAAATCAGTGGTGGAACAACGCGACCATCGCCCGCTTCAAGAAACGAGCGGAGTGCATTCAAAAACAGTATTCTAATTACTCTATGGATGGACAACACTTGAATGGGAAGCAAACTTTGGGTTAGTAAATATAACATTTGTCTGAGAGTTTCTTGCGCCGCTTGTTCTCTGCAGCTACTAATTCGTCGAAGCGGTGGTTAGGTTAATTGGGAATATGCATATCATGAATAAGTTACTTTTAATTTTAAAATAATTTATTGCAAAACGTCCCAATTTTAATACATAATTAAATTCTTAATTATGTATTAAATAAATTATTTCACTGGGACAATTTGCATATATACGGTTGAAAACCAGTTAAAGTTATCACTTACCTTTAATTACATTAATTTATTTTTCTCATACATATTCCCTGTTATGACGATTTAAAAGAACTTAGTAAATGATTTAAATAAAGATATTTGGACTTTGACTTTGATTAATTTTTACTAGCTCATTAGAACCGACCGCAAAAAATTAGAACAAGACATCCACGTGTCGTGGTTAGGACTTAAAGTTATCACATCATGAAATACCGAATTATAATTGACCATATTGTTAAAAATCAACGTTTGATGATGTTTGAATCCAGGTTTAAGCATATCATTAACTCCATTCCATTTTAGAGTTGCCCTCATTTTAAAAAGACTTTCTTAAAAATGTCGTAATTCATTTTTCATTTGGACTTTTTAACTGAGGTTCGATGTATCCATGTAAATAAGCTAAGTCTTTTGCCCCTGCAGCGGAATCCTCACTAAGCCCGCGGCTGACTTGGTCCTATGATCAACGGTTAGGCTACAACGTCTGTAACCTAACCGTTCTATCTTGACCCACTGTTCTGTCCAACAAACTTGCGTTGAACTTCGATTCTGCTTTTTTTCAATTGCTTTAATTCCTTCCTCCTTCGTATTCATTTTCGCTCTGATACAGATTATTTTTTTGCCACCATGATTCAGGTTCACAAAAACTAGGCGCCATCAGCGCCTCTACCGATGTAACTATATTACGATATGATTTTCTTGAAGTGGTCAAACATTAAACACATGTCGCGTTTTAGATATGAACAAAAGAATTTAGTGGTAGAAAGTTTAATGAAATTCGAGTTAAGGACCAATCATAATTTAATTTAAAACATACGGAATGGCTTGGTTGGCAAATTCGGTAGTTTTATCACACGATGGTTGAGTTCGATCCTATAATTTAATTTTGAAGATTGATTTGAATATGATATTGTGTTCCTAATTTTCAGGACCTTTATTTTATGAAATTTTTTGTATGATAGATTTTTTGTAGATAATACTAAAAGAATAGGAAAGTCAATCATAATATTTTTTAGGTGAAAATATAGCCGATAACGGAGGTTTGAAGGCAGCATTCCACGCATATCTCGACTACAGTAAGAATGCCAAAGTGAATCTATCGCTACCTGGACTACATTACAACCACCGGCAACTTTTCTTTATTTCATTTGCTCAGGTATTTATTCATTGTCTTGACTGCTTATTCTAGAAATAAGGGAGTTGAACGCTAACTTTCTGTGTATTGGACAGACTTCCTTCTATTATATTTAACTGGGCACCACTTGTCTTTCATCACACCTGATGGTAAGTGATGATAAGGCCGAAGATGGAAGATAGCTACATCCGGATTTAATCAAATCTCAACCGCAGAGGAACTGGCTATCATACCTCTTAAATGCTTAAACACAACAATCCTGTTAACTGTTAACATTGGCGGTGAATCTGCAGGTTTTCTCTGTAACTAATGTTAGTTTAATTGTCTCTTTTTAGTCAGTTGCAAGAACGATATTCAAAGTTAATGCTTCATTAAACGTATCGCTGTCTTTTTCTGCTACTAGAACACAAAAGAAAGAGCAACATGTTTAATGGAGGATTAATTTTACAGGTCGTTCTTGTTACGGACCGATTGGTTGACTCTTTGAATGACTTAGGAACGCCATGTTAGTAGGCACATAGATAATTTATAAACTTTTGGATTATTTTATTATGCGCATTGAAAAAATTCCTTAAAAGCCACAAATTTAGAAACGTCAATGACGTAACTGGTCATCTGTCGTTTTCTAGTCGGATTGTAATGAAAGAGTAGTCCTGAGCTTTAATTAAATATAAGTTATTGTTATTGTGGTAATTAGCCATGTGAACTTGAATAAATTTAACTACCAACGACACTGCCCACATTGGGAATCGAACCCCAAACCTCTAAATCTGTGCTAATAGGTGTCAGTCACTGGAAACGGTTTATTGCTTTTCACCCTATTTCTAATCTATTGTAAGTTCGGTATGTACCTAATATTCACATGTTGACTCTTAAAATATTTCTAGGTATGGTGTTCTGCTATGACCAAAGAATCTACAAAGATGCAAATAGAGAAAGATGACCATACGGTTGCGAAGTTCCGAGTCATCGGTCCTATATCAAATCTGAAGGAGTTCTCCCAAGAGTTCAACTGTCCAGTCGGATCCAAGATGAATCCTGAACATAGATGCGAGGTTTGGTAATGAAATATTGAGGAAGTATAGCAAGAGAATATTCTACTTGCTCTGTCTCATTACACGGCTTCCGAAGCGGCATACGTACACGTGAAGGTTTACCATAAATTGATAGTGCATTCAACTTGTACCATATATGCCACTGTGTTGCCATAGTGCGAACAAAATATTACCCAAAGAGTCAGTAGTTTTATTATGGCGTAAACAATACGTGAATAATTTAAAATATACGTGAAAAATACACGATACATATCTAAAAAATTTTCAGTTACAGTTTTTTAATAATCAAATTATTTCTATAAAATTATTTTGCGACTGAGAACTAAAACAATTGTATTGATGTTGGAATGATAAAAATACACAACACACTAGATATTTGTGGAATACATAAGGTATTTGTTGTCGGTAGTAAAGACATATTAACAATTTTTAAACCTAGGATCACTTTGCAAGGACTTACCAAATTATCTATCATTACTTAAAATCAAATCAATTAATATGCGATACAGTAAATATGTTTTTTTTTTACATTAATTTGTCCGATGCGTACAGGTACAAGAAAACTATCGCCAACTATAAAGTAGAATATTTTATTATTGTGAGTGAATATTCTTTTTCGTAATAAAGTAATTTGCAACAAATAAAGTATGCCAAAACATAAAGCTAGACAAAACAAGAACACGACCGCGACGTTGAAATTTGCACCGTATGTTTATTCCACAAGGTCCTCATTCGCTTTTGCTTTTTTATGAATGATTGAGTGCATCGCGTTGTCAGTTTAATGTGTTATTTTTATAAAAAATTGTTGTAATTCAAAGCGGAAAAGTATCAAGATTAAAATAAAATTACGATTAGTAAGTTCCTTTTCATTGTTGAAGTGACCTGTGAGTTTCTGTATGAGATCTGCATTTTTGTGATATACTATTAAAAGCATATAGACCTTTAACAATTTTGCAACGGTCTCGCAGTGCAACTAATAGGTACGATTGATATACGTTCAATTGTATGCTGGTTAAATAATTGAAGAATTTGTCTGAGTATATCCGAAAATCTTTAGCCGTGTTGCTTTACCACTAAATAGTTAACAGAGTTATTAATTTCGTATTATGTAATTATCTCAACCATATATCTTGTAGAGCAAGTGTGATTATTTTTATTTCAATTTAGATAAATTGTATATACTATTAGAGCTTAGCAGTGAGAATATAACAGAGCCGTTATAAATTTAATTGTTATAAAAACTTTTAGCAACACAAGAAGTATACAAACTTTTTTGTAATTTACAAAATTTTAACGCGACAAATATTTAATCTTAACAAAAATTGGCTTCCTTAGTAACGATGAATTCTAATTATGCTTCTAATAAGAAAAGGTTCAACTGTATTATTAATTACAACTACGTATTATAAAAAATGTATGTGTAATGACTACGAGGTAAGATTCACAGGTTTTTCTATGTGTACCAAAACTATGTGTTAAGTCGATTACTTATTGGTCAAAATATATAATTTAATCTAGATATATGTTTTTAGTAAATTGAAATATTTATAGATAAATTTAATAGATTATTTTTTAAACAAGAGCAACTTTGAAAATGGTTTTAACATTATAAAATAAGTAAGTTTAAAAGTAAATTTCATTTTTGATGCATTTTATTTAATTTTAATTGAGATTTTGGAACAGTAGAACTATTGAGTAGTACCATTAATGTTATTAAGTTGTACTATTTATACGCCATTAATTCATATCATGCCACTAACATTAACACTATACATCAAGAACAAAATGACCGTGAACTTAGTATAACATTGAGACAGCCACGAGCGCCATCTATCAAAATTTATCCGAAGTAACGGTAGAAGAAATGACTATTTTGTATGTCAGTTAGACAATTTTCCATACTAAATTACCAATTTTAAATGATTACTACATCACCGGGTAAGAATTGTTTTGCCATATAAATTATTTCTATATTATCTCCTAGGGCCCTAGGCTATAAAAAATAGTCTACAACGGCTACGACCTATTCTCAAACTTACCACCTGTATACAACAAAAATCATAATTGGTCAAGCCGTTTCGGAGAAGTCTAATAACAAACAATGACAAGAGATTTTTTTGTATATGTTATTATTTTTTAACAATTTCTGAAGTATTTTACAATAATTTATAATAAGGAAAAACAATTATTTTGTTATTTTTTCTTTACAAGCAGTCTTAGGCAAAAAAAATAATTAATTTACGTATGATATTTTGACCAAACTAAGTAACCGGTGTATACTTAAAGTATTATTGAAAGTGTGCAATGTATAGACGTACTTAATTTTAAAGAGAATTTATATTTTTTAATAAGTGTCTGTATCAGGAAAAAGAGCATGTTCATAGACAGTTTGGAGACGACAATTTACCATTAAATTTAAATATCGGTTGTATTAATGCACTGAAACGTTGAAAAATAATCAAAGCAAAACTATTTAGATATTTGAAAAATTAATCCCATTTCTATGAACTTTGACCGCGAATGTTTTAATTTTATGTAGTATTGTGGTCTCCATACTGTATAAATATTATTAAATACAAATGCTGGTCATTTTTGTATATTAAACGTAGATTATTTAATATTTTTGTTTAGTTAACCTTTTTTATAGAATAAAGTATTTCACAGACTTTGATTTATTCTATCAACTGAGAATTAAACTCTAGCTATTAATACATTCTACCTAAATACGTTGCCTAAATTTATTATGCTGTACCATGTTTTGTTTATGTAGCTTAAAATATTTCATTACCACTTAACACCAAATAACAACTAATGATGTTGTATTAATTTAATGAATAATGTGTATAATTTGCTAAATGTTATAACTCTAGAACAATTTTCTGTTTAGGACTTATATATTTGCTGTTCAAACTATAGCATTATATTTGCTGTTCAAACTATAGCCGTCTTATTACAAAACGCGGTCATAATTTAAACATACGAGATAGCCAGTTTTACCAAGACTTAATTTAAACAATGTTTTGTAATAAGATGGTAGGTGTTTGTACTGTATTTTTGTATATTCTTTAAAATATTGATGTAAAAATAGAAAAAAATTGTAAATTTTATAATCTATAATCTTTTTAATAATTCTGAATATCGCTCATGCAAAATTGTACTAAATGAGAACGATTAGAAATAAATTTTGAACGAAAATAATATATCCGCAATACTAAAATTATGGATTTATTATTTTCTCATAATATTATTTTTAAAGTTCGTACTTATTAAACACATAATCATGTCAACTATATAATTTTGTAAATCAAATAAGGAATTCGTATTCTTTTAATATCTATTATAAGTAATTATTTAATTTATTAGCTGTAGAATTTCCAACTTTGCCTAGATTTTTTGTTACGTATGAATTATTTGACGGATTATTATATCAATAAACACAGTCTATTGTAACTTAAATTGATATCTTCAATCGTTTGTACACTATACTGTATCGTCCGCGTTATCAGTTCTTACTTCATTGGTGTCATTAGATGATAGTAAGATGACACTTGACAGTTCTCGGCTGTCAAATTTGATTATGACAATTATGATTATGAGTTGTAGCAATCTTTATTTTTGCAAACATATTTTATTGCGATTCAGTTATAAACACAAATTAGTTTTACAGAATCGGGGTCAGTATTTTTTTTTTTGACGAAAGTCATTTAATTAGCAGCAATGATTTCCGGACGTTTTTATTTTAAGTTGTAAAGCCTTTGAGCAGTAAAGGCTTTACAACTTAAAATAAAAATTGATTGACTGTAACTGGATTCCACGAGGTCTGAGTTGCGTGTGAATCTGAAGCACTATTGCCGCTTCATTCCCACTTCACTCCCATTACTGCACTGTAGGATTAGATTCGGAAGGAACAATGGACAATAAGACGCCATCTTGATTCCCGAACCCTGATTTCATGACGAACATGACGATTAAAATAAGTCAAAAGTGCCATACACTTTTGACTTATTTTAATCGTCTTAGTGTCAACTAACTTGACATTACGTAATCATTCTATCCTTTATTTTTGAATTGGAATGAATGAGATACGCATAACTAAGTAAGATACGCATAGGTAAGTGACTTTAATGAAGTCCATGATCAATGGAAATTAGGCCATATTTGTTTCGGCACGTAAAGGCAACATGTGAATCGAATCCACTGTTCGACGTTTGTGAATTAGGCGTTTTGCCACTAAGGGTTATTTGGGTCATTGAGTTACAATGTACGACGTATGAGAGCATACAACCGTAGATAACATGAAGTAAGGTGATGTCAATTCGTTACGCGAAAATTCTGTTCGTAATATGTTCTCTAGTATTTCCTACGTACATCATAATTTAGGCAAAATATCATTGAAAATACTTACTCAATTTCAAATTAAATGACGTAAAGAATGTCACAAATCCAATGTCATTTCAATAATGTTTATCGGCTGTAGATATATTTTTAGAAGACAAAGTGTATCTTTAGTCATTTGACATAGGTAGTACTATTTAATAAAAAGTATCCAGATTGTTTTATATTTATTTGTATATTCTCTTAAGCTTGAAATACGGCTTGTGACCTGCGTCTTTTGCATGCGTTTCGTGGCCTTGCGGCAGTACTTTGTACCTTTGGAGTGTATGGAACCCTCTCCATCGCAAAAGTTGCATGGTCGCGAACAAGACATGACGTTTGCCGCGATACTCCGAAGTCACGTATTTTAGTAGTTCATGTAGTTCACTTAATGTTCATATATAACAATAACAGAAGAAGAAAAACATGGGTAAGAAAATTGTACAAACGTACTGCTTTTTGATGTGGCCGTGTTATATTTGTTACTTTTATTAATATTGAAATTGTACCGATTTTAGAACAAATATATTTCACAAAAATTCATTTATATTTTTGACTGATTATTTTTGGGAGTTTGACATTATATTTGTGTTTAAAATAAATTTGTGTTTTTTATTATTAATCTAACATGCTTTTTATGCCTTTTCAGAAAAGGTCTAATAACTAATGCTATTTTTATTCGGGCTCATATGACATGAGCCTTTGGGTCTAATACCTAAGGGATATTCAAAAGTAGCATGGTGTATAAGTTCTAACAATAATTGTGTATTCCGAGTCTTTCAGTACGAATATGAAAAGCATAATTTAGAAATCTTTGTAGAAACTAGAAAAAATTAAAAGGCCTGTAGGAAGATGCTCTCTAAAACCAGCTTTTTAAAACTTGCATCGGCGAAGCAGAGTCTACTTACTTTCTTATCCTTCCTTCTTCCTTCCATATAATGACTACTGTGCTGGCCTACGGAGTCACCGACAAACTGTGACGACCATTCCTACGTGTATAAATATATTTATATATTTGGTAACATAGGAATGCTACGTCGCACAATACAAAAATGGACTTCATTGGTAACACACGTTTTCCCTCCTTACAATCTTGGGTCATTCAAAAGAGACGTGAAGGAGCATTAGTGTTCATATGCTCAGTGGGAGCATCCTACATGTCGGCAAATGCTTACCATCAGGTGGAGTGGACATATTTTGCTTGACCTTTCTAGGAAAAAAAGTTCAAGTCAAAACTTTAACATATATATATTTCATGTATCATGCTATGACTGCTGTCCTTTAACAATTTTAACAACAAAACAAGATATTAAAATTAAAATCAAGTTTGTTTTTGTACTTCAGAGACTAGACTAATAAGAATAAAAATACCTAACTACTTACTTTAATTCTGATCTTCGTAGATATACGACCTGTATGGACATTTTAAGCCTTTTATAATTGCTCCATGAATTTCTTTTGCATGTGCTCATTTCCATTTATTAAGAAATTTCGGTAAAACATTTAGGTTTAGTCAATTATAAGGAGAAGAACCAACAGTATGCCCACGGTATTTGCCGAGAGACTGAATGGGCGACCATTGGTAAATTCTACATGTCGCATGCTATAAATAGAACTTGATAAATCTACCTGAGGTAGTTTAATTAAAGTATTATATTTGCATGCTGCAAATTCAGCTGAAATTCAATAAAATTCTGTTTTAATACAAAATTATAAAGCGGTAACAGCGCCACCAAGCGGCCACGAATGTAAAAAAATTGAGCATCGAAAACGCACTATGATAAAAATTTCCAACGCGATGTAGATAAAATGGCGGACCGAAACGCTTCGCATTGAAGCGCTTTTTCTACGAATTTGTATATCATTTGTTGAGAGTTCGGAACGAATTTTAAATGTTTTTGTCGCTAATGTCAAATTTGTTATACAAAATAGATACATTTAATTCTCCTTCTACGTAGAATACAAAATTTGATTCGATTTTTAATTCAAATGGTGAGTTTAGCTGCATGATTATTATAATTTAATTTGGTAAACATTATCCGGTTGAAGTAGTTCACGTTACCTTAGTACTTCATTAATTTTTCTGCTCGTAAAGTATCACACAAAAATATACAACTGAATTTCGAAGCAGTAATAAATAGGTTGTATACTAATATAATTAAAATTTTATATTTCATAAATAAATCAATAAGTACGGTACAAATGTTACATTGGAACGTAAAAGTAATGTGTAGGTTATGATAGCCATTGAAATACAAAACTGCAAATGAAAAAAAAATTAAATTTTCAGATTGGTAGCTGAATTAAAATGGAACAAATTGTTGTTAAAACTGAAGTGCAACCCAATGGAGAGATATTACTATTTTATGTAGATGGTAAGTATTGTTTTCTTATGCATAATTTGTTCCACATATTCTGGATCCATATAACCTATTGAATTTGGATATATATTATTATAATATTTGGATATGTTTGGTTCAACACTAATCTCTGGAACTACTGGTTGGAATTGAAAAATACTTTTTGTCTTAGATAGTCCATTTCTCAGGGAAGGTTATATGGCTACACCTAAGTCTGTTTTTACACGGTCTTTTTGTACACGGTTTTGATATAACACGGTTTGAAAATTGAATATTTTTGATTTTTTTACACGATTTTATTCCATTTAGCACGATTTGAAATTATATAATATTCAATTTTCAAACCGTGTTATATCAAAACCGTGTACAAAAAGACCGTGTAAAAACAGACTTAGGTGTATATAACATTTGTGAGAGACTTAACTCCATTAGGGTGCAGTCTCAAGCCGCTATAGATAGATAAAATGAACCTACAATTATGGAATAGTTTTTAGTGGCTACATAGTCATTTCTACACCCATGGTCTCTAAATTTAATCCTCAATAAAAATATAATAATTGTAAGTAATATAATACACAAAACCAAGTTTTGTACCTTGCTTGACTGAATATATGAATTTTGACTTTGACTACCCTATTCAAACAAGAAACAGACTTTGAATCTGAGCTCAGCAGGCTTTGAGCAATTGTATGTGCTGCTTATGATATTGTAAATTAAGGGTGCTTCTTTTACTGGGTGAAGTCAACACAGCAATATTGTGATTTAAAACTTACTGGTTTTATGCTGGTATTAACATAATACCCATTTAAAATAGTTAATTTCTGATACATGCAACTTAAATTAAGTTACACTCCATAATAAATAATAATTTCTTTATCAAAAGTTTGCAGTTTATTACACAGGTTATTCACAGTTTTAATGTTATAAATCTTCACAGAAAATGCAGTTGATGCAAATGGGGATCAAGTATTGCATTTAGAAGAAGCCTCTGATTATGAAATTCTTCAAGCTAATTTCCAATCTGAAATTGTTGAGAGTAAAAATGAGATAGAACATGTTCCTATTGAGATACACAATGAAGATGAGTCAGAGCATAAGAAGTGGTCCCCAGAAGAAGTAAAAAAGCTATTAATATTCTATATTGATAACAAAGAGACTTTTAACAAAACCGCAAACAAGCATCATCTATGGACTGTGGCATGTAACACAATTCTAGTAGGTAAAACAGTCCAAAGCTGTGAATGTAAACTTCGTAATTTAAAGAGTAAATACTCTCAACAACGATTAGAATTGGAAAAAGGATACAGTGTTACTTGGTCACTGTACAATTTGTGTAATCAAGCATTCCATGATGACAAATATGTTGCAGTTTTGGTAAGAGATTATGAGCAACAACAAAACATAGTAACCAAGGTATCAATTCCAAGAGCAGAGAGTAATCCAGGCCCTATAGTTGTGAGAAATATAAGCAACAAGCCTAGTGTATTAGACGACAAAGTGGAAACAATGTTGAAGTTGTACTTGAGATATAAAAAGAATGACTACACACCAAAATACTTGTGGGAGTCTATTGCTATAGAATTAGGTGATGAAAGTGCTGAATATTGGCACAAACGTTTCTTAAACTTCAAGCAGCATTATTTGCGAATGCTCCCAAAAAGAGAAATATCTGGTTCTGATAGTATTAACTGGCAATACATGGATTTGTTTGATCAAATATATGGTGATGATCCAGTCTTCCAAAATAAATATGTTAAAAATAGTAAGAATAATAATGATCAAACTATAAACAATGATTTATGTGATGCGGAAGCTGATGATTGGAATGATACAGAATATACCATCCTTGCTAAATATTACTTTGATTGCTTTGATGAGTTTCAGGATGTAACAATACCAGACCATTTCCTTTGGACTGAAGTTGGTCGATTGTTGGATAAAAAACCAGAAGTTTGTAAGATTAAGTTTTTAGAAATCAAGAACACACACTATGATAAATATTTTAATGGATCATATACACTACGGTCTCGAGTTCCTTTAGAAATTATTTTAGACAATATCATATCACAAGAGGTTGAAATAGAAATGAGCAAAGATGTGAATAAGAGGCTTGATTCATGGACACCTGATGATACTGACCAATTGGTGCAGTTTCTTTATGAAAACGTAGAAATGTTTAAAGATCCTGTCTGTTATTATGTTTGTTGGGCTTGTATTAGTAAATCTTTGAATCATACTGTAACTAGCTGCAAAAAGCAATGGGATGGTCTGAAATCTCACTACAAGTCTATGTTACATAATAAAATGGAAAATCCTGATTTGCAAATCGATTGGAGATATATAGATATTTTTGACAGAATATTTGACTTTGGCATGGCCACGGATCTGTTGAATGATTTTGTTAAACCAAAAAACAAGACAAAGTCAACTGAAAAATTTGGAGGTATGTCTACATTTATTTTAATGTATTGTATCTATGTTAGTCTTTAATCATTTTGGAATTGGTTATATCTAAAAGCGATATTTCTTCCAGTATATAATTCTCCAATGTGTATAACCAAATGATGAATAATTGTTTATTTCTTAAATTTTATTGAAATAGTATATGTAAAAATAATTATGTCTTTGGGAACAGACTTTGAATTCAATAAGAAAAAGACTTATGGGTATTTTCAAGGATGTAAGCATTTTAATATAAAAATATTCTGAATGTTAAAACTCAAATCTATTGATTCTTGGTGCATTAGAAAGTTTTCATTATTAAATATTAAAAATATTGCCAAAATAACTCTTCCAAGAAAGTTTTTTTAATGTTGTTTTTAATAATAGTTTTGGTTAATATTTTCAGTTCAAAAAGTTAAAATAAACTTAGACAGTGACACTTATGAAAATGATACGGATGAAGAAGGATTTGATGAAAAGGGCTTTACAAAACGCACTAAAAGGGGCATGGGCGACTCCAAAGCATTCAAAATCCTTGAGTATTATCAGAAAAATAAAGAAAAGTTTTCATCTAAACAAAAGAAAGGCCTTTGGGACGTAGTAGCAAAACAGATTGGCATAAGCGCTGAACAGTGCGCACATCGCTTTAGGAACTTAAAACAAGTTTACACTACTTATGTTCAACGAGAGATCAACAAACCTGAAAAGCCCATCTTCTGGCCTTACTATGCTTTATGCAAAAAAGTCTTTGGTTACAGAGCGATAAAGTCTAAATTGAAAAATAATAAACTGGATTCGGATGATGTAGAAGATTGGACACCTAAGGAAATTAAAACATTAATTAATTACTTTGGTTTGCATATAAATCAACTGTCAAATAGTTCTGATGCCATTAATTGGTCTGAACTGGCTAATGACCTCCGGAAATCTGAAACTGCTATTCGAGATAAATTTGATGAGTTGAATAAGTCTTATAAGAAATTGAAGACAGTTAAAGATAACAATCCTGAGTATAAGGTGTCTTGGAAATACTTTAATTTGATTAACGATATCTATGAGAAATCAGCAAATGTTTACAGTGAGGTTATGGAGCTTGTGGAAGATAATGAATGTTTAAATGAAGATGGTAAGTTAACGGGAGAAAACTCTGTGCTTAAAATCGAACTAGATTATTGAGTTGTAATAGCACTTGTCACATTTCCATTATTGTTTAAAATTAATTTAAAAAATTAAGTGACAATATGTCATTTAATGCTTTTTTTAAATAAATTTTTAGTTGACTCATTAATCTTTATTTTATATTCATTAATTAAAAAACTATATTTAAATGTACGATTTTTATCCCATCTACATTGAAAATAATAAAAAAACAATACTGTTGCCTTTTAATCTATCATTGAATGCAATATTACAAAGTTTCATTGTACCAATGATGTACAATTATTATAGAAGATAAAAAATATATTTTTATTTTTTATTATACGAATAATGAAATTATTTTTACAGATGAAGATTATCAGTGCATCATTGTCATGCCAGAAGAAAGTGATGTAAATGACATGAATAATACTCATATAATAATTGAAAAGAATGACGAAACAGAATTCTTTGAAGAAACTATACAAAGCGTTCAGGTTAAACCTGAAATATTTAAATGGACTAAAGGAAGTAAAAGGAAGCTTCTAATTCTTTATCATAACTATGTCAAATCTAGAAGAGAAAATCAAATTAAACCTCGAGAAATGTGGACGGAAATAGCTTCGAAGTTAGCTGGCAAAACGCCGCTCGGTTGCAGAAAAATGTTTGCAAAACTTAAAATTAACCACTCGAAGTTGAAAGATGCTGACGACCAGAACAAATATAACACACCGTATTACACATTATTTGAAAAAATATTGAAACTGAAACCTAAGTTTGTTAAAACTAAACAGAACAATTTAAAAGATCAGAAAATTTATAAAAATGTTGAACTACCCGCAGACAAAGTAGAATTGGCCTTGCAATATTACCTTCAAAATATTGATGAGTTTGCGAGTCCAAAGTTCGAGAAAAAGTATTTATGGTCTGAACTGGCTAAATATGTATCTGAACCATTAAATAAGCTTTTTAATAAAATTAATTATTTAAAACAAAATTATGATGTTGAGACAGGAGCAGTTCCTGGAGAGATAAGCGCATTTAACGAGCTTTTGAAGGAAATTGTGACTAAAGAAAATGCTATTACAGCTGACATTTCAGAGCAGATTAGCTTAGATGAGCAGGAGGAAGTTAATTGGTCAGACGATGAAATTGAACAGCTTTTAGTGTGGTATTTGGCAAACTTAGACAAATTTAAAAATCCGAAATTTGTTCGTAAATATCTCTGGTTAGAAGTGTCTTCAATTTTGGAGAAGAGTCCTTTGGCTTGTTCAAAGAAAATGGCAGAAGTGAGAACGCAGTATAAAGCTATGATAAAAGAAAGTCCCGCTGAACTGAACGGATGGCGGTTCTACGAGCTGTGCCAGAAAATTTATGGTACCGGGAAAAAGAGTGAAGTAACTATAGTTCCGATGGATCAGACTGAATGATACGTAGATTGTATAAATACATTTTATGTTCGTAAGAATGGGTTACCCCATCTAGTATAAAAAACCCAGTATCAAACTGAAACGCTGAAATCTACAATAAAAGGAGACCTAATGACATAATGAATTCTAGTAACAAGATGATAACTAGTAAGAAATTATACCTTTTTTCTCGAGGAGTAGTCATTTTGCGGACCTACCTACCCGTCACAGGCTAAGCTAAGGTGGTATTGGGCTCGCCCAGTGACAGATAAAAACGGCCCTGGGAATACCACTAATACTCCTCGGTAACTCCGCTGTCCGCTGTCCCACCGGGGTGACTTGGGTTCTGCTGAAGCAATTCACCATGTCCCTCAGGCAGCCCAGCCTTCCGACTGGGCTGTGTCGGCATGTGCCATGAGCCTTGCGTCCACACACGCTTCCGTGCTTAACTTAAATGGACAATCAGCGCTCTACCTCCTTCTGCGAGAGAATCATACCTAATATCTAAAACGAGGTCTAGTCTATTTTTTAAGATTTAAGAATAAATTTGTATCCATCTCAAGAATCGCCGCAGAGACGATTTTTTATCGTTATAAATAAATAAATTTTGTATATCTTTTTAATTATTGAGTTTAATTATGGTTATTAAGTATAAACTGCTGCAATAAACGTGTAATATGGTGGCATTGTTGGAAGTTTGTTATAGTAACAGTGATATATTTCGGTGTCGTCGTATAGATGGAGTTCCTGAATTGTTACGAACATATTTCATTTTACGGATGGAGATATTACAAGAATAATTATCATGGTACTTACTATGTCCTTTATATAATTTCACATCTTTTGGTACATATTTTATTTATCTTTATTTTGCTTACGTACTTTGTCTACAAAGACGTATTTCAATATATTTTAATGGAAAGACTATACTGTAAATAAGGAACATACAATTATGTTATGAAGCGATAGTTGGGGCGCTGATATCTGTACGTTAGATTTATTTTGATTAAATAAAATGAGGCATGAAATACTTGTTATTATTTAACCTATTACTTTTATACAGTTACCATATTATAGATTTAATATGGTAACTGTAAATTACTTACTAGCAAACAATATAAGGTTTTATAAAAGAACAATGTGTTAGGTGAATTCTATGATATGCTTGCTCCTAAGTTGACTAAATTAACTATATCCAAATAAAACTTCGTTGGAATATATTTATGAAAAAATTGAAGATAATAATTAGGTTTTTATTAGGCTAGTTACATCACACAATGGTTAGCGTTAGCCCAGCTGGAATGTCTCCTAGAGTGATAAGAGTGAAACGTATAATTAGTGCGTACTCTGCTGTAAAACACTTATAACTGTAAGGGTACACATTCCACTCTTATAACTGTAAGGGATACTTTTCAGCAGGGGTAACGCTCACCATTATGTGCAATGTAACTATCCCAATATCAAACTAATTATTAGCTTCATACAAATAAGTCTAGTTTTTTTCATAAACATATTCCAAAGAAGTTATAAATTTATCATTAAATATAAATTATTATTTAGTCAACGAGGAAGTAAGCATATCACATAATTATATTGAATACTGGCAACATTGTAGGCAAGGTCGTTATGCTTGGTCTGCCTTCCTAGGGTAATCCTTTTAGTTGACGACGATTAAGGTTTAATGGAAATGTTAATAGGAAAAATATTTATTTATTTAAAACAATCTACAATTAAAGCACTAAAACACGATATGAAGTATAAAGTTGATATAAGCATATGTAGCTAAGAGCTGTTTTACTATCTCAATATAATACGCCATCTATCAATGGCGTGCTCAGTGGACTTTAAACCTATAAAATAATACTATAAAGTAACACTTCAAATGAATGGGGAGATCTGGTATATCTTCTTACTTAGTTTTAAGGTAAACACACACGTGTATACTTAAGTCTCAACAAAAGTGTTGTACTTAACTGTTGTGGCTCGATTCCACAGGCTTAGTTTGAATGCTTATGCTATAAGTTGAAATTAAATGAAAGTAGTGCAAGTGCAAGCCAGAATTGCCTATCGTTGCTTTCGCACAAACTTTTGGGTTAATTGCCTAGCAATATTTTGTTTTTAATTTTTTATGTTGATAGGCAAACAGTCTGAGAACAATCTGATCCTTTAAGAGTACCTTCCTAGGTTTGAAACCCTTAAAATTAGTTGTCTGATTACACTGCTAATTACTTGCATAAGTACATAGGTACTTAGAGAAAGTACGAGAATAGGTATTGTAGAATATATCACTTTATCCCGAAACATCTTGTTGATAATTCTAATTAATAAGGTATAAGATATATATATTTCATACCAATACAATGGACGGAAAATAGGTCCAGACCAAAAGCCAGCCCGCAATATACGAACATAATCTGGGTATAATATTACAAGTACATACCTATGAGTAGCTACCTACTCGTACGTACCTTTGAGTTATGGCGAAAATACTGTTAAATTAAAATAAATATGCCTTCTAGCATGACTATACAATCATGCTCTTCGTCTCTATGTTTCTAAATATCGGTCATAAAGAGGCAGTGGTTTGAATAAGTGCTTTTTAACATTTTCAGGTACCTACTTCTTTATTGGACTTTTTTATAAACCATTAAAAATGTTTTAGGGAATATATAGGGATTAAGTGAAATGTAAAAACCATATATTTCAACTAATTGCTTAGATTTAATGGGAATTTCAATAAAAGTGACAAAGAGCATACGCGTTTATTTTAATTTTGTTGGGGAAGTAATGCAAGCATCTTAATTTAATACAAGCAACGCTTTCCAACGTCCAGTACCTTGTTCGATATGTACTTAATGGACGTTCAACAGCGTTGTTGTAAGTTATATATATATTCACAAGTTAATGATGCTAAGATTATCAATGTATGTAAAATTTTCAATTATTATTATTATGTTTTTAGTTTTATAAATCTCAGCTTTCCTTTTAAAATTTATAATATCAACGGGAAAAACCAATGTTATAGCTTTTATTGCTCTCCTAAGTTTGTTTGCGTGTAGGTCTCAAGAGTCTCGTCTTCTACTTGTAGACACATTCTTAAAATACGGTAAGTTTTCAATATAGCGACTTTTTGGAGTTGAATATAGGAATTAGCTTTCAAATCAATAATGTTTACCTATGGTGGATGTAATGAGAAATTATGTCAGTACTCGATAAAACTATTGGAACTATGTAAACTTTGTCTTGCTTATACATAAGAAAAACTTCATCCTTATATTATAATTTTAAATACATAATATATAACATAACCTCAAGATACATCTGGCCATAAATTTTCAATATCAATATTACAGACATAGCCACAGTGTAACCCCTGTCACAATTTCTATCGATTTTGTAACCTACAGATTTATTCTGTAACAGCGACTCGCTTCCGCTATAAGATTTATCGCTGCAACTCAGAGGCAACCTTACATTATTCATACTATCGCTTCAGTGAAGACTCGTTACTTTAAAGAGTAACTGGTATTAGTGGGACAGTCTTAATATGACACTTAAATGCAATAAAATCATTACCAAAGTAACGCAAATTCAATTAGTGTTCTTCTGACAATGAATTGAATATGAAATGTCTAATTTAATTTAAGACTTATGTATAAGTGTGTGCTTTTATGTGTTTATTTGAGTATTTTGTGTTCTTGAGGATAATGGTAAAAATTACATTTCTTATTTCACTTATTAAATTAAAAAATGCTATATTCTTTATGGTGATGGTATAGCATTTGTATTTCTAGCCGATTATATATTGACTAGGCTAAAGAATATTCTACTTAAATATTAAGTTATTTTATTCGATGCAATGAAGCAACGAAATTCGAGAGTATATTTAAATAGTGATTTTGTTAAATTATTAAGTCCCATGTTGGGCGCCATTTTTGATACTATACTTTTATTAACTAGGTATTTAACATGACTATTCGTTCTTAAAAACGTTTATCATATCTTTTTTTTTAATGTTTTGTTTTATCGCTCATAAGTAATTTATTTAATACATAATTAAATTCTGTAACTGGGACAATTTACAAATACCCGGTTAATAACCACTTAAAGTTATCACTATTACCTTTAATTACATTTATTTATTGTTCTGATACATATTCACTGTTATGACGTTTTAAAAGAACTTAGTAAATGAGTCTACTTAATCAAAGATAGTTTGGCTTTGACTTGGACTGTAAGGTTTTATCGAATTTCACATAATTTTAATAATTGATATAATAGGATCATGTTCTTGATTACCAACTTCTTTAATTTTAACAAAGACGTCACTGTGACCGATTTGGTAAATAATCACAGTGACCAATCAAATATTTAAAAATTTATAGAACTCTCCAGAGGATTAGAGGTTATAATTTAGCATATATTTTTTAGATATGTAGCTAATTTATATTCTTATAATGTATCTCTTGATTTAGTTTTTCACATTCGCCGAGTTATAAATCGCGTTCATTGTACTATTTTTACTCTATTGAATTGTTCGACAGTGAAGCCCTACAGTGTCATTCCAACATAGCCAAAGATGTTTATAGCTGCAGTTGGGCTTCGCTAGATATTATCAGATGAATTTCATTGGTTTTTTAAAGTCAATCAAAAAATTCTATTTGTTGGTCGAATGTCCAACTATCCAAATATTTTTCACAATCTTTGCATTGGGATTGCATTATGCTATCACAGTAACCGTTATTTATTATATATTCTTAATATTAATTAATATATATTCTTAATATTAATAGTAATAGTTTCAACGAATACAACTAACCGACTATTAGTCGGTTAGTTGTATTCGTTAGTGTATTATTAGTAAAACCTCAAATGTTATATTGACGTACAATTTAGTATTAATTAATTATTTATTAATTTACTTTCATTTATTAAAGTAGTTAATTGCGAAAAAACAATCGTTCCATACAATTAGAACGTGTAGTGCACCTATACGATTAATGGTTTTTTGACTGTATGTCATGAACTCTAAATTGGAACTTGGATATATGGAGAGTTCAGGCTTATACCGTAAGTGCTATTATAATTTTCAAGCGCATTGAAATATTGCTTTTAACAACGTCAACGAGTGCCTACTGCATACAGAATTGCATTCTCTACCATTCAACCAGGGATGATATCACAGACAACACAGATCTTACACAACAAGGAAAGATATTTAGAAGTAATCGATTAAAACACACATTATATACCGACACAATAACAATATTAATTATGTAATGTTATTATATTATTAATAAAAACATAAGAATATGAAATAGAATAATTTCATATTCTTAAGTGTAAGTAGCTACGGAGACAAGTAAAAATACAAATAGTTTCTAGTGTACTTATTTAATGTTCCGTAAAAATGTCACAAACAGCATTTCCTTTCTAGTAAACCAAGAAAGACGTTTAAATATACCACAGCATAAAGATATTTATTTTTTCTTTAAGGCTATGGTTATACAGTATGAACACGATAAACGGTATTAAATTAGAATATTAGCCGTATTGTTTCATAGATATGTTCCAAAATTAAAAGATAAGTACCCTACCGAAGAAACTGATTGGAATTTTAGTTAAAATAGACATGACAGACTCTTGCAAACCATACTTAGAATAATATCAAATTCTCACATCACCGTGTAACGTATTGTTAATATGTATGTTTGTAAGAAATCATTTTATTAATAAGTGTGAAGAAATTAACCCCAGCTATATACTGTGAAATAAAAAAATATCAGTATAAAAAAAAAAATATAAAATCATAACATAAATCATAGCTATCATCTTACAATTTTATAAGGTCTGTTATTTATAATAAGATGCCATGATGTTATTTACTCCCCTCACATAACTCAACCCTTTAACTGGATTAAGCTTGTAGCGTGTGTAAGTCTTCAAACTTAATAAAAATAACATGTGCCGATAGATAGATAGCTATATAGGAATACTATGTGACCTTCATGTGAAGGGTAAGCATATAATGTATCAAATTAAATTCGCAATCGTTCATTTCTCTCGTAATTTTATAAAGGTCTTAAAACGTATATGCATATTGCAAGTATTGCGTATTGCACACATGTGGGCGTCACGAAAATATTATTTTTAAATATCTTAAGAAAATATGATTCTATATCTTTATCCTTCATTCACGAATAAATAAATTTATGGCATTATTATCTTCTCTGTGAATTAATTTAAAAATAAATTGTATATCTTGTGAACTTATTTTCAGGTATATTAAACACTATAGCGAATTCTATCGCCAATTTATTAAACAAATTATGACGCTCAAATAAATACGCAAAGGCATATTGATGATTAAGTAATTTTAGTTCAAAATTTAATTATTGACGTTAAGATGAAGTTGGATGTTGTGTTTCTGGTGGTACCTATAGTGGTAATCTTGGAGAGCTGTGAAGCTGGAAGAGTACAGGCTGCTGTTAGTTTTTTGTAAGTATTTTGTTAAAGGTTTCTTACCAAAACAAGCGAAGTCAGTAACTTTAAGTTAATTATACTTTTATCAAGCTCAGGGGCTACCATGAAAAGTTTTTCAAAAACTGATTTGTACTAAGTAGTATACGAAATAGGAATCACCCTTAGAATTTAGATTTTAATGTTTTACAATCGAACCATCCGTCTCCAGACGTAATGCTTTTTGGTATAGATAGTTTGTGTGTCATATCACAAATTATTGAATGTGTCCGTGTGTTAAATACACATTTGTCTTCAATGTAACTAACAGTATTTGTAACAACGGTTTAAATAGAAGTTCCAACCTTCGATAGTCGTTAAGACATCAACATAAGTAGGTACGTAGTGCCTGAGTTTCGTTCCAACGCCTCCATGATACAAATAAAGCCATTTTCTAATGTAACGCGTGATAGATTTATTTCGAATGAAATGATATTTTTATGTAAATACTTATTTATATAATTTTCAGAACAAACGCGTCATATCAAGAGATTGAGTTAAAATCGGAGTCAAGTCTGTCACTCCGCGACATTTTGCCAGTGAAGGCGAAGTACTATGACAAAAACAGAGCGCCTAAGCTCCTGGGGCAGCCCACTGTGGTCTACTTTCATGTCACTGTTTTGTCTCTGGACTCCATTAACGAAGAAAGTATGGTAAGCTGTATAGCTGATAGTATACATGATAGATTTTCACACGTAATATGTATCTGTTATTTGGTAGCGATCTAGAAAGATTATATACAAGCCTCATTCTTCCAGACCTATGTAGCAGATATCTTCCTCGCACAATCCTGGAGAGACCCACGCCTTCGGCTCCCGGAGAACATGCACGAAGAATACCGTATTCTTGATGTGGAGTGGCTAAACAACATCTGGAGGCCGGACTGCTTCTTCAAGAATGCAAAGAAGGTTACCTTCCACGAAATGAGCATTCCCAACCATTATCTGTGGTTATACCATGATAAGACGCTTCTTTATATGTCAAAGTAAGTATCAGGATTATCAGAAATCTATGTGAACAAGGTTACGTTACTAAAGATGCTTTATCACCAAGGATAACTAAAGATATATAAGATAATCACTTTTTCTCGACCTCTTTAAAGACCACATGTTGCACTCGTTTGAGAAAATGTCCGCAAGGAGTTCACTTACATAACTTTTTCACATTATATATATATAAAAGTTATTTGATGATAAAAATTACTACTTAGCATGCTTATTGCACAGTTTGATTATCACGGAAAGAAGTATCTTGAATAATCATAGAGGGTTTTATTCCACAGGCATCACTTCTGAGGTCTAGAGCAGGAGAACTTAAATATACAAAGGGAAACGTAGCTTCCTAACTAATACTGAGAACTTTATTTGGATTTCGAATATCCGGAGCCGAAATTTGTAAACGTATACCATTCTAAAATAACATCCTCAATTTTGCCAGACCTTTGCTGTGAATTTTATTTTAGTTTTAGTAATTAGTGTGTACTAATGTAATATTATTTAATTTCAGATTAACTCTAGTCCTGTCATGTGCAATGAAGTTTGAGTCTTATCCACACGACACGCAAAGTTGTTCAATGATGATTGAAAGCTGTAAGTCCTATTATTATATCTGACAGTACCTTTTGAGACGAAAATGCTGCATAAATATGGAATAATCGTATCAATGCCCTTTACTTGCCCAGTGAAGTGAAAACCCCCCGCAAACCGCGTACAGTACCCCTATTTTGAGTTTAAGTCGTATTGAGAAGTTTCGATCACAGTTGCGTTCAGCTGATAATCGTATATATAAAAAAAAACGTTTCCAATACTTCACAATAGAGGCGCTGCTGTCGTTTCCGGACGATCATGATCGAGACATTTCAATTCAATTGAAACCGATCTACTTGGATAACTTTTCGTTATTTGACAGTTCAGAAGCTTTATTAGGAAGTCAGTTCAATAATAGACCAAAATTGCAATGTTCATGATAAAAACTCGCACTTTATAGTATGTCTACTTTTGTCGGCAATCCACGTAATAATGGAAAACATGACAATTAATTTTTCCAGTGTCTCATACTGTACATGACCTGGTGTTCATATGGAACTTGACGGACCCTTTGGTGGTCAATCCGGACATTGAACTGCCTCAACTGGACATTTCCAACAACTACACCTCCGATTGCACCATTGAGTACTCTACAGGTAAACGTGGAATACGAGATCTTTTTCTGATTATCAATTCTTATCCAGTGAATTGATAATCAGAAAAATGACTGCTACCGAGAGTTAAGGTTATTTGACTTATCCCTCTTCATATACCAATTGTCTTAACAATAAAAATACATCAATTTTATCAGCTGTTTTTAGGAATCAATCGCGTATTAAAGGCTCAAAAATAAGCGCAAAAAAGTGTGAGCTGAAGATCATTATTGCTTGAGAATAGAAATTAAAACGTTCTTCACCAGAGACAAAGTTACCATGATAATCAAGTTTCTTTCAATTTTCCAGGAAACTTCACGTGCTTAGCTGTGGTATTCAACTTGCGCCGTCGCCTAGGCTACCACCTGTTCCACACCTACATACCATCAGCCTTGATAGTTGTCATGTCCTGGATCTCATTCTGGATCAAGCCGGAAGCTATACCGGCGCGGGTCACGCTGGGGGTAACATCTTTACTGACTTTAGGTGAGAACTTCGTTATATAGTGGATAAGTTAATCTATGATCTCCATGATTGTATTATATTGGCCAACCCTGATACTGATGCTGAAGCTGTGTGATCAAACATTGATAATTGAAAGCCAAATATATAAACAAGAGTTTTTACAAAACCATGTCTCCGCACGTTCTGCTCAAAATCATGCTTGGTTAGCAGAAATAGGTTAGAGAGAATTATTCCTGTTGGGCAAGCATTTTTGGTATTCCGATGCCGTTAATGCTTGTTATATCACAAGAACGACAAACAAAGCGAATGTTTACACGGTTACTTAAATGAGCTCATGCATCCGTAAAATACACAGATGAGTGATTAACTACGATATTCTTTGAGGTGAAGTGAACTGTTTGACATTCTAGATTCGGATGGAAAATACCTATCCTGAATAGTTACTCTCACATTCACCATCATTTCTATAGCTTTATTTCTGTAATCATTACGTATCTCTATTATCATATCTATCATATCTCTATCTCTATCATGTCTTATCTCATCTAAATCAGTTAAGCTTAGAAAACCTTTGTTAGGAAAGACATTAGTGAGATTTACACCTCGTTTTTATAAAAAAAATTAAACGAAAACTTTTACACAAACACAAAAGAATTAAGAGTGTTATTGCAATTAGATATCGGATTAGTTTGAAGACATTATCTTCTATCCTCTCCTATTATTATTTCTCTCTTTCCAGCTACTCAAAACACCCAATCACAACAAAATCTGCCTCCAGTGTCGTATGTGAAAGCCATTGACGTGTGGATGTCTTCTTGCTCTGTGTTCGTGTTTCTCTCGCTCTTCGAGTTTGCTGTAGTCAACAACTACATGGGCCCAGTAGCCACAAAGGCTATGAAAGGTTACTCTGACGAAGATCTGTCAAGAGATTTGGATGCTTTTAAGGTTAGTTGAAACCTGGTTGACATTCAAGACAAAGGTCTTCTTATGCTTCTGCTTAGATTTATTGTCTTACAAATGTCTTGATTGAATGAAAGAACAGCAAAGGTTGTTGAAGAGCAAGAGCAACTATTGAGTTACAAAGAACTTCTGAGTTTCGTGTAACAGGTATCTTTAATTATAAGCAGTATTTTTACTTATACATATTTTTTTTTCAGCACATATTCCCCAATACAGTCGACCCCAGAGCCAGCACTTCAGCTTCAATACCGCAATATGACACCTGCAACGGAAGGGAGACAGCTGTATACATAGATCGTTTCTCTCGCTTCTTCTTCCCGTTCTCCTTTTTTATTCTCAACGTGGTATATTGGTCTACTTTTTTGTAGATTGACTGATAGACTGAGATGTGGGAAAATAATTTTACATATAATAGCTGTTTAAACTATTATTAAAATGAATAAGTTTCAAAATAACGAAAAAACTTAGTTACATCGTCTGCCTTTATTTGACTTAACATATACTAGATAAATTAATTCTTTTATTGTACTTTACGGCAAAGCCTTTCAAAACCATCAATGTAAGAAAAGGTCCAAAAATGATCATACTACAAGATACCGAAGTCGATTATGCTATAATAGACTCCAAAGACCACCCGGTAGGGATCAAAGTGGTATCATCCGGAAGGGTTTAAAGTATTATTTAAAAATTAGCCCGATTGCTGCATCGAGCCTCGAAAAACCTCTAGATCTTAAGCAATTTCAATCGAATCGAAACGTGTCGATTGTGTTTGTTTCTAGCCGTCAAACCACAGAAGCGCCTGTGTTGCGAAGTATAGCAAAATCCTTTTTATATGTGTTTGTGTATCCACTACGCGTGTAGTGGAACTTAGATCGTAATGTATCAATACCATTGAAAATTACACTAGGGTCACTGATCTGAAATATTTGTAAATATCGTATATGCTATGTCGTTCTTTTTCAGTTGCATTATAATAATGGTTCTTATTACAACTAAGTAAGCTTGGTTGAAGTGAACTTTGGAGTAGCCGTTACTGTACAGATGAGTGATTTAAATATAAGTATTTATGTATTTTTTAAGTAAATTTAGCTTCCACTATAGTTTAAATTTAAATTTATTTAATGTAATTATAACCGTTATAAAAATAAATTTCTGAGTTAATAGTAGATATTGTCGTTTTTAAGTTATTTACTTAAGCCTCATGTGTTCTGTTGATTAAAGATTGGATTTTTACAGGATTTTACTTTATTCTTTAATAGTGTTTTACATTACATATGATTGAAAATCAGCATACATTTAACACAAGCATACACCGTCTGATGGTATGGTATAGTATCTGATGCTAAGCGGTTCTTACACTGGTAACTACCTACAACCCGGGTACCTAAAGAAACCTTTTTTTCTCGAGGAGGAATCCGTTTACGGACCTACCCGCTACTGGCTAAGCGGCGGGCGTGACCGGGGCCAACCCGGTGTTTCATCAGAGCACCACTAGGAATTCCCACTAAAACTCCCCGGTAACTCCCCTTTACGGGGGTGACCCGGGATCTGCTGAAGCAATTCACCAGGTGGCCCCTAGGCAGCTCAGACTTACGGCCAGGCTTCGCGCCGATTGAGATTACCCAGAGTTACTTGGGTAATCCCAGAAGTGGCGGCTTGTTCAATACCGTTCAAAGGCCGCGTTCAGGGTTCCCACCTTCTCACACCCACCTGTCTACAACCTAAAGAACCCTATCGTGAAAATTCCAGGTTTGATATTGCGTACCTCGCTTCATCACTTTATTAACATTTAAATAAATGACGTAAGCCACAAAACTTATTTTCTTTTATAATATGCTGAATATATTTAGTATTAAAATTCTGTTTAGCCAGTTGCTAATTAATTGTCTTAGTCATCTATTATAAGTATTTTCATGCAATCAGCTAGATAAAGTAAGGAGAAATTCGTAATTTTTATATGAACGCACCATTATGAAAAATACATAATCCAATCAATTAGAACGCTAATAATTTTTTTATTGAATTTGTCTTGGAAGACTTTTCTTTTAAATAAGACATAGAATGAACTATATACATAAATATAATATACTTTATTGTACACCATAAATTACAAATATACACATGTTATTATTGTATTGTATTGTATGTATATAATTGTACATGTCGCAGTTTTATCACTAATTAGCAATCGCATATTTAAATTTTACTTGTTTATATTGTCTATTTAGGAAAGCACCTCGTTGATTAAAATGTAAACCCAATTTTAACTACGGTTTAAGCCTTTTAAAAGATCGAAAGTTTAAAATGGTTTTTACACGTAGATGGTTTGGAGTAGTATTCCTATTACTACGGCGAAATGTCTTCGGGCCATCCCGTGTTGTCGATGGAAAGCGGCTAGGTAGGTGCGTCGCTGAGGAGTTTAGTGGGTGAGAGCCACACACACCCCCCTCTTCCTCCCCCCCAGAGGTTAGGGGATCGGCTGGTAGAGCTTCTCCTCAGCGTCACAAAAATAGGCTAGATGGGCAAGCGGTTAGGGTAGTCTCCTTTTTTAGTTTTAATTTACTGTTTACAGTTACAAATAGCCGTAGGTCTCTGCTTACTTAAACGTATCATACTATGATCGCAATAGGCGTGCCAGGCAAAAAAAAATTCGTATTGAAAAGTATGACATTACTTTACTGTTTCGACACCGGTCGCGTCGCGTGCCTGTCCCTGATCGACAACATTAGTCGCCTGTGCTGACACACTCCTTACATGGCTCGAACGTTGACAAACCTAGCAGTTAAATCGGTTTTAGCTTAATGCTTATACAGAAATATCCTTTTAGAAGTTATTGAATATATTCATTTATTTTGCTTTCCTATTGAATTTTATACTTAGTTCAAACGAAGAACGAAGTAAAATTTATAAAAAAATATGTGAAATAGTACATTGTTATCTACCCTAGGGGTGAAACTAACTTAGGTCACTTAGTTATTTAACTAACTTATGTCACTAAAATTAAGTTATTTGCTTCTCTTTCGTTCCAATTCAACATAAAAGGGAATGCATGACTTTTATAAACGTCATGTTAGATCACACTTAGATGATACATATATTTTTGACTTATTTTAATCGACTTGTTTTATGATCAGCCTGAAAATCTGTCTAATATGCATAAAATTCACAATTTTAGAAATGTCATATGACGTCACCGGTCATGACGTCATCTGTCTTTTCTGCTTCAATTAAAATCAAAACTTATTTGCGTAAAAATAAACAGCGTGAAATACAATGATTGGTGCAGGTGGTATTATATTTAGCAATATATCTACAGCATGTAAATTTATAAAAATATCCGTAGTATTTTCCTATTTTAAAAATGTCAAAGTAAAAATATCGTAATATCTATTGTATTGTACATCTTTCCTCACAATACGATGATAGCAGATGTCTGATGATTACTATTACTACCAGCGCCGATTAAAGACCACAGACAATACGACATAGATTCACGATTATCACGTGACAACATAAAAAACAAAGGATAAATTATAATAATGACATGCATTTGCAAGGAAGAATTATTCAAAGTTGGTACGAAAGGCATTGGGGACAACGCTTACTGATAAAATGGAGGCCTAGACGTTCTGTGCACTCTAAATTTAGGCATACGATTGAATACCTCATTGTTCTTAGTCTAGACTGGTTGTTGTTAAGGCGAATACAATAGTTTTTATGAAATTAAAAGCTGCAGTGGCAAAATCAGTAATATTTTTCTTTTCTTCAATAAAGTTGGACCCATAGAATAATAAAACCTAGTCTCCTTTTTGGTTTCAAACAAAGTGGTTGTACTTTGTTTGAAGCCAAAAAGGAGACTTTTTTGCTTCTGTTTTCTGACTTTACCAGCTATATTCATTTATCATTTGCTCTTGATTGCTCTTGAGTATGTTTTTATACCACTAAGTGCCAATCAAGCATACTGCCCACCTGATGGAAAGCGGTTACCGGTAGATGGACGCTGGTAACACCAGCGATATAAATCGCGCGTTGCCGACGGTGTAAAATAACATTTCACATCCATTTTCAAGAACTTAATGCTGCTCTCATCTTTTGCAAAGTCTCATATGACAGCAATATATTTGTAAACACATCTTCTTCTTCCTTTTATTTTCAAGTAAGCTTAGATTAAAATTACTGTTTGGTTTATTACTAAATTGACTTTTAAGTTTGGGGGTGATGCATTGAAAATAGAAAGAAAAGGAAAGAATTTTTTGTCTGTATAATGAATACATGCGATGGTAACGGGAACACTGTTACTATCGCACGGCGTTATAATTGGCAGCAATTAAATTAATTTAAATAAATACGTTTAATAGGTAACAGTCATCCCCTTAACGTAATCATTGTATCGAATACTAAAGCCGCCAAAAATCGAATGGAGCCATTAGCATACGGGTCTCGTTTTGTCTAGACTGGACGTGACGTGAATGCCCGCCTAGACAGGCTGCAGCTGCAGACGATGAACCTAGCGCTTATGGCTATCGCAAGCTTTCACGGACGACGGTAGCGGTATGGAATATTTACGAACTCACTCAATGTTTGAATAGAAATTTTTCAAAAAGTACTAGATCACTCGGTGAACTTTGAAAAATATAAAATCACTAAGTGTACCCTAAACTCAAAAAGTCTTTGCCGAAAATGGAAGTTTATAAGGAAATTACTATATAGCTCGTTAGTCCACTAAACGACTGTTCTGCCCATGAGAATATATTCTGCCCATATGAACACTACGTTTGACTACCACAAATGATTATTTTATAGAGTTTCTTAATAAAATACTATATAATTATGAAATGAAAATAAAGCAGTTATTGAAATCTGTTGAGCTGTTCTTTTAGCGAAACTAAGGCGCAACGGTGATTAATTTGTTTAAAAGGTCATGTCTCGAGTATTCATGTAGTGTGAGTTTCAATCGAAATGAAACGCCTAGATCGTGTTTGTCGTTAGCTGTCAAATTGTATGGAAATGATAGCAGCGCCTCTGTTGTCACGTATTGGTAATATTTTTTTTATATATGTGATAATCATTTGAACGTAACTACGATCGAAACGTGTCGATACGATTGAAACTCACACACTACGGGTACAGCATTGATCAGCGCCCAGCAGTGGGATATGATCGGTTGTGAATTGATTGTGGTTTGAATTCAAAACGACAAGTTTTTGTTAAGAAAATGATTAATTTCAATCATCTACGAGACGTTGAATTTTAACGTATGTATAATTTGCCAAAATTCAACGCATCGTAAGCGGAACCATTCGTTCGATAGATTATTGCACCCCAGCAAGTAAATAACTCACATCAGCCCTTCAGTTCATGTAATAAAAGTATTTTTTACTTAAAATGAACTAAATAATTAACTAAAAATGCGAATGTCTATAATATCTACCTTTCACTAAAATTTTTCTGAATGGAAACCCCTAATGCTAAAATAACGTCGGAGTCAGTAAAAGTCAATTTCAGATAAAATTTTACGATCTTTAAACTATAAAAGTTCGTACCGAGAACTTACCAGTGTTTTATACGACTGCCAAGTGCGAATGTAAGATATATTTAAGCTTAGAGTTCATCAGAACGCAAGCATCAGAACCAAAATTATTATCTTTAGCCATAATAATGGTATTATGTCATTTCTATTTGTGTTCTAAGTGTAAGTTTCAATCATATCTAGAAGTTTCGATCGTGGTTAAGTATAGCTGACAATTGCATATGTAAAAAAGTAGTTTAAAATACTTTATTAGACGATAAACATGATAGAGATCGATCAATTCGATTGATTTTCAACTAGGGGTACGGAGAGTCTATTCCGAAAAACATATAGACTATAACTATCTATCTGTCTAAATGTTGTTCATACAAACATATATACAAAATGAAGTAACACAAACTAACTAACACTAAAAACATAAGGAAACATTTTAATAGTTATTTTAAGTAGCGAGCGTGAATTTCAATTTGAAAAGGGTAAGCTCAGCGTAAAAGCTTCGGGAAAGGGCAACACTAATTTTAATTTTCGCAGAGCTATAAAAGATTTACGACAGCGAAAGAACGGATTTTGACAGTTGATGTTTACTTTTTGTCATTTTTTATTGATTAAAAACAATCGTTTACGTATTTCATATTCGGGGCAGGCGCTCGGTACCCAGTAAAAGAATATAGGCAGATGATGATATGTGTTACAGAGACTAATATCAATAATAATTAAAACTCGAAAATAATTGTTATAACTGTTATCGTTTACAACAAAAAAGACAAAATTCTTTTCTTTCGGCTTTGTAATATGTTACAGAGACACAAGTGTAAGAAAATTTAATAAATTAATATTAATTATTATTTTATTTCTTCTTCACGTTCTTCTTCTCACAAATAAAAATTAATAGCTTTTCGTTGGTCTTGTTAAAATTCTAAAACCGCTTAGCCGATTTGAATAATTTTTGTTTGCTTGTTTTGTTTGCTTTTGCAAACCATAAAAACAAGGTTTAAATAAATGCAAATTAGTAATTAATTATGGAAATTTCTTGAACTGCTGTGTTTTTTACTTTTGATAGATGACGTTTAAGAAATGACCGGACAACCTGCCTTAAAAAAAAATTAGTGTATTTGAATATAAAATAATAATATAAATTAATATTAACTACTTAACTAAACTAATGTCACTAGTGAACAACCGGCTTTAAGTGGGGAGCTATAAAAGTTGACATTTATTTGAGTTCTCACATACGATCAACCCAAGTGCTTAAAATACATATGAACAGGCAGCAGATTTTAAATTTACGTTTGAAGGGATGATACAATTATATCGCTACAGAAGATTGTACACACAACTTTTCTTTAAGTGAGAATCGTAAAAAAATATTCTTATGATGGATTTCAATAATCTATCTATGGAGGCTTGTCGTATTTTCTTGTAAAATGTCATAATTCAACGATCTATGAAGCACTTTTAAATCTATTTGCTAAAGCGTATCGGACGAGAGCAATGTTTCATCCGCGCAGGCGGCATACACAATATAAACTATTTCTATATACATATAATTTAATTATAAAATACAATAATGTATTGAGCCATAATTGACCCAACATAATCCCTTCACATATTTATTGAAGCACGGTATCTTGATAACCTCGAGATACTAAGATGAAATAATTTTTGAGCTTTTGAAAATTGATTTAACATTTTTTAAATTGTAATATATATTATATAAAATATATTAAAAACTATTTGCGCCATCCAGATCCATCAGGCGTGCTATGTATTTTGTATATTTACAAATCACTGAAGCCTAAATCAAATCCTAAAAGATACATACTTTTAGATGCAAAATACTCTCTAATGATGTTAAGAGATAGCTTATACTTTAATGTAAGACATTACAAATGGCGTGAAAAATTGAAATTAAATACATTGATAAAGCTTTGGTTATTTAATTAGCTTAGTTTTAGCGTGTCATAAAAACTACTGATTAAATCGTTGCTTTCTTCTCCCTACACGGATGTCTGAAGACTTAAACCGTTTTGCATTTTATAGCCACTTCTCCTTTGCTGGGATCAACTTGTGGGCATCATCACCGAGGCGTTTATTGCGCGGCCATATATCTTCTAAAGGGGAATTACATAAACAGCTCAGATAAGCTAGTGAAAAAAATAATAATTTTGCTCCATAAAAGTAATATAGAAAAATGAATCAAACATTGAACAATAATTTTGTTTATAATATCTTATATCGCGATGCAGAACCATCTT
Organism: Acentria ephemerella; assembly: GCA_943193645.1. NCBI lineage: Eukaryota > Metazoa > Arthropoda > Insecta > Lepidoptera > Crambidae > Acentria > Acentria ephemerella. Next base: position 4,710,413 of record OW971899.1, on the reverse strand, counting down.
ACATTTTTAATAAATTTAGTTTTAAATCGGTTTTGTAAGTAAACTGTAAATAAAATCTTATGTCACAATATTTCTATTGTCGGTCGAGTATCAACAAGCTGTGCCCGCGACTTCGTCCACATGGATATCGGAAAATAGCATGTCGTATGTAGTTGTGGAGGTTACATGAATTTACTTGAGTATTTATTTAAGGATTCAAATCATGTTTATAACAAATTTGACTAGTAAAAAATGTTATAGTGAGTCAACCATAAAATATATACATTGCTGCCCCGGAATTTGCCCGCAACTTGTAAAGGACAACAATGCCGCCGGTGTGCATGATCTTTGCTTGGCTAGAGTATTTTTTCCACGTTTTGCATCCTTTTCTATTGATTCTCAGCTCATATTGGTGTCTCATATTGGTGTTAGCATGATGTTATATAGCTCTCCTCAATCAATGTATTATACAACACAAAAATAATAAATAATTAGCAATATAGATGCTAATTATGTATAACATTTCTATTATTTGCTAAGGTTTTCACCTTCTGAGCTATATCTAGGCTACAACTTTCTCTACTCTTTCATGTTGCCTCAAATATTATGCATAATATTATGTATAATATGCACAGTCTTCTCCTTCCTGCCTTTTCAAAATCAAAGTCAGATTATCTTGTTTTAAATAGACTCAATTTCTTAGTTCTTTTAAAATGTTTTCAACTACCCTCCATCGTGTTTGTAAGGTGACTCACCATATATCTTGAATTTTTATTTCAGCAAAAATAACAATCAGAAGTCTAAAATCTTTAAATAGAAAAATGATTATAATAAAATCATTAAAATTGACATAACCTAAGTAACGTAACCTTAAGTTTTTTTTGAGTATTTCTCTTCTTGAATTGGCTGATAAAAAACGAAAAGAAAAATAAAGATAAAAAAAATATATTCGAAAGAAAGAAAAAAAAAGAAAAAGAAAAAAAGAAAGATATATAAAGATATATTAGATATATTATTATAATTATATTATTATTAGATTATATTATAAGATATAAATAAAGATATAAATAAAGATATAATCTATTCTATTCTATTCTATAACATTAGTGTCTTAAATCATGTATGTTAAATTATGTATATCTAGCTCAAAGTAAGATTCAAGGATAAAAGAAGCAATCAAAGATTTTTCATCATTCTGTGTAGGAAAAGTATTGGTCTCTTTGGTCTGGGCTACCTTACTCCTGAAGACATAAGGCTGCTAACTCCAAGCGTACTTGGTAAGTACATCTTAAGCACAAAAGCATAAAAGATCCCATCGGGTCGAAGTGTTCCAGCAGTTCCTGGCTCTTAACTAAGTTAAAGATAATCAAAGTTTTTTCACCTCTCGTAACCACTGATAACCTTTAAATTTAGCTGAATTAGCTTTATAGTGTAAACTATGTTCGCTCGAATTCATTTATTTTCCAAAATGACGAGACTGACGACAATAATTTTATTTTCATATATTCTATGGAGTTTCTAACCTAACCTAACAGAGATAAAAAAAAAGTTGACGTCATTATTCTAACAACCAATTTAACCGTATGACCCAAATTATGAACACGTGTTCATTTAATGCAATAATGCATCAGACTAGGGTCAGACATCGATGCAGGGTCAATTTATAAATCGATTGTTCATTACTCAGGTAGGCACTTATAACAATTTATTGGAAGTATTTATCGGTAGGATAAATAAAACTATAATACATTCTAAATGCATTTCAATACACGTTTTTTCGTCATATTCGTTGAACTTAAACATATTTTAAATATGAAATAACGAAAAAAATTCAACGCCGCGAGAAAAACTATATAGTTTTAAATATACGAAAAAAATGTCTTTTTAAACATTTGCAATTGGATTGTCGCTCGGAAACTGCCAACATTATCACACTTAATATTGACACCTACCGTAATGATTTGTTGACCATTTTATTTTAAAATAGTCCGATGACGGCATATTGAAGTCAGTTGTTTCGATAATATAATTAATTAAAACATGAAAAAACAAACTATACATTCAGATTGAACTGATTTTTGCAAATAATGTTTTTGTAGCATAAATAACTATTCAATTGTTTTTGATTCAAATTATTTTCGTTAATCTTTGATACCTAACAATCTCCGAACATTATACTTAATAATATTTCACGAGAAACACAAATTGAATAATACCAGCAAATAATTATTGTTATCTGTCATCTGCCCGTCAGTTTGTATGCACCAGACATGTGTCGGACTGTCTGTCGAACGTGAAATTTATAGTGAAATAATAATAGAAACAAGATAACGCTTTGCGGCGTGATTCAATAATAAATTCTAAATATGTAGTAAAAACCGTTTAATTCGATACAGTATGTAGCATTTGGCTTATGCGCAAGCGAAGAGACCTTGTTTTTGAATTCTTATTAGGCACGTTGACACTACTTCTCTGCGTTATTATTTCTTCTGTTACTGAGTGTATTTCTAATCACATTCATTATGTATTTTCCTATGTCTAACACAAGATCTTAATCATGCTAAATTCTTGTAAGATGACCTTTTATTAACAAGCCACCAGCGGTACAAACGCTATTTAATTTTTGTATTGCGAATACATTACCAAAAAAGCGCTAAGCAACGACTCGACCCCAGTAAGTGCGACCGTCAGTCAAGTACTCCTGCGCATATAAATAGATGTTAATTACTTTGAATGTGTCATTTTTCTGTAACTGTCTGGCCGCAGTCTGGGCGTTCAGGAATATTCACAGAACATGAATCTGGGACAAAATAAAGGTTTTATTAATTTTGTTGTCATTCAAGTGGTTAACGCGTCTGTTCTTTTCAATTGCCTTCTAATTCGTCTGTATGCATTTTTGTAGTATGTTAATAAAAATTTTTTTTCGCCAAACGATTGCGAAATTGTTGCAGGAATGCCATGAAATATTTTCGAAGCTACGGGTCCAAAATATCGCCTCGCCAAGCCTTTATAGAATAGATCTTTCGTTATGGTGATAACTGTAGATACTGAATATGTGCTGATACCTTAACCATGATATTTAAGTAATATCTCTAAGAGTTGATTATGCATTCAGATATGAATACTTTTTTGTAATATTTTATTGCGAATTAATAATGTTATACAGACTTACTAGCTTACTGACTTCATAACGAATTGGATAAAAACTTGAGAATGTCCTTGCTTGGACCTGAACACTGTAATCTGAGTCTGTGAATAGCCTTTTTTTACGAGGAGGAATCCGTTTACGGTCCTATCCGCCGGGCGTGTGTATACCTAGTATACCATATACCATAACATACCATATACCTATGTGGAACCAGAGAATACCCAATAAAACTCCCCAGTAGCTCCATTGCCCTTCACGGGGGTAAGCTGGGTTCTGCGAGTCCGTGAATAGCCTATGAACATCATATGCTTCTGAGTTAACGACTTCTTAATAATCTTCATATACGCCTGGATACATATTACTCATAAGAACTTAACCTGTAACACTAACTAGCTGTGCGTCATTATTAAACGCATAAAAATTGTATTAATTGCACTAAGTCCTGTATAATGCACCGTGCGTAGACAAACGGATGTTACCGCTTCATTATGACCAAGCACCGATCGATCATAGTCAATGTCAATCAATCCCTCAGGCAAAAAATAATTAATTCTTTGTCTGAAAATTCTCACCATTCGCGACAATTTGTGTTTATTTGAAAAAAATCCTTTTGATTTGGCCTGGCGAATATTCACTATCATTCCAGATAAAAGGTTTTACATCTAAATAAACTTCAATGCAGTTTCGTGTTTTGTATTTCTCTACATCGTTTGCCTCCGAAGTGTCGGATATATTGTTTCATAAACCAACAGTCAACTGATAGTTAAAACACAGTTTATGAAGGAAACTGTTACTTTAAACTATCTAATAAACAAAAACCTATACTATAAACTCAAAAACTCCAAAATCTGAGTGCTAATCTAATAAATGCTGCCCTAGGTGGTTTCGAGAAGTAAAAGAGCAAGTACTTCCTCCTAAAATACTAATTTAAGCCTTGTTGGTGACACCGTAGGTCAGGGAGATTCCTAAGATAGAAAGGGTAAGTAGCGATAAGGGAGAAAAGCTCCTCAGAACACTCTCGTCGTCACATAGGCGGTAGAACGTGCTAAATGACACAATATCCCAACGCTACTGGAGAGGCTCAAGATGGCTAGTAACCTCTGCGTCACCGATGATGCGACTGCTGCAACTTTTTTTTGTAGGAGAGATCGAATGCATTTACGCATCATCAGTACAGTACAGTACCAACTGTAGGGGTATGTGGTACTCGGGGTAAAGGCGTTCCCCTACTACCAACTAAACGTCCTCTCCGGGCTCACCGCCATAGCGCATGTCGGCGACGACTCGGGCTCGACCGAAAACATTTCACTGGGTCGCCGCCTGCGCTTGCGCTTGCGGGCCCTAACGTCTATAGTTTAAAATCTGTCCATCATCGGAATCGACAACGGATCGCTTGTCTTGGAAACCGACCGCAATGCACCGCTGGCTCTAAAAAGGGTCTTTCCTCACCGGGCCTCCCGGGCAGTGTCAAGAGCGGCTTGGATGAGACTCTGCATAAAAATTAAGCCTACGTGAATACGCTTTGCCCCCACATCAAAGGTCTAAGCCAACCAGACATGCCGCAAGCCCCAGTGACCCAACTTATCCAAAGCATTGAGTAGGTACTTGGCGGAGCCAACCTAGAGGTGAGTGCAATACTCAACGCAGGGACATACTTCCGTCTTGTATAGCAAGCAGAGTTGATCGGGTTTAAAAGAACGCCACACCTTGCATACATACGACCATACGCACACTTTTCCAGTTCACACTGTTAGTCCTTTCACACTGTCACACACGATCTATTGTGACTCCTGTACATAGTCATAGAATAATTGTTGCCGCTCTTTAGCGATATTACTGTTATCTTGTGCACTATAACCTTGGTCCTTGAGACGTAAATTAGCATTGAATACGGGAATCGTAGGGTATATACATACTACCAATACTGCTAATTTATTTGCATATAATGAAGCGGTTCTTGCGTTGATAGCGCATACTTCTAATTGGACAATATACTTAAAATTCCATTTGCTATTATTCTTTTTAGGCTTCTGCATTTCAAAAAAGGAAAAATAATACCTTATAGAAGCACTGTTGTCCGTATATCTGTCAAGACCCTTATTATAACAAGGACGTGGAGGTATCCAGTTGAAATCTATCTATCTTATAGTAAAAGGCCTGAAATCCTTTGCATCTGTGAAAAAATCAAACTTTTAAGTCAACGCTATCAAAGAGACAGTGGATTATGCCACAAATGATACTCGCAAAGGACTCAAAACCTATAGTCTCGTTCCAAGAGTAAATTACTTTGTGGTCCCGTTTACCAATCATCATGTAATTTGGCAATAAGCAAAGTCGACCGTGTGGTCGAGGTTCAGTACCCCTGTCTACTTAGCCAGAGTATTTTTAAATTTTTGTGTACTGATAGACCATAATTACGCAAAGAACCATAAATGAAACTAACAAGTCTGTTAAGTAAAAACATAGTTGATTCACGTATGTAGACGCATTATAAACAACATGGGTTCCTTTAAAAGAGGCGTGAAACAGCACTTTTTGGCAAGGTGAAGAAGTGGATAGGGCAGTATATTGCATGCTGCACTAGCTATCTTCACATATGGACTCCTCTACTGCTTATCTTCAGGTGGGGTCGAGTCATTGCCTGAGTTTTATAAAAAAAAATTAAAATAAATAAAGAAAGTAAGTGTTTAATGAAAATTTGCAAAAATGAGTCTACTCAATATTTTTACTCTCACAATAGCGACCGAAAGTTATTGATTGTCCCATTTTATGATACATATATGATTTAGTCTTTTTGCTGCCTTCAAAATATAATATAAAGTTATTCCAAGTACGAACGTACGCCATAGGTAAAAATATTGTAAGTTTATTGAACATAGGGATAATACTTGGAAAATATTTGTTTTCAATTGTTTCCAATCAAATTTCCATTATTTGATTGGAACATTTGAAAACAAGTATTTGCACTCAACTGTGCAGAGATTGTACCGTTGATAGCTTATTTTATGGATACTAGATAACCGAAAGAAATACAGATAGTAATATGTATATAAATAGAAACAGAAATAACTAAATAAACATATAAAAATCCACTGCTTCTGGACAAATATTCATACTCTTCATATATGTTTAAGAAAATCTACGCATGATATTTGCCTACCTATATCTGCCTAGCTACCTGACCCGCTCATTTCATTATGTTAACCCCCACTAATCTACCAGTTCCTTCCCGACGCTTGACTGACTGATATAGGAACCCGCGGTGTGCACCACGTTGCCCTCGTAGTCCCGTTTTCTGTGCCATCAGTGCTATCCTAGTGCCTTCAGTGTTGTGCCTACCAAGTGAGACCCGGGATACACCTACATACCTGTATCTATGAGAGGGTAACGTACCTAGATATACCTACCTATACAATAAACTAACTTAGCCCAACACCTTCCCTAAACAATACATATATCTGCCTTTACCAGATTGGGACCCAGGACCTCTGGTTTAGTAGACCACTTATTAATATCAACCTTACAAGGTTCATTTTTATCTTAAACAAGTTTGAAACAATCTCTTCTGTAATTATCGATAGCAAATTAACACAGCCCTAGTTGTTAATAAGGCGGAAGCGGCAGGGTGTCGCCCGCATGCTAGAGCAGATGTGGTGAATAGGGGTTGAAAATTAGACCTCACACGAGATATCTTCTTTGTAATAGTTATGTAAACAAATACTTTTATTAAAGGTCATTTCAGTATAACGAATTATCCACCTAACTACATTAGCTACCTAACCATATTTTACTACATAATTAAGAAAAAATTAAAATAAACCTCAAATAATTTCGGATCAATTATTGATAACTAAAATAGAACTAATTATTGTTAAGAATGTTGATCCTATCTCTAGAAATGACGCTAAATTGGCTGAATAAGTTGAGGGTAACAAAAACCATGCACATTGTAAATACATAGGGAATATTTTATAAAAGTAAAAGGGGTAACCTCAGAATGGACAGGATTAAAAATAAAGTACTCGAGGGAAGTTGGTGACGTATAACAAATACATAAATGAAAAATAATATTACATACATACATAGGTACTTACTAACGAATAACATGTATACCCTATATAATTATTTAAATATATATCTACTAAAATACACATAATACAACCAATAATCGATAAAAATTTTATAATTCTGACAATGTATTGAACAATTGATTTCTAAAACAAAAAAGAGTGCTATGCAATGCCATTGAAGGCAGCTTTTATTGCTTCCTGGGGAAAATGGGGTTGCCATGCAGAAAATTATCCAAATCGCGAAAAAAATAGTAATCGGTTGCAGCGAAGTTCAAATAGTATGTAGTATGATGGATGGTATCTAAGTACAGGTACTGTAATGTTAAAATGGTTTCTCTAGCAGTGTAAGATTTTGCGTTATCATGGAGCAATAATGGTGAAGATCGTGGCTGTTTTCCTGCGAGTTTTGTCATCATGGTTCAAAGCTCTGCACAGCTGTTATTACTTGACCGGTTTTAAGGTAGCTGTAGTGAATTACACCATGGAGCAACCAACAAAGAATTACCATTACTTTTTTGTGGGTGACATTCGCTTAAGGGAATTGTTGCGGTGTTTTACTTGTAGTTAGCCATAATGTAGTTCGTTTGGGATTTTTGTAGCGAATCCATTTTCATCACACGTCACTATTCGGTCTTATATCTTTTCATTTCTGTACAGTTTCAACAAGGTAAGACAAATTTCATCAGCTTCTCTTTGCGGTTCCGTAAAATCATCACTTTTCAAGTTTTTTTTATATTACCTATTTAAAGCAAATGGTTGACCCATTATTGTAGGTAAGTTTACGTCAAACGATGCCGCTAATTCCTTGGTGATATGTAACGAATTCTTCCAACATCGCTTTCAATTCGTCGTTATTTACCTTAGTTGCGGATCTTTCTCATGTTTCATTTATCTATGTATCATTATATATATTATTTAATGTTGTTAAATCAAAATTGTACGGTGCTTTCATTAGCTATCTTCTGCATTAATTCTATGCCGATGCTCGTAATCAAAAATTACTCTTATTTTCGATATATCCATCTTCTTCTTCTCGTTTAAATTCGAATGTTAAAACAATGGATTATCATATTTAAAACAAAATTGAATACTATTTTTAAAGTTTTATTTTAAAATATCACACCACTGAAATTTAATTTTTATTCAAAGTATTGCCATGTTAACATACTGGCGTATGTTAACATGGCAATTTCATATTTAAAGCTCTATTACAATCTTTTATCGTGAACAATATTTAAGATTTTTAAATCTCCACTAACGTTTGGTTTCCGGCCAGCATCCTTGATGGAGAATGGTTCCTTCCTTTCTCCTCGTTTTGTTGTTGCCATCGACGCATGTAATGTTAGTAGCTTATGATGAAAACGGTAGAATATAATAGTTTTGAATGAGGTATACAAATATAAGATTTGAGATTGTATTAAATTTAAAATATTTGCATCTCTTTCACTCCAATATAAAAGGAAAGAATGACTTTTAGGAACTACATCAAAAGTCAAAAGTTTCTTAAGTGTCATGTAGCTGATGACACTTAAGACACTTTTGACTTTATTTATATCGGCATGTTTTAAGATAAGCGTTAAAATATAACAAATATGCTTCGAACTCGCCATTTTAGTATGTCAAATTTTCGTAATCTGTCTATTTCTGTCGGATCGTATGGAGGAATACTGAACTTAGTAGCCATTATTAAGTTATTTTAGTAGCAGTAAAATTGTTTTTGGTACCAATAAAGTTGTTTTAGTACTAGTAAAATTGTTTTTGTTACCAATAAAGTTGTTTTCGGTACCAATAAAGTTGTTTTTGCTTCCAATAAAGTTGTTTTTGTAACAGTAAAATTGTTTTTGTTACCAATAAACTTGTTTTTATTTAGCGACACAGTATTTAAGTCGAAGACATGTTTCCGAGAATGATTTAATGTGCCAGTCTTAATTTAAGTGATCTTTTGAGTCAGTTGAGTCTTTTAAGATTCAAAAGTTACTATTCTGGTTTTCTGACAACATGGAAACACCACTTCTAAAATATGGCGATACGTTTTGGTCGATTACGAAAACAAAGTCACTTTCGCTATGTTTTATATTTGGATGGCAATTCAATTATAAGTTATAATATCAACTCCGTGTTTCGGAAAGAACGTTATTTCGTTTGTCCCGGTTGTCACTGCAACTTACCCCCAACCCACAGTTGCAGTCCGAAACTCCATATCTGTGTTTGTCTCTTACGAAGCATGACCTGTATCCAGCCGTTAGACGTATATAATTGGTTGATCAAAAGTAAACATACAATATATCTATATTTAATCCTGTAAAAGGAATAGTGCTACCGATTTGTTTGTAAATTATTTGTATTTCGCGCGCCGGATGCGAGCATTGTCCTTCGCTAGCCTTGGCTTCATTTATCGCGATCAAACAACATGCGGGTGTATACTCATTCTATGCGATATTAAAATTTATTGTCCTGGTAATTTTTATTGGCCATATTGAGTCAACAGGCACGGGTATTTGTAGTAATAGAATTGGGAATTACTTTCTCGAATGATCTAAATAATTTTGAATTTTTTGGTAATAATCTTTTATTTAATTAATAACTGTAATCAATATTGACGGATAGAATGTTACCTAAAGTTATAATAAAACTTCGTTATAATATTGGACTGTAGATCCATAGGTTCATATCCGGCTCGAAGGACCAAAATTGTCTATGTTAAATAAATAATAGGCAATAATAAAATATTAAAAACTTTTATATCTAGCATTATTAATGGACTACAACCAATTAGAGTTCCGATTACTAATAAATAAAAATTGCTAGGTCAATAACCTTTTAATTTGTCTTATATAACAAACACGTGGTATAAATTTACAGTTCACATTCAACTCTTCGGTCTTATGATGCCCATCTTCCCTATATATCAATTCAGCAAATTCTGGGTTGACCTAAATCCTGAGGGCGATGTACTAAAATTTCTTGACCCAATTCTGGATAACGAACCGTACATTGGTAAATTAAAATGAAGATGGAACGCGCCCCTTCCCGAGGATATTGTTTGAGATGTCTCAAATGAAAAGATTGAATAGGTACATAATTAAAAATGATTTGTTTAGGGCGAATGACCCTATTCTTTGGTAGTGATGTGGATTAGTAGCATCGATACTGTTGAAAATTTTTTATTTACAAAAAATTGCAAGACTCGAAGAACCTTTTATAGACTTGTTTTACAGACTCGGTTAAGCCAATTCCAGAAAATTGAAACGTATTCAAATAATATGACGGATGTCTTGGTTATAAAAATGATCATGTGTTACTCAAAAATATATCCCAAATAAACGTTTATTCCGATCTGTCAACGTATGAGGACCAACTGCCATGAAAATTTCATCTGACACCCTGTTAACGACGACGGGAGGATGGGTTGTGTTTTCATTTATTTTGGCATCAAATTTTAACTCTATCGTCTGTTTCATCGATTCCTATGTCACTGACGAACATATCAAGCTTTTTATTCCTGATTACCCTCATAATGTTAATTAAATTCCTTAAAGTTATATTACATCTCACATAAACCATGAAACACATGATGGGCCAAATGAAATAATAACTCTTGAATAGCTTCTAAATCCTGAAGTTGCTAACGGAGCTACTTTAACCTATTGGTAGCAAGTCACAATAGACCTTTTAGGTCGCTTCACCCACCGAGCCACATTTGGCCCGCTTATGCGAAAGAAGGAGTTTGCTCCACACGTGTTTCTTCCATGTAGGAAGCCCTGCGTTATGGGACATACTTAGGCTGTATGTATGTATCTTCATCTACATACTGATGTTACTGACAAATAGGATAAATATATTTTTCCTGAATAAATGGAAAAACCAGAAATATACTTTTTGTAAATTATTTGGTTGGGAAAGTTTACGGTACTCACAATGACTTCTACTATGTTTTAATTGAGGGCTTACAAGATTCCACGTGTGCTTATTCAGCTTACAGATTGCCTCAGTAGCTTTCTGCAAGATGGTTTTTGAGTTGACGAGCACTCCAATGAGTTTGCAAATAAATCAAGGCGATTATATCCTATCCATAACGAGATTAAAGTACGAACAACTCAAACTGCCTTATTATAGAACGCGGTCTAAAGTTAAACCTGGTTTAAACTTCATGCTGTCTCTATCTACCTCAAAAAACAATATGAGATAGCCTCATTTCGAAATCAAAACCTCATGTGTTCCTGCCATGTAGGAAGGCCTGTGCTCAGCTGAAAGACCTTTACAGGCTGATGATGACGGTAACAAAGAATAATAATTAAACTTGGAACCATCACACGATAATGAAGAAAAGGAGCACTGAACCTGACTTCAATGGCGTGATAAGGTTTGTGCCAGTTAAACAAACTGCACTTGAATTTCGGCAGCTTTTCTTTTAAATGACACGATTTGAAATATATATAAAATCCTTTCTTCCATTTGGACCATTCTTCATTTCTTCTCGTAGTTTCATTGAGGAATTACCTTCGTATTTGAACGCTGATGGCGGATTTAATACCGTTTCCATGATCACTGAAGTACTTCAAACGAATACTTATTAAAGCCACATCCTATCGACTACGCCATGTAAAGTATGTGATGGACGCGTGCAATCAAACAATCTGTTAGGCAAGCACTGACTATTTATTCTCATCTACTTCACATAAGCTATGAATCTATACTAATATTAGAAAGCTAAAATTTTATTGTGAGTTTAGTTGAACTCACTGATATCTGAACTACTGGTTGTAATTGTTGTACAGTCCATTTACCGAGTAAGGCTATAATACAACTAAACGGGGCAAAAATTTTAAGTAACACCAACTCACTATAAACTTTTTTTGACAATCAAATTCTGGTAAAAAAATAATGAATGATCAGCGAAGGTGTTTTTGTCAAGATGATATTATTCCTTAACCAAACAAATAGTCAAGCAAAATCATGTAATCCACCTACGTACAACATGTCGTTATTTCTGACATCCGAGTAGCGAGCGCAGCTAGTATACAATAAAATTAAAACGAACTGCTTTAATATGTGTTTCTAAATATACCGATGAACGACTAAAAATGTAACTTATGATAATAACGATGTATTAATATTAAAAATAGCACAACTTCTATGCTACAAGCTATTCGCTACCAGGATGGTTTTGCTAACGAAGCGTTAAATCAATGCCTCAAAAGCAAGTTGAGCTTAGACGCTTAAGCTTTTCCTTTAAGCTTATTCACACGCAGCATTTGTCTCTTCTTAGCCTTATGAATATAAAATTTTAAATAAATGAACAATGATACATGAAAGTGCAAGAAGGTTTGTAACTCTAATAAATCATCAATTTAATATTGTTACTCGAAAGAATTTGAAAGCAATTGTTGAGAATTCTATTGCCTGGGGGTCCGGGGTTCAATTATCAGTTTAGGTAGTAATTTTCTGCTTCGTAGGGCTTTTAATACTGCGCGTGTGTGGTGGCTCCAGGCCGCAACGTCTGGGATTGCCCAAGTAACTCTGGGCAATCTCCATTGGCGCGAAGCCCAGTTATAAGGCTGGGCTGCCTGGAGGTGACCTGGTGAAATGCTCCGTAGAAAATAGGTTACCCCCGTGAAGGGCAATGGTAACTCCATTGCCCTTCAATGGAGGAGTTTTAGTGGGTATTCTCAGTACCGCTCTATTGAGGTACTGAGTGAGCCCCACACACACCCGTCGCTTAGCCATTGGCGGGTAGGCCCGTAAATGGATTCCTCCTCGTAAAAAAAGGGCTTTTAATACTACCACCGTCTTAACTAAGTCTGTCGCCATAGCATTAATGTTAACTGCATTGTGTTCCGACAGTTGAAAGTAAGATGGCCAGTATCTCTGTGGTTGAGGGACCTTCATCTTCAGTCTTATCTTTATTTACCATCAGGTGAGATAAAGGCAAAGAGCTACCCCGTTAAAAATAAAAGTCTGATCCCGTAACGAAACGAAATAATATATTACGGTGATACCTTTTGATAGCCATCAAACTACTGATGACATCATACACTTTTTCGTCCAATCAGGGATTGATAACTGTCTAAATTTACAGGATATTCTATATTTGCATAAACAAAAATGATTATAGGAACATTAAAATAAAACTAGCAATGAATATTAAGTAGTTTTCTTGATAAGATCTTTTGTGCGTCTGTCTGTCGCTATGTGACTTCTTTATTTCTTTATTGTATCATCAAGAAAGGTTTATCTTTACAATGTCATGTGAAGCATTATCATAATAATAAGGAAATAATTAGTTCAGATACAGAATTAAAACAAAAATCATTTTTAACCTACTTTTTTTATATCTTAAGTTATCACGATACGAAGCTGATTTACTTTCGTTCTCAAAACTACTATACAATGGGCTCCTATATATTATTTGATCTCTGTTTATAGATAATCTAATTCACATTTTTATGAATATTGATTGATATTATATTGATATTACTAATTAACTGGAAATACCGAAATGCAATATTGATGACCGAACGGTCAAGTGGCCCCGGCTTCTGTAAAGGCTTCAGTTTTGTGTATGGGCGAATACTTTATTAGTACGAGTAATGGATGACTAGTATCTCATATAGGTATATTAAAATGTTATCTATCTAACGATACATACTTATAATACTAAATAATGTATAGCTTCAATCCCACTAGCCAGATCTGTATCTGTAATAAGCTTTCAGATCAAAAATAATATAAAAAAATAAATTAAAAAATAAGTATTACAATTTGATAGCTACTGAAGAGTGGACTGTAATTAATGAGCTAGTCGTGATTATGGAAACGCCAAGATACTAATATAAACTGAATTTATTATTATAAGACCAATAGCAACAGAACAAATCATAAAACAATTCTGTAGACACCAGACCTCTATCAAAATATAACAACTTGGTAAAAAACCATAAATATCAATAATAAGATTTGTATAAAAGACTTTGAGAGTCACCAACCAGTTGCTAACACAATTTTTAAACTTTCTAGTTTCCGTAATTGACACAATTTTGTTCATCGATATAGTTATAATTTCTTATCCACATTTTCCCTTCTCTAGTTGATCCTTGATACGCTTCTGACCGCGGGCATCCGGCGGAGAACCCGTGGGAATGCCCCCCTTGGACCTCGTCCTTACAACGTGACTGAGAGTGGACGACAGGAAAAATGCGCGCGCGCACCGCTCAACAGGCTTCGACAAGGCAAATTATTATTGGTTGATATAAAACTTTTTCGTTTATTTTTTAGATAAAGAAGGTTATGTTACTGGAATTAAAATCGAGGGTTTCCCAATTCATCCCCTAGTTCTGTCATTATTTCATTGCTTGAGCGGTGTAAATTACTTGAGACCGCTTTTTTTATAATAAACCAGCACATGATTAAAATCCATCTTAGCAGTAATACGAATACCATCTCAATCTTGGTCACTCACTCTTAGCCGACTTCAAAAAAGCAGGAGGTTCTGAATTCGGATGAACGTCTTTATTTTTTGTAAACTCATTATTATCAAAGTCTAGTTCTGATGATGATGTTGATGAATCTGAGTCTTCAAAGTTTATAGGTATGCATATAGAGATTCTAATAAATATAAGAGATTCAGTACTAACCAAGCCCGGATTGTTGTGAGAGCAATCTTCAAATTTTATAGGTACGTATTACGAGTTTCATTATTGTTTCTACAGTTATTCTAGTATTTGTAACCAATGCAAAGAGACAGGGAAATCGACAACTGACGGTCACCCATCTCACTTTGACATTAGAAACTAAGAGTTCAAAATTCTGAAAAACAGTTTTAAACAAAACTAAATACCGACTTCGAAATACTAAAAAGGCTAAACTAATTCAATTTAAGAAGTTATCACATTTAAAATAATTTGGGGTGGTTGCTGAATTTCGTCTCAAAGGTCTCGAAGCACCTACTCTTAAATACATAACATTTAATTATTTTTACCTTTACGGTCGTTTGAAGTCTGTCATCCCGTGGATGGGCCAATCAAATTTTAGTTTTAAAGTTGTACAACCGACCGGTTCCGGTTGTTCCGGTTGTTCCGGTTTAAACGTGAAGGCAAGTCGATTATAGACTCTCAGAAAATTACTCGTGTGAATTTCAATCGTATCGAGTAGTTAGTTGTGTTAGTTGTTGTTAGTTGTTGTTGTAAATTAGTTAAAAGTTTTTTCCTGAGTAATTCTCTTCTTGAATTGGCTGATGTATAATAAAGATATATTCTATTCTATTCTATTCTAGAGTAGTAGCGATAGTAGTTGCGATTAGCTGATAATGTGGTATTTAGACAAATGACTTTTTGAAATTTGTTAAATCTATTAAATTGAGCTTGCCATGCATGTATTTTTAGATTATAGCTTTAGATATTCTATCTGTAAGTCTGCAAGAATTATGTTGAATAAATAAATAAAGAAAATGTAAGTTAATTTGGTTCTATCACCACAT
This sequence comes from Acentria ephemerella, assembly GCA_943193645.1. Lineage (NCBI taxonomy): Eukaryota > Metazoa > Arthropoda > Insecta > Lepidoptera > Crambidae > Acentria > Acentria ephemerella. The sequence goes on along the minus strand of OW971899.1, from coordinate 4,694,740 downwards.
CACTACAGTTTGACCTAAAGCGTTTGATTTGTTGGCCAAATTGACCATAAAAGGGAACCTTTACATAATGATACGCTCACCACCTGGCTTAAACACAATAACACACCTTTAAATAACTTTTTAATACGGTGTTTTTTTTAAAAAAAAAAGCACATCAAATGACTCGACACCACCTGATGATAAGCAATAGACGAGTCCACATGTGAAGATAGCTAGTGAAGCATGTGATATACTGCCCTAGCCACCCTCACCTTGCCGGCCCAAAAAGTGCTTTTTCACGCCTCTTTTAAAGGAACCCATGTTATAAGAAGGAGGGAATACGTGTGCTGGTGTAATCCTATCATGGGATCATGATCAAGTTGTGATGCATTTTGACTAATAGAGATAGACATCTTTTGTGCCTCCCCAGCTAATTAATCTTTCCGTACCTCGAATATGGCTGCTATAAGACTTATGGCATTCCTGTGCTGGGAAGTTCACAGAAGACTCATTCTGGTTTTTGTCATGTCATCACGTTGACATAATAGATGTGGTAAGACTCTCTCGCTCTCTGTCACTTCAACCTGGTTTGTCCATTGGGGTCTTTTGAAATTCGGAGTTATTTTATCCCCAAAACCTTTTGGGGCCTTCATGAAGATCGTTCATAACCCCATGGTCGCAAATCAAGAAGCCCGCTCGACGAATCAGCTCTGCATGTCACGTGATCCATCTTTTCATGCTGGCTACGCGTTTGATGACATGCCTTACTTTGCTTTCTGTCTTAGCCATTCATACGTAGTAAGTACAAAGAGTAAATTAATTTTGGTGTCTATTATTAGATCTGAACCTGGGCCTCTTATGTCCGAAACCCGTGACGCATTCCCGAAACGTACCAACTACGGTCACTTTGAACTTTAGGTACATAAACTTTAAACTACCGCTTGCCGTTGCATTTTGCAGCTAAATCAATTAACAAAATCGTTCACTATTCCTTACACTTTGGCAATAAGAATCAAATTTGTTTGCCAGTTGGTTTCTCTAGATGAAGAGCCGATTTGCACATGCGAACACATCGCGATATTGGTCGTAATTATTTTATATTGCCGACATTTCGGTGCACGAAGTGTCATTTGCCGTTAGATACCTATAGTAAAATATTCTCATGGTTTTGAAAACGCAGAAAGCAATAAAATTGGTTTTTTAGTAAATTGGTGATCTTAATTTAATTATGTTTTCAAAATCTCATAATTTTAAGAAGTACAAATAACAGCTAACTGTCATTACAACATCCAAAATTTCATTTAATATTCCAAGCGCGTTAAAGTTCGGATCAAAAAAATAACGCTTTCTACATTTTCCTTGCCATTGAAATAGACCTAATCCCTAATTGTACCATAAAACTGATGTACCTCATAACTTTCGTCTTTTTATATTATTACATTTCTTTTTATAAAATAACGTAACTTTTGTGTACTACAAATAAACAATTTTGAGTCGGTTCATTTTAGCATTCACAAATTAGCATTCTTTGCTAAATTTAACATTTCTCAATTTTGTCTATTCTTAGTCGGGTAGCTGATGACCTTCATCTTACCTGATGGTAAGTGAAGATAAGTCCAAAGATGCAAGTGATCTACATCCACATCTCAACCACAGAGTAACTGGCTATCCTATCTCCAACTGCCGGAACACACCAATGCTGTTAACATTTCAATGGCGGCAGACAGAAAAAGCCTTACCACCAACAAAACCGAGCAGAAAATTTCTGTTCCCATTGGGATTTGTATCCCGGACCGCCAAAGTAAGTAATATTCATTCAGAATTATAAACCGTATAAAATTGTGGTTAGATCCTGATAAATGGATGTTCATTATGTGAATCTTTAAATGACATTGTCATCCACTGAATACTATGTGCTGAACATCAGTGGTCAATATAGGTAGCCGTATGACTTTTAACACAGCCTAACTGAATATCCATGGATCTCTGCAGCTCTGGGAGTTGTTTTATACCTCACACCCCAAGAAGCGAGAATATATGTCGAATCTGTGGTTGAATTCTTGTAATTGTTTCCTGAAGAAAGGACACTAGTAAGAGCATAAAACAATTAACCATTCTTAAATTATCGTAGGAACTTTAAGTTATACATAGAGTCTGTTAGTGCTTTCCCTATAAATTGTCAATTAAAAAAGTACAGAATTTAATTACACACAACCAGTACAGGAAGCGAAGACAGCAATTGTCTATGTAATAGAGAGCAAAACAATAAAACCATCACAAATAATTATACAGCTCAAAACATCACAGACACAGTATTACAATTTGATAGCTACTGAAGAGTGGACTGTAATTAATGAGCTAGTCGTGATTATGGAAACGCCAAGATACTAATATAAACTGAATTTATTATTATAAGACCAATAGCAACAGAACAAATCATAAAACAATTCTGTAGACACCAGACCTCTATCAAAATATAACAACTTGGTAAAAAACCATAAATATCAATAATAAGATTTGTATAAAAGACTTTGAGAGTCACCAACCAGTTGCTAACACAATTTTTAAACTTTCTAGTTTCCGTAATTGACACAATTTTGTTCATCGATATAGTTATAATTTCTTATCCACATTTTCCCTTCTCTAGTTGATCCTTGATACGCTTCTGACCGCGGGCATCCGGCGGAGAACCCGTGGGAATGCCCCCCTTGGACCTCGTCCTTACAACGTGACTGAGAGTGGACGACAGGAAAAATGCGCGCGCGCACCGCTCAACAGGCTTCGACAAGGCAAATTATTATTGGTTGATATAAAACTTTTTCGTTTATTTTTTAGATAAAGAAGGTTATGTTACTGGAATTAAAATCGAGGGTTTCCCAATTCATCCCCTAGTTCTGTCATTATTTCATTGCTTGAGCGGTGTAAATTACTTGAGACCGCTTTTTTTATAATAAACCAGCACATGATTAAAATCCATCTTAGCAGTAATACGAATACCATCTCAATCTTGGTCACTCACTCTTAGCCGACTTCAAAAAAGCAGGAGGTTCTGAATTCGGATGAACGTCTTTATTTTTTGTAAACTCATTATTATCAAAGTCTAGTTCTGATGATGATGTTGATGAATCTGAGTCTTCAAAGTTTATAGGTATGCATATAGAGATTCTAATAAATATAAGAGATTCAGTACTAACCAAGCCCGGATTGTTGTGAGAGCAATCTTCAAATTTTATAGGTACGTATTACGAGTTTCATTATTGTTTCTACAGTTATTCTAGTATTTGTAACCAATGCAAAGAGACAGGGAAATCGACAACTGACGGTCACCCATCTCACTTTGACATTAGAAACTAAGAGTTCAAAATTCTGAAAAACAGTTTTAAACAAAACTAAATACCGACTTCGAAATACTAAAAAGGCTAAACTAATTCAATTTAAGAAGTTATCACATTTAAAATAATTTGGGGTGGTTGCTGAATTTCGTCTCAAAGGTCTCGAAGCACCTACTCTTAAATACATAACATTTAATTATTTTTACCTTTACGGTCGTTTGAAGTCTGTCATCCCGTGGATGGGCCAATCAAATTTTAGTTTTAAAGTTGTACAACCGACCGGTTCCGGTTGTTCCGGTTGTTCCGGTTTAAACGTGAAGGCAAGTCGATTATAGACTCTCAGAAAATTACTCGTGTGAATTTCAATCGTATCGAGTAGTTAGTTGTGTTAGTTGTTGTTAGTTGTTGTTGTAAATTAGTTAAAAGTTTTTTCCTGAGTAATTCTCTTCTTGAATTGGCTGATGTATAATAAAGATATATTCTATTCTATTCTATTCTAGAGTAGTAGCGATAGTAGTTGCGATTAGCTGATAATGTGGTATTTAGACAAATGACTTTTTGAAATTTGTTAAATCTATTAAATTGAGCTTGCCATGCATGTATTTTTAGATTATAGCTTTAGATATTCTATCTGTAAGTCTGCAAGAATTATGTTGAATAAATAAATAAAGAAAATGTAAGTTAATTTGGTTCTATCACCACATCACTACAGTTTGACCTAAAGCGTTTGATTTGTTGGCCAAATTGACCATAAAAGGGAACCTTTACATAATGATACGCTCACCACCTGGCTTAAACACAATAACACACCTTTAAATAACTTTTTAATACGGTGTTTTTTTTAAAAAAAAAAGCACATCAAATGACTCGACACCACCTGATGATAAGCAATAGACGAGTCCACATGTGAAGATAGCTAGTGAAGCATGTGATATACTGCCCTAGCCACCCTCACCTTGCCGGCCCAAAAAGTGCTTTTTCACGCCTCTTTTAAAGGAACCCATGTTATAAGAAGGAGGGAATACGTGTGCTGGTGTAATCCTATCATGGGATCATGATCAAGTTGTGATGCATTTTGACTAATAGAGATAGACATCTTTTGTGCCTCCCCAGCTAATTAATCTTTCCGTACCTCGAATATGGCTGCTATAAGACTTATGGCATTCCTGTGCTGGGAAGTTCACAGAAGACTCATTCTGGTTTTTGTCATGTCATCACGTTGACATAATAGATGTGGTAAGACTCTCTCGCTCTCTGTCACTTCAACCTGGTTTGTCCATTGGGGTCTTTTGAAATTCGGAGTTATTTTATCCCCAAAACCTTTTGGGGCCTTCATGAAGATCGTTCATAACCCCATGGTCGCAAATCAAGAAGCCCGCTCGACGAATCAGCTCTGCATGTCACGTGATCCATCTTTTCATGCTGGCTACGCGTTTGATGACATGCCTTACTTTGCTTTCTGTCTTAGCCATTCATACGTAGTAAGTACAAAGAGTAAATTAATTTTGGTGTCTATTATTAGATCTGAACCTGGGCCTCTTATGTCCGAAACCCGTGACGCATTCCCGAAACGTACCAACTACGGTCACTTTGAACTTTAGGTACATAAACTTTAAACTACCGCTTGCCGTTGCATTTTGCAGCTAAATCAATTAACAAAATCGTTCACTATTCCTTACACTTTGGCAATAAGAATCAAATTTGTTTGCCAGTTGGTTTCTCTAGATGAAGAGCCGATTTGCACATGCGAACACATCGCGATATTGGTCGTAATTATTTTATATTGCCGACATTTCGGTGCACGAAGTGTCATTTGCCGTTAGATACCTATAGTAAAATATTCTCATGGTTTTGAAAACGCAGAAAGCAATAAAATTGGTTTTTTAGTAAATTGGTGATCTTAATTTAATTATGTTTTCAAAATCTCATAATTTTAAGAAGTACAAATAACAGCTAACTGTCATTACAACATCCAAAATTTCATTTAATATTCCAAGCGCGTTAAAGTTCGGATCAAAAAAATAACGCTTTCTACATTTTCCTTGCCATTGAAATAGACCTAATCCCTAATTGTACCATAAAACTGATGTACCTCATAACTTTCGTCTTTTTATATTATTACATTTCTTTTTATAAAATAACGTAACTTTTGTGTACTACAAATAAACAATTTTGAGTCGGTTCATTTTAGCATTCACAAATTAGCATTCTTTGCTAAATTTAACATTTCTCAATTTTGTCTATTCTTAGTCGGGTAGCTGATGACCTTCATCTTACCTGATGGTAAGTGAAGATAAGTCCAAAGATGCAAGTGATCTACATCCACATCTCAACCACAGAGTAACTGGCTATCCTATCTCCAACTGCCGGAACACACCAATGCTGTTAACATTTCAATGGCGGCAGACAGAAAAAGCCTTACCACCAACAAAACCGAGCAGAAAATTTCTGTTCCCATTGGGATTTGTATCCCGGACCGCCAAAGTAAGTAATATTCATTCAGAATTATAAACCGTATAAAATTGTGGTTAGATCCTGATAAATGGATGTTCATTATGTGAATCTTTAAATGACATTGTCATCCACTGAATACTATGTGCTGAACATCAGTGGTCAATATAGGTAGCCGTATGACTTTTAACACAGCCTAACTGAATATCCATGGATCTCTGCAGCTCTGGGAGTTGTTTTATACCTCACACCCCAAGAAGCGAGAATATATGTCGAATCTGTGGTTGAATTCTTGTAATTGTTTCCTGAAGAAAGGACACTAGTAAGAGCATAAAACAATTAACCATTCTTAAATTATCGTAGGAACTTTAAGTTATACATAGAGTCTGTTAGTGCTTTCCCTATAAATTGTCAATTAAAAAAGTACAGAATTTAATTACACACAACCAGTACAGGAAGCGAAGACAGCAATTGTCTATGTAATAGAGAGCAAAACAATAAAACCATCACAAATAATTATACAGCTCAAAACATCACAGACACAGTATGTCCTCGTTCATAAAAACTTCGGCAAACTTATGGCTTACTGTAACAGTTGAAGCGAGTTATTGCCTTCTCAAATTTAATGATTGGCTCGTTGTAGAGCGTGGCCACACGGGATCTCCTAAGGTCGTGAACCCGCCCAAATGACACAACAAAGGACAATGTACTCCGCTCTCGAAAACATCACTTCTTTTCATCGTTCAACTACATCATTCAAGAATATAATATGAATGTGTGATCTTCGAAATTCTTTTTCTTCATAATCTGATTTCGCAAATCCACTTTTGTCATAGTTGATTCCGGAGAGGAGTTGCAATATTTCTAATCTCGAGGTTTCTTATTCTTTTGAATGTCAATTGCAGAAACCGACTAACATATGGACAGGGTGGTGGAGTTATAGTTAAGTTTTAAATAAGCATCTTAAAGAGCTTCTTTTCCTTAACATGAGAGCATTCTTTCCCGCTCTGGGTTATGTTCACTAATATTTATAAAGTTCGGTGTCGGTGACCGACCTCACTACATTGTACAATGTTGTCTAAATTGTTATTTTTCTACAACCAGTTTTTAAAGGTATAGACTGATGTTGGGGTGTAAATCGCCTCTTTTACTACACCATTACCATTAGGTTGTTTATCTCATCTCTTGTTTTCTAATTCAGCTAGAAAAGGAGGCAACACCAACAAAATTTTAGTAACAAAATTAGTTTTTCTGTCTTTCGCTAGCTGAAGAAGGGTGGTAAAGTGCTGAATTTTCTCCGATATCGGTTATCATTAAAGGCTTAACGATATCTCTTTCGCCTACGCAATTCATGCGTTATGTGTTTTCCCCCTACTAAGGTCATGCACTGTTTACGAAGAAAGAAGACGCAGTTCCAACAGGAAGATAGCCATTGAATTACACGTGAGAGGGAAGCGTCAAAATAACATTGCACAGTGAGTGATGGGACCTCAGAGTAATTGCGTAAGATGTTGGAGTGAAATGTCAATAACCTGCTGTGACATTGGTAGGTGACCATAATTTGAACGTTTACCATGGTAAGCGGTAGATAATAGGTTGGGGAAAAAGTTTCTTCGCATTTTATATGAATATTCAAGACGGTTTTTCAAAGTTAATTTACATTTAATTACAGTATATGCATGTGCCATTTTGTTTGTAGACTTTCTGCCATCTTGTAGGTAGAGACGTGATCCTGTTGCTGTAGATATTATGGGACTTCTGATCAAATCAAGCAACAATTAGTTTTGGCAATCCTCTCTTAATGTTAACCTGATACTACCTAAAGAATTCTGAAGAGACCGAAACAGATGGAAATCTGAAGGTGCAAGGTCAGGGCTATATGGCGGATGCATTAGCACCTCCCAGCCAAATTTTCTTAATTTTTGCTGAGTGGCTAAATGTAATATAAATGTATGTGGTCTAGCGTTATAGTGATGACAGACCACACCCTTCATATTAATCAATTCCGGACGCTTTGTCTCAACTTCTTGCTTTAAGCAGTAGAGATCCGAATCGATGGTTCTGTCATGAACAATGCCCTTACAATCCCACCATAGACTCAGCATCACCTTATTGCGATTTAGCCCAACTTTGTGCAGTAGCACAAAGTTGGGCTAAATCGCAAGAGTAAAGCAATCGTAATCGTTATCGCAATCGTAAGAGTACTTACCGACACTGAATTTTTTGTTCGCGTCTTGCGTTGCTTTTGTCCTTTTTAGTAATAAAATTTTAAAATGTATCACATCGCTCATTTTGACAGAAAGAAAAACAAATGGAAAATACTATTTTTTTTTCCTATTTTGTTTTTTTTAAATATCACGTTTTTAATGTCATGTAAACCAGCTAGATACAAATAGTACAGCCAAAGATATTTTATTACATGTATATACATATACATGCGAAAAGACTTTTTCACCGAACTAATTTTTTAAATTTTTTTTAAAGCTTTACTGGTCTGGATGCAAGTCCATTAGGCCATTTCTTAATAGAATGGCTTGGATTTTACTTTTTCTACATCATCACAAGTTTTGGATTGTCGATTTAATATATTTGTACAGTGGGACGAAAAATCTTTTGTCTTTCAGGTAATCTTGTAAGCGGCGGGGGACAGGGATTTCTTCATTATCACTGTGATTTTGACGAGTACAACTGTCATTGATGTCACCACCGAACTAATATAAAAATTGGCTTCTACGTCTCCACTGCTATCCAGTCGCTGCCCACTGCAGCTGGCTGCTGCTGCTTGTTGTTAGGTGAGAATTCCTCATAAGCGTTAATTAGTGTTGCTGCATTGCGTTATTATGAAAAGTTTATCTACAACCGGGATATGTTACACCAAGGACCAATCACGTTGACAACGGTCGCCAATTTTTTGTTAGTGAAAAAATTGCAATATTGTAACACACGCATGTTCTTCAAAAATTGGGTATGCATTTGGGGTGATGGATGGGATGGAAAGGATGAGACATGCCATAGTGCGAATACTACGTTTAACGCATAACCACTCGTATTTCGTTACCCGTAGAAGTAGCAAATTACGCGCCAGTCTAATTTAAATTAAGAACATAATCTTAATGGATATTCCGAATTCGAATAAAAAAGATCACTGTTTTCTATCTCTCTCATTGAACAAACCTATGAGCAGTAAAGTAGGAAGATTTTTGATTTTATTCCGAAAGAAGGTGCAATTAGATCAGATTATGTAGAGTGGTTCACCACGCCTAAACCACGCTAAAGTCAAGCCAACACCACGCCACGCCATGGATAGCGCACGTCCAACAGTGGACTGCAGCAGGCTGATATAAATCTTGTTGAAGGGATCTGTGATGGGGTGAAATGTCCGAAAGTGCTTATTAGACATTGTTTTTAAAGATCTGTTTTGTGCATTGGTGTGTTGCACTCCCTGAGTTCCTGTCTGAGTTACGTATTACAAAAGATAAAACTATTTTGGTAAAGTTAACTACTTAAATGGAATGACTTACATTGACATATTATATAGTACCCGATGATCAACCATATTTCAGATATTTGTCAGACTTTTGAAGAATATCTTGAATATGGTCTTTTAGAAAATCAGTACAATTATATCAGATCCGTGCATTATAGTCTATGCTCTTTTGGGTTTTCAACTATTGTTAAGGATTGAAAATATTTCTTTTAAACAGCAAGCCAATAACAGGTTTACACATGTATCAATTAAAAAATAACTAAAATTTAATTACTAAACCCTAAATTCCGCACAGTACCTATAAAGTCGAAATTATGGAAATTTTCAGAGAGCTACCTCACAATTATTTAGTGTTCAATAAGGATTATTGGAAGAGTAAGAAATAATTTTTATGACATATCTTAAAAGAGATCGAGAGGAGATTTTTTCCAAAATATATTTCAGTTATTTTTTTAAAAACCTTTTGTATTAAGGCAGTTTGTGTTACGCTGTTTTTATCAATCAATTTACTACAGAGGTTTAACACTTAACTAAAATTTGTTAACAATTGCTGCAGCAAAGATAAACATAGTTCAATCTCCTACATGGACGTCCATGTTTCATTATCGTTATTTTTTATTTTATCTATTTTATTGAGGCTTAGAAATTTTATGCCACATTTCACACAGCATTTGTCTGTGATCAATTTTTTTTTCAAATTAATTAAATAAATCTATTTTTCAATCTAAAACACTTAGGTGTCCGTGTCGTGATATTTAGGAACCGTTAATTTAAAGGAAAAGATAATAAATTCTAATTCTGTAAGTAAATTCTATGTAATTACTTTTTAATTTTAGACGCAAAATCTTGTGACCTTTAGCTTAGATAAATTGTTATCAAGCGAAATTGTAGTAAGATTGAATACGCATGTTCATTAAGGAATAAAGTTTGTTACGTAAGTAAACTCTTTCTGACGACACAGATTCAATACGGAGAAAAAGAGATGGAAACCCTTCTGCCCAATGCGAGAAACAATTAAACAAATTGGTAAAATTAAAAAGGTAAACGCACAGATAACAAAATTCGTAAGCAAAAATAACTTTTAAAATCAGTAAGCCGTAGTCCAAATTGTATTGGATTGTAAAATGGCAGTACATGATTCAATCTGCTTGTGAGCTAACGTGAACCCACGCGTTTTGCTTCACCGCAGTCTATCAGAATACATCACATCAGTTCGCTACTGGCTGGACGGGGGTGTGCGCGTCCCAAATTTCAAAAATGGAATTCGCGAATTCGAAATTTGAATTTCATTATTTTTTATTTTGCCCTGGGTAGGGCAATGGCGTCGTGACTATCCGTTTAGGTGATTTGTGACTTTGTAAGTTGATTCTTAGTTTGGGGTTCAACTATAAGGGTAAGTTTTTTACAAATTACAATAAAAACTTTTAATTCCAGGCCTGAAAAATTACAAATTTTTAAAAAAATTTGGCTTGTCACAAACTTATCACTTTATATATTGAATTATTTCAAAATATAAAAGTTATTAACATAACACTCTTATTTATGATAAAACTATCAACGTTCAAAAAAAGTGTTAATTTAATTTTACAATACATTTATTTATTTTTCTACTAAAGAATTTTAAAAAATCCGTGCAAGCCCAATCTATACTATAATTTTTATACATTAGTTATCGATATCATTTTAAATCACAACAAAAAATACTTCTTCTCTTCTTTTGTTTTATTCACTAATCTAAAGGAAAATCTAGTCACGATGTAACATTTACAGTAATTATATTTACTTTCTCATAGTTACATTTTTTGAAGATTGCAATCTAAATTAAAAAAAATTACACAGTTGATTCACAATTTAAAGAAATCGTCTTAACATATTTTAAGTTCATATTTTGTATAGTGTAGCAAATAGTTAATGAAATACATTACAGGTTTTTGAAAGGGCAAGAAAGAAAGTTTCACAAATTTAGAATTTAAATAAATATATCCAGCGATTTGTTAGCCATAGTTGTAATACGAATATTATAGAGAAAAAGTTGGCATTGTGAGGATGTAGGGGGTAATCTCTGGAACTACTCGTTGGAATAGAAAAAATATTTTTGTGTTAGATAATATATTTATCGGGGTAGGTTATATATAAAATTTGTGTGGGACCGAACTCCACGCGGCTGCAGACGCGGGCGGAAGCTGCTCATAAAGTATTTGAATTAATTCATATCAGATCAATAAAATGTACATAACTTGTAATTACTATACCTTATCATCTCTTACTAGGATATCTCAAAGGTTAATAATATTTAAGAGATTTTTTAATAATATTTTTAGATAATTAATTTTTTTTTTAATTATTGTTAAGTCATTTCATTATGAACGTTTCACTCTATGTTATAGGTATTAAGATAGACACAAAAAATGTGATAAATGACTCAAACAGATGCTTCTTTATTTACTGTATAAGGGAAGTTGAGACATAATATTATTACTCTAGGTGATATACTCGCTTACAGGCTTTTATGGGTTTTCAAGGTAGTAGTAAACTATGATCGCTAGAATTCCCAAAAAAGAAGACAAAGGAATACACTATTTGTCGGTTATGCTTTATAAGATAAAATGTGTATTATATATTTATTATTTACTGCACAAAAGCACAATTGGCGGACTTAAGCCTAACGTGTTCACTACCAGACAACCAGTAGAAACAATAGAAAATGTTATGGCGATTATTATTTTAAAACTATTACATTTAATTTAGGTCTGAATAAACGGTCTAAATAACTCTATCCTAATAATCAACTTTTGCGATATTTTAAGTGTCGCAGAAGTTTTATGTCTTATTGTCTAACTCTGAATTATTCCAACGTTACGTAGACTTATGCAAATTGTATTAGATCTACAGGTTTTAGATACTTCTGACTGGTGGATACTTCTGGCTGACTAGCTGGGCTGGAACTTATGTGGACTCTACGCTAGTCCAATGTAGATAAGTTGCTGAATGGGGCCACAGCAACGAGTACAGCAGTTCGAGATTAGGAATTAAAAGACGAGAGAGACAGGTATAATGTTTCTCTCAACGAAATCAAAATTCGGAAACAGTAGAAAGGAAATTGACGGATTTTTTTATGGAGTAGATCTTCTGTGTTTATATTAAAATTTTTACTCACCAGAATGACTTAAACAGGCGGGCAGAAGTCCTGGCGTCTATGATGTTACTCCAATGGTAATGGGTAATAACTAGCCTTCTTATACAGACAATGGATAAGCAATAAACACCATGTGAATCGATGATGAGATGAGAGATGATGTTGAGGTTTGATGTTTTATATTGATGTTTTATTGGAGTGATGTAATATGCTGTCTGGTCAGGGTCGTGGGAAGCCAATGGATGTAAGTTGCGCCGAACCTGGAAACTTTTTGTCTAACTTCGTATCTATCGTAATAGCTTTCGTCTTTAAAATCAATACTTCGTACTGAACAGAAACGTCACAATGATAAGAATAGACAGCTATGATGATAGTTACTAAAATTAAACTGATTTCGTTAAAACTCTCGTGTCGCGTTATCAGAACTGTTCATAAGCCGCTATCAAGATAGGAGCTAATATTTTTCTAAAAAGAAGAGAATGCAGGTTTGTGTTGACGGGATTGAAGTTTCTGTGCCCCAAACTAAAGATTTAATCATCAGAAGTTATAATTGAGTTGATATTTGACCGGAGAAAGATGCTGCGGGGATTGAATTTGTTGTCATGCCTTATATAATCATATAATTCACATTTCTGTATTTATGGGTTTCAATTAGCTACCAAACGATGGTTTACTTTACGAAGCGTTGAATCTTGTAAGTAATGATTTTGTAAGTATTAATTAATTTTGTAAGCCTTGTAAGTAAAAGCAAGTAGTGGATGCAGATATCCCATTCCCGTTCAACGCGAATCAATCCACGGGTTTTTTGATTTTGGTCTCAATCAAGTACAGCTGTTATCGAATAATGATTGTGATAGATCTATTCGCTGGATTCTTTAGTCTGTTTATCATCAGCCGAGACATAGGTAGTTTACCATATAGGTAGTTATGTTAAAAAAACTGAACAGAGAGCTTATTAATAAATAGTACCTACTGTAGAGTACTACTGAGAGGCGTTCTCGATCTTGTGGTAGTCTTTGCTTAAGCTAAGTATTAGTCTGATAACATTTAGGTATTAAAATTCGCGTAATTATTGGACCTCAGATAAATATTTTTATAGCGAAAGGCCAGAATAACCTTCAAAATGACTGATTTTTCTTTTTTTCCTTCTTATGTCTCTCACTTCCTTATTAAATACTTTATCCAGATAACAGTTTCATCATATGAACACATACGAATGCTGCAGATTTAATTTACGTATAAATTATTACTTATTATAAAGTTATCATCTGACATTCAATTAGTAAACTCAAACGTGGTTCGTGTAGGTCATGTACGCTCACTGATTATTGTACTTAGAATAAGAGGCCTCTGTTCCTTATAAATAAAGGTAGGTATATAATACTTTATAACATTAATTCTGGGATAAAGCTGCTTGTACACGGTGTCTGGTGCCATAACGTCTAAAATGGTCACAAAAAGGTCGTAGTGAATATATTCATTGTTTTCCAAATCAAATGGGTAGGGTACCGCGTAAAGATTCTGAACTTCTCTGGAAGTTTCATCACACCATGAGTATGTTTCTATCTTGAAAGAGCTCAATATGAAATTAAGGCACTCGAGAGTATTACGAAGGCTCGTAGAGTTTTATAATGCTTTAGCTACATAGCGAGCAGCTGATGTGATCAGACCAACTTGACCGGGAGGAACCAGACCGATAGATATACACACAACATATAGCATCCACAATACTCTCTCTACACTTGCCAATTGACAGAGAACGTCAAATAGTCCATGACAATGGTCTCCATCGGGGCGACCTCGACCCTCGAGTCGAGACCTCTAAAGGAGGAGAAAAGAGAATAGCAAGCCACCGTACCCTAAGGGATGACAAGTGAAAGAAAATAGCGAATGCTTTCACCGCAAGAGGGTACAGGTTAGAGGTCAAGAACGAACTATTAGAATAGAATAGACTAGAATATATCTTTATTGTACATCAGCCAATTCAAAAAGAGAAACACACAAAAAAAACTTTTAGCTTTTACTTACTAATTCACAATAATAGGAGCTATGGACGTCGGGATGGGTATCTAGGTCTTTCTCCCTCGTTGTTGGAAACCCGATGTTTTCCGGGGTTTTTTTTTCAATAAACTTGTTCACTGAGTGTGTGGCGCCATCATTTTAGGCAAATACAGACGCCAGCCTCTCTTTTCCTCTTTTTGATAGTTGAGAGAAGATAACAGTATTGGGCACAGAGAGTATGCGAGTGGTAAGTTAGCTAGCTAGCTCAAGTGGCGTCGTAGACGCTATACGTCGGCCCTATTTGTTTTATAATGAAAAGGGCATATCTAAGTGACTAGTAAATGCTTTAGCTACAGTTAAAGTTCATGCTAGGGGCAGATTAGATAGCTAGAACTAATTTTATATAATCTCTTTTTACAATATACAGCAACTCACAAGTTTAAGGGGCCATTACTGTGGTAGCTAGTACTAAATTGTTTGATTTTACGTATAGCCTGGGTGGCTTCAATCAGTCGAAAAGAATCCAATATTTCGGAACTCATTAGTAAGTTCTTCCGAAAAGCGATTTTACTGAGCGAACCTTTTACTTGATGGTAGGTCGCTTGCAGTATCTGCGTGGTACCATTTCCTTTCCTATTTCGAGGCATACAACATAAATTGTATTGTTTAATACCAGAAATGAGTGAGTGTAGGTAATGGTCTCTTACCATCAAATAAAAAAGGGTTCGCTAAATCATTGCAGATGGTAAAAATATGCAGGGCCCGGTTTCTGAATTGCTACTACTACTAGAATTACCTAGCAATGGCCCATTAACCAAGCAAGCTCTGTTATTTTAGTTAATTAATAACAAATAGGTAAAATTAGCAAGAAGAAAAATAAATATGTTTTTTATTGAAAATTTTCATCATTCGCTTACCATTGGTTATCCTTGTTTGCAATCTCTAGTTTGCCATGCCAATAGCATCTGATTTATTGGTCTCAGTTCTTCCCGTTCTAACTATGATAGCAATACCAATTGCTATCAGTTAGAAACTGGTAACCATCTTAACGAAACCACTTTTGGATTAACACTTATACCTTAATTTGACGGATATTGATAAAGATTTTATAGCCTAAAGCTCATTTTGGGATTAAAACCTTTTTAGAGCTTTCGCGCTATGAAAACTCTTTTGTCCAAATTATTTTCTTTTTTATTATAATATTATGCAATCTTCTTTTGAATTGCCAATCTGTAAAATTTTTAACATCTATGATGAATATTTTTTACATTGGTTTACGTACAAACTGTTTTAACAGCTCATGTTTTTCTTCCAAGCCCTGTTAATGACGACCATTTTGTTTGGCTAAGTAACTAGATCCATAATATTTCAATGAGAAACTTTTTCTAGTCTTTTTCACCGAACATAAAGCCATATAAAATATATTTATCTAAAAAATTAAAAGATACTAACAAATACAAAAACTCTTCAACAAAAAGGCACGCGCTTCATGTTGTATTTTTATTTTTAAATGGTTACAAATCTAATTCTAGATTTCAATTCACAGAGCGGGATATGTGCAAATCTGGCTCGTTTCAGCTGGTAACCTTCCTCCCTGACCTCGAACGTTTTGTTTTATTTCAATTACTCACATTTTTGTTATCTCTGCGTGTGATTGTACACATATTGATAAACCGGAGTGGCGTCAGGGCTGTCAAACATAATTTCAAACATTATTCAGAATTTTGAAATGCATTAACTTAGGTAATGTTAATAAATGAAATAATTATAAAAATTACTTTTCCAATCACTTACAGTTGTGGATACTAGATGAAATCGAAATACTTATAAGTGTTGAAAATATCTTTAGAAAAATATACCTTGACTAAAAATGACATGTCAGAATTGATTCGATCATAATGGATGAATACCATTATAATTAAGTACGTACTTAAAAACCTACTTGTGATTATCATATTATTGTTTTTGGTTTTTATGTTATAAGCCTTCACAGTGTCGTTATTTTTAAAAATATAAGAAAATCTCTCCCGTCATAAAAAAAATATGCTGTATTTCCATCTATATCAGAAAGCTTCAATATAACGGCACAAAGTGAGAATGTGTAAAATGATTCATATTGCTCGCTACAAAAAATAAACGACACGTTACGTCCTAATTATAAATTTTTCATTAAACAATATTTTGAAATAATCAAGACCATTCGTTACTAGAAACGACACAAGTTATGTATGCATGTATACATATTCTTGTCTTAACTTTAATCAGCCCCAAAAACTAACAAAACCCTCCATCTGCAGAGACAGATAATCGCCTGATCACTAAATGTTGTATGTTGTCTCATTATTATCAATAATGACAATTAGAGATAGTATGGGTTAGAAGTGAAGACAAACTTTTGTAATTTTAGACAGTTCGTTTAGACGTTCGGTAGATCCCAAAATGTACAAATCAAAGATTAATTTTAGTCGAGGCTAAACACAATCGATCGAAGTTTCAATTTTATATTTAATACCCCCAAAACATAAATCATAAAAATTAAACCACAAATTTAACAGTGGCTTTTATCACTTCGCTTTATTCAGCTAAAAACCAGACAATAGCTGTGACACAAATATTATGATAATTACTTATTATATAGAATACAGATAATTAAAGTCAGGAGTACAATATATATGAGCAAAGGAAAAGTACTCTGTGCGCAAGATAGACGCGTTTGTTCGGATTTTTCTAGAAAGCAACACCTAATGAATCCAAGCTAAATTATTTTTATATTTATTTACATGATAAATATATTTTTTAATGCTTACGATAACATACGGTCTCTGGAAGTACGTGAGTCTGGTCGTAAATTTAAAAAAACGTACCGTAATTACATGGCTTACGTGCTGGGATCGTTTAGTGTAAATATGGTAATGCGTCTTACGAATAACAGTGCGCATATAACTGACAATTGTCATAATCATCAACAACATCCTATAGATGGTGTTAAAAAATTTATTAGTAATATTAAAGAGAGTGTTTGGGACAGCTTTTTTTTATCGCGAGTGTGATGTTGGTCTCATAGAGAAGATCAGTTTAAGAATTCATTCACTTAAGTATTAGCAATTTTTGTAAATTTTTTTACACCCTGTATACGTATTAGGACAGGATCGTTTTGGGACGTAACACCACTTTTGCAAATTATTGGTTGATACAGCGGTGGCATAACAACCGGGATTAACATTTAAATTATCATCTGAAGGTCGGAGGATTTCTGATAGATCCATGCGAAATCAATATGAACGCAAGTTGCACTGTTCGCTCAAACTACCCTACTATAGGCATTTAGTTTGTAGGTAACTCGCTTAGTAACTATATAACATATTATATATCAATTGAGATAAAGTTCAATTGATCCCATTAGGTATACTAATAGAATTGCTTAGGTTTGGTAAGAACTGTAACCTTCTGGTTACAGTTCTTACGTTACGTTAGTTTATAGTGAGTTTTGACGTTAAGCGAGAATTCCCCAAGTCGGAAGCGCTCTCAGGTAGAAGCGGGCTAACTGAGATCGTTATGAAAGTGTTCGACAATATCAAGGTGCTAGGCGAATTCCTAGAAGACCTAAGTAGGCTAGAGAAAACACAGACGCGAAACAGGCGCCATAGACGTTGATTCACGAAAATCACCCGTAAGAAGGAAATATATTTCTAAGAGGTTATATGGAGTTTAAAAAATCTTTAGAGATATTGAAAAATCTAAAAGTCATATAAATGGCGGGCTTAACTTCGGCACAAAATGACAAGGAAGGTCGTCTTTAAAAGTTATTGACATTGGCTCCGCAGTAACTGACGAACAGAACAGAGATTTCATTTAAAGCATTAGAATGTAAACAAGTATTTTTATTTAATTAAATTTTTGTATCTTTGTTGTAACTTCCATCACAATCTATGCGTCTTTTCTAAGCATACGTTAAACAAGACGACGAATGAAGGAAGCATTAACATCTGTTGTCTCCAGTACCATTAGTGTGTCTATCTAATTGAATCGTGTTTGTCGTCAGCTGTCGAATTGCAAACAAAAGCAGCGGCTATGTTGTGAAGTATTGGAAGCGATGTTTTATATATACGTTTATCAGCTGAACGCAACTACGATCGAAACGTATTGAAACTTACTCTAAGAGTATTGGTACTTCAACACACATACAAGTGATGTCTTAGTATTGCAAGTGGTACTAAATTACAATTAAGAGGACCGGGTAGATAAAAAAATATGTGTTATTTGCCGCGATATCATTGGTAGTGTCTACAAGAAAATAATTATTTGATAGTCAAATTTTAATGCCGTCCACGTTACTCGAGATATTTTACGTTTTTTGCATATGCGATAAGTAGGAGATGATACTTTCAAGATAACATCTGTTTTACAACAAACAAACTTCCATTTATTCTAAACAGTCGATGACAGATACGTAAACAAACTCTCACGGAGAAGTTATTCAAATAATTTAGAAGTGGGTGGGTGGAAACAGAAATCGTTTACACCTTACTCAGTGAACGAACTTTTTTATTTTTAGACATTTTCCTTTTCACCTGGCGGATTGCGGATTTAAATCTATGCGATGCTGTGATTTAGAGAGGTAGGCCATCGTGTTTTCTCACTCCAATTTTGAGTTGCTTATTTTAGGTGTGTATGCGCTCGATAAACCACTACCGTACAGGTTGCAGTGAAATATCAAAATCAAAGGGTTTTTGCTTAAATGAACTCAGTGACTAAGTTCTTTAGCTTTGAGAAGATTTTGCGGCGCAAGAAACTCCTTTTAAATGTTTATAATGACATTTACATATTAGGCCATTAATGGTTATTCTATTTTCATTTTGATGAATCCTCACTGAGTAACTTAACCTCTTTAGTATCAATGAGATACTGATTTATTTTATAGTAAGTTTCACAGTTTCGCATTTATTTTGTATTTGAATTTGTATTTGTAAGTGTAAGCTTGTTATTAAAATGTTTAACAGCGTAAAGTAATTGTATATTTTGTGAAAACTAGTATGTCTAACAAGATTATGATTATTCCTTGTAAAATAAAATTCCTTGTAAACGAATATATAAAACTAATATAATAAACTATAATAAACTACTACTGAGTATAAAATATTCTTCGTCATATAATTTCGACCTATAGAACTCTATTGGCACGTAGCAAAAGCAAATATTATTATTTAAAAAAATAGATTTATTAGGTCAGGGAAAAAGTATTTTCGCATAAAGTATGTATAATCTTGTAATAAAATATCTTTGGCTTTACTATTTGCATATGGCTGGTTTTCATGACATTAAAAACGTGAAATTTCAAAGAAATAATCAAATTACGTATATAAAAAAATTAGTAAATCGAATGAAACAAATAGATTTTAAAAAATTATTACAAAAAATGAAAAATGACGCAAGCCGTGAAAAAAAATTGGGACGTTTAAAGATGCAGCAATGCAGTGTCAGTAAGATAAGCACAAAGTTGTTTTAAGAGTTTTCAATCCGGGAATTTTTGTCAAAGATGCACCTCGCTCTGGTCCCCTGTTACACATAAAATGGATGCTATTTTTGAAAAAGTGGAGCTAGATCGGCACATCAGCAGTTACGACATAGCTGAAGAACTGGGAATTGACCACAAAACAGTTTTGACCCATTTTAAAAAGCTGAGTACACAAAAAGCTCGATATCTGGATGCCACACGAGCTCACTCAATGAAACCTAGTGACAATCACGTATCACAAGAAAGTGCGAAAAAGGTCGTGGTCAAAGGCCGGTCAGGCTTCACAGACTTTGGCAAAACCTGGGTTAACTCGCAATAAGGTGATGCTGTGTCTATGGTGGGATTGGAAGGGCATTGTTCATTTTAAGCTTTTACCGCCGGACAGAACCATCGATTCGGATCTCTACTGCTAACAACCGATGAGATTAAAGCAAGAAGTTGAGAGAAAGCGGGCGGAATTGATCAATAGAAAGGGTGTGGTCTTTTATCACGATAACGCTAAAACACATACATTTATATACATTACATTTAGCCACTCAGCAAAAATTAAGATAGTTTGGCTGGGAGGTGTTAATGCATCCGCCATATAGCCCTGACCTTGCACCTTTAGATTTCCACCAGCTTCGGTCTCTTCAGAATTCTTTAGGCAGTATCAGGTTAACATCAAGAGAGGACTGCCAAAACTACTTGTTGCTTGATTTGATCAGAAGTCATAATATCTACAGCAACAGGATCACGTCTCTACCTACAAGATGGCAGAAAGTCTACGAACGAAATGGCATATATAAACAGTAATTAAATATATATTAACTTTAAAAAAAAAGTTCTTGAATTTTCATATAAAATGCGAACGAAACTTTTTACCCGACCTATTATTTTATATATATTTTTTTTATATTGCGGTCATATATTAATTGGACCTTCCATTGTAATTTTTCTCCATTAAAAACCGTGTACATTTGATCTTACTTAAAAACTTAACAGATACTTATTAGTAAATATAGTTTCCTTTTTAATTGACTTAATAATAGACACACAGGTTTTCTTACATCCGTGCTGGTATAAATTTTCATTTGACCAAGAAAATTTTTACCAGCAATTTTTAACCTCCGGGTCATTTTATTTTGCTCTTTCAATAAGTATCTATGTATTTCTTTATGATGTAACCAATCTTTTCAATAAATTTAATCCAAATTGGTTAGGCGGTTTAGCGTGAAAATGTAACAGACAGACATACAATTATGATTTTATGTATAAAAGTACCATTTCTCTTGAAGTGCATTTATTTTAATTACTTTTCTTTTGTTTACAGGTCTCAATGCGGCCAACAAACAAGTTTGTCATCAAAACAGACAATATTAACATAATGAACTATGATTGGTTATTAACATGCCTTATAAAAACACATAAACGATTACAATTATCAGTTAAAAATAGTTTTATAAAAATGGCGGCAACTAGGTGGAGAGTTGACATTTGTTTTTGTTTTCTTTTTATTATTCGCAAAAAGTTTGAATTTGACGTATGTTTGTGCAACTCTATGGTCTATGGTCCTTTGGGTGGCGGCCCAATGGTTCTATAGTACTGTAGAAATGTCTGATGATGGGTATGATATATGTTTGTGCATTTTAAAAAGAATTCGGAAACTTATTGTTGACTTGTATCAGGTTAAAGTAACAACTTCAATGTGAATTTATGTCTTAAGATTACAAATATTAAGTTTCTAATACAACAAGAAAAAATAGTTTGGTGAAATAGTAGGTTGTTCGTCTTTGACTTCAAAAAATTGTTAAAAACCGCTGTATATTATTGAGAATATGTTCATCAAATCTGTCTCTCTCTTTTCCACAGACACTCGACGTCACAGCCATTTCAAGGGTCTCAACATCATTAACTTCAGGTTTACAAACAAGGTCTTACAGAATGAGGTTCATGAAGCAGTACTCAATATACACCTACAAGAGCTGGAGTCCCGACATAACACTACCGTCGACCCTGACGAGCACATCACGATAAACCTTCAAGTCAGTCGAGTGACAAGAAACAGTCAGGGTAGTAAAGCATCAGTGCCTTATACTGATAATTCAGTGAAGATGACGAGAAGAGAGTTGAGGATAGGCAAATGGCTGAAGATGAACGTGACGACGATGGTGGCGGAATTCTTCAGGTTGCCCCGGGAGTATTTAGCTATAATAGTAAGAGTACAAGACTCTAAAAACAGAATGAGCTTGGTTGTACCTCACCCGAGCTCAGAATCAAATAATGCTTTGGTAAGTTAAAAAAGTTTTTAAATCATATAATAGTATTCCCTCGTTCATACAACACAGGTTCCTTTAAAAAAAGAAAAAGCACTTTTTGGGCCGGCAAGGTGAGGGTAACCTAACCTAACCTAACCTATATAATAAATAATAAAATGATTTAGAGACGATAAAACAGGATAAGAACATATGACTAACAATTAGGTAGCTGTAAATGAAGTAGAAGTAGTGTTAAACTCGCCATAATGATGTCAACACGCACATTTAAATTGAATTTTTTCTATCACAATTCTGACCAAAGCCATATTTTAAATATATCCATTTCACAGACACTGCTTATTTATAACGAAGTTTCACACAAGTAAAGGTCGATTTCATAGTCACATGGTTGAAGACATATTGTGATGGAACTATTAGATTTTGTAAAAAAATGTAATTTTAAGTTCAATGAATTTTACTTACATTATTTAATAGAAAGATTGAGAAACATACAAATGTTTTTTTTTTAAATAATACTTCCAATTAGAGAAGTGTCAGTCTATAGATGTAATTAATACTAGTACTTTTTCGCAAATGACAAGACATTTAAAAAAAGTGTTTATGATATTTTTAATTAAATGCTACCATACCTCTTTAAATTTTCTCCAAAGCCTTAATTATGATTGAAATTGTTCCAGATGCCATATATAGAAGTAAGTCTGAAGGACAATTCTCACAAGCGTACCAGACGCACGATTGGCATGGACTGCACAGAGAGCACTAAAGAGGTCCGATGCTGCCGGTACCCTCTTGTAGTCAACTTCGAAGAGTTCGGTTGGGACTGGATTATAGCTCCCAAGTTATATGATGCGAACTACTGCAGCGGGGAATGTCCTTACAGTTTTTTACAAAAGTACCCCCATACACATTTAGTGCATTTAGCAGCTCCGCAGGGCAGTGGGGGACCTTGCTGCGCTCCCAGGAGGATGAGCAGTATTTCCATGCTATACTTCGATCATGACCTGAACATCATCTATGGGACTATTCCTGGAATGGTGGTGGACAGTTGTGGGTGTTCATAGCTGATGTTGTTTTTTGGGTTCCATGTGACCTGGTTTCTTTTATATATTTATTGCTATAGCGTTATTCTACCGCCCTTAGTCATGGCGGCGTGTTTACAGGCGGCCTTAATGTAGTTATGTATCTAATTCGGCGCATACGCAGTCAGTTCGTTTGCGATGACGGCAGTAGTGATAAAATGCCCTTAGACCTTATACTAAATATAAAAAGTAGTTTTAAATATTATTTGAAATTGGTAAAGAATGTAATGTTCTTAGCTTCTATGTAAACTGTATTACGAGTACAATATTAGCAATTTTAAAATGGCTATATCTTTATCTAAATTTTTGTGGTAATTTATATTTTGGAGTTATTTAACGATATTTCGTTAACTAACTCACACATGGTCACATGGAGCTCACAGTGTAGTGTTCATAGCTATGTGATAAATTAAAGGTTCAAGACTGCAGACCCTTAGTGTTGAGTGCGTTGAGTGTGCATGTAAATTTATTTAATACTTGTACCTACAAATAGATTACATTTTACCCACGGATGAGAAAAACAAATGTCACAGGGATTTTTGTCGTTTTTAAACGTATTGAATAAGTACTTGAAAAAAATTTCTGGACGCCAGAGTTTATTTGCTCGTTTGAAATAAGTTGAAGATTAAAACCACATACTATTTTTACATATCTTTGCTTTAGTTTAAATACTATTAAATGTCTTAAAACATCTACAGTAAAGTGAATCCGTCAATTTAAGAGAAGCAGACTTTTTCAATTTCATCCGCGGCTTCGACACGTCTCATATTTTTAGAATCAAGAAGGTTTTATACAAAATTCTGTGCAGAAATGTTTAGTGTTACCAGCTAATTATATGTGTGCTAAAATTGTGTTTGGCTAGTATTATAGCTTAATGTAAGTGTCTAATAATCTAATGTACTATAGATAGACTTATTTCCTTGACTTGTCAAAAGCTTTTTGTTAAGTCTGTCTGTACCTTTGTGCATTTAAGTCTTTTGTAGTCGGTCACTCGAATGTGCGTCATATTGAATCAATGTATAGAGAAGGAATGATTTTGATAAGACTTAATTATTTTTTTAAATCGCATTTTTGAGAATTTATAATGTTCATTCGAATGGCCCGCTAAAATATAAGAGATTACTTCCAAAGATTTATTTCATCAGAATATTTGTGGAGCTAATGTAATGTAATAATTTAATAAATCAATAATCTTAATTTTTATATTATATTCTCAACCTTTTGACATTTTTATACGAAGCTCCGATAGCAACGTATAAAAGTTCAAAACGATAATGCATTATCGTTATTTTTATGCATAAATTATGGACTTTATCAAGAAATACTCTGTGGTAAGCCAAGTTTTAAAAATGGCATTTATATTTTTCAATAAAATAAGTTACAATTGCTGTGTTCATAAGAATCCATTATGATTTCATTACAGATACATTGTTTAAATACTGTCTCAAATTGGTACAAGACTTTATGTAATGTAAATTATTTAATAGTACCTTTGTAACTTTTATAGAAAAAACTTTGGACAATCTGCAATTGACAAACGTCAATCTCTCATCTTAGCCCACGTTACTTATACCGAGTGTTCTACTGGAATAAATCAGATTTGATTTTATTTGCGAAACTAATGTGCCTTAGATCCATTTTCATCATAGTTCTTACCATATTATGTAATTTTAAGTAGGCTCTATGTTAAATGGATGTGTTTCTATATAATGTACTTCAGAATTAATCTATTTTGGCGTTCATATTGGATCTCGATCAAAATTTATCATCATATAAAATATATTATATGTTTAGATCTAGCGGGTGGTGCTTAAATAGGTACTTTTAATTTTATAAAATTACTTTCCCAACTGTGCCTACCCAACATTTAATTAGAAACATTATTTGTAATGTGACGTATTATTTTGGCGTGATTAAAAATATAATATGATATTATTTTGATTTTTATTAAATGTAAGGCTAGAAAAAATTGACGGTTGTTAGAATTTCAAAAATAAGATCTCATTGTGGGCCATACTGTATGCGCCTCTTTAAGGATCTCCCATAACGTTTGGTTATCATATGAAAAATTAATAAATAATGTTTTATACAAGCATTTTAGTTGTAAGTCTCTTGTCGTAACTCGATGGTTATTGTCAAAAGGTAACTAACAAATATTCGTCTTATAAGTTGTATGAAATGAACTTCGACTCATATTTTACGATTTGTATTATTTTGTGGGTGTAAAGTTTTTTTATATGGAAATATATCTCTACCACATATGAATGGTGATATTATTTTACCTTCTCAAACAGAATTTCTATAACTCACGCTATACACATACATACTACATAAATTGAATTTAATTTTATAAAACGATAAGTAATTTAAAAACGGCCATAGAGATGGTACAATCTGTACGGTGGTTCCTGTATTTTTTAGCATTTCATCGACCAATGCATCATTTAATATTTCTAATGACCGGATTTAGGGTTCCAAATAAAAAATATAAATGATTTTGTGGTCATTCTCACAGAATATCCACCCTTTATTTATATAAACTTTAAATTATTTACATGTTCCGTTTTTTCTACTTTACAATAATATAGTCAACGATGTTAAAATACAATCAAAACAAAAATATATTTAACAGAAATACGTAAGACAATTTACATTCAAAGTACTATAATTGAAAGTGGGAAAATCCGATGCGACTAGTATATCTAATTACAAAATATAAGTATTCCCCCACAATTTTCGTGTACTTTTTCCCAATTTAAAAATAAAGTATTTTATAAATTTCGGCTGATTTCACTAAAATTAATATCTTTAAAAACTTATATACTCCGCCGAGAATTTATCAAATACTTCAGTCTAAAGTATTGCTTAATCGATTCAAAATATACAAGAAAGTCAATATAAGACGGCATTGTACTTGCATCAATTCACAAAATACAATTCCTTAGACAAAAAACTGTAAACATGGCATTGTTGAAATAAAACCTATACTATGTTGAAATTATGTTTTTGTTATTTTTAAGTAAGTTTTTTAAACACTAACTTTCTAATTTACAGAAAAGTGCACAACATCAATTGGTGTCAGTCTATAAATAGTATGGATGGAGTTTTATTCCGAAACTTCTTTAGAAACACACAAAAAGCTGCTGTGACAAACGTAATACCAGCTGTAAAAATGTTTATGCTATAGAAATATTTAAACGTTTCTATAGTAGATGTCGTGGCTTTAAATATGGCAACATTCATATACTTTGTAAATAGATTAAAATCATTGGATTATTTTCAATAAGTTATAAACCGATTAGTTACCATCAACTATATACAAAGATCATATTTTTTACGGTGTTGTCAATTTATAAAACCACAACTGTATTAAATCAATATGGCAGTGTACTATTATTGAAAGATAATCAAACTTAATCTAACGCATACAAATGAACATCACAGATTTTTATGCCTACAATAAGGGAAATGCAATTAAAGAGAGATGCCATGATTTTAAAAGAATACGCCGATAGATGTAGTAAGGTCACATTGGAAGTTCTAAGAAACTAGTACTAAAAGCTATTTATATATACAAATCCGATGGAACCGTCCAGAAATCCATGGGGTCATGTAAAAATAGCTTCCTATTGACACTTCATTGTAATTTAGATTTTATTGTGTTAAAAATAATATTGTTAATGTATTGCGATCCCATAAATTTTTAGACGGCATAAGGAACTCACACACACGATATTCAGAAGTGGTACTGTGACCAACACTACTTAGGTAGCATGTGTGTAAGGCCCTTAAACTCAAAAGTGGTCGCCACACTGAATTCGAGTATAATTAAGTAGGATCACAGTGGAAAAGTGATGTAAGTTTACATTCTAAACTATAAATATATGTATTTAAAGTCCATGTTATGGCAAGGTACCTACGTAAACGCTATCACTTATTGTGTTTCTATAAAGACAACTATGTCTACTTCCATAGAAAAATTCTTTTGCCTATATTGTACACTCTCTTCAAGTCACTAACACTGAAAATTATTATAAAAATTAGAGCTTTCGCTCTGAGGATCACATCACTGGTTTAAAAACTGGGCTGTGAAACAGTCCTTGGATTTCCACTCTGTGGTTGGTACACGTCGTAGGAATTGTGGGGTTCCAAATGGCATACCACATTATTTTCTCCATTCAAAACTGCTGCGAGAGCCCTCATGTTACTCTCCTGAGGTTGATGATACGGATGCATCAGTCTACCACTCTCGTAGTGTCTTGGATCGTAACGCTCCAAGGTATCCCACTTACCATACTTCCCATAGTGCTCGTCATGATGATGCCTCTCTCCTGGGCTATAGGATATCAGAGGACGATGGTCACCAAAGAACTTGGAGCTTGAAGACCCATGGTGCTGATTTTGCCTGCAGTTATCAGGACCAGAGTTATCGTCAGACATATCCGACATTAAAGTCTCGTTTCTTTCTATTTCTTCGTACACTGGATCATCTTGGATCACTCGGAATTCCTGTTCAGACCCTCGTCTGTACATTCTTCCTTGCTGCGACCCTATTTCTGAATAAGTATGATTCATGTTTTGACTTCCATGGTTATGATGATGTTTTCTTCTGTTCTCGTCCTTGAAATGTTTCCTGAAGATCATTTCTTGACTCCCGGGCGAGTGTTGGGACATATACACGTGAGGGTTCCGAAAATCGTGGTTGTAGCTTCGCGTAGTTTGATACCCTTGGTGGTGGAGAGGGCTCTCCTCGTCTTTCACATGTCGGGGAGAACCGGGAGCGAGTGGCATATCACATTCGTTGTAAGGGCTGTGGAGATGGTTTTGTTGCGCTATCTGGCGAGATAGTGTGTCGTGGTGGGGTAACGTCGCCGCATTACCGGGGTGATGTTTAGAAGAAGTGTTCTGTAGAAAAACAATCTATTAAGTACTTATTTACTAAATGTTAATGAAAGATCTAACATAAAAATAATATAACTGTGAAAAAAAACTAGTTTGTGGCTAAAATTCCTACTTCAGATTAAAATAACAAAACAAGACAGCTCAATGTTTGTGATAAATCTGCTGTCAATCTAAATGGAGATGACATATAAAATATATGACATAAGTAACTAACTCTATGCATTCAAAATACACCTATAATTTCTGTTAAATGAAAATTCTATGAAGAAATTGATTGGGTAACTAATTTTTTTTATATAGGTAATTGATATACTTAACGAAGTCTCAATTAAAAAGTTTTACGATTATTATATAGTAGAGTGTAATTGCAAGATTCATTATTTTGAAACGGACGCCAAACTATTTTAGAATGGGAGATTTTCCTTTTTCAAAGTAGTGCTTTTTCTTTTCTAACTTAAAAGGGATATCATAACGTAATATACCTATAAGATTATAGAATTTCAAAAAGACATGAGCGTAAAAGGCACACAGAGCGAAAACTGGCGCCGAACAAAGTACTTTAATAAGACTTAATAAGTTGTTTTCTGCCTAAAATTATCCTTTTCAAAAGTGTTCCAATTTATCTAAGTATTTTGAAGGTTAATTTCATATTGTGTTAAACAGTAAAACCAAAAATAAGGTATCTTGAAAGAGTGCTATGTTCACGTGCTGTTTAGTCTAAGCTAAGTGATTATTTGTTATGAAGGCCGTGGGTAGGGCTATGTACAGTTGTGTGGGTGTTGCCATGCAATGTTCGCGCTATGGTTAGATTACATGCGGATTTGTGACAGGCCCACGCTTTGGTACGATCTCCCAGACTGAAAGTAAAGTATTAGTTATAACATGCTCTATTAATAGAACTACATTAAACTTAAACTTTTTTATTTAAAGCTTATGAACTTTGTTTCACCTACAAACTACAAGTAACGCCATCTATTAGAATAAATCCGAAGTAGCTATGCAAGAAATGACAGTTAAAGTGTAGCACGTCAGTTAGACGTGATTTTTAAGCTTTTCTTTAGTATTTTTCCAGTTATTTAAATTGTTTAAACCACACCTGAATTAAATCGCTAGTAAAAATAACAAAAATTATTCCAATAGCTCCAGCAGATTTTGAGTTTTATCGAGGCTAAGGAATATAAATTCATTTTAATATATAAGACATATGTTTAGTAAACTAAGAAATCAACTATTTCTTATATCAATAATAATAATTTAAAATCTCCATCACAGATTGGCTGCATTTGTGAATTGAATTGTAAGCTAAATATTAAGAAAAAGCTACAATTACTAATTTATTTAACATTTAACGAACAATGTTAAACTATATGAGTAGGTATTCTTGTAGTATTGTGTGATAATAGACCTGGATTGGATTAAAATCTGTGAAATTTAATTTTGCTCTGCTTGTGACTAAAAGTGCTAAAAAATTAAAAATAAATAATATATATGTTAAAATATAAACTAATACATATATAAATATATATATTTAAATATATATAAGATGTAGTTGTCAGCAATTTGTGACATCATATGAAAACAACAACACAACAAACAACTTCGCTTCAGTAACTGACTGGTTTTCCAGAAAAATAGCAACAATTTAAATGTCTTTTAATTGTCTTTGTGTGTAAATAAATTGTTAAATAAATAAATAATAAATAATTTAATTTAAATAAAAAAAAAAATCTTTTTATAAAAAAAGGTTATGAGTTAAAGATTAACAAAACGTTTCCAAGGTTATAAAAGGTTAACCTTGAAAACATTTATATTATATTTTTCCATATTAGAACATCTTGGCACAAGTAATCTTCTTACGACTTATCATCATTAAAATTTGCCTTGTTACCAAACTGAATGACCAAATTACTATATATGTTAAAAAATTTTGTAGGCTATTTCTGTTACCCAGTTTTTTAAACCACCCCTGAAGTATTTGGTTAACTTCAGGGGTTCACTTACTACAAAACACAATAAAAATTATGAAAATTTATCAAGCCATTTTTGAGTTTTAGCGAGACTAAGGAACAAGTATATATTTTGATATTTAAGAATAAGAAGAAATTTACGTTACATTAAAAATGTGTTCATTTCGATCACTTCTGAATAACAAAAAGTAATTGACACACACTGAGAGATCTTACCAAAGCGTTAAGTAACAAACTATCATCACACAAAGCGTACAGCCCTCCCCTCACCTTCCACACCCCTCCACCGTTGGCCATTAACGCCCAGTCGTTCGCGCCAATCGACGCTGCCATTTTGTTAGAAAAACAAGATGGCGAACGCGACCGTAGATTTTGATAATCGTTCGGCACTTCGATGTTATTTCTGTAGCTATGCATTGATGATATGCTTTGCGTGTGAGATGTGCTATGAGGTATATTTAGAGGAGTCGGCACGCGCATAGTTCGGTCATCATTGGGGACGTATATCGGCGCCGTTGGTCGAATATTCCATCTTGCTGTCTCCGGATGGATGTTGTAGCTCTGTATAGTTATTATAAATATAATAAAATACTAGCTAAAAATACACATACACAAATTAATTTATAGATTTTAAGGTATTTCAGGTATTTTCATGCAAATATTTATCACTAAGACTCGTAAATATGTAAATAAGTATTTTCGATCTGATTCTAACAGAAACTAGAGGTATTTTTATAAGAGGCTTAGAAGAAGCGCACGCAGAGATAGGATTTATAATTTCAAAGTAAACTAATCTAGAAGCATCATTGGAAATGTTTTAATACTAAACAGATGCTCTAGAACCACCACACCACTAGAAAACTGGTTAGTAAAGAAGAATAGACAGTTATTAATTAATAAGTAAATAAGCGTTAGTTTTAAGTAGGAACAAAAACATAAAATTCACTTACCGTTTAAAAAATTGTAGGCAGACTAATAGGTTCCGAATACCAAACGCATAGCGTATGACATCCTGAACTGCCTTTACGTTAAATAAAAAAAAACAACTGTGCGTTTCGTTTCACGCTCTGTGCGTATATACGAGGTTAGTTTCAAAAACACAATATTGTTAAAGAATACACAAAACAAAAATTGAGCTGTCTTTTAGTAACTTTGGAAGCCAAAGGTGGTGACTGGTGGTATATTTTTTTTAATCTGTGTAAATTTTGTAAAAATCCTATCTCGAATGCGTACGCACCTTGTTGGACATTCTGCCTGTGGGGATATCTGCCGCTTCCGGGATTCATGGGATTTCTCAAATGTGACATAGGAGCTGCCTCTCTTTCAGGTATGTTATGTGGGAAATTAGCCCCTGTTGCATTGAGTGTAGGCCCAAAGTTGCTTGGCGGGCCGAAACCTTGGTTATCTTGGGAATTTCTACGATTTCTATGTGAGTGATAGCTATGTGCCGCGGCTGCGGCTGCTAATGAAGCCACAGCGGCATTGTTGATAACATTATTGTTATTGTGGTTGTTATTGTTAACAACAACGTTCAAATTGTTGATCACCAGATTGTTGGTTGTTGATGCCGAGACCGATGTACTCGTGGAACTCTGTTAGCATTAATTCAATACTTATTTACATATTTAATATTACAATTTTATTGTTAATATGTAAAGATAATTTCCCTAAGTTAATTTAATCATTCACCATCACCAGTTTAAGATTTTCTTAATCAACTGTAACGCTATTTAAAAATTTATATTTCAATTTGACTAATGATTTGATAACGAAATCAAGTTTATAAGAAGGTCAGTATAATATTAGTCATAAAGATATTTTAAATTCATTCTAAAATAGCAGATATGACAATAATATCGTACCACGGAGGTTTTTTTTTATTCTATTCATTTATTTTCTAGAACTTTTATCTAAATAAGACATGTCAGGCCTATCGGACTTACCTAACAGATATATATATATATATACATAAGCAAACATTAAATTAACAGAGGCGGCCGCAATCTGCGCAGAAGGTTATAAAGGCCAGTTGCTCCTTCTGAGACTGGTTCGGCCAATAAACTCTGAACCATCCCTATGTCTTGTCTGTTTATATTCAGTCTGGCAAACAGCGCCTGCCTCTACCACGTAGTTTCTAATTTAACACCTACCCTAATTGGGTTCCTATTATCTAATGCTTAGAGATCATTTCGTCTTGGCCTAATCAATTTTTCTCAGTCAGCTGTTAAGACCCACAGGTACTTAAAACTTGGGATAAACAGCTGTCAAAGAGACTGTTAACATTATAAAAGAAGATGTTCCAAAAACATCCATCTTATTAATAAACTCGACCAGTAAATATAATAGTTCTAATGCCTAACGGCTACATACCGTGACATCTCTCGGATCTACCACGTCTTCAGCTTCCGCAGACGTGTTCTGATGATACCTCCGACTCTTGACTGAGCCCTGGCGGGTGTCCACGTGGTTGGAGGAAGAAGCAGTAGCGGCATTATGCTGCATTGGTTGTGATGGTTGCCCTGTCAAGTAGAGGCAGCAGGACAGCCAAGGATGGCGACGGCCTAACCTGGCACATTCTTTCTGGAACTGAAGATGAAATAATGCCTTAGTAAAAATTTAAGAGCTTACGTTTTTGTATCGGGGGGGATTTTTCGTAGGGACACGTAGACCCTGATAACACAGTGTAAGCCGAGATTGCGCGTTCCTTTGAACAGCGAGAGCGCTTCGAGAATGCTATGTTTACTCAGCATTAAGCTGAGACATACAACATAGTTATCGTGACGCCATAGCGACTCACCTATAGACGCAGATACGCTGCGCGTACGCACCAATTACGCTGTTCAAATCTTAGAATGACGAGCAGGCCCGCTTAAGAGCATGCCCAGGGTTATTGACCTCCTGACTTATCGAGGAACTTCAAATATGTTGTAATGACGAAATATACTTCGAAAATAGTATATAATAGTTTTGCCAGCAAACTAAAATCAGATAAAGCTATATGGCATTTTGGCACTCGTTGATCATTAAGATAAATGAGTAGATAGATACGAAGCGGGTAAGGAGGTGAAAGTGAAAGTTTGGGTTATTTGGGAATTATATTATATCATATATGAAAAACCAATAAACGAATATGAAATCCTCAAATACTCACGATTTCATTCTGCAAGCAATGGAAGATGAAGATAAACAGCCCTTGCAGAGAGTTCAGTATCGTGAAGGCGTATGCTACGCCCACGGTTTGCTCGTTAAGATATAACAGTCCGAAGGTCCACGTCAGGCCTAGGAGGAACGCCAACACTAAGGAGCTGTTTAACCATACCCTGGGGAAAGAAGAATAGATTACATTAGTCAAAGAAATATTTCTTCGAAAGATCTTCGTTCCTAGTACCTTTTTAGTATTCATAAAGGTATTGTAAGCATAACATGGGAATATAAAAATAGATAACCAAAGACACAGAAACAGTTCTTCGAAAGCGCTGCGTTCCTAGTACTTTTATATTTATTTTACTTTAAATAACATGGCTTAACCAATTACATTAATTAAAGGCTATAAAGAAGAAAAGAAAAAAAGCATACATTTAACATTAATAATAAAACTAATATATTTTTGAATAGTTAAAATTTATAAATATGTAACCATATATCGCGGTCACAGCAATGCAGACGTTCAAAAGCATTGTCATCCATCCAGCTTCCATATAGGCATTCTTAAAGTAAAATTTTTAGGAGAAATCATGCATCTCTTTTCTGATAAGTTTTAGCAAAGAGGGCGGAGGTGAGTTAGAGAATATATTCGTGTTTTAGGTTAACTGATTTTATTAGATGACAACTTCTGTGCTTTGAGCAGGCCAATGGAACTGAGTCTGTCAAAGACTATTTGAAAGATAAATTTATCATCTTACTTAGTCCAAGTAAATAGGTTTACCTTATTTTATACATTTTGGAGTTTTCTTTCGCCTTGATGGAGACGGTGGAGTGATGGCACATCATGTATATTACCATACTTAGACAAATCCAGTTAGCCTGAAATAAAATATTACTTATTTTTGTTACTCAAATCTACAAAAAATAAAGAATACTAATCCTTAAAAATAACAAGGCAAATTACATTTCCAACGATAGCGATATAGATAATTCCAATAATAGCTAAATTAAACAATGTTAAAAGAGTTTAATCCAGTGTACCACAAACAAAATCCGGTAAACGCTCAAATGGTCGAATATTTTGTTACTTACCGCTAATACAAGTCCTACTGGCCCCACGAAGCTCATTACAAACATCCTATCAGTAGACAGCCAACAATGCCGGGAAGTCCCGTAGCCAGCAGGGAAGGCGGCAGCGGACGCGCATACTACTAAAGCCGGCGCTATGTATGCGCACGCGCAGTACCAGCGCGCCCGAGGTCGTTCTGGCTCAAATACTTCTACCAGCATCGCGTATAAGTGGAATCCTTATAAAAAAATTACATTTAATGAACATAAAGTAAGGCGTTCCTACATAGGAAATACATATGAAGAGTTAATTATAAGATGCACAGAAGTGCTCGAGATGACAAATTTGGATTGACTCAACCAGGACTAACCTTGCGACAAAGCTCTTCATTGTAGTAATATAAACATAAGCAATACGTCACTGAGATCTTCAAATAAATTGATTCAAAACGTAGAAGATTTACAAACAGAGAAAAATTTGACCCACTTCAAAACCAAGATTATCATAAAAATAAAACAATTTCAGAATCAGGGTCATTGACTCCTCATTGTATGTCAACTCACCTTCTAAGAACATCCAAGCGAAGGCAGCAAGAAAGAAGTAATGCAGCAGTCCAGCGATGACTCCGCACAGCACCCTGTTATCCGTCTGGTCGATGCCGCACATGAACACCACTTCAGCGATAAGGAGACACGCGCACAGATTCTTGTGGATCAACACTCGGTCCGACTGTGGAGATATATAGACATTGGCTCCTATTCTGTTGTGCACAAACTAAATTTAAGTTCAGTACTATTCTTTTATTACAATCCAATTAAAAAAGACTGAAGGCTGGTGATGTTATTTGACATTTTAAAAATGGTGCCACTGAGCATATTTGCCTTATTTTAATGCACTAAGATGTACGCTATGAACGGTTATCTGGAGAGGTATCACCGCTATTCCATTTTCGACTCTGAAGCAGTACGCAGTATTAGATGTCATGGGAGGAAATGGCATCAATTATCTCAATGATGTCAGTGCATATACACACTCACTCCCATCTTACACACCGAGAGGACTGTCATACAAATTCACCACAAATTTTAGCTTATAATTAATGTATCTATGAACTCTGAGGTAAGAGGCGATGTATGTTGAAATACAGGTTATTAATTACCCAGTTCAGCAACAACTACGATGAAATAAACTATTATTATTATTACAAGAAGTATCAAATGATTTCTTTATATGACGGGTTGTTTGATATTCTTTGAAATAAAAAAAATTAAGGGTATGAATTTTTCATACTCCTTATTCTTACCTTCATATTCTTAAAGCAATGGAACACCACAATAGCAGCAAACAGCGCAACAGCGGATATCGCACATCCTATAAACGTCAGCAGACGTAGCGCCATCTCGTGCTTAGCGCCGATACTGACGCCGTGCACGTCCATCAAGATGGCGAAGTTGGTCAAATGGGAGCAAGCGCAGCCAGTATGGGTGTCGTTCGACCATTCCACGGAGCAACCCTCTGATGACCAGCCACTGGTGAAGGGGACGAAACAATTTATATTAACACGTAATGTTCACATATTCCTATAATCTCGGCCAGAGTCCCTTAACTTAGGTTTCATGTCACAAATTCCAGGTTTTTGTCGGTATACGGTAGATTCTTAAATCCCCAAACAAATGTTCTTTTCTTGTAAAGTATTAGAAAGGAGAAAACAACGATAATTGAATGTTCTAGTTTATTCAAAATAATACATGGCAGTTTAGAAAATTCTTGGAGCGATCTACAACCTCAAAAAAGTAGTAAGTAAACTAGTAATTGTTGTTTTAAAGTCAATTTGATCCCTATTTAGAGTAGAAAACCTAAAAATGCGATAGTAAAACTAATGAACTTGTAGATACACTTGACTCAGCAATTTTACTTGCAAACTAAGGACATGGTTAGGTGGATATTAAACTGAAGACTGCAAGTATCTACATGGGATCTTAATCCCTTCTTTATAATTTCTTTATTCTTCAATCAGTATAGTACAGTCATACACACATTGCATATGAATCTTGTTTTCGTACATGAAATTAATTGATTAGCTCAACTTTATTTTATTAAGTATAACTATTGCTCTGTTGCATCGATAATTTGTTTGGAGACATTTTATTTACTATTACGGCTACTCAACTCAAACCAACATTCAATTCAAGCCTATAAGATAATATACCGCGTCAGTTCGGTCAAGTAAGCGTTGTATCGTACAAGCACAATCGCATATTTATATACATACACCATCGATTACATTCTAACGCCAGTCGTAGGCTCTTACGCTGCGCCGGCGCATCGCAGTGTTGTGTGTGCATAAATTGTATAAAATACTCACTGCAATGTATAATCCCAGAAGACACAAGCCGGGTTTGTGACGTTATCAGTCTTCAAATGCTTCATAGTCAAGTGGACCATCTGTGACAACTGGATGTGTCTACCGTTGCCAAGACTTGCAGAAATGATCTGTAAATTCAATTGGAATCGGTATAGATTGCTAAATGCATATTCCTTTTTCATTACTCAAAAATTACAGAGAATTTAAAGCTTTAAATTCTTACCTTAGAGTTCAACACTCTAGTGACATTTCTCTTTTCCCTCTCAGAGTTGATACTATTCGTGGAAGATGTTAGTTGGTCGGCGGTGTACGCTGCGTACTGAGGGTTTTTGATGAAAGTCGGTGGTAATATCTGCTCTAAGCGGTCAAAAGCAAAGAATACTATCCGGACTAGATCATTTTGTCGGTTATCTGCAAATAAAGTTGTATAAATTACGTTATTATGTTCTTGTAGTTGACAGCATTTTAGTTATCAATGATAGGGCTATAAGAAATAGTCAACTCTATAAGACCTCGGTATAAACATCTATCTATGTATGCGGGGTGATCATTAGATTCAAACAGGCTTTGATAGTGTGAGAGAAAAAAAATATACAGACTTGTCAATCAATTAACTTGTCCATCTCAATAGTCCAGTCATGATATAATTATAACTGTCGGGTAAGAGTTCCCCAGATTATAGTAGCTCAAAAAAATTAGTGTATCAACCTTATAAATACATCTAGATCGTGAGCGCACATACTAAAAATTATATTGTGTAATATCGATATTTATTTCTCGTTTTTCTTCCTAAGCATCTTTATAATTTTTGTTCACTCCCCTGTAACCTTAGTCTGCTGATCTGTTTATGTGGACTTGGAGCTATCCATCCAAATATAATACTCGTCATACTACTATCCACTATCCACCCATATAGGACACGAAATCGATTACCCAGTTTATCTCCTTTAGACAGATTGAGATAAAAAATGGACAAACATCTAAAGGAATTGAGAAAAAATGCTTTCTTTGGTTTCGTGATTTCAAATATAACCACATAAAAAAAAAATACCTAGTAAAGCAGCCTTTGGGATAGTGATGGTGTCTTCTGACGCTGTCCATTGGTCCTGCGTAATTGGAGGTGGGAAGGTCTCGTCTTCCACGTTCTTTACTTCTAAAACTCTCACCGATAGACCTGTACAAAATAAGAGATAATTATTAATTGTTATTTTAGACATTGAATAATTCAAGACATCTATTATGAACCTTATGTGTTTGCACATCTGCATATCAAGTTAGGTACTGATATTTATACGGCACATTAGTCAACTAACAAAAACTTTGCCAACTGACAAGGTTGAATTTGAACCAAAAAAATATTGTTTTTCTTGAGAGAAACGTTAATATTTTAAATACTTTGTTTAAATGCAATAAAACAAGTCATAATTTTAGTCCTACTACTAATTTAAAAGTACACGATCGCAAAGTTATAAAGTTTGAATTAAATTTGGAATGTTGTACTTTATTACGACGTCAGAATTATTATCAACTTTTTTATAACTCACAAATATTCTTAACAATCTGCAGAATGGTTTTCTCCTTAGTGACTGCATCAGCTAGCAAGAACGCGTTCTCTTCGAGCTGCGTTAGGAGAGCACTGGCCGCTCGGTTCTGGGCCTCAGGACTGAGGTCTGCCCAGGACGCTCGCTGGCTTTCTTCTAAAAGGTTGGAGCCTGGAATAAAGAAAATATATATTTAATTTTAATGGCATACGGTTTTTAAATTGGTAACCTAATGAATTGATAATTAAAAGAAAATCTTTTACATGCGCCTACTTATTATTTAGATTAGCATCATTAAGAGCTAGTAGAAAGAATATTTGATAACGGAGATTGGAGACTTTTTTAAGAAATTACTACGTTAATTTTGAATAATGGCTTTGCTATTATATGAAAACTAGATAACTCTGTAATCGTTATATTACCTACAATCATAACACGTCAGTAAAGCCCTAAAATACCCCCTAAAAACCCCTTCAATTACTACAGAGAAAAAAATATTGTCTCCCCATTTTATATTGTCACCGGAATATTTTAGCTTCAAACTCCCACCTTCTGTACCCTTATTCTCCTCATTACCTGTCTTAATAACTCCCAGCAGCATGTCCGTGACGATAGCTTCCCTCTGCCTTGGATCAGGAAACGTCTGGACGTTGTGCGACATCCTCTGCGCTAGCTTTTTCATAATCGTCGTCGTGGTCATCATGTCTCCGCCGTATAACGTCTTTGATGATGTCACCTGAAGAAACAGCCTTTTTAGTAGAATTGTTACGATATTAACGGGGCATCAGCGTACACGTATTAAATACAAATATTTTTATATAGATTTTATTTAGCTTGTCCTGTTCAAGTTTGCAAATTTAATAACTGAAATGTTATGCCTTTTCTGTAGATAGATTGATATGATATTTAGTCAAGATCAAGATGGCCATTGCCACAAAATGGTGGATAAAATATTTTTCAAAACGTCCTCGATATGGGTAACTTTTGATACTTACCTGATTTAATCTATTATATCCGGTAGAACTAAATGACCAACTACATATTTGCTTCAATTCCCTTAACATGGGTAATGTCTATGAAGTGAAAGGGCTTTACAAGTAGACCATAGTGTATGGCGAATAACAGAGAATGATATTCAGTTACGAAATAAAAATAAAAATTATCTATAAATATGGATTTTTTAGGACAAACTGTTCTATTTATTGAAAAGAAAATAAATAATGATGTAGGTAATGTAATACCCGCCAAATATTAATTAGCTAAGTCCTTGATACTATAATTACAATGAACAGACAAATAAAATTGTTGGGCAAGCGATATCTGAGAAAATAGGTAAATATCTGACAGAAACGTCTCGCTATTTTCACGAAATTGTACGTCTTAATGATGGCTACATTCTTTACTAAATGCGGGATACAAAAGGAGTTGGGTCATAACACTAAAATGCTTGTCCAAAGTGGTATGTTATTTCTAAAAATAAGGAAATTAAATTCCAATAGTATAGATCGCAGTGATATAATTCGACAAGCTAAAAAGAATGTGACATAAAAATAGAATACAATTATTAGAAAAAATATATGTCATAAACAATGCAGCCAGGGTGTTGTATATTATAAAGTTATATTATAAAAAGGTTTGGTCTAACACCTCCCCGTAATATAAACACCCTGTATATATACACCACTATATACAGTAAATGCATTATCAAAAGTACACTAACAACCACAAAACTTACATCTATATAAACACACACTTTAACACTATTTATACACAACTCAAATCACTCAAAAAATAAAACGTCCGCGTCCTAGAGTAAGTTTAAACTAAACCTAAACATTTTACAAATTTTACATGTTTAATATTTGGTAAACTCTTAGTAAGGACATCGGCGATCATATTACCAGTAGGAATGTACTCAGCAATTATTTCATTACTGGTGATAGAATTTCGAATGAAATGATGCCTAACGTCAATGTGTTTGGTGCGCGAATGATGAGTGTTGTTTTTAGTGAGTTGAAGTGCGCTTTGATTGTCGCAGTACAGCGTAATTGGTTTGCTGTATTGAAAAATATCCTTTACCAAATATTTCAGATATATGGCCTCTTTGCAAGCTTCGCTGAGTGCCATATATTCTGCTTCGGTGGTAGAAAGTGCGACAGTGCATTGCTTACGTGATTCCCAGGATATGGCTGAGCCACTGAGCATAAACACAAAGCCAGTGTAGGATCTGCGGTCTACGAGGTTAGACCCATAGTCTGCATCAGCATATCCCACAATATCGCTTGTCGACTTTGTGTATTTGAGCTCTTTGGTTTTAGTTGCCTTAAGATACCTGAGTACCCGTTTAGCAGCTCTCCAGTGTACCTCCCCATAATGTGCATTAAATTGGCTAAGGACAGATACGGCGTGAGATATGTCCGGCCTAGTGCCAATAGAAATGTACATTAGAGATCCAATGAGCTGCTGATACGGTAAATCCAATTTCTCATCGTCTTTATTGGGTAAAATTAATTTGAGACCAGCTTCCAAAGGCGTTGACACTGATATGGCTTTGCTCAAATTGAATTTATCAACAAGTTTGTCAATATAGTTGGTTTGGTCAAGACTGATACTACCATCATCGTGTCGTGTAACCCTCATGCCTAAACAATCTTTGACTGGACCTAAATCTTTAATTGCAAAAGATTGTTTCAACCCCGTTTTAAACATTTCTCTCATTTGAATATTGTTACTAAAAATGAAAAAATCATCTACAAAAACCGCAACAACAAGAAGATTTTCAGATTCTCTTTGATAATAAATACAGTGCTCTGTTTCTGCGCGAGTCAAAGACAACTTTTGCATTGCTTCGCAGACCCTTTTATTCCACTGTCTCGGAGCTTGCTTTAGACCATAGAGAGATTTTTTGAGTAAACAAACCTTTTTTGTTTCTGTAATGAAACCTTCAGGTTGTTCCATATAAATTTCTTCTTCAAGCTCGCCGTTCAGAAATGCTGTTTCAACATCCAGGTGATCAATCTGAAGATTTAATTTAGCGGCGAACGCTAGAAGAAGTCTAATGGAAGATAACCTCGCAACAGGTGAAAAAGTCTCTCCATAATCTACTCCATAGACTTGCGTAAAGCCCTTTGCTACAAGTCTAGCTTTATATTTTACAATATCTCCGTCTGTATTTTTCTTAATTTTGTACACCCATTTACATTTGATAGGCTTCCGGTCTTTAGGTCTGTCAACTAATATCCAAGTGCCATGTTTCATCAAGGAATCGTACTCCGCCTTCATAGCATTAAGCCAATCTTCCTTATATGCGTCATCCTGTACCTGCTTGAATGACTCAGGTTCGAAATCAGGAGATATAAGGCAAGTGCTTGCTTCATACCTCTGTGGAGGATTGCGCTCTCTACAAGGATATCGGCGGGTACACTCAATGGCGTCCGGAGTTTCTGAGCATGTTGACTGAGAATCTATATTTATACTGGGACATCCAACTGATTGTTGAGGTGCCGGAAGTTCCTCAGTATTTGTAGATGGAACAGGATCTATAGGAACAGAGACTTCTATATTAATTGATGGTAGTTCAGTTTCCACAAAATCTGTGGGCTGAGGAGACTCTACAGTTTTATCTTCTATAAAAACTACGTCTCTAGCAATAATAACATTCCTAGGATTCTTAGGATTTACTAGACGGTAACCCTTGCAGTCACTAGGATAGCCTACGAACAAACAGTCAAGAGTTTTGGATTCCAACTTAGTTCTCTTTTCTTTTGGAACTAAAGCATGAGCTGTGCAACCAAAAACTCTTAAATGTGATAGGTTTATTGCTTTTCCTGTCCAAATTTCTTCGGGAATTTTAAAATTTAATGCCTGAGTTGGAGAATAATTTTTAAGATAAATAGCTGTACTAACAGCTTCTCCCCAATATGCTTTAGGCAGATTAGCATCTTTAAGCATAGACCTTGCTTTTTCTATGACGGTTCTATTAACCCTTTCTGAAACACCATTTTGCTGAGGATGGTATGGAACCGTCAGTTGCTGAATAATACCATTGTCTTTGAGAAACGTACTCATTTGATGATTAACAAATTCACGACCATTGTCGGAACGAAGTGCCTTTATTTTAAGACCTGTTTGGTTTTCTACGAGGTGCTTAAATTCTACAAACTTTCGAAATACTTCACTTTTGTTCTTTAATAAATAGCCAAAAGTTTTCCTAGAGAAGTCGTCAGTAAAGGTAAGTAGGTATAGAGAACCTCCCCACGACTGCGTACTCATTGGTCCGCAAAGGTCAGTGTGAATAAGTTCTAGTTTATTATTACACCTACTTGTTGACTTTGTAAAAGGTTTCCTTGTCAACTTACCTTGTAAACATGGGACACATGTTTGACATAATCTGTCAGAGTAATCTATTCCTATGTGTTTTCTCTTTAAAATATCTAGGGCTTTATTATTTAAATGACCTAAGCGTCTATGCCACAGTAGCATGGGCTCTTTATTTTGAGCTGTATATGCTTGATTGTTAAGAGAAGAAGAATCTAACTTATACATGCCTGAAAAGTTGGAGGCAGAAGCTAAAAGTGTTCCAGACACTTTACATCCTTCTCTTTTAATTATGGAGGCGCCTTTAGGAGAAAAAATAACTATAAAACCCTTACTAACTAATTCCCTAACAGACAATAAATTAGTCGAAAGTTGTGGTACATAAAGTACATTAGAAATTTTTATTACACTATTACATATATTTACAGACACGGTACCTTTTCCTTCACTATATACAACTTCTTTATTGGCAACAGTAACTGGTTTACGGAGAGGAGTAAAATCAATAAACCAATCCTTAAAACAACTCATATGGCTCGTGGCTCCAGAGTCAATGTACCAATCCTGGGATAAAGAAGGGGAATTATGACCTGTAATTGAATGAAAAGATGATAAAAGTGTAAAATCTGTAATATAATTAGCAGTAGTATCACCGATGCCCTTTTTATTCTTTTTGGAATTATTATAACGTTTCCTACACTTAGACACGTGGTGCCCTAACTTCTTGCAGTAGGAACACACAACAGTCGCCTTCGAAGATGTAGTAGCAAAAGCATTATTTCCCAAGCTGACCGTTGTATTCACTCGACGCTGTCCTTCCTTCATAAGTGTAGTGGCAACATAATCAGCTGTGATGGTAGCGCCCGAGTGCTCAATTGCCATTACCATAGGCAAGTACTCTTCTGTCAATCCTGCTAGCATCACTACACCAACAAATTCGTCTTCGACAGCTTTTCCGATGGCAGAAAGCTTCTGTTGAGTTTCGCGGATGTCATTGATGTAGCTTTCCATGTCAGGATATGACTCAAGCTTACAATTGAACAGTTTTTTCAGGAGTAAAAGGCGTCTACTTAGGCTGCTATCTGCATACGCTTTCTTAAGAGCAAGCCAAGTCTGCTCAGCAGTATCACAAGCGACCACAATAGGATAGACCATTTCGCTTACATTGAGGCAAATTTTAGATCTTGCACGTTGGTCGCGCCGCTTGAATTCTTCCGGAGTTAATTTTTCAGCACATGTAGATGGATGCGAGACAAAATCCCACAGTTCAGCGTCTATGAGCGTCATCTGCATGGCGAAGCTCCACGAATTGTAATTAGCTCTTCCATTTAACTTGGAAATAGAATTCTGTTGACTTACGGTCACGGCAGGGCCACGGTATGTCGAATTATCCATATTAAAGGTAGAATAAGCCCATAACCTTCTAAAAATAAGGAAATTAAATTCCAATAGTATAGATCGCAGTGATATAATTCGACAAGCTAAAAAGAATGTGACATAAAAATAGAATACAATTATTAGAAAAAATATATGTCATAAACAATGCAGCCAGGGTGTTGTATATTATAAAGTTATATTATAAAAAGGTTTGGTCTAACAGTTATAAAAGCTGACTGATGGTTACCATAACAACCAATACTCTCTCTCTCTCTATCTATCTCTCTCTCTCTATCTCTCTCTATTATCTTACTCTCTACAGCACAGAGGAGATTGAGATAACGAATTTTGTTTTACCCAAATCGGGATCAACCATCGTAAATGTAAATAGCGTTCAAACCACTACTCAAGCGCCTGAAAACATATACGTAAGCAGACTTGCTCACGTTACAAGGTTCTCCTAACTGAGTACTCATTAAAATATTGATCATTTAAACTCGTGCACCCAATGTGGTTAAAATAAGAGTTATATTGCAACAGCCAACCTAAGCTAGTTAGTTCAATTGAAAATT
Source organism: Acentria ephemerella (assembly GCA_943193645.1). Lineage (NCBI taxonomy): Eukaryota > Metazoa > Arthropoda > Insecta > Lepidoptera > Crambidae > Acentria > Acentria ephemerella. The sequence goes on along the minus strand of OW971899.1, from coordinate 4,650,248 downwards.
CTTTGACTCTTGCAATAAAAGATTCCATACCTGTGCCAGATCATTGCTGATGCTGAGCAGGGACTCCCCCTCCCTGACCCTCGCTTCTAAGCTGTTCAGCCACACTGACCGACACTCGCTCAGATCCGGAGTAGATCCAAGCCATTCTGGCATTGTGTCTTCTGTAATAAAACAATCAAGTCAAGTTTAATATATTTGAAATAATCGTAATTTTTATGGCATGATTATAAATATAATATGTCGTAGTGAACATTGTACCAGCAATACATAGCCTGTTACACCATCTTATACCATCCATCAAAAGTAATTCGAGCTTTGAACACTACATCACCAATTTTTTTTGGCTATTCTTTGGGATTTTCCCTTTTATTTTCATTTTTAAACTACTCATGAATTACAGCGAACAAAAAAAACGAAATTATGAGTGTTAAGATTTAAGATATGCATTTTAAATAAATATTTGGAAATATAAGTTACCTAACAATAGTGACATGATAATGAAATAAAAGAATAAAAGACATAATAATAATATCTGAGAGGCCATAACCATAAAAGGAGCGAATGGACTAAGTACGAAACTACATTCAGAGCATTTTAATAAAGAATCTATTATTTATAAATATTATTCTAAAAATTGTTAATGGCAACTTGCAAAATCTGAATATTTGTGATTGTATTAATTTACTGTTTCTATTGGCTATTAACCATAGATACTTACGGAAACCATAATCGGCGCCAGCGGTAGGGTGTTGGCTTGAAGCTTGAGCTTCAGGCAAAACGCCACTACCTCGATAGTCGATTACGTGCTCCGGAGAATTACCTTCGCGACCTGCGTCAGATAGGTCTAGCTTCAATGTTTTATAACATCATTTAATATACTTGTTTACGAGAAATAGTAAATAGTTATACAATGAAACTCAAAATAAAAATGTTTACGATGTAATCACAACTTAATTAGGCCAAAGGGCTATCAATAAACCGGAAATCAATCATCAGACTCATAATCCTTTTCGAGAGGATTTGAATTTTGAAGTTTACTGAAAATCAGCAGAATTATGTAATAAGAGCCATGATGTCGATCTCTATTCATTTTTAAAATGCGAAAAAATTAAATGAAAAGGAAAGAAAGTGGTAGAATTCCTAAGATCCTGAAATCGGTATGAGTTCAATAGTGCATATTGTAAAAGGTTAAACCGCGATATGTCATAGCGCAATCTTCATTCGTGGATCTATTTTGGTATAATCCTACAAAATTTAATTCGTAAGAATTCCGTACCTTTCAGGAGAGCTTCGGATCCCAGCCTTCTGATCAGCTGCAACTGCCTATCGTTGGGAGGATCTAAGCCTAAGTCATGAAAATTTTCCCCAGACTGCAACCCTGAACCTCTTCTTCGTGGAACTCTTCTGTCTTCTTCGGTATAATGGTGAGGGGGTAAAGTACACCTGAAAAATTAAAATAAAATGTTAAAGTGTGTTACGACTAAAGATTCGATAAATGTTCAGTGACAAGGAAGAAAAGTATAATCGTTTATTTGTTTGAGACAATGATTGATTGCTAGCAGGAGAAGAGTGATAGCTCTTAAAGTCAATTAAAAAGGAATGACCCGAAAACATAATGAAAAGATTTTATGATGCAATTAGAAAATTAAAGTATCCTGCCCTTATCAAAATGCATTATTAATTAATCAGTAAAGTAGAGCTTCCTAGAAAGTACTTACTTCCACCTTGCCAACCCTGTGGCTCCACCAGGACATGGTTGCAAAGCGTAAGAGCCAGCTAATGTCCAGTTCCAGTCTAGTCCTCTAGCTGTGACTTGAGGACAGTACGCTCGCCTTCCCAAGTGAGGCGTTGGGTTTGTTACTGAAATAAGAACAGTAACGTATGACAATGAAGTTAGAAATGAACTCGTAAAATTAGAATTTTTTGATATCATGTCTTCAATTAACGCAGTTCTATTCTAATCTTTTTCTATAAACATGAGTGTTGAAAATTACAGATCCATATATAATTAATTGTGACTTACTTAAACGATTAAAATCAAGAAATATTTAAGCAACGATTCTTTTATTGTCATCATTATTACTCGCGTAATTAAAATCAAAAGCACTCTATTTTCTGATCCAAACCATTTGAACTTACCAAATGTCTTATCAAAGTCATCATCAGTATCCGTCTCAGGTCTGCTTTCCTTTGGAGGTTCTTGCATAGGCGGTGAAGAGTCAGCATCTTCATCTTTCACTGGCCATTGTATTGTTTCTTCCGTAGGCGCTGTTATAGTAATAAAATTTAAATGTATTAATTACTGTATTCACTCTAAAGATATTCAAGCCCAAAGACTTAACATCATTCACTGTTAAGTATCCATATCACTCTAATCAACTTACCATTATCATCCTCTTTGTTAGGTTTGTCATTTCTCGCCCCTGTGTCATGTTCAACAGCTTTTGATGTTTCTTCTTTGAGATCAGGTAAGGTTTCACGAGGAGTCTGAGGAGGATCCTTCTCTGATGACGAGTCCGGTTGCCGTGTTGTCGTCTTCTGGGAACCATGATGTTGGCATAAGTTAAGGAAGATAAGCAGTTGTGATATGAAGTCTAATCTTTTTATTTATGAGAAATGAAATAGTTTCCGTTGTTCTAATTGAAGATAAGAATAAAGATTTATGATGGGATTATGCAATAAACTTAAGTTGTTCAAACATGGGTACAGCTTCAATCAAATACCAGAATGTAATATGTCCTCTAAAACGTACAGTAAACCACTATTCGCATATATAAGAGTGTTTTCATCTACCAACCTTAGTTCCAATATCCCCAAGCTTCACTTCAGGTGGTAAAGTGATATGTGGTCTGAAAGTCGGTGGTGTAATAACTGTTGGCTTCTTCCTTTCTCCCTGCTGGACTTGTATTGGACTCTTGGGAATAGGCGGTTGTGTAGACCTCCAAACTGTAGGCTGGGATGTCATCAGCCAAGGTGGAGACGGTCTGTTCGTAGTGCTCGTCGTTGATGCTGAAAAAATCGAAAGTTATTGCAATTATGAAGATGAATTAACTACTAGTGCCATCTACTGAAAGTAATCCATAGTTACGGGGGTCGATTATGGATTACTTTGAAGAAGTTAGATCGAAGTACGATTTTACATTCTTAATCCTCAATTTGAATACAATAGTTTTTTAAACTATTTTTTAGGATTATCCCTACAAGTTTTAATTTAAAAATACCCCTTAAATTAAAGCGAACAAACCACAGTAACAATTATTGAAATCGGTCAAGCGATTTTAAGGTTTAGCGAGACTAAACAGTAATTATTTATGTTTACATATCGGAAAGAAGATCAAAGTATTATCCACTTAAATAACAGTTTTTGACGACATATTTAGTTAAAACGTTTGAGACTTCATCTTATTGGTTTGTGGAATTGTTTACACATTTCAAATTGGTCTGATTACACTTTCTGTTGTTCGTAGATATGTTAAATACGGAGTAGCTAGATATATTTCAAAATTACAATGATTCCATCGAACTTTTCGTGATTGGTACAAACACTTTTTTTACTACATTTGGGAAAAACCTTTTTAATAGAATAGAATAAATGGGACTAAATACATTTACATTGAAATTAATAGTTGTCAGTGATACTCTCCTTATCTTTATTTTTCCTCTTACCTTAGGTAATGGTGGAATTCAATGTGTAAAGAGATAAGGTGTCGTTCCTGGAGTTCACCGATAACTGATACAAAGTGGGGGAGTTCTTAAAAGCTCTTCTAGAGAGCTTCTGAGAATTGGGATAATTTCCCACTTTGTAGCCGTTTTTTAGTGTAGAAATCTTTGCCGCTAAAATAGGCTAAGATTATAAAAAGGTATATAAATGTCACTTACCCGGTACGCACTGGTAATGAGCTTCTAAGTATTTGAGCGTGTTCGCACATGGATCCCCAAAGACGTTTGTGCTCGCTAATATACTACAGTTTTGCTGCATGCTGCATCTGTGGAATAAAGAAAACATATGTTAGTGATTAGGCAATTTTATAATTTATAGGTTTTAATTTCAAGCATTTACGTTACACAATCTTAACAATTTTCCTAACAAAAAAAAACACTATATGTTCAAATGAAATGGTGCCTTTTTAATTACAATTTTAATTTTTTATTCAACGTAAATCTACCGGGTAGTCGCAGAGAAGAAGTGCGTTTATAGAGCTTATATAAACGCACTTCATACTTCTTATATTGAAATAAAAACCATAATCATTTCATCTGTTTTCACATTATTTATTTCAACATTTTTCAAAAAAAATTTCGATAGCGTGATGAAAGCGGCTATGTTTTGTTCGATAAAAAGATCCAAAATCGCTAAAATCCTCATTTAATGTCAACCCTCGCCTCAATATCGCGGATAAGTCATGAGTTACAATTTAAGAAGACTAGATAGCGGGATTAAAAATATAACGATACTAAAAATTTTGCAAAAATCATAAAATATAATATTTCTCACATTCTTCACATATATTATCAAGCCCAATTTAAGCACCATTAAGAGCTTGTGGTATGGATACTAGTTTTGATAATCGATATATGAAAAATAGCTTGCAGCGAAAACCTAGTTCATTGAAAACTATAATACTTAAATAAGCAAGAACATCGAGTCAATTTGTACATAAGTCATTGTCGTTTGTTTTTTTAGAAAGAAAAACGGTGGTATAAATATTTGAAACTTATAGCGAAAAATGTAATTACGTCATTCCTCACGTCTAGCGATCAATCTAAACGCTATTTGCCCGAATTAGTCTCAGGGTTGTCAACCAGTGAAATTGCTTGAGATTTTTCTATATAAAAAAGCCGGTTAATACGTCTTACCCGGTGGTAATCGGTTGTTGCAGCTTAAAGACAATTATAATGGGTTCATTCCACACACGCTAAATTTAATACATGAAATGGCTTTCAACTAAATATAGTTTGTCATTTAAAAAAATTACGTAGGTTTTAAAAACCATATTGTATTTAAGTATAATTCTGTAATAAACTTTTTCTAAATTTTTTAATGAAATTACGTAGAGCTTTATGTCTATGCTATTACTGATTTCTCATAATATTGATTTTTTGTAAAAACTCTTGTCTTGGCAGGAGCCCAAGTATCAGCTTCCAAATTTTCGAAATATTTTCATTTATTGAAGAAAAGTCTATAAATTTTTTGAATCAATAACAGGAACTTTCATTCTGAAGTATGTTAAGTAATACCTCATTTAACCGCTTTCTGATTTCATCAATTTGAAAATAATTGTTTTGTCATAATTATACATATAACCCGCAACTTCTTAATACAAAAATAACCAACTGCTAGTTGAATATTTATTATTTCTCAAATTCACTCAAAAAGGGATTTTATGTAGTCACAGCTTTTTTTATGTCACAAACGTGACAACCCTAAGTCGGGTACCGTACAGTTTATTGGCAATCTCACACGACTAACACGATAAACTTCGGTGTGGCGAATATTTAATTTTCGGCAATTTTCGGCTATACCCGACGGTTGCCGAGTGATAGGGAGGCCATGTTTGATCGTGGGGTCCAAATTCGTTTGCTCTTAATTTATAAGCCAAACAATTCACACTATTGTGAATTAAACAAAAACAAATCAATTTTATCTCTCTTAAGTTCCGAGTAAGTCATCCAAATCTACCAAGCTCCATCACGATTTGGAAGGAATAAGCTATACTTTCAGTTATTGTTAATGGAACAGCTGAACCACCAACCTATGTAAGCCCAGCGAACTTGTAAGTTCTATGTTGGAAGGCAATAACTAGGAATGGAATGTAAGATTGTATATGCATTGTTCCTAAACGTGCATCTTTAGAGTTTATTTTTTATATTAATTTTGTACTGACGTTTTACGTCACTGAGTTTTTATTAGCGAAATATATAATTAATTATTATAATTAATAAAGTGCATTTTATTATTATAAATAAAAAGCGAAGATATTAAAATGCACTTAATTTCGTTAGTAACTTTTAATAATATCAAGTTATTTAATGATCTGTCTTTTTTTTAGTTTTCGTTGAAAAAGATGAACGGAGCATCTTCAATTATCACGACACAGTTTTATTTAATTAAGAACAGGTATCATCAGGCTATAAACTTGAAAACTAATTTTGAAAAATATTAATTTTGTCTGAGGCTCATATTAATAGATACTTGTACTTTGTATGTCTTCAACGAAAGTCACCTTTTCAATGACAAGGTGTCTTTGAACGCAGATAATAATAATGGATTAATTATACCTATAATTAAAGATGTGATTGTGTAATGTAATTGGACTACAGCATCTAATTGGCAATGCGATACTCTTGATACTTAACGGTATTAATGTTTCGTGTAAACAAATATCTGCTGACAATAACAAAAACATCAGGATTACGGCTCGAAGGACCATAATGGATATTTAGATTGTAGGATATTATCCTGATATGGTAGGAGATTTAAAGGATAATAATGGTAAAAGATGCTTACACGATACAAAGGAAGTGTAAATGTAAAAAGAAATAAAGTAAATGGCACGGAAGTTCGTTTGAAATTAGACTTTGTTGAATAAGGAATGCGGATTTCTTTTGTTTAACTGAGCACCACATTGAGAATATAGGTTTTGTAGACGAGGCATGGAATTATAGGTATACTATCACTTCCTTTAGAGACTTGAAGTACAGTATATGTTGAGGTAATTACTGTAGAGTACTGTTAAGACGAACGAAAATCTTCTACGATAAAACTGCCATCTAGACACTAAAAAAAGTCATCCTCACCAAATAGAGCATATTTTTTCGCCTCTATGGTCTAGACCATCTAGACACTAGTGTCTGTACCTACTTTTGATTTTGAGGTTGAAATTCCAGTGGAGGCAGCCTCCTTCATACAATATGGGTTCCTTTAAAAGAGGGGTGAAAAAGCACTTTTTGGGATGGCACGGTGGAGGTGGCTAGGGCAGTATGTCGCATGCTGCACAAGCTATCTTCACATATGGACTCCTCTTCTGCTTATCATCATGTGGTGTCAAATCATTTGCTGAGCTTTTCATAAATAAATAATAAATATAGTTACTCAAAATTTTAAAATAACTTTGTTTTTGAGTTCCCGTCATGATCACGGAGATTGTTGACGATTTAGCGAGTGAGATGTTATAGTCAAAAATATTGATTTACCCTCTTTCGAAAGGTAACAAAAAAAATGGTATAAATCCCGTTAAGAAATACTACATGTGTGTCTATCTACATGATCATGAAAGTTTAAAACAATATCATTTAAGATATTTTACTGAAAACTATGTCTAGAGTTGAATATGCCCTTTCTTTTTTTGGCCAACAAAAGACAATTATAACAATAGCCTATAATGACGCAGCGCAGAAGAGTTCCATTGTCTATGATAGCGAATTCATTTTATGGCTATCGAAATGTCAAAACCTTTACCGGCCTTTTTTAATACAATAAACTAGAGTTAGTATGGGATGTTTATGTCTTAAACATAATTAGTTCATGAAAATATTATTTTGTAGAAAACGCAAACAAAGTAAGTGCTGGTGGTAGTTATAATGTTGGATACTTCAGTACCCCTAGTATGTTTCGATCGAATTGATCCGTCATTATCAAGTTTGTCGTCAGCTAGGCACGATGACATTTTTTTTCGTCAGTTTGTGTGAAACACAGCGTGATTATAGAAATATTGGTAAAATAATTGAACAAAAAAACCCCGTGGAGTTTTTGGCCAGTAATAGTAAGCTCCGCCATTTTGTTAATGATTGACGAAAAATGTTTTTGAAAATGGAACACAATGTAAGCGATTATGATAAAATGATACGAATATGGAATGTTATGTTAATGATTACAACATCGTTGTTAAATAAATGAACTTACCCTTCAAATGAATGAATAGAAATGAAAATGAAAATTCTCACGTAAGTTACTAATCAACGTTGAATTTAATAGTGACTTACGTAATGTATTCCATATATTGTAAGATATAACGATCTTTTTTGGCATTAAAACTACACCGATTTCATCTTCATTACAACACAATATACATTAAATAAAATATTTAGCAACCAACCGACCCCGCCATTACGCGCCAAAAACCTATGCCGATCCGCTGAACGCTATTAATATCGACGCGACTCGATATAATTGAAACTTACACTAGGAATACAGATTAGCAACAATTGCAACTTTAAATTTTATCTCTGGACTATGCTTGAATTTTATAAGAACCTGTTTCTATAATAACATCTTACCTGTTATGTAAAACACGCAAACTCTTCGTTGACATGCAGTTCACACTCCAGTCGATGTTGCCATGGTCGTTGCATATCGTGATCGAAAATCTTCCGTAGTTCGCTCTGATCAGATGTATCACCGAGCCTTCTGAACAGCCTATCTTTAGAGTCTTTCCTTCACACGCGTACGCCGTTTCATATCTTGGTTCTGCAAAGAAAAAACTGATGTTAATCATTTTTAAATACCCTCATTCTCTAAACCTAAACCTTAGATTCATACCATTAATTTCAATCAATTATATAACGAAGCGTAGAAGAATGTGACGTGCTTTACTATATGAGGATTTAGTTCCATTTTACTATAATAAAAAATTGCAAAACCTTGTAACAAAGTGTTAAAGCAAAAATTGCTTATTTAATACTTTATATAAACAATCATAACCACTTAAAATCATCAAAAACACCGACCGTCTCGTTACGGGGTTCGTTCCCGGGCGTGACTCGCAAGAACGTAAACGATCTGTCAGAGTTACCATTAATTCGACCAAATTTATTATCGGCTATAGAATATGGCAGCACCATGCTATTTTATCATGAAGGGCGTGGGGAGATATTATTTTAAGATGAACATAGTTTATTCAAGATCCTACTACAATACATTATTGAAATATCAGTCTTTAGTTCAAAAATATTTCGCATATGGAGTAAGTACAATTGGGCTGAGAAAGATATTAATATTCCAGTCATTAACTGTTCAACTCAAACTGAAAATTTTTCGCGGCGAAAACAATATGGAGGTTTGACTATTAATCAAAAAGTTTGGGACCGTTTAACTGAGTAACAGATTAACAATAAGCCCCTTGTCCTCGCTATAAATTTATCCTTTAAACATTTGGCTGTGTTTAACTTTCGACAGCGATGGTACCCGGCTCGTCCAAGCCGTGGTTACGATTTTATTAAATATTGTAACGATGTGAATACGATTTATTACGATAAAGGTAAAATTATCTGTAGTTAAAATTATTCATGCATTTCCCTAGTATTCAACGGTTTAAAGTTAGTCAAAATAATATCAAACATTCTCCAGACGCACTCTAGATATAAATTTCAGTATAGTGGATCTCAATATAACTTTAATAAGGACATCAGTTAAATCATTCAGGAGTATTGAAATGTAGTACAATTATTAAAATGTAGGTTTCAATAAACAAGCTCAAACATACGAAAATGGTCTACGGTTTCTTTAAAGTTTTGTCGTTTGAATTTTGGTCGTAGGTCATCAACAAAATGGGGGTGCTAGCCAAACTCCACTATGCAAAAGGATAGTTACACTGGTATCTCAAAGCCATATATAAAGAAGAAATAACTACTTAAAACATGGCTGTATGGGTTTCAGCTCCCCTTGCCTTCCCAGTAATAGGAAGAACTAAACATAAAAAAAGTTATTCGACAGTTCTATTACAGCCGATCTTCATTTAAATATACAAATTTAGAAAAAAATGGAACAAGAAAGTTACAGATGTCATAAAATAAGAGTCAACTTTTCTTCTTTAGGGACATCTTATTATCACAAATTATTTTAAGAGAAATAGTAAGACTTATTTATAAACAAGCATAAAATATTATGTAAATTTATATAATATATTTTTATTAATGTTAAAAAACCTATCAGGATTTTAACCTAGCGACTGATCTCTGATAAGCCTCTTGTGTGTCGTAATAAATTTAATGTTTACCGCAACGATTACCGATCAGTCAAGCTAACATGTCAACTGCGAATATTCATGAAATTTATGTAATTAACGATGACAAAAATCATTTAATTAAATAACTAAAGTATGACCTGATCTCAAGGTCCTGCTTCACATTTGTTAAACAGGCAGATAGGCCTGACGGGTTCAGATATTTAGTCATGTCGTTTAGCAGAACCGATGAAGGTTTTGAGGCAAGAGGTGTCTCCCAAGTCCTCTTATTACAGTGGCTATCTTTGCCTTTACAACCAAACGGCGGACTGTTATAATACCAGCCTTATACCCTGAAGAGCCTGCAAGCGGGTACACCATCTATTATTGATTCCATGAATTAATTATTCATCGAATAGCCACAATACTTTTCTGTTTTGCTTGAACACCGATTAACACGGCTGTAAGCGTATCCAAGTCTTTATTTAATTCAAAACCAAGTCTGACTGCTAAGAAATAAAGTTAAATTATACCGTCAGTATCTAATAATTACACTCACAATCCAAATTACAACACTTATCGACACTACACAGATCGTGTTCATCGATAACTCCCGACATTATTACAGGCCAAAGTGCACTTTGCATCAAGACCAGTATAGAAAAAACTATTTTAAATCACTAGGAATAGGGAATTCGTGCTAGTCATGGGCGCCCCATGCTGGCGAGGGGGTTTTATTAAAAATGATTTATTCGCGACGATGTCCAGCACCTTCGTTATGGAGGGTAGAAAACAATTTACAGGGCTACCCTGGGAAGGGGATACGCTGTGTAATAATTATACAGGAGAGGAATATGTAAAGTATCCAATATGACAGGATAATTTATGGTGATAGTATTTTTTCATCGATATCAAACATAACATTATTTATTCCAGTGAAGTTATTAATTATTCTACTAAAGCAAAATACTGCTTTAAATATAAAGAAGGTGGCAATAGGCACTTTCTTTTCTGTCGTTTTGTATTGAAGCTACATACATATAATAATGTTTTAGAATTGATAAGGAGATAACTAGAACTTATTTATTTGCAGGAAGCGTGAAAGCACGTAACAAATGAAAATGATATAGTTAATTAAATTGATTGTTTAGATTTTATAGATACCTTTATTACAATACATTAAATAAAATCATAAAAAAGATTTCTGTTGCATTCACTTAATTATAATAATGAAATTTGCCTCTCTTTCATTTCAATTGAATAAGAAAATATATTATTTTTAGGAACGTCAATTTAGTAGACACAGACGCGCGTCAAAATAAAGCAAAATATGAAAAGTCAAATAATGCTACTGGTCGTCGTGTTATTCTCTTTGGGTTATAAAGAAAGACTTCTCTTACTGAACTTTTTGTTTGTGCACAATGGAATAAGCGCTAATGTTAATCAAAATTACAATAAAACAGATTGTCCTTATAGTCAATATCAAGCATTTTTATTTCACGGAGTATTCAAAACTGATATTTGAGTTAAAAAGAGGTGATTCCGTGATTTTTTTTTAAGTTGAGATTTTTTTTTCTGTCCCTGACTGGATATTTTACGAAAATACTGAAAAAGCTTTATAAACACCCAATGTTATTAAAAATATATTTTATTACTATTGGTAAATAAAAACAAGAATATGTATCTTTCACGAGCGATATGTTGAATTCGTTTTTGATCGTAATTAAGTATATACTTTATTCTGTTATCATTAAGTATAATTTTTTGGTCCCAAGTTTCATTGTTTTTTCTGCAGGAATTGTATTACACGAAACTAATACCATGCTGGACATTTGCATAAAAAACCAAGGTATGAATAATAAAAAAGCTTAGGTATGAATAATGAATATTATATAGTTCTACAATGATATACGGTTATAATGACCTTTAACATAAGACAATAATTTTACTGGGTTCGTCAAATCTACCTAAGATTTGACGAACCCAGTAAAATTATTGTCTGAGTGATTCAAATTCAAGTTGAAATGCCAAATTTGGTGAGGTTAAATGATGCTAATTATTAATCATAGAACAATATTCTTTGATACATATACATATAGAATTGTAACTTAGCTATTGTTCTTTGTACATAGGTTGCATGCGTAAAAAGCCACGTTTGTTACATAGAAATATCGCTTCTATATACCCATTTTTAAGCGCCATAATTACACAGTGTGTCTCCAAATGTTCTGTTCGTTGCAATGTCTTTACAGTACCCTTAACCCCACAAGTAAAATATTATTTTCGCTTGGCATTAGCTAAATGTAAAATAGGTTCTTATTATCGTTGCTCGTTAGCGATACACGCTACTGTCATTTGATATCCCAGTCTCGAATGACGGTATGCTTACGTGCTAAAACAGATTTACTCTAAAATAAACATTACGCGGACGTTGCAAGGTCGCAATCCGAATGTATTTGTTTTATTGCAGCCACAGATGTAACAATATTGGTTTCCCAGTGAATTTAATTTTGTCCGTCGTTAATTCAAAAGCTCAGTGGTGTAAGGGATTATACTAAATTTTATTAGCAGCATTTCACTGTGGTCATATTAATGATTGTGGAGTTTAACGTTAAGGGTCATAGCACATACGACTTTTTTAACCACGACAACTTTCCATAACCGCCGGACGAAAAATGACAATATCATAAAATGGTAACTTCATTAAATGACACATTATAATAACGTCAACTTGACAAAGTTCAATCAAAAGTTAATCTTGAATATAGTATTAATGATCGTTGCCCCTCTCCTTTGATTGTGATAGTAGGTGTGAGTGGAAGAAATAGCTATTATTTTCATTTACTATGTCGTAGACTACTTATAGCTTCGCTAGGGTGCATTGCTTTTTGTTGCAGTAAGCTATATGCTACAGGCAATAAGCACGATGACAGTTTTTTTGTTCAGTGTCCTATTGAAAGTGATTATAATTATAAGAATGGTAAAATAATACTATAAGTAACCCATGGGAACTCTTTTGGATATTATAATTTGAAAAGCACAATTTTCGACTCCCCCAAAAACGTACCTAAGAAACGGTTAATGCGGCATGACGTCACGCCGTGGTATTTTATATTTATCAAACAACTCCGTGTTTATATTAACATATAGGTCTTCCAACACGAGAGAGACACACAGAATGAGTTTCAGATGACATAAAACCAACACTCTGTCTGAATGCGTCTCGATGGAAGAAAGTTGCAGTAAGAACCAGGACCAGCAGCGAAATTTAGGGCGTATCAATAAAACAAAGATATGTAATTGTAACAAAAATTTCCTCCAACGAACTAGAATGCATTTAAAAATAAGATAGTAAGTTCAGTTTTACATGTTAATAAAAATAATTAAATGCAGGTTTCATAGTTATAAGAAGGGTAATAATTTGCCCCACTAAAACTAAATAACAAAATTAACATATATGTCCTTAGTTGCTTATTTAAAATAAAAGGTGTATTAACACCCACCAGAACACACCGGTGACCTTACAAGGCAAAATGTAATGTTTAAGCGCTTTTGTCTCAAAAACGGGAATACCGACCTAATACAAAAGTTTAATGATTTTCAAGTCGAACTTGAGTATAAAATACCCGAAAATTCCAAGCATTCAGTAGCCTATTAAAAAATTTAGGGCGCTTTTGACACGTTACCATAAAAAGGCAAGTGAAACGTTAAACATGTAAAATTCAACTCTAAAAATGAAACAGTCGGGGAATTTCAACTGCAAACAGGGTCCGAAGATTTAATTATACGAATTTGCATATTCCCGTAGCAAACTCCGGCGAGCTGTCAGTGAACCGAGCTTTTACCCCTTTTGATTTGTTAATGACAACTTTTATGAGTTAAAAGTTACGGATTTTTTATTGTTTTCGGCTGCGGCATGTACAGAATGCTTCCCATCAGTGAAAATGTATGTTTATCATGATCAAATTATATTTTAAAATTATTTATGTGAAATCGCAAATATGATCGCATAGAAGCAAAATGTATTTCTTTTGTAGAAATGATATTGATATTGATAATTATTTAATTTTTTTGTTTATGTATATTATTTAACTTTTATTATTACGTTAGTGTCGATTTTAAAAGCTTAAATTATTTATATATATATTAAAAGAGTTTATAATATATAATTATATGAAGGTTAAGTTTAATTGATACCATTCAAACGAAAAACTGAACTATCTGGCATTGAGTATTTCAGAAAATTGTAATTAATAATTCAGTTGCGTTCCATTTTCAAATATTGGCATAACCTATTTCTAATTTTTTTTACAAAACGAAAGATCAAAGGAATCAGTTGCTACAGCCTTATTCTAAATTAATAAGTGGGAACAGGCAGTTTTACGGGCGAGTTCGGACAGGCTCGTTTTTACTTGATACTGTTTGATTCTAAAATCGAATGCGACTTTACAACTTGTTTTACGAGTGGTGAATCGCCTGATTTGTCTATGTTGGAAAATTCGGTACGATACTTTGCGGTTCGATAAAAATAAACATCCAGTGATTTGGGGTTTTGTAATTTCGAGTTTTATATTAAATAAATAATTTGGGAGGATCTTTATTGTGCATAATATCTGGAACTCTCAGTGTAAATTGTTTAAAAGAAAGATTTAAGAAAAACTTTTCACAAGCACACATAAGTTTAACGTTTAGGATCTCCTTAGTGCTTTATTGTTCCTTTTAAATGGTGGTCGTTATCCTAACAGGCATATTATAAAAATATATACTTCTTTGCTTCATGTGCAAAGCTGATGCAAAAATTATGATACGAGCGACGCTATGAGCAAATGAACAAATGGAACACATCCAATGTAACTGTGTTGCTCTTGCTAGGAAAGGCTGGGCTAGTCTGGGCTACCCTACTCCTGAAGACATTAACGCTGCTGACTCCAAGTCTACTTAGCAAGTACATACTGGAAGTATTCTAAGGCAGTAGACATTAGGATCAGGGAACCGAAGTGTAATCTCGGTCCATAAACCAGATAAATCAGATACGCTACAAAACAAAAATTGATATACAAACTCACAAGTGTTTTTACTATTCTAGAAGGGTTTTCTTCATAATAAATAGATAAGTACCCAATAAGTGTCTAACTAAACGTTCAACAACAAGTAGATGGTATTTGTCGAGTGGTCATCGATATATAATTGAGACATCGACCTCCCTATGTTCTAATAACTTGTACGGTTCAATCGGTTTAAGCGAAAACGAGATTTATTACAGAAGCCATACGATACAAAATGAAATCAATAAATTTTTACGAGATTTGGAGTAAATCGTTCACATGCAGCGTCAAAATAAGGGTGGTGGTAAAGTCGGACGGAAAATACTTTTCTGCAACATATTTTTTGAAACTAAATAATTATAACAATTTTGAAAAAATAATTTTTATTATAAATATATTGTATTATTGTATAAATTACCAGTGTTTTTCCTTATAATCATTATGAGACATGACTAAAAGAAATTTAGTATTGTTCATTAAACTCAATTTTAGTTATTACGACGCGTTTGTAACTAGTTTACAATAAAATAAATTGATTCTGGTCTCCACTTCCTTCCTAGTTATTTTATTTTTGAAGATACGGTATCTATCCGTTTACAATAACCAAAGAATGTCAAAATAATAATAACACTTTGATATTAGGTACACCAACCGAACGAGTATTATTCCAAATAGTTACTTAGCCTATTTTAAATGAAAACTTAATGAATTGTAAATATTTACTCATGAAACATTATGTAATTATAAATAACGTAATCATTACTTCTTAAATTATGACACCATATATTGTGTTCAGTTTAATTTATTATCTTTTTTCGTTCCGAACTTATTTTCTCCAGGTTGCCTGGCAGAGATTACTGCTTGAGATTGATTGCGAGCTAAAGATTTAGTTTTTTCTTTTTTAATTAAGTTTGTGTTCTGTTATATAATAAAGTGTAAATGAATTGAATTCAAATGAATATAATATAAATAATTTATAAAAAAAACCGCTGATTGGATTAAGTAAGGGTCTGCTATTTTATTTTATTTTTGCAATGTATATTTCACCGATAATTTTTATTTACTATGTTAAGTGCATTGATTTTGATGCTTGACTGTACCACAGTGAGGACCCTCAGGGCGTTTTTAACAGTTTTCGCGATATATGCACCCCTGGTCACGTATCGTATGAAGTAGCTTCCCGCATAATACGTTCCATTTTTCTTTTTGGATTCCTCGTATGACAATGTGGAGGCGGATGTTATCTTCGATCGCTTTTTATTTGGAAATAAAACAATTGCGTTTATTGGTGTTATGTGCGAGAGTTAACACCTTTAAAGCTTTTGCAATAGGGTTGCGATTGAAGTGATTATTTTTGGTGATGTGCAAGGCAACGCGCAAGGGATGATCTTTAGTGTGATTATATCTTAATGATCGCAAATTCAATCAAATCTATTATTACATTTTAACAGCGTCATCTGAGCTGCTTACAAGTAATAAGTCCGAAGATAGAAGCAATCTACACCCGGATTCCTCAGTCACACATGAACTCGTTATCTTACCTCCAACTGCCGGAACATAACATTGCTGTTATATCGGCAGACTACAACGGGAGACTCAAGTTATTCTTGGTTTGGTTTGGTTTTGGTTTGGGTTTGCGTATAGCACTCTCTGTTTTACAACTATTCTCGGCCTTGGAACAGCCAACAGTGTTGCCATCACTTGTAAGGCTATCGCTATCTAATAAGGTACGAGACAAAATTATGTTAATTATCCTGATGCTTAACTAAGGTTTGACCTTGCGCTATAAAACCGTGTCACTCTTTCACTGTTCACGTCTACTTTATGCACAAAGAGATTTCGTGACTTCTTTCTTTATCACACAGCCATAGAGTGGAATTCTTTACTGGCACACAAATTCCCTCATTCATACATTGTGTTAATGCGGATTGTACAAATATTGCATGGGTTAGACTTGTTCTTGCGTTTTTGCAAGACTAACACTGATTTTAATCAACACTAGTCTTGGATAGTGTGACTTAATAAGCTAACAATAGACCACAAACTAGATTGCACATCAGCCAGATCACATTCTTTTCCTTCTGAAATTGCCAATTATTTTTAAAACATTAAATAATTTCCAAAGCTCTCTCCACACTAAACTTGCCCAAAAACTGCACACAACTTAGTTCGGAAAGGCGGAAGCGTGAAGAACTGAGCTTGAGGGGAAGTGCGAATTTCAGGGGGTCGTCAAATAAGATTTTTTCCTCAATCGGGAATATTCCCCGCACCTTAGGGAGCCCAGGGTCTGAGGGACCCGGAGGGGAAGTCCACCGGTTACACAATTTGCGACGTAAGAGGTTTCTGAGACATTTATTAGAAAGATGTTGGTGATAATTGTCCTTTGTATAAGGGGTTAGAGGATTGAGTGGTGTTGCAATTGTTTGCGTTATCTTTGATTTTGCGAATATAACTTGAGATTGAAATATTTAATGAATTTAAAAACTTGCAAAACCAGTCACTTTTATAAAAAAGAAATAACATCACAGATTCCTAAAATTATGGTCTCAGATTATTAAAATAAGTATGTAACTTTTGATTCAAACGAAACTTGACTTCCTGTAATTTTTAAAACATTAATAAACATGAGTATGTTTATTAATATTTTTAAAATTACAGCGAGACCCAAGTTCACTAACACATTAAACAAATGAGTAAATTCCAAAAACTGACGGCTAAATAATGAACACTTGACTTAACAAAAATTCTTAACACTGCTAATTATCTTTCTTTCTTTGCTTACTATATATTTGTTTATTTAATTACAACTCAATAGTTGTAATTATTATTTTCTTACTGAGCATATCAACAGTCCTTTAATGTTTGGTTTTTTGGGTAATTAACATTTTTTTGATAAAAGGCGTCATGTGAATTACTATTAAAAATGTTTCAATGTAAGTTTCCTTGCTGGAAACTATATAAATAATTTTCCAAAACGTTCCTAGTTTTCTGTGCCTTCTGCATCGCAGATACTATAAAACCAAGTTTTGTTACCTGTCTTTTTAAAGATTATCGCTCATACGTCTTAGAAAACCTATTTATTTTGATTGATTTTATCAAAATTAATCACCTGCTGCAGGAGAAAACAATTTTTACATTGAATTGCATTCCCACTACTTTGCAATGATAGATGCATTTTCAACTAAATAATTATACCTTTTAAGACTCATATTCAGTAGCAAACATTTTGAAAATGACACACCCATTTAACCCTACAACCCAGGCAGCAATTTACTAACGCCGAAAACTACATACCGCTGACAAAGAACCCTCGACACCTGCCAAAGGGTGTTTCGTACCCGGAAGAAATGCCCTTCCGACTAAAATTTAGTGCACAATGTATATCAACAACAGAATAAAATCGGGCTTATTTATAGCAGTGGGGGTGGCCACAAAATCTTTAACACTTAAAAAATAATTCAGCCGCGTAGGGTGAGAAAGGCCCGAGATGCAGGGTATTGAACTAATAAATCTATTTGATATGTGTGCATGCAGTTTAAGTTCTTTACTTGTGTTTTCTGAGGCAAACTTATAATTTAAGAGGGATTTTAATAACATTTTATTACTTAAAGTCTAGTATTATATTCCTAAATATACCAACATAAAAACTCTGTATACCGAGTGGTGAAAATATAGAACATTCATTTTAAAAAATAGCTTAACTCGTTCATACGAATGTTTTGTAACTATTTAATCAATCCCAGATTCCTGATAATATCAGAAAATTTCCATGTTATTCGTCTCCAACCTGTATTTACTATAATGTTTGTAGTGCAACTTTAAGTTTCCTTACAAAAAAGATTAATACTGGTTAAGGGAAACCATTTATTTCTATTTATGTTTTCAATTGAATTCTTGATTCGTATTTATAACGATTATTATATATAACGTTAATTTACAACATAAGACTCATAATTTTTAAAAAGAGAATACATATTACAGATTACAGAGAAACAAAACGCGTTCGGACAAAATTTAAGTTTCGATTGTTTGTAGCGTCATAAGTACGTGTGACACAGATATACAAATATACAAAGCCTCAGTATGTTTTTACTACAGTTCATTTGGTACAACAAACATAGTACCAAATGAACAATACAAAATTCACATTTACAATTTGTGGGAAAATTAGGTAACTAAACTAAAATAATTAGTAACAATTAAATCATGATGTATAAGAAATTTAAGGACCAACCCAGAAGCCACTCACAGCGAATACGCCACCAAGGATGATCAAAATTTATTCCTAATTTTCGATATTGTAACAAGGCAGATTTAAGTTTTGTCTTAAAACATATTTTGATTAAGAACCCTTGATAGGGGATGGTAAATTATTCCAGAAAAAAAAGTTCATCAGAAAAGTCCCTTAATTGCAGTGGAAAATAACATGACATATCACAATCAAAAACTATCTCATGAGGATACACTATTGCTATTAACCTTCAATTAGTAATGACAGGTACCTACTTGTGTTAAGTTTACACAACAGCTATAATATAACATGCAAAAGCATTCAAAGCCACACAAGTTCTCGTCGACCACAGTAAGCTCAGATAGCAAGCCGATACAATTGCTCTCACAAAGCAGGTATCTTTAGAACGCGCAAAAGAACCGGAGTTCCCATACAGAATGGTTTTTTGTCAACATCCAAACGAGATATCGCGACCCTCCTACCATGAATACTCGAAACATTCCTTGTCCATCGTACTTTTTACTAAGGTTATTCCAAATGTTACTTCTTCGGAGTAATTGTTGTCATTTCAAATCCTTTCGTTTTTTATACATGAAAAATACCAATACGTATTAAGAAAATGAATTATTACTACAAAAATATTTTCAAGTTATTCTACAAAATTGCTACCTATAAGCTAAAACTATTTTATCTATGGGACTAACATCATAATTATATATTAGAATCATCTGAGTAATCTGTCAGATTAATAATTTATTTTTGTATTTAAATAATTTGTCTAATTTATTTATAACACTTGTTAAATACAAAATTAGGCGGCGTTAATAGTTCATATGTTTTGCTTCACTATTCACTTCAATAAAATAGTTTAATTCAAATTTGACGTAGATATTAAGACAGCTTGAAATTTAAGTGGCATTTTACTATTTTGGTTTTCTTTTATTTGAAAGATAATTTATATTCTATTTACAGGGGAGAAAGTTTATATTTCATTGAGCTGCTTAACTTTTGTCATAACCTGACAATATAACATATAAAATGTAAAAATCTCGTCTATTAAATACACACATTTTAATAACTAAACGAGATTTCCAACTACAAGCGACTTTACTTCGAAAGACAAGGAATATTTTCACATATTTCAAGCGAGAATACCAGTATCAGGTATCATGTGGTTGTAACGTGATATAGCGCGGTCGCAACTGATATTAAACGGAATCATGCGGTCACGACACTTTGGGGTTTAGTCTTTTTAACAATTTATACCTTAAGTAACTTGTGGAAAGACTGTTTTTCCATTGCTACATGTTAATCTTGTATGTAGTTTTCCGTATATACGTAGTGAAGTGAACTGTAATACCGAAATCAAATGAACAATATACCACAGGATACTGATAAACAGTACAGTGTATAATCTAAGAAAATGAAGAAGATTAACGTCAGGTAACATGGTTTAGGGTTCAAGTCCCGGTAGATGTAGGTGTTTTATCAACATTAACAATTTCTTCCAAAAAACTTTGATAGTCCCTTATCTAAATAACCATACACCTAAGAGTACGTGATGGTTTTAAAGATTTTAATGACGTCCATTTAATTGGTTTTGTAAATTTTGTATATATTTTTAGATACGACTGTAATTTAGTTCATTATCATCATCAGACTCCCATATAGGTCCCGTGGTCCATGCCAAGCAGTGGGTCTCCCTAAACGGGAGTAACATGTGAAGGGAAAAACAAATTAATTCATATTAATTATTAATTCTGAAGAGGAAATTAAAAACCATAACACATCTTAATACCACAATAATGCGTAAAGAGCACTTATGCTTAACTAATTTACTAATCTCTTGTATAAGGTAAACTCTTTATTATCTATAGAGATAATAGACCCTCCAAAAACGACTTTTTTCATATGTATAAAGTAAAAACTTTTTATTAATGGAATATGTTCCATGCGATATTAAAAATTTTGAAATATATTTTCTGTAGACACAACAAAGTATTAAGTTAAGATTGCAAAAAAACGTATAAAAGCTATATCACAAACATTTTTACGGGGATCATCGCGGTAAAATGACGGAATTATCTAACAGGGTTGGCATATGACAGTTATTCTCTAACGTCGCGAATTGTTTCTTCAATGGTATTGACAGTTATCCGATTACGTATTTGAGATGTTGAGACATTTGAAATATTTGGTAATAGCTCCCCTGCTCACAGAATAAATTGTTTGTGACAATATTGTGAAATCTATACAATTATAGAAATACTAGTTCATGGAGGTGTTTCTCGAAAGTAATAAAAATATTATATTTAAACATTTTCTAAAACTGGGTAAAAAGGACGACAATATACTTATAAAAGTAACAAAATACTACTGTATCTGACATGGACATTTTAAAATAAAATTTGAAATATGGCTAAACATGTTCATACGGAGATTTTTCTCTCCTTACAATCCTGGATCCTTCAAAAGAGGAATGAAGAAGGATCTTGCAGGTCGCCAAGGGCAAGATGGTTAATGCAGTGCATAGTTTCACTCGTACTAGCCACCTTTTTATTTGGACTCCACTTCTAAATGGAGTCATTTTCTTGATATTTCTATAAAAAAACATGACAAAAATATGCGTCCTTTTTTCGCATTTTTTTATCTGACTCTGGAGTACATTTGTGTAATATAAATTAAAATTCAGTACATCTTTTTTCTCAATATGAATAGGAAAAGTAAAGGTCATTTGACATTTTTTCTTAACCTTAACTTTAATATTATTTAAAAATATAATTTAATATCAATTTAATTGACAACCCTTAACACTAGGACTGGCAGTATTCAGTACCGCCATTAAACGTCACTTTGGTGTTTTTCAAATGCCGTTTATCTTAAGCGAAGGCGTATACCGTATGAATAGCCTTATTTACTCTACGGCCCACGATCATTAAAGTTACTTGATTTTACTGGAAAATAACTCTAAGAAATATTATTTCGTGTTTATTGCCAATCTTAAATAGGTACCTAAGTATTAAGTTTGTAACGATTAACAGTCATCATATTAAGCTGTAACAATGGCCCAGCAAAAAGAGCATTGCCACTTAATAAAGCTTAACTTTAAGGCCTAAATTACAGAGTAAGGTGCAGATAAAATTTTACATTGACATTGCAAAATAATTCTTAATATTAGCTCGTTAAAATTGCTTACTTAAATATCTACCTGCATGAGTGTTTAAACTTTTCAATATATTAATAAAAGCGCGTAAAACAGAAAAAGGAAATAAAATTCAAAATGGCGAAATGAACGATAATTAAAAACTACTGTTTTATTATACTAGGTTATGCAGAGACGCCCACAGCGTAATATAGTGGTCACCATTAAAAAAGTAACGAGCTTTTTCACAATAAATTACTCTAGCCATTATAATCATAGTGAACGAAATACCTCTTATCGCACCCATATTTCACCAAAGACTCTAACATTAGGCATAAATAGAAAAACCTCGTAGCCGAAAACAGAAAAAAAAACAAAAAAAGCGCGCCCTTAAAATTTCTTTCTTTCACCTCGATTAAGTGATCATTACAGAAGCAAATACCATTTATAACAAAGGACAGGCGAAAAAACCCAGAAAATTGCGTGTGCCGTTAAAAAATAAATGTTAGGGAATAAGAGACGAAGTGGCGGGAAAGTGCCGCGTTTTGACATGTCGGCGGCCATCTTAGAAACCATCTTTCGAGTGTGTGGAGACGTCGATCGAGTCACGTATTTCTGTATTCTCAAACAAATCACGAATGAAATTTCTCTTTATGATTTCTTCTTTTTGTCAACAATAGTGACAAACAGAATGGATAATTTTTCTTTCTTTTTTTAATATATTTGGTTCAACGATTTACAGAATATTTGGTATGTGATATATCTGTTATAAACATTATTTTTCAATTAATCTATTTTAATATTATAAAGCTGAAGAGTTTGTTGATTGAATTGATAATATCAGGAAATACTTATTCAAATGTAAAAATCTTGTGTTGAAAGGTCCATTTATCGAGAAATGCTATTTATTTGGGATAATAAACCGTATTCACAATACACTTATGATCTAAATGTTAGTTACAGATATTGATTACTACGAAGCCCACACATTATCCTCAACTTAATATTTACGTTACTAATTATTTTAACGTAAATGACATTATAGTATATTATAACTGACTTGCTTACTTTTGAGACTAATTACTAAATACGAAGAGAAACAAATATAAAAACAAAAGCAATATTAAATTTAATAATTAAATAGGCAAATCGGTTAAAATGTCACTGGCACGTTTTTTAAAGTTAGACTCGTTGTCTAAAAATATGTCAAGGTTCGGGAAAAAACAATAGAAAATGTCAGCGAGTCGGTGACAATGCATGCGCCCGCATGCGTGCGGCACTGCTACCCGTGGAACAGATGTGGCACGCGCACCTCTCTCCTGTGCACACTGCTTGGAACCGCATAGCACATGCTATTACCAAATCAATGCGATCGAATTTACTATCGCAAACTTTAATGAGTATCATGACGCTTAGCAGTGTGCGCCTATTTTCTAAGCTGAGTAACTTATATTCCTGAAACAGACATGTGTACGACTGACAGGAATGACGATATTTATAGCTGACGTATCGTAAGAATTTACGCTGCATTTTCTCCAGTGTGTCTATATACTTTTTGAATGTAGGTTTTCAAATTAATACAGCGTATTCCAACTGCGATCTTATGATTGTTTTATAAAGATATAAAAGAATTGGGGGCAGTTTAAATACACGTATCCATATAATGTAATAGCTTTATCCCTAATGACGTCAATATGCTGATCTAAGAGTAATTTTGAGTTCTTAAGAATTTACAAGTCGCGCACTGTCTCAACTGACTTAAAATCCACTCCCAGTAATCTATAGTTATGTTTAATAATGATTTCAGTAAAAGTTATTGTAAGACATTTAGAAAGGTTAAGGTTAGTTTGAAAAACTGTTTAATTTGATTCAACGTCGTGTCAATTTGTGAATGTTTTAATTTTTTTTTAAATCATCACCATTCATAACAAAATAGGAGTTAAGGAAATATGATTTGATATCATTTATGAATAGATTGAATAATAACGGACCTAAAATTCATCCCTGAGGCACACCAAAGGATATGTCAACTAAATCTTATTTATAACCATTAATAACCACCGTTTGAGATCTATGAATAATGTAAGACATAAACCACCTAAGAAGGTTTCCTCTAATTCCATTATAAACAATACCTTGTGTCGAAACATTTTCGGTTGTCAGTATACACTGCATCTGTTTGTAAGCGCCGGTCCATATTTTGGACCTTCGCTTAACAAAGCCGTGCTGCTCGCGTATTAATACATTATTCTACAAATAGGGTAGATAAAATTATACACTAAACGATCGAAAACTTTCGACAAAGCATACAGTATGGATATTGGTCGATAATTCTCAACATTATGTTTATCACCACTTAAATACAGGCGTTATATTAGCGCGTAAAGACACCCTCATCAAGCATTTATTGTATAAAATGTACAGAGGTTTAGATATGTGCGCTGTAGCCTTAAAAATACTCAAGGTACACCATCAAGTCCTGGTCCCTTAGATGCTTCTAGATCCTTTAATATCTAAAGGCTATTATATAGCCTTTACACTACGAGAATTTTCAACATCCACGCAAATGAAGTCACGAGCACAGCTAGTTCATTATAAACTTTGTTCACAATTCCACTTGCGTAGATTTGAAAATTAGAACAAGAATAGATGGAACTGCGATTTTTATTCATGCACCCAAATATCAGTTGATACCGTTAGAACGAACACATTCATATTAAGAATATTGTTAGTGTAAATGGTATCACTAACTACAAATGTGGTGTTATTTTTCTGGAGAGTTCTACGGACTTTGCCCATAACGAAGCTTTGTGTTCTAAGCTAATGTTCTCGTGATTTTTATATGGTATACAAAAGTTAGTGTTGCCATCAGTACACCTGGGTTACTTTCTTATCGAATTAAACCGTGTCGAACGAGTTTGTCGCCCAGGAGTGTATATGTGTCTTCTATCTCTTATAAAAGATACTTCTGATTACTCTTGATAGACGACGTTCGTGGCAATTAATGTACGGTCTATACAAAGTTCACAGCTCAGCGGACGATCTTCCCTTTTCGCAGATGATGTGGCGAATCCAGCCATATACCACAAAATATTGTTATTATTACAGAAGAATTTATAACAATTTCGTGATAAGGTATACGTATATGTATATATAATTGCTTATTACGTAACTCCAAAAGGCAATCATTCTCAAGAAGAAGAGATTCAAATATGAAATCTCTAGAAATAAATATGTAAATTAAATAAAGATTATCTCTCATTATCACGATGATGTTTTACTAAAGTAGTGAATAGATTTAAATTCTTTAGATGAAATACTTTGCACTATATTGATCAAAACAACGAGTAGTTATTGGAAGATGGAAATATTCAACAAATAAAAAACTGCCTCTTCAACCTTTTCCTGTTTAAAAAGGTGTTTACACACCTGTGTATTCTCGTGTTGACGCGAAATATCCGACGTGCTGAAAAAGGAGACATAATTCTTTTTTGTCACAGTTGACGACGCCGAGTACTAATGTGTGAAATAATATTTTCTCGGAACACGTCACGCCTGGGGCGATCGACTCCATAGGATTAGGGTATAGTTGAGTGCTGTGACGAATCGATAAAATTTAAGATCGATAAAGTATGTGACTTAGATTTATAAAATCTAATTTTATTCGCTATATAGTTAAATAATATTAGTTTTGACTACTGATCTTTGAAATTGAAATTTTATTTTTCGTCTATCTATAAAGTAGAAAGAAATAGTTAGTTCAAATAATTAATGATTGGAAGGTCTTTAGTCATTAAGTTGATCCAGTGTGTTCTAATGAGTGCTTACGACTGATAAATCTTGATAAACGTATTAAGCCAATTGTGCTTAAGCGGGTTCATTAAGGTAAGATAGTATCAAAGTAATAATAGCAACTGGAATATTTTTTATGTAAAAACATAGCATGAGGTATTTTATTTATTTCTTATTGCTTGTTACATGTATACATAAATGTTAAAAGAGTAAACTAGAACATTGAGCATTCTGAGATTCTTAAATTTGGATTCCTTTAGAGACAATAGACAATAGTGTACTAGTAACTACTATAGTAGTGACTATAGGTTGGTTACTTGGTCTTACGTCAATATTTAAGCAATAAATTTCATTACAATTCTGATAAGACAGCATATTTTAATATATTTTATTAAATCAATTACATTTTTGATCGAAACGTGATGATTTATTTTACAATAAAAGCATTTATCGATATCATTCTTCTTCATACGTAAATGTAATACATCACTAATGCCAATCCAACGTAATTCAATCTCTATATGCCTCAGGGGTGCGTCGAAGAGGTAACCCTATTCGATAATAAAGCAATGTATTTATCACTTTCGCCGTATTACAATACTCGGCAGACATTTTGATATAAGACACCAGCTGTATAACTTTTAATATATTTGCCGTTGTTTGTTTATTTTTGTCTATGGAATGTAATTCTAATATGTTGCAGTAAGTATACTGTTTATAAGGTGCTAATCTCTTGAATTGTGATGATTGTGCAATACTATATGTTTCTACTTCGTGATCTGTAAACTATGAACGTGCTACTGCTGATCACCGACAAGGTGGGGGTGGATAGGTATGTTATGGTGGATAGGTAGGTATGTTGCATGCTGCACTAGCTATATAAGCTATCTTCATATAAGGGCTCCTCTACTGCTTATCATCACTCGAGTAATCGAGTAACGTTGATGTCGAGTCATTTGCTGTACTTTTTTTTAAATCTGAAATATCTTCTAAATAATAGTAATACAAATGGTAATAGTAACTAACAAAACTAACTGTTTTTCTGTAAGTTTATAAGTGAAAGGCAATGGCCGTACGAAAACGAAGCTACATGTCATTAACTAGTGTTACTATCCTATAATTAAACTACCTAACCATATACTAACATCAGGAAAGGTGCAAGAGAACCAAGTCAAAAATACTAAACTACGGAGTTATTGTAATAAAATCTTATCTTACCTTTTCTCACATTAGTAAGGCTTATCCTTAGCTTTGTCCATATTCACAACAGTCTCCGAATCGAGAATATTGGAAAATGAATTAACGACTGAACTATGGCGCTGCAAGCGGTCGCCCAAAATTACATTGCAATCTGTCTGAATTCGAACGGTTAACTCGTTATTGACAATTACATTTTTAAGAATATAGATTCATATGGCAGATTGAAGGACAATGAATCATTAATAAGCCAAGCTAAACCTAGTAATAACACTAACATGCGAAATTCTGTTGTTATTGGATGAAAAGAAATCAAAACAATAACATTTTTATTCCTAAGAGTTTGGAATTCTTTTATATGTGATCTATTTTATTTAACTGGATCAACAAAATGTAATATAAACTAGATGACACGGTGAACTTTGTTTCACCGACAACTAACGCCATCTATTTAAAGAAATCAGACGTAGCAATGAAAGAAATGTCAGTTTTAATGTTTAGCATGTCAGTTAGATGGTTTTCCTTACCAACCAATGGATGGTCAACCCATTTTCAATTGTATATTTTTAAGCTTTTCTTAGGATTTTCCCAGTCATTTTTATTTTTATATCATCCATGAATTAAACTGTATAAAACACGAAAAAAATTATATTACAACTGGTCAAGCCGTATATATATATATATATATATATATATTAAATAAAAAAAAGCAAATGACCGAAATAAATACCTGCATAAATATTAACAAACCTGAACTAAACCTAACTAATACCTAAATTTGATAAGTCAACATTTGCATTTTCATTTTCCTTTCTATCCATCATACGTTTTGCAGTTTGCAGTTTGCAGTTAAAGTCCTAGTTTTATTGGCGAGCTAAAATGTATAGATTAGCTTGTCCTCTCATATCGAGATCGGAACACGAATCCTAGAAGACATATCCGCTGAGCTGGCACAAAAGAATTGGCGCGCTATCGTCGTCCTGCGACCGCCATTATAAAACGTTTGAAAATCGAACTCGAGAACTGTCACTCTAATCGATGTCTTTCGATTCTTGACATCGTATTTCATGATTGTATTGGAGGAACGTTAGTGGTTCTGGTTACTGATTTATTTAACTGTTTTGACCATAATTCTTATTTGATATAATAAAAGTTCTTTATAGTCAGCTATATCAAGTGTTCAAAGCAGCGTTAAATTAAACTTAAACAATGAAATTTAAACTGTCTTAAGGTTCCCGGGAGTATATCACACCATTTTAGGTACGTCAAATGACGTCACCGGTGATCTGGCATTTACTAGCCGAATTGTAATGAAAGAGTAATGAATCATAACTTTAATTTTAGTTCTTGCACAACAGAATCGGAGCCAATGACGACGATAGACGTTTAGTTTTAACTCTATAAAGATAACTAAACGAAACGCTAAACAAAAAGAAAACGTCAAAAATATAACAAAAACGATTGCTTCTTTTCTTATTATCTTTCGTAGAGTTAAGTGAAGGCAAAGGGAAATGGATGTATATTAATTACACTTTATCTTCAACGGTAAAATGAAGAAAGGCATGCTTGGTAATAAGAGACATTATACAACTACATTGTATATCAAAATTTGCTTTTGATTGCAGATACCAATTCATTTTAAATTAAAAACAGAATTACAAATATTGAAGTTTCGTGGAATCGAAGTTCTTTATTCATATTATTAACAGTCTCAAGTTACTTAGAAACCTATATGTATCATTTACTTCCTAATACTAAATTAAACATCAATAGAACAATCTAAAGTGAATTTTTAACTCAACGCCTATTACAATAATGATTCGTAAAATACAGAGAAGAAAATTCCCCATACGTACTTACAGCATTAAAAATTCACAAAGCATTTGCTGTCGTTCCGAGTTCTAACTGCAATGTCAATATTTACAAACGGGATACCTTTAATAGCATTAAACCGACTATTTTGTGAGTTTTAGACGAGTGAAAATATTATTTTGGTAGAACTATCGATTTTAATTTAGTAAAGTATTCAATAAAATACAGAAAATCATAAATGAATAAAAAAAAGTATATTAATTAATTGCAGTGTGTATTGATGTGTATGTTTTGACATGGGTCATTAGCATTCCTTTTTTTCTTTAAATTTGGTACCATTATGTCTGGTTTTCTAATCCAATAACGATAAATGTTATTTAAAAAATTCGATATTCGAATTTCGTACAAAAATAAATGTCACCTTTTTCGAACGAACGAACCTTCACCTTCAAGTTTCAAATCGAATACAGTTGTTTACATTTGTCAGCTAAACGCAACTACGATAGATACGATTGAAACTAACATTTGAGGTACTAAAATAAAGTTTCTAACCTAGCATCACTTCTCTGACAATTTACAGCACTATGTATTTTGTATAAAGCACTATATATAATTATTCTACACAAGTGTTGCCAACTACCGTGGTTGTGATGAGAAAATAAATTTGTAGTGATATATAAATCTAAAAGCTTTTTTGTGATAAAATTTTAAGGAAAAGCCAGATCGCATTATTTACTCAGATTAATAAAACTCTGATCATGTCAGTTCTTGTTTTATAATTCATCTACTGCTATACAGCACAGATAAGGAGTTCCTTGCTTTATATAAAAATCTACATGAAGTTTCTACCAAATTCATAGACATTCATATGTTCATTCTGTTTATATTCTCTTTTAAATAAAAATAGAATAATCAAAATCGTTTTAAATTCAACGCAGATATCGCATAACATACACCGATAAAAACATGATTCGAATGGATATTTCTTTTTTAGGTCGAATAAAAAACATAAAAAATTATGATAATATTGTGATTTTATGAAAGCAATACAAACAAACAAGCATAGATATGTCTGCGTGCAAATTATTGCTTTGGCCTTAAGGATACTGACACATAAATCTTTGTATTATGCAAATTAAGAGCAATAAAGGTAATACAAGCAAACCACATGGAAAACAAACATATATCATTAAATGTTAGACACTTACAGATGTGCGGACATTGAACGTTTAGCCTTTTTGTTGTAAAACATGTGAATGCATCAAAGTACATATCACGAAAAAGAAATATCAAAATGTTTAAGACATGGCTGTATGGGCCAGATTCCTTTGCTTTCACTTTTATAGGGCCTGATTCCTTTACTTTTACTTTTATATTATTATTATCTATATGAATATTGAGACGAAAATACAACTTTCAATGTATCATTCAAATAACCTTGAGTAAATGTCTTATCTTTCTTTTGCTAAATTAAGCAAAGAATAAGAAACCGTTATCTATGTGATTTATATTTATAAATCAGAGCCTGTAAGTTTATCTTACTCAGGTAAACAAAAAAAAGGTTAAAAAGTGTTTTAATGCAATCTCCACGATAACAGCATTCCAGGGGCATGTTACCCGTTCGCGTGACTCGACAAAATAAAAAAAAACGCCGGCGGGTGAATTTGATACACTGCGTACTTAACTCATAATATCTTTATCTAAATCGGCCCATAAACTAAGAGGACAAATTTTTTCACAAGGTATTCGATGTGATTGCAGACTGATTGCGTATTACAACAAAGCAATTAATTTTAGTCATAACACAACAGATAGCATATTTTAAATTATGTGTTAGCGTCGGCAGGTTGATAAGTAACTAAATAACTTAAAAGATAATTTCGACATTTTTTTTAACACACGTCATTTTGCATAGTAAAGTTAATACAAGCAATTGATTCTCTATATCTACAACAGTGATTCTCACCCACACATACAAAACTAAACACAGTGTGGAGTTTAGTGATACAACAACATTATAAATATGAATATATTTTTATACAAATGTATGTAATGTATTAGTTTTGTTAGTATAATTTTATAGAAATAGAAACATTGACGTTCCTAGTAGTTTCTGACTATCAAGGTATAAAAATCAAATATTGTTAGATACTGACGTATTCAACTCCAACCAATTCTGTTTATATTCGAAGCGTAACATAACAGAAATTAATCGTTAAACACTTTGATAGCCAAAATTGCGCGTCAGATTCAACTGATGACTTCGGTTATTGGATTTTTACGTAAATTTCCCCTTTTTATTGAAGTCATTTGAGGGATTATGAGCGTTAACCGGTTTGAGGGTCGATTTGACCGCACGATAAGGTTGACCGTGCGATTCTGCTCTGCGTGTTGTAAAACATTTTCTGGAGGTTTATTTATGAATAATATCTTCATTACAGTTATGAATAAATCGTAAATTATGCTTAGAAAAAAAGGTTGACAGCCCTCGTACGATGTAAAACTCTTGATGGTGTTTTCATTTTTTGATTTCGGAAACAAAGCACATGATACGTTGAGTACATTTGATATCACAGAACACAATTTGTAATGAGTTTTGGTAATTAGTCGAAGCAACGGAATTAAATTTTCCATTTTTTTTCTTTAGTTTTCTTTAAGAGGCGTGTAAAAGCACTTTTGGGCCGGCAAGGTGGAGGTGGCTAGGGCAGTTTGTCGCATGCTGCACTAGCTAAATTAAATAGACATATCAACTTAAATAGATATATCTTGTTTTAAAAGTACAATTGAGTTATCTTCCTCTTTTCCATTCAATACATATGTAACAGTTCTTTGCTGTATGTCCAAAACATAATTTGTTATATTAAATAATTTGAAAAGTAATAAAACTTTTCTGTTCTTCATGGCTATCGGTTTTTTGTCAAAATTAAAAGTTCTGGAGATGTGCAAAATAGTCATGACAGAAGCGCAAACTGTAACTTCTAAGATGGCGGTTCCCGCCACACAGCTCGCTTCTACATTTCTCTCTGGTCACGAACATCATAACGCCTTAAGCCTTGCACACACGCTAACGCTTCAGTGTGAAAATGGAATATAATTTTCGGGGGAATAATCAAAAAAGCCTCGCGTGCCCACCGGGCATTAGCTTGCCCTACCCAGTCCGGGCATGTTAATGTTGCCTGTACATATTACGCGGTATGTATGTAATGAGCCAAGGAAAATTGTGTTGCCATAAAAATAATTGTGTTTCCTACCCCATGACTCTTCTACGTCACTGGGTGAACTCTTGTCCGTACTACCGGACTAATAGTTACTATTTGCATTAACGAGTTGGTATAATCGTTTTTTGTTTTTTTTAAACTTTAAGTAAATTAAGCTCACATAACTCAGTTGTAAATTTTAATGTGAACCGTTTGAAATTATCTCGATTTGTTTCTAGGAAGTTCTATTAATTATTTAGATGCGATATACTGCCAGAAACCTCGATAAAATAAAGAAAAAACAATAGATACCCCGCATTGTATGGCTGCACAGGGTAATTGCTGTTAGACAATATATTAAAACAAGTTAATACTACCTTACGTTTTTAATTTTAAACATATCTGCTTATATTTAAGTAATAGTTTATTTCGTAGTTGAACAGATACAGGATCAGACGTTATAAAAGTAAAATATTTAGATTATTAGGAATACGAAAACAAGCAAAGGAAAAGATACACAGCCACCATCTACTTTATATTAAAACAAAACATTGTATACTTATAACAATAGTAGCATCCGAACATTCGATTTCAAAAGATTTATACGTTTGGTTAGTGATGCGAGTTTAATGTTCTCGGCACGTTTAATAGTTTAAATGAACCGAACGGCGGTATTGCCTTCGCCTATTTTTGATTGTTTACTTTTTTTAACCAGCTGTTTCGTTTCACGAATGGACTAAAGCTATTGATGTTACACAGACGGCAATAAAATGGTCTTGCTTGAACTGTAATTCATTCGTTTGTTTGTTTTTGAGTGTTTTTATAGCAGGGGATTATTGAGTCAAAGATTAATGGATGAATAGTTTATCATTTAAAAACTAATTGTGAGAATCTCCTCGACATTTTATAGAAGACACCGTAAACTGAAAACCGTATTTTACGATTTATTCTTAACGTTTGTTCAATATGAGATGAGGAACGGAGTAAAAACCTATCTGAAGAAAATCGATAGATCGAAACGCAATACATATAGAACAGTAGAACATTTTTTTTTTAATAAAGAAATTTATTTAAATATCTCTTAAAGGAGTGTGTAATGACAAATAATGTGAATTATCTATAATAAGTACTTTATTTATGACTTTTGGTAGATCATCATCAGTCCTAATCGACTACCCTCATCAACTGCGTCTATCTATGTCTGAGAATGAGGAGTCCGGGTAATAGTTTTGATTGTCCCATGCAGTAAGCCAAGACGAAAGGGTTTGATTTCGTTATCGAAACTATAGCGTTCTTACTCTCAATTTTTACTTAAAAGAGTTTGTATTGATATAAATAAATTATACAAATTCTATATAATCTGATCATTATGTTTGATAGTCGGTACATATTTATAAAAAGTTTATTAGTTCTATAGGTATTGCAATGTTTTTTTTGGTGAAGGTTCAGTATTATAATGAAATTTACATAATAATTATATTTATATTAATCCTGCTATTGTTAGTTTCATTTTCCATCAGTCAATAACCATTAGCATGGTATGAGAACGATTTATGGCTAAGTCTGAAATATCGATTTTTTTTTATTTAAGGGTTTAAATAAATAGATAATATCGAAAACAATAAATTCTTCTCGCTGACCTTCAAACGACCTCCAAAATATGATTCCATTCTATTAATGATTATCTAATATTCTATTTGTTTCGGAGTAGACCCGACTATCTAAAGGCGTCTTACTAGACCAACTTAAATCGGATAGTAATTTATTACGGTTATAGGAAGTTTTAGCCGACGGGTCGCTAATACCCCGTCGCCATTTCAGGGTTGACCAAGTAAGGTATTAATTTCGATTGTTTGTGCCAATTATTGGCTATTCCAGCCATTTTGTTTGGCTTCGAGTTGCAATTGTTTCCAGGAATTTAGAGGCACTTAGAATTTGGATATTGTTGGAATTTATGTTTGTTTATTATTGTAATTAGTTACTATTTTACCAGTTGAAATTTTACACGGTGTTGGTATACATACAGCCACAATTTATTCATAAATAAGTATAAAATAGAAATACTGAAGCTTCTAATGAGAGAAAAATGTCTTCTTTCAGCGGAAAGTCTTTTAATTCAACGGACCAGTTTAACAACGCTAGATTAGGTGTAGTGCTGCTGGTATCATTGTTAAGTGAAATTCCAATTTTGTCTTTCTATGCATAGCACAAGAATTCAGTCATATTAATAATAAATATTAATAATAAAATTTTAAATATTTCAAAAAAAATACATTTTATAGACATCTATATAAAAATATAGCTAAATCATTATTATTGTTGATGAGATAAGGAATGAGTTCGTAGACATCGAAATATCGTCTTTGGGTCAACGATATCAAAATTCTACAGTATAAGGTACCACTTAATCTCAGTGAAGTCTGTCGAATTGAAAAGTATAATTAGTTTTCTCCGTTATACGACGATATAAAATAAACTGCCGGATTATATAAAACAGGGAAATACCTGAAAACTGTCGCTAAACCTATTTGCTACGTCACAAACTCAAGTAGGCTAAAACGTGCCTTCCGTTCCCTTCAAAGAGAAATTTCAAGGGAACGTACTTTTGTATTCCAAACAATTAAAACTGGCAACACTTCACCCACCCCTGGATCTCTCAAAAAAGCATCAGACGAAAAATTATAGTCTTTAAAACCATTAGTACACATAGGGGAGACCCAGACTGGGGAAGTGGGGGGTGGAGGGGCAGTAATCCTGTAATTATCAGCTTAACTCCAGGCAGAGTCGCAGGTGGAGTGTGTTCTGGCGTTATTTTAAGGTTATTTCGACATACGATTGATTTATTTATTTTATTGTCGGTGGCTAGAGCTAGGGCTGTCGAATATCAGAATAAAAAACACTATTATTCAATAGATTCATTCATAAACTGCTGGATACAAGCAAAAGACAAACATCTTTAAGAAAAGTTTCGAACAGAGTAACACAATGAAATTAAATAAAAAACATAGTTTCAATAAGTAAGGCACAGAGGTTTTCTATTATCGATGTTTTGAAAATATATTCTTTTTTCAAATATTAATAAACAATAAGTTTTAGAATAGAGCGTAAATAATTAGTAAGTAATTAACTAGAAAATAAATAAATTAATACTATCGTGTCTAAGTTCAACATATTAAATCTTTCACATCCCTAATTCTAAGGGTTTATTTACAAAGCAACATAACTGATTTATTGTACAACCATAAAATGTTTAGGTTCTGGATGTAGACATGGTATGGGGTGATAAGAACTCCCCTAAAGGGTTTCTAGTGATCCTCCATATATTTAAGAATATATTGCATTTAGTATCGTAAAATTTGTCTTAATACACATGGATACTACGTGAGCCTACTCGCAGGCCAGTAAGACTCGAAAGGTTGCAATCACTGCAGTTCAGAAGTGCGCGTTTATCATGTGGATGCAGCTACCAATGTTGATGTCTCATAAGTGAAATCTGTGGTTACAGAGCGGAAGTTGGTAGCTATTTTAGTTGAGCTTTCACTTTGTTTTAAAATATCGGCAATACTGTTTAAAATATCGACATGTCTAAATTAATTGTTAAACTCGAATGCTAAACTTTTATATTATGAAAAATATTCAGACAAGGTTCTTCCGGATGGTTCAATCAGTTCTAATGATTATTGTTCTCGAGATGTATTCCTTACAAGACAAGCTAAAAAATTTTTAACAAATAATTAATTTTCACGAATAGAAAATGTCATACTGACATGATTTACATTAGGACTTCGAGTTTCTTTTGATAGATGGTGCTAGTGGTAAAACAAAATTAACATGGTCAACTAGTGGGTCAATATAAGTATTAGTAATTTTGAATTTCTTTCTATCCTTTTTTAAGTTTAGAACAACAATAGTCTAACGCTCACGTTTGTTATATCTATATAAAACTAAGTACCAATAAGAGCTCGTATTATGAATACTAGAAACGAATATGTAAGTGCTAAAAATAATTTATAAGTATCATTATACCTGCAATAAATTCATCCATGATTGTTGATCGAATATTCGTATTCAACATGCAAGATAGATATAATTTACTTTATTTCACTCCATAAATTACAAATAAAGACAATTTTACAGATGCTTCAAGACCAGTCTTATTGCTAATTAGTGATCTCTTCCAGAAAACTTAGGATGGACTGTTCGTCGGTGTACCATTTAATATTAAAATATTTGACAAATTAATATGTCATTACAATACAAAAAACAAGAAAAAAGGTTACAATTTTAATTATACCAGGTTTATTTAAAACTTTTAGTTTAGTAGAATGACTGAATCAGCAAACGAGAATACCAAGTAATTTGTATTTGTTTTAGAACAACACAATCAATAAAGACATTACCTTAAGTGGTACAGCGTAAATCTACAAAGGAGTAAAGCTATGGAGGTCTCTTCGAGCAAATAATTTAATGGAATTAAATCTTAAACCGCTTAAGAGTAACCTGCGGACCTTTGTGTCATCAGGATAAACTCAGAAATGCACTTTTTGCGACGTAAAGTGAAGAAACTGGGTTTTAGCGAGACAAAGATGAAGGTATCAATTTTTTACGACCATATTCTAATATCTTTGTTCTATTTACAAACTAAAGTTGAGTTTATAAGTCGACGAACAACATTTACAAGGTAGTTCTATTTTTAAGGGAAGGAACTCGTTTACGCTCCTTCCCGCCACTTGCTCGGCGTTCCGAATCAATGGGCAGCAGCATTGGGAACACCCGTAAATACACACCAGTAACTTCACTGCTCTTCGCGGAAGCCCTGGGTTCAAGCAATTCACCAGGCCACTCTTGTAGGTAGTCCCAATCTAGCAACATGTGTGTACTTTGGATAATACAATTAATCCTTTTTTATAATCTATTTATTAAAATCTTATTAATAAGATTATTTTTCTAAATAAATATGCTGTATGCAAGAAAGCTTATTTTTTATTTATTAACTTCATTGAACTCATAACGTAGCTTAATAATTATTTTTTTGCTTGAGGACCTCCTCATTGATGTCGAGATCGAAATGTCGACATTATCCCATCACTATTCAATTCTACAACATATGATTACATTCTATCTGTCAAAGAATTTAAAGAATTTTTAGAAATTCTATTTCATATACGATATATTGAAACTCTTAACCGTATAATAGTCGTAGAACTAGAAAAAAAAATGTTTTATTTTGATATGATATAACTTCCTTCCATTGATCATCAAAACCAATAAAATGTCCCACAGATGGGCATAAACTCCTTTTAGACAAAAATGCGAGGTTTGAATTAAGCGATTTGGTGGGTATACTCGTAAAAATAACAACAGGGGCCAATGATTTTACATATGCATAGTCACCACTATGCGATCACAAAATTACGATACATTAAATTAAACATCTACCTTTATGTTAATGCAGTATTGTAGATATACAAACTTTGTATATCCCAGCCATCTATCACAAAGCAAAAACTCATCTAAATCATCATGTCCGAAACTTTAGAAATTTCGAACATATTGTAGTAGGGTTGCCAAAAGTTATAATAAACTAGGATAAGTCCTTCCTGAATGTGTAACAAAAATGTTTTGAAAAGGAAATGGACCATTACTTTATGTTACTTAAAAGGGTTCACATTTTTAAGTAGTGGCATGGGTTTTATTAGCGCTTTAAGGACACCGAGAGAAAAAAATTTAGTTTTATATCTCTTTGCTCATAATTGATATTCACATTCTTCTACATGTATAAGACTTCAAGACGTTGAAAAATCGTAAACTAAAGGTTAGCAAATACAACGCTGGGAGCTAAAACTGCGTGTATCACCTGGAAGTCATTCAGTAAATTAATCATTAGCCATTTTATCGTCAAGGTAAAAGTACAGTATTGTAACCGTAATTTTTTGGCTGACGTGAAGTGTCAAGTGTGTTTCAAGCGAAGTGTCTATTTTAGTTCGTAGTTCGTACATTACTAAACAGATTTTTTTCTTTTTAATCCGGCTTGAATCTCAAGAGATTTGGTGTCCCTACATTGTACAGACCAAAAGCAAATGGGTAGCCAAAATAATCTGTAAGTTAGAACTTCGCAGACTGTGTGACGGCTGAGATTCATGTGCAGTGCAGAGATGATTTCAATCCAATTCAAACCGCAACACTAACTAAATTTTAGTTACAATTGGATTGTTTTTAGTATATTTGCTTCCTTCGAAAAGGAAACCTTTCAATGAATTTATGCGATGTAGGAAGCGCTACATGGCTTATGCAGACTACTAAATAAGATTATTTAAAATTGAAGTTAAAACATGTAGTTTATGTGTGTTGACTCGGTGAACTTTATAACAACCAATAATACGTCACTACCGCCATCTTTTATTTTTGCTTTTCTTTTGGAGTTTCTCTATTAATTTTATTTTTAAACTACCCATAATTTTTTTTCATATAAAGCCTTTTTGAGTTTTATGCACCTTTTTGAGATTATGTACTACCAACAGCACGTAAAGTGTATCAAGTTTACACTTACTAAATGTAAGACGTCTAATGTAATTTAATGTAAGTCATTCTCGCTGTGGTATCAGCTGTTAAGTGTTCAATCTGTATTTATAACAGAAAATACCGGTGGATAATTATCGCAATTCAACCTGGACCTGGAACCATAATTGAATGATATTATTCAATATATCTGCAGCAGTGAATCATTTTCCGTTCGGTTAAAACGGTTCCCGTGTACGGACCGGATAACGTATGGTCGATCGAAATTTAAAACTGGATTTGCCGGATAATATGAGAAGATATTAATCAACCGATTTCGAGTCTTAAATTCGCGAGCAGACGGTGTGTTGTCGAATGTAAGGTTTCTGTGTTTTCATGTTTGGATTGTTAGTGGAGCAACTTAAACTAAGTAATTTTATTATAATGTGATACATCTAGATTTAATCAAAATGTTTCGTATTTCATTATTATAATTATTTATCTACAAGAAGAAGAAGAATTGGGTAATGTTAAAATCTTAGATATACTTACCTACTAACTGTATTTTATTTAGTAGAATCATTATAACTGGAACATACCTGTAAAAGAAAATCATAATATATTAGTTTAGATAATTGAGATATAAATATATTAATATAATATAATTAATTAACAATAAAAGAAGTTTTTCAACTCTAAAGTGGAGGTGTCATTTCAATATGCCCGATGCAGCACTTGCTGTTTTCACAGTCATCAACTCATCGGGCTGAATGAATGAATGAATGGTAATGAAATGCTGAAAAAGCTCACGTAATTCACTAATCAATACGTAATTATGTATTCCATATATTGCACGATGTAAAGATCCTTTTTGGCATAAAACGACACCAATTTCACAACATCTATAACAGTAAAATAGCTTTTTGAAATTACTCGAATTTACTTTGTGTTTAAATTGAAAAAGTTTAACTGACTCTACAAAATGGAGTCAGTAAGTCAAATTTTATTATTTTTTGCGTAATTTTCTCTTATTTCATTCCACTTTTATTTATAGTATAGGATAATTGTATAAAAATGTAATGCCTTTGTTCTTACAAATGTTATTTGATTTATTAATATTTATACAGTAACTACATTTCCAACGAAATAATTCATTCCCTCTTACTATATTTTCCCAAAGAGAAGCTGTTTCATCACGGATTATTATATTAAGCATAGCCATATGTGTATAGAAGAGGCGAAAGGCACAGATAACAGAACGAATAACTTTTACCTAAAAGCAGAGACGTATGGTTCTCAAAAAAGGGAACCGAAATCAGATACTTATATCCCTTTGGGGGACTGCTCCGAGGTTAATGAAAGACCAATTATTGTAAAATCAATGAAGTTCGGTGTCTGTTACAGTTTATTGTTGAAATGAGTTTAAATCTCTTTGTATTTCAAAAGGAAAGTTCTTATCGTCTGTGTCAAGGCGTCAGTACAAGAGGTTAAATAAAAAATACAACGCACAAATTTTCCATTTCTAAAAGGTTTCACTACGCAAACATTGTTTAAAGCTTTACGTTAAATGGATCTTTGGAGGCGTGCGGAACAAAACATTAATTTTCATTCCAAGACAGGGTTAATTAAAAACCCGTTCCTCGAATCTTCATTCGTCGTAAGCGCACACACAATAAATTGTGGTAATCCATATTAATGGATCTATATGACATTAATTAAAATTGCTGCACGATTTTTTTGGCAACAGTACAATGTCTGAGTAGATCAAAATGATGCATGGCGTCTCCGCAGGTTTCATACATTATTAATTACAAAACGCGGGAAAGAGACGGGTGCTTTTCGTGTAGTGTGCGGGACGGAGACAGAGGAGGGTTTGACCAAAGCTAGAAGTTTGCAAAAGTTCGGACAAAGGGTTCAGAGCAAGATGTTTCAAATTTGTGACATTTGTTAACATTAGATTTTGGGGGGAATCTTATAATTTTACGGTTCGTTTCTGCTTCAGGGATTGTTTATTCCGTACCGCGGCATTCGATATGTTTGTGCGGTAAGAATTGTATATTAAATCGCACATACATTTATTTTTTAACAAAAGCCAATGTCCTGTTCTGGAAACATTTGGGTATATCAACTTATTTACTTGTTAACTTTTATTGCTTGCATCGTAAAGTGGTTGCACATATGTAAATTATTTTTATTAATGTGACGTATTTTGATAAATACTTTGAAATTCATAAGTTATAAATAATTGTACCTTTTTCTTCCACTTTTTTAATTAGTATAATATGGTTGAACTTATTTATTTATTATTTATATTAAAATTCACAGTAATCCTATACTTATATAAATAAAAACTTATGAATTATGTAACTTCGTCTTCACTAACTTTAGATAATTATTTTCATTCCTACATAGGAAAAATATATGACGATTTTGGTAATAACATCACCTCGATGGCCGAATACAGGTTGGTGGGTAAAGCGAATGTTATAACTACCAAGGACCCACCGCTTTCAAAACATGGAGGAACTCATATTAACAATTTTGATTGACTCATCCAAGGGCCGACTATGGCGAAAGTTGGACATACGAATCAAAGAGCGACTCGAGCATCTTACTTAAAATCATTTGACACAGACAGAAAACAATAGAATTGAACAATGGAACGTTTTCAAATAAAAAATATAACCTCATTTTATTTCCTGCTCAATTAATACGTTTCAGTTTCATTTACTTTCAAAATGTAGTCGTAACCACAAATCCTGAGAAGGGTTTGTAACGTCAGGCTTATATTGAATTAAAACGTGTGATTTAGTGAAATCGGTCTTCTTTAGCGTTACCAGTACAAATTTTACTATTAAAAACATCTCTACATTCCACTTCAATAAATATTGTTATAATTAAGTATTTATAAAATAATTTCATATTATTTAATTCTTTCATAGTTGACACACTTAAGTTCTAACTAGCAAGTCAGTAAACAATTTACAAGTCTGTAAAGAACTCGTCATGTATTCACACAGGATATAATCCGTTTTGTATAAATATAATACATGTAAATTATTTTCTTCGTTAATAAATGAAAAATACGCCTACTCGTGGTGCCTGCTTTTTATAATTTTGATATCATGTAAATCTATTTACGGTCTCACTTCTGAATGTAAAATTCTACAAAATAAGTTATCATTATTCTACAAAATAAGTTTACAATCTTATTATATGAAAGCTGAAGACGAATAAGCCACTACCTCAATTCGCAGCTTAATAATAGCATTTGGCGTGTCAAAGTTTGCAATCTCTGTAGTTATGGTACAAGGGAATAGAGTTACCGATTTTGATTCAAGTCCTTGGAACTTAGACCAAGTAAGTGGCTGTCTCAAATAAAATCGCTTGCGAGTTTTTACAGAATTTCAGAAATTTCAATAGCAATTAGATAGTTCCGAGTCAAGAAAAGCTTCATATCAAATCGTAGAAAGTGTAATGTATGCTTTAAGTTGGTAAAGTTTATTTTAAATTTGCTACAAGAAACTCTTAACCCAAACCAATTTTATTTTGATGGCAACAATGTATTTCAGATGGTTGCTCTTGAACGTCTGTAGTAATTTAGGTAGGTATAGTAAGTAAGAGTCATTTATGTCTTCCACTAGACATGATGGAACACGAATAAGTATTGTAAATCACTGATATTATATTTAGATTCTAACCATGGATACGTATTATTGCCTGTATATATATTCATAAGCTGTTGGTCTTCCAAATAAAATAATAACGTATTAATCAATATGCTTATAAATTTTTACAGTTTACCTTAATTGTAAAAAAAAATATTTTCTATAG
The DNA here is from genome assembly GCA_943193645.1 of Acentria ephemerella. NCBI lineage: Eukaryota > Metazoa > Arthropoda > Insecta > Lepidoptera > Crambidae > Acentria > Acentria ephemerella. The sequence goes on along the minus strand of OW971899.1, from coordinate 4,607,559 downwards.
AATATCTGTAAACTTTTCAAAGATATTCTCTTAATTAAAGTTATAGACTAAAAAGATTTTTAAAAACAATTTTAAGTGTTGAAATTGTAATCTCTATCAGCCATTCGCTTGCTTCATAAGACATTAACTAGAACAAGACAGTTTGACGCACCCCGCACATCACAAATTGAGTCGCAAGGGATTTCAACTTGCTGTCCTTTATTCGCGCGGGCCGTTACACGTGAACGAGAAAATCATTACGAAAGGTGCTCTTGAGTTATTAACTGTATTGATTTGTCAGTTCAATGTGCTGATTTATTGAATAATGACGGGTGCGGAAATATGGATTTCAATATGAAATAGCCTGATTCAGAAGCGTTTAACTTTGAAGAAAATAGAACTATTCAATTTTAGTGAATTTTTGTGTCCGCAACGGTTTTTGGCATCACTTTATTTTTCTAGTTTGAACTGTTAATTATTTGTGGATTTCCAAAGAATATAAAATTACTACATGTCATTTATTTTAGGTCGATATTAAAAGAAAAATGTATAATTATGAAAAACAATGTTGTCCCAAGCGATGAAGCCCAAAATAATGCAAGTTTCTAGCTTCATTACGAGAGATGTTACCTAAAAGGGTGAGCGTTAGTATGTCACTTACAACAGCCCCACGTCGTTCCTAACAAGGAGACATTTGCATATAATTTACATTATTTCTTGCCTAAAATTAAAACGTTAACTCCCATGTTATAACCCTTAGAACAAAAGTAAAGCACTCAAGTGTAACGGCTGTATTGCAAAACAGGTCTTATTGCGTCTAGGTAAGGTCGGTTGAGTTTAAAAGTACGCATTTGAGCTTGGCGCTGTTCATTTGATAAACCTGACTTTGTTTCCACGTTTTGGAAAACCCCAGTCCCAGTTGCAAATAAATAAATGAAACTAAAAATTAAAAAAGCCGACGGTAATAGAGCACAAGATCGACATAAAACAATCATTTTTCACACCTTAATATTTTCCAGTATGGTTTTATTTGCTTTGTGGTATTGATTGGTTGATTAAACAAAGAGTATTAAATCTACCTTATATATATATAGTCCCTGATGATAAGTAGTAGAGGAGTCCATATGTGAAGATAGCTAGTAAAGCATGCGCCATACTGCCCTAGCCGCCCTCACCTTGCCAGCCCAAAAAGTGATTTTTCACTCTTTTAAAGGAACCCATGAACAAGGAATCTTATTAGATTATTATAATTCGTTACTAAGTATCTACTTTTTATTTAAAAAATACTTTTGTGACCGTTTAACACAGATTAAATCCCCAAAATTGAAGTGGTAATTAAACTCAATTTTTTATTTCACCACGAACCTAACGTTAAACGATATTAGTATAAGTTCAGTTTTAAGAAGAAATAAAGTCTACAATTCAAAATCGAATTCAAAACTCTCCTTTAGTTCTGAGTTACTATTTAAACATATTAATAACTTTTTTAAATATTTGCATCAGTTTAAAATGTAGGTAAGTATAATTCGTGCACGCTGTAAGTTCATGTCTTGAATACCCGAATCACTCCAGCTTCGCGAGCTTTAGGCGGTTCGTATATTTTGATGTTTTAAGCTTTCAACAAAATTGAAGCGTTCGATTTGCTATCGGCTTAAATCCAATAGAGGAAGTATTGTTGTAGGTAGATTCGCTAAAAGGAAAAGTTGTCTATCTGTTCGGGGTAAACGCCAAAACTGCTTATCAGATTAACGAAGACCTTTGTCGTTTTAATTATTACAATAATATTATGAACAGAGTTTTAACTGTATAGCACTTTTTACTTCAATTTAACTTATACGCCAAGCTAAACCCATATTGATGAGGTAGATGCCTAATTAGATAAAGTGATATAACTTATAATCCGTTTTTTTAAATGCTGGCGCTGTCACCTAGTGCTAATCTCAGTACAACTGAGAAAAATGAATATTTTTTTAAATTTGAATTTCCAACTTTTTATAGAAGCTGTACTTGTTGTATCACTTATTTAAACAAGATGGCGTATTCAGCGCACAATATTTATTTAGACATCTTTATTTTTTCAATTTTTATTAGTTTTAAATTGTAACATTTTCTAGTTATAAATTGTGTATATACTTTTATAAATGTTTCACTGTTCCCTTTGGTATTCAAGTGTCACAAAACAATTAACGTTGACAATCCGCTAAATACCTCGCTCGCTTAAAAAAGGGGGTTACTCCACACAAAGTGATAATGTGAAATGAATAAAATTAAACTTTACACCTTTTAGTATGCAAAAATAACCCTGTACACGCTCGAGTCATTTCACAGGCGACCTGTTCTAACCCCATGGGTTCGATACCCGTGCAAAATAGAGCGGGAAATTATTATCCCTGTCCCAGACAATTGGGTTACACGATGCGTGGTATGGGGTTATCTTATGGTTTCGTGTTTAATTTTACTGCAATGATAGGTTGAAATACAGAAAATAAATAACAATAGAAATTCAAAGGCAATATTTCCGTGCAGCTTGTAAAAGAGCAAAATACGCTCATGTCAATCGTTTCTTACCTGTTGTATCGAAATGATAACTTTTGTTTTTTTTTTAAACTGAATGTGTGATTTTGTAGGTACTTACTTAGCTACTATAACTATAAGATTGTATTTTTTTATATTGGCTGATGACTCGCCGACAGAAATAAAATATATATGTAAAATACCTACTGTGTACTGTATACAAGTAATCCTGGATGACGTCTTGGCTAGGTCGGATCCAGGTTAGGTTTCAGTTAGAACTATATGTTAGTATGAGACATGTATGTTGTGTGTTTATTTAGTACATTTTTAAACATATCACTAACAATATTTTTCCGTTATAGGCTAATGATTAAGTTAGATGACGGAAAAATATTGTCAAGCTAAATTATTACCTTGACAATTTAGGCTAAACAAAAGATGTGAGTGTAATAAATATCATTTTCATTATTAATTTATTTCAACTTTTTAAATAAGATAATTAGGATATATAAAATGGTCAAGTATTTATATATATCAAAATTGTTTCTGCTCACTTTTAATTACCGTGCGGGAGTGGTGTGTGTGTGTGAAAGTCATGCATCAAATGATCATAAAAACTTTCTAGATATCTATTTCTAGGAATAACTAGTTGATATATTTGCCTGTCTTTAAAAATATCTTAAAAGTATATTTAAATATTAAAAAACCCTTTATTTAATACTTACAAAATAATATTACTACACATTTTTACTTACTTTTAACTCTTACCACCATCTATTTCATCTTTAAAATGTCTCCTTTCACTCCCATTTGTAACGTCACCGCTGTTATTTATGTAAGGCGTAAGTTTTAAAGGGCCACACATCATCACGGGGCTCGCATGACTTATGATGGAGTGCGAGAGTTATAACAACCCTGATTTACTACACTTAACATAATAGTTTAGAATGTACATCAAGAACTCTGGGCAAAATACTTGAGGCCCAGAATGTAAATTCGTGTCTTAATAAAAAAATAAACGGCCTCCATAAAGGTTGCATTTTAAAAATATTTTCAGAGTTATTTCGTTGCAAAACTTTTTGGAACAAAATATGACTTGTTCTTTTTTTTGAAATTATTTGATCAATTTCAAATTTAGTGACTTATTGGCGGTATTTAATAACGACTTATAAGGTACACGCGTCGTGAAATTGTTTTGCAAAACCGTAATTGTACATAATGCAAAGATAAATAAACTGTCTTAAGATTATATTATATGCTTTCCACTCCAGGAGATAAAAGGATATCGTACCTGTCTACAGCCGCATTCGGATTAGGGGAAAGCAATTTTGGGAGACTTATGTCTGCGTTGGCAAACAATACGGAGAGTTATTGATCTAAATTTCTTGTTTTAAATTAATTTTATGTTGGATATCCACCTCATCTAAGTAACATCATGAAGACTGTTATCATAACATTTAGTTGTCAACATTAAATCAATATATCATCTTTACCACCCCACAATTTAATAAATAATTTACTTCAGAACTAACTGTACAGGCTTGATCATTTTGCTTTGCCATGATAAGTGATTATCTAAATAAATTTGAAAACCAGCAATATTCATGATAATTTTGTCCAAGCAGTAAAGGGACTTCTAGCATAATAGTGTAACATATTGCTTCTGTGCCATATTTCCGCAAGATGCCAGAGACAGACTATAAGCATAAGCTGCATGGTCTAAGTTCCGGGATGACTGATGTCGGCACAGACTGCGGTCACCACACTGATTTAGTATAGTTAACCCGCTTGACTGTTTTGAGTGACACATAGTTCTGTGGGACAGGATCATAAGTTCAGTGAGTAAGATAAAGAAGGTAGGGCGAAGTGGTATTTAATTTACACTAAATTTATTGTAATAATTAAGACCTAGCCTGACCAGGGACCTTATTCTGTAACTTCATATCTATCTCGATAGCGTTAGTCTTCAAAATCATTATCTCCGTACTAAAGTGAAACGTCACAATGAAAATATGTCATATGTCAAAATGAAAGCGACACCGATAGATTCAGATTTAGACAATAAGGGGAAGACCTACCGTCTTAATTAGTGTTGCGGGTCTGCTGTAAGAGATTTGGTTAAAATCAGGAGATCCTCAGCGCTTACGTTCCATTCTACTAATGTATTGAGCTGCGATATACTCCTGGTAGCCTCGAGTTAAAACTTGTGTCTGAATTGTACAGTTTGACAAGTTGATAGAATATTTTAACATTTATTCGTTATATACGCAAAAGTAAATAAAAGAAATTATTTAGAAAAACAAAAAAAGAGACATTTCTTTCGAAACTACTGGCTTCTGTAAAGCTTCTAAATCGTATTTGCAAGCAAGATCGACTAACTACTTGGTGAAGTTTAAGACGTAACTGAAATATGAGAAATAAAACGTGAGACTAAAACATCTGATTTAATAAGCATTTTTATTTGCGTGGCAATATACTCCCGAGACTATAGAAAACATTTTACACACATTTTACAATAAAAAAAATGATTATTAAAATGTAACGAAATTTAATTCATGACTAACGACTTCAACAATAAATTTAAATCCTACGAGTATTATGTTAAGAAAGTTTATTAATTACTTTAGACTCGGCTTACGAAAACCTATAAAATCTGTCTAACACAGGAGGCCTTAGGTTTCTTGTACTTTGGTAAGAGTCATCAGCATAATCATGTTTCATAACTTTTTTAATATTTTATAACCTCAAGATCAGAAGCTGAAGTATTCTGTATTAATAACGAAGTGCCTATATTTGCTTATTCCTTCTTTAAAATCGACTCAGACAACTTTCAAAGCTTTTACGTTAATTTCTCTTATAAATAAGTTATTTTCGACCTTAAACACTTGTATTGTACTTATTCTGTTTCCATTATCATAAATTAAGCATTGGAATGGAAGGAAGAAGAGAAGAGAAGATTGGGATGATTTTAGTAACGTCAAAATACATGCCAGTTAAAAGGAGATTCCTGTAGGAACAATACACTGAGCGTTTGCTCAGAGAATTTCGTAAAGGAAGATTTCATCGAGGTTTCAGTCAAAATACGATAGCATGTATAATAAATATAAAGTTGGTTCCTCGATGTACAGTTTCTAAAGAACAATATGTATGCCTAAAGGTTCTAACAGTAATCATTTTTTATTTATTTATTTTATCCTTAATAAATTTCTTAACTAATATGACTATTTTCTGTATGTTAATTACAAAAATGTTGACCAGTTTAACGAACAGTGTGTCGCAAATTTAGTACAGTTTAACGACCTGCGCTGTTATAGATTGTAAGGTATTGGAAATGGCATTGCATCGTCTGATCCATTGTGTGTAAGCTGAGACCTAATGGATAATGTGACACTGGTAACATGACACATTACATACCTTCTTCCTATTATTATTTAAGAGCTATTTCGGTGGAGCAATAACCAATCTTACATTTTGTAAGCACAATTGTTGGTTTCCGAAATTACCTGATGCCATTTTTACTTCAATCTCGTTTTATATTTGTTTGCTGTCTTCAATGGTGGTAGATTATAAATTATTATATTGATAGAATTCGATATTGATAACACTATTAATTATGTCTTCGTCTAAACATTGCTGTTTAACAAAAAACATGTATTTATTTGTTTTTATTACAAAAAATTATTATAAATAAATGTATTTTCGGCTATCTACCGCAGTCACAAGACAAAAGTCTTCAATACATGTGTGTTGTCAGTGATGACTTCAATTCCATACTGAAACGTGGCCGCTTGCAATGGGCCTCATAAGAACGAATGGCAATGGAGAAGATTAGGCTCGGAGTCTCTTCGAAACGATGAGATACACTAGAGAACTAGGCTCACCGACGTAGCTCAAAGAATTGAGAGCCTGAAGTGGCAGTGGGCAGGGCATTTTGCCTGGCAGCCGTAGGGGCGGAAAGGTCCTCGAGTGTCCGTCACGTACTGGGTGACGTAGCGTTGGTAGCCCTTCCTCAAGGTGGATTAACGATCTGATAAAGGTCGCGGGAAGATTCTTGGGAGACGCCTAAGTCCAGAATTGGACGTCTCTGGGCTGATATGATGGTAATGTCAATGACTACTAAAATTCTGAAAGACATAGCAACTAAATGATCAAACGAAAGGACACTACTGCGTTAATCCATATCAAAACGAGCAAAGGTCTATACTCCTATTTCTCTATTTGAATAATAATTTGCACAAATCATCGCCCACAGACACACAATGAAACAATAGCGCTTAGAATTTAATTTATGGTCACAAATCCCTAATACTGTTAACGGTTAGACAGACAATACTAATAGTTCTACGTTTATACATTGGTGAATAAAATAAACAGTATTATGAGAACGGGCCACTAAAATTATAATAATCTCTTTATAAAAATTAACATAGATCATTTGTGTTCCAAGGTTTTTATACTGGTTTACCTACCTATTAAAATAGGTCTATAAATTACAAAATATATAATAGCAATATTGATGATAATTAAGTAATAATATTTGTAATGACGTTAAATCTAACGCACGCGTGTGCGTGTGTAAATCTAACACACGCACATACACACGCGGAACCAAAATTATAAGTTGGTAAAAAAAGTAGATCAGATTTGTATTTTTATATAACTTTATGTTAACTACTACGGACTGAAAAGGCGTTGACTATCTGATACAGGTATCATTTTGATATAGGTGTGTCCTAAACCAAAAACCAAAATGTTGTAACAAAGAGGTATTGTAAATGATAAAATATGTTGATATTCACTTTGTTACTAATTTAATACTAAAGAGGAATAAGACGGAAAAAATTTAGGGATAATATTTTCCCATTTAATGAAATAGATGATGAAAAAAAATTTTCATTTAACACTTTATATGGTTCATAAGGTGAACAGCTAGATAAAAGACATATATAAATTTAAAGAGTTGTGGCCAAGAAAACCGAATGGATTGGAATCAATTTAGGGCCATGGTGAAATTATCACCATAGAACCCATAATTTTAGCCCACCGTGAAGATCACTAAGGTGTTAAAGACACTAATGAACGAATTAATTATGAAACAATGGGACCTCCATTAATTACCTGCTTTATCAGATCCCATTCGCTTTCAAGGACGAAGCTATTTGAAGAAGCAAAAGTTCTCACAATGCTTCTGGCTGTCGGAGGCAAGGAAGAATTTATGGGAGTACGGTTAAGGAACAAAAGCCCTAGGGTGGGCGGAACGCCCCTTATAAGGGATGAGGGAAAAGATGGACGTGGCAAAACGATAAAGTCTAATGAACGGCGAGATTAAGACGTCGGAGATTAAGAACATGCAACAAAAGGAAACGTTTCTTTCAGTGGGATAGCTAATATTCCTCATGGAAATTCTTTAAAAACAGTTAAAAGTTTAATTGATCTTTTTATAAAAACTAAGGAGTATGTGTTAGTAATATATTACGTTTTAGTTATCAGTTAAAAAAATATCGAAAATAATTCAAAGTTTAACCATATTCTAGAATAGACTAGAACTTAAAATAAAGGTCCAGATCTGTATTTAGCTCAGTTAGGGATTTAACGTCTGACAAATCGCTGACACTAACTTATCCAAAAGAAGTCCCATTCTTGCTCCTTGTTTTCGACGTTTCATTGAATGCCTTTAATTTCCTGAAACATTCACACTGGCCCTGAAGAAGACAAAGATTTGTTTGACACAGTTCGGGGCAAAGGCGATGCTAATGCACTAAAACATTCATTCATTGGTATAAATGGAATGAATGGTTTCAGATGCTTAGAACAAATGTCTCTTGATGACGGTAAAATTGAAATATTTATTTCGAAGAATCATAAAACACTCTTTTTTCTTCAAACAGTATAGAATATAAAAAATTTATAGTGGCCTTACAAGTTACTGTTCCTAGTGTCAACTACGTTGTAACGCAAATATTATTCTAATTAGTACTCGGTAGTGATTCAACGCTTGGTATATTGGGTACTTTAACTTTAAGACATTACTGTGTAAGTGCGTGTAGCATTGAAGTTTCTGTATCACTTTCTTATACAAGGTCATCGTTTTTTATCATATAATGAGACAGTTTCCATTATTTAACCTCTGATGCAATCTCTTTTCAGTGAACATAAACGCACTACCTTCTAGCTCACTAACTTTGCAACCAACATTTATAAATCTTATAATTAAATTTCTTAGAGGACCTAAGCCACTCTTATTTTCCCCAGCATTGTTGAGATTCAATTTAAAGCCGGTTCTTTTAATTCTTTACTCCTTAGTAAATATGTAGCATTTGTGTATGTGTACGCCGAGTAAGTATTGAAATTTATTTCTAGTACTAAGTTTCTTTGTTGACGAAATTTTTTAATAATACTTTTGCTAACATAGTTGAACTTCTATGAAAGAAATCAGTAATTTGATAACTGCTGATGAGGTTATTTATAACAACTAACGTTATTGTTTCCTGATTCTATGAAGTAATAAGAAGTCTAATAGTAGCAAACTAAACAATATACGTGTGTTAACAGAGTATTATTTGTTTAATCGCAGTGAACGATCACATTTCATGTTTGCTAAAGTTTATGACTTACAGTTATATTAATATAGATACAAATGTTACTTGGAACTAGTAACTGTATTTAGCGAAAACAATGTCGTACTCTTTTATCATGTTTCTCTTTACGTTGTTTGAGTTTTTACTAACATCAAATTATATCACAATCAAACTCAAACCACGGCAAATAAAAATGAACCACTCATCAGAAATCAAACTGTTTCCCGATCCATTTATATTCAAGGCAATAATTTTAATTAATGGAATATCAGTTGCACAATCTACCCCAGGCTATCTCAAAGCAATCAATCAATTATTTTTTCATGACGATGCGCTCATTAGAGGGCTGAGTAACGAATTGCATCCGTCTGTAATTAATCCAAAATCTGCGCAACCAAGAAATCCACCGGTTAACGACCTCATTTAGTGATCCTCGGGCAAGGGGCGGCTGATTGATCGTCAGAATTTTCTTCCCAATATTTGTCAAAACATTTTCAACGTCGACTACTCTTAGTGTTTTCGTTTCATTAATTAATGTAAGGGTTTTTGTTTTTCATCGGGTGGAGTGGTTTTATGTAAAAAGATCCCTTAAAAGGTACAGTTTCCTAACAACTGATAATAATGGAAATTGTTTTATTTTAATATAAGGTAGTAATAATATCTAACAGTTAAGCGAAGACCTCCATGTACAGTGGGCCTCAGAATTGGCTTAGCACTTTAATAGCATGTTACACATACTATTAAGTATATAGTTACCACCCTAAAATAAGCACACTTATGTAGTGAAATGGTACTGAACTGTTAAGCTATTTCTGTGAGCAATTGCATGTATTAAATTAGTATTCACTCTTTTAATTTGAATTAACTCACACTTTAATTATACTAACCATAATACAGTGACACAATCTTTCTTTCAACAGATAATCTATCAATCAAAATGTGACGGTCATCTAGGCAAGTGGACGGTACCACTGTCTACTTAGAGGTTTTATACATTTGCGAATTTATATATTTGCCATAACACAAACGCTTAATACTACTTAATTTGGACTATATAATAGGCATGAGTGTGTTAAAAAACATTCGTTATACAAAAGATTTTAAATATTGTATTCAATTGATAGGTATTTTCATAAAATTATGTTATAATACCTATTAAAAATTACTTATAAAATGTTCATCATATGATTATCGCATAATATGTATTTATAAAATAAATAACCTATAAACAATAATTATTACTAAACATTATATACATTTTTAATAAAAATTTGGATTAAAAATGTCAAAATTTGATAGCAATTTATAAGTTTGCAAGTATCTACGGTATTCATTGCATATATTTTAATCATAGGTTTAATTTAAAAAAATGTATAAATAAACTTATATAGTGATCAAAAATACAATAGAAAACAATACAATAGTCAAACTAGAAATTTCAGAGAAAACAAACACAGTCAATATCAAATTGCTCTAGAGGTCTACCAAATATAAACCAGCGTCTCGGGCTACTGAAATAACTTATCTGCGATTTCAAGTGTTAGAGCTAAACGCTATCTCCACCGGAATCATCTGAGCCCAGACACAGAGTGATATATGGGCCCAAGCGATGTTCAGGTGTGCAAGATTTACTGTTTTTAACTGCACAGCAATTATTTTGCAGCTATTAGGATTAAGTAATTGCAGGAGGTGGATATCATATCGTTAATAACCTTTTTTCTGAGGATTTTCATGAGAAAACTTCATATTAGTTCAAAACTTCTACATTTAGACATGTATTTCCCCTCCTTCATACATCATGGGTTCCTTCAAAAGAGGCGTGAAAGGGCGTGTGCTAGGAATGTCTGTGTGTACATATGGACTTCTTCTGTTTACCATCAGGGGATGTGGAGTCATTTGCTTTTTATAAAAAAAACTATTTCAGTAAAGACGATACAACCAGGCATTGGTTTGATATTAAGGAATTGTTACCTTTATTATAATTGAAATTACAAAATTTGTTTAATTTAAAAATTATTTAAAAATAAATAATTTTTAAATTAAACATCTTCATTAATGACACATTTTAAGTATTTTTTTTTGTTTCTATTATAAAAAGAAAAAAAACATGTAAGAATCCTAATTGATGAATTTAGGGTTCGTTTGTGAAGAGACACAAGTAAAAATAATAAAAAGCTTTAAAATGCAAATATTTATATAAGACAGAATAAACCTCAACTCACAGCTATCAAGTAAGGACAAGGGATCTTAATTATCAATTTCAAAAGCGATTACTACCCTTTATACTAAACACCCGAAGCATTTTATTTATAGAACATCGATCCGCACTTTCATGTACCAGGCTTATTATAGCTTATATGTATTTACAAGTTTTACACGAAGATTAGTTCTGCTTCAAACACAAGGGTTGACAAGAAAAATTATCTACTCATTGTATCTAGGGTTAAAAGTTTAAATAGACAAGGCCTGGATAAGCAATTATGACGAGTGATCATTGACCTGGATACCTATGCTCCATTTACTTGAAATATGTTCTACGATTCTGTAGAATTAGTGTAGTACAAAATACAGGTTGTTCTTTTAAATCATGTCACTGAATTTCATGGTGGATATAAAGATGCATATGAGTAGTTTAGTTTAAAGAAAATATATCATAAGATCCATTTTTCCATGTATGCTGGAGCTTTACTCCCTTTTGTTGTTGATGAATACTGTCCATTTGCATTAAATATATCAGACACAATTGATAATTTATTCCATGCAATCGCAGTCTGGTAAGGGACGAAAGGTTAAGTGTTACAAGAGTTGTTGAACGCACAAATTCTTGAATAGAGTTGCAGACCTAATTATTATAAAAAATTATTTACGCTAGTTTAATTAGAAAAAAAAACTCGGAAGAATTGTAGAATTGTTTATTGAAACTGATATAAATAAGGCGAATGGAAGCAGGATCCCAAGAAATTCTTTTAGTTAACTTCGGAGATTCCACAAACGAGGTCTCTATTAAATGTAGCTAAAAGGAGCCCGTATGGGTCCTTTTTAGATGTATCTACTTTAGAAGGCTCGAAAGTCACTTTTATTAAACTACTTGTTTGAATTGAGCGTATTATTCTGGAATTCGGAGTTATTTTGCTCAAATATTAAGGTAAAAGCAGAGATAGATTCGAATTCGTCGGTAATCTAAAGGAACTTCTCTTGAATATGGAAATGAACGTTTGAGAATTTGTTTAGTGCGTGAATGATACGAATCGGCACGCGTAATTATTGTACGCTCATGGTAAGCTTGAATTACATAATTTAATTGATACAACTCAAAGTAACGAGTAGGCTTCAAAACCGTCCCGATTTGAATTCACGTCGATAATCAAAGATAGCTCGCGACCAATCTGTTGGGAGCCGCTTATTCCCCTCCAATCCGTGCATTGTGAGCGAGGCCGGGCAAGATGAATGTGTAGTCAGGGATCTTGTCTGTTTGGACAGTCATATTTCCGTATAGTCGTCTGTTAGGGAGATGGAATAGGGACCTGGTAAATGTTATCAGAGACAAGCTTTTATTTTTAAAACTATCATGGCGGAAAAGACCACACGGTATTCACCAAAAATGTGTTCGTCTTAAATTATTCCTTCAAATTTTTGGCTACTAATTCTAATATTATAAAAATTTAAAACGTACCACTAAATTTTTGAAAAAAAACGGTTTTAAACAACACTAAAAACCGCCATCAAAACACTAATAACTTTTTAAATTGAATTATTTTTGCCATTTTATTGTTATGAAGTCTTCTTTTTTTTAAAAAAACATTTTAGCAAGCTTAAAAGCCTTGGAAAATGAAATAAAGATCAATTAAACATGTATATTATAAGGCGTTTGTAGATAAATCGGCATTTTTCGAATTAACGTAAGTATCCAATTTATAATGACACAAATCAATCATTTTAGGCATGTAGTCATTAATATTAAAATTCTGGATTTTCAGAGAGGCTTTTTGTAATCGCGTGCGCTTTTAACTTGGACCAGGCTTATATTGAAGTAGATGTTACACAGTGGCACAAGGTGAAAACGTAGACTGGTGATTGTGGAGTAGGTGGTGACTAGGAGTTCTAATTAGTCAAGCTATCTTCACTAGACGGGGCCGTACAAAATAGAGGTTATTGCTTGCTTTCAGACCTGGTGAATTATCGAAAGATAACTTTAATGTATCATATTTTATTAGAATGTTTTATGCATATTTATTTAATATATTTATTATATGTTTACATACGACTTTACCCTTATTTTCAAGCTCTTTGCGGGTCTATTGGAAGAGATTTCTTTAGAAATAAGTTATACCCTTGTACTTTCTTTCTGTGTCAAATATATTTAATTTAATTGTGTGTATGTCCATAACTTGTTAAATAAATAAATGATATGTGTCAACAAGGTGAATTCTTTTTTGTTCGTATTGCAATGCCTCATCGAGTTTTTGGTCGAAAATCGGTAAAAGGGGGTAATTTAAGATTTTATGATTGTTTAATAAGCTAGAAGTCCCTGTATTACCCTAATGGATCCTGTTCAATAGCACACGAATCATGGATTAAGTAGATGTGTATGTGAGTGTGAGAAACACAAAATGTATGATTATATACATAAATTATTGTCTATAAAAACAAATAAATACAACATATCGTGAACTTTCAGCACTTGGTTTGTTATTTTAGGATAATAGCTAGTAACCTTTATCAAATGTCGGCCTCATATATGGTGTTGAAATGCCGCCATAAAATTTACTTGTCAAAAGGCGTTATGATTTTTAGGTTCATTGTTATAAGGTTCATTATATGAATAAAATGTTTAGATACAATCCCAACAGTATCAGGACTTTTCGAAACCCCAATCTTACCCTATTTCGTAATTTCTTACTGTCAACCCTTTATGTCAAAAAGCGATGTGCAAATCCATAAATAAGAAAGAAAATTGGGTCACTGTGGTCCAGGAAATAACCGTTTTACAGAGAATATGTTCTTTTTTAAAACAAGAAGAATGTTTTTAAAAATAGAACATTTCAAGGAAAGTGCTAGCCATCTTTCCATATGATCTTGCAGGCAAATCAACCACTTAGTCACGAAGTAGTTTCAAAAAAACAGTTCTGGATCTGTGCCTGTAAAACACATTCAAAATCGAAATTTTGGTTCAGTAAGAATCAGATCCATTAACTTAATCTAACAACTGGGAGGGTGTAAACATATTGTTTAATCTTTTTGATATTACTTATACTCAAGAAACATGTCGAGATACTCATAATGTTTCAAACCAAGTACATAAACCGTTTACAAATCTACAATACAGTCAAAATAAGAATAAATAAGCACCGCTGAAGAACTTCACTCCACAAAGAAAGGACAAATAATATTCAATAAATACTTATCGCATGTTTTGAATAAAAAAAATGTTTTAATAAAAATTACTTTTCATTCTGTTTCTACATTTGACAAAAGATGCGCAAAAAAACTTAACACTTTCCTGTAAATTATACGAAAGTATATAAAATAATCTGTTACCATTCTTATATTAAACCGAAATAGAATTAAAAGTAGTATAATAAAAAAATGGTATAGTATTTATTAATCATGGTATTAAACGCTAGGAAAAATATCTCAGCGTATTTCACATGATAAACTTTGTCTGTATATTTTTTTCTCCCGCTATCAAACTATAATAATTGGAAAAGTTTGCTCATTATATTTTCGGTGGGCTTTTTTCTCATCTCTCTACCTACGTGTATTACTTTTCGTTAGTATTCTAGTAAACTTTTTGCGTGTAAAGTAATATTTAAATAATGGCAGTTTGTAATGCGTATTTAAAATTTTCATTTGTTTTTCATAAAAAGTACATTACTTAACTTGTTTGAGTTCTCTCTATAAAAGTACGGGCAAAGGGATCTTGACCCATAAAACTTTATCGTTTAGCTATTTCATTTAGTTTAACATCGGGGATACCAGTATATATCAGTGTAAGAGAACCTTTGTTTCATAATGGTTGATAAAAAACAGTAGGCTCTATTCTTTTGAAGATTTACGAGAAGTTAAATGAATATATGACAATTATGATTAATGATAATAATAAACAAGAATTTATGCTAGAAGTGACACCAAACTGCTGCTGGATTTAATACCTAGAAAGATACAAAGATCCTTTTCGTCATGAAATTATTCTGTTTTCATATCAGAATACACTTTGACACAATATTTATATTTTATTTGTAAAAAGCAAAGGAAAATTACCACACTTACGGCCTAGCAGTTTGATGTAAGTAACAACTCCACTATTTTTAATGGTTGGGTGTAAACACAGTTTTCTACATTCTTATTGATAGTATGATAAAAGAAAGCAATTCAACTTTAATAAAGTGGATGCATTTGGCAATGTAATTACTACGCCACGTAGATCATATTATTTGTAATTATAACACTGTGGTTGTCGACGTTGGATACACATTTATCAAATAAGTTCATCATCAACAGCCTCGATAACGTCCCACTGCTGGGCCTTCCTGCATGGGTGAAATACATGAGAAGTCAAGGTTCTAACACCACCATGCAGATTGGTGGATGAAAGCATTGCCTTAACAACCTGGCCCAACGGCTTAACATGCCCTCTGAAGCACAGAGGAGCAAGATAACAAATTTGATTGACCCATCCAGCGACGAACCATGGTGAAAGTTGCTTTGTTTTTGTTATCGTAACCAGAGCATTCCAGCCAATACGCCAATGAGCTCTTCTAGTTTAAGTTATCATATAATTATTGAGAATATGATCCAATGTTCATAGTACATATACAATAACTATGTTGGCTAATTGGGTGGTGTGAGCGTTTGAATTTATAATAATAAAAAACGTGCCAGCTACGCCTCCCTATTGTAACTTAAAAATTATCTCACGTTAATCAACCCAACTGTATCAAACCTATTTAAAATTCGCTGGAGTGTAATAAATCCTAAACTCTAGAGAAAATATATTTAAAAAACTCTCGCGGTCGTTAAAACAATTATTTTATTTCAATATTGCAAAAGGGATGAGCCTTGTCACAATTTGCGTTTCACGCTTTTCAAATTGAATTTAGAACGCTAGAGAGTTCAACGTCTCGAACTTCTCTCCAATCGAATACAGCGTTATTTATGCTGTCATAAGATCTAGATTCGTTTAATTTTTAATAAATTTGGAACGTGCGAAAGAGATGGATTGAAGAATAGACAACGATTACTCGCTTATTGATTAGACGCATGCGAGCCTTATTCCTTATGATTCAGAGAGCAGAATGCCGTAACTTATATTTAGCGACTGGTAAATGATGTGTGTAGTAGTTTATTGTAAAGAAAAACACATGGGGCACTGTGGTACGCGTTTGTAATACAATTAATATCAATTTGTGAGCGAGGGGACTCTATTTAATTCTGCACTTTAATTTAATAAAATTGCTGTGTGAGTTTTTGTAACCTCTTATGTATTTAACATTTGGAAAATTTAGCATGTGGCGATTATGCAACACATTCTACGCGTACCTATAATGGGTTTCAATAAGCCACAAGCGGTTGGTTCTTCTTAAAATTATTTTAACGCCTAGTAAGGAAAATCATCCGTCAGTAGATGCGAGATGATGATGACGAAGAAACGCGGCATTTATTAAAAAAATATTTTAAATTAATTGGTTTTATAAAAATATTTACTGTATAAAATTGTTTATGATTAGGCAAGTTCACTTCGTCACGTTTCTTCTTGTACAAATATAAATAACCTTATAATAACTTGGTCCAACATTACAATATCTTATAAAATAGCAGGACTCGCTTTCAAAAACAAAGCAGAAAATATTAAATAACACTGGAGTTTATAGAAATGTATTACTAGACCACACTACGTAAAAGCGGAAACTAGAGCGCGCTTTTTAAAAACCTCAGTTTATTTCAATTAAAAAAAAACCTACAACTAGAACTAAGCATTCGTACTGCAGAAAAATTAAAATTAAATTAGCACGACTGTCATTTCTTATTTTCTCTTTTTCATAAGACGATGGCTGTCGAGATGTGTCCTTTAATAACCTTGATGTCGACACCGTCATTTTGAGCTGCGAAAAACGCGCGAAAAGTGATGTCATGGCGGCAAAATTACATCTTGTTCTTACCTGTTCATTTCAGTGTGTTTTGTTGAATATTTTTGGTTGACGTTGTCGAGCTTTACATATTTTTTTTTTGTTATTTGTGGCGTTTGTTTTTTAAATTTAAATCTTGGTTTTGTTTTAATATCGCGCGATTAGTTAATATTTCAGATATTACTTTAACATCTCAATTTAAGTATGAGTATTTAAAGATTATCAAAAATATTAACATTAGTGTTGAAATACTTTATATTTGTTGAAAACGACTAAATGACTGAATTTGGCTAATTACTACTTATATTATTGTTTGAATAAAACCTTTTATGTGTTAGTTGACTTATAAAAAAAATATTATTTACAAATATTTTGATGACATACATTTGAGCGATTTTTGAGACCGCGTGCCTGCATTATCGTCGAAATAACAATGTCGTATACGCCGATGGCGGTCTTTTTTTATTATCTCAAGTTGAGAATAAAATAGGATAGAATTGAATATATCTTTATTGTACATCAGTCAATTCAAGAAGAGAATCAAGTAACAAGTAACAAGTAGAAGTAGAAGAAGAAGTAGTAGTAGAAGTTAAGTAACATTATGTAGCTCTTTTTTTGGGGTCCTTCAAAAAATATGACCTTCAGTAAGGCTAGAAGCAACACATACAACGCACTTTCCTTGCTATTGAACATCAAACGGTGAGACGTTATTTCACAAGCTTCTTAAGAAAATTTTGAATTTAGAACACAGGTTTACCACTCTTAAAATAAACGCGTTGGTTATGGTGGATGTAAAACTCACCCTCGTAACAATTTTGAACTTAATGTAATTTATTATCGCGAGTTTTGAATCAACGAACATATGTCAGACTCGGATAACACTTACTCCTATTATCTATCTCAAAGTCAGCATCATTAAGAGTTTGTGTTATGGATACCAGATAACGTTAAAGCATTTAATTTTATATAATTATGCAACGCTATTAATCAATTCGAAATATATTTATTTCTGTTTACAATACTTCGCTTTCCTTGTGGATTAAACACTGGTGGATTCACAAATTAAAACTCAAATAGATTTTAACCATTAGTTAGTACGTTTGCCGAAATAGTTTTGTTAATAACCTCTTTCTAGCAGGTCACCCCGCTTGAATCATTAAAATTTAAAGACAATGTTGTATACAAAATACTTCGCTTTAACGATTACAAATGAAAAGGACTATTTCAAACTAAAGCAATATTTGTTAACAGCCAGTGTTGGTTGTTGATGTGAGTGTAGTTTAGTGTGAGTGCATGTATGAGATAATGAAATATTAGAATTATAATATATAAATTTTTATAGCCATGACCCAGGAACAGATATTTGTGTTTATCACACAAACATCGTTCCCATCCGGGATTCTAACCCACGACCCTGGTCGACTACCCTATTACAAGGGTTCACCAGGTAGCTTTCAATTTTAGCGAGAAATCCTTTTCAGGAGAACTAGCCAAAGAGCTCTTAAAAGCATAAACAAAACTACACAGAATATTCAAACCACCAAAAGCTGACGTCCATTTGTCAACGAGTACATTACATAAAGTTTGGGACCATTTGGTTACAAAACAACCCTCAAATGCCACGGGTTTCAATAACCACTACACTCTGTATACCACACTAATCGATTGATCAATACTCCCTTTCAATGGCGACAAAAGAAACCGTCACGGTCTACCCAAAATCTGCTCACCCCCTATAATTAGTCGACAGTAAGTATAAATGCATTTCGTCTAATGGAGATACGTAGGGTTGTCACTAAAAGTTTTTGAATAAGTTTGAATAATACTAGCAAATGCTAAAACAAAAAGCGGCCGGTGTGCAATTATCCAGATACTTTGTTACTTTGACAATGCCTAACGTCGCGATCTGTAAAATGCTGAGGGTGTAAGAAGACGGCCGAACACTGTCTGCCTTCTCACACCCACCCGGCTACGCTAGGAGGAAGAAGATCTCGTTCATCTGTCTCCTTGTGTATGAGAACAATCTTACAAAACGAAGCACCATAAATAGCATATTTACAAGGGATTCAATCACAGACATAGCAAAATACCTGATATTTATTTTGCAGTCATAAAAATTCAGTGCTAGTTGTGGCTTATAATAAATGTATACTACCTACCTACACCGAGGCAAGAAGCGCCATATACTGAAAAACAATAATTATTTGGTTCGGCAACGGCTGCTATATATTTAAATTTAATGTAAATAAATAATTAAATTATTAATTAATTTATTATTTAATGTAATACTTTTAATGTAAAAACTTAAAGGACTTAAAAAGAAATTAATATTATTATTACACTACCTTTTATTACTTGCAATCCAGGCGAGTCATTTACTATTTTAAAGACATTTCATTTTATTTTAGTGACAGCCCTACCATATTCCACCCTCAGTCGAGTGCTCACTATTGCATTAGTCCAGTATTCCAAGCTCAGTAATAATAAACTTTGAACCCTTTATAACTGTTAATTTAAACCTTTGTATCTAACCATCAAGGTACTTAATTACAGGGATACCATGACAAACACATTTTACATATTGTATGTAATAGTAGCTTATTACGCTTTAAACTAAAATCAATTCTATTATCTAAGTGTAAGATTCGAATCTACATTACTTTTGTTGCAATATAGTAGCACAAATACACTGTTTTGATTTGATGTGTAATAACTAAGCCACGCCGGTTTTTATTCTTCAATAGGTATCGTACTAATGATGACGACTAGTTATCAGTACCCCCAACACTAGCGGACCAGGTTCGACTCCCGGTCATGGATAGGACAGGTTGGAAATGGTTAAAATTCCAAAAAAAAGTTAACTCGTTCAACACGCAAAGAGCCTATTTACTATATATAAAGGTTTTATTTATTCTGTTTTTATATTCTATATTTCGGTTAAGGTCTAAAATTTATCAAACATTAACTACTTAACAGTATTGAATTCATTTTAAAAAATTGAGCCTGACTTTGAAATACTAGAGTTAAATCGATGATAATTGATCTATATTATTGACAAAAGGATAGATGAAATACCCCAAGATATTTAGTATATTCGATTTTTGAACTTAATCAACGTTGTAAAATGTCGGTGTTAGTAAAGAAATCTTTACATGATTTCGAAAAATTTTCATTGTTTAACGTTCAATAATTTTTCTTTTTTTCCTCACATAAAGCGAGATAACGATACACTGAATTTAACTTTAGAATAAGAATGTGCCCTCTAAACCTCATTGATTTAAAAGCAAAAGCTGTTACATTATCATGTTTCTTTCCCGAATTGAATGTGGGCGAATGTATCTACAATTTCAATGTTTGATCGAGTACCTAATACAACTTTTTCTTGGATATTGATAGATAGCCCTTTAATGTGTGAATAGAAATTGTTATTTTTGTTTTATAATATATTTAAAAGTAAGTTCAAATAATATTTAAACTTTTTAGTGTCAAATTATGGTTTTCTTTATGAGATTAAGTTCAAGTGTTCAAACTAAGATTTGTCCGCATATAGTATATAGTGGTCTGTGCTTGTAGTTATTTTATTTTTATTTTATTTTATTTGATACATTAACAGCCGGACACAACTCAACACAAGTAATGATTTCATGGCAGCTATATCTATTTAAAGAGTAATTGAATAAAATACCAATGATGCTAGTGGAATTACAAAATAAATTGCTAAATTTTATGAAAATTTAATGAGATTTCGATACATACTATATATAAATAAATATTAAATGTATATAAGTAGTAATAAAATAAAGTTAGCAAACAATGATATAATTTATAACAATAATAAATATTATTGAATGTTTCGACTGATATAATAAACCAAAACAACACAAAGCCCAAAACTTAATGTAAAAACTATAAGCAAATTTCTCAGCATTATTCTTCCCGATGTAAGATAGTCCGTTCCTCTATGATTGAGAAATGGTGTAGCTTGCTTCCATTTGGCCATCAGGTAAATAATGATAAGAAATACTTTGTCGAGCGGGAGTGACTTTTTTTGGCAATTTTTGAGTAGAAGAAAAAAAAATATCATCTCTTTAAATCGTTGGTACTAGTCACTCTTAGATCGACTATCCCCATACTTGATCTCTGACTTAACTGACTAAAAATCTGATCAAACACAGGTTGTTCTTTCTTTTCTGCGTTAAATGTATAACAAGCTTTTTGATTAGCTAAAAATTCAGGCTAATGTCTAAAAGCGAGCTTAACCAATAAAAGTTCACTTACAAAGACGCTCGTTAGCCTAACTGTTAGAGTTAACGGTTAAATCCGGTAACCGCGTTACCCTGGTAAATCGTTTATAATAGTGAACTGCAGACACATAAATCAGGGGAAATTTTCGGCGATGGCAACACTGATTGGAATACTAGTTAACCCTAGTATGATCGCCATGGTTCGGGTAAGTACTTGGAGAAATTAATTTCAATTTATTTCATTGGACGTTGCTGTGTCGTAGTAAATTTTACCTTATCAAATTTATTTCAATGGTTTTTCCATGGAGTACACAAAAAATGAAAATTAAACATCGAGTCATCCTTTTCATACAATTACTTAATGAAGTAGATATTAATTAAATACACATCATATTCATAAAATCAAACAATCTTTAATAAGTCCATGAATTGTTAAAAATGGTTACCGTCAATGATATTATAACAACCTTTATTTCACTTAAATATAATAATATTGTGCATAATGAACTCACTATCAATATGCAGAAAAATTTCTGTAGAGTATAATGGAAAATTTCATTATATGCACATTACGTATCTCGTTGCAGTAAAACATGATTAAGCTTGCCTTAGGTTGATGAAATTGTACCGATTCACAGCAGGAATTATTCGGGAGATAAATGTGGTACCGAACGCGATCAGTCATCTATATTAACATTATTAAACTCAATCCGACCCCTGAGTTAGGGGTGTCAGAACGATTCCCACTTTATAATTAAGGAAATTTGAAAACGGCCCAATATTCAGTCCCGGTACAATCAGATATGGCGGCTAAATCATAACTCGGCGAAGGAAGGGGTTCTTACACTAATGTATTCCAGATCAAATAGGAATATACGGATTTCGAATCGCAGGTTCACGTTTCAGGAGCAATCATTTTATACTGTAACGACATCAAACCATACTGAAAGTAATTTCCATCTAAATGGAGAGACCATTACAAAACTTGCTTTTTGGTATATTTACCTGTGTTATACATATTGTACCATAATATTAAATCTTTTAGCGTATAATGATGACAGACAGCCAAATATTTTATTTTTTGACATTGATTTGATTAATCTGAAGAACGCCGCTAGCTTCCGTGAGTTGACGAATATGTGAAAAGAAACAAATATATAAAGAATGATTACACCGGCTTACAAAAGTAATATTTCACGCATTTTCTGGTCGACAAAAAAGGATTTTTGTCAATTTTACTATTGTATATTCATATGTCAATTTTATTAGTGTCTTTCAATGATATAAGGGTATTATCAGAGAATAGTGCCTGTCTGATCTGATGGTAAGTAGATGCACTTTGCGCCTTCTGTGAAAATCACGACTAAGTCGCTTTATCCTCTAAGCCACAGAGAGAATCTCATTCTTCTACGATGAGATCATTACTTGACACAAGAAATCAACATTACAACATATATATTATGTAGCTGGGATCTTTTGTAAGGTTAATGAGAAAAAAGTCCTTGTATCCAAGAAGAAAAAAATACTTCACATTATTTGGAACACGATCTTTATTAGCAAAGTTACAAATTTAAGCAGCATAGTTCAAGGGAAATTAATGATGAAGGGTTGGGGTTCATTAATCAAGCAAGTGACAGATCGCGGGCGCACCACATGTTAGTCCATAGATTAAATTGTTAGTGTAGTTACCGTAGTTTGTGCACTCTTTGTTTAGTTTTTGAGATAAGAGGACGTGTCGCGTTGAGATTGATGTGGATTTTTTTATTTGATTCCCAAAGACAATAAAAATATTATAAATAGTAGGTATATTCAAAAGTTTGACTATTCGATTTGAACCATTACAGTTAATGGAAGTCCAAAAATATTGGAAAACCCTTTTTATTTGCTATTTTTAAATTATTACACTTTTTTAACTTTATTCCTTCATGCAATCACATTAAATATTAATATTGTCTTTCATGAATTATAAGGAATAATCGTGACTTATAGCCAAATGGGCGTGTTCATTCATAACTTAAAGGTCCAGGATTCATTCTGCTAGAAACTCACTGGATGGTATGATATAAATTAAATATAAATTGTGATATTGAAGTTCCTATTTCGGTGGTGAAGTATTTTTCTGTGAACGAGGTAGCTAATGTAAATACGGAGTATGGATGGCTTTAAGATCTCCAGATAGCAAACAGTATGAGATAGATTATAATGCTATTTCATTTTAAGTAGTTATGTTAAACAAGGCAAACGAAAAAAAAACTCTCGATCACCTGATGACTTGATGCGAAGACTATATATAACTAATCTAAAAACATAATAACCGAACAGGCTCCAGTTTTCGCCTCATAAGGTATCTTTTCGAGTTTCCTTTGTAGAAACTCACGTAGTTATCGTGTGATTGTAGATAATTCAAAGTTTTGCATGAATGACAAGAAATAGTTCATATGTAGTGACGTTGAGGAGGTAAATAACGTTTTTATTATTTCTTAATCAAACATGAGCACAACCAGTTTAAACTTATTTGTTATGAGAAAACACCTTTAACTGAGTTCCCGAATTCAATTCTCGGAAATCTGAAGGTTACCTAACTATTTACATACTTGCAAACCAATTACATCTCAAGAAGTTAGTAATTATATTCGGTGATAGCTCCGAGGGCTATTTAATTAGAAGCAGATGTTTATTTAGGTCTATCGCGGTATCAGCCCAGGTGAGGCAATACCCGCCATTTTAAGTCTTCATTAACATAATGTTGGCAACGCCGAATTGAATTATGAAGGTAAAATTCGCTCGGTATACAACCTCTTTCGTGAATTTTAGCAAAAGGATTTTAAAGTCAATATTCCTTGGTTTTGTTACGGTTTTGTTTTTATATAACGTGAATATTTTAGATTTTTATTTGCTTTATTATTTTTCAAAAAACACTAGAAAATGCTAGAAATGGTTAATCATATGCGCTGCTTTTAAAATATATTTAACTTCAAAATACTCTTTCTTCATCGAATCCTGATTTTATGAATAAACTAAATATCTACGTACCATCAAATCACTTTGTGTACCATACTATCTTACAATTGAATATTACAATTTCATGCTTGAACAGAAAACTGGACATACCTGAAACAAACAAAAATTATTTTAATACACAATATCCAAAAGACAAACTGCACAGCCTCAAACAAAACTAAAAAAATTGAATACACGCGCAATGGCGCGAAACTTGCCAGAGATAATTAAGATAGATATAAACTAGAATATTCGACGCCGCTCTCCAATATCCGTTGGTGGACGGAAGCGCAGCCATTTTCAGATTATACGTATACCAGTTATGTTTGATTATTTTTACAATTGTTGAAAATGCATCTCGCTAGATCATCGATGGATTATTTTGGGTACCAATTAAAAAGATTTTATTTAGAACAAACGCCGCGTATTTATGTAACCAATCCGCGCATTTTTCGTTCATATGTGAAATGACTGTGTTGCCATTTAAAACATAGATAGTGTTTTTTGTCTATTGCAATTGATTACTTTGCTTTTAAATTTCTGTTTATTGTTGTATTTTTGCCAACTAGCCTTGATTATGTTCAAATCTTAATAGTCAGGATAAAGATCCTTACCAGTTGTAAATAATATATTTGATGAAAGATTTTGCAGGGATGGCTACACGAAAATTCGGTTTGAGACTTAAATCATTTACCTCTGTGCTATATCATATTGAATCGGGGTACGGGGTATGATATTGAACCTTAACGCTGCACGATAGAGTTTAATAGATAGAGGGAATTTCTTAGAGAGTGCTACGTTAGATGCCTGTATTATTAAAAGAACCGACTCTTAAGAAGCTGTTCTTTTTTTAACATTGTCACATTTTATTGTATCGTAACAAAACGAGATAGAACATGAACGTCCTAACCGATTCAGCAGTTATGAATAGGTAACGGTGCTAGATTTAGATGATAATTTAAAAAAAACTTACTAGAATTAAATTAGTTTATTAATCAGAATGTAGAATAATTTCTGTTACATTAATAAATCATTAAGAAGAACAGGCAACAATTTTAAAACGTTATTAAATATATATATAGAGTGTAAAAGAGTTTTATTTTGTTTCAAAAGAAGCCTCAATAGATGTAAGTATAAATTATATTTTGTAAACTGTGCTTTACTAACGACTAATCGCAAACCATAAAACTGCTTTATAAGCAACAAAAAATGACATAATAACCGCAACTCAGACATAACCCGACACCTCTGGGCTTCATGACCGCTTCTTAGTCTTAACGATTAATCCGTAACTCACTACAGGAATCCTCATAAAAACCTTTATTCTATCAGTTTGTTTATTTTATAACTAAGAATAATTAGCCCTAGCTTTAAGCTTCTCTTGGGTTCGAGCCCCGGCCGGGGCAGATGTTTGTGCAACACGAAGGTTGTATACATACGTTTGTATATTTGTTACAGTCTAGTATAAATATATGCCAGGACAGGAAGTATAAGTAAGTTAACATACAAAGTAGATAGCTATAACCCAATATTTAGATCTGTACAGGCAATACCTGTATTAGAGTTTAGACAGACCTTTTTCCTTCTGAATCCATTTACGGACTTTATCGCCACTGGCTAAGTGTTGTAGTGATGGTTTTGAAGACGACAGATGCAGAAAATTCTAGACAACCAGAGACAATACAACCCATAAATGGATGCTCTGTGCTAACATTAGATTATACTTTCCATCATAAAAATTATATACATGCCCTTTACATACACCAAAAATTAGCAAATAAAATATATATAACTTCCTAACAGAACTCCATGCCACAAATACAAATTACGTTCTGTGTTCCTTTAATTCCTTTGGTTAGAGCCACTCTCAAATTAAAAAAAAACACACAATATGATATCGCGAAAGAAATCCTATGAATATCCTTCCAATATGACACACGAGACGAGAATAATAGCGAAGATCTAAAAATGCAGCCGAGTTTTTCCGCTTTCCCGTAATTTAATTTAGCTCTATGAATATTCACGTGTTTCTCGTGAAGCGGCCCAAGAGTTTGGTATTTACGAGATACTCCTTGAACTTGATCATAGCGAGGTATTTGTGGAACTTATTAAAAATTTGACAAAAGGTACCTACTTATTATGGGTGTAATCAACAGTAAAATATAGCAATGTTTTTGGACAGTTCTTTTTATTTCTTTTTGCTGTACTGTACAGAACATGCTTTTTCTTATATTGGCCAAATTGGCTTTCATTTATAACGATTTACGAGCTTAATAATTGATTAAAAGTAAGAACGCCAGCACACTGGTGTTTCCTTAGCATTGAACTCGACATGATTCTTAGATTCCGATCAGAAACAAGATCTAGCACCCTATCAAACTCAATAGGAAGAATTTAATTCAAATTAAATTGGTTTTCAGTTTATTGCAGTCCTTAATTTTCAATTGTTCAATTAAAATCTTAAGTACTATGCATTACATACAAAATAGATTAAATAATCATACCATAAACGTACGTCTTAAAACTGTTATCAAACTAAAATACTCGTACAAAACAAAATGCTTATATTCCCGCCATCTTGTACCGTTAAATTCGAAGATTCGGGACACATGTGTCCTAATCTAAACACATGTGATATTACTAGATAACCAAGTTTGTTCAATGAAAAATAAACTCTATTCCAAGGTGTTCCAGTTTAATATATCTCGTAAAGAAAATTTAGGGGAGTAATTACATATTAAATGCAACATTATGGGAAACATTTGGTGCTATTAAGGAATAAAGTTAGTATAATTATTATTTAGGCCGTTAATGGTCTGTACAGTATTTTCGAAAGAATAATCATTCGGTATAACGTTAGCGAAGATATGGTTATTAATATTGTTATCATGGCGGAGTTTTCCTATTGATAAGATAAGATAAGATAATTTATTTGTGAAACATGTGTAGGTAACAAAGAGCTTAGAATTATAACTGGACACACAACTTGATACGCCAACTTGTATCAACTTGATTGGCGAACAAGTATATTTTTTTTAATAATAAAATAAAATAATTTTTAATAATATAAAACTTTACAATATCCAGAAGTTTATCTGTGACAACATTTTCTTAAATTCAAATAAGTTGTGTTCTAAAGATGACATTAGGCGGTTTGTTCCATTTAAATCTAACAATAAATAGACAACTGCTGAAGTCATTCTAAGTTTAAAAACGGACATTTTAAATTTATGTGGGGCCGCAACTGTCGAGATTGAGCTTCAGTATAAGATTAAAGCCGCCTAAAGTACATTGAAGTTCCAAAAATGTGTTCTTAACTATATTCTAGAACTGAAATTAGTTTATGAAAGTTTTGAGAATCAGTATAAACATCAAATTTCGAAGAACTAAAAATTATAGATAGAATATCATTAAATTAAAACTAACTTTCGCCGTCTGTTGTCTAGTCTACTGCTTACGAATAGAATTTAAAAATGGAATAGGCATTCTTTTCATATCTTTTAAAGTTATTTAATGCATGAACTATTAAGAAATATTGTAATCTTGGATATAAAAGTTAGATCTCATTTGATATGTTTGTCATAAATAATCAGTTTGAATGAAACTGATTATTTATGACAAACGCTATTAGTGAAAACAGTTAACGGCAAGACGCGGAGTTATAATTCATTGGACGTGTGCAAGGTCACGCCAACAAACTAACTAGAACAGTTGTACCTAATCACTATATAATTGCAACTACCCTCCATAACGCGTTTATGGAAATTACATATTTCTTTAGTGTTGTGACTTAGAGTTTAGTGCTATGTATCGATGTAAAGCTTTGTAAATAATTGTTAAGAAATTTCATAATTTCGAATTTGACATAACAATCTATAAATTATTCTATACTTTATTCTAATAAATGTTTACCAGAATGTAAGCGTTTTATACTAACTCTAAGCATTTTATAAAATACTTTGTAAAAAATTATAGAACTATCATAAAGTTATAATGAATTTTAAAAATATATATTCTATCGTTTTAGTGACTATTAATATCACACTTTCGTATTTTAAATTAGTCTGCACCCACATAAACCTTAAATAAACGATGAAGAAGTAATTAAAGGTTTACCAGACTAAACAATGTAAAACAATAACATCGATACACGCAAGACTCTATCATCAATGTAGAGGTCACATCACTGTTGTAGGTGGAGTTCTATAGTAAGCCGAGAATTACACATTTTATCACGAAGTCGGGATGGAGCGGGTGTTTGAGCTTGCTAGAAATATGCCGATGGCATCTTGATTTCTGTTTCCAATAAAATTTTATAACAAGTCTGTCGCTTGTTTTAAGTTCACAAGGGCGGACGTAATAAAATTAAAAGCCTTTATTAACATATAGTGACATATGCACGGAACCAGCATTACATACTAAGTTGGAAATATGTTAAAACTCGCATTGGCAATTCAGATGGAACATAGTCGTATAAATGAAACCCAATACAGCGAAGGAACAAACTGGATCAAAAGTAGCAGAAAAACAACCTTTTAATGTTGTTGACGTTTTATAATGGCCCAACGAGAACGACGTCCAATTTCCGAGGGAGATGTCACAACCAGAAATAATATCTATGGCACAGTGTCTCTTGGAAGAACTTTCCAAGTTTACAGGAAATTAACAAATGAAAGGACTGTTTCGACGTTTTTCTATTGATTCGCATTGACATGATAGATTACTAAAATTAAATACAAAAACGAATCAAGACATAATCATTTCTGTGAGAAAATGTTGACAAGGTTCCACAAGATAGCAGAACAAAAGCAAATTGAAATCAAACGCGGATTTAGTTAAATAAGAGAAGCTTTGACACTATTTTTATATAGACACTAGGAAAAGAACTATCTTCAACGTATCAATTATTATCAACAGCTTATATACTCTAAACGTCCCACATGAGGAGTTTAGTCCATAACACTACCCCGCTGTATTGATACGGGTTGGTGGCTGAAAGCGGTTGCAGTGACAACCGAGACAAAATTCGTAACGTGTCTTCTGAAGCACCAAGGAGATCAATTGAATTGTTCAAATTAAATTTTTATTAAATTCAAGTGACTTTGAAATTTGCGACGACTCAGAGCTGGTAGAAGTCAGTATGACGCAATAGACTAATTTAAAAACAGAAAAGTGGCTTAAATTGAAAAAAATCTTAAGTTCTTTTAATCAGTGCTAATCTTCAGATAATCTAACTTTTAATAATACTAATCCTTAATTTAGGAACACATTGCAATGCAATTTAAATCTAAGAGGAAGTTGGTAGCATTGCTTTAAAATTTCAGCGTTTCCAGTCGTAAAAAAGGTCCTCCCCTGCCAAATTAGCCGACTACTATAATTTCGAATGCAAATTGTACAAAAGGAAAGAATGGAAGTAATTCGAATGAGGGTAACGTTATAGCAGACAAAGAGATTGTTATAGAAACACGTTGTTGAAAATATTTTAAGAAATGACAAGGATTAAACGGTGACTAGAAAATTGAAATATAAGAAGTTACTGTAACAGTTTGAATTGTAGTCTAGTATCTTAAATATACTAGAGATGATGTATCAGACAAATACGAAATAGATTCTGATTTGAAACCTTTGGAAACCGATTCAATGTACACAAAAATATAAGTTATTTTAGGAGAATTACTAAGAAAATGGTTTGAATTATTTTTAATTTTTAGAATGCGTATGATGTACATCAATTTCTATGAAATCGTCGTTTTCAAATAACCTTTACATATATAAATGTTTCTTTAATATGAATATGACCGGAATGAATCGTTAGTTAAAACGATAAATCAAATATGCTTCTTATATAATTTCAATTTTCGCAGCAAAACAAACAAAATTATTTAAGGTAACAATGCGCTATTCCTACTTTTTGGAGTACGTAGAGTAAGTGAGGGAGTTGAGTACCACACTGAAATGTGACAATACTACCAAAATAACTACACCAATTGTCAAAAATCATTCGACTTAAGAAATAAATCCAGACAGCGAATAAAATAAAACTGAACCTATACTATCGCAATTTAAAAAATGTAGCCGCGATCAATCAAAAACACTGTCTCCCACCATTTATCTTCCAAACTCGTATATTAAAAGGGATACAGGAAAAAAGCTCTATCGCAATTGGAATAATTCATGTAACTATGTGTCGGAAAACCGATCAAGGCTGGTGGGGTTAGTGCCTTATTGGCCAGTTTGGTTGCTAGACGCGAGTAGTAAAGAAAAAAGTCCTGTTTATACTTTCCTTTTTGGTATGATGAGACACCAGATTTGGTAACAATTAGTGTCAACTTTAATGTATTGGCAACATTTATTTCTCCCTATTCAGTTATGATAAAATAATTCTCATTAAAACAACACGTCTGACGTATTTATCTAGTAACGTATGAGCTTTGTAGTTTATTAACCATCAAATTTAAGATTAAATCTCACTTTATCCGACCTTTTTATTAACATCTTGACCATTTCTAAATGTAAAGAGTTATTATTTAATTTTTTATATGATCTCTTATATAACATTATTATTAGAATTTAAATTTTGTTTAAATCCTTTCCAATTTTACACCAGAAAATCACTCACAGCACCATTTTGTATCTCGATACAGAAAGTTGTTGTGACATAATATCTGAACTGTTTGAATATTCATGTACTATTCTAATCTTTCAAAAATTGAAATGCAAGAATTGTGCACTTTATTTATTTATTTAACTTTCCACTTTAGCTGAATCTATTGTTTTGAAATTAGTTTCCAAAGCCGATTTTAAAACAATACTCGATATAAATGTTTATTCAATGTGCGGAGGCTTGTGCCCAGTGGGATGTATATAGGTTGTTGATAATTATGATCCTGGAGACAGATATTCTTCCACGCCCAGTAATTACACTGGCTACCTTTGTCTTCAAACCGAGAGCCAGCGAACTTTTTCACGGCCGAAATATGAAACATGAAATTTCAACAACGTAATAACAAATTCACTTCCATAGTAACGATCCTATAGCAGCGATTAAACAATATTGAATGATTTTAACCTGTTATCTAGCCACAAGTAAGCATCATAACAGTTTGTGTAATGGATAATAGATAGCGAATTCCGTAGCGCCCGGACTGAATTAAATGTAAGTCATTCGTATCTCAATCATTGCAATTCAATAAAAATACTTTTAAGAACTTACACCTACCGGGCTTCAAACCAGGTAATAAATATTTCATTTCAACTGGACCGCTGGACCCTAAAATACGGATGGGTGGTATTTACAATAAATATTACATTATACAGAGTGTGGATTTCGTGCAGACGTCCTCTTAAGCCACACTCGCTTTTTCGGAATGACCGGGATATAGCCGACGTATCCAAGCTTTGAAGAAAAAACAGTATGTGGTAAATTGAGACGAAGGGGTCACTATACATAACCCACCCATTTTTTTTAATATTTATTATAATAATAGGTCTAGGCATTACTCGCTTACTTTTCTAGGAAGGTAGTGCATCGTCATTGTAGCTGTCACAACAGAATGTTGAAGCACTTGCAATAGGCATTTCTAATACTTTACATAAGAGTAATCTGCTTCTAATCTTCATAAAAAATATTCAAATTTACAAGTCGCATCGCAATATATCAAATGATATGTACTACTTATGAGCGGAATAGAAATGAGCACTAATGCTTAAAGAGATGAATAAGATAGAACCAACATCGTAATCGCGAAAAAATACATCTCTCCGACACATTTGGGTCGAATAACTATTGATGATATGTATGGAGCAGCAGATATTTTCAGGAGTTCCATTCCATGTTCAGTTTAATGTTATGTATTCTTTAGTATTTCTGTTCTTTTTTTATACATGCTGTATATAGGATTTCAGTTTTCGTTATTAAGTGAAAACCTTTGTTCTTTAAAATTAATTATCTGTTATTTACTATACCATAATATACTTTGTGATAAGGAATAAGGAAATTACCCGCAAAATAAAATTATTTATTCTTATACATTTTTATTGTTTAACTGTTATAAATACTAATAAAATTATTCCAAAATACTCACTTTAAAACAACATAATCTGTATATAAAGTAGATAATGTAAATAGATATATACATGACCTATTTACTGATATTGTAAGATCTCGTAATGCCAGGAAATTGTATAAAAGAAAAAAATGGTCTTATAAAATTACACGACCTAATGCAAATGAAAAATTTATGATCAAAGAAGCCTGTAGTACAAATATTATTTTTGTGGCACCAATCATTTTACGGTACTCGAAATTCAGACCAATCGGAAACAAAACAATAAAACGGAATCATTTATGTCGGGTCGGTGTTGGCGTAAAGGTTCACACTGACACCGAAAAGTTAACGTAGCCTTTTGAAATATGTAATAAATTTATTAAATTTAAATTAAAAACTTTTAAAATAAAAGGCATTATGATAATTTTTTGTTATAGAAAGACAACATGATCATTGATACACTGGTAAAATAATTATTTTGATAGTATTAAAAGTCTTCTAAATATAACAATTTGAATAGATCGTTCAAAAACGCTGCTAAGAAACGGGTAATGTATGTATTTACGCAGTATGACGTCACGCCGTGGTATTTTGTATGTTCCACAATTATATTAAATATAATGTTGATGTAAATCGTTACAAATTAAAGTTTATAGAAATTGTACTGATTATTCAATGAACATTTCACTATGTTCATTGGATAATCAGTACAATATTGAATATAGAATAAATTATTGTCATACTGCAATATGGACATAGTCATGGTATTGGTATCCATAAAGGCATGGAAAATAAAAATTAAGTACTACAATAAATCATAGTTGGAGCTGGTCTGGTGAATTTGAATTACTTCAAATCTCAGTCACCCTCGCAAAGGGTAGTAGAGTAAGAGTGGCTTTAGAGACAAGTTGGCTTTAGTGGGTATTCCCAGTGCGGTGGGGAGTTCGTTAAAATTCCTCCTTGCAAAAAATTATACATATTATATAAATCTACTAACATGTGACTTTGGAAATGCTTTTGTAAGTTACTTTTGTTTCTTTTTATAACAAAATGCAATTACGATTTAATGCTACTTTAACGTATTCTTCAACGACTGATTTAAGATTTGATGTTTATCTAATTTTGATGTTCTATAACAACAGTCAATTATTTTTATTATTTTTCACGGCTTCAGTCTCCCCCTTAATATGTAGACGAAACAGTGGATGTACAAATTGAACTGTGGTTCGCAACAGCGCAGAGCAGTATAATTTATAGCATTTTAGAACGACGGTTACAAACAAAAACCACTCCTATAACGTTTGGATAAGTCAGAATAATTCAATAGTTAAGATTGATATAGCGTCCTTTAAAATTTTGTTTGGCATATTATATAATATTTACATTACTTCGAAGGTGGCAACTTATCAGTATAAAGAGTTAATCTAAATACGGAGAACTATTTATATGATTTAAAAAAAAACATTTTTCTACTTCATGGTTAGTAGCCTCCTCAGTTCCAAGGAAATATGTGCAATATGCTTAAAAGATTTCGATCTCTTTTACCTTGTATTCGAATTCTTAAATAATTCTTTAAAAAAGAGGTACTATTATACTTTAATGGCACATTGCAAATTTGTATAATGGATTTGGGTGGAAAGATTGATTTTCGTAGCCGTAGCAACCAATATGCTGTAATAGACAGAATTTACGGCGAGTTTCAACTAGCGGGGAATTTCATAGCTGTATAATCAAATTGAAAGCCTTTTTAAAATATCCGGTTTACATTTTAAATTGTTCTCTAATAAAGTAAAATGTTTTTGGATTTTCATTTGGATCACATGCATATTGGGTTTTAAAATATTTATTTACTTTTTTACATGTGTACAATATGCGCTGTATATTCTTGACATATCATATCTTCACTGTCATGATATTACAATGGAATATCCAGGCCGGGGCAAACACAATAAAGTAGAGAATAAGTTACTCAAAACTTTGTATAAAATATAAAGATTGGTCTTCCACCATTGTTCATTGTTCATCGAGAAACCAATTTTGGAATCTAATATTCCCTACTAATAATAAACATTCAAGGTTACTTCCAGCACAATCTTGCTTAGTATATCACCCACAAAATACAAGACTAACCCTCGCGAAAGGTTCAAAACTGCCATGTTTACCACGACAGTGTCCTAAGTCAAGTCTAATTCAAACTCAACAAATATAAGTTAGGAAAATAACGGTGACTGAAGCGTTGTACCGGTACATCGTAACTTAGCATGCGTTTAGATCGTAAATCAAGATACGTACGTTTTGTAGTGTCACTGCAAAAACCGTTCCTATTGCGACTGCATAGAGTCGATAAAAATTCAAGAAGAAAACTTATTGTGACTGTTTTAAGTTAACATCCGTTTCATTTTTAAGAAAAATACAATTTTTAGTTAATTTTTAGCGCTGTTCAAAACATTTTCATTTATTAAGAATGAGGTAGCTCTTGACCCTTTATCTTTCCTGATGGTAAGTGAAGATAAGGTCGAAGCTGGAAGCAAGCTACACCCAGATTCCTCAACCAAAGAAGAACTAGAACACAAGAATGCTGTTAACACTATTGTTATAGCGGCAGACAAGGCGGCAAATTAGCTAACAGAAAATACTGAGACTATAATAATATCCAGCAAACAAAATCTTTTGAAGAAAATATTAAAAAATGACTATTTTAAATCTAAATAGAATAGATAAAATTCAATGTCAAAATATTGACTGTTTATTAGAAAACAATCGATTTAACTTATATAGTTTAGTGGAATGGCATACAAGACAGGAATTATATATATTAATAATTCAAATGTTCCTTCAGGAGCAACAAAAAATTCATCAGAAGAAACGAAAAACAAATTGAAAGGCAATGATAATGATAATTACAGTAAAGAAAACAGATTTGATATGTTCATACAAAATATTCTTGTAAACAGATTTCAAGTTGAAGGAAAACAGTAGTGATGATTCAAACACGTGTAACTTATCCACTTATGAAAATTGGAATGGTTAACACAATTTCACCGCACAAAATATAACGAAACTTTGTTCCACGATATTTACGATGAAAAATTACCATAAACATTTATGTCTCATAGATCTGCGTGGATTAACAAATCTGAAATAAGAGGAACGCTATTACTGAGATGGAAGTTATTTGGCATAACGCCAGATCTATATTATATGAACCTGTTTTCATCTTGTAAATCAAACTGGGACAATTTCTCGTCAAGCTCGCGGCGTATATTAAGAATACCTGTTTACCTAAGTTTTATGCGTTTAACTCAACATTATGTTTAACTTACAGAAAAGGCAAAATGATATTACGAGTTCAAGGTTTACGGGCGTTTAACGAATTTAGAATTTAGTGTTAAATTCTAAATTCGTTAAACGCCCGAAAACCTTGAATCATGATTTGATTATTCACAAATAAGTTTATATCAAATTTACTGATGTTTTCGATTTCATTTTTACCATGAACGTTCAATTCAAACAGAAATATAATATAGATATTACTATATCAGAAACGAGTTAAACGGAAAACGTTAAATAATTATAAGTACATATTCTTATAAGTTCCGTCTAAATGAGAATGGTTATTACAAGTGAAGCAATCCATTTTTTCATGTTCTCTCTGGTGAAACTAAGACCATATATTTGAAGTGCAGACAATTCATTTTTCAAATACCGGACCGACGGCGGAAAAGTTGGCGCGACTTGGAAACTTTAAGAACTTGTTCATAAAGTTTTGATATTCGCGTCCGTAGAATAAGAATAGGGTTGACTCTTAGAAATGCTTAAAATTGAAAGTTCGCTGGAAATAGGTGTAACCCAAGGTATTCATCTCGTTTTGATTGTTTGTGAAATTTTGTTATCATAGAAAAGTGATAAAGTTTTAAATTCATTAAAAACCTTTTCTGAATTTAGAATATTACCTTAATTTGGAACATTGTTGTCAATTTTTGAAACATCTGTTTTCGAAGATTCGTTGAGATTCACCATAAAATTTGAAATTTTAAAATGTGATAGTTAAATGCGGGAATCCGATTTTAATCCAATTCATTATAATTACGCATGAAAACGTAACGTCATTTCTATTTGGCATCCTTAGCATGGAAACATTTTGGTTTTTCATAATTCGACCACGGAAGCTTCACTGTAGCTCTATACATGGTTTTGTGGTTAGGTTTTGGTTTGTACTTCGTTGAGAATTTCATGTCTGATTATGCAGACTTGATTTTGACGCAAAATTTGAGGTACAGAGGTAATGTTGCTATATAGAAATGATGATTTCATCGTAAAAAATTAGATTATCTCTTCTTGGGGTTTATTTCTGGTGTTAAAGATGTATCATATTATACTGAAGGTATTGTTTATGATTCGTGGATACTCAAACATTTAAATTCTTTTCATTTAGGAATTACTTTTGAAATTTATGTTATTGAACATTTGGACAATTTAAACTTCATGTTAAAACAAATTGTAAAAGCATTTTATAGGAATGTTTAGGCTTGTGCCTGATTTTCAAATAGTAATCACATTAATGATTTAACTATCACTGCTAATTATTTATAGACTTGCAGAGTAGTAGCAAAAATAGCGACGTAGGGCATTGCTCAAACTCTAAATTATAATTTATACTTACTCAAAATTAAATACCTAAATTACACGAAACAAAAAATGTAATACACGTTTCTGTTTTAGATATCATCCTCAAAGATAAAAGCAACAATTTCCAGATGTAAAGCTACAGGCATATTGATTTCACAACACAAACTCATTTGGTGAATGACGCATTTGATCATCAGTCAAATCAAATCACATACCTAATGGTATGTATACAAAATTACGTAAATAACCAACAATTTCATGACCATTGAAATGTCGATTATCAAAGTAACAACCAAATTTACTTCCCAAATATATAATTTGGGTGTGGAAGTTGAAACCTACAGTTGTTAATTAAGATACTTTATGTGAACATTTGTTAGAAACAAGACGTATTTCGGTATCAGAAATCTTTTTACAGTATATTTTATTTATGGACTTTCATTATCGCAAGGTCATGTTCCTTTGATTTTTAATGTTGAATGCTAAATAGTTCCTATAGTTATTATAAGATGGTTTAAATTTGTACTTTTTCGAAATCCAGACTGACAATTAAAGTTTTGAAAAATAATATTGTTTATTAACTTCAATCAATTTTATTCTATTTTTATTTTTTTACTATAGTAATTATTATTAAAAGTTACAAGAAGTAATGAGGATTCATCCAAGACTCATAAAATCGAAACTTTAATATTTCTAAGTCACTTTTATCATAAAAGTAGCAAACTTTCTGATTTACTTTTCTTTACCTTTACCTGGTCAACCTTTGGGAGTATAGCGACATCTTTACTAAAAATATCTCTCTCTGTTATCAAAGTTAAGTTCACTGAGCTACTTGGCTTTTGTTTAATTAAAGAATACAATATTAAACACAGTTAAGTTAAACGCATAATCTGGTATACGAGTTCTAGCTCCAAAAGATATAGCTATCAATATATTTAATGCTCTTACATTTAATTGATGCACTGGTGTAACTTTAACTTTAACCCTCAAAGTCATGACGACTTAATCACCATTCAAGTCGCTGCATAGATTGAAGTTGGTACGCCTTCTACAAATACAAGTAAATTTTCTTACTAGAAGGTATTACACTCGGAATCCTAGCTTTACGAGCAGACTGCGGTAAGATAAACTCAACTTGGTCGAAAATCTTCAGAATTTGCCCCCGAATGGGTATTAACTAGAATAATATTGGGAGGTGCGTTACTTTGTTATTTGCATAGTGCTGTAGTCGTTGGTAATAATGAAAGTGTCTTTGTATGTAGCACATATTTTTAAAAGTAAATTTTAAAACAATTGTAACGGACGCGGAGAAAGAAATTCTTCAAATTGAATCATATTTGTTATTTCAATAACATAAAACCGATTTCGTTAATTAATAAGTCTATATATAACTTTGAGCCCGAAGTCAAACTAATCAGGTGGATATTTTCAGCGGTTTGTTTCGGTTCATCTACAGAAAGTTATATTGGCATAATAGTTTATATACTCTTAACATTTTATTTTATTATAATTAATGTGCCATATTTATGTTCTTTTGCTTTGTTATGTACACTTTAACTTTAATTATTATTATTTTGTTCTAACTAATCATGGATTTTGTTCTTTAATAAAATAGAAATAAAAATATCAAAATGCTGTGCTTGCTGTGTATACAGTTTTAATTTGCTTATTCATATGACCTAGCGTTCATTTTCGATAACATGTAATTTTTTTAATCTTCCTGTAAACAAAGTGATGTAAACTCTCGGATAAGTTTAGACTGCGGTTATCCAGAATTAGTTGGAGCACCGCTGGATTTGCACGAACTCTCAATAGGATTCCAGTGTCCGTCGCAAGAAACAAACAAGAAGTTTCTAAATCAGTGTAACCATGCTGGGACCGAAACGGATTAACTGTAATTAAATAATTTATAATACGAACGAATTAGTGATCGTATTATAAATTAGTGATGAGACATTTTTACTGGTAATTTCAGTTGTTATTTTTGTAAAGTAAAACTCGATTTAAAATAGATGTAAAGACTAGTTAAGGATTACTCTCTACCTCTTTACTATTCAAAGAGTTCGCCATAAGCCGTGATCAAAGGATATTTGTTCTATATATTCTGAATTGTTTCTACATATCATTGTTAATAATGCGTAACTTCTAAGTATGTTATTGAAATATTTATGGGGGTTATTTGTATATTTTAGTTCGCATTGTAATCCGAATCAAAAGGTAAAAAAGTCCCAATTTCTATTACCAACAAGCCTATTTGGTTAACGCTATACATGAAGAACCATTTAAACTTACTGCTTATTTATTGATGTCATTGTCAAATTTACTAAATAAACAAATCACATGGAAAATTACAATAAACCTCAATACATTGATTTACATTACATATATACAATTCCGTTACTTCAAAACCAAATAGAAAGTGTCAAAAAATTTCTATGTCAATCGCATATTCGTTAAGATGCAGAACATTACTACCTAAAATCAGATCCGTCCATTTTTCCCATTTATATCTGGTTTGAAATTATAAGCAAGCACTGTAAGTTGGGTAGTTTTGAGACTATTGGCGTCGGTCGGATGAGACAAATACATATATTCTGTTCGAAAGATGTCGTTATTAGTAATGGTAATTACGAGGACGATCCTTTTTACGAGTTGTATTTAATTCTGGACAGTGATTTGACTTTTTATTAATCTCACAAATTCTGCATTATAATTATTATTTGAAATAATATTTCATGTAAAGTTAATTTTGTAAGATCTTTACTGATTGCTTAAATATTGTGCGTATATCAGTACACCAATCGTAATCATTTGGATACATCTGAGAAATCTTCTTTGTATTTCAAATATTTCCAAATAATTCTAACACACTTATTCCTGGGCTTGTCAGTTGTTCTCTTTCAATATAGCGATTTCAAAATAAATTGATAATCTTCAACTCTGCGATTCATTTTTTCTAATAGAACTGTGCATTTTTAATCATAAATTGCTTATTACCAGTAAAATCTTCATTGAATATGAGGATCACGTAAGCTTTAATGTGTTCGTATTTTCCATCTACCCTCGATTGATCTAAAAGTTTCTGGTGTACGGCTGTTATTAATTTACCAGCTATATCATGTCCACTCTAGCTATAAAAGGCAGTGGTCTATAATCTCGACCAGTTTAGCGTCGTTCGGACCGAAGGCTAATTGGCTATGCCATGTAATTTACGCACTCGCGAACGCTGTTCAGAAATGTGTAGTGTAAATGAAAATAGTGTGCGAAAGCTTTTATTTAAAAAATACCGGGACCGTGCTTGGCTAGCTTATGATTTAATGACCGACGATAAGTTTCTTTGTTGCGTATCCAGTTCTCAAACACGCTGGATTGATCTCGAACATCACTAATTGAAAATTTAAGGACATCACAAACGTACGTAGTACTGCTGGTAAAGAGAGATCTTGCTCAAATTACAATTGTATTGACGAACCTTTGTAACCCTTTGCAATATTGGTATGTTCATCATTAAGAAATTGTGTTGGCGGAAAGGGTTTATAACAATTAATTCTATTTTCTACTAGTTTTATGTTTATACTAAAATGTGTTAGGTATGTCAATCCTTTCATACAAGGAATACTGCCTAAGCAGCGTCTATGAGTACCCAGCAACTGATCATAGCACCATTGGAAATACTAACTGAAACTCCACTCTCCTTCAAGGAGAGACTTCTGTTCTGTTGAATCCATTAACCGAACCACAAGAGAATTTTACCTTCAATTATACCATGTGACAGTAGTTACTTGCTAGTGGATTAGTTAGCTTTAAAATAATTTGTGAATTTATCGTACTGTGTAAATGTCAACGTCACTAGTGGGACGGTTAATCCACGGACGCTTATAATCTATGAACGGTGTGGTTTATTTAATAACTTCGCACTGAAGGGGAGATAAGGTTAATAACACATTTAAACTTTAGATTGATTCCGTGTGAAACGTGTAATACAAGTTATTGAACGACAATCTAGTTCTATGTTATTTTAACGCTTCCGTTAAAATTTCTGCTTCAAATGGATTCAGTTATCTGATTCTTTATTACTTTGCTAGAAGAAGCAGTAACTTTTTCCCTTTTATTGCGTATTTTCTGTGTTATCATGAGAGCCGCCGTGGTCATTAGTAATGATTGTATTATTCTCTAGGACTGTCTTAATGATATTTCCATAATTTATATCGCATACATTTCTTACTGTATCACAGACTTACAAACAATTTTTTTACAATTTTGACAAAAAGTGTAAGGCTCGTTTAGTGGTAAAAGCGGTACCGTAGCCAAAAGACGCTGGTAATTCGAATACTAATGGTACTCATGCATTAGATACTTTGTACAAATAAAAAGAGATAGATTGTTCAGGAACTAGTCGCCGTAGTGGATTGATTGTGGTTATTCCCTGGGTCAATCAAGATTTAAACCTCAAGCTTTCCGGAGCTGCAGAAGGCACGTTCAGTTGTTGTTAGGGCAGCCACTTTCAGCTACCATCCCCCACTGGGTCAACGTAGCGATGTTATGACTCAAACTCCTCATGGGCCTGAACCCAGCCGTAGGACGTTGCTACCGAAGCTTGGACTATATCAAAAAGTATTGGATCAAAAATTTGTTGGTGTACGTTCTTCAGGTTTGATATAATTCTGCTGTTTAGCTTAAATTTGCTCTGTACCTGAAACT
Organism: Acentria ephemerella; assembly: GCA_943193645.1. Classification (NCBI taxonomy): domain Eukaryota; kingdom Metazoa; phylum Arthropoda; class Insecta; order Lepidoptera; family Crambidae; genus Acentria; species Acentria ephemerella. Next base: position 4,565,740 of record OW971899.1, on the reverse strand, counting down.
TCCAAAACCAATTTCAAAATATGAAGACTAATTACTTCAATTAAATTCCGTTCTAAAAATAAGTTTCATTTTATTACTAGGCCGCTTAGTAATCCATCAGCAATTAAAATCAAATCAAGTCTGTCTGTGGAGCAGCTTAAACGTCATTTAACTTTATGCGAAGGTGACATTGGTAAAATTAGTGCGAAATTGAATATTTAGACACAATATCATTAACGTAAGACATTTAATTGGTTTTGGTTTCATTACGGTATTAGATATGGTGTTAATTAGGTAAATCTTACAGAATATCGAGCGACACACTTTTGATGTTAATTATTTTTGAATTACCTTTAAGTATTATTCTTCGACTCTTGCAAAGACTAAAATTACTTTCTTTTAATGTGTATTTCTGTTTTAACGATCACTACACGAGATGTAGCAATGTAGTGTGTGTTTAGTTATGTTCGTTTGTAGTACAAGGGATTGGTCAAGGTTACTTATTTTTAACCTTCATATTTAAATTAGGTTTGAGGTAAGGTCTTAATACTGTATTATTTAAAGTACGACTCTTGTCTAAATTATTCATACTAAAATAATTAAATTCTATTTTCAATTTCTTAGGCGTATCATCAACTTTATATGCATCATCTCTCACACACTCTTATGATACATTACTTAATTCTTCCTTCAAATTTAATAACTTCACTAACTCCTGTTATAAATCCTTTTCGTATTCAGAATCAAGTATAAATGACGTTATATCACCTACTAAAGTAATCCTAGAGCAGGGTTAATCCTCCCGATGTATCCCAGTCCGGTAACCACTAAGCAAAATAAGCAAACACTGTTCTGTTAACCTTGTCTCTCTTTAATATATTGTATTAAAAAAAGACGGGAACGTAGGTATTGAAGTTTGAATGATTATCCGTTTCGTAAGGAATTACTCTTTCATTTGATTATATCTGTTAATCCCTTGCGGTTGCTATAAGTTGTTTATAGTTGGATTTTACTGGTAAGTTAGTAACTGTTTGCAAGTAGGAGATCACTCCACGAGAACCCGTAAAGACGTCACTTCTTTATTAATGTCAATATATTTTTTATTATCGTTGCTGTAGGCACGTTATCAATCAAGTTTTCAATTTATAAAAATATGCATTATTTTTCTACCGGCATCGTTTTCGATTGAGTCGGGAACAATCTGTTGTGGTTTGTTTGGTGACTGTGATAGTGTTTGCAACGCTATCAAATTAAGCAAGCTACTAAATTCAACTACTCAGTTTTTTGGCATAAACAATATCAAAGCTAATTATATTTTTTGAATATGTTGGTAAACCATCAATGACATAAAATATTTTACTTAGATTAATCACGTCAAGATAAATACATAATAGTGCCACTAGTACTTTTTACTACAATTACCAAAAATACTATAAAAAGTGGGCTGACTGACGTAAAGGCCGAGTCAGTTCCAATAAGCCTCTTTTAAAAGCTAATTGGTTCGTTGCCTTGGTATTAATAGACTACGATAGATACGTAAATAATATAAAAATCATAAAATCTCATAAGCATTGAAATTTCATAAGCAATCCACAAACTGACAGCATTACTAAGCATTCGATAACCCGACCTGAATACATGAGAACTTCTTGGAATAAAGCGTGCATCATACAATGTGTTCGAGACCTCAGCGCCATTTTTATTAAGGCCATATATAACTGTCTCGCTCACACAACAATGTAAATTATTGCCACTCCACCACAACGGATCCTGGGGGCTTATTACGGAATCACTCGCAGCGATCCGAATGAAAACGGTTGAACGGTAGAAAATCTTGCATTGATAGAGACTTAAGAGGCATCAAAATAATAGCTAACAGTTAAGGGTTGAATTGATTTGAGTTCCTAAGTAAAAATCATGCGACACGCCCGTACTTTTACCCCTGTCGTTCAGGGTTTGAACCTGGGTAGAAACAGATATTTTATACTGAGTACAAAGATTTTAGTTATTTATATACATACATCTATCTAGATTTCTCAGTTATGTAGCATTCATGACAAGCTCTAAATAATATTTAATTTGCTAGCTTGATAAAAGGTTGAACGTGTAAGAAATATTATTACATAAGAAACGTTCGTTTCTTCTCCTTGAGCTTACAAGTTACAACACAAAGAAAAATTGGTACCAGATGGAGTTATTTAGTTTCACACGCCATACCAAATTCATCTGTATATAAACAAACAAAAAAACACTTTTCGAACGATTCTGCAATAGAGCCCAAGATCTAGAAATCTCGTATATAGGGAAATAGAGAAATAAAGGGGAATATAACACTCACTAGTTCACTACTATGTTAGGGTCGACTCAATAAATGCCTGACTTAAGTTAAAATATAGTACCTCATATCATAGCAGTTGCGAAAATGAAACGAAATCGGTAAAAGTAACGAAACAAAGGTATTTATAATGAAAACAAACATTTACAAAATATTTTAGTAGTTTTAATAAAAGTTATATCCAAAGACCCATCACGATCTATTCCCACATATATTATTTCTATTAGAGGAACGTTTTTGGCCAAAAGCAATTAGTATGATAGCTGGAAGTGAATCCATACAAATATTAATATAATTAAAATATTTAAAAATAAGTTACTGTATATTTTATTTACAAAAAGTTAATTCATTCATAAAAAACGATACATGTTAAGTAAAGTCTAGACAGGCACAAAATCTTTGAATTCTTAATTTATTCTAAAGCTACTAAATTGAAAACAATTTAATTTCATCTTACACAAAGCGTAAGTCTGCAGCTTATTTTAAGCACTAAGACATATTTCTTCGTCTAGAGCCTCCGGGGCATTTTGAAGAAAGATATCATGTGAATAAATAATATTCCTACGTTTTTATGTCCTGTCATTAATTTAGAAAATAGAGGTCAGGATAACTTAACACAAAAATTGAGAATTATGACTTTTTATATTTGAATTGTATTTTCTTTTATTAGCTTGGGATGCTTTCGGATTACCCTCGGTAATATTAACTGGAAAAGTCATTAAATCAGTATCTGTTTTAGTATGTGATAAGAATGATATCAAACAGAGATATTTCGACCAAGTTGTTTTAATCCGAAATTCTGTTTTATAAGAAAAATTAGCGTTCACATTAAGAAAAGATAACGACAATTGGCAAATACAAGTCATTTTAGTAAATAAACGCTTTGATAGACAAGTGAAAATCCCAGCGAAGGCACGAACTCTAACATCTGCTTGCTATGTTAAGCGTGAAGGCGAATTTCACCTTAGTAAAATCAATAATCTAGACACTGAGCATATGTGAGGTAGGAAATATTGATGACGACTATAGTTTTGTCAAAATTATCTTGGTTCTCGTTTTGGATTTGCAAAATTTTAACTCAAATTTCTGACAACATTAATTAAACCTGGTCTAAATGAGAACCTTAATGGACTACTTAACACTCGAAACAGTTAAAGTATTCAATTAAAACAACACTTAAAACCATTTCAAAGAATAAATTAGTACTCTTTAAGAAGCTAAAGATATGGTAGCTATACACTGTGGATAGTGTTAAATGGGTTTGTTAATTAAAACGATATTGGTTGTCGGCACTTCGTTACCGGATGGTGTAAGATCAAGAACTAATGGCAAGTCGTTTAAGTCTGTTACTTCAAAAGCAGGTGCTAAGAGAACATTAGGATACGCTTATTCTTAAGGTTTAACCCTTTCAAATAATATATCATAAATAATGAAAATTTTCAAGGGTAGTTTGAGTTTAAAAACTGTGGCTGTTCTAAAGTTATAATGACTTTGACTTCGAGAACTAAATCTAGTTGATAACAGGAATCTTACTTATTATCTTCTATTTATTGGCTTTTTTTTAAATAACTTTTGTGATATAATCTATTAATGTATAGCACTCACATCTTTGACTAAAATTGAATAAACAATCTATATTGCAGTAAAGATTTTCTCAAGATAGAACCAGTCGCTTCTCCCAACATTTCACGCCTCGCAAGTAAATCCAATCCGGCAAATATAGACTAGAATTTCATGTTAGCCGTATTGATAATATAATGAACATCATTGCCAGACAGAGTGAGCTATATTTGGGGACGTTAATGGCCTTAATATTTTGGGCGTCATAATTTATCACTGTTCCTTGTACTCCCAGAACCTCTTGGTGTGTTCATTGAAAGCAACTATCTTAATAATTCAAGTATAGTATTTGTTCTGTTTAGTGCATATTGGTAATGATTCCGTTACTGCCTTTTAAGAATTTCTATGTACATCAACTCTTGATCTATCTTCTTCGAACACTAATAGAAGTAATAGTCCCATAGTAGCACTATCCTGCTTTGCATAGATCATCTGAAAAATATATATTTTATATTTTTCATAGATCTAATTATTATCTAAGGCGCTTGGTTAGAAGCTATGCCAATTACGTTAAATTTTATAAATACGTATTTCTGGGAATATATAAGTGGCAAAGCGAAGTAACCAACGCAAACGACAACCGTTCTCCATAGAGTTATGGCGTTTTGGCAGCTTCTGTGATTGTATCCTTCTCATTGAAGCCACAAATTAAGAATATTGAATTTCTTTGTTCCCTATACTCAAAATGAATAACATTATCGCGTGAATTGCATTCGTTAGTATAAGAAAAGGTGGATCCACATGTGACGGAAGATTTAAAGTAAATTCTGAAGAAGTGGCAAGATGATAATATTACTGGATATAGAAATATTGTAAAATAAAGTTTTTAATGTTAGTGAATCTAAATCCAATAATAAATATTACTAGGTAATTTGTTTTTTTTTTTACATCGGTAAAACTATTATATATTAGGTAGCTTTTGAAATTTAATTTATGATAAGATTCCCGATTATCAATGAATACTCAGAAGTTATAATCTTAACTAGATTTTTCGCTGGTGCTGATGTTTTTTTGTACTTTTACATAAGAGAAACTTTTAATACATGCTACTTGCATTCACATGAATACAAATAGTATGTATCAGAAATTCCACAAGCAAAATGAAATCAGGCGTTCAGGCCTGGATACTTTAGTTGATATTTTTATAGGAATTAATACCAATTAAATCCATTTTTTGGCGTGAAGAATAAGCTAAACTGAATTAAAGTTAATAAAGTTTCAATTACATAAGTAATCACAATCTAACAATAAATAAAAAGATGAAACGTAACGTCGAAATTGCTAAATCGGCTAATACTCTTTCGCTTTCTCAAAAGAAGAAGCATTTAGCTTAACTTTCTTTCAATGCATCATTTTACACACGAGTCCACGTTATCGATGCAATACATGATCGACAAATTTGAAATAAAAATAGGTTAAAAATTTTAAAATATTAAATAATAAAAAAATAATAATAAAAAAAATTAAATAAAAAATTATTTAAATAAAAAAAATACAAAAGAACTTAAATAAATAAATACTACTTAAATACTAAAAAACTACTACTACTTAATACTTAAATGTTACGTTAACAGTGTTACGAAGAAAACTTAAAATTCGAAAAAGACATTTCCAGTGTCTCTTGAACGGTTACTGTTTACGTGTTTTCATGCCAAATTTAGCAGATGAACTGGTCCGGTTAAGTCGGATCTTAAATAGCTAATGTATTTAGCCAGGGTCGGGCAAAGGTTTGAATTTATAATTTCTCGGCACATCCCACTACAGCGGCTGTAAGCCTGTAATGAGGAGGTTAGTTTATGTAGGCTCTGTCAAAAGTGCTGTGTTTGATTTAGATTCCTGTGAATAAGTGAAGGCTCAGATTACTCGAGTGGATATAAAAGTATGAGAAGTAACGAAACATTTGATAATTCGTGATGAATTTGAATCGTACAAATTTCGGGATAGCTTCTAGATTTCTGATTTCTGATCACAGTTTTCTCTTGGTAGTTCCTCTGAACTTCTTATGATACGATAATCATAGAATCAGGAATAGCTATGACTTAAAAGGACATAAAACTCCATGGGTCGATTTTAACTCATTTATTTGTATCTCTAGACTTGGAGACTTGGATCAGAAAAAATGCATTGAAATAAAACAAAGTAGCAGGCTTTATTTTCTCCGAAGGAAACTCAGATTTAGTCAAATTATAAATGTGTCGAGTCCGAACTACATTCAGAACTGAAGAAACATCGAAATTGGATTTGTAATAACTCAACTACGTTATAAAGCAGTTTGGTTGAGACTTATCAGCCACAGATAATTCACAAAAATATTAATATGATCATAACGTTTATTACTTTCAAACTTGATTCACAAAAGCTGCACCCATTTTCTAAGGTAATAATCAAAAGCCACTTCCACACCATCCGACTTCCTAGGCACATTTTGGTCCCGGGTGAAGGTTGAGATTTATAATTTCCGGGTACATTCCTTTACTATACCCGGGTTTGGGCATGTTCGGGATAACGAGAGTGCTTACTGAGTGAAAAGGGGTCATTTTGTTTTAAAGGGAAATTTTTTAATGCCTCTCTCGCTGTGGACAAGACAATTACAATGGGAAAGTGGTCTCTAAAGACATGAAATAAAATTTCCGACCAAAAGTTTTAATTATTCGCCTGTTTATTACTACACTTATCATTAACCTTTTAGCTGGTTTGTGTTTTTCTGACATTACGTAAAGTGTAACTTTCAAAGTAATATTTACATAAAAGTGAAAATAAATATTTCACTATTTATTTATTCATTAAATTTTGAGAATAAATAAATTTATTTGAAGTAGGTACATAAAGGTTTTAAATTGGTCAAATAATTTTGGGATAAAATTAATTTTCAGTGTCAGAAATTTGTACATATTGCCTGTTATGATAATTTAAAATAACTTAGTAAATGAGTCTATTTAAATTATTTTGACTTTGACTTTGTGAACAATTTGAACCTTAAATCTTCCTTACAATCCACACAATGATACAATTTTATACATATATTGTTTGTCTAGACGTTTCCGCTAGTATTTCTTAATCCAACAAATTAAGAGATTAATGTAAATTTAATTTTGAATTTGATTGTAATGTCAGAATCAAAAGAAATATTTATGTTAACATCATCTATCACGAAAATCAAGTTATAGTTGAAAAAAGGTTTATTTGTTCGAGTAATACTCATATGAATAATATTCTGTTGTGTTCTTTTAATTGTCTTTGTAATTGTTAAAATAAATAAATAAAAATAAATGAATCACATATTTAGGACAATCTTATTCCGTCGTATGATTAGCTTTTTTGCAGAGCATCTAACAAACTTTAAATCAGATAAGCAACATGATAACATCTATGTCCTTTACGTACTACGATCTCCATTTTGATTCTGTTGCTGGATTTCGAAGTTCCAGATTATTGTTTCAGTTAAATATCTTAAGTACCCTATCCTGTATAAAAATAAAAACATTGTATATACGCGTATATGTATATTGATGAAAAAGTCGCTATTTTCAATTATTTTAACAAAGTTTATTATATATAAAAAGACATTAAAAGAAGTCGATCACGACCAATATGGCCCAGTGTAGATAAAATTAATTTAACAATTTGCCTTCTCTTAAACGCTACTATATTAAAATGTCTTGTTTATCTGTTCGTTTATTAAATCATTTTCCCTTTTAGAAGTATAATTAAACTTGAATAAAAGCACTCGATAATTAATAATTTCATCAAGTCTAAGGAAATGTTGCCTATTGTCTTCTTGATTAGAAAACGAACAATTTGAAATATATTTTGGAAATTATTAATAGATGATGTCTTTGGCAATAATATTTAATTTGTTAGCTTCTAATAATATATAGTCGGCAGAATTGTGATTGAAATATAAATGCCAAATATGACTGTATTTAAATATTATTAGTTTTCGGCGAAATAAGTTAACACCAATGTCTTTATTAGATATAGTAGTTATAATTATAAGTAACAAAATTCAATCGCCTAATGGTATTCTGGTTTGGCCACCTTACCTTAGGTCTAGAGATCTGGGGTTATCTTACCTTATCTTGATGTAGGGCCAGGACTACTACTCCCGGAGCACGTCGACCCAATGGGATCTTTTGTGCTTCCCTAATCCTACTGACTGCTGTCCTGGAATACCTCCAAGATGTACGTACAAGAGATCTGGGGTTACTTTAATGTCCCATTAGCGGAATTTAATTTCCCATTAGCGGAATTTTGAACTCTGTTAGATTCCTACCATCTTATCTGAGGATACCGACGTAACTACATTGTTGTAGTTATTTTGCAGTTTGAGGTAAGTAACATAACTAGTTCCTCTGTAGTTAGGAATCGGTGTGTTGTGTAGTCTGTAATATTATCATCAGCTAAGGTAAGATAAACGGCGAATAACTTTTATAACTTAAAAACCGAACAGTTTTTATGTCTTTTGATCTAATTATAACATTCGAAATTTGAAACCAGAAAATACGTACTCTCAATGATATTTTTCATTAGATATTTAATCACTAAAAATAGCCGGTATTTTTCACTTGATATCTCGCAGCCATTACTGCTCGGCATAAAAACGCTTATTAAATTACGAGAACTCAGTATCCAACACACAAAGCAGAAATTAAAACAAAAAACGATCCCTTTAATAAATCATGAGCGGTGTCAAAGGTGGAACGGTACAGCCGCGATGAAAAATGTTAGCTTAGATTACGTGTAGTGGAAAAACACAGGAATAAAGGAGAGCAAATACAGCCGAGTAAAAAAGGTAATAAAATGCGGGGATAATTTAAATATAACCATTCATCTGGCTCTCTCATTGTCACTGAAACATCAACAAAACAGAATAGATTTAAACGGTAGGTGACTATCAGGTCTGTCGTTCAGTTGTTATCTTTGTATTCAGTGTGGTTTGTGATTTCACGGTATTCTTCAGTGCACGATAAACATACTCTATTTGATGTACACAAACATTTAAATTTATTATCTCATTAGAATTCTTTTGAAATTCTTATTTAACGCCTCTGCAAAGGTAAATTTTGTATTTTTTTAATAACGCGATAGCTCCGAGTCTTCGCCTCACCTGAATGTAAGTAAGTAATGGTTATGTTGAAGGCGATCAAACCCTGATTCGTGAACCAATTAGAGACTGCCTGTCTAACCTCTAGAGGCCGTTGAAATCCAAACCTCTCTCAGTGGAAATCCAACTTAAGACCACTGGTTTCACAGTGCTTCAAATTTTATGGATGAATCTGGTGGACCATAACGCCATTGCCATCTCTCTACAAGGAGCAGTGGAATAAGACTCATGGTCATGGTAGTTTAGTTTAAAGCAGGAAACGAGAAATATACCAACACCAAGGATTCCAAACAAATCTTACAAAATGTTGGGATATAATTGTATGAAAGAGAAATAGCAAACTAAGAAATAATTATATCCTTAATACAGTTTTTAAACGTCTCATGTTGTCGTTATCCACCAAAATAAACCCACTTATTAATAGATCGTAGATACTTCGCTTTTGTCTTTCGGTTCTCGTTCTACGGATTTAATAGGAAATTTAAACACGAGACATCGTCGTATTTTGATTAAAAACGAGTAAACGGAGTAGCAAATTAAAATTGTGGGTGCGCGGTTTACAAGTGATATACTGGGGCGTGAGTGGCGTACTCAAATTTTAAACATACGAGACTGAGGTCGACATAAATAACGACTAATTAAGATTATAAGCGTTGTTCGGAATTTAAAATTGGATTTAATAGGGATGCGTCTACAGTAATATAAACTGATATAACTTCCCACAGTTGGACAAAAGTCCAGATCCGTGCGGGTTAGTGGGTGAAACAATAGCTGACAATAGACTAAATTTGATTCCAATGCAATGAAGGAGCTTAATAATTGCATATTTATTTTAAGGTCATTAGGAAGCAACTATATAAATTAATGGTCATGAAAATATGTGTAACTAAGGTTCTGGGTGGCCGAAATTAGCAACTAACATATTACTCTGTATTTAATTCAGAACTAAACAATAATCACAAAAACCTTGTGCACGAAAATGTCCGCATTAGTTTCAAAGATAAACTGTGTCGCAGTCATTAACGCCCACATCCAGGTAAGGCATCCGCGTTTCAAAAAGTAATCTTATAGTTATTTATAAAAGAATTAAATGAAATGCTTATATCACGCGCGCGTGTGTGTGTGCGTGTGTGTGTGTGTGTGTGTGTGTGTGTGTGTGCGTGTGCGTGTGTGCGTGCGTGCGTGTGTGTGTGTGTGTGTGTGTGTGTGTGCGTGTGTGTGTGTGTGCGTGTGTGTGTGTGTGTGTGTGTGCGTGTGTGTGTGTGTGCGTGTGTGTGTGTATGTGTGTGTGTGTATGCGCGTGTGTGTGTGTGTGTGTGTGTGCTTGTGCGTGAAATGTATTCTCAATGTTACCACTAACATTGCATCCATGTATACAAAATGATATACGTATACATATTTATTTTATACAAAAATAATTTGAATAAAGTTTAGTACTCGACAGAAAACTTTAAGATGCAAAACCACAGATTCCACACTATAGAATCTAATCTTGTTTCTATAGAAACGCTAAGTGCATTATTTTAAGTAAGCAATCGCACAACGAATAAATCTACACTACAATATGACAGTTTACCATCCCTGTGCTTTTGATGGAAAGCCGTCCTTGTTACTTAGGAGTCCGAGAGCACGAGATTATTATCGTGATCATGATTAATGATAGCTTGCTTATTGAAATAGCTTTGCGTTTAATTGTCTTTGCTTCAAATTTGTGGACCTAGATAATAAAATTAATATTTGAGACACAGAGATGACCCAGATCCAATGAGAATGGTTTTCTTAAATTGAAATTAATATACATAACGTAATGTGAAAACAAGGTAATTTTGTTTTTGTTCTATTTAATTAAGTTGAATTTAATTTTTAGTTTGACCGTTATGTTTACCTGTAAATGGCGGACATTTATGCAAGAATTGTTAAAGTAACCTCATTTATAATCTTATCCTTCACGTAAGCACGAGTGTAGTTCAAAGGAGTCAGCGAATCACTGTCTCCATCTCAGTCACGCACATGGATTCAGTTAGGGTGTTTTTATTGCACACTCAGTAGGTAGATTTCTTTACCTACACTGGTAACTTCACAATACGGGCTCTTTCAAAAGCTTTTGAATCTGTAAGTTGGAGGTGGCTAGGGCAGTATGTCGCATTCTGCACTATTCTCACATCTGGATTCCTCTTACCATCATTAATCATCAGCTGCGGAGCCATTAGCTATGTTATGATACTAAACGCTTTTCGCTCCATACTTAGCCAATACTAGCTGAAATAGATTTCATTCGCGTGGATCTCGGAAACATGTCTACTTGAGTATTTAATTCGTCAAAAATTTAAATCATATTTATAACAAGCTTGGTAAGTAAAAAATTGAGTCAGTCAACCTTAAAAGATAGATGTATGTTGCCGCGAACTTTTTTTAAGGACTTTCAAACGAGAACAATCCCGGAATACATTTTTTTTTGAAATAACGTTAAACGTTGACTTAGCGCACGCAACGAAAGCTGTGAAAAGGTTTTTTCCCGTTTTTGTAAATTTTTCATTGACGCTCAGCTCCTATTGGTGATAACGTGATGTTATATAGCCTACAGCCTTCTTCGATAAATGGACTATCCAATACAAACATATTTTGAATCAGTATTACCTGACATTAGCGCGTTCAACCATACTCTTCATTTTTATATTAGTATTACACTACTGATATCAATTAATTCTATACCTTTCAACTACCTACCTACTACTACCAAAATTGGATATCATCTAGAGAACAAGGAGTTTATAAGCATTAGCTTTAAAGTCAACCTTACTGTAAGTTGATTGGCTAACACTTTTTCTTGGCGCTATTTTTTTGAAATTTTCAGCTTACCTGAAACAAAAACCACAATCTAATTAGTATAAATGCAAAATATATCATATTTACGCGAATTGGTGCTACGTGATTGCTACAAGGCGATCGATTCACCCTTAAATCCGCTAAAATGGCTCACATTTATATTAAGTAAGAATAATAAAAAATGCAAGGTCAAATTACATTACGTCACATAGGATGTAAAAGTACGTAAGGGATATAATAACTTCACAAGTCGCACTGGAATCGCGCGAAAACGTTCCATTCTATGACAGAGAAGGGATTTTACGAAATACCCAATGGTGTCGTTTCTGTTGTCGTTCTGTAAAACTAACATTAAGCTATTTGTCTCTTTTATTCTACTTCAACATGAAAGGAATAGAGTAGGCGTTACGAAAATCCATAAACTTTTGGATATGAGAAGTTGGGCAGAGTACAAATTCAAAATAGAAGTTATCATAAAGTAAATCTTAGTTGTCATTTGGTTTAGCGAGTGTACAATATTACTGTTTAGATTCCTTGCGATTTTTTTATCATTTCAAAAGTCTTATGTTAAATGCTCATTTCTTTAAATATGGCATATATATTATATATCTTTATATCTCTCTCTTAAGCGAAACCATCTTACAAAAAAGAGTTTTTATTCCAATCACGTTCTACCTATTTACATGAGTTTATTAATATTTCTGCCCTCAAGGGAAATTGACCTTCAAACCTAGCGAGTGTAAGTATACATTGTAATGTTGAGCACACACTCATTCAAGGATAGGAATGTTAGATTAATAATATTAATGAGGTAATCCGTCTTAGTGTCGCCAAAGATACTGTTGCTTTATAATTGTTTCTTTTTACTAATTCTTATATAGAAAAACAGTATTTAGTAAACCCACCCAGCTATGCTGCTAAACCTAAGTGCATCCCTTTCATTCTTTTTCATTTAGAAAAGGACGGAAATATTTTGTTGTCTGAGCCATACAAATTACTACAATTTGAAATAAAATTGAAGTCCCTGCACTATATTAACTTATTGAACAGATATGATCAAGTACATAATACCGTATTTACGCAAAAACGGTTTTTATTACCGCTATTTAAGGTTTGTTTAATGCTGCCAATATAAAAGGCGTGTCAGCTTAGAACTGAATAGACAAGAATTCGCGAAACACAATTATACAAAGTTACCGAAGTCCGAAGGAAGTCGGTCACCCATCTCAAAACGTATATAGGTCACATCAAAATTCTTTATACTTAATATCCAAAAATCATTTCTAACGTTAACAACTTAGGTTTAGTTTTCCAACAACACGAACTAATTTCGCGTCCGACATCCAATTACATCAATCATTACTAAATAGCTATTATTCGGTTTTCTGGGCGCATAACAACAATATCCGTGACAGGCCATCCATCTGTATAATTTCCACATTGTTTGTTACACTAATTACTTATTGATACCAACTTTTTGTTGGTAAACTCGAAATTCAGACACTAGTGCTTTAAATCTCATCTTGGAGGTTACTACTAAAATAATCCTAAGTGAATCGTATCAAAATCCAAACGAAACTCCAACTTTCCTTGAAAATGAAAATTGTTTCTATTACAGCTTAATTCAATAAAATTGGTTTTATGGAGATGACGTCACAATTTGCTGACTTCACCATTATCTCTTTTTAATTGGAAACAGCCTTGTCCTTACTCCGAACATTGTTTAAACAATTTAAGTAATTTCTCATTCGCTAATTATTGAAACTACACATTTATGTAACTATTCCTTGACCGTAGCTTATCGAGATTTTTTTTCTATCTCTGGATGTATTAAAGGATCACTATCTATGGTTTAATTTAAAAAAAAGTTAAATTAGATTCAGACTAGTCACTAAGTCTGTAAAACACAGGTACAGAAGAACTGAGAACCTACTAATTTGAAGGCTGTTGAAATTCTAATAGTTTTCTTTAAATTGAAACGAAGCCCTCTTGTAGATGTGTTTTTATGGACTCCTGGTGTAATTAATTTCGATACATATTTTGTTTTTCATTAACTGACATCATATCTTAAGCCGATTATAACAGCAAATACTTCTTGGAAGCTCCATCGAATAAGTTCTTTGAAGCCATCATTCTGTCGCACAATTCTTGTTATAAAAAAGTAAACAACACAGATCTAATATTAAATACATTAAATTTTAAAAATGTCATTCTCATACTGACAAGAGAAAAATAACGTTGAAGTGTCAAAAAATCAACTCTAATTTTATATATTAATTATAACGTAATAACGCAGCTGTACCTGATATGTAAGTTTCAATCGTATAGAACCATCTCGAACGTTTTCAACGTCGGCTGTCAAATCATATATAAACAGTAGCGACAGCAACGCTACTGTTATGAAGTATTGGACTTATATATTTTTCGGTCAAACTCATTGGAACATCTCAATACGACTAAAATGTACAATAATGATCAACCACGCCATTTCGTGTACGCGTTGTCATCAGCGAGTGTCATAATTACAGCCGGTACCATCACTACGTTATATAATGACACAAACAAGGATTTACTTATAAAGTAAAGCAGTCGCTTTAATAATAGGACCTACCCTAGTAAGGGATAGCCAGTCGTTCTATGAATATGTTATAACTTGGGACCTATGTTGCAAGCGGTAAGCGTTTTTTATGCATCATAAAAATACTCTTATTCCGAATTTGACTTCTCTTTTCGTAACAGTTCTTGGTTATTAAAGTTCTTTAGTTGTTAGGAAGAGGTATTTGAGTAGGACGACATCCCTTATCATAAGTGTGACTAGTCACAATGCCTAGAACTTTAAGCCCAGTAAATGTCATATTGAAACAGAAAAATAACATATTGACAAACAACAAAATATATTTGTATCGGCAAACGTCAAATTGATTACTTTGCAACATTTAAACTGTAATTGAAATTTTAATGGTGTTTAAGGAATCGACCGCCACACTTATCGCTTTATACTTTAAGGTTATTATTATTAAGTTGCTTTTGGATCCATTGGCCACTTCGACTAGTATTGATATTTTGTAGCAGCCGTTTAGGTTTCACTGCCTAGCCCCGTTGATTCCAGAAATTTCCAGATTCTTTAGGCAGTGATGCACATCCTCAGGATGCAATATGTGCTTCCGTAGGTAAATGCTTCGTTTATGCATTAAAGGACCGCAGGAGCAGAGAACGCGGTTAAGGTTAGGATATATCACGAGAAAAAAACATTAAGAGTAGAATTTAACCAGTACGTTATTACCCAAAACGGTTTGGTGAGTGAAATGGTTGCAGTAGCAACCGGCTTTAAGTGTCATCCAAGGACGGGTAAGCTGGAGATGAAAGATTTTGTTGATTAGCTTTTATTTAATGGGATTAAAATTACTAATACTTAACACTTATTGTTTACTATTAATCAACTTTATTTTTAGTCTAGAATTAAAGATGTAATAAAAACACTTACGTTACTATATATTCCATATTGACTGACGGACGGATCGATCTTTCATAAAAACGCTACCCGCTTCTGGTTTAATGACAAACACATTTAGTTAAATATTTAACTATCCTACCAAGAAGGAAAGGGTGCAATTGACAGTGATTGTTGTTAAAAATATATATTTTTTGCTTCCTTTCCAAGAAAATGGACATCTTTTGAATCGTTTATGATACTTTTAATAAAACTATGAATTGATACGTAAAAAAGACGCAAAAATAAACCAAACAAACTCTTCAATTTTATAAAATTAGTACCAATAAGCATGCCCAGCCTTTCAAGGTACCGTGTACAAGTTGTATCGTGATTTCTATCTATTTCATTTTACGATTAAATAATATTATATTACAATAAAACAGCTATAATGAAGTCAACATTCTCTAATATGCTATTAAATACGAATTAATAAAATAACTGAGGGACCGTAACACCGGCGAAAAGAGATCAAGTTTAATAAATATTTTATTGTTCCCGAGGCGCCATTTTGTTTTGTGCGGAATTCATTCAAAATGGTAGCTGTAAAACCGCATGATTGCGCGCAGCAATGCTCTAAATGAGCGACTATTAAAATTGCTTGAGGAATAATGGTAGAAATGCAAATTTTTGGTTCAGATTAATATTAAAGTATATCACATTACTGGTGTACAATATCGTACGAAGTGAATCTAAAGTACCATCACAAGGTTAAATTAAGAAGCTTTCAGACCATTAATCATGTTAGGGATGAAACAAGGTTGAAAATTGTATTACAAAGCGATTTTATGTAACAATTTCGTAAGTGTTATTATTAGCTAGCAACAAAAAAAATTCTAGGTTCAGTCTAATTTATTAATTTGTAAGTAACTTTTTTTATCATAAAAAGCTCAGCCAATGACTCGACCTGATGATAACCCGCAGAGGACTCCATATGTGAACATAGTTAATTCAGCATGCGACAAACTGCCACCTCCACTTTGCCGGCACACACGTACTCCTGAGCAGGGAAGGAGAGGAAGGGATAAGGTCAAAAAGCTTTTCAGAGCACTCCCATGGTACAAACGATGAAAGGCATTAAGCGACGCTGGTTTTTGTAATAAGGAATGGTGAAGGATTGGTTGCTTTCCAAAGAACGACCGATCGCTATTCCATCAAAAAATGAAATTAAGTGAAGTATCCATACAATACAATTTTTTATTATTATTGTTTAGGTAACATTGAATCATGTTAATAATTACAAAATTGTTTATACAGTTTGAGGAATTTATTTGTAGAGAACAATTCTTTTTTATAATACATATTGTCCCACATAAAAACTCCTTTCTGTATAAAAACTACTTCTAAAATATATCGTCTAAACTAACGGTACGTTTAGTAAGTAATCAATTATCTTAAGAGGACAATAAGCAATAATCTCATTATCTGTATTAAAATTTGAATAAAAATGAGCGTCGGCTCGGTAAATCTCTCGCATGCGTAGGCGCATGATGAATAACTTGAGTTGATTTGTCGGTTGAGTTCGAGATGTGGCTAACTGTAGATGTGGCATTCCATTTTAATGGGAAGAAAATGATGAAAGGACCGTACATTATTGCCATAATTCTTATGTCATAGAATATAGAATACTTAGAATTACAATGTCCATTCTGATACTTTTTAACTGAGTAGCACTTAATTTTTGATTGAATCAGTATTAAACACAATCAAGTCAGTAAAAAAAGTAACAGTTTTTATTATCATTTAATATTACTTACTTATGTTGCTCTGAGTATGTCATATTTGGAAAACAACAGTTTCAAATTGTATGGGCTTTATATTTTTTTGATTTATATTACGATTTGAAGAGATTGCCGTATCTATCTCAACATACGTCCGTCTATATCTTCATACCATATTAAACTGTCACAGTGTCAACCATAAATAAGCTTCACGCTAATGAGAATGATTATGACATGCTTTAAGAGTACATTAACTCTAATTCACGTGTGGTCTAAATGCAGAAACAATAAAACACATTTTTGTGTTTTGATAAATGAGCTTATCAAGAAATCGATACTTTAAACTGGTTTATTATTTAAAACACCAATAATTTGTTAAAGAATCCGTATTGATAAATGGCATGTCAATAGATTTCATGATTGTGTGAGATAGAAAGGTTAATTCCATTAAAATATAATGATTTATGGAACAGGTTTAAATGTGTGTATTTAGAAATTAACGTTGACAAAATATTTTACTTTGACGTCTCAAAAAAGTGTAGAATGTGTAGGCAAAGAATGTAATTGAAGACACTAAACAGTTTCTTTGTAATAATTAATAAAGAAATTTTAGTATAGTTGTATATTTGACTGATGTAGGCTGCTGGATTTGGTTAGTGAAAAATGGTAATATAGAATCAAACGACCCATCTGGTATGAATTTCATGGTCTAAATAACACCTCTTGTAATAACAAGACTGAGCTTAGCGACAATAACCATTTAAAAATTAATGGTAAATCATTCCCATAAGACTCAAAATCAAGCTTTTGGTGATTCAATTCAAGCGAAAGCTTTATACACAGAATACCTAACGTTTTAAATAAATATTATCAAAGAATTCATAAAAAGAGATATGAATTCAGATGAAAAAAAAACAAATAAATAGCAGAATGAATCGCTGCATATCATGACACGGGTTTTAAGAAAACCTCAATCGAAAGATATGAAAGGGCCTGTTATATAAAGACCCAACTTAATCTTATATATAAGGAACTTTACGATATATTGATAAAACAAATAATGCTTAAATAAAGACGTTTTGTTATTAATATGTGCAGTAGCTTTCGGGGTAAATAAAAAAATTGCATATATCGAAATGTCGCCGAAAATGGGGAGCAGTGGCGTGGAAAATTAGGGGATATTTATGTCCAGCAGTGGACAAGTATAAAATAGGTCCATGATGATGATATATGGAAATAAATACGTCGAAAATATATCCTTGACGGTGAATAGTTAAACCAATTTACATATGATCGACGACGAATAAAATATTTTGAATTTAGCTTTGACTTCTCAAATACCAGTGGCCAGTCGTTTGATGTAATTATTGAAAGTGTAAATAAAGAACGTTACCGAAGGCACCATTACTATTTTATACAGAATGAATGTTCGGTAGAAATGATAAGAGTTACAATCTAATGTAATACGAACAATTATTTAGCGGCCCAACTTAATCGAGGGAACTTAATCGACTATATAGCGATAAAGCTTAAATAAAGCAAATAATGCTTTGTTAAGCTGAAATTGCCTACAAGCAAGAATAGCCATCAATAGACTCAGGTAATGATTTTCGTAGTAATCATAATAAACAAAAATGGCCGCCATTGTGGAAGTTCATTCGGTTCGAGATAGCCCATTACTTTCGTACCAGGGTGTTCAAGATACGCAGTAGTCCAGAGTAGTGCGGGTAGTAGAGAAAGCAGCAACATTTATTATACTTGGTTTATAAACGATAAAGTGAGTAATTAGACAATATCAGAATTCTGGGATATATTTCTTGAAGATGTCAATCTTGGACTTAATAGCAAAAATACTACATAAAGTAAGATAAAATGTTTAATAGTGTAGTTATACTTAAAGATCTTGCACAACAGAAAAATGGTTGAAGCGACTTCTTTGACTAACGATTTGAATTTATGATTTATCTCCAATGCGTTATGGAGTATATATACGGGTTTAATGAAACTAGAGATGGTTTTAAATATTGTCAAGGATAATGAATATTATGACTGGCTATCGAATCTTATTTATTTATACACTTAAAATAAAATTAACATATTTATTATTTAATTTAATCCGTTATAAAACAATGACAGATTCCTGTATTTATTTCGGCAGCTTGTTCTCTACTAACATTAACAAAGTGAATGAAGAAATATTCCAATTAGATCGCATCATCAACCACTTCAGTATTTAAAATATTATTATTGGTTTAATCTACACATTACACTACTCTGCAATCCATAAAAACCGAACCGTTAATAATCCCTAAAACCTAAAGCCGTGTGAACAGACGCACACGCGCTGACTCGACACAATTCGATTTGGAGCTGTACAATAGCACATCTGAATACTTCAGTCTGAAGCCATGGAAGTCTAGAAATTTAGTATAATTATTGTGTTCACTAGTTTCTGTTTGAAAATGGAAGAATTTACGAATTACATAAAATATTAAACTACCCGCAGTGTGGGTGGTATTCTGTCATCAATATTATTTGTTTTATTTTTATCGATGACAGCTACTTTTATTTTTCACTAAGCATTTAACAGCTGTCAAACCCCAGATAGTAGACACTATTTGCTGTGTCTAACTATTGTTTTATATTCATCTTTATACGGAACTAGATAAGGTTACAAAAAGAACAAACTCCAGAATACTTTTATGATAATCATGAAGTGTCCAAATCAATGAAAGATTTTTGACACCTTTACTACATAGGGTTAACAAGTCAACGCATATTTCCGATACTACAATAAATTTTCAATCAACAACTGATGAGTAAGATGACAATATATTTTAGCTTCTATAATGACAATATATGAGCTTATATTTCAGTAGTCTTTCATAAATATGGAGGACTCTTTGATAAATTTGTTTCTGAATGGGATGGATCTACTTTAGTTCTTTAACGATATACTATATTTTAAATTTGTAAAAGAGAACTTGTCACCTACAATATTTATTACCATCAAACCATTAAGTCAGGTATCAATAAAATGGAAACTGTAATCATTTACTTTTCCAACTCGGATTCGAATGTTGGCCCCTTGAGGGTAATACTAGTATCGAGGCTTGCTATAAATACATCGGCAATAGGGTTGTCACCGTTCATTATTAAAGAAACTTTTAGTAGACATTTTGAAAATTACTTCGAGTATACCCGAATGTTTGTATAACTACCAGTTCAGTTCAGTTGCGTTCAGGTTGTCTTACTAATGCTGAATTTAATTTGCTAAAAATCTGCTGTTGAAAAGCGACCACTAAAACCTATGGCAACACCATAGAAATTATTTATAACTCAATTGATTAAGACGAAGCTTAAATTGAGGAGGTTTCTTTTATAGCATAATTGGAGCACTTTAGTTTAAATGGCAATAATGATTTAACTTTTCCCACGGGAGTTGCCATATGCTTCGCTTACATAATGCAACCGTTATCGCCACCAAATTATACAACAAACCAGCGTGTTTGCGTTATTACCTTAAATCCTCATGACACGTTTGTTGCGGTATTTCATCCTCAAAACTTGAAGAATATGGATCAAGTTACAAGTTTACCTATAGTTCTTTAATAAGTAATGGATCAATAGTCCCTGAATTTAGATAGAGGAATTCTGTACTCCTAATAATATTTTCAAAGCAACCGTAGCACGTGACCGCGAGAGCGAAACAAATAGGAATGTCATATCATTATTTATTAACGAGTATTTCTAATACAGATGTTACTTTTTATTTTGAACTTTCAGCGAATTACATGATATTGCATTTTAAACTTATCCTCGGATATATTTCTAGTATATTCATTGAAGCCTATTTAAGTTTAGTATAAATAAATAATACGTTAGTGAACGCAAAAAGTGAAATAAGTCATTTAAACTTACGCCTGGAATGCTGCTAACTATATAAGGTCACACTGACGGCACTTTTGTTATATCATATATTTCAGTATCAACTTTTCAATGATAATCCTGACGACATGAGTCAGGAAAGCAAATGAATGCAGGCTTCGGAGAAAATCGTATGTTTTGCCTATACTGTGTTTTATTGTATGTGAATTAGTCATTTTTGAATCAATAAAATGATTTATGCTGGGTTTTAATATCAATCTATAAGATGGTTTTGCTTACGTTAAATTTTGATAAGTGAATATATCAAAACATTTGCAGACAGATTATTGATACACAGTGTTAGTATTACGTTGAAAAAAAGTGCCAACCCTATGAAAGTTAGCAGACATTGATTGTACCGACCACTTTTATTTTATGATTACACCTTAACTTTGGATGTTTCTCGGCCAGTCAAATCATTTTGATTGGATAATACCAACATTTTATATAATTCTATGAAACGTGCTGAAAACATGTTATTAGAAGACCATTTTGTCTATTTGTCATCGAACCGCCGCTGTGTACTTGAAAGTTGAATTTAATAATTATTGGTTATGTGAACATTGAAACTTTATTGGCCTTCATAACATGGGGTACTTACATTTATTTTTCTAACAAATATTTTGTGTCTTGAGTGTCCTAATTCGTTATTTACCACAGCATGTCATGTTTCTCTTTCTCTCTTGAATGGATGGAAGTAAGTTTTTATTTAATCTGAACGGCTGATGTTATCTGGATGAAATTTGGCATTCAGGTATATTTGTTTTGTTTTATATCATAAAGAACGTTTACGAAGCTTTGCTTTAAAAAGCTGCTTTTCTGTGGCTGCTTTGCTGTGGTAGTGACAACCCTAATGTCTAATGGATGACTTTTCTGAACTGTTGACTTGTAGCTTCATTGCAGTAATGAATCTGAACTAATTTGACGGACAGAGTACTAGAGACTGAGCCGTATGGCATCAAATTTCATACGACTATTTTTTACTCGCTGTCTTGTTCAATTTTTTATCATATATGTTTCTTAGCTACAATATAATTTTTAATAAAAGAAAGAAAGCTCCCACCTCAAGTTATTTTTCGTTTCAACTTTTCTAGTAAAGTAGTATTGAAAAATAATTGATTGATAACATTTCCTTTGGGGGAAAAGTAATGAATAGATAACTTTATTTTCTTTATGTTGTATATTTCTTTCTTGTTACAAGTACTAACTTATCCGAAAGAAATATATTCTATAATATTGTTATCATAAAGTTAGGCGTAAAATAAATATCTTGGTAACAAATAAAAGTAATATTATCATTCGATTTTTATGTGAAAGAAGTAATAAATCAACGTAACTCTTTATCATGATTATATGACATTTGCCGATCGTCTGTTGAATGGTCAATAGTCAGAGGTTCCCGGTTCAAATCTCTGTAGGAGTAAATATTTGTATGACAAGTACGAATATTAGTTGATGAGGCATGGATGATTGTATGTTCATTTAGTATATTATCGACATTTATATACATGTTCCTATCAATATATTGGGCTGTATATAACTATACTATTAAATTATCTCTTCCTAGTTTTTGCAGATTTGCATTTTATAAAGGTGGTCTTATCACTTATTATTGTTAAGATGTTAATGCTTTTATATCCCTTGATTAATATTATTTTATATAGTTGTCGCCACTGGTGGTAGACACGTCTGCAGATTCGATTCGGCAGACTGTATGCTGTAGGATTCTGTGGGTTGTGGTATTCAGCCTTGCCAGTTTCAGTCGTAAAGAAGTTTGCTGTGTTTAGTGTGAAGAAGTAATCAATGTAATTACAAGATATTGACATGTTTTATACAATATTGACATTGTCAACACGCTAGAAGTATTTTTTATAGAAACAACAAGCAAATGACTCCATTCAAATAAAAAGGCGCATAGCAGTGCATAGTATCACTTGCACTAGCCATCGTGTACTTGCCAACTTGCAAGATGCTTCTTCACGCTTTACCAGACACACTTATATTCTAATACGTTTCCATTCTTCTATTTAAACTTATTTGTCGGATAAAATATCAATAATAATTATGGACTTACATTCAAAACGTCAAAAATGTGGGTAGACGACCCAAAACTCCATAGACTAAGCAAACCGTCTCTTTAAAAGCAATGCTTTAATATTCCATATTACAAACCGAAAATGTCAGTTGTTAACGAATACAACCTATCTCAGACAAGCGCCTGACCATTCCCACAGGAACGATAGCAATAAACAGATATAGGGTCCGCAGCAGGCGGTTACATACAGGTCGCTGGAGGAACATTACTATTATCTGTTCTTTTAGATTATTAAATCGGTTAGATTCTCTACTCCTACTCTTTAAATCAGAAATTGCACAATAAAAGCAATTTCTGTTAGGTTTTGGTATGAAAAGCTTTGTGCTTTTCATAAAGCACCGTCCATCAAATGTCATAGTCATAGTTGTTAAGACAAAATAATTATGATTAATGAACTCTTAAACAAAATCAAAATAAGCATGGGCAAAGTTTGCAATCGCCATTATCTTATCTTAATCATTTGTTCATGTCTACGAGTATAACATTACGACAGAAAACTTCAAATTGAGACTTTATTGTGAAGTAACAAAAGCGATTTAAACTAAATTGATAGAGCTAAGAATGATTAGACATTTACGTCAATAAAAAGTGCGCAAAATGGTTTTTAATATATACCCATTGAAACGTCGAATCGTTTTTATACTATACTTGTCTTTAATAAACTTCGTAAACGTATCAAGCCTATTGTGAATGGATCAATGATCACTGGTCATTTAAATTAGCAAAAACTGTGTGAATGAAGTTTTATATAAAAGATGTTAATTTATTTGAAGGCATTCAAGTTTTGGAAATCAATCATTGGGAGACGTACCGTTCTCTGGTTTGCGAGACGGTTAGCGAATGTTAGAAAAGGGTTTGAATTCGATTTCCGGGGCGGGGAGGGTGAAACCCACATAAGTTGTTTCGGAAATCATATAAAACTGAATCACATGTGGTACACTCGCAGAGTAAAACCGATCGAATGGAATATTGGTCGTAATTAGCAAAGTGGCAAATTCACGTATTACTACTTAGTGATTATCTAATCAGTTTATAGTGATAGTTTTATAAATCCTAAAGTATATATTTCCAACGATAAACGACTGTTTTTTCCTAATTCTGTCTTATTAATTACATTGGATTAGTTTGCTGACCAAGTAACTTATAACCTTGTCATATACAGTTTATCTGTCAAAGAAGTTGAATTAAGATTAAAGAGAAAATTGTCCATATGATTTCGATGCTTAAATTTAGCACAAAACTTTTCTAGAAGAATTTGCCATTTTTGCCAGAGTGTCGTGGTCACTTGAGTGTATTTTCATTTAACGTTTAATTTACAACTTACGATTTAATATTGTGTAGGTATTGCAATCATTATTTATTTATTTTCCATGGAGCATCTTTAAAACATGTTTTCACACCTTAATCAGCAAAGTTAAAAGAATGTGAATCGATTTAACGAATTGTTTAAAGTATATGTCGAGGAACAATAAATTAATTTGACGTGTGAAAAATATTCATAAAATCACGGAGAGTTCATTGTACACAAATTGATTTTTGTCACAATTAAATGCGTCAATTTAGGCAAGGTCCAAGCACCTTTTCTTAGTAACTTTCCTACAGAACACAGAGGAGCAACTTTTAAACAATAATCTGCTTTCCCCGTCTTATCCTTAATAATTCACGATTACAAAAAACGTTAAATCTTAACTAAATATTAGACAACATTTCCATTTAGAGCCCCTCTCACCTGCATGAATGTCTCCGAAAGAATAACGAAGGATAATAAAAAATCCTCTTCAAATACAATCACATTAAAAATTCTCGGCTACACGATTTTCGCACTTAACACTGTAGATGTAATAATCAATTTACTTTGTGGTAAAAGACAAAACGGGCAATTTGGAATAAAAAAAGTCCTTTTAACGACTAGAACGTAAATTTTTAAGGAGAAGCTTCGTTGGACGCTCATTTTGATACCATTCAATTATGAATTCGCAAATTAGGAATTCTACGAGATATAATATTCTTTGTAAGTTTCGCTTAAGTGAGCTGCGATAAACGACATTTTTATTAAAGATGGCCGTTCAATAGCGCTCTTAAGCTGCTTTAAGAGGTTTTACATTAGTCTCACGAGTAAAATATGTTAGTATGGTTATTTCTACAACTTTCTTATTAAGTTTTAACGAACCTAAAGGTAAATAATTTCGCAGATATCGATTCTATAGATAGAGATATCGAACTATTCTTTTTGAGGATTGCACATACATATATAACGACAACTTCAATAAAGATTGATAAAAAATGCAACGTTACGATAATTAAACACCCATTTGAATGGGTCTTAACCGAGTATTATGTAAACCTCTATTGCTCGACGTCTCTGTCAGGTTGTACTAACCTTGGTTGTGGCCGACCAATGTTTATAAATATTACATCTTGCTTTTTTATTTCAAGGTTTTATAGTTTATTAAGAAGAAAGTATAATAAGGTTGTGTGACTTTGTTTTATCTGAGGAACTAAGATGTACTACTTAAGTACCTTACAAGTCCGACAAATATTTATTTTAACATACCATTATCGCAGTTAAACGTGAAACTTTGCACATTTCTACCAAATGATTTGATTTTCTACCTGTATCCATAATATCACACTCTTATGGTATATTTACCGTTGTGATTAATTTTATACAATCCTATGTTACAAATTGAACAAAAATTTAAGAAAGTATAACTTTTAGTGGTAAGTTTCTAAGGTTAAAGTAAGATGGGTCACCCTCAATCGTCGACTTGCTTCTCTTTGTCGGGTTACTGGTTACAAGTACTGGAATAGCTATATATACATTTGAAACACGTAATACGTCATTACCTAGGATCTCAACGACAGATCCTGACTTGCACTTTATTATGCTAACGGATAGTCTTATATTTAAGCTATTATAAAATCTGAACGGATGCCCACTCAATAGCACACACAATTTAAACAATAAAGTTAATAAAACAATAGCCAGTGTACTGTTGACAACTCTACCGCTTACGTAATCTGTGGTCAACGATAATAAGATTTACTGTGCTATTGCATTTTCAGCTTTAAAGCGTTAAATATAAGATGAATTGTGTTTTAGCAAAATTATTAAGTGATTGGGCTTAAATTTTATGATGTGCAGCACAATAGGCGTAAGGAAGTGTCTAAGATTATGTCTGGATACGTGAAGATATCAGATGGATTAAGTTAAACATTCCTAATGCTGCGGAATAAGAATCAGGAGTGTAAATAGGAAGTAACAAGTAAGTGTGAGTACGCAATAGAGTACTTATAATAATTAAAAATATATGAGATTTGCATAGTAGACGGTGAGTGGCATTTTATTTCGTACACTGAAAGGGTTCTAGTGAGATTCCAGTTAATGGTATAATATTCCCAAAGTAATTGAATGGTAATTTAAAAGACGGGGAAGTATTAACGGCCCGATCGGCGAAACGTGGGATTAACGCAGTAAGGTCGCCACACCTTTTTAAAGAAAATATTACAGGTGAGGCATCACAAGCTTGGGATAGCATTAAGCAGTTCAAAGAATTATTTTATAGATTATTCATAATTTATCATATCACAGAGACATCACAAATTGGTTCACCTCATTATAAATCATTGTAAAGAACACATGCCTACATAAAAACAGAAAGAATACACTGGAATTCTTTACAAAATATTGTAAATAAGTCGTGACGTTGATTTGCCTACGCAAAATTATTAATGTTTTTTATTTCGGAATAACAGCAGAAGCAAGGTTGACAGCATGAATTGTTCAATAGACATAATAAGCATATATAATCATATCTGATATCATTACGGTCTAGTAAACAACAAAATTAAATAAAACGTTTCGCAAACTTCCACCTGTCTATCAAAAAAATTGCCACAGACTACGAACAAAGCGAAATATCAAATCACACCATCGGGTCGTGTCATGAAATTTCACAATATCCCAATGTTCTACAAAACTGTCGAACGCCATTGTGGTGTAACAAAAACATCGGTACTGAAACAAAGAACCGTTCCGGACGTAAACCTTGTCCAGTTTCCATATGACACCTGCTACGTTGAGTCACAGAGCAGGTATTTGCAGTTGAAACAATCCACGTGTTCAAAAGTTTTGCATTTTATTGCCAGTATGTGAAAAACAAGGTTTTAATATGCAAAGAGAATAAATGGTAAACATCTAAAACTTAATCATATATTCTAATATTAATAGTTTTTAAAACTTTTGGTTTTCACAATGTTTATTTATTTTACAGTGTAACATAATGATGAAATAACCAAGCCCCTCAGGTAGACTTACGAATAGCTAGCTAGCATTAAATTTACGTTCAATAACTGTACATAAAATGTTAGTACATTACCAATGTTGAATAAAATATTTTAACTTTGTCGAATTCAATAGGTTGTATATTGTGCGTAAACGTCAACATGCTGATAAGTAAACAAGGTGTAGTGCAAGTATTCTGTACGTAAATAATTAATACAATGCCGTGATTCATGTGCAGAATATAGGCAAGGCAAGCAATTTAATTTAATTTTCATTCCTTACCAGCTTACACACAATAGTTTTGATTTATTATAAGAATTACTTCTCATCACGAATTACTAACTACTTACTTACTTATTTATAACAAATAATATCAGTATGAATTTATTTTATTATTATGTGTATTAACATAAGTAATACTTTAAATATCGTTTATCATGTTTCGTTATTGCAAATAATCTTCTCCAACTTGTTTACATGAATCTACATTTATGATTTGGCTGCCTGAAATCTATTATAGAGTTGTCTCTATAATATTTCATAGACATATGTCTATGATATACATAGATAGAAGTGTACTTCTCAGACCATGCTTTATCTACATTTTTGTAGGCAACTAACGAGAAATTAAATTCCTTACGTTATACATTTCACTATCATTAGTCTGTGGCACAGCTTAAAAAATGAATTTGTGACGACGTGTATATGCATGATGTTATGCTGGAAATCGCAGGTTCTTCCGAAAAAAGCTTCTTTCATTTTGCAAGGCTCTCTATTCATTAATAATTGACATAGTTATATAAGATTACTTTGTATAGTAGTGGCATTGAGAATATAATTTACTTTTATTTATAGACATGTTACTTACAAGTTCTCAAACGTAACTATCACATTTCTTTAATAAACTTCATATTAAAATATAGCAATACCTCACAATAGATGCAATAGACAATAGATTAATATAAAAATTAAAATGAACTAAATTCGAATACATTATATATAAGCTCTTGGTTACCTTTCCGAAGAAGTTTGTTCGATTTTGTTTAAGTGCTTTGTGTATCAGTATTTGTCGCTCAGCCCGTTCACCAAAGAGGTGAGTTTAGCAGTTCATCAAATTAAAAAACGTTCCTAAATCCAAAGCGTTCAGTTTTCATCTTTGTACTAATTTGATGAAGACAGACGGGCGGACACCTCTTCATTAGAGTTGATTGCAATTTTACGTTTGATAGAACAAAAATAGTTGCGTTTCTTTTGCTTTGTCAAATCAAGCATTTACACCATCCAATCCATATTCAGCTAGTGTTATTACACAAACTTCTGAGTTGGCGTAATAATAATGCGTTTCAGCCATGTAGGCAGTCTGTGTTAAGCAGTGGGGGTGGAAGGTATAGGCTGTAATATTAATAATTAACTCACACTTTATAAAAAGTAGTTGTATTTTTACATGGACGCTCGTTTTGACGTCATAAAGATACTAAACACGGAAGAACTTAACTGAGATATATTTTTAAAAGTTTAAAATATTACCATATAATTACCAATCGAACGTCCTTCTCTCACCGCTTCCAAAAGCTAAGTGACTGTAAGGATCTATCCCAGTTTCAATTTATCACCCAGAGATGGCGCTGAATGTATGAATGAATTGAAAGTTAGATTACACAATTTAAATTCCCCTTCATGCAAAATAGGGACGGAAAGATGAGGTCTGAGGGGGCGTAGAATACATTATACTAGGGAAAGTGGGGGTTGGGGGTTGAAATATTTACCTCGCGGGAGTTTGGAAGTGTGTTCAGCGAGGCAGTGCAAAATCTTAATGGATTATACTATGATTGGACCACTCGTTTCACCTGCGGATATTTTACACGGTTTTTTTCAATCGCTCGTAGATTGGTTTCTGTATAGTATCGGTTTTCCCTCCCTTTCAAAGTGGGAGAGCAATTAGGGGAATAACAGTTTAATTTTTTTCCTCTTCGTGTCTTCACTAATCCATTTCGGTTCGCATGTTTTGTGGTTGAATCGATTAAAAGATTATTTTGTTTTCAAAGGGTTGAATGTCGATAAATTTCACCGTAATGGCGAATGGGTTAAACAATGCGCCTTTTTATAAATTGGCATTTCTTTCATAATTTTTGTGTGTGATAGAGAAATGAAAATAAAGACATGACAGATATTGCTTTTTGACTTATGACAGTGTAATAGAATTTATTTTGGACCATATTTTTTCTTACACTCGAAAAAAACATGGTAACTAATTCAATTTTATCGCTTAAAGATAAAGCTTCCTTCATATAATATCGGTCAATGTTATCTTTCGATTGTCTATTCAATACTGAGGTACTTATTGCGAACGGTGACCTAAGGCGTTCTGCAAATAATTTGTTAATATTTATTTTGTACGCATTACGGTTCAATTTGCAAAAGCATTTTGTCATCCCCAATTCCCGGATAAAGGCAACTATCTCTACAATAACACTCCATTTAGACAAAGATAAACATCTGTTATTTGTTTGTGTTTTAGATGACAGCGAGGGATTTGTTTGGTATATCTTTGTTATAAGCATTTATAAAGAAGTAAACAAGTGTAAAGATAGCAAAAACCAATTAGTTTTTATTTTTCCAATTTCAAAATTAAAGTTTTAAATTAAATAATTTACAATTTGCTTCGTTCTTGCACTCGTTTCTAAAATAATATACAGAAAAACGTGACTGTACTTTCTGCATGAATTAGATTTCTGATAAAAATTAAAGTTAATAAGCGATTTCCTTTTTATACAATTAAAACCGGAAATAAACTATTTGGTTCCGTATCCCATAATTCGTGATTACCTATGTATGACTGTCTATTGAACCGTTAATAATTGCATGACCCTTGTTAATTTAAAGAGTAAAAGACCTTATAAAAAAAATGTCATTGTAATATTATAATTTCTTAACTTTTTTGACTCAAAAGAACGTTATTAAAAAAAACACAAATAACGTCATAGTTTTTTTGATAGTGAAAAAATCGACGAATACTTAGTCACCGGTGGTATCAAATACTTCATTGGAATATGCGCGTGCGCCCCCCACTGCGACATTAATAGTCGATATCGTATTGAGAGTTATACTTAGCAAATCACCAATTTGGATAGTGTTTAATCGATTTTCTTTGTATTTGTAGCATTTAAATCTATATTCAGTACTATAGTCTTCTAATCTGTGTGTGATTACAATAAGTTTGAGTGAAATAAAAAGATATTAATATCGAATTTGAAAACAAACGCAATAAGGAATTATGAAAAATTCAGCAGTAGGTAAAATAAGCTTAAAACCGAGATCTTTTATTCTACGTTTCAATAATCTACCAACGGATAGATTAGTTTACGAGACTTCAAATTTTGATTTTACATTATTTGTCAAAATTTAAACGCCACAAGAAAAACCATCCAATGGTAGCTCATTGAAACGCAGGATTTGTTTCATGTAAGAAATCAACATACTAATTTCTTTTATAAGTAAGTAATATAAAAACATAACTTCTCGCTCTTTGTTACCTCCGTATTCGGTTTTTAGACAAACGTATTTGTCATATCAAAATAGCTTGTATTGTCTGACAAGGATCTACGGCCTATGATAAAAGATTACCATGAGGTAGAGGCAGGCATGGATTTTTGATGTCCAACTTAAATTAAAACCAGGTCGCGCATGATTTCTTGATGGAGATGTCTCAAAAGCTGCAAAATAAAGTAAGACATCATCACAAGAAATATATTTTCATGATGATGACAAAAAATTTGTTCCATGTCTTAATGGGAAATAACCCTAAATATACATTTCCTCCGACTGCAGTTTAGTAACAGAGTCTAGTTAAAACGCAAATTCTTAAATGCCTCAATATAATTCTTGGAATCTGTTATTTCTATTCCAAAACTATTTATGCTTCAACACATAAGTTTGTTTTTAAGTGAACAGTTGTATTGGTCGGATAATACATACAGCTTTTTTATACAAGAAAAAATAGCATTACAAATCTAAGCAAAGCGTCAAGATTACTCACAAACACACAATGCCTGTGAATCATTGGAAGTCTTTGCAGCAATTAACGCGAATTTCAAATGAGTGGACGTGAGAGAAATCCCAAATAATACTACAAAAATGACTGGTGAAGTGTTTGTTTGGTAAATTAACAGTTTTTGGGAACAATAAACAAAAGAACTTACTAATGAAAATGTCTATAGGAATGCGGATATGGGGGTAACGAATTTTAGAGTCTGTATTCTATACAATGATAATCTTGCCTGCGCTTGAGTCATTCGTGGCGAGTTTTATAGTCAAATTAGGTCAAAAAAGTACTAAAGACATTTAAGAAATTATAGTGTTAAGTATCAGTGTGAGACTTGAACCTAAAAAAACCCATCGCAATAATGTTTAGTTAAGTATACAGGTTGGAAGACTTTTACTGTATATGGAGAGGAATGTACTCAAAATACTGAAGGAAGCAAATTTGACTCAAAAAAATTTTTGAGTCAAATGAGTCAAACTTGACAAATTAGGAATTCGAAACGCCACCAATGTAAGAAAATCAGTCTTCGACGCTATATTATATATTGGTGAGCGTATTATTGCGTTTGTTTACTTATATATTTGGTTTAAGTGTTATATGTTTTCTTTAATACCAAATGAACTTTCTTATTCTTCATTATTTAGAATTCAGGAAGCATAATCTTAGTAGTGATATTGACTTGTAGATTATTTATATTATATCTGTCTTAGTACAAGTTATTTGATTATCTCAATTTAGTTATCCTATTTTTGTAATATAGTGGGAGAAAGATATACGAAAATTAAATTTAAGTTGCTTCAAAACCAATCTTTATATTTCTGGTCGAATTTCGAGTCTAAATGCTACTTGTATAAGATTTAAAATAACTCACCTGAACTCCTCGCTTCTGCCAATATTAAAGTCTTCACAAATATGCTCACTAACAAAAACACTATTGTCTTTAACCTACAGCACCGTTGTCTGTCTCTACACCTCCATGTATTGCTATTCCTATTCTTATTCTGTACTCCATTAGGTCTATTATTGCTACTATAATTTCTAGTCTTCGTGCCCCCTCTGTCTTCTAGCAGAGATCTGAGGTCTTGGAGAGTTCTTCTCTCATTTGATATAGTCTTTTCTAAGGGTTCTCGGTCTTTGGAGACCATGGTTCTGGTGTGAACTTTTGACTGGATCCACTATGTGTTCACGTCAAATCGCCTCTTCATCTTGTGTTTTCATCTGAAAGAAAGAAAAATATACGTTAATTTTAATTCTTGTCATTACAATTCATAGTCATATGCGGTAATTATAACTTGTTTAAGCTAACTCAGTCACTCAAAATCATATTTTGTGTGTTCCGAATTCCGATACACAATACTAATAGAAAATATTCCTCACAATAACTAAGAGCTTGTGTAATGGATTGTAGATAACGGAGAAACAATAGTAACACGTTTAAATATCAGAAATATTATCCCTATACGCATTCCAACCCGGCGCCTCTACCTAAGTCGACATCGGAGCAAAGAGACTAGACGAACATCAAAAATAGTATGAGACATTAGAGACACGTTGTCTTGACATGTACACAACCAGCATAAGCTATATATTTCATAATGGGCTTACCCTTAAGCCCACCCCCCATGGCTACATTCAATACTGTTCACAACTTTAAGACAAAACTGGTATCCCGGTTTATTGGACTTAAGTAGTAACGTAAAGAGTATTTAAAAGTCATTTGACTTGTCAAATATTTTAAGTGAGACTGAAATATTGAAAATATTTAAAAGTGTATACTGCAGGTAAAAATAAAATTTACTGCGTTTATTTAAGGTTTACATTTTTAAAGCTCCGTAGCCATCTGTGCCAATAATGTCAAAATATAGTTCCAATATTATTGCTAGTTCTTAAAAAATCATACACAAAGTATAACTTGGGACATTTATGAGAATTCTTAAATATTTTATATAATTAAGAATTAAATATTTAACTAAATTAAAGATAACATAGTTAATAATTAAATACAAAAATAATTTAATTGTTCATTATTAAATTTGTCTTAAGATTGTTTAAGACAAATTTCACAGAATTCACACTTAAGGAATTATAGGGTAAAAGAAAATGTTACTAGGTTCTGTTAAGTATCAAACACTACAATGCTTACTTTATTTTGATTTTAATGGATTAATCTATTATGTATATTCAATTAAAATATTTGATTTATTACCTATTTATAAATGAAAAGTAATGAGTCAAACACTGCACACAAACAACACACGATGCACTTCATAATAAATTATAATTATCCCACAAGTATATGCATAATAAAACCTGTCATCACACTATAACAAAAAAAAAACAGAAAACTCGGGAACACTTTTAAATTAAGAACAATGTGTTAATTTCATTTTAAACTTAACAAAATTCAACAAACGGACCGTGTTCGGAGAATGACTCGTTACTACTGGGGTGACACTTAATAGGGCGGCTACCTGCTCGGGACGGATGACGGGCCGATAGCCCAGTTGGCGGGAATCCGCACAGATTATAAACAGCGGGGTACACGTGGTATTATTATCAAACATGCTACAGCTCAAGCGTTCCTCTTCGAACAAACTTTAATGTAAAGTAATACGACCTATTTTTGCAAAACAACTGTTTTATATGATGTGTGGTCGATTGTTGTGCAAGAAGCGTGTCTGATTGATTCTAAAATCGAAAGAATGAACCGACGACATTGTTATAACATCGTAAAGTATGTTATTCTTAGAATACGATTGCGTTTTGCAGCATTAACGTTATTTGATGCAATGTATGATTAATGATAGTATTTCAGTTGCTTTTGAGAATTGAGACGACGTATTACTATTGAAGTAATTTTGCGAAATATTTATACCTAGAATCAAAATTTTATCACTGAGATACGATATAATAAAAAAACATTTTAATTAAGAATGCAAGGAGGAGCTTTCTATGTATACGTCAATAATTCAAGTACTTTAACAATTTAAAAAAATGCTTAATTAATTTTTTTTGTTTTTTTTTTATTTCTCTTATTTAATGTTGCAAACATAATTAATTCTATAATTAAATACAAATTGCAATATAAACAATCCCGTGTTCTAGATAGTACAGCGGTACAAAACAGTCACCCATATAGTGAAAGATTTTGTGAAATTTCAATTTTTCAATGTCTAAGTTTTTAAGACAATTTCAAACCTCGGAATAAGCGACTCTCTTCGTTTAGGTGATTTAAAATAAACAAATCACACATTAAATCTTTCGTTTTCTATAACTATTCATTTGTTTTAAATTTAATTGCTTACGATTAAATTTGATAATATAAACGCTATTTCGTTATCAAACTAATCTAATTTTTAAAGTAAAGTTATCTACTAATACTGCTCTAATTTTTTGACCTCTCCACTATTGACATATATAGTGATTCTAGCGAAACAGTTAAACTATTTACTTTTTAAATTATTTATGTAAAGGATGACAAAGAAACAGCACATTTTTTTTGTATTAGCATCTTCTCATATGGACTTTACTGCTTATCGTCAGATGGCGTCGAGTCATTTGCTGAGCTTTTTATGAAAAAAAGAATATCTAAAGCGTCTTATTATCGTCTTTCCCCCATCAATTTCTCCACAAAAACTTCGCACACGAAAATGGCATTGCGCATTTTCAAAACAAAAAACTAACAACTTAATAGGGTAAACGTCGCAACGACTGACCTGACAGCGCTATAAATTGGCTATTTAAAAAATACGCTATTGACGCGAAAATAAGCGCAAAACACGAGCGTTACGTACAATCTAATAAGCAATTCATCAAGAGATGTGACAGTGTGTTATCGTGCTATGTTGAGGCTGGGTGGGGGGTGGGGCATTGAAGGCACCTGCGTCCTACTGACGGAGATAAAGACTCCCCGAGATGAACTTGTTTCGCGAAGTCCGCTTAACCAACCAGTCTAGTCTAGCCCTAATGAGGCGGCCCGACTGAGCGCATTATTTTATCGTCATTTTTTATCGATAATGACAGGGAATTATAGACTGTCGGGAGTACCACCAGCTCTTAAAGTTAGAAAAATAAGGTTCTGTATATTTTATTTCAACTGTACTTTTATGGACGGACTTAAGATTCAGTCATTGTTCAACCGCTCGTGTGTCATAATGTTTTTAGGTGGTATTACAAATTCTTTGCTGGTGTATTTTTATAGAAGTATTGTAAAACTTTGAAGAGATGCTTTAATTTTTATAACGGTATAACGCATTCTGCTAATTAATACCAACAACTGATTTGTTAAAGAATATGTTGAATTAGTAAATAATACATTGCAAAATATATTTTCAGCAAAACAAACAAGTTACGGATAGAAATTATTTCTATTAAAAATATGTACGTTAAGATACCATTGTATATTATGTTTCAAATGAATAAACCAGTGTTCCTGAAGCGTAATATTATTTTAATATCCTTAAATCTTGTGTGCGTGTTATCAACCTCACGTAAAAAATATGTTCACGCGCAAGCTCGCAAGGAGGCTTCGTAGCGACATGACATGCCGCCTCCTTGAAGTATGGATGAGCGGCGTGTGACTGTTTTAGAAGAAAGCCGAGTTCGGCGATTGTCTTTTGTTTCTTTTCTTCTTGTTATCTACTATTTATTTTTATTTTATAGAATAGATTGTAAATACCATATTTTAATATTATATTATATCCTACCTTAATCTTTTGTAAATAAGACATCAAAATTCAATTACAATAACGTTCTTTATTAAAATACCGCTTATTTAACTATATTCTACAAGATCTATATGCATCAGATGACATAAATACTAAGTGTTACCAGTTCAATACGCCTTATTACTTTATACATATAGATTTTGATTTCGGACAGCTAGGCTGTCAGCTTTGATTGGTGATATTAAGTTAACACTTAATAATAAATAACAAGAACTTAGAGCATATATAACTATATGCTCTAAGTTCTTGTTATTTATTATTTACAAAATAAACCCTTCTTCCCTGTTACAAGCTCCCTTTTTATTAACAGCCAGTAACACTAACGTTACTTGTACCAGCCAACCTCAAGTCCTGGATGAATCGTCAAAGTAAGCGCAGACAAGTATTTCCCGCGTTATATTATCTGCAGTCTGTCCAAACTGCTCTCAGGTGTCCGAACTACACAAGCACTCATTAATCTTCCGTCATCGCACACAACGCGATAAACAAGCTTAGTATTATTAAACCCTTTAACTAAATACGACAGTTTATTAACTTCTTGTGATTAAGAAATTGTGAGGGGTAGGTTTGGCGTTCTGTACCCTGATAAATAATGGCTATTGAAGAGTATTGATTGGCTTGTTTGGCTACGAAGTTTACCTAGAAAGATAATCCTGCAGGCATAATTATTTCTTTAAAACCACTTTTCATGTGAGGTACAGCTTTCAAATCCAATTTTAATGTTGTATTAGTCTTCAAGTCATTGAAAAATTTACTTAGACGTTAGTAAAAATGGTTAAATCAATGTAACAATTTTTGAAACATTGATAACGTAAAGAATTGAAAACCTACATAAACGTAACATTCAATTTATTTCAATACAATGATACCCATATCAATAACCAGCTTCTAAATTATTGTGGTTCAGCAGATTCATTCTAAGTACAAGGTAAATGCTCTTAATTTCTCTTAGTGACAGCTGAAATTCCCTTCCAATCGTCAACAAATAATGCATCCGAAGTGCAGGTCTGACCACAGGTGCAAGTCCGGCGCTGGAAGCTTCTCATTAATCTTGCTTTATCCCATAGAACGCGATAGTACGGGGGTAAGGGTACCAAGTGGGTTTAACGTTTTTTAATAAAAATTTTGTTATTTCCATTTTTTCCCTCTGTAGCGTTGCAGGACAGTTAAGAGGAGATTTAAAAACTTTCTATTAAAAATAATTCCTATGTCAATCAAAATGTTTTCTCAGATCCACCTAGTTACTTCTTCTAATCAGTCAAGTATTAAAAAAGAGTTTTTTGCAAGTCTGTTCTATGGACAGGTAAATAATGAGGTAGTTGATTTGAACGGAAACTTAATTCTATACAGCTTCATGAAAATTGACCGTAGAGCTAGATTTTTATTAACTCCTGTTCTCATAGTTAACTACTATAGTTAGTTTACTGTACTATACATTATTTAGTCATTGATTACCCAGAAGAAATACTGCATAAAGGTAAAATAATAAACAAACCGAAAATAAAAGCATTTATTTACAAAATCCGTTCCAAACTGCGGTAATGATTACTTCAGAAATATTCAATTGCCATTAACTTAAGCAGCAATTATATCTGAAGTTAATAACAGTCAAAAACTTTTCTTGAATAAGACCTCGAATTAAAAGGAAATAAGTACAAAGACCCAGCCTCTCCCATCAAATTCTATTACTCGTAATTGGCTGACGGAATTTAGGTAAGTACCGAGAACCATCTTGAAGCCCACGTCCGGCAAATATTTTTATGCGTAACGACTATCGGATATTTGTTCGCGCTTGTCACACTAAAGAAGGCAGTCCTAGGGTTGCCGTGAGAGGAATATGTTTTTTCGGGACATACGTGTCTAATTTTCATTGGTTTTGCTTTGGGATTTTTGGTCGGACTTTCAATAGAAGTAGGAAGGATTTTAAACAAAATACTATTATCAAATATTGACAGTAATGTTTGAGAAAGGAGAAAAGCCTGAAGAGCTCCTAGAGAAAGCTTAAACACGTGAGCGATACATATGTTTATCCAGACGTTTAGAATACTATTGATAATTATTAATCATTAACCAATTAAGAACGATTGTAAGATTAAAAAAGAATAAATATTTCTTAAATTTTCATTTACATCATCTACAGCCTACAAATTACATTGCTGGGGATGTTTCGCTGGTGTAGCTGAAGTACTGTTACACAAACACGTTGGCCCGATGCGGGTTAGTGAAAAACGGATGCGATAACAAACGTGAACAACGGTTTGACGTACCTGCCGAAGAACAGAAGATTTGCAACAGCCTTATATTAATGATTCACTAATATTGGAAGAGTGTAAGGAAGCTTTTATTCAAAGGTAAGGAAATTTTACAAGTTTTCTTATCGAACCTTATATGGGGATATCTGTAGATTATCCGAAACTGTTGCGTCCCTACTTCCCTAACATCGTAACTAAAAATTGTTTTGGTCCCCCAGGACATTTGAAAAGTTCAAGCGGGCTCTAACTTGGGCACTGAGATCTTTCGCAGGTGTCATGAGTTATCGTGGCTGTGCAGCCGTTTTATTGGTCGTGAATAACAGCTTTATCCGTACTAAGGGATATTACTACCTTTCCGGATATTTTCCTTAAGCAATGGCCTGGATATCCAAAAAGTAATAACGTGAGACCAGAGCTTAGAAGTTTCAATGCGAGATGAGTTTTTAATATCGTCCGATTTATAGGTCGTGGTAAATATGGAGGGTAACCTCACGGGTAGGATGTAATTACGCTTTAGAATGTGTTTAGTAAAGAACGTCAATTCTGTTTTCCCGTAATAGGATTTACTGTTTTTAAACGCTTTTTAAAGGACGCTTAGGGAAAATTTTATTGAATATTGCTTAATCCACATGTATGTATGGTTTTCAATATACAACTTTATCCATTTATCAATTAGAATATCTTATCTTATTATTTATCTGTTTCTTACATATAATCATGATTGTAGAGTTTCTGAACTCATATTTATCAAACTTAAATTGCATTAGGAGTATAACTTAATAAGTTAGTTAGTTAGTTAGTTAATAGCTTTTAATTTATACCTCTCATTATATTAATCAAGATGCTGTGTGGGTAGGTAATTAGTAAAAGAAATCCATCTTATTGTTTTGTTGCTCATTTGTAATTTCGCTTTATGTTAATTAAATTCCATCAGACATGTCGTCACTTTTGATTTAATATTGGAACAAAGCCCTACCACCTAAGGTTCTAAATATGAAATGCAAAATAAATTGTATCTTTTTGGTTCTATTTTAAATTAGGAACTTTCATCATAAAGACATGTCAGTTCCATCATATAGTATTAGAATATATATAATCTATAGTATTAGAATACTTAAAATTTAAACATATTTTTGGATAGGTAGACCTGTAAATAATGTTAATCACACAGAGCGGCGGTCATTGACGCCCTAGTTTCTTTATAATTTCGAAAACCTTGAAAACAAAAGCAAATTAATTGCAAGCTAAATTGAACCCAACAAGAGATAACCTTAAATGGAAAAATTGAAGTCAATTATTTATAATAATTCATAAGTTTTTTATTCAAGGATATAAATAAAAGATGAACCTTATCCAGATCATCCGATTCATCAAAGGTAATCATTACAGTAATAATTACCATTAAAGCTTAAAATAATTGATCATAGATACTTTTTTTTATCTTTAGAAATAATCGAGTCGAATTTGAACTAGTGTGACGACATGAGGAGAGGCGAGAAATATAAACAGCAATTAATTGGGAAAATCCAGAATCCATGAAGTAATAAACTGCAGACCAGTCAGAAAACATGACAAATATTAGAAAACAAACGTTTATCCTCTGTGGTTTTTGAGAAAAGTCAATTAGTCACCAAAAATCTATGAGTGATTGAAATAACTCTGACTCAGAATTTTGTTGTATTTCCATGTTCTTTAAGATTCAGGTATTAATTGACGGCTGTCTGATCAGCACCCCTGTCTACTTAGCCGGAGGTCCCCGGTTCGAATCCCAACAGCGACAGTGCCAATTTTTATTCAGTATATTTCTGATATTTGCATAGGTACCTATATCATATTTCTCCGTTGTTTAATTTATTAGCACGATTTTTTGATGATGCTTAATTTTGGCTAGAAAACAGGTGCGTGACAAAAAAATAGGAGATAATAAATAGTAATAGTAGTGTAATACTACTCGTATCTTCCTTTCTAAGTCAATTATTAATACTCTACAGCTTATTCATAAATTTTTACTTAAAAAAATTGAAACTGGTTTTAACCCTGATTCTAACGATATAATAATAAGTTACCTTTTTAATAATAACAAAACCTATTTAACTGATTGTGTTTATAATGCATATAAATAACGCAATGAGTTAGATATTTTTATTGCACCGCAAGTTATTTATGACAACTTAAAGGTATGCTAAGCATGCATTGAGTTTCGTACAAAATAATATTTTAATAATTAGTGTAAAAAGTGATTTATCTATGTGCATATATTGGAGTTATTTTAGATATGTTACAAAATGGTCGCGTCACATTACTTAATTTAAACTTTTCTTAGTAATTTAATGTTTAATTAATCTGACATTATAATTCCAATCTGACGTATCAATGAGTATTTGTGGTCGGAGAAAGACTAAACATGGCCGCCTGTTGCCTCTATTTTATTTATGAGTTTTGTAAAACGTTTCCTCCATGTTATTTCGGATAATGAAGTGGTATTTATATTTAATTGAATCAATACTTAGTTTAATATAAGGATACTAAGCTATTTATTCTAATACATATTAAAATACAAGTCGTTAGTGAACTAAGAAATAAAATCAAATAAAAAAGCACTAAACCCGATTCTAATTTCAGCAAAGCAGTTTTAAATCAATTCGCTTAAAAACTAATACAGTATAATAGTAAAACTAGCTATAGAAATTTATTGTGAGAAATACAAAGAACCACGTTTGTAGTATTTCAGTGTTCATGTTATTTGTGGGAAGCATCCTCTCTGCACTTATCTATTTCTCAAAAAGTCCATTTCTTACCCTCCCAGGGTTCAGGTGTGGACTCCCCTTTGACTGATTGTTTGTTTTACCCTCCTCTGGTTTCTCGCTTGTTTCCAGGAATTTGCAGCTATAGCCGCCGCGCAAATGGTGCTCCGTCAGCCATTTTATTGAAATTGTTTTGTTCTGTTGTTTTTGGAGATTAGCGCGCATTCTTTAACACTACTATAGTTAAAACTTAATATAGTCTATAGCTTAATTTATGTTTTTCAATAGATTTTGTGTAAGAGGGTCCTTGACTTTGTGAAAAAAAACTTACAATCAACATATTAAAAAGACAATAAGTGACGTCGTTTCAATTAAGCAAAAAACTACATAATTGTTTCCATTAAAATAGTATCTCGTATCTTATCGGTGTATTTTGAAATACCTTTTTAAACATATAAGTACCAATTTAAATAAAAAAAGTTTCATTTATATTTAAATTCATAATGATCTTTTGATATGAAACTTTATTTGAGGCTTATTAAAAGAACATTGACCAACAAAATATTGATTACATTTTAATTTAAAAATAACTATTTTTGAACACGATAAACTTCGACAATGACCACTGTACATATTTAAAACGTGTAAATATCACATATCAGTTACGCTATAACGTATCTATAATTATTTATTACGATCAATTTATAATTTCACAGGTTTCATTAACCAGTAATACTGGTTGGTACGCCCGGCGTTCCTTTAAAGGGAATGGTAGTTATATACGAGCAAGTTTAGAAATGGCAGTGTGGAACAGCAAGTACATTCCTAATAATGCGGTGGTGTAAGTGAAACGATTACAGTGATAAATAAAACCTGAACTATGGATCAGTTATTGAAGAAATAATAAGCCTCACTTCTTACACGTTATAAAATAATTTGAAGGCGCATTTGATTTCTAAGAAAGAGTAAGCATCGATCAATTGCTATCTATCTGGAATAGAATAGAATCTTTGTTAGAATAAGAAAATGGTGCGCATATAAAGCAAAGAATATATTTTTCAATTAATACAAAACATAAAATAACCACGAAAACAAAACACAAGAATAATGAATAAATATGTCAACATAATTAATTTGACTTATTCAGTATTGACAGTAGGCAGCCAATACTTTATAAGCCTTGTACTTGCGATCTACAAACCTCTTTAATAAGCTTTAGGTTGATTATTTAGGATGTTAATCTATATTTCTGCAAATAACTTACAAATATGAAGTCATTATGTGCAACTACTTATTTAAGGTGTCACCTAGATATTTTGAAAAAGCCTTTTTACCTATAATCATCATATTTATAAATATAAATTATACGAATGGTGAGTTCTGAACTACTAATTTTTCAAGACAATTTTACTTAGACCACAGCCTAACAGCTCTGACTGCTTCGGAGGCTTGGTTAAAATTTCATAGCCTTAAACGGCGCTGGTCTGTCACGAGCCTTACTCTCGGGGAAGAAACTACGTTTACGAAGGTAGTTAGAACTTTTTATGTTTAATGTCAGCAATTATCCAACGAAGATGTCTACAGCGTCGTCTCGCAAGGAATCAAGGAATTATCATTTTGTTCCGTTAAAAATATATGTCGACGAATATATTTTAATTTTTTAATTTACATTGATGAAGAGTTATTTGAGAATTTAAAACCAAATATCAAGGCGTATTTAACACTATGAACTGAATTAATGCTAAGAAGAGATAGCTTTTTCATCCCACTGGATACGAAAAGGAAATATAATTCTTTTTAAGATAACGAAATACGAATCCTAATTCTTGCAAGTTTCAATCATAACAAAAGCAAAAAAATTGTTGATGTCGTAGTCGTGATAATGTAATTGTTGAACAATTCTTGGAAAGTCAACGATCTGGTATAAGGAAAGATAATGAAAGATTTTGTGTAAGAGATACTAATAATATTAGTTAACACTTGGCAGTTAAAATTCTGTCGGTTTGTTGTAATGACGGTGAAAATAGGAACCTGGACTAACAATCAATTCCATTTTTAAATTTTATCGAATATACTCATTCAAATCATTGCTTCACTGATCTAAGTTATATCGAAAAGAAAAAATGTTCCCGTCCCAGTACAAACAAAAAATAAAAAAGTGCAGAAACAAATTTTGAATTCTAGATTATTAAAGCAATACCTCGTATCAAGATAACGGTAAGTGAGACCTAGAACAAACCGGTGGCATAACGACTTTCCGACCATAGATAAGAATCTAGAATCTAGACCAATTCGAGTAGAATATTTCCTTTATCAAGACTAAGTGTTAGTAGGAAATAGAGTTGGCGCAGCTTATATCGGATCAACATAACTTCTTTGTAATTGTATGATTGGAATTTTCTCTGAACTAATTTTTGATCTTCTGTGTTGGAAAATGTAACAAAGTATTCGACTATTATGAACATCATAAAGAATTAAATCCTGCCAAATAATTTGAACCAGATGAGCCGCTTGATAGAAAGGTCAATACTTCTGTACGTGATAACTGAAGTGTTCCAGTTGTTATGATAACTGTCTTCTAC
Source organism: Acentria ephemerella (assembly GCA_943193645.1). Taxonomy (NCBI): domain Eukaryota; kingdom Metazoa; phylum Arthropoda; class Insecta; order Lepidoptera; family Crambidae; genus Acentria; species Acentria ephemerella. The sequence continues at coordinate 4,522,011 of OW971899.1, read as the reverse complement.
CACAATTCCTTGATTCCTATATGCGTTCCCCTAATAGGCAAAGGGCCTTCAGTGGAACGTGAAGCATCTTTATATTTATTTTTAAATGCTCTGTTTATATTATAGGCTTTAAACATCATCCATTAGGAAAGGCTTTTGCGAACTACTTGTTACTTACTACACATTAGGTAGCTTATTGGAAAATGTCTGTCCTATTGCAATAACTCACATCGCTCAGTTGTATGCAATGTTCTCTATGTGCACAATTTGGCAAATGCATTTCCCGCTAAATCGGCGTTCAACTATTGACTACACCATGAAATTTTCATACCGTAAGTGCCTATTCGCATGGCTTCTCGGTAAGGATATATTAGGCGTCGTGCGCCCCGGAAACCCTATTTTAGAGGTTATAAACACTACGACTTACGATAGAGGAGTGTTTGTGAAATTTTCGAGTGGTATACAGTTGTAATACTTGTAATGCGTTGTAAGGAAGTGGGAGAAATCAAGCCGGTAACTTTGATATTTAAGCGAATAATTAAAGTTTTACATATACAAAATATGGAATTTTGTACCAGAATACATGTGCTCTTGTTTAGAACACAGATAACCTTCCTAAAATTAGAGCTGCACGTATGGCTTATACTGCACTGTCTCTTAGTATATAAAGACCCATTACCGCTTACCGGTGAAGTCATTTGATCTAGTGAAAAAAATTGTCTACGTCAGTCTTTTTGTTTGTAAAACTGCAAGTAAATTTGGTCTTTCGGAGCCTCACTGAAATTTGATTTATCCAAAAAATACAATCAATAAAAACGAATTTAAGAACAAAGATTCCCATGCAGTTGTTAGTATCTTTATAATTCGCCTTGCTTATGCGATGGAGATGTCTTATGAAAAGGCGAAGGGCATTGGGAACTTGCTTGCATTAACTGTCATTTAAGATTGCCTTTTGATCCCCTCACTTTAGTTTATCTATTATATTTATATCTATACTTAGTTTGTTTATGGTACTTGTGAAAATAATTTGTAATTTAGACCGTAATACTTTGCCGTAAGAAATGAATTTAAGTAATTTTGATCTAATAGCAGATTTCAATACAATACTTTTAAAGATATATTTGGCAGCTTGGCTTGGTACTCTTTGGGCTCTTTTTATCATTTTCTCTTATATATAAAAAGGATTTGATATTCGCTAGCCTCGCTAAAACTAAATAACGGCTTGATTGAATAATTTCAAATGTGTTTTATTCGGTTGCTTTCAGAGGTGCTTTAATAATTAAAAACTGGCAATATCCTAAGGAAAAGCTTTCAAATATATATATGAAAAATACCTAACTGACATGTTAGACATTAAAACTGTCATTTCTTCCATCGCTTCCTCAGGTTTCTTTTATTAAATGGCGTTAGTGGTAGTTTGTAGGTGATACAAAGTTTACCGGGTTTAGGTAGAATAGAATAGAATAGAACATATCTTTATTGTACAGGTAGTGCTAGCTGTAAATTTCAAGGAGGATTTAATCATCGACTTGATGAGAGATTATACAATATAATAAAAGATGATAGATATACAAATATATCAATGCAGGTTAACTTACAGTCAAAAACGACATTAACCAAAAGTCATTAAGATTATGCACAATTTACAACCACGCGATAACATTCTTTCTTTCCCACAAAAACTAATTTAGTGAGTAGTTATCAAGATTTAAAAAACTGTATTAATTTAACGTCACTGCAGACGATTAATGACAATAAAAGTGTAAGGTGAGAAGATTTGCGATAAGCATTAATAGCCTTTGGTGTCCGAAACATTTAAGGCTGTTTTGAAAAATGACTAGCTAAGTTAATCAAAAATTTAGCTAGAAACATTGTTACGTGCGTTACGAATAAAATTAATGAAATTAGATACGTTTAAAAGTATCCTAATGATTATACTCATGTCTTGTGTGTACAAAGCCGTCTAGAATATGGATGTATAAAAATGAAAAAAAGAACTATTTGACTCAAAATAACTTACACAATAAATTTCAAATTTCAGTAGAATATCTTTGAATCTGATTTCAGTAATATACCTGCAAAAAAGAAAAACAATTTTAATAATAAATCAAGACAATCAAACCTAAACGAATAGCAAGAGGTCTTAGCGCCTAATCCCTTAAATCCTTCACCTTATAGACGAACGTTCCTTACTAACACTACTACTACTACTGCTAGTACTGTAGTGTACAACTACACCACACCACACTACACACAACTAAATAACACTACTACTACTGCTAGTACTAGTACTGAAGTGTACAACCACACCGTACCATACTACACACAACTAAATAACACTGCACAACTACTACTAGTACTGTAATGTACAACTATAGTACACCACACTACACACAACTAAATAACACTACACTACTACTACTAGTACTGTAATGTACAACTACACCACACCACACAACACACAACTCCAAGCAAGGACAAATTGTCAATAAAACAACACTGCAACACAGGGAGGGCAAGCATTGTGTGAGTAAATAAGCTTAGTATCACAAGCAATTGTCGCCTAGACCCTGAAGGTGTATACTTTAAAAACAACCTCCATCGTCATTAAGTAATATTGTATTGCCATTTATCAAATCAAAGTACGATTCTATTGTCATTATAATAGATTTTTAGTAATTGACTTTAATTGCTTAGAAAAAATTATTTTGTTATGTTTTTCGTTCGTGTTCCACCATGGTTGTAAAAAAAGTAGGCCTGCTAGTGCCAGTAATCTTTCGAAATGAAGCCTAATTTCGAAAGGTGATAACTATTTTTCACAATCCGCATTAGAAGCTATAACTTTTACGCTTCTTAAGTTAAATCTATCATGATTCAATTTTTCACTGTAAACAGTCGTGCTGATATTTGTGCTTGTAGTGAACTTCACATTAACACCTCAGCATAAATAAATGGTCTCAACGATGCGAAAAACTGTATAGAAACGAAAGCTATACCCATCAACCGTGAACAAGTGGGATTTGATGGGAATGCGGGCAAAAACGCGAACAATTCCCCCGGGCATGGTTAAGGAAGATTTACAGTGCTCCATCTAGCGGTGCAACAGAAAGTGAATTTACAACAGACGTGGAAGAATGGGTTGCACCTGGCGTCGGGTCCTGGTGCGTTCACCCTAGCGGATGAATATGAACGATATTATAATTACTTGCTTACTTGACGGTGGAGCTTGTGCATTACGTAATCTTGTGATAGGACACAAATTACACTTGAAACTCCAGAGTGGAATGTACTTGCATCATAACATTTATTACCGTCGCATAAAGTACTATCTCCTCTTTCAGTTTCAAAATTGAAGTCCTGAGGCGATAGAGGAAAAAATGGCGGCTTCAACGTTCTTGTTACAAAGCTCTTTGAGTAATTTCTTTTGACTTTGATTCTTCATGGTGTAAAGCTTTATTAGCTCGTAATTATAGTATATTAAGTTTTAAAATGGGAAAAATATATTACCAAAAGCTTAACAATATATAGGTATATTTATGCACAGTGATTATTTCCGTCCCTGGCATTTCATGGATGTATTTTCCAATAACATTCCTAATCGATTCTATAGATATGGTTGCTCATTACGGAATAGTTTTAAGTGCTATTAATACCATATACAATAAGCTTCTATTATGATGTTGAGGTGGATCGCGGTGGGTAATACCTGCACTAACCAGCCAATTTCAGTAAGATAAATTATTCAAATTAAACACAACACAACAGAAGAGAAAATAGAAACAAAATTGCAACAAACGAGAAACCCCCCTTCTTAACTACGTCTGTACGCAAAGCTTGTGAAGTTGTATTATGATAAAAAGCAAAATTTATGTTTCAGCGCCACAACCGCAGTTGCAGTAACTGCCTGCTTCGGAACGTAACAAATGTTGCCAACACATTGTTTGTGTAGTAAAAACTAGATTGCGCTCTGACGTGGAGAAATGTGGCTAACACCTGTGGGGGTAACTATTGTGTTGCTCGCCCTGTAACGTTTCGGGTGAAGAAAATCCCTAGTAAATTTTAGGAGGTGTACGCAAACGTTTGGGTGAGGATGTTATGTAGAAAGCTTATTTTAACATTATGTTACTCAGGTGAAGTAAGTAATTATTACTGACTGGTATTTCTAAGATGGCCGAAAAGTAATTTTTACAATCATAATAATTAAAGATTTTATTTCAATAATATTATCTTAAATTCTTAAAAGGCTTTTGGTTTGCTTCTTATCTATTATAAAAATGACGTCGAAGATGAAAGTTACAATCAGCTACATGCAGATTACTTAAACACAGAGTAACTAGCTATCTTACCTCTAACTGCTAGAAGCAACACAATAAGCATTATTGGCAAGAATATTGTCAAAGCTGAGAATTTGTTTAAGATATTGATAGCACCAACAAAACCAAGCAAATTTTTTGCCCCACGTGAATTTGTACCCCAGACCACTTGATCTGAGGTGGGTGTTATCAACCAATAGACTAGAGAGGCAGTTAAAAGCTACTTGTATCGTTTATCACACCATATTACACATAAAACTAAGTCTATATTGCCTACGAAAATATTAAAGATATTTTATCAAAGTTTCATAACTTTGATAATTATGTCATCATTATGTATGTTTTATTAATAAATTCATACATATATGATGTAGAACAGTTTACAAACAATCTCCTTTTAAGTATACTTACAACAAAAACTATCAGAAAAGACTTAGGGGGTAGAAATCCTCTTACAGTCTTAAGGTACTCATAAAACATTGAATCCGGCCGACAAAACAAAATATATCGGCCTATTTGGATGGCCGAAAAAATAGGATTCATTTAAATATGTATAAAGGATCAAACGGACGTCATTTCTTTGGGATCCGAGATTTTCTGCGTTGGCAACATTTACCAAGCTAATGTGGAAAAAGATATGGACTGGAAGCGTCTCAAGTATTTTTTTTGGTAAGCTTGCTAAATATATTATATTAAATAAATATACCTATTGGCAGTTTATATCTCGCCAGTCTTCTAAACAAAATAGTATCTTGTGGTTTTTCATCAAATTAAGTTACTTTATTGTAACAATGGCATTAATGGTGGGGTTACTTTGTACCCCTGGTTTTTCAATGCTAAATGTTTGAGAAGGCAGGGAAGATAATTTAAAAGAACTTAGTACGACACCAAATGATTTTTACCAAATATATGTCTTAGTCACTCTCTTTGATAAGTATTAGAGGCGCATTACTCATCTACCTAATACTCATCAAAGAGTGTGCGGTAAAATTATGATAAATGTATTGTTTAACTATAATAATAAAATATATTATACTAAAAAGCTGGTTTATGAAAAAAAAATTTTGTTGGTTCAATTCTGTCCACTCTGTAAATTAACATTATTGTTTTTAAACCTGTCAACTAATTTACATTACTTTAGCAACAGGCTGATCCAGTAACTGAACATCCACGTTTAATATCGATATTTTTCGTTCGCGAAACCGATCTGCCGCAAGGGTTGTCAACGCCCACTTTACGCTTCAATGATTTCGGGCAATATTACATTTTTCGACATCTACCTATATTAATAAATTTGATAAAGCCCTGTTGCATGGCCACTTTTACGTTAAAAAATTTATTCTTAAAAACACACTCGTTTTTAATATGAAGAAAAAGTTCAACCTAAAAGAATTTCAATCAACACTTGATCTGACCGGTCTGATATTTGTAATCAATTCTTAATCGATTTAAATAAATTCCGAAATTGTACTCAATACTCAAATTTGTATTGCATATATATCAAAGTTAATTACACTATTACAACGTAACGTTTCGTAACTGAGATCTTATAACCCTCCTTAGAAAAGCAATATTCAGTATTGATACTTTCAAAATATATACATTTTAATTTGTATATTACATATCAATATGTATAATAAACTAAATTCAAATTCAACTGGCTATTCCGCAATATTTACATCGTCTTTTTGCCGAGAACAAACATTTGGACAGTTTAATCAATATTGAAAAAAGTCTGTTTGCCTTGTTGACGACAAACAAGTAAAATCGAAATACTCTGTGGATATTACGATGTTTATTTATCTGTCTGTTTAGAAAGCTCTTGTTTATGCATATGGCGGTTTATTTATGTTGCTATGTTAATTAAATCAGGCTCAAATTCAATGACAAAATCAATGCAGAATCGCTATCATACAAATAAATGAATTTTCACGTTGTTTTGTATACTAATAGTTGTTAATAGCTTTTGGCTTTGAGGGTGAGGTAAATTAACTCTTATTGCGTATTACAAAGCAGATAAAGCTTCAATTTATTCTCAACCATTTAGAAGATAACAACCAATTCAGGTACTAAACGCTGATACTTGTTTTACACTCCTTAAATTAAGTAACAAATTCACTCAATTATAATTTCTCGTAATTGATAAAGACATTTACGTTTCTCATATGTTTTGTTTGGAATCTAAACTTGCTGGACCCACTTTGTTTATTCCACATAAAGCAAGTCTTTAAAGAACCTAATGACGAATATAATTAAGGTCAGAAAACATCCCAATGAAATTGATCGCTTGAAGCGAATTATGAATTATTAAGAAAAGGCACACCTACATAATGCAAATAAAAATGTTACTATATTAAATTATCATAATCTATAAATAAAATAAGAGATTATTACTTCTAATTTATCATTGAGGTCAAGCCTCTGAAAGGCCTGTTGTTCAAGTCAAAGGTCAAAGTCCTTAGTTAGCAATAAAGTTTGTCGCAATGGAAAATTTAGGTTTACCTAGTCCCAGAATCGAATTTCTCGCAATATTTTTTTCGTCTAGACTCTCTTCGACTTCAATCAAATTTCGATTTCGTTGAGATATGACTTTGAAGGCTTTCTTTCGATTGTATGCGAGTGCTCTTAGTTGTTATTCTGAGTGCTTTTATTTTTTGCCAATAATTTAGGTTTTGTACAAATTTACATTCATTGGTTGCCAGAAAATTATTCACAAAATGTTCTGAAGTAATCCTCAAAATAATAATTTATTAGATTATCATATTAGTTTCACCCTAATAGTAGTAAATTGTATTCTAAAATGCACACTTCTAAGTTATCTAGTGTCTAAATTCCTACAAGTAAACATTACCTGGTCTGGAAAAACGGAATGGAAACAAAGTGCCTTGTTGCTTTTATCTCGGCTTCCAATAAATAAAACTAACATACATCCTCTGCAACCCGACTGCGCATACATTACTGACGATAACAAGAAATATTTCGAGATTAAAGGCTGAAGTATTGAAGTTATTTAAAAGGAGACTCAGATAGATGGTTATCTTGCAGGTTGGGCTTAAAATGGAACTTGCAGAGAGTGTTAACATAAGAAATATGTTTTAACTGAACTAATAAAGGTATTTGAACCTGATTTACAAGTGAATACGTAGGTGTTTATGGAAATTTTACGACTTGTATTATCGACTCCTTAACACTAACCTGTTCGTTTTTTTATGTTCATTTTACATAAGCTTATCTGTTGACTCCAATAAAGATTGTTTCTTTCTTAGTATTAATTTAACTTTTATCAAATATTCTTGTATAATATCATCATGTACATGACAGGTTGTTTCAAAATGAAGACTGTCAACAACATGAAAGCAATCCGAGCCTTGGAAAGCATCTGTTTCGTTCATAAATCCAGCGTTAACAATTCACCAGTCTTCATAACCGACGCCTATACCAAAAAGTAATACAAGCGATTTGTTACACCCGCCAACATCTCAGGAATTTTTATGCGAATATAAAAGTTGCCTCTTTTTATTTATGCGAGAGCATTTATGTTGTAAATAGCCTCTTAAAATGCAAACTCGATTCGCGGCTACGTTCGGTAGCTTTCTTCCGACGGTTGGACCACCTGAGGGTTAGAATGATGCATCCATTTCCAGGCGTTTACACTTTTGGACTTGTCTCCTGCTAAAGATTACATCAACGCTTTCCGCGATGTCGGAGGAATATCCAATATCAGGATATTTCACGCAATTACGAGATAAGTATCAACGATAGGATTATTAATGATTTTCACGCATCATCTTATTTTATATATTTTTTTTAATTATATATAATTATAGACATGACAGTCAATTTTAGCAGAATGCAATTTGTTTATGACTGGGCGAAGAAAATCTTATTTACCAAATAGATTTCTGAAGACGAAGGATTGGCCCAGTGTTGAGTAGCCTAGTTACAGGTTGCTCGGCGAGGATTCCCGGGTTTTAGACTCCGTTGGTGCGGACGTTTTGTGATAAAATTAAATAATGAATCCAAACATACGAGTTGTGTAGATAATAGGTGTGTGTGTAAGAATGTTATTATTATTTAAATTTTAATGCAATAAATCATATATCATATCGCAAACGTTTTTTATTGTTATTTTAAACAGTAAATGTAAAGTTGTGACGCTTAAATTAAATGGTTTATTTTTCACATATAATTTTTTACAATTAGTCTTAAAATCTTAGAGGCCTCTATCGTGCAGCTTTTTGATATCCGTTACCCCATTACTATAGCATAGAAATGAATGACGTAGATCAAAAAATAAATAGGTAAAAAAATAGGGTGATATTCCCACAAATACAATAAATTATATTTATGCTTAAGACAAATTTAAGTCAAGTATTTACACACAGAATGATGTACTAAGCTTTTATAGTGTTTGTGCATGATAGAGCACTTTTAAACTCAATCTTATTTAGGTAATTTTTAATTAATTTTATTTTAACAAAACTCAAACAACTCAAACATGAAGTAGTTGACGCCTACATAATTAAAAAGTCGAGCAACAAAACAGGTTTTATAAAGTCGAAACATTGTCTAAAGTTATATTCAAATGCAAAAATAACATTCTCATCGCGACTCACAGTGGAATAACATAATGACAGCCCTAACATGACAATTCCATTCGCACAGGGCTGTCACTCATTAGCATATGTACATAAAGCTCGACTCTCATTGGTTGAGACCGCTATCATTGTAAATGGGATTGCAGTATCCTATAAGATTGTGGGAACCCCCCGGTCAGGCGTAAAGATGCTTACGTCTAATGAATAGCTCCAAACACAGATAGAAATCGTAAAATTGCTGCTTTTGTAGTCAGTGAAATTTAATGAATATTGGAAGAGCATGTAAGATAGTAGGTTAAGACGACCCGTGGTTCGTTTCTGTGAGACAAGGAAACTTAAGACACACGTAGATTATTGGCCTCTAAAAAGGAACAATTATCAGTACTATGGTGTTGTTGTAAATTCTAGATACAGGATGTTTCAATATTAAATCTAGTGACAGACCAGTCTGATCTGTGTCGCGAATTTAGTTTTTCGTTTCCAACTTTTTGTCATTCTTTTCCTCTTTTCTTCGTCACGATATGACCAATACGTGTGCTCGTCAATACCTGTTACGAAACTATTTAATAAAACTTTGCAGTTGAATTGATAGAAATTTATATCACGAATATTTAGCATCTCTCAAAAGATTAACGTCAGACACAGCGTTCTTTTTTTTAAATTCGAACCACACAGGTCTGTTATCTGTCACTGCAAACATAGGAGGATGCTGTCAATTACATCTATTTGTTTATGAATCTGAGATACAGCACTACCGTTTAGTGCAACTGTGTTTAAATAGAAGACGTTTAGCGACGCCATTTTGTTCATTAAAATCCTTAGTTTTTCTCTTGGAGATTGTTTTGAAAGCCATCTTAAAGTCTACTGTGCAGATTTAATGAGTAATCTTTATTTATCAATTTATTCAATTTCAACGTAAATAAAGTAATTTAAATAAATGATTGTGTGCACTTAAGTTATGGAAAAGATAATTTATTGCTTCTCTTAAACGCAGCAGGGTTTATAGGATATCGGCAAATCTTAGGATACCGACTTTTGATTTCATTCTTATATGCCTCCGAATGTAGGTAATTGTACTAAACACGCGATTCCAATAGCATTAACAACAAAATTAAAATACCAATATTAAGAATCGATTTGGGCAGCCGATAGACAAAGTATATATATATATATATGCTGTTAAATTAATTCTAGAGGGCGAGCAGAAGTAAAAATATAGTACAGTATAGTTCTTACACTTCAATACTATACATACTTCTAATGTAGATGTTCAATAATCTACCTACAGAGGGTTAAGCTTGCAAAGATTGTTAAGCTTGATTTTGGACAAATTTCGAATGTACAATACGTCAAAATTTCGACTCGTAAGCAATGTACGGTTGGTTATACATAGCTAATTTTAACTGAGCATCAGGCCATATCATTGTTATACCGCAGCTAATTAACTTACATAGTTGCTTTTTATCTACATGTTTGTGCTGAAGCTTGAGATTAAGATTATTATTAGAAATAAATAAAGTAAAGCAAATGGTAATGGTAATGGTAATATTAGAATTTTACGTATATTCTATGACTAAGAAAGATGTTGATATCATAATACTATTCTTCTACAATATATAGTCTCAAAATAATTACAAATCAGTCTTAGAACAGATTACAAAACTATTTATTTACAGGAATTGTCAGTTGGCAGACAGAAATTAAGTAGAGACACGCATACATCTTCCATTATTCTTATCCATATTAATCTAAAAGACACTGATGATAAAATTTCAACTGAAATGAACGTATAATTAAAAGTCTTATTATTATAGAATTAGAATGAAAGATGGCAGCGGACCAGCTCCAATGACTAATAATGTTTATGGTATTTCAACTAAGCAAGATAATATGTATGAAATTAAAGGTAGGCGCCAAGAGGAATCAAGCGTTTCTTGATACATCAGACATACATACAGATATGTTAATTACTGTAAAGTTAGATTCATACTACATTAACAGTATTCCAAAAAGCATTGGACAGTGACCTTACTCAAAAAGACGAGCGTACAGTGTAATATATTCCACGGTCGTTTTGAATCTCTAAAATTGAATTTCACTCTTTTCAAGTAAATAAAAATAGTGAAATATATAGGAGACCCGAGGGATGGCCAATAACTAGAGACGGATTTGGTCGTGTGTACGTATGGTAATGCGGGCGTTGCTGGGTGGACGGACATCGATAATATTCACCAGATCAAGTAGCGGTGTAAGTAAACAATCTTGGAGGTATTCCAGGACAGCGGTCATTAGGATTGGGGCAGCACAAAAGATCCCATTGGGTCAACGTGCTCCGGGAGTAATCCTGGCCCTACATCAAGATAAGATAAGTAAACAATGATTTTTCTGACCAGGAAATAAGGAGACAAGAAAATGCAGTAGATATTGACTGTGTCTTTGTACTAAATAATCTTACATTGGGTCAACGTGCTCCGGGAGTAATCCTGGCCCTACATCAAGATAAGATAAGTAAACAATGATTTTTCTGACCAGGAAATAAGGAGACAAGAAAATGCAGTAGATATTGACTGTGTCTTTGTACTAAATAATCTTATTTAAGTTATTTAAATAAGATTATAATAAATAAAACAAAAGAAGGCTAAGAAAGTCTATTATATTTTGACTAAGACTTTCTTAGCCTTCTTTTGTGTAGTATTATATTCAGTAAAAACCTTAACATATATGAACAGGCAAGTATATGTAGTACATTTTAAAATGAGCCCAAAACGTCATTCTGTGATATCCATGATTCTAAATAACAATAACATTTCTTTTAGGCAAAAATAATTAACGGAAAAGAAATTCACTTTTTAAACTTATAACCGAATAAAAATTTTCAGCAAATCAAAATTACCAATTGAAGTCAAAAGAGGTGCACTTGTTTGCACAATTAATGGATTTAATTAATCTACAAATATGTTGATAAATTGAAATAAAACTAAAATTGAATCATAAACCCTTTTCAAGTTAATCAAAGAAAACTCCTAAACATATATATATATATAGAGAGTAAAAAGAAAATCTATTTGGTAATGAAGAGGCATTTAAGAAAATTGTATTATTTTTTAAATTACCGAGCAAAAAGCGAAAATTGCTTCACTACTCAATCTAAAATCGTACCCGCATCAGACGCTACATCGAATTGATTACAGCGAGATCGATAATCGACAGTATCCAACCGCGATATTCTATATCGATAAAAATGCAAATACCCATCCCTCAGGAGGTGGAAGCTAGAATGATTGCATTGAGCGCCGCTAGCGCGCGGTAAGTAGATTCAGTGACTCACAATAAGACTTTCTTGACTTTACAACTAGTTTTTTATTCAAACCAAGGACTTTTGGTATTCCCATTCTTCCCATTTTTTCAACCGTAAAGAAAATATAATTTTCTTTGATGGATGACATATGTGGCCGTGCCATTATTATCTTTTTATAATTATTTATGGTTTTGTCTATTTTTAAATCACTTAAATTACTTATTTTGGCTTTTTTACTTTTTCACATATTGCTGTCTTCTTGTTACATATTCTGTTTGTAAAATAAATCCATTTTTACTTTTATCGTTCGCTCGCCTTTTCATTATTGAGATACACACAGCCCACTTAATTCTCCGCATCAACATAAGAACATGAATATCTCTTGAAACTTTTTAATCAATTAATTTCTTAGATTGTTATTAAACTAACCGAGGAGACAAAAGAACGCTATAAATATTAAGCACATTGGTCATCAAGTCTGAGTCAATGTTAAAATATGTTCTATAGTTAAAAAGCACCTGTACAACAAAACCTATTCTAAGTCTCCGTTTCAAAGGATGAAGATCCGTTGATCCTGGATTACGGTATCTCGAGAACAGCTCAAGCTCCAACTTATGATAATGTGAGCTTTACGTCCACGCAATAAGCATGATTTTGTAAACAGCTACTACGGCTAGTGATGTCAAAAAAAAACTCAACTTTAAGTCTAGAAAATACAGATAGTTTATTGCTACGGATTACTGATTTTAAGCATTTGTGGATTTGATAGATCTTACTGATACATACTACAAAAAAAACCTGGTTCGCATAAGAAACAAATGGGCATACAATTTGAAATTCATATTTGAAGTAACAACCGTAATTCTAACACATTTTCCGTGGTGATTCCTGATTTTCTTCTTTGATTCCTTCGTCTACATTCACCCTTGACCCATCATTTGTTATTATTAGCTGGTACCTTACTACCACTCAAAAGATCGTATCGCATATCATATCTACAATCAAAATTGAGCTTTATTCGTGAAAAGTCAGAGTCACAATTTCATCGACAGTAATCCCAATGCTTACGATGATCAGAAATGTTACAGAGCGCTTCCAACCTTATATAAATGCTAACAAAATGTCGGTTTCGCGTGATATCGTATACTTATCGTACTTTTACTATTTTGCATACATTAACTATCGGTGTACATATTCTTTAGTCCGTGACTTACCTATTTTATGAGTTTGTAATGTTTAATACACCTTGTTAATGAATATTTGTTTAGTATTGATGATGTATTAAAATCTAATTAATTTAAAAACAGTTTTGAACGAAATATTTATCTAAATATTTTTTTATCAACGTTAACCTATTTTAAATTGTTTATTTTATGTACGTAGATATTATGTAGGTATCTGACTAACTATGTTTTGGTATTAGCAAAAGTTCGATGATGCGAAACGAACGTTTAATTTGCAATACCATTTCTACTTTCCAATCGAAACATGGCCCGATCAAATATTCGGTTTATACTCCACAAAAGGTCTTTAAATAAACATTGAACGAGGCAGCAATTAATATAATGGGTAATTAATACCTCTAAACTAAGTAAAAGTAGCAAGTAACATTGAGACCGAGTATTAAGTTATCTCAGGCTATTATTGGCAAAAAGTTTTATTAAGAAGATCTATTGAAGTTTTGATTGGTTTGTCATAAAAAAGGCTTAAAAGATTCCATTATAGAAAATTGTAAGACGATATTTATATTTGTGTTGCTGCCTGCAAGTCTTCTGAAGCTTTCATTTGTTTAGGTGTTCTACTATCTAAAACTTTTTCTTCCTAATTAATCTCAGTCAATAAGACGAGCTGAAAAAACAGCAAAGGGTTCCCCAAGGATGTATGTTGGGACCGGTTTTTTAAAAATTGTAAGTGTGCTAATTTTATTAAGTATATTGAGTGCGTATAACATCCAATGGAGGGTAAAGTTTGTAAGTAGTATTAGTTAATGGTAGGACTGTCTACTCTAAAATAGGGAGTTTTGGTGCGGTGAAGCGTAAGAGAGGTAAGCATATATTTCTCACCCGTGAGGACACGTGAAGGGTTCAGGTAGCGTGAATAGAATTTAGATTATACTCTGTTTTACGGGTAGTGAGAACTCCAAAAACACTTCAGTCATACGAAAACTTGGAAACAGTCGGTAACTAATATGCATAATCGCCAGATGAGGATTTGCTTCAGTTACTACTGTGTTGGTACAATACATAAGATAAATTCTTTATGTTTAAGACTCGATATCACGAGTCATATTACCATTCAAAGATACTAATAACTTCCAAGATTTAAAAAATATAGCATTAGATGTCTGTGTTTAAAATTTATTTGATAATACCTAACACCATCAATGTAACAGGCCTTAGTATGTAATGAAATGTGATATTGCAAATAATATTGTTCAATTTTCAACAATCAGTTCTTGAATAATCGGTTTGAATATTAAATTACTAGAGAATATTTACACTAACTATACTTTCATTTGAACTGCAAGAAAATTCATTTGCTATCTTAATAAACAAGCAATGGTGTCGATAACAAGACATTTGATACTATAGAAAATAGTAACTGAAATGAACTGGTAAAATATTTATAACAAAAGTTAATTTGAACAGTTTCTTGTGTAGGTGTTGAATTACGGACAACGTTTGGTTTTAAATTTTAGTTTCTAACTTGGACCACATAGCACAGCTCCGAATTTACATATAAGATTTACTTACCTTACTGTTGATAGTCAGTTTAAGTTTACATTTATCTCAAATAATTCCGATACTATTTGAGTTGAAATTAGCTCCTTTATAAGATGTTTCTCGAGATTAAGGCAATTATGTCTGCTTGTCTTTCGGTGAATTTACTTTTGTTTTATACTAGCTGATCCAGCAAACGTTTATTGCCATTATAATTATTTATAACAAAAAAACTCGAGAGGGCCAATCCGTTGAAGTTTGATGAAGTTCGATAATATACTGTGACACAATTATTATACATAAGAAGATTTGCCCGTAGGCCAGCTTCGTGATACTATTGAAACCTTGTTACTTGATAGTGTGACAATAAATTCTTGTGTTCCCTTAAAATTTATTATTCACTTGTCACAGTCTGTCATTGACAGAAAACCAAATTTCAAAAATAAATCTAACTTCAAATATCATTCAAATTGATGTTTACAATTAATAAACATAATTAAGTTATATAATTGTTCTTATGAAAAGAATGAAAGAGAACGTAAAACTCATTTGAGTGATGTAGGTGAGAATATCAAACCAAACATAAATTTTGTAACCTAACCTAACTATACTTGTCTTTTTCATAGCAATTTTATCAGAAAAATTAAAAGAAATATAATACACATACCACAGAGTTCCTATACCTTGTTGAATTAGTTACATTTTACAGTATCGAGTAAAATTTAATTGTCTTCCATTTATTAGAACTATACAATACTTTATGAGATGCAAGCGACGAGATGCCACCCTTGCTCTAAAACGTAATAATAATAACAGTATATCTAAATGCACTACCCATTATTATATTCGGTTCTTATTTATTTAATAAATTAATAATAATAATGTCTGCGACACAGTTTTATTTTAAACTAATGTAGCCATTATCGTTTACTTTTTTATGTATGCCTATTTTTTTGTTCCAATAAATAAATAAATAAATAAAATAAATAAATTTATATACATTACAATATAAAAAAATTATTTTGTTTACCTAATTCTGTCTATAGACTTACAACACTATCACGTGAGTACCTATACCTCGAAGAGTACCTGCAACAAACGAATAAAATCTGTTAAAGTCTTCATAAAATTCTATAAGGCTTCGAAGCAATTTTAGGGCTGATAGCGTTGCACTAGCTATCTTCACATATGAACTCCTCTACTGCTTATCAGGTGGATATGCAGACAGGTGGAGTCATTTTCTTTATAGTTACAAAATGTATTGTAAATATTAATATTAAGTTCAAATAGATGATAAAACTCTACACCAATAATTTCCTAGCTCACAAGCATTCGCTTAATTTTTTTAACTTTAGAATAATAAGTTCTTTTCCACAAAATATGTCATTAAAAAACGACACGTGGCAGAGCCTTGGTAATAATAAACCCAACTCATTATCATTAGATTCATGGTGCCTTTAATCCAAAAAGAAATCCACCAGAATCTCGAAATCGGGGTCTTTTGAGAAACTTCAAAGTTAAATCACCCCCGAGTTACAAAACGAAAACAAAGTAAATTCGCACCTAAAGCAGCAAAAGATAAAACCGATTTTCAAAAAGCAATCCCTAGATCGAAGGAACAAATGTTCAAAGCTGCAATTTAGACTGTATTTCCGTTTACATGAGTTACATTTTAAGTTGACAAATATTTAAATTTATTCAATGCTAATCGCAAATGAACTTCAACTTTAGCTGCGCGATTTTTAAGTGCAGAATTGTTTGTTGGTTGATCCAGGGGTGGCACACCGATTTTTCACCGCGTCTCGTTGAATGACGTCTGTATATTTTACTAGTTAAGTGACAGATGTGTGAGGGCTGCGAACTATTTATTGTGCCATTACAGCTTGGTTGCCAAATGCCATGGAGAGCTTGGGGCTGACAGTTCAAAATTGCGCTCCGAAACAAGCCGTTTTGTTGCAGATTATACGTACAATACACAATTCGGTATCTGTTTGAAAAGTTATCGGGTCCCGTTATTGTTGTTTTATATGTTGCGTATTGACGGATAATAAAACGGACGGGGAGGCAATTTATTTTTACTGTCTCAGCCCTAACATAAAATTCAATCCATTTATGATGTATCTAAACATCGCAACGATAGTGACAGACTAGTGAGATGCTATCAACTGTATTTTCTATTCAAACCATAATTTTACATTCGAGAATTATAAGTCCTAATTATCTTTCGTCTGCTTTCTCTTGATTAAAAAGTAAGTAAATGAAATAAATATTATAATTGTAAGAACTTCGATATATTTTTTTGACTGAAACACTTTCTTTTTATTCAAATGAATACCATTATGTTATTACAAAAGTTTTATTTAGCATCCATCGATCTTAATTATCTGTATCAAGGACCAAAATGGTTTTCAATATCACATATCTCGTCATTACGCATATGATGATATCACTTTAAAGCACTAGAAAATGGATGTAAATAGTGATATTAAATGTGAGATATAATAGTTTCGACATTATTAAAATAATCCACAAATTACATTGAACCCAAAAGTTCTAGAACGTGCTCTGATTCCAGATAGTTCATTAAATCATGCCAATCTCGATACCCTTCGGTATTTACAAAAATTTCCGCGATTTTCAGACTGCCGACGTCCGTAATGGCATGTACCAGAAATTTAAATGACACATAGCTCATTACATTACCATCAATTGACTGTCATTCCTCACATCCTTGTGATGTTAATATCCCTATCAAATTGAAATCACCCAATAAGCTAACAGCTGTGATAAGGGCGGCGTTAAATCGATTCCACCGGATTATTTTTATAATTAAGGTCATTTCGAACATTATTGGACTCCGTAACGATTTAATAGGAGTGATATTCTCGTTGCACGCCGATTAAGCGTTGGAAGCAATGTTCCAGATCTGTGGGATACCAAAAACCAATATTGATGCTTCAAAGGGTATTCCAACAAAGGCAAGCAAATTCCTCCTCTAGTATACACTCAAGGAAAAGCAAACACTCGAGAAAGAAACGTATTCCAAAGGAATCAGTAGAAGAGATTGCTTCTGGGCAAATCAATTGGCAAAGCCACCGTAAACTACCCCACAGCGGACAAAGGAATATAAGCTTTAAAACTTGTGTGCTACCACACAATTTGTTGGAAAGGTGTATTTGTATGCTACTATCATTTCCGCTCGACCGAACAGTAATGTCATTACCATCGCTGTTATATTGACAGTCATTAGTTTGACAGACTTTGACAGTTGTAGATACGATTGTCCTTTCGTGTATTAATGTTCACAATGCAATAATTTCTGCACCATTAAATACAAAGGAAAATGTAACGCTAAATACAAAATAAACTGGAGTTTTACGTGAATGGAGATAATTTTTCCATTTTCGATGAATAACACAAGTCAGTTTTTTTGTATAACCAAACCTTTTGTTTGCTGTAGTTTCTACATCAATAAGCTTATTAATTTCTTAATATTCATTGTATCCAAATTCAATTAATATGTAAATGATATCGGGACTCAGTAAAACGTTTTTATTAATATAAATTTCAGTAGTAATATCGAATTTGAATTTGAAAGTAGCGATAGTAAAATTAATGGTGAGAGAAACTAATATTCATGTAATTAGTGGTTCTGAGCTTCTGTGGAATTTAATTTTCTTTCTGTTTCCGCTTTTACATTCCGATTAAATAGGAATTGAACAAAAAAAATTATTTACAGAAGTTTATCTGAAGAAGTCCAGAAATTTAAACGTGAGATTTTTCTCACGTTTAAATTTCTGTTTGCCATCTCGAATTTCAAAACACCTTATTTGATATAGATTCACATACGCTTATATATCTATATATCTTGTATATCTTATTTTATCTGGATCCTGTTAGTTTAACCGATGTATTTATTGATGGCGTAGGCATGTCATTTTAAAGTTGAGTGTACTACAAGATAACTAATGCCACCTAATTCTAACTTCACTGACAATAGAAATAGGCGTTACTTTAAGTTAATTGCCTGTACTTTGCTGGTTTATAAGGTAAGTTATGACAATGACTATATAGTACAGCAGTAGTGAGTTAGCCGTAATCCTAGGACTCAACAATTGTAATTACCATTTATTTAGGTACTGAATCTGTTCTTACAATCTTTCATTAAACAAAACCTATTAGAGCACAATCAATAGCCTATAAACATCCCACAGCCGGGCGCTCTTCTTCCTACATTGGAAAAACACTAGAGGGGAGAACTTTATTGTGTATAAATAGTTTTTTTTACATATAGCTTAGCAAATAACTCAACACCGCTTAATGGTACGAAGTAGGAGTCCATATAAGAAGATAGCTAGTGTATGTTGCACTAGCTTTCAAGATATATGTCGTCCTTGCCGGCTGAAAAATACCTTTTCAATAATAAAGTCAGATTGTAGAAACAGAACAATATCTGAAATCAATATTTTGATTTGGATTGATATGTTTGAGGAGCTGATTAAAACCTATTCTTCTACTTTTTTGCTACTTACAATGATATTCAAGTGGCTGAGACTGCCCACTTCAGATCTTAATCACTACAATTTCCTGTGTGGGCAGAAATTTTCGGCTCACTTTGATTGGTGGTAGGACTTTCTCTATGTCCGCCTAGCTAGTTCCCACCATCTAATAAAGTCTCTGATAAAAAAATTTAACAGCATTGTTACGAGTTGGACTGTTGGAGGTATCATAGGCAGTGCCTCTGTTGTTGAGAAATCTAGGTGAAATTCGCTTCCATCCTCGGCTTCTTATACGGCATATCTTAATTTACCATCAGGTGAGATGAGGGTCAAGAGCTACCCCGTTTGTAGCGTTACATATATTATTATAGTGTTTCAGTATTTGTAGTATTGAGAATAAGAAGTACTAAAATGTGATTGTATTTTATGAACAGTAAGATATAACACTGTAAACAATAGTGTTTCAGGAAAAATGTTTGAGAAAATGAACAAGGACCGATTAATTATTATCTTTGCTGTTCTTATACTTTTGTTAATCAGCAGAGACATATCATTACGAGTAAAGTGAGTTCTTACTTTCCCACACGTTTAGCATCAATTCTATCATTGCGGAAACGAACTGAACTATATAATTAACAATTCTACGTACCTTTTACGCTTTCTCTAATACCGCGTCCCTCTTTGCGGTTATTTTGATAAATCACCGTTCCTAATTTGAATAGAACGCTAGTTGTTTTGATATCGTATGAATAGAAGCACGGGAATCGTTCTTGATTAAATTTTCGTACAGCAGACACCGCGAGCAGTGGCACAGCTGTACAGCGAAAATAGATTTTATGCGTTACGTCTGAAGGATTAGTTTTAAGTAGTAGAGACGGGTTCAACTGTACATTTTGTGCGCCTTTGTTTGGTGGCTGATGGGGGTTGATAGATGTAAATAATCTGTATAACATGAAATTAGGTTTTGTCAAACCCAAGCTAATTATAAGATTCAATGCGTTTGAGGAAATGTCGTTTTAAAACAAAACCAAGGCTTCCCAAATTATTCTACAATAGAGCACAGTACTTCGTTTTGTTTAAATATCATACAGCATAAGGTGATTTTAGTAAGGAATTAAAAATACGCTAAAACACTCTTTTCACTAAATTTGTTGAGCCAAGGTAATTTTTTCCGGAAACCTGGAGACAGTTAAAATTTAATTGCGTCTGCATTTTACGCCTTATAAGTATTATAATACGTAATATAAGTATTTTATTATAATTTATATACATATCATAAAAATTACACGTATTACGTTCAACCCTGACCCTGTTTTCTCTGACTTTTCGAAATGTGTGTACAATAATCTACCTTAAGATCCTGATGATGAATAAAGGTTCAACTTTAAGTTCATTATTTATATAAATGTTTATGATTTTTTATTCTCTCATGAAACTAGAGGATTCATTGCCTCGTAGATATTATATGAAATTTAAAAATATTTATTTAATGATAGCAAAAAAACTTTTAAACGTGTAAAGCCAATGTTTAAATCAATTCGAATTATGGTAATATATAGTCGTCCAAATTGGATCCATAGTCGTTTTAACAAACTTCAAGTCACAATTGTCAAATATAATAACGAAACGAAATCGCAAAGCGTACAAAAAATAATAACAAGCCTTTATACGAATTTGTTGGACTGAAATGTGAATTTGAAATTAAATTTGAGGTAAGTCATCTGAGAGTAATGATAAAGGGCAAATCTTTAACTTGAAACACCCCAGAATGGATGTTAGGGCAATCAGACTGTCGGTACTGTCTCTGAATACAGATTAATGCAATTTTATGTTGGCAGTAGAAGAGGATCGTATTTACAGATATTAGAAGTTATTATCGCACAGCAGTTACATGGATAACTTTGGCATAATCATAGATTAAAATGCTTCACGTATTTTACCCAAGTTCGGAGTACGTCGGTGCATAATGCGCCAGTTTACACAATTTACTTTGTCCCTGTCTAAGGTTATACATGTTCAATAACTAAAGCCACACTAAAAGAAAATGGCGGCACGTATATAACTCCCATGCTATTTAAACTTGCAAATTCAAAAAAGGAAGCTTGATTATAGTTCTTTTTTCAAAAAAATTTAACAATTCCTTTGTTTCGAATTTACCAGACAATCTGATCATTATGCCGTTTATTGTCTTATGTACAATTCAACTCGTAGGTGCATTGTAACAATTAAAATTTCTAATATCGATTAAGTTCTCGTTTAGAATGCATCTCTTGTATATTTTATCAGAGTCCCACAGCCCACTAACCGGTTACTGCCTTTAAATGTGTTAAATAATGTTAATGATATCGATTATGGCGTGTGAAAATAGACGTTTAATTTATATTACTCGACATAGTTCGAAGAGTTTCATCTTATACCGATGATACGCTTCATCTTATAGAACACGTAGTAGATAAATACTTAATTATATGCTAAATATGAAGATATTTTAAATATTTTTAACATTGTGGGTCGTATAACACTACAAGAATGGTTTAGTCATTCGCGACGATCGTGCAGGATAAAGATGGTGTGAAACAATTTTGCAAACCACACTAAAGTTTTGTATTTCAATATATAACTTTATATTAGTCGTTTCATTTGAGCTATGACTAAAAATATATCGGTAAATTGAACTCAACTTTGGAGCCCACTATTTATTTAACGACACTATAACATATTATTTTCGAACAACGTATGAATTAAATCCACGGAGAAATAAGTTATAGAAATGTAAACTTTATGCGCGTCAATTACTCAGAAAAAAACGATGCGGTTATTTTGTTGATAACTTAGTGTTCCTTCCTATGATTATATTTATCAAATTCTACAAAGGTTAGTTAAGACAGACGTTACGAAAGAAACATGACTTAAGAAGTTAGTTTTAATTGATTTGACATGTTATATTTTCACCTAAATAATATTTAAGTTGACACTTAATTAGATATGTATATTCAACAAAGAAATTAGCATCTGAATTACAGCGTATTTGTTTGGCACAACGAATTTCCTAACTTATGAAATCCCAAAACGATTAGTTTTGCGTGGGATATTTCTCGCCCTTTGGCACTAGTCAGTACCGCTTCTAGAAAGATTACAGCGTCCATCTTTCAGGAGAAGTAAAGCTCATGAACGATCATAACTTGATCTCCTGCAATTTCGTGGCAACATGCGTCGCTTAATGCCCTCTATTGACTATACCATGGACAGTGCTCTCAAGAACTTTTTGATCTCATTCTTCCTTCCCCTTCCTACACACAGGTCTAAGAAAGATGATATTTAGTGTATTTTCTCTTAATCATCCTTTGTGTAACAAAGGCTCTTCCAAAAGAGGAATTGGACAAGTATCTTTTTGAAGGCAAGGTGAAGGTAGCTCGAGATGTGTGTCACATGCTTAATAAGCCATCTTCAGATTTAGACTACCGTAACTGCTTATGTACTTTTGTGCCATATGGAGTGGAATAGCTCTTTTGAATAGTATCATTGGCCAGTTACTAATGAGCAGTTGAGCGGAAAGTTATATGTTCGTTTTGATAACTGGATGATCTACTTTTCCAAATTAATGCCTTAATTCCCGAAACATTGTTTTTTATTGTATTTACCCTACTATCGCAAACATAGACAGTATTAATAATCAGTACGTTTTTCATCCGTTAAATTGTAAACCGTCTCTGATTGGTCGGTCAACAGAGTATAAATTATGGCGTTCGACCGATCAGTGTGTTTCGTCAGACGCAAGTTCGGCACCAGTATTAGTATTTCTCAATTTGACGGTTTCTTAGATTATAAGCAAACGGAAAAATTGTAAACGGTTTGTTGCAGTTCACAATATTTCAATAAAATAATAAATTCGTATAGTCGTGGGCGGCGGTATCACTTACCATTAGGCGACCCGCATGCTCGTTTGCATTATATTTTAAAATAACGGTGTCCATAATATTACGGTGACATATTAAAAATATTTGGTTTATTTAGTATCGATGGTTTTTAGTAAGGTAGTAGTATTTATTTAGTTGACTGTGAAGTCAATAACAGAAATGTTTTTATGTCATTAAATAAATCCTGAAGGAATCATTCCTATTCTGATTTTCATCCTGTCTTCTAAAGAAGAGTAATCAATGACAATCAGTGTTTACCAAAGCTCTCTTTGTAGTCTCCCCTTTGCATTACTTAATCTTTGCCACAATCCTCCAGAGATTTGTGGCGTAGGGTGCGCACGTACTTTGAGCAATCGGTCCATGCATTGAATAGGGTTGGCGAAATTTGCTTAAAAATTATTTGAAATTGAGTGTTGGGAACAAAGTTTTGCTTAAAAGTTTATTTTATAAATATTTTACTGATAACTTAGGATTATTTTTACATTAAACAAATGGCATATATTTCTGACGTTGACACTATAAATGGAAAAGTCACAGGTATGTTTAATTCGAAACACACATACTAATTCAGTCGTAGTATTGCTTATTAAGAAAATTTATATATTTTGTGAGAACTTTGAATAAGATACCTTTCGATGTCAATTTCCCATATATGGGGCTGCTGGACGAGATTTCTTATAGAAATACGCAGTACCTTTGTACAATTCTCTAATATTCTGTTGTCCTTTTAATTGTTTTTGTGTGTACATAAATTGTTAAATAAATAAATGAAATTAGGTGGTTAAGTTCCACCATGCTTTAAAAGTCCATCCAGCCGTTAGTTTTAGTTATTATGGCTTTCCGCTTTCCCCCCAACCCGCATTGGGCCAAAGAGGTCGTGTTATATCCCAAACATCTCAATTGTTTCTTCTATGTTCCATGGAAGCACAATGCTCAGCAGCGTGACTCAAATATTAATTTCTACATTAATAACTAGGTATCAAATTGCAAACTACAACGAATATTTTTTCTGCGGATGAACATCCCTAGATTCACTTCTTATATTATGGTACATGATATTCTAATACCTAAAGTATAGCATTGTTTGCTTTTGACGGTGTTCTTTCTTTATTGTGCTTGACTCATACATATTTATATGTAAATTTTAATAGGGGAAAGTTAAAGGAAAAATATTGGAAGTATAATTTTATTTTTATTGCTCTACTGAAACTACGACTTTTCTTTTTTATTGTTATGTGAGTAAGAGAATAAGGCTTTAGTGAAAAAGAAATTATAATTCATTTAAGTCGAGGGCAACATAATCGTTCTTTTGATTTATCATGGCGAACGAAACATTGAGATGTATTCACGATTAAGGCTATATGTATATATATATACTAGTATAAAGGTTACATAGAAATTTATATGTACTAAATTAAAAGACAGTTTTTCTTTTATTATATAGAAATGCTTTGTAAAGCAACAAATACAATAAAAAAAAACTACTCACAAATCTTAAAACAATGTACCATTTAGAAAACACTATTTGAATTTTACATATAAACTCCTTGAAAGCCTCCGACGGGTTAACGCAGGTCGTAACGGCCCCTTCCGCCCGCCATGTTTGTCGTTAACAACACACGTGAATTCGGGATCCGTTTCCGGTGCGTATGTGCCGAATAAATCGGTTCGTATATTTTGAGCGTTTGGGGGTGTTAAGTAAACCTCTTGTATGATAACAAAATTAGTAATAAAATACATAAATTTAGTTTCTATTAACATATTTAAATTGAGATTAAATTTTATTAACTCGAAAATAATTTACAATTTAATAAAAGTTATTACAAGTGGCTTTAAATAAATAGAAAGTCATTTGAATATATAACTTTTGATGAAATAATACCACACAGTGAGACTGTTATGTTTAACTTGACTAGGTGAAACAAAGTTACGAAATGATAAAAGTTACATATGTTTTCAACGAATAAGTTTGTAATTAATTTCAAAGATAAAACCATGAAATAATTGGTAGTATAACACAAGAATATAATGTTGTTAAAATATAAAGAAAATAGAAACTTAGTTTTTCCCCTTTTAAATACAGAATTAAATGTATTGTATTTCAATTTTATTATTCACCAAACTAACCGTGTATGCTCGTCAGTCGCCTGGTTATGGTGGAAATGGGTAACATACTAATACTCTTGACGACCTGGGGTCTGCCGAAACAATTCTACCTACTATAGAAACTAATCTAACCCAACCAGAACCGTGAATGAATTGACTATTTCTCTACATAATATTCAGATTCGTTCATCAAGTCATATGTGTCTAGATCTTAGTCTAGACTTTGGAAAATCTGGGTGATTGATCCAACTATTAGCATAGTGCTTTAGATAAAGCTAGCTTCAGCCAGTGCCAGGATTCGCTACTTTCCTAGTAACGTTTGTCTGTGAAGATTGGTCGACACCATTACTCAGGTTTCTAAGTACCTATCTAAGTTTGTGTACGATATCTGTCATTTCTTTAATCAGTTTTTTAATTCTACTTAATCTTTATCATCAATAGCCTGTAAATATCTCTCAGATTGTGCATGTGCGTGAGCCATAAGACCACCGCGCTGGTCTAATGCGGGTTGCTTTTCCATTATTGTCACGCCAGCCAAGAGACACCACCAGCTGGGATAAACCTCTCCGAAGGATCTCCGAACTGATAAGTACTGCGCTATTCGCATCCATAATCTTCCTGCGAAAAGATCATCGGTGCAACTGGTGGGAGGCCGACGAACAAAGCGACTCCAGATACGCGACCCCTCTCGAGGATCTTTTCGCTACAACTGCTGCCCACTGCCATTTAAAGCTCGCAATCGCAACCCTAGGTCTAACGTCTGAAGTCTACGCCTCTAAATAATAACCCTCTTCATTGCACTTTGAGTGACTTTTGAGCGTTTTTTTTTAAATAAGCATAGTAAATGACTCGACACCGCCAACTAATAAGCAGTAGAAGAGCGTCCTTAGCAGGCTTATTATAAAGGCCACATTTCTAACACATATCGCCTTCAACACACACTCATTACAGACTTTCTCCTTGAGAACACACACATATAACATACTTACGTAAATACGTTAAAATGTTTTAAAATGCCCAATATATTAATGGCCGAATACTAGACAATCAAATATTATAAACGACTCCAATGTAAAGTGCTCTATATGATGTTTGCAAATACCAATTTTGAGTTTGACAATTATTAAGACATTTTAGACATTCAAGCTTTTGAATATTCGGACGTTAATCCAAAGAAAGTATTAAACTAAAGAAACTTTAAATAAATAAAACAATTACTTGTACTGTTTAAATAGATTTTTTCAATTGTAGATTCAATTGTAATAACTAACTACAATAAAATATGCCAATTATAAGCTATCACAAGTAGCTATAATTGATTTGAACTCTGAAAATTCTTCAAATACTTCCAGGATTTCCAAAACTCAACTATCTTCGAGTAGGCGGGTGTAAGATATTCAAAGGTTAATAATATCATTGAGGTCTGTTAGTTTCATAACTCATAATTTATTACGCTAATTCTGTCATTCTGTGTACACTCAAAAGTTACAACATTAGTTTATCATATAATAACATATTTACCTTCGCCAAAATAGTTTAAAAAACTCGTCATCTCAAACTTATCTGATTATTTATTTAAAGCAATTCCATTTCTTCTTGCAACCTGTATTTACATTTAGATCTTATTAAAAACTCTTGTGTGTATTCAATGCTAACCACTTAAAGGGCGACGCATTAAATATGGCGGTTATGATATTCCCGTGAACAGGTTCAACTGGGACCCTTGAAAATTCGCCTAGATGGATAATTCTGGGATAACTGCACTTGATAAGGGAATTTTGTCTTTAAACTTTAAGGATTAAGCTCAAAGTCGTTCCGTCGCATCTAAACGAGGGTTCAATGACCCAGCTGTGTTAAGGGTGTGTATTGTTTGTTCTGATGATATTGTTATATTTTATATTGCGTCTATTGTTGTATTTGATTCGAATACATTGGATTGTATTTAAAACGTTAAGTAGTTATCTACAGTCAATATCAACAAACATTTTAGTTTGTTTGTGGAGTAATGATAGAAATAAATAGAAAATGCTTAAAGCTTATACGATAAATCTTGGCATAAAAATTGTATCATGTATCACTTATTTTAACTGTAAAAACATTAATACAGTTTTAAACGTAATAGTTTTTTAACAGCTGATAGAAGTTGAACAATCACTAATTAACATCTGTAATATAAATGAAACTAATTATTACAATTGCAAGTGCATTGAGCTCAAAGACAGGAGGTGTTAATACCTTCCAAGCATTTTGATTTTATCGGCTACTGTTAGCTCCACACAAAAATACGACGAACTTTTTCACGGCCAAATAGAAATGGCGGTGGTAATTCTGACTACTTACTACTTTTGAACGTACCAATTTCTATTTCAGAAAATTGGAAAGACAAAGTACCACAAGCAAAAGAACCGACCTCTTTTCTCCAGGAGCCTTGGTTCAAATAATTATTTCAAATGGAAGTTTTTAGTTCGCTAGGAAGATTTTTGCATTTTTGGCCAATTCGCCTAGGCAGAATCTTTATCAGCTAACTGGGTCAATTAAGAAACTCAACTACTGAATATAGTTAATTTACTTATATTTACCCGTAGATAAATATATATAGATTAGGTAATTTGAATACTATCTTTTTTCTTCTATTGGGGGTTAGAGAAGTACTGTTAACGCGACTTACCGATGACACGACTCCAAGACAGATACTAATATTGATTGTACGTCAGAGTTAATAGTGAAAAATAAAATATTAATAATTTGTTAAAACAATACATCTCCTCTATTGAAGCCGACAAAGTGATATAATTTTACTACTGCACAAGAATTGATATGTACTGTACTAATATTTAAATTAGCCCAATTCGCCACTGAAATGTTCAAACCATAAAAGACTAGTAAAAATGAAAGAAGTTCCAGTAATTTTCAGCATCTAAGGCTAATTTAATACCTAAATTGACAAAGGGGAAACCAGCACACATTATTTCCTTGTGAATAGCAATACGCGTGATGATTTACATAACATTACAAGTAGATTTCTACTTTGAATCAGGATTATATGTTTTGAGGCTCTCATTAGGGAAGTTGAAATTGTATGACATGCTAACAAGATCAACAGATAAATTCAAAATTTATCGTTCAACATTTTTTTGTCTTAACAATTTTTTTTATCCATATTTTTAGAAATTATTTGAAGTATACATAAAGACTAGTGTCTTAATTCGTTTGATGCAACATGACAGTTGAGCAGTACCAACAGCGCTTTTAGGTACGCATTAAATATTAATGTAAAAATTGGTAGATTCTTCCCAGTATCTTTTTGAATTAGTTGATGTACAATTTAGATATGTAAATATGTAACGACACGTAGCGAATTTAGACTAACAATACGTCTGTATATACGTGAAAAGGGTCTTATTTTGAGCAATTCATAATTTAAATGAACTTTTTTTAATATTTTTATTAAACAATTATAATTTTTTTTTACTTTCTTTAATTTAAGATACTATGTTGATTAAAAGAAATTGATCCTTATGAATGACTCGTTGGGTTAGTATCATAAAATTCAAAATGTTTTTTCACATTTCACCGGTTTAATTACCGGCTCAAGAAGGTAATTTTAATCGTTTTAATAAAGACACAAATTATTTGAGAAACAAATCAATCTGCTTTTCTTAAATCTTTGTTATAATTAACTTTTCAGATATTGTTATAACTATCTGATTTAGGTTCAGGTCCAGTTGTATAATTTTAGAGGAAATACGAGTGCATTTTTTTAAAACAAACGTAGGCTGCTCTCGCCTCCCCTATCAATGAAACTTTTTTCCTTTATTCTATGGATGCTGTATCTTCTTTATAGAATTTTATTGTTAAAAAATGATATAAATCTTTAAATAACTAAAATATCTACATACATCAAAGAATGTTATATATACATTACTAAAGTCTTTATTTAATTTCTATAATTTTTGAAATCAGTAAATTTTTGAGTAGGATACAAGGGATTTAAAAACGATGTTTCGCTTACTTTTCGTAGGTATTTACGGTCCAAGATGCTGTGGTCTCTATCGCGCTCTATATTCCATTGCTCGGGCACAGAGTGAGACAGCAATAATGGTTTTCAAACCCACAAAATCTATTGCTATGATTATTTATCAACTATATCAACCTTGGTGTTTCCCCGTAACATATTGATAATTTGAACCCACCACTTAAGCACCTTACACATTAGATATTGGAAAACTGACTTTAAATATTTTGGCTGCCACAAGATTAATTAACTAACTAAATTAATAATCGAACTATGTTCACACAAATATAATGGATATTGATTTCAAAATAACTCACATAAACTAGTATCAATTACAAAGCAAACAAGCGTTCCGCGCTCTCGTATAATTTGAATTAATTTTACAATTCAATTCGATACCAAAATGAACTCGATTAAACGTTTATTAAGCTTCTAATTAGAGTAGTTCCTGCAATCGATAAATTGTAACGGTTTCGTAGTTTAGAGCTGCGACAAATATCACTAATAAATATTTTGTAGTTGTGTTTCGGAACGATGCCTATGTATTTAATGTACAATTGAAAGCCCGATCTAGTATTAAGGTTTTGATGCGTTAATGTTACTATTAACGTAAAAACAAATAAACTTAGAATACTCAAATTTTAATTTTCGAATTAAATCGCCATCTTTTCTTATTCGCAGCACTTCTAGAAACTCACGCAATGGGCCGCCGATGCTTGACTTGTTCTGTTTAGCCTATCTAAGATATTTTAAAGATATAGAGATAAACGAAGTTCAATTTATTAATAAATTATCGAGTAAGATACGTTAAGAAACCAACATCAGTTTAGTTCGAGATGAATACGCTACTTAATCAACAGCGGTAAATAAAAGCTTGATTTTACTTCTAAGATCTTTCTATGGTGTATTCTTTCTTTAACAGTAACTATCAGGCATTTAAATGTATCGGATAGATTAACACTAGTCAGTAAACAGCTGTTTGTCCAAAACTTCAAAAAACATGTTTATGAACTCCATTAATAAACACATAAGTTGTTTTAACTGAGTTCAATATGCAAACTTCTGGGTACTACAATCAATAATGTATCGTAATACACAAACGGCAAGGTTTACTCTGCCAAGCACTGTCTCATCATTTCTTTCTTTCATATCTTTTACGACACTTATAGTGCTTGCCTTACAGTTATTGCAATAAGGTTTTGTTATTTAAAAAGTTTTGATTCGTTTTGTTGTGAAGCAGGTATATTGGACTTTATCTAACACCCTAGAAGAGTTTTGTCAGATTTGAGGATTCTCACCAAAATATTCTTAAAAGTATTAAGCCTTCACATACAACTGACAATTCTTAATAATAAATAAGAAAAACCTATTGACATAAATATTTATGTCTCTGAAAACAATTAATTATATTTTTAATATTTAATATTATTAATATTCTTTGTATAATTTTTTTGATTAACCTAAAAATGGATATGGTTCTTTTCTGAGCTTCCTAATTTACGATGATGTGTATTATAAAATTTATTTAGCATAAAATTGTTATTTATTACTTCGTTTTCTCACTTTAAAAATACATTTGAAACATATATTTTTAAATATTTCACATGATAAACAATGCGCATGTAAGTACCATTGGTTACAGCGCTGTGTGATTCTTTGCTATTCTTGTAGTCGATAAAATTATAGCTTATTCTTATTGATTTATTAGATGTCCAAAGATACCGGATATAAATGAAATGAGCAGAGATACTCAAGGAGGTAAATAAGGCTGTGAGAATTTTTTAAACTACAACTTTCTTTGTGGAGTCAAATATAGAAATCGATAAAAACACCTGCTGTTTCACACAAAACATCAATATGTACTCTACCCAAGTTTTTGTTCGCGATTGCAATTTTGATCCTATAGAGATGTGATTCGGTTTTTGGGCCGATTCATTCCTTTAGTATTTGTACTCATATCTTTTACACTCTACAGTGTATCTGAAATGTTTTTTTAAATGAAAATTTTATCGTAGCTTTCATAGATCTTTAACATGGAATTAAAATTTTATAACAAATGTAAAAATTACATAAAAATAATGGTTTCCTTCATATAAATAAATTTCATATTTATTGAAAGCTGGACAGGGGTAGGTCTACAAAACAAGTATTAATCAGTAGGGAATGCACATAATAATGATTATTTCAAATGTTCTAGCTAGGAACGAAACGTCCTGTTTCATTAACGACTAAAATCTATCATAGCGTAAAGGTATAAGACACGTTTTGGAAATTCCAATCCCGTTATACATGCCCAGGGTGCAATTACGTGTGGCGAAGTCAAATTTCCTCTAATCGTGAACTACGTATCGTGTGCAGACTTGTCGTTTGTGGAGAAGGCAATTTGCAATATAATTTCATATACATATCCGAGATGCTGGTCCGATAGCAAAAGTTGTTCAGGTCGATGGTTTTATTCAACCCAATAAAATATCATGTTGTTTCTCTTAAATTCGGTATATAAATAGATATTCTACAATAATTCCAGCGGACATTCAATTTAAATGGGTGAAAACGTTAAAAAAAAGAAATTGAAACGTCTAGACTAAGTTAAAGTAGTTGTGATTGTTTTGTAGATTCATCGCCTTATCTTGACAGGGGAATTGAGACACTATATCTAAGGATTAAGTTCTGCGCTTGCTCTTTTCTTTTATATAAGAACTGTCTGGAACGAAAGAATGGGACCATGTTATAGTAGTATTTACCATAAATTAAGAAATATTGGATAAGCTGATTCACAAGCTGTTACTACTTACAAAATGAACTTTCTCGTACTGCGGACTCTAGCCCCCTCTTCAGGTATTCCCATATAGCCTTTGCCGTTTTAAAACCAATGTTTCTGAACAACTACACCAGCGAGATGATCTGTATGTCTATTATAAATTATACTTATTGTGACTTTAAATAACTTTCTCGCAGCTGTAAATTAACTGACACCTCGATCGCCTTAAAAGAACGCTGTACCATTGTGATTCATATTCCCTGCAGCAGGACATGACAGACAATAACTGCACTCCAAAGGTATTGCTGCCTTAATGCCGAAAGTTTATTCGTTAGTCAATATTCCCTTTTGCATCGACAGTTCAATGGAGGCAGCCCTAGCTGTGAAGGCTTTGATGTTTCACCGCTCGCCGAATTTGGCTCCCAATTGCTAGACCTAGGGTTGCTACAGTCATTTATTCAAATGTGTCTATTCGTATTTGATTGCAAGGTATACTCTGCTGTCATGACAGTGGTTTTTTGATAAATATATAACGTATTTATTTGTAGAAAAATTGGTATACGACAACAAAGACGTTATTTTCTAAAGAAAAACAAAAACAATCTGCTTTAATTTAAATTTTTTGGATGATAATAGACAGATAGATAGTTTTACAATAGATGACAGATGTGTATATTGTTTGTAAAATTGGTAATTAAAATAAGTAACAGCTCATTTCTTTGATGCACAATCAAGAAATTGAATTCTTTGTCAGCACACCTTCTGCTTAAAATCCTAGATCCTTCAAAAGAGGCGTATCTTGCAGGGCGGCAAGATCAAGTTGGCTAATGCAGTGCATACTTTCACTTGCACTAGCCAACTGTTTATTTGGACTCCGCTTCTGCTTACCATCAGGTGGAGTAGAGAGATTTGCTCGATCTTTCTATAAAAAAAATGTACTACAAACATTAAATTCGAAACTTTTCAAATATGACATAATTTCATAAGATCGGCTTAAAAAAATAAGGGGTCATGTTTTTAACATAAAAATACCAAAACAGACATAAAAAATTAACACAGCTACTGTTTCCCGTAATTTTTTTCAGTTTAAATGCACCGAGACAGCTATTAAGAGGGGCAGAACTATATTTAAAGTTTGATCGTAGTTACATGTGTCTGTCTGTCTCTTTTAAATTGGCCGTGACGTTAACTTAGACGTATGATCGCAAGGACAGCTAAGTTACAAAACCGGTTGTCAGTGCATTGACAACCCTATATCGTCTAGAATAAAGGCAACACTGTTCGGTTTGGAATGAAAAAAAATCTTTGTTGGAGTCGAGGACAAAAAGAATGACATATGGTTGTTTTTTTAAGTCAATCTCGGGTCTGCAGTCTATATTTTGCCTTTGGTAATGAGGGCAGAAAAAGTTTAAAGACACACACAGGTTGAATTCGATTTTGAATACAATAAACGTATAATTAAGTCGTGAACGATGAGACGGCCTGTGCCGTTTCCAAGCATTTATATCTCCATTTAAATAATAAATATCAGACGACAATTTATTGTGAATCGATTCGTAATAAAAGAAAGGATACATTTATTAGCTTTATTGTGATGAAATATTTATTTTTTATATTCACATGAATACAAACTTTCAGCAATAAAAATGATATTACTAGAATTGGCACTCTCGTAAAAATTGTTTTAAGCTTCTGGATTAAATTGAAGAATACGTTTATATCGCTTATCCATTTTTATATGAATTTAATCGAAACCTGGGAGCTGGAACAACTACGCCTGAGAACTCTTCGTACACAATAGATTTTATAGAGAGAGAGCGCCGAGCGGACTTTAATTTAAAATGTTTTGTTTTTCTCTTCTACATTACCTATAACTTTATATATATATATATCGTTGATAGCGTATGTCAGTGACTTGCCCTCATGGGTGTTCCTTACACCCTTTTCAAAGAGTTCACCTATGTCGTGTACAGATTATAACCCTCATCATGACCGATAAGCACGTGAGCGGTTGCTGTGTAAGCTTAAATTTGTGATAGGTGCCTGGTTGAACGAAGATCGGGTTTGAAAATGGAGTCATATTTCTTAATGCTTATATAAAAATTATTCAAATTCAAATTCATTTTTTGGAACACAAAACTAAAACGATAATGGCTACATTACTTTAAAATAAAACTGTGTCGCAGACATTAACACCCACCTCTAGTAAAAAGAAAACAGAGTCCCAGCACCAAAGTTTACTCAATTAATAAACAACATATGAGAAAACATAAAATAAAAGTAGTAAGTGTAAGAGTGAACCTGTGGAGTATGGATTACTAAGTGTGTGTGTGATTTTTTTATTTGCTTTCAACAGATACAACAAACAACAGACTCCAATACTACCTACTCACTACTACATAGACATTGATGACACAATATTTTATGCAGTTACATATGTTTGCTCTAACTGATTCCAACAGTCCTATTAATAATAATAATATTTGCTTCTTGGCTTTGCCAGTAACTAATTTTAAAAGAAACACCAGATTTTTGCCAGAAAGTAAAATAGTAATTTTATTTTTTACCATACACAGATTCGTTGATATAATTCATATATTTAAATTGATTTTGTGTAAATAAAGAAAACACTAAGAGTATGGTTCCAAAATAAATCCTCCATTTTCGATCCCATTCTTTATCTAATCAAAGTAGTGAAGTGGCGTGGTACCAAGTTCGGAACAATAATTATGTAAAAGGGAATGTCAGTTCTCCGTCTGTCGCACCAAACTTTATGTAATTCAATTTGCAATGTTTAATTATTAAATGTCTCCGGGATATGACTTTGATTGGGATTTGAAAATAGATTCTAATCTATTATGCGACA
Organism: Acentria ephemerella; assembly: GCA_943193645.1. Lineage (NCBI taxonomy): Eukaryota > Metazoa > Arthropoda > Insecta > Lepidoptera > Crambidae > Acentria > Acentria ephemerella. Next base: position 4,486,939 of record OW971899.1, on the reverse strand, counting down.
CTGTTATTCCTTCTTATATATAAAAAAAGTTGATTCATTAGTCTCACTAAAACCCAAATATTGATGATTGATTAATTTTTATTACTTTTTGCGTTTTTTATTCAGTGGTGATTTAATAATAATAATAATAGGGAAAATTCTAAAGACAAGGCAAAACATTAATATTGGAAATTGGTAATTTAGTATGGATAAGCTATCCAAAACGGTCATGTATAAGACATCCGCTACTTCGGGTTACATTACGTATACAAATCACAAAGTTTCCCTAGTCAACTCGGGTTCGATAAATATTTTTTTCGTAGTAAATATTCCAATTAGTGAAATAGAATGTTTATGGAAACTAATTACATTAAATCGGGATTAAGAATTTTATTAGTACCTAATTTTTTAGTGTAATATTTATGTTTCACTATATTTGTGAAATACCAATGCCTCTATTTCGTTCATACTTTTGTAGTTTTAAATTTTGTGAAGTTTTAAATGAAATAATTCGAAAGTGGGGATACGATGCATGAGTTATGTACCGGTATTTTCATACAAATATGTTTTTTTATTACAATAAGTGAAATACAAGTTCGTTTTTAATTGTTTATGTAACATTATGGCATGCAATAAATAATTTGAATTTGAAAAATATTCAGCTGGTACCAACTGAATGTGCCAAAAATAAAATAACACAAAAAAGTCGTAACCATCTTTTACTACTGTATTGCCAGGAGCAGACGAAATCGATTCAGCAATTTAAGCCTCAACATATCATAGACAGACAGACTGACTTTAGCATTTATATAATAAGCATTAAAAAAAAGTTTTAATACAAAAACCACAATTATTATATGAGTTAATATATAATAGTGGTTTTTGTGGTATTTTTCAGTCTGGAGATGACCTATGACTATTCAAAACCTAATAAAATACTAAATTGTGAAACAGAATTGTAATAGGGAATTCCCATGCTCGTTTATGATATTCGTGGGGTCGAAATTAAGATCTATCGCCCGCTGCCTGCATAACAAATTGATGACATTAATTTAACAATCCCAAGGGGCGATTTCCGAGTAATACAATAACTATTTTGTCATTTTATTTCAAAGCTTCAAAATAAAACATGTAACAAACTCCAAACTGGCTGCATAAACACAGTTCCTTTGCCCAGTTAATATTTTACAAAATGGTGCGCGTTTAATTCGCTGCGATTTTGCGAAATGGAGTCGTGTCATTGACAAAGCATTCGTAGACTGACAGGCACGAAATTAAAGTTCATTATGATATTAATTTAATAATTTTAATATAGGAAACGTCCGAATAGGTAGACTTTGAATGTTACAGGTTTATTAATTTTTGCGTGAATGGCTGGAAAACAAAGGAGGAACTACAATGAAGCGGCGATATATTAATTCCGTTGCTGGGTTTTGTTTAAAATTCTAGTCAAAATTATTTGGCGAATACAATGCTCAGTTTTCTATGGGTTGGGAATATGAAGAAAACAATAGATATTACATTGTGGAGTAACTACAGTTACATAGGTAGGGAACTAGGAAGTACTTCTTTTTTTAAGTAGTTTGTCACCTATTGAACCAACTAATTTACTATTGTATTTGCGCGTCGAATTGAAAGGTCAATGGCACTTACGAAAGTATGCAGCTTACACCAGATATTTTATATAAAACATCCTATACCTGAAAAGAAAATGAAAACATTAGTAAAAAAATTTTTTTTTCAAATCAAGGCAAATACGATTTGTATCAATAACAATCTCTGTACAGTCAGTTGCTAAAGTCTTAAGCAAATTTGATTAATGCTAAAACAAAAAAATGCCACTATTTTTCGTTTTACACAATACAGGCGTAATAAACAATACATAAAAAAACCACCTTATTTGGACGTCATGAGAAATGTTTGAAGTAAAGGTACACATACGCCGACCTATACCTTCCTCGTATAATTAAGTTATTACTGCGTAATTCGTTACACCTTTTTCGACCACGCCTTTTAGTACGAAGACGCGTTATTATATTAACGCTTGAAATAAACGGTTATCTATTTGCCTGCGGTATTTTAGATCAAAGGGCCAAATCTAACGCAACACCTTAAGAAAGCAATAAAAGATAATTGGTTCACTTTCCCGAATAAATTAGACACACCTTTGGTCAAAAAATTTGATATAAATATCAGAAATAAACTTAATAATAATCCATTACTCGTGAACAAACATTCGTACTCATCATACTATTATATGCCCTAACTGGGATTCGAACCTCTAGCTGGATAATTTCCGGGCTGGAATCCTGGTCGGTATCCAACCAAACAACCAACTTAAATAAAGAATAGAATCATTGTGCAACGCAAATTAAAACCACAAAAATCGCTACTTGTTGTACAGACTGTACTCGGGAAATATAAGTTGGAAAATGACTCGTATATCAAAAAAATCTAAAGGAGTTGTTTCGCAGCCGTTTGATGAGCATTTGTCAGCGACATCCCCAAAACATAGAATATAACAATACGTCTGAAGATCTTTCCTTAGCCATTGTAATAAAAGATCAATTTATTACATTTGTCGAGAATCGTATCTGAGAACTAGCGGATGCAGTGGACACAATAAATCAATACTGTGTAATAAATGAAGCTATATAGGCAGAACATGAACGTAAACGACTGTAAATATATACATGCTGATCTAAATTAAGAAGGTTTATATTTTTTACTGCTCCTTAGGTAACATATTTAATAAAGTACGTTTGTATGTTTCTCTTAATCTGAATAGGAAAAAGTAAGTCAGAAAAAGAAATGTCAAATAATTCATTTCTTTATACCGTCTACACACATTCACAGGCACATCTAATTGTTATGACTGCTCTTGTAGTTCGAGCAATCTGGAGACTAAGGCTAAGGTAGTTGTTTCTTACCGACCCTGATAAGCGCTATATAAGCACTGTATATGCGTTGTTAATTCCAAAAAAATTTAAGACTTGTAATATGTAGATAGAGCCGACGTTTGGAACGGAATCTCTGGTAAATAAAACATACCATAAGCCTGGTTAGGTTAATAAAATATTAAAGAAAGCTCAAAAATAATTGACTTAAGGTACGCATGAAAAAAGGAAAAGTTAATGTTCTCTATCTACCGTCAAATTGAACAGTATGTAACTCTATAACTTATAGTTCTATAAGCCGCCAATGTTTAATGTTTACTGACGGTATGATCCTCTTACAAGTCGGCAGAGTCACACCGCTTCTCGTTTACTTAATCTTAACTTTAAGTTTTGTTCTACGAACTTATCGGTAGACTTGTGGCTTAGTGTTTAAGATTTGATGCTGTAAGCTTAAGGTATTTAATAGTAGATCATAACAAGGGCAACGGTTTGTGGTTTGGATTGATTTTTTTACTGTGTCCATAATACGGGAGCTTTTTCAGTGAGCTTTAAGGTGCTGTTTACGATAAGATTTTGCTATGTTTCATACCAAAGAATTTTATTTCTTTTTAAAGGAAGTTTAAGACATAGCAAGCTTGGCATAGAGTGATGTAACCTTCTCTGTATTTAAGTAATGTGAACTTAAGAAGTGTGGAACACGATCAAAAATATGATTGTATTTCCGGTCCCGAGGATATTAAAGTTCCTAGATACCAACATAAAAAATATTTTAGTTTAGTTGTATCTCTTGTCAACACTAAACGTTCGATGCTCCTGAAATGATTGACCAAGTTGTAAATATGTTTACAATAAACTTAAGCAGTATTTAATAAAAACAAGTTGCACACCTCTACATGACAGAACAAGCATCAGTTAAAAATTGCAAAATAAAGCTTCGTGTTGTAATACGAAAACACCCTGTATATATGTATGAAATAGATAGTAATGTCGGTAGTACCGGTAAGTTCCGGCTATCCATCATCAGAGCGCGGCTCCTGGACGTAATCGGGAGGGGGAGTGGAGGGGGTAAGGGGGATGGAATAATTTCTGACGTTCAGGTCGCGCAGGCTTTGTGTGTACGGAATGTTCGCACAGAAGGATCATTTGACACAAAACTTGTGGAGCGAACGAATGTATGGAAAGCTGATATTAATCAAAACGATGTAAAATATTTATTTATTGACAACATAGTAATGTTTTAAGGAAAGTTTTAAGATAAAATCCAGTAAGCACCAATTGTAACACTGAACTCATGGGTGAAATTAATGATCAAAGCTTATCCACTTAAATTATTAACTTTGAACTTGAAGAGTAAATTAAAATAGATTCTAATAATAACTGCTCTTTTTTACATTCATCTGGGGCTGTAGTGTTATTCTGAATTTTGAATCCCACTGTAAACGAAAAAAGTAATGAAGTTATGCACAAAGCCTTCTGCGCGTATATTATACTTCTGAATGGAGTACCGAAACAGTTATACAGGGGAAACGGAATGTTTGATTGTTATATTTCGTACTAGGTTTCAAATACACAGATAATACAGCAAACATATTCGGTACACAAATGAATGCATTGGCAATTACCGAACTACCCGAAGTACTACAGTTATGAAACTGAAAGAAAATACTAAGTTTTTCGTTTAAACGCGTAACTCTCAAACCGAATAATAATATCAGATTGGGAATCAAATAAGGAATGTTGAAATTCGTTTTTAAAGAAATATAAGGAAAGTAAATATAAATAGGTAATACAAAGAAAACTACAATTTAAAATGATCAAGACTTATTTTTGTTGTTCCGCCATTCTTTGACCATCTCGCTATCGTCCCGCTCCCACGTGTTCGGAAACACATCTTGAACATTGAATTCGTTCGGATTCATAGTATTCTCACATGTTTTTATTGTTATTATATACCTATTACTGTAACTGTACTTATACATATTTGGGGTTTACAAGCGTTTTAGCCATCAAAGGGAAGACTAGAATATATTTTTTATATAGTTAAGTCCACCCTGTGTTACATTTTATATTGTAATTGTAACGCCTAAGAAAATCAATTATTTAAAGAGTTTTAGTATCGTTTTAATTGTTAGAAAGAAAGTTTTTAAGTCACGTAAAGAACAGCCTGTATCTTTACATCGTAAAAAAAGCAGAGAAACTGTCTGACATTTCTTTTCAATTGTAAACTGCACTACCTCAAACTTTTCTGCAATTAATCTTAATACACCGTGGTTGATGGTATTTTAAAATAATTTTGTAATTAAAATTTCATTTAAAATAATTGGTGCTGGAATTATTAACTGTAATACATGCATCGACAATTCATTCCCAAAGATTTATGTTGGAAGCCATCCGCGAAACAGCATTCAATTAGCAATACAGCCTTTGTTTCACCAAAAGATTATTACGTCGATTATGCTACCACGAATTCGCAAATTCCACTCTTACCCACATTAACATAAAGTATAATATCTTTGAAACGTTCTAGACCATTTGAGTTGAATTGACAATTAATTTACAACTCTATAGGTTCAAGTATAGAGTTGAAATTTAACTTTGAGTTGCTATCAGTGTGGTCCGGAGACACCGCTGGCATGATGATTGATGATCTTTGGAATTTAGTTTAATTTGTGGTCTTATTTGCATGATCTTATGGTTTTGGCTATTCGGGTATTGTAAATTACATTCGAAATAAAAGGATAAAATTTATAAATTGTTTATTTAATTACATCATTTATAAACCATAACTTTCAAAATGGTCGGTTTTAAAAAAATGTTAAAGATCACACCTTACGTGTAAATAATACTTTGTTACTGAATTCATAAACAATAATGGTGCCATAAAAATAATTACGTATGCCTATTTCAATTAATTATTAAATGATTTAACTATTCTATCTAATTTTAAAAAGATACAAGTAAGCATTAAATATTCATTTAATGTAATATTATTAATCATGATCAAAAGTGATTATTAAAATGAATACTTTTCATATCACGTGCAGTAAAATAATTAAGAACAAATTTGTTGCCTAATTGTCGTCTAAACGGACTTTTAACATGAACTGTTTTGGAAGAAATAATTTAATAGCTAACATAAATGTAAAAAATAATACATTCATACGCATTACTGACAAAATAATATAGAATAGATTCTAAGCATTTTTATTAAGCAATACCTAATTATAACAAGTGTACTGACACAGACTTAATTAAAGACACATTCACATTACACAATGCAAAGATTATCATCATTATCTATTATTTTATCATAGTTTTTTTTTATTTAACACATTCTACACACAGAGTAATTTCAGAAGGACACAAACATGGCATAATTATAGCGTATTCCTAATACAAATCACTTCAAACCTCTTAACTGTTATGTATTGTTATAAGATCAAATGTTTGAATTTAAAAAATCTTCGTATGTGAAGAGTTGAAAAACGAGAGGTAATACTTAAATGGATGAATAAGACCATCAAAGTGAGTCGACTTATTCTATGGGAATAACTTTGCAATCGCATATTTACGTTGTTGGTCCTATAGCCTTGCTGCTAATTTTTTACACCTGTACCTATATTTTGTATTGAAATGAAAGAGAAATCATATATATTTTTATATAATTCCTGTAATATGTGTCTGTAGCACACACGTATCTTCGGAAGGCACAGATAGGGCTAGCCTAACATGATCTTACATCGCGGGCGGAAATATTTTGCGAAGAAAATAATATCTATAAAAGAGAATAAAGGAACTTAAATTCGTACGAATTTAAGTAGGTTTTCTAACTAAATGTACGAATTAAAGTTAATTTTCGTTATGATTTGATTTTTTAAGTATAGACAGTTTTAATGTTCATATTCTTCATTGTTATCTGGTTATATTCGGCTATAATTATTCGTTGTAACAGATAGCTAAAGTTACGACTTTCATATCTATTGCTATCACTACCAGCAAAGAAGCCGCCTCAAACTAATGATAATGAAATCCCATGTTGATCATGACTGTACTCTGGAGTCGCACAATGGTACATTACTTTGCACTTTTGTTAATAGTTTAGATTTGTAAGCTTCTTAAGGGTAAGCACTTCAAATATCTTTCCTGACAAAGTATTAATAGTTAATGTTAGTACGAAGATCACAAAGCTAAGGAGTTTCTTGTGTCCCTTCTTCTCTTTAGCTCAAGTAGTCGTCGAAGCGGTGGTAGGGTTTAAATTGGACGAAAAAAATATCTACTCGTTACTGAGTCCAGATTTAAAAAAATATTTGAATATACATGAGTTTATTTATATAAGTTTGACATTAGTGTACGTCTTTGGCTATATAAGTGATATTTGTCGTCATTATTATAAGAACGTAACTTTTTCTCACCATAAACAAGAAGTACGAAGCTTCCCCTTAACAAATTATCTATGGATGATTCGCAGCAATTATCGACAGATTTTGTTATTAAGAATATCCGATAATTTCCATATAATAACACGTCATTACGTTTGAGTTCTTTGTTGTAAAATACATATGAATATTCTTAATGGACAATCGTAGATATGAAAGCCATGGGATAATTAAGAAAGGTTTTAATAATAATCGTATCGTATTGTGTTTGTCATTAAAAACAATGTTTTAGAGCACATTTTATACTATACTTATAAGTTTAAAACAGGCATGTATTGCGACGTCAAGGAACATGTCAGATAGCCTGGTCTAGCTTGCTAGTTTCAGCTCTTGCAGCTATATTGTTAAAAAAGTAAATTTGAAGCATATAAATATTTTTTAAAGAACACCAAAGAAGAGACAAAAAAGTCAACCAAGTCGGTAACAGAAGTTCAATTCTGGTATAAAATGCCAATATTTTTTATATAAAACAGCGTAAATGTTTTACATAAGGTAAAAATACGAAATGAAAATTGAATATACATTGATGTAGTGGCTCGAGCGTTCTGCTTTTGATTTCGAAAACAAATCAAATAATTTATTAGATAAGCAAATTTTACATAAACCTCATTTAATCGTTATAGCACTTTTTTCTTGAGATAATATTAAACTTTATGTACAGTCGACAAAAAAAGTGATCTAAGCCATCATAATTCCTTAGCATAATGGTTTTTATTGCAAATGAAAAAGCCTTAAAACCCAAAGTGGTTCCAATTATGCGTCTCTATTAAATTAATAAATAACATGTACATTCACCAACCCTCATAATTCCACAGCATAATGATGATACTTCGTTAGAACGACAGGCCAAGTAACTTTAACTAAGAATATTCAATACTCAAATCAGATATTTTACCCAGGCGTATTTAGTATGTATGTAAACTAGTTCATAATAAAGATCTTGAAGTGTTTCTTAAATTGGTAAAGAATTAAGAATATAAAATTCATTGACATCTCGATCATCTAACTACGATTGAGCATCACATAGGGATTGTGTAATAGACACTAGATGATCATTAACATTACAACTTATTTTCGTTCCAAAACTGGTCAATGACCTTTTTATATGTGCAAAACATATGAGGCTTGAGGCTCGTAATACGCTAGTATGCAAGAGTTACCGCGCTGGATCAATGCAGGTAGGTTGATGTTGCTTTTTTCTTGTATCCTAAACCAGAGGTCGAGCCACTACTCCAGCGAGCTCCTCACTAATTACAAGAACACAAATAATAAAGTAAATAGATCGAAACGACAGTTACGTTGCAAACTAACACCCCCGATCTCGAATTAAATGGTCAAGACAATTTTGGTGTTTATGTGTATCGAATGAGTGTCCAATATCGAACCGGCATACAATATTCATTGTACAATGTTGCCTACAAATTTTACAGTTTGGTGTACGTGTCATCTCTTAACGACTGATCTAGGGTTGACAAAAGCTGCATAAGGTCTAACCTTAGTGCATTCATGATGTTATAGCAAAAACAAGGGTTTTCTCCATAAAACTAAAACGTTTTCATGCTAAATTGGATAAATCACTTTTTTGATGATTTTTCTTTTTGAATTACTAGGGGTTTTAGAGGCGAGACCCTTGGAGAGACCTCAAACCTTAAGGGGCGATTCACCTCTTTCTAACCGACAGTCATCACCTCCAGCGGAGGTGTCCTGCTGTCTGTGGAAGCGACAAACCTAAAGGTGCCTCTAAAGGCTCGGAACTCGGCTCAGGAGAGTCGTGTCGTGGAAGAGAGAAGCACCCAGGTACGTACCTGTACCTGGTATAGCGCGACGAGTGTATTTTTTTATGATTGTACCATCAGTTGGATAGTAATCAATTGATAAGTAAGTAATTTAACGAAAGAAGAATCAAGTATCAGACAATAGGTATTGAGTATTAAGGAACTTCATATCAAGTTAACTATGCTACTAATATATCTAGAATGGCTTACTTTTCACTCTTTCCAGTTACTTTTAATTTTAAATTTTATAGCCTGGGGACTTGTCTTTTAAGTGTAACCATTATGACTGTTTGTTGCTTTCTAGAATAAAGTAAGAAATGTAGGTAACATCCATAAATTATTTTTATTATTTTCTTAACACCATTAAAAGCGTAATGAAGTGGACTAAATAATTGTTCCACTCGGGAAATGTAATATGAATTTACTTCCTGTTTCTCCTAAGGTTTCTACTTGGGGAAGTAGAATAATTGGCCTATTTTTTTGATGTTGTAGATAATCAAATTAAGGCCCATGTATAGAAGATCCTCCGTGTTCAGAAGGCATTCCACTAAACAGCATTGGACCCGCATGGTGGTGCTACGGTCCAAATTCCTCATATGTTTCTCCTATGTCGAAAGAGCTGTGTCCAGCAGCGATACTTATATGATATGGTAAGCTTAGGACTCCATATGTAAAGATATCCACAATCACCTTGGCAGCAAAAAATGCGCCTATTCACGTCTCTTTTGAAGAAGCCCTTGTTATATGAAAGAGGGAAAACGTAATGGTAAGGAGTTCCATGCTCAGGCTGTGACAAAAATCAGGAGTGGGAAACATTAATGTAAGTGCACTGGTAAAATTATCCTTTATAAATTTTGCTTACTTATTATATAGGGAATGAATAATTAGCAGGATTAATTGGCCTATCGGTAGCTTAGACTGTCAAGGAGTCAGGATCAGGATTGTAAAGTATCCATTAGATTAAATAGTTGTATCACACGTGTTTTGAATAAACAAACTATTCAACAAAATAATAAAAACTAATTAACTTTTTTAGATCACGTGTTTTTGCTCCACGACGACAATAAATATTGTTTGATGTAGTTTGCATGAATTAATTTCGAAGTAAGTAGGTAACTTAAGCATGGAGCTGTTTTATATATTTAACCTGAGCAGGAGAGAGTAAAATCATAGTTTGGAACAGGCACAACACATGCTCATCTCTGAAATTGGCATATACTATGTATACGAATATTAATAAAATTCTAAGTTGACAACCCTATAAAAGTAAGGCCCCAGGTGCCTTACGACCGCACTTAGCAGCGACGAGCTTACTACGTCACTTATTACCTAACCTATATGATACACATCAACTCCTACGTGCGGCTTTGAAAACATGGCCAGGTTTACTGAATATGACAACTAAATTAGTTTGGGATAAGGTCACTAACCTTAACATGATCTATTAATGTCACAAATTGTAGTATTTACAATTAGGTTATCTGGAGCGGTTGGTGTTGATTACGAAAACAAAGCAACTTATGCTATGGTCGACCCTGGATGGTCAAGCAAAAATTGCGATTATTAGAAAAAAGAGAGATATTAAAAACTTAAATGGCATAAACCAAGGCTTACTTAGGTACTTACTTAAATAACCATCGAGACCATACGACTTACGTAACCTACATGAAAAGTTCAATGACATTGATGCTTTGTTGTCTCCGAGGCACTATTTAAGAGTTACATCAGACGTTATGTCTACGACTCGGAAGATCGCATAGCTATCTTCCACTATATTCACGAACCAAAAGCAGGATTGCTATTTATTATATCGTCAAATTTTCATTTTTCTCACAAATATAGTATAATATATCATATAAAATTTTTGTTTCTACCAATATTTTTGACCTCCAGCGTTTCATATACTTTCTGTTGTATAGTCGTAATTGGCCTATGAAATGCAAATTTAATTAAATATCAACTTATGTAATGAACTGTGTACTGTCCTTATTTATAAATAAATAATTTTAACATAGTACCCCACAATAAATCGCACCACACAATCTCAGCATCTCTGGCTTCTGGGACAGTCCCCAGTACCCAGACATGGTTTGATGCTCTGGTATAAAAGATAACGTGTCATCTAATCACTAAGTTAGTCGGTTGTCAATAAAATGCAAACCTAATACTGTTATACATAAAAATCAATTCATGAAAAGAATATTACAAAGTGAAAGAATGAAATGACATTCTAAATATTAAATTTAAAGTACTTTAGTCTTTGAAATTCTGCTCGATATTTGGCTTGATACTATAAAAATTACTAACTAAACTAAATTTCCGCTGGTAGACAGCATGTAACGGTAGCCGAAAACTAATCAGTTAAGTGGTCTGAATTAGTTTAGAAAATAAATTAGTTAAGGAATAAGTTAACCTAACTCGGATTAGTGACTACGACTTGAAACCTAGCAAATTTGCTCTTATCTGAGATATTAAGAGCGCATTTTGTAGTACATTCTGGCGAATTAAAGTAAAAAATAAGCAAAAAGAAACTTTATTATCTGAAGCTTAAGTTACTTAGTCATGTTAGCATAATGATAAGCTAATATATATACTTATAAAATCGCTTTAGTAGAATTACTATATGTTCAAAAAAGATATCACTTCTCCGCGAAAACACTCATTTTAGCCGAGGTCCGGGCCTTTACAGGCTCTGGTCTCTCCTGTGCTGAAGACTAAGAGACAGAGGGACTCCTGAAGGTGATGCTTGTCGATTAGAAGTCCTCCAGAGGGGAATCGCACCCCCAGGACTCCCCAGGATTCTCGCCTCCTTAAAACCCTGGTAACGCTGTAATGGCTATCTGCCAACAGCATTAGCCAGTCAAAAAAAATATCCCTCAGTATACCTAGCAATATTGAAATTATTACAATTATATAATAAGTTCATTTACTTACTACGCTACAACAATGAAATAGTGATGGGCGTATACTGCTTTGAATACAATGTACGAATATTGCGATGCATTTATTTGATGGTAATAAAGTCATCTTTTGTGTACTGCTTTCATTTATAATACACGGAGATAGTTGTACTTACAATTTTACTGTTAGGAAATAGTCTTGAAGTTTCACTAATGTAAATAAATATTATATGTTACTGATTGAAACCTGAAATGTGAATAATAATAAATTCACTAACTCCATGATCTAAAGTTTAGATCAGACAAGATCTGACCTGATAGTTTAGATTCTAAACTGTCAGATAACGAATTCGATTTAAAGTCTGACATCTTGTCTCGCTCTGTCGCGCCTCAATATGCAACAGGTAAAGAGTGCATTTTCGATTGATTGTTCATAGCATAATTCTTAAAGCACAGTGATGCATCTACCGTTAATTCTTAGAACCTAAGCTTTTAAATAATAAATAACTTAACATTTCAATAATTGCTAGATGAGATCTTAACATTGAACGAATATGGTATGTGTTACTGGTATGTAGACACACATGTAGACGCAGACACACATCCTTACATGACAACACATCACTAAAGCTAAGTAAAGCTGATAATTAAAACTAGCGTTAAACGATAATCTGTAGATATATGCCCACAATTATATAGTTTTACATTGTCATTTATAGTCTCATCTTTAGTACGCTTTCTTTTTAATAAATAAATGATTTTTTCTGTCTAATCCTCTTAACATTGGATACTTTTGGCATATCCCTTGCTTTTAGCATTCCCAGCTCTAAAGTACAGGCTTAAGACCCTTGACGTTAAAGTATTTGCCTAAGAAATCTTAGCGTCTTTAGGGGTTCTTACGTTGATGGCAACAATCTTTAAAGCGAATGGAGGTTGAAAGGGGTTACAAAACACCCTATTGATAGAAAATGTAACCTATTTCACGTAAGACATTTTTATGCCAATTTTAAATTAAACGAATTTTGGGGAAAGGCAAATTTAATATTTTTTGTAAATAAAGGTACAGGTATTCTAAAACACCCCTTTTATTTAATTAAATAAGCAATATACTGTCGAAATGCGTTCGTAGGCTTGCCACAAAGTGGACTGACGATCTGGTAAAGGTCGCGGGAAGCCGCTGGATGCGAACAACGCAGGATCGACCAGTTTGGAGATCTTTGGGGCTGCCTATGTCCATTAGTGGACGTGTTTGGGCTAAAATAATGATGAGAATCATGTATACTATAAGTAAATATCTATAATTATAGAGTATTAACAATTTAAATACTAGGCATCGTCATGAAACGCTTAGAATTATTTAGCATTCTATACAATATTTGCAAAAAATAAGTTCCAGCAGTTTTGGCTGATGTTTTAATGTCAAAGAATGTTATAACTATACTTTTCTTCGACATTCTTTGGCATAACTTGATCTACCGAGAATTAGAAATTCATGTTTGTTGAGCATTCTATTTAAAGCTGATGGTTTCGTTGTCTCGTTGAGATCACCTTCCTCTATAATCTTGTCAGTGGTTCAAATTCCCTTGTGTGCAAAAATTTTCAGATCGGTTTTGTCGGAGGTAGAACTTTTTCTTAGTTCACCATGCTAGTCATTGGTCTGCCGCTATAAAAATAATTATAACAGCGTTGATATGTTGCGGTAGATTAAGGTAAGATAGCCAGTCCCTGTGTGATTGAGGAATCTGGGTGTAGTATCGCTACCATCTTTAGCCTTATCATCCATCAGGCGAGATGAAAGCTAACCGTTAAGAATAATAATAACTGCATTAAAAATTAGCATTTGCCATAACGGCGAAATTATCTCTCTAGCTTTAATTGATAGATATATCTGCATTGATTACACCCATAATATTTTAGTTACCAAAACAGACCAACCATTTATTTCGTTTCCAGTGTATCGTGTCTAGAACCATTGCGAAGATAGTCCGCTGTATAATCTATCTTCCACGTCCACCATTTTGATAAATAGCGCAGCTTCGTTATTTTTGTTTCGAGCGAACGCTTCTACTCTCGACCATATCTTTTGTTTTTCCGTTGGAGAACGTCTCGAAGCAAGATGATTAGTGCAGTAACAGTTTTAAAAATGTAATCTCAAATTAGCACTGCGGTAAATAATTACAAGTTACTAAAGTCAACTGTCGCTGTGTCGCAGTCATCGTTGTATCAGCAGAAAGGTTACCATTAATGTTACCGGTAATGTAAGTTATCATATATTTTTCAATATATAAAGTGCCGAAAATGAACAGGAAATGAGTAATTCTGTACATTTTTACAGTAATCCGAAATGAGGTATGATAAGCTTTAAACAAGAAATTATTTCATATGTCTAGTTACAATTTAAATAGCACATTTTTATCGCTCTTAAGAGACGGGTAATGCAGTATGACGTCACGCCGTGGTATTTTGTAATGATGTACTCATTTAAATGTAAATGATTTGATATAAAAAGTTTATAGAAATTGTATTGGATCTCCAATGATAATGGTTTTTTAAAGAATTTATTTTTTTCAAATTAGGGGTGCCCAACGAACTTAAGATTATTAACATAATCTATCGAAGTAATTGTTCTTTCATAGACTTTTTTATCTAATAACTAATCAATCAACAACAGACAACCAGACAACAGACAATCAGTCAACTACTTGATTACATTTCTACTGAAAGTCAACCTTAAAGCAGGAAAGTAAAGCCTAACCTACTGAAAGTCTAATAGAAAAAATGAATTCATTACACGAATTATCTTTTCGTAAAAGAAAATTGATTGGCAAGAAATACGTCGATCACTCAATCACGCCACTGTACGGTTTCATTAGTTCCCCATTAATAAAGTCTTTTATTTTTAAGCGTCATAGGTCTAAAGTTCATTGGTAAAATAGTTGCTGATCGTTGCCCAGTGTACGTAATCGTCAACATCTATGAACAGGCTATCTGATAAATATTGGCGCGTACAGACTCTGTCCCATACATACTAACGGTACATCTGTACTGACCTCAACCACAGCCTACGCGATTCCAGTAAATTCAATGCTTGTACTCTGATCACGTACCTAATGTTTACTTACAGGCGATAGTGGGAAAGCATGGAATATAATTGGCGGGGTTTATGTAAATCTATTAAATTTTAATCTCAATTGTGAATCATTTCTTAATACAATGTTGAGAAAGATTTAACTGTTTCTGGAAAGTGTCGGACTGCAAGAGGCTTTAGTTTTCTTTGTATCTGTGTTAGTATAGACAGATCGTACATAAAGATTATTAATTTGAAACCTTAAAAAAAGTATTAATTCGCAGTGGAAAGCTTAGTGTTAAAATATGTTTCTTATTACAAGAATGTAGAGTGTATTATTGTAAAGCACTATCTATCTGAACTTTACTGTACCATAACCCAAAAGATCTACCTATTAATCTGTACGAACTATAGTGTAACAAGGATTATTACTTTTACTTTTCTTATAATTACTTTTCTTAGTTGTATTAGAAGTTTTGCTTAGTTGTTGGCAAAATATATGATACCTATTACTTTTGGAATAGTGTAGAAATAAATTACAAAAATCTATTCTCATTTCTAAATTTATTGTACTTTCAGATGTTTCATTTCCAAAGGAATGACTTGATTTCGTATAAATATTTTTTATTACGTTTTATCTATGTTTGAATACACTTGTGTTTCGTCTATCCTTGGCCAAAAGAGTACCTAATGAATAAAGTGGAGACATTTTTTTTTTTTCTTGCCTTTGATAGATTAAATTTGGCAAATAATTTTAATAGCAATAAGTTCAAACACTGTTTCAGTATAAATATTACTTTATTACTTAAGAAAGTTTATAATATACCTGTACCTTAACCAAAAAACTTTTCCTGCAGCCTAGATAGCTTGTAACATAAATTCACCAGCGTACTTGGGATTCCATGAACGTAAATGCAATAAACCAACTGTATCTCATTAGGCTGTGTCGTCGCCGTAACGGTGATATGCCGTCCACTTGTACTTCAATAAACTGCCCGAAGACCATAGTTTGTTTGTTGGGATACCGCAATTACGTGCGCTGTGGACTTATAAATGGCATTTTCAAATTATGCCCCATTCAAAATCTTAATGTGGAATATAGCATGAGGTTCTGTGAACGGTTAATGAGCTAAGGAAGATTGAAGTTTATGAATATTTTAATACGTTTTAGAATAGGTTTGATGAAAAAATCTTATTGCATTTACATCAAGGAGCGAATCGTAACGCAATTTTACATTGTAACCAATTAGTAAGCGAAATAAAAAATGTAAATGTTCGTATGTTTTAGACGTGATTATTCAGTCAATCAAATAGATATTAAGGTAGTGTAACAAAATGATGATTTTGTATCCCATTGATATAATGATGTACTCTTTAATTGCGTGACAAAATTGATTTTGCTTTGAAATAAAAGTAATAATTTAGTAACTATTCTTGTTTAAGTTTTAATCAAAATATTCTCAATAAACTCAAAGCGACCGTTACAAGCAAATACTTTCAGCTCCGCAAGGTGTATTAAAGACATTTATTAAGCGGTTTCCTTCGAGTTCTCAAAACTTGGAATCAACAGCAGTGTCAAAATATCAAACACAATGCGAGCCGAAGACCAACCTTCGAGAAACTTTTATAGCGAAATTTAAACACCCATTGAGTGTAATAGCAGAAGTTTCTCCCCATTTCTCCTTGCCTCCTATTTATTACTTGATAGTGATGTCACGGGTATTTAAGATCGGATATTTTTATATAAAAATACGCCAGTCTTTTAGTCTTCAAAAATGGTGTCTTGATTTTACTTTTACAAAAGGATTTCTAGGAAAAAATACTTACAATAAGAAGTTACTAATCCTGAATGCTTGACTTCAAAATCGTGGAAACTATATTAATTGTTTTTGTGATTATTATGTCCGTTTTAATTATTTCTGAGTATATTACTAACTACTACTAGTTTCTAGAAGCAGTTTTACTGCTTAAACACAGAAAAAATTAAAATGCAGGCCAAAGAGAGAGAGATAGATGCTTAAAAACCTATCTGCCTCTGTTTCGTTTTATCTTTCTCGCTCGCTGCATTTTATTTTGTTAGATAAAAATTCCCAAACTATTTAAACAGTTTATAAAAACGTATATTAACAATTTGGAAGATCTTTCCATCGACTTTATTCTTTGATAATAAACCTCAATGAAGCGTTTATTTTTTAAATTATATATGAATGTAACTTATAATATTTCCCCTCACTCACAACTATTATTTATCCCAAAATAAACCATGTGTTATCGATACAAGATAACTGAGAAATATAGATAACTAATATTATAATGAGGTAAACTTCTTGAGAGGTTGTAGAGGTAATCTATAAAACTACTGGTTGGAATTGAAAATGTTGGATAATCTATTTATGGGGGAAGTTTATAGGCTATATAATACTTGTGAGAGTCTGAATTCCACGTGGGCGCAGCCGCGGGCGGAAGCCACTATGCATACGAATATCAGAAATATTTTAAATTAACTTACAATCACCCGTGACTTGTGAACAATCGTGCTCATCATATTACTAATATCTGCCTGTAGCGATATATTACCCCAGGACCTCTCGCTTTGTAGACAGTTGTCAAATTGTGTCGTAAAATTTCTTCTGTCGACAGATCCGTGCCCGTAGGGTAGTATAAAATAACGGTTGTTAATAAGAATAATACAATCACATTTCCTGTTTTTCTAACGAAAAACATTAAAAAAAAGTATGTAATGATCAAGGCAGTACAAAAACTGTTGAAAATTCAAATCTCGTTTTGTTTACACATTAATGGCGTTATGAATAAATAAATGGCTACGAACGAATTTAATCAGAACAAGAATTAAATATTCAATTCTATGTTTCCTTTTTTATTGTACTCATATCAAAGTTATATTTATGGGTGTTAATATGTAGGCTCCACTCCGTTAATGGGCCTGTCACGTTCAAGTGTATTAATTTATGGTTAGATCGCTTAACTTATAACCCGAAACTAAACTGATAATTATTCCCCACTCCATATCTTCTTAAATTTTTCCCAATTTTCCCATTCTTCTGTCTGTACTGTTTTTATATATTTCATAATTATTTTTGTAATATATAAATACATCGTATTATTTAAGATAAATTTAAAAAGTAGACAATATCCTTACTTTATGTATTTTAAACTAACGCTGGATGAGATTTGTTTTAGATATAAGCTCGTGTATATTTTTACAGTAGTAAGTTGTCGTATTTTTTTGTGTTTAATAAAGGAGATATATGACATTAAACATTTCAAAAAGATGTCACAAAACAATAATACCCTTTACGGTTGGAGTGGTTGAGACCACCGTCGTTTGGTTGGTGGTAGGGCTTTATCTAAGGCCGTCTGGCTTCTCTGGCAGCCCGACACCAAAGCGTAGGTATACCATTAATGCCGCGGTTGACATAGATGCCCACATTGTAATAATTTGCGATTTTACAGGCATCCATCACCAACGCGTACACCATTCACGCGCCGTAGTGGAACAGCGTCGATCTGACGAATCCGGATGCAGCTAGCTTCGTTCAGCTTACGATCTAAGATACAAAATAGACAGGTTGTAACATTTTTAATTTTACAGAATTTTCGAAGTACCTTCTCCTTAGCAGATTAAATAGATAATTTTGAAGATTTGACGGAAAAATTGTTGTCTGAGCTTTCTGAGGAAACATTTTAAAGGGTTTTGGAAGATTGGTTTCCAATAATTTCCTCATAGATAATAAGCAGTGTTATTCACAAAGCTCACAAGGTTTCCCCTAGACTCTAATTACACTTCTTTTTGCCAAATTATATAAATTAAACTGTCGAATAAAAATAGACGTAATTTACTCTTGGTCACGGCCATATATTTTATTAAGTTACTTTTGTATCCGTACTAGTCCGTTTGTAATATCCGTTTAGCACACATCACTAGCATCAGCATTAATCATATGAGCTCGCAAAAACTGCCACTAATTCATTCAAAGTTAGAAACTGCTTGGATTTTACCCGCCCACTGTGCGGGGGTTATAGTTCGTTGGCCAAAAAACCATATCACACGTGAGTTTTCAAATTTGATCTCCATTATTATTCTATCCAGTTTTTAAATCACTAAAAAGTTTTTAGTGGAACAATAGACTTTTTTATTTTGGATTGGTTATTTTCTTACAGTTATTATCATAAAGCATAATAATTTGGCAAGTGTGTCTACTATTTCAAAAGAAATGATTATATATACATATTATTTTATATAAAATTCTAAAACGTAAAGCCCACGCCGAAAGTAAACGTTGCAATAATGTTCCTTAAAATTGATCCTAAAAATTTATAGCAAACTGCCAAATAAAGTCATAAAATCCCCGCGTTTTTTATATAGCGAAAACATATTTTTTAATAATCTTGGTTTTAGTTATTGTATGTTCTTTCTTCAAATCATACAAACGTTGTTGTTGCGTTTGTTCTACACGGCAGATTTGAGTTGAGCTAAGTCAAGAGATGAACATACATCCGGAAACTTGTATAACAAATATTTTATTGTTCTGTTACCGAAGTATTTTCCTTGTTTAGCCGTGGGTCGCAGGTGATAATGGCATGGAGACGTGATTTCTTTAAAACTTTTGGTCACAAGCGAAGACTTTCCGGACCACTTTGCAGTTTGTTTTGAATTCGAAAAATAGCATATTTGTTTTTACTAATAATAAAAGATAAAGAGGTTTTAAATTTATTCTTAATATTTTAAGCGAAAACTGCTTCCAATAATACATTATATCATAAAGGGGATATTGCGTTAACACTATTATTTCGAATACGTTCTGTCCTTAAGAATAGCGACATCTTCTGCCTGACAACGGGTTGATCAAAATATTTGTTCAAATTGTATTATTACAATGAAAAGACAAATGCTAGAAGTTTATGAAGTCGGTATCACGATATTTGACACCAGATGCAGTTATGTATATCTCTGAGTCTAGTCTACTTCTAAAACACTTCATCAAGCTGTTTCAGAAACAGAAATCTCCCGAAATTGTAGTAAGTGCTACAGTCTCGCACTTATGTCTTTATTTACCTTCCTCATGAACTCTACATTAAGCTCTATCTATCTACTGTTGTACACGCATATAAGTTCTTCAACTACGTAACAGGGTTATAAGAGTACTTTAAACCTTAGTGGCCCAGGATAAGGTTCAAGATGGCAGAACACCCATACGATGTACCAACCAACAGGCCTGTTCGCACATTTATTTTGACAATTAAGGTTTACTATTTCTACGTTACTTGCAATTATCACAAGATTTTTACTGTAGTCAGAACGAGTAAGCAAATAAGACCACTTTCTAGTCTAAGATTATTAGAAGAGGTAACGAATCAAAAGAGATGGCGACACATTGTGTGAATTTTTACAAAGACCTAAATTAAGAAAAACATTTCTGAGGAGCATTCGTATTCGTCCTTACTATATTTACAAGACTTGGTTTCTCAAAGGAAAACAATGATTATTCAATTAAGATTCGTCTCCCTAAAAGCTAGTATAGATAAGTGTACTTTAAATATTTACATCATTTTGACAAATTAAGTGCTTAGTACGTAGGTATGCTGGCAAATAGTATTCAAAGAATTATAATACTTGACTACATGCCTATAAATTAAATATGGAACTTTCTTTTTCAAAATGATGCGTTTTAGTGAGAGTATTACGTTACTTCATACATTATCGAGTTATATGCATAAAAAACCTACTTTTAACATATTTTATTATGTACTACTTGTCTCGTTGAACTTTGTATCACCTGTACGCGGCCAGTAACACCATCTATCAAAAGTTAATCGATGTAAGGGAGACATGACAATTTTGAATATGTACTTCGGTTACACGATTTTTCTTACTAAATTACAAATTTTTATTAATGTTTTTAAGGTTTTATTTGGGAGTTTAAACCGAACAAAACAAATTAAATACATTTTTACATTTAATATTAATACATTTTTATATATAAGACTAATCAAATTATAGAAAATGCGTTTTGTGACTTATGTTATATATAGAGGGGTAGTTACGCAATATTGAACCTTAAAGTGGTGTGAGTTAAAAATATAGCTAGCAAAGATACATCTTAAGCATAACTTTAAATTATTGGCGTATCGACGACTTAACAACTTAACCTACTTCTCTAGGAAGATAAACGAGGCGTTAAAACTAAGTTCAAACTTGTAGATTTACTTAATTGTCAACTCTAACTTAAATTAGGTAGTTTAAAGTAAATTATTATGATAACAAGTGCCTGTTGGAGATAATCAATAAGCTAAAGTAATCCGACACGCGTCGTGACATCCCTTTCAGTTTCTTCATGAGACATTGTAACTTAAATATAAAAAGAAAGAGATGAAGCATCTTTGGTTTTGTATGGTTATGCATTAATAGACTCTATTGCTTTAGAAAATACATAAAACGGTATTCGAATACTTTTTTTAAATTTATAAACAAATGTAAGTTAATAATAAGGACTATTGCAGAAGGAGCTGTATATTTGAAATCAATATTTTATGAGATATATCGCCAAAAAATGCTTCGCATACAAAATGCTCCTGGCTTTTGACGTCATACGTAAGGAATGTCTGCTCTATGCATAAAATTAAGGATATCTTTGTAATTTAGGTATTTTGAAGCTTATCGTAATATTTTTTTACGTTAAATGTCGATAATTCTATTCGTGTAAACGTTTTAAAGAATTATTAATTTTTAATATTGCCACTTTTGAAAATTTCTACATCACAATATTTTGAATCATACTAACGAAATATACAATGCAAAGCCAATTACATTTAAAATATCACATATTTTTTAAATAAATGCGAAAAACCTAAATTTAAACTTGCAGTAAGCATCCCCAATGCACCTCCTGTGGACATCTCATCCATAAAGGAAATATTCGCCTTCACCTAAATAATCCAAATGAAATTAAGCACTATAAATCTCGGAATCTTAAGGTATATGGGAAGTGCTAATCAAGGAGTTATTTTAACCTATTGTTAGTGATTTTTGTTAAAATGACTTCTTACTAGATTAAGTTTTTTTGAATTTCTCCAACTCACAGGAAAGTCAAGGGGAACTAAAGCCTATACCTACAATTATGTTAAAAGTAGTTATTTCTACTTTGTATATTGCTTCGGGTACCGGTGAAACTATCCTTATGCCTCGTGAAGGTTTTGAAACTAAAGGTAGCTGCCGCCATTTTGTTGACGACTTACGGGACAATTTAATGTGTTTCTTATTCAATATTAATGGCTTGGATGGGATAGGTTAATGTAATCGATAAATATATACAAATATGAGGATGACATGTTACGGAAATGATAAAATATGACGTAATATAGCTCAAGATTCTTATAGTAAGGTTTTATTTGTGCTGCAGAGAAAAATCAGACAATATTGCTTTTACACGTCACTATTCTCTTTAGCTTCAAAATGTATTAACCCGAAAATTCTATAAATTACTTCTTAGGAACCATTCCTTCTTTGTAATCACAACAAAACTAATTTATCATTTATTGTGCAATGCAGTTATCAATTCTAAACGATGTAACTTTAACAATGAACACTACGGAGTCTATTTTAATCGTGCGATACACAAAGATTAAAATTTAATTGAAAGAGACGGCCCATTATATAGTCATCTACCTACATTCACGTGTTGCTACCTACTTTCAAACTTTGTCTTTGGAGTGACAGGCGATGTATAAATAAAGGGTAATAATCATCGACGACTTTCCGCTGTGAAGTTTTATAGAACTTTGGAAATACCAAGAATTGTAACTCAATCTTGTCGCTTGTAGTGTGAATTTTTTATACACTTAATTCCAAGCCATCTTTCGAAATAAGCTACTAGCCTAGTCATTTAGAATCGAAAAGTTGGGTCGTATTTTAACGCTATCCTATGCCTTCATCATCAACAACAACAAAAGCCTATATACGTCCCACGGCATCATATGTCCAATACACGTCACATAAGATTAAATTTTCTTTGCATCTTTAAGTCGTTTTGGTTCTGATAGCCTGTTGATAATGAATAGGTGATAAGAAGAAAATAATAATACAAGAACGAACTACGTACTAACCAGCCTCCTACATACCAGCACTTACATGCGCATTCCTCGCTAAATTTAATACAATACATCAGAACTAGGGTTTCAAACCCCAACAACGTCTCTTCTCAAGTAGCGGTTTGGAATTGTCACCTGGATGTACACTTTCTTAGTTCAAAGCTCATTGTTCACCTATTATGATTATCTTTCAGTCTCGTTCTCCTCGGAGCAAATGTTTAATTTACGATAGCTATCCAACAAACTATCGTCAGTTCGTTACGGCAGAGATTAATATTTCGACGTTGTAAATATGTTATGCGACGGACAGTGGCCGAACTTGTCCTACTAAATTGACGAAGTTGGCAGCCCAGGGGATCTACAAAGCAATGTAGGGTTGGTAGTGCATTGCAGGTGTATAAATAAAAATATTTACATACCTGCTTCGAGAATTTTATATACAAAACAATATGAAAACTCATAAATCATCTTTACGTAAGTATAATTAGCTTTACATTATGGTGCCGCATTGAGTTTAAATTTTTCTCTAAATACAAATAAATAACAAGAGTTCTTTTTGTTAAAAATCAAGGATTAAAGGTTAAAGAATAGGCTTTTCTAATATTTAATTTATCAGTTGTAATATGGTTCAATAAACTTTCTACAGCATTGATAATGAGTTAGCACAGCTTTCTTATAATAATGGTAGTAAAATATATAACAAATTAAAATATAAATTATAATGAAGTCGGTGTTTCATTTAATAAATCTTTGGCATCATGATGTGTATTTTTGATTTCAATATTTTTTATAACAACCTGCAGTACGAATTCTGTTAAATATCATCAGTATTAATTTGAGTCACTTATATAACCAACCATGCATGTAGATAATTACTTCTTAATAAGCTCATTTTAAAGAAAAATATTGTATTAGTACTAACGTATATGAAAGGAACGTATTCGAACTTAATAAAATAAATATGTAACAACAATATCGTGTGTAAATTATACGATATTAAATTTGAATTTCTAATTAAAATCTACCTGAATGTTTGCAATTTCATACCTACCCTCTTAACCCTTCAATATTGACACAGGGCGGTACTAAATCAAATTAGTTTAGATAATAATCGAGTATTTGGCGAGCAAAATGAACATCGTTTAAGTGGCGCAAGAATTTCAATAATGTCATACATGACAACCCTAAGTATGCTAGACAAGATAGGGTTGAACATGACATGTTACGCGCCATTGTATGCACATAATTGTAGGTAAGTTCGATATTTATTGGCTTACAAAATTTTATATTTTTACAACTAATCCACCATAATCGGAAAAAGCAAAGTGAGGTGGCCTCTTTAAGGTTGGACTGTTGGTCTGGTTAGGTTCGAAGGGATGTGACGAAGGCAGGCTGCTCAAAGCCATTCCTTCTCGAAATCGATGGAATCGCTCTTTGTTAAGCAGTGGAAAATATAGGCTGACAAGATGATGACCACGAAAACGAAGGCTTTTGGTGTGTTGAACATGCTTCTGAAGTCACGCTCAGCCGGATCTTCAAACTTTTTTCTTGAGCTGGTGGACCATTTGCTTGTTCGACATTGTTTGACATTAAACATATGGAGATGAAAATAATCGATATTATACTGCAACCCACATTTTTATTGATTTCGTTCACCATGAGAAACCAGGTCAAACTAAAAATGCAAAGATTTTTTCAACATTTTAAGGCCAGCAAGTTATGACAGTAAAAAATTACTACATTGAGTTATGGGTAAAACTTAAACATGCCATACATGTGAATAGCGTGTTCTACAGCTATTTGTAATCGAGTCATACATAGTTACTTGTTGAAATACCTCACGTTTAATGTAAGCGATTACTTCAGAGCACATCACTAGTAAATCAAAGTGATTCGAAATAACTCTTAATACTGCCACATTAGGTAAGTTTTGTGGCCGGCTAAATCTTTAAAATTTCATTATATATGATGTTTCTTTTCTTAATGCACTTCGATCCGTTGACACCTTTACGAAAGTTCGTTGACTTGTAATTTGCAGGGATAGACTGAAATATCATCTTCATATTACAGATATCATTTACAAAAACAACGCTACAGTGTATTAACTATGTGGCGAGTAAAATTGCCTGAGCTTATTGAGTTAGTGTCCTTCTGGGACTTGTTTCCAATGTCGATTATCAGATGTGAAAAAAAAATGCCAACATATTTGAGAGTAAATAAAATATCAATGAATTTAGAAAGAAAAGCTATAAAAATATCATGTAATAACTATTGGTTATAATTAAGGCGGCTTATTATTTAAATTTTTTCATGACACGAATATCTATAAGTTCAAAAATTCAACTTTTTTGGTAATGTCTATTGGCTCAGTATATATATATATATATATATATATATATATATATATGAATTTTCTTGTTGAATAAGATTATTTTACTGTTACGTGATGCAAAAATTATAAATAAATTAAGTAGGAGTGTAAATTAGGTATTTAAACCAAGACAAAGGTTAAGTTTCTCAGTTAATTGTCCAAGGTAAATGTTGTAATTTTCGTCATGCTGAAACCATGACGATGCGTAAAGAGCTGGTGAAGAGCTATTATTTCTTAACGCTTGTACAGAGTTTGATTATGAGTTTTATCAGAGTAGTGCTTTTTGTAAAAAATATTTCATTCAAAATCTATTACGTGTCTATCGATAAATGAACCTATCATCACTATTATAGTACTCATGGTTGGATGTTATTAATCAACTATCAAAGGGACCGTCATTTGCTCACAAGCTGTAACAGGAGTCCAGCTTAGTTGACCCTGTATCTTATGGACGTAATACACTGTTACCCTTTGACCATGGCTAGTTAAGGAGATTCGGAATCGATTCCCAGTTGACTTCATTATTTAAAGATTATCTTATTGTCGGTGACAAAATATACGAGTGCGTTATCAAGCATCCTTCAAAATATTTGTGAAAATTTTGCAAAATATATACTCAAGAAAAATAGTTTGAATAATGTAAACTACTATATACTAGTCTTTTTACTTTTAAATAAATTGTAATATAGATTATTTTTCAATTTTTTTTCAAGAGAGACCTCGAACCCTCGGCAGAGGATGGGCAGCCGAGAGAGACGAAGATTGAGAAGAATTGGCGGACAATGCTGGCGTTATCTACTAACTGGAGCCAACCACTGGAGCCTCACAATCATTGGTCGCGAAGAGAATTAGGGACGAACCCATTGGTTGAGACTACGACTGGTCGATACGGTCACAGTGTACGTCAACCTCCAGATATCGGATACTTGATATTTTTATCTGATTCCGATTATTTATTTTATAGGATTATTATATTCTTCTTTAATATTTTTATTTCAAGAACTATGTAGCCATTAACACACATGTAAATCGAAAGTGAAATGTCAAATTTTGCCAAAATTTGTTTTGAATCTGATTGCATTGAATCTGGTTCCTGATAACCACACGACACTGCGTTGATATAATTTAATTTCAACAGTCAAACTATAAGATGATTTGTAAGTTACTAACAAACGATAATAGTTATTAAATATTATAACAACTTAGTTAATATTTTGTGTTAGTAGTTAGGTAGTTAAGCCAGCCGACAAAGTATAAAATGAAATTATTTTAATGCGCATCATAAAACACGCCGATTAAAATCTTATATATTCCTTTTTATTAGATCGAAATGAAGAATAAAATAACTTAATTTTAGCTTTTTTAGTGCCAGCAGAACTGACACCAATAAGAAAATACTAATGAAAAAACTTTGTCGCTAAAATATATTGAAAGTTACAAAAATGATGGAGTAATATATTTAAAAAAAAATTAAAAACTAAGAATTGTAAGCTGACTTGCAAGATTCGTGGAATTCAAAACAAAGTCGAGTTAACGTTTACCCATTCGGCATTAAACCGTTCTTAGAATGAATTCGATATAAGCGTACAGTGTCACCACATCAAATTACTTAAAATTTAAAATCGATCGTATTCGATTGAATTAGCAACCAGTTTTCTATATTTGATATCAATGTGGGGTGTTGTATTTCGTATTGTAATGTTTCGTATTTCACAATTAAAAACAATGACGAATGATTACATTAATTACGCAGAAGGTTTGGACCACCCATTGTTATGCAAGGCATGTGGGTTTAATTACTCATGTTTATTAAATAGAATCTGAATTTTTCCGCCTCAAGATTACAAGGGAAATTGCTTTCTGTCGTAATTCTTTAGCATCACATTGTGTGGGCTCTTTGTGGCTTGAATCCTGGTCGCAGTATTAACCGTTTGACGTAACGCTTTTGGTTGAGATTTTGTGTAATCGACCTTAATTTCCTAACCACATAAGTTCGAATTCCAATAGGAACTAATATTTATACTATGTTAATATTACGATGAGTACGTGCATTTGACCGTAACAGTAGCTTAACACCAAGAATTACGTTCATTATGGTGGCGACTATTAATGATACTTATTAGATGGACTTAAGGTCTACTTCTAAGGCCAACTGTACATTTGTTTACGAGTCATTATGTTTGTATGTTTTTATTTAATATAAATAATACTTACTAGTTGAAGCCAAGAGCTAAGAACCGCCTAACAAGGAATAATTACAGTGGACTAGCGACAGTTGTGATACAAACATATTATGTTTAAAATATTTAACAATACGCAAACTGAAATAACCAAAAAATTATATTTGGTCTTGTCTTGGCAGAATTTCAATCTTATTAGAAAGAGATATATAATTTTTCCGCTATTTTAATAGTTGGTCCTAAAATATATAATTCTCAATTTTGATTGGATGGTAATTACCACATCACTAGAGCCTCCTTCAATTCTAATTACTAAGGGACCATTTCATATTTTAATAGTTTATATGTTTATTTCAAAAAAATACACTTAGTTCATCGTGGACACCTTCATTTGAGTATAGGGATACTTGTAACTGAAGACATCTTCTACATAACCATGATTACAACTTTGCTTTCTTTGGACATAAATGTTTACAAAGTTTTACAAGCTGTGGTGTGAGTATTCTCCTGTATTATATATTTTATATAATACACTAGATATTTATATTATTTTATATTTCAAATCATTTTATTTTCTTTTGTTTTGGATTGACTAGTAGCAAGTGTAAATAGCTGCATGAACCACGAAAGATATGTCGAGGAAGTTTTACTCTTTGCGCCCAATTTCAAGTTCCACCATTCGGGCGCAGCCATTTTAAAAATAAGATACTTTAAATTTAAAATTGGTCCAGTTCCAGGTCCAGCTGTTCCTGTGTAAAATTTGTATTATATAACAGACTTCCGTAATATCTTCATTTTGCATCTTCAAATGCCTCGACACCTCCTAATGATAAGCAGTAAAGGAGTTCATATGTATATTTAAGACCTGCAGTCTACCCCAAAGACAAGACAAATAATTGGGTGAATATACATCTTATGATGCAGCTAAGGCCCTCCACCATGCACCTAAGTATTCAATCTGTACAGAACAGAACTATCGGCAGATGGAGGTCCTTCTACTGTAAGCGTCTACTGTCCGTGAGAGCTGGTCTTCTACCGTCGTGATACCTAGGTATCAGCTTGTCATATTTCCGAAATATGTTACTCTAGTTTTTACATCGATCCTGGTTATAAACCTACGACTTTTATCTCTGTTATTCCCTTGCGATATTTCCTTCTTTATGGATGCCCGAGCTAAGCTAGTTAGCATAAGAACTTATATCCTCGGCGCTCACTAAATCAAACACCTTTTACCGGGGAGCACTTAAATGCGAAATACGTTGATTTATGCGCACCAACATCGTGAGTCAGGGTTGCTATTTAAATTCCTTAGAAAATGCCGACTGGTTTATATATTATTTAATTACTTTTTTGTTTATTACCACTTTAGTGTAATGGAAATCTTGTTATGTTTGAATGATTGCGTTAAATAAAACAAAAGGTATTTTGCTGCATTTACCCGCTAATTCATATTGACTGATGACTGAATACGATAATACAGTTATTATATATAGTTTGAACATCCGAAAATCTTATAAATCTTGAGATAGGATTGTACTGTATATCTATTGGTAGCGTCTGTCTTTATGATTGTAGAAAGCATGTTAAACCTAAATTAACAATGAATGAAGATAGAGCAAATGAACTACAGTCAGGTCTGTTATTAAAATATGTGCTGTATTGACAAAATTTTTTAAATAAAATGTATTTTCAGTCTACAATCTGCAATATCGAGTTTACTACAATAATATCAATAAAATACGTAGATATGTCTTAAAGAACGAAGACAACTAAGACAGCCCTAAACACATGAACCTATGGCGCAAAACGACCAAGCGAACATCAGCAATACCTTTACGGAAGCGAATGAGGGCACAAACGTACAGACATACCTGTTTCGGGTCACATTAGCGATAAAATTATGAAATACTGCATTGCAAGCGGTTACACCGGGAGCCGAGCTTAAAAACCTTGCGTAATAAACGCGGGAGTTATAACCTTAAATTAGTTAATGAATTTTTGATGTTAAAATGGTTTAGAGTTTATTTTGTTTGTCCTTAAATTAGCGAGATTTGCTTTATTTTTTTAAAAATCCATTGCATGCGAGTTAATGACATCGTTAGTTGAAACTTAAACAAACACCACCATGTATTTACATGTGCATTGAAATAAGTATAAATCATTTTAGGAAAATCTAATGGCGTAAATGATCTTTCGTTTGAATTTTTCAGGTTAAATTTAAGCTAAAGAATAGCACTAAAATCAAATTTATATCTAGTTCTAGACCATGCACAACGAGACAGCCAATAGTCAGAAAAAAGTTAGTCTTACTTCCGTAAGACATGATAGTTATTCTAACGTATATCTCTTTACTCAGTAGGTGATGAAATAGTCTATAGGAAAATCTAGAGAAATACAAACCGACATGGTGTGCATGTCTGTTCGTTAATCCAATATACGACTGGTTTACCTGAAACAAGAAAAATAATTTTCAGGATAACTTGTTAACAAAATAAACATTACACAAAAAAAATTGTTAAGTATGATTGACTAATGTCTGTATTTTTTCTCTCCAGGCAGACATAAACTTGGAGAGAGAGAGAGAGAGAGAGAGAGAAGTTTACATTGTATTAGATGAGCTACGATATACTCTCGGGAACTTTGATACAATTTTAATGTACATGGATTGATCGGCTAGACAGGTAAAATTTAATGTAAAGCTCCCGGTCTACACTTTTACAAAACAACATGATTCAAACCAGCGTTTTTTTGCTTTGTGTGCGTGCCTCTCGTAGAAGGCATAACTTTTCATTTCTTTACGATAATTGGTTTATTTATTTATTTGTGTATTCCGTAGTTGTGTTATCATTTTGGCAACCTTTCACCACGCAGAAAAATGAACTGATGAATTGCAAAACCTAATTATATTTATAATGGAATGGAAATTGGTAGCAGTATATTATTTGATCAATAATAGACAATGAAGCTTAAAATAAAGTGTGCTCGTATATTAGTGCCTAAAGCACCCCCTCCCCCCATTTAAATTAAAAAAATGAGGCTTCCAAGAATCCTATCCATCCATCCATCCTGTCCATCAATCAGCTCAGCAGCGGCTTGTATATGGGGTTGATAGACATCACGCCTATTACGTGCTACAAAAACAGGTGTTTAATGTTCACGGCTAAAGTAAGGGTCGCGATGTCTTTAATCAGAAAATTAAAAATAAGCGATTTTAAAATCAGACTTATTTACACTAAATCACAAGTGTCAAACATCATTTAAGCATGTCTCAAAATTCACAGTCATGAGTGTTCATTATGGGATTGGAATTATTAAATCAAACATTTGCCTATCATTTACATTGTAAATTATAAATAATTCATAGCCGTGAGAACGTTTGGGCGTGTCAAACATTACATTAAAATCAAGACCTGTCGATTTGTCAAATCAACAGATTGTGACAATCAACTTATTTTAATTTAAATAAATTACAACAGTACGTGTTACGTTCTACAATGTTTTTGTTAAGCTTTTCAACAGTGATGTTTTTGACGACGCGACACGCGAGCGGCAGCGACAAATACCGCGCGACACTATTTTGCAGTTGTGGGAGACGCTCTTTAATATAAAACATTGGAATCTTCATGTATTATTTAATAATTTCTAGTTTTTATATCGTCTTTAAAAACTACAAATCTTGGACTACGTAAATGGCAATTTCTATGTTACAAAATGCACTCAGCTACTGTGTAAGTTAAGCGATTTTATAATTACGTTAAAGCTAAAATTATTTTCAAATACCAACACCTGAAACGTCAAAAGCAATTTAGAACGCTCTGTGTTAATCTAATCTGAAAATAACAAATTAGAAGTTAATTCCTTTGATTCGTAATCAAGTTCAGTTTCAATTAACGTAACAATTCACCTAACAATAAGAATCTCTCGTTCTAATTACGAATTGGTTTTATGAGCCCCGAGCGATTTCTATGTCCATAAATCGCTTTAATGATCGATAAATCTGTAATAACAAAAGGAGATATTTTTTTATTGAAGTAGGTACTAGAGATAATCCGTACGTAAGCGTACGTCGGATAATACGTACTATTTCATACGTACTCCAAACTCAGATATTTAAAGATATTATTATCTACGTAAGCTGTGACGATAGCGATGCAATAGTTTATGTTTTCCGAGTATTTTTTAAAATAATTCATTATAAATGAATTAATTGTAATAAACTTATATCGCCTTATTTAAAACGGAGTTTAGTCATTAAAACAGATGCTCTCTCTTTTTTACCCGACTTCAAAAAGGTTCTATATTTCAGTGTTTTTTTTTGTATGTATGTTCACTGATTTATCTGTCAATCACGAACAAGTTGACACCTGTTCGTGAAGACCCTTGTAATACGTATTTTTATTAATTTAATTGGATTATAAGAGTGATCTGAGAGGATAAGGAATACAACTACACCCTTAAGTTTTAATTCGGCCTCTTGTAACATTCTGTATAAGCCGATATAGACAGCATCAGTTTTACAACTAGAATATGGCGGATTTATCAGGGGTGTATTATAAACTATTCTATCCATTCATATTCAGGAACTGGTTGGACTGGTTTGATTTTACTACATTACAAACTCAATGACCTTGCTAATAAAGTTCATTGAATATATTAGTCATAAGCCGTAAACTCAGTAGAAAGACGAGTTAAGATTAAAAAATAAAATCTTCTGGTTCATATAATAATCAAACATCCAGGCAGACGTTACACTGTTCACAATATAGGGGGATTGTTCACTAAAAAAAGTCTGTCCGTGCGTCCTCCGTTAATAAAGGATCTATTGTCCTCCCCCTGTATTTATTACGGAGGAAGATAATCTTTTATTATTGCTCCTGACAATTTATGGTTGGCCGTCAAATTGCATTTGTCATTTGACGTGCATTGTCTTACAAATCACATGCCATTTTCGATCTTATTTCTTTCATTATAAATAATAATATCCTTGGTAATACTTTTGTTCGGTCGTTTGGATGCTTGCATTCTATTTTGATCTTTATAAACCAAGTCAAAAGGCTGATCTTTTATATTGACGAGTTTAAAGTGCGTATGCAGCGAATCAATTGGAGATTTCGTCCCATAATCGATCGTGATGCACTTTTGTATAATTTTACCCAGACTGTAGCCACAGAAATGTTTAGAAATGGCCTAAGGACAAAAATAGTTTTTATTTTAGTAATACTAGTTACAAAATGTTCAATGTATTCAATAATTTCCAACAACATTCCTGCTGCTTTGAACCAAATGTTAATTACAATTTATCACAGATATTTGAGACAAGCAATTATAAGTTTTATTAAAATTAAATAATTATCTGTTAAAGCCCTTTTAAAGTAACAATAAATAAAAATCAACAAGTTAGTATTCGCAACAAAATCGTTAACAATAATCGTAAATAAAAATAACGACGCCATCGCACAAATCACTGTTTCCGATTCATATTTTTCTTTCCACGATAATTTTGAATCGTGAAGCTCTGCAAAAATCGATTTAACTTCACTTTACGAGTCAAAAACACTTAAAATCGATAACATGCTATTGTGATTAATCGAGTCTTTACGATTCCCGATAATTGATTTCACGATTCCGAGTTATGGTGTATGAACGATTTGTGCTTATGGTGACGGTATAATTTAGTTTTCAACGCTATTGTTCCTACATACGTTTATTGACATGGAAAATACAATTTGAAATTGATACGACTGCTATTTTCATTTTTATATTCAACATTATGACGTATGCAATTATATTACAATATCGACTATAGCCTGTGTAAGCCTTGCTTCTAATCTCAGGCCTACATAGCAGAAATAAATATATATAAGGAGTTTAGTCCATAACATGATCACACAGGCTAAATGGGTGCGTTTGAGAGAAAGCTGTTTTATCAACTACCAGTACCAACTACTTAATGTGCCTACTGAATAACTGAGAAGCTGGTGATAATCGTGATTGACCCATCTGGGATTAACCATGGCCTAAGGTGTTTAGATTTTGTAATCGAAAGAGCTTATATCAACCTGTACTCCTGGCTCAACAGATAAGCAATAGCGTTATTATTTGACAGGATTAGAATTAAATAACTAATTTATGCTTAAGTTTTTTCTTCGACCACTAATTTTTAATTTCTTTTGAAGCATTACTTTTTAAATGACACCTAATAAATATCTTCTTACAAAAACTACAGCAATATCGGGCCATAACCCTCAACCCGAACATACATTCTCTTAAAAATACATTTGCAAACGAAAAGGCACTTTGTGACCAAGTAAATTGGGCACAAACGCACACCGTGTGTTAAGGCGCCATCACACGATCGATAAAGTATTTTATTTTCTCGTGATTATAAAATCGGGGGGAGATAACGAGTGGAGTCGCGTGCGAACGATTATGTTATAGGCCATAACGACGAGTGGTCTCCGAAGCGGGGTTTTAATTTATACGTGTGAATCGTTGGGTTCGTATATATCAAAGTTTGTAATAGTGGAATACCTTTAATTTACAGATAAATCGCGAAGTTTTGGGAAGAAGATTTTAAAGTGTACATTAATTATTAGATAAATAAAGAAAACCTAAATGCATTCACGGCATTTATAATTAAAGTAAGGGCATTAATAATTTTTAAATATATATTTACAATCAAGCTGAGGAGTTTCTTACGCCGCTTCGACATCAAAGCTTAAGTATTCGGTGGTAGGGTCCAATTTTAAAGACTTAAGTAATTGAGTCCATTTAAATAAAGAGTTTTTGATTTTGAAAACACATCATACTGTGCAAAGGGTAAAAAAATCCAGGGAGCCAATTACATTAAAAAAATTTCGCAAGTCCCAACAAACTTGCTGGTATATTTTTATAAAGTTTAATCTACTTTTAACAATGAGGTTGGTGAGAATGTTTGTGTTTGATATATCGTAATTTATTGAAATCAATGCTGGTTCAGCTGGTCCACATTTTTTAGGAGTTTTGTTAAAAGTCCGAGTTTTAATGGCAGATAAATGTTATGTATTTCACAAACAATATCAAATCAATATAATATTTTTACATAAAATAAGGTTCGCATTTCTGTTTGGGATTACCTGCTTTATATTTTTGATCAAATCAGGAAAGAATTATTGTAAGCATAAAATTTTATTCTCCGTACACACTGTAAATAAACTCCAGTGATTCTAGTTGAGTTCGTTTGTTTTCGAGTCAAAAATCGAATTTTACTTTGAACTATATGTTCTAACCAAAACTGGTAGGAGGATCAGGGAACTAACTAAATGAAATTACGCGTCCGCATTGCACCAGCCACTTACTGGATTAAGTGGGTTAAGGTTTATGTTTCTGGATAAATTATGATAAGCAGTAAAAGATCAGTCAGAAAAAACAGTTCTGCAAATTGGCTTACTTCCAAAAATAATGAAGTTTTACTCAATTAAGAGGAAAGTACAATGTTTGACTGGGTCACGTCATTGGTAGGTTTTCATCTAAAATTCCGTTCGTATTAAAATATGTTCTAATGATTATAAACCTTCAGTTGTTATTTTTAAGTCTGGGAACTGGGAAGGCACCCAGATGAAGGGAAAATAGCATAGCAAGTGTAATTACAGGGTATCTATTCTGTAATTACCTAGGATAAGCCTACGTCGCTTGTCTTTAGGATGTTAACGCAACTGGAATATTACCTAGGTGTTTTTTTAATATTGTAGATTTATTAGACTATGGTTGGTAAGCCACTTAATATTAGAGAAAGAAACTGCTTGAATGACTTTCTTTGACATAGCAAAACATCAACTATTTATTTCGCTTTTTAGCGAGAAATATGTCACCGCACGTTTTAGGTCAGTAATTCATAAATTAGCACGTATTATCAAAAGAATCAAAAACAATGGTAATTTTTTTCTGTGTTGTAATTTTATTAAATGATCGTTTTTGTTAACATTTTCCTGATTTATGACGTCACAAAAAACATACATAAAAAAAGTCGGACGCGATAAATTGATACTTTGAGCGTTCCAATCCCATCCACATAATTCCGGGTTGATCCCCAAAAATATGGGGTTGTAAAAAATATTAACGTTAGATACGATAGGTGGATAACGTTTTAATATCGACAGTTGCGTGTCACCGCGCCTTAAGAGATCTTTATTGTGTGCGATAGATCAAAGAATACTGTTAGTATTGTGGTCTTCGATATGGCTTCGTAATCGCGATATATTGGTTTTGATAATTACATTCTGTAAAATTTAAGGCACAGGGTCTAGGCATCGATGGTTTGCTCGATGCATATTATTCTATGAATATTATGTAAAAATGTATAAAAATGTCTATCACTAATATAATCATAATTATACCTCTATTTTTCGAAATCACACAATATGCCTAAAATTTTTTTTTTTTTATTCTATCCATTCCAAGCCTATAGTAACAGTTATATGACACTACTTAGCAATGACAGTATTGTAGAATCAAGTATTTTCACTTTGTGATTCTCAGATTAAACATTCAATGGAAATTAAACTAAGCAATTAAGTAATTCTGGCGTCAGAAAGTACTTAGAAATGTGACGGAGAAAATATTTACAAGCAAAGCAAAGCTTTTAATTTTGTATCGAATTTCTCAAACAAATACTTACTATTAATACGATGCTTCATCACGATTCTTTGAAGTAAGTAATTATATTGAATTGTAATAACAAATTTACCTAGTAATTAATAGAATGATATATTCTAGCGCTTTGATTATTAAGCGTTATTATCACTACTATCAACATCTTTTTGTTAAACTTGGTAAGCAAGCGAAGTGAGTAGAACGAAAATAGCATAGCTTTTGAAAACCTCATCGACTTCAGAATTTCCTTTTCAATTAAATGTTAGTCAAAAGGTGATATAAGTAAAGATAAGTTCAATCGTATAGACGGATATAATGAAACTAAAATTTTAGCTTAACGCACTTACAATACAGAAACTTTATAAAATACTATAACGTCCACATGTAAGTCACCGAAGAGCTACTTAACTTTAAATAGATACACATAAAATCCTGAACAACCAGGATCTCGTATATTGCGACACCTACGCAAATTCCGCGGCTTTTAATGAACAGCATTAATGTACAGATCTTAAATAATAGGGTTGCCACATAGAAGTTTTTGAATTTACTTTTAAAGATTAAGGAGATTTGAACACAAAGGAGTTGAATAAGGAATAAGGTGTATCTGATAGTTGCAGTTCCAGGCGTAAAGCCACTTACATCATTATCGTCAAAAAATTTGAAAAGATAAGTGAGAAGGTCCAGAACAGGTAGCTCTTGTCCTTCATCCCTCCCATCATCATCATAAAGTATTCTTAAAAAAGCTCGCTTGTCCTTGGTTAAATTCAGGCAATAACACCTTTCGCCTAGGCTGTTGTAATTCCTTGCATGTTGATGGCTAGGATTGGTTGGAATGGGAATGGCTATTATTGCTCACATATTAATACACTATTCTAGCTACAAAAATCAATCATTATCATTATTATTGCAACTCCTGATCCTTAAATCTCCAATTAAACTTGAGGCTTACGTCTAAAGCAGTTCTCATTAGTTCGGATTAAACTGACTTCGGTTTAACATCTCGAATTTTCACGCCAATTATTTATGATTCCTAATACCTACCAAATACGTACGTAATTCTATATTTCAATCACTTGACCTAGTGGTCGGGTCAAAATGTTTTGAGAATCTAAATTCAACACTCATAAACCAACTTCTTACTTTAATCCCATAACAATAAGGTACAGTTTGCCTAGAACAATTGCTGCAACCTAGATGTTGCTGGGAAAATAAATTTAGCATAAGCCAAACAAGAATCAGGAAACGCTATGGTCGGTCGACTCGAGGACATCTCTCCTGAAACAATGTGCCCACAAGTGGGTCACGAGTTGTTCCACAACTGGGATACGGTGCAGATGCAATTTCTGTTAATTAAAAGGTTTTTTAATGAATGAAAAATATGTACCAAGATATTCTTCAAGATATTCTTTGGCTTTTTAAAAAAAGTATTAAAAAGTCAATTAGTAAGACATATCTAAACAATAAGGTAGATGAATTTTAAAAACGAATAACAGCGATAAGTATCACTAAAAGCTTTTAAATGTAATGTTCAGAAGGGAGCAACAAAACGTATGAATAGCAAGTAAAAGCATGAAAATGCAATCAAAAAAATACAACAATAACAATGGATTGAAATTAAAAAATTAAACAGTAAGCATGTGACACTAAAATATAAATGAATTTTAAAATGCTATATATGGAGTTTCACAGGGTAATGTACTTAGACTCCTCTTTTTGTTCGCTTACATAAATGATTTCCGAAATATCCTGACCAAGAGAAGTATTCTGTTTTCTGATAACTTATCAGTAATCGTCACAGCTAATAACAAAATGAAAATAAATAATCATATAGATGACATGAATGTCACTATTACTAAAAAAGTAAAAACTGGCTTCAATATTTAAGAGGATACAATATTTACAAACGATTATTAGTAAAGCATACTTGATGAATTTCAATCAATTATAACATACTCTAGATATAGACTATCAAGGACAAATTCTTAAAAATCTAAATAACGTCAGATTTTTAGGTAAAGACATCGACCACAGGTTTGACAAAACGTCGACAAAGTACTACAAATACGTTGTCGATATATTGTTTTTCACTGTTAAAATTATCAAAAATAGCGAAGAAATGTGCAGCTTTTATGTCACAATTTTTATATCTGTAATTCGATATGGAATTGTAGTTTGGGGAAATAATCATTTGCATAAGGTATTAATTGCTCAGAAGAAATGCTTAAGAGCCATTAATGGCATGAAGCCTGATCAATCTGTAGATCTTTGTTTAAATATCTTACCAATTCCATGTCTTTACCTATTTGAAGAAATTAAGGAAATTCCAAGTTACTTTAGGCAAGCGTATGACTTATATGCACGTAATACAAGGAATCAGAATAGATTAGTTCTTGGCATTACTCCAATTCCTACTACACGTGTATCTTTATACAAAACGATCCCGCCAAAAATAAAAAGTATAAATTCCAATTAATTTAAAAGGACAATACGGAAATGGTTAATTGAATGATCACTCTGAACAGTCCAAGAATTAATTAATTATAAAGAAGCATGACAAAGCTTGCTTAGATAAATTGAAAATTTTGAAACTAATGTAATATAATTTCATACAATGAAACGATATTTAAAAATTCATAATTAACATAGTTAAATAATACTTGTAAAAATATGATAATAATTGCATGCCATGGTTTATGGCTGAATAGGCTGTCAAATATAGTATTAATTCCATATTACATGTACCCTTTTCAAATGATAATAAAAATACTTAAAAAAATAGTTTAAAAGAGATGTTCGAATTGGGTCATGACTCACGAGGCGCTCCAAAACTAGGATACGAGGCAGATGCAATCTACGGTAATTAAAACGGTAACACGGTCGCTCCTCTGTAATTTGTTACCGTCGAAAAAGTTCGCTGAGATTGATGGGTGAAATTTGACGATGGAGGGGAATGTGCTGTCGTTATATGTTTATTAATACTTAGTTGCAAATAATACAAGAAGGATAAAGGATAAAACTAATTGTTAAAAACTTTAAATAATCTTCTAATGATAAAAATATGAAAGCTTAGAATACATTTGTATTTTCGTTGAAAGAGGACCATAATGTTATATTAGTTTGACTGTATAGCAAATTTAACCAAAAGATATAATTATAATATAATTTGAAATGGTATTGGACTGAATGATTTTTCTTAATTCCTGGATCATCTAGTCAATATTTGGGAGCTATTTCAAACATCGTTTTAACTTGAAAACTTAATTATATAGTATTCAGATATTCACATCTTACGTAAGGAATGGGATCCAAACGTGAATATGATAAGATATTTCTGGATATTCACATTGCATTTACGAGAAATGTTTTGAATTGCAAGACACGGTTAGGTGATCTAGGTCAAAAGCAAGCACAAGAAACTACGAAAGTACTTGATTGTGATACAGAGAGGGTTTCTCAGGAAAATAGACGTGCGGAAGATTCGGAAACTTTGTGCTTTGATAAAACAACACATTGTTCTAGCCAACTTTGAAATGGAGACAGTTCTTAATTTAGATTTGAATAAGATAATATAATCTTATTACAATGTCGTTAGTCGTATAATGGAGCGAACATAAATATCTTCAAACCTTTTTTAATAAAAAGCAACATCAAAAACCAGGCCCAAACCTCTTGGCTTTATACCGAGAGAATTTCGTCATTGAGTTATAGCCACTTAAAACTGCAACTGTTATAACAAATGCTTTCATTGGAAAAACTGATTTCAAGTTGTACTCATAATTGGTTTAGATGTCATCTAGAATCTTTAAGGCTTTCTTCTTATATATTTATATTAAAGTAAAATCTTTCAAAGCATCTAGCCATCAATATTGAGTTATTTGTCTTAAGTGAAACAAAAGAGATATATTTTAATGAGTATGAGCGGAACAAACCAATTTTGGTTTTGAGACAAAAATCCAAGTTCTATAAATAATCCAATTAGTTTTTGTTTCTACAATCTTAATTTATCTACTTCCAGAAGATACTCATTTTAAAGTTTGCCATTGAGGCCGTCTGTAGCAATTTAAACGTTCTTAGCTTCTCCTTTCGGTTTCACCCTCGCTTTAATAGTTCGATTTCGGATAGCAAGTTTCGGGATTTTTCTCCCATTTACAAACTTCAAACCCTTAGTAATAATAGTTCAGATTTTGATGTTCAGTCATATATTATCATAGTATCCAACTTGGTAACGAAGGTTTACTCCAAAAAGAATCCATTAGGAAGAAGCTTCTTGCCCGAATCATTCACTGTGCTAAAGCAAAGTTATTGGATTGCACAACCAGATATTATTTACATCTAAACCCCATATTCCTTGCAGCACGAGTGTAATGAATCAGAATTGCAATATTACAGCAAAACAAATTTGTTTTATAAACACGACTGGCGAGGTATAGGCAACAATCGTATACGTGACTTTTGTATCAGTTACGGCTATTGATGTGAACCAATCAGGGATACTGTTAGGTTACGGATTATGAATGACCTGATTGCTATTCGCGAGTTATGACTTGCTAAGGAGATAAGGAGATCTGTGGAAGTATAAAATGAACTGGTGATGGCAGATAACAAAAGAAACGAATAAATATCTGTTGATTAAAAATTTTTTTTCCACATTTAACAATCGAATTCTAGATTACCACAATTCAACATGAGTTCCTTCAAAAGAGGCGTCAAAAAGCACTTTTGGGCCGGCAAGGTGAGGGTGGCTAGTGCAGTATGTCGCATGTTTCACTAGCTATCTTCATATATGGACTCCTCTACTGCTTATCATCATCATCAGGTGGGGTCGAGTCATTTGCTGTGCTTTATATAAAAAAAACATTTGAAAGGTTAATAACAATATCAAGGGATGTCTTCCAAAGTTTGACATATTGAGAAACCCACGAGCAATTGATAGCCGTTGTCAGTTAGAACTGACACTAATGGTTCATCGGGATTTCTACAGCAAGAAGATTGACTCGTAAAGGAGACCATAGTAGTTAACCAAGGAGGTAGAGTAGTTAACCAAAGAGGCTATTGATGATGGCGATGATGATGAATCGTTAGACATTTAAGTTATAATAAATGCATCTAGTGCTTCACAAACTTCATAATAATTGTATAATGACAGTGTTTTGTCATGTGTGTATAAATGACCTATTGAATTGGAAACAAAAAGATAACAAACTACATAAGAAGTATTATACAAACTACACAAAGATAATTATTAAGGTCTTTAGTCTTTAATATTGTCTGCAGTTTCTGTGCGAGCATTCTGAACTTACTAGGTGTTACCACATTGTATCTTCTGACAAATTACATTTCACAATAATCCTTATTTACCGTAACCTATTCATGCTTACTCACCGTTTGTGGTGAAGTCTACCCAATCAAGTTATTATCAATAGAAGAACATTCACAAGCAAATATGGATGGCTAATACAGTATGTGAATTACTTCGGGGTGTACGGCGCCGACTAATCTCAAGGGGCTTATTAGACTGGACAGGTACATGCTACATTGAACCAGCCATGTAATGTCATTTTTATTTTATAAAAAAAAATGTATTATACGCAATTTCACACCTTAGATTAGACATAGTTTTGAATTAAGCAAAACAATTATGCTAGTATAATTTTGAAGGAAAGTAAATATAGTTATAATCTAGTTATTATATTATTCCAGAAAAACTATTAGAATTAAGAAGACTTGCAAAACCAAAACTTGCAGCCTTATTTAATATTGTTGTTAGTTATTCACAGAAACTTTTTATTAAGTAAATTCGTTTTAGTCAATGTTAAAAGCAGATAGAATGTTATTTTGGTAGATTGGAAAGTATTTTTGTAACATAGCATTGTTTATCCATTGAGTTAAAATACGGAAAAAATAGGAACACTATATCACCAATATCGAGTACCGATAAAAATAAACATTGGCAAAACAAAGGCTAAATTTACACAACAAATATCCAAGCATCAATAAAGCTGACCACGTTCGTAATAGGTTGTATTGTTTGACCCCTTCTCGCATGCTTCGGTCACAAAGTGGGTCACAGTGGGTCAAACTTGCATTGTGCTTGGATGTAGCGAGACTGGGCGATACGAAAATTAATGTTGTAATTGACTTCGGAATAACTAAATATTAGATGCCTCTGAAAATTGGAAGTTTGAGTGAATGTAGGATAATGAACCTATTACTTTTAATTTTAATACTCTACAAAATTTTAACGCTATTAGGTAAATTTAAAAATGTCTTCTCAACCCTTTTTATATATCAATCTGTTACGAACTGACTGAACATGAGCTAAATACGCCTTTTACTTTCGTTTTGTTTATGTATATAGTTTTTGATTTTGGACAGCTAGTCTGTCATATTTGGATTTGTATGTTTGATTTGTTATATTTGCTCTAAGTTCTTGTTATTTATTATTTACAAAATAAACCCTTCTTCCCTGTTTACAAGCTCCCTTTTTATTTACAGTCAGTAATACAATCATTCCTAACTCTATTATCATCTTATACTATTATCTTAGCTATAATCGTCAACAACTCATACACGTCTTTTCCGAGAGGCTCAAACTAAATTAGGGCGATTAGGCATTAGTGAAATGCGCTGAACAAATACGGGTTGGGGTACGGTACTTTTAATAATTGAAAATGGCACGTTGACACCTATTTTACTAAAAAAAAGTATTCCATATACATTACATATCTTACATCTGCACAAACTTAATTACTTTCTTTAAAAAACAAGTTTGTAAAATCAATCGCGACACAGATAGTGAGAAAGACGCTTAAACCTAGATGTTGCTATGAATATTGATTTGTCTGAATTAAAAATTCACCTTCCGTCCTTATCAGATTACCTTATAGAAACAGCGTTCGCAGATACACTTCACATTTAAAGCTATTTAATTTCTTATTATTTAAAATTACTTTAGTTAAAATTTTACGTCTTGACGCCTCAAAATTAGTTT
Source organism: Acentria ephemerella (assembly GCA_943193645.1). Lineage (NCBI taxonomy): Eukaryota > Metazoa > Arthropoda > Insecta > Lepidoptera > Crambidae > Acentria > Acentria ephemerella. The sequence continues at coordinate 4,443,600 of OW971899.1, read as the reverse complement.
AAAGTTAATTGCCATCATTTGCATCATTGCGTAACGCGTTCAATTTACGCGAGGCGTCTTGTGGTTGTATTCCTTTCGAGCGAAACCATTTAGAACAGTGTCTTTATCATTGTTCTTAGTCTTCCATTTTGTTTCTTAACTTGATCTTATCAATGATGTAAAAAAGAATTTCGGAAATGTCTTCCAAAATTTCGTGCCGTAGTAGCCCGCCCCGGGCTAGTAAGCAATGCAAGCCCGAGGAAAAAGAAAATATGCGCTGGTACAAATTATACACAACTGGTGGTCATTTACAATTAAAACCTAATGTAGTCACAAAGGGTGCTTGCTTCATAGAAGCTTTGTTTATCTTTGTAAAACAAGCGTGTTTATGATTATAAAAAAATGAACAGAAGAGTTGAAGTTCTGAGTCACTAATTTAGGGCATGCTTTTATCAACAAAGTCTGATAGACAAGATGGTCTGTAATAAATAAATAAAATATTTAACCCAGTCATCAAATCCACGTTACTGACTGCAGTTTTATTACAATACTTTTCATTGTGGTCGGAAAATTTAGAGCAGCGATGTACTAAAGTCTTTCTCTTGATAATTCGAACTGTCGGTTACCTGAAAAGAACAAAAAGATTATTATAATTTGATAATTTAGTATTAGGTGGTTTTAAAAGTCAATGCTATTTTGGCAGTGAAGCTAAGTGGCATCAATGTGGCATTAAAGACATTCTCACGTGTTTCCAGAATACAAACTGCTTGATATAGCTTGTCTATGGTTCTAATTTAACATTAGAGATGGTATGTTATTCGATTATTTGACATAAAATGGTACAAACTTAAAAGTAACAATTTATTGAATTAAATATTAAAGAAAAATATTTTTTTTCAATGTCAAGTACTCAACTGAAGTTGACTATCTTTGTCTGAAATCATATTGTACGTATAAGCTAAATCAAGTAGATATTCTTTCAAAAACATAAATCTTATCAAAGGTTCTAGAGTAAGCATTCGACATAAAATATTCTCTAAAATGCCCAATGATATATTTTTATCAGCCAAGGGAAAGAAAAAGGTTGTCAAGTTGACGATCGCTAAGAATTTCGTCTTCAATTCATTTCCGTCTAATCTCAAATGAGCGACAAAAGAAATGTCCCGTTGTCACATAAATCATCTCTCTCATCCGACGTCAATGACACTGAAAGGGATGGCAAACCCAAATCCGCGACACACGTCCGTCCTCGCCCGCGGCCATCGCTACACTACTGCGTTATTAAACGTTACTTGAATAATTCATAACAGGAGGGTACATTGGAATAACTTCGCGACTTGCACAAATGCTAACTCTAACGCCTGAGGGGAAAAGTCCAATTTGTGGCAAAACTTCGTTCCCCCGATCCGTCTTTTCGATCCTTCAGAGATTTGAAAATCAAAGGAGTTAAAAGCTAAAAGAGAATCTTAACTATGTTTACTATTGACGTTTTGTGAGAAAACCGGATCGAATATTTTATCTTTTGTCGCGAGTTCGCGACAAAGTAGCGTGGTACTTACTATTCATACTAACTTAGAGGGGGGAAGAGCAAATGTCATTTAGAAGATCGCTGTTTGAAGTGGTGGATCGGTTAGGGTCGTTATCCATTGATGCGGTGCTAGCGAAAAGCGATTTAGCTTACTTAGTTATTTATTAGTGGCAAATTGTAATAAACTGCAAATAGTACGTTAGTTATTTATTTAAATTTAAGCTTAAATATTTAACCAGTGCCAGTGCCATGAAATGATGAATTAACCGAGATATAGATAGTTGTATAATTATTTAAGTTTTAGTCAAAAGTATTGGTTAAAAATGACTGCTCCTATTTTCCTGCATTTAGACTACATCCAATGTTGCCAGCCTTAATTTTATCATAATATGTCTTTGTTCTAATATCAACTTTATGATTTTTTTAAGGATATTCATTTATAAAACTGACTTTAAAAGCAACAAAAATGTCACCACATGATTTACAGATTCATAATAAATTTACGGCGCAGATACATTAACACAGAGTAACAATAAAACTCCAGTAAATAAAACCCGTTCGCCGAAGGGAAGCAGCGACGGTATCCTAATTAAAAATTTACATTTTGAAAGGATGTTTTAATTCATTATTAAAATTTCGCGGTTGGAGTCGCTTTAACAGCGAATATTTTACATAACTCACGTCAAATAATGTATCATCGCGAGTGTAACATTGGCCGCCCTAGCTATTGTTTTATTCTGTAAACCGCCCAAAAAGGTCTTTTGTCCCGAATTCTTTGGACGGAATCTTTTCTAACTTAGCTTGAATTATGGTGTTTAAGCGTAATTACTTTCGGGGCACCTTTGACACTAGGGTGAAAGGGCAATTTTTAGACTTTTTCCATTTACACAACAAGGGTGCGTTGTAATATTTTGACAACACTAATTATTACGTCTGTGTGACATATGAGTACGCTAATAAAGAACAAGGTCCACTGATTTTTTTGCTATATTAATATAGACGGAAATATAAAGTACAAATTATTTTACATACTTTATATGTCCTTTTGACTTTTCTCATATAAACTTCAAATAATATATTCAATTAATGATACATTTAAGGCTGAATTTTCCATGAAAAATGGCTGAAATATGAATTTTCATTGAGATAATAACTAGTGGCTTTCATTATTATTGCATCTTCTTATACATTTATGCGATTGTAAATGTTAAAACCCCAATCTTTTTACCTTTTTTTAGTATCAAAGGTTTATTATTGACTATAGATTTAAATATTTTTCGTATACAATAAACAAAGATGTGTAAAAGCAGGGACAAACTTGCTGAGTTACTTTCCTGTTCTTCTCAGGACAAGGCCCCCCGTAGATGTACGAACAGATGGCTTAGATTGACGTTCAATAAGTGTATATGTACCAAAGTCGAATATAATATTGACTTTGAACTTTTAAATGAATTGGAAATCAAAAGCATTTCATCTATTTTGATTAGGTAAGTTCAACATAAATCCGCCGTAGCTATTATTTATTTATTCATTCTTCATTGTACAACAGCATAATTGTCGGACTTAATGCCTAAGGCATTCTCTACCAATCAACCAGTAAAAAAGGCATGTATATTAAGAGGTAAAAAAAATAGGAATAATAAAAGATACATACTACATACACCTTTATAATAAATATATAATGACTACAAAATGGAAGTAAAATTGCTCAGGTACCAAGCTATCGTTTCCAAAATCAAACTAAACAATACCCAATACAAAGCATCAACTGTCAATATAACGAAAATTGATTACTCTAATAATTAACAGAAACTCAAAGTAAGTCAAACAGAAATTTAATGGCCATAATGTGTTTAGACAAAGACTATTAAAACAAACAACTTATAAAAGGCTCTACTGTCTTTGTGAGCCTGCATAAAATCGATTTCCTCATTTAATAAATATTTCTATAAGAAAATCACCCTTTACTTTAGCGCGTCGCTTTAAGCCCTTTGTAGAAGAAGACATCGGGTTTCGAGTTTTGATTATAAAAATGTTATGTCCCATTCTACGCCGCTAATGGGCTGGAAGTCTTCTAAAGTTCATTTGTTCTCTTTATACTTATTGTTATATGCTAAAAGTTTAATATTCAAGATAAGCTTATAGTTTTAATTTAACGAAGAAGTCTATGTACTTTCCACTTATGTAAACGCGTTTGGAAGTGAAGATTTTTTATTGTACTAACAGATACTTTTCCATTAGTTGGTAAATTACTAATGACATATAAACTAGGCATTTCATATCAGATTCAAAGTTGCTATTGTTATTGATGTTTATGTTAGGAATAATTAAAAAAATTAAAAATAACAACTTGCATATATAACAACTAGAAATGTATTACTTATAATTAGCAACACCTACATAAACAAATAAAATAAATACAAAACTCAAAGGCTAAAGCTCATCGTCCAGTGAGAACAGATATATCACTCGAACACTTTAAACTGTCTGCCTCAAGGCAACTTCCTTAAATATTGCAGATTTATGCTAAACGCTAACTGAACTTTTTGGTTTTTTATTGTCACATAAAAAGTTAATTCAAATTAAGTCTCGGCTTAATCGAGTTTCACCCGTCTACCGCTGCCACTTAATGGATGTAATAATAAGTGGACACTTTTATGAATTAAATATTATGTCGTTGTGCTGCTTTTATTACTGCTGAGCTTAAACTGCTCGCGGCGTATCTCCTGTCATTTACTTGTGGACAGTATACCTTAGGAAAATTCTTTTTAATTTTTGCTACTGGTGCCTAGGATAATTTACTGTTTAAAAAACGAGAAACAGGGTTCAGATAAGGTCTTCGTTTGAAATTCAAATTTGTAAGGATTCCAGTTCTGTCCAGTCTGGGCCATAATTCTCGAAAGACATGTGCGTATGTATGGGAGCTGTCATATTATACAATCTATTTTTATAAACGGGCGTGTTTTCACATATGTACGCGTAAAAATTTTATTGAATTCCATAGTTTTATGACTTGCTACGTAAATATTTTTAGATGGAAAATAACATATTGACAATTAGTCATTAGTAGTGACGAATTGACACAAAAATGAAATGGGGGGTAGAGCAACCTGAAGGTCCATTTGGTTAGAAGTATGTACTACCGCCTTTCCTAATTCGGCTCACATCAGTCTGCTGTTTCAAAGTGAAGATGAAGATAGCCAGTGCAATTACGAATGGGGGCATTACCATCTCTTGTCTCTAGAATGTCAACGCACCTTTTTTTCCCCATTTTCATGGTGTCCCTTTGCAATAAAGCCCATATTAAACAAAATATGACGAAAAAGGCTTCTTACAGTTAAAGGAATATTTAGATGATAAGAATGCGTGTTCCAATTGATTTTTATTGGCAATTTAATTTATATTGAGTTTCGTAAACACAATTATTTTATTATTCAATATTATATTTTTAAACGATGTTAAAAGTAATGACAATTTCAACGGTTTTCATGTTCATAGTAATATTATGATTGACTAGATTTTTCAAACATTAATAACACATGTAAAGAGAGGGAAATTTCTTGCTGAGTTTATAGCCCGTTCTTAGGACAAGACACCGCTATAGATTTACGTTATATAAGTGTAGATAGATGTGCCAAAGTTTAATAATATATTTGACTTTGAAATGGATTCAACTATAACAATATATATATGTTATCCTTTTCCATGAAAAATGGCGGTTACTATCTCTCTGTATGAACGCACCTTTGTTTAAGCGCTGTCAATTTCATGACGTTCGTCTTTCACTACAATTCAACCAGTAAAGATCCGGTAGCAAAAAAAGGCGTTTCTTATGTATATAATGTAAGAGATATAAGACTTCAATCAGTAATAGGAAATAACCGCAGAATCGGCAGATAATTTTATATTTCAGATACCAAGGTTACTTTTATTACATACTTAATTTTATGGAATTTCCTTTTTGTTGACCGTAGGTATCACATATGTTGCTGACCATACTAGTATTTGCAATTTGTAAATTGAAAAACTTTCCAACATTGACGAACATTACAAAATTACCACATCGTATCCTAAATAGAAATGTTAATAAAACGAGTACAAAAATATCTCAACACATACAAAATGTATTACAGGATCAAGTAACACTCAACCTGAATCGTTATTATCTCATTAGGGTCCTACTACGAGTGAATCACCCCAACGACGTTTCGACCGAGATATACCAGCGATCGTTCTAAATTGCTACCAGATTATCTTGAATAAAAATAAAATTTTCTCCCGCTAACAAAAAAGCAAGCGAAGCATAGGCCCGCTTCAGATTAAACGCACACTCTGCAATATTTTTAACAAAGGGATACCTTAAGCTTTAGTAAGTGGAGACTTTAAGGGTGCAATTCTAAAATCGCTCTCTACGCAGTGATTATTATTTGGTATCGTTTGAGAGTTTAAATATTCTTGGAATCTGCGGTAGCATTCAACGCGATCTTGGCTTTCCCTACATATCTGACAAGTTGCGTAATAGATCTCCTCGGCCCCATATACAAAAAGTTGTAGTAACTCTTGTCTTTTTTCCATTCGACCCATCCGGGATGAATCTGTATAAAGTATAGACTAAGTCGAATCTTAACTTAGATCAGATGACGTATTAACTCTACTTCAACGTACATAAAGAATTCACCAGTTTCGCTCCCATTATAACCGCATCTTCTAGTAGATGCTCATATTTCTTTAACATCCTGTCTTGTGCTCCCAACACGTGCCATTTGCGGAATATACTTCTAAGTTTGGAACGAGTGCTATTTCGTGGATTGGTCTTGTATAGAACTGGAATATAATATTTAAGTTCTAAGTCGTGGAACGACGTATATTAGATATAAGATTTTTTTTTTAATTTTGTTTAGCTCCGTCTGTTTTGATAAAAAAAACAATATTGATATAAAATAAGGCATCGTTTTTCTCAAACGACGGTATATAAATTAAATTTTGAATCCATAATATCATTAAATATTTTTCTTAAAAATTCTTTGTTAATTAGATATTTTATCAATGCTGCTACTTGTGATCTAATATTTGGACTTGGAAAAATATTATAAACGGAAATCCTTTTCTATGTATTCCTTAAAATATAAACATCTTGGGTAACAGAATTTCAGAAATAAGTACACTAATTTTCAAATTTATTCCTTTTTTGAAATTATTATCGAGCGATTACTTTCGAGTGTTTTCAAATAGGCCCATCTTTCATTTCAATATTATTCTTCCTCGTTTTTGTCATAACGATGAGTTCAATCCTGCTTTCGGAGCACACCGTCGTTTTCATTGGTGGTATTAGATTCTTTTTTAGGAACACGAGTCGATGTACTAGTAGTACCAATGGTATATAGAAACTCATCTTTATACCTAAGAAATACGTGATTGGATTTTTGAACACGAGTAGGAAAGATTTTTAATTGCTATAAATAGAAACTAGTAGTGAAACTAAAATGTGTTTATAACTATTAGAAACATTAAATTAGTTGACTTAACACCTTTTCTTGAACAAATCCTAATTCAGACACTTGTGTGAGCAAACTCCACGGTAACTCCACAGCCCTTTGTGGGGATGACCTATGTTCTGCAGGAGCAAAGCAGCAGCCACCGCCTGGCAACACAAGTTGGCTGATACCTGGGTATATAACAACAGAGCTCTATGTAACCCAATGACTGTCTTGAGCTGAAAGCCGCGAATCTACGTCAATACAGTTTTTGATTAAATCACGACTGCATATGTTTATGTAAGGCTCGATACACACAAGGCCGGCGCCAGCTAGAATCGTGCCTATTGACAGAACTCCGTCAAGCGGACGCTCAACGTTACGATAAGATCCTAGGGTTGCCAACGGTAAAAAATTGTCACCTCTTACTGATATTCCGAACAACAATATATGTATTCCGTTGTCAGAAGCTATGGCTTCATCAAGTAAATCCGTCGCATTATAGGGCTGTCGCAATCGATAAATGATAGGGAATCGCAACTTTTGGTTAAATTTAAATAAAGTTTTTAATACATACAAGTTTCTACTTATATTCTTACTAAGATTGTTACAATGATTATCTCAGAGGTAACATATATTTAGATTTTTGTGTTTTGTTTTGGTTGTTTGTGTTTTGAACTGGTTTTTTATTCTGGAGTCTGTCGCCTTTTTATTCACAAATATTTTCATATTCATTCAAGAGTATTTTCTTAAGATTCCATTATTTTACAAATCTTTTTAGCAGACAGTGTACAAATAAGTATTTTAGTAAAAAGAGAGGGTAATCCACACATAAATTTAACGGAAAAGATGATAAACTTTTTGCTATGAAGCTGAAGACGGAGTGGTCCGACCGATCCGCTTACCGTCCATGGATGGAAAATTGCAAATGACTTGATATCTGATGACAATAAGTGAAGACAGATTGCAGATAAGCACAGTCAGTAGTTGCTGTAGCATAAAACACTGTCTTAGTCGCCTCCACCTAGCTGGCCAATAAACCAATATTTAAAGGAGGGAACATGTTGATGAAGAATTTTTGGGTCTACATCAAAGAGAAATGCTTCCAAACATCTAGATGCTTGATGTAGATGTGGAGACTGTAACTGGTGATATCTGAAAACCGGCATGTGTGATTCCTGAGTATAAGGAAGGTGAAATAATGTTGAAAAGCTTCCTCGATACCGTTAAGGCTCTTATTCGAAGGCAATAAAGCTTATGAGGTCGGTAAATTTAAGTGAATAACTACATAAACACAATGATAATATAATAAGTAAACAATTTAAAACGAGTGTGTATTTGACAGGCAATTATTTAACGGAAAATAACGAATTCCCATTAACTCAAAGCACATGGTTATATTGGATTCGTAACACGTGCAACTGTTATTAAAAATCTGATATTCAGTGCACGGAGGTTTTATTAATTAAATTTAAACCAGGAAATAAAACTTTAATAATATTAAGCAGATGAACTTGATCAAAATAATCATATTAATATTGATTTGTTATTTAACTAGACATGAGAAATAGGCAAAATACATTTGGCCAGTCGAAATATTTATATCTAACTGGCAGAATATAAAATCAATCAATACTACAAAAGTAGTCTTGTGGCCCGAGGGTGAGTAAAGTTTCGAGCAGTGACTTGTCTCAAATAACGTTTCCGCATGTTAACTATACTGGATATGCCTGCGTAACCCTTGGTAAGAATATGGTTACGAAAATTTCGCTTGTAGAAAAAATATGTGTTAAATGAATTATCGATGAATTCGCTTCAATAGAGAAATAATGAGCAGAAATTATTATGTACACAGCAGTCAATATTTGACATGATTCCGAAACAGATATAGAAAAATCATCAAAATAATTTGACAAGTCTTATGACAGGTTCACTGATGCTGTATACTGAGTTAGTCACACAGACAGTTCTTTATACAACGCAAAATCTTTTCACGCATTTTTGATAATAACCATTCTTGATTCATATGAAATGGTTATTAAGATTTTAGGATAGAAGTATCAACCGTTGAAAATCTATTTCGACAGGCGATTAAGAAACTTTTCACAAGTTGACGGATAAGTTAATGGAATGGAATTGGAATTCTAGAGAATAAGAGATGACTGTTAGAAACTTTATAAGATTTATATTAAAATGACGTTGTGAATAGTGGAATAGTTTTTCAGATATCTTTATATTTTTTTTAGTAGTATTTGCATTTTTTTATTTATGACATAAGTGTTAGATAACTATCATGACTTTTATTAATTTTCAAATAGTGACAACCCTATCGATCAATCTAGGAAACCGCGCCAGCTCCGTGAGGCGTATGAGCTTTGTACACATATACGTAGGCTCGCAGTAAGGCGCCCGACATGTAAGCTCATTATGTCTACACATATATCGCAAAGTAATACTTATTTACTTTTCAAAAGAAATGTTATATTAATTTTGCTGATATTATTCGAGGTTAAATAGGGATATGCCGACGTAAAACATACCAACGTTTCTATCTAGAATTCTTTTATGAATGTGTTTCTATGGTATCAAATCTAATGATTTTTGAACATTGAGATATGCTAGGGGCTGTACACTAGGGTTTTCAAGCATGAAAATTAAGGAGCTATATTAAATTCAAATTGCTTGTTATCGTCATTCTATACAAGAGCAGATGTGATTGAAGATGGTAATGAAATAAATATTACATTAATCTACTAAAATTTTCATGGTTAGCGCGAATGAAATGCTTAAGTCGACTTTACTCGATGGTGAAATTCATTATAATTTAAACAATTCATCTAATAAAAAAGGTCACTATATTGGACTGAATTTTAAGTCACGTAATTTACTTTATTGAAACCCAATCATAATCTCATTAAAGTCTTCACAAATAAATAAGTGATTTCAGGTACCAAATTCACCCTTATTAAATTTAGGATTTTAGTTTTATTATAGATATATATTATCACTTTAGAAAGTATAGTACCTACCAAAGGTGAGCTTGTTAGCGTAGTGCTTTAAGCGCTCTGGTTTTAATTATAAAAATAAGGCAAATTTTGCGATGGTTCTTTCTTTTAATGGGTCATTCATTGTTGTCTCCAACTTCTTGCTTCGAAACGCAAGTTAAGCCAAGTGGATCTCGGTTGTAACCACAACCGCTTTCACCAACTCGTATTGAAACATGATGGTAATAAAGCCCAAAAACCTCGTGTGTGTCTCCTATGTAGAGACATGTGCTAACAGTGGGAAGTATGAAGTTAATCGATGATGCTTTATTACATTTTCTTCTTTCTTGTGTCTTTGTACAATAAAGAGTTATCTATCTATCTATTTTTACAACCCCAAGTACGAATCTAGAATATCAGTCTGTGCATTTAAATTTTAGCCAGAGTACAAAGTAAATAAGAAAAATGTCAGACAAGCGATAAGCTTTACGTACCTAAATCTTTGTAATAAGACTCAATATTGAAGTGACGTGTTAAGCTTCACTTCAAAACAAAGTTACAAGAGGCAAAAATTTTGGGTTCATTTTGAAGCTATTAGGCTGTTATAGGTACAACCATTACGACATATAAATATCAGAATACCCCATCTGTTATTCGAAGGAACTTCAGAAAACATTAGTTTCGACAACGCTGTTGTTTTTCTATAATATTTCTCTATTGCCCTAAAACTCTAGCCACAGTGACCGAAACTTTTCTTTCGTGGAAATTGCAGAAATAAGTTCTGTATCATAGAAAAACATAGTTTTAAGTTCGAACACGGAAAGTCTATCAGTGGTACGTTGTACTAATGCATAAGTAACGAGCACTTATTACTGGTATTGAAACTAGCTGAGTCGTCATTTTACATAGAATATGTTGAGGGCAACGCAGACTGTATAATAATCACTAAAATCATAAAGTCATCATTATGATTTTAGTGATTATTGCAATAATTATTAATCAAAAATAATAAAACTCGACTTTGGCTTTCATGTTTCACTGTAGGGCGTTTTAAGAAGAATATGTTGACCGGTCGGTTTGAAGGTCTATGTCTAGCACTCGACTGATATGATGATGATCTTGAAGGTAACGTAGACCGTGATGAGTTTGTTTTAAGTGATCATTGCGTATGGACTCATTTTTAAAACAGAGTACGATCAGACTCTGATGCAATATCTCTCATTTCACTTTAAATCGACCGACTATAAATATGCTATTCACAGAATTATATTTAATAATTGTACAAATACTTATCTGTACTGCACAATTTCTTGTACTTTTATTTCACGATCAATGGAACAAGTGTGACACTTGCCCAAAGACCCGATGGGAATGAACTTATCAGCCATTACTAACTTCTTTTGTCCGGACTTCCGTCCTTCCGTCCTACCAAAAGATTTTCTTAGGCACTTCGTTAAAGGCGCCATTTTATGTGCCTTGAATGAAACTATTTCTATACAAAATTGTGCTAGATCTTGAACAGCATCATAAAAAGTGACTCAACATTTTATAACATTTATTCTCGTAACATTACGTACGTTATATAGTCTGTTCATTATAGCTCGATGATTCTGACAGATATCAGAGTGCTAATAGCTATTAGCACTTTTTGGGTCGGCAAGGTGAGGGTGGCTAGGGCAGTATGTCGCATGCTTCACTAGCTGTCTTCACATATGGACTCCTCTACTGCTTACCATCAGGTGGTGTCGAGTCATTTGTTGCGCTTTTACGCCGTTACAAAGTTATACCACATTTTTGTTGATATCTGTCAGAATCGTCAAGTAACAATAATGAAGAGGCTAATAACGATGATAACCAGGTTACAATTTAAGTACAAATAAGTATAAAAATTTAAGATGTGTGAACCTACGGTACCAAAGATTATGTTTGCTAAAGTCCTTCCCCCACCTTATTATTTAGGGGGGAAGGTAAGTACTCTTACTCGGTGTAAATGGTTTCCGAGATCAGACAGCATATTGAGATGTGAAACTCAGAATTTTTCTCAAGATGTATTTGGGGCAAGGCCTACATCGATGATATCGCAAACTGTCGCCATTATTTGTGTACAAGTTTTTAAGATTTGCGGTTCAGTTGATAGTATTTTAAATGAGAGTAAACTGTCTTTACGATTTAACTTCCAAATGGGGGAGGGTTCTCAATTCCGTTGGAATTTTATGACATTATTTTTATTTTATATATGTACACCGATTCATTCAAGATTAAATTCTTTTTTGTTTTATGTGGAATAGTTGGCGAATGGTCATTTATTTTACAACTATTTTCGTCAATCGAAATTAATAATCTGCCAGTTAGATAAACTTAAAAATGGTATACCACCTGCTTGCCATCCACTTCATTATAATTTAATTCTAGTAAGTACTGATAAATCGGCCAGAGTCCACCCAACACCAAACTCGATAGTACGATAGGAAAAAACTAAAACGTCCGGCTGCAGTCAATCACGGGGTGGTAAAGTGACGCGACGTAAATCCGACCGTGCAATAATGGTCGTCCTACCGTCCACGCTCCGTTGCAGTTTTGGAGTTCCGCTTGAAGCTAGCTGAAAGTTTAGCTTTGACGCACAATATGCTATATCGATTTAATGTGGAAAAATCGAAAAGTTTAACTGCATTCAGATTTTATTTGGCCAAAAAGAGTACTGACCTTTTTCAATAGACATTAAAGGTTTTTCTCATGAAACACAATATCTCAGAATCTGTGATATTAACATTCATGACTGAGGCGCCTGTGAGGCTCTAGAGGTATTTCGAGAGCCTCATAAGTGTTAAGGTAATGCGAATTATTTAGAAATATTAGCTTCTGTCACACGCCCCAGGAGCCTCTTCCTTCAAGAACTTCAGAAACCTGCTGACAGAGAATCTGATTAGTATAGGTTTTAATAATCCTCTACGGATAGTTTAGCTTATGAAGCGTTAATTTTTTATACATTTAACATATAAAATATGTTAAAATTCAACGCTTATTATTAACAATCTCCAGGTAGAAAAGTAGTTGAAACGCTCTAGATTTATTAAGAAAAATAAAGCCTCTTTCTCGTCTTAATTAATCTAGAGATGACTGGTAGCAAATTTGTAATATTAAGAATTTCTGGGACTCACGTTTAGCCGTCGATACCGCTTGGTACTACAACCTATGATTAGCCTATGAGCTAGAAATGTATATTTTCAATCTTAAAATTATACGAGTCGTATAATCTACAGCTTTAATCACAACCCTATGTCTCAATTATCCCCAACTTTCATGTTTACACAACACACGTTTTCGTATTCCACTCTCGTGTGGGAAAGGTAGTAAAACACGAACTATGCAGCTAGTGAGGTCATAGGAATACGTGCCACTATTACTTCGTCGAGTATATTCTGTACGGAACCACTGTACTGATCCGGAGTGAATTTGTGGCTCAAACGTAAGAGCATCCTGTGGAAACTTCCTATTGTAAGTTTCAAATGCTTGATTCTGAACAGCATACCTGATACATACGTTAAGGAAAAGCTTCTCATTTCTTTGTGGTACAAAACTACGCTTGCTAGCTTAGCCAAGTACTTTCGTCAAGGCAGTAAACTTTTGTTTTTTTTTTAAATTCCTCCTTGCTTCTAAAGGCAAAATACGTCCCCACTATAACTGCAATCGTCATTAAGTCATTGTGTTCAATGATCACATACATATTATGATCGAAATTACTAGGGTTTCAATCATGTAAAATGACAACTTTCATGTGAGATAGCTCATTCAAAAGATTTTTGGCACTCTTTGACTGGCAGTTCTTAAAATTGTACTCAGTCTTAAGCATTTCAATTTGATCTCTGAGCATAGGTTTAACTACACAATCGAAATATTTATTCTTATATATAAATATCACAAGATAGCTATATCGACTGCTGTATGGCACAATATCCAATACAATAAATCTACTAAATGGCTGTAAAATTGGCCTTCCTTATTATAATTTGTGTAAATATATATAAAATTAAAACTTAATTGACCGCTACGTATAGTACAATTTGATGGAAGTTTTCTAAGTGTATAATTTTAATTATTATTAATACTAAGCTAATAAGTCAATACTTATCAGTATTATAATTATATTCTTCAATTTTGACTTTGATTTTGACATAACTGTCTATATCTGCGGTAATTTTTGAAGCAAAATGACCGTATAATTGAAGACACCGTCAGTGTCTTTATAAAGAAAATTGATGATTTAAATAAAATTCTCGATAATTTAATAAATATGCCATATATTCAGGATCTATATATAGCCAACAAATATATATCTGATAAAAGAGATATTGATGATCAACAATTGGTAACAAAAGCTTTAACAATAACCGGAAAAGCTAAAGCAATAAAATTTAAGAGAACTTTACAAATTGCAAGCGCTTTGCACTTTTTAGTATGAAACAAAAAAATATAAAAATTTCCAAATTTTGTCGGTCTTCAAACTCAATACAACAGTTCCGTGGGAAAGCATAAAATCTAGTATTTCACATGAAACGGTTGAACTGCGCATGTCACGTCACATATAACGCCCTTTGCAAATTAGTCGGGACTTGACTATACTGACAAAAACCGAAAAAAAACCGGTTAATATTGAAAAGCATTGACCTAAAACCCGAGTGCGGCTGTCACCAGCTCTTGCTGCCAACAAAATAATTTCACCCGATCCGAATTCAAACTTGGCACGTTGTAAAACCAAGTTGTTTTCGTACGAGGACATGTTTTTCAAACACATTTACGAAGATTGAAAGCCTAAAAACGTTATTATTGTTTTTAAAACGAATATTCTTGGGCAAGTATTGAATGTTAACACTTAAGTCAAATCGGTTATCTGATATAGTTTTAGCTTAGTTTGGGAATCTTTGTCCATTTATTCTATTTGCATTATTCTATAAATAATGTTGATGTTTCTATATGTAATCTTAAATTTTCTTGTGTTAGTGCAAAAAACAAATATTATTTATAAGAAAATAGTAGTCCCGTCTATACCCAGAGGTAATGGGTATGGGTTTGTTTGTTATTTTGAATGATACACGTCTTCGAAAATAGATAATGGATTTCAAAAATTCGTTCACCAATATTTAGAATAAATCGTCAGGTTTTAGAAAGAGTTAAAGTCTATACCAAAAATAAATCTTCATCTTACGATTAACTCTAGAGTAGTTAGTTGATGCATGACTAAAAAGAAGGAAAAACGAAGGTAGGAATTCCATCATTTAGAATGGTGTCATTTACTTGATCTTTCTATAAAAAAAAGATCAAATCTGCATAAATAATACGAATTATAACTCGATAACGATCACTGTATTCTTCTAAAACGAATTTCTACGAAGCAATAACGGCTCCAACCGAAATACATCAATGTTTGCTTAATACCTTCGGTCTGAAGTCAAAGTCAAACTCGCCTATAACGTTTTCAGTTGGTACAAATAGGCGGGGCGTATGTGAAAATTGCTACGGGGACCCTTTGTGATCCTTTTTTATTTACTCAAGCTTTGGTGTCGCGCTGAATTAGAGCTAGGTGCGTCGACGTCGCTCCCGGTCGTTACAGAAAGAGCGTATTACGCTGTTTTTGCCTTGCATGCAGTTGAAGGGTGGATTTGAGAGAATCGTTTTGAAAGCTTTTACTTTAAGTTGCAATGTATGTTCGAATCAAATCTCGCATCTTAGTTTTGTAACAGTGATTAACTGTTACAAAACTAAGATGCGAGATTTGATTATATATACAACTGATTGCAACGAAAATTATAGTATGTATAGGGACTTATATAGACGAATCACTAAGCCCGAATTAGCCTTGTTTTGATTTGTCAGTAACTTCTGAAAACCTAGGCCGTAGATAATATTTGATAAAAAAGTTGTAACCAATTTACAGTAACGTTCCAAATAACATTTCGCGCTCAAAGGCAAGTAATAAATAATTCAATATATAAATGTCACTATTTCATTCAACAGCAATGTCAATAAACGATGCCGTGCGCGCGACACCAAAAGAATATTGCTCAGTGTGAAATCACTACATCACCACTATAATGTGACCCAAATGCTCAATGGGGTTTCTAAAAAGATTTAATAAAAGCTAAGGTCTTTTTAAATGGACACACAAATCTGGTAGCTAATAATAAAACACGTGCTAGACGCGTGCGTTCCATAGATAATAAATACTTTAGGAAGGGTCCTGGTAAGTAGCTGTCATGGGAGATAAATGTGTGAAGTGACGTTTTGCTTATGACGTCACGACGTTTAATGAAAGCATTGTACGGAAGTAGAGTTGAAGAGTCGCTCATATGAGATTTAATTAATGTAGATTAATCACATTAAGTCCAATAGAGATAGAATTTTTTGCACAAACAATGCAGAGATGAAATTAACAGGATATTTCAGAAAAGGCAGTCTTATCTCTAGAAGCCATCTATACCAAACTATGAGGTAGAAAGTGGACTCCAATGTGTGCTTGTTAATTTAGTAATCATACTTATATATTGACACGTCAATATACCTTAATTGTAGTTAAAAGTGTACATTAAAATCAACTCATACTCATACGAAATTATTCTTTGATCTGTTTTATATTAAGCCCCCATATAATATTTCAAAGAACTTAACGCACGTTAATTGGACTGTAGACCAGAGTTTTCAATACCAATTAGGAATTAAAAGCGCCACAAAAAAGCCACGTTCAAATGTCGAAACGGCTAAAGTTCTTTGTCCAAATAATGACAGTTCCTACGCTACACACGCGAAAGGACTCAATGTTTGCTCTAACAGGGTTGGCAAATAATAATTTGTAGCTAAAAATACAATTGGTTCGTGGCTCGTTATTTTCACATCAGATTAAAGTAGGACCGTAGTAACAATAGATTTCTATTTCACAATATGGAAACAAAAAGAAAACAAAATAGTTCAACTAGTTTTAAATCCATTTTAAAGAAACTAAATTTAAGTTATTTGTTTTTTGAATTTATATGCGATTAGCAAATTTTGTAAGGTCAAATAATTAATTCACGTTATTTATTATATTATGTGTAATAAGAATTAAATACATTCGTAAGTGTCTGACGGTCTGTATAAATATATGTGCTGCGATTTTTCGATTACATTATATATTTTATTTTGTCTTTACTGCGAGTGATGATGATCTTAATGGTTAACCTCGGGAGTATAGTTATCTAATATTTTTTGAAGACTTGAAATTTGCCTAATTCTTTTTAGTCACCTTTTTTGGTTTTTTTAGTTTCCACGCAGACAACCCTATAAAATCGTTGCCGGGTATTTGTTATTCCCCATCGCTCTGTACATTGTGGTTAATGCGAGGGTGAGGTGAGGATGAACTCACCAAGACTTTCATTTTCGCTAATAAAGAGGGCGCTAGCGTCAAGTGGCCTCGGGCAGTTACTTACCTTTATGTAAATTATTACTAAGTTCTTGCGAAGGGGCTTTTTAATTGATTTCGGAATTGTGCTCGATCGAAAAGTTTTGAGTGACGAGTGGTTTTTAGAGTAACTCGCTGAGTACTTTATAAACTTGAGCATGTAATACGAATACTTAACCGCCAAAGATTTTGACACATTACATGTTTAGAATATTTCTTTATCGCATCGATTAGGTAAAAAGAACTTTAAATCTACGTATGAGAATATAATATTTTCAGTATCACAATATCAAGAAGAGTAACAGTAAGAAATTAACTAATTAAGCTTAGTAAAATAAAACTAGACTGTAACTATAATACATTTATAGAAAGAAAATCTTTGATATGAAACAACTATACACTGCATACTGAAAAATTACTTGATACATTTAAGTCTGACGAAGAAGTTTTCATTGGTAGTTAAGTGTGAAGACTTCATCAGCAGCTTAGTTACGTTACCCTGAGTAACTTAACCTTCATACTGAAGCAATTGCTTTACGGAAAGGTAGTACCTGCCCGCATAATCTTCCAAGCTCTGCCACATAGTATGATACAAGATAAGAAAGAGCGTTGAAGAACTTTTTTCCCTCAACACATTATTGTTATTGTGATAATGTTTTTTTTACTTTGTCTATACTAGTTTTAAAAAGAGGTAACATTTGGGAGGTTGTCGGGGGTAACCTCTGGAACTACTAGTTTGAATACATGAAAAAATGGTGTTCGTTAGTCCATTTATCAGAGAAGGTTGTAAGCTATATATATTAAGATTGATATTGTGTATATCTATTAATGAATCATATCGTTATTAATTTCTTTAGAAATAAATAAGTACCCTTGTAAATTCTCCCCATGAATTTGTGTGTATGAATAAAATTTTAAAATTAATAAATAAAGTAAACATACCGTATAAAATGATTTTTGCTAAAAAAAAAGAAACATCTCTACCAGTAATACATCTGAATCGAACACGTAATTCTAACAAGTTTAACTGGGTTCGGGACATTCCGGGGGGTATCGTTATAGCGCGGAAGGGTGCAGCGAAGTGAATTTAATATATTTTTTGATCAGATTGAGAGTTGAATTAAATATAATGGAAGTGGCTTTCTAGGGATAATGAGTTTGTAGTATAGAAGAGAATAGAATATAGGTATCTTTATTGTAACAGTATATCTATGTAAGCGAAAAAACCGTATTTGAGAGATATATACGCTTGTCAGTCCAGTGGCTGGGAGGTAGGTACCACAAAGTAGGTGATTGCACTTCTGCAGCGCACACAAAGGTCTTTAATACCTTTATTATAAAATGTTTGTCTGTTAATCTATGTACTGTCTGGATGGATTGTGTGTGATGTAGAGATGGAAATAAATGTTTTATCTATCTATCTGATAAATGATTTATACTCATGTATAAATCATTTATCAGATAGATAGATAAAACATTGCACAGTAATCATTACAATATTATGTATTCCTTCCTTCATCAAAATGGACATCAGGATGGAGGTGGCACGCTGCTATTCACACACGCAAGCTCTTCGCATATGGCTTTTGAACCAAAAATGTAAGAACTACTTCATTCACACGTAAGGTAAATTGTTAAGATTGATGAGTAGGAATTTAGAAACTATAAGCACTCGAACAATATGTAAAACGTTGGACGTGGAGATTCTTGGCCAAGTCTCCCGAGTTTTGAGCATTACGAATTTGCTAAATGATATTGATTTTGCTAAATAATAATTTCATGAGCGTAATCGCAAAACATGAACTCGCGTACTATGTAAAGTACACTTTATTCAAGTACGTACATGAATTAGAATTGTATTGCATATCCTCGTTGAACCCTGCTGCTAAATATATATAACTTTATAAGGTTATTGAAATCATAGTAAAATTATTAATATCTTCTTGTTATTGACACTTCATAAAACGGTCCTTTCTAGCAACTCTAAATCCATTCTTGTTATACCAGATTATGGATGAGTCGGAGTGAAAAATTTCAAAATAAATTCCATACAAAAAGAGCACTTATTGACATACCCTCTGCATTCATTTAGCTATTTTTTATAATAAACCTCGTTGTTTGTTGTATAGGGGTGTCATGTCATCAGAATATAATGACAATGCTTTTTTTGACTCGATACTAAATCATTTTATGGTATTTTCTTCAGTTTTATAATAACATAAATTTTAAGGACCTTATTAATATCTATTATAGACGCTTTTCCTTTTCCTATCCAATTAAAAACGTCTTTCGAAAGAAAGTGACCCAACACAGCTTATTCAAACGTCCTGAGGCGGAGATGAGATCGCTCAAGCTTTCACAATTCAGATTCGAAGTTGGATGCAGTGTTAGGACCTTAAAATTTATAGTACTCTATATATGAGCTCCTATTTATAAGGTCAGTAAATGTAGACAATGTGTGTTAAAGTAGTAATCAACTAAATAGAAGTGCATGTAATTTTTGTATTTTAGAAGCGTTTAATTTAGTCTCAATGAGCTGTCTCTTTCTTTATGTATTGAAAAAAAAAGTAAACGCTATTAAGTACTTGTAGTATTCTCCCTACTCGGCATTCCTGAAGATACTACTTACTAGTTCGAAAATATTAGCATTTAAATACCGAAATATCTTTGTGGCAGCCCTATTAAAAAGTAGTAAAAGCCAGTGTCCTAGATTTTAAGAAAATTCTATTTTAATAACGATTCGCTTTGTGAACCGATAAAACCTTTGCGTCTAACTTTAGTGTCACGAGCGATGCGATGAAATATTTATTTGCATTGCTCGTTATACTAAAGCAAAAACCAATTCGTTAATTATCTGATGTACCAACTTTAAACTGCGAATAAGATAAATTATTACTAAGTATATTAAGATTGCTTATTATCTATCAAGATATCCATGTTATTCTAAGTTTGTTAAAAATTATTAGTCTACTTAAAACCACGCATGCGAAGCCGCTGGCAACAGCTAGTGTACAATAATCTTTCTACGCACTGAGCGGCTGTGGAACTCGCTGCCTGGTTTTAACTCCTCCTAAATTGAACTATGTACCACTTTCTGTCCGTCCCTACGTCTGTTTAAGTAATAATTTATATTGTACTGTATTTACTTTTCTTTTTATATATTATTGCTAGAGATTGCTTATCAGCCATGCGGTGCCTTTCGTATATATATGTTTTCTTCTTGTGTATTTTTATAATTTGTGTGACACTAAGAATATCTTTGTATTGTTTCAGTGAATAAGGGTTTGTTCATTAATTGGTTTATTAATTATGTACTCTCGCCAAAAGTATATACTAAACTTAATTTTAGACATTGAATGAAAGTAACATTGTATAAAATACAGATATAGAGAGATTGTTAAAGCTTACAAAGTCTACTTAAATTAATGCTGACTTAATTTAAACAATAAGTATGTCTTTCGCTTAGTAACTAAATAAAAGATAAATACAAATTAAATAAACATAATATTGAAGCCCAGAATATAAATAGCGATATCCGAATTTCATTAGCACCAAGCGTGCCAAGGAAAATAAATTAGGTAGGATATTAAAAGCTAGACATGTTTTATTAAATCTATTATATTCTATGAAACGAGCTAGTCATAAAATGAAGTATAGGAAGAGAACTAAATACAATATAGAAATAGAAAGCACACGCACACAGACATACGACTGACGGTGATCTCAAGCAGAGTCCAAGTAATTTTTCTTCATTCGTCCGTTGATGCAACAGAGAGATCTTCTTTACTAAAACCTCTCTTGTCCACAATCACAAGACAAACTGCCAGGGCTCTTGTTTTTTTTACACAGCAAAACTATTAATGTACTAAAATTGAAATGTTCAGGCTTTTTATCATTTCCCATCACAGAAATGTAAAAACATACAATATACATTAACGAATATAAGTGAGTTTACTATAGATTTTTTACGTATCATTCTTAGTTTTATTTTAGTTATATGTAAAAAACTGTCTGTATTTGGACAAGCCACTGATGTGAATATAATTTCTTATGTCTATGACGTCACTGTTGAAGTTGAAAATTCTCTTTTTAGTGAGTAAGTTAAGTTTTTTTGCATACTTTAAACTATATTAACATAATTGAGACTTCAAAGATTCCTATCGTAATGTTAGGAGACCTGTTTGTCTTTAAAAAAAGGTCAAGAAAACTGCCACACGTACATATATAATTTATTAGGCCAAAGTCACGAATAAAATGAAGACACATGAGATTTAACCGCTTTCCGTGAGATCCAGAATCTAACTGCACTAATGATGCATTAAAATTTTAAAGGAAGAAATTAAAGCTTGCAATTTAGAATAATGAAAATTACACGTAACTAGAATTGCGCAGACGCTGGGATCAGGCCATAGTGTGTAAGGTTAGAGCAGTAAGAATCTTACTTCATAAAGTTGTGGATTACAAGAATTGTTATTCTCTTAATTGCTTTACCGGATAGATTCCATGATATATATATATTTTAAATAATATTATTGTGTTGTTTGATACATACAACATGGGTTCCTTTAAAAGAGGCGTGAAAAAGCACGTTTTGGGCCGGCAAGGTGAGGGTGGCTAGGGCAGTATGTCGCATGCTTCACTAGCTATCTTCACATATGGACTCCTCTACTGCTTATCATCAGGTGGTGTCGAGTCATTTGCTCAATAAAAAAAATATCAGTAGCATAAACTACGTCATGAAAACTACGATCATAAACATTAATAACAGCACAAAGTCCATTGACCTTTGCCCTACGTGACACGACAGGAGGTCAACAAAAATCGCTGTTAGAAGTGAAAAAAAAACAAACGTGAAAAATATTTCCGTGAAAGAGTAGGAAGCGTTCGAGCCGAAATAAGTCTCATTTGGTATCGGGGAGGGGGGGATCAAATAGGAGTGGGGGGCATATTATCACGTAACAAATTGGTTTCAGCTACCTTTGTTCGGCGTCGTCCCAGGCCCTTTGCCGAGACGAATGGTGTAGCGTTAGCGCGGCAGGCGTGTGAAAAATGTGATTTAACATAAATAAATATAGGGTAAAACCAATTTACAGGTATCGAAACAGAGAATAAAAGTCGAACTAAGAATATATATTTTTTGTGTTACGTACCTAACTAAAATATTTAAGAGGACATTGTATAGTACTGCTCTCGATCTGAATTTAGACCCTTTAAAGTTGGGGTAGTAAGTTTAACAAATAGTAAGAGTGTGCTCTTACTATGTGTTAGATGTACTTACTCCAACTAAAACACAAAAAACACTTATTTCGAGTTTTAGGGTTGCTGTGGCGAGTAAGATCGCCAGAACGCACAAAGAGATTTTATTATTAATTTCTCTGTAATATATCTAGAGCGTGGAATTTATTACCAAAGTCTTCCCTATTTCATCAAACTTGCACCTAAAAGATAACCTAAAAGATTAGGCCGGCAAAGCGGCGGTGCTAGGGCAGAAACTCCTGCTTTAACGCGTGAGTAGTTTTGTCCTTAAGGTCCAATGAGCCTCTATAGGTTATGCGAAAGCTTACCATCAGGCGCCCTTAACGCTTACTTTTATTTTCATTATTATATATACAAATAAATAAAAACTCAGTTTTTAGATAACAAAGATTGGTATGGTCTAGTGTTATCATAGCCCTGTTGGACACAGCAGAATATTGTGTATATGTCCTAGAACATGGCACAGGATAGATATTTTAAAATTCATATTGTTCTCATTTATTCTTAGATACTCATTTCATTTCATTTTTTTTCAATATTACAATTTAATTAGAATAAATTAAATATATGATTTTTGGCCACTGTCGATTTTTATATGTTGAACTTTATGGATCTATTGCAATGAAAATTGGGAAAGTACGGGTCAATTTAATACTTAGACCTTATTTACAAAGACCTGTGATCAATTTGACATTCATAGGCTAAAGTAGAGGATAATAAAACACACCAGGTATATACATTAGGTATTTTCATTACAATACAAACATTATAAGCTAGAAAGCTATTTTTACAATCATCAATTCATAGAATATCACGTCATTCTGTTGGCTATTTTATATAATCCTTAAAAGCTTTAAATATTCTATTTTAGTAACATCACTGATCGAATCGAATGACATCACCTGTCACCAGTCCTTTTCATACTTGATTGGAGAAAGAAAGATAGGTTTAGCATTGGAGTGTGTTGTAGGACTTCTTGGCACAGTCACAACTTTATTGATTCACTTATCTTGATAAACAGACAACTTGTTAGTATGATGATTTTAAAGTGAATGAAATGTAAAATAATTATTATTTAATACAATAATACAATATAGGTATGTACAATGTAGCTGACGCGGTAAAGTGTACGGTAATTAGACCGTACAGAGTGAGTTTTATCCATCCATTTTATTTTATTTTAGTAGTCAATGTTTGTTTACTTTATAATTCGCAATTGTATACATTTTATGTCCATAATACAATATTCTATGCTAATTAGAAATGCTTTCAAAGATGCGCTCGTAAATATCAAAAAGGTATCCAAGAAGGTAAGGTACACTGTAATATACGATCTCTGCAAGAAGAATGGACCATTAAGCACTAAATTTTAAATACTGTTTGCAAGCGTGAAATAAAGGTATTTAAAATGCATTAAAATTTGTAATTTCGCAGCTACAACAGCCAAAACAATTTCGTAAGAGTAATTGTTCATTGATATTTTAGTGGACAAGTTTATCGCCTTCAAAATGTGTTCTCGTTTAATTAGCAAACGAAATGCTAGTTACAGAGTCGAAAATAGAAAGTTGAATGC
The DNA here is from genome assembly GCA_943193645.1 of Acentria ephemerella. Lineage (NCBI taxonomy): Eukaryota > Metazoa > Arthropoda > Insecta > Lepidoptera > Crambidae > Acentria > Acentria ephemerella. The sequence goes on along the minus strand of OW971899.1, from coordinate 4,419,377 downwards.
AATCCCATTTATATTAATTGCGACACAAACCTTAGTAAAGAATCCTTTCTGTATTTAATTTGGAAACTTGAAAAAGATGCATCGCTATTGCACTATTTATACCTGTAACAAGACAATAAAGAAAATTAATAAATTGCATATGTAATTCCTGAAAAAAAAACACGCTTTGCATTTGTTTCCATTGCATTTTTCTCTGAGCTCAGAGATATATTTTTCATTTTCGCCTCTCACTATTATTTAAAGTTCATTAAAATTTAAACGAAAGAACCCTCAAAATTTAGACTAAAAAGTGTTCAACATTATCTTCATCATATCAGCCGAGACACCCTCACTGACAGACCTTTGTCTTCATCTAGAAGGATCTCCAAACCGAGCTTCCCGTGACCTATTTATTAATGCTGCGTTTCCACGTGGCTACCGTTCGAGGAACTTTCTCCCTAATGCTGGACAGTTCTCCTCGGAAGGCTCGCGATTCTTAGAGCTACGTCGGCGACCCTGTTTCTCTTACGGGTTTCATCATCTGATTCGATTATGCAGAGAGTTTCCGAAAAAATGTCCCAAAAAGTGTTACGTTATCATTTGTTTTGCTGACGGTAACAAGCTAAAAACCGCCTATTTAACATGGAAGGTAAAAAGATTTCTTTGTGGAGTACAATTCAAGAATAAAACCTATTGAAATGCAAGGTCTCGGAGTGTTCTATACATTTTTTTGTACACAGTACTTATTAGAATTCGGTGAGCCATTCATTGGGCCCGAGATCGTATTTACGTAAACGAGCTGTGTCCTAATGTGTTTTCGGTTTACCGCAAAGAGTCTTAAATCGAATACCAATTTAAGTAAGTAATAGTAAAACTTTGGTGAGCAATTTTTGTGTCACTGTCTCTGTCTATTAATATAACAAAAAAGGAAATTTCCTAAACACCAAGTAACTCATGTGTCTTATAGTATTTGCATTGGTATTTTAATGGTCTCAATTACAGAGTACTTTAAAGCCGTTAAAATTAAACCATACTAGCGCTTCGATGAATTTAGCTTTGGAGAAGCGGCTCAAAACACTTTTCAGCCTTTTCAATATTTTTGATATGAATAGATTTTTTTGTTTTGATAAATAGCCACTGCGGAATTAACCCACGCTTTATAATCATTTATTTTTAGCAAACCTTCAAACACAGTTTCGCTTTTATCGCACTGTTAAATTTGTTTGTAGGTGGAATAATTCTTTAATATCGGTCGGAAGTTGTAAAATAAAAATAAATACATCGCTTCAAAGAATTGCAATATGGAATCTGTGACGCAGAAGGCACAGAAAACTAGGAACGCTTTTGAAAACTATTTATTTATGGAAACTTACATAAATTTTTTTATTTGTATTTGTCATGACACCTTTTATCACACACACGTTGATAAACCAAAAAACATAAAGTTGGTATGTTGAGACGCGTAGTGTGTCCAACAAGATTATGTTTCTGCTGTGTATTCCATTTATTTTATTTAATAATGCATCGATGTAAGTGCCACAGTTGAACTGTGTTTAGTTTGTAATAAATATATTATACATAAATCTTATGCCATTAAAATATTATACGTATAATTAGGGCAATCAGGATCACTCAGAAAGATAATGTTCTTCGAAATCCAGAATCTATATAACTATTGCCACTGAAATAACTAACCGGTCTTATTAATAGAAAAATTACCCAATCTCTCTTTTTAGGAGTTATTAAGTAATGTCTTGTTCTTTCTCATTGAATATCAGATGTAAAAAATAACAAAACATATAAAAGCGATACATCCCGAGACTATCCAATAAAAAAAGAAATTGGATGATTGTTAGTTTTATTTACGAGACCAATTCTTAAAACGTTGGTTATCCGTATTCCTGTTCTTTACCAAACCGATCTCTAAATCCAGTAAGCTTAAAGACTATTTTCAAATATAAAGTGCATACAACAGCTTGATGGCGAATTTTGATTTGTAAAATGACAAAGTTCCCCGGAGACGCTTTGATATTCTCTTTCGCAGCTAATTTATACATAAACATTAACCAGACCGCAGCCGTGTGTCCAACGTGGTCAGTTCGCCCGTGAACGAGTGAGCCAGTGAGTGAATGAATGAACGGCTGATTTATTTGTTCGTATTCTCGGTGGAATGGTTCGGGCCAATCGAGGGAACAAAGCTTTGACCGAATACTTATTTAGAATGCTTAAATAGACGTAAAGTAACGGTTCGAGTGGGAATTTCGATCCGCTCTTCCGACCTTGCGCTGTGTTTAAATACGATTTAAGCTGGGTTTAGTTGAAGTTCAACACGAGTGGGATGCATGTGCTTTAAAGATATTGAGTGGGTATTTTAAATTGCACTTTGTTAATAGGATAGCTTGATCTATTTTGATACTATCATACAAAGAGTATTTCTATACAATTTGCGATGTTGGTACCTACATATTTAGTATGGGCAAAATCTTTTAAATTTTAATATCTGCTTAAATGTTAATGCGTGCTCTGTTTGATGTTTGGTATATTTTGAGATTCAAGAAACTTTTTGAATTCAAAACTGGAAGGCGGTTTACGCCGATCAAAAGAGTCGAATGCAAAATATTTTTAGCAATACGCCCGCAGTTTATCTGGATTCACTTCGTGGGTTTATTATTTATTTATACTTAATTTTACATAATAAAACAATATAAATATTGATAATGTGCAGAGAATGGGAAGTTCTTTACTATCATAACCTAATTACCAATATTGCTTCAGAAGTTGAATTCATTACATTGATATTACTTGTTAAATTTGTCAATACAAGTGAACAATATAGATTAAAAAAACTAAAATATACATAAATATATAATTTATATTCAAATTATTATAACATGAGAGTTACCAATTAGTATTTTTAAAGATAAAGCGTATTACCTATTTTAAAATTTTAAATATGTCGTGGTCTTATAAAGCAAAATAATATATTCTGCCTTAAGTAAAGTGGTTAACGATTCTTAATTTCATGTTGAAACAATACTATGAACAATTTGTCGTAATGATAGCAATTATTAACTAACCTGTTATTAAATAATTAAAAGGAAAAGCAATACAAGACGTTAATTCTATTCTAAATGCAATTTACTACGAGTTACATTAAATAAAGCGTATTTAACCAAACCTCTGTCTAATTTAATTAATCTCTAATTCAAGAATTCAGATTAACTAAACTTCATTTCGTACAAGGCACAATTATTTCTATCTTCAAAGACACCATTTTCATTTACATCCAACTTTTTATTACTAAACCGCTCCACCCTTCAATTTTCAGCCTTACCGCTTACGGGTTAGGATTGAATGAACGGTGAGTGTACCTTTAATGCGATCCTCACGCTATGTTTAACTAGGTAAGTACGAGAGACCGCACTTGGCCGGTCAGTGGCAGCGAGCCGGAATCATTCACCGGTCACACGTTCACAGTTCACTCACTCACTCATGCTTCACTCATTTGTTCGCTTTGATGTCGTGTGCTTGCACGCACTTTCCAGTGGGTGCACATTGTGAAACAGTGTAAAATTAACTTAAACGAAGCACTAAAGTCTGTTTATTTGTAGTATTTGACCGTGAAACGATAATGAGCCTGTTTGCTCACGAATTATTAGGATAATTATTAAAACGACGCAACAAAAAATCGAGAACTTTTTAACTATAAAATATATTGCTTTAAATTCTTTAAACATTAGCTGTAACACTGACTTAAAACTAATTTTTGTTTGGCACTGTTTCTTCAGTTTTGATGTGTTAAACAAAAAAATCAATTCTTTAAAATACTAATGACTGCAAAACCCACAAATTACACGGTTTGTCCCATTCCATGAAACAGAAACACAGCTATCTGGATTCACAGACGCAATTAGTTAATGCTTCCCATTGTACAAATAATATATGCATTTCTTGTATACCACAGGTGCAATACAGCGGTACATATACTCTTTTTAAAATCGACCTACTGAAACACGAGCGAAGATAATATAGATGTTAATATATATAGATATTAAGTCAGGCTTTTTATTTATAGTTTCTCCGGGTAATCACGGTGAGACTAAAGGCATTTAAGTCATAAGCTGATACGATTTAAGGTGAGTGTAAATCTGCGTTTATACTTCAGTGAGATGCTAAGTACTTTACTCAGCATCTTAATGTAGAGTGTGATACCTTGTGATGACGGGACATGTTTGTTGTTAGCAATATCTTTTAGTGTCTTTCGTAATATCACTTTATGTGTAGGTGAAGAACTACAAAAAATTAGTCATAAATGTGGAATATCGTTAATTTTAAATTACTTTATTGTATAACACGGTGAAAATGATAATAATAATACAACTGTTACTGTTGTTAGTTGATTCAGTGATTTCTTTTATCTATATATTTCGCTTCATTGACTGTAGTTTGTGCAACCATACCGAATTCTTGCGTAACAGTTCTTGCGTAAACTGTTGTTTGATAAGTTATCATTTAAATTGATAAAGTTATTCGCTCTAAGATATTTACGTGGACATGAGTAAAATATCCATTTTCTGCGATCTTCAGATTTAAGTACTTCTTTAGGGAAGGTGCTGGGCTAAGTTAGTTTATTGTATAGGTAGGTATATCTAGGTAGGTTACCCTCTCGCTGATACAGGTATGTGGGTGTATCCCGGGTCTCACTTGGTAGGCACAACACTGATGGCACTAGGATAGCACTGATGGGCACAGAAAACGGGACAACGAGGGCAACGTGGCGCACACCGCGGGTACCTAAGTCAGTCAAGCGTCGGGAAGGAACTGGTAGATTGGTAGGGGTTAACATAATGAAATGAGCGGGTCAGGTAGCTAGGCAGATATAGGTAGGCAAATATCATGCGTCTAACGAGACTTTCCTAAACAGTACTTAATGCTGTTTTTGCAATTATCGCATTTATAACTTTTTTTTTGTAAGTCGTAGTCGCTTGAGTTTGTGTGTTAGACCACAAAACAACAGATTTAATACTGATGAAGTCACAGAGCAATTTTATTTTATGTCTTCTCCGTACAGTTTGTTTGTGAACAATGTGAATTTTGTGTAATTTGCTGGAATAGATATTAGTTTGCTAAAATCATTTTACAGTTATTACTGTATCCGGCGTCTGCAGAACATAAATAGGTAGTATGAGTACTTTCTTATTTAAATACGGTTAAAGATTATTTTAGACCATCTGCAATCAGTCTATTAAATAAGCAGGTATCTTGTAAAATTGTTTTGGCAGTTGGAGTGTTTTCAGATTTGCCAAGAAAGAAGTCAGAACGAGTTTTTCGTCTATTTCTACCATTTTAGATAAATAATGTCATGATGGTAAGTTCAATACGAAATAACTTGATAATACTAACGCGGTGACTTTCTGGAAACAAGACAAATTAGATACTAACATAAAATATAACATAAATTAATGTTTAAATACGTTCAAAATACTTTTACTTATGTCAATAAAAATTTTAAAACTAAACATCTTGATTGGTACGTGGCAGACAAGTACATATTGATCCTACTACACAAATTGATACAACATGGATTCCTTAAAAAGACGCGAGAACAGGCAATTTTAGGCCAGCCACATACTACTACTAACACTGCTTACAATCAGGTGGTATCGAAAAATATCCTGTGCTTTTTATTTTTCGCGGAAAAAAATATTTTCATTAAAAACAAGGAAACTATTTATTTATGTTATCTCATTGATTGTTTTGCTTTATATACTCAAAACTTTTAACGATTTAAGTGTTATTATTTGTTTAGTAGTTAACACAAAACGTAGCGTGAACGAAGAGATTGCGTGGGACATTAGGTACATTGGAATTAATGATTTTTTGGACGTCCCATTTTTATAAATGATCTTAGAACCCCTATTTGCGCTGCACCCCACTTTCGTGGGTAATTACAGCTTGGCAACACTTTATTTTCGTTCTGAACACGCAGTTTTAAATTATGTCCCTAAAAACCGGACAAGAGCGAGTACTTATGACTAACTCACCAAGGGTTCCTTATAAATGTCGAATCGAAGAAAAATTCACCTTTAAAAATATTATTCTTCAACTGCAACAGATGGAAAACGAATTTATTCCAATAGGTTTTCCAAAACCGCATACAACCAACGAGAAACATATAACTATTCGACGTAATAAGAACAATATGCAATTACCATTAATAAACGCTAAACATTAACCACCTACCTAACTACAATTCAGAACAAACCAATTTAACAGTGCTCTTATCATCGGTAACAATAAATCGAATAAATTCCGTAATAACATTATAGGAAAATTCATAGTTGACCCGCTAGCAAAATTATAATCACCTGCATTTAGATCGGACGACACGATTCCATTTCGACTGGGTAATATTGGATGATATTGTAAAAATAAAAATTCGTGGTTGTCTTATTACCTATAATAAAAAAGTTTAACTTAAACTGAGCTTCGTTTTGCGAAACTTCGCTGGAACTTGTCCTTAAAATTTACTTAATATTATTAAGTAAACACCCAACCGAGATGCACGTTCTCCCGGCATAGTTTTAGCATTTTGTATAAATAGGCTTGTTATTTTTAATTTTATGAATCGCAAACCAAATTATTATATCCGCTAAAAGAGTACTCCACTACGTATTTATAAGCCTTCCTCAAGGATCTCCAAATCAATAGAATTCACACAACCTTTACCAGATCGTCGGCTCGCCTTGTGCGAAGCCTACAAACGCTGTGTCTACCGGTACGCGACGTTTCCCACTCTAATGGCCGTCAGTTCTCCTTCCTTACTGCTCTCTGCCAGTTCAGACTCGCAATTCTTTAGGCTACATCAGCGTCCCAAGTCTTTTAATTTCTGAAAAACCATAGACTTTGATATAATTGCTTTTTATGATTTTTATTTTGTCATCACATATTCACTATTACTTCAATTAACCTAACATGTGGGCCTCGGAACCATCCATAACCATATACTGTTTCCACCAGCACTACACAAAAAGATAATTTTTTAACCTCTTTGCTTTGAGGGAGACTGCCATGTCGTGTTTTTTTTATCTATTCCTCAATGAAGGTTTCATTATACGAGGAGAGAAGAAGCAATGTTCTTACCGACAAAGGGACAAGGAAGAGCTAGATTTTGTCGATGCCTTCTTTCTATTCGTCCACTATCATGTCGAATTATTATCGTTGAGAGGTTGTCGGACATAGTGACGTACCTATACGCTGCAAAAGGCACTTTACTAGTCTACTAGTGCGGTGACGACTAAGACGGAGTGATCTATACAGTATTAATTATCGCCGTGATGTGGGAAATCTTTGAAACTACAATTTCTTACTAAGCAATAATTAAAAAACTACGTATGTTTATTTATAATATCTACTTATACGATAAAACGGATCACCAAGGTTGTTCTTAATAGCTGTAACAATAAATGGGAACTATCCCATAATAATAGATAGAAGCGATTTAGAAACGTCGTCTGAGAAAATCGAACAGCGCAAGCAATAAACGTCGTGTGTGATAAATAGCATTAGAACGCAATTACAAATGAAATGCTCAAAGCACAGCAATATAAATCTACCTTCTGCGTTGAGGACAAAATTATCGTTTATAAATTATATCACAAACACACTGCTTTGGCATTTGGATTGAAAAATTTGTAAAAAAATCTTTCATATTGCATTGCCTTTGCGTTTTATTGAAATTGTAAAGTATTTTTTACATTCAGTAAGAATTGTATAAAAAACATGTATATTCAAGGTATAAAAAACAGCAAAAATGATACAAAGGTGTCAAACGAGACAAGTGTATGGCATCTCCGCTGTTCAAATATAGTTTTCATTGATTTTTAGCGAGATTACCGCGAGAATACCAACCCTACCAAATGTTATTTCTGGGTTGGATAAAAATGAGTTAACGTAAAAATTTATGTACTGCTTTATGGTACAAATTTGCACAAAACGTTACACAATAGGCGATAAATATTTTCCATATAATTACCATTGAAAAATGACTTTAACTTAACACTAAAGGTTTCCGGGTAAAACATATATAAATTTCCATTCACTGAATCAATTTGTAAACGGCGATTTAAGGCGCTAACTTGTGATTGAGCTTTATATTTCTGACACAGTTAATACTTTTAACATTGAATTTGAACAAAAAATATGTTTAGCCCTTTTAACCTTTTAGGTGGATAACCATATAATCCAGACACAATTTCTCGAAGTCCCGGGAGTATATTGCTACTTGATAATTTATGCTACACAGCTAGTACAGCAGGCAACGACGCTGCTGAACTAGCCAGGAGGGGGACAGGCGTGAAACCGATAGGACCTGCACCAATCATCCCAATACTCCCTGGCAAACTACCGAGCTGCCTACCTGAGTCCCCGGGTAGCCTTCGGGGGATGTTTCGCAACTTTAAGGCACTGGGTGACTTTCTAGACGAGTTGTGTTGGCTGGAATGAATCAACACGCACCCACAGCATTTGCGGAAACTGCCCGCACGAAAGAGAATAAGACATAAGTTACCTTGCCTAAAATTGATGAATCGTGGTACGAAGTTCATGTAAGCGTTAATGAACAATAGGGTAATAAAGACACGCTTGCATTAACATAACTATTATGTTAAAATTCAGAATGATTATATCAATTATGTCAAATGCAGTCAAGCAGAAATTTTTTTTGATGTGTCTGCCTGAACATTAATTGAACAATGAGCGTAATTAAATTAGAATGAAATTTTAGATATAGCATGAGTTGTATGGAGCTTTTTAGTATGGAAATTTGTTATCGCGAGCTATTCCGTGCTTAAGAATGCACATTAAGGTGCGTTACGGCAACCGCTTTCACCCACCAAGTCACATTACGCCATCGTGATGGTGTTATAGCCCATACTCTAGCTTTTTGTATGTAGGTAGGCTTGTGCCCAACAATGGGAGCTAAATAGACTGATGATGATGATATAATAGAAATTAGATAGAATTTTTTTCTATTTTCAATCCGCAAACTGCCGCATAGTTTGAACTTAGGAATTGCATCTCCTTCTAGGTTGTGACGTATAATGTTTATGAACTAGTTAAGTGGGTATTTCTTGATTGCCCAACCAAATTTCATCAATCAACACTAAATGATTTACATGTTGGATCATTTAAATCAAATTCCTGACCGATAAAGAAGACATAACACTGGAAAAGGGTTCACTGCGTGTTGATTGGACACTTGTGATGATTCACCGACTAATTGCTGCCAATTGAGTCAGGATTGATGGCGAGATACGGGCCGTTAACGTTGACAGGCTCGAGTGCTGTGACGGAGTATTCGACTCAGTTTGGAAGAATATATCACATGAGGCCCAAGTCTTAATATCAGTAAGTCTCTTGGTTTAAGGTGATCAGTACATACTATACTTCAACTTCAATGATCTTAAACAAACAGAAGATAGCGAAAGATGCTTCATCTCATTAACATGGTAGTTACATAAAGCCTGCACTTCAATTTGTTACTAAAGGAACACCCTGGAAAATCTATGAAGGGATACGTCGAAAGACTGTTTTTAAAGAATTTAGATTGATCATTTAATGGTTTACCCAAAATAATTATGTTTTGCGACTTTTTTTGTGGAAAAAAAAACTGTCAATACTTCGACGTCTTATATACATTGCCGTTAGAAGTAATGGTCAAACAATTCCAAATATATTTATTAAACAACATACCGTTTATAATCTCTAGAAGTATTTTTAATTTATGTACACATAAATGGTTATAATGTAACTGACTTAAAATGATAGAGTACAAAGTTACGGCTTATTACTAACGAGATTTCTACCAGCAAACCTGCGACAGGAACATGTGAATTAAATAGTGGACGCAATGTGCATATAACTTACATCTACATAGATATATACTGTACGAATATATTATACGACAAAGAATTTACTTATAGTGATAGGTATATACTTATATATAAATAAGACTTCTAAGTAATAAATTATGGCTCTGGACTGGAAAAAGTTGTAACATTCGTATTTCCAGGAAACAGGTGGTCGTATTAAAAATAATTAACTAAGATAGAGAGACGATGTGATAGAAGACTAAGACTGATGCTGACTCCGGGTGTACTTAGTAAGTACATTTTGGAGGTGTTCCAGGACAGCGGTCATTAGGATTGGGGAAGCACAAAAGATCCCATTGGATCGACGTGCTCCGGGAGTAATCCTTGCCCTACATCAAGATAAAATAAGAAGTTAATCATTTCGTGATAAAATTTGCTTGGCAAATCATTTAGTACTATTTCGCTTCTTTCTCAGAAATCTTCAAATATTTCCTCCGTATTTAGTATCCATCCATACTGCATCTAATTATTTACCGATTTGTATGTTTCCATATCATATCAAACTTAATACAAAATACAAATGACAACGCAGCAACTTAGAAACTTCAAAAGCAAACCCGTTTCTAAAGATAGAGAATAAATTACTAAGTCCACAATGTAGCTTCAGATGTATTATGGGAGAATAACTTTGATTTATGTGGGAGTACTTGATTTTAATGATTGCTTTTAAAGAACTTGCTTAAATTTTGCTTATAATAAAGGTATTTACAACACAGTCAAGGCAACATACATCATAGACGAGCGCAAAAAACCGTTAACCCCTCAATTAGTGTCGGATTGTGATTTCTGAATCATACAATGCAAAATGATATTATTGTTGTCCGATTTAAATTAATAGTCTGATGATGTCATAATATGAAATGCGTTTTTAAATGCGTTGATAATGACAGAAATCTAATGTGTGTGGCAAATATGAAGCAATTTAAGTGTACAATAAAAAAACTAGTTCAATTATTATGAAAACTAAATTATCTATTCGAAAGTAAAGTAAAGTTAAGTAGTGGCAATAAGAGTCATTTTACAATTACGGTACCATTTGTATAAGAATTGATTTCAATCTCTCTCTTTCATTTTACATCTATATCAAAAGGACAAGCAATATGACTGAAATTTTATATTTTTACCAAACAACTATTTACAAACGTATACAGTAATTGTTGCCGATATATTAAATTTCATATTCTTTTTATAGACGCTTGTTTTGTCTAGCAGGCGTATTAAAATAATTGAAGAGAACTCATCTTGTATTTCCCAATAGTAATAATAATCAGAATTCTACACTGGCGCCTTTTATCTTTGTTTTTGTTATTGATTTGAGCACTAAAGATAACTATCAGATATAATATATACTACATAAACATATAAACATCCTTGAGTCATAAAAGAATATTCCTAGCCATCAAACAAATATCTGCCCTCACCGAGATTCAGACTCGATCAGACGGCTGGCAATCTCAATTTCCTAGTACAGTTATATGACATTGTACTAAGATATTTGTAATATGGAAACTGTGAATTTTTACAAGCTTTAATTAAACTTGTAACATATGCGTGCCTATGCCCATTAGTGGGGCATAATAGGCTCTATATGTATGTATCATAATGAATGTCATTGATTGGAAGTTAAATTGAAAATCTGGTAATAATAAGGTTACGGTTTAAATTTAAGCTATGGGTAATACTATGACTCCGAGGGTCAACTCCGAAAAATGAAACACGCGTTCTTGTATTTAGCCAGTTTTTCATGAAATTTACTATATATACATTCAAATCCCGTTCATTTGTTGTTTTAGTTTGCATTTCAAAGTAGACCTTCTAATGATGTTGTTCAAAAACATTAATTTCAATTACTACTAATTACAATTATTTTTAATAATCGCTACTCTTTTAGTCCATTAAGAGGACAGGCAGATGAAGTCTCCTGTTATATCGGAAACTATAGATACCCTTTTGTACTTGAGCGATGGCATACTCGCTTTCTGGGCCAAATAAAAAAATTAACATTATATAAGACAAGAATAAAAGCACCGAAGAATACCGAGCAAGTTACTTGACAATTTAAAGTTACATTTTAACGAGGGAACGAAAAAACGCGTTCCAGGTACATTGAAACTCACAAGCTTCGCGTTTTCAACCCTTATTACTTTAGCAATAAGGAAGAAGTCTCGTTTAAAATGCAAGTCTTCGTTGTCTTCAAGTTGTTACCATTTAGCTCGGCGTACGTTCACGTTCGTTCATAACCTGGAAGAGGACTCATAAGAATCTTTTCTCTACCTACTTGTGTTAATTAAACGTCCAGAGTCTTGGAGAGTTTTTAAGGAATTATTAAACGCTTCAAGCGCAAAGTTCATTGTGCTTAAATGTCGCTGTAAAGTTCCCGAGTGGAGGACTTGAAATGATTTTTGTGAAGGGCTAAGAATATATTATTTCGGCAGCTATTTTTTTGACATGACATATTTAATTCTTCAGATTTAGGATAATTTTGCACAGTGGTTGGTGAAGATCACTTAATGGAAAAACGAAAATAATTGTAATACAAAATCATTTTCATATAATTTGTAATCTACCACTTGAAGTTTACTCTGATTTTTCTTTAGAATTGAACTGAAATCTATCGTAGAAAAACCTATATATCTAAGCACCAGTATACTAGAAGATAATCAGATATCAATCAACCGTGATAAATAAACATTTTAATCGTTTTTTCTTGTGCATTACAATTGTTTTTGAAATTTAATAATACATACTAAAATCTCCCAGCATTCGCATTAGCACCGCAGTCAGTTAATATTCACGCCTATTTACACTCATTCTATGCATTAAAAACCCCTTATCTGCTAATCCCATCTGTAATTAATGCGTAACTGACCCAACGATCCAAAATAATTATACCACGTGATCTCAATATCTTACAGTAAATAACCTGCAGAGGCAATTCACAGAGAACTATATATATAAATACAATAAATTCGAAATAGCGGAGATTGAAATTTGGCAGATTAAATACTTTGTTTGGAACTTAGATGGTCATTAATATATAGATAACTATTAACGGGATTTATACCATCTCCTTCAGCACGGTTGCAAGCACCATAATCACGGAGGTAACTGACGATTTTTCGAGTGAGATGTCATGGTAAGAAATGTCGATCTATCGAATCTATCGTTATCTCCATTATAATGGCGCTTGCAACAGTGATTTTACGCTTTATCATTAAATGTTTGTATAAAAGATTGGTTACATATTTCGTAGTAGTTCATAAAAATAGCGAAAAACAGATATTGATATGAAAGCTGTCCCAAAGTCGACGCAACCACGAATAAGCCCATTACAGAATAGCGAATTTGATCACATTCGGTCACGTACACCGTAAAAGTCTTGCCCTGACAAACACTTTAGCTTCGCTAATTAAGCCTCTAATTGCGCTATTACGCTTTTATGCTTAAATTTTATGACTGACTGCCCTGCGATGTTGCCCACTGTGTGCAATGTCGTGGTGGGCATTCTAAAAATACGCAGGACTGAATTACATTGGGAAAGTTTAATTGCAGATTGAAGAAATAATTTCGTTCGGCGAATTCATCGAACAGCCTTTTCAAAACTTATTTACATAACATTCTCTCGATAAAGCTATGGCTTAATTGCCCTATCCGCATGACAAACTGATTCATCATAATTTACTGGACAAATATCTATTCTAGATTTAGTTTTTTAGTTAAAACCAATAAATATATTCATTAAGGAGCTTATTATCAACTATCGCTTCGTTGTATAATCGACATAAGTAAGTGTTAATGAATTATCCTGTTTAACGAATATTGCCAATCGAGACAGCGTAAAGATTGTAATCATGTGGAATTACCAAGGCCTATAAAATGTAGACAGACAGGTATAAGTATTGTTTTATTACAAAAAAATTCCAACGTTCGCAAGCGCGCATGCCAACGGATATAGTTAGCAATAACTTTAGCTAAATAATAAACTTTGTTGTGTTGTTGTAAGGGGAAATATAAACGAACAATGCAAAGAAGCACTTACTCAAGATAGAAGAGTTAAGTTAAATGTCTTTAAATTTAAACGAAATGAAAATCTATATGACAGCCTATTGTTTGCTAAAACATTGGCAGGACTACACCGTGTAAAGATCTGAGCGAGATAGACAGCTGTCAGGTTTGCACCTTCTTTTTGCTCATTGTGTGAATGCTACAAGACACGTCGCACGATAATTTTTCTTTTTTCTTTTTTTTTCCCTCACAAGTTATAATAAAGGAGTATTTTATATTATCGGTTTATTATCGCCAGCGAGCTCTCATTAAATTCTTTTGTGTTAATAACCAAGAGGCTATGGGAAATAAAAAATCATCCACTTTACGAGCAGCTGCTGCTTATTTCTGCACATAACCCGGCGTTAAAAGTTCATTTGTGTCAAATTAAACTCCGAATCAGGCGCAGTGTGCAATTAAATGAAGATAGTATAAGATAAGAAAACGAAACTAGTGCGGTTTATTAAGTATTTAAAAAATATTTGTTTCGTCCTTGTTTAGTTTTAACCACTGTGCGGGAACCGACACTTTATGGTTGGATGGAGCGACATAGACAGCACATTTAATATTAACATTTTATGAGTTCGCAGCGACCTTATTCCGTGTTATTTGGACCGATTTTCCAATACAACCTGTTCCATGTGTTATCACGTGAATTCATTTGTTTCACCGGTATCATGTTACACGAGTTTTTAAAAATTGATCGCGTGTATTAAATGTTCTTGGCTGCACCGATCTTGTCTCGGTGCCTACTGGAATTATAAAGTATCACGAACGTATATCTGACCTCATCGCACATTTTGTAAAAGCGTGTGTGGAAAAGAGACAAGGCAGTCCAGATTTGTTATTGTTTTTTTAAGTTTTAATACCCATGTCAATGTGTATTATAATACGTTTATTAAAACGTGAGGGCTATAAAATACTCGCAGAACCATTGTGTCAAGATTTGCGGTCTGTCCAAACAAATTTATTTTGTTTCTGTTGATTAAACATGCGGTTTATTCACAATATTGATACCTAAATGTATAAAATATCAAGTTCATAAATATTTAATTTTTGTACTCTTTATTATCACAACGAAAAATAGCTTCCTCGGGCTACACAATTGAAAATATGTTTTTAATGTGGATTAGTAAGTTCTTTTGCATGTCACATGAATACAATTTACAATTCTTTGTTTCCAGGTAATACATAGTTTTTAAAAGTCTTACGTAGGCCAGTAATGCGCATAACTTCAAAAATCTACAAAACAATAATTTTAGAATACAATGCCGCATAGTAATGTCTCAGCAAGTTCTTCCTACAGTTACAGAAAACAATGGATAATAAACAAGGTAATATTGTCGAAGAACATTGACTACTTGTAATAAAAGATTTATAGAAATAGTAACGAGAAATTATATGTGCACATTGGTTTTCCATGTCACACTGTGGATACTAACAAGCCACTTAAGAACTTAATAAACAGTTAAGATTTTCTTTAAAAATGTACTCCTATGATTTCTCTTTCAACTAATGGTGGCTTTTAAGCAGACTGCTCCCGCCATGATAACGCAAAAGACCGTTAGAAAGAAAACATTGCAAAACAAGTGGATGGGTAAAGTGCTGTCAAATGTAAATATAGCTTTTAATGTCAAATTAAAAGCTATATTTTACTTGAACGACGTACTTTTTTGTAACGATAACTAATTGCGATTAAAGCTTCACCCCACATTTTTAATCATGACACGTTTGAAGAACTAATAGAATTTCTATCTGTCTTATTAGGTGTATTACTTGAATTGGCTTTAGTACTACTTTGTTACTTATCATTATAAACTTGCCATTGCACTTAGAACTTTAAACGGCCTGTAGTTCCTTGTGATAGTATCCTAAATAATGATGTAGCTGATCATATCACTGACGTTGTAGTTAGATATGTCATCAATGACAGTAAAAAAAAAGAGAACAATTCATTGGACAAAAAGGTTATAGTTTGACACATCATTATTATATCCAATAAGGATGATACAGTTTCAGATGCCCTATTAATTATCCCACACAAATCAGCACAACGAATTACAACAAGCGATGTACATCAAGCAGCGTCATATCAAATTTAAGATGCACACTGGTACGACTAGTCTAAATTTCAAATATTACGTCCAACGTAATATTGCTTCTCATGAATTTTAAACAACAAACAATGGTTTCCGCATCGCAACGTGTGTTGGATTTAAATATTGTACAATAGGATTATGTTTTAAATAGACCGTTTGTGTGGGTGAAAAAATTGCTCCACAGACTTACGGGGACACAGTTCGTTGAACTAACTTTCTTCTAGTCCTGCACCTGATGAATCCATTTCTAGCAGTTAGATAAAAAGTGGTCATGGTACAACATGATTGAAAAAAAAAACCAAAAAAAAAAGCTATAATACTACGAAAAAATATATAATAAATAATAATAATTCTTTTTCTTATTTTCCTTTGGTTACTTAATTTAATTGACGTATGTTATTTAATTAATCATTATATCTTTATCGAGAGACCATAAAATTCATCCAAAGGTCAACTTATAAAATCTCTCAGATTGTAAACAATAATGACGTAGGGTATCAGTCAAAGCAATTTAAACCAGTGTGTATTGAATTTAAAGTATTCAATCATCCAGCAGTTATTAATTAATGTAAGTACTTGTGTAGCTTATTAAATTAACACAACATCTTTCTTTACTAAAATATATGCGAAGTTCTATTTCACTTTCTGCAATCCAATAGTCCTCTGAATCTTCTTGAACAACTGTCTACAGAAACCTGGCTACACTTACAAATTTTTGGTAACACCAAACTTTCGCACGTCGTCTTAAAACGAATACATTAACCCTGGTTTTCCTAGCTTATCTGACACAACGGTACCAAGTTGAACTACAGAGCAACTCTGCACTTTGCATTTTGATGATCCAATTCTGAGTCAAGAACATTGCAACGCACTTACTTACTACAGAACCAATATGCCTGGGAATACGATAAACGTATGCTGTTTAGCGAGATTTATATTGTCATTGTTAGTGAATATAACACTATATAAGTTAATTTAAATAAGAATTACTTGAATCGAAATCTAGATTATTTAAAAAGGTGGATTAATTCAGATGCAATTTAATTGCGAAATTTTGTAACTAGCTAACTAGCTAAAATTTGTATCCCTTGCCAGCTTTTAGCCCCAGCATCACCGCAGCAGTGAAATATCTATTATATCCAGTTTCTAGATGCCTTTTTTCTGCGTAATACCACTTGGGAAATTGAAAGACTATTTACTTTAACCATACGTTAAAAAAGGATAATGAATCGCATCTGAAAAGATGCCGCTCAAACAATTCAAATGTTTCGAAAATTCGTTCTTTTTTTATCGATGTAGAACGAAAGAAAGACATGTTCTTAAATTTTACTTTTAATGAATACCATAAAAATCAACAATAATATCACCATCATAATCATCTTTTAAATGCAAATGATACACGGGACGTAGTTTTTGGAGTAACGGATTTAAAAGAAAACTTTTATAGAGTTCACAATAATAGTAACAGGTATAGTCCTCGATATATATTGTAGTCGTATTCTTTCTTGCTATTTAATTTTAAAAACATTACACCTGTAACTGAATTAACAAGCCGCAACACAAACAGCAGTAGTTAAAAGGACGACGTCTGATGTCATTACTCTGCTAATGTGATTACAGTAAATTGTATTACGACACGAGGAAGTTGGAATAACAGGATGCCGGCTATTATGACGTGTCGCGGGGTCTAAGCTGCTGGTACTTATTAGATCCAACCATGCTAGTGGCCAAGATAACATATCTATATAATAGAACGTTACGTTACGTTTTGGACAACCAACTGGCCCCAGTATCGAGCCTTGCAAAACACATTAGAATTTAGAATAGTATTTGACAGATCTCAAATCATGAACTAGTCTTTAATATATTCCTGTGAAACATGTGTATAGACTGATGCAGCCGATTGTTAATCGATTCTTTTTTACAGTGCAGGTGCTAATGATTGCGAAATAGGTGACCCTAACTATAAATAGTTTCTATAAATATTTTTCTTTTCATTCACTCAACCCTTAAATCAACTTTCCTCAGCCCTCCCTCTCCTTTCCTACTCCAGAACAGGCGTGCTGGTTTACGGATTCACTCTTTCACTGTCGCCACGTCTACTTTACGCACAAAGATATTTTGTGAGTCCTTTCTCTATCGCACAGCAAGAGCGTGGAATTCCTTGCCGGTTCAAGTATTCCCTCCTTCCTAAAGCAGTATGTCGCAGTCGCATGCTGCACTAGCTATCATCACATATGGACTCCTCTACTGCTTATCGAGTGGTGGTGTCGACTCATTTGCTAAGTTTTTTATTTAAAAAAATCAAGTACAATATAACCTGTGCCAATATTAATAAGGGAAGTAAAGAAATGATTTAAACAAGTAAAATCCTCTAACCGTATAATACCAAATCCAGTTTTGAAAGGTGTAAATAATGAAGGGTCGGCGCCAACAATTTTATGTAATTTAAAATCAGCGGAGGTTACATTTTGTGTTTAATAACACAAATTATTAAATACAAAACTTGGACCTTTTGTGGAAAGGGATACCGTCGGTTTCGTCCAAATTAAACAAATCGTTCATTTAATCCCATCCTAATTTCATTCGGCGAAGTGAACGTAACGAAATTCTTGAAACAAATTAAGTAAAAGACATGGCAAATAAAAAGTCGCCTCGAATGCATCGGTGGCGTTGTATCTCCCTTTTAGGGAACAAAAAAAATTCGCGGCCGACAAGCTTTAATGGATTTAACGACACGCCGTTTCGGATAACGTTATTAAATAAAACTGTCAATGTTAAAAACACTCTCCGTTCTCTGTAAAACTCCCGATTTTGAAAGACCTTTTGCCTGCTCCGAGATTTTTGACCAAAATAACACGAGATTCGTGCAGTTAATACTGTCTTTTTTTAAAAAAAAAAGAATCTGTCTGTTCGCTCTCAAACCTCTTTCTTTGCAGATGCGTATTTATTCCCGCTGTGGATGCTAAATACGCTTTTAAGATCATAAATCGAGCGATCTCATGAGGCTAAACAGAGCCAACTGCAACGTACATCTAGTTTCCAAGTCGGATGCCACACAAATCACAATAACCGCTCTTCATTATCCGCATTTCACTCGGCTGGGGCCCGTATCTATCGGAATGCGCCCACAAAGGAGTACCCATACCAAGTTACTAAGTCGCTACACTTTGTTCAACCGGCTTGAATTCAAACCAGTCCGCCCCAGGCCGGTCTCGGCTTACCAGAAACGGAACGCCTTAACAGCCAGTTGACTGACACTTAAATGCCACTTAGGAGTTGTTCTCTAAAAATTTTATTGGTAATAAGTAGCTTGTTGATGCTTTGTACGTTATTGGTAGACCTGATGTCTCTTGACCTTTGGAATAGACATCTTCAGATAAAAATTTATGTTTTATATTACTTGCACTTACAAAAGCATTTGGGCACGACCGAAGATGATCTCTAGGGTTCTCGATTGTACTTTTTAGTTTTAAAAGCGGTTAAACAGAGTTGATAATCGCTCGTCGCCAGCTAGAATTTACGGTGCGGTCGTAAGAACAAAATTCCAAGCAATACGCCCGTATTTTAACTGGTATAAGCTATACAGTAATTACAGTGGTGCCGTGGAGGTAAATATCCCATGTTGCCTCTCTTTCGCACCTAAGATCATTGCTGTCATTTACCTTTTCAAGAACACTTTAGTCTCGTAAATATTGAGTGGATTGGCGGCAACGCACCAAGATCCTTTTGAAAGATAATGTGGTAACCAATGACTACTACAGCCTATGCTAATAGCTCATACCTTGCAATTTGTTTAATCATACAGGCGCTGCGTCCTCCTCGTGAACACACATAGTAGAATAGATTGTATATTTTAAATTACGTAAGTTTATGTTTTAATCATTAAATCAAGGTATTTTTCTCCGTGAAGTCATGGGACCGCGTAAGTTATTCGTCGCCGCACTAATTATGTTAAACGTTTATAGTCGGTATATTAGTCAAGCAAATCTTTATGTCTCCTTAATTGGAATGTAAACGTCTTTTTATACGACCTTAGTGAGAAAAATCACAATGTTATGCACATTAATTTCTTCGAGAAAATTAAAGAGCTTTGCATTTAAAAAGTGGCTTTAAAACGTTGGGGATATTGTCGATTTTTTGTTTGGCCTATATGCCGAAGATATGAAAGATGGTTCAACAAAGAGACCGCGCGCTCGGCGTATATTCCATTTTTCTGAAAAATACACCTCCTGAAAAGGCGCCCGTAGGAAATAGTAATTACAAGTTCTCCTTTCTGGCGTCGTGTGCTTTTGTGCTCCCCTCACAATACGGAGGAATCTTTTTGTCCACGCTATCGGCTGTTTGCACCCAATGTGCGCTAGTACAGGCATATATTTAGGTGTACAATCGCGGACTACTCTCAGCAAAATGACCCCTCAACCATTTACAGAAGGTGCAGCAAATCCGCGGTATACGCAACTGTGAGTTTCTGGCTTTGGATTCAAAACGTCTGGTTGTGATGCGATAATATTCGCGGCTACCACAATGGTTATGCGGTGATTTGGGGATAGGAGCCTTTTTCGCAATATATGTGACTTGAGAAGTCGCATATATTGCGAAAGGCTAAAATATTTTAACGACTATTCTTATGTATTTTACATTAGAAAAAGAAGACAGTTAAGAACTTTGAACGCTTGATGGTATCAAATTAAAAATACTTTTCGGCAGTTTATATAAAACTATTGACGTCGTTTTGAAAACTGCAGATGTATCGTATATTTTATATGATCTCGACGACGATTATGTATTCAAAATAAGAACTAAAACCACTTTAGCTAAATAACTAATACAAAGAACGATAAATACTTACGTTCGGAAACCTGAAATTCTTCAAGAGTTGGGAACCTGACAAATCTTTGTCTAAGAGCTGTTTTACACACCACACCAGTTTAATCATTCAGCGTGTAACGTGTGGAAGTTTCCAAATAAATTTACAGCCAAATAGCTGGAGTAAATTAACTGAAGTGATTTAGGTAACCTTTGACACGAGGTGGAGATGTACACACTATGCTTCAAGAGAAAGCTTTTGAGGCGGTTTAGGTAAACCTCCATAGTTATACAGAAATGTTCTGCGACATATTCAAACCTCAGAGAACAGGATCAATAAACAGTTAGTCATTTTAAACTGAAGTTTACAAATACTTACAGAGTACGTGGTTTTATATTGTAATATGAGTATTACAATAAAAAAAACTTCGAAATCTAACTCGTAAGTGTACGTTTACGAGCATTGTGTTAAAATCATTGAAAAAAAATTATTTCAAGTTCATTAATTTCTTAGTAAAGCCAAATATTCTTTGTAATTAATTTGTAATCTGTCCAATTATGTTAAGCCTAATTAACATCAAAGCAAGTATTAACTACAAAAGGAAATACCTACTTTGTGGTAAATTATTATATTGTCCGTTTTCAGCTTTGATATCGAAACTGAGCTTTTACAAAAATAAATAATTTATAGCTTTGCAACAATTGTTAAAGAATAAAAGAATATTCTCCTATCAATACTTATATATAAAATACAAAATTTAAAATTAAACTGCCTAAACTGCTGGTCCTAAGGACTAGTAATTTGGAGGGTGTGTTCTTAGTGGAGTTTAAATATACACTAGGAATGGCGATTTTAAAATAAGATGAAACTATTTATTACCTAGGGCAATTTACTCGAAAATTTGTACACATAATTATGAGACAATTCTATCACAATTTTTCAAAAATAATCCCTAACAGAGTCAAATATAGATTAATACTACGAAGGTCGTTTGGAGTAGTGCCGGAAGTTTACTTATTAGTAAGTAGTTGGGATTCTCAGAAGCGTCCAAAGAATAGAAATGTAACTGTAATATATAGATAAGTGATATTACTGTGAACTAATATTTGCAAGCTATGAAATTCGCAAATAATACGTAGCTAGCACCAGAGCCAGCTGGACCACGGAGAAGTGCGGTGATTCTTGCACTAGAAGGAAAAACTGAATAGACTATTTGTCTCATAAATATTTATTTTCACACACTCTTTGCTTCCGGACTACTATCATATCAGGGAACGGTTCAAATTCTTTTGATAACTTCGTCCTTATTCCTTTTCTTGGGATATTGTCAGTTTGTCTACTCAATTGTGAGTTAGTTGCTACGCCGATAATATTTGCTTCTGTAATAAAACCTCTTTGGATTCATGGAGACCACGCAGGCAGTACTATGGGCAGAAGCTAATTGGATATGATTTTGTGTTTAAATAATTAAGTATTTATAACATTTTTGACATTAGTGTTCGTAATTAAACTTTTAAAAATACTTATTTAAACTCTTCTTGTTTCGTCAAAACCTCATTAACATCAAACTTAATGGTAAATATTTGGCTGAATTCAAAATGTTTTAACTATTTAATATTTGCACTAAGTTTACATCTAAAGTTCAAGAATTCCCAACAAACATAGTCCCGAGTCCAGAGGTAGCTTCAACAATAGCTTTGAGTATCTAGAACAATAGCATTATTTATATTGACAAGCGTTCAATTGACCGCTTTGCCCGGTTTAGCAGAGTGGTGTCGATAATAAAACAAGGATGTCCTCTATATCGACAGCCACGAATGAATGCTATATTATTGCTTAATGTATCTAGCTCATCCATATTTAGACAAAGGTGATAGGGGACAAATGACGTTTATCTTTGGGATGTTTCAAAGGTCACGTGGTTTGCAAAGGGAAGAATGAGCGAGTAACTGTATTTTCATGTAATATGTTATTGATTATTTAAAAATAAATACTTTATATAGATGAATTCAAATTTTTCCGTTCTCTTTTGACTTTTATTAAATTGTCTCTGAAAGCTTGACAAATGAAAAAGTTTATCTATGAAACAAATGTGTCTAACGTATGGACATTACCAAAAAGCGTTTCAAGTCCTAATAGCTTGGACGTATTTGTTTCTGATCTAATCTAACGTGCTTATTACGATATTAGAATATACAATGACATTATTCTCACAATCGGAGATTAAGATAGTGTTAATGGTATAAGATCCATCAAGAGCCACTACTTTTCAGATTAAGCTTAATAAATATGTAGTGGTATTGTAAATATTTTTATTTGTGATTGTCCTCAACAAGTTGACAAATTCATAGATCAGTTTTATCTACGTGGCCTTGAGTTAATCGGTACTGAACAAAATAAAAAATATCATGTAGTAAGCTAAATCAATATATCTTTTTGATCACCAATATCTGATGATTCCATATTTGAGTAACAAATATTGAAATCTTCCACGTAAATAATACTACTAGGATTTATCTCCACAATATAAATATTTATAATAGTTTCCAAAAGTTTAAGTGCGAAGATTTAACGTTCATAATCTTTAGCAGTATCCAGTGAACTTCAAGTTAAGTCATTTGTTCCGAACCCCACTAATCTAAGATCTGTCCCCGAAATGAAGCAACTCACAGAAGCGTATAACAATGCCTAAACAAAGGTTGTGGCTAAATTATCAGATACTCTGCCGTCAGTTTATGCGATCGAACTCCAGTAATCATTAAACTGTTATCTTGGAGAACCTGGGGGACGCAATGGCGAACACGGAGTTTTTGAGATAAATCGTAAGAAACACGCTTTTACCCGGTAGCTGTTAAGCATTATAAAGCTGATAGATGTGGGAAACATGAATAATAGAATGGTATTGAATCTGATTTAGTATCTTTACAAGAAAATAGTTGAAAAGCGAATAATTTTAGAATACAGCTGCAACATTTATCGAAACAAGCAACCCAATTTTCTTGATTTTTGTCAAGTAATCCCTGAGTACGTCTTTACTCAGCATTTCATGTGGATCACTATAGCGTTCCAGACGTCTTAACGTTAAAGCATTAATTTCATTCAACAGCAGACTCACTAAATTTCCTTAAACACCCCTCCTGTAATTTACATGTCCTTATCATCACAGTGCACGAGGGTAGATTTTTTCTACCTCCGCGATACCGCTATGACAGATTTGCGAGAGGTGCGGTTGACACCTTGCATAGATCGTCTGCGTTTAATATCCCCATATTTTCATCGTTTACAAGATTAATCGATGTTTTTAAATAAGCATTGTTTTCGGTAAGTTTAATCTTTGGATCCGCTGTCGTTCTTTCGTCAGGTCATTGACACTGCGGCCTTGAATCAAATTACGTTGCAGACGTAATACAACAATATAAATTGTAGTTACTTGAGTATGATACCGAATGTGTGATTTAAGTTTTATTTGATAAAACATAACCTTGGATCTAACGTTTTTTGTTACAGCTTTCGATATAAATATTTTAAGTCTTTAAAGATTATAAAATTTTCTTCAATTTGATTATAGCTGATGTTTATTTCGGAGCATATTAAGATATTAGTTCATAATCTAAACAGATTTTTTACGTTTAAACACGACTTGTTTAATATGTTTTTTTAAACGGTTTCTTGCTCGTTATAAGAAACATCATTAAATAGCACTGAACGAAATAAAACATCTATTATTCTGTCTTGCACATTATAATTTATGTATGTAACTGTTAAATCTTCAATGAAACCGACAGTGTTAACAAAAAATAATCTGGACTGGAGCAACCTTACCATAAATATGAATTTTAAAACACACTAAATTATAATACAAAGACACGTTTGCTCGTGTACAGGCTTACCGTCATCTAATTTGCGTATAGGATTAACATCTTTTCTGTCCGCCATTTTAGCTATATTATTGTCTATGAACTACATCAAATAATATACTTTCTTTTCTTTGACAAAACATATTTCATTTTACATTCATTTTGTATGTATTTATAAATAATAAATGTTTTATCGCTATATTAATATTTGTAACTTGCAATAAAGCTTATGTTAGATAAATATAAATTTGCGTCAGTTAGTAAAAGGCTTAATTATATACTATTACATTTATATCGCTAAAAGACAAAGTTCAGACAGTTAATTCTATATAATCTAAACTAAACTACACTTAATTTGATTTATTCAGGACTCGTTTTTGTAATTTTATTGCATTTTCGCGACTTTGTAATTAACTATGGTAATGAAATTCGTAGTTGAAATTTAATTACCGTAGCAATACACCTAAGTCTGTTTTTACACGGTCTTTTTGTACACGGTTTTGATATAACACGGTTTGAAAATTGAATATTATATAATTTCAAATCGTGCTAAATGGAATAAAATCGTGTAAAAAAATTAAAAATATTCAATTTTCAAACCGTGTTATATCAAAACCGTGTACAAAAAGACCGTGTAAAAACAGACTTAGGTGTATCTTCAAACTTCGAAGTTAGCCATTATATTTTAATTCAGAGAAATAAAATAGTTTTCGTCACTAGCAGATATTATAGGAAAATAATATTATTATGACCAATTAAAGAGAAACTAGTTACTTACTGGTTTTGATCGACTGAGTCACATATCCTGATCGATCGACATAATGACTGAATTATCGATCACACCTCAGTAAGTCAGTCAAAAACCACTTAAAGTTATTGGATTCATATTCTCGCTTGAAATATTTACGAATTACTCTGGTGGTTATAAACTTAATTCCATAAAAATAGATAAGGAGATTATTAGTTTAAACACAGTTATATCATGATACGGAGATGTCGAAGAACTTCTAAATTGGTATATTAAAACTTTGGTCGTCAAGTCATATAGAGGACAATCAAAATTGTCTAGTCACTTTCGGGAATATTTTACGAGATAATTCTATTTCAAAACGAAATATGAATAACATTTTAGTTAAGAAAGAGAGATTTGTTATGAAACTACAACACGAACTAAAATATACAAAAATACAGCATCCAACCGCGCCAAAGAGACGTCGATTATACTGTCACTGTCACGGAGTGAGCGAATGATATTTGGGAAAATGAAATAAAAATGTTTTTAAAAAAAGTTAAGAAAAGTTAAGTTACTAAATATACAATGTTGTTTTAATAAAGATATATTCTATTCTAAATTATGTCATGATGCAGAATTTCTTCTGGCGGGAAACATCTTGCAGTACGTAGCTATAAATTGCTTACCGTCCCACAGGCGCTAACGATAAAAAAAAACTATAATGCCTGATAAATAACATTAGAAGCTGCTCGGACTAAGTTTGTTAATTAAATCGTAAACCCATGATCTATTATAGGATCAAACTTATCGTGGTTTTCTAAAATACCATTAAAACTAAGTACTTTATTGTAATGTCAGCCGACCAGATTTATTAAATTATCGAGCATATTTCTCTATATATGTTGCGTCATATAACTATTTAAAGTGTCATATCAAAATAAGCTTGAGCGTAATCGGAATTCGTTTATATAATTAACCAATGAAATAAGGTCAAGTTTAGGAAAACTTAACAATCGAGAATTGTGTACGAATATTTGTTCACAGTCAACATGGATGTTTGTATGTGTATTTAGTATATGTATGATATATATGTACATATTACTATGCAGCACGACGAAAAGCGGAAAAGATCCCATTGGGTCGACGTGCTCCGGGAATAATCCTGGCCCTACGTCAAGAAAAGATCCATATTTAATCGTTATCTAGTACACAACATAACACGAGCTCTCAATAATGTTTACTTTGGGCTAGATAATTGGTGTGAGTGTGAAAAACAATGTATGTATGTATGTATGTAATGTAAAAATGTAAAATATCAATTGATGCGTTTCCCTTGGTGGCAATTAACTATTTGAAATTAATTACATATATGATTGCATGGCTTAAAACCTCTTTACACAACCACAGTTCCAGCATGTCAGTCTTAGCATGGGCAGGTATTTGCGTAAAATATAGTTGTAGATAAATATTTTTATTTTAATGATTGATGCTGCTTTAGTTTCTGGTACCGAGTGAAAGGATGTATGAATATGATTATGATCAAGTTTAACTACTAGCTATTACACATACTTTTACTGTAAATTATATTATGCGACAATTTTAAAAAAAGTATTTATGTAATAAATGAAGAAAAAAAATGACATATGGTTTATACGGGTTTGATCCCTTTGGTTAAACCTTTTTGGTTATCTAATTTAGCTTAGAACATTACGAGAATATTGTTTTACTGCTTCAACTACTGGGTAATGACGAAATCCGAAAAAGAAATATTTCAAAGAGGTATCACTCATCATTATCGTTATGTCACTCAAAATTATATTTATTCTTAAGGTTATCAAAGCTATTGAACTATACTCTAATGGCTGCTAACTTCTATTTCAATCGTCTGGAATACTCAAACATAACGGTTGAAATGCCATAAGAATAACGGAAATAATGTAAGTCACGTTTTTATCTCATTAATGGTTTGGGCACTATTTATCTCGGCATGTCGTCTTCGGGGCAACCATTAATATGTGTCAAAACTAAGGCTCCCCTCTCTACCCCCCGCTGTCATCGCTCCGAGATTTTGTCTCTTTCTACCAGCATTTCGATTTGGGAGCAATGATTAAGTGTTATAGATTTCGTGTGTAGGTGTTGAATTTCGAAGTGACAATTCTAATTTTAAATCTGGACTACAAACACATGAGAAGGTAATAAAGAATTTTCTACAACAACGGTTGTTTACAAATTTGATATATTTTAAAAAAAGAATAGCTCAGCTAAATTTTAAAATTATCCAATAAAAATGATAATTTAAAAAAAGAAATACAATAAGTATTTCTTTTTTTAAATTATCATTTTTATTATAAGTATTTTTCATGGAAAAAAACCGTTATTGACCGCCGTCGGTAATACCTAAATGCAAATTATGAATAGATCTTAAAATCTGAAGTAGAACTTTAGTAGAACACAGTCAATTAACGATATACTTTGTATCCTTAAAATGCGCCTTAAAAATAGGTCACGTGAAATTTTCGAGTAATTCGCTTCCTATGCCGCCAGCACTTTTCATTTCCTGATATATTTTATAGGAGGAAAATAAATTACAGTGTCTATGGGAGCTAAGTCTATGCTACTTATAAATCGCGAAAAATGCTTTCACATAATTATGAACCCTCAATAAATATAATATATATAAACAATAACAACTTAGTTTTAGCACATTAAGACACTTTTAAAGCCCCATAATATTATGACAAAGATACAATTAAAAACTGTTGCTCTACTTACGAAATCTGCATACTACAAATACAATCGTAACTGCTTTGTACAGACCTGCAACAACAAATACATTGTTATATTATAAACTTAATAATAAACTTAAGATGTAATGAAATCTTCGAGTTTATTTAACTTTTAATTCATCATAAAAAACTTTGTTGCAATTTATAGCCATTTTGAGTAGATTAACATAAAGAAAGCCTCCGCCCAGGCCATACTTGGAAAATTTTCTGATTAAGTATAACTTAACCACGATCACGAATTCTTCTGCTGTCATTTAGCCAGGAAAAAACCATAGACCGATCTTTGCCAATAATAGAGGCAGTGATTGGAAGCAACTTTTTTAATGTTCTGACATCATCTTCCCGCGGTACACAATTGTTATGCAATGCGCTGACCAGACGACTCGAAACACATGCCACGAGTTCAGTACATAAAAAACAACGGAACCGTATCTGAGTAGCGTTTAACCGCAAACAAAATAAAATGTGGACTAGGAGAAATCACGCAAATCAACACGCATTCGAAAGCAGCTAAAGACCGAAGCTAAACAGCGAGGCTCAAATATGTAAACACTGAATCGAACGCTCAACTACACTTCCTGCCTTAAAGCTAAAAAAATTATAAGTCACCCTATATCAACAAAATTCTGTCCCCGGATACTGTAAACTAAATAGCACTGCATAGAGACCGAATACGTTCAAAATTCAAATTTGGAATTCCATGTCATTTTTTAAATACAAAAAAAAATATCTCTGGCCAAACACTTACGACTCGCGCTGGTAATTTTATGGGAACAGGTGGTGGTCCTTTGAAAAAAGAACGTTCCGTTTTTTCTATAAAATTAAAACCGAATTACAGAAGATACATTCGGTTAACCGCTAATGTGTTTTATGAGGGTTTGAAACGTTTTGTTTCGTGCAATGACGAGGCCAATTGTAGCCTTGGATAGTACAAATTGCTTCATTGTTGTAGTACCTAGGTAAATAGATATTTTTACATGGGCTGTTTGCGATATTTTAATTGACATATCTTCTATAGAAAGACAGAGCGCACTCAAAGAGAATTGAAAGGGAATGCTTGTTCAATGGACGGCGAATACTTAATAGTTTTCCATTTAAAAAGATTCATTAAAAGTTTGCGAAAATCTTCTCATTATGGACACCTTAAAAGAAGGTATTGTTGTATTGACAGTTCTTAGTCATTTCATTTTTTCATACAGTGTCAAATATTTATTTAGGTATAACTTAGTATTTTTATATTACCTATAATTTCATTTTCACGAGTCTTTCATAATAAATATAATTTTTTCTATTATCATTTTTCAATATTAATAATAATTGATTAAGCGTCCCTTTGCCATTTAAAAGCTGGCATAACTAGCTTCAACTGGCCTCTAGTATTTTTGCCACTCAAGAAATTTCATACGAAAAAGGAACATGATATAATTCTGTTCCTTCGCGTATATCACAGTAATCGCGTTAGCCGTTCGCGTATTAACAGGACGTATTTCAATGTTTTTCTGCACTGGCAACTCTCCAGAGATTGGTGCCAGAGAAAGAGTGGGATAGTTGAACGTAATTTTTTTGTGAATCGAACGTAACCGTATTTTGTTTTTTACAAAACTTTTATTTGTGGTAGTCAATGGTGTTTCTTTTTTAATCCAATAAGAAGGAAATAGAATTTTGTTAGTGATTACACTACGACGATCCAATACGAACTTCTTTAAATCGGTACAGATTTAGATGCCAGTTAAAAAAGGGGAAATGAGCTTTAATAACCATTCTATAAAGCTAATAACGTCTGAATGAACCTGTCCTTTGTTATATAAATTAGTAAAACTAGGGAAAACCCCTAACTGCTGTTAGATATAGGTTAGAATACTTATCTCATCATGGAGCTATGATCAAGTCACGGAGTACCCATAAGCATTTTGGTGTCTCACCAGCTATTTACTCTTCCTGTACCTTAAAAATAGTTGTTTTAGGAAAAGCTAATTCCAGTATACTCAATTTGGTTTTTACCGGGCATCATTGACGTAATAGACGTTCCATTGATTCCTGACTTACACAAGACGCTCGAACAAAGATTTGTCGAGAATAGTAGCATATTATGAAGCTAGTGGTGGGTAACAAAATGCTACATTTAAAAAGTCCGGTGTTTTACAATTACCGTAGATATATTTACTCAATATTTCCTACCTTCTAGAAAGTACCAAGTAACTGAGTAAAAATCAGGAGTATTTTTATGACTTGCTACTCCTGACTTGACCTTGCCTTTGTATTTGACGTATGCTTTAAAGGTATAAAACTTAAAAAGGGGTAAAACTTTGTGAGAGAGGTACAAAGGACGCTGAATCTGATTGCGTTTTCTAAGTTCTTACTTGCCAGTTCATCGGTCAACATACTAACACAAAAATTTCGTAACTACCTCCATAAAAACATAAGTATTCTTTGAACTCAAACACTATTATAGATTTGTTAATAAAGAATCTCCGAAAACTTCATCAAACTAACGAGACTTAAATATCGATTCAAGATCGACACTCATTCGATTAAAATCGAAGTAACCCTCGTTGGGAGCGTAGTGGTAAATCACTTGCGTAATTACGTCGAATACGAGCAGCAAATAATTAAATTACAACACTCGAAACTTGAAGAGAAACCCTTCAACATAGGAACGAGTTCCAGAGCGCGTCCTCTAAATATTAAACTGTAGAGGGCGCAAGTGATAAGATTTAATACCGATTTCTCGGATACGAGTCGATTAATCGTTATCGCAACTTAATCGAATTCTGCTTTAGTGAGGCAAATGTATTTATTACCCAATTTTGAATATAAAAAATACGTGTAATTTGTTTGGTTTTCGTTACAATGTTTAGTGTTATCGCATCTTTACAAGCTATGATATTGATAAAAGTAATACTTAAATAAAAACTAATTGATTGTATATTTGACAAGAAACGACTTTTTATTTTAAATAAAGGATTGCTAATATTCGATGAAACATTAAAGGTATAGTTAAGATTAATTTTACAAATGAAATAAGTGGTAGAAGCTTACAAAAAGTAGAAACTTAATAACATTATGGTAACCTGCAGAGGTTTCTATTTTAACAGTCTTTCATTTAATGCCTCTTAAAATATGTAGGTATTATCACAAAAAAAAACAAAGTCCTCAGTAAAGAGATTAAATAAATCCTATTACTGCCGCTTACATGTTAAATCTGCGCCTGCGATGTAAATAGTCATGTATATTTGCAGGGGTATTATCTATGTTTGTATGAAGAGACAGAATATCAAGAAACAACGGACCGCACACATATCGACAACCTTCACTCCGCAAAGTAAGGTCAACAAAAAAATATTGGCGATGTCAAAACAAATATTTTTTTAATGATTTCAAAATACATTTTCTTGAATCTACAAATACAAAATATATAATATATATTGTTAACAAATATATAATGTTTGATGAAATATGTCAAAAATTATTTAAATTTATGTTTCAAAAGGTATATTTTCAGCGTCAGTACTATAAATTAAATAACTGTCCACAAATTAAAAAAAAATGTTTCCCATATTTTCAAGCACAATAATTCAATAAAAAACAAACTTATTAGGCGTTTATTTTTCTATTTTAAGTCACTGAAGTGACTCTGTATGTAGATAATGATAGACGATATACCTAAGGCTTATACTAAAGTTTTCAGTCCATGTATAAAGGTCCAGAAATCAATAGTTCATTTATGCCTGTTCTTAAGATGTGCCCTAGCACGCACGTCTTAAAAACAGTCATTAAAAGTATTGTAAGGAGTCTGTGTTAGGGCATACCTTTACTGTAGTAACTGATCCATCCAGGGACAAGGAAACACTAAGCCGATGAGCTCCTCCCTATCAGTGATGGAACTATAAGAAACAATACCCTCAATTGCCTCCTACTCTCATTCTTCTAAAGGATCTTTTTTGTAACTGCAACCTTATTACTGATTATTACTATTATTACCATTCAGCTTATGGTGAGTGAGATTTGTATTTTGGCCTCTTTCGTGACATTCATTGCTGGTATATACAAGACCAACTCACAAAAAGCGCTGAAAATTAGTTAACTAGCCGTGATAGTTTCTTTACGAGTATTGCCAATTTTATCAGATTTGATTCACTGTTCTAGAAACATAACAATATTTTTTGTGAGCTTGATGCAAGGTATCAGTAAATTGTAAGACTGAAATAATGGAATCGATTCGTAAAACATTTTGAAATCCAATTTCTTCATTTCATTTTCTACACTTGATTTCTGACCAAAGAAAAGTTACTTGACTTTTATGACAGGAACTTGATTACACTTAAATATTTTTACGAAAAGTTTGATTCGTAATTTACAAAACAATCACGAAGATCAAATAAGAACGCTAATAATAACAGAACAAGGAAGGTAATTGTTGAGCCTCTATAACAAGAACCAATTACGTTTTAACAAATTGTACTAAGTTAAAAACTTACAAATTCTGACATAAGCAACAATAGCACACAAAAGAGCCCCACGTATTTCAAACTTTAATATAGTTTAAAAACTTTTAAAACCTGCCTAATATTAGCGAAGTTAAGACGAAAAGAGAAAACGAAATCTTTAAGCTAGATTTAACGAGAGTTTAATGTTGTGCTTAACTTCTATACCGATGTAGGTGTTTATGTTAAAGTTAAAGTTTCTGAAGCGGAACAGATTAGGAGGGGTCTGTCATTGGTTCGGGTGTTACGTTTTAAATTAGTTCCTTTTGAACTTTCAGTGATACAATGACAAGAAGTTAAAACATTCCAATACTGGAACGCTTTTAGGTAAATTAAAAAGTATGTTCTAGTTTCGAGTTTATAAAGATCCGAACTAAAAAGCTTCGGACCAGATACAGAATCTGAATATGTCCGCTAATCTTTTTGTTTCATTTCAGAATCTCATGCAAATGAAGTCCACGTAAACACGTAAAAATCAACATTAAGGATCAGCGCTTAAAAGTAACGTGTTCTATAGATACTAAAAGAAACTTAGAAAACTTCGGTGAGATAAATAATTTTATCTTGCTTATTGTCTTAACAGATGAAAGTCGCTCCAGTGTTTCCATTGACAACACAAACCTTTACCCCTCTACAAACATATTTCGACAGATAACTTTGTTTATAAAAGGGGTAGAAGCAGCCAGAAAAATATTCACTAAACTTTTCCACTTTTCAGAGGCCAAAGAATAGTTCAAGCCTAAACAACAAGCAAGCTAATAATGTTGAAGAAGTTTCTCTAGAAAATTCCTCGCGGCAAGCAGTAAGGAACTTTGCTTCTCAAGAAATAAGGATTACACGTGCTTCGTTCTCGCTCTGTTAATTCCCACGAGTATCTTTCGTTAGTTTCCTATGTTCGTTCACTGTTTACCGCTAATCCATTATTTTGGCAATTGTACGGTCAAGGATGAATTGTGGCAAGGGAAGGTGAAATTTTAATAGGAAACGAACAATGAATAAAAGGGTGATTCTAATGTTATGCTGAATCACTTATTAACTGTATTAAATTTTAATAATAAGGAACTTAAGGTCTTCATTTAATTTTCTCTGAGGTGTCAAGATAAATCACATAAAATAGTCTATGTATTACAAAACTGTAACAATTGCTTAGATCAGCTTTTAAATTGGCACTATCTGTGCCTTGATCTGATTATATGAAGTTATTTTTTCTAATGGTTTCAAATCAAAGTTAAAATAAAAAAAGTAAAAGTCAAATTTTACTTTTGATGAACTATAATAACAAAAACCCAATTAATTAAAGGCCAGGAACAGAACATCAGCTTCTGAAAGTTTCACGATATTGTAAAAATTCAGGTAACGTAACTGAAGTCTTAATGACCGCTGTAGCCACTTCTGTGGAATGCTGTTTACATGCAATCCTAGTGAAATCCGTCAACTAAACGTCAGCAAGTTGGAGATGGCTGGTATTGTGTGACGAACTGGTAACACGTCTTTGAGAATCATTTCAAACCAACTTGCTAGACATTGCCTGATGTTAATGGGATGAAAGTTGAACTTGATTATTCCTGATGAGGTTTGCAAATGCGATGAAAAATCGGATGGCATAGCAGAAAGATTGGGTTTTATTTCAATTCAAATCAAAAACTTTGCCAAACGAGGACTGTAAAAAGTACTATTGCCGAGAAACGCCAGCAAGAGAAAACCAGTTAGCTTTTTATACATCTTTTAATCCTTTCAACTCTTTTATGAGTTAAGATCTTGCTGATAGTGGTAATCTTATTTGAAATGACTCAATAATTGAAAACAAAGATTGTCGTGTTAGTTATATATGACATTTAGTTTTAGACATTACTGCTACATTAGTGAGGGAGTAGAAAACAAAAAGCAAATCATATTAATTTCATCGCCATTGAATATGTTTCATATTGAAAAGCAAATGATTTTAAAACATGTTAATATTAAATTATCATAGTATAAAGATTGTTAATGATATCGGTTCTGTTTTTAATTTTGTCACCAAAGACAAGGAAACAGCTCGTTAAGCTGCTCGTATTAACAACTGTTTAGGACTCATTTTACGGACGGAATGGTTTTACAAAGAACCCGTATTATGGGAATTCGTATGGTTTGCAAAACATAATTATGGTTAAATGACTGTTTAGAGGAACATACTAGGCTGTCGAGGGTTCGAGACTAGTTAGGATTTTGATAAAAAGGGTAGTAAAGTACAAAGAAGGATATTTACTAACTTAGTTTTATTGAAGAAGGAAGTTCAGAATTTTGCAAACAATATACATTGATGATATTATTGTTTTGATCAACAAAATAAAATATGTACTCGCGTATTGTTTTCAATGTGCGTAGATTTACTTATTTGATTGTATTACACACAATTGTAATAATATAATATTGAAGTATTGGAGAAAATATAATATGAAAATGTAAGATTTTTTTGTCTATAATTACAGCTATTTAAAAATTTTATAAATTTTATTTGGTGGATTATTAGCTAATATAAATAGATAGTATAACCTTACAGCAAGCTAATTAGAGGTTAAATTTTATCCACAAAATTATGAGAATCATAAATTTTGTTTATGATAGACAATGATCATAATACCTTGCCAAAGAATCTGACACAGGAATGTAATGCTAAAAATTGACCACGATCTTAGTTATGGTTATTAAGAAAAGTTTGATATGCACCGATTCTCTTCTTTTCAAGTAAGGGTTACTTCATCCATCACTATTAATTATTAAACGTTAAATGCCACTTCAGTACCAAAATTGAACATGAAAAATATGTTTTTACTCCTTCAAACAAATTGGCCGTGTCGAAACCGAACCCAATTGAAATTGGCAGCCACCGAACCGAGGACTGTTGGCGTCCGTTTTTTATTCTGTAACCGCAGAACATGTTATTGTAATTACGAATTCGGCGATTCGGACATGTCATTGACGATGCGTTTTATTGCATAAGCCCCTTCAATAAATATGGCGCGGGAGAATGGATGGCCGTTGAATTATTTAGTTATTTTGAGAACGGGAATGGCGTAAGTAATTGTTTTTGTCGATTTTGGAACTAACCGTAAGATTTGTTGTGAAGTATGATGCAGTTCGATTACCATTAAAGTAGAAAACTTTACCAAGTAAGATAGATAAATCCACTTGCTGATAGCCAAAGGAAGATTTCCCATTCAGGATCCGAACATCATGAATCCTGAACATCATGTATCCTTAACATTCACAGCCAAGCAACAAAAATGTTCTATAGATATTATATAAGTCTTGAAGAATTGCTTTAAGAATTCAAATGGGAATGGTTTTGATTTTGTTGATTCTTCTTCTCAAAGATGTCTCACATGAGATGCTTTTAGCATTTTCATATAAATAGGTACAGAGTCCAGAAATTTCTTTATGTCTTAATTATGATTATACTTTCAACTTCTGTTCTTTGTCGTCCACATCATCATACTAAGAGACTATCTCTCTTTTGTATGGTCGTAATCTATCTACATACTTAATCATGCTTAATATGCCCTAAATATTTTTTATTCGTCATTTCTCTAATGGTAATCAG
This sequence comes from Acentria ephemerella, assembly GCA_943193645.1. NCBI lineage: Eukaryota > Metazoa > Arthropoda > Insecta > Lepidoptera > Crambidae > Acentria > Acentria ephemerella. Next base: position 4,383,073 of record OW971899.1, on the reverse strand, counting down.
TAAGAAGAGCCCATTTCGGAGTCCACGGCTAGCGCAGGATGCGACAAACTGCCCTAGCCAACTCCTTTTCAAATTTTGCAACTTTCAGGACTCTGACACGCGTGCTCCTAAGTAGAAAGGTAGAAGGATGGATACGGTTTATCATCTCTTTCTTTTCTTATCCGTAACATAGGATAGGGAGTCCTATCACCAAAAAACTCCCACGTTACACCATTCTTTCACATTACTATAACGATGTGCATTGCTTAAGACATTTGATTAACTTAGACAAGGATAAAAAAGTAATAAATTAAAACAGATATCAATAAAAAATAATTTTCCACGATTTTGATGATTTCCCAGGAGGCGATCGCTTTTAATGTCAATTTGTTACGTCACAAATCCGATTTATAATTCATATATTCGAGAATTAATGGCGTCAAATTATATTCGAATGAATTTCGCTCCGTCACTGAATAATGTTTCAGGTGGCTACAGTTGAAAATGTGTTATTTGTGTGTTGTCAACGATTTGTTGGTTGTTAAATATTTACTAAACGTTGGCTGAAAAAATGGGAAACAAAAGCCGTTGTCCCATTCTTTTTACACTAAATGGCAAAGATACACATTTCACATTACATAAAACTTTCATTGGGACCTTCTGTACGATAATTGTAAAACTACCTTCTTATTTACAGATTAAGTAATCATATTAATTATTAATTACTGTACTTTCAAGGGGAATGAGTAATCCAGCCTACCGGTACTCATTCAGAATAGAAGTTCTAGTGCTTCAAATGTGGGTACTATTGAGATCGAGTAATGTAAGCTTTAAGAAAGAGCTTGAGCTTTGAGCTTAATCCTATAATTTCTAAATTCTCAGTCAGTATCTTCTTAGTAATAAATTACTAGACGAAATACGTAGACATTACCTACCCCTGATATTGAGTTAAATAACGCCAAACACTTTAATAGTGCATCAGCAACAGTTAATGACGGTTAGTTCATTAGCAATTAAAATTTATTACCCAGATACCTGTAGCGATTCTGCTAACATTCTCTTTAGCTAAAATTAAAGTATTTGCCTCTCTTTGCCTTTTTTAAACGGAAACCGTTTAAAAAAGGCAAATCATCGTTTTGGAAGTGTCAAATGATGACAGCGGTCATTTAGTTTGGCTTGTAATGAAGAATTACATTTTAGTTCGTGGACGACAGAATCGGGCCACTCTCTGTTTCTAATCGGCATTTAAAAATCTGTGACAACCAATTAAAAGGACAATAAAGGGGGGCCTATAAGGTCGAGAATTGAATGTAAACTACATAATTCATTATGTCACATACATACTATTATATAAGCGTATGTGAATTGATCAGGCACTCGTGAATTTAAATTGAATTACTTAAAAAAAAACCTTCTTCATGTTATTCTTTACTTGGCCTACAAGTTTCTGGAGTATTCTTTAAATAAATCTAACAATCTGGGCATAGGTCTTCCTTCATGTGGTAACATAGTAGTTATACTGTTATAAGAGTAATGTTTCTGCCAAAATTTAAACAAAGGCCCAGAAATGAAACGTATAAACGCCAGTGATGAAGACATATTTTTGCAAACCGGTAATACAAAACCATTAATTTTATGAAAACTATCAAGATCTTGTTATAGATACTTATCTCGTCTACGGAAGCTTTAAAGCACTGATACACATCTTAAATATGTTATATCTGTTAATTTAGGGTTTAGAAATTAAAATCAAGGTGATTTTTATTAATTTTTATCTTCTTTATATTTTATGCAAATAAGCGCCATAAAACCCCAAAGTAGAAGAAGATTTTATGCAAAAAATAATATTAAGAATCATAAACGTATTTCTAGGTATCGAATGAAAATCATCAACGCGCCATATTTTATTAATTAAACGCCAAGCAGGATCCCAATACCAAAGAATGGTATGGAAGGTGTGACGATAGCTTAATTCGTCTCATCGACTCTATCAGCATATAATAGTTTGCAATACCGCATCAAATTCGACTGAAACGTTGGCCAGCGTTGTTTTTCCCACTTCGAGATTTATAGCAACACTTACTTCTTCCCAGTTTACTTGCGAACACTTAAAATTTCGCTTCTCAAATGTATGGTCTCAGTTAGAGCGTTAAAAGTAAAAAGTGTTGTATTTAAGGGGTATGTAAGTAAGGCTGGTTAAATGATAGCGTGGCATATCTTTTGAAAAGTTATGCTTAACTATATATTATAAACCATAAAATAATAACCTTTTTATTAAAATTTACAGGTTTATTAACCGTAACTCATTGTCAAAGTGTCATAATAATATGCCGTTTATTTAAAGTATGCTTTTCTAAATTTGCTTAGCTTTAATATTGTAAGAAGACTTTCGAATTACGTTGAATAACTCGACTGTGTAAATTCGTATCCAAGGGTGTGAAATTTCTGTTGTCGGCCGGCATAGTTCACCGACTTCTTTAATAGCAGCGGTCACAACTCTAAGTAATGAGGATAAATTGCAGGAAGAAAGAGCCGTCGTCTAAAATCATACAAACATACAAACAGCATAAAAAGCGTCAACCTTCAGTAGAAAAGTAACTCTTAAAACTCGACAGTTCACCAAGTGTCATAGTGGTAGGAAAACGCGAAACAGGGAATGCGGTGGTACACATCTGGAACATCTTGATTACGGTCGACAATTTACCTAGTGTAAGCGACGCATCTTTATAATGAAAAGCAACTTAAATAAAAAAAAAGGAATAATTTATTTGTTTAAAATTAAAGTGTATTTTCAATGTATCACGCTAGGGGCGAGGGGCGTGGGAGGGCGCCGCTCATCGGTTGGTTTGTCAACCTGTTAAATTTTATAACGGCAGTCTAAATGCGATCCCACGCACGCCGCACGCTCCTCTGCTAGGAAAACCTTTATGTTCTACCTCCTATTTTGTTTAAAAAATATAGTTTAGTGTTTTTTCTAACAATTTTGGACTTTTTATTTCTGTGCTGCAAAATAACCATCATCACTTTGGCACCGCCTACACCTAGACTAATTTACCTAGTAATTTGTACTTAGCCCTATCTTGTTCACTAGATACACCATAAATGATAACAAATAATTCTACTGCTACCAACCCTTTTCCATTCATCGCGTTCACTGGCACCCCACCCTTATTCGAAGTTGCATGTACACATTTCCTTTTGTTCATTTAGCGCTTGTTTTAAAGAATGCCGTTTCTCGCAAAAAGCTTAGGTGTTTAATTAATTCGAAAGAGCAGCGGGAGGCAGTCACTTTGCTGTTGTGCAAACAATAGGTCTGATATTTTGTTCTAAAAATCTAAGATTATTCGTTTTAGAGCAGATCCTTAAATACTTATCGAGTAAAGATTTCAAAGAACAAAAGACATGAGTTTGTTATTGGAATAATTTTCTAAATATATTTTTAATTATTTAATAAAACTTTATTAATACCTGTATTGTTAAATTAACTAATGGTTAGTTATGACACACCTCAAAAATGTGTCATTCAACGAAATTCAGCCAATTGTCGGGCGGCACAGGGTAAGTATACCGAGAGATGTCGACTTGTCTCTTTCTTTCATACAGAATTTGTAATGCTGTCCTTATTTCCACAAGCACGCCATTTTATTATGCAATATTTAATCAACGTAATAAAATAAATAAAATATCTATAATAATAATTGTATTTGCATGCGAGATTTTCTAAATCGGATTTATTTATTTATATTGTAAGGTGTTATAATCGGAGCACCTTTTTAAGTACAAGGCATTTCTTCTGTAAGGTAAGTAGGTATTGTATTGTAATTTCCGGCTACAGTTATGGCACAGTGTACACATTCGAAATGCAGCGAGAACCTCAACGATTAAAATCTTTGAGGTTATTATATTGATCTTTTCTTTCAGATGGGGCTCACGGTGGCAAAATCACTTTTTTACGATTATCACTGCACTCTGTATGGTAACAGTGAAGTTCTCCTAGTTTCAGTGTGCTGGAAAAGAATCCTGTTAAATAACAGTCTATATATCATCAACAACCTACAAACGTTCCACAGCTGGGCACAGACCTTGCACATGAGGAGTGCAAGTGAGGAGTTGGAGCGATATCACCACCACGCTGTCCCTGTCCCAATTTAGTAATTCTTTATTAAATAAAGTTCATAATAAATTATACTTGTTTTACATTATGACAATTAAATGACACTGACACTGACATATACAATAATCCTCCCCCTCAATTTTGATGAACGGCAGAACCACAGGTAGCAAGCAACTGGTCAAGGTGCCTCCTCCATACATTATGACAATTAAATGACACTGACACTGACATATACAATAGCAACCCTTAATACCTACCTGCAAAAGGAACCGTCACATCAATTGCTTTTTATTGCAAATTTAAGCGGTTATTACCACGAGACAGACAATACTAAATTAATATTCGGTACCATTGGACAATGCATAACTTTTTTTTATTAGTTTAAATTCGTGACCAAGATACCGTTTATAAAGCTCCAAGCTTATAAGATAATCTTTGTCCTTTTTCATAAATTAATTCTGTGCAAGCATAAATCAATAATTTAAATCAATTAAAAAGATTACTAATAGAGAATTAGCTATAAATCTTACGCAACATTTAACTAAACCAGTTTAGTTTGAAATAAATGTTCATTTTTTATTTAGAGATAATTTCCTTAATACAAAAACTAATACTACGGTGTTTGGTATAATCTGTTTCATTTTTTAATAAATTATAGGCTTGCCCTTCTCACTCTTTCTCAGATTCAATTGAAGAGTCAACGATATGCGAGCTTACGCAGAAGGTGCCTAGTTAACACTATATATACCAGCGATTTGAATATATGTCAACAACAAAAATTATATTTGTTACTAATGTATATAAAATAACATTAAGTTACTCTCTAATTATTACTTTAAACGTCCTCTCTAATTATAGCTACAAAAGTCATAACATCATTTATGAAAAAAATGTGTAATATAGTAGGAATTTTGAATTGAAATTGCACGACCAGTCTTAATGACTGGTATGGTAAATCTAGTGTTAATGCTGATTTGAAGGAATCCATTTTATACGTAGTAGAGAAAGCCTAAGCTGGCAGCGTATTCCACTCTCTCGAAGAAGAAAAGCGCAATTGTGCGGATATTTGGTATATCGTCCATTGTAGTTTAGAATGAACAAGCGGCCCGTACCCGCTTGCACTCAGGGTATGTGTATATACATAAACCTTCCTATGTATTGGTGAAAACCGCATGAAAATCCGTGCTGTAGTTTTTGAGTTTATCGCGAATAGACAGACCGACAGACGGAGTTGTTTTATAACATGTAGTGAATAGAAATTTTAGTTTTGTTTTTATTTCTAACAAACGCAAAATAGAATGCTTTCTATGGGAATGTTACTAACTTTAATTATGACAAAAAATATTTATCTACTTGGTGGTAGAACGCCTGGTAGTATTCTGGGTAACTACCTCCACTGTCCTTTTTCGGCTGTGAAATGGTTGAAGATAAATGTAACCAGTGTAATTACGGGACATGGGTGGTATTAACAACTCTTGTCTGTAGAATATTGATGCACCTGTTGCCTGTGTCTGAACACGATAGTTTTTTCTAACATAAAAAAAGTACTACTTATAATTTATCTACTATCCTAAACACTTAAAAGTTTCAGGAATAAATACAATATTATTCTTACCATTAAATAATCAATTAGTTGTGTTCATACTTATCTCTGAATAAAGAATTTTGCCCAATGCTAATGTGACTACGCATTACTTTGTTTTATCTTATAGTGATGTACACACTACACATGTCTAATAAATGCCAATCGGGCGTACTTAGATGAAACCACCTTCTCTGGCAGCTAGAAAATCACATGTATAACAAACCTTGCGTAATCAAGTACTAAAAGACGAACAGTAGTGACTTGGTTTCTGTTAATATTAATAAATGCCATAATTCAAATCATTAATAACAAGACTTCTATTGAAGAGGAAAAATAAATTAAATTGTTGTGAACAAATGTCGCACTGCACTGCATACGCATAGATATCAATATGTTTTCAAATGGAAAAATATTTCTTTTAAAAATTTTGTGAAACAATAAACTATAAATTATAGTTTTTTTATTTATTATAATACTTACGCAGTAATATCACTTTTGACGAACGACAACAACGATATATCGTCAATAAAAAAAATCCATTTTATCGACTTATCTTAACCCATCACTAGTCAAGCGTGGTTTTTTCATCATTATGTTAATAATATAGATAAAGTCATATAACTTACGACAGCAGAATGCCTAATGTGATTCCATTTAGTCAACTGTGACTAACTTAGAATAAAAAATCGTTAGTTATGTATTTTTATAACATTAAAGACGGAATACAAAACGGAAAAGGCTTAAACATATTTCTTCAAGCTTAAAGTTCAATAATCTTCAATTTATAGGTAAGGAGTAAGTTCCGGCTACAAGCAACATGGCGGCCAACTATGGACACCTTGGAATTTTTGACACATTTGAATGTAACCTACTTGATTACGAACTCATGCAAAAACTGGAAATTTCCACCAATAACTTTTAGTTTTACAAAAATTGGTCTGACAAGCGATGAATTGACACTTTATGTCAAATTTTCAGATATCATTACAATATAAAGTGGCATAGTAAACTCACTGGACAAGGATTTTAATATCACGCTAGTCAATTATTTATTTTTTACATTTTACAAGATCCACAAAAAAAACCAACATACCATAATATTATAAGCTATTTCTCAATATTTTCTGAACAGAGCAAGTCCTTTGTATTCAACATTACAAAAAAAATGTGGTTTCAGCTCTTGTATTGCAAAATTTAAGTCTTAACCAATAATTTAAGAAATCTTACATTCATGAGCATAAGTGTCCCTAATTATCTCAGTTTCTGCTACTAATCGTAAAAAGAATAAAGTAAAAAAAATGTTAAAATATATTCTATTATTATTGTAATATAACATTCTTTTAAATGGCATAATTAAGTAAATTACACGTCTTTATCTAAATTATGTTCCTTAGGCAAGAACAAAACATATACCAAATATCGATATGCTTTAAATGTCAGTCTAAATATTTTATTCAGCATATATGCACACTTTTTAAAGTCAATCTTGGCCATCTGATCGTAAATGGACCAGGGTTCTTGACCTGAGAAGTTCAGGCTGACATCTCGTTTACAAGCAAATTCTTTCGGGCTACAAGACAAGATAATATCATAATTTTTGACGGATTAGATACTCTCGTTGGGTAACATCTCCAACGTATCAATTCGACGCAACTTCTAAATTCAAATTTGAAACATTCGAAATTCAAAGTTCCCTTATACCGTTTGCAGTTTACAAGTTTGATGGTAATTTTAGGCGTCCTAAACCCTGGTCCGTTGCAGTTCCAGCATTTACGTCCCATTTCTCGAAGGCGACTTTGAATTTATACGACCTACTTGACAAGACGTTAACATAGTGAACACGGGCAGTAAGGCAACATAGAGGTAGTGCAAACTCTTTGGTTTAGATTATTTTTTAATAATCCATAAAATTAAAGTTCAATAAGTATTTAAAAAGAAGGTTTATTCCCTTTTATTAATTCCCTTTAAGTTTACAGGTATCCCATTGAACATTGCTTTCAAACCAAAAAAACGGTATTTTAATTTAGAATAACAATTTTCATTTATCAAGTAGTTTTATCAGAAATTTATTACCTTGGCCCTTGTGTAACTTCATATCCATCGCGATTTAAAACCATTACTGCGAAATAGCGATAAATGCAAGGAAAAATAACTGAGCAGTTTCAAAGAAAGCGGCATAAGTAAAACTTATTCATAAATAATAATGTAGGTATATCTATAGTTCAAATATTTTTCGTTAATTTTACACATTTAAATAGTGAACGGAAATCAATATGGATGAATAAAAAGATTTCTGGTATTTTATTTCGATTTATTCAATTTTTATTACATAATTTAAAGGTTGGAACTTCATGCATATATTGCTTCCTATTCGGTGATGTTTGAATCTCTCTAAAATCAGAGATATTGTATTTTCATTAAGAACATCATATTATTGCAACTTTAGTAGAAAATAATTCTGTTAAATTACCAACAGGATTTATCTCGTAATGTCGAAACATGTCGTCACTGTCATTACACTGTTAAACATATTAACTACCGCAATACCTTCTACATTGTACACTACAGAATGTATTCTAAATTTTGCCGGGTTACACTTATTACAGCTTGTCCAGACAGGTTAAATATGAAAGTGACGACTTTATTGTGTGACAAAGTAACAAGTTGTAAAATACTTCACAGGGTTTTTTAATTTTATCATCATTACTTAACTTGTTTTATGAGTTTATAGAGATTTTGGAATATTTAATTAGGTATTCTTACATTACAACATACATTTAAAGAATGCTTCTTCAAAATATTGCTGAAAAACGAAAATATTTCGTTCAAAAACAGAATCAACGTAATCATAAACTTTAAACAATCAGCGTCAGCTACAATGTCACTCCCTATTAGCAGCATTTGATTCGAGGAAACCGCTACGACAACATTTCGAAGAACATATAACTCGATAGAGAAGTTAGACGAAAGTCGACGCCCGACAGCCGATGAAAAATAAATGTTTGAACAACGACTTTAGGTTTATTACCGCTTGACAATAGAATAAAACGTACTCCTTTTGGCATTGCATTATTATGAATTCGTTTTGAAATCTATAGCAGTGCTTAAGTTGTCAACACATGCACATGAAATGTAAAACTAAAGTCTTCATAATTATGTTGTAAAACTATAGAAAACTTAACGCCGGAACTTGCATATAAATCTTTGATTATGGCAACAAAGGTTATTTAAAAATACCAGTGTTTATATTATTATTTTTATTTATTTCAGATAAATTGTACCAAGATCGCTCAGTAGTATAACAGTGCATCACAGTAAAAATTACTCTTTCCCTAGTGGTCGTAATTAAACCCTATATGAGTCTAGACACTTGATAATGCTGCTTTTCTATATTCTATCCCTTTTTAATAACGTGTAAAACCACTGACTAAATAATGGAATTAAAACCGAAAACAGCCCTTTAAATATTTTTTTTGTTATGTAATAAAAGGACTGACGGGAATAGCCCTAGCATGTACCGTCTAGAATTGGTCTGATTAGGTGTAAATTGGTCTCACAAACTTACTGATAGGCTTTTAAAAGCAGTGTCGTTGATCGACGGCTTAATTGGCTGTCAAACATGAAACATAATTGCGAATTTTGGATAAGTGGTCCCTATGTACAGACAGTATATACAGACTCTTATCAGTCTTATCAAAAACACTATTACAGAATATCAAACATTAAGAGATGAAGAATATTGTAACTTTAAGCTTTCCTCCACTCGTCTTTGGAAAACTAAAGAGGTTAGTGATCACAAGCCTTAATAAGTTTTTGATTCCAAGATTCCATGTAAATAAAGAAACGTCCAAATTAACAAAAGAAATGATCCAAGTACCGCACCGTGAACTTATGCATGAATCGGAACGTAACACACTAAACTCATAAATTTAACAAGAAAGGTGCAACTGTCATCTTCCATCTTCCCATGACCATGCGTGCTGTTAATTATTCGAAACGTCGAATATAAAATAACAATTAAAATGGAGATAAATCTGGTAAAGTTTAACTTCAAAAGTGTTTAATCTACTTAAACACGTAAATATCATTGGATAAGTAATGTATTAAAAATTGAAAATAACAAAGTTTCAACTGTACTCCAACCGGTTCAGCTCGGCTTTGACGTCAAGGGTGGTTGTTAAGCAGCTGTTCACGCACTGAGCACCTTTATTTCGCTTGACGCAGCAAAGGTGGTGCTATAGTGGATGTTAAGAACGCTTTCTACTCCGTAAATAGAATAATAAGATATAATACCTTGTTTTCAGATTTTTTTAAATAAAAAGCTCAGCAAATGACTCGACCCCACCTGATGTTCAGCAGAGGAGTCTATATGTGAATATAGCTAGTGCAGCATGCGTCATATTGCCCTAGCTAACCTCACCTTGGTTGGAACCCATGTAAATTCTTGAAAAATCTCCAATGATTTATAATTATCTTTGGCAATGCTACAGCAAACCTACCAAACTTATTTACAAAAAAACAACCTGTTGTATTCATCTGCTGGCTTTCCAGAGGCAAGGCGATCCTCTCAGGCCCGTAATTTTTAGTTTGGCAATATAACCTATTATTGATATGTTAAATTCAAAATTTAATGTGTGGTACCTTGATGACGGAACTTGGACGGAAGATTGCTGGCGATATTTCAACTGTTCTTTCAGATTTTTGTGTGATTAAAAATTAATGTTAATTATTAGTGATATATTAATATTTAATTATTATTTTTAATTATATTTAAAAACACCATAAGCAAAAACAATATGTAAATGCCAAGCAATATTCAATTAAAAGAATGAAGTCGTAAAATATGCACATCGGAACTATTCCCATAGAGATATCTCTTAAAAATTTCCAAAACAAACCTTGATCGTTTCTTTTGAACTCAGAGATAGGTTCGTCCAAAAAAAGACGAATACCAGTTCAGGACGCCAGGCTACAAGCCGTTTCCGGAGTCTTCCAGCGAACAACGCATTCCCTATTTTATTTTCTGCATTCTAAGATCCAAAATCTTTTGAGGGCTTGAGGAATTGATAGATATCTTTAATCCAACTTAAAATAAGGTCGTGAATTGATTGCTCTCTTTCCAGTGCACTATGTAAGCCTACGGGTGGCAAGGTGTTAGTGTAATACGTTTCTGATTACTTTTTAATTTGAACCTCGTGTGAAACTCTGGTCAACTCGCACGCAGTAATGAACACATTACTATGGACGTACAATTCAAATGATGCTATTATTTCTGAGATAGAAGGACAATGAATTAAGTAATCAGTGATTTTTTGCATATTATTATGTCCAGTATCAATTGTGCTTAATAACTTGATGTATAAGGCCATTATAATGAATATGAATTGGGTATATTTGAACTCTCAATAATAACAAAGATCCATATCGATATACAGCATTTAAACTAAAAACTTCAAAACTTTTACTTTGACTGTGACCCGATGCTCCAGCGAAATCTTACATTAGCCAGTACCTGAAACCAAATAGAATTATTATCATTTCGCGCATATAGGTCTGATAATAGTAGAAAATATGAAATCTCCACGTAATTTATAGTGAACTGTCTTGCATGTTATCAAGGTGGAAACATTGGATGAAATACTGTTTTCTCAAAAACAATTTATCTTTCTGTATAGTAAAATATTTTTCACAGAAACATCTAGAAATAAAACTTCGAAATGTATATTTTAAAATATGTTAAAGTTATTATTCGTGATACACGAAAATGGTTTTAAAAACAGTTCAAACCTTATAAATCAAGTTTCTGTACCTAATTTGATCGTTATTTATACAAACAAAAATATAAAATGAGCTTTTTAAAAATAATTAGTTTTTTAAGTTTTTCTTATCTAACAATTATATTACCGAATAGTATAATCACATACACCCAATAACCGATCATAACACTAACAGAATAGGGTGTAATTGGCTCCACTAAAATCGACTCAGTACCTTAATAAAACTGTTCCAATGTTATTATCGAACTCAATATCGAGCTAAATATATCAAACAGACCAATCAAGCAAAACAAGCTGGATTAAGGTGAGTTTACGAAAAAAGGGAGCAGATCCGGGGGGAAGGGGCCAGGTATGATGCTTGAGTGTAAAGCAAACAAGCCTGTTTACTTGGTAGATTGGGGGATTACGGCGAGTTCCGCGGCCGGCCCTACAGTGAGCTTTGACAGAAATTGGCTAGTGATTAATATTTAAGTTTTGTGTACGCAAACGTGTTTGTTCACACCTCGGTTTTGGACGCCCTTTTTAGGTTGCATTAATTAACGGGTTCGATAAAGGACTCTGTTGTTCCAATGTAAACGAAAACCATGGTCAACGTCCATACAGTTGTTTATATCGTCAATATATACTAAAAATATCAACTAAAGTAGCAAGTTTGTAACTGATTACTAAACTCGAATCATCATCATCATCAAGAGGCTATGTAAGTTCTACGTTGCTACGTTCTACGTTGAGCAAGGGCTTTCTTAAAACACATGAGGAGTTTGGGCCATAAAACCACTAAAATGGCCCAATGAGGGTTGTTTGCCGTAACAGCCGGGAATAACGGTTTAACGTGCTTTCCGAAGTACGGAGTAGCTCAAGATAACAAATTTGATTAAACCATCCATGGACCAACTGAATATTGAAAGTTGCTTTAGTTTCGTTTGAGCTGGTTTCACACTATGAAAATAGAATTAATGACTTCATTATTACAATATCCGTCATCTACAAAACCTGAAATAAGATTTAAAGCAGTGCCATTTTCAATATAGCTGTTAATATTGAAAAGGGGGTTTATGAATCAAATTATACCATCAAAAAACCCATATCACAGTAGCTAAAATAAATTACTGAAGAATCGACGCCATCAGCGATAGATGTTGCGCGTTATAGAAAACGAAGGGTATTTGCTAAAAGCCATAATGAGGTCCGACGTTTTATGAGAGCAACATCTGCCAGTTACGGTGTTGCGATCCTGTCACACTTGGAGCAGGCACTTTCTATCAAGTTTATTCTGGAACGTGTAAGGTGAGCTGGCGGAGTAACGGTTTTCAACTTTATGTTAGCCATTTTATCGCGAAGAAATTCTTGCGATACGATCCAAGAGACATGTACTTTATTGACTGAGAAAGCAGATTTGCTTTCTTTATTTAACTTTATAGCGTAATCTTAAATCGTTACAGCATTATTAAATCCTGATACAGCAAAAGTCAATACAATCCTTAATTATATCTCTATTCCTTATAACGTAGATGGGATTTTGATAGTACGTTCATTGTTATGAATTAAACTATCTTATCGATTATCAATATGAATCTTAATATTTACGACATTTAAAAGTATTAAATTTGTATAAGCAGAAAGGTATGTTGAAAGATAGAATAAAATAACCAAGTAGCTCCAAATAAAACAGTCTAATTTCAACATTATGACGCAACAACTCAAATATAAACAGAATAGCATAAAAATTGCGGAGAGGATGAAGATAAAACTATATCTACACAGGAGGCCCAGTATTACCACTTTACAAAATTACTTTGTCCCAACACAAAGCCTCTTTGTGAAGGATTCGATTTTTTTTCACAGACAATAAGTGCGGGAATTGATCTTTCGTAGGAAGGTACTTGTTATTTTGTGGTGAATACTTTTTGAAGAAAGGAAACTCTCGTTCTAGCCTAAAAGCTATCTGCAGAGAAGTTCTTGTCCTATTATTGTTATAACTTGATATTTTGAATAAGGTTTTGATTAAAATATTCCTTAACAATACTTTAAATTCGTTGATTAGTTTTGCTTTCAACTCTACAACATTAAATGGCCGTAAAAGCTGGTTACATTACCACTCCTATTTTATATCCTACAATTAAATTACTACGAGCAATCAACAATTAAATGGTAGATCAAAGCATTGCGAATTTCAACTGATAAAAATGGAGCTTGCCTTTGCCGAATAAACACATTTAAGTAATACGACATCTCAATTCATTCGAAAAGTTACGCGGTTTGGTACATAAAGGCGCCGGATCCCGACGTAAACCGAACTGCTGGAACGACGCACTATAACCCATAACTTTTGCCTTAAAACAAGGAGCAGGGACACGTTGGCAACATTTTTGAACGTCCTCGGCAAAGATTAAGATATAAATCTTTGGTAGATATGACAGTTTAAGTAACACTTTAATAACAGCTTAAAATTTTCCATTTTCTGCTTCTTTAACACTGACTTGTGTCTGGGCAATTTGGTACGAAACTTCCAAGATAAACTAGATACTTATAAAATTGAAGTACCTATGTATCTGAACCGGTGAGAAATGAAGGGGAGAGTGTGAGGCACGTGCTTACTTGTTGATAAGTGATCTTCCAGCAAATGATCTTCGGTCTGGGCATTTTACCAAGACCAAGGTCACATTTTACCATAATCTTAGTCACAATAGCAGCACGTCAAATGAATCTGGCAAATCTTAAAAAGTTAATATTTTAAAGTTTTATTTTTAAAAGCCTATGGTTTAAGTAAATAATAGCTTCTATATCTTTTTTGGTCAGGATATTAGCGGGACTTCAGAGTATTGGAAGACAAGGGGTTGTATATTAAACAGTATTTCCATTTAGTTGTATTTCAGTCTTACAGCAACATTTCCTCTGTGACCATGTTATTAGAGACCATTATGTAGTGAAATTAGAATTCATAGAAATAAGATCTCATTAGGTCGGAAACCGGGAAGTCCCCGGGATTCCATAAAACTCAATTATGGCTCCATAATATGACTTTTGGTAACTAAAAGATTTTTCAACGAAAACGAAGACAATGATGGTGCATTATTATAATACTTTGGTGTACTTTAATTACACTTTTTTAGATTAATTACACTTTTTGACAATAAATGATCTTCTTTTTCATATAAACTATTTAATAACAAATTTAATTGTCCTCAGCTAATGCAGAGATTCAATGTTAGGGCTCTATCTAGATTGCATAGGTTTCAAGTAGCTCCTCTATTATCTTCAAAGCGTTTAACAGTATTGGCTCTTTTCTCCTGTTCCTAGATTGAGTAAACTGGTTAATTCTTTTGGTAAATATTTTCTAGTAATCATAATGATTGTGGATTCAAAATTTAACAACAATTATTATTGGTGTTTAAAAAGAGGGACAATTTTTGTAAAATTTGACTTTTCTTTGATTGAGGCTATAAACCCTTGAAATCTTGAATTATTTACGATGCTCTGTTATTACAGTATTATATTGTATAAGGAACAAATTAAACGTTCTGGATATATAGATATATATATATATATATATATATATATATATATATATATATATATATATATATATATATATGTATATGTCTATCAACAGATGAAGTTACTAGTAATTTTAACGGACAGCTAAATAAAACGAATAAAGAATAAGTGTAAAGAATTCAGCTTGGGGTTACAAACACCCATTTGTGGAGGTAACTTATATTTCGCGAGACATGTTTTTAAAAATAGTTAAGAGTATGGAACGCCGTATTCAAAAATAAACAACAGTAATAATAATAATTTCTGTATTTAAAATTATAATAAATATTTTTTGTTATTATTGTTAACGGGGTAACTCTTGGATTTAGACCAACTACACTCAGATTCCTCAGCTTAATTCATGAAATCTTCGAATAGGACGAAGATCTTTTAGTTTTTCAGTATTTATTAATAAACTGACATTGGTATCTTGACACACCCGAACCAGTAATGTATTAATGCTAAAAATATTTTAATGAACGATGACTTAGATTTAACTTATTCAAAAGCTTTTCATTTATATTTCAACGACTTATATAATTGCATATTGGTGAAGTGAGTTAAAGTAAAACGTTTAGTGTCCACTGCGTTCGTTGGAAAATGCAGAACTCGACATTAAAGTCTCCGTCGACTTCACAGCAGGCTCACCTCAGGGATTGTCAGTTACGCTCTTACACGCTACCTCTTAAGTAGCCTCTGCGAACTTTTTTACTCTTTGCCTCTCAAGCACGCGCACGGCGACGAAGGGGGGCGGGGTGGTGGTGCCGAGACGTAAGCGATTTGTAGAGCCGATGAAAGCTCTTCAGATATAGACGTTAGGGTTGTCAACAGCTAATGGAAATAACGGACGGTATTTTTACTTAAGACTTGTAAGTAGGTTACTTAAATATGATGGCTTAGTTTGTTAAATGTCGTCTCTTTTTTGCTTGGGAGTGCGTGGGTATTCGTGTTTGTCGCGGATCATGGGGATAATTGGTGATATCGACGATGATTGTTTCTTAATCTTATTTAAGGCGGGGATTTGGCTCTCACTTTATTGTATGCTCAAGATTATTGGATTTTGTTGATGTTGCTTTTATAAATGTAATAAACTTTGTTAATATGGCGTGGCTTTTAGCATTTATACGACATAGAGGACGTAATATTAAACCATATCCACCTACATTAAAAACAGTAATTGCTTAGCATCAGACGGTTTGTTAATAACGAGATTACATTATTCACATAAATTTTAAGAAAGCAAGTAACTTTTTTCCATTAAAGCTTAACTATTAGCAAAGTTTTTATTGGTTCATGAAAAGATACACAGCTCAATCACATTAGTAATAAAACAATTATTTCTATAACAAATTACAATAGCGAACGATACTCTACAATAAAAATAGACTCTATTAAATAATAGAATAAAATTTATTATTAAATAAAAAAAAGAATATACACTATTAATAAAAATCCACATCAAAATGGATTTAAAATAGCAGATTTTAAAATAGAAAATTGACAAGAATAACATTATTACAAAATAAGATACGTACTGTATTAATTTCGGCAATCTTATTTACTCTCAAATGAAATTATTGCTGTCTACTGTCTGTTACAAATTCTAGTACTAAATATTTATTCGACTTATAAAGATCTAACATCTGTATCTGGAACAAATTATTTTTTGTTATATGCACACGCTATTATATAAATTAAAATCTATTATTGTCTTTATACTATTACATTATCAATTTATTTTGGATAAAGTACCTAAGCAAAGATATCAGTCTAAAAATAAATTATAACAAGTTCATAAATATTAAAAACTACCGCCAAATAGATAATGTTAATGTGACTAAAAGAGAATTCAAAAAGCTTCTACGCAACTGTATTAAAAATAAGTAATCTTTGGGTAACTTGAATTATATATAAGTTAATTTTTCAAAATTCATTACGAATTGTTCGCTCACTGTACACTGACCCTTAAGAGAATGCTAAGGAACTCTGTTATTGGCTTACATTAAAGAAATAATATAACTTGTTAAGCTACCACTGTCAATAAAGTTGTTGAATTTCTAATACATAAATTAAAAAAACAGTTCAGTTCATATTCTATCAAATCTACACATTATGTGATTTATGATCAATGTTGCCTGTGATTGAGTGGCACATATTTTTAATTTTTAATTCACGCTGCAGTCAACCCTAACGCTAAGAGGCAAGAAGACTCAAATACTTGCTCTAATACTGCGGTTGCAGAATTCACTCTCTTAAGGTCATCCACCCTTCTCATTAAGCGAGAGTTTCGCTTACGAGTCTAGTTATAACTTCTGTATTTAATTTAGTTATGCTCTCATTGATGCTGGACATAACTGACTTGTTACAGCTAAGTGTTTAATCTGGATATTATGCGCAATTTCTAGATATTATATAACTACTCACTGAAGATATTTTAAAATAAAAATATGTATAGGATATATAGTTTGCAGCAGCGCATAAAGAGAATCAACTTCCTTCTCAGGAGTAAATATACATCGCCTTCAACGTCTTCCAAATTCCTTGCCTAGTGAGTCATCATAATCTTTAACAAGATATATAAAAATAGCTAAGTCCAAGATACTGTCAGTTTTTTAGTTAATCCCTTAGCACGTCAAGTTAAACCTAGGATATATAATTAGGCTGAAAGTTTCCAAACGACGCGATTCGGATAACGGTCGGCTCTAAATATGTATAATATCTTAAATAATGTGCAAGTTGTAATAAATAAAAAGGGCGCTAATTGTTCTCTTTAACTAGGTATAGGGCTGGGAGAAAATTATATTAAACTGAGCTGTTCTAGTAAGTATATAGACCAACATTGGAGACCAAATCGTAGTTCCGTTACTCATCAGAAATAACGTTGGTTAAAGTTGAACCATATTACTCCAAATATTGTAATTGTCATTGCCTTCATATGAAAGTTATATAACAAATCCACTGTTTTATGATTAATATCATATTGATATTATGTCCAATTATCATTCCGTTGAAAGTATAAGTGGGTGGGTTTCAAACTGTGATTATTTGATTTTGGTTAATAATTAATATAAAGATGTCATGCAGTTTTAGCCAGCAGTGCTACCATCAAATGTAATCCAAAAACACTTAAGTCCAAATAAACGTTCTACATCGAGACGAATTTTCGTTGTAGCATCGTGTTTCTTATTTCTTATTCTTCGTACGTCTCTTAAGTTTTGGATAGAATGTTTAATGTACTTATTTTGCGAGCTGAAGTGCTAAGCCATCAAGTCCAATGATACTATTTAATCGGTGGTTTTCACTTTAATACCCAAAAGTAATTAGTGTTTAGAGTCATTACGTGTTTTACTGATATACTTCAAAAAATTCTACGTAAGTACATTTCTTTATCGGCTTTAAGTTGTCCCAACTAATCATAATTTCACTGCAGCAACACTTAAAGACTAAAATATAAATATGAGTTAATTTGAAGTGGCGACCAAATATATTAGAATATTTCAACGCGGCTTTAAACTGTGGATATTTCCAAAGCATAACTGTCAAAAGTGATGAAACATGACATTCTCGAGACAAATAGAAGACAGAATTAGAAGAACGACTATACTAATATGGATTGACACATTCCGCGCTTTTGAAAATGATAGAGGTACATTTGAAAGTTAAATAAAAACCAAAGTAATCATTTGAGGCTTGCGTTTAATTCAACATATTCACCTAAATTATGTAAACCATATAGTCAAAATGCTCATAAAATCAATCTATTAAAGGATTTTCGCTCTATAAATTAATTCAATTTAAACTCAAGGAAAACTTTGGCAGATTGAATTTTTTATATTTATCGTGGTTAATCCGTTTATTTTTCTTCTAAATTTAGACTTAACTGGTGTAAAGTCCATTATCAGAGAGCATTTAATAAAAGATTGTTTCCTCTATACTGCCAGTATACTTAACAGTATATTCATGAAATAAATCTTTCTTGCCAAAAAGTAACTACAATTAATACTCTCAAAGTTTATTTCCTTCGTATTCAATGCATTATTATGATAGTCTGATCATCTAACAGTATACTATCAAGTAGTATATTGTACTAATAAGTTACCTACTCTCCCTAAACACATTACGTCAGCGACTTATCAATCTCAGCACTATATGCTCTTAAAGAATTTCTAGTAGTAAGTTAACACAATAAATATACTTGACGTGTTCGAACTCATTTCATGTAATACATAGTACAATTATATAATATACAACTGATGGACAGATTTTATTATTTATCACAAGAATAAACGTCCCACGAACTTCTTAAGAACTCACACTTGCAGAAGTGGAAATGTCAACTCAATTTTAAATTTGGTAAAAACAAACTTTTTAAGAACGTAAGTAAAGATTACACAATTTTAGGGATTGATACCTAAATTTGTAAACATTGGCTTTAAAAATAACACTATAAATGCTCTAGGCTTTTAGCATCGTCTAGAAATAAAGTATCTTTTTTACTTAACTAAGGTGTCAGAAGCTCGTGATTCTTCCTGAACTAGGATGAGCTAAAATGGAAAAAGTCTTTACTGTGAACAAGATATTCTCAAGGAAGAATCACGAAATGTATTTGCTGGAATGTGATACAATCAGAAAATATATAACGTAATTTTATTTCGTAAATAAAAAGTACGTCGCTTGTAAAGAAATATTTCTAAAGCAATAGAATATATACAATTAATATTTTCTTAGATAAACCAATATGTTTGAAGAGTAGTCGCCCAAGAACTCTCCATAGAAAATGCAAATTGTATGTGACGTCACAAGCAAGGATGTGACTATCAAATGTCGAGAAAAAATGCGAAAACATAAAAACCAATCTTACGAATGCGCATTAAAAAAATTAATAATAGTTTATGCGTTCACATTATTACATTAATAAACTAATAGTTCAAATTGTTTTTTAGGAATCGCCTAACTTATATTAACTTTTACTTGTAATAGCATCCTTATTCGGTCAGTTGAGGTGCTTAAATTTAAAGACACGATTACATTTACTCATTATAAAATGTTATATCAAAATGAACCAAAATTATCAAATTAGGACGCAAAAAGCTGCTTGACTTTTAAATAAAAAGGAAACGTATTATTTAATTCGAACCGAAAACGTCCAAGACCAAAAGACGGTTATGACTCAGCATTATACCATTCAAATCTGAAACTCATACAGCTACTTACACAAAAAACAGATAGGACGCAATAAAAATCAATTAGTTTTCTCTAAACGCACCGTTTATATGACCACTTAAACGAAAGGCTACGTATACTTTAATTTGACTGCTCATATCGTAGATCACCGTAACTAGTCGTTTTTATGTCCAAATTCCACCACCCATTCCATGTCAGCAATTATTTACAAGACTTAACACACGAACAACAGTAAAACTATTAACAGGGTAGTCCAAATAGTTTGAAATAGTTTTCTTGGCCGTTCGCCAGGCGCGTTGCGTTCGTTGATAGATTGCCATGGCTTGCAGTGACATGGTTGTAAACAAAAATAAATGAGACCATACAAAACGCAATGTTGTGATATATGCGGATTTCGATTCGGTTTACAACGAAAGTCTGGATAAGTTTTATTGCTACGAAACGTCAAACCAAGATTTTAAGTTTGGAGTTTATTTTGACTGACTCGGCTCTTGCGTTTGCTGTAAATGATATAAAAAGTATAATAAATGTCTGTTAACGTTGATGTTTCTATAACATCAGTTTGCTTCTTGGAAATAAAGGTCATTTACAGGAAGTCCACTCCGCTACCTTGTCATCTTTTTCTATTTAATATAATAATATTTTTCTTACATCAGACGATTACGCAATGAATTTCAAACGTCTTCCACGACACGTCTCGCCTGAGCTTTTAGAGGCACCCTCAGGTTTGTTGCTCCCTCATGGCTCGAGAGACTCTAAGAGACATCGGGACACCGCAGATGGCCTTTACACACACTGTAAAGGCCATCTGCGGTCAACAGCATTAGACAGTCAAAAAAAGGACCATTTTTCTTTTCTTTAATTAGTCTTGTTTGATCAACCTTCATTCATTCGTCATTTATTTTTAAGATAGAAAGTAGTTTGCACCTGTGTCTATTAATATTGTGGTGTTATAATGACTTATTCAAGATATCCCACATTTAATGCTGAAAACTTTTACTTATTCTAAGAATATATCGTCATTGACGATAATGTTTCCTGATGGTTACATGGAAACTTTGCCAAGAATACGAAAACAACAGTTCAATGTACTCGCGTCTGAATGATAGTAATCATTTATAAATTGAAACAGTGACGTAATCTGTGAAGATTTTAAAGAATATAAGCATACAGTATTGAAAAATGTCTATGATGACAACTGATGGTACACGATTGCCATAGTTATATGACATAAAAACTCCACGAAGCCGATCAAACGTCAAACCTACAAAGATCATTGTCAGTATTGTCGTTTTGAGGGCAAATGAAGAACAATTTTCATAAACTATCATTATCATCACCATAAATTATATTAAATATAAATTGAACGATTCAGGAATATAGGCATAACCACAAACAATGTAGAAAATGTTTAAAAAAGTAAATAACCAATCTAGTAAGAAGGGTACTTAAGTTTGGAGGTCACTCATAACAACTTAACGACAGCTGTCTTGGACAAAGCAAATTCATTTTTGAAAGTATATATTTAATAGACAGATACATTAATTTGAGTCGTTCTATCGATTTGTAGCTTTCTGGTTGTAAATGTATTCTTTAATTATGAAAACACTCGACAAAGAAATTTTTGGGAATACAATCTAAATTATATTCCAAAGTACATAGGTTTAGGATGGAATATCAATATTTATAAGACTATCGGCCGTCTGAGTGCTCAGATCCAAAGCTACAGACAAATCGGCTAGAGGTCCTGGCTTCAAGAGGCGACCCGGTTCTTACGTATTGCAATCACGATGACGTGTTTATTTATTTTTACTATGTATTTTAACGGCATCTGTGGTCTATTGGCTGTGATGTAGCTAGCCAGGCGAATCTAGAAAAAATCTTACCACCTACTTCAGATCTGGAAGTCCGGAGTTCAATTCCCAATGGAAGTAGAAATTCTCTGATTAGTTTTGTTTGGTGGTAAGATTTTTTCTAAAGTCGCCTGGCTAGCTACAACGTCATACCAAAGTCAGCCGTTATAACAATAATGATAAAGAGAATTCTTGTATTGCGGAAGCTGGCGGTAAGACGATCAGTTAGTTCCTCATTGGCTCAGAAATTGTCTTCACTTACTATAAGTAAAGTGAAACCCTATGAATAATAAAATAATATATTTCCGAAATTCTAATCTAAAAATATCATCATCATTAATAGCTTTAAATAACACGTCATACTGAAGTGTAGTAAATAAGCTCTGTCCTTGACTCCATAGGAGAAATACATCATATACAGATCATCGATTACACCATAACGCTGTCCCGGAATCAACAGATTGTCGTCTCTTCTGAAGCACGGAGAAGCTCGACTTCCCATCTCTTGCCTCTAGAATATACTCATCAAATAATTCTATGATATCGCTGGTGTTAGCTATTAGACCGTTCTAAACATCAGTTTTAACCATCTGTTTTTATGACAACCTTTGACTTGAGCAGTTAATAGGTATTTTGTACCCATTAATTTTGTTACAAAACTACACGCTTTGACTAGATCGACCAGACAGATCCATTGACGTGACTCAAGATAAAATCCTTCGTTGTTTGGCAATTTCCAAGAAACCTAAGCAATAATTGCGATATCATGACAAACATTTCTCGTGAATTTTTCTCTTTTCCCATATGGCAACCCTAAAAACCGCAACGGAAGGGAGAATTCAAAAGAGTCTTAAGGGAAATAAGTTTGGCGACGTACTTTAGTACTTTGCAGGGTCGAGCCTGGTAATTATAGTCCAAATAGCCGGGTCATACGTTAAAAGATGTGGACTTTGG
The DNA here is from genome assembly GCA_943193645.1 of Acentria ephemerella. Taxonomy (NCBI): domain Eukaryota; kingdom Metazoa; phylum Arthropoda; class Insecta; order Lepidoptera; family Crambidae; genus Acentria; species Acentria ephemerella. Next base: position 4,360,090 of record OW971899.1, on the reverse strand, counting down.
ACATACCTAAAGTTAAACTTCGGACTATTTTATCATAAAGAGGTTGTTTATCCTTGACCTGAGACTTTATTGTGTAACGTCATATCTATCCCACACTATTCACAATATGAAGCGGCAATGGAAAAATCGCGTACATCAAAATGATTCGCTTTCATTCAGCGATAGATCTGAAACACAAAATACGGGCTATATTTTTTTAAAATTACGTTTGATTTTTGATTTACAAAAACTCGTCGGTACAGAGTCATGTAGCCAATTTTTATATACTTATACAATTTATACAGTCCGCCGCGCTAGAAGTCCAGATTATTGAAGTCAACTAATGATTACCACATAAGCTATTGTCAGTACAAAGTATATTCCTCTCAAATTTTCAGAGTTGGAGTACAAGGGGATGCGAGTGACAGAACAGTTTTTGCATTTGTCGCACGAAAAAATTGTGAATCAATGTCAAATTCCGTTAGCCTTGGAGTATTAAGGCCTAGAGCAGATTATAACTGGCTATCTTACCTCCAATTACCACAACGCAACAATGCTGCCAAGATTATAGTTATGGCGGTAGATTGAGATAAGATGGTGGTAGCTTAACAGGCGGCCTTAGGAAAAGACCTTCCAACAACCAAACCGAGCAGAAAAGATCTGACCATTGGAATTGAACTCCGAATCTCCAGATCTGAATTTGGTGAGCTCGGCCACTAGACTACAGAATGCAAAAAAGCGGAAAACAATTCAAAGACTTAACTTATTAGCTGAGGATAAAACAGACCAATAATCCAGATATAGCCTTTGAGTTGCGCCAGTCTCAATATCAGTTATTGGTTGATAATATACGAATTGGATTAAACTTACTCGGTTTTGATATCTGCTTTTTTGATATAAGTTTTTCTTATTTATTTGTGTTTGTTAAAAATTGTTAAAAATACACGTATACATACAATGTATGTAAAAATTGATACTAAAGACGTTTTTTTACAAGAGTGTTTAAAAAAATTTGGAAGTGTCCTATTTGACCCCATCCTTATTTCCCTTTATAGTGTGAAGCAGTCGGTTATACATCTACTGCATTAGAAAGAAGTGATAAATTCTCATCACATCGTCATTAATTCTCCGCACATATCTCATGACGTTAATGTTATGAAATATGACAACTTACATCATAACGTGTCCTAGCCCTAACCTAGGAGCAATATACAGTGATTAAATACAATTTCGACCGTTCCCAAGAGCCCTCTAGCGCTTCCGGGAAGCCTACCGACATCCGACCCCCCCCCCTTCCGGTGCGCACACTTTTTCCAAGTGGTCCGCTGCCGTGTACCTTTTTGTCCTAAAATAAAGTTTTTCAAGAGTAAAAAATTGGGACACAAATGAGATACAGGAAGCGGGGTAGCACCGCACCCCAGGAGTTGACCCCTTTCTTGAGGACATAAGCTTCTACAAAATAATTACAATAGATTCTCTCACTTGAAAATACAGGCTTGACATTAAATAGGATATATTTTTCCTTGATCTGCAAATATATCTAATAATGTTTCTGTTACTTCAACCGTTAACACGTAGAAATCAATTTTACTTAATTTGGTATTTTCAACTTGTCTACTACAGGAAGGAATCTCTGCCTGATTGTAGTTGGAATCCGTAAAAATCATCTTAAATTATTTTTTTATACTCCCCAGGTTTTGATTGTTTTTCCAAAGTCATAGAAATTATCCTTTTGCTCTCTTCCCTCGGCAAAAGTCGTCTGACATTTGTTGTTTTAAAAGGAATTCAATTATTAAGAAACTCTACATAGTAAGATGTAAATAAATTTACACAAAAGAGTATTAATAAGTTACAAGTTTTAGAAACAAACCAAGTGTGAAGTAAAGATAATTAGTAGCGATATAGATTGAATTTCATTAATTGTACTTGTACCAAAGCTGGATAAAATATTTTAACTTTGACTTGAAGGTGAATTATGTAAAAGATACAACGAGCTTATTTTTCATTCCTCTCGCAACAACTGTGGTGAACCTAGAATAATTTTATATGCATACATAAAAAATTGTTATTACAAACTATGGGAATTATGTTGTTCAAATGTACACAACCCATTTGGTATATTTACAAAGTTAGTAAGACATCCAAAGATTTATTAACAAAGGAAAAAACAAAGCTTAAAACTAACAGCATATTACAGTTGCCTCTTATCTTTCAACATCCAAACATTAACCAGCAAATCTGACATAAGGAACCTTAATCCGAATAAATAAAGAGCCAAATGCTTTAACAGAATCCATATTTAGAAACCAAGTAAAGTTGTCATTTTACCATACTCAAATCAATTGCTGTACAAATTTGAACTCTAAGCAGACAGGTTAAAGTATTAACGTTTAGAAAATGATGATTCCACATGTTAACTAGAAAAAGAAATATGTGAAGAGAATTTGTTTATAAAAGTCCTGTTGACGGACATTTAGTGGGACTATCATGAACACAAAATGGTATACGTCAATGAGTGTGAAAATTTTAAAAATAAACGCTGACGTAAAAAGTAAAATCCAGAAAGAATAACATTTGATTTAAAATATATTTAAAAGGAAGCCTTAGAAGCAGCAATTAGCACGTATGCTAATGACAGTTCTGAATCTAACGTTGATACAAAAACCTAACGTTGAAAAAAAGGAATCTGCAAGGCGACTAAATCACATGCACGTTTTATGTTACTAATATAAGTACTAAATCCCAGAAAGGCATCATTAAAATTTATGTTTTAAAGTCTGAAGTGACAATAGGCTTCTACCAAGAGATGAAAAGAATTCGTATCTAATCTAATTTTATGAATATTTCTGATGAATTTTGAAAATATCTAAAGATACTTTTTTCCATACAAATTAAAGTTATAAAGGGCTTATGAGAACGCTCGGATTACTTTGCGAATTAACTCTTTTATTATAAGTGTAATTTTAGAATAAACCCGACCGCCAAAGTCTACAAAATCCAATTTGTGTATTAAATTAAATTATTTTAACTCCATGAATAGACCTAATTAAAGATTTTCAATTCAATCGCATTTATAATTATATTCATTCATCAGACAGAATTATATAAAAAAATATTAATCTATGATTGCATCTAAAGCATTTCACACACCGGGAGACCAATAGACATCTTTTGAATCTTTGCAGCGTAAATATCAAACATATTACTGGCTATTTATAAATAGTAAGTAAATAAAAGTAATGTCCTTAATTGGCAACATTACTAACGCACACGGTATGGTTCAATTTCACAATAATGTAAATTTACCAAATGGTGGTTTTTTCCATAAGTAAGGAATCTTCAAATCGATAAGCAAAAACTACATGTCTCATTATTTCAAGTATCTGATACATCAGAAATTGGCGAAACTACTTCAGCTATTTGATACCAGATAGTTCACAGCGTTACGAATACAGAAACTTCACAATTCAGAAATTCCATGTTTGAACTTAGTACACTTGTAAATATTTCATTCTATAAGTAGTTAAGTTCTTAGATGACGCAAGAATCAACAATTAATTCCCATAAACCAAGGACTTTAGACACTTTAGTTTGTAGTAAGAACAATAAAGTTAAGTGAATTCAAGTAATACGTCTTATTTCAAACATCAGAATGTTATCAGCAATCCCACAGAATGACCTTCAGTAAAATAACAATCAATGTGTAATACAAAATTATTTAATCATACATTTATCTACAAATTATGAGAAACAATAGCTCTAGCAACCTATTAATTTGACAATTCAGAAAGAATTAAGGATATAATAAATGCTTAATAAATACAGGGCGCCCATTATCACAAAAGCAACCAAAAACTTCTCCTATCACTTCTAGATACGGTAGATTCAGAACTTTACGGTACCTTAGATATACTTTCGACAGTATCACAGCTGAATTCCATAACTGAACCCATATTATCTTGCATAGTTCCAAGAGTAATGATTTTGAATTCCAGTCCCTGAATAGACAACATGCTTATGCAAATAAGTTTAATTGACAATAAAACGCAGTCTGAAGTGACAGATAAGGAGACGATTTTGTAGAAACAATAACTTAAGGGCATGTTACAATTATAATTCAAACAAGCATTAGAAACCGAATTGACAACAAAACATGTCGATCACGAATTTAAGGAACATTTGCAATGTGATACTAAAAATTAAACATTAGAAAATATATCTTTGATTCTAAACCTCAAATGTATAATATAGGAGCTATAAGAACGGGCACAGTTATTGATAGCCATTAGGTTATGAGGAATAAATGACAATAAATCCCACTACGGTTAAAGAGTTGAGTATTACCCGTGTTAATTTTACAATATTAAATACATTCTGATGAAACAGACAATGGTGTGGTGACCGAGTAGTAGGCTCTCAAAAAGTTAAGTACCTTTTATTATAATACGAGAAGAAATGAATGAATTTTGTCATGTCTAGTATAATTAATTTTAATATTGTCATGTCTAGTATAATTAAGACCTGATCAGAAAGTAGAAAAAAAATGGTAGAACATAGTAGACATCTCAGATCAGTATAATTTAGATTTAACACTGAAAGTATGTTACACAGATTTTGCACCAATAACACTTTGTAAAGTGCAAATTACTAGTAAAAATTTTGATTACCTTACTTGAATAAATAACGTAGATATTTCAATGCAGAATCCAAGCTTTATTACAAAAATCGTACCTGAAACAAAAAAAAACATTTAGGTGAAATTGAAACAATGTTATCATTAAAAGCAAACAATGAAGGATATTATAATGGATTAATAGTGAGAGAAAGAAAGAGTAAAATAAGTCACAGATGCAGATGCTCTATTGCTAACTGAATTGTAGGAAAGCACTGATTTTTAAAGGAGTTGGGTACTGATGACATCAAAGGCAAGTCACACTAGCTACTTTAAAATTTCTTATAAGTTAAGCTGATCAAAATATATACGAGATTCCATGTCTCACACCAAAGTGTTTGTGATAAAAGTAATGCTTAATCCAATTGTATACATTATTTAAGCAAGATAAAAAGAAATCTCTTCTTGCAAACCCATTGTACAGTCAGCTTAAAAAGGATAGAAACAAATAGTAGCCAAAGAAATTCCAGATACGCCGATTCACTTACACATTTTCACGTTTCCATTTAAATAAATCTCACCTAGCTATCTTTATAAACAAAAACAAAATTTCAATTTAGTCTAGAACCCTCGGAGTCGGAGGAAGGTCCCACAAATCCTTGTTTGATCGACTTCTTAAGCCCTATTCGAGTGGTTTCCTAACTTTGGTAGGGTTACTCTAGATTCGTTTCGTATTGATTAGCATATCAAAAACTAAATCCTATCTATTTTGCATACTGTTTTTGTTGGGATGAAGATTTTAGATTCAAATACAGTGGAACTACAAAGTAAAGGTTTTTTATATATATAATCTTTTCAAGAAAATATGCAGAATTAGAAGACAAGTAGGTATTTGCTCCAGTTTTGTAAGAAATACATTTAAACTATCATAATTTAAAGCAAGAAATGTTTTTTTACACAGTTTAAACTTTGTAAGTGTTAAAGAGAGAATATTTAGTGGATTTAATTGAAGGAGGTGTGATTGCACAAACTGATAAAAGAGATAAATCTGATAACGGTTCACAAAGTGAAAGTGAGATTTATATTGATTAATAAAACATCAATATAGAAGCTTTTTATATAAAAGGCATAAATGTAATGAAATAACATATTTACACAAAAAATATATATTTATATTAAAACATGAAGACAGAACGAAATTTGAAGCCACATAAATGCCTCATTTTGCCGTTTTTGTCGACTTCACCAGGACTCAGGTATTTATACTGCTGTGCCTATCTCTGACAATTTTATTTACTTAATTTCATTCAAATATAGTAATAATTAGGTATTGACGTGATGTGCCGTGCCTCGTAAATGATTCGGTTTGGGCTTCACATTGGACAGCACGATTGACATATCAATCGTGCTGATTAACGTCGTTCCATAGAACGAACCTCATAGTCGTTATTGTTCTACGCATAAACTGTACAAGGATTCTTGTGAAGTATTGATAAATTAGGCCAATAAAACGAATTTATCAAAATTAGTTTGAAGTTAAAAAGCAATTCAAATATTGACTAAGAACGCCAATTCGATAAAGCTAATTTAAAATAAATAGCGCCATTAAAGTAAAAGTAAAAAGAGTCACAAGAAGAAATAAAGGAAAAACTTTGCGTAAATTAAGACATCCATAATTTCGAAACAGGAAGGTTGGGTCGGAGAGGTTGGCTGGATTTTTATTTCTCTTTCACGTTTTAACATATAAAAGTACTTGCTATTTTAATGTTTTTGTTCTCAAACAAAATGTTGGCAAGATATTTAGGCCTTGAAAGAGTTGGAATGCGAATTCATTGTTTATTTCTAAGGCTTCCACATAACTTTCAACCTTCTAACAATGGCTCAATATTGGACCTTCACACGTTAACAGTTCGAAATAATGAAATAATCTTCAGGTTAAGATTACTGAAAGTCTTTAATCATCATTTAATGTGGTAATAAAGGTAATTAATGTAAACAGGATTAAGAATTATCTATTGAATGAAGAGAGGTTGAAACAAACGATTTTAATAAAATCGATATCAAGAATCGAAAACAAAAGCATTAAGTACTAAAACGAATCAACTGTAAGAAAAGCCACCTTAAACAGAAGAAAATAAGATAAAATTTAAAACGATACCAGCTCAGGTATCCAGGAATCAAGACAGCGGTTGTAAAACTTAATACGGGAGACATATCGATAACTACGGGAAATGAAACGACTCGTAAAACCCATAGCGCTTGTGTTGCCACATAAAACTGAACATTCGATATCGGAACAACGAATAAAGACAATATACAGTCATAAAATAAAAAAACGTACAAATTTTATAATGTATTATCGGGGAGAATGTGTGAAATATTTATTGTTTGTACTGATACAGAAATCTTAAAGAGGTGGCAATGTTTACATGAGAACTTCAAAGGGAGAGGTATAAAAAAAATCCCTATTCGGAGCTGTAAAAATTGACGACAAATGTATATCCATCGCTACTCATATCCCCACAACGATATTTATTCAAACAACTATAGCTATCGAATATAATCATAAATAATATTATCAATATATCTATATATGGAGGCGGTTCCGAATTTATAAACTGGATCACAGCTATTGTCAATCTACCCCCGAATTTATTTTAGTAAACCACCTAAAGAGGTCCCTAAAATGTACACTTGACACCAAGTCATATTTCAAAATTTAGTCTCTGGTTTTTTTTATTAAACTAGGAATACTTTACGAGCACATCGTGTCATTCTTGCTCATGAAAAGCCACTTATGGACCTGTAAGGTGGAGGTTGGTTGGCAATGCTAGTGCGTATCAATTAAGTCAAATTTATAAATATTAGTTGTTAGTTAATAAAAGACGAAAATTTAAATTATTTAGATATTTCGTTATTAGCTAGATTTTTAATAATAGCGAGAAGGTGGTTGCCAATACAATTTAAAAAAAAATTTCAAATCAACGTTCCGTTTCGCTCAGGCAGTCTGATATTGATTCTGCATACAGTAGCTGTCTTAGCATTATATGGACTTTTCTTACCACTTATTATATTCGTTTTGTTTTAGAATTTAAAATTCACTCATTTTATGATAAAAATTTTAAACGTAATATACATCGGTTTTATTACAGCACCATAAGGTTGAACTTTTAATAAAAATAAGCGTTTAAAATTCTTATATCATACCATTAAGCGGATCCTAAATTATATTGTTTAGGTTTATAGTTTAGCCCATAATAAACTGAGATATAAAATACGATGGACGGTCAACAGGAATACAACTAAGCTGAAATAGCTTATAATATAAACGTCAATAAGGTCTAAATAAGAATGTTATTAAACTTACCGTCAAATTTTTAATAGTTATGAAACTTCAAATTCCTCGAAACGTAATATCTCCATAAAAAGTTTGGGAGTTTTTAATTTCAAGTGCCAATAGTGTTACACCTCTGTAGCCACCAATTATAGTCGGTCGACCATCACTCTCACTCATTACAATTCCATTAACAAAAAAGGTTGCCCAACTGCGATGCATTTAAAGAGATGGTCAACCTTTAACCCGCGTTCTTTGTGGGCGGTTCTCTCCGCCATTGTAACACTTAGGAACCGTTTCGAGTGTCAAATTAATGATCCGAAGCAGGAGGTGCTGTTGCGACCCCGTTTTGTGCCTTCTCCGTGTTTCCGAGCATTGGCTTGAGTCAGGGGTACGAGAGGTTACACGTTATGAATAAAGAACAGACTTTTTTGGAAATTTAATATTTTAGGGTTACAGAAACATATACACTTAACAATAATAAAGATTAAAAAAACTAGAGGGCAGTAAACTCCAGACTATTCAGAAGATAAAACATGCAAAATGTTAAATTGTTGAAAAAAAAACATTGTTTTGTAAATATTACCGGAGTTACACAGTTTATACAGTAGGTTCAACAAATAATTAACAGTTACTTTGTGTCAGAAAATTACAATTTAAATTAAATTAGGTATGAGTATGCATTGATGAAATGTCATAAAGAGGCAGGGAGATTTTAATTAAACTCTGGCACCATTGCAAAAAAAAGTAGGTAATTGTTAGAAAAGTTCAGTTGATGTTGGACGAATGAAACAATATCGATAGATATAGAGGCTATAATATAAATTGTACTGGATTTACTTTGAATTTGGATCAAATTTAGAACCACAAACTCCATCTAGATACAAGTCTATCGATCAGTCGATTGTTTAGTCGATAAGAAACTTAGAAAGAGACAACAAAACATGAAAGTATGTTTCTTCCGATATATCACAAAGGCATAAGTACTTCGCTATCGTCTCTTTACGCTGACTAGTCGTCTTGGTATATATCCTAGAATTTCTCAACAAAATACCTCGCTAACTCCAACGTCCTTCGAGTAGAAATATGAGTTCAGCTTAAGCTGTTCATTCACATCTAGTCTGATCAAGTGATATGGAATCCAGAAGTCCACTCTCTTAACTTCCTTAACTTACACCACACGCCAACGCATTCGTACATTATGCAATAGATGGCGTGTCGATAATCTAATCGTTACAACTTGAACTTTTAAGTTACAATTCGTTGCGAGATATTCATTTGTTCGCGATTCTGAATAGTTCTTTTCACTATTGACGTTTCACTCGCGCTTTGGTTATCGTTTCGCCATCGTTTTTGAGAAGATGTGCGAACCATTTGTTGTTACGTGAATAGGTTTCAAAAATATCATTTCTGGTTTGCAATCATGTATCACTTAAAGTCTTAAATACTTTCTAGAGATTATTATTAAGTTTTTGTCTTGGATTGATTTTAAAAGCAGCGGTTTTGTGACCAGTAATGATTTTAAGGTGACCTTAATGGTCATTTTCTTCGTTTTTGAATCTTCGTAATTTGAAATGATTTTTGCTAATGTTTTCTTTATATAAGAACATTGTTCTTGCTTTTTATTATTAATAACTTGGTTACGTTTTTCCTATAGCACCTTTTTCATTTAAGAAATCCTTGATAGATACCTATAAATATGGAGCTATCCCTAGTTTATATGGGAGACCTTTCGACATGACTGTCTTGGTCGAAGACTCTTAAAGAAGTTATTAGTTAGAAGGTTAGTTTGACCTAAATTCCAGCTTCATTCAGTTCAATAAATTCGTAAGGTTTTGGCCTTGTTGTTACTGTAAACGTGGGAATTATCACTACATCTTTTATTTCAAATTGGCAACCAAGCATACACACACACACACAGCATACTACACTTCAATAGACGCCTGCAATACTAGGAGTATCTTTTTCATCTTTCACGAGAGAAAAGTTTCTAAAGGATTTAATGAAATTAGTTCATACAGCTGCTTATAAATGTTAATATGAGCTTTGGTGTTATGGAATATTATGTGTCATCTCAAGTCGAGTATCTAGGAGACTCACGAAATCCTCAGAGGCAAAACAGTGACGTCATTAGACATTGATCGACGAGTAACTGGGAATTATCCAAATTAACCATTTCTTTGTACAAACTGCCCACTAAAGAACCGAAGTTCGCCGCCTAAGTAATTAATTATTGTTTTCGAAGATTGAGTACGTACAAAGTGATTGATTGGTATTTTATAACTGTACTATCTGGAGATCGTGTTTTATCTTTATGAACCCCTTACGTGTTAAATGCCGGTTGTACTCGCATTTTATTCGCAAGTTATTGTGGCGTTTGACAAACGTCTATGTTTTGTATACGCGATAAATTTTTTATACGGATTTGAGTATGCACGGCTTTCATAATATTTAGTCAAATGGTATGCAGTAACAATTAAAATAGGACAGCAACATCAAAGCAAAAAGGTTAACGCTAAAGGCATGTGAGATTACTAAATAGAAGGAAGATGTCACATAATCCAATATCATGGGCCATGGAGTATAATGGTCAGGGAAATCAGTTTGACCGATAAAATACTTAACCATGTATAAACGAGCAAGATCACTCTTGTGTAGATAACCTTTGATTTGCTTCTAGAGTCTAGACAAGGTTTATATTCTTGACCAATTTATTTCTTCGGCTATTCACTATGTTACACCTTCGTCAATAAACTCTTCACCATTAACACCATATCTTATTTAAACATACACCTTTACAATCTGCCTAGCTGCCCTGACTGCCCGGGGCCTGATACGTGTAAGCGTCTTTTATGTAAGCACAAATATTTACCGTAAAGAAGCAAAAATAAATCTAGACTAAATTTATTTGATACAAAATGATGAGAAATTGGAATCCATATTACTGGAAGTGGCAATCTAATATCAAATCTACATAAAAAGAAAACATTGCTCTCAGACAGAAACTAAACTGTATCACGTTTTGAAATCAATAAATATCTCGATAGAACTCAAATTAGATTGTTTTCTGGAACTTTTAAATTTAGGCCAAGCTACTGGTCAAAGTCAAATATTCTTCACGTGACAACATAAGTTTGCCTTTAAAACCACCTTATTTTATGTTAATAGTAGTGACAAAGAAATCAGAAACTACAATTTTTGAGTTCATTCTTTAAGTTATTTTAAAATGTAAGGACCTACAAAGATGTCAGAACGTTGAGTAAATCAATATCTAGATCTTAATTAAGTTGTGTATGGACTACCAACAAATTTGAGTGCGCCTCTTTCATAACAATCTGCAAAGAAAAGGACAGATGAACAGTGACGTATAAACGACTCTTATTCCCTTTATGAAAAGTATGAAAAAAGACAGGTTTCTTGCATGCTTAATCTCCATTAAGATATTGATTTACTCTTTAAAACTATTCAAGGATTGAATCTAAATAAGTTTCAATATCTAAACTGTGACTGTTAGTTTGACCTAAATACCAATTTCATTCAGTTGGCGATTAGAGCCTTGTCCAAACCGATGCGACCACAAGGCAACCGATTCTGCATGGATGAGCTCGGCATGGATGAGGAGTTTGAAATGGATTGGGATGGGAATAGGTAGCGTCTATAGCATAAAAATGCTACGAGATAAAGTGCAAGTGTTGTGACAAAGGTAAATATTATTACTACTATTACTAATACTATCACTAAATTCATAGAATTTTATTTCATTTCATTTAATTTCATTTCTTAAAGCAGAGCCTTAAAATTGAGTATCATTTCAGTTCCTTGTGGAACCTAACCTAACTTAGAAAGTTTTATGTTGTAGCATCAATTAGAGTAAGTAATAACTCATAATCCTAACCACTACTTCTTAGGTAATAAGGTAGGTAACTTGTCAAACAAATGTGATTCAATACTGACATATCAAACGGGTAATTAGTCATTTTGCCAATTTTGATTCATTGACAGAAACAATAAATTTATAATCGAACAACATTCAATGCGAATACATTTTGTGGTTTACCATGAGTTCACAATTACCTACGGTTATATTATATTATTGTTACTTTGTTCTGGATATTACCCTCAAAATATATATGTTGTTTGCTGTAGTTAATTATTAATTCTATTACTTCTGATCTTTATTGTATTGAGACATACGCAATATATGTCGATTTTGTTTAAAGCTTTGTGATGTTTGTACTGTATTTTGTATAAAAACAAATATTATTTCCTCATTTACTAAGGTCATATACTCAGACGACCTTAAGCAAATATAGTTTTTCTAACAGCGAACTTGGACACATAATTGATTTAAGAATAGCTTAAAAGAAGCTAATGGTGGCCCCTGTAGTAATAAATTTGCATAAATAGTAAATTTATTATAAATAAATTTATTTTAATATATTTTGCACTGTATTGAAAATATGACGATTAGTCGCCGTCGCTCACACTAACACCACACAGCCAGAAATTACTATTTATAAAAAATACACTGGAATTAACCTTATATAATTACTACAATATTTATCACGTTACTCAATCGAATTCCTGCAAAAGATTACATTAATCACCGGTTTTATGATAGCTAAACTCAATTGAGAATCAGTATGTCATGTTTACGTATATAACTTTGAAATTGGTATCGGAATAAATAGCGAAGTGCTTTAAATTCATAACAATAAATTCATAGAAATAGACAAGATTTTCCACCCAGTTCTTTCTTTGGTATAGCATCGTCTAACGCGGAAAGAAGACTTGCTAATAGTGCTATATAAATAAAAATTATCGTTAATTTAGATATATGGGCTTTTCTCTACTAACTGGAAACTTGTCTATTGACAGTTGTCCGAACCCTATTTTTCTATAAAATTTAAATATAATATGTTTGGTCGATAGACAATTATAATATGAATGCATATTAACAAGAAACCATTGTAATTTTCCCTTATTTTTCGAATTATAGACAATTTTGTAAAAAAATGTGGCAGAGGACTGTTTTGCCACCCCGAGAACAGTTCATGTCAATGTTTATATGAAGAAAAACACAATATTAATTAGGTATTAAATTTAATCAAATAAATTCACTTCTTTATTGAATACTGTATCACATATAGAATTTAAATACTTATATTTATCAGGAACAAATTGCGACCTTAACTTTCTAAGTAACGAATTAAAATAATTATAATCTTTGTGTTCACGTCGACTCATATCTTTAACTGACTTTCTTGTGCCTTTTTCCTTCTTTCTTTGGTAGTTTAGTCGTTCTTTCTCCTTCAATTGCTCTCTTTTTACAGGATCATTTTTTAGCCGTTGATATCGTAATCTTTCTGCAATTCGTTTCTGCTCGTTTATTTCTTTTTTGGTTTTAGGTTTCTTCTTTGGTGGCATGGCGGCAATACTAAAACAAAAAAACATACTGTCACTACCCTTTAGTAACTACCTTTTTTTAAACCCGTAAGGATTTTATATTCCACAATCCAATAATAACAGAAAACAAAAGACCTTAATTAGCGTGACAGGCCAATGTAAGAAAGAAAGAGGCTATCGGAAAGCTGTAGGTTAGTGCACAGAGGTTAGTGAAGAATATTAATAAAATACACGGAAGTAAAATAAGACAGTCCTCTGTCACATTGAACAGTACTCAGTTAATTTCCAGAGGACTGTTGCACAGAGGACTGTTATTTTTACGTAAAAAATACATGCCACGTATCAGTTTAAATATTACTTCATAACACAAAAACAGCTATAAGTTATCACACTGAGCAATTTTTTTACTACATAAATGTAATTATAAAACATAAAACACCGTAAAATAGACTTACCAGAGGAATGTTCACGCAACACTACGGAGACGTAGCTCCCACACAGACGCGGAGTTGTCACTGCCCAATATGGCAGCAACTTGTTTAGTATGGCGACCGAGCAAACTTAACACTGTTAACGTTGCGTGTCACGCGAAATGTAACCGCAAAAGTGTTTATTATTTCTGTGGAGCCATATTCAAATTGTGACAGAGGACTGTTCACAGAATTTATGGACAAAATTCGAACACTAGTTTTTAGTATAAAATTTTTTACTAAAATTATAATTGTTTTTTGTTTATATCCATTAAATATTCTTTATGTTCATAGAGTTATAAGATTTTACATTATTAAATAAAACGAATAAAAACCGTACTGAATCATACTGGTTCCGGAATTAGGACATAACAGAGGACTGTTTTTAGTGGCTTTTAAACCGAATTTATGGAATGATTACGATTTTTAAATATTGATTAAGCTTGGCTCCTTAAAGAACAGGTTATATATTATGTATTTTAATAAATAAAACTATGCATTAATATAGTTAAAGTAAAAAAAAATGCCTGGACCACGATTTTCCTGTTAGTAGAGAAAGGCCCATATATCTTTTGATGACAGATGACAAGATTTGTATTTTTATGTGCCATTAAAACAAATTTTATTTCAACTAGTTTTAGTAACGTTATCATCGTCATATAAAAACATCGTTATTAAGCAAATGTTTTTAACTATACAACTCGTCTTCACACCACTTCATCAGCACTAAGAGACTAAGCCTTAGAAAGCAGAATCAATCGGTTTATGAGTAATACATAGAGTCCCGTGAGTTTGTTGCGGTTTCACAGATAATAGTTAGTTTTTGATTTTAAAAAAATGATAAAGTTACGCTAAACAAAAGAAGCTAAGCAGTATAAGCCGTAAATTAAAATAGACACATGGAACTGTGAAGTTAGTAGTACTTACATTACCTACTTATATTCCCAAATATCAGTTGTAAGCTGTTGTGTATGCAGGCAGGCTAACAAAGGACGAAAGGTAAAGCTAAAGAAAATAATGTTACACATATTGTTTCTTTCAATTCAAAGCACAAGACTCGCATTTCTTTTTTATTAACATTAAGAATGTTTTACTATTTCATATTATTGATAACTCAATGTTTCAAATGAAATAGTCAATTTGAACCTTATACCAGAAATTGGACGGTCAAAAATTGATATTTCCTTTTTCTGGATGTTTTTAGGAGCTACGTCTTTGGCGGTCCCTTTTTTTAAATACCTTTAGGGATGCCTTTAACGGGTGTAGCTAATTAATGACTATTCAGAACTAGAAAAAAAAAGTTGTATTAAATTTTATTACAAATTATGTGCCTGAATGAAATTCCCAATTAAATTTAATCAGGGGAATCTCTGAGTTAAATATGAATAAGTTTTTAACTAAGACTCGAATAAAGCATGGCTATGGGTAGGTAAATAGCATACAGTATTTAGAAAATATGTTATGTTAATAATTATAAGAAATATTTATCTATAAGTCTGTAAGACATGACTAAATTTTCGCCAAATCCTCTGAAAACCATAAAAACAGGCATTATCGTAAAGTTAACTGAATTAGCAATTTCTTGAACAGACTTTTTGAATCCGGATAAATTAAGTATATTTAAAAAAATCTATTATTAACAAACATTTATATTTAAATATTGAACATACTGAACTAAAGTTTACAAAGATAATAGTCTATGAACACCGTAAGGCGGTGCTGAATCAGCTTCGAATTTCGAATGCACCCATTTTTGACTTTTTATTTTTTAAACCTCCATAAACAAACAGTTTGATCACGTCCCAATACAATTTTTGTTTCGTTGACTCGACGGAATGGACTTGCACTTATTGTCTGTCCAAATCTTGCTATTTGTCATTGATTTTGCAACCGTTTCAGAATATTCTTTCAATTCTGTGATCAAGAGACACGTACTACAATACTTAGTTATTTTTTGCAAAGCGATTCGTAATAAAGTTTTTGCTGTTAGGTAGATTTAAGTAACATTTATAGCTCGGAAATCATTGATAATCGTTTCAAAGGTAGTTTTTAATTGAACAAAAAACCTATTAAAATGTGTCGCAATCGTAAATTGGCTTTTTGTTGCGCGCCAAACTTTTTCGCGGGAAAGACATGGGCATACTAAAAAATATCGACAATAAATCAATGTTGATGCTCGATAAAGCGCGCGAAAGCAAAACGATAAATTACTGAAAATTCGCGGGCTTCCAGAGAAATCACCGCGAGAATTACGCCACAAAACTTTTTTAATAACGCCTGCGATTCAGTCTCAATCGAAAAATCCGTAACAAAAACCCGACACAGTAAGAAAAATGTATAAACATGTCAAGGGACCGGTCCAGGTAAGTACCGCCATTTTTTATTGAATTGAACACCTATGCCCGAGAGGGACGCACGATCCCCTGCCTTTTCAAGCCCGCCAACACCACGGGAGAGCCGGAACGTATCGATAGCATACACCCGTCTCTATCACTCCACTGCATTCACGAGGACAAAGAATAAGTATTAATAAAGACGTGACACTCCTGCAGATGGTTGATAAAACTTAATACTTGCCAGTTCGTTCGCTCTGCAGCTATTACAAGTCAACGATAGATACGATGTAACATGGTCTTTGGTTCTCATGAAAACATTACCTTGACGAAGTCGTTGTCTCGCGAACGTATATTGCTTTCCACGAATGGTGGTATCGGGCAATTCCACTTTTGCTATTAGCGCGAAATTGGAAGGGAACAAAATGTCTATTAAATGTCTCAATTTAACTCCGGCAATATTCAACCTTCAATGGAGATACGACCCAAATAAACGAGCGCCATCATTTTAAACATGCCTAATTTTTATTACGGTCTCCGTCTGACTGAATTCCAGTTCAATGTTTCTGAATGACAAATACCCAAATGCCTTGTGATCCATCTGTTTCGACTTTCTGTTATTCCAGCGAAGCCAATTAGTGAAAGAGACATCAGATATAGCGCTCTCATCGCAAAGGGACAAGTTTCGGCTCAATTTTTACCTGATATTACTAGCGTTGACAGTTGTATTATAAGGGGCTCAGAAGTGTACGACACTCTCAAAATATTGCGATTTTATTATGCTCTGATGACTTATAATAGGATTGTGTGAATGGAATTTATTATGAAACGGAATTACACGCAGGAATTCCGTTAATCGCCAAATTAAACGAGAATTAGGATAGAGATTAAAAATGATTAAAAGTAAATCGCATGGATTGATGGAAACGAGACACATTAGTCTTACCATAGTATTTTATACGAATCCTATCACGGAGCGATTTTAGGGTCATAGAAATGTCTCAAATTTGGGGGGTAAGCTTAACTCGCTAGAACCGCTCCCTAATCCAACAAAACGTTACAATCTTGTCGAGTTTATCGGCACATTACGCTGTGTTTTCGCAAATCCACCAAATTTGCTAAAGACAGATATCGATATGCTTGAAATTTTTTTTGAGGCCAACGAACATATTGTCTTTTGCATGTTAGTAAAGGCAAACTCATACAGTTGTATAACTTAGATCGATCGTTCAGCTGATTGCTAGATTGAAAAGCTTTTCTGTATATTATCCACCATATAACCAGTCTTAGGAGTGCAATCTAACAAAATCCAATCAATTGAACTTTCAAGGTGATCGATAACCACAAATCATATGCGTCCTATAATTTAGAAACAATTTCATTTCCGAACAATCTTGAATAGGAATCCTAACGGCAACCGAAATTATATCCGAAGCGAGCCTCAGAGACAATAAAATATCTTTCTTATATACTTTCCGCCTTGGGCTTATCCCATAATGTTACTTCCTTACGCATCGTACTCGACCTACGGTGTAATAAAACAATAAAATGGTGCAAAACTTGCCAGATTACTGTTCTTAGTGGCTTAAGGTGAAGAACGTAAAAACAACTGCCCGGATGACTATAACTAAGGCAGTATACACAACTAAATATAGTTCAGAAGAATCCCCAACAAATTCACACGTCCCTCGAAGGCGCGAACTGATTTGATGACCAGGTAATGATGATTGTAAAGTTCCTCGTAACTGAAATACAGATGATAAATAAGCAACTTCTGCTGTCGAACAAAATGATGGATTGTACGTAGAACACGGGCAATTAACCTCAACGTTATGTATTGGATAAAAGCTTCGGGAAGAAATGAAATATTTGCGCTGATTTCTTATTTCAAGCATATTTAAGTGCTTCTTATTTAATGTCTTGCAAAAAAAAGATGACTATATACCTATTTTATTGTAACTTAACACATTTTGAAGGTTTCAATTTTAGAGATTCAATCTAATCTATTTTAGTCAAATTTTAATGTATTGTATTTATTGAATTGACTAATACGATAATAATAGAAATGACATAATAAAGATTTTTACGCCGATTTAGCCAGAATGGGAAACTCCTGCTATAACATCCTTGCGTAAAAACTGAACTTACACAATTTCATTTATTTCTTATTGAATTGATAAACAGGGCAGACGGAATAGTAAGATTTAGTTGAGAAACAATGTCGACCACTTATATATACTATAAACCTATCTCAACTAGAGCACTAT
This sequence comes from Acentria ephemerella, assembly GCA_943193645.1. NCBI lineage: Eukaryota > Metazoa > Arthropoda > Insecta > Lepidoptera > Crambidae > Acentria > Acentria ephemerella. Next base: position 4,341,689 of record OW971899.1, on the reverse strand, counting down.
TATAACACGTTATGTTCATTTCATTTTGGTTACATGTAACAGAAACATAACAATCTGTATACAAAAATCTATTACCAACATTCCTTTTTATGAACAACAGTATCAGAGTATATACTATGCCATATTTATTTAAGTGTTAGTGTTGTCAATACATTATGTTTTATGATATTACTAACGGTTTCTCCCTTTTGCTTTTCCGTTTTCTGGACATAGAATTCATTATTCTTATACATTAATGTTTATTAATCAATTAATAAATTTTTAAATGACACGGAATTTTTATATCAATCTAAATAAAAAATTTAAAAGTTTTACTCCAATTCATTCTCATTGACTGCTTAATTTGTAAACTGGACGTAATATTATTTTAAAATTTTATAAATTTAATTTTAAATATAGTGCCAGTTACATTTTAATTTTAAAATCTATTCGTGCCTTTTGTGTTAAATATACCAAACCAGAACCCATGTTATGAAATATAAATGATTATTATTGTAACAATTAAATTCTAACGTGTGTTCTTTCTACGGGAGAATACCCCTCGGCGAGCTGACGACAGGGCGGTGAATCAGTGGACAATCCTGGTGCTATCGAGCAAGCTGGACCCTCGCTATCATTCTGTCACGCAGTCCCAATCTCTAGTAGTCTCTCTAAGTTCCAAAGAGAATTCGGGACGAGGCCTTTGGTTGAGACTATACAACTATCATGATCTCAGTGGACGTCACCTCGCACAACATGGTATCCTCGTTGCCTGGTATAAACTTGATCTTTTTGAGTGATTCGATTTAATTGCTATTGTTTCTCATAATTCGATTTTGTGTTCTTGTCACTCGATTTACAGCCTGTGTCTAGAATGGGAAGTTACTAAAGTACTCATTATTCAATACAAGTTAAATTGTCATAGTTTAACAATACCACCGCTACGGAGAATATTTTAACTTAGATTGATTTAATGTTAATATGGTATTCGTCTTTTTTTGAATCATTAACTTTGTTCGAAGTTCAGTAAAAAAAGCTTAAATGAATTCTGAAGAGATCTACTTTCCATTTGATGAAGAGTTTTTACGTTTCTTTCAAATTACCAATAAAAATCTTTTGTTCGTCACTGGCAACACCAAATCCATCGGTTTTCCAGTGCTAATAAAATTCAAATCATGCAAATGAATAATTTATTAGTTACTGTAATTACTTTGGGTTTTTGCATTTCCAAGTCTATTTTTACGTTTTTTACTTTAGTCTGCATTCGGTTTAATATAATGTATATTCCTCAGTCAAAATAAAAAATTTCGTTTAATCTTATCTAACTTTTGTTGTTACAAAGGCAGAATATCTGAATGCCTAATGCATTCAAACTAAAAATCCAAATAAAAACTGTTTTATTGTACAAGTCACTTTAAAACATAATTTACTTTGCCCCAAAGATTCTCAAGATTCTTCAGGTATCTCCATGGCTTAATAAATAGGCAGAAAACCACTTAACTTTCTGAATGACATCAGTGAGCCCATTTCAACGGGAACATCCTTTCTGTAATCTTTATCTTTGGGACACGTAACTTTAACACTCTAAGAGCTTATTCGAAAAATATTTAAATCCATAACTGAGAAGATAAATTTGTAGGAACTATCATTTCAAACCCTACTCTTTTCTCTGGTAAGTAATTATTGAAAACGTTTTGTCTACGGCATAATAAGACGCCATTGTTCCACGTTCACTAAGTAACCGTCTAGACTTCGAAGGTATTTAGGAACATGATTGTTGTTAATTATATACCGTTTTCGGTATATTAATGGTATAATGTATTCAATAAATTGTACCTTTTGTTTTATGAAATCAATGTTCATATTTTTGGTCATTATATTACTATAGCTAAGGCAAAGGGAACTAAACTTTTACAGCCATTTGACTTCTTTTATATACACAACTACAGATTCTGACTGTACCGCGTCTGCGTTCATATAGCATATATTCTGCTAAAACGTGGCCAGAGTTTTTTTGGGCAGAATACATATATACTCACTGTATAGACTAAGCTCGATTGACCTAAACCCAAGAGGTTGTTATTTCGTGTTTGACTAAAGAAGCATTTCCATCTCTCGACTGAAACAGTAATCCCAACAACTAATTTCAAACCAGATGAGTTCCGATATTCGATTACGTAGCTGGGTTGCGAACATATTTTGCAAACGGTAATAATTTGTAAGGGGCTTCGGACTAAGCCGTTTCTGTACTGGATCGTGTCTCACCAGCAGGAGTTGTCCAGGTGAAGGATGCTCATCAAACTAGTAACCGAATGCAATTCGGAGAAGAATTTTGCACAAGGGTTTTCGTAATTTTCACATTAGCCCGCCGATAAATTTCAGTAAGCGTATTGTTAATAGAAATTCCTCCGTTTGAATGGTGTTAAGAAAGTTCATGAAAACAAAAGTTAAGTCTTAACAGATTAATCAACAAATAAATGCCATCTAAGTTCTGAAAACATATATCAGAAGCAAACTTAATGTTGAACATAACTGCGCAGTCTAGTCACTGCGGAGTCCTAAATATACCTAAAAACATTTATACATATTATTATTTAGTGTCGCCGAGCAAGAGAAGGACAAGGGAACGTACCTTCAGATGTTTTACTGCGCCCAGACAGGGCTTGCTTTATACAATACACGATAGTACTATATAAACTTCCGACACTCCAGCCCACGTACGGCGCAGTGTAAATCGCCCTTTGGTAAGAGGCAATATTGTCAACTTATCGTGGCATATTTTCTTCTATTAAAGGATCCGCCTACTCTGACAATTACCACTACCGACTACTCACCGCGTTCATAATAGGAACATACGTCTGTGAAGAAACAAGCTGGCACCAGAAACATTTTCTTTGTAGGAAATATTGCTGCGACATGTTAACTATTATAATGTATGTATCATCAAATTAATTCAAAGAAAATTAATAGTAAAGTCTTCTGTTGTTTCTTGTCCCCGGTGTGTCAAAGACACCTAAAAAAGGTCTTTCATCCATTCCAATAAGACTCTGATTTGAAGTAACGTATCGAATTTTACTTAAGCACCTGATAGAACTCTCTACTACGTGTAAAATAGTGCCAGAATAAGTTGTTTATATGTCATTATTCAAAATATTTATTTTGAAAACAATAATTCAGTTGTAATACTATGATTTAGAATTTAAGCGAGCTATTTTGTTCAAAATACATTTTCGAGGTCCTCAAATAACTATGTGTTTAATTTAGAAGAACCGAGCTAAAAGTTCAACCTTAAACCTAAATAGTTACAGGTACCAGAGTTATTAAACTCTTACTCGACTTTAGGCGTCCTAAATGCTGATCTGTGAAACCTAAATGAGTTTATTTGAAGTGTTAGTCATAACTTGGTACCAGCAGTGGTTATTATATTTTATCTACAGATAGCGATAAGCCTACCACATATTATTTCATAAAAAAATATGATAACTATAAATAACCAACAAAGTTACAAACTTCTATATGTAGATAGATTATTGGAACCGACCACATAATCCGTATATATACTTAGAGGGAAATGCTACTAGTCGTTAACAACACAAGACTGATACATTGTCACTCTTCACTTACGTCATCAATTAAATTAAATCTATGCGCATGCTTTACACCTTCATTGGGCACGTTACAATGGCTTGTCAAATTTAATTAATCCCTAAAAGATGAATTCGATGAGAACACTAACCGTAACATTCGTAACGAATCTTATTTCAATTGAATAGAGGTCACAATGGCTAGCACTGTCGTGACCGCTGGCCTAACGGTTAACGTCCAGTATTTTTTACTGTTAAATGTCGATGTTAAATAGATGGTTTATTTAGATACCTAACGTTTTAGATCTTAGAGAGTAACATCACTACGATTTGCAGATTTTCAATTGTGAGTATTATATTTAGTTCGTTTGTAATATAACATAAACAAAAATATTTACATTGTTACGTGATTGTTAACTAATAATAATCATTTTCATAATCACCAACAGCTTGTATGTAAATGTTGAGCTCAGGCTTTCCTACTTGGAAAAAACACCTAAGTTTCTTGGACCATAACATAATGGTATGAGATCTTATCATAGTAAAGGGCCAGCAAGCTTAATTGAACTATCTGCGACCAACCATTATGAAAGGTGCTGTTTTCGACTTTTATCATAGCATTGGGCAGTGATGATGATTCAAGGTGCACTGCTACCATTTCGTATCTTATGTATCTGTTGTTCAATTTAAGTTCCAATGTTAAATATTATAGTATTTTGACATCAACTTAGAGTATTCACAGCGGTTCACTCTTCCTGTATCTTAAGTATAAAAATATTAATATTTCTTACACTCACACCAATTATATAGCCTAAATAAAGCATAACGGGGAGTTCGGGATATGGATTCTAGATAAAGGAGAATTATACGTAGTTATATGTATATAAATGTCAGTAATATACTACCTAACCAGAATTTTTGTACAATTTATCCTCAAATGACTTTGCCTGATTCATTATTGTGTCATTATTAAAATAAATAATTAAATATAAAAACCATACAAAGATCCATGACGCTTGAACAAATATTCGGCATATAAATATCTGTAATAAAAGGAGCCATCTCTTCTCTAAACTTTGTCGTTTCTACTTGTCAAATCATCTGATGCCATAAGCATTCCAGTTCACTTTAGTTCATCTATACAGCTCAATTAATTAATAATATAATACAATTTCTGCCTCTACAGGGATTCAGGAACCCAAGTTACAAAATGTAATAATTATTTATTCTAATTGTGCCGCCACATGTACAGTCTCTGCTTTGGCTGGTAGAAAACGACCTTAGTTGTTATTTAAATAAAATAATAATAGTTGTTAAATTATATAGTTTTAAAAATAATAAATAAATCTCTTGGTTATATAACCCTCTGTATATAAAAAAGAATGTTTGGCTTATCAATTTATCACTAGTGCTACTCATACTAATCAATTCTGTGACAATAATGAGGTCTCGAAGATTTGACAGCTGTCATTTTCCGTCACTACAAACGAATGAACAGTTTTTCTGTAAGTGTACTTACTGTTATCTCTAGAATGATTGTCATTGACATGTAGCTTTTAAATGTAGGTATTTTTTTATATAATATTAGATTAGATATAGCTAACGAAATTACGAGAAATTCTAAGAAAATTAAACTCACTACCCACTTCGATGGAGTGGTCATTGATCTTGTCTATGAGAAGATGAGACAAACAACTTTTAATTTAATTCAGATTCCGGACTTACCTTTAATCAAAGCATTAAATAATTTCTCCTGAATTAAACATAACAAAGAATACTTTTTATATTTGTTTGTCGCTTGAAAGATATAATAAATGAACTAGTATTAGTTTGCGAGATTAATTAAGTAAGCAAATATAGTCACGGTAGCTTTGTCAAATAAATCACTTCAAACGACATTTTAAAAACTTTTTGTTCCATACCTTCATAGTAGTAGAAATAATGTATAATGACGTCGTTGATTTAAAAATAAAACTATAAATCAAATTTCGAACACACCCCCGACATAACAAGAGCCCTAGAATACGAGAGTCGCGTTCATCAAATACTTGCTTATCCGATCAATACCGATGACTCACGATTTTTATACGGCTGTTTACGCTATTTAATAGGTGTTTTTCCATGCCGTTCGTCCCTTACGAGCCCACCAATACGCACACACAAAGGAAAATCTATGGTCTCTGATACGAGAGAGTTCACAGAATAAGCCGTAAGTCCAGCAACAACTCTCGTGAGTCAGCGTGGTGACATTATGGCAGGACCAAAAAGAATCCCCTAATGCGTTCTTGTTCATATGAAAACACTAAAACTATCCGAAGACAGATTATCGGAACCAATCATAAAGCGCTATAAAGGATTTTTTTTTAGTACTTTATTGGAACAGATTTTTAATTCTATTTCATAATATGACTAACCTGGAAAAGATTTTATTTGATCTCAATATTTAATTTGGGATTTGAAGATCTACGTTTGTTTTCAATGGTTTTATATCTGGCTAGCATGGCTTTAAGATTTTCGGAGTAAACTAAGCCACGTTGCCATGTACACATCACACAAGCCGACACCCTGTCTACATCTGTTCGACTAGAGCGACATGACACAAACGTTTCCGGACACATTTTGAGATTTTTAAGGGATAATTAACGGGACTGAGCATTTAAGGAGTCGACACGTGGGTGTGGAATTATTTTTTGCAACCTTATACTCTGGAGTTCCGCTAGTACCTACTAAGTAGTGAGTTTTTTCGTAAATCTATTTTAATATACTACATTTGTTTAATCTTTTCCTTTATCATTTTGCTTTCTAGTGAAAGATAATTATAATAATAATAATGTTTTATTTCCAAAAAGTATACATATAATTAAACAATCTAGGTATACAGGGTATACCTTTACATTTCACATATTACTTAAGGCTATTAAATAAACAGCAAAATAAATGTAACAGAACTAATGTTAAGAGAAAGTTATTTTTTACATACAAGTTATTTAGCATGAATTTAGAATCTTACTAGGAGTTTGATAAGTGTGAGTTTGTGCAAGTGTGTGTGTGTGTGTTAAAATATAAAATATTTATAAGTTCACTACCTCTTAATCATTAGCAAGCCATTTCACAAGTGTTTGAGTGACGAAAGCCTTCAATTTTACTTAGTTTTTTTTTAAAAAGAGCATTTGTAGTATTTTTTTAACTAGGTATCTAAACTTTAAAAGCATTTTCGTCACAAGGAAGGACTACTACTAAAACTGATTTAATTTATCTTTAAATGTGTCATTTTATACGAACCCCAAATATGTATACATAAAAGTTTTACATATTTTTATCATAACATTAATTCCTATAGGTACAATAAAATACTATAGTAAGTAATTCATTATTAAACAAACATATTATATTTGGGTCAAATATGCATTAAAAACTGTTTTCAGGATATTTTGAAAAAAAAATCTTGAGAAGGAAATATCACATCCTGAGGCTTCTCGCTGAAAAAAATGTTTTTTTTTAGTTTTATTCTTAAGGAAATCATAAAGACGAGTTAATCACGACAATCATAAAATCTTATTATAATTCAAAATCTACAACTTTGCCGTATACCCGCCATTAAATCAATACAATCTTTACGACTATTTTTACGACAAAATCAACGGTTTCATCTTGTAAATGTAACCCTTAAATTGGACATAAAATTATGTGATCGGGTTCATTCAAGTTTGGTTCTGTCATAAAATACGTAAGGATTGGTTATGGACTCTAAAATCAAGGAAAGTCGAGTTGGATTGCGTGTATAATACTCAAATCCTAAATTGTAAATTTTTTACGCTTTAGTCCCCCCATTTATCGCCATTTCCATTCTCAAGCAACTTTCCATATTCAGACTAAGAACACTTATCCAAGGATGGTCTAAAATATTTTCTATTTTTTTTAATTTAATTTTTGTCTTTGAAAGTCGTTCGTCAAAATATTAATTAATTTACATATATCCGAATAAAAAACCTAATTGCCAACCAAACTATTATAAACTAAATATATCGCCCCCCTTTAATTTTTAAAGATAAAGATAAATATTTTATTTATTTCAGGCCCATTTTTTCAGGATGTCTAAAGTTAGATTCTTTGCATAGAAGACTATTAAAAAAATTGTAAATTAAAAAAATATACATAATTTTGCTATTTGTGTCTACTACATTGTGTTTTATTTTAAAAACAACTCTTAGGATACAGTTTGTGTACATAAAATATTGTGTGAATCGACAAAGCTCCTGGGTTTTCGTTGCAAACATGGAATTATAATTAGTATGCTTTTCACGATTGTGTTCAACTAAATTCGGTTGGTGAAGGTGAGTTGTGCCATTCTGTGTAATTATCAGTCAAGATTCGATTCGAATTGTAGTTTGCAGTACGGAAAGATTATAGAGAGAGGCCATTGTTTTGTCACTAGTTACGCCATCTATACACCGCTGCGAGTAAACCGAAGCTTTTGATTCAAAACGTAGTGAATTCGTACATCTGTTTTAAATTGTTTTTTATGTTCTTTTATTTTAAGTCTAGTTTCTTTTACGGAAACTATGTTAATGCGTTTTTATAGTCAGTAGAGGTGATTTTTATACAATGCTAACAAAAAAATCATGTGATTTTTGTTTTTTGTAGTAGATCAAGTTTTTTAATAAATTGGCATTTTTATACGGTTTGTGTGAATTTATGAAGGATATTTTTATGTTAAGAAATTTATTTTATCTGACTTACAGACTAATTGAGACTCGTCCGCATAACTCAGAGTCGAACCAGCTTCGAGGATAATGTTTACTGCACATTGCACGCCTCGCGCATCTACAATGCAAATTCTCAAACACCAACCAATCTACGATTCAATACCTATACATTACAACGCGCTGAAACCACCTTAACTTGAATACGAAAACCGAATCGGGACTATCGATTTAACTCCACACGAGGGTCGTAGAAAGAATTCCTTACAACAATGAACCGGTGTAACAATAAATACCTTAATGATATCCCGAGATCGGAGAAAAGGCGTCCGGCGTCAGGCAACCGTCCACACTTTTTAAGAGAAATCCACTATAACATCTCGTGCAGGCAACATCACAATATGAAATAGCACAATCTCACTGGGGCACTAAAGAAATCCACAGCACTGGTTTGGTTTTGATACAAAATATGTTTTTTTCGTAACACAACGCGGCGCGATCTCCTCTCACGTAAGTTGACCGATGCGCACGGCAGCCGGGCACGAACTGAACTGGTTTCGCCGGGCGGGGCGGAGGAGGGGTGGATGGACGGGTGCGTTTGGTTTGGTTTTATGAAAATATTTTGTGAGTAATGCACGTGCTATGTCAGAGTGCGTCGGCCTACGCGGCCTCAGCCTTTGATTGAAGTGCAGTCTACGGCACGATAGATAAAGATAATAAAGAACACGACGCGGTCACACTTGCTCGCGGACGAGATGTGAGGTCTTTGTGCCTTTTTGCCCACGCTTTCCCTTTGAATCCAGCTTACCCGGGCTGCATTTCTATCTACAATCAAATTTACAATATATTACTATTCGTTTGGTATTATGATCGTATTATACCTTCATTACTGCTGCTTTTAAAGGATTCAGCATCGATAGAATAGAAAACATGCTACTTCCATGCGGTATCTTTAATGAGAATCTTATTTATGAAGTTGTTAGTTCACTGGTTGGCGAACAAAAAAGAGCATTATAAAGAATCTGTCTGTTTTTGAATTTTACGATATGTATTTCCGTAACATTTATCCGATAAATATAGAAAAGTGGAATTACGAATCTTGCTATTCAAAGTGTAATGATGCTTCATTTATTAGTATTAGACCTAAGTAGACACGTTGCTATTTAAGCGTTATTTAAATTGTAAATCAATCTGCTCAGTAATGTTAAGAATAAAAAATACCTCTCTATTATGTTCTATATACAATCCGGATTTAAAAAAAGAAGTCTTAAGCTAATATTAACAAAATTCATATTCAATGAGTTTATTCTCTAAGTCCTAGAAGAGTAATATAACAATAATTCAATATTTACATATACTTGCGAATTCAGTGTGTAATTTGAATACCTATTAGCGCAGCATATTTCCTTCTAATGTTAAATTAAAAGCAAAGCGCGCCCATAAGAGGCTGGCTAGAGGTTTTACGATATTAATAAACCTGTGTTAGCGGACAAAATGGCTGAATGCGGTCATTTCAAAATATGGAATTTTCCAGAAATTCAATATTGAGAGGCCCATACGATTAAAAATAATGCTTTACGATCCACGATAGTATCAAATCCCAAAAGAGGATTCAAGCAAGAGCATATTTACCTATGGTAAAACATATTTTAAAGTCCATCTATTGGACAACGCCTAATGGTATTGAAAATAAAACGGATTTCCAGTTATTGATTCTGGATATAACGGGAAATGATTTTATTCGATTACCATTGGACGTTGGACGTACAAAATATAAATAGAAATTTTATTTACTCTTACAGAAGACTTGATTGAAGCATAAAAATGAAATCACTCAATGATCGAACTGACAGAAGCCTTTCGTATTTGACACGTAGGAAATGTATAAAATAAGTTCCATTACTAATATTTTTAAGAAATAATGAATATTATTTGTAAATTACATTTTCCCACAGAATTCAATGTAAGACTTTTAAAGGTTTCTGAGCAAGAGGTTATCTACGGAGCCCATTATATCGAGTTGATTTCAAAGGCGCCGGAATATGGTGTTATTCACCCGCGTGAATTGTAACGTACAAAGAAGTGTTTTCGCTTTGAAGTTTTTTCTTATAAGTGAAAAACTGTTGTACCTAGATAATAGTTGGACCCTTCATCGCAGTTACCCGCAAAATTCCGCGGAATGACCTACCTTCTGAAACAAGAATCGGCATAGCTACTAGAATTCTTCCATCCCCGATTCGCTGACAAAATCTTATCGTCAAAGCGGGTATTTCTATAAAAACGCATTGTCTGAATTGCGGCTTGGCCTTTGAAGTTAATCCCTGGATTTGGGTTCAACGTTTCAGGAGATTCCTTTCTGCGCTCCCTGAGTGTGTTTGTATGTAAATGTTTACCGTGAACAATTTGAGCATGCTCGGGGAGGTTAGTAGTAATTTTAGCTTTATGCGGCCAGGGTTCTCGTTTGAGGATATCTCAGACATTGGAGTCAGTGATTGGTGATGTATTATATGGTAACGTCACTTGGGCCTTGTAACGACAAGATATGCAAGTCTTGGTGTCCTTGACGACACGTGAACCAACAAAAACTGTCATCTACAATCGAATAGGCCGGTTTCATCTACGTTCCCGATATTGGATGTGGAGCCGGACCGTGCCACTGTAACGTCGTATAACGTTTAGTTCGGATGGAGTGTTTCACTTCAAGAATAATTTACAGCAAAAGATTTTTTATTTAGTAAACTATTAGGCAGTGCAAATAAAAAAGATTCAACTACAACATGTCGACACTTATTATTATTACTAAACATCTAATTATATCATCGTCCACACATCCAACCAATTCATCTGAATTATCTCAATCTGTAGAATCGTAGGAAACTCCCGGGAGCATAAATACAATTAGAAACCAATTTAGATCTAAATTGTGTGAATTAACAGATTAACATTCATCAAGACGTAGTGCTAGGAATAATGTATCCATAAACTAAATTTAAAGTTATATCGATAAAAACAGATTGTATTTTTAAAACTGATATTCCAAATTCACTTTGACAAAGAGATCTCAGCTCGCGGATGATCTGCAACCTCAATCAAATCAAACTATCTAACAATCAACCTATGGACATAAAAGCCAAACGAAAATTAGACTCATATTCTAAAGAATTCAAACGTTAAGCATATTTAAATTGTCAATTTTAGTTACTTACCAATACACCTTTATGTAGATAAAAATATAGTATTTATTACAAGCTAAACATTTAATATGCATACGGAACGTTTACAAGTAATGCTTGAAATAACACTAATATATTGCACATATATCCTGTTAGCAAGATAGCAAGTATCAAGCAGCGTTATTCTGCAGAGCCAAGTCCTGTATTACAATCAGATCAAAAACGTTACTTTATTCGACATATTGTTGCTTTCTAGATGCGTTTAATTTGGGAAGGAATTATCCTTTTACATTAATTTGTATTCATAATAACGTTCAGTCTTATATGACATCGAGTGGTGACGACCACTCGAAATGGGATGGGAAAATGTGAGTTATGCTGTCCACGAAAGAGTAAACTTCAGATAAGTCGTTTGCCTGCAGGACACAATCAAAATTTTAATTGACTTGTAGTTCCCAGGAGTATACTACGATGCAAATAATTATGATATATTAAATTCAGGTTTGTGCTAATCCCACATTATAGTCTTATTAAAACAAAATATGAGTAGATCTTCAACCAACTGTGTTTATAACAGTCATTCTATCTCGTTCTTTTTTAAGTAGAGTGAAAGCTACAGTTAACTTAATTATAGTGTGGTGTTATGCGCTTAAGAATTCCTTTATAGGGAATAGAATCTTATAAGTCATTGCATATCAGGGGTAGAAGACCTATGAATCCTAGGCATACTGATGTCGTATAGACCGACGCAAGGAGGCAGTTCCACAAAGTAAGCGTAAGCTATAATGTAAGGAAGCATGAATTGATGATTATCGAAAGCACGTTGTCTAAGGGGACAAGGTTACAATCACTCTTTTATGTTATTTTCGAAAAATACTAGTTTAAGGAATTTTCTTCTGGAAGTTCATTCCACAAACTGAGCGTAACCAGTGGGAAATATTGAAGTAAGCGATTGTATCGCGGTAAAAAGAGTATAAATTATAAGAAAAGGTATAAGAAAGAGATAGGTATAAGAGTATAAGAGTACGTATATAGCCTACGTCTTGAGGAGTTTGAGCCAAAATACCATAACAACCGGCTTAACGTGACTTCCAAAACTCTACGGAAATCGAGATGGCAAATTGACCCATCGAAGGACCAACAATTGAGGAAGTTGCATTGCTTCCGTAACCGAAACCAGCGCTTGGTACACTTCTTCACCGAACTCATAGAAAAAATCAAATATTATTTTTAAAATTCCCATAGTGTTGAACTTGGCTTAATCACTGTCTTGTATTTTATCTAAGTTTAGGGAATGTCCCTATCCATCGCCGTACTTTTCCATGTAAAAATATTTAACTTCGAATAACGCAAATAAATAGATAAATATTGATAAGCATTGGAATTCTATGAATTTTAACGTTAGTTTAGTAGACACAACGTCAACTAAGAAGCAGTTTAAAGAGTTTGTCATTTGATAGCTGTTTAGCTACACGCGATAGCAGCGTTTTACAAACACTCAGTTAATACTGATGTATCTAGAATCAAAAGGTTATTATAGGGTTTCTTTATATTGGCCGGTTCAAAGTATGTTGGCTGCTTGGGGAGCACAGTAACGCTAACGTTGGATGTCAAAATTATATAGTTCGAGTTAGTATAACCTCCCCTAAGGGGTGTTTGCGACAGTAACAGGCCATCAGCACCTATTAATACTTTTTTAAGTAATCCTTTTATTAACCTTTTTCAAAAAAGGAAGGTTAACGATTCAACAATAAATTTAACAATGTGTGTTTTGCGATATCTCCGTAAATTATTTGATCTAGTTTTGATAAGTTTTTTGTCTTTAAATGTCTTGTGGTTTTTATGACAGGTATGTTTGGTTGACAGGTTTGGTTGACAGGTATGTTGGCACAAACTGCCCCAACTGATGGACTGGTTTCGTCTATCAGTTGGTGCAGTTTGTGTGGTAAACGCGAATATTTGTTCTCTGTTGATGGTCGTTCATATATTAACGAGTATAATTCCAAACAAAGTAACAATTTATCATAAGTTACTCTGTAATACTTACAGGTATTATATTGTTTTGAGGTTACGATTAGTGTATAGCGTTACATTTATAGTACATAAAGCGAATTGTCCTTCACACGTTCGAGGTTAATTTGAGTAACGTATGATATGTTTAAGTGATTGCGGTGCGTCTTGTAACAAGTCTAAGGTCGTTTAGGATATCTTGATAAGAATAACAAAATTGACACTGTCCTACAAGAGCAGTGGTGCGATAAACGAAGCGATAGCAAGTTTATTTTGTTAATATTCTCGCTATATGATATGTGCAAAGCGTATACTATCCTCAACCATTGTTCTTCGCACAGGAAACAGTCTAATTTGAATACAGACAACAATTAAATGCTTATGACTATTCATATGATATATTCGATTAATTTAAAAATCTATCAACTTAGATAAAACTAAAGAAAGAGAGAGATCTATCTAGGATATACTTTAAATATATAGCATTAATGTCTATGGAATATATGACCGCATTCATTAATCAGCTTTAAGTTTTTATGACACGTATATCGATCTTTTATTTTAATTCCATTATAGGAGACTTCGTCACTACAGGAAATATATATATATATATATATATATTTGTTAGGTGTAGTTAGTTAGGCGGAGGTTGGGTTGCTTGGACTGTTTTTGTATCACTCACATATAGTATTTTTAAAACCAATAAATTAAAGGTCAATTAGCCAATAAGAACCGAAGACCTTATTACAAATTACCAAAAGTAACATGAATGATTATATTATGATTAAGTATAATTTATCATAATTCCATTAGACACTCGGTTTTTGAATACACTTATAATAAGTACACATGTACATGATTGATAAATATAAAAATATAGCTCGTTAGTTACTCTAAAACTGATTGACCAATTTGTATATATTTTATTGCGTTTTGTTTGCTTTAATTCATGGAAGGTTTAAAAAAAATTAAAATAAAGAAAACCTCCAAGTCAATAAATTAATAAATAAAAATTTGTGAAATCGCCTAATTGACATGCTAAACATTAAAACTGTCATTTCTGCATTCGCTACTTCGGGTTTCTTTTAATAGATGACGTTAGTGGTAGTTTGAAAGTGATACAAAGTTCATCAGGTCATAAACTTCTTGTATATGATATAATAAAACTTTTTGATTACATAGGTACTCTGAACGCAATACCTAGATACCTATTTAGTTATTGCCACATACCTATGTGGCACATTTTAATGTCCAACACCAAATAGATTCAATCAGAACTAATCACAACTTAATTACATATTGAACGCCATTTAGAGCGGCAAACGATGCCATGCCTAGAACTTTCCTCGCCACCCTCAAAAGTAATAGCTCCTAATACTAAAACGTGTTCCAGAGCAGGGAATAGTCTTCCATATTGTATACAGCCGTGGTTCACACAGGACTGCATGTCTGAAGCCATCTGGAGAGCGTCCAGAAACTCTATTCAGTTAGTTGTACTTGAATTAATCAATTGTTTTAATCCATCCGTGGAACAGCTGTTGACCGCTCACTAACTTAGGTGGCGGACTTTGTTACAAGCACAGCGGGAAGCTATTAATATAAACATATTTAAAATTAATGTTTGGAGTACTTATCGAAGATCATAAAATGGAATCCGGGAAAGAGCTTGAGAAATGGCGCTTTGGTTTCTAGTGTGAGTAAATATATTTTTTTATTTTTTGAGCTTCTGTAATTCGGAAAGCACATTAAAGCGTTGGTCTCCATTGTTACTGCAACCGTTTGTATATTTCAGTTAGGATTACCACATTTCATAATCCAATTTATTGAGATATAACCACACGTTGCTCGGATGAGGAGACATTTTTTTAAAGTATTGGAGATGTTCAAGACACATACAACTGGTAAACTTTATTAATTGCTTATTTTTATGAGACATAATAAATTCCAACCCAATTTTTTTATATCTTTGCGGAATTTTGCTTTAAAGTATAAAATCGCTCACCGCTACCGTATCTAAAGTGTCCCCTCCACGCTTCTCGACAAGATCTATTTATTGTTGGAGCACGTGATACTTTATTTGACATAAATTGCATTCTAAACGGGTCGTTAGTATGTACCGAGTCGAGGTATTTAACCGTTCTTTGATCTCGACTTTGAACTCAGAATTAGAAGGGCTTTTTTGTTATCTTTAAACTATTGTTATTGAAAACTAGGATTAAGGGTGGGACTGGTTGTTGAAGTAAGGCTGGCCGGTCACATTCGACAATCTGAACTATTTTGTTGGTGAAATAAAACGTTTCGAAATCAAACAATGTGATTTCAAAACGCTCCCGCACGACTAACCTGTATATATTACCTCTTCCTCTATCCCCCAAGGTCAAATAAACATCGTGTCAACGTGTCTGCAGATTGATCATAAAGAATGACATGCTTAAGAAGACACAGGACATATATTGGGACGCTAGGGATTGTATAGGGAAAAGAAACAATAGAGCAAAACTATTTATATATTCAAACAGTAAAATAACTATAATAAAAAGATTTTTTGAAAACAAATTTTTTATTTTTATTTTAAAATATATAATACCTTTGTACAATTCTCTGGTATTCTGTTGTGTCCTTTTAATTGTCTTTTTGTGTAAAGTTACATAAATTGTTAAATAAATAAAATAAAAGCGAAACTGTGTAAGTAAATTCACTAAAGCTTACGCAATTAAATGATTGTAATAAAGTTTGGGAGTAAGTTTGCAATGTAGATTCATCAAAACAATAATAATTGTATAATTAATAAGAATATGGACAAGTAATACAAAACTAACTTGTAACTGTCTGAGTAGTTTTTCTGCTGCTTCTTCTCCAAACCTAAATTATTTTCTAAATGGTTATATTTATTAATTTTGAACTCTCCCATTGTTTCTCATCTTCACACCTACCGTGAAGAAGCTACGGCCTTCACACACCTACACACACAAACATGAACAATAGCCTATCAATACGTCCTTTTTTTGTTGGAGATGTCGAATGCATTAAAGCATTACAAAGTACGAAGCCAACTGTAGGGGGGCGCCGATACAGACCTCAGGGTAAAGGAGTTCCTTCACTACCTACTTAATTTCTTTTCTGGGATGACTGCCACGGTGCTTGTCAGCTTACAGCCATAAAAGTGTACTCTAGGACAGAAGGCCCTCCGCCACGAATATAAAAACAACCATGCTGGCCTGAAATGTTCAATTAGCTTGATGAACAGCACCCTCAGAAGTAGCTTAGCACGTTATTACTATGTCAATCCAATTTTTACATAAAATGCGGCTACAGTAACCACCGTACAGTAGCAACTTTAGCAAAAGTTACTGTATACGTATGTTACGATACGATACGTTTGTGATTGAAAGCAAAGTGCTGTAACTATTACGAAAATGTGCTAAATTTGAAAGGATTGACATAACAAAAATAGGTAACTAAGCAAAAAAGCATGAAATCTTTCAAAAAGATTAGGAAGCTTTTGCAATTTATATAAAACTGGATTACCATAGGTAAAGAACGCATTTAATGCTAGTATATTTTAAGTTTTGAAGAAATGATTCGACTTCAATTTTCAGACAAATATTATCACTATATATCCCTGAATAATTTGGACATAGAAGTGAAGCAGGCACAGATCGTAGAACGTTAAATCTTGCCCAGAAAGTTTAAAAAGAACCACAAAAGTCTAACGTGGATGAGAACCCTAAATACTGTTTGTTCATCAAGTGGTTTAGTTAATTCTGCTAGCATGCTCTTAAACAAAAAATAAGTTATTTCATACTAATTAAATATGAAAGGGATTGAATGTTTTTTAGGAAAGTCAAGGTAGTTGACACTGACATGATCCATACACTTTTCCAAACTTATTTTAATTGGCACGTTTTATGTCGTGTGCTAAAATAAGTTAGATAATGATGTTTATTTTGTGCTAGATAATAGGTGTGAGTGTGTGAAATATTAAATTAAATTAAATTATGATTTAAAGTCCGCCATTTTAGTAACTTCAAATGACGTAACTGCTCGTCTAACTTTTTTGTTTATATTGTAATGAAAGAGTAATACAAAAGTTATTTCAATTTGTTCCGTGTACAGCGAAATCGTTTCTTTTCCTTTCTTATTATGCTTAATGACTTTCCTCAATATCTAATACTGGCAGAAGTAAAATATGCGGCAGACCCTCACTCCGGTCTGGAAGTACGTTTTATTAACTTACATTCTTATTATTATTATTGTCAACTAACCAGTGTTGGCTTAAGACATAGATACAACATCGAATTCCAAACGGAACGATTCGGAACATCAATAGATTTGGGTCAATTTGGAACAGAAATGAAGACTATAAGAACATTTTTGCAAATCCTCTTTGTGATTTACTATGTCATGTGACATCTTGTCTTGTAACTTAGCAATTAGATAAAATAAGTACGGTGACTCCACATACTTAAACTAAATTTAACCACACTCTTTTTATTTAATCTGACAATCTTTAGGAAAAGGCATGTGAAAATAAATATAAATATGTTATCATTTTGAATTATTTCAGTCTTAATTCGGCTATTTGCCATTGCATTTATCATTGCGACGAGGAAAATTATCTCAAACGAACTAGAGACTATTGAAATTTAATTGTGTATGGATTGTACGGCTTTACAGTATAATGTCAACCATTTAAATATGCTGTGCTTATATACGAATACAAGCCGATATTCCTAAATAAATATGTGTATACATCCCGAGAGCTTTTCATAGCTATCAACCAACGTAGAGTTCTCGTTATTCTCAAATATTTATCCCAAAACAAAATATTTGTTTCGTTAAAATTGTAATAACAACAAGTTAATTAATTCCAAAACTCTCGTTTTGTTCGAGCGTCTAGTGCGTGTAAGGATTTTAAAATGGGATGGAATTAAAATGGGAAAGTTATAGGTTTTGAAGCTTGTTGATGGGCAATGTTTTGTAATTATTAACGTTTGTTTTTTTTAAGAAGGTACATTGTGCTTTGTCATTGTTATGTTGTAAAACCTTGTAAGCAATTGCAATTGATTTAAGAATATTAAAAGGTATTACAACGACTGTAGAAAGTATAATTGCGACCATTTGGAGAAATGTTGGCCTTTGGAAATTATCTGCTAAATATCATTTAGCTTTTTAAACTGACTTATTGGCGATCCAAAATTTTTCCAGGATCACGGATGGATCACAGGATAAGAAATCACGTGGTGTCCCTCCTTAAACACGTAGTTGAGAATGTTTGAAAAATATTAAAATCCACAGTCAATATTACAACTATGAATGTGAAAACAGATGAAATTTTTGTGGTTTGTATAGTACCAATTTAATAAGCAGGATACAGGCGACCTCAGAAGTAGCTTGACACTTAAGCACCATGTCATTCCAAATTTAAGTTTCACTAATATTCACTTTATAATAAACGCATTTCACGTTAAGTTATTGCTGTGGCCGACTCACATGCCAAAAGATTATTCAAATGTTAATAACTCCAAAAACATTAATATCATATATTTATATTGCCCATCAAAGAAGATTCAAATCTAGAACTTTCCCATTTCACAAAGCCTGACACGCACTAAACGCTTCAACGAAAACGAGACTTTTGGAATTAATTAACTTATTGTTATTCCAATTTCAATGAAACAAATGTTTTGTTTTGAGTTGAAATCCCAGGATAACGTGAACTTGACGTCGGTTGATAGCTTTGGAAAGCTCTCGGGATGTAGACACATATTTATTCAAGAATTTCGGCTTGTATTCGTCGCATAAAAATGCAGCTTGCTTGTTTAAATATTTGTCATTTAAATAGTTACATTGCACTGTAAAACTGACAATCCAGTCACAATAAATATCAAGTAATATTCAAGGTAAATTAAGAGTATATTTGAAGCTCTGCACTTTATTTGATACACACTAAGGTGACGATATAAATATTTTTACTAATTCAAAATTATGTCAGATTAAATATTCTTTCCTTTTTAAAGTTTATTTTTATGTTGTAAGGCCTCTCACTCCTGTTAGTTCTTGACTGTAATATCTTATAACAGAAACCATAGGCTGCGGTGAAAGCCCGTGCAAGCTATCTTCTTGTTGAGAACTCTTAAGAAGAACTGTCGGCAGGTGGGGGTCCGCATGCCTGACTTCGCAGCGTTGCAGCGTCCAGCGTTCATCTCCCACAAGGTTAACCGACAATCAGGTGAAGGACGCGGGAAGCCACTGAATGCGGCCCAAGAAGACGCTTTGGAGATACCATCAGTCATAAGTTCAGAGGGCGTTTCTCGCCTAATATGATAATGATGATGATGAAGTATTATACTTACTTCACCAAAAATATTTTCTGTACATTACCCTGCCTCATTTCGTTGAATTAGTGCCATAATTACTAATAGTCAGAAGACAACTCAGCATTATTAAAATATAACTACGACAATAAAAGTTTATCGTTTAACCTCCCCCAGAAGTTAATTACGAATGTGCCATGTCTTTTATTATTTACCTTGTGTTGGGATCGTAAAATAATTAATATTGCGTGCCTCATAGGGACCTGGCAATAATATGCGTTATTTATTACCAAGGTATTCAATTGCAGTGTGAATGACTTTCTTGTATGAATATATAGATAATTAATATTTTTGAAAGATTTGGGTTTGCTACATTATCTTTCGCTGGGTCAAAAACATTGTCAAATTAAATTGAATAAAATAAAATAACGAAGAACTTGAAAGCTTTAAATGTTAAATAAATTTTGCTAAATTAATCCATATCCTCAGGAATATGGCGTTACCGAAAATGCATGTAATATGCAAACCCAGGTCACTCTCGTGAAGGGCAATGGAGTTACCGAGGATTTTTAGTAGGTGTGCCTATATGCCTGTGCGAATAAAGAGTGCCTGAATGATAAGTTTTTCCGGTGACTCATGTAGTTATGAGTCTTGGTAACTCTGTAAGCGTTATTTTTTATGAAGCAAACTATTGCTTTGTTATTAGTCGATCGAATTTACTACATTATTATTAATTGTCTTGTTAAGCATTAACAGTTTGTATCTGGGTATCCATGAAACAATCATTTCGCGAACTTCGAAGACCAACCGAAGCGTTATTTGCAACACCAAGTTCCAATTATGTTTGTTTCTACGTAGAAAGAAGTGATAGAGAAATTATTGAGCTTAATTTAGGCACGAAAGTTCGGAAATCGTTTCAAAGTCTGATTCCTCAGATACTAAAGATGCCTGTAACGATCTCGGTAAAGGCAGGAGGCTTGTGGACGATATAACGTTTGTATTTGATACCAAATACAATGTTCTTCAATTTCTATTGAAATTGAATCGTTTTAATCTAGCTTCATTTAGTATGTATTAAATATCAGTGTTAGTTTATGGCATTAAATCTTATTGGCAATGACCTTGTGCTTTCACGAATCGTAATTGGGATCTTTATCGATTTTACCGAATGTGTGAAAAACGCAACACTACAAACACCTTTAATGTTACCAACTCAACATTCAACAATAAACCAAACAATAGTCTCAACAGTACCCTAGCTACAGGCGACGCGGTCAGGGGTAATGGGTTCGAATTTTAATATTAAATAGGTATATTGTTTAGTGTTCTATTATCTATAAAATAAGCTTTAAATGGTGCTTACTTTGGGTAAGATAACAGGAGTGGGTGTAAAAGCATATAATGATTAAAAGGATAAAATTATTATATATATATATAAACGAGTTTCCTTGCTACTCCAATTGGAATCTTTTTCTAATTAGTAAATAAAAATAAAAATAATCGTTTTTTTTATTAATGTTAAGGTACCATGCCCAAATCAATACCAACATTTATCTAACGTAGATATTCTACATGGAAGTTTCTTTGTTAGTCAAATGAATCAAATGACGTTTTTACCAAAACCATTTGAACATAGGTTAAATAGAATCTTATTTAGAATTATAAGAATGAAATAAAACAAATAAGAATTAATCAAAGTGGAACTTTAGTCGCTTGGGTTTGCGACATAAACTTCGTTCTGATTAAGTTTCATATAAGATTCTTTGTATATAATCAAAATCTAATACCTCAGCTTGGAATTAATTCTAAAAAGATTCTCTCTATTTTATAGTAAATAAAGTCCGCAAGTGTTGAACATCTTCAGTTTTACCAACTTGACACTCATCACAGAGTGCTTTTTTCTTTAGCAAGGCAAAGTTTGCTGATAGATAATTTTCAGAACATAAGCTTAATTTTACCTTAACGTTATTATTTCTACTTAAATGAGTTTACTTATTTTGAGATTTGTTATTGTAATTTATAGCTTATTTTTAGTGGCATTGTTATACATTTTACAGAGACGCTAAGACAATTAGAGACAGATTAGAGACCGATATAGACTATTTAAACAATATAATAACGTGGTAATCAATAGCTCTAACAACTTAAAACGTAAAAAACAGTCATTAATATAAGTTTGTGCTTTTAATGTAGTTGAAATGAGCTTTTGCATTCCTACGCGAGTATCATAATATTGCAATTGTGAATCGAAACGGTTTTGAGCTTAGGTCATTAAGGCTGAAGTAGGAATGTTTATTGTGGTAATACAACATATACGTCGTTATTGTAATACATGTTGTGGTTTACCATAAATATGTTCCTATCATAGCACATTTTGTTTAATATTTCTTCTCATTATATTGTTAAGGCTGCGCTGATGATTTTAATAGTCTTTTGGTTATCAGTTTATTTAAAATTATAATTTAATTAATTCTTTGTTTTTCAAGAAAGCTTTAGTTGTTACTTTTGCTTGTGACATAACGCTTCATTAAATTGTTTTGTTTGAGAGCCTACAGAATACGGTAACTGCCTGTAGGCAGCCAAAGCCTATCTTGATCACTACACTATACCTACATGAAATGTTTGCCCGAACCGTCCATTTGCGAAAACTACTAAAGCAGCATGAAGGAGCACTGCTCTCGCCTCCATTTTGCAAGTCTATAAGGAGCTTTTCACGTCTCCCTCGAACGAACCCACATTATAGGAAAGAGGAAACACTTTCGTCGTTAATGAATTCTAAATTGGATGAACGACATAAATAACACGAAAATAAATATTACAAGAAAAATGCTGATGCCTCTTCACGTTAATTTAATGACTGACCGGTAATGACTGCGATATAGTTTCAACAACAATACAACTGATACAGAAATTATGATGTACAATTTCATTGTGAATATACTCAATAAATATATTGTACTCAATAAATAATTTTTTATCAATACAAATTTTATATTAAGATATGACCTAGAAAACTTCACACTGTACTGGTTTTAATACTGCTTGTAAGAATTCGGCGAATGACATATTTCTGGCAAACTTGTCATCAACAACAGTTTATATACAATCTGCTTCTGCTCAGGCCATTCTGTGAGGGAGTAACGAGGAGTTTCGGGAAAAACACCACCTCGCTAGCCCAATGCTGGTTGGTGTGTTAAAACTTTCAAAGCACGCAAGAGCTTAAGATATTTTGATTAACCCGTCTAAGAACAAACATGTTGAAAATATAGAACAGGATTAAAGTAAGTAATAATATGTTGTAGAAATATCTGGATATTTTTAAATAATGTGTGGACTTTTACTAAAAACTTTAACAGATAAGAAATTAGACAAGAATATTAATATAATATAAGAATAAAAAATATAATGAATATAGTCAATACAGTATAATAAGTTAAAATGTACTGCTCATAATACAACGTAACTGAATTTTTTTTAAATCAATTCTTAACAGCGTAGCTCTTGGCTTTCATCTCAGCTGATGATAAACGAAGATAAGGCCGTCGATGGAAGTGAGCTGCACCCGGATTCCTCTACTGCAACGAAACCAAGCAGAAATTCTCCACTGGGAATTTTGAACCCCGGACCTCGAGATCTGAAGTAAGCTGTATAAGATACTAGACTAAAGGGGCAGTTGAAATTTAAATAACGTATGAGTAAACAAGATTGTGCAGTATTTAATTAGAAAATTAGCAATTAAAAGACAAACATATTGTTTGGAAAGAAATTTTAAACATAGAATATAACTCATTTGATGTGTTAATATTATTTACATAGTTCTTGAAAATTGTAATCCAAGATATTAAGGCAAGTTAAGGACCCAAAACTACATTGGCAGAGACCAGGAAAAATACATGTCGTAGGTTTCTTTGTTTTCGTTATAGAAACCTGAGCACTCGAATCTATACTAGTGATGCCAGACCATTTATTTTTCTCATATATATTCTCTGTTATGACGATATAAAAGACCTTATTAAAGAGTCTATTTAAATTAAGATATTTTGACTTTGACTTCATATGATATCTCTCCAATGAGCAGCTCATATTTAGCTCCTTTACTAATACTAATACCTTTCTGTAACTGATATTTTGTAGTATACTTATTTTCAGATAAGGTGTGTACATATTATTGACAAGTCTTATCAATGTTTCTCACGGTTTGTACCAGCGATAGCTAGGTTTCGTTCGATTTAATGTCGACAATAAACAATATAATTGAGATCATTGATTATGTAAACATACTTAACCCACTTTGCTATTTATAGATTTATCTGGTGCTGCCCTCTCACCCCAACGTTCTCAAAATCTCAAAGACTGGTTGTTTAGCCTACGATGGAACTCTTCTATTATGGACTTTTATTTTGAACGTCCATTATCTTTTTAAGTTAAAATTTCAATTTCACATTACAAATTGGAGAATCTAGTCTACCACCGGCATATTTAGTCGATATTAATATTTACATACCAACTTATATAGTTTCTGGAGAAAAGTTAATATTTATATTACTACTAATAATTATTATAATAATGATTTGATATTATACTTAGATACTATCCACTTCAGACTCGTGATAGTTATTGCAAAAGTAATAAGGATGTTGCTCGCGATCGTTACTTGGAAAGTTATCTTATCAAAATAATAAAAAACTACCTCCCAAACATTAATGATTCGTGTTCTTTAGCCGTTTTCAGTAACCAGTTTAGTTATGACAGTGTCATAACAAAAGTTTTTACGATACAACTTTTTTATGTTATAAATGTGGTGAGCAAGGAGAAAATGGTAAGTTGCATGTACGTTCGTAAAACGAAGGTTCCTTAATTCTAACTCTGTCTTAGTTTTCACAATCAGCTTTGGATCGAAGTTATTCATCTCTTATATTGCAACAAGGAACTTCTATTTCTCTTCTTGCTACCGGGAATCTACAGCCTTATTTATTCCAATAACTGCCTGTCCCTGTAAAACTTAAATTTTAAAGGAATACTCTTAATCTTTTGTTTTTACATTTCCGTGGTACATTAGCTGTTTCATTCGCAATCATACAGGAAGATAGAGATGTAGTATTTGGAACGTGTATAACTTTACAACTATCTTTATTACCTTAATGGAAGATTAAGAAGTCCTCCATCACATGGACGCTTTTCATTTGTGACTAATTAATTGCCTCCAACAACATGATTTAATATTTTTTTCTGCATGCTTTCTCGATTATGCGGCGCTTGCTAAGAATGCAATGGAATAGATAGAAGTCATTTATTTCAACACACAGTCATACATTTTAGATATAATTGTTACATTATTAATATATTTCAATTATAGTCTATTTATAGAAATTTTGAAAATTCATAATTTAAAACCAAATCTACAACTATAGCACCAATCCTTATTTTAATTTAAATGTTTGTTTGTTTGTCATCATATGGACTATTGAACCTATTTGCTAAACGCCCTCAATGTTCGTCTCAACACTTATTCAAATTATGGTTTATTTTCATGTCACAAAATATTGACAAATAGTTTGCTTTTTGTGAATTTCATGTTTAAATATTTTACTTCATCTTTATTTAAATATTTTATCTCTCATTCGTATCAAATATTGTAATTGGCGAATGAACCAAAAACTGAATTTAAATTTAAAAAAATGCTGTATTGCGTTTTCGTAGCAGAGACACATATCTTCTCTCTATTTCTATAGAGTATTCCGTATTAAAGGCGTCTTCAAGATACCCACTTACATAGCAGTGCATAAAAAAATCAACTGTACGTCGCAATATTTTTGGTTCCAGGAAATGATAACCTTTTATTGGTATTTCTAACTATTGGATTCTACCGTAACACGTGTCAAAAAAAGTTGTCCATATTGTAAATGTGTATAGACGGCCTGAATGGCGCGTTGATTGAGTTCGATGCCCAGTTAGGTGATAGCGACGATACTAATAGCGAAGTTTCTGTTATCGCTATGAGGGCTTTTATCCTTCAAGCTGCACGTGCAGATTAAACCGCCAATTTCTTCAAAATTATTGGTGTTACATTCGAAGATTTAAAAAAGGAATTTGAGACGCTTACAAATAACTACTGTATTTAGCATTATATAGTTTGTTCACGCGCAAAACTAACAAGGAGGCTTCGTAGCGGGAGACATGCCGCCTCCTTGAAGCATTGAAGAGCGGCGTGTGATTTTTTAGAATAAAGCCGAGATCGGCGATTGCGTTTTGTTTCTTTTTTTCTTATTGACTACTATTTTCTTTTATTTTACAATAGATTGTAAATACCAAATTTAATATGATATTTGATACTACTTTAATCTATTGTATTATTGTTCGCACGAACATAGTTTTTATCTATATTGTTAATATTAAAGATGTCATACGAATGAGCGTGACAAACTCTCACTCTGTGATAATAACTTATTTGTACGGCCCATAAATACTAAATAATGCGGTTTTGTTTGTGTAAAGTACTTAATCTTACTGGCTGAGAGGAAACAATAGGGCATTTTTTCCATATAACGTAGTAACGTACGTTTTCCATGTAACGTAACGTATTTTTTCCATATTCCCACCTCAGATAATGCGACTAGATTATATGGATACTATTGTTATGTCCTCGTGTTTTCCTTTGTATCATAAATTTGTTCAAAAAGCTGATAAAAAAATCTGGATTTTTTGCTGTGTTCATATTTCCAGCATACAAAGCTAGTTATAATGAAATAATTGTTCTTAATTATAAATTTTACTAATGTAAAAATATATAACTTTAATCAAAATGTAATGTTAATGTTAATTGTTCGTATTCATTGATAACTAAACGCCAGATAATGAACAGGAAGTTCTGTTATTAAATATTTTGATTATAAAATAACCAATGGCTTTACTAATTATTGTATTTAATTTGTATTAATAATAGCTAAGTTTAGCTAAAAGTGTACTAGTTGTTATTAATTAGTAGTTTTGCTTAATTCTTATTGGCTGTACGCAGAGCGCACGCCACTAAGAATATTAAGAAATGGTAGGGACAGAATAGGAAGTTAAGATTTAAGTCAACCACAGGGACCGGTACTCGGCAGTCTGGTTCAAGACGTCAAACGGTTAACATTATACTGTAGTTATAATCCAAGTGTTCTTGTGTAGCTGTAATGAAGTGCTATGCCAAATATATAAATTAATTGCAAATCATTTGCCTTTTAAATTCCAAACCAACCGCCTGGTTTTATTATTGTTTTCAATTGAAATGTAGATATGATTGTTTGTCCTTTATGCACGTCTAAACTATTAATTCGATCGTGATGATAAATTTCTTGACCCACATACGGACGCGAAGGCTCCTGATCCAAAAATTTGGTAAAAAATAAAACCATTTTTCAGTAGGTGGCATTAAGTTTAACAAATCATATAATTTGATTGTATTATTAAAAGAATGAATACTAATCCGGCGTTTTTTTATTTAAACATCAACGTTTAATTTAATGGATTTCATTAGGATATGAGAAATAGATCTATATCTGATTGTGTTGTATCGCTTGTTACACTACCTATCTTGCAAATAACATTCAAGTGTACGGTAATCGATCCAATGGCTGACCGTTATACTAAAAGGGCTTTTGTACTGTACACTTTTAAAGACATAAGTCCTTTTATGTAAAAGTTGTTTAAGTAAAACACTGTGAAAAAGCAGATTATCCATCTAAATGTCAAAGGTAATCAACGCCTGTTGACACCAGTAGTATAATCTATATACATTGACAGATGACGTTCATCTAAGCTCGCAAGTGACACTAAGTTACCGGGTCGACTAGTTAGTTCATAAAAATATTAATGAAACAATCAAAATACGACTAGTTATTTGATAAGTTAAAAATTTTTCTATGAAGATTAGCGTTCCAATTTTATGTCGTTTTCTCCAGACCGTATATAATTTAGTCAGTATATTAAAAATATACAAGAGCTTAAATAATATATCAAAGAATAAATTACCCGATGTAGAGTAGATATGAGTCTCTTCCAAAGGACCAAATCGTAGAACAGCTTCGTCATGCCGTCCGCAATACATCGCCTTCACCTAATATCAACGTTTTTGTTAGCACGACTTGTAATAGATTATTACACAGAAGCGACGCAACATAGAACCGATAAAAATTCATTTAAAATTTTTATCATTATAACATTTATCGTTTTTCTCTCACGAGACCATCGACGATTCTTAAAAGCAATAGAAAATATATTGTGTCTTATATATAAGTACATTATAACTTAAAGTTATTTTAATTAAAAAATCTAATCCTTATTTAATTATGTCTTAGTCTGATGTGTCGCGATATGCTCCCAGGAACCTAACCAACTCTTAGCCAAACGGCCTGACAAACTTAATATCGATTATAAAATTATTATTTAAATGTCGTTCTTATAAACAAATTAATGTCGTATCGACTTCACAAATGTTTGAAAGTAAAAATGACTAGATATTTTAAAATATACTTTTTAGTTACAAATATTGAGGTATCCACCTCTGTATAAGTCAATAAAATTGTCTCCAGGTTTGGATCTTGAAAACATTATATGATTTATCTAGTTCAAGTATATTTTCAAATCAAAAGTAGGTACTTGTAAATTATTATTCTGCTCATTATGCCCATCAGTAAGACGTATGTATGAAGTTACTTAATGGTATAAAATTTAACCAAATAATTACAGAACTTCCTAAAAAGTAAAAATTGCCCCGGGTGAGGATCGAACTCACGACCTTAAGATTATGAGACTTACGCGCTGCCTACTGCGCTACCGAGGCGTCTAGAACATGATTCTAAATAAGACATCATTACCTACGATCGTTTATTGTGTAGTAATAAATTTCGCTGTACTCTTAAAATATTAATAAATCCTGTAATTTATTGTATTTATTAGTAATGATCTTTCTTTAACCTGAATGAAAGGCGTTAAGTCTACTATTTCCAAGTATGTAGGGGCTAGTACTTTTCTATCTAACTAGACATAATATTTTATTGTGTATAATGATTTAATTACATTCAGATTTTTCATTAAGCAGTTCGTCACGTGTAGCTCGAATTGAAGTCGCAGCTCCGAATAGGCTTCTTTCATTGGATTCTTTCAAATAGCTTTTCCAGACATCGTGTAGATGGCGTTAGCTATAGGGTCAGATATACGGCGTCGACAGTAAGCTTTTTATGCAATAAAATAAAAAATATGTTGTTGTACATTCGTTTGACTAGAAATAGTAAATACCCAGCCGCCAATAGAAGCAATGTTAAAAAATAAGTGAATAAAAGTTGTGTTTTGATGTGAAGGCAAAGGTGGCCAATGTAATACATGGAAAGCTTTTGGTGTCTATAGGTCTACCTACCACTAAATATCAAGTTAACCTTCATTTTTTACACATTACAATACGAAAATATTAACGATCATGAGAATTTTAAAATTCTTCACAACTTACCACCACGTTATTATTTTAAACTGCAAAGTCAAAGTCAAAAATAACTTTATTTAAATAGACTTATTTACTAAGCTCTTTTAAATCGTCACAACAGGGAATATGTATAAGAAAATAAATAAATATAATTATAAAGGCAATACTCATAATTTTACTGGGTATCAACCGGGCATTTACTAATTGTCCCAGTTATAGTATTTCAATATGTACTAAATAAATTGTTAGTTTTAATTTTAAAATAATACTTATTTTAAAATTAAAAATAACACTAGTATGCATATTCCCAATCAACCCTACTACCGCTTCGACGAATTAGTAGCTGCAGAGAAGAAGCGGCGCAAGAAACTCTCAGCCTTTAGTATTTATAATGACATTTACAAATCAATTATGTCATTATGTATTAGTATTATAAACATATACATGTTTTGTTTTACAGTGCATTAAAAAATATATTTTTAAATATTGCAAAATATAATAAATAAGTGCAGAGAAGCAAATTATAGTGGCCACAAATTTTTATCTTTAAAATAATCTTCTACCTTGTAATACCCCTTTTTCATCAAACAACTTTTAATAGTTGACTTAAATTTATGCAGAGGCAATTCAATAAAACTTTGTGGTATCATATTGTACATTTTTATACTTATTTCTATAAAACAATTACCGGTCTTATGCAGTCTGTGGCTTGGAAAGGCGAGCTTATGCTTATTTCTGGTGTTGAAGCTATGGCAGTCTGAATTTCTAAGAAAAGAACCACTGTATTTACGTACATACATAATACAATCAAAAATGTATTGAGACGCCACGGTTAGTATGTTAATTTCCTTAAATAATTCTTTTAGCGAGTCACGTGGTCTAAGGTTGTATATTGCACGAATGGCTCTCTTTTGAAGTACAAAGATCGTCTGTATGTCAGCAGCGGAGCCCCACAACAGTAGACCATACGACATTAAGCTGTGAAAATAGCTGAAATAAACTAATCTCGCCGTTTCCACATCAGTAAGCCGTCTTATTTTTCGAACTGCATGCGCAGCTGAACTTAATCTTCCTGCCAGAGCCGTAATATGTGGGCCCCATTGTAGTTTGGAATCTATAGTAATTCCAAGAAATGTTGTAGAATTAATTATTTCTATTGGTTCCCCATTTATCTTAATACAAATATTGACCCGCCTTACATTAGGCATACTAAATTTAATACACTTGGTTTTCTTAGAGTTTAAAACAAGATTATTAGCCGTGAACCAGTGTAGGACTTGAGAAAGAGTACTATTTACCTCGTCAGATACGTCCTTGCGTCTGTCGGTTTTGAAAATCAAAGAAGTGTCATCAGCAAACAAAACTATTTCACAGAGGTCTTTAGCAAAATAAGGCAGGTCATTAATGTAAATTAGAAATAATAAGGGGCCCAATATGGAGCCCTGGGGCACTCCCATATACAGAGGCGCGCCGGAAGAATTAGTGCCATTTATGTTAACTTTTTGTATTCGACCAGTAAGATACGATTCTATAAGGCGTAGCGAATTATCTGAAGCACCATAATGTTTCAATTTTACTAATAGAATCTGATGATCCACACAATCAAACGCTTTTGATAGATCACAGAATATACCTATAGCATCTTGCTTATTTTCCCATGCATCAAATAAATGTTTGATGAGTGCGACCCCTGCATCCGTAGTATTTCTATTTTTAGTAAAACCAAATTGCTTTTCATGGAATAATTTGTTAAAGTTAAAGTGTAACAGCAACTGATGAAATATAATTTTTTCAAAAATTTTACTTAGAGCAGGTAGGATAGAAATTGGCCGGAAGTTTGATGGATCACTCTTATTACCTGCTTTAAATAGTGGGATGATTTTACTATATTTCATTAGATCAGGGAACTGCCCTTCATCAATACATTTATTGAATATAAATGCTAAGTAAGGTGATATTTTGTTTATTATTATTTTAAGAAGGTCTGTTGATATGCCCCATAGATCTTTTGTTCTTTTAATGTTAATTTGTTTAAAGTTTTTAAAAATGTCTATTGGAGTTATGTAAGTAAAGTTAAATGTACTTTTACATATCTCAATACTTGACTCAAGTAATGATATGGCATGATCAGTACTAGAATTTAAATGTTTTGTGGTTGTGGCAGCTATATTAGAAAAGAAAGATTCAAAACCGTCAGCCACATCCTTATCTGTTGTAGCAATAATATTATTAAATTTTAAACAGAACTCTTTATCTTCTGATTTAAGTTTGCAAGTCTCTTTATTAATAATATTCCAAGTGGCTTTAATTTTACTTTTAGAATTAATAATTTTATTACGCAAGAATATAGCTTTTGCATTGTTACAAACCTTCTTAAATATTTTGGAATATTTTTTAACGTATTCATGGAATTTATTATCACTAGCGTTTGATTTAAGATCATATAAGTCATACAGTTTATTTCTACTTTTATAGATGCCGGGAGTGGCCCAATCACTGAATTTACTTTTAAATGGATTTATTGTTACAGTCTTTTCAGTGAAAACTGAATCAAATTCAGTTCTTATTAATTTAAAAAGATTTTCGTACAGGTGATTGGCATTATTATCCTCATGAAACGGCAAATTTATAATTTTTTTGTTGATGTTACTATTAAAAAATTTTACGCGACTCTTCGTAACCGGCCTACAATTAATAATAATTTTTTTTGGAACATAAAGGTGTTCGAAACTCACGAACTGCCCAGTATGGTCAGATTGCAAACGATTTATTATAGACTTATTTAAAAATTTACCATTTTCACAGAATATGTTATCTAAGCAGGTAGCTGTAGTGTGTTAGCATATGAATGGAATACGGATAATATTTCATTACTTTTTATCTCAAATGTAATTACTTTAATAACATAACAACTTCATTAATAATTGATTCCATTTTCATATTTTTTAGAAGTAATTTATTGAACACATTTGATATTTCATCATTAACTCATTGTTAAAATTATAAGCAACGCATTTGAATAATAATTATTTACAATCTTTTTAGAACAATATTATTTCGTAATTAAGATTCTATTGATTCACTTTATTCTCTAAATTAAGAATTGTTATTAATTATGCGCTTTAAAATATAGTTCGGTTTTGTTTCTCTTAATTTAAAAAGATGGTATTTGATATACCGGTGAAGGTAGATAAATAAAAGCATCGGAGCGCTCCTGTCATTCGGTGTGCGAAGTTAGTGTGAGGTGGTCGAGTTATAAGGAGGGAAGAATAATAAATACATTTTGAAGATTTGCGAGTTTTAATCCAAGTTACCACTTCTGAACCCTTTAGTTCAGAAGTGGGATCAACGAGAATTATCAATCTCTCGCGCCACGCCCATATGGAAAACGTAAGTAATTTTTTTTTCTCTCTGTTTTTCTTCTTCCTTCTTATTTTATATGTAATGATAATTATAAAGTGTGCTTTTGATATAATTTGTGATAGCAAAATAAGTGAAGCAATATTATTATATATTTAGTCGTGATTAATTACAATTTTGCGTTAGAAAACAGTTTTTTGTAGGTTGATTAATTATTTTAGTGTTTATTAAGATATTTACTAACTGTAAAGATATTTACATCCATCAATTTTAGGTTTTGTATTTTCATCTTACATTAGTACGCTTTTATTAAGTGATAATGTGGGTAAATTTGTTAAAAAAAAAATGTAGTGTTGGAAAATTTGTTAAGAAAGCGATCTACTGTATTCAATTATTTTTTTTACAAATTATGGTATGCGTACCAACAAAACATAATTAAATCTGTGTGATGGAATTGAACATAGATCAGCAGCTTAGATAATTAATAAAATAAATAATAACCAGATTCACACAATGAACTATCTTTATTAAAGTGAATGATGGTGATATAGGTACAAAACATTGGTCCGTTTAACAGCTTGCATGCAGACTTTTTTTTTAAATTCTTAACGAAGCGTATGGTGCTGTGTTACGGAACGGTCTTGGGTTCGATTTCTGTCGGACTTTAAAGGATACATCAAGCAGTATATCGGACGAACGAAATATTTAGCGGTCTGTGTGACGAATCATTATGGTTCTCGTTAGTAATGATATCTAGGTATAACTCTTAATATTTTAATAAAAAAAATGATAAATAACAATACTGATTTGACTAATAATTATTCTTTTTAATAGCAAAGATTGTGTACAATAGTATATATACGTGTTCCTTTC
The DNA here is from genome assembly GCA_943193645.1 of Acentria ephemerella. Taxonomy (NCBI): domain Eukaryota; kingdom Metazoa; phylum Arthropoda; class Insecta; order Lepidoptera; family Crambidae; genus Acentria; species Acentria ephemerella. Next base: position 4,308,233 of record OW971899.1, on the reverse strand, counting down.
ATGAGTGGTATGACCGTTTATACATTATTAATGCTCGTGAGATGGAAAACAAGAACTAGGTCAGTTACGGTGCTTCTAAATAAACCTCAATCTATAATATCTTGAGCTTACACGCAAATTTACTAGTTTCAGATGGATGAAATGAATTCAATACATGAAACGGCTGGTCCATCGAGGCAATCACGGTCGAGGAGCCGGGAGCACAGTCAACGCCAGCGATCTCCAAGCCTGCACATGTCGAGCAGGGGCAGTAATCGTGAGCTGCGTTCCCCTAGTGGAGGCCGTAGTAGAAGTAAGAGTTTAATATTTAATTCTTTTAGACGGACGAAGGCTTTGAAGCCAACTGATTCGAGACGTTATTCGGGTGTCGAGCATGAGCAACGCCCTTCGCGCAGGATTAACGGAAACCCTTCAGATGATGAGCATGAGCAACATCTGAGGGATGATGCGAATAGACGTATCCGCAATAAAAGTGGTGAGCATGAGCGACGCTTTTATTGTGCTTACAAAAACCGTTTTGGTAGAGAATATGACGATGAGCAAGAGCGACGTCTGTTCTCTATACACGGTCCACACCGACAGCGCGATTTTGACAATGAGCTTGAGCAGCGTCATAATGTTGTCTTACAGAACTTTAAGCGATCTAGATCCCGTTCTAATCATAGAGGTAGGGACCGTAATGTTGAAGAAATACCCGAATATTATGCTTTTAATCGGTCGTATAATGAAGGTACTCGTATGCGATCGCGGTCACCGTATGGATCCGAAAAACATTCTAGAAATGTAAATTCTAATGCAGTTCTAAATCAATTTATTGAAGCACTGAAACATGTCAGTAGGGCAGGTAATCATAACATAACTTCTGTCGGCAATGTAGTTCCCGAATTCGATCCGCTGTCCAAAACTCAAACCATTTTAAATTGGCTCACAAAAGTAGAGGAGTGTGCTGACATATATGAATGGGATGAGCGAGAGACTATCCATTACGCTCTACCAAAACTCACAGGTCTAGCGAAATCGTGGTACCAGAGCCTCCCTACTGTAAAGTATTCTTGGATTGAATGGAAAAATAAGCTAGTAGAGACCTTTCCATGCCGGGAAAATTACGCTGAGATTTTAACCGAAATGCTCAATTTAAAGGCTAAATATGGTGAATCACTTGAGCAATACTACTATGCCAAATTGAATCTATTAAATAGGTGCCAAATTTCAGGAAAGAAAGCAGTAGACTGTATTTTATATGGCATAGAAGATAGAGCGATAAAACTGGGTGCACAAGCTGCTTCGTACGATCGCCCTGAAGAAGTCCTTAAATACTTAAAGAGCGTCAAAGTCGGTCATGTAAGGGAGAACCCAGTTGGTACTAACAGAGGCAGGGCAGATCGCAAACCACAGAACTTTAATAATAAACCTAATGTAACGGTTAACAAACCACCCATAAAATGCTTTAACTGTGGTATAGAAGGTCATCCCAGTTTCAAATGCCCAAAACCACTTGAAAAATGTAGCAATTGCTACAAAATAGGTCACCGCACGGTATCATGCCCCGCAATGAATACCCCAAAAATGTCTGAAGGTCGCAAAGATCAAGGTAATGAAAAGGAAAAGCAAGTGCTTCGGCTTGACTTGAGCATAGAGGATAATGCTCATAGAGATAAATACCTTCTGACAGTCAGGGTAAACGGCAAGCCCCTAAAGTGTTACGTTGATCTGGGGAGCGAATGCACTATTATCAGACGCTCTGATGCAAATGAGTTGGGTCTTGAGTTCTTGACCGAGAACTTACCTTTAATGAGAGGCTTAGGCGGTAATCTAGTGGAGCCTATTGCTAAGACTGTAGCTGCTATTGAAGTTCAAGAAGTTAAGGAAACCGTAGAAATATTAGTAGTAGAAGATACTATTCTAAAATGCCCCTTACTATTAGGTCACACGTTTACGGAACGACCAGGCATCCTTATATCAAAAACACCCTCCCGCCTTATCTTTGAGAAAATTGATGGCACGAAATTGTTTATGCTCGTACGTCATAATACGAGAATTCACCAAGGCGAGATTAAGGCGATACCCGTGGAATGTGATCGCGCTTATACTGGAAAAATTTATGTAAATGGCTCAGTGAGAGGCAAGGAAGGACGTGAGTTTTATTTACTTCCCGGTGAGTACGATTTGGTCAATGGCGTAGGAAACTTATTAGTACAAAATATTTGCGATCAAGAGGTAATTTTTACGGTAGATACTTTGATGACGCGAGCAACCCCTATAGTAAATACACAAATTGTTTGTAATTCGACTGAGAGTGATTACAAAAACGAGGTGGTTAATTACGGAAATGGACTAAGTAAAGAGCAGATTTCACAGCTTAATTCACTACTCGAAGAATATTCTAGTTGTTTCTCCAAAAACTTGACTGATTTAGGTTTTACTACTGCTGGTGAGATGAAAATCAAGCTAAAGGATTCGGAGCCTGTGGTTTATAGGCCATACCGAATGTCACATTCTGAGAGAAATGTTGTCCAAGGAATGGTGCAAGAAATGATAGAAGCAAATATTGTACGTGAATCATCATCACCTTACGCGAGCCCAATTGTCTTAGTGAAGAAGAAGAGCGGAGAAAAACGACTTTGCGTGGATTATAGGGCTCTCAATAGTAAGACCGTAAAGGACCATTATCCTCTTCCTAGGGTGGAAGACCAACTTGATGAGCTTGCTGGAAATAAATTTTTTACTACCCTTGACTTGGCGTCCGGCTACTACCAAGTGCCTATAGCAGAAGAATCCATACCTAAGACTGCTTTCGTTACACCGGACGGCCAATTTGAATACTTGCGGATGCCGTTTGGACTTGTAAATGCACCGTCGGTTTTTCAACGGACTGTTAATAAAATATTAGCTGACGCTAAAATAAAATTTGCTATTATTTATATGGATGATATCCTGATCCCGGCCCACGACTTTAGAGAAGGATTGTCTCGATTACGTGAAGTTTTAGCTTTGTTAAAAAGTGGTGGATTGACACTCAAACTAACCAAATGTCACTTTTTTTATAACAATATAGACTTTTTAGGATTTGAAGTTGGTGCAGATGGCGTTCGGCCAGGTAGTCGAAAAACCGCTGCTGTAGAAAAGTTCCCTACCCCCAAAAATCAGCATGAAATTCGTCAATTTATGGGACTGGCGAGTTTCTTTAGAAGGTTTATAAAAGATTTTGCTATTATTGCCAGACCCCTGACAGACCTTCTTCGCAAAAATGGTGAGTGGAAATGGGGAGTTGAACAAGATACGGCTTTCAGTACTCTTAAAGGTGCTCTTATTGAACGCCCAGTCATTGCGCTTTATGATCCACATGCCGAAACTGAAGTACACACAGATGCATGTAAGCATGGAGTTGCAGGCATTCTTATGCAAAGGAGTAAAGAGGGATTGCTGCGACCTGTTTCTTTCTATAGTAGAAAAACGACGAGTGATGAACAAAAATTGCACTCATTTGAACTAGAAACGCTAGCTGTGATAGCGTCGTTAAACAGGTTTCGCGTATATTTGATTGGGGTACCTTTTAAAATATATACGGACTGCAACGCCCTGCGTACCACCTTAACAAAACGTGACCTAGTCCCACGGGTCGCACGATGGTGGATCCAATTGCAAGAGTATGACTGTACTATTGAGTATAGGGCAGGCAACAGAATGGCTCATGCTGATGCACTCAGTCGGAACCCAGTGGAACCACCAGTACCGGAAACACACGTCTTAGATGTACTCGACGTAGATACAGATAATTGGCTGAGCACGGTCCAAACTGTAGATGAGGAAGTCACGTCCATCAAGACTATTCTTAGCAGCCCGGATATAGAAAAAATTGTCGACGTGTACAAGAATTATAAGTTAAAAAATGACCGCGTGTACAGAGAAACAGATGATGGCCTGCGCTGGGTAGTACCAAAGACCATAAGATGGCAAATACTAAAGCGCAACCATGACGATATCGGCCACTTCGGTTTCGAAAAGACGCTATCAAGAATTAAAGAAAATTACTGGTTCCCGAAGATGCGCCGGTTCGTTAAGAAGTATGTTTCTTCGTGCCTTGAATGTGCTCATCACAAAGCAGTTGGCGGGCCAAAGGAAGGTTACCTCCATCCGATACCCAAAGTTGAAAGACCATTCCACACTATTCATGCTGACCACCTCGGGCCTTTTGTCCGCAGCAAACGTGGAAATTCATATCTCTTAGTAATTGTGGATGGGTTCACTAAATTTGCGAATATCACGCCGGTGAGAAATACTAAAGCTATGACCACGATAAGAGTGATACGAGACCACATTAGTTATTTCGGTGCACCTTCACGGTTGATATCCGACAGAGGTTCTTGCTTTACCAGTCAAGCCTTTCAAAAATTTGTTAGAAGTACAGGTATTAAACACATCCTTAACGCAGTCGCTACACCAAGGGCTAATGGGCAGGTGGAGCGATTTAACAGGACAATCTTGGACTCACTATCTACTAAAACCCACGGCCAAGACGAAAGGACATGGGACGAGCACATACCCGACATACAAATAGGTCTAAATACAACAGTACACAAAACTACACAAAAAAGTCCATCCGAGCTTCTATTTGGTTTTAGAACGACTAATTCTTCTGAATCGATTCTGAATGATATAATAGATGATACAATATCCATCGTACCACCAGAAAAAATTACAGAAGTAAGGGAGGATGTAGGAGAACTTATTAGGACGCAACAAGAAAAAGACAGAATCAGATACAATAATAAGAGAAAAACGCCACATAAATACAAAGAAGGGGACCTTGTTCGCGTTGAGAGAGACGTAACTACCAATGACGGGAAGTCAAAAAAACTTGTGGCTAAATACCAAGGACCTTACAGAATCAAGAAAATCCTTGCCAATGATAGGTATGTCATAGAAGATACACCCATCACTAGGAAACGTAAGCAAATTTACAAAGGTGTAGTTGCTGTGGATAAGTTGCGTCCCTGGCTAAGTCTAAATACAGATTTGGAAAGTTCAGCAGAAGAGGGAGAAACCGACAAAAGTGATGACGATAACGAATAACCTATGAAATCTACAACTATTTCTTGTTAGGAATACAATGGAAGTAATAAACAATAAATAATGATTGAGTCAGTAATTAATGCACTAAAATATTGTTTTCCTTACCGAAATGAATTCTACTACTTATTAATATTACAACTAGATTAATTAATACTATAACTAGATTATATAATTATAACTTAAATTACATATACGCTGTTGTTTATCTACCTTACTATGACTATGATGTTACTTGCCTATTTAAATTATATTGTCTATAAGATAAACTATCATAATTATTCCATGTTATTGTAACTTCCTATTTTTATTGATTGTATCTACCTATACATTAAAATTCATAAATCTATGTAAAGTATAGTCATCCTATAAATTGTATTCGTTTATATGTACTAATTACTTATTAAATTGAAGTAGCGAAATTGTTATTATTTGTTACACTATACTTTAAAGTGAATATACCACTTATACTGCTTAATTATTTTTGATTGAATAGACAAATGTCTAAAATGAAACCATACAATTAATATTATTTAGATTCGATAAATAATACGTGATGTTGAGCATCTGCGTACTTATGTATGAACTGACTGTAAAGGCACGAGGACGTAGCCTTAAGTCTGATGGCCGAACTGTTAGCATATGAATGGAATACGGATAATATTTCATTACTTTTTATCTCAAATGTAATTACTTTAATAACATAACAACTTCATTAATAATTGATTCCATTTTCATATTTTTTAGAAGTAATTTATTGAACACATTTGATATTTCATCATTAACTCATTGTTAAAATTATAAGCAACGCATTTGAATAATAATTATTTACAATCTTTTTAGAACAATATTATTTCGTAATTAAGATTCTATTGATTCACTTTATTCTCTAAATTAAGAATTGTTATTAATTATGCGCTTTAAAATATAGTTCGGTTTTGTTTCTCTTAATTTAAAAAGATGGTATTTGATATACCGGTGAAGGTAGATAAATAAAAGCATCGGAGCGCTCCTGTCATTCGGTGTGCGAAGTTAGTGTGAGGTGGTCGAGTTATAAGGAGGGAAGAATAATAAATACATTTTGAAGATTTGCGAGTTTTAATCCAAGTTACCACTTCTGAACCCTTTAAGTGGCAGTTATTCTTGTTGGTTCCGAGAAAAGAGGAACTAAATTAAAAGATTTAAAAAGATTTAGAAATCTAACAATAATTTGAGAATCACCCAATATATCGATATTAAAGTCGCCACATACAACAACCTTCTTTTTGGAATTACAAAGTTTCCTTAGTACCTCTTCCATAGTGTTTTCAAATAATACATAGTCTGATGATGGAGGTCTATACACGCACACAATTATAAAATGCTCCAACTCTGCACATGATAATTCGATTGTTCGTTCAATAGATAGTGCCATTATATCCTTCCGTTCCTTCGATTTAAATTTATTATGTAAAAGTATCAGTGACCCACCACGAATAGCCGACTTTCTTATGAACGAACTAACCACACTAAAATTATCAATATATATTAGACACTCATGTTGTCTTAACCAATGTTCGGTCAAACATAAAACATGTATATTCATTTCATCCAAGAATAAACCTACTTCTAGTTCTTTTCCCGAAAATCCTTGTATATTTTGGTGAACAAAATTAAGGTAACTATTAGGCTTATTCTTGGTCATAGAATGGCGAGAGATCTCCTCCCTTGTCACAATATTCAATTTAAATTATTAGGACAATAATCCGTGTCATTAACCTGCTCAATAGAAGCAGGTGAGTACATAAAAAAAATATAAGATAGCGATATAGCTATCTGACGTTTATTATAATATGACAAATAACATTTGTCTTTTGTTCGAATTAAATTACTATTCAGTAATTTGTTTGTATCAATTAAATGAAACAAACTACGGTTTCCGAACGTGACCGTATCAAATGTCAAATTCAATTTATATCTGTGGTCATTTTCTGCTTGTGGCACATTTGTCAAATAGGGGAGTGTAAACAAAATAATTTTCTTTATATTAAGAGAACAAAGTTTATCTAAATGTGTAATAAGTCTCTTTTTATTCATTGTACCCTTATTTCCAATAAATATTATGAGGGTGGAATTTGGTTTAAAATTGTAATCAATTATTTTATACATTATGTCACAATATGAAGCTCCAGGCAAACAGTGATTAATTACTGGGCAATTCATGTATGTACTTAGTAATTGGCCCATGTTTTTCCCAATATCGTCACTAAACATCACTACAGGACTTATGCTATTACTGCAGTTTTTAATATTATATGAAGACAAATTACGTTGAGTAGGGGGTTCACATTCTTGGCGAATACCCAGAGAGCATGATGTGCTTGCTAAGGTGGGGCTATTTGAATTATTCGTAAGTGACTTTATCGCCAAAATGTATTCCCCATACTCTTTTTTTGTATTATTGTATCTATCAGTCATTTTTTCTAATTTTTTCTTAAGAATACACATTTCAGATTGAACTGATTTAACATAAATATCATGCTCAATTATATTATTTTCCAATAATATAGTGTAAACGTCAAGTTCCTCACCTAACCGTCTCCGTTCATTTATATATTGACAATTTCTATACAAACTTTTATGTGTTTTAATTAATTTTTTAGTTTTTTTAATATATCTATTAATTTTAACATATTTTTTAATTTTGTTACTGCTGCACCTGACAAGTTTCACAGAAGGGGTTGAATTTACAGTGACATTTGTCAAATCAATTACCTCAGGAGGTGAGTCAACTGCAGCAGAAACCAGGCTGGGTGCACTACCAATTAGCTCATCAAAAAGGCTCTGGTTATGGTTCGCTAGCACATCGGTCTTCTCGGACTCCATGTGCGATATGTGGTGGTGGGCCTCGTGTAGTTCCTGTTCCAGCATGGTGATGCGTCTGAGACCTCGCACATAGTCCTCACTGCACCCGTCAAAACCATCCACTATGCCTTGTAAACGGTCTCGGTCATCTGTCACTAACATATATTGTGTGTGCAACTCAGCCATTTCTTTTTTTAATAATATATTTCTATTTAAAATCTCTAACATCTCTTTTTCATTTTCACCCCTTTCCAAGTGAAACTGCATCCCAGAGTCACGACTGAAATTTCCAGAAATATCGAACCAGTTTCATTTATTCTTTGCCAAAGCCGCGACCAGTTTTTGCCCGCATCTTATAAAGTATCAGACGATTTTTTGTTCATGTCATTAGCTATTGTACCGCTTTAATTATTATTATGCCGAGATTTGATGTATATCTTTCGATTATTACGTCTTTTACTAAGTATTATCTGTTACGGGATACTGTTTTGTAAAAGTAAACGGTATTTTATATTACGCATTGGAAATTGTTAACTTTTTGGTTAATAACATTAAATTTCAACATCAATGTTTACCGAATTACAAGATGACGTCACAAACTGCAGTGACATATTATTATTTTTTATGAAAAATTAAACAGAGAACCTTCAAATTTTCAAACTAATTCTTATCGATACAGAAAGCCCAGCATCGCATTTTATGGAATCTATAAAAGATAAAACACACTTAGTTACCTACTCTAATAAGTATAAAAACCAGTCTTATATAAACAGCACAAGTGATATTTTTATTTGAGAATAATGAACTCTAACGAAGTCAAAGGCGGTTAAGAATAGATTTTATTTTATTATAGAAATATTAGTGTCCTTTCATTTGTATGACTTTAATGAATTGCTAAAGGCAATGTTTTTATGATTATTGTTAAGAAATTTTTATAATAGTCATTTGAACCATTGTTAGAAGTTTAAGTGAATCTGAGTGAATGATAGTTTAAAAAAATCTCTTGTAAGAAAAATTAAAAAAGAAAATATTAAAAATAAAGCCAGCAAGATTTAGTGGTTTTCAAGTCGTGTCTTTCCATTAGTAGACAAAGACCCTTACACCAAAAAACCCTTGAGATAAGGAGAATCCTAAAAATTATAGAAAGTGCTCGAATTGCTTCAAACTATCGATGATCACAATAGATATATTAGGTTTAATAGAATGATTAGCCCAAACACTAATAACAATGAAAAAACAAACAGCGTTTGATCAACTATCGTGTGTTTATTCTAAATTAATAAAATTATCGAACTTGATAATAAAAACACTGTTGATCAGTTTAATGAAAATTTATAATAGACAGAAAAATAATGACAATAAAAAACAAAGGACAATATACTCGTATATATATATATATAAAAGCAAAAAGTAAAGAAAATATCTAAAAAGTTTTTCGTGCACACAGCACTTTTATGTGCTTTCGTGCACACAGCGGTCTGACAATCAAATATTTAAAAAACTCAACGCAATACACATGCAGAATTTTGTCTATGGAAGATCTTTTCTTAATGCATTTTTGGAGATAGATAGATCCTTAAACTTATTTGAAATGTTAGTTAATGTATAGTCCAATTCTCTTTGTGGTGGTGGTGGTTCTTTATCTACCTCTTGTCATACTGGCTTAATCCACTTTGAAATTTTATTGGACATTAGACAATCCCATTTCATTTCAGTTCTTCTTCGTAAAAGAACCACTTAGTGTATCAGTATATTTTATCATAGCATTTAGTAATTTAAATCAAACTTCAAAAGGTACTAAGTTTCTGTTTAAAATTAACAATTGATCTTCCCGACTATTTCCTGAAACGACATATCATTACGATGTAACTTTCCTATTTCATACATAAATTTTCATTCGCACCACAAGTTGTCTGTGTCTAGTCCGTACCGACCTAGATTTCGTATAAAATGGCCCCGTGTTGTTTAGAATTGGAGTAAGCTCTCTGAGAAATTGCTGGAGACTCGCTGTTGCTGTATTCAATGAATTCTTTTAACATAGCGAATGTATTTTAGACGGCTTAAATCGACAGCTTAGATGATTGCGAATCTTACATATCCCATTGTTGTTTTAAAAAAATACTGGTTTTTGAATCGATATATCCAGTAAGGGTAGCAATCAAGTATACGTTATGCCTGATGGTAGAAAGGTATCGTCGACTCTAACAGTTGCTGTGTTCGAGTGGCTAAGACTATCGATCCAGAGGTCTGGAGCTCAATACTCAGTGGAAGTATAAAATTTCTACGTGGTTGGTGATAGGGCACTAGGGCTCCTCTCCAACTCTGCCGTATGAATAACGTTAAATAACTCATAGATGGTGGTAATACCGGATGTTACTATATACGCGGTGTCTATCCTGTAAAAACCAAAGAGAATCTTTATGTAAACACCATAAAAGACAAATTAGTACTCCCAACGGAGCACTTCATCATTAAACTCGAGCATCCATGATCAGCGCAGGAGCACAATCCTACTACGATGAAGGCGCTCTTAATTCGAAAAGGAAATGCCTTAATGTTTTGCCTCTCGAAATTCTATGCTTTCTATATACGAGTAACTGAAAGGGGGACTAGATGTCTAATGATGAAATCTTTCCATACTTTAAAAGGCAATTAAAGCTTTGATTCTATGGTGCTTCTCCTCACTTGTATTCTTCAGTGATAAGGATTCTGATCGTCCTTTCTATGGTGTCTAATCTCAGTTGTAATCTTACATTATTTCAACTTAGCTTCAGTGTACAGAGCACTTCTCATGGTGTAAAGACTAATGCGGTCGACCGACGTATCGGTCAAGAGAGAGGTTTCTCTCATTATGCAAATAAACATGAGTTTCGTGAGGTTTGGAACATGATTTCTTGGAATATTTGCGAAGTAATCCTCACTGCGTCCCCTATTTCTTTGACATATTGCTGTCGCAGATCTGCTGCTAATTTTAGAAATAAGCTTTGCCTTTGTTCTCAATTGTTTCGTGTAAGTTTTCTTCAAGCGATTTCTGTGTACATAAATAATATTAGGTTGGAATTTTGGGTGGAAAACAAAGGTCTTATTAAAATTATTTTAGAGGTATACATGATAAAAATACGCATGAAAAAGGATCCTTTTGTTTGGATCATGGTCAAAGGCATACTTTGCTTGGTAAATATTTAAATATAAAATAGGTTTACTTTGTCATAAACATAAATATTTAGCGGAACTGTAATTTCGAAGTTATCCAGGGCTTCAGGGTAGTGAGAAAAATAGAAACAAATGGGTTAACCTTCGAAGAGATGATGACGTTATTTTGCAAATTACCAATACAACTACAAATACTTTCGTGTATCAATGAAATCTCTCACGTCGATTTAAAGCGTGACCAATCGATAAATAATCTATAAATCTTGACCTCCAGTATGATCGGAGTCGATTGCGGTCGATGAGACTTTTAGCTGATGGGCGAAATTGTTTATAATCATTACATTTTAATCAAGTAATTTATTGCTGTAATTAATACTTGGTACTGAAGCAATATAGATGGTAATATTATCTAACGGTTATGATATACGTCATAGATGGGCTCAGGTTATGCTTCAAAGGACACACATTTTTTTGGCCATACAAATCACATACTCAATGTGGCAGGTGAAAGTGGCTACAGATACGAATCCGAAGCACGAGGATGGTAAAAGAGATTTTTTATTATTCTTAACGGGGTAACATCTCACTTATAGTAAGTAACACCCAGATTACTCAACCACAGTGGAACTGTCAATCTTAACTCCAACTGCCGGAACACAAAAAGTCTGTTAAAATTATTTTTATTGCGGCAGAATTAGGTAAGGTGATGGTAACTAGCCAGGTTTACTAAGTAGAAAATTTCTGACCCCACTCTCTCTGATCTGGTCTCAGTCACTAGACCACAGCGGCGTTTAAAAGAGTAAAGAAGACATTTTCTAAACACAAATCCTAGTTTAGCTGTGAACCATTCACTGTGTTTTGGTATCAAGGGTCAGCTAGGTTAAGGTATGTTACAGGGTTAGGAGGCGTTAAATGACTAAGTTAGATGAAATTGAAAAATAGCTTAGTATTTATAAGACCTATCGCAATCGTGCTGTGCCCGATAACCCGAACTAAAACAAACAAAGAGTTTACAAAGTCAATGTTTAGTTGAATGAAAGAATCGCCTTGGCTGTGTTTCTATGTTTTGCTTTTTCCAAACAATGTCGTCAAATTGATTTGCCGGTTGAGTAAACACGACAATAAATCTGCCAATATTTTTAAGTTTTTGAAGATTCGTAATATCTTTTAATAAAGAATTTTTATAACGAAAGCGGTTGCACTTGCATGGAGAAGCTAAAGACAACAAATTGCAATTAACCTATCCTGTGACCAACCATACTGACAGTTGCTACGTTTCTGTTATTGAATTCACTACCCGAGCGAGAACCTTTAGAGACAAATAGATGGAATATGTTTTATTGTATGCCATAAATCATCATAAATGTCACAAAAAAGAAACGTTTAAGTTCCTAAAGCTGATTACGACATAAATTTGTTTTCGTTATTTAAATTCCCAACGATATCCCACTTTCTAACACCTCGGCTATGCTAGCTAGTTCCAAGCAAAATTTTACTAAAATCGGATCAGATGTCGCAAAAGTTTTCACATTTCATATTGATATATCGCTTTGGAGACCAAACTTATGGTCTGTTCTTTCACTTAAACGTGTCTAAAATATTTGAGAGAGATTTTTTATACAATTTTGGATTATATATAATTATAATTATATTTTATACGCGGTTTTTATGTCAGATCTTGGTACAAACAAGCAATCCAATTAAGCGTTTAATTGGATTTAATTTTCCTATATTGAACGTTAGTAATCATTTGATTTTTAAAAAGATTTACGACTGAATCGTAGTCATTATACAGACCTAAATACATATCATAACACACACACACACATATATATACATATAAACATATAAACCAAATTGAGTAACTCCTACTTTTTGACGTTGGTTAAAAACAGACTTCAAACACTAAAGTTCAATAAAGATATATAATAGATACTTCGTTTCTGGAAACCATCTAGTCGAGATTAAAATTATCTGCAACAGGGCTATCCAAACTTGATCAAAATAATTTAATAGACTAATTTTAAAATGTTTACAAAAAGATATTGTAAAAGGAAAATTTTCGTAAGTGCTAGATCAAAACACGTCGGGGGCCGCACAAATATAAGGCGTGGGTCGTGGTTTGTGCAGCCCTGGACTATATGTGTTTGCAGACGGGGATTGTGACGTCACAATTTTTTCAATATTTTAAAAATAATCTTTGTATTTGCAACTTTTGCAAAATATGCAAATATTTTGACTGCTATGCAAAGAAAAGTAATTATACTAAAACAATAAAATAAAGACAATATACTTACTTACCTACATTTATCGTTTCAATTTCAAAGCATTTAAGAGATGCTCGCTCAAATCGCGCGGGCGCTTGTGCAGTCGAAATATGGGTGGATTCATAAATTTGAATCGAATTTGTTACGAATATAAACGAATTAATGACTTTAGCTGTTGTGTTCTCACAGTTAAGTTAAAACAGTAAATTATGTGTAAGTAAAAATGATTTTAAGTCACCCTGTACTTACAAAATTCATCCTTATCGCATTCTTAATATGTATTTATTTAGACTGACACTTCATAAACATGATACGTTTTTAAGTATAAGTGTTAGTCGCACAAGCCACAATTTTCATATAATAATGATAAATCATCTGTCAACGTCAGGCGCGCCTGGCTGGAAGAGACCACTCTTTAACTGATATTTTTTTTTATTAAAAAAGGATTTTATCACGTGATTTCATAGATCATATCAGCCGAGAGACCCTCAAGGATCTCCAAGCCGGTCGGTCCTGCGCTGCCCGCATCGCGCCTGCATTAAAGATAATAAATTAATTTTAATTAACTTTTGAGTTTGGGCATGACTGATTCGAACATTCTGTTATAGCACTGTCATTCGAAATACATAATTTTAAGTCACCTACTGCATTAAGCTGCATTGTGGCGTTTTAACGTCCGGAACCTGTTTTTTGGTTACCATGATATATGTTCAGAAACTTATTTAATTTAGATGTTATAAATAATATTTACTATGAGAAATGATCGACCAATATCGATTGTGATTTCGTTATTATTTTAAAGATTTTATCAAAAAAAGTGTCTTATCTTAAAATCTATCTATCGAAATATACAGGTAAAGGTTCTTTCAGAAGACTGATTTGATGTATGTACCTACGATTGCATATCGAGGAATACTATTAATTCCTTTCTTGTCTTTATATTTTCAAATTATAAACTACATAATATACTCCTTCATAATTATTCATCCCGCTTCAGGATTATTAGTTGGTCTTCATTTAAACGGAAAAACAACAGCCCAGTCCGCGTGCAGTTAGCGTGCAGTTATAACGACTGCATATTGGCTGAAGGTCGTAATTAGAGATAAAACGGATATCCGGTGACTATCCATCAGCTTAAATACTATCCGAACACCGGATAACTAGCGCCTATTTAATACAATAGTTAATTGCTTTATTTAATAAGTATCACTTGAGAAATATAGTCTGTAATCATGAGTTAATTTCACAAATTAATTAGTACTCACATTGCAGTAACGGCAAATTATGGTAATTGTTTAGCTATTTGCCTTCATCTCATTTAATGGTAAGTGATAAGGCCGAAGATGGACGCGAACTTCACTCGGATTGCTCAACCACAGAAGACCAGGTTATCATAACTCCAAGTGCTGGAACACAACAATGTTATTAACATTATTGTTATCGTGGCAAACTTAGAAACATAGTGGTAACTGACCAGGCGGACTATGATTTAGCACCAACCAAAATGAACAGAAATTTTCTGCCCTCACTGGCAACTGAACCCTGGACCTCCAGATCTGAAGTAGGTAGTTTTAGCCAATAGACTACAGAGGCGATTAATTTCTCTGCATTAAGAGGCAGCAAGCAGTACAGCTTGTCTTCGTAGATAAAGCCGGCATCAGAAAAAGTCTTTCGCTGTACACACTGCTGCAAGGTTTAGAAAAATAGATCTTGGCACACTTTGTTAAATTTGGGTATTGTTTAGCATTAGCTGGTCACCAAGAATAAGGGCTAGAAGCTTGGCCGAAAATCCGGTATCTGACTACACTGCTATGCGTTTCATTTTTAGTCTTAGGATCAGAGAAGAAACTATATTAGTATAGTTCCATTGCATTTGGCAGCAGTACCTTTTCCAAACCTAACCTTATTCAGAAATAAGGTTTTAGTCAACACAACCTTCAAACCGTCAGCCCGTATACAGTCGCTAGAACTGTACTCCAACTGAATACGAACTGCGCAGTTAGTTCGCAGTTAAAATGCAGTAATATTAACCGAAGCTAGACAGTTCTAAAGTAGACCTTTTACAATAAGCCTTACCGTACAACATATTTGTTCGGTCCTGGACATTATTATCTTTCATTAATGTTAAAATCATAAACTATTTTGAAATTTCATTGTATTAAATTTGTATATAAGTATTTGAAGGTAAATTGCAATTACCCTGTATTTACTTTTCCTTTTCACTCGCCCCTCGTTGTAGCAGGTGCACTCAACAACCAGGGTCGCAAATAAGTATCTAGATGTATACCTATACTATGAAGGTAAGGATACGATATTGGTTAACGTAGCCCGGTATTTGATACCTTTTATTCTCATTATTACATTAAATATGGATGTAAATAAATACAACTGAAATCCTAAACTAAAAGAAATCGCTTAAATGGACCAAATACTGTATCGAGGCCACTGTGCGGAATTAAATGCATCTAATCACCCTGACCATTAATTTAGTATTTAATTTTGTTTTGCTCAATAATACACAAGAAATAAATGTTTTCAATTTGAAAGAATACAGTCGATATATTTTTAAAAATTTGTATTAACGCTGTCAACTTGACATCTGTCATGTCATAATAAGTTTATTATCGCGATGCATTTGTCTATGTGATACAGTTTTAATCACATATTTATGGATTTCTTTCATGTCTATATACAAATAAAGCATTATATTCGATTTATTTGTAATTTTCTCAATATTTAAGTATTGATGTGCCTCGTGTCTATGATTGGACCTAAATGTATGGAAAATTTGCGAGCTCCTTTAATGATGGGTATAAGATTTAAATACTTATAAATAAATATACGGATAACAATTATATATTGTATGAATAAATAAAATCTGTATCTTAAAGTCTTGTCAAATTATTTTCTATTTTCCAATCCAATAGAATACAAATACAATAAAACGTATACATACATTAGGCCTTTATTCCACTAATTTGTCTACTAGGCAGTTCGACTTATAATATGTTAAAGTGTATCAACGCAGCTCAAATAAATCTATAAGTGAATCACCATACAAAGTTTTTTGAATTACTTCCCTCCTTGGCGTACCTACATGGATTTTCGCCGTGTCCTCCACCCGAGTGTATGACGGGGGCTCTTTTTGATATAGTACTTAATGTGTAATCAGGTCTTGTAAAATATACTTTATTGCACACAACAAATAAAAATTCAAACAACCCTACAAGAAAACGTATAAATACAATAGGCGGCCTTACTGCTAATAAGCAATCTCATCAGGCATCCTTGGATGAGAGTAATTAAATAAAAATCAAAAGCTTTGCAAATTGGGTGCAGGAATACGGAAAGATAGAAACGTACGAATAATAAATGGTTAATTACATAAGAACTATATATAAAGATCTAGGGACCGTGTGAAGATAGTGATACAAGCCCTGGCATTTAAATGACTACATAGTATAGCCCTCCTGAGATATGTACATTAGTTAATATAAATTCTTTGACAAGACCTCTAATGAAATCTATGCTGCTATCATTAAATGCTAACACCATTCGAAAGTTAAAAAATAACGTATAGATTTAAATACTATTGTAAAGTATGTCGCACACGGTCCGATGAAGGTCCAATTTAAAGCAAACAGAAACAGTTTAACGTAATGAGATGAGACCGTGTGCGCGTGACGTGGAGACTTTATTATTGCGTTGTTGTGCTGTAGTGGAAGCGATAACATGTTTATCAAAAAAAAAAAAAGTTGTGAATCATATTTTGATTCATAAAAAGTGCCAATCAAAGTAAGTCAAAAGTGCGTCATAGTCAAATAACTTGACGTTCATAAAAGTTATTCTATGATTTTTGAAATTAAAGAAAGGTTTTTAAAGGTTTAAGTTTTTTTTTTATTACTTAGTTTAAGTAGAGAATTTTGTTAATAATATAATCACTTGTTTTACACTGACATATATTTTCTTTATCTTATTATTTTTCTATTTATAATCGACATAAATAACAACATAGTAAAAAATATGTGGCATAAAAATAGTTGGTTGTTAACAAATTGATTAAAAGATATTTTAAACAAAAAGAATTTTAACTAAAATTTTGACATACAGCGCCGATTTGGACGTAATTTCAAGGGTAAAGTTTTGGTCCAGATCAGCGGTGTGCCTATGTAACGTTATCTCATTATTAATAACTATGTTCAATATCAAGCAATAGCTAATCGGTGATTTCAAGGCATGCTAGATTGCGTGCTGTTTCTGTAAGATCAACACCAAAAACGAGCTTAGATCAAACTTAGTTTCAAGACTGGCCCAAGTCTCGTCTTGGTCTTGCATTTTCCAAAATTCTGTCTTGAAAGACGTTAAGCCGCTAAGAACTATCCAACTGAGTAAAAGTATCGTTTTGTTATTATGTTAATTAATGCTTTATATACGTTACCTCTCAGTGAATACTATATTTAATTTATGGTTAACGGTATTGGTATTACAATTACTTAAGTTTTTACTTACTGCATACCTGTAATAACACATTTGTTATACTGTTTGTTAACCTCAATAAAAATTTTTTAATTTTTTTATTGAGAAAAAAAGTTTAATTACTTAACTCAAGCCGTTAACTTTGCAAACATTCTCATTTCAGAAACAAGCTTAAAATTTATTTCAATACTTTAGTTGCCTCGCTTCTAGTGTGACATGGCCCTGAGCCACGCAAGCACACGTGGTCACAATATTTACTTCAGGGACGCCTCGTGAATATTTTGAGCGTTATTACATAGCTTTTGAAATATTATAGCTTAATCTGGACTGCTATTATTAATGAATGGTTTGATGTTTAGGTACTTCGGTACCTAATTTCATAATTCAGACAGTGAAATACTTGACACGTGGATCCCGGGAGTATATCGCGGCTAAATAAATTAATTGTCATATAGCTAATACTTGTAAACTTCAAGTGGAATTCCTTGTAAATTCTCTGTAAAGATTGTCATTATAAATTCAAAATACAATGAAAGCGTAGCTACAGAAACTCGAAATTCTAGGTATTAAAGTTAAATATCTACAAATACAGGTACCAGTTATTCGGTTTTAGTACGTCTGCGGTTAGAGTTAGTTATTGGTACTCGTCAACTTAGTGTTGTTACAACATACGCAGTAAAAGCAGATCTACATTTTATACATTTAAGATTAATTTTAGAATACTTACAAAAATTACAAAGGTGGTATAAAATAATTATTAGAAACGCCAGTAGGTCAAAAGGTTGATGTATATTTATGATAATTTGAAATAGGTTTATGTGTTTATTTATGTTACTTGTATATTTTTGTAATGATCAATTTATTAGTAATTAGTCTGAAGAATTGTTTGTTTGCACGGCACCGCGTATCTGCCGCGAAAGGGTTTCCACAGAAAAACATTGTCGTGGCACACTCAGCTACAGCTTCTACTGATTGAAGACCTTTTTGATACAATTTTTATTAGTTAAATTTCTTTTTCTATCTTATTTATTTCATGTACATCAAATATATTAATAGTTAAGTTGTGTACAAATAGTGCAGGGTATTTTTTTCAGTTCAGCAAACAATTCGACACCACCTGATGAAAAACAGTAGTGTATTTCCTTATGTGAAGATAGCTCATGCAGCATACAACATACTGCCCTCCACCTTGCCGGCCCAAAAAGTGCTTTTTCACGCCTCTTTTGAAGGAGCCCACATTGAACGAAGGAGGGAAAACGTATACCGGTTTAATACGAAGTTTAATTTGATGAGCTCCCGGACACCTCGAATTAAAATTAAATAGTATCTTGATCATACGACATTACAGGTTAAAAAAACCTTTCAATGGTTAAATAAACCTATCCTAATAGCTGTGCACTTATCCTTAATTATTTTATTGGTTTTTTTTAGAATAATTTGCGTGTATAAATTAATAAAGTTTATTTTTCAGTAACTTGTGTAAGAAGATTAGTGTTGATGACGTGATCTTGTTACTAGAAGGAGATAGAATACGTACAAGTGTGAATAATCCCTTAATCCATGCTTAATAGTATAATATACCGAATTAATTATGTCAGCTTGTAGTGTAATAAGAAATACGTTGTAATGACTTACAACGTTGAAGTCAGTGCTTCCCTTTTCGTTATTTCAGAATACAAGTGTCAATATAAAACGTATAATAATATTAATAGAATATAATAAACCATTTCAAAATTCGAATGAAATAATAACTAGAAAATTTCATTTTTTTTTTCATCAAGAAATAGTGAAATACATTGGAAATGCATTAAATTAACATTTAATTTACATTTCATTACATTTTTTGTATTTTATGCGTAAGCAATCGATGTTCAGTTACACCATTTAGAACCAAAGAACAGTGGGACCAATTTCAATTATTTCTGAATTGAATTGGCCTCCACCCCAAATACCAAAAAACTAACTACACAACTACAACATAACTATCGGAAAATTGTCAAAAATTATTATCCCTAGACCCGTTTTTCACTTATCGCAAGGGGTTACTTCATTTCAGTGTTATATTACATGTCATTAACTGGTCATGTCTTTACTATTTAATTACAGCAGTTAGAGGCAATATCACAGAATAAAGAACATTTTTCACTAGAAAATTAATCTTATTTTCATGTCATAAAACATTTTAGAACCGACGACGTCGTGGCAATTATTTTTTGTACCTATGATTAATAACTTAAGTGGACTTAATTGTAAGATAATTCTTGGTTTCATTGTTTATTAATATTTTTGTCAGCGATAGCAGTATTCGTTTACAATTTTCCACAATACCGATCGATAAGATACTTAAAATCAATTAAGGGTAAATTTTTATTTTGAAACCAATGAATTATTGTGGATTAAACTCCCCGCGGTGTTTTTTGGTTTTTAACCAGTCTGCTCAGAAATCAAATTTTGTATGGGGTGGCAATAGGGAACAAGTGAATGTTTTATTAGTTGATCTTGGCTTATGTATGAGAAGCGGATTAAATATTCTATCCTCTGACATAAGAAATCTTAATTAACTTTGTGAACAAATAATTCGTTATTGGTTTACTAAAAATAATAAAACTTCGTAACTCAATTGTATCCGTAGATAGAATATTTGGAGCAGAAGGGTCTTTTAATGGTCGTCATTAGATACCCAGCAGGTTCTAGAACAATCCAGAGGCTTCCTAGATGAAGATGTAAACATGTACTTAACGGCAGCATGGCTCGTTAGGGAAATGTCCCAGCGGTATGGTCACCGTATCGTGCCCACGTGACACCCACTTCACCGACGTGTAGGGGTACCATGATACTGGTATTATAGTGGTATCCTTGGTATATTTATAATGGTAAGAAAAGGCAGCCAGTTTAATTACATTAACATGCAGTATCAAGTGATTTCTTGATTATATTTACACTTAATTCTTGATTATACTTACACTTAATATCATCAGTTGGGTCAGTTTGTTTGCATAATCAACTATTCGTTTCTTACAAGTCGTATACTTACCCCTCAGCCTTAAGTTTTAGTCGTAGAAAGTCTATCAACATGAAATGTAAAAACATGAGCAGTTAAGGTGTGAACAACTTTTTCTATGGATCAACAACGCACTTGCGAATTAAAATCAGCTGTTCCTGTTCGTCATGGTAGATAACTTGCATATTTTGCAGATTTTTCTTAACTGGTATGGTATGTAAAATTATACAAAGTAGGCAAAGTAAATATTTTTTTTGTCCGTTATTGTCACATTATTATGACTATTATAATTTCTAACAGCATAGAACAATAAATGTGAGTAGTTACATAAACATAACAACAATATTATTTATCCCAAAATTTACATGCTTTACGTAGACCCTATTCAATGCATCTCAGGCGTCCGAAGTCACTGCTTTAATGACCGTGTACAGATCGTCCAGCTTGCTTCGCTATTTGGACTTAATTACTTTGTGTTTAAGGTTCAAAATCACGAAGTTAAACTCAAGTACGTACGTCAGTAAGACCACTAATAAATCGGATAGATGAGTGACACCAGGAAGCTTTTAAGGTAATTTCTGTTGTCACAATTAAACCAGACAGACGGAACAGGAATGGAGAAATCGAATTTGTATGCGAATTTGATGTTTAGTTAAAAGGAAATAGGGTGGAAAATTACAGAAATAAGTGTTTAATGACAGCATTCTATTGAAATCAAATATGTTTTTATTGTATTTCTTTCTGATACCTCATTAATGGTATCAGAAAGAAAGAACGACAATTAGAAACGGCTTTTGTTCAATCAATATCTTTTACGGCGCAACGAATTTTTCCCGAATTAAAAGTAAGTAAACTTTTCAGAAAACCTAAAGCTAAATAAGTTAACTTTTTTGATCACATTCATATTTTTATGACGCCTGTCTGCTTACCACCCTTATTGCAACTTAAGTAATTCCTCTTCCCTCACATTAGAATGTGCTCTGACCTAAGGTCATCAACCTCCACCCCTAAACAATAAACTGATCAGGATTTTATTGCTTGTTTGCACTTATTTATGAGAGTGACACTTGGCCCACTAATTTATTAGGGATGTACTGAGGCCTCGTTAGCGTAGTGGTTTGATTACGGAAATAAAGTAACTTTCGCCATGGCTGGTACCGGAGGGGTCACAGTTTTTCTAAAGTCATCACCCAACTAAAAAGGTCTTTGAAAATCTTACATGGCCCTACGGACGCTCAGGGCACAGAGTTGCACAGGAAGACGGGCAGAGCTTTTAAAGCGGGTGAATTTTTTTAAATAATTTCAACTACCCTCACTCTACTTATCAAACTGCTAGTGAAGTCATTACGACACACTCATAGTCTCAAGGTTTGTTTTTGACGGGAAATTCGTGGTTACATTTATTAACACTAGATTTACCAAACCAGTCATTTCGTAGACTGGTCGTGCAATTTCAATTCAAAATTCCTACTATATTACACATATTTTTTTCAGAAATGATGTTATGACTTTTGTAGCTATAATTAGAGACTACGTTTTATAAACTTAATGTTATTTTATATACATTAGTAACAAATATAATTTTTGTTGTTGACATATATTCAAATCGCTGGTATGTATATCTAGTGTTAATTATTGATTTTAATCGCTTCTCGTGCTATCCCAGTATGATAATGCCGATCTGTGGAGAAGATTTTAGATTCAAGAAGCTGCATCCAATGTTTAATTCTAGCTTTCAGCAGATGTTTAGCGTTTGTCTGTTGATTACGCTCTGGAGTCCCGTTGCTCATATAAAGTTAATATTTTCAAATTATAAATTTGCAAATTACACTTGGCTTGTTCCAAAGTAAGCTCACGTAGCTACCTGAAATAAAAAGGATAGTTAGTTGTTTCCTTATTAGAATGGTTCACACACGCCAAAGCGTGAACCAACATAACCATAACCATACTACTCTTATACCAGAGATAAGTGTATTTAAATAAAATATATTTAGGGAGAATTCCGTGATTATAGTATTATTTGGGACATTGATAGTTTGTATATTTCATAGAGACGGAGTGAGAGCAATTTTAATTTTGTTTCTGTAAAAAATGTTATCTTTCTATCACTAGCCGTATTGACATATCTTTAGATATAAATAGAAAGAAACAAATCAATAGTTAATAATTTTTATAAACTCACATTGTTTCTTATGGTTTACCAAAATCAGAAGAAACCTTTGTTCTTATATTACTATTTACCAATGTCCCATCACTATTTTAACAAGAGGGTCCTCGTAACAAGTCGCGATGGGACAATATAGTCTTGAGACAGTTTACTAGCTAATAATTGTCACTATAACCATTAAATAGATTAATACCAGATAACTTTCTAACTGCATCTAAGGAAATGTTTTATAGACGCTAATTATGTCTCTGTTCAGTTTCATACATACATATATGGAATACAATACTGCAATGTTAGACCCTATCAATTGAAGGACAGTAAACCTGTAGTACGAAACTATGCATGCACTCATTGAATAAATCTTTCACTATTTGAACGGAAATACTAAATAAATACTTTACGAAATAAATACTTTTTGAATCTTTAACTATTTTAATACGATAGAATATTCCAGATTGGCATATGATAATACTATTTACAATTAGTCATTAACATATTTGTTCCGGTTTTGCGATATCGTAATGATAAATTGACGACGACGTCGGTCCCTTGGGATGAGAAGTCAAGATTATACGTTAAAGCATCGCAATATTGAAACTCACTATCATTGTTGTGTTGGGTGTAAACTGTATTATATACAGTCAAGCTCGTGTCATCCAGAATAACATTAATACAAACGACTTTCTTCATAGTCGGTTGGGTAGTCCTTAGAAATATTAATATCCACCTTCTGTAATATTAAATGTTGCGCTGACATCCGAACATCAACAGGTACGAAGCAGGGCTTTTTCAAAAAATTGTCTACAATTGCCATCGAACCAGTGGCTTTAAAGAGGGTCGGCATATCGATGCGAAGCGAATTTTGAATTAGATTTTAACTTTACTAGAGGAATAATCATATATTTTTAATTTTTAAATACTCATAAAGTAAAGTCAAAATAAACTCAAGTGTACAAAATTTAAAGTGTGTTTTTATAGTTTACATGTTTGAGATAAATGATGTATTTAAGTGAACATTAAGTCAATCTTAAAGTGGCAAGCCAATTTCAGTTGCTGCTAATTAACGAGTCAACCAATGACAACCAATATATGGCGGTATAAACATGTCTAAAGCAGCGAGGACACGTTACACGCTATTAAAGAGAAACGTTTATATTTCGAGAAATCTTGTAGTTGATCGCAAACACGCCTGGCTAGGGTGGCGATTATGGGTGAACCTCTGGTCGCTATGCTGCTATTAGTGATCGAGTAATGACGGATGAGACTATAATATAGGCAAGGGTTGAGTCAAGTAGCGTGGGAATTGAGAAGCTTACTCCCTGGTAATGATGATGACGATAATGAACGACCGATAAACGAGTTTATACACGAAACATTATTCACACTCACAAGTCCATGTTTTTATTCACTAACAAATAACTTCCTAAATATAGATTTAAAAAGTTAACTCTAAGTTAAGAATGGGTCTCTTTGGACTGGGTTATCCCAGTCCTCAAGATATAAAGCTGCTGACTCCGGGTGTACTTAGTAAGTACATCTTGGAGGTATTCCAGGACAGCGGACATTAGGATTGGGGAAGCACAAAAGATCCCATTGGGTCGACGTACTCAGGGAGTAATCCTGACCCTACATCAAGATAAGATAAGATAACTCTTAGTTAAGAAAAAGATACACCTCTTCAATATTCTCAGTCCCAGAACTTAAGACCGCAGACAAAATTATCTTTATTTACTTCAAAATTACACGTTGCTTCGCCAGATCCTGTTGTCTATCAATAACTTTGAAAAATCCCTCATCTTTACCTATTTTATATATTTAAGTTTTCTTGTTATTGTTACAGTTCCTTTTTCCTTTTACTTTTTTATGTCTTCCTGCTTTATGTTACGTATTGGAATAAGACGCTAAGTAACGTAGTTATATTTTTATTACATTGATCACAACCGAACCCACACTCAACCCTAGCTAAGAAGGTACACGGTGACAACTAAGAATTGCCTTCAAAACACTAAAAAGGTAAAAAGATGTAAGAAGTTATCCAATTTTAATCGCATGATTGGAACCGCAGCTTAACCGCAGTTTCGTGAAAGAACTACGCACCAATTCAAAAAATCATTTTAAATTGGAGAGCTACTTATATTGAGTTTTTTGCCTATTTAGTATTTTGAAGGCAGTTTTTGTATTTTTTAAATAAATTTTTCATAATTTCGAGTGCTAACTTTCTAAGGTCAAAATTAGATGGGTGACCGTTAAAAAAATATTCTTAAAACTTTAGAAAAAAATATGTCGTGCCCAATTTGATAGTTGCCCTCGATTTCCCTGGGATCCCATCAACAGATCTTGACGAAAAATGGACCAACTATACTGTACTATATCTATCAAAAAAAAAGAAGTTTGATATAAGTTTATAATTGACAGAGCAATCGCATAAAAGCATTCAAAAGATATTTATACAGTCAGCTTCAGAACATGTTTTTTCAATTCGGTTGAAAACTAAGATTAAGTCATTACAATTTTCAAAGATCAGAAGTCTAATATAAAAATAATTTTTTTACTAATATAACAATCTGTGCTCTATTACAGAAGATTCAAATTAGATTCCTCCTCTGAGAACTCGAAGCAAATGTTATTAATTCATTTACGTGCCCATTTCCTCTAAGTAACTTCTGAAATTATATTTACATACCCTTTTTCGGCAATATTACGTTAATTACGAATTTTTAATTAATATCAGGTACTTCTTGGAAGGTTGCAATTTACTATTCAAAGGGAAAGGTATATTCTATCGTGATAAGTCCACTGGGTCATTTTTCATTTAAAACTGATCAACCAGTAACTGTAGTTAATTGAAAATTTGATTTGATGTAAGGTTTAAGGTCAGTGAACTATAATATCGCTACAAATTTTACAGAAAAATCTCATAGCATGTTTTAACATAATAATACTGCACCTTATTATTGTTTTTAATAAGCTAAAACGTACTCAACAAAGTAAGTAAATGGTCTTGATTTACAATTTCTATAGGTTGTTTAAGTTTTGGTATGAGTTCACTATACACTGGTATTTTCATAAATTTTACTTAATATTCCCATTGAAATCATCTGAATAAGCTTTTTGACATTTAGATTTAAGCTTTGCCAGAATATTCTATCTATCTCTATATTTAAATTTATGGTAACATAAGCATTATTTGATATCTTCTTGTTATTGGCTACGATCTTTCTGGAGTATGAACTGCGCATTTGATGCCAGGGACTTTTACCTGAAATACCGTGCTGTGTTTAGAGTGACAATGCACTGGCTTCCAGTACCGTCATTGTTTTGCGATTCACAGTTATTCTTGATTTTAATTGGAGTATTCTTTTTAACACTATCACTGCAATTAATTGGAGTATTCTTTTTAACACTATCACTGCAATTCAATAGATCACTGCATTTCGTTATACAGATTCTTCTCAAACAAACTCTTCAGCTTTATAAAACTAGTATAGATTGAAGGAACCGATTAACAGAGTAGGACTGACGGTTTGGCGATAAGTTAATTGCATTGGATATTTTGATCATAATTAGCGTAATATTTCATTTAATTGATTAATATCAACAATGGTTGGATATTTCGTCAAAATGCTTCCAGTCTAGTTTCTGCTGTTTAATTTGAGATTCGGTCTTAAAAAGAGGTTTTCCAGTAAATTTAACCTTTCCATTCAAGTTGTTAGCTTTGTGTAAATACAGCATAATCATATCCGTTGCTATGTCGGCAATGCGATTATAAATTATGTCAATTAGCTGGGAAATTTCGGTCACGTTAGCACTAATAGCTCTAACGGGGCAACTGCATTGTAACCTCTGGTAATGTATGGAACCACTCATATGTTCGGTAGGAATTTTATACCGTTACCGTTAGGGAGGAATTTGTTGAGAAGGGTTGGTTGCTGAGCTTACGTATATGTGATTCGTTTTTATCATAATAATTCACACAATACTGTTGTAACATGGTGCTATAACACCGGGATGTTATGGGAACTCTTTCCACCTATTTCGCTGGCAATATTTTAAAATCATCAATCATTTATATTACAAAATCTTTACACATTTTTCATTGTTTCGGTTTCATCTGTAAAACTAGTTATTTCATCATATTAATCAAAGTTGTATAAGTTGTTGTTGCTGTGTACTACTATAAACCAAAGTTCAATCATACTTCAATTCCATTTGTTTTTAAGGCAATTTTTGTGTCTTTACTTTACTTACAAATAAATATATAGTGACGTCAAACAGTGCCTTCTTACTTCACCCTCTCCACACACCGTACCGTTCAAACATATCATCATTAACTCAAATTTTATCGTCTATATCAAAACTACTTACTTAACATAATTCTATGTCAAGAAGGGTCGTTTGTTGGGCTTACTTATGCGTGATTCGCTTTTGTCAAAATAATTCATACAATATTATATTTCTTGTTATTTTGAAATTTCATTATTAGGCTGAACTTTATAATCTATACCAAATCGTGTTGTGTCCGAGTTTTACGCTAAGGAAGGTTCTCAAGCCTGTTATGTTTACAAACGCGTACATTACATTAGATACAAAACAGACCATCTGACACTTTGTAACCCAAAACTATGCTTTGCCGCCTAATTTTGGATGTTAATTTTGTCTCTTAGTTAAAAGGCAGTGTCGAGTTACTACGCAAAACCTAACAATTTAAGCGACCTATGAAATTGGCTTTTAGACTGAATAAAGAATATAATTGTTTGTAGGATTTTTGAGTTATTACCTTCAAAATATCACCGCATCATGTATCCCACCAAAAATATACTGTGATGATTAGCGATTAGTGTGCAATTATTTGTTGTAATAAGGTCGAAAATAATCGCTTCGATAATATACTTACCTCTGTCTGTAAGCAAAAACAAGAGCAAACGAAAAGTTAATCATGGATCCATCGGCTCAATCGTGAAAAGACAATGGATTTAATCCATTGGGAGAGTATAATAAAGTATTGAAAACAGCGGGAGAACTCCAATCAATATCTCATATTCCCTTGAGAAGTCCCGTGGTTCTAGAATACATAGTGCAAAAGAGACAGTAAATAGTATTAATTTTTTGTAGATTTTGTAATACCTTGCAGTGGAGAGCTTAATTGTAAAGCATTATTTTATGTCTTAGATTGTCAACAAGCAAACCAACCTGAAAGTACGTGGTGATCATCGCCTATAGACTATTATAAATTATGGTTCAATACCACCAGTGTGTTGACATTCTGGTGACAAAAGGTGCCAATGTCTCCCTTATCAGGATATGGGAGGCACACTGGCAATATTTTCTTTCATATCAAAACTCACCGAACTGCTTCATGCAATAGGAAAGGAGGTGGAACAGAAAGTGCTAGACTAGTCTTCAGGATTGTCTAGATATTTACCTTTCCTGGCAAATCCTGTAGACTGATAACCCATAAGATCATTTATTGATAAAACACCAAGAATTACACTTTAATGAATGCTTCTCCGAATGAATCGACTGTACTAGACCGCCGTTTAAACGAGTGATTAATACTCCTATCTACTAAGTTAGACTCCTTGGGTTAGAATTCTGAAATAGGCATATATTTGTATTATAAGTACGAATATTCATTCAAGAGTCATGGATGTTTGTATATTTATTTAGTATGTTATTGTATCTATATTACTCGTATATCTAGTATCCATAGCACCAGCTCTTTATGAAGCTTAATTGTGGCTAGATAATGAGTGAGTGTAAAAATGTATTATTACTATTAATTGTGCTACTTAATTATTAATAATCTAAATTAACACAAGAAATTAATCGTACTAGTTGCGGTTGATCAATATATTAGTCACACTTTATAATATATTCTTTAAATTAAAAAATAGGTTCTATTGACATCAATAAATTGATGTTCGTAGCAAAAATATCGGAATTTGAATTTACTAAATAAATATTAGTGATATTTTCGATAACGGGAACTGTATGAAACTTTATTATGACCTACCGCCACTCTTTCACAATTCTAAAATCAAGAAGTCAGTTGTTCACGGATCTTAAAACCAGAACTAAAATTGTCATCACACCATCATGATGTTTGATTTCTATCGTCATAATATCACAAAGTGGTTTCATCTTATTTACAGTGTTAGATCATCTCGACCGCTTTAAAATATACATATTTTTATAAGTTTTGTACTGCGCAAATTCCACTATGAAGAATGTAAGAATCTTATAGTTTGAGTATTAAAAGTGGTATTTGTAATCTGAGAGAGAATGTACTGTTTAAGTTATAACTCGTATCGGTTTTGGCTTAGTTTATATGATCTTTTTTATATTGACGTTATTTATTACTTAAAAACGAAAAATAAGCAAGGAGTTTGCTAGCGTAGTGGTTAGGATGCTCTGGTTAAGATCGCTGTTTAACTATAATGGGTTAATAAATTTTGTTACTTATGTCAAGGTCCTCGATATTCAGAAGGTAAGTTTAGCTGTTCCTTCCTGTCGTTGAGGCCAGTTCCTTCAACCACCAACTTAATGTCAAGGCTCAATCTCCTAGCAGAAGAAAGTCATATATGCTGTTGATAATGATGATGCGATTGGCATAAGTAATCAAACACCAACTCATTGTAACCAGTTGTAAAAAATGCACCAGATAGAGGTGAGAGGAAAGCAAGAAAGCTCAAATGACTTAACAGTCTGTTTAATCTTGTCGGTTTCCTATTTTCCTACCAATTGACTTAGATTGGATTCTACTTGATTCACAATTAATTGTAGGCTTTGTAGAAGTGTTACAATGTTAGTGGAGGCAACTAAGTAGCCCAAGCGATGTTGTCCGTATGGAGTCCGTTAGGGTTGCAGTAAAATCAGGATTTATTCGCTATCAAGTGCGGTTCTTAAGATATTAATTTACAATATTTTTTATTAGACTCTTTAGCTACTGCAGTACCTAATAAAATTGTTTAAAGCTTAACATTATACTTAGTAGTTTGTTATCTTTATGTCTTATATTCCACCTCAAGCCGTACAGTCTAGATAAATGTTTTATTGTACTATTTTTCTGGGAGTATATCTCGGCTCAACAAATTTACTACTCGAAATGCCTCTTAGCAAATAGTGTCTCGATATTAATCATTGGTTACCCACTTTGAATATATTTTTTTAGCTATAAATCATGATATTTTAGTCTAATCTGACTTATATATCTTTGACATAAATTATGTTACTAGTGTAATGTATAAAATCCAAAAACTTATTTAATTTATGAATGTCATTCAAAATTGAGAACTGGTACGTGGGCTATCCATGACAAATATTTAAAAAGTTATTTAGTGTGCTTCCCCAGTATACTGCTGCACTATAGATTTTATAGTGCACAGTAAATAAGATAATCCTTTTTACGATTTCATTAAATCTCGCGTCGTCGGTGCAGCCATGCATAGCGAAATGGTAATAAAACTAGATAATTCAGATTCTAACTGCGTTGGCAATCTACTGTTTCCACTGTAAATTTTTGTGTAGTACCGCAGCTCTCTAAGTAAAGATGGGACAATAGTTTTTCCCTCTTCTTTTTTTCATTTTTTAGGTGGCGCAGTAAAACTAGGGAAACTATTATTAATAAGCTTTATAATTAATATAACATAATACAAGGTGTTTAATCTCAATGTTATCAAAATATTTTATATTTTTATGTTTTGTTGCACTTTTAGTACTCTGTCATTGAATGCGAATTTTATATGAGAAAGTTTTTCCTGACGTGTTTGTTAGAAATAAATAAATAAAATGATTAAAACTTCATTTCAAGAGCATGACATGATTACAATAAAAGACAACAATTATTATTTTGTATTTAAATATCCAAAAACTTTGTTCGCAGAGGTCTGTTTTGCACATACGCAGTGGTTTCTGTATTTAAGTGGAAAGTATTTCTTAAGTAAGTGTATTTCTTTATCCAAATATATCGAGTAAAGAAAGATAAAAGGAACCTAATTATAAGCATCACTAGTATATCTATACAAAGAGTAAAAAATACTCTGTCCAACCCCAAATTATTAAAAAGTTTCACAAGACTATGTTTTTAATTTTTGAATACTTATATGCATGTAATACTTTGACGTAATAATTTATGGAGCTGTTAATTTTTTTTTTAATTTACAGTTATATTTTAAAAAAAACTAGATACTGGCCCACCATTGACTGCGCCAGTGCCCCTGAAATATTCCGCAAAGATGACTCGCATTTGCATTGATCAGCCAGGGTGGTTGTCCATCACGTATTCATTCCTACATCTACGTTAATGGTTAGTTCAGATTGGCAATTTAAATTGATTATTTTTCCACATCGATATCAATACAGAATGTAAAGCTTTTTTGTTAACAATAAAGGAATGTATGCAAAATATATTTACAAGTCGTGAATAGAATACTTTGATGTGATACAAATTAACATCAATCAACTTTACCTGTCAATTAATAGCTATACCAGACAACAGAGGTTTATAAGATATAAATTTCCTGTGAAGCAAATTAAAGAAAAAAAAGTAGAATGTAATACTACAGCAGTGTCAATTGGCTGCGTTCTTCGGATGGTTAGAATTAACATTAGTTATTTTTTAATGGCCAGTGTTACGGACTGGCTAGTTTTTGTATAATTCCATATTTGTATTTTTATACTTTTTCTTTGTTTTTGTTGTCAGTTTAAAAAATATACGCTCACGATGCAGACTGAGAGTTTCATTTTCAACAGCTACTGTGGTCTAGTTGCTGAGCTCAATTTGGTTGGTGATAAGGCTTTCTAAGTCCGCCCGGCTTACTACCACTATCTTATTTATGTCAGTCGCCAAAAAAATTATGTTAATAGCATTGTTGCGTTTCGGCAGTTAAAGGTAAGACTGCCAGTTCCTCTGTGATTGTGAAACCGGGTGCAGCTCGCTTTGGTCTTATCTTCATTTACCTACAGATGAGATGAAGCTCAAGAGGTACCATTTTTTTTAATATAATATGAAGATGTCGAAGGTCTTAGATATCAAGTTCTAAATCTTCAAAACTTAACGTATTTAACGTAGACAAAAGCTCAAAACACACACGCCCGATCACAGAAACACAGACATAATTAAAGTTAACTTGTATTTTATATTTTCATCTTTTTATTTATTGTATAAGCATACAATAGTGAGACAGAATCCTGGGGATAACAGTAATTATTATCTTGTGACGAAGAACAAACAACTTACGGGCACACGTATCCCCTCCTTCATACAACATGGGTTCCTTTAAAAGAGGCGTGGAAAAGCATTTTTTAACCCGGCAAAGAGGAGGTGGCTAGGGCAGTATGTCGCATGCTGCACTAGGTATCTTCACATATGAACTCCTATACTGCTTATCATCAGGTGGTGTCATTTGATGAACTTTTTATATACAAAAAAACAATATGTGATTTGACTTTTGCTGCGTCTATATAGTTTTTGCAACAAAAGAGGTTGTTAAAAACTTCCAAACAATCTTGAACGTAAATCTTATTGTGTTAAAAATAGATATGCGTTGACATTTTGGATACATAATTTTATTGCTTCTCCATGTCTTTGACATTACACTGGACGCCTTTCACTTCACACCGAAACCAGCGCCCTCCTACACAGAATAGGAAGGCGATGATACTACCCGAGACGATTCTGCAAGCAATGCGTACCACCGAGTAAAGTTAACGATTTAAAATTGACAACAAGCTTTGGAGCTTGCCATTATCTTAGTTTCTATGGAGGAACTTCATAATCTATTTGACATTTATAAATAAATAGGCGGATTATGTGACAATGTAATGACAATGTCTCTAACTAGTTTTTGCAATTAATATTTTCACCTTCATTTTTAAAACTAAAACAATTCTGATATTCAATAATCTATCTCCTAAATAATATTGTGCTTTTTATACTCTAGCATCATAAAGATTAAACTTCGTTCTAGACGATCATTATACAATCCACTATCTAACCTTGTCTTTACAATAATAACTTAGTAGGTACTTATTTTCTTTTCTGACTGTACATGGCTCATAGTAGAACTTGGAAGTGAGCCTAATAGCTTTTAGGAAACGCTTATTTTCGCTATTCAAACGACATATTGTTATGAATAAAGTCTATAGGAATGTAAGTGGAATGTGCATATTATTTAATGAGCGACTGATATTTTCCTTTATTCGTGGTGTTATATGAGGAATATGAAGGATATGAAAAAAGAGACAGAGGAAGCCTAAACCAGGGGCTTTTAGAACCTCGTAGCATTTATATAAGGCCTTTTTCATACGTCAATACAAAAATGGAACCCTTACAGATAGTGTCTCCTTTTTTATAAGTTTGTTTGTCAAGGAATATTATCTGAAGATCTAAAATGCATCCGTAGATCGGTTAATGAAACCATCATAGGGCAACGCAATCAACAAATATCGCCTATTTACCCGCATATATTGATACTCACAAAGGAATCGAAAGATATAATGTTCATTTAATGTAATTCATCTAATTTAGTCTTAATTACATATATATAAGTATATATTCAAAGTCAAAGTCAAAATATCTTTATTTAAATAGACTCATTTATTAAGTTCTTTAAAATCGTCATAATACGGAATATGTATCAGAAAAAATAAATAATTGTAATAACTTTAAGTGATTATTAAACGGGTATTTACAAATTGTCCCAGTTATGGAATATAATTATGTATTATGTTATTTTTGAATTAAAACTAACACTAGTATGCATATTCCCAATTAACCCTACCACCGCTTCCACGAATCAGTAGCTGCAGAGAAGAAACGGCGCAAGAAACACAGCCTTCAGTATTTATAATGAGATTTAGAAATTACCTATGTCATTACGTATTAGTATTATAAATATATTTATTGTTTTACAGTACAATATTTTATACATTGATACATATCGTCCTTTCTGGTTTGATTAAGTTTCAATTCAGTTCGATATTATATAACGAATTACTAATTAAGTTACTAATTAGTATTTTTATTAACCTTTTAATTTGTGCGGAACCCTCCATTCACTATTCTGACGCAAACTAGGCTGAATTTTAGTTTTAAGTGTTCACCAATCATAGTTATATTTGAATATTTAATTTTATTTAAAATTTAAAAAAAAACCACTTATCGATCTTGTTTCCTTTTCACCCATATCTATATATCTGATACTCGAAGTCACGTAGGCTATCTTGTCTTGCGACCTTTTCGTGTCCACTGGACATGCAGCGCGACTCAATGAAGACAAGTGTGGCAGGAAATTTGCCCTCTAGGTGAAAACATGGCATAAAGCTTACGATAATTTAAATTCAGTAATCGAATAGCCTTCGCGTATAAGCCTTAAATAGATACGTTATAAATAGTATTTGCGATTTTAGTAACCATTCAGAACTTAGTCAAGAGGTAATAGATTTAGTTTACCTTTAGGTCTAGTCTCCACTGGAGAATTCAGTAATATCAGATATTAAGTAAGGAATGATATCGCAGCTTGCTGATGAAATCTATCGACCGTTCTGGTTTAGATTCTACAATTAAACCAACTTTTACCAAGCTTGGTCTTGGATTAGTCAACAAAATTTGTGACCTCAAGATACTCCGTGCTTCTTAAGACAAGTCCTTGGTCTCAGTTATCAATCCGGCTCGACAATGGCGGCTCCAATTCGCATTGGACCAGCGTTCCAAATCACGTAAGTAGGAACTTATTACAATGACAATAAAGTAGAAATTTCAATCATTTCGGTCGTATGTACATAAGCAATGCCGTGGTAAAGTAGCCTTTGGAATTCCTGTCTTCGGAATGCCGTCAATCTTACCTTTCGCTTCTTCAGTTTAGCAAGTTATATATTTGATAAAACTGCAACAAAGTTACTGTGTTTGATAAAACTGTTAGTGTGCACTTTAATTTACAGATGCCAATGGATCTACGTTACATTCCGTGGCATCAACGGGCATCTTCTAAAACTTGCCCAAGCATCCTAGTATGTAATAGTTCCGGAGGCTACAAGAGGCCTAATCCTAATATGGTAATGAATGAAAGCAATTTAACACTTTTTGAAGTAAGGTGAGTGGTGAGTTTCCTTCTGACTTAATACACCTTAATACACCTTATTACTTTTGTATCAACGGTTGTTATTAAGTATTTTTCTTAACTCGTGCGACCTGTGAGTGCTGGGCCTTAAATCTGACCATGTAGCGGCGTTCTCTAGTTTATATTACACGTCACGAAATACTTATTAACGACTTGTTATATTCCTGTACAAAAGTTTCAAAGTCACCACTGTAAGTATTAAGTAATATTTTAGGTCTAGGAAAGGGTAGGAAAGGCTTTGGACATTTGCAGGACAATGCATGCTTAGTAGGTCAATATTACACTTGTTTAAAACTAACTGTTGCCCGCAACTTTGTCCGTTTAGAGTACGGTTCTTCAACAATATTTTACATCATTTTAGAATTAATCTGAATCATATCAACATTGTGTTAACAGTGTTTCTTATTTGGTAGATAAAATATTATCTAAAGCACCATATTTTACTTTATTTAATTGAAATCGCTTATGTAGTTTTTATTTTAGTTCGTAAAATTGTAACTGTCAACATTAATAATTAAAATATATGTTCAAAATATAATTGATACATTTGTCATGCAGACCTAATACAGACGCCGATCTCTCACAATAGCTTTGAACGGAAGGATAAGGAAAATTTGTACTGACTAGAACACAAAATAAATAAAGAGATTATTATATGTTGCCTTTGTTGCCACCCCATTGAGATACTGAAGTGTTTTGCAAATTCTGTAAGCGTGATTCAAGCATTTGATGACATTTTTATGTCGTCTCAGCTCAAGCTTTTGTACATTGTAGTAGTTTTTGCTGATCAACCATTTCCCAGTTAGTTGATACCAATTTGTTTATAGAGCTAGCCTAGTTTATATAGAAGACGGTTGTAGCAGTCGTCTTCAATATATAAAGTTACGCTGCAGATGCCAATATTGAGCTTGTTTTAATTTTAAACAGCTTATGTTCACCCAAATTACATATACCACAATATGCCAATGCTAATCATGCGAGGTCAACATAACTGAAGTGATTGAATTTGAGGAATTCAGACTAAGGCTGACCACATACGCTCGCAGCATTCGGACGGCATTGATATACGTGTGTAGGTAGCTGCCGGCAGTAACATACCAAAGTACGTTGTACTTGTGCGTGAAATTGCACGTAGACCTCATTAGTTTTGTTAAAATTATTTTTTATTTAATTGATGTAATAAATATTTTTTTTCTATGTCATTAGCGCGAATGTTCGGATCAAAATTTATTTCAGTTTCGTGACGTTATAGATGCCGAACATCAAAGCCTTCAGCAGAAAGCCTTCTTTTTTAACTTTAACTTATTCTCTTTTAGTACAAATGATATGTACTCCAAAAAATTGTTGTTCTTTACATAATAAGGACAAGGGTCCACTTTTTATCTTGCATTCAATCGACAAACTATGAGCAGATGCATTGTAGGATATGTTGGTAATTATAGACAACTTCTCCAGTGGAAAGAATTCCATGTGGCACAGTCTTAATGAAACTTGTTGGATCGCCTCTATGTAGGGCCTGTGGGGAGCTCACCGAACAAATAGAACACATCCTCTGTAACTGTGATGCTCTTGCTAGGAAAAGAATGGGTCTTATAAAATTAATTTACCTAAAGTATTTAAGAAATTGAAATATTGAATACGTATCGTTTACTATAACTCACACAGCTTTTCCGCCGACCTAACTATATTTCAAACACACACCAGTGATGACAACAAATTACTCTATACTCCATCCCTGAACTTCCGCACGGTCCGACTAAACATTACAAATTTGAATTTCGAACTGGACTAAAACTGAAATCAGTTTGGCGGACGCGGATTGGCGCGCTGAGCGATGACGTCATAAATATGCGTCGTCCCGGCAACCGCAGCGTAACACTAGTTATTTGGTAATGAACCGTTGCAGCGGAAACTAAAATATGTTATTTCTCTGCTACATTTTCATGTCTAAGTTATTGTAATGAATCTCATCACTTTGTAAATGCCTATATAAATGACCTACATGTATATGTAAATGGTTTTTTAACTCCAGTTCATATAGATAAAAGATAACCAACTTTGTGGGACGTTACCGTAGCATTTTCTATGCCATCAAAATAGAAATAGCATCTCACGACCTTTTTTTCATAACCTTGTGAAATATTAATAAAAATACTAAAGGAATACTTGACCTGCTAATGGCCAGGAGTAGGACCAGAGTTGACCAGAATCAAGTCCGTTCTAAGTATCATATAATAAATATTATATTATAATTACATATATTACATTATAATTAAACTCTACCCTCCACTGTATTGA
Organism: Acentria ephemerella; assembly: GCA_943193645.1. Classification (NCBI taxonomy): domain Eukaryota; kingdom Metazoa; phylum Arthropoda; class Insecta; order Lepidoptera; family Crambidae; genus Acentria; species Acentria ephemerella. The sequence goes on along the minus strand of OW971899.1, from coordinate 4,270,838 downwards.
TGACATCATTACTCATGTAGCAATCGGCTAATTCTGACGAATCACCGCTGCCAAAATACGCGTATGAATTTTGTATCCTTCATGAATCATTGAACGAACGATATTGTTGGGTTGGCGGCATTGGAGTCATAACGTGTCTGTTTAATTTAATATTCTATGATTCCATTCGAAAATTTTCATTTAAATATCGAATGAGATATTTCGGATTTCATTATTCGAATCGTAACGTCTAGTTCAGCAACGCGATTCACTAAACCCCCCAAATTTTAAAACCGTTAATAATATTATATATATTATACTATTATGTTGCCTTATACTCTCCGGTTGAAACCTTAAATAACCAGATTTGTTGGATTACTGAACAGTTTTAGGTTGAGGGGTCCTCGTCATAAGCTTAACGATGAAGAGAAGATTCCTAATACATAATGACATATTGATTTGTAAATGTCATTATAAATACTAAAGGCTGAGAGTTTCTTGCGCCGCTTCTTCTCTGCAGCTATTAACCCTACTACCGCTTCGACGAATTAGTCGTCGAAGCGGTAGTATATGCATACATATTCCCAATTAACTAATTTTATTTTTAATTTTAAAATAAATATTATTTTAAAATTAAAACTAACAATTTATTTAGTACATATTTTAATACTGGGACAATTTGTAAATGCCCGGTTGATACCCACTTAAAGTTATGACTATTGCCTTTAATTACATTATTTGTTTTTCTCATACATATTCCATGTAGTGACGATTTAAAAGAACTTAGTAAATGAGTCTATTTAAATAAAGTTATTTTTGACTTTGACTTTGACTTCCCCTTTGAGCGTTTTTTAAGGGTCTCCCTTCGTACAGTGGGAATAAGATAAGTAAATGACATACAAACACGCCTTTTCTTATATACAAAACAGCTGCCTTGCCTAGTCTTGCAGTGGCGCCACGCTATGTGAGCGGTTAAAACAACGTGTTTCCGGGCGTGGTGAGTAAACAAAACAAAAGTTTAGTTAGTAATTTTAAGTAGAATTGTTATTTTAGACAAAATTGTGATGATAAGTTAATATTTAAATTGTTTGTTATAAGTTGTTTTTCGGAAAAAAAATTCTAAACTAAATTAGAAATTATAAATCATAGCGAAAAAAGTGCTGTGACCTCCACTGCTATTTTTTTTATTAAGCTCAGCAAATGACTCTACCACCTGATGATAAGTAGTAGAGAAGTCCATATGTGAAGATAGTTAGTTCAGAATGCGACATCCATATGTATCCATTTTACCCATATGTATATCCTACTTCGGTTCATATTATACTGTTCATTTGACTTGATACAGTGACATTTTAATTGTGGTGCTGGCTGATTTTGATGAAGGAAAAAAGGTTTACTTTTCCTTCATTTTGAATAAAACCTAATGTTTTTAACTTTTGTTTACATGATTTCGCTACTCATTTATTACAATCCAATTATTTCTTATTCGGAACCATAAAGCATTTTTTTCATGTGCATCGTGACTTTTTTTTAAATCATTCTATCCCTTTCTTATTCAAGTTTAATAAAAGGGAGGCAGAGAAATAAATTTTAGTTTTAGTGAATTAGTAGATTTTCCCTACCAACAAATCATATTCACAACATTTACCAAAAGCTTTCATCTGCAGCTAACGTGGCTTCGCTGAAATAAAGAGGTGTAATTTTTTACATGAAAATTGAACATTCTGTATAACTGGCCCGCAAAAGGGCGCCTGAAGAAAGGAAATTCGTCTTTTCTAATGCCCTATAAATAAACATACTGTGAGATTGTAAGGCAGAGTGTACACTTTACTGAAATGTTTAATTTGAGGGACCTGACAGAAAGTGTCACTAGAAGTTATAGAATTTTAGTAGTGTTACGTTACCCCAACACAACTAAAGTCGATATTTTGATATCGACGAGCTCAATAAAGTGTCAACACTGAGAAAATATGTAATCATACTAAGATTACATGCTATACACTTACCTAAAAATAACAGTTATAAAAATAGAAACAGAAATTTATAGAAAATAGACTTCAGTTTACCCTTTTTGCTCTTTTTATAATTTATTTTCGAAAAAAAGCCTTTTTATTTTGGCGATAGCTACGAATTGTATTAACCCATCTGGCAACATTCATGTATTTTGATTTGTGAAAGTTCCACTGGCTAGCTACCACGATATTACCTAAGTGTGTGCCTATAACAATATTTACATTGTTAAACAGCATTGTTGTTTTCCTGCAATATTGTAAGGCCTAAGTGTACTATGATGTCACAGTCCCACAACTTGTGATTTTTTTTTTTAGTAAATGGGTATATTATACCGATATGTATATTGCTTTGGACGTTTGACTAAACACCTTTGGTCTATTTTTGTGTGAAAAATTTCATGAAAATGAAATTTATTGAAATTGTACTGAAAGACAAAGTATACTGCATGAGTATAATTTTCAAATATCGTGTATGTGAGACCCTTAAATACCAAAGTAGTATATAACAATAAAGTAGAATTATTTCTTCTATAAGTTAGATAAAATTTCCCTAAATTCTATGTCATGAAAAAAATAATCACTTGTATGGAAATAGGTTTCATTGTGGATGTTACATTAATAATCAATTCTCAATTGACTTCCAATATTGAGTGATAATTAATTTTTTATATCTATAAAAACTAACATACCTGTCAAGCTGTAATATCTAGACTAAACTGTCAAATAGTAAATAGTAATCTCAACATAGTTACAACTAAGCCTCGACCATTGTTTTCAACAGTGTGAACATACCCTAAAAGGTCTAGGGAATGGCTTATTGATGCTCCTCAGCTGTTGTGCGGAGAAAAAATCTCACCTCACGTACGGAGAAATATTTTCCTAGATAGTCAAGTACATAACTGTTAAAAGCAATGTGTAAAGGTTGAGTTATTGGGCTGTTGTGTTGAACACTTTACATAATCACATATTCATCTTACAAGTTATAAGGTTTTTATAATTACCTAACGCTTATATACTAAATTAATTAAACAAAATGTGCGCGAGTCAAGTTTCAGATGTAACTATGAATAATTACTGGTATATTAACTCTTTTTTATTTATTATTTTAATAAAATCAGTACCAATAGTAACAGATACACTGTAGAAGTCTATCAATATTTAGCCTATTTCATTCCGAACTTTTCGCATTGTTACAGTAGTTATAGAATGTCTCTGAATTCGGTGTGCGTCTTGGAATAGGGCTCCAGCTGTCTCCGATGCACTCTATCTTCTGCAACCCTAGTCCAGTAGGGTTCCAAAGCTGAATATCGTCATCTCACTTTTTTATTGGACGTCCTTGCATCCTCTAGCATGAGTCAAATAAAGAGATTTTATACTTTTAGTACCGATAAGTGTCTACAGGTTGAGTTAACAAAATCGCTTTTTTCCCGATAGATCACGTGAAAAGCGAACACAGCTAAACTTGTCAATTATTTGAACAACCCTCCGCCGCCCCGTCATTAATTCAAGTGCATCTGAAGCAGCAACTTGCAGACGAGCAAACGCTGTCTTGGTGTTTTCGTATAAGTTGGACGCGTTTTAATTGAGTTATTAGTGGTAGGAGCCGGTCAAATAACTAGTGGGATGCCAAATTAATGTACTGTGCAGATATTCTTATGTAAGTTACAGGATTTTTGATTTTTCGCATTATAAAGACAAATGAGACGACAGATATTATTGTTTAATTTTACCTATTAACAATAGACCAAGGAAGATAGACAGCTATCCATGAATATTAACAGACGGATCCTTTTTTCTTTTAACATTTGTGAAGGAGCTTCTTTGTTCGCTATAAAAATAAATGATTTGATGTCATGTGATTTGTGTCATATGTTGGAGTTGAAATTGATATATCAAACTACTGTTAACATCATTTTATTATTGCTTTCTATTGGTTATGTTTGCATGACGTGCAACGGTCGCTAAAGCAGTCATTCGAAAATTAAAAATTAGCACTATTAGACTAACTTTGTCATGTTTCATATAATTAGCTTTAAAATCATTTACTTAGTTACGTTATTTGAATTATTTGAAATAAAAAATCACTTTTTCTTGTAAATACGAAAGTTGTGATCGCTAAATTTATGTTAAATTCGATAAAATATGCCGCCTGTTACAGTCCATTTCATATTACCCAAAAATACAAAACCGATCAAATTATTATCTGAGTACGCTATTAAATATAATTCGCAGAATAAATTTACGAAATTATTTTATTTTTGAACATTAATATGGAGAATAATCTAGGATTCCAGTGATTTCTATTTTCGTATATGGAAAATAATTGATCAGCTGCGTCTTTTGATTTTAGTTTAAAATTACAAAAAGGATATACCAGACCAAGGTACTAGACCTAATAGACTCAAATAAAGCACGCGGCCCTTAAATATTGTAAGTATCTTGTGAATATTATACAGTAACTACGAACTAAATTAACGCAATTATATAAGTAAAGTTACTAGTTTAATACGAAAAAATATGGTTAATGACAAGTTGCATGAAATTGCTATCGCTATCATAGTTATGATATAAGGTCAGTAAGGCTCGTCAAAAAGTTCAACTTGAAAGATGAGCTTTTAGTACTTTCAAAGAAATAAAGAGGTTAAGAATTAATATTTCTACATGCTAATTCTCATTCTTTACAAATTTTACTGTTAGACTGTTCTAATGTTGATATTGGGGCTAATTCTACGTCACTAAAATCTAAAGTCTAAAGTCATGCTTTACATTTAATCCCCCCCAATTTAGTTTTTATAATGTTATGCGAAAAGGACAGCAAAAATAAAAATGTTAACCTAAATTTAGACAGTTTTAGAAGGCATGTAAGGTTGTCGTTTCTAAAAATCAAATTGTAGGAGGTTTTATAAAGTTGCAAAATAAATACATCTTTCCAAATGTCACGAGATATGCCAGCTATCCTTTCTGTTATTATATAATAAATAGAACCAGATGTATTGCACTTAAATTGCTGGCACTGTGATTTCTTACAGCAAATAGTATAAAAAACGAGGTATCATTTTTGATTAATGCCTATTATGAACCCAAGTTGAAGAAGAAACCATTTGAAAGATTTTTTTTCATTCTGCGACTGTACATAACTACTAACTAAAGACGTTTTTAAGTCACCCCCTTTCAGGGACTCCGATCAGTTTAAGAAGCCCAGTAAATCGTTTACGAACGGACACAGCTGCAGCACATTAGAACAATGTATGACATCAATAAGATACTCAGAGCAACTCGCCCTTATTCAAGATAAATTCGCAATACTACACTCTCTTTGTCACTCTAGCTACAGTTCTAGGGTTGTCTCTTTCCCGCGTCAAAGCAAAATGTTTCCGAGTCGTTTGTCGGTACCCTTCGCAAATGAGCCGAATATATTTAGCGGCAAATGAAATCATTTGTTTTGATCTACATAATAAGACTGTTGGTGATATTGCGAGCCTATAAAGTATAGTATTCATCACTTATGCTCGCTCCAATTCAATAAACCATTTCACTAGCCCAGTACGAAACAGTAACCACAAAAATGAAATTTTAGTGTAGCTTATCTAAGGATAAATGTCTCAGTCCTGATTGATATTTTTTGTTTTTTTTTTATTTTCTCTTGATATTTGTTGAGTAGATCCATCCTTTATCTTCATAGGTGATCTTCATCAGAGCTTCAATTTGTTATTACATGAAAGAAAAATGGTAACTGTTCGGGAACTTTCGGCAATGGTCCAGCGCCGCCGGAGGAGCCGCTGTGATGCGTGGGAGTAGTAGTATTCTTGAAAATCAAAGTATACACCTTATGGTGACAGCATCGGAGATAAGATTCCCTACTGACAACCCTTAACACTATGGTTTTCTACATCGTGTACGTTTGTTTTATTTATTCTTTGGGAAATATACAATTATTATAACACTTTAAATTACAATATAAAATTGATATATGAATCAGTAGAGTTTCCACAGTTATAAAATTCAAACATAAAAAGATATATTAAGTTATTTTAAGTGAATAAGACAGATTATATTTTATAAATATTGTATGCAATTTATATTAAATTTCTTACAATATTTTAAACTTGGAGTTAAAGTTCGTGCTCGGGACTCTTTTATCTCCTTGCACGAGTGTCATTTATATTTTTAAATTTCGAATTCAAAAGACTTATTTACGTCTGTTCAAAATTACTTGAAACGTAAACATTCGAAATTTAAAATGTATAATATTATATTTATTATAAATGTATAATTTTAAAATTATACGCGTGTACCTTTTTCCACCAATCGCGTGTAATGTATGATTATGCAATTACTCCAGCAGTATTTCCAGTGTCAGCCCTGCCAGTAGTGGCAGCAAATTCATCAGGCGGAAGCCTGGCTGGCTTAATTAGATGCGTCCATTTGCCTCGATTATTTAGTCACGCTGACACATAATTACGACTCGGTAACATTCGGAATTGCGATAGACTTGCACTAGTTACACTGTTTGCGGGTAGTAGATTTAAGGATGTTGGAGGCTATGAAACTGGCTTCATCTGACCTCTCAATTCTGACTTTTATCGGAAAAACGTTAGATATAGATGCATACACACAGATTTGATCTTGTTTTAAAAATTGTTAGAGTATAATTATCTCAGCCGAAGATCCAAACGTAAGATTGAGACGTTATATCGCGTTCTAATAAATATTAATTTAGATACGAACAACCAATAACAGTCTGCTATCGCAGAGAGCTCCCAGTTGTCTGTGAGTTTTCTGTCGCGAACATGTGTTAGGGCAGTTTTATTGTGATGGATGGACGTTTGTATTAAGTCCGTCACAAACCAGTTATAAAAGTCAGTGCGAAAAACTAAATATATTATATGCGTGGTCATTCACAAATATTAACGACGCATAACATGATATGAAACATCATATCACCTTATCAGATAACATCATTATTCTCACACAACCGTCGGAAGAATATGGACTGATGACCTTTGAGGTTAATATGGACATTATTATTGATAAGGAGGATAAATTATATGTAACCTAAGGTGCGTAATCAGGATCGTAAGCTTAGGTAGTCTATGGGATTAAAATTGAAAGGCCAGCAATATAAACAAACAAAAATTGGTTTAGCTGTTTTTCAAAATTGGAAAAATCAATATTACAAATTTAATTAAAAACTTTACCATTATTAGTTTGTTCACATTAATTATGAATGTGAGTTATCCTTAATAGTAACATACTTTTGCTGACTTCGCAAATAAATACATAAAAAATATTAAGATAATATTAATATTAATTACATAGCATGATAAATGACAGGGATTTTTTATATTTTGTTAAATTATGATTTATTTTAAAGGCATTATACAATTTCATTCATATCGACTGCATGCTTATTTTGTAACTGACTGCATTATTATTTTTGACATTCATATTATTTTAAATCTATAGTGATGTTGTTTTTATTGTGTTTTTGACATTTTAATTTAAAAAAATATGTAAATTTTGTATTTCTTTGGAGCGAAATATAGTTTATACCAAGCATGAAATTTAAAAACTTATTGTACCTATTCTATGACAAATAAATGATTATTATAAATATATAAATTTTGGAAGCCATTTTACACTTACTGAATTGCTTAGCATCATATTGCTTAGTTAGATAGTTTTAATTTTATAACTTCGTTTTAATAAATAACAAATAATTTTACGAAACGTTAAAAAAAAGTAAACGAAATAACATTGTTTATGATTGACTGAGCGGAAATGAACGACTGACGGTAGAGATTCGAAATGCCAGATCGCGGTATCGGCATTCACTACGGAGCAGCCAAACGAGTCGGTCGTCTCTAAGGATTGTGCAAAGATATTCAGTGACTATTACTACTTGTTCTTGTTTATTTCTGTAGGCCTGTTGAAGTATTATTCCAAGGCTGACATAGCCATGGGTTGCTAAACTTATACATTTAGTGCATAAAAAGCAGAGATATGTTAGTTAATCGATAGTTAACTTTTGTAATATTTATTTAAAAGGAAAGAAATATTACAAAAATGTCTTAACTTTAGTTAACAAATAAGTAATTGTATTAAAGTAAAATAGCCCTAATGTTGTTCAAGACATTACAATAAATTGCCCATTTCGCAATACCTGTTCCAATCCGAATGATAAAAACTGCGACATATAAAATTATTTAACAAGCTTTCTCCCTAATAAAAACATTAAATAAGTATCCCCTACTACATGTTTATATATTTTGTTAACCTTCATACTAGTAATAATGTTTTGTGTGAATGTTGGATTAAGATTTGAATTCTAAAAATTATTGGAACTTGGGTTGTTGGGTAATTTTGCTGCGTTTGTCTGAAGTAGTTTTGTCTATTCAAAGTTGTATTTAGTTAGTAATAGTACCTACTTTTGGTGTTGTGTTATTCCAATGACACATTCTAAATAAGAAAGTATGTTAGCTTAAATTTTTCATCCCTAATCGGCCTACGGATGGAATAGAATAGAATATATCTTTATTGTACGTCAGCTAATTCAAGAAGAGAAATACACAAAAACATTTAACCAATTCAGGTACCTACAGATAAAAAGATAACACGAATACACGTGTACAATTATTTATAAATTAGCATGTAAGAAAGTCTATTTCGCATAATTCGCCTCGAGCTTAAGATACATGTGGTAGGGGAATATCGGGAGCGTCAACTGGCGTCCCGCCAGATACAATTCATCTCCATTAACGCTTTCATTGAATGCGAGATACGCAAAAAACTTTATTCGCGCGTAATGTATTTTAAAACAGTGTATAAATCCACTTATGTACTTAAGGTCAGCGATTTACGAGACTTTATATGGTGAGTTACGATCGTTTAGCGAAAATGAAATCGAGCACTATTCTTAATTAGGTGGGTGTATTTGGTCCCTTTCGTAATGTTTGGTTTAAAAACTGCTTTTGATGAATCGTTTTAAATGGTTAATTATTGTTTTTAGCTGTGGTAACGAATTTGAGGGAAAACAAATAAAATTATCAGATTTTTGAGAATCTTAGAATTCCTAGATTTCAACAGAGTTTTTAAATTTTCTGGGAACATATCGCGATCAAATAAATTAAGTATTTTTAAATTTGCAGCCAAATAACACGACTAAGAAGTGTCGTTACGAGTAAGGTCGCAAATCTCTACAGTATTTTGGTAGCAGTCTTGTATCCAATGGTAGTCATTTGAAATTCTCTCTTGATTATTTAAAAGGGTAGATTGAGTCGACAGTAAAGGTAACCCTTTAGCCTTTGAGTGTTGTAAACATTAATTATTCCGTCCATAGATAGTCGAATATCGATAGAAAAACGAGTCTAGTATAACTATCGATAGCCCACAATATGACAATAGCACCGATGTGCATGGACTAAATTAAATTTGAGTTCAGTACAACTACTCACATAACAATCCGACCAAAGAACGAGAGACACTTTTAAGCATGATTGCCTTATTATGACGTGCATCCTAAAATATGTCGATTAATATTGGCGAGCTGGCATGTAGTGTATTGGCGCCAGAGCTTCATTATAGCGGGCGTCGACTATAACGGATGTTTGATTATTCGTACTAATTAAAATCGGAAATTAAACATACATATTTAAGACATTCGGGAAAACCAAAAAATCATGGTTTTGAACTGTATTATACGACTGTAAAAATTATATGGACTTTTACAATAATATAAATGTTTATTTACTTCACAATATAACATCTAAAATAGTAACAAAAATATAGTTCACATATATCTCACTAATATAACATCTGGTACTTAGAATAACTCTAAGCTATAAGTACCAGTTAACCCCATAATGTAGCCAATTTTATTTTGTTATTTACAATAAAAATATTCTATTTTCATATAAACTAGTACTGTACATAACAAATATTAGGCTATTGTTGTAGAAATCTGTTCTGAATTTGTCTATGTGTGATTGAGTGTATGTGTCTAACAATTAAATAAAAATACTGTAATATTTATACTGTAGATAGTATTATTGCAGATAAGTATTGCTTTGAACAAACAATAGTTCGCAAATATCGATAGTTATTCCAAATATTGGTGTCACAGTAGGAATAATGACAATTTTTTTCTTCGATATGTTATTTAAAGCGTGTGGTCAATTTCTTAATGAAACAAAGTTTGACATTTAGTCAATAGATGGCGTTGTCACTTGGGGGCACATTTCTACTTGGCGGTGTTAAGAGTTTTTGTATAGTAATGACTACTTTTGCATATTGTTTGTTAACTTATACTAATATCTATTTGTGTGCGTTTACATCAATACATTATACAGTTACTTGTGAATGTTGTATCATTTACGGGTTCCGCTTTTTCGTCGTGATTATAGGAATATTTGTAAATTCTCACTCAGGGAGGTTCAGTCCCTGAGTTATTACAAAACGAGTAATGTACTTTTACGTCACTCCGTGGTATGTTATAACGGAGCAACTCTATAATATCAAATATTGTTAATGTGAATGCTTTCAAAATAATGTATTTAAAAATTTATGAGTAACTCATTCTCAACTCATGAAATTGTGTTTTATACTGTATATTCATTATTTTAAAACGTCTAACTAAAACAAATTACACATAACAAGCAAGGTAATTGTTCTTAATTTGTCAACTCTGTCATTATGTATATTATCATTCTAATGCTGTACTTGAATGCCGATGAAATCAATACTACAGTAATGTTTTTGGAATACTTAGAACTAGCTTATTTATATATTTGTTTAGATTTAATTGCTAAACGAGGTTTGTAAACCCTGTATTTAAGCAAAAAGAAGTCTTCTATGTGTTATTTCAAGTCATAATTTAGGTTGAATATGAGTACTGAGTCATTTGATATCGATTGAAAAATGAATTTCTTTGTTATCGCAATTTGTGTACGCGTGGGTGCGTTTGTAACATTGTTTCACAAATTACATTAATTAATAAAGAATATAAAGCTCACATTCATTAAACTTTAAGAGTAAGACAAAGCTAGATTTGTAATATATAAAAGATACAATTATACATCGCGCAGATATAGGACTGTGTGTTGTAGTGTGTTTATTTGTAATGTTAATGAGCGCGAAGTCTACAAACGAGATACATATAACATCATCTTTTAAATAACACTACGTAGATTTTTTTTTCTAAAAAAATGGTCTAGCTAATTTTCAATAAAGTTAATGTTCTACGTAAAAAAGGCACAAAATTTTAATACAATTCAAATATAATGTGATTACGCGTGACTGTATGGTTTTGGTGGTGATTGTATGACGATGAGGAAATAACAAATCTTAGTAATTTTAATATTTATGAATTTTCAGTACATAGGGCTTTAATTAGCTAAGTAAGTTGTGCTGTGTAAAAATCTCATGAGTATAAAATAGTGTCCAGTGTGTGATTATTTTAATAATGTATTTATATAAATTTATTGTTATTTTACAATACAACCTTCTTCTTCTCTATGTAATAAGTTTTAATGTTCCCTTATATTTATTTACAGGAGTACACAGGCAAGTTTAAGTCAGATAAATTTTATTCAAATACTCAGAAATTTATAATATATATATTATATTTGGATAAGTAGCTTGTCCTTTGTGGAATTTGAATCAGATATTTGGCTATAAGTGACCCCATGAATATATATATGTATTAAACTAAAATTAAGTTCAGCGGTAGTATCTAAGCGTTATGTTTGGTAACCTGCTCCAGTGAATTCGCAGTAAATTTACAAGTGAGTTTGTAAATGTGTTTAGATAGGAGCACAACTTGCCTTTTGGAAATTCCATATGTCCACACGAGACTAACATTAAATATACATTTGACTCTTTACTAAATACCAGTCTTGTTCACCGCATACATTGACTACAGTGGACCTGTTTCTAGGGCACACTTCAGGTGTAAGTTTTGTATGTCTCATTTTCTCATTACGTAAAGGAAAAGGACGGTAAATATTTAGATCTGCGTTAATTTTTGTCGTTTTTGTAACCGTTTGAGAGAATCGCTAAAATGACAACTGTTATAGCATTGAACTTAAACTAATATTTAGATTACATGTTACATTACAACTTCAGAATCAAGAAGTTGATAGCCTAAGGGACATGTCCTGCTACACTCAAGACAATGCCGCAGAGAAGTCTAGCGATCTTGCTCGCTGAAGTATCACAGCGTCACAAGGATTAGTACTGTTATTCATATTTACAAATTAAAATTATGGTATGTCTATAGATATTACATAATTTTTGATCAGTAAAAAGTTTCCCAACGATTTTCAATCACGATGATCTACGCAATCCCAACGCAATCAAATTTAATATGAAACTAACGGGTGATCAAATAAATTCGTGCCCACTCATAAATCTACCCGTTACCCCCCACCTCGCTAATGGGGTTGCCAAATTACCCATCTATTTAATTTCCACGATTGGATAATTCAATCAGGCAGCCAGCTTTGAGACGAATTAAATTTTGCGAATGTTAACCCACTCATTGTTAGAGGGGGTGTTTTTTTAGTCATTGAAATTTATTGTTTAAGAAAAATGTTTTCGACATAATTTTATTACTGAGTTATTAAATTATTTTTATGATTTATTAAGATATATCATTGAATTTATATAGTACAGTACCTAAAATTTTATTATTTCGAGCTTAAATTTTGCCTAGGTATTTCTGTGAGTAAACATGCCGCAATTCTATGTAAGCAACATCTTGAATCCGAACAAAACTTTCGAAATACCAACTAATTCAAATTTCAAACTATTTATTCCAAAATCATGACGAAAATTATTATCATGTAAAAAATTTTGATAAATCATTATTAATTACTTTTGTTGCGTGGTCTATAGTATCAATATGTATCGCTCGTATCGAATCGCGTCATGACAAAATAGCCTTAGTGTGGTCAGTAACCATTGCTGTATATTGTTTGTCATTAGCTATCAAATTGTAAGTATAACATATAACGTGAAGTATGGAAACGACTTATTAAATATGTGATTATAAGTATAACGCAACTACGATCAAATCTATATAATATACAGGACGATCAAAAGTAACTTACATTAGTACTCGTGCGATGTTAATGCCACCCGTATAGTAACTATTATATATACAGGTTGTGAAAAAATTATAATTCATTTGTAAAATCATTTAAATAATAAATAATATTGTTGAATTTAAAATTATGTTCATTAACAGCAGTAATAATGGTTCAATCAATTTACAGCATTTATAGTTAGTTTTAGTATTTATTTGAGTATGCAAACAAATTATTTAGTCCAAAATTAAAATTCTTAGCTCTATAGTAGAAAGTAAGTACCTACGCATTATCTAATGTATTCATAGTAAATATTATCCCTGCTCATATGCATTATATAGGGTTGGCTTGAAGAGATCTCTTAAGAGATGCTCATCTTTATATATGTTTTTTTGTAATACCCATGCAGCGTTAATTGTACGAGTTATATATTATATATATACACATCTCTGCAAACGACGGAAAATTCTTTTGTGTAGTGTAGTTATCGAGGAAGACTATAGGCTGTATAACATCATGGTACAACTAATAAGAACCTAGAATCAATGAAAAAAATATTACTTTTTTCTTTTTCAGAGTTTTCGTTGCTTCGTAATTTTGGTAATTAAATTTGTTAAATAAAAATAAATAATTTATTACCTTAACCAAATAAAAACACAAGTAATATCATGTAACCTACGTACGACATTATTTTCCGACATCCACACGAACGGAGCTATATTTGTTAGATCTGTGCCCAGGCTCTTTAATTACTCTAGCTATCTTTGCCTTCACGCCGAAACAGCGAAGTGATTCAAGGCCAAATTAAGGTGTTGGTTGGTACCTTCTCAAAATACTGCGAAAGACTGCTATGAGCAGAATTAGCTCCACACACTACTTCCTTCCGTGAGCTAATTCCCTTGTCGTGGAGGAAGCGTTTATTTGATATAATCTCGTTATCAGCAGACAATGTCCAGATATTTGCTGTGAATTTATTTAAAAATTCCTGTAGCTTTATTTAGGGAAACGTGTCATTAATTTGCATTAACGATCATCAAGCGACTAACAAACTGACAATCTTATTTGATCCTTAAAATCTCGATACTGCACACCCCTTGCAACATTGTAAATACACGGAGCAACAAATCCTTTACTCCAGCACAAATTAAATTGTGACGAGATTAAAAATGTATTTTAAACAAATCCAAAGATATTGCAGGCGAGTGACTTGGCAAGTTTCACCCCAGTTTGTAATGTAAACTCCTTTATAATGCAATAAATTCCAAATTCTTACATTAGGGTAGATGGTAACTTTTTTAAATTTCATATATGAGTATCCTTCAAAGTATATTTCAGTTGTAACATTTTATCGGTGCATAGTAGTTTATTAGATAAAGCGATAGCTATACAAATATTGCAAAACTGAAGAGTTTGAGAAAAGTCTGGGACCGTCTATGTCTATCTTTTAAGGTTGACTCACTGTAATCTTTTTGGTAATCAAAGGATGCTAAGGCGCTAGCCGGTCACCTAGGTAGTTAGGCGAGGTAGTTATTAGTTTTTTTATATGTCATTACGATAGCTCGTCGTATAATATTGTATCTTGATTTAAATCATAAAAAAATACTTAAGTAAAATCATGTACCCTATCCTCCTAGGTACGACATTTTTTTTCCGACACGTGAACAAAGACGCGGTCTCAGCTATTACATTATAAAGATAATAATTGACGCTACTTTTAAGCTTTTGTCTATGTAACGTTTTCCACTCCACAAACATAATTATGTATCTAAAAACCGTGTTTACAATATTTCCTTACATTGACATGCTATTTATATTTGAAGTGTCTAGTGGTTGAGTCCATCTTCCTCAGATCTAGAGGTCCGAGGTTCAAATTCGCGTATGGGCAAAATATTTCCGTTCCGTTTGTTTCAAAAAAGCCCTACTTTTTTAAAGTAATAACCACTATAATACTGTAATGTTAGCAGAATTGTCGATTTCCGGCAATTGGAGTTGATATATCCAGTACCTCTTTGGCAGACGAATCCGTTTAATCGTCGCTTCTATCTTTAGCCTTATTAGTACTTACAATCAGGTGGGATGAACGCCATGAGCCATCAGATTAAATGTGCAAATGTTTTTATTAATTAAAAAACTGAGTTTCGTTAAAAACATTTTTAATATCAAGGCAGAAAATACACATTGGCGCGTTTATATCCAGTACTTACAAGATAAAATCTTTTACCTACCCATTATAATGGGTCATCAAAGGCCCTGTTTATGAGTTTGGCAAGCTAGCATAAATTCCTTTGGCAAAGAAATGGAATGAACTAAGTAATCTGACGTAATGGATTGTTTTTTTTTTAATTTAAAATATTTATCAACATTATCAATCTACTTTACACTCGTCCTCTACGTACTCCACTCAATACGTCTCCTCAAATGCACGTCACTGCTCCCTATTTTCGGAGACTGTCATCCACTCCAGCCAGACTACGAATATCGTCATCCCATCTTGTCCACACTACGTTGCCCGAGTCGCGGTCTCTACTTAGTAACATTACGACTGCAACGGTCGTCAGTTTTGCGGATACCAAGACCAGCCACTTCAGTTTGCTAATTCGTCAAATGCGATTAAAATTCATGTTACCTGTTTCACTCGTCTTTTCAACCCATCTATAGATTCATATTGTGTTGGTGCTCTCAATTTTCCACTTTAACTTGTGATAGATTATCAGATTAAATTGGAAGGTTTATGATTTGCATAGGCACAGGTATAATTTTTATATAATTCTGTAACCGATGTAGAACAAGAGAAAGTGTTTTAATTGTTAGTATGGAAATATCAAATATCACATTCATGGCCTAGTGTTTGCTGCGGTCTTCTGTATTTTATATAATCATGGCCCGCTTCTGTGGCGACAATATACAAGATGCCAAGCCTCACTAGCCAGAAATAACCTGTAGTCTTTTCTTTGAACATGGCTTGATGTTCTCTTGTTTCATTAACCTTATTACATACGTGGTAAACCTTTTGGAAGAGAATCGGATGACTTGATTTAAATTTCGAATCATGTGATCCGTAATAAAATAAGCGCTATAACGCGCTTCAGTTCAAAAACGAGACTGTGATGTTACTTTTTGTAAAGATAACTGTATCCCTCTCTCTTTGACAAACCTAAGGACATGGGGATATACCTGTCGCATTTTGCCATGAAGCCTGTTTTACACATTTTATAGTGTTTAACTTTTTGTAACTGACAAATTGATTTGGGAAATAAATTTTTGCTTTCATTGGCCTTTCTTGAAAATTCGCCCTTTAATTGGCCCCACATAACCGTAAGCTTCCTGCCGGCCGACCTTATATAAATTAAATATTTAATACAATTCAACGCATAGTAGGTTTACAATGGTTATTATCCAATTAACCACAACTCACTGTAAATTGTAATTTCAAACAGATACAATAATCGCAATTTTAATTAGAATATTTCATATATAAATATTCTTTACATTGTGTTACGTTTGAAGAATGACTTCTCCGGCATATGAGTTGAAATAGCTACCATAAAACCTAAATGTATTTACAGCGAAGGACGATAGAAATTTTTCTTATTTCTTTCATGGGTACAATCTCAAAGCCCTTAAGAGTCATCGTAAAGTTACCTGATGCGTGCTGTTACACCAATAAATCTGGCTGCCTATTTAAAAATGTATTCAGGGCGATTACGAGATACCCGACCTTTTTTTTAATTACGCAACGTAAAACCTAATTTAACCAAACGGTTTGGTTTTTACATTATTCTTAGCTAACGCTAAAATGATTTAAAAATAGGTAGGCCATACGGTAATTTATTAAAATAGGACTGTTCTATTGATAAGGTTTATCTTTTCCAATATACTGAAGAGCTTGTTGATGATCGAGTGCTCTCGTTTCTATTATGAAAACAAAACAACTGCAACTAATTATATATTCTAATTATTTTTATTAGTGAACTTTGTTCCACCGATAAACTACCACGCCATCTGTTAAAAGAAACAAGAATTAGCAATGGAAGAAATGTTTAGTATGTCAGTCAGACGATTTCCGAAGTAAATAACCAATTTTCAGGTGTATATTTTTAAGTTTTCTTTACGATTTTCCCAGTTGTTTTAATTTTTAAACCGCCACGGTTCACAAGAATGATGTAGATGTTTTTCCAGACGTATATATTTTTTTATATACGTTTGAAAAACCATCAGAATATTGACGTGACACCTGTCTTAAAGTCTATCTTTAACAGTGATAGTAACTGTCAGGTCTTTGTTATACAGGTAATTGTTAGTAATAACAATTCGAAGTCCACAACAGGGACATAAGATTTCTTTCTAGTGTCTAATTTGTTACTGTATCAGGTAATATCATTTTTGTTTTATCGCTCTACAAATTTTAAAGCTAACGAGAATTAGCTTAATTTTTAAATACCCAGAATTGTACTCAAATCACCGGCCGTTTCCGGACATATCCGGATGAAACCGGATGCATGGAAACCCTATCTGAATGTAAAGAGGTAAAGGGGTCCGCCATTTTGCCCGGTTTTTTATCGCGATTCTGTTAATTACTGGGTGATTGTCTCAGGCTGAGAAAGGACGGATTATTTTAATAATTATTTAAAATTTTAAAGATTAGAGCCTTTTTTGTTTCCTTTTGACGCCCTCTTTTCATGTAGTTGGTATCCCAGAGATAAGCCCGAAGCATCTTTTGGGAGTAAGGGTGTCTGTCTACTAAGCCTATGGTCTTATATTCGACACCGGTATAGGTGCATAACATGGTAAAATCAAAATGGTCGCCTTTATCGAGAAACTTCCATGAACGACTTGTAGCGTATTTATTGGTGGTAGCTGTAAAGGACGGAGTGGAATAAAGCACCGAAATATGTTACTATACATTTAGATTAATAACAGGTAAAGGTACACTGTAATAAAAAACAAGATAATATAAAACTGAATTTGGGAAAGTAAATATAAAAAGGTACTTAAATTATGTTATTAATCTAACGTAAAAAATATTTACTTTGGGACTGGATTAACTAGATAAACAACAGGCAGGTAAACGCTGGTAATGTATATAAACGTTTCCATCGTCGGTGAACAGTAGATTGAATAGTTGTGTCATAAGATTTTGAATTTAACGTATAATATTGATAATTTATTAATAACCCAACATGATATACAGATGCATCAAGTACAATAACGGTTTATTGATAAGAAGGAGGTAGATCGAAAGTTCACACCCTGACCACGAAACTAGTAGAAGGTAGCTTGTTGGGATCAGTGACTCTTTAAAATTTACAAATTATTACTAATCACCTAATTTTAATGATTGTTATAATTTTTGAAATGTTGCCTGCAATAATGAAATGAGTAAAGAATTGCTATATCATCACGAAGTTATAGCACTACGTTACCAGCTCCCTGCGCTTACGGCCAAAATAGGAAAAGGAATTATCCAGGGGACCCTGGCTTTTTAAATTTACCGACGGCTGTCTGTTCGAGTGACCAGTCACTTGTCTTCTTAGGCAAAAGTCACTTGTCTCGGATTCGAATAACGGTAGAAGCAGCTATTGTATGATGAGTATGATGACCAGATTCTTGTAAGTTTATTTAATAATTTTTTATCAATATGTCTTCGTTATCTGGTGTCCATAACGCAAGCCCTTAATAATGCTTACTTTGGACTAAATTACTTACTGACTTATTAATAATTGGTGTGAGTATGAGATTTTTTAAAATATGATGACGCTTATACTTATATATTGTTTAAATTTATTTATTAATATAACTATTAACTTAATAAATAAATTACAAATCAATAAAATCTATATATACATCAAACACTATAACAATTATGATTATAGTAATGTCTGCTGTCATATAAACTTCTTACAGTATCCCAAACAAATAGTAAATGGATTGGTGAATTTTGACACTGCGCGGTCCATGTTTCTAGTATGATAGGACTGACGTGCCTTTAAATAAGGCAAAACAAAGCCCATAAACTAAATTTAAAAAATCTATTTCTCATCATACACATCAGAGAGAGCACTTACGCGTAATAGGCGAGTAGCTATGCACGATAGTTCTTCTTATAATATAGGAAATAATGCTTATTTATATGCTGTCTGCTTTGAAAAATATCCCACACATTCGTGCCCATAAAGCTGCGTTTGTTTGATTGACAATTTAGCTTACTAAGCACTGCAAAGCACAAAAGATCCCATTGGGTCAACGTGCTCCGGGAATAATCCTTGGCATAGATTCTAAGCACTGAGTAGTTATCATTTAAGAAAATACTGATCACTACTTCTTAAAAAGCGTTGTCCCTATCGCTCTCATGCCATTTGTTAGAGTTATCACAAAATATTATGGAAAGCTATAGTGTAACTTCTATAATTAAGATTGCATTTAATTCTTATTAATTGTATTTTTTTTGTGCATGTTAAAATGTTAATCTTGTTGGAGTTAATAAATAAATAAATGTCTGTCATAAACCTTAGGTTAACGAACCTAAATTCCTAATCCAATAGTCCAATTACGAGATTAATTACAAGTTAATCCTACTTGAGGTAAGACGCAAGTAATTACGTCTTCTAGCTGAATACGTCTCAAGATCTTTGTTTCGTTCTTGCTTTAACATATGAAATTCATATAACAAAGTGCTCGATAAATTATTTATAGACACTCTTCCGAAAAATTGTTTTATTACAAAAGATAATAAGTAAAAGGAACCTTAAATACAATCACTAAAAATATATTAGCACTTTATAAATTTTCGTTCCTCCATAGCTTGCTGGCGCTTACATACAGGATAATTTAACTGTCGTACATCACAAATTGCGTGTGTAAATAGGTGAAAGAATTTGTGACTTTTTTTTAAAATAAGGTATTGAAAATGACGCTACACTCCCTGATGATTAGTTGTTAAAAGAACGAAGTACGATGATAGTTGATGTTGTACCCAATGTTGCCTATTCACGCCCTTCCTCCATGAAGACAAAATATATGTAAATAAATGAAAAGAACTATAAAATCGGATTCTACACCTCGATATAAATACTTTATATTCTTACTTTAATTCTTTATATCCAAAGGCTAGTACGCACGTTTCTTAGGAAGGGGAAAAGTGTGGTCGAAATTAAAGAAAAATTCGCCGCTATGTAAATGACGATTGGGGCTTAAAGTAAAAGCCGAAGCTTTAATTAATCTCCTATGTTGCAAAGTGAAAAAATTTAGGAATATTCACTACCAGTAAAAGGCGTAATAAGTTATTAAACTACTTAAACTCGTACCAGAATACTTCTATTAATAATCTTTTAGATGTGTATAATCAAATAAGATTATATATAAAAACGTGTTCCTTAAAAGAGGTCACGCCCTCGTTTCCATCTGAACATCTTCAAAGAGATTTGTGCAAGCACCGCACTAAAAACTATTTTTGGCATATTTTTTATTAGTCATTACATTTGTTGTTAGGTAATAACAACTAAAAAATACGTATTATGATATCAAATATTACATGATGATTCAAAACGGTTATTATTATTATTTTTGTTTAGTCTATATTTGATATTTAATTAATAATTGTGAGCCTAAAGTGACAGTGGGCATATTTCAAGGAGAATTGATTTTCAGTTGAAGCGGAAAGATCCTTGAGTGGTGGTCGAGTACCGGGGAAAAGCGTTGGTAGGCCTCTCAGTGGACCGACGATCGGGTAGAGGTCGCGGGAAGACGCTGGATGCGAATAACGTACCGAGCGAGCCTTTTATAGATTCTTGAGGAGGCTTATATCTAGCAGTGATCGGTGGATATAATGATGATTATTATGATATCGTTCATGGTAAGGAATATGATCAGTGTCTTTGTAAATAATATTTCAAATTAATTTATCGATCTGTAACTTGTAATTTTGGAAAATGTACTTGTAATAAAAATATAAACGTAATGAAATTGTAAAAAGAAGAAGATAGAAGTTCTTCTATTTAAATATGTTTCTTTCAATAGCTTTTTTAGGATGTAATGAAATTCCATCCATGCTGAGGAAAGAAAATATATTATACAGTTACCCATAACCGTGTTAAGTGTTTAAATGCCTAGGCAATTAAAGCGCACGAGCAAATCTGTTCCGTTTCGATTGAGGGGTTGTACAGGGTAAATTATCATATCAGCCTATAACAGCCTGCGTTCTATACTGATATGATGATTTACCCTGTAATCCAGTGCAAATTAGATGTGGTTCTAGAAGGATAGGCGTTTTTCTCCCTAAATACTCAAAAGTTAAAAGACCGTCCGACTTACTCTTGACTAAATGTTCCTTTGAGCTTCGTTACAACCTGACGTTGTCTGCATTAGATCTGCCCTACATACAGCACAAAGGAGCATCGTTAGCAGACTTCTGAAACACTAGCCCAAGTTTAAATTACATTGTGTAAAATAAAACCTTCTTAGTTTTAATTTGAACTCTAAATTGGTTGGCAAAATGCGGCTTACGATTTTATCATCTTAAAATATCCAAATTTAAAAAAATCATGTCTTAAGGTTCTCGGTCTAGGGGTCTAATTGAACCCGCGGCCAAACAAAACCAAATGAAGTTAGTTGACGCTTTTTTTTCTATACAAGCGTAGTTCCGTTTCGTCCCTAGATACTGCTACTACAGCCATGTATTATTTCCAAATATTCTATGACCACTATTGCCTTGACCCTATATCTTCACTGCTTCATAAATTAACACACTCGTTGTTTCGTTTTTAATGAAAAATAAAATCGGTCTAGGGGTCTACGAATATGACGTCATATTGTATACTTTTTTTAGGTATTTAGGAGCCGTAGTTGTACCTATCACTCTTGATAGTTCGGGTACAGCGAGACTGCAATAGATTTTATGAAAACCTATGTTTTCTCTTAACAATTTATCAGTTTTTTCATTTAAGATGCATGATAAACCTACGTTTGAAGTGATCGTTCGCTGTATCGAGCGTCCAACAAAAGCTTGGACAGGTATTCTAACATATGAAGTCGCACAGTCGTTGAATTGAATGACTCGATGACAGATAAAGTATTTGGTAATTAAATCGTCTATGCCCAATTAGCATGTCTGCAAGGGTTCAAAGGAAAAACAATTGTTCAAATTATTTGTCTGGCGTGGGTGATGCTAATGAATTAAAAAAGTTACGAATGTTCGTCCAGAAATTATTGTTTCTCGGTATTTTTATACGATTTCTGCTCATATCATAGTAGCGGTCTGCCGTGATCCCAGCGACTGATCGCTGGAACAATTTTTTTATTGTGGCAATAAAATCCAGGTTCCCGAAGTACCAGTACGAATGCGGGCGACATTTTATGATCGCTTCACGGTCTATTTACAGCTTGTTCTTAGTTTTTATTTTAGTTTTTGCTGTTTTACTACGAACATTATTATTTACAAACTACTTGGCTTTTGTCCGCGATTTCGCAGGCATCTATATAGTTATTAGTTTTATTTTTCCAGCGGTCGAAAGCAGCGTACGTATTTTAAGTTTGAAATCGGTGAAAAAGATTTACAATTCTAAAACCTTTTGTTTTGACAGCTGTTGCTCTAATACCACTTCTTCTTTACCGTAATAAGAGAATTAACAGGAAATACAATAATTAAATACTGTGTGAAATTATACTAAATTAATGACCCCAACACTCCGAATAAGGTTTCCCAAAAATAGTGCCCTGGATTCGGTGACTAAATATCCTACAGCACATTACTCTTACAGTAGGTAAATATGTACAATCAACGTTAACTATATTGCTCTGTTTTGTATATTAAAAAGTTTAAAATTAGCAGCTTTGGAACAAACAGGTTTAAACACTACAACAGTATTATGATGACTGGTACGAGGAGCTCGTTGGAGTAGTGGTTCAAGCCCTCTGGTTTCGATAACAAAAACAAAGCAACTCACGCCATGGTCGGTCCCTTGATGGGTCATACAAAATTGTTACCTTGAGGGCCTCTGTTCTTCAGAAGGTACATTAAGCTGTAATTTCCGGTAATTACAGAACCACTGGCTTCCCACCAACCCGTATTGAACCTGGTGGTGTCATGAACTAAACTTGTTGGAAAATGGTGCAAAAGTGTATACCATCGGTATTATACCACGGCACAATTTATCTTTTTATTTTTATTTGAAATTTATTTGATGTATGACAAAGAAAATAAAAGACACTTGCATGTCAATGTTAGTCAGAAAAAGGTGTTTTCTTTTAATAATTCCGAATATCTGGCGACCGTGATAAAATTTTCGGAAATGAATCGCCTTACAAAAGAACGCAGCGTCTTACGACGTTCATTTACCGTATACTGTAAAAAGTTAGAAGGATATTTCGTCCCCCCCGTTGCACCATCCGAATTTCTTATGACTGCATTTAAAAAAGTGAGTAGTGTAATGGAAAAATTGACGAAGCTAAATACCGTAATCATTGATGAGATGTTGAGCAAAGATTGTGAAGAGTCTGCCTTAGAAGAGGAATATTTGAGTATCGATACGTATGCTGATAAGTGGTATATGGTAGAATCTCGGTATGACAATATTATGAAGGACTACTTTACTACCGGTAAAAGCAATAATTCTAATTCATCTAGCAGTAGCGATATTTCTAACGTTCAAACAAAGCCAAGTGTCATTCTTAATACACGACCACCGAAACGTCAATACAATTTACCAAAAATCGAATTGAAGAAATTTGACGGTTCGATAAAAAATTGGCTGCCATTTTGGGGTCAATTTCGTAAAATTGACAATGATAAAAACATTGAAGATGATGACAAATACCAATATTTATTACAATGCATGGAACCAGGAAGCCATGTTAGGTCTATCGTCGAAAGTTTTCCACCGTCTGGTTTGAACTATCATAACGCTCTTGAACAATTAAAATCACGTTTTGCTAGAGATGATCTCTTAGTGGAAACTTACGTTCGGGAATTATTGAATCTAGTACTCCAACAAGCAAAAGGGAACACGATGTCACTGACCTTGTTATATGACCAATCAAACAGCCAGATTAGATCTTTGGAGTCATTAGGGGTGACAAAAGATAAATATTCCGCATTCATATATCCAATGATTGAATCTTCATTACCAGATGACGTCTTAAAAATTTGGGAACGATCTAGATTTTCATTTAATCAAACAAGCACGGAATTAACAGCTCTTTTGAATTTTCTAAAACGTGAAGTAGAATCAGAGCAACGAATCCATTTAGCAAAAGCAGGGTTTTCAGGTACGTCCAAAGATACATTAGTACCTCGTCATGCCACAGCTGAATGCTTGACCATTACTGTAAACAAAGTTAACACCAGACTGTGTATTTTCTGTGAGAAAGATACTCATTGCAGCTTAGAGTGCTATAAAGGTAGTAGAATGTCAATGCAGCAGAGGAAAGAACATTTAAAGAAAAGGAAGGCATGTACGTTGTGTCTAAAGCCAGGCCATCATATTAAAAATTGTAAAGCCTTCATTAAGTGTGCTTTATGCGGTAAGAGACATTCTGTAATATTATGCCCTGTAAATATGGACGAGATAGAAGTCTCCAAGGGAACACCGCGTACGAATACAGAAGCGGTTACCAATTTTGCCCAGTCAAGAGCTATCACATTATTGCAGACAGTTTTAATTAATATTGTTAATGGTGACAAGAAGATGATTATCAGAGCTCTTTTCGATAGCGGTTCGCAACGTACCTATATAAAAAGATCGGTAGCTGAATCACTAGGTTTACGACCGACTGGTGTGGAGTTGTTAAGCCAATGTCTCTTCGGTGGCGTCGAGGTGAAAACAGATGAGTATCCTGTATATGAATTTAGTGTACAAAGTATAGATAAAACTTTTTCAATTAATTTAGTAGCTTTAGCACAAAAATGTATTTGTGGAGAAATTCCAAGACTAAGGTTGTATGATGAAAATGTTTTGAATTTATTAGATAAATATAATGTAACACTAACAGATAAAGGCAATGACAATCCCGAAATCGGTTTGTTGATAGGAGCTGATTTTATTGGGTCGTTGTTGACTGAAGAATTCATTAAATTAAAAAATGGCCTTGTAGTAATAAACACAAGGTTAGGTTGGACTATACAAGGAAAAGAAAATCAGAAATATTCATGTAATATGGTTAACTCTTTATTTTGTTCAACAGGAATAGACTTGGGAAATTTATGGTCTTTAGAAATGTTGGGTGTCAAGGATCCAGCAGAGAGTAAAAGTAAAATACAGAATGAAGCTGAAATTATGATGGAGTTTGAGGAATCGGTCAATATTAACAGAGAGGGTCGCTATGAGGTGCACCTTCCATGGAGGTATGGTAAAAATGAATTACTAAATAATTATGATCTTGCTGTACGGCGATTGAAATCTATGACGAAAAATATTCTGAAAGTTGGAAAATTCGACGCATATGGTGACGTTTTTAATGAATGGCTTGATTTAGGAATCATCGAGCACGTACCCGAAACAGAAATAAATAATAATAAAGTTGTCCATTATCTTCCACATAGAGCTGTAATAAAAGAAACTAGTTTGACAACTAAAATCCGTCCGGTGTTCGATGCATCTGCTAAAGATATCAATGGAAGATCTTTGAACGGGTGTTTAGATAAGGGTTTAAATTTTCTAGATAGACTGCCTAATTTGCTTATTGGATTTCGAAAGGGAGCTATAGGCGTTAGTGCCGATATTGCTAAAGCATTTTTACAGATTAGTTTATCTGCACATGATCGAGATTTTTTGAGATTTTTGTGGTGGAAAGATGATGCTCTTAAGGATATGGTAATGTTTCGTCATTGTCGAGTTGTCTTTGGACTGACATGTAGTCCTTTTCTCCTATCCGCAACTATAATGCATCATTTATCTCAAGTGACAGGTAACTTAAGAAAGACGGCTAAGCGTTTAATGAAGACATTTTATGTTGACAACTGTGTCACTAGTTTAAATTCAGAAAGTGAAATGTTGGAGTTTATAACACTGGCAAAGGAAATATTGGCATCTGGAAAATTTGATTTAAGGCAGTGGGTCACTTCTCCTTTAAATATAAATGAAACGGGAGAAAGTATTATATCTGTGTTAGGATTATTGTGGGATACGAAACAAGACGAATTATATTGTAATATTTCATCTCTATCGTCTTTATGCACTAAAATCACAAAAAGACACATATTGTCCCTTACGCAGAAGATTTTTGATCCGATAGGCTTCGCATGTCCGGTGACTTTGATACCAAAGGTATTATTGCAGAAGTGTTGGCAGCAAAAATTAGATTGGGATATTGAACTACCGGAAACTTTGTCCTCTGTCTTTATAAAATGGTACGAAAACCTCTATTACCTTAAAGAGTGTAAAATACCACGGAGGTTAACAGATAATATATTTGATATTTGTGAAGTCAGCCTTCATATGTACTGTGATGCAAGTAAAGATGCGTATGCTGCGTGTGTATTTTTAAGGTCATCATGTGAAGGTCAAGTAACCATAAGGATATTGGCTGCAAAGTCAAGAGTTGCACCGCAAGGAATGAAACGGTTAACAATACCCCGTCTTGAGCTTATGGCTGCTCTTATTGGCTCAAGGTTGGTAAACGAAGTGAAGAAAAGTCTTGAAAATGATAATATTGATATATTCTGTTGGACAGATTCGTCAGTTGTATTATATTGGATCTGGAAACAACTTCCTTGGAACACCTTTGTTGGAAATCGGGTCAAAGAAATTAGAATGCACTGTCCATCTAATACATGGTTTCATATAGCTGGAGTGTATAATTGGGCTGACTTAGCATCAAGAGGTTGCGATGCACTTACTTTATTTAGTTGTCGTTGGTGGGAAGGTCCATCTTGGTTGAAAGAGGATCCACGGAGATGGCCTTCATCTAAGATTTCAATTAGTGAACAAGAAATGAATGCCCATGCTGAGCTGGCTAAAAATGTTTTGTGTGTAAATATATGTAAAGAAGTGTTCACTAAGATATTTTGTCGATTTTCGGAGTATATTCATGTTTTACGAAGTGTAGCTTGGATATTAAGATTTGTAAATAATTCTCGTAATAAAAATAAAAACAATAGATTAAAGGGGATATTGACATTCGAGGAAATAGAAATAGCTGAAAAAATAATAATAAAACTTATCCAAAAAGAGCACGATTCGGATATAAAGAAGAAAAACCTAAATATATTTCTTGATAATGATGGTATACTAAGACTTCAAACGAAAATTACTATGTCCCAAGAACCTGTGAATACTAAATATCCTTATGTTCTACCATCTAAAGATAATGTCGTACGTAAGCTAGTGGAGCAGACCCATAGAGAATTGCAACACGCAGGGCCTAATATCATGATTACCGAAATCCGAAAGAAATTTTGGATAATCGGAATTAGACGATTGGTGAAATCAGTTATTTTCCAGTGTGGCAGATGTAAAAGGTTTTCTGCTAAATCTTTAGAAGCACCTGTGGCTCCACTACCTATTGCACGTATGCAGTCTTCATCGCCCTTCGAAGTTACTGGGATTGATTTAGCTGGCCCCCTATTCCTTCGTTGTGGATGCAAGGTTTGGGTGGTATTATATACATGTGCAGTTTACCGAGCAGTGCACTTGGAGTTAACAAAGACGTTGTCTACTGACGGTTTCCTTATGACGCTTAGGCGATTTATTTCTAGAAGGGGACGAGTTAGCGTAATTTATTCTGATAATGGGACGAATTTCGTGGGTGCAGAAAATTTACTTTCTAGCGTGAATTGGGATGAAGTTCAGACACAAACTCAAGCGACTATTAATCGCATAAAGTGGAAGTTTAATGCGCCTACAGCTGCATGGTGGGGTGGCTTCTGGGAGAGATTAATTGGAATGCTGAAACAGTTACTTCGACGTGTTTTAGGACGAGCGCGACTTAATTATACAGAACTCGAAACTGTCATATGTGACTGTGAGGCAGTTCTTAATAACAGACCGTTGACCTACGTAGAAGATGATAGCGGGAAGATGTTAGAACCACTCACACCAGCGTGTGTTCTTACTCCCCTATCCCAACAAAACATGACAGCAGATTTGGACTACGTTGATGATCACGCAAATACGGAGAATCGATTTAAATACATGCAAAAATTAAGAGCGGACTTCCGGCAGAGATTCCGAAAGGAATATTTGACAGCTCTTATACAATCCAAGAATCGTAAATCAAGGCATAACTTAAAGATAGGAGATGTTGTACTGATAGAGTCCGAGGATAAGAGAGTTAACTGGCCGCTTGCGATAGTGGAGGAATTGTATCCTGGAGTTGACGGGATTGTGCGTTCAGCCAAACTGAAAACAATGGCAGGGCATAAGGTACGACCTCTACAGCGTCTTTATCTTTTAGAGGCGGGGTCCAGTACGGACGTTATAGGTGACAACCACAGTAGGGCTGATGTAGCTACCACAGATGAGAACGCAGGAAATTAAGTTATGATTACGAAATAAAACCGGGAATTTGCTTTTATCTTTAGTGAATTTGATGTGCCAATTTATACTCTGAGACATTTGTTATTATGATGTAGTGGATAGATTAATTTTTATTTATTGATGAATATTTGTTATTTACTGATTATTGTTTGTTGTTAAGTTGTGTTTCTGTGGTGTAGAGGATGTTGGAAAATGGTGCAAAAGTGTATACCATCGGTATTATACCACGGCACAATTTATCTTTTTATTTTTATTTGAAATTTATTTGATGTATGACAAAGAAAATAAAAGACACTTGCATGTCAATGTTAGTCAGAAAAAGGTGTTTTCTTTTAATAATTCCGAATAAAACTACTCATGTGTTTCTCTCATGTTTGTAAGCCAACGGTAGAAAGGCCTCTGTCCTGAAGCCAAACGAAACCAGGACTGAAACTTTTCTATGCGTTTGAAACTTACACTAGGAGGCACTAATCATTATTCTATTAGGAACGACCAATTTAAATGACATTTTTATTTTTCCTCACAAACTTTTCTTCCTGCCTGTTAGTTTGTAAACCCCTTTACCAATTAGCGGATATCGTCGTGTTAAAACTATTCGCTCATCGTTTGTTCGGTTCGCGCTTTGTCCAGACAAAATCAACATTCCCTTTTTCGAGTTAAGCTGTTAATTGGTTCAACGCTACGGGATAGCTGCAGACTGGCTCTGCCTTGATGTACCTGTTTAGTTTATTATGGCTCTATGAATTAATTATCTTAGAAGATTATTAATAATTATTATCTTATATTGCA
This sequence comes from Acentria ephemerella, assembly GCA_943193645.1. Taxonomy (NCBI): domain Eukaryota; kingdom Metazoa; phylum Arthropoda; class Insecta; order Lepidoptera; family Crambidae; genus Acentria; species Acentria ephemerella. Next base: position 4,241,504 of record OW971899.1, on the reverse strand, counting down.
AAATATCAAATGATAAAAGTATTTTACTCAGCAATTGACCATCGACTCTCATTATCATCAACAATATTTTTCCGAAATTATCAGCTAGAAACATTTTTGGTTTATATTTAAGTGTTCAACAAACTAACTTGAAATATTGAACCAAAACGACTAAATGCTCACCAATTAAAGTTTTATAATGTTTCAAGTTTTAGTTTGTTCGTTGTGTTGAAGACTTTGAACACAATCGAAGTCTTTATTATCTAAACTTAAAACTCAAATTGAGTTGGCAATGTTTTGTTCATTATGAATTAAGTCATTATTTTCGGTTTTTCGCATGTAACAGGGATTAAGCATAATTATAAAAGCACGTTTTTTAAAATTTAGATACCGAGATACATAACGGTTTTTAGTGGATCATTATCTCCTCAGGGCTTTAATTGACGGGCGATAGCGGGTAATTGGATTAAATTAACATGTTCTAATTATATCCTGTTAGCTAATGCTTGAGAGTTCTCTTCTGTTAAAATTTTAAATATGCGTACAGACTTAAGATGTACATTTATTACGTTGAAACGGAAATACATTTTAGAATCGGATTTGATAAACCTAATATAAAAGAGCAGACCAATTAAGCAATTAGTAATGTCATTTAAACTGAAGGGAACCTGTAAAGTATATGAGGTTAAAATTGCGTGGCATTTTCAACCCAAGATGATAGATTTTTTTTATATTAAGCACAGCAAATGACTCGACCCCACCCTCACCATAATAATTATGAGACAATGATGAGTAGAATAATGATTTTGTTACATTATGCTTAGCAGTATAAGCAAAATAGCAAAATGTGCATGTCTGTTTGCTTCGGGTTATGTCTCTTATGACGACACATAATTATGTCAAGGGACGTTTTACCTACTGGAAATATATGCATGGATTAAACATTATACTGTCTTCTTACATGTACTGTGATCAATTCGAAGATAGAAACACATCGATTAAAGCAAAAGTACAATTCTGAACAAAACTGGATTTGCTTGAGTAGATACTGATAATTACTAACCTTTTCTCATCCATGGCTGCGACGTGATATTATTCAAGACTGGGCCCGCGTCCATCTCGTCGAAGACACTAAAATTAATTATATTATATATTTTATGAAATACTAATATCATTTTTATGTTCATTATTGTTGACTCAGTGTGAAATAATCGCTTTTATTTTAATTTTATTTATCTATATTGGGAATAAAGTAGATTAAATAATAATACTACTATGTTACTTACATCAAAATTTGGGCTAATTATGTAATACAGATAATATAGCACAACTTCCATTTTTTTAGGTTCTGTAAGAAAATATAAGTTTGTATACAACATAATAGTGAATTATGTGTTATAAAATCATTGTGTATTGCACAGTTTGATCCAAATCTGGCTCATCAAAGCCATTGGACAGGGCCAGCATGCAGTTTATGATTTTATTGTTTTTCGCCTTAAACTTGTGTTCTACTGCACGTAAACAAGGGATTAAAAGTGAACCGCCAGTTTTTAACGTGTGCACATCGCAAAGAAGCGAAAAATTTCAAGGGTAAATAATAATAATCGCCTTTGCATGTGTTTGTTGAACATCAGCCTTAACATCGAAGCTTGTAACTTAGACCGCACAAAACTAAAGTTTCACATCCATTTGTCAAAGTCGAGCGCCGGATTTATTACTATTTATTGTGTTGGCCCACTGACCTAGAACCTTTAAAATTAGTGGACATACGGAGTCATATCCTTGACCACGTAGACTGAGGAGGGTAGAGAAAGTAATTGGAAGAGGACTTTATATTTTTAACAACGATTACGACTAAACTCCAAGTCTTAAGACTTAGTGTATTCAACATGAGACAATCGCGTCCAAAGACATCATTAAAAGCTTTACTTCTTCGCCTGTTCTTTTATAAAATGTTAAGAAAAAAATAGGCTGTGATTTTTTTTTTGAAAAATTTACTTTGGGATTTTTAATAGCAACTTTAAAGAGGCTTTATAGAAACCGCTTTGAAATAATAGCTGTTGGTTTATTTGCTTTTTCTTTAGAAACTTTGTACATAACGCGTGTGTGACGCCATTGTCACGTTTGACGTCACAAACAGCGGCCAGTTCATGCGTGGGTATGAAAATGAATATGCTTTTAAATTTGACCTCTTTGTAAATACATATTTGGACGTAGTTACTAATAATAAGTTGGGAAAGAAGGAATATTAACTTAATTTGTAATAGAAATTTGAATACTAGGTATAAATTATAATTTGAACTAATTAGGACAGTCTGCATTGACAACACAACGTCATATACAGACTACAGTTTTTATGGAAATTCTGAAATGATCTTTACAACTACCAGAGAATTTAAAAGTGTGATCTAAATCACCCAATCTCCTCTTTCGTCATTTGGAGCTGTGTAGGATGAGGGTTTGTCGTCTATGCTGTCAATATAAAACCATCATTTATTGTTTACCTTTCACTTTACACTGAGTAAGCAATAACCTATGTGTTATATAATAGTTTGTAAACTACGGTGACAGCTTACCATCTGACAAGTTGAATGTTTCTTACCTTGGAATATGTATAAAAACGAGAGACCTCTTTTCGAATTAACCCGATCTCATCTACATATTCAGACGGCACAGTATATCCTTAAAGTCAACTCCACCAAACTCAAGTCGCACGGGACATTGATTATTTACCCGTCTCTCCTCCAATGAGAAAATGGAATACTTTCCCGCTGTCGAACTTTGCAAACTTTTTAACTGATTGAAAAATAATAAAGTGGATTATATTTGAGATAAAGCTGTATAAAAGAAGGGCAAAGGGAGTTGGGAACAGTGTTTGTTACGGGCTATGTTTAGAGAGGTTAACGGAAAGATTTGATAACGGAAAAGAGGGTGATTGACTAAAATGTAGTATTTAAATAATCAACGGATATTAGATACATTGCTGAAGAAGACGTCTTGAAAGGAACAAGAAAGGTCAACAGCTATTTACTGTAAAATACACTATGTTTCGAGAAATTAATATTCTATTGTATTTGAATTTGTTATTATTATGTCTCAAAGTATGTGTTGTTTGATTTCAGAGTCGTCATATCAATATGTGGATGTTAACACAAATTGATTAATTGTTCGAGACGTTTAGTCTAGATAAATTCACAGTTATCGTGAACTTTATTCCAAAACTTCAACGATCATAGAGTACTATAACTACACAGATATTATTTAATTGAAAAAAATAGCCATACCAACAGCAATATTAAAACAGTAAGAATATTAAATTGTTTATGTATGTTAAGTTTAAGAAGGCTGTGTTTGTTGTATTGTGTTGGCTTTGTTGTGTTGTTAGTGTATGCTAAGATTTTAATGTCAAACACCTTCAGTACCCATGGCCTAGCCACACCAGGTCTACTTATTTCTTGATATTGCTAGTGCATTGATATTCTACAGGCAAGAGATGTTAATACCATCCATTCCCTGCAAAAGAATCCGGGTAAATTCTCTTCCAATTTTGTTTAATGGTTGTGTGTCGCAGGTGTACTACACATCACATAAAAAGCTAAAGCGATTAAACGGACATATTTTAAAAACAACCGAAATAAATTATAAAAAAAGAACAACTGACAAAAACCTAAATGTATAAATTAAATCGTTAGGCGTTCTGACGCGACATCAATCCTGCAGGGGTTGCCAACCCGCCGCCCGCAGGTTAGAACAGCTCAAGGGCGCGAGTGCTACCGACAGTTTTACAACCCTGCCTAAAGTATTGCACATTTATTATTTTTATTTGCTACGCACCATTGTTACTGCGTGCGAAGTGAACATGTAGACAGTACTGTGCTTACGTGTTTTGGCGATAAGAACCTCATTTGTATAGCAGTAATAATAGTCATAAAACATTTAAATTGTATAATCTTGTTCGTCGTTATGATTATGCAACTTTAAATTAACATAAATATGCATTATTATATAAAATTTTAAAAACAAAGAAACTTTGGCAATGGTTGACCCAGATGTGTCAATCTAAATTTGTATTCTTAAACTCTTCTGTGAATAAAACAAATTAAGATCAAATCTGTGATGTAGGCACATTAAACCAGCAGTCCCGGTTGTAATAACATCTTGATTTTCTCGCGGAGCACTTTGACCCAATGGGATCATTGTGCTTTCCTTATTCTAGAGTCTGCTGTCCTGCAATACCAAGATGTACTTACTAAGTACGCTTGGAGTCAGCAGTAGTATATATTCAGGATTGGGGTACCCCAGACCAAAGAGACCTATTCTTTTCCAAGCAAGAACATCAGTTACACAGGATGAGTTTCATTTGTTCAGTGTGACCACAGGACCTATATAGACGCGATTCAACTAACTTCATTTAAAATAGCATGCTATTTGTGCTATAGTGGCCAGTAATACCGCCTACCAAATACTTACTAACTCACATTGGATCATTTGGTGGTCATGTTACGACAATAGCTTAAACTACAAATTAAATATTTTGAAAAAAAAAATGGAAACATGAGCGTTGCGACGCTAGCGAGGTTGGACCTCTATAGCTATATACTTCTACGGCTGACGACTGTCAAGTCGTTAAACGAGGATAATTTGTTATGATATTTGGACAGTGGAGAAAAAGAGACGTCTACTAGACTGGACAAGTTTCCTATTCTTATTACTAAATAGTGGTTTTTTTCTTTCTCGACGACATATCGAGGAGTATCTTTAAATATAGAATTAAATATAGACAACACAAGGGTTGCATAAATACAATTGGTCAACTAAATTAACAATTGGTCCTTTCAAATTTAGAAGAAGTTCCAGAAGGAAAATTTTAAAATCATCTGGGATTAAATATGGCGAAAGTGGCTTTGTTTCAATATTGAGTCCAAAACCCTTGAACAACTACTCGAGCTAGTTCTTCAACCCGTATTCTAACAACTTATTATACTGTCTTATTTTCATAATCTGGTTTTTTCGGCCCGTTGAAATCTTGTATAGAAACAACAATTTCAGTCTATTTGTAAGTATATTTGTAACAAGAATTGTATTGTTTATCATTTCCACAAACCGCATTAGCTGTATGTTTGTGTAAAGGCCGGTAATGGGCCAATGGGTTAATAATCACATTGTTAATCAGTTAGAAATTGGAAATCACTTCTTCTGTCATCTCATTCAATTCAAGTTTATATTTGGAAGCATTGAGTTGTCACCAACGTCTATGGCTTCAACGTCAACGTCAATGCTCTTAAAGTGCCAGCGTCAGTGCCAGATATCCATATTCTTGGGAAAATTACCCTAGGTCAACTGTATTTTAATATGCTAACGTTTTATGATTCGCACAGAACGTTTTAGCTTACTTTCAATAGAAAGAAAAGAAAATAGAATAAATTGTAAAATGGAAAAGAAGAAAAAATAAAAAGAAATTGGAATAGTTCCATAGAATTTTCCAGCTAAATTCTTACTAAAACAATATTGATCAGTAAAAACAGGTTAGTTATTAACCTGCTTCTGCTCAGAATCATTTTGGTTAGTATACTGGTCAGATATCAGTTTTTTAAATAGCCATACATGATTATTCCGTACTCGGATACCTGATTAAGACGCGCAAGTTTTTCACACCTGACCAGTTATGCATATAATCCAGGTCCGGTCTCGCGTGGAATATTACTCGCACCTTTGGGATAACTCTGCTCAGTACCTCCACAATGCTATGTGTATAATTGGCAATGCAGAGGCAACGAACACCTTAAAGCCTCTGCAATTGCATCCTAACAAAGCGTCACCGAATGCCGTTTTTTGGTTGTACGATGGAGTGTGCTCTAAAGAGCTTTTTGACCTTCGTTCCCTTTCCTTCCCCATTCAGGAGCACGCGTTTTGCTTTCACTGAGTCAGTTATTCATTATTTACGCCTCTATTTTACTTACAAAAAGATTTCGTGACTACTTTGTTTGACGCACCGCCAGAGTGCGGGATATCATCCTTCATACCACATGGGTTCCTTCAAAAAATCCGTGAAAAGGCCCTTTTTGGGATGGTAAGGTGGAGTTGGCTAGGGCAGTGTGTCGGATGCTAGCTATATTTGCATATTTATTCCTCCCCCAATATCGATTCATTGATGAATGTGATCTTCACAAAGAGATTCAATACTACGGCTCTGCTGGCTCTAAATACAAATACATATTGTGTGACACATAGTAACACAAGTAAGTAATTAAGTAAGTAAGTGACTTACATTGATGTAAGCAAAATCAAGCAAACTACTAAGAAATTACTAGCGCCTCAAACGTTTATACGACCATCAAACTTAGATCTGGCGTGCAATGTTCACGTCTGCAAGGACGTATTTGCGTTTAGATACTAATTAACAACCTGCAACATTGTGTATGGTCGTTGCAGATGACCCGTGTTTTAATGTGGCCATACAAACATGATGTAACATCGAAATATGTATGTGTTTCTTTGTACATTATAGGCATAATACTTGAAAATACGCGATCTCGTTAATTAGTGATTGTGATCTCACATTTGGTATAATTTGCTGTAAAAAACGCGATGTCATAGAATTTTTCAATTTTACTTAGTAGTTCCTGAGAGCGCGTTCAATCTAACAAACATACAGATAAACTCTTCAGCTTCATAATATTAAAGATATAGATTATTTAATTGTATATTGTGAGTGCATTAAAATGTTAAGAACAAAAGGAATGAGAAGCATTTGGAGGAAAATAATCCCAAATCCCTTCTCACCAAAATACGGTACTTTTATGATCGGTTTCAATAAACTACCAACGGATCGTTTTTTTACGAGGCAATCTCTGGTAAGTAAAACCATCCGTAGATATCGAAACCCAGCATAAGTAGAACTATGTTCAATAAGGTCTATATCTAGTTAGATTTGAGTTACCTAAATTAGATAAATGAACGTATACGCAAAGAATAGGCAAACGAAATCAACTCTTAATGGGTTACCGTAGGATCTTTTATCACAAATCCGCAATTGAATGGAAAATTTGCCTCTTTTATGTACACGGAATATTAGAAAAATATTAATTCAACGAACGGAATACACTTTTTTACGTTTTAAAGTTATCTAATTTTAATTTTGAGTCTTCTAATTTAAAAAGTAATTTTTCGACTTGATGCCAAGTTGTTAAAAAAAACGATAAAAACTGAAGTTCTTAACCGGGTTCGTTCATTCAACTTTCTCGTCAGATTGGAGACACGGTCAGGAGAATCGAATTGTCACCAGAGACTAACTATTCTCTCCACATTGCCATGCTAGCCAAAGGAAAGATCCAGAATGAGAGACAGGAAATTGTCTTCTCTCCGGGGATAAATTCTCCGTGACCAATGCCTAGCACCTGTGCTTTTCAGATGCCTTTTCTTTCTTTTCGACTTTAATATTGGCTTATAAGTATAACACAGACTATTAAAAAGAACTCACTTTGGACGAGGTAGCATCTCTAGGCTCGTCTCTGCGAACACAGAATGTAACTTAATTAAACTTAATAATATTACTTAGAGTGGTTCGTTCGTTTCATCTACATCAAAGCAGGAGTAATAGCTGTCATTGTAGATCAAATTGATTGACGTTATTTCAGTTCATTAGCGACATTTCAGTGACCTACCGAAAGTTGAAGTAATACGACAGTTCCGAACGTATTTCGGTGGGTCGGGGAAAAAGTCTTTTCGCATATAGTATGTATAAACTTTTAATAAAATATCTTTGGCTGTATTTTTATCTGGCTGGTTTTCATGACATTAAAAAGGTAACATTTCAGTATCAAAAAAAGAGAAAATTTTGTAACCCACTATTTTTCATTTGTTTCACTTTCTGTCAAAATGATAAAAATTTGTGACATTTATGAACTTAATACAGAAGTCGTGGTCAAAGGTCGGTCAGGCCTTACGGACTGTGACAAAAACTGGGTTAACTCGCAATAAGGTGATGCTGAGTCTATGGTGGGATTAGAAGGGTTCATTTCACCTTCGATTCGGATCTCTACTATCAACTACTGATGAGATTAAAGCAAGAAGTTGAGAGAAAGCGGCTGGGATTAATGTCTTTCATTACGATAACGCTAGACCGCATACAACTTTAGTCACTCAGCAAAAATTAAGAGTTTGGCTGGAAGGTGTTAATGCATCCGCTATATTGCACCTTCAGATTTCCACCTGTTTCGGAGTTCTTTAGGCAGTGTCAGGTTAACATAAAGAGAAGACTGCCAAAACTACTTGCTGCGTCAGAACCCCAAAATTTCTACAGCAATGGGGTCGTGTCTCTATTTATTATAATAAGACATTCAAGTGAAGTCAGTTTCATGACTATGACGTCATAGTTTGCTGATAGCTCCGACCTATGCTTTTTTGATAGTAAGTGTATATGAATTTAGTATTAGGATATCAAAACAAAATGCCATTATATATCCGGTAGCTAATAACTGTAAAAATAAACCAGTCAAATTGTTTCTAGAATCTACCAGCAAAGAAAAACTAAAACCTCTTTTATCACAAAACATTAAGAACTACTTTACAAAATCACATTGAAAGCTAAAAATCATTAAGGGTTTAGGCGAAATCCACCAAAGTTTGAGAATGCCAGTTTAAAGAGATCCTTGAAGATTCGATGATCGGTATTGGTTTGTGTAAGATCAAAGTGTTACATGGGGATTCAGAGGCCAAGTTATGGTTGAGATGTGACCACCCGTGGCGACCGCACAGCATGGTTGCAGACAATGAGTCACCATAAGTCGATGGCAGTTATGTGGGAATATTGATTATTATGAAATCGTATTCACGGATATTGGGAAGGTTAATGATTCATATTACGTAATTTTTGTATAACGATATCTTCACAGGTGAAAACAAAATATATTATACTACAGGGATTGGACAAGCTTGGTTAGCAGTTACTGTGGCCTATAGATGCTCGTAGCACATCGGATACTATTCACGTGTTGTACATCGTATGATATTTTTGTCGAGGAGGAATCCGTTTACGGAACTATCCGCCACTGGCTAAGTGGCGAGTGTGTGTGGGACTCGCCCAGTGCCTGATATCGACACTGAGAATACCCACGTAAGCTCCCCCATAACTCGGCTGCCCTTCACGAGAGTGCCCTAGGTTCTGGCCTGATGGTCAGGTTTCGCGACAATGAAGTTTGCCTAGAGTTAGTTGGGCAATATCAGACATGCCGGTCTGTGCAAGCGTTGCCTAAAAAGCCCTCAGCAACGGTTTATTTGCGGTTGCTTTTTCCTCAACCGAATACCGATCGGAGCATGCGAGTCGAAATCACTCTAAAGTGTGTCTACGGCTGATGTAAACCAAGCTCACACCCAGGTCACCTTGGCGGGTTAATTGCTTATTAAACATATTTTAAGTGTTCATTGTTCGTTGCTATCATGTATAAGCGCCTTCTCACTCCAATAAATGCGCGGCAGCCTAAACACCATCCTGCACACATTTAACCAGTAAAACTCACCGAAACTGGCTTGATAGCTTAGAAAACTTTCAATCAATCTAGTCTTCATCTAATCTAGATTTAAATACATACCCTACTAACCAATATTGTATTGTATCGAGTGATTAAATAAAACAACAGCATTAGGAGATGCCAGTGGCTTTATATTTCCGTTTATTCACAATTATTCTTGCTCTTTCTGAGTATTAGCCTTTTAATCTTAATATAATTGGAACTGGACAAGCCGGCAAAGAACTAAAATCAAGAGAAAATCATATTCATGCATCAAAGATGGTTATCCTGATGAACTAAATACAAAGTAATTAATCTTGAACTGCTAGATATATTCCTTTGGATATTTTTTTCTTTTACACTCACACCATTTATTCAGCCCAAAATAAGCATAATTAAGAGCTTGTTTTATGAATACAACAAAATGGAAAAATATTGATAGTAATAAGTATAAAAATGTAAAATATACTAAATAAAATGTAAACATCCGTGAGTCGTGAACAAATATTCGTACTTATCAAATATCTACCCTTAACGGGATTCGAACCAGAGACCTCTGGCAAAGTAGACAAGGGTAGTGGCCAGTCGACCAGACGGCTTCTGTTAATAACGATTTATCTAAAGGTTTGTAACTATTTCGATAGCCTTTGAAAAAGTGAATAAAAGACTAATTTATTTTATTTTGAACTTAATTTTTTCTATTCCAATCATTAGCAGTTTTACAAAAAAATATCCAAACGATGGTTTAAGATGTACATAAACCCTTGTGCATTATTCCATACACTGTACCAAATGTAAGGTAGCTCAAATTTTAGCGCAAGAGCATTGTATTGAACTATCGAGAAACATGTATAAAAAACATTTGTAGAATTGTGATATGAATTGCAAGTTTCAAGAATGCAATCAAATTGCTGACGCAGCGGCGTCAAACTATTAAAGGTTGCACGCTATTTCACTAGTTGAAGTCACGCAAGGTTCCTCTACTATCTGCTGAAATATAGCTAAAATTATAAATCGTAATTAAAAATGTTTTCACGATTTTGCTGTCATTAAGGAGGTTTCTACACGGGCGATATCGCCAGAGATTAGCGCGTGCTTGTCAAAGAGTAGGTATAGTCATGGATCTTAGTTTAGAAAGGGCTCTTGAGTTGCAACATCGTTGAAGAAATACAGTATTAGATTTTATATATCCACAATGTTCTGTACTAACTTAACAAAAGGTGAAAGATTATTTCTGATTTTCCATTGGTTTTTATTAAGCTAAGAAAAGAGTTATCTCTTTTAGGAATGTCGAGACACTTAGACAATCCTTACACTTTTGAGTTATTTTAATCGGCATGTTCGCGTTCACGTTAAAATAAGATTCTTAAAATTTAGACCGTAATCTGCCTTTTTCGGGTCGGACTGGATTGAAATAGTAGTACTGAATTTTAAAAATTAGATTTAAACGGAAAAGGTGCCAATAGAGTTTGGCTTAAAAGTTATAAATATGATATATGCAAATTTAAACAATACCTAATAAATACATATAGAAGGCTCAGAGACAGGATGTCACAATAATACAATAGGTTCTAATATGATAATCCTCTTTGGTGAAAAAATTTGTCAGTCAATGAAAAGCTAAAGTGAAGAAGGGCAAAGAGCTTATCGTATCAAATGTATATTTTAATTAAATAAAACATTTAGGCATAACTTACGTTTTGGTATTTAAAAAAAATACTTTATATCTTTCATTCTTATTACAATTTAGTAACTTAAATCAATGTGTTCTAATTTTAAATTAATGTAAGTTACTTTCCCCAATAAATATTCCATTATAATCAATTTTCCTAAAGCGGTTTTAATCTACAGAAAAGATTATAAAAATGATTCTATTTCTTCGAATTGAATTGAAAATATTGAAATGAGAGGAAAGAACACGTACGCGTAATTCAATGTACGTGGAGAAGAAGTAAAGAACTGAAATACAGTTTTCATGAATTGACTTCAGAACGTGAAATATTTTTAAAGCAAGCTTAAACGATCTTAGAAGACTTTAAGCACTCATTCATTATAAAAAGCACTGCTACAACAGAAATAGAACAGTGACCTACAATCGTGAACTCCTAGTAGTCGCTGTTCGGAATCAATTGATTCGTTTCCTGGTACAGCGATTGAATCATTACATTTTAATGTCCAACACTAAGTACGGAGCTGAATACTGGTCGCTGTTGCTTAAATAAAACATCTGTTACCGCACGCGAGGCCATTATCTAGTGTTATGAATCGGTAATCAATTGTTTTTATGATTATAGGTCTTTATACTGCAATGAAATTACTCAACACTTATGAATTTTCTATAAGAATTCGTTTCATGTATATTCTTTTGTGAGGAGTCAACTAACAGACGAATCTGTTGCATGCTAAGCGACTTGTGTGTGTTGTGTACCCACTTAATCTGCTGAGGCAGTACAACTTCTACAGGCCGCCACACGACAATTTGGACAGCGTAGTTTGAGCAATACTAAGTGTGGCGGCGTGTGGAATGCATGCGTGGGAGTCACATACTTGGCCATAGAGGCGAATCGGCTATTAAGTTTGAGAACTACAAGGTCCTCGCCTCCTTAAGCTCCAGGAACATACAAATCATCTTCTATTAACAGAATTAATGAGTCCCTAAATAAATCTCTTATCATTAATTACATTTTATGCACGGAGCGTAAAGTAGTGTCCTAGTCGCCTCCCCCTTGCTGGCTTTTATTTTCTAGCGATACAATAGTATTAGGAACGGTCTTCAGAGTGGTCAATTAACAGAAATTGTGAAACCAACAATCTAAAGCCGGCGACTGTAATAAACGGAAGATTATTTTAAAGATAAAAATTTGTGGTCACTATATTTTGCTTCTCTACACTTATTTGTTATATTTTACAATATTTAAAAATAGATGTTTGATTGCACTGTAAAACATAACATACATTACATTAGTATTACAAACATATACCATGTTTGTAATACTAATACATAATGACATAAGTGATTTGTAAATGTCATTATAAATACTAAAGGCTGAGAGTTTCTTGCGCCGTTTCTTCTCTGCAGCTACTAATTCTTCGAAGCGGTAGTAGGGTTAATTGGGAATATGCATAGTAGTGTTATTTTTAATTTAAAAATAAATATAATTTTAAAATTAATCCTAACAATTTGGGACAATTAGTAAATACCCAGTTGATACCCAGTTAAAGTTATGACTATTGCCTTAGATTATATTTATTTGTTTTCTCATACATATTCCCTGTTGTGACGATTTAAAAGAGCTTAGTAAATGAGTCTATTTAAATAAAGTTATTTTTGCCTTTGACTTTGACTTTGACTCGCTCGTCGTAACGTAAATTTCTGTAACGTCGAGATGTCTATAGGTCTGCCGCCAGCTTAATAAGCACCAAAATCAGGCTTTCAATTGGTCATGCATCCAATTTTTAACCACCGAATTGTAAAAGCACAATATATGCGATACATGTATATGCGATCTTATGATCACAAAGAAAAAGTTCTTTGTGATCATAAGATCGCATATACATGCAATTTATTACACTGCTGGTATGTTTACTATGCCTTATCGATCTTTAAAATGTAGAATATCTATTTTAATTAATAGTAAAGTTATATCGGAGAACTTAAGATTGGAAACCCCATCACATTTTACTAAATTTTACAAGAAATCTTTCTCGATATAAGCGGTTTTGACTGTGGAAATTTTTACCTGTCCACATAAGGCAAGCTCAGTCATTAACTGTTTTAAAAAGCTAGTGTTTGAACACTATTTTTCAGTTTGATACTTGAATTATTATGATACGGTGTATCTATCTCCTTAGTAGTCTGTGATTATATGTATTTTAGTAAATATATATTTATATAATTATGTATTATGTAGTGTATACATAATATAACGAAGTAAGTATATATGTACGTATATTATTAGTATTTTTTATGTAATATCAGTTATCATGTATGCAATCGTTATACGTCGCCAACTTCCCTCGAGTACTTTATTTTTAATACTATCCATGCTATGGTTACCTGGAAGAGATCACTTTTAACGATAAGGTCGCACTTTGTACAAAATTAGTTAAATGTTCCCTATGTATTTCTTTTTTTGAATTGGTTGATGTAAAATAATGATATATTCTATTCTATTCTAAAGTTATTATTGGTGTACTGAAGATTACAATTCGGAACTGTGTTCTTGAATAAATTATAACACACACACACACACACACTTATACACTTTTAATAAAACCTGCATTCTATTCTTATTAAAAGACTCCCCGCTGATTAAGAACATTTGAAGCGTACTTCAAACAATTTCAAACGAATTAATCCAATCACTTTATACTTTTATATACTGCATATACATATATAGCAATAGCAATACAAATGAGCATGGTCTGCGAGTGGAAATAAAAACAAAGTAATAAATGGCCCACGCATCATTTATTAACAGGTTAATTAACTAAGTGAAGAGCTTCTGCTACACGCTTTAATAAACGTATCATCGTAACGATTATTGTTTTATACAGAAACCAAAAATCTATGCATTAGTCTGATGGACCTAATCAATAGTCAATTGACATCATTGCAAAAATGGTAACAGTATTAGCATTTCTGTCAACTGGTTCTGGAGATACACTAATCTGTTTTTAAATAACCTATCCTTTTCTGTCAATACGTATGTAGATTAAAAAATTGAATGAAGAATAAGAAATGGAGAAGAAAAATTAAATTTTGAACTTATTTAAGCAGAATAGAAGAAGTTTTAAACAAACTTAAAACCGACTTCAAAAAGGAAAAAATATTTCAATTTATAATACATAATATTTAAATTAATTTTTTTTTTTTAATTTTAAACGTACATTATGAAATAATTATATGTAATGTATATGTATATAAGTAAGGATATTGTAGCTTACTTATTTATAATGAGCGACTCCCTTGAGTAGCTGGTGTTTCTTCCAATATTTTTGACCTCGAGAATTTCATATACTTGCTATGTTGGATAGTCATAATTGGCCAACAAAGTACATAAAATATAAATTAAGTTATGTGATGAGCTGTATACTGTCCCAAATTGTAAATAAATAAATAAAATTTGGTGATAATGGAACAACCACTGGAGTGAAAGAACTTTGAAAATCGTTCAATACATCCAAATCTAAATTCAGGACTACGGTTCACGTAGTTACGACTGAGAATCACAATAAAAGGTAATTACATAATAATAATTTATAACAAACAATAGTAACGATAACGATATTTATTATATACTAATTAATAATAAGGATTAAAAAATAAATGTAAACTATCGCTTTATATAATCTATCCTTTAGTTGAACTACAATTTGCTAACATCACGAGTACGGTACGCGCGTATAACGCACACACACATAAACACACATACACCCACACATTAAAGGCACCATTCCCATGCGATGACTGACTTTTGTTTTTTTTTTCACTCTCTCGCATTCTTGTTCTTGTTTTATTGTTTCTTTCATTATGTTCTTGATTGCTAGAATTATCATTTATTTAAATATGTATTGACATATTTTGAGCAGCTACCTTCTTGACGAATTGCAACCTTTTTAAAAATATAATGTTTTTCTTTAATTTGCTTATGGCTGGGTAATTATATTATATACTGTATGTATGAAGAATGCTGTTGAAACATTGTTTAATTAAATAAATAAATAAACAATTGACAGAGATCTCGATGACCAAAAATAAACCTCTTTTTTTGAAGTCAGCTAAGAAGTGCGTTTGAATGTGAAGGACATGAAAAACAATAAAAAGAGACAGGTGCATGAGCCAACAAGGCAGTGAGGGCTGTATTCGGCCTCTTCTTACCGCTTTCATCAGGTAGTATGGAGTCATTAGCCATATGCCAGGCCATACGAAGACAGTGTGGCAAGAATATATTCCCAAGACACCATAATCATCATTTAAGCTGAGAGATGCCCACGCTGGATGTAGGATCTCCAAGGATCTCCATACCAGTCAGTCCTGCACTATCAACATCGAGGTGGATCTCGCGACCTTTACCAGATCATCAGTCCACTTTGTGGGAGGCCTGCACCCACTGCCTCTTCAGGCTCGCAATTATTTAAGGCTCCCTCAATATCGCTTATTGAAATCAGGACAATACTATACTCTTTCTATTGCTATCTTTGAGTGGTATTATATTTTATAATATTTTTTTACTCCTTTATGCTATAGGCATTTTAGAATAATATCTAAAAAGTGGATTTTAACAATACTTTGTTTTGAACACCACTTTTCAAGATATATGATATGAATTTATTGCAGCATCGATAAATTATCTCAGGTTAAAGATATATCCATTTAAAGTACAGAGATCAAACCTTGTTTTCACGATTCAGTACTTACGTCAACGTGTTACAGCCTATATGACGTTAGGAATTGTTCCAAGCCATAATTTACAGTTTTCCCATACAATGTATGGCTCATTAGTGGCGGTCATGTGTAGTGCTTTACGATTGTGAAATGGCAACACTAAAAAACAACGGTTTTGATTTTTACAGCTTTTAGTGTTGTGGTTGAGTCGATATCGATAAGATTATTAATACATTAAAGATAAACAGTTTAAGATCAATTTAAATTTAAATTTAGGGTATTGTTGTTAGGGTAAAATGTATATACTTTTCTAATTTATCGATCTATATCGAAAACATTATCAGTCAGTGCTATACTTTATTATTCTTAATTTTTTCAACTTAAAAGAATGATATTAAGTTCTAAGGGGTTGCTACTTGCTACATTACTTTGATATCGTAGCTTGTGTGAGAATAGATCTGTAAAGAACTTTGGATGAATATGAGATTAAATGTAGGCAGCGTAGTATTTTTGCTCCGAATTGGCGCATATAATCTTTGCTGTTAATGATTATTTTGTTCGAAGTTGCATGTCATTGTTCACACTATTCTTCACCCTCAGAAATCAAAAGTAATAAAATTTTTAACCGAAAATAATGACCATTGGTTCGTCCTTGGTGATATCGATATTTAATTAATAAGCATGTACCTCACTAGGCTTAGGATTGAGTCATTAAAGCAACAGCCGAGGTTCGCTGTTCATTATGAACAATTACATAGTGAATAATGGTAAACACCACAAACTCAGTGAATCTTCCATCTTTTCATCGACACAGCGTCGGCGTGATTACAAATATGAATAAAATTAATCTTAAGCGGTTTATATACAGTTGTTATACGTATATGAATTATATATATAGTTATCAAGCAACACACCGAAGAATATATATACTATTTAATATAATTTTAAACTTATATCTAATATGTTGGAATTTACACGGATAGATAATTAGTTAAATTACTAGCCTTTATTAATACACACAGTAAATCATTATTTAGCTTAAGTAATTATCCCAATATCCCAGGAAAAGGATGCCAAAATATAAGTCTGTAAAATTACTTAAATGGCAATATTGAAAAAATGTGCTTTCTTCAGGCTAAATTTATTAAGATCATTAAGGTTTAAAATCGTACATCTTTCTAAATACCATGAGATCGTTTGAGTTTACAACAACTGTGTCAAACTAAAATTTGAAACACACGTGTTAAGGATAAAGTAAATTTAGAGTTTAATCGATTTAAAAGAACTTAGTAAATGAGTCTATTTAAATAAAGTTATTTTTGACTTGACTTTGACTTGACTTAATAACCTGCATACTCAGATCAATGAATTAATATATGAGAAAAATAACAAACGCGAAGCCTATTACGAAATACAATTTTTTTTTTAACTTGACAAAATTTAGTCGCAATTTTTCTAGGAAAATTGTTCATATGTTTCGTTTTTCAGTCTGGCTCTTTGGTACTTTTGCACAGTTGTTTTGAATATAAATCTATAATTGTTTACCGTATTACAATCCGTTCACTTATCAGTCAGACATTATTACTCCATTGTGGTCCTTTTAAGGTGGTGTGCGAATTGAGTACTGAGTTTATCAGAAAGTAGGTTAGTTACATACCAAATTAAATATTCGACCATTTTTGAAATAAACGTATTTATTTAACACACTCCACACTAACGACACGGTAGCCGTGTCGTACTATATTTTCCTTAGACACGGCACGGCTCCCGTGTTCACCCTATAATGAAGGGTTTACTAACTTACAAAATATAGGTAGCGCTGTTGGAAATGTTCTTAAATAGATTATAATTTGATGTTTACTTGCACTTGAATGTTGCGAAATAGTTAATGTTTTATTGAAAAAAATATTTAATAAAATTATTAAAAATATCGCAAACATTGCATCACAGTGCATTTTTATTGGGCATTGAATGTGTTAAACGACTTTAAACAGAAGATTCTTATTTCGATTCATTTTTTTAGAATTCCAAATAAAAAACGTTGTCGTTCATTCTTTTTATAGAAACCCAACACTTCTAAATTGATTACATTTTAACACGATAAAGATCTTATAAAGATACATTTTAAAACGAACTCACTGTAAAGCTAGGAGATACTAAAATAAATAAACTGGGACTGACAGTCAAGTCAACAATGGAACTCAGTGAAATTTGCATTTTCATTTCATTACTACAAAATGAAGGAATTAAATCTTTAGTCAAAAATCAATGTATCCTTTGATTGCCTCTTCGGCATTGAACTATAACGAAGGTTGCTTATATTTCCGTGAATAAACAAATCGTCCTACCACATCGAAACCCAACCAGTCTTATCACAACGCCTTATTTGAATTCCTCATAACATTGTAGGATCATCCCTAAGACACTAAGCAATTCAATCCTCATACTTCATATTCCGAAGCTTTATCCACCATAATTAATGAGATCCTTCATCATATTAAAAAAGTCCTGACCGCGACGAAGACATGACGACGTGACGGGCGGGCGGAACGCAAGGCATCCCGACAATATAGCGATGGTTTATAAATTATTGTGGTCTTATAGAAGACCTTGGGCATTAAAGGTCAAATAGTCTTGTGGCATTACTTCTTCAAGTTTTAAGAATTTAATGGATGCGAATTGAAAAAATGCAAAAACGTAGAGACAATTTGATGAACATAATCGTTAATAATACGTTTGTATAATTGAGAGCTTATGTTATGGATACTAGATAACGGACAAATATATTTTGTAATATGTATATATATGTATAATCAGTATATTAGTAATATAATAAACAAACAACCAATACTCGTTAACAAATAAATTCAACATACAAACATCTGCCTCTACCAGGATTCGAAACTGGGACCTCTGGCTAAGTAGAAAGGGGTACTGACCACTCGACTCTCCGTGTTACCTAAGCCCCGAAGCTGTTTGCCCATGTTGTCATGGCAACCGCTTTCAACGACGCGTATTGGGCCAGCGTGGAGTTATTATGGCCCAAACTCCTCGCTTTTCTCATATGTGACTTGTGCCCATCAGTGGGATTTATATAGGTTGTTGATTATGTTATTGTTGTGATTTAACAAAGTTAGTAAAATAAACATATGCAAACCTCACTCACGCAAAAATTTACAATCAGTTTCAAGTTAATTGGTTCTCTCTATTTCTCAATTCGCCGGCTTTGCGGCAGGTAGAGTTTTATTTAAAAACCAATTTACCTCTAGAATTAGCGGCGGCTCGGAGAGGACACCGGAATTAGACGTTCAGACGCCATTTTTTATTTCCATTTGTGAAAATTCCATTGTTACGTTTCCTGGCCAGACGATTTCAATTACTGAGCTGTGTTGTGAACGGTGAGGCAAAGGCTTTTATATATCTTAGTTAGTTTTGTCCCTTTTTTATATTTAAATACCTGGATGACATAAATAACACAAACGGCAATATGATAAAAAGTGATCCTTCCTGACAATCTATGCGTATAGAGCTATCTTAAAAAGGTATTAGTTTTTTTGGACAAAAAAAGAATACCTACATTTTTATAGTGGCAACATTTGAAAGTTAACGTTGTAGTTATAACGTCAAAACTGTCATTTACAGGTAATCTCAGGTCCTAGGTAGATCAACTGACAGAGCAGTCATCCACATTGGGAAAATTCGGGTTTTATTAATGCATGGTTTTAATAACAAAGGTTTTGGGTTTTAATAATTCATGGATTATATATATGTAGTATATTATAGGTTATTTATATATGCTGTATACTTTGCAAAATGAAGAAAAGGCTCTGTGCTAGTAAAAATATAATAATATAAAAAGCTAAAAATAAAAAACAAGCTAAATATTAGGTCGGGGGAAAAGTATTTTCGCATTTTATATATGAAAATTCAATTCTTTTTTGTCAATGTTAATTTACAATTAATTACAGTATATGTGCCATTTTGTTCGTAGACTTTACAAGATGGCGGAAAGAGAAGAGATTAGAAATTTTGGGACTTCTTATAAAAAAAAGCAATAAGTAGTTTTGGTAGTCCTCTCTTGATGTTAACGTGACAGCCTAAAAAGTCATATTCATATTCTCATATCGTAATGTAGGACGCCCTGCGACAAGATGTGGTCGTGCCATTCGGGGGATAGCTGGAGTGTGCTGGGTGAAAGTCGCTGAGTGCCGTGCATTAGAGGAGACCTATGCCAGGACAAGTATAAAATAGGTTGACGATGATGATGATGGTATCTCCCAATAATAATAAATTACTGCTGATGTAAATATAAGTTCTCTTATAAAAATCATCCACTCACACCTATCTGGCCCGAATTCAACATCATTAAGAGGTTTTATATGGATACTACATAACAGAGAAATAAAGATTGTAATTTAAATAAATATAAATATCAGAAATATACTAAATATGCAAACATCCATAACACGTTTCTCGTCATTCGTTCTCATCATTCTAATATCTGCCCCTACCAGGACCTCTGGCTAACTGGATAAGTAGACAGGGGGTTTGGCACGACTCGACTGGCTCTGGCTCGACCAGACGGCCTTCATATTTGAGCAATTGAGTAGTTATTGACAGCTTGGATGTTGAATACTGCTCAATAACCAGATTAAATATATTCGTCCAAAATGTTGCTAAATATTTACTTCTTATTTATGGAATTTTCGTGTATTTTATTGTGAACTTCTCCATGCTTCACACGGTTACGGCAACCGTTATCATACATCTTCTACGTCATTAAACAATGAAATATTGTTAAGTTTTCTAATAACTCCATTCTACTCTTATTTGGAACGCGTATATTTCGATTCCTTACCTCATACGGTTGACTCGTTTCAATATCCTGAACACGTAAACATTCTAAAAATCACATCAATAAATCCATACGTACCTAATAATAAAATTTCTTCGACTCGTCGCGAGCAAATTAATTTATATTGTTAGGAAAACCCGAAAAAGCAACGGCTCTTAAAATGCTTTTCTTGTTTTCAGCAAATATAATGGAAAGAGTTTATACGGCTTTTTATGTTGTACACAAATGGGTCTTCATTATATCTGTTTACTGATGGTAATGATAAACAACGTGGGATGAAAGGTAACAATATAAAAAGGGCTTTGTCTCTTTTCACTGCAATAGAAGAGTAAATAAAATAATTTATGGTGAGGATTATTACTGATTCTCTTTGGAACTGTCAATTTCTTTTAATTTCTCCATAGATAACTGTATTAAGTATTCATTACTTTTTAGAATAAAGCCGTCGATTTGTATTGGTTTGTGTTTATCGCTGAATATTACCTTTTTCTTATCAATAACGGGTTAGGTCTTAGCCGTCACCTCACCTAATGGTGACTGAAGATAAAGCCGAAGATATTAGCAAACTACACTCAGATTCCTCTACCATTGGTACTGGCTATCTTACCTCTAACTGCTGGAACACAACCAACCGGAAATTGCAGCACTGGAAATTGAACCGCAGTCCTCCAAGTAGGTAGTCTAAGCCACTAGATCACAGAGTCGCTTTCTGTACGTAACAAAAACATATATATAAACAATATTTATTTATAGGCAATTTGATAAGGCGTTAATGGTCATCTCAAGTTTTCAATTTATATTATTTGTCCGCGATGAGACTTTGCTCACATACGGTGCGCCTAATGGTTTTGCAAGTGATATTATGTATAATGTGAACATTCTGTTAATTACATGAGGTGTTTATTCAAGAGTGCAGTTTTCTGTCTAGCCAAAGTCATTTTTCAGTCAGGTTTTCACATAAGTGTTGGAAAAACCTCTTTGCAGCAAATTGTTGCTGGCTGGTTTGAATGGGATATTCACAATTTTGCATAGTTGTTTTTAGTGCACTCGAGTTTAACAAATAGGTGATCTTTTGAATTAAATAACTAGTTTCTAGGTGTAATATTCTTCGATAATACTAGTCTATGAGAATACAGCATTTCGTCCCCACGCCATGTTATTTATGACTTAGCCAATATCTTGATCTAAGTCAAGTCAATAAAAATCATTTTACAATGAAATGTTACGTTTGGTTTGCGGCTCTTTGTACCTACTAACAATTCAAACGCTTGTTACATTCTTTTGCCGTTCCTAACTCCTCGAACTTGTCGTGTGTGGCAGTTTTTGCGTGTCACATCGCATTTCGCGCATAACTATGCAATCAGTCTGCGCCGGACAGAGGCATACCTCCAAATTAATTCTATAAATAATTTACCAAGTCGCTCCGTGCCCGTGATGTTTCGATTGAATCCCTTTCATTTTTTGTGTTTAATATACTCAGGGTTGGGTCCTGTTATTCTCCAAATATTCTTCGAGTTATTTCTCAAATGCAACAGCGTAGAAATCAATGGCACTGTAGTTCGTTTTTCCTGCAATTAGCTGAAAATTAAGCTATAGAATTTTAGTAAAATGCATTGTTCTTTGATAAGATTTTGTTTCGCGAATTTTTGATGTTGAACAGTAAATATTTTTTCCTAATCCAATGAAACAATTGAAAATGCTTTTCATGTATTTTGTTTTTCTTTCAAACATAGCAATATAAGCAAGATATAAATATATAACAAGACTTGGAAACGATAAAATAAACTGTATTTATTTGGATCCTGGAAACATACAGAAATGTTTCAATTATGCAGAGTTCATTATAAGTTTTTAAAAAGACATAACAAACACCGAGTAAATTATCCAATGAAATTTTCCACTGTGCAACCTTCCTTCACAGAGAGAATAATTCTGTCCATTTCAAATAGTTCCGTTTGTGCGGCATCCAGAGAATTACTCCAACAATTGCTTTGACTTCTACAGTAAAAAAAAATTTCATCGTAACTCTTAAATGACCGCAGAACGATCTTCATTTAAAATCTGTGTTAATGAATAAAAGTCAATACAATATAAAAATGAATAATAGAAAATACACCGTATAATTAATATATTAACACCTATTACCTAGTACAGGCTAGATAAGAAAGATAAGCTAGATAAGAAAGTAAGAAATTTTGTTATTATTTCAATATTATTCATCAAGGTACTAACGATTAGTAATATTTATTCTTAGTTGTTTCCAACATTGGTTATGATTGGTAGTAAGAGGGTATGGAAGGCTGTCGCCTCCTTCTGTGCGACTTTTCTCTTGCAGTGGAGAACACATTCAATGCCCAATAAAAATGCCCATATTTTGAAAGTTAGTAAACCCTCCATTATAGGGTGAACACGGGAGCCGTGTCGTGTGCGTGGAGTATGTTAAGGCAATGGAGTTACCGGGGAGTTGTAGTAGGTGTTCTCTGTGCTCTTCCTCCTCCCCAGAGGTTAGGGGATCGGCTGGTAGAGCTTCTCCTCAGCGTCACAAAAAAAAAAGTGTTCTCTGTGCCGCTCTTGAGATACTGGGTGAGCCCCACGCCCGCCGCTTAGCCAGTGGTGGGTAGGTCTGTAAACGGATTCCTCCTCGAAAAAAAGTTGTTCTCAACATTAATATAGCTAATTCTTGTTAATAGCTAATTATTTTTAAAGTGTCATTAAAATTTTATGTTTCTCAAAGAATAAATAAATAAAATAAATCGCGGTATCGGTAATCGAATCCGAAGCAGTCGGTGTATATTAACGGGGTGACATCGCTGTGCTCACGTACGCTTTTGAAAGGGTACTAGTGACGTCATCAATCGAGTTAAATGGCAGTAGTACGTGTACGCCCGATGGATAATTAAAGCGAGGGGTGAACCTTTATTAGAAAAGAAGCATTAGAAACACTCATCATTGAATCTGGAAGAATCTTTGAGTAAGGAACACAGTAACAAATAAAAACACAGTTCAAATGAAAAGTGGGCAGTTGATGCTTACCTTTCATTTGAACTGCATACGAACCACTGCCTCTCTTAAACGGTCGGCTTCAAATCACTACACCAAAGACATACTCAATTGACAAATAATTAAAAAATAATTTTACAAAAATAATTTTCGAAATCGACCCCTTCATTGCGAAGAGATCTCTCGCGACCTCTTTCTATCAGTGAATTGTAGGTGTGGTATGATTTTAAAATATTATAGTTAATTTGAATTGTAATAAGACGAAATTGCTCATTTTGTACACACAAATAATTATACATATAAAAATTTTACCTTGAAAAGTTCTTGAGGACAGGCGAGCTTGGCACATAAATAGTCTCTCTACCAGAAAACCTTTGAGACAGAGTTTGATTTAAACCGCCACCATCACTTTAAAAAACAAATAAATTTTTTCAAAGTTTTAACTATTGTCAGATAGATTTCGTAATAAAGCCTTTGTTAACAATTTTCATAAAATATTTCTCCAACAAATTTCATGTAATCACAATTCAAAACAATACAGCAGCAGGAAGACGGTAATTTAGTTTAGTCCACATTTCTAGTGATTACGGCGGTAATTCGTTAATGTCTCCAAATTACGACAAATATCATTATGTATTAATAGCGGTCACGATACTTGGTAACATCGCGGACAGAAGTGGACTTTTATTTAACTCGGCAGGTAAAAACGTAATCGTATTTTAGTTTTAACTTTTAATCGTTTGCGTAGTTTTAAACGGACTATCTTCGTTCTGCTATAATACACTAAAGTTTGATTGACCCATCCAGCGGCCAGCAATTGGGAAATTTACTTTGTTTTCGTGATTCAATCCAGAGTGCTCGAACCACACAGCCAACGAGCTCCTCACTATTTACACGAGTGATTTTAAAAAACATTAACTTGTAGGCAATTCCCACTTTGGATTGTCAGATAGCATTCGTGGCGTACATCTTTATTTGATAAATCTCTTATAAATGGTTATATTAATTAGTGACTCCAAAATGTTTTTGTTATTTATGAGGACCATAGTTATCTATCAAACCGACATAATCATTTTAATTGTCTTAAGGTTCTCAGAAGTATATCGCGGGTATATAAATTTTGAAAGTTCATTTTATTAGGTTAAATGACCCGGAAATCAAAAAAGGAATCAACAATACACAGTACGAAATATCGTGTAAAGTTTTCGAGTAACATTTACGTATCTTTTTAATATTTCGACATTAACTTAATCCAAGATTATTACAGACGCTGTCACAATTACAACTACATATTTCAAACTAAGTGAAACAAAAGTATGACACTTCTTTTTCTCACATCAAAAACTTCGCCACAAATTGTTTTAGCATCATTTTCCCGTCTAAATAAAGAACGCAGTTAATTGAAACGGGAGTCACTGACGCTAAGTTGTATTATTAAAGTTTACACCTAAATCTTTTGTTTTGTTTGCGACGGCAGACTTTAGAATGTTTTTAAATCTATTCCACCAGAAGATGGCCACTCCGTTTCCTCTTACGTTTCTTGAATTCGAAATTACTTTGTTTGTTTTTTTTTATTTGCAACAGAAAGTTTTTAATTCAATTCAATGACCCCAAGTTAGTGTAATCACTTTATTTATACGAGTATTTTTACCCTATTACAAAAAAGAGGAGATTCTATGTTCTACTATATATATATCCACCTATTTCTCTGACAATTATAAACCGATTTTATCCTTTTTTTCTTTTTTTCTCTCCTTTGGTGGCCCTATTGTCACCAAGTCAAGATCTGATGAAGAGACAGGACTTTGTATCAATTAGTAACCAATCTATTAATAGTATCCGTAGGCACCTAATCCAGGGCAACCATCAAATTCGTGATTACGTGTTTCATACTTTAATTATTTCTAAAGCTATTCAAGTATTTTTAACAAACGATAATAAAACTGGCAAGTTGAAAATACTTACGGTCACCCATCCAACTTTGTCTTAGAAACTGACCACTCAAAATAGTGATAAAAAGTTTTAAACAAAATTAAAAACCAAATCGGTTTTCAACGGAATCGGAGCAAACGTCTTTTAAATTCTGCGTCTGCATTATGTTAGTATAAATATTCGATAAACATATATTATGTAGTAGATTTATCTATAATGTTTAACCTGGAAACTATAGTCGTAAAACTGAAAATAGTTCTCGCACCACAATTTATTCTAATAAGGTCAAATATCTAAGGGTCATTTTTGACCAAGTCACTTGGAATACCCATTTGAATAACACCATTCAAAAATAGCTATATGGCCTACAAGGCCCAAAAATCACTGAATAATAACTAATCTATAGTCATTAGAAAAATATGTCTTTGTCCTTTCTACGTCAAGCCATAACTTCAGAGTGAAATGGTCGATAATTATCTATATATAATTATTTGTTTATTAAAATGTAATTTCATTAACTCAATTCTTCATTATTTAACTTTGACTTATAAGATTATGAAATGTTATATTACTTACAATGACATACGAGTATAAAATATACATAGATTGAATAAATGTATTTTGACATTGACTTTCTTCTTTTGGCCAGTCTAAAATTTTCTAGTATATTACCGAATTTATTTTTCAATTGCTATCTTAGTAGTGTTAAAGCTCTCATTAAGAAAGCTTGAATGAAAAAGGTATATAACTCATGCTGTCGATTGTACCTACCATGACATAAAAAATTTAGTATATGAATTGGCTGATGATAATAAAGATTCATTCTATTAAGAAAAAATCAAAAATTAAATAAATAAAATAATAAAAGATATCATTCATAAAGATATATTCTATATTTGGGTTTTAGCTAGTTAACAAATTTCGAGTAATTACTCCTTATAATTGAATACGATTGACAAACCGTATTAATGCGTCGTTAAATATTTAAATCTAGCGTCCAGATTTTACGTAAACTATAAATAATTTTGATAAAAATACGTTTACTTCTCTTCCGGAAAACAAAACCTGTCAATACTCATCATCCCCTTGTATAATATTTGCTGTCAACCTTTTTCGACGAAACCCTGCCCGAATCACGATAATTGTAATGCAGCGTTTACACCTATGACGCCAGGATGAAGTGTGACAAAAGTATAAGAACGTTGTTAACTACAATCATTTTTTTTATTTACCACGCTTATGCAATAGTCATCTGTGTCAAATTTAATGCGTGAAAAATATCTACTTGGATTTACAAGGATTCAGTGAGGCAGTCGTGTTTTTGTAATAATTAACTTTTGACCTTGGAAAACCAAAATGACGTCAATTGAGAAAAATAACTTTTTTTTAAAATTAACTGATACAATTACGATGTATTCATAACTGTATTCAGCACGCAGTGTGTGTTTGTATTTTATTTATTTATTGGAATACTATTTATTTATAGAATACTAATTTAAACTTTTACTGTCAGATTTATCAATTATGTATTTGTATAATTGTCATTCAACGATAATGGCGTAAGAATTCATTAAAAAATAAATTACTTGATCTATGATATGCTTTTGTATAAGGAATGTAAAATATTGAATTCATAGTAACGTTTTAAGGTAAAATAAAGTCCATTTTTAAGTTAAGATTCTGTTGGAATTCAATAAATTTGGAAACATAATGTACTTAGGAATTATTTTAATATTAGTAATAGCTATTATAGAAATGGGCATAGTTTTTCTGTCAATAAAACTGACCTCTACCATATGAGCCCCAGTTTAAATTGGTATGTTTACTTTTATTTAATATTAAATCATTTACTCTGTGATGTCACTTTGTTCTGTCTGTATTATTATTTTTTCTGTCCTTTTATTTCACTCCACTACCGATATATACATCAATAGTTACATACCTTAAACGTTACTTTAAATACAAGACACAACCGTGTAAAGGCAGCTTTAGTCGTATCACAAAAATTCAGAAGGATTTCACATAAAGATATTAATGGTGCAAACATTTTCTGTGGACCAAAGTGCAGAGAGCGTTCGCTTGTCACTCTGTATTTGTATTTTTGTCTAATATTACCTGCGTCCGGGTGAATGGCGGATGCAGGCGAAAAGGTAGTAATTGAAATATTCCTTCCATTTAATAGAGGGCCCTGCGAATTCTACACTCTATATTTATCCTTCATATTTTTTAAAAGCCTGCGATTGGCGATGTCAATAATATATATATACAATATAAAATAATATAAATAAATAAGTATTTCAAAAAATTTAACTAAACTCATGTGACCTCTAAACTGCTAAAATCACTGAAAAAAGCACGCTATACTCTGTGTTAATAAAACAATACCAATAGGAACTTTACATTTTTGGAAATAAAAAGTAGCCTTTGTGCTATTCAAGACTAAAATCTATTTTAACCGACTTCAAAAATGGAGGTTCTTAATACGAATCATTATTATCGAAGTCCAGTCCTGTTGATGGAAAGCATGAGTGAAATCCTCAATGTTGATAGGTATGCAATTAGCGATTTTGGTATTTCTATGAACGAGAGAAGAATTGTTATTCTATAGAAGTCAGGATCTGATTAAAATGAAAGAAATTTTCAAATTTTATAGGCACCTGTTACGTACTTCATATTTTCAATTCGCTATTCTAGTATGTGTAACCAACGATAACAGACTGGTATTCAAGTTGTTTTTGATGTATCTGTCTTTCCGTTAAGAATAGAATGTAAAAACAATTGAAAGTCAAACCGATCAATATTCACATATTTTTTAAATTAGAATTTTGTCTTTTGAAAAAAGTTTTATTTCAAAATGTCACACCATGCAAGTTTTTTTTAATTCAACGGTACTGGCTAAGTACATTGAAACAGCAATTTTATACAAACTTCTGTTATTAGTGCTCGTAAAACAGAAAATTTTCTATGCGCTTTAACCCTACAAATAGTAAGTATATTTACCGCCACCCAGCCTTTCTGTTTTCGCAGTAATTAAAAGGCAAATGATGTAACATTGGTATGAGACTCGCGTATATCGAAATGATTCAACACAAAGCCGTCCGCACTCTGCTTATTGTAATATACAGGTTGTGGCAAAATCTTTATCGATATTTTCATTTTATATTTTTAAAAGTCTCTTAACTTAAAATAACATTTATTATTGTCTATGTAATTAAGAGTTTTCTATTCAAGTAATTTAAAGTTATTTTTGTGAAGTGAATGACATAAATTTTTGACATAGACATAGACGTAGTTTTGCTTATCTTATCTTGATGTAGGGCCAGGATTATTACTCCCGGTGCACGTCGACTCAATGGGATCTTTTGTGCTTCCCTAATCCTACTGACTCCTGGAATACCTCCAACATGTACTTACTAAGTACACTCGGACACAGCAGCCTTATATCTTCAGGACTGGGATAGCCCAATCCAAAGAGATCCATTCTTTTCCTAGCAAGAGCATCACAATTACATAGGATGTGTTCCATTTGTTCGGTGTGCTCCCCACAGGCCCTACATAGAGGCGATGAAACTTGACAACAAGATGAAACTTGTTGGATCGCCTCTATGTAGTTTTGCTTACAATGAGCTTGCATATAAAATATTATTTTATGTCATTGTTATGTTGTTGGTATTATTTAAATTACGAATGTAAATAATGCCAAATTAAATTATTATATAATTTATCATAATCGAACCATACGTTCTCTGTTTCTACATAAAATAATAATATTTTCTCACACATCTCAACGCACCTAAGTATACACAAATTCACAGTTGTAAAATATTGTTATTATGTTGTTTTTTTTTAGTTTATCTATTTATGTTATATATGAGTTTTTAGATTATGTAACTGTGCCCACTAGCGACTTAATAATAAATATATATAAAGAGTGTATGCCATTATACCAACAAGGTGGACACCCCTTCATAATGATAGTAGTAATACAATTTAACTAGCAGCTAACTTTACCCTACCTTCCGAAGTACAATATTACTACTGTTTATAATAATATTTTGTAAATAACTCGTATATCTAAAAGGTAGTAGAATAGACCTGCTTGTAAAGCACCAAAAGAACTTGTACAATAATTTGAAAGTTGACACAAAAATAGAACAACCTGTACACGGGCCCCGTCTATCACGCGCCGAGTTGCCGTCTGCGATGTTCGCCTTGCGGCTTTGTTGTGCTTTTTAAAAAATGCACCACGGCAACAATAATCCCCCTGTATTCAGGTACATTACCACTCACAATGCAGTACCTACGTGATAATGGACGATCCATGATGCATTTGCTAGATTAGGTTCATATCAACGATTCACTAGAACATTGTGTATGAATATTTGGAAATTGTGAAATAAAATTAACTACATTTCTAAACAGAAAAAGAGAAATCAGCAAACAACATATTAATGCCGGTTTTTATAGTACAATAATTATCTCAACACGACTTTTATTCTAATTTTTTAATTATAATCCAACGAGAAACCAAAACATAGCCGTTGACGCCTTTGACGTATCTAAAATAACAATTTCAAAGCCAAATTTTAACGCACAATGTGTCATATCAGCGTACGGGTCTTTTAAGTGTCAACTGATGTTACGTTTCTAAATTTATTAAATCTTTTTCTTTTATATATAAGTTAGAAATAGATATCTATATAATTAAAATAAAAAGAGTTATGTACACGTACTCTTCCTGAGGTAGGCCGCATTGTATCAATGCTGGAAGTAAGCTAACAACAATTTAATGACTAACTTAAAGCTAAAAAGGTCATTGAACCCTGATATATATTTCATAGAACAAATCAGTCCTTTTATCGAATCTCCAGATTGGCAGCATCAACAGATGTTGTAGTTTTCGTTAAAACTCAAAAGAACGATAACGAGAAAGGATAAGTGAAAGCAAACCTGTCTGTTCGCCTGTTATCCAAATCTGTAAACAATCGACGCAAAACAAATAAAAGTGAGTACACAAGGTTCACTAGATGTTTCGTTATTTGCGATTTTGAAACTATTACCAAGGTTATAGAAGTTCTTTTTCAATGTACGTATGTCATACAATTGCCTATATTATTACATATTACTTTAAAAACATCAAAATAAACTTCACTGATGTGTCAATCATAAATTTAAGATCTCGAGCACCTGACTACTCCAGAAGTGTATAGCTAACATCGCTTACAGACTTCTACTATTTACCATCAGGCAGTGTTAAGCCTTTTGTTATTTATTTTAAATATAAAACGAACCACCTAATAACTAGCGGTAAGCGTCACACAGCGACTAGTAACAAAGTCAAAAGTCAAAGTCAAAAATAACTTTATTTAAATAGACTTATTTACTAAGCTCTTTTAAATCGTCACAACAGGGAATATGTATAAGAAAATAAATAAATATAATTATAAAGGCAATACTCATAATTTTACTGGGTATCAACCGGGCATTTACTAATTGTCCCAGTTATAGTATTTCAATATGTACTAAATAAATTGTTAGTTTTAATTTTAAAATAATACTTATTTTAAAATTAAAAATAACACTAGTATGCATATTCCCAATCAACCCTACTACCGCTTCGACGAATTAGTAGCTGCAGAGAAGAAGCGGCGCAAGAAACTCTCAGCCTTTAGTATTTATAATGACATTTACAAATCAATTATGTCATTATGTATTAGTATTATAAACATATACATGTTTTGTTTTACAGTGCATTAAAAAATATATTTTTGAATATTGCAAAATATAATAAATAAGTGCAGAGAAGCAAATTATAGTGGCCACAAATTTTTATCTTTAAAATAATCTTCTACCTTGTAATACCCCTTTTTCATCAAACAACTTTTAATAGTTGACTTAAATTTATGCAGAGGCAATTCAATAAAACTTTGTGGTATCATATTGTACATTTTTATACTTATTTCTATAAAACAATTACCGGTCTTATGCAGTCTGTGGCTTGGAAAGGCGAGCTTATGCTTATTTCTGGTGTTGAAGCTATGGCAGTCTGAATTTCTAAGAAAAGAACCACTGTATTTACGTACATACATAATACAATCAAAAATGTATTGAGACGCCACGGTTAGTATGTTAATTTCCTTAAATAATTCTTTTAGCGAGTCACGTGGTCTAAGGTTGTATATTGCACGAATGGCTCTCTTTTGAAGTACAAAGATCGTCTGTATGTCAGCAGCGGAGCCCCACAACAGTAGACCATACGACATTAAGCTGTGAAAATAGCTGAAATAAACTAATCTCGCCGTTTCCACATCAGTAAGCCGTCTTATTTTTCGAACTGCATGCGCAGCTGAATTTAATCTTCCTGCCAGAGCCGTAATATGTGGGCCCCATTGTAGTTTGGAATCTATAGTAATTCCAAGAAATGTTAACATCATTTACATAGAGACAAGGAGACAAGATATGTATATCTTAAGCCATGACTACACATAATTTTCTTCACAATTTTATAATAGGCTCAGCAAATGATGTGACAAGGCCAGACAGTGACCAGTAGAAGGCCAAATGCAAACTTCCCGCCACTTTTAAAGGAGTCCATTAATGGATTGCTTCAGTAGGGGGAAGAACATGGACAGATCGAAGGAGGATGTGATGTTAAGGAATGATACGCGTAGTGTTAAGGAATTCTACTCTCTGATTTGCGACAGTGAATCTTATAATTTTACCTCTATATGCATGAAGTTGAAGTGGTCAGGTTGAATTTAATAGATAACAAGCTATAAGGGTAACAAGCTATAAGGGTAACAAGCTATAAGGGTAACAAGCTATAAGGTTAACAAGCTATAAGGGTAACAAGCTATTTGGAGAAAAATTGTTTGCTAAATCAAGTAAAACCGTTCTGAATGGCTGACGAATGTTTTCAATTATCTAATACCCAATCAGAATGCTTTCTATTTGATACGATAAGGGAATCGTTTTAGTTATCGTTGGAGAAATCAACCATCAGTATAAATAGTGCTTAATGGGCAATTTTCTTTATTTCCTAAATTTCCAAGGTCAAAAACTTTTCTAATAATAAAATAAGAGGCTAAGTTTAAATGACCTAAAATCTAATTAGAAGCAAACTTGGATAAATCGGTGTTTTAACTTTGCAACCATCTTAGATCTCGTTAAAATTAAAACAGCCAAGCGTACACAGATAAGAATTTTAATTGAACTTATTATGTGAGACACAATTTTGCACATCCTTTCATTTTGTTCATGGATTTTTTTTGTTTGTTCTGTGTAGATAGTTAAATGGACTTTTAAATGTTTTCAAAATTCTTTATCTTCACATTAGCACCTAGCACTTGCTATTCAAAAAGGCGTTTTAAGTTTTAATATAATCTTCGTTCTTTCGTGTGTAGTGTTTGTTATTTGTGATCAAGGACTTTTCTTTTTCAGCTCTGAATGCATTTAAATTACTAAGAAATTAATTCATCAAATTAAACATCACCTATAAGTTTATATTATTAATGGTTTTTAACTTATTTGACTTTCGATGATTAGATTTTTCTGTGACTGCATTTTCTTTGCCATTGTATTTGACAATTACTACAGAAATTTATTTTTGTACAATTTTTGTTTTCATTTCAAATGTATGCAAAGAATGATCTTCTAGCTGATGTTGATAATGTTTATTTAAAATTTTACTTGATTTCAAAGATAGCTGGCAGTATCAGGACCATCTAAATCAGATCCGGAGATTCGAAATTCAAATTCCCCATGGAAGCAAATTTTTTAAGTCTATTTGGCTAGCTACGATCGTCTTACCTAATTCTACTGCAATAACAATTAAAATATATTATTTTATATGTCATATCAATTATTATTGTATTCCGGCATTGAGGTACATTAGTCAGTTCCTCTATGGTTGCAGTGCCCGGGTGTATCTTTAACTTCATGTTAACTTATCAGATGAGATGAATGCCAAGAGTTAAGCCGTTAAGAGTAGAAGAACCCGATGGGGATCAAAAATGTTTATTCATTAAATTACTTAAGCCTTAGCAAAATTTAATTAAATTACTTTTATCAGCAAAATTTAAATTCATTTTGAGTTAATATTTGTCACCGTCATTACAGATTAGAAGTCTCATTACAAGTTAGTAGGCTTGTGCGCGTAGCCGATCGGTAATGTATTGGACATGCAACCTTTAGTAATGGATGCGGCATCTCTAGCTTATCAGTATTTTTTTACTATTTGTCTCAGTAAACTTAGTAATACCTTCAATTTATTGGAAATGATGATAGAATAATTTATATTCTACCATAAGTTATCTAATGTAGATCTCGTTAGAAACTTAGGCCCAACGCTCGTACGATCAACAGTTGTGGCGCGTGCGTATAAACGAAACACCGTAATTAGGTTTTCTTAAGAAATAAATGGTAGTTCACTCATATACTTGTCACGGTGCGAGTGCGGGTGCGGACGTGGTAAAGGCGAGGCGGAGGCGATGTGCAGGCGCAGGAGGGGCGCTCAAGTGTGCCCGAGCCATGACACCACCGCCATTTTGTCATTTTTCACCATGTTTTAGTCTTGAGAGAATGAAAAGGCGAATGAATATGAATGTGAAGTAGACACCGAACTTCAAGCGTACCGCCTCGCCACGCCGTCGCCACCATTAAAATTGCCACGTCTGACCTGTGCACACATCCACAAAATATGTATAAATTATTAGCTGCGTGGTCGCAAACCCGCAAGAAGCCTTACTCATCTTTCGCTGCGAGTCGCAATTCGTCACGATGTACATCGCAATAAAGGCGATTACAGATGGTCGACTTAGTTAGTAAATAAAATCAAACAGCTTATGTCGCTGCGTATTTCGATTTTTAATAAATAAAAGCTTATCAAAATTGAGGCCGTCCTTCATGTTTTGAATATTGTCAAATTAAAAAATAGAAATATTATGAAAAAAACAAGTAAATTTAAATGAAATATATATATTTGGCAGATAAAACTTTATTCAGTATTTTGTAAAAACCTTTTCATTTTTTTTGACGATTGTCATTTTAGAAATTTGATTTGAATGTCTCTTACATTTATATCTCAGTAATTTGCAAAAATAATCAAGAATATACGACCCATACAATAAAACGGATAAATTTTAATAATCAAGTGAATACAATAACTTGATTCACGTTAACTCTTCTCAAATTTCACAGAATTTTAGCAAAACATATACTTATGAATCAAACGACGAACCAACTGATCTTATAATGTCTATTACATGAAGTAATACAAACATTGTCTATATTTAAATATTGCAACAATGATGGGCATTGAAATACAGATTAAAATGTTTCCATCGTGGCATCTTGCATCTATAAAATGTCGTTCGTGCTCGTAAACCCTAAATACTGATGAACAAAGATTAAGCTCAAACAGGATGTTTTTACATACGTGAATTTATTATAGAAGTCGTTTATAAAAATCATTTTAATTAAGATTCAGGGTAGGTACAATTAATTAAGTGAAAATAATAACAATATATTTCTCTCACTCACACCTGTTATCTATCCCAAACTAATCATCACGAAGAGCTAGTATTACGGATACTAGATAACAGAAAAACATAGTATTAATATGTATATAAATATCAGTAATATACTCAATATACATATATGACTCGTGAAAAAATATTCTTACTAAAATTATAAAAATACAACATAACTACAACAAAACATATTCATAGAATAGGCGGCCTTATTGCTAATTAGCCAGCTCTTCTAGGCATCTTTGGGTCAGAGTAAGTCAATAAATGATAAAAGTAATTAAAATCAGTTTACATTAGTTACTTACACATTGATAAATTAATTTCAGTTATATTTGCGAGCACTAGTGTAAATTTTTTTCAATTATTATTCTTTCGTCTTCAATCTAATACGTTATTCGATAATTATATGAACTCAATTTGATTCAACTATTAACTAAATAAAATTTCCGTCGCTTCCGGTCAAATTATTCCTTTAAATTGATTTTAAATATCATAAGTTCTGTTCAAATATAGAACCTGATTTATTTTCGTATTTCCGCTCCAAGTGTTTTATTTATAAGGATAACCTAGACCTTTGCGAAGTTTGATTTGATAAATCATTTCAGAAAAAAAAACTGCCGTTCTGTTAGAATTCAAAATTCAAATTGAGAACATAACGTTTGTAGGTTCGTTAGGTACTCCATTAATTTAGTATTTTTGCTCCGTAGGGGTTGGATAGGAAGGTTTATCTAAATTCCTTGCTCGTATCAAAATATACGGTATAAATGAAAATATCTTTGGAGAGCTTAGCCTTTTGACTTTTTCAGTTCCAAGGCATAGCATATCTGGGTATTTGATATTATTTACCACTTTATACCACTGCACATTCCTGAGCGAGAGCTTATATATACACACATCACACGACCAAGTCGGAGTGTCTTGATCTTTTAGTGTAACCATAGAAATTTCTAAGAGAATTTTTAGAAATGTTAAAATGTAGTTCTATTTACGACTAAAATGCTCTTTCTCTTCTTCTATGTTATTTTTTTATTTTATCTTATATGTTATTTTCTTTAATTATCTTTTTGGATAATACTAAGATTAAATAAAATTTAGTCTACTTAAAATTTTCCAATTGAGATGACTATTCTATAATAACAACATCAATTTGTTGTTATGACTGCATGTTGTAGCGTGTGACCTTACGCGAAGTTCTTTGCAATTTATTTATATATTGTAATTTTTATGTTCAATACATATTAAAAGACCGTCCACGTGCCGGCCACGTTCCTGATATCTATAGATTAATTACGGAACCCTAAAAAGGTACTAACGGAACCGGACGGCAACCTACGCAAACCTTTGGTACTTATCGCACTGAGCTGGTTAGGATCGATTCGCGTGCGGGACCCACTCAGTAAATAACATTAAATAAAAATAATTAGTATACAGACTTCCACGTCGCTGGCCCGACATGGTTGGTGTTAAATTGCAATATCCTCTTAATACAGGACAGACACGTAATGACGCGAAGGCAGGTAATTAACAAGAAATTCGTGAAATGTCAAACGGGTTTTGGAGGCTTGCATTTTGCAATAATTCTGCGTGCAAATGGTTTTTTTGTAGCATTTTAACATATTTTTCAAGTGTAGCAAAGTATGTGTTCCGTCTGATTGAAGGTTATCATTAAAGTTAACACTTATTCTGTTTGTAATCTGACCTACTTTTTATCTCTCATCAATTTAACCACTTTCTGTTCTATTTTGTTTTCATTATTACCTGCTTAAGAATGAAAACTATCATGATTTAATGCAATATTTTGAAAAGGGTCTATTTGAGTCGTCACTAGGGCAGTTCTGCAACTGCATTGGTACCATCTCTTAGCTATAAAGTGTAATAATTAAGCCGAAGTAATAATCAAATCAAATTAGTAAGCAATAATTAAACTTTCAAGTAAATCAGATGATTTTAAACTTACATTAACATTTGACACAGAAAATCTTATTTGATTCTAGAACCTTGTTTCTCCAATAATTCCACTTTATAACAGACAGTAATTACTTACTTGCAATTAAGATTCCATATAAATAAACAAAGCTATTGAAAAGCATTCACCATTCTTTCGTTATTTACAACGTCAACTCGAAACTTGTGTAAATTGTCCGGCTTTTAAGAAAAAATAAAATGGTATCTTCACAGAATATTTCAAGTAATTGGACGGGTAAGACTCAATGGAAACTCAACGGAGCACTGCGGTACGAAATATTAAATAATGAAACACGCACGGACAAATCATTAAAACTTATAAAATATCATATAAATAAAAGATTACGCAGGTATTTTTTTTTTAATTGTTAGCTAAATTCTTATCCTCAAGGTTAAGTAGCCCGAAGGTACCTTTACAGCGTTACCAGGGTTTTAACGAGAACCTTGGCGAGTCCTCAAACTTTAGGGGCGATTCGCCTCTGGGGGCTTCCAATCGACAGGGGAGGTGTCCCGCTGAGAGAGGAACAGACTTGAGGGTGTCTTTAAAGGCTTAAACCTCGGCTCAGGTAAGTCGCGTCATAAAGCAAACCAAAACCAACCAGTAGAAATTATAGGAAATATGCTAAGTAAAGATTGAAACAATAAAGGTCATAAATCAATGTAAAGGTTTTTTTATTCCCACTCTAATCTATGCTTATACCAATAATCTAGCGTAAGTTAAGAATTAATAAGGCAGTATAAGTAATAACTTAAACCAATATCTATTAGAAGTATAAATAAACTAACTTATTATTAAAAATCATGCTCTTGAATCAAAGTAATAATATTCAAAATACTGAACATAAAAACATATGTCCCTACCAGGATTCGAATATAAGACTTCAGGTTTCCAGACGAGGGAACTCACTACTTGACTGAAAACAGACAAGTGTTTTACGTGAAAGAAAGGCTTGTAACCACCATCTATCCTAGTCCGTCGTCATAACAATCATGTAAACATAATTATTATGGTCCAGAAAGTTAGACAATCAAATCCTCTGAAGATGAGGAATCCTTGTATTACTCGCTTTAAACTTCGGCCTTATCGTGACTCACTATCAGGTGAGATGAAGCTATCTCGTAAAGACATGATTCGAATTCTTATCCTGTGAGTAACCATAAAAGTATAAACTTCTAAATATAAATCGCTGCGTTCCTCTTGTGATGTGTTGGGTTTAAGTCCTTCAATTGTAGACTTGACTTATCAATGGACTAGTTAGTAAAAATAATGAAGGCTTTCGAGACAAATTGACTGACGGAGACCGATATAATAATACTAATAGTACAAAGAAGACAACAGAAAGTTTACTCTTAATTGAAACTATTAACGCTAAAAATTTCAGTAGCAAAAGCTTTTAAATTCCTTTTTAGTATATTAAATAACATTAACAAAGTCATTTGAAAGGTTTTTGAACACAAATTTGTCTAATAATCAAGTAATAAATATTATGAGTAGTAATACATTTCTGTTTTTGAGAGTGGAATAAAGATAAGTCTTTAAGGTTCTTTTCCCTAATAAAACTAAAAATATAATATTTTCACACACACCCCTATTGTATCTACCCCAATTAAGCATTGTTAAGAGCTTGTGTTTTGAATACTAGATAACTGAGAAATATAAAAAGGTTCACATACATAAATATGAGAAAAATGCGATATACGATGGTTTGTCTACCGAAAGAAGCGCATGTTTTCAAACAATTAAATATATTTACATTGTACAAATATAAATGTAGTGTTTAACTACATTCTACCAACAATTGGTAACAAAATGTCTACATTTTTAAATCATATAGTAGTTAAAAGATATTTAGAAAAACGAAAATACGGAAACAAAACACGAAGCCCGCCTCTGTTACAAACTAAAAAGGACTGACGCAAACTGTTGCGAATAATGTGCTGTCGAATGTACTACTTAATATCAAGTTTGTTGTTACCAAAACTCGATATTAAAGGAAGCTCCTTCAAAATATCAATACAATGTCAGCTATATTCAAATTCATAACAATTCTTCAGTAAAACTTGACCTACCTTCGTGTACTAACCCACAAGGTGGGGATTAAAATAATAACTTATTTACATCGTTACGTGACTCCTGGGTTAGTACTAATACTTGGGGTATTCTGAATACTGAACAAATTACAACAGTTTTGATCGGATAACTTTTAAATGTATAACATGGATTCAGAACATTCGATCATTCGTAGCAGAGGTAAGGCTTTTAAAAAATATAAAAGGGTTTAAGTAATATCGCGGGCGAAAGTGATTTATAAAGTTATTAAAATGGCGGTAGTATTTTAGTTGCGCTTAATAACAATACTGGACATAATAATTTTTGTAGATGACACGCGGCTTTGGAATATTTTATACAAGTCGCTCTAGCTTGGTCTGGGTTGAACTATTATACTAATTCCTTCAGGATTAATGAATCTTTCCAATAGTGTAAAAATTTTTCAAATAAGAGACTGCAAATTACCATATAGAGGGTTAAAACTGTGAAAATTAGTTTTCACTATCTCTCTTCCTCTTTCTCTCGCATGCACGCACATAAACTCACAATATATGTTAAAATAACACAAATTCTGCATGTCTAAGTCAGTAAGATAGAAAAAAAAGTTAGCAAAGTAATATGCATGTTATTATGAAGCAATAGCTGGTGTGAAAGATAGCACTACTGAACTAAAGACTAGAGATACTACTAGAGATTTCTTATAGAAATAAGCAGTACTTTTGTACAAATCATTAATATTCTGTTGTGTCCTTTAATTGTCTTTGTGTGTACATAAATTGTTAAATAAATAAATAAATAATAAATAAAATGAAACTACCCCCTCCTACTGACCAAAGCTGAGATAGTCTGACATTGACTAATTTCATAATCTCTTTTTAGCTTGTCAGAATAATCTATATCAAAAAGTCCGTTTACTAAAAAGGATAAGAGTATCGATTTCTGTGATCCGTAGTTTTTAAGTAACTCGACTTGTGTGGCTGAGTATAGTTCACGGATTAAACAGATGAATTTTGGAGTAATTCAACAATTCCATAATCGATACTTCCACAACAATAACGGTGCTTGCAACATTAATACAAGGATCTAACATTAAAGGGCATCAAAGGGGAACATTCCGCAGACAAATCGCAATATTAAGAAAGGAATACGGCAAATGAGCGGGAATTGTGCGAATCACTTTTCTTTGCGAGGTTACCGTC
This sequence comes from Acentria ephemerella, assembly GCA_943193645.1. NCBI lineage: Eukaryota > Metazoa > Arthropoda > Insecta > Lepidoptera > Crambidae > Acentria > Acentria ephemerella. Next base: position 4,201,097 of record OW971899.1, on the reverse strand, counting down.
GCGTGCCAAGCGCACATAAGGCCTTTACACACGCGAGTCCGATGTTTTACAGAGTTGGCTATAAAAAACGACAACACAACACCACCCCAATTGATATTTTGTTCGGTTTACTACTGTTTTATACGAAGCTTTATCGCGCTTTATATATAAATATCGCGCCTCGACGGGGATTCATTTTAGCGCATCGTACTTTTATGCATAAGTGTACTTACAATGTATCAGTTTTGACGCATTATCGTAATTTAAATTAGATAGTTTATGTTGGGCGTTTTACGAATTTATGTCGAGCGAGTTGACACTCAATTAAATATTTAGAATCTCTCAAGCTTGGAAAATTTCATGTAGTCTAATAAATAGCAGATGAACAACGCAATGGACTCAAGTATGAATACACCTAAGTCTGTTTTTACACGGTAGATTGGTTCCAGAAGAAGTCGTGTAAAAAAAGACATTGATCTTATACAAAAATGGGTGATTTGTTCCTAATCTCTAAAACCTATTAAAATTAGAGAAAAACAAGAATTTTTAAGAACAAGAATTCATGTTTATTTTATTAAATCAAATATATAATGCTTATTTTCACAAGCATAGTAATTAATGATAAAAAAGATATGCACTCTAATCTTAAAAGTACATACATAAAATTTCAAATCGTGCTAAATGGAATAAAATCGTGTAAAAAAATTAAAAATATTCAATTTTCAAACCGTGTTATATCAAAACCGTGTACAAAAAGACCGTGTAAAAACAGACTTAGGTGTACATAAATGAGGTTTTGTTCACAATATTTCATGTATATCATTTACTTTGAAATATCCGCTATCATAACAGATTAATAAACGTCTTTCAAATACAAGTATTAGGTAAACTTATGCTTGTTAACTTGCACTTAAAATGGTGAATATTTATAATACCATCAAAACAAACTTATTTTTTCACAATTTTAAGTAGTTAGTTTCCAAGATCAAAGTTTGGTTGACCGTCAGTATTATCGACATACCTGTCTGTTTATCGTTGATAAAAATATTCGAAAAGCTTTGTATAAAAATATGAAACTCGTAATTTGCAGGCCACCCTCGATTTGAAGGCCATCCTCGATTTCCCTGGGATCCCATTATCGACTCCTGACTTGTAGTCTATTGAATAAAACTAATTTTTGAAAATGGGTTGATAATTGACAGAGAAATCAGTGAACATGCATACAAAATATACGTTCAGTGAATTTTCTGTCAATTATACCTACAGGAAAACATAGAAATTTCTTTTTGTATATCGGTCAAAATGGCTATGAAGACTAACTCTAAGGCTGATTTATTGGCACATTAGATAATGTAGAAAAAGTATAAGTATTTTGATGAAAAACTTTTAACATCGCCTACTAGGAAATTACAATAATATGACAACGCCATCTGTCGGTACATAAAGAAACTTAAACTTACATACATATAGGTACAATTTAATTATTTTAACAGTATGTTATATTACATATATTAATAAACAGAGTGCTAAACAATGGTTATAGTTCTCGTATTAATTTTTATACATAATAAGAACAAAGCAACAACAGAGATATAACAAAGCATTAACGTCTTCTGAAAGAGGTTTAAAGAAGTTTGAAGAAATTCAACTCGAGAACATTGTAAAAGGTTTTTAACCTAAGTTCCAAAGTGCCTTAAATATAATGATTTCGGTAAAGGTCTCTCAACGATTCCCCATATTTGATTATATAGGGAAACGTTGAGTTAACAGCCCATATACACTGGGCACAAGCCTTCCTACAAAAGATAAACACAGGACCATAACAATACCACGTTGGTCTGATGCCAGGATGGTAACAGTTGCTGAAACATCCGAGAACAACAAAGCATGGAAATGCTCGAAGTAATAAATTTAGTTTGACCCATCCATGGAAAGAACCTTGCGAAAGTTCTTGTAATGGAAACCAGAGAGCTAGCTTCTCCTAAATACCAGCTTGCAATATATACGTGATAGAAACAAAACTATAAAGTATAATTATAAGGATATAAAAATCCATCTGAATTGAAAATATCAACGCATTTATATCGGTAGAATCAACTGATTTTTTGATATTCCCATTATCTAAAGATGAATATGTAACCACTAATCCTCACTTTGCCATCTGCTTGTTAGATACTCTTAATACTCTTAATAATTACTGGTATAAGTGTGGACACCAAATTAATAAAATACTACTGCATTTGCTCTGTCGTACTTAACTTAGTAGACACTGGACCTAAGTAATGCTTAACATTAACTAAGACACGGACGCATTCTTCGGACTGTCCGGTTTTAATTACATCAGTAAACTCACTGCATGTGGTAAGGTTGTACGAAACTTAATAATTGTAACTGTTTTATATAACCTGCTAATATAAGACCGCCATCTATTAGGGATCCTTATCATTATATTAAGTAGAGGAGATGTTCAAGATAGAAATATGGACCTAAAATTGTTTTGTTGTTGTACTTCATATCAATAGCATACAAGTGTCTCAGATTCCAAAAATCTAAGCCTAGAATCTAACTAAAGATAGTTTATATAATGAAATTGAAGTAAACTAACGTGAATTCTATTAAATTAGTATTGGAAGACTTATTTACAGTAATGAACAAACCTTAGATTACAACAGCAAATAATAATGAAGATGATGTGACATAGCGAAGAACTGAAGTGTTTTAAATCCAAAAATATTATGATAAAAGAATTACTGATAAAGAAATTATTCTCCTCAATTAAGTTCTGGAGTTACTTACAAAACATAACGAGTAAATAATCTACCTTAAAAGAATACTATCGTTAAATGGCTAAAAATAATTGAAGTTTAAATCGTTTAAAATCATTTAAAGAAATCAAATCGGCGGCTAAATACCAGACATGCAAAAAATAAATCATTAAAGAGATTTTTGTTTAAAAGGACTCAATTACTATGATTTTTAAAAAGTCAAAATACCACTGCTTCGATAAATACTGTCGGCTTTGAATAAAAAGCGATGCAAGAAACCCCTAAGCTTTTAAATATTTGTCATGGCAAATTATTTATGTCATTACTTGTCAATATTGTTAATATTAATACATTTTTGTTGTTGATTAATAATTATTGTGTAATTTTTATATGCTTTAGTATCATAATCAAATATGATAATCACTTATTTTATTGTAAATTTTCTTAAAGGTCCAGTTTTTATTGGATTTTTTTAATTTGTTTAAATGCATTGCATCGTTCCATAAAAAATTGTTTATTCTGTGGAGAAGAATAGTGTGTCTAGCAAGATTGTTTTTTTCTGTGCATTCTAATTATGAGTATAACATAATTCATTAAAAGTGCAATATTTTACTACAATACATTTAAACTATCGAAAAATTTAAAATGCTTGCTGTCCTTTTACAGCCGCCAAAAGAATACAATCCACCAATTACATCTCACAAACAATAAAACACTATTATCAAAGGAACAATGCCAACGGCAACCCGCAAAAAAATCAATTTACACGACTGTTTACTTGGTCCAGTAGATCTATAACGCAGTCGCTTAATTACGGCGATAAAACAATTGCGAGGATCTCCAGGCACCGTCTTAAACGCTCATTAAGTGCCATTAAAGGCGGAATGGCGGCGGGAACGGATAAATGGGAGAGGAGAAAGGATTGCCAGGGAGTTACACTCCCATTGATAGGGGAAAGAATTATATTGACGACATGATGGCAAGGGTAAATGGGGACAAAAATTTCGCCTGCCTTAAATGCTACGCTAGAAATAATTATCAAGATTCGTTATACTAGAATTGAAAGTAACACGGTACAATGTAGGAATGAAGGAATTAACATAAATAAACTTATTACATGCACACACACAATACTAGAAGGATATAAACGAATCTTTGGTGACTTATTAATTTGTACCATAGTTACGCTGGATTCGGGTACCTATAATTAATTTGATAAACATGTTATTTTGTGAAATTTCTTAATCTTTAACCGAAGATTTCCTTTTTCTTAAATAGCATATTGCTCTAATGATAGCGGGTACCGACTACTGAGATATATAGTAGTGGAACTTAGATATTAAGTACTGTCTTACCATCCAGCTAGTTATAGCTCTGATAAATTCAATACATTGAAGACAATGATGCAGAGTATACTATAAAGCAGAAACCGTCTTTCAAAGGAAACGCACTAGTAAAATGGGCTAAATCAGGCTTCTTTTGGGTCGATAATGTTAGGCTATTGAGTTGAGTTATTTGCAATGCTTTTAAATAAAGATCAGAATTATTAACTTCCACAGTACTTTATGATCCTGTTGAAGTTTGTAAATTGTATATTACTTTATGTATATAACTAAAATATTTAGTAACTTTGACTCTTTCTGTGTTATTCTAGTTTGAAATTTGTTATACGCTTTCCGCTTCATTATCTGTTATCATTGGGACTCCACAAATAGAAGTTCTTTTTTCTAAAGCCAACCTTGGATCTTTTATTCTGGAAGATATTTACGGTCGACCGTCTGTCGCCGCATTTACTCATGTAGAAAACCGATTGGTAAAGTTTCTTATTGTTGTCTGGACAAAATATTATTATGTAATAATACGCAAGTTGGTAGAAGGTTAATGCATCACAAATATGTTAGGGTGAATATATCTGAGTACTTTTCTTGTATGAGGTATCAAAATTATTTATTTTATATGTTCGTAGAGTAGCTTAATAGAACACTTTGATTTTTATAGGAAAACAAAGCAACGCTGTTAAATCTCGTATGGGGCTAGTTGTGCAATAAATTCATCCGATTTTGTGAGAAGTCACCTCACAAATTAGCATTACATTCTAGCACCTACTCCTACTTTTGTCCTTGTTTCAACTTTATAAAGTTTGTTAACAAATAGGTAATATTTTGTTATTTGCAAATGAAAAAATATTGAAAATACAATTTTTATTAGTTAGGCAATAAACTGTTGGCATTATTTACAATAGGTAATTATGAAAAATAATTTAGTTTCTAAATTTATAAATTAAAAATATAGTTTCTTCATTAATAAATATAGAACCACCAACTCCAGTCAGTCGCGTAGTGGCGTCCTAAAGATCTTTATTACTTTGAAAACAAGGTATGTAATGATTTTAATCGTTCTTTTTTTAAATTCCAAAGATTCAAGGTTTCTTCAAAATTAATAATTCACACTGCCAACGAATTAGAATCTATAAAAACAACATGACCTTTAAAAAGCATAAAAAATCTAGGCATGCCAGAGTTTGCAGAAATTACAATAAATATTTAAGCGAAGAGAAACTAAAGCCGTGGGGGAATGAAATAATTTTCCTGTTGTTTATTTTCGATGTCGGTAACAAGCACCGAACACTAGACGGGCCTAAGTGATTTAACCAATTATTGCCCCCCCCCCCCCCCCCTGCTGAGGAGTTTACGCTTGACATTAAAAGAATTCTCTTACAGCGACATAGAGTGGTTCTAGAATGTTATAATTGGAGATTGTACGTTCAGCCTCAGCAGAGTTTTATTAAGACTGATTAAAAACTTTACCTTTGTTTTAAATAATTGCATTTATTTTTTTCTACTTTTTAGCATAAGATTTTTAGTATGGCAACATTATACCAATATACATTAATTAGTTTATTATCTTATATTAAACCAGTTTGTTATTTAAATCAAAGAATGAAAGTAGGTGGAAACATTGTTTAAATTTTCCGTTTTAGTCGTTCTGTCGACATCTAACCTTATGCAAAATAAACACTTTCTTCGTCATTTAATATCCATTTCACATCACTTATAAAATAATCCTTGAAATTTTTTTAAACAAATTTCCGCTATGTAACTAGTTACACAACTTAAAACCTTATAACTTCTTTTATGGGTATTATGTAACACCCATAAAGAGGAAACTTATGCTTTTAGTGGCATTTTTTTAATATTCCCTTTAATTAAATAGCAAGTTGGCAAGGCAATCGTTGTCATGTGAAATTTTCATTTTAAAAACGAAATATTTTTTATTCTGAAATATCGCAACTGATAACAACCGGTCTGCGATATCGAATGAATTAAGTTGCTCTCAAATTTAGGGATGTCCGTCCACATTTCTAATGTCGATACTATTAACAAGCCTAAGATTTCGCAAAACTATTTTATTGATAATTGACACTTTTGGTGGTTTTACAAGATTTTTTATTTAAGTTTAATTTTAAATGCATTAATAATAAATTAATAATGGCATACATATAAATCCTTTTGGAACACTCCCATGTTATGAAGTGCAATTACGGGATTTGTGGAACTATTTCTCCCAACCTAACGCTTCGTCTATGATCACACTTACCGCAGGTATAATTACAACACTACAAATAAGTTTTGTTAACCATAGATCATTATTAAGGTGAAGATGCTAGTCTCATACTACCTGCTGGAAAACTAGCAACATTAACTGATCACAGATACCAAAATAAACAAATTGTGTAATATACTAACTGAGTGTACTATACGGGGCAAAAATTGTTTTAACATTTAAATTAAGAAAGCCAACCTTATCACCTGTGTGTAGTAAAGCAGAAATTTCCTTTGAAATTATTTCAAAGACTTTCCACAAACATTACGACATGAGATTTGTATAATATATTTGAAGATTAGTAGGTTGTACGAGGTATACTATATAATACTTAGGGTTGAAAAAAGACATGTCCAAGGGTAAGAAGCGAACCCGCGATCTTTCACAATTCGTGGCAGCTCTACTTTATAAATATTTCATTTTTAATGTGTAATATTTTACAAAAACTAATTAAATTCAGACTTATCTATCAGAGTTTGAAGTACCTATTCTGTTGTTGTGTGTCTTATCTTATATCATTTTAATTATAAATAAAAACAAAGAAATTTACAAAAATATATCTACTGATAAAATAAAAATATCGATAAACTGTTTAGGTTTTTATCGGTCCAACACTTTTCCATATCGTTTGCATTGGAGAACGATTTATAATTGATTCGAACTATCTTGATGGCAAAAATACATTAAACAAAAGGAATATGGTGTTCGATGAAAAGGACTAATTTATTTTCGGATAACGTTTCTTGATTTCGGCGCTTGAAATTTATTAAAATGGTCCTCATGTTATTTCGCTTTATTCGTTAACAGTTTGTTTGACATCGACCACCATTTCCAAATTTACTTGTTTAAAGGCAATCTGTGATTTTTTGTTAGCAAATTAGCCCTTTTACGAAATACAGTTTGCTTGAAATCATGTTTAGATATACCAAACTATATTTGATACAAGGATTTTATCTGTCAGTACAAACAAAATCTAGTTAATGCCTTTAATACTATAATAGCTAAAGAATATATATAAAAAAAGTATGATAAAACTATAATGAAAGTATAACGTATAACCAGTTTTATCATTATATTCAAGCTGATTCCTTAAAATATATCATTTATTAATAATTTTTGTTACAATCAGTAAATAGCAATAGATCTATTAATTTAATTTAATATAATCTATTTTCTACTAAACTTCTTCACCAATACTGTTAATGGCGGCTCTGAGAGCAAGTAGGTATATTCTAACGAAATGAGAACGTAGACAAAGAGGTGTTATATCTCTACTAATATTCTATAGATGCTTATGAGGTTGTAGGGGTAATCTCTGAAACTACTGATTGGAATTGAAATATTTATTTTGTGCTAAATATATTGTTTATAGGTAAAATAAACAATCGGAATAAAGCAACACACAGCAGTAATATAAATAAAAAAACAGTAACCAAAGAAATTAAGAAACAATAAATTCTTAACAAAATATATGATACTGCAAAGAGTTGCGTAACTAATACACCAACTTACCTTCACCTTCTTCTACGCCAATTTCTTTTTGATACTTATAGAGTTTATGCCGCTAATGTCAAATAAGCTCCAACCATCGTACAGGACAGTCCTTCTATGCATTCTAAAGTGCATTTTAAAGAAGCCCTTCATTATAACAAATAACAACCATTTTGTATATTTAGTAGGTTTATATTTTTTAGTATTTTATATAATAAAATATTATTTTGTGTGACATTATTTAGGGTCAGCATATGACTATATTTATATATCAAGGTAAAATATGTCGTCAATTTTAGTTTTAATATTATTTTATTTAAACGCACTGTTATCAATTCTAAATGGATAATAAAACTTTTTCACCGTTTCACCCATGATGACGGGTTGGCTGGAAAACATCTTGTTATATTATCTGGCTGAAATTAATGATCATTAAGAGCTTTCGTCATGAAAACTAGACAGAGAACAGAGAAACAGAGAAATATAGATAGTAAGATATATGTATATATCAGAAATATATTAAATAAACATACAAACATCCGTAACTCACGATCAAATATTCGTTCTCATTATAATAATATCGACCGAATCCCGGTATGCTCGTACCGGGATTCGAACACGATCCCCGGGAGCGGTCAGCATGTAAAATTTTTATAATAATGATTGAATTTAGAATAAGTCGCTGGGACCGAAACCCAATATTAAAGTCGCTTATTTTTCTATCGATAACATTGATCGCAATAAATAATCGCCCACGCTGCATAACTTAAATATTAAGTTAAAATATGTAAATATCATACACATAAAAAGATATCGAATAAACCAATTCTTATTTTATTTAACATGACTACCGTTTTTTTTTTTAAAATTGTTTTGGCTTTAATTTTACTAATGGTTCATATCAATTTATTAAATTTTCGGACGCATAAATTATATTAAATATTATATTAAGTATTATCTTAAATATTATGATTCTAAGAAATCCATGATCTATTTTATCTTATGTTTAATATACAATTTACATTTCTCGAACTTTAAACAACTTTAGCAATATAGTAATATGGTTTCAAAATAAGCGGAACATGATATGTAGTGCCAAAATCTATAGTTAATAATCATAACAATAAATTCGTTACTAGTTATGATTGTAAATAATTGAATAAGAAAAGGCAACATTTATTAAATATTGCAATAAACTGACAACCTTAAGACACATTAAACAATCTTTGATTAATTAAAGAAATTAAACGCTTTCAGATCTTATCACAAGTCACATTTTAACTAATAGACAGGCGGTCTTTTAAAACCACAGATGAAACATAATTTTCAATTAGCTATACTAATATGTATTGATTTTATACTTAGATTATTCGTCCTAAAATATCAATCAGATACTTTCATGTGACAAAAAACTGTCTGGGAATTGAACCCGGGACCTCCAGATCAGAATTTGGTGGTTTCAGCCACTAGACACAGATGCGGGGTATAAAACAAAGGAGATAAAATACTAGCTTAACTAAATTGATCATACATAGATGCAACAACGAGCATCTTATATAAAAGTGAAACGTAATAAAAAACTTTACAGTAATTATAATTTAGAGAATGGAATGGGGACAATGATTTCACTATCTCAAACGAATTAAATGTTAAATAGAAGAACAGTGCAACATATTTTAATAAGTTACGTTGCTTAATAGATGTTAAGAGTCGGAATTACATTATGATGAATCGCCACAAAGTTGCGTTTATTTTATAGATATGTTATTCGTCTTCTTCTTAATTTACCAAGCATGAGGTATTTGAGAATTGAATTTTATTTCAAAATTGTCATTTATTGCATCAAAGTAAAATTTAGATCAAGTTGAGATTTTTAGCCAGATATTTCGATATAGACAAAAACATTGTTCAGTTGAAAATTTATTGTGCTTGAATCATTAGAACCTGTTAAAGAAACGGCCATATAGAGTTCGTATTAAGAATGCAGTGAGTCATCAGTGCAACTGCAGGGAAAATGTGTTTATTATACAAACAAATTATATATTTAAAGAGAACGTTGCTTACGGTTTTACTTGCTGTGTTTTTTTATTTTCCTGAGATATTTACAAAACCTCTATTATTTTGTCTATTTATATTAAGTGTACTTTTCTCCTAACAGCACATTTGTCTGATCATAGTCAGCACAATTTATCAATCGTTGATTGGCGGGCTCTATTTTTCACTGGCAATTTTAAGGTATTAGTTTCCTTTTGTTCTATAAGAATATTATAAACAGTTCGCTCGGAGATACAGCATGCAGTTGCTGTTTTTTTACTCTATTGTAGATAGTCGTTTTTAAAACGAACCACTTTTATTTTTACGAATAGGTGATTTATTCATTTGTTAATTTAATTTACATACACACAAACCAAAGGACATGACTCAACTGGTCATTGTGAACTTGGATTTCTATTTAGCAAAGATTTGATTAGTAAGGGGGCATAGCTCGGCCAGACAAGTGTGAATCACTGCATTCTTAACGCAAACATACTTTACTTCAACTATAATCAATAAAACGTTAGTGTCGTTACTCAAGAAGAGGTCGATATTTAATATAATCTCTCAATCGAAATGACAGCCGTTTTCCTTTTAATTTTCGCGCTTTGTTTTCTTTACTTGTCTATACTTAACGCACAAATTAAATAATTGAAATTAAAAATAATAATTAATTAATGATTTTAAATTACCTGAAATCATAAATATAGGTAGCCGTTAAACAAAATCAAACTGCGTAGCAAGTTGCAACTCTGTGGCATCCTAATATTTGACGCTCAAATCGCAACAACATTGACACGAGAATACTTAGATGTCATGATGTTCTAACGTTTGCAATTGAGAGTCACTCAGCTAAACTACTTTGATGGTTACGTACAAGACAATAAGGTCTTAATTGAAATCGCAGTAATTTTTTTAAACAAACGAAACGGAAATTTAACATTGCTTTATGTGTACTTATTGCACGTGCGCGGGCGTTGTAATTTTTGAGAACATTTTTTACAATGCTTACTTGCAAGTAATCAACTTTCTATGGAACTACTCATAGTTGGAATATGTTTTGTATTCTAGCTACATAATATGAATACTAAAGTTTCTTAGTCAAACTACTACAAAAATACAGTTGAGAAGCCATAAGCTATATTATTTTTAATAATCCGTTTAGTAATGAATGAATACAATGATTGCCCTGTCGAAGTATAAATGTACTAAAATACTTATTAAACACTCAAAAACACGTGACTTACTACTTAGGTCAGTATTATAAAATAAATACTACATTAAGTAATAATAATCTAGGGACTTAAAACTAATGGTAAATAAATAATTATTTATTTGCAAACAATATTGTAACACAGGTTGTAGTATATAGCAAATTCTGTTGATCATATCTACTAGTAAATGTTATTTATAAATTTCAAAGTTATTTCATAACTCATCAAATTTGAAAAACATTTTAATCATTACTCCTCCTATCACGTAAATTCATTAATAATCTTTGGGTCTAATAAGAAAGTCTAATAATATTATAACTTATTTTACTTATATGTGAACAAACGTAACTCTGTTTATATAAATTAAAAGCGATGGAAGTAAGTCTACGGAATTGAGGTGAAAATATTGACACTTTGTTACAGGAGCTTTACTAGGTCAATTTTTAATCCTTATTGCAATTAATTAGTTAGCCATGAAAATACAGTTCTACATTACACATTGTAATTGTAATTTTATCTTTTAATTACTCATCCTAATAATTAACATTAAAAAAATTAAATAAAAACACACAATCTTGTTCAGTAATCTCTTTGTGGAATTATCAGTATGCTATTCTTAGAAATTTTAAAAAGTCTCTCAGAGTAAAATTGTACAGAGACGTGAGGACGAAACGGAAATACTTTGGTTATTATACAAAATATCAAATCTTATACCATTGACAGTCTTAAATTTAATTTACGTATTAAGGCTTCTGTCACAATATCATAGTTAGCAAACTTATCAAATAAGTATACAAACCAGAATAAAAATTTAAAACCACCGCGTCATAGAGTAACTTGAATTTTTGCGTGCATAGCGGTTGTTTAACCGCTATACACGTGAAGATTAAAAAAGCAATCCAACGGACTGCGTTCTTTTTACAAATTAAGAGAAAAAAAATAACAAAAGAGGTATTATTTTGAAGAATTATTATGTAAAGTTGGCCTCCCCACAGCGGTGAGCATTCGTTCCGGTCGCTCATAATTGGCGGTCGCGCGAACCGGCTGCATTCCTACCTCCTCGCGACATTGTGCGGGATCTAATTTTTAAAATACAATACTGATAAAATAACTGGCAATTGAGAACTTGAGTTTATTGATGTTCTTCGTCAATTTTCCTTTATTTAATTAATTTTGTGAACGCTTAAGAAGCAAGGTTTTCGTGATATAAAGACGTTTTTACACAGTAGCCAATATAGTAGTTGAATTCAATAACCTTTGTTTCCCTTTTTTTATTTAGGAACGTAAATTTGACAATGGAGTTAGTGTACTTATATACCATGTCATATAACTATTTTATAAACTCACTAAAGTAAACGTAGTAATTAGAGTAAACTGTGGTATCATTATGAATAAACTTTATTTCAATATTAACTTCAAATAATGTTGAAAAAAAAATATTTTTTTTTGAATTTCAAATGTACAATGAGCAAAAGTTATTTTTTTTTAAGTAATTCACTATAAAAATGGTATAATTCTAAAAACTATATTACTATTAAATATTTTTATTTAAATAGGTTACGTGGTTAGGGTTTGGTATCAAGTTATACAAATATAACTAACCGTATGTATAAATATAACTAAATGACTGACGTAAACGTACAGCCCAAATTACAGTGAACTTTAAACTTAATATTTTTCACAATACTTGATTTCAGTGTAAATGAGCATTAAGAAAGGACATTTGGAAATTCTATCCCTATGAGGGTGAAATGGGGGTTACAAATTTTGAATGGATGTCATCAGTTTTGGAGGTTTATCGTTAAAAAATAGTATTTAGCTACTTGCTTAGAAATTATTGAAAATTACTGAAAATTACTGAAAAAACTAAAAGGGGGCAATGTTTGTATGGTCCATTTGTGTTTGACGTCAGTTTTACTTGAAACTTTGTCAATTGAACACTTTTATTTTTTCTTTTTATTCTATTACTTATATGTTATCTTAAATTTGAAATTTAATCGAGTAATAATAAAAAATAGGTTTGTGTCTTTACGCAATCGAAGTCGCGGGCAGGAAGCTAGTTGTTTCAATATCTTGATTCTATTTAAATATTTAGTAGAAAATTTCACAACACCATTTGTTTAACGCCATTTTAAAAAAGCACTTTAATTTAAAACTCGCATCGTAAACGTATTGAAATATAAATAAAAAATCAACATATCGCCCTCTTCGATCTTCGGCACACCACAATATTTATTTTTATTATTGTCGGATCAAATATTATGGAACCGGTAATTTTCGGTGTGATCTCAGCCAGCGTATTTGAGGCTCCCGAATTTCGTACGATTCTTTCCTTTTTTTTTGATAAAACGTATCGTGTTAATAGGGTGACTACAATTTTAAGTTATCAATAGATTTGAATCTATAATTTTTTAATAAGAAAATTTCTTTGATGCAGTGAAGCGACATTATTATATGAACAAAGATGCAGTGTTAAGCGTTAGTGTTAGTTTATAGATCTATAAAACGTTACTATGGTATCTGCGTTTAGCTATCAAATTAGTCTTGGAAACTATTGTAAGTCTATACAAAAATAACGTTTTCTCTTTATGCTTGCCGTATTACGTTTATAACCGGTATAGTTTATTATCCTAAATAACAGATAATTTAAAATTGATAAAGGTTTAAATAAGTTAAAATTGCATTCAACAATAGGTCTTGCAGATCTTAAACTACATACAAAACTTTTCAAGACATTCTTATTTCCCGAAAAGACTCAAGATTTCAAACTGCAGAACAATTTAGCGATAAATCCATCTCGAGTGAATCTTTAGCGACTTAAACTGAACTTAAAACTTAAATCGTCTTAAAATTGAAAATGCAAACTAGTTTCCCTCCATCATGGGGCGCGCCAAATATTTCAATTTTACACTTTTACGGGGCGTAATTCTAAGGACTCGTGTTGCTATTTCTCTTTTAGTAAAGAGGTAACAAACTTTTAGCCTAGAGAAAGCAGTTAGAAAGTTACGTATTTTCCACTGAGATTGATATTTCCATTAGCATGCTACTAGTTCCGGCTCCATGATAACACGATAATCAAGAACTGGTTTAAAGAGACACTTGAAAAGACGCCATTTTAAAATAGATTGATAGATGACGATCATTTCTTCATTGTACACAAAAACAGATTAAATATTAAACAATACATTATTTTAAGGTACAAATTTAATCCCAATGGGATTTGAACTAAGGCCTGTATTTCTGTTGCAACCTTGGGGTTTTTTAATGACGTATAAACTAACTACGACAAATCAACATTCCACATGAAATATATGTTTTAAGAAATGTCATTATATTTTGTTACAATAAAAGTTTTATAAATTAATGTATCTGTAATGTGTAACACATGTAATATGTGAGACAAATTAAATTAAATCAATATAGTGTAAAATTGCAAATATTAAGACGCTTATGATAAATTGTATTTGGCTATGTACACAAATTGGCTTTATTAAATCCCTTCAACAATTCGTGTCTTAAAGTAAGACCCATAATAACCAACTCTCATATTTGTCTCATATTTGTTAATAAATCAAATGGAGACGGCTACTTGTTACAAATCCGATAGTAGTTAAGAACACACTGTCAACTTTAAGAAACACTAAATTTTATATTCAAAATAGGAAAAAAACATGACATACAACCCTTAGGTATTAAGTCAGCCAATTGTGTAGAACACATAAATCAATAAATCCTTTATATGCACTGAAATTACTTGAAAGATACATAATCCGGGTGACTGCACCGATACCAGGACTACCCAGGACTTCTTATCTTATTCTGCGTTATGCTGACAGCCGTCTTCAATGTCAAATTTTATGTGTATAATTTTTTAACAAAAATATTTTAACAAATATTTAAGTAATTAGTTAAAATATTGCTTACATTAGGTCGGGGAAAATGTGTTTTCGCATAAAGTATATATAAACTTGTAATAAAATATCTTTGGCTGTACTATTTGAATCTAGCTGGTAATCATGATAGAAAAAAGGTGACATTTGAAAAAAAGAAATCAAATTTAGAAAATGATTCCCACTACTTTTCATTTGCTTTTTTACAAATAAAAAATGAACGCAAGCTGCGAAAAAAAATTATGACGTTTATAGACCTAATGCAGTGTCAATAATTCTACTGCCAACAACTAATGTGATTAAAGCAAGAAGTTTCGGTTCTGTTTCGGTTTCATCAGAATTCTTTAAGCAGTATTAGGTTGTAAAAATTATTAAAAACAGTAAAGCAATTTTATAGCAAGACTAACGAGTTGCAATTAATTTTTGTATTGAAAAGAAGATATTAGATATCCCTATTAATAAAAAAGAAGGCCCACGTAATTTATTTAATTAGTCTAACATATCAATTTATACAGACTTGAATAGGATATAGTTATTAATTTTTCTTCGCAATTGCACATTGATTTAAAATTACATATTAATTCACATTCAAATAATTAACAATGTAACAGACTAACATAAATTATATACTATTTACAGTTCAAAATTTTTTTACTAACTTTTTCTTTTTAGATGTCATAAAGAAGGTCAATAATAAAATACTTCCAAAAGTTCCACACAAATAAAATGTCAATAACTAATTTGTACACAAAATATCAAAAGCATTGTCACCTTACTAAAATTCTTATATCGACTATAATGCCACAGTGTAGTTTAGTTTCAGTTGATCAGCTTTAATATATTCAAAAAATCAATTATATATATATTTTGCTGATAACTTGTACTGGTTTCGAAGTAATTACCACTAATAGGAGTAAGACTGTATAGGCTTTATTTTAGAATATTTAATATGCTTGATTTTATTAGATCCTTATTGTCTATTAAAGAAGAATTCCCTCCCATACTATCATTTATTAGCACACGTGATCACAAAGGCTTTTCTAAGACGCAAGCTGGCAAGATGAAGGTGTCTAGGGTAGTACCATTCTGAACTAGTTATCTTCAGTTTAGGACTATTTTTATTCATATTATAATGCCCCAGCATAAAACTGCAGTGATACGCCTTTGTAGTTGCGCTAAATGCCGCTTTTGTCAAGATATCCGTCACATTTTGTCAAATAAACAAACATTTAAGAAAAAAAACGAAGCGAACGAATAAAACGAAATATACATATATTCATTATGAACTAATATTTATCAAGAGAAGATTCTTCTAAAATCTACAGATGTGAAACTGAACTGTATTTTAATAGTCAGTCATTCACTAAATTAAGATTTCTTTAAGTTGATGATATCTCTTAAATAGAAAAATTGTTAAAAATTTGGGCGGAAAGAATGGTATTGTATCTTTATTTATAGACGATGCAAATGCCATCTCTCATATCAACTGTAGCATGAATTATTATTGAAAACCACAATACAATAAATAAAGTTTTTTATAATGAAAAGCATCACTCCTGACCAGCGCGACGGCATGTCCCAAGCGAGTGCTTGATAGCTTGTGCTCACTACCGTGGCTCTCTCCCACCGCAAATCCTGCACGATATGCCCGTTGGTTGACTGTAAGAACTATATTGATTATGCAGCATGGACCTATATACCTTTATAAAATGTGTATATTATTGACTGAATTAATTACAACTGAAAGCATAATTAGCAGACTTAATACCTATGGCGTTTTCTACCAATCAACTAGTGGAAACAGTTAAAAGGCAATAAATACTGAAGCCAATAAATTCTTCAACTGATAATGAGTAATTTGATAATGATAATGACTTTTTTCGCACCTAAGATTCATTGTAAACTAATTTACCCACTGACTGAAAAGATACTATGATGCGTGCCACGTCACCTCACACCGGTTTCGAGGAATCGCCTTCAAAGATTAGGTACACGATTATGTAAAATACGACACGTTAGAATGCAATGTTGATTGGTCGTGTTTACATTGTGCGACGTGTTGCAATCCTTGTATAGCGTTGAGAGGCTTAACATTAAAAATCTTTGAATTCTGTTTACATTCGGGAAGAGGTAGCTTAAGAATATACTTAGGCCTGATTTAGGCGTAAGTAGACGTTCTACTTTAAAGATGGGCCTAAATCATAGTCTAAAAATCGATCATAAAATAAAATTTAAAATTAAAACATTTTGTTAAATTATAAGTAATATTTCAATAATTTATTTTGAAGCTTAGAAAAGTATGTAAACTAAACATAAATTCGTACATTTCCATTCCAAGCGACAATTGGACAAGTGTCTCTCACATACTCTGAACTCTAATGACTTGGATTACCTTATAAATTTTTATCCTTAACATACAAAATTAGTATAAGAACTATAATCTCACGCTAATATAGATTTATTTCTGAATAAATAATGTTACAACATTTAAAATACAGCATAAACTTAACTTGAGTTGAGACTGCGAAAATTCGATTGTGAACAAAACGTCATTATAAACCTTAAACGACTTAACTGCATTCGAAAACGGAACAATAAGAATAAACGCGGTACTTCGTAAAAATAAAAAAGAAATCGAACATTCGTGAACCGAGTGATTTGTGTACTTCTTCACACCCCGCAATAAATAGGGTTGTCTTTCAATCGATTACGTTAGCTTGGATATCGGTTTACGAAAGTTATTTGAGATATCGATTCGCAGATGTTTTAAATGCTTTAATTTTAAAATGTCTTATCGGTGAATATACGAATGTAATTGACAATTTCCTGTGCTGAAGTTTTAAATTCCAATTTACAGTTTGGCACTTTTAAAAAAGAATATAGCTATTCTCTATCCACCCATGCTTTTTCTACATAACCTAGATTTTATGTAACCACTGGTCAAGGGTGAAAACCAATTCACCTTGACTTACAGTTATTACAATAACGAGGATAGACATGCGAATGAGTGAACTTCTGACTTGACTACGTATCAGAAAGCACAAAGTTCCCTATGAAGGTAGTAGGTCTGCCCCACCGACCACCAGGATCCCGATCGATATAGGCTGCAAGGGTTAATCGATGTGGGAGGGCTTGGTTCCGCTGAATAGTTATTATCTTTGATTGTCATGTCAATTGTATGGTTACTTAAGTGAGTGCGAATAAATAAATAATCATGTGACTTACGTTTTTGATTTATGACACAGAATAGGAATATCTTCCACAAATCTTATATTACTCTCCGTAACGATAATCTGTGGCGAACCGATAATTTAAACGATAATATTAGCTGTCTCTGTCTATAGGACGCGTCATGCAAAGGCGGCACGGAGGCGTTAAATTCAGATTAATCTTATGTAACTTCAGTTTAGAGAATTTGAATCTTTTTATCAGATTATTTCATAGTAACTTTTTTATGAAAATAAATAAATAGGATAAAAATTGTGGATTACTCAGAATTTTTGCGAAATTTTTAAAAGGTAGAATACGACAAATTTTATTTCAAAGAACGATCCAGCCCTTTTACCTTTTGATAACGTTTTTTATTCTACATAACGCTGATCTCCATAGAAACCGTTTTATATGGCAGTTCAAGTTCTTCCACCAAAGTTCAATCACGGAAAATTTAGATCTCTTGTTATTCAAAAATTGACATTTCAAAATTATTTCTTATATTGCAATTAGTTTTGGTAGAGAATTTATAGAGGCGCAGGTACAGATTTACTTGTTTGGGAGAATCATATAAGAAAGAAAACCACACTTTTCAATGCAAACTGCTGATGGAAAATAAAGTTGTCTAAAAGTAATATATTTTTTACAATGCCGTAAAATCGGTTCGGCATTAACCGTCTTTATCTCACAAAATACGCGATGTTTAACGACAGACGCAACATTTAAAGGAACTGCCCGTGACGCTGTACTGGTTTCGCTGAGCGTAATTTATGCACTTCGTAAATCAACTTAATTGTAATTTGTTAGTCCAGCCCCGCGGGACGGCGGATGTACTCAGAGGAATATTCGATAAACGTTATTATTTTAAAAATATTGCTATAAATACAGCACACACCGTTATGGATAACTCAACCTAGTAAGATAATATTTCTCTAAAAAACTGTTCGATCTGTACACGTATTCGTCTAATTTGAATGATTATGTGGTTAGACAGAAATAACTTAGAAACTTAATATATGAATTGTTTTTTATTGTATGAATGAAGTGGAAACTACTATTTGTTCTTTCTATAGACTTATATAAATATTTATTTCAAAATCAAAATAATAAATAAATCCTAATAAATAAAGTAATACACGTTATATCGAAAAAAGATGATAATAAATAATTTGTTGTCAAAATTGTATGAATTATCATTATTATATTATAAGATGATTATCATAATTGATTAGGAATGTAATAAAAAAGATCATTCTGTATATCATGCTTGTAAAATGAAAATCAAATATTATGACAACAATTATGATTGTTATTAAAATAAATCCAAACACGTCATTAATAAGCTACTTCTAAAAGATATACTAATACAATAATTACGGAGATCGATAAAGCTTTTCTCTTTAGTAATAATTAATTCAAATTGATTAAATTAATATAAGTTATTTTAATAAATAATGTGACATTCTAGAAACACACTCTAAATTTAAATTTAAATGTATAAACCTATTCCTAATTTAAAAAGCATAGCAGTCGTCTCTGTAATCTGTACATGAAAACAAAAGCATCATTTAGAACTCTCGAGCTGATAGAACCGATCTTAAGAAACCAAATACCTTTTTTAAAGACGGATATTGGACCCAATTTCATTATGCACGGACTAAATTTAATTTAAGTTATTCCAATTCAAGATGAGACAGAAAGACTTTGAGGAACATCAAGCCAGTTGACACAGACGATCAATACACTTTTGTATTTTTATGATGCGTGTCCAAATAAGGCAAAAATGCATAAGATTCGCCATTTTAGAACATCAAATGACGTCACCGATCATTTGTTTTGTTTTTTGTTGAGTTTTTGTGCTGAGAGAAGTGGTAATGAAGATTGTAAAAAACAAAATCAGGGCAGGTGGTTTCCTAAAATATTATGGAAAATTATGTGACAGTTGTCACTTGAAAATTACAGTTGTGTATGTAGAAAGCAAAATATTTAAGAAAAATTATTTTATTTGCGAAATAAAATGATCGAGAAGTATTAAAGCTACAGTACTAAGAATAACGGTCCCGAATCTTCGCCTGTCATCGAATCGTAATCTGTTAATCGCATACGCCGCCCGATCCTAAGGATATTTTATGCATGAATATAAATTTAATTATTGCTTTTTATAATCCCAAAGGATTTCTTATGGGAAGCTTGAGATGCAAATTGAAAATTTCCGAGTATATGATTTGAGTAATATCGTCTAACAGTACAAACAGTTGTAGGAGATGTTCGATATTGGTAGATGAAAACCTACTCGATAAATTATATATGAAACGAAAGCTTGTACCCAGCAGATCTTCAATATATGATTCATTCTAAACCACAATTCAATTTTAGTAAGATAACTATTTATTAGACCGAAAAAAGATCAAAAACCAACTTGCATACTTTCATGACATTTTTATTTAAAAATGCACAATAATCGTAGGCTGAACAAACTCGATTCCATGCTTTTTTTGACAAGACAGTGTAGCACATTGACGTTAGGTATTTTGGATTCGGAAAACGATTCTTCAAACCAGAATGAAATGCTGTATTTTTGTTAAAATGCAGGTCGTTTTAAATTTTAGATTTTGTCCCATGATATTCACAAGCCGTGGGGGTGGCTGACTACCATATAAATTTAACACATCTTTTAATTTTATTTTTTGGCCATCTGAGATTTTTGTGACATATGGAGGTGAAAGACCTGTGGCAAAGGAGACTTGAAGATCTCATGTCTCCATTAAAATATTAATTAAATCTATCGGAGATCAAATTGCAAGAAGAACCATTTGAAAAGAGAATCTATTTCATTATAATTGAAGTGTTTTCACAATACATTAACCTTAACATTGTTATTTATGTCTCAAACAAATTTATGAGCAAAACATCTCATTATAAGTAAATTCATTATAAACTGTACCTCTGTTAAGTGAGCTATCAACGTACCATCCAAAACAGCGCACAGATAATAAATAGCCGGTAACTTTTTAAACTTTCCAGGAATAATAAAAGGCAAAGGTACAAAGGCTATACAAACTTAACTTAAAAAGAAAAATCGCTGAAATTACAAGCATTTTGTTGAAGATCGCTATCCAGGCTATAAATTTGTCACGGCCCGGATATTTATGAAAATGCACGAAAGATAGCGAAAGCTATGTCAAGTATTTGACGCGACAATATAAGTAGTATAGGTAAGTTAAAAATAAATACAAGAGCGCGGAATGAAGGCTGCTTTCTTGTTTACAATATTAATCAATTATTTATTAATAAATTATTAAGTACATATTTAAATTCTATAACTTGGACAATTTGTAACTACACGGTTAATGCCCAATTAAAGATATCATTATTACCTTTAATTACATTTGTTTATTTATCTCATACATATTCCCTGTTATGACCTTAGTATATGAGTCTGATTAAATAAAGATATTTTGTCTATTGACTTTGAATAATTTGCAATTAATTTATAATAAGATACGAAATAAATATTATCTTACGCTATGGTTGTCTGTTATCTGTGTCGCTATGTTGTACCACCTTTTTTCACATTCTATGTTTGGTCTCTATATTATCTATGTAAAAATGTAAAATAAATAATAAGTATCATATATAAAAAATTTTGAAAATAATCGATGAAAGAAACAAAACCTCTTCGGGACATGGAGACTATCTCCCCAGGAGAGGACAAATTCTTGTCTCTTCCTCTATGTCTTTCCTTTCGGCTTTCTACTAGACTGGTTTGTCTCCCATGACAAAGTTTTCCGATTACAACTCTTTTTTTTCTGTTATCTAAATAAATAAAGTACTATTTTTTTTCTACACAGTTCTTCCACTGTGAAATCAACATTATTCTATTATAAAACAATTTTCGAATAAATTATTGAATAAATTTTAACGGGTTTCCAAAGATTTGGTTTCTTGGTTCAAAAAAGAAATCTTTTTTATTGCAGAGCAACGAATTTGGACCAGGGTTGGCACAGTATAATAGACTTTATGTAAATGTAAAATAATAGTACCTCTTGTCACATAATTATCAACTTGTCCTATTGTAATTTTATCATCAAGCCATATTACTGTGGCAATTTGTGAATATTCCACTAATTGCCACAGGTTAGACTATAGTGTATGAGCGATTATACAATGCAGCTATTATATAGGGACCCGTCATGTTTTTACCTAAACATTATTAACAGCAATATTAATGTACATACAATCAAATGAATTTGATAATTAACAGTCTTAACAAATCTTGTTAAATAAAACTAATTCAAATTAGTTTCTGGCCATATTTATTTAAATATTATAAACATTAAACTCACCGGCGTGTTTTATTAGAATTAATTATGTAGAGACAAGCATCACGGGGGGTCGCATCGGTCGATGAAAAACATTGATAACTGAACATAGTGTTGTAGCCAACAATAAATTAACGATATGTTAATTTATTGTTCACTATATGAAGATTAATTGGCGAACCCCTGACGATTTGTAAGAATTTAAAGAACTGGGATAATTATACTTTCACATTGACCATAATATTTTAATGTTATTATTAAACAACACTGGCGAATAAAATAAAAAGACATTCTGTTTACTTACGTTTTTTTTTAAAAAAAAAAGCTCTACAAATGACTCGACACCACCTTATGATAAGCACTAGAGGAGTCCATATGTGAAAATAGCTAGTGCAGCATGTGACATACTGCCCTAGTCACCTCCACCTTGCCGGCCCAAGTGCTATTTCACGCCTCTTTTGAAGGAATCCACATTGTTTGTTTTATGTTTGACATCTGTAGGAGTATATTTAATGGATTGTTGATATACAAGAATGTACAATTTTATAATAAAAATAAATATAAAATAAAGAGAAAAGCTTTTCCAAAATATTGATAAGACAATCTGTCTTCATTTTTTCAAAAAATAATATAAACTTAGAAGAAGTACTTAAACTTTTTAACGTCATAAACTTCGACCTTTGCTCGAAATAAAACAATTTGCAACAACACAAATATTTATAAATGTTTGCAAAATAAGCGGCAATAATAAATAATATATAGGCAACCATATTCCAAACACTACAAAAAAATTACCACTTCACTACAAAATATTGTTATTTAGCCGAGATCCTTTTTTAGGTGCTAAAAATTTGATCGTATATTAGCAACCCGTGCTTAATAATCTGTGACTATCCGCTTTTACAATTATACTATTTTCACAAAAAATGTTTTAATGTTTTATCAGTTGGATAAAATACCCATTCTTTAAGCCTTTAAAAGATGTTTAGAGACAATTTTAATAGCATTTTATACATCACCTGCATCTGGAGCACGTATTATATGTCGTGTTCTCAATTTAAATTAAGCTATTTAATTCCAAGGGAGCTAAAGTTATATGAAAGTTCCTCTGGGTAATAATGATATTTAAATTTAGAACACCATAATGTAATGTTTAAGGCATAACATTAGGCATTCCTCCATCTAAGGAGTTTTTAACTTTATACTCCGAAATTACAAATCTAATTTATTATTTCTTTTTTTTAACCTCACGGTATGTGTATGCAGTATGTGTAAGTAGAGTATACTCGACAAGTAAATATTCAGGATTCTTCTACCTTCATTTCACTTAGTATTCAATATGCTGCCCGTGACATAAAACACAGCTATATCCCCTTGGTGCATAATCTATTAAATAAACTTGGTACGCGATGACATGAATTCCTTACAAGCTGTGCAGTGAAAGGTTAATGGAGATAAGTATCGTTAAACTTTATTTTACAAATAATAATAATACTTCTAAATTTCATATCGTTCGACTTACCAAAGTAAAGTCTCAGCTAAATCTCTTAAAGCGTCCGCGAGACCCCCTGATAATTTATAGCACTTTATGACGTCACGCCAGACAATTTCTAGGTTAATTGCGCTTACGTTTCCCCTAAATCATACTTTAGTGTCTGTACACGGTAATTGGGAACGCAAACAGGTCAGCTATTATACGGATAATATTCACGTGTTTCTTTTAACGAATAAACTGCTAAATACAAGGCAATGTGACATTTTCATTACATATCGATCGCAATATCAAACAACCCTTAAAATTTATGAAGCAGAGAAACATTTGTCTTTGAAAATATTGTATTATAAGATTACGAAAAAAGGCCAAAATCCGCATATTTCAATAAAATTATCTCTATAGAAAGAGAACTATATATAAATATAAAAATAATATTTCTCACCCTCACACCTTAAGCCCAAATTAAGTATCGTTAAGACTTGTGTTATAGATAACATAACGGAGAAATATAGTAGTGTCAGGAATATAGTAAATAAACATACAACCAAGACTCATGAACAAATATTGGTACTCATCATTAAAATATCTGCCCCAACTGAATTCAAACCCTCTGGCTAAGTATACAGAGGTGCTAACCTCTCGACCAGACGGTCGTCAAATAAGAAGCTTATGAATATATGACGCTATTTGGAATAGTCAGCCGTAAACTATTACATATAAAAGTTTTCTGCTCGATATTATTGATGGAGGACTTCCTCTATATTTACCATTCTAGCTACCATCATCCTACTAAAGTCTAACAATGTAACAACAATATTGAGAGCATTAATTTGCCGGGCAGTTGGAAGTAAGAGAGCCAGTTCCTCTGGCTGAAGAATACGATTAAAACTAGCATCTATCTACTTCCTTATCATCATCCACTATCAAAAGATATGAACGTCTAAAGCTACCATGTTAAGATTTTCAAATATTCAAAATTTCTTGCGGTGTTTAACATCGCCTAAATTACTGGAGTTGGTTCAGAATTTATCTAATTACCAAACCGTAAATATGTTAAATTATTCATGTCGTAGTAGACGAATAATTGAATGTCATCTTAAATGTTATCTTCACTAGCTTTTTGGTTACGAATACTTTTATATAGTCGTTTGTAACTAGAGAATTACTAATTACTAAGGAGACACTGTGGTGTTTATGAACGTTTTTTGTATATTAATTAATTTCATCAAACTATTTTGGTGAGATTTGATTAAGAGGTGTAATACAGTAGTTCAAAAATATTAAAAGTAATTAATTAGAATTTATTAAATGTCTGAAGACTTTATCAGTCTTGGAACATCTCGCCATTGACTGCTAGTACATTATAATACAATCGTAATTCTTCGTTTAGAAATTGTATTTAATTGCAATAAACTATTGCTTTTTACTCTAATTTCTTTTTCCTAAGACAGAGAAATGTGTATGTCATTGAAAAGATAAATATAAGGTTTTCCCCTACCTTCATGTACCCGTTTAACATGCCCTGCAGTCCACTGTTACTACTTACAATATTGTAAAACGTTGATATGAATGTGTTAAAAAATAGCATGTTTTGATTTTTACATTATTTATTATATATATAGTACTTGCAGACATTAGTTGGATATTAAACTATAAAATTGTTTTATACATAATCAAACAATTACAGGCAAATACAACTTTTGCAGTAAAATTTAATAATAATGTGCGTGTTTTATAATTCTACTAGCATTAGCATACAGCATACTAGCTCGACTTGAAAAAACAAATGACCTAGATGTCATTTGACGTTACTAGAGACGTTCCTAAAATTAATTACTTCCCTTTCATATTGAATTAATTTCAAATAAATTAATTTTAGTATGTTGTAGTAATAAGAGATTGCAAGTGGAATTGATTGTCGTCATTGTCGTGTAAAAGTGCATTAAAATTAAATTACTTCAAGCATCGAAGAACTCCACCATCAATAAGTAAGCAAATACACGGGAATTTTTCGACTACTTATTTCTTTAAAAGTTCAAGAAGTTAATAGCTTAGTTATATGTGTATATATATATATATATATATATACACACACATATATGTTATATGTGTGTATATATATATAACCAGCTCATCTCAAAGCTTTTGCGTAACCAACTACTTTTATACCACGTTTTAAATCATATTGTATTTATGTTTTGTTATACCACAATTGTAAATAGAAAAATAGAAAATATATGTCAGTGCAAAACAAGTGCTTGTATTATTAACAGTAAGCAACTTTATTTTCAGTATCGAATCTAAAGCGTTCTAATCATTACCCTAAATATCTCCTCACCCACAGTATGTTTATGAGCATATTTATCTGATTCAAAAATATTGTAATTTAACAAGCCTGACCCAAGAACCAAAATAAATTTTAATAGGTAATTAAATCTCAAAACATTTGAAATACTTTCTTTCACTGTGTTTGATAATTTACCATAAACTTTATTTAGATATTCCGACAACAATTTCATTTGGCCGAGGACGTATTTCAAAACGCTGTTGGGGCTACGTTGACGACGCAAGAGATTCAATAAAAGTCGTAATAAATTGTCGCAGGTATCAAAAACGCGTATGCCATTTATCTGCCCATAGGACCAGTATTAAATATCCAAATACGTTCTAGGTACATATTTATAGCTTAGCTAGACTTTATGTTACAGGAATCAGGAAGCTATTCATTACCAATACTTACACTTAAAACTAATTGGCAATAGTCAACATAAACTATCTTTTATATACGTACATAGCTGATTATTACTTGTGGGGCTGGTTAGTTGGATTAGAATCAAAACAGATAAATAGAGAAAAAAATGATGTTAATATTTATGTTCCTAATGGAGTAACTCGTAGAATTCATCTCACCTGATGTTAAAAGATTATATGGTCGAAGATAGAAGCGAGAGAGAGGTAAGTAATTACCTCTGACTACTAAAACAAAGTTCTGTTTACATTATTCTTATGACAGCAGACTTAGCTAAGATTGTAGCGAGCTGGAGCTATGACCGACCAAATAGAGGAGAAAAATTTATGCCTCTTGATCTTGAAGCATCTTAGTAAGTCTGGAGAATTGCTTAATACGGGAAGGAAGAAGGGAGATATACTCCGGAGGAGGAAGGATGCTAAACATTACATTTTTATTTTTATTTTTTATTAGTAAAACTTTCATTCCATATAAGCCGAAGTATAATTCGATTTACATTCCACATTTTGTCACAAGTATAAGTATAAAGTATAATCTTTTATATAAGATATAAGTATCTTTGGATTATTCCATATTTGTATACTATCGTATACAATTTGAAATAATAAATAAATAATATATAATCAATTAATAAATAATTTATCAAATACAATTTGAAACAGTTTATCAATTTGAAATAAATCCAATTTATTTTAAAATTCATAAAATTTATTTTAACAAATGCAGCCAATGTTATGTGGTTTTGTCGTCTCCATATTGTATATGAAATAAAAGGGAAATACTGTACATTAAATGCGATCAAATAGAAAGCAATTTGCAATAAATAAAGTAATTTCATTATCACAGTAAACATATCGTAAAATAAACGGAATTTACAATACCAGGTGCATAGAACATTTATCCTGGATTTCATTAACTGTTGACATTCATGAGATTTAATGTTAATTATGTTGATACTGCAATAGGGAAAATTTTAACCGATACATTAAATAATATAGTTTCTTTACGTCTCAATATTCTTACGACGAGCGTGGGTTTAAAGCCTGCCCGAGGGAATGTGTTGTGCGACCGGAGTGCACCCATCGGATTGGAAGTGACCACTCACGCTACGATATTTTCTTAATTTAAGGACTTAAACGTGCTCCCAATCCTTAATGAGCTCTGGCAACTTAAACAGAAGAGTAGAAAGCTAGCAGGACAGATTGTCAGGTATTTATATCTGATACTGAAATATAAAATTAAAAACTTACTTATAAGAGGGATAATTTGATTGAAATATAGTTTCAACACGACGCCTCTGTTGAAGGTTATGTTTTTAATGCTTAGTTTTCGTAGGGCACGAAATACGGAGGTAGTGTATTAGCATTAAGTACTTAATGCATAATGCCAATGCTTAATGTACATGTTAAATGCCAATGGGCTTAAACATGTTATAGGTCGAAAATTAATTATAATATCAACATTTAAATGTATTTTACAAGTAAATCTTATCGTATCTTAACTTTTGTATCTTACTGTAAATATACAGCCTGTTGAACAAAAAATAATATTTAGAGGCTCCAATCATCATTAACACTAGATATACCAGCGATTTGAATATATGTCAACAACAAAAATAATATTTGTTACTAATGTATATAAAATAACATTAAGTTTATAAAATGTACTCTCTAATTATAGCTACAAAAGTCATAACATCATTTCTGAAAAAACATATGTGTAATATAGTAGAGAAATTTTGAATTGAAATTGCACGACCAGTCTAAATGACTGGTCTGGTAAATCTAGTGTTAATAATAACATTTCTCACGCTCACACGTTTTATCTAGCTCAAAGTAAGCATCAAGAGCTTGTGTAATGGATACTTAATAACGGATATATATTGATAGTAATATGTATATATATATCAGAAATATAGTAAATAAACATACAAACATCATCTACAGGGATTCGAATACGAGACCTCTAGCTAAGTAGACAGGGGTACTGACCAGTCGACCAGATGGCCGAACCGGCATTTCATTAACTTGATTCGTAACATTTCCAACTAAATATAGTGAAAACCTATTACTTAATTTTAGTGCTTATTACTCTAAGTGAAGTGCAGCGCAGATTGCCAGTTTTACTGCGATAAAGATTATAAATCTATTTTGTCGTAGATTATAGTAACATGCGGTATAAATAAAAAATACGAGTCGGCCCTTTCACAGCGGGCCTTATCCAAGCCAATATTGGCTTGTATTACGGAGCGGTGCGTTTGATTCGCCATAAAATATATTACAGTTAAATCTAATGCCGCTTATTGACTTAGTTATTGAACGGTCATTCTAATTATAAACAGCGTGGTTACGCAATTTAACTGTACTTTGGTTGGGATTCGATCTAAGCGTTGATTATTATCGATTGATGTTTAGATAAGTATTATGCAATGTCACAAATAGAAATGTTAGTAGTGATAATGGGCCTAAGTAATTCTTACGTACACGCTTATTCGTAACTTAATTTCTACTGTTCTTAGAAACTACTAGTGTTGAAAACCCAGTACATTTGTTTCGGACATGACGTCATAATGTAAGAGCGGATCAAAATTATAAAATTGAAAACGATCTTTTTTGCGCGTACTTGACATACGTGGTCCTCTCCAAAAACTGTTCGGTTTTATTAAGTCTCAATAAGCAATCGCAAATGAGTACACGGTTCATTAGGGTTCGTGTGGCACCAAAATATCGAGCTTTTATGTGTACCCAGATTTATTCAAAACTGTTTAGTGGTCAATTCCCAGTTCTTCAGCTATGTCGTAACTGCTGATATACCGACCTTGCTTCACTAAAATAGCGTCCATTTTATCTGTAACAGGGCGACCAGAGCGAGGTGCAAATTTGACATTAAAATTCCCAGGTTGAAAACACTTAAACCAACTTTGAGCTATTCTTACTAACACTGTATTAGTACTATCCATAAACGCCACAATTTTTTTTCGAGGCTTGCGTTGTTTTTTCCTTTTTTTTATAATAAAATTTTAAATTGTTTCTAATTTCTTCATTCGATTTCTTCATTTTGATAAAAAGAAAAAAAACTTTTTTTGAAAAGTCACCATTTTAATGTTATTAAAACCAGCCAGATACAAATAGTATAGTCAAAGATATTTTATTACAAGACTTTTTCCGCGACCTAATATTATACATGTGAAAAATGTCTTAAACCATCACCTCGTAAACATTAGAGATAGAGAACAAAGATGAACTAAACTAAAATTTAAATTTCGAATGTGTCATACAATAGGTAGTACATATAATACTAAGTGCGGACTTCAAAATTAGTCACAATTTTTCTTTATCGCATTAATTTGCAAATGCATTTTATTTATTTTATTATAATATAATTCTACTCGCATCTACCTAGGTTGTTGCGGCTACAACTCTAAATCAAACGCCCCGAGACCACACGTACAAATGTTACTGCAACCCCGTATAACGAACAACTAAACTTTTGTGTGTTACATTAGTTACAGCTACTTAGAAAACTACTTAGACAGAAGCAACGCTACACCTAGGCATATTTGGTCCACTTTAGATTATCATCGTTAATAAGTATTAGGTAAGTACCTACGGTCATTGTAATTAATATCTAAAAACAATAAATATAAAGACCATTTATATTCTGTTATTTATTCTATTTTAAATAGAATATACATTCTATTGCTGGCCTATACCTAACGCCATCACTCCCGTTGTGTTGTATGCGAAACGGTTCCAACTTATATGAAATGTCATTCATTGCATTTTAATCGACCCATCCAGGTACAGCCATAGTGGATTTTGCTTTGCTTTCACAATCAAAACTACCCAGCTATCGCCACCCGGTGAATTCATCAGCTCAATAATCACCACTGGACTAGTATATAAGATTAAAATTAAGTTTAAAAAACTTATTAATAATGTAATCTCTTGAAATTTCAGATTTGATCTAAGTGAAGTTAAATAAACATTTTGTTTAAGAAAAAAGATCTTTGTAACCACATAAATTAAAAAACTTTAATAAATCAGCATGACTGAAATTATACTTTGATAACTAAAATATTTGAGATATTACAGATATTGGAAAATCAGAGTACTTAACTTTAAGTAACAGGCAAATGGTTGTCTATTACTTCTGAAGGTTACTCATTGTTCGTGAACGGACACATTATCTAAACTTACAAGAATAGGATGTATAAAATATACATAAAAAGCTTTCAAAGATTATTTTACAAAATTCTATGAATAAGGTTATTAATATATTAATCATTAATAATTTAATTGAAATTGTAAAATAGAAATAATATAAAGTTAAGTAATAATTAAGGAATATATTTCTAAATTATTCTTACAACATGGGTTCCTTTAAAAGAGGCGTGAAAAAGCACTTTTTGGGCTGGTAAGGTGAGGGTGGCTAGGGCAGTATGTCGCATGCTTCACTAGCTATCTTCACATATAGACTCCTCTACTGCTTATCATCAGGTGGTGTCGAGTCATTTGCTTTTTATATTTTAAAAAAATCATTATTTACTTTAAAACGAAATTGGCGGCAAACCAATCTTCATTTGAGACCTCACCATGGTTTATATAAAATAATACACAAACACAACACATCTAAGAGTACGATTTAAAAATATCTAAAACATATCTCAGACTATATTTTTTATATATTATACAAATAACAACGTATAAATTTAATGTATCAAAATCATTTCGTTTACCATTACATACCGAATTGACAAACATATACTATTATTAAAATTTTATAAATAAATCGCGAAGAAATCATAAGCCATACCTAATATGTCTAATTATAGCTAACTATTCAGTTATTTGATCATTAAACCGAGCTGTACGAAGCGCTCTTTCCAATATTCAAACCAAGCTAAACCTCTATGGAGTTGATTACGTCTAAGAGGAAGCATTTAGAATGCGGTGCGCGCGATCCCCGCGCGCTTATTTATATTACGCATATTTATAGGTCGAGAGGCCCGAGCATGCCGTCTCGCTCGCACCACCCAACGCTGCGATTGGATAATAATGTGTGCACTTTCATTCGAAAGTAAATTGTCTTAGAAGTAAGTTTTTAAATGTGTGATTTTCAATTCGTTGTCAAATTTCCGTTAGTCGTAAGTTTCTGTAAATAATAGTTTTAAGAAATTCAATTGGCAGAAATTGGTAACTTGTGATAGGTGCGTTGGGCTGGCCATTCCGGGCTACCATTTAATTTTGTATATATAGTTCGTAAGAAAAATAAATCATTCATTTAACTGAAAATCAAATATTGATTCTGTACGAACCCAACACCTCGTTCATATATTACATGTCTTTCCTAACATTGCACTTTAATAAGTGCAATAAACTATTAACACAGTATCTTAGTAGGCGGGAGTTGCATTATCTGCGCAGTATCGGATATTACTAAGTTCACACTGGAATAGTCCACGATAATGTTCATAGATAAACTGGATTCTTAACACGTTGTAATAAGGTTGACTTATGTTATAAGTATCGACTTAGGTCTCAACGATAGATTGTATCTTTCTTGGAAGGATTACCTATTTCCTGTTCCTTTTGGTGATGGAATTTAATTTTCATTTTAATCTACAATACTTAATAGCAGAACTAATTTTAATTTAAATACATATTTCAACATTGTTTCAAAAAGGTTGTATAGTATAACAATTCCTCCTCCTCTTCCTAGCACAGACATTTTTAACTTTCAAATCGCAATTGCGTCTTTGTCATTTATTAAAAATTTTGGACAAAAAATATGCAAGTGGTGTCAAAAAAAAAATTTTATTTTCATTTTTCTACACCCATAGGTATAACAAAATGTATAGTTAATTATAATTATGATTATTTCAGTTATTGGGTTAGTTTCGACTTAATACGGTATGTGCCAAATATTTTACATAACTTATCAATTTTTTATTGTACTACACTGTACCCAACAGTTAAACTTTTTCTTGGTTACTTAACATTATTTTGAATCAATCAATAAGTTTTTGTTAACTTATATGATATATTTGTCACGAATATTACCGCTAAATTTAAATTAAATAATTGGCATAGTTTAACATAAGAATTTTGTTATCATGAAACGTTTAAAGTCTTATTAATAATTCACAATTCAATAAGCTACGTTTTAAAATATATTTTTAAAAATACTTGTAAATGATAACATACCAGCAGAAAATCGTTTTTAAGTTCGTTTCTATAAAAAACGTAAATTTTTATAGAGTTTTTTATTGACCATAGATCACTTCTCGTGATTCCATAAACATAAAAAATTTCACATTTCAAATTACCAGGTAACGTTCTTACAGGTTGCAGTTTAGAATTATCCGGTTATATCGATATCTACCAAACGGTTATAAATTTGTTCGGGTCACAATCTGCCGCCCAGCAGCAAGCTGTAATGACCAACTAATGTAGCACCCGTGGTTATGCAACGCTTAGTGATTGCAGACCTGCTTAATTAATTGTAGACCTTATAAGCTTAGCTTTCCCTTGTTCAACTGTTATGTTATCCTATGTCTCGAGAGATTGACGAAAGAAATCGGACATTATTGAATGACAGTTTGAACATTGGAATAAAATCACAAATGTTGTAGTTACATATCTTTGGATTGCTATTACAATACTTAAATACAATACAACAACACAACAAATACACTTACTACAATACTTGCTTGAATTGCTATTGAATTTTTACTAGTTGTCCTCGTTAACATTTCCTCCGTCGAACATTACCTTCGGTTTAAACCATAAGGCCACCCAATTTATAAGCACTACATTTGTATTCCATAGACTCTATCTAACAAAAGTATGCGAAAGAAATTTCATTTATGATTTTCACTTTATTTTTTAATCACATCAGCATTAAAGAACATAACATAATTATTCATATAGTTCTGCTGTTTTTCAGATTTAGCGAGACTAACTAACGGCAATTTATTTTTATATTTAAAGAACAGAAGATGTGTAAATTAAATTAATTTCGACTTGATGGACTTATACAATATTATTTGCCTCTGTTGTTAAAGCCTAAAGCTTAATTTATCTCCGTCAACCAGTACTTTAGATACAAATTCAGTAGTACACCTTCATATTGGCTATGGTAGCTTACTAGTGTACCAACAATATCATTAGTTCAATGCAAACTGATAAAACATCGAAACTCGTTAAATGCCTGGATTCGAACCCTATTTAGCAATCACGAGCTGCGAACCGCCATGCGATTTGCTAGCTTTTTGCATATAGCTGGCTGATTGAACGCCAAGATACACTAATACATAGGCAATATTATAACAGGAATATGTAAATTTGCTTTTAATAGATGGCAAAGAAATAGCAATCATTTTAATAGTGAAATGTAAGTTTGCATATTATGCAACTGTTCGTAAACAGTTTTTAAATGTTTAGCATTCTAATGCGGCACCAAAAATTGTACTCTGATAATCTCTGTGTATTTTTGGGGATGGTATCGCAACTGATTAATTGCTCAACACACTTAATTTTGATCCGTAGCTCCTGATATTGTTTCGTGGTAGGACGATAACAATTATTGGTACGTACTTATCAGTTGTCTGGTGAATTGCTCTGGAAGAAGGTCAGCCCCACGAAGGTGTTTTAGTGGGTATCCAGTGCCGTTATCAGGTGTTGGACAAGCCCCACTCACACCGGCCCACTTAGTAAGTAGTAAGTAGATCCGTCAACGGATTTCTCTTCGATAAAGGTAAGTACTTATCAAATCACTTGCCTTATGGTAAAATAAATACCATGTTTGTGTAGGTACTAAATTGGAATTCCTATTTAGTAGATAATTTAATGAAAGTAAACTAATAAAAATTATTGTAATTGTAGTGTTAAATTGGAATATGCATATAAGAGTTAGTTTTAATTTCAGAATAATTAATTTAATATTTAATTAAATTTTAAAAATGGGACAATTTGCAAATACCCGTGTAGAAAACCAAGAAGGTCGACTCAACTCTATTGCTTTTTTTAAATTTTCGTTCGTCTTTTGTTTTTCTTCTATTATTATTCTGTTACAATTTTTCACGTCTATCGATTGGTCTATTATTTAACTTCTATTTGTTATCCGATGTTTTATTTAAACTAGTTTGCAATAATATAATATTTTCTATGGAAATACGTTTTATTTTTCTTATCGGATTATCACACAAATATACAACCCGGTTAATAACCACTTAAAGTTAAAACTATTACTAGTGTCATATATTCAATTATATCTATTTATTTATCTCATACATATTCCCTGTTTTGACGATGAAAAAGAACTTAGTAATGGAGTCAATTTAAATAAAGATAATTTAACTTTGTTTTTATATACTTTTGGGATATTATTTATTATGTGTTAGTTATTTACTGGCGTTGTTGCATGTTAAATAACTTCACAGCGTTTTATAGGAAATTCAACACAGTAACAACGTAAAACTATACTTGTAACATCATAAAGTAAGTAAATTGCCTTCGTGTAACGATTGTGTATTATATGACTAATAGCCCAGTATTACATTATTCACGCAATATTAAACATATTATTGGAATTATAGGTCAATTGTAATTTTATTTAACTGGGTTAGCCGAGCTATATTGTACGTCACTAGGAATTATACATGTCATTTCTCACCACAAAACATTATTAATCGCGTTCAAAATAAGGTATCATTTAATAATAATGTTACAACAATACAATTCGAATTTTGGGGTTTGAATTTTAAGGTACACTTTTACTTACACCCAATTAATTTGATTTAAGCTAGCTTTTGCCCCCGAATTATGAATCAATTCAGAAACAATTGACAGTTAAACAAAAAGTTTTTTATTAATAGATATATCGTGATAAAGGTCATGTCACGTTTTTGAACTTAAAGGTAATTTAGTTGAATAATTGTGTCTACTCTTTAAAATATTCTTATTAGGAGACAGTGAGGGAATTGAGAACTGCAATTGGGTAATTAATACTGTATTAAATGGTCGTATATTTAATCCTTATGATACCGGCATAAGCATATGTCAAAGCAGTTACAAGTTTTTGGTTCCAATAGTTTTAAAACAGATAGCAAAGGCGACAAGCGGAGAACGCGGTGTTACAACAACAGTAGTTTGTTCTATCAGCGTTAGCGGCATATATGTAACCCCCAAGTTTATATTAAAAAAAAGAATAAACGAACTGTTACTTAAAGTTTGTAACAGTGACATGATTGCCACGGTTTCTGATTCCGGCAGAATAAATAAGTACATATTGTTTGACTACGTGCGACACTTCACTTCTTTGACTAAGCCTAAATACTAAAGAAGCATTGTTAAAACTCGATAATCATGAAAGGTTGTGTGTCGATCAACCCGCGCGTGGAAGCGTGGTTGACTTAGATCTAATCTCTCTAATTTCGGGCTCGAGACCCTCGGAGGAAACGTATGAAGTGTAGATGATGAAGATGACGAAAGTCATATCAGCCTAGAAGCTTATGAACTATTCCGACAACACAATCTGCGAGTTCTTTCCTTACATCCATTTGTTCCATGTTCTCGTGAATGCAGCAATTGGATCTTACCATCTTCAGTTATTTAAAGATGGCATACAATTAAGAATGTGAGCTTTACATAGTTAATAATCTTGGCAAACGAATAAGTACGGTACGAAGTTGGAGAACTTTCACAAAGGCATACAACAATACAGCTGGGTTTCGTTGTTTCATTCCCAATTACCCCATACCATTCCCATTTCCCCCGCGGGATGATCTCAATTACCTCTTAGGGAATCGGGAAAATAGGAAAACCATTTTTTTTTTGTTTTAGTTCACATTTCTAATAAAACGTTGATTATTAAAAAAATTCTTTTCACTAATTAGTAGATAGATAAGTAAAGTATATGTTGCAATAAACGTTACTTGTATCTATGACTTTTTCTATTATATATGAGAGTTTCATGTTAAGTGTTCCCATTTCCCCTAATTTCCCCTACTTTTGTCGTCGGTCTTGCGATAACTTCTTTATTTTTATTATAGTTTGAACTTTTCCTCCTACAAACACGCCCTTTCCCTTGCTACCTCAGATCAGATATTTTAATCAATGTGTCAGTCAATCAGTTACTAAAAAATCTATACAGATTATCTACCATCAAAATGTAATCATTCCTATTAAAATAGCTCCCAGACACTCCGTTCACTCTCACGAATGCCAGATTGGCTATTTATTCATTGTCAACACAGTGTAGTTGCGGCAACGTACTGAATTATCCACCTCCGATGCAAAACAGATATCCACGATTTAAGGAACCACCGATATGGCTCTAACGATTCAGATACGTGAAAACCGAACAAAAGTACAATTTAAATCTTAATTCAAAGAGATACGATTGACTTTGTAGAGTCAGTTCTGATATTACCTCATTAAGGTTGTATATGAGGTGGCGTTAACTAAAATGCGTTCTTAGTTTACTATGTAACAAGCTGTGCTCGTGATTTGAGCTTCAAGCTGCAAGCATTAAGACTGTGAGAATGTACGGGATAGGAATATATTATTATGCACTTAAAAGCGCTAAATAATTCAGGTAATAACAGAAACGAAACAGATACTGTAAGTAATATGCAGATTATTAAAATTTTAAAGAATATAAAATATATGTATTGATATCGCCTAACATCTGTAATTCAATAGCATATTAGTTAAACGCACCAACTGAATTACTTACCTAGAATTCCATCTAAGTCCTTTTTGTAATAACACAATCCTTACAGTTGTCATCGTAGATGCAGAATATAGATTTCGGAACGGCCTTCCAAACCTGCATAACTTAACTGGCCATTAATAAATCAGTGTAACGACATCATTAAAATGGTAGCAATATCTTAATTATAACATTTCTATCTAATAACCAAAATGATTACAACAAGCTCCGCCATGCTTAAGATAATACCAAATTCAGAATTAAACGCACCGCGATTTCATTGCGATTGTCAAAAATTACATTTAGTTGCAATATAATGGGATACTAAAATAATTAGATTATTATTCAAATAACACACATTAAGACCGAAAAGACTGTAATCAGACAGACTATATTGTATAGATCAACAAAACATATAATTTAATACGATTTAAGCCTCCTTACTATCAACCAAACTGATGTTTATGTCAACATGAATACAAAAATAAATATCTATTACAAATACTTACACTGAGATCACATCGGAGTAGATAGCAGTAAGGCATTTGGCAGGTAATTTATTAGTGAACTGACTTAACGAAACCAGCAACAGACTGGCCTCTTTACGAGAGTATCAGAGTTCCCACCGTGACAGATTAACGGCACCCGGTTAGCGACAATCCGGACCGCTCCGTCAAAAGTTTAACGAAAAAGAAAGATAATGTTATTGAGAAGTAATGACATACAAAATGATTTCTCTGTACATATTAATTTTCCTACTTAGATAAGCTTGAAGTAGCTGAATTTTTTAATAAAAATGGCCTGATTGAAAACGTATCCCCAGGGAAATATTGACAAATCATTAAGTATGTACCTAAAACTGGTTGAAACTGGCAAGCCGTATAATCCAGACACAATTAAATTTTAACTGTCTCAAGGGTCTCGAGAGTATATCGCGGCTTAACAATTTAAACAAAGTTCGCAAGAAGTGTTTTTGCTAAAAAAAAACATTTGCTAATAAATATCACGAACGTGAAAAAAATTTGAGATAATCTTTATTTTTTATTTATTAGGACAACTAATAAGATAAACACTGGTACAAGCAAGTTTTAGGGATAACCACACATAAAACTGTTTGCCATCTAGTGCTATTCTTACTATCAGTATTTACCAAAAATTCATCATATTCATAACTTTAACAAACAAATTTCAACCTTACACAGCCTTAGTTTCAATTCGAGTACACCTTTGACATTTTCCATGCGAAATCTTATCAATTTATGATCAAGACGTGATAGGTAGAATGTGATCGGGTCCACATCTGACGAGTAACTTGCGTTAACTTACGTATGTGAAGATGTCTATTTAATTACTGGTACTTTAATGTTGGAATCATAGGGATTGCAACATTGATAAATCCAAGATACCGTTTTTGAATAATTTTCGATATGCAATAGTGAATAGAAACATGTTTATTTAATTATAACTATTTTCGGTAGCCAGTAATCCCGATTATTATTTGCACAGACTAAAATTAATTTTAAATTAAGTACTCTTTTATTACAATCCAAGCAAGAAAAGGCACATAGTTCATAAAATAAGCCGATTACATGTGGTCTAAGTGCCATATTGAACTGGAATGAAAGAGGGACAAAAACTTAATTTTAGTTGAAAAGTGAATGCCAGCAGAATCGACGCCAGTACCTAAAGGAATTGGATAATTAAGTTGGGGTTTGTATTTGCCATTAGATTAATGATTATGATTAAACTAATATTATTTTCTTAGCATCTGTTTCTGATCTACAGAAAACTGCTATCGCAATGAAAGTACACAAAGAAGATGTATTTACATAATAAAATATTCTATTTAGTTTTTTGGTAACAGTCTCAATTTTTTTAAGAAATATGCGGTCTTATGTCTTCATTTATAATAACTGTAGTACTCTCCAAAAGCACTAATTTAAAGCTCTGTCTATAAAAATAATTTATTTTATATTTTTATGTCCTTAAGTGCAATTTATCATTACCGTCCACACCTAGTACGGTGCGTTGACATTTGCAGTCATCTGATAACTATCCGCTTGCATAGCAAAATGATACTTGCTTGATCTCTCTCACACCTTAACAAACAATAAGGAATAGAGTAGGATGGAATGTATTTAAGTAGCAACAAGGTAGTCACAATAGGGTTGTTACTTTTGTGAAATCACGGAAATAGTCTAGATTAAGCCATATTGTAGTATTATATCAGTTTCAATGCCTTTTCAATTTGAAAAATATAATAATAAATGTATTTGTTATAGTACAAAAAATGTCCATATCCTTATAATGAATAATCTAAGAAGTTATGTAGAATCTTTATGAAATTCATAAAATTAGATGGCTTTCTAAATACTTTTAAAAGTCAATGCCAAAGAATTTCTCTTGATATACTGTAGTCTTGATAATTTAATTTTAAGTAAAGCACGGTCAATATTCAAAACGAAACACAAAGAAAAATATATTATTACAATAACTGTAAAATTTGAACTACGTTTCAAGAAACCTAACCCCGTTATGCTGGGTATGCGCAGTCAATATGTCAATATGTCAAATTCTGAATAAACTTAATAGAAAGTAGACCATATATTTTGTTGGAATAATTTGTTTTCATTTTTTTTTTATTTCATTTAATTATTAATCATCCCTAATTATTTCTTTATATAATATGTTGTTGGAGCCATTTGTAAATATAGTAAACACCTGTAATTATTTCTACTTCTTTTCTATATATAAAAATAGCTGTTCGTTAGTCTCGTTATGTATTTTTATATTTTATTATTACTATTTAATAATGTACTTTATGTGTATTTCAATGCCTCGTACCTTAGTAAACTCATAGGTAGATAGATTTATTTAATCGTGGCCGATTACTGATGCTGTGTGCAATAGTACAATATTTAATAACTGTACCCCTTCACTGAGAACATACACTGGCCGAACTACCTTCAACTAGAGGCACTCAGGAATTACGGACAAAAAAATCTTACGTAAATTCTTGGTAATTTAACAAACACTTATTTGAGATGGAAAAAGAGATTGAGCTCTTTCTCAAAGAACTCCTAAATCGGACCTCTTTATTTATTCGGGCTTTTTTAAAGATTTCATAGTTTCTTTAAGAGGTATTATTAGAAAGAAAATATGTAATTAAAAAAATGCTTTGAGATTTTTATGTCATCCCTCGTGTCATGCGCAACTTGCTATAGATGCTACGATACCCTACCGACGACGGTTGTGATGCAAATCTCGGCGCCGACAAAACGCTGTGACGAATGGACGTCCATTATAATTAGATATACCTACAAGCTTTTATCGGAGAGCATGCACATTAAAAGCGATTTTTGTGACAATCATGAAACAATCATCTACTGGAAGATCGTCCGTTGGTAAAATATCAACTGTATCTGTACAAACTTGTTAATATTTTAATTGTCCTTGTCTGAGTTCACGAAGTAACTTTTTAATTAATATAGTGATAAATATTTGTGTCACAATGATCTATATATATTTATTCTGACTAAGAATTCCAAACAATCCAAAGATAATTATTATTTTGAATGAATATATTTGAATTTACCCATAATACAAATTAAACACTTAATTATACTAACTTAAACCTACCTTTTGTAATCTACCTTTCTCCTGTATATCCAAAAAATTTTTGGGCCGGCAGGGTCCATAGTGTCATTAATAGTCTTAAGATCTACATATTATGTAACAATGGAACGCAAAATAAAGAATTGAATTGAATTCCTTTCTTTCAAAACCATTAAAAACTGGGTTTATTTAGTTATAGAATAGAATAGAATATATCTACATCAACCTATTTAATAAGAAATACAAAGGAACTAATTACAATTAATTATATATTTGGCCACATTTATCTTTTCTTTTATTTAACTCTATAACTGTACTTATTACTTTTGTGTAGAGTTCCGAAATTAGCCACGAAAGATACGTCAACCTTTTCTTTGTCACACAGGTCTAATGTATTTACGCATCATCCCTACAGTACGGTACCAAATGTAGGGGTCTATGGGACTCGGAGTAGAGGCGTTCCTCCACTACCCACTAAGCATCCTCTCTGGGCTGACCGCCGTAACGCATGTCGACGATGACTCGGGCTCGCCCGAAAACATTTCACCGGGTCGCTGCTTCTGCCTGCCTTTGCGGGCCCTACCATGTACCGAGACCCGCCACCACCGAGCGCAATGCTCCGCTGGCCTTAAAAAGGCCTTGCCACCTGGTAGGTCTCCAGCGAAAAGGCTCTTCAGGGCTCT
Organism: Acentria ephemerella; assembly: GCA_943193645.1. NCBI lineage: Eukaryota > Metazoa > Arthropoda > Insecta > Lepidoptera > Crambidae > Acentria > Acentria ephemerella. The sequence goes on along the minus strand of OW971899.1, from coordinate 4,159,331 downwards.
GAAAAGACTTTAGAGATTAGACGACCACGAAACCACTACCGGTTCTATTCCGGTAGTTGCTTCGTCCCCGCCCAGGGTACGCCAGCTGGATCTGTTGGAGAACCGCCCATTACACTGAATGGGAACGTCATCGAGTAACCCATGGTAACACAAAATCAGGATAAAACAAAACATCACGAAGATAGTAAGCGCACAACCTATTAATGTCAGTAATCATTTAATCTCAGGCAAACAGTACATTGTTATTTTATTTATAATGTTACAAATACAATACCCAATAAATCCACTTTCAAATACATCAACATAGCACTAAGCCGCGGCCGTTCACTAATTTCCACAATAATTAGCTGGTTTTGATATAACAATAAATTATTGACGGAGGTGAAGCAAAAAGGTCGGGTTATATGATTACTTCAACAGAACAAACTTACAAAAATGAAATTAACAATTAAAAATAGCTCATTAGCCTTTTGACTTAGAAACTACATTAGATTGGAAGCTAAAATTGTGTTAGTACAGAGCTTTGTCCAATAAGTAGGAGCGTATTTCGTTGGTAGATTAGCTATAAATTTGTGGTAACATATCGGTTTGCATTCGCTAGGCCGGAGGGCAGATTGGTGATTACGCAGTTGGTGCGGCGCAGGGATGTACCAATAGCTTTACGGGCCTTTACGATATGTTAATAGTTAACAGCAACACTGCGATTAACTTGCGATTCGTGTCAATCACATTTCAAAACATTTGTGGTATAAACATGCATAGCTGATAAGCCTTATATTAGCTTAATACGCTTAAAATACCTTTGACAGTACCTATAACAACCTATTTAAGGTAGACCCGGCAAACTTTTTATTACGTACAATTATTGGTCATTAGTTTAACTATAGGTCTCCCCAAAGAGTGTCCAGTCTAGTTTAATCACGAAAAACGCTTATTTACATAGCATGTAAAGATAACTTTAAGATTTATTACGATTTCTCCATTTCTGCCAGCCACCGGACGATCGAAGTGAGCCGTTCGGTGTTAGAAAAGCGGTTAGGGTGCAAGAAAAACAGGTTTCTTCGGTCACTACTTGTATTGTATCCCTCGCCGGGAAGACGCCGCAGTGTCACGCTAAGCTCACCCTTCAGGAGTGCCCAGCTTAGCAACGCAAGCTCCTTCTCCCACTCGTCTCTCATTGTAATTCTATGATTGTAATTCTTATAGTGAGCGTAGAAGTGTGACTGTCACGAGAAAACAGTCTCACAGAAGGAGACTGAGGGTATGTATTTGTAATAGGAGCGTCTAGGCGACGTCCTCCTGGTCCTATTTTGCCTTAAGGAGAAAGCCGTTGAAGGTGTATACTAACCTAATTTTACAAATACAAAGAATTTATTGTCAAAGTAATAAATCATCACATCGGTACATCTTCGTCAGACAGATTAAAAGAGGTGAAACAATCTTCACAAAATGTAGTATAAATATCGGAAAGTTAATGTCAATTTACCTTTTTTTAATAATCGTTAGCTTCAATCATTAATCTTATATTATTTATGCCTATTTCATACAACGCTTTCATACAATAAATCACAAATTGTTATAAATCTTTTTAGGGATCATTGTGGTTGGTACGTCCATTTTATCGACGGTCACGCGTAATTTATGCCAAAATGCCTTAGCTAATAAATGCAAAAGGGTGAAGATATATACATTAAATCAATATTAAACTTAATAGTTAGGTCTAGGGAGCAGCTGTAAGTCGTTGAGGCCAAATCTGTATTAGTTTTTAAGCTGTACTGAAGGTTTTTCATGAAAATTTACTCTTTATTTCAATAAAAATGTGCAGTATACAAAACTGATGTATAAAAATTATCTACAAATTGATTGGCTATGAAATCAATCGAATATACTTAAAGTTATACTTAACAAGTCCAATATTGCAAATTATTTACATTACAAAAACCTTATTTTAAATTTTATAGCCGTATTATGTGTATATAGATAGGATTAATGTCACGTAGGATTCCGTTGCGATGATTTACAAGATTTAGCGTGGAGTTGCAAATGCAGTAAATGTTTATTTACGAGTTGTTCGACAATATTCACGGATCGGCTCCAGGAATGTCGCCTGGAGTGGTTTATTTTGGTTGAAGACACTTGCGAAGGACTTTAAATGATTGCTTGTAGATATGAAGGGCTGCAGTTCAGGGATATGAGCAGCCGGTGGAGTTTAATGACCTTTTTAAACGTAACTGGTTACGTAATCTACAGTAAATTGCAGATCTACAACGTAACAATCTAATGCACACCTATATACGTCACGCTGCAGGCACTTCAGCTTTCCTACCTCGGAGAAACGCATAAGGAGTTTTGATCCTTTTTTTTAGAGGAAGAATCCGTTTACGGACCTACCCGCCACTGGCTAAGCGGCGGGCGTGTGTGGGGCTCACCTAGTGCCTCATAAGACTGGGACTGGGAATACCCACTATACTCCCCGGTAACTCTCTTGCCTATTGCGGGGGTGCCCCGGATTCTGCCGAAACAATTCACCAGGAAGGAGTTTTGGTCCTAAGTTTTGGCTGTATTATATAAACACACAGAGGGCACTTACCACCGGAATGGGAAGAGCAGTTCCTACCTAAGCAACAAGCAGCTAGATATTAGAAAATATTGCCACTTAGCTTTTTTCATTCCACTTTCCACTCTACATTAGTCCTTTTTTGAGAGACTCGTATAAAAATAATACTTCAAACAACATTTGTTTTTACCTTGCTAGATAATAATTTAAGACTAAAATTGAACTCATATGTAGACTTCATTTGGTCTATATCAGAATTCTACTAAAGTCTGAAGTAGAGAAGAAAGTCTGAAGAAAATCTGAAGAAGTGAAACCTCCACATTTAATCTTCTTTATCATTTTTTTTAATAATTCAGTTTTGCTGTAGTTATTAAGTTTCGATTGTAGAACATATTTAAGCAGGAATCGATTCTGGTGCCTCAGAAATATTTACTTCCTAAAATTCAAATCATTCAATTGTTATCAGCGAATCAAAACCTATCGGGCTTCGTCTTGATCATATTCAACATGAGCATAGAGCATTTGGCTTATTAAACGTAAAGTGGACGGCACATCAAAAGAAACATTTGAATTACAATAACCTGTCTTATTAGAATTGAATAAGTTACGAAATTACATTCTAGTAAGGTAGCTTGCGCATTTGATAGTATGCAAACATTCCCGAGACATTTGCACAATGGGCAGATAGCTGACTGATTGACACACCTACAGCCGCACCTGTTTGATTCCATACAGATATTGGAATTGTACGAGTTAGGTACTTTACACACTTGCGATACAATTTACTAACTGTAGTGTATTAATATAATTATGTACAATATTTAATATAGATACCAATTGTAGGTAAGATAAGAAGACGCAACGCTAACATCTAGTATAAACCTAAATTTTCTATTTTTTCGTTTTGCGTTCCTAACTTGCTCGATAACGCCAAAATTGTCCAACGATTCCTCTCTCTATAGTCCTAACCGTTGGCTGTCTGGCCTCCTTTACCGAGGGGTATTGTCCTGTCCCTAAGCCATCAAGAGACTGGAAAGAATTGAAGACTGATTTTTAAATAATAATAATAGTACCCGGCACACGTATTCCCTCCTTCATATAACATGGGTTCCTTTAAAAGAGGCGTGAAAAAGCACTTTTTGGGGCGGCGAGGTCAGGGTGGGTAGGGCAGTAAGTTGCATGCTGCACTAGCTATTTTCACATATGAACTCCTCTACTACTTATCATTAGGTGGTATCAAGTCATTTGCTGAGCTTTTTATAAAATAAAATAAAATTGTACATAATAATATCATCATCAATGATGGTTGGATCTATTAAGATTTGCTATCTCGAGCTCCTCCATGTTCAGAAGGCACTGAAAACCTGTTCTGGTTGTCACAGCAACTACATTCACCTACAAAGCCTCTATGCGCCAGCGTGGCGCTGTCTTGTCTCAAACTTCTTATGTGTTTCTTCCATTTAGGAAGGTCTGTTTCCAACAATGAGACGTTAACAGGATTTGAGCATGACATAAATAAATAACCATGGCCCAAAAACAACTATTCCTGTTTATTACAAAAACATCTTCCCCGACCCGAGACTAGTAGCCTGTAACTAGGGTTATTGACAAGTTAGCCTGACGTCAATATACGTAGATTTAGTGTTGTTTACATTAAAAATGTTTGTATATTGATAATATAAAAATATTATACAGTACCTATCTAATACTTAGCAAATTTTGATTAACTTTAGTTAGACTTACTTAAAATAATAATACTCAATAAATGCTTGCTAAAAACTGATGATTCGTAAAAAGTCGCACAGCTAAATCGTTAGTGTGCGGGAGCACTGCGCCGCACGCAGGTCACGGTAGTTTCAAAGGTTTCGTAATAGCATCTATCACTGGGATCTATTAGTTACTAGGAAGTCAACACCTTTTGTTAAATGACGACCCTTCGATGTAGAGATCTAGTGTCAGGCTTGTTTGGTTGGCTTAGATGCTGATGATGCAATACTTTCATAATCAGCGCTATTATCTGTCTGAAGGCAGTTTTATGGAAATACATGTTGGTGGTCTTACCGCCGAACACTTAATAATCATTTGTTTTAATAAATTTATAACAGGCCAACATCTCAACAACACAATAAAAAATTATAGATTATACACAATATATAATTATAAAAATATAAGATAAATTAATTAGCTTTACAATTCCGACTTCTTCCGTAATTGACTTACACATGTACAACTCAAAATTAAAAAGCTCTTTCACTCAATTACCAAATACTTTCAAATTGTCAAGATAATACTTTATCTTAGGGGAAGAAGCGGCACCAGAAACTCGTCAGCTTTAAATATTTGAAATGACATTTATTATTTTTTATTTTATTATACGATACAAGTAAAAAAATCCACTATCGTTAAATTCCGCCAAAAAATTTTTGAGATCACACCTACACCACGTCACGTGGCATACAATGCTTTATACAATGTGTAGAGCAGCAACGAGCCGACCTACTTCCCAGATTCCCGCTATATCGTCTACGATGCTCTGTACTCTATTCAAGGCAAACACTTTCGATATATTGACCTTGAACTATTTTTTACTGTGCTAACTCTATAATGCTTAACTGCCAAATTTCAACCTTGATGAACTTAAGTACGGTAGTCCCTCCATGCCACCTAAAATTGTCTCTGGTTTCTTTAGAGCTGTGTAAATTTAAGCATATAATTATTAAAAAATTTTGATTTCCTTTTTTGTACAATCAATCAAAAGAGATTTAGAGACGCACTGTCTTAATCAGGCGGACTATTTGAATATCATGTGGACTTAGATAATGCTTTCATAATAGCGCCTAGAATGATTGTTTCGTAAATATCCAACATATTGTTGAAATTAAGTATGCCAAGAACTAATTCATTGAAGCGCATAAATCATGTAAATACAGTTGAATCACATAAATAAATGTGCTAAATTATATAAAATACAAACCAAAAGTGATAAAATCCACAGTGGCAAGTTCAACGACATCAATGCGAGATCCAGAACGTCTTGGAGCCGCCATTTGTAAAGTTTAGCGTTCCACATTCAAATTTGAAGTTTACACCGCCACCCGCGGAATTCCATCTCGTATTCGTAATTTGAATTTCTCTTTAAAACGACATTAGTCTGTTCTATGTTGAACCTCGACTTCGTATGATATACTCTGTAAATAAACTTAAGGCGTACGTCAAAGAGAATGTAAATCACTACATACTTTTGAGCGATGTTCATTGTCTATCCCCTCCAAGACGTTAAAAAATGATAAAAATGTTATAATAAGACTAAAATACTTCGATAAGTATTAAAAGTATAATCTCATAACTGATTAAATTTGCGTTTAATCATCATGCGATCAACATTTTAACTTACAAACACTTGAACTTGGAACATTATTAATTTGCTATACCTTTTATTACAGTTATTTATTTTTCTCATACATATTCCCTGTTATGACGATTTAAAAGAACTTATTAAATGAGTCTAGTCTCACTTTGATTTTAATGTGTAGTTGTAGTGTCCCTCATCTTAACAAGAACACTGGCTCGCTTACACACATACAGCCAAGAGTGATAGACTCTGACCTGCCAGCTCTCTTGTTACAATTCGCACCCCGTGTACCGTGCGCCAGAAACAGTGTGTATGTATAAATAAAAATGTATAAATAACACAAACACTACAGTTATTCTTTAAACTAAAATGCTTGATAGCCCAAAAAGCATTTTTAAGAGCCTCTGTCAAAACGTTTTGTTGTCATTGAAGATTCTATCAATTTATAATGTTGTACCTATGCCATTATTTTGTTAACATCGAAACATATTTTAAAACTAAATTAATTTCATTATGTAAGTATTAGGTCCTTACATATGAAATTGGCATTCAAGTATGGAAATTAATATGTCGTTTGTTTTCGATAAATATATTTAATTATGCGCCATTTGTTACATATATATGCACTTTTGCCACTTCATAGATAGTTCATTGATCCCTTTACAACAAAAACCTTGAGGGCGAGAATTAATAAACTCTCTGTAGTTTGGGCTGCTTGAATTTTTTCCTTGTAAGAAGTTATCCAAATTACGGAAAAAATGGTAATCTGTTCGAGCAAGGTATTAGGGTGAAGGAAAACATCGTGAGGAAATCTGCACACACCTGTGAAGAAATTAGGTCGTGAAGTCGACCAACCTGAACTTGACCAGCGAGGTTGACTAAAGCCTAATCGCTCTAATTTAGGGAAGGCCCGAGCCCTGCGGCGGGGACTTATATAAGTTGTTAACGAAGATCGGGAGACTACGATCGATGCCGCAGACATTACAATCGCAGCTCCTCTAGTTAAGCGGCCGTCTGTTGTGTCATGCGTAATCTAGCATTTTCCTGAAGCAGCCACTGCTGCTAGAGCGATTTATTGTGTCGGTTGAGCAATGTAACGCACCAGTTGACTCAATTCATAAGGCCACCTTTCAAGATTATTACATTATCGATTTGTTTCATCTTGATTAAAAAAAATTATCACTCATACCGAAGCCAGTAACTAACTTTGAATTTGTTTACGATGGAACCACTTCCAGAATAGCCTTTAATTCTTCATTATCCACTTTGGTGTCCGGCCGTCCACGGGGCTCATTCTGAAAGTCGAAATTTCCAGAACTAAAACGTTGGAACCAAAAATTTCCCATGTTTTCTTTTGCGACACCAAGACTATACACATCGTTAATACTTTGTTCAATCCATCGTTAGCCGTTTGTGCAGCACTGGTGGCAAGGTAGAACACGTACTCGTAAACATAGCGATATTTCATGTTTTCCATTGTACTATATAAATGACACCAAAGACAAATAAACTAGTTAAATGTATATATAAATTAGAGAATTCTTAACCAAAGAGGAGATATTATAGATCAAAATGGGCAATACGACAAAACGCCTATTTCATATGTACCTATTTCTAAATGTTCTTTTGTAACATCATTCAAAGTCCTAGAAAAGAAGTTTAAATGTATCAACGATCCTTATAAAAAATTGTTTTACACCCACTCACGTTTCCCGCTTTGCAAATCTTCTACTTCAAACCTGTATCAAGTTGTTTGGCGTGTGGATAATTAAGACGTTGTGGTTAAAGCATAAAATGTCGATAATTCATTTTGTGTAACGTCGTATCGTATCGCCCACGCCGTTGTGAAGGCTTTTATACGTGCTGCAGTGATCGGCTCTTTTGATAATACACATCTAATTTTTCTAGACCTAGAATATTTTGCAAATATTTTCAAAGACAGCAACGTGCGAGGGATGTTGTAGGCGTCCATCAGGTACAGTAATCACTATTCTTGATGATGATTTATAAAATAAAATACAGGAAGTATTTTATTTTATAAAATACTTATCTTCACAATATTATTTGTCAAACATATTCAATGCAGTAGAACCCGCCCGGTGCTGCTTGATGGGTTAAAAGTTCGAATCCAGCTTTAGCCAAAGTTTCCAAACCAAGCCAAGGTACAAAATTAATATTGGTAGTCTCGTGCGGTATAAACCGTCTCCTCCACCTTCATATTTAGTCACTACTCAGGAGTAATTTTAACATGTCTAATAACTTATAGACGCCCTCTATTACCTTGGTAATGACCACCGCAGGCACATAGATCCCGTACAGATAAATGCCGATTACTATAAATAGTATCTTTGATTATACTCTATGGCAATAAGTAGATTGTGCTGTAGAAAATAGAAAGTTTCTTATTGTACCGATCGAAAGTAGGTGAATTGGGTCTTTTCATCCCGTAGGTAAACTTAAATAACCATAAGTTATAAATTTTCATAAGAATATCTAACATGTTTAGTACCAAGATAGAGTAATTAAAGGAAAAGGGGACTAATCTATATTTGCTGTTATCCGAGTTACAAAATAAACCAAATTTAACAAAAATCAAAATGGCCATATGTACATCCCAACCAATGAGGCACCGATGAGGATCTTAGAGAACATATTACATTACTCTTAAATAGAAGGAACAGAATCACCGTTTAGAGACTTACGAAATAGGTGGAAGAAAAGATAGACCCTTCTATTATATTAGTTTGTGAAAGCATTCGTTCATTCTTAAATAATCAAACGTCCAAAAAATGGTAACCAAGGCCTTTTTAGATTTCCAATATCCACCAGAACAGCTCATAAAGTGACCAACTTTTTCTCGGTTCACTATAAATTAGGTACATATCTCATATTCTATTCGACTACATATTCTAAGTACATATCTCTGAAAATATGCATAATGAAAAAAAAGAGAATAATATAACAGGATTTCAGCAAAGCGTTTGATCGAGTAGAGTAGGCGATTATACATTTATTACAACAGTTTATAATTTAGGTTTATGAGACAACTCGTGTCTGTTTTAGCAATTTCAGATAATTCAGAGATGATTTCCAATCATTTATTCTGTGACAGTCTCTTTTAGAGTTCCTCAGGGGTTATTAATTAGACCGTCAATATTTGTGACTAAAAACATACGTTTCAATTCGATTGAAACTCACACTATAGGTACAGAGCGTTTGAACCACTTCACCGACTAGCTCCTATGTGGTAATCCTAAGTAGTCATTTACAGAAAATAATGTACCCGAAGACTTCAAAATTGCCTCATTCAAAAACAAACTGCAACATTGAAATAAAAGAGCTTAAACTTAAAGCGGATTACCGAGCGTCTTACAATTTAAACTGCATAAGATTTTTGCTTCATTCTGTGAAATAAATTACGGTCAACACTGGTATTAGTTATGCTGCTGAATTAATTGCTAGAGGACAAAGAAGAAAGGATAATTGTATCGCAGTTCGCTATTACAAATTTATAGTTTTTAATTTCACATTGGTCTAAGGTACCTTCTTGATTTTTAGTACAGTAAGTGAATAGAATGGTGGAACGGTTGAAATGGCTGGTTGAGGGATTATAAAAAAAATGTAATTTTTGTGTTAGGTTAAGTACTTTCAAAAAACTAAACGAAAATAAAACAAAATTTTAAAGGAGTACCTCTTGGCCTTCATCCTACCTGATAGTAAGTACAGATAAGGCCGAAGATGGAAGCAAACTACCTGATCCAGGATTTCTCAACGACAGAGGAACTGGCTATTTTACCTCCAACTGCCGGAACACAACAATGCACTTAACATTATTTTTATGACGGCAGACTTAGATAAGATCCAGGAGAGAATTATACCGAGGCGATTTCTGTCCTCGCTGGGAAATAAATCCCGAACCTCCAGATCTGAAGTAGGTGGTCTCAGCTAATAGACCACAAAGGCGACTTCGATTGCTTTTTTAATGGTGATGAGTGAACCTAAGGAGTACATAAGTGTACGTGAGTTTGACCAGATAAGTCAAAAATATATTTTGTTTATTAAATTAGTATTTGAACAATTAACGGAGACTTGAGTACAGTAACGCTTAAAAAGATATATAGACCAACAAGACACCAAATTTTATTTCAAATAACAAGAACTATGTCAATATTAACTATATTTCAGTAACAATAAGTTGTTGTATGAATAATTTTTTATTTATTTAAGTAACACTTGTCTATTGGTATTGCCTCTCTTGCTACACGTATACATGCTACGCTACGTACGTGCGATAGAACAATTTCAATTAAATTTCGCATCTTGGTGCCTGCTAGCACAAATAAACTAGTCAGAAGACAACCATCGTTCTATTGAATCACCTACACTTATATTAAAAGACCTGTCCTGTGTATCTGAGGATAGAATATTGTATTGGGCCATGGTTATTTAACTACTTTCATATTTCGCATTTTCATCTGACAGAATATTTAATAGATGGATACGGCATAATTTTAAATTGAATTAGTATGCGAGGGAGGAGGAGTATATTTCTGAATATATTCTTAAATAAAATTACAGATTTACAACGGAACTCCATTGAATAATTTCCATAAAAGATTATAAATATGAATAATCTTTCGATCGATGGAAATAATCATAATACTTGACAGCAGACTAAATATCTTCAAAGTTTAGTAGAAAAACTTAAGATCTTTCGTACTCTTAGAATAGTTAATATTAATTGTTAGTTTTACTATGAATATATAATATTTTCTATTTAATATTTATTCTGTGCTTAAGGTCCAATAATAGTCCAGAGGCTTGAAGCGACAAAGCCTTCAAAAGCAAAGCTAAATCGATAAATTAAACCGAAGGTCTATTATTCCCCGTTCCGTTAGACAATAAACGAGTACTTGACCAGTAATTAATATTTAATTTACGACCTCAAACAGCCGTCAAGTTGCAATGTTAATTTATTGATAATTTATAGACCCTGTATAAGAATTGCGTGGGCTAATTAATAAGTTTATAAAGGTTTCATTTCAAAACGCACTCGATATAACAATGTGTGATGTATAGGATGTTTTGAAATTAATTCATTGAAGATATCTTTGGTAGGCAATAATATGCTGCATTCTTCTCGTGGTTTCGTGATATTACATGTCTCCGTTAGTTCTGGGTACAAGCAAAGTTAACAGATGTAAGAGGCAGCCCAGTCGACGGTGCATGAGTCTTGCCGTATTTTCTAAAGGTAGTGTGGTGAATTGCTTCGACAGAACCCAGTTCACCCCTGCGATGTGCAGTGAAGTTACCTTCAATTGACGTTACCTTGAGTCAATTTTGTTCTTTTTTAAAATTTTTAAACTTTCTACACACTTTGGGTCTGTATCTTTTTAGTTTAGTTTATTTTGTAATATTCTTTTTACATTCTTTAGTTCTTTCTTTCTTTCTTGTTCTTTCTTATCGATTACATTCTCTTAAGCTTATGCTATTAATATATTTTTTTACTATACTAGTATTATTGTTATGTATTGGAACCAGATGTAAAATACAATCCATTTTAAAATTTATCTAATCTCTGCCCATCGTAATAATTCTTCTTCATAATTCTTTTCGGAAAGGTGTCTGGGTGAGATGTTTTCAAATGGATGAGGTAGTTTGGTTAATATTTTTCTTTTGTAATTTTGAGGTTTGTTAAGGCGAAGGAACGAACGGCGATCGAATAATTTGATCACTAGTTTCGTCGTCTCCTACAACCATTAATATAAGGGTTGTTACGCCATCTTTTGTAGTGTCTGTTAAGTAAAGGCAATTTTCTGTTAGTTGTTATGCATTCTATCACAACGATTTTGTAAATTTATCTTTGCGGTTCATGTATGGTCAATAAGTAAGTCTTTCCCAGCTTGCGTACTAACCAGGTCGCCCTCACCATTGGTTTGGATGTCCTGTGTACTTCTGCAACGACAAGGATCTCGCCGGGGAGTTTTAGCGAATGTTCCTAGTATTACTACGTTAGGCACTGGGTGAGCCACAGACACGCTCGCCGCAAGCCATCCATCCGTACTGCTACTAAAACCGAAGAAATCTGGAATATCTTGAGTGACTTCACTAGATATTGACCAAGTACTCCAACATCTCAACTCTTAAGTATTAAAGATAGCTCAAATTTACGATTCATTACGCAAATTTTGTCATAGATATTTAAATAATACAATGACCCCGATTCCATTGTACAAGAACTTGGTTTGTAATGAATTAGTACTGAAGTTAAAAAGTTCAGTACTACTAATTCATTACAAACCAACCAAAGAAAGACACGGCCGGTGACGTCATTTGACGGTTCTTAAATGGACTAAAACATATTTGCCTAAATTAAACGCGCAACAAAAAACACGACGATTAAATTATAATTTAAAGTTTTAAATCCTATAAATTTCAATTGACTTGACGTCCTAAAAGTAATTCTATCCTTTTCATATTCAATTGGAATAAAAGAGATCACCAAATGACTTGGGTGAATCGCCACCAATCTTAGCTTTTCGATATAGCTTTTTTTAAACAGCTCCCCAAAAATATCAATATATCTGAAATACTATTGAATGCATATTTCATTATTATTGGCACATTATTTATATAAAAAACAATTGAAAAAAATCGTCAGCCAATCACGGTCCATACGTGGGTCGAGTAAATCAATTTAAAGACAATCGACATAAATAACAAACCTAATGGGTTAAAAATGAAACTCACATTATTATTTAAATGTAGATAAGTGTATTAGCAACGTTGGTATATGAGATTACTGATTAATACTGTCGTGGAATATTAATACAACACCGCGATGTCCGAACACACAGAACACCATCCAACACTTCATTAGTGTTCATAATATATTTTATGTATAATAAAAAAAAAGAATATCACCAATAGAACAGTGCACGCTCCTAAAATGCCACTTACAATTTAACTTTTGATCTATCACATCTATAAATTCAATAACTGAGTAACAATATGTAAGGGACACTACAGATAAATACAAAACGTGAGCATTCGTACATTAGTAGACTTTACTTCTTAACAATATTTTATAATATCCGACTAAATACAAGAGATTCGCTTCGAAACAACGTCGAACAGATATAGTCACGTTTCTTACAGCATTTTTGAGTCGACAAAATTTTCTCTCGATCCTATTTACGATTTACGACAAATATTTTCATTGCAAATAAATTTAATGCTCTTTAAATTTCAGATTAATCTATGATGTTAACTGTATAAATGATAAAAATTATCTTACACTACAATAAATATAACTACAACATTTCTCTAGTACCCATTCATTACTCGGTAAAAAAATTATCTAAACCACTTCAATACACTAGAAAATCGTGAACTACAATGAGAGCAAAGAGGAAAAGTAAAATAGAAGGCTTCAATCCAACCATACTTTAGCGGTTGTAAAAAACCATTACAAAATTTAATTCCATTAAAAGTCTTGTAAGCGATTAGCAAATCCTTTATGCCACATTACATATTCCACGTTTAAATAAAAATAAATGAACAAATAAATGCAAACAAAATAAAACCAAAAATTAAAAAATCATTCATTTAATTCTCTGTGATAATAATATAATAATTTCTTTAATTATAAGTATCTTTAAAGAGAGAATAATGTTCTATTAAATTCTACATACAACATGACATAAGCTATTACAATCTATTAGACGATCTATTGTCGTAACGACAAAATGAAGAGCCCAATATTAAATAATTTCTCAATATAAAATTTTAAATAAATTATAAATAATCGAGTATTACTGTTCCAACAACTCTTAAGTCTATGGTTAACCATAGACCAATAAAATATTTTAAACCGTGGTGTAACACTAGATAGATCTCAAGATTTGTGTTGTGAAATAAATTTTATTAACTATAAGAAAAATTAAAGAGATCTTTACTGATGAAAAATAATTGAAAATTAACCACTGATAAATCTAAACAAGGGTATCAGAAATAACTCATGATACGAAAATAGAAACAATACTCTTACGCTGAAGAAAAGCCAATTTTTGACATAAGTTGGAAACCATCTCCACGAGCAAGAGAACTGTCTGTCTCGGGATTCTCTTCTATCGTCTGGTAATAATCTCCCTGAATGAGTGATTGTTCTTCCAGCGTATCGTCAAGGCTCTTAATGCAAAAGGCGTTGTTCAATAGTATTGTTCAAAGAGTTAAGTAACATGCGCTCTCGCAGCCAGTAACAACGGGTGCGTGGCGATGTCATGACGTTTCGCTCACACTCAGCCACTTATCGCATCAGGGCGATAATATCGACTCGTTCTAAGAGAATATATCATCGTCGTCATCGTACTACGTTTTATATTATTAATATGGTCATGATTCTCTCGTTCGTGAAGATGGTCCCTTAGAGGTCTATTTTCAACTAATTTCTATTCAATGTACGACAACGAAAATCAGAAAGGGGATTTTGTTACGCAATAAACTCAATAATTAAAGTTCGTGCTGTGCAAAAAAAATAAAACTGAATGACTGAAAGCTATAGTAGAGTCCATTGACAGATACATTTATTTACAAATTCTTAAAACTTTTTATCTCTTAATTTTAAGTAACGAAAAGTAAAAAGTTTCCTGGACTTTGGGAACGCAAGAGATACCATTATATACTCGTATCATTCGTTATCGTTATATCAAGGGCAACATTAAGTAAATAATCAATTAGATTTGTATAGACAGAATTTATACATATTTTATAGCATTACAAAACAATATATGTATCCAATAATGACTACAACTATCTAATATTCTCACCTAAAAACACGATAAATAAAAATTTCAATATTAAATAATGATCGTTAAATCTAACTTATAATAATAATGTTTTCTGTGGAAATTATATAAAAAGAGATCACTTCATAGAAGCGACGTAAACCTGGCAAGCAGACTGTAATTAAATATTGGTTGTACTCTTATATTTTTAAAAAATATCATACAAAACTTACATACTCGGGCTCTTAAATCAATATAATGCACTGAATGAGGTTATTTTTGTACCAGTTCAGTCAGTCATCGGTCCACGGCGGACGTGTAGAAATGCATTATTGTGCATAAAATATATCCAAAATCTTGTCGCAAAACGTCTACATTTATCACCTAGTTATAATCTTACAATATCGTTATAATAAAATAAATAATTACGTAAACTTAAACCGAAGCGGGGGGGAAACAAAACATTAAAATCAAGAGGGATTGTAAACCTCTTTTAACGAATATAACTTTTATATTCTTCCACGTCATTGATGCTTTTTAATTGATTAAAAAACTCTAGTAAAATATAATTGGTACCTAAAAATCAGCATTTGATTTCATAAAGCAAAAGTATAATTATTTTGATTAAAAAATTAACATTTACAAAGGAAAATTCGTCACTCTTCTATCGTCATAGTAAATTACTGTCTACCAGCGTGACGATAATACACCCGTATTTAAACGAAAATGTACCGTAATGTGAATATAATTGGAATTATAATTCCATACACATCTCCTGTTAAAAAAAATCAATTTTCTTTATTTGTCCTGTCGACGAGATCAATGCTTCTATATCCATATAGCTGCGTTATATCTATTTTCCGTTAATGTTGTTGCTTTGGAACTAATATGCGGACGTGTTAGTTAAACACTATAAGGACTTTGTGACTTAACAAAAAACTAAAGCTATTGTAGGTTATTTTAATTTCACATCCATATGACGCCTTAAATTATTATACAACAAAATACACCTTAAAGCTTTAATATTAAGCTGCATTTCTGGTTACACATAAATAAATATTTAAACTAGTGACGTGCTTATAGTGTTTAACCAACGATGAGGCCTTAGCTTTACTTCGATACAATCCTTAACTACGTTTATCAATCATAAGGTACATAACAGTTCGCAACACAAACCTCTCAGACGTCCCACAGTGCAATTTACGCTAAGTATAAGACGGATACTTCTTAAGTTTATTATAAGAGGACAATAGACACCTATATTACAATTATTCATAGAGGGTCGTGGAATGGATACAAAATATTACAAAATTCTATCATTATAATATTTATTAAACTAGGTCCTAACATGAAAACAAACGAAATCGTATCGAATTTACTTTGAATAAAAATTAAAATTCGATAACGTTTCTCTTTTCATATACAAAGTTAGGGCAGAGTGGATACTACTAAACTTTTATGTTATAAATAATAACAATATTCAAATCTCGATTGTATAATTTGTAGTTGCTATTAGCTAGTATATTGATAGAAGAATACGCAGTGATTCGTCTAATCGTAACTAGATATAGAATTACATATTGTATTCTATAACGCGGTGAGCCCCGAACAATTAGAATAATATAGTCACATTTAGGAAAACCCCCTCTTTTATTATATATAAAACACATAAATGGCACGTATATGTACATGGGGAATTGACATGATCTCTTTACAAAATAGCGCTACAATAGACAACTGAAGTGCTAATAGGCCTGTGGCGAAAAACAGTTCGTCTTTGGCCATAATTAACGTACTAAAGGACAGACTACACGAGTGAGTGTCCAAAAGTAATTATGAGTTGCGTTATTTAATTAATTTCAATATTCAATCTACTGAGAAGGAAGCTTACTAAAGTATAGTTGCCTATGTTTCTTTATTTAATTAAAAATAATATAAGTTTCTTGGCAAGTAAACTACGATAGGCCTATATTTATCTGTAGTTAGAATATTGAAACCACTCGCAAATCAGACGCAATTATCGCTCGTGTAATTAAGCCCTAATTTTAACTATTATATAATGCACAGTACATTGCAATATTCGTACTTATTAACAACCGCTACAGAACAATTTTACTTGTCATTCAATTAATTTTTTCAAATTATATTATTTCAAAATGCGAAATCGTACGTTTGTATTGCAGATGATTGTAGACGACTGTAAAATGAGGCGATAGCAGTTACTATTGGTATGAATAATAATGAAGCTTGTGCATAATCATTTATACCTAACACCATATGGCTCCGTGGATCTAACTTGTACGATTCGAAACATACAGTTTGAAAATGAAAAAAAATTTAAACATGAAATCAATTTGGTAGCATAATATTGGTGGAATGTTTTATAACTTACGACCCTTAAAATAAACTTGTACAATTACAAGCTATTGTAATAATTGGAAGAATATTATTGACAGGCATTAAATGCATATTCATTCTTAATTTTGACACAACCATTGCAATAATCAATCATATTTGTATTATTATTATAATATTGTACATTCGTTAGAGATTAATTAAATATAAAGTTATCTAGTATTAAAAATGCATATTACATTAGGAAAGTATAATACTGTTCTGTTTTACACTTGCAATGAATGTGTCAACTTATTTATCAGATATACAAAAATTTTTGGGTTTATTTCCGTTATATTTTAACACCTCGCATTAAAAACTATCTTGTTGAGGAATTTAAAAATAATCAGATAAACTATCAAAGTGACAAGGGACTAAAATTAACACTGCGTCAAGTATATATTTGAAGTGACTTGTTATGTATTTTAATTGCTAATTTAATTTATGCTTTAACTTTTTAAAGATTATAAAATTTTATACAGACAGAGATGACCAACAACAGTAAGCAGTTCGAAATGATCTTTATTCTGTTGAGATAAAGCTCATTCGCAATCAAATCTATGCTTGTATTGGATACAATATCCGAAATAAAGTAAAGCACAATTTACTTTCATATCTCAATTTAAATAACTTCATAAGACGAGGTACTTACAATCTTTTTTCATTACTGATAGATATATAATGTTATTTTACAGAAATGACTTATTTTAGTAGAGAGGTAGAAGTCGTAAGGGCCAACTGTCATTAGTGTCTCATATATACCCAAGAATTCCCGTCTAAATCAATTACCTATTTTAGTTCATGTTTTTATATATTAAGTTTTTATCCATTTTACTCATAGGGAATAAACGATGTTACGCAACTTGTGTAAAATTTTAATGAAAAACATAATCTCTACAACTCCAAAATAACTGAGTAATTAAAACGTCTTTTCTATGGAGTACAAATTGATAAAAACTACAGTAAAAAGTTATGAATTCATTTAAAGTTACATAGTAGTGTCCACGAAGTCGAGGCTCACCGTGCGAGGCCGACTAGCGACTGTTGGGCGGCATCGGCATCTGCGCCTGCACACCCTGGAGGTTCATCGGCCTCCCGTTCGGGTTCCCCATGCCGAGCCCGTCTTGGTAGCTGTTTGTGTCCATCGGTTCATCGTTCTAGAAGATTCAGAAGGTTAATAAGGCTTTATCATAATAACTACACAAGTTACCTCTCTTAACGCAACGGCTAATTCATTATCTAATCGATATTTTAACACTGTATAAACATTAATTTTACCATCGAGAAGTAATTAGTTTCCTTGAAGAGACAAATTATACATTAAATCCTTTGAATTACCTTTCGTTTATGTAAATTATTATCCGTTTAATATAAAAAATAGACTGTTGCAGATTTATGGTGGTGTATACATATTTCTAAGTCATACAGGTACATACACGTCACATTAGGTACATACACACACATAGTCATACACGTCTTCTAAGACGTGATTATACCGATTATGATTTTGACTAGATTCTTTAGACAATAAGTAGAAAAACAAATTAACGAAAAATACTTTTATTTTTTGTTGGGCAGATTTTATAAATAGATATAAATTAAAAACAAAATCTTCATTTAAATGGACTCGATTACTAAGTTCTTTTATATCGTCAAATCGATTATTCAACCGAGCAATGTATATCTATTTACATAGTTATAAAGTATAGCATATTTGTTGCGAACTCCTTCTAGTTGGTTTTGCTATATTATATTTTTTTATTGTTTTTACATTGCCCTTGTCATTGTCACCTTGTTTTATCTTTCCATTTGTCATCTGTGTAATTTATAAAACTATAATTATTATATGTAAGTACCGCTATATATTTTGCCTTTTACTTTCGCACACATCACATACAGTCTTTCTTATTTATCCTTTTCATTTGGTCCTTCTCCGTAATTTTCTAGCGTACCTTTTTTCCATTTCATTACGTTTTCATCGAACTCAATTTCATGATCACGCGTAGTAAAAGCAAAATCATGACATCCGCACCTGCACCACAAACGCTTATCCAATCATCACACTCAATAGATGATAACAATGTGGTACTTTCGACCACTGCCGATCACATGTTAGGCACTCACTCTGTAAGCGAGTTTTCAGCCAATAGGTCTTCACATTCTTCTGCCACCGTAAGAGCACGTAAGGCTGCCGCGCAGGCCCAAATTTTACGCCAGCAGTTAGAACGTGAAAGGGACATCGCTCGTCGGGAAAAGGATCTCGCTCAACGTGAATTAGAGCGCGAACGTCATTTAGCTGAATTACAACGTCAAACGGAGGAGCTTGAGCTTCAGGCCGAGTTGGCCTCTATTGACGCAGAAGTGAACAGTAGTAGAGGTAGCCGTCATGGATCCAGTCGGGTAAGTATGGAGCGGACTAATAGGTGGGTACAAAATAATAATAATATATTGCATAATGAGAGCCTTTTAGCAGATGATTGTGAGCAACATGTTGCACGTCCTAACCATTTACCGCTGCAGCTAATGGCCTCTAAGAATACTGCGCCTCTCATGAATCGCGATACAGAATATGTTTCTAACAGCAAAGCTGCCGAGGTGGTAGGCCTTAGCCCTCCACTCCATTCCACGGAGCTTAGCAGTAAACCACAATTTGATAATATTTTAATTAAAGCTGTAGCTGATACTGCCGCTGCCGCTAAAGCTTTAGCTTCTCAGCCTAAAAATTGTCCTAAAATGGATTTATTTCCATTCTCTGGAAACACCCTTCAATGGCTACATTTTAAACGAATTTTTAAAATAACAAAGTCTTCTTTTTCTCCTCTAGAGAACATCGGACGCTTAAGAAATGCCCTACGCGGACCAGCTTTTGATGCGGTCGCAGCGCTTCTAATGTCTACCGAGGAGCCTGAGGAAGTGATGAGCGCTTTAGAAGAAAATTTTGCGCGCCCTGAGCTAATTGTTCTACAGGAAGTATCTAATTTGCGTAATTTACCTCGCTTGAGTAGCGATCTCAAAGAACTCGGGACTTTGTCAAACCGGGTACGTAATTCGTTATCAACTATTAAAATGCTCGGTCAGTTAGAATATCTCTATTCTCCGGAGTTATTTCATTCTATCTTAGGTAAGCTGAATCCTGTCATGAAATTAAGATGGACAGATTATGCAATGCAGGATACGACAAATCGAGCAAAATTAGAGATACTTTCTGATTTCCTTAGACATGAAACTGAGCGATATTTTAAATTTGGTTTATCTCCAGAATTATCTATGATAACTAATAACTATAATAAGTCACCTTCTGATAAAAACACCAGCCCTAAGTTTAACAGGCGTGAATGTGTACATACTAATGACGCTAAAACTAAAACACATACACAGCCAAATTGTGCTTACTGTAAAGGCAACCATCACATAAAGATTTGTTCTGACTTTAAATCTCTTCCCGTTGACGACAGATGGATCTGGTTACGACAAGCCAGAATTTGTTACAAATGTTTAAGAAACACCTCACACCTTTGGAAGAGATGTAAGGTCAGTCCTTGTGGTATTAATGGCTGCCTATTACACCACCATCCGCTTTTACACCGTATTCAAAATTATGACTCTGATAAGGCTGTTAATAATTTGTCAGTCGTAGATACTGAAAACAGTACACCTACAACATCATCTGATGATACCTCGAATTTAGAAAAAGTTACAATCTCTACTACATTGACAGATGAAAATCAAAAACTCTCACATAACAATGCACGAGCCTTTCTTAAAATTGTACCAATAACTGTAACAGGTCCGAAGTCGAGCTATAATACATTTGCACTACTCGATGATGGTAGTACTATTACACTAATTGATGCAAACGTGGCTTCCCGAATTGGAGCTTGCGGTCCCCATCAGACAATTTTAGTGAACGGCGTTGGTGGACTTACTAGGAAAACAACAGTTTCTTATGTAGATTTTCATATAAAAGGAAGGCACACTCACGAATCATTTTTAGTTCGCAATGCCAGAGCAATGCCCTCATTATCACTAAATGCGCAAACTGTATCAGAAGAAAATATTAGAAATTATAATCATCTTTCTGACTTAGTAGAATATGTAACTTATAGCGATGCTATTCCAACCGTGCTTATTGGTGCAGAACACTGGTATTTGTCAATAAGTCATGAAGTACGTAAGGGTCATAAAAACCAACCTGTAGCATGTTACACCATGTTGGGCTGGACGCTTTATGGTAGCAGTAATAGCAAAACTAAGCCTGTTGAGTTTGTCAACTATTTTTCGACACCTTCGCCTCTTCACGATAACGAAAATTTAGAAAAACTTATTAAAGACCAGTATAGTTTAGATTCATTGGGTATTTTCAAAGGTGAAACGTTACATAGTAGGCAAGACCAGCGTGCTATAGACATTTTAGAAGCTTCTGCTAGACGTTTGCCGAATGGCAGATTCGAAGTTGGTTTACCTTGGCGGGAAGGTATTAGTCGTGTGCCTGATAGTTACCCTCAAGCCCTTTCACGTTTAATGTCGTTAGAGCGACGTATGGCTAAAGAACCGGAGTTCGCTTCTGCTTATAAGAATTTTATTAATAACATGTTAGCCAAAAATTACGCAGAGGAGTGTACTCCAGATTCATATCACACTTTTTATAAATATAATAGCAGTAGTAAAACTAGGCTCTATCTGCCTATTTTGGAGTTTTTCATCCTCAGAAAAAAAAAATACGTGTAGTCCATGATGCAGCAGCCAAAAATGAGGGCATTAGTTTAAACTCTTTGCTGCTTCCCGGTCCCGATTTGTTACAGTCGTTACTTGGCATTTTGTTTCGTTTCCGGGAAGGCTCAGTAGCTGCCACGGCGGACATAAAAGAAATGTTTCCCCAAATACGCATTAGACACGAAGACAGGGATGCACTCCGATTCCTTTGGCGGGATGGTGATCCGAAAGTACCAATTAAGGAATATAGAATGACGTCTGTTATTTTCGGAGCATCATCGAGTCCCTTTACTGCCCTTTTTGTTAAAAATAAAAATGCTCTAGAGTATAAACAAGCATATCCAGAAGCAGCTGAAGCCATTATAAACAACCATTATATGGATGATTATATCGGCTCGGTTGACAAAGTTGAGGATATGGCGAAATTAGCAGCAGATATAGTGACTGTACATAAAATGGCCTGCTTCGAGATGAGAGGCTGGCTCTCTAATAATGACGAGGCTCTTAAGCTGGTGTCAGATGATTTGAGAGCTGACAGAGCATCTGAGGTCAGCTTAGGTCCTGTCAACACTACTGTTAGCGCATTAGGTTTAGCTTGGAACCCTAAAACAGATCTTTTAGGTTTTCGTACCGGTTTGGGTGATACTTTACCAAGCCCTTTGAACAAACGCAAAATTCTATCGCATTTGATGCGCGTTTACGATCCTTTGGGGCTGTTAGGACCTATCACTATCAAAGGGCGCATACTTTTCCAACAGACATGGCGCACTAAAATTGATTGGGATATAGAATTTGCTCCCAATATTTCCGAAAGATGGCTGGAGTGGTTTCAAGAATTAATGGCCATAGGCTCGTTAAAAGTCCCTCGTTATTTAGGTTCTAAGTCTAGGGAACCACTACAAAGAGAACTGCATATATTTGCAGATGCTAGTGAACTTGCCTATGCATGTGTTGCCTATTGGCGTTTCATTTACGACGACAACACAATCAAGCTCGCTCTCATTAGCAGCAAGACTCGCGTCACCCCATTAAAGCCATCCTCAATACCGCGCCTAGAGCTCCAAGCAGCACTAATCGCCTCTCGCATGGCAGCTACTATAAAGGACAGTCATAGAAAAAAGCCAACTTCTACATTTTTCTGGACTGATTCCATGACTGTTCTCCAATGGCTTCGTACTGATGCACGCACTTTCAAGCCTTTTGTAGCCCATCGTGTTGGAGAAATTATTCAAAATTCTAATGTGAGTGACTGGAGATGGGTTCCAACAGACTTGAATGCTGCAGACGATGCCACTAAGCTGCATCCACTAAACTTAAGTATGAACAGTCGATGGTTTGCGGGACCTTCTTTTCTCTTAGGTTCACAAGAAAGCTGGCCTTCACAGCTAATAGACTCATCTTCTAACTGTTCTGATGAACTTAAGAAAAAAGAACTCATATGTTTTACTCGAACGATAGCACTACCTGTACCAGTTACCGCAGATATCCAACGTTTCGATAATTGGTTACGTTTAGTACGAGCAACAGCGCGAGTGCACCAAGCCGCTAACATTTTTAAGTTGCTTTTGGCTAACTCGAGAAACCGATTAAATTGTAATTTTTCTTGTCGCAGGCCCCACTCTTCAACGTTGCATGCTTCTACGTCTACCACTCTTACCCCATTGACTGCGGAGTTAATGAAGTCCGCCGAGACCCATGTTTTATTAAGCACACAGATAGAAAGTTTTCGTGAAGAAATAGAGGCCATTCTTAATTCACAACCGATACCCAAGAAAAGTCGGCTATTGAAGTTGTCTCCTGTTATGGGAAAAGATAGATTATTACACCTGGCTGGTCGGATAGCTGCAGTTGCTCACGTTCCAGATGATATCATACGACCGATTTTGTTAGATGGACGTCACCCGATCGTAAGGCTGTTGGTTGAAGACATGCATCGCAAGGCAGGGCACGCAAACAATGAACTTGTAATAAACGAGCTGAGACAACGATTTTGGTTGCTGAGAATGCGTACTACTGTTCGAAACGTAGTCAGCCAATGTTTTATATGCAGAATGAAAAGGTCCAGAACGTTGGTCCCTGCCACCGGAGATTTACCTGAGCAAAGATTAGCACACCATCGCAGACCATTTACCTTCACTGGTCTTGACTATTTTGGCCCGTTAACAGTCACAGTAGGGAGGAGACATGAAAAGAGATACGTGGCACTTTTCACGTGTATGACATCCAGAGCCGTGCATTTGGAAGTTGTCCACAGTCTCTCATCCGACTCAGCAATCATGAGTATTAGAAGGTTCATTACGGTAAGGGGCACCCCAAAAACTATATTTTCGGATAACGCCACTACATTTGTTGGAGCGAACCGCATGCTGAAAGCTTTTTATGAGACAAATGTTGCAGAATTCGCAGCGAATCGTGGTATACAATGGAGTTTTATTCCCCCGGCTGCGCCCAATTTTGGTGGATGCTGGGAGAGATTAGTCCGGTCAATAAAAGTAGCTCTTGGAGCCGTCTTGAAAGAGAGAGCACCCAAAGACGAAGTTCTTCAGACCTTATTACGCGAAGCAGAAGCTATCGTTAATTCAAGGCCGCTTACGCATGTATCCGTCGATCCAGCAGATCTACAAACTCTCACACCTTTCCACTTTTTAATCGGTGAATCTTCATCACAGCATGTGCCTACACTCGATGATAATGACTTGCTCCGAAGATCAGATTGGAAAGTAGCATTAAGATTGGCAGATCATTACTGGAACCGCTGGGTACGAGAGATATTGCCAACCCTCCAGCCACGCCAGTCAACTTCCTCCGACACAATTTCAACAGGAGACTTAGTATTGATAGTGGACGAAAATCTACCGAGAGGAGTATGGCCTAAAGGAAGAGTGTGTGCAGTACATCCGGGCAAGGATGGAATTGTAAGGGTGGTCGATGTAGCAACTCAAGGAGGAACGTTACGCCGACCCCTTAGGAAGTTGGTTAGGTTATTGACAACAGAACAGCCTGCGCACCTAATCAACTCTGTGCTTTCAGCACAAAGGGGGGAGGATGTTGCGAACTCCTTCTAGTTGGTTTTGCTATATTATATTTTTTTATTGTTTTTACATTGCCCTTGTCATTGTCACCTTGTTTTATCTTTCCATTTGTCATCTGTGTAATTTATAAAACTATAATTATTATATGTAAGTACCGCTATATATTTTGCCTTTTACTTTCGCACACATCACATACAGTCTTTCTTATTTATCCTTTTCAATATTATTAATACTAATATGTTTAAGAAAAAAAAATTATAGAATAAATTTAATATATAGATAAGAAAAACTTCTATAAGCAATATTAATAATATGTTGTGAATAGAATATTAAAACGGTTATTGGTGTCTTGAAGTTTACAACAAAATATTATGATCTAGTTATGTATTAAGTGTAAATGTTCCAGATGAATAAAATTTTCATTTTCTTTTTTATATGCAGAATTAAGAGTTTGCCTACTGACAGATTAATCAAAGCTAATTTAGCTATTAAAACCAAATTTTATTTTATTAGTAAAAATACGGCCGTCATATTTTATATAAAATTTTATGCAAAAACTATTTCACACACTCACAAACATAAAGACGAACAATTCGACGAACTATAACTTTTTACAAAATCAATAAATGCATGTGCATAAAAGCATGCCGTGACATATGGTTTTAGCCTGCATGTGTAAATGTCGAGGACTGGTCATAAAATTAGACAAACTAGTATATATCTCTTATTAATTTTTTACGACTCCATAAAATGAAAAACACAGTAAACTTAAGTCTCCCACTCAAAAATTTAACAGTGTTATCTATAAAATTAATTCTCTTAAGGTCGCTGTTTGAATAGCCAAATATTTGTGTCAATTTTGTTGGAATTCTCTAAAACTAAAATAAGGTATAGTTTTTAGTACCGTCATTTACAAATACTTATTTTAAAGCAGCATGTTTTAGATGTGCATTAAAATATGGGAAGTAATTAAAGTCATCATTTTTAAAAAGGTGTAATATAACATCACATGTGTCGGACTATTCTGATCAGACAATTTTTTCTCTAAATAAAAATTATCACACTATTGAAAAATCTTGCTGTAAATTTTTGTTTGAACTCCTTATAATTTGTCTAATTTTAAAATCGACCTTCGACTTGAACACGAGAGTGAACTTTGTTTACAGGTTTGCTTACTGATTGTCGTGATACAATGGATATGGTAGGCGTGGTGAGGCTGGCGTAGGCAGTTATTATAATGAATAAAGATTTTTGACGTCGACGATTTGAAGGTAGAAAAAACTCAATTATTTACATACTTACAATTTGTTGTTAACCGTTCAATAAAATCCTATCTCCACTAGACTAATCGAATGTTACAATTTAGTTGGACCAACCTGATGGTCTAATATGCAACCTAAAGATGAATCTGGAACCGACCCACGAGGACTGACGCAATAGCGTGAGTGATAATGAACGCATTCTTAATGTCGTTTACTTCATACCGAAGTTTTGTATCTTAAAAATGTGATTAAACTCTAGTGACGACAGTGCTTTAAATACCCACTAAAAGATAAAGGTATTCCAGCAAGAAGTAATTTTACAGTGAAGTCTATTTTTGGAGAAAACAGATTCGGTATTTCTTTCCATTTTAAAAGAATTAATCTACAGAGAAAATATGATTTATGAAAACAGGATAACAAACTATGTCGTTAAAAGAAAATAACTATTACCTTTTTAAGAAAAATCATGAATAATATATATTTAGTACTTAGTTATTTATGCTTGTTAATTTCTGAATTTAAAAAAAAACAATTAAAATTTAAAAACTCCTTGGAATTATTTCGCCGGTACACTTACAGACGATGCATGTACGAGTCTTGTTAAAAAAATATGAATTTAGATAATTTTCTTTTAGACAATTTAGATTATTTGGATATTTTCTTCAAAAACAGACTATATGGCGACGCAATAGCGTGATGAGTATACATTTACCTCTCGGTGCCTGCGTATAGTGCGGTCCTCGTACCGCGTGCCGCCCGTAGACGCCATAGGCCTGCTGAGAGTACTGTTAGCGTTGCTCGGCGAGTGCGGTGCACCACCAGTACCAGACATCGGTGTACCTTGACCTGTCCCCACACCCGCTTATGTACACACGAGATGACAACCGTTCATTTATTACTTATAATCATTCGACAACAATTTTATAGTAATATTTGTAATAAATAAACAGTTTATTGTTGTTAAGAAGCCGCATTTTTATTACTTATTTTATTAAACAAAGAAAAATGTTTTGATCTGTTTGTTTATAAAAAAGACACTACAGGTCCTTTTCAAGCCAACGGTGAAATTAGCTTGATATCATTTCGTAGTTTTCGCTCAGGGAAAAATAAATCAAGCTTCTCCATAAAAATTTTAAATAAAGAAAAGGAAAGCTGATATTCATATTTTTTTAAAACTTGAGTATTCAGAAATTAATTCTATAGTGAAACTGTTTATTTTTAATATACTTAAATCCATGAAAACATTGATGACGCTACCTAACATTTGGTTTTTGGTGTTCTTCTGAATATAATACTAGTCACAAATCAATCAAACCTTCGTCGAAAAAAGTCAAATACTTTAAAATGTTCTTTATAATAGAACAAAGATCAAATATCTTCACAAACAAGTTAAAAATATTACAAGGCCAAACTGGGCTACGTTGGAATTCTACCTCCTACACGAATTTAGCGTTTGTTATACACCTTAGTATTACGTCGATTCTTAATACTAACATGTGTATTTCTATTACGTCTTTGGTATGATATCACAATCCCGAAGGAGAAATGATTTATATACGTTAGTAATAGCAATAAAAATGCGGCATTTCCAAGCACATGAAAGAGAAGTAATTTATGATCATAGTGCAAACAGAAGTCGTGTTAAGAACTTTGATTTAATAATTAACGGAATAGTTGAAGATAGTATTTGTTTAAAGTAGAATTTGAAATTAAGTGTTGTTTATTAGAATTAACTTGTATTATGTACAGTAATGTGGGTTAAATAATCTAATTTTGTAAAATTAAGTAAAAAACCTAACTTTTTAGAAGTCTAGATCTATTCCGTTAACTATCATACTGTTATATTGCAGCGTCAGATCCGCAGACTCGAGCACGATATGCAGTTATGGCATGAAATAGACAACTGTACAAAGTTCTATTTTATCATGACGATCCACAATACATATCCCCACACAAACACGAACATCACAGCAATATCTCGAAGCAAAATATTAGTAAATTTTCTAAGTTAAATGTTATTTTAATTGAAGAATGGTTAAATCGTTACTCGTGTTTCTTATCAGATATTTTTATTAACAAATATTGTAAATTACCTTTATTTATTACCTTTATTAGCTACCTCATAGTTTTATTCAAAAACATATTTATTTTACTGTTTTTTTTATATTACACAGCAAACGGTTTTACATTATAACTTATTTACGTAAAATTAGTCAAAATATAAGATAATTTTTTAATTTATTTTTAATTTTAACTTTTCACGATACTAAGTTTTGTTTATTAATCAAAAAGTGTGCAGATATTTTTATTTAAAATTCAACGGAAAAAGTTATTTACGCATCATATTTTACATAAAAATCAAAACTATTTGAATATCATCGATGGAACTAGAAAAAAATATATTATTATTATTTTTTTTACTTACCACTGCTATTAGACGAGCCTCTGGGTTGAGCTGCCCTGGCTGGCGTAAGGAAGTCAGCTTCACGCCAACCGTGTTTACGGTATACTTCACGCAACTCCGCGTGCGACCACATCGTCATTAACACTTGTCCTGAGGGGGATTATTTTGCCTTGTTATTTTTATTATTGCCATGGGGATAACCCCCCACAGATGCGCACTAAATTCTATAAATAGCTATTTACTTAGCCAGTGATTTCGGGTTCAAATTACAGTAACGACAGATACTTGTAGAGTACGAATATTTGTTGACAAGTCACGTTTGTATGTTTATTTAGTATATTTCTGATTTTCCTATTTTGTTCTATTATTACTATGTATATTATTCCGTTATCCAGTAATGATGCTTCGGTTTGGGTTAGATATAATAATTGTGAACGTCCCACTGACCTGCAAACTTGAGTACTCTGGGCGTGTGGCGGTGGCGCTGCTTGGTGAGGTTGAGCAGCCGCTCGACGCCGCCCGCCTCCAGCAGCGACCGAGAGAACTCGCCGCTCTTCTTGATCACCTCGTTCAGGGTCGCCAGCACGGCCGCTATCGTGTCGTCCGACGTGCCCTGCTGAGGACAGACGACGAGAGACATGAACATTATTAATTTAACTTGGTTATAACAACTGGAAACAACTCCCGTGAACCATACTACTTCATGCTCCGACAGTTGGATATACAACAATATAATAGAATTTTATTTAGATACTCAATATGGAACTTCAATATAAACGGTAAAATGTAAATGTAAATATTAGTAGTGTTTAAGCCCACAGACGCTCGAAATATTTATATAAAATAAATAAAATTATTCACGGCTCGTGTCGTGAATATAAATAATATATAATTTATATTTTATTGTGTATATTTTATAGTACTGTCAACGAATGTGATATGGGCGTCGGCTGAAATTCAGCATTACTTTTAGACAGTTCAAAATACACCATAGACGGCATGGCATTCCTATTTCCCTTCATTATGATAGTGCTCATTAAGGTCAAAAATTGAATACAACTCTACTCAATTTGAAGCCTTATTGCGATCATTTGAAAGAATTGGACGAACATCAGACACTCAAAATAGGTTCTTAGTAAACGCTATTTGAGTGCTAATTAACTAGATTACTTAATGGCTTTTCATAAGTCTGAAAACTGCAATATCTTAAATTTTGAGGTTATATAACAAAAGAATCGGTTTGTACAGAAAAAGACAGATCTTATTTGCTGTAGTTCATTGTCTAGTTCTTCAGTTGATCTTAATTCCGGTATAGATAATTGGATTAACCGAAACTTTGAAAGATGGAAGAAAGGCTACACAATGAAAGGAATCGTTTTCTGATCCATGTCTGACCTGATCATGTTGCTGGTTACCGCTAGGCAGCTTCTGCACGAGGTCCCTCATAGCGTACTTGCCGATTAGTTCCTTATTCCGCTGGTCGATGGCCAGGTTCCTTAAAGCCGTAGCTACGGCACACACCACACGATCTACCTCCATACGTAGGAGTTCTACGAGAATTGGTAGACCTGCCAACACATGCAAGATTGTAAGTACTTAATGTAAAGCTTCCAATTTTTTATAGGTAACCTCGAAATTGTCTTTTTCTTTGTTTGTTTATCAACAGCCTTAATCCAATACCAAGTCCCAATACTGGGCACAGGCATTCCTACATTAGAGTAACACAATGTTAATTTTTAATTGAACCATCCGGCGTCCACTATAACTAAAAATTATTTCAAGTTGAAACCCGAGCGCTGAAACTACTACGCCCGCCCGCCTCACAAGTAGTGCATGATAAGTCCACGATATTAACATAGATACTCATTACTTTGTATAAATAATATTTGGCTTAATGAACGAATGTGGTTAAAAAGTTCTTCTTTAATAAATGATGTAGCATTGATTATTTGCTTTTTTAAAATATCTAAACCATATAATAATAAGCAGTGATTATGAAAAAAGGATTTAAATTTTATCATTGCAATTACTATTAATATCTAAAGTGGGAGGGAATATTGTATACCAGCGCATAGACGCAAAAACTAGTTTCATTTACAATTATATCTAATAATGCATACCTTTTTCCTTTCGAACTGCGGCCCTAATGTCAATGGAAGGCTGCCAGTAACACGCGGCTAAGTTTTGTAACGCTCCCGCCGCCGCCTCTAACGTTTCTGGGTTCGAGCACGTTTGTAACAACGCCATATACAAAGGTACCACCTGTAAGGTACATGTTTCTATAATATGAGTATTTTTATTATACTTAAAATATTAAATTGACTTTTACTTTAAAAGTCGAAATCCGAAGTGCAACTAGAAGTTCAGTATTTTGTTAACCCTCCCACGCCTGCGTGAGAAAAGTTGCACCGTGGACCACGTGGGTGACATTTGTCACCAGTAGGTAAAGTGTTTATTTAAAGTGAAAAATGGATGAAGATGAACGTGATGATGCGGTTTCGGATGTCGACGAGGAAGAGATCATCTTAGAATACTCCTACAACACATGCGAAATTAAATGAAGCATCTAGAGGGAAGTGTTTTTTGTGCAAAACTGGGCAAAGAAAGTCCTCTAGATCAAAATGTAATCGATGCAAAAATTTTGTATGCAGCACTCACGGGAAAAAGTCACTTTTGTGCAAAAACTGTGCTGCCGATAATTCCAGTGACTCTTCTAATTGATGTAGTAGATGGTAATAAAAAGATAGCAAAAGTTTGAAAAAGATATTTTTGTTTTTTAATTTAATTTTTAATTTTTTTCTTGAGCGGGTGACATTTGTCACCCTCGTAGGCTTCGGAGGGTTAAAGGGCTACTGACAAAAGGAATAATTTTGGAAACCTCTTTTATTTTCTGTGATTCAGTTCTCGTCGCAGACAAATGTTCTTAGTTTAAAAGCTAACCAGTTCCTCTCTGTGTTTGTGAAATCCGGGTGAAGCTCATCTTCGCCCTTATCACCACTTACCAGCAGGTGGGATAAATAACCGTTAAGAATTTTAAGAAGACTTATGGTCGGTAACGTTGTCCGACGTTACTAAAATGGAAATTCTAAAATTTTCCCATTCCATGTTTATCTTATTGAATTAGATTTTAAGAGAAGTAGATAACATATAGTATCAGAGATTGTCAACATAATTGACGCCATCTTTTTGAACCTACCTCTGGAGACCACAACATCTCCGTGCCCTTGGGAACGCTGTATCCCAGCTGCGCACCGGCAGGTGTATCTCCCAAAGGCTGAGATTCTTGCTCGCTCTTCCCAAGCGGACTAGTAGAGTTTGATGACGATGACCCTTCCTTCTTCTTTTTACTGCCACCGAAGCAGCCGAGGTTTTCGCCTAAACAACAATGTCGTTAAACAAAATCTTCTTAACTATAATCTTTGAGTTTAACTATAAATTTAAGTATTTACCTTTGGATGCGCTCGCTTGTATCCTCGCTTGGCCAGAAGACTGTGTAGGTGGTGCTCTCGTATCGTATAAAGGATCTTCGATTTCTTGACACCTATAATAGATTTACGTTATTTATTGTACCACCACAATCCAATGTTTGGTTTGATTGAACTAATTTTTTGGCTTCTAATTTCTGAAATGAAACGGCGCCTATATTTTTTAACCTAATTCTCAAAAAAATAGCATCTTGTTCTCTCAATATTATTGCAAAGAGGACTTAATTTAAGACTTATTTAAACGTCATAAAATGTAGGCTCTACAAAGCATCTCCCCACATATCAGCTATTGCCCATGGTGTCTTTGAAGTTGAAGTTATTTCAGAATTAATTTAACCTTTACTTTTCCAGTACAATATGCACGTACCTATATGACAGATTTCTGAGCACACAGACGCAGTTCTCCACGATTTTGGTACCAATAGCATTAGCTCTGACAGCTGCCCGTACGGTATGCAGCAGTGCTTCAGGCAGCCCCCCGAGGCAACGTAGGCGACGTCGCGCGTACTCGCCGGCAGATGACGCGTTGCGGAGCACGCCTGATGCGTTTCGGAACACTGTGGACATTTAATGCGATAAGGTGTTGTATAGTCGACAGTATACAGATATATATTTATCATGTTAACAATATCATTTTATTAATTTTGTGGGAAAAACTAGTTATTCCTGTTCAGAATAAAAATATTGAACTGCAGGTTTTTATATTAATTTTCCCTACCTTGCGAGAACTTGCCAATTTATCTGGAGCTAGTCAATATGAACAACTTAAAGAATGATATAAAAATATATTTCTTTTTTAATTACTTATTAATATCTGTTTGATAAAAAATTATATGCTTATAATCCGATAATTCAGTACCTTTCATTAAAAAAAATCATCAGTCATACCTGTTGACCAATAAGTGTCTCCAGGGTTAGTGGGATGCCAGCCGGAGTGCGGGATGATGACCTTGTTGACGATCACTTGCGCCGCGTCGTCTATGATCGACTGCTTCAGGTCCTCGCACGACGACATGTTCCAGATTACGCCAGTTACTAGTTCTTTTACCTGTACAAATACAACAACACTGAAGTGTTTCACGCCAATAATTCACAATTAGGGCCTGGTTGCTAATACACATTCTAAGATGAAAATTTGAGTTCTGATACATCAGTTTCGCTCTTATTTTTAGGAAAAGAATAGCAATAACTATAATTTAGACCGCTTTAAAGAAACCTCGTTTTAATAACGTTTATAAGGGTCAAATATTGAACACACCTTTCTTAAAAGACCGTGTGAAAGTGTTGCCTTGAACCTAAATTTACATGTACAATGTGTTCAGGAGCAAGCCCAATAATGAATTTTACTGTAAATATATGTATCGTTAAGAGTACGTGTACTTATTATATAATACTTCTGGTTCTAAACTTATTGTGGCCATAAGATCGTTTCTAGCTCTAAACTACAAGATTACCTGTTATCAAACAGTGACAAGTTCGTTAGAAGAACACCAGTTGACTGCTTAAACCGTGCTGACAATAATGATTAAGGAATGATCTTCCAGATCACTAAACCTTAAAGTTTTATCTCTATCCAACTGCTATACTAAGTGAGACCATATTTTTACCTCCATATCAGTAGCTCGACACAGCAGCGCCATTAGGGCAGGTATACCGCCGGCGTCGCGTATGGCGCGCTTGTTCTCATCATTCTGTCGGCCGTACGACAAGTTCCTCAGCGCGCCACAAGCGTTCCGACATACTTCTGGGTTCTCGTGTGACACGAGTCGGACTAATGGTGGGATACCACCTAAAACAAACAAAAATATATTTATATATATTTGAGCTAGACAATAATTTCAAAATCTTATAAGTATCAATTTTGGGCCCAATGGACAAAATAAAAATTGGAAATAAAAAATTTAAATAATAATATAAATAGCATCAATTCATTTTTTTTACCTACAGTACTTATTGGGTTTTACTTCAAGAAATTAATAATTAAAATTGAAAAAAAAATATATTTGACCTAGTCTTTAACGCTTTCAATACTAGTATAACGCAAGTGAAGATAAAAACTTTTTAAGAATCTTATACTGCACTCGTTTGAGAAAGCCTCGGCAATAGATAAATTATGTATTCGTATACGTAATTTATCATTTGAGGTTAGACCGATTAAACAAAAAAAAATAGGTTCAAAATATGGACAAGATAAGTACTTTATTAAAGCAATAGTCGATAGTCACCACATACCTAGACTCCTCGTCTTCTGCTTGTTAGGGTCATCCATGTAGGTTAAATGCTGAAGGTAGGCTGCGGCATTCGCCTTCACTACGTCAGAGGGAGAGTTAAGGAACCCGATCACTTCAGGCAAGTTCGGATCTCGCCATTGAAGCCCGCCGCCGTCTTCGCGACCTCCTACGCCACCGTGCACTGGGGGAAAAGTAAATTGAATAGTAATAAGTTGAATAAAATCCAGCTCGAAGGACTACTTTTGGCTGATAGTAAAATACTAACCATACTCTCCTAGCGCCATACCCGCCATCTGCTTTTGCAGTTCTTCTTCGTCGCCGTACATGGACTGGCCACCTGCGCTGCCTAAGCTTAATCCATTTTGCGAGTCCTGTAAACAAAAGTTAATAAAGATAAATAAACGCCTGAAGAACAAAATTCGATATCTTGATCTGACCAGAAATGCTATAAAACCAGTTTTGGTTGATCAGAAGTAAGAGATGGAGCATTATATCAGTAAAAGAATTTTCAAGCAAGCAGATGCTCTACCTGATGGTACCTAGTAAAATACAAGCTATGTCAAAAATACTTTGATACTATTATCGGGTTGACATTCTACAAACACCATTCCCTTGCTTACTTTCCCTTGCAACGAAACAACAGCCACCGGCTTCACGGCCGAAATAGGACAAGAAATTGGTAATAATGGAATTCCATTATAATGCCAAAAAGTCATAGTAAGATCATTTTTATTTTATTTTATTTTTACCAAGAGAATATTTTCTATGACATTTGAAAATATTGAATGGACTTTTGATATCGAAGAAACGTTCATGAGCAAAAAATTCTTTTGCGAAGCGTTTCACAATCGTTCTGTAAATAGGATGCTGACTGTAATGTTTGGCAATGAGAGAGGTCTTTATTCCCGACCAGGATGTCATTGGTTAACATGATGACATGGATCGGATCATCAAAAGAAAATATATACATACATGGCTAGCGAAGAACTAGAAGAGATTACCAAATTGAGAACCTCCACCTTTTGAAGTTGGTTGGAAGAAAATGTCATAGCAACTCAGACGAATTTCCATACAAAATTGCCGAATTTCATTTGTAATTTTCTAAGCTTTTTTTAGGATAACTCTATTATTTTTTGTTTTTAAATTACACCTGAATACAAGCAAAGAAAATGAAATAAAAATTATTTAAAACGTTCACCTTTTAGCGAGACTAAGGAAAAACTGTTCATCTTTATATAGGTATAATAAATGGAGACAATAATAAATAAGATTATATATCTATAACTGCTACGACCTTTATTTTGTTACCTTAAAAGGCGGCGCCTGATGAGGTGCGGCGTCGTACGCGGCAGGGTAATGCTGGTAGCCGTACGCGTCCGTCGCGTACTCCCCGCGCGGTGACGTCACACAGTAATGCCTGCCTAACTGCTCCAAAGACGTTGAGTCGTACCTATTTGTACAATTAAAAATAGACTATTACTAGAAATTCATGATACGAAATTATCAACCAATCAAGTATGCAAATAATAAAATGTTATATCAATTTCAAAATGACGATAAATTCATGTAAATAATGATATACTTATTTATATCTAATAAAAATAAATACTTGCCTTTGTTGCAAGTGTAAATTGTGTTGTGGTAAGGCGCCAGGCGAGGCGCTTCTTGGCGACGCACTACCACCCTCTACGTACTCCTAATATAAACAAATAAAGTGATTAGTGATATTCATTGTGTTAATATGACAATCTACATGTAATCCAATAGTGGACTAGGTCTTTTCTACAGTCAGATCTCAATTACTATCATTTTGTTATCCCTTACTGCTACAATATGGCAAAGGAGCTACTGCACAGAAGCAAAAGAGGTGGCGTGTAAAAGACACTGTCATTGTGTAGGTAACGCATTTGCGCGATTACTAATCCTCACTGTATGACATATAGCTTTATTATTTGGAGTGGAATGGACATACGAAAATCAACACAAAATCAGTTTACCGTCTTGCTTGCTGACTCTGCTCAGTAATGCCAAATCAGAGGTATAAATATTAATATTGACCTCAATAAGTACTGTAAGTCCAGTTTATTAAACAATTTTTAATAATGTTGAATTTGATAATTCAAAATTTATTACGTAAAAGGACCCGATTTTCTAACTATATATTTATGGTTAATTGTTGTTTGTGAACTATTTATATCATGTGTGTAACTATTTATTGTAACCATAAATAGTTACACACATGAAATTTTTCAGAGTAACTCTACAATGTACGCGAAAAACTAGTTCAAAATGGCCGACTGAAGTCCCTAGAAAAGTCAGAAGTGTGACAGTTACCTGACCCATATAGGCGGGCACTTGAGGTGGAGGCTCAACCATGTAAGCTGGCTGGGCCTGGTAGGCAGTAGCACCATAGTGGCCATACGTGCCATAGTGACCTGCCCCTCCCGCGCCGCCATAGGTCCCACCCCCGCTCACTGACACTGAATCCATCACCTACAACAAAAAATCCAATCTTTTAATACCAGGGTTTATTTTTGGTCACGGCTAAGGCCAATAGTACTTTGCGGGGTATGCGCCGCAGCGCCTATTAACCCATATGCCTCACAAGGTGAAGGCCGATACCGACTAAAGACTGCGAGACATCCATGCACAGCACGGAGCGAATGCACCGGATTGCGCAACTTCTAAAAACTGTCTATATCTGGCTTAAGGCGAGGCTACGTTGTTAATCGTAGTGTGAACTCATTCTTGATCGAAATTCTCATCAGATATGCTATGCATGTTGCTCCGTATGCCGCACAGCGGAGCGGAATATATTTCTGTGTGAAATCGTCCTAACTATTTAAGTACTCACGTGTGGGTATTTCTGCGAAGGCGCCATAGTGAGATGTCCCATGTGGTTATAGTGAGCAGCGGGCGACGACACGTACTGTCCATAATCAGGGTCTACACCTCCGCCCACACCAGTGTAATCACCAGCCTGGAATGGAAACATATTAATAGTAATATATATCTAAGAAATAAATAGCATAAGTACATAGCTCTTAGCGATAAGATCGCCCATTGTGCAAACATTAGACTGCTATATAAAAAAACCTTTTCTGCTTTTTTATGATCTTGCTATGTATGTACAATAAAGTGCTATATAAATAAATAAACATTTATATAAATAAACACATAACGCCACCTAGTAATGGAAATCCGAAGTGACGGCGCTAGAAATAATTTTAATAGCGCGTCAGTTTATATTCGCGCGATTTTCCATATTAAATTTTTAGCTTTTCTTTAAAATTTTCCATATTAAATTTATTTTTACACCACCCCTGAATTAAAGCGAACAAGATATAATAAATATTCAAATCAGGCAAGCTGTTTTTGATATTTAGTAGGACTGTATATGTCAAAGACGGAAAAGTAACAATTTTGAGTATTTTTTTTTACTTTTAGACAACATTTTCAATATTTGATCTCATTTTAAGGGGATTTTACAAAATAGTATCAGCATTACGAAATGAGCGTCAGATTGCATAAACGCGTTCATTGCATCAACAGACTAGGTGGGCGGAATTCTAGACGATGCCACAGACGTCTGCAGCGCATTCCGTTAATAGTAAAACAAAATACCATCAATTTATCGATACACACTATAATATCGATAGAAGATACTAATAAAAATATATTGTAAATTGTATTCATATTGTTGACGCTCGACTAGTAATCTAGTCTATTATCATAAAATTGGTTATAAAAAAACAATTTTATTTTCAACCGTCTTCTAAATAAAGGAGTTCTCAATTTAACTGTATGTTTTTTTGTATGTTATTAACCATTTTTTTAAATTCGTCTTTCTATGCCATAGAGTAGAAGAGATCCAAAGTAAATCTTAAGATTCGTGTTTCATTCTAAACCTATTCGGGTATATTTAACAAAAGACACACAAAAAAGTAAGTGTACAATCTGACCTTAGAACGTTAACACTCAAATATATGAAACTAAATGTGAAACAAAACTAAAATGCGACTGCAAAACACAAAAAAAAGCAATGTAAGTTGTACAATTTTTTAAATCGGAGCTTCACATTCGATTGGATCTGTAAACAACTCAGCGCCAACTTGTCTATTGTTTTTGGTCGTCATTTGACAGTGCACACAGTACAAGGGTTCCTTACAGAGGCGACGGCACTAGCGTATCTACGTCATCTTTTTGGGTCAAAAAAAATAGTTTAGTAGGTACAAAATTAAATTGTTAATATTAGTTTGTTTATTTGCTTCACCGCAACTCACAATTGTCATGCCGTATGAATATTTTAAATTTTTATATAATAAAAATTTTCAATTTAACTGATGGTGCATTCAAATCATTCCACTTGTGGACCCTAACGGGCACAGCAATATTGGAAGGACAAATTCTTATTGTTATAAATGTTTACTAAAATGTACTGTACTCTGTAAAATTATGCCATTCATTATTAATACACATTTCATTTACTATTACAGAGTACAGAGTAGACTCTTTCTTATTAAGCAAGGAATAAGGCTACTAATTGCTCATTACTTCTATATAGAATTACGATGCACAGAAAAAGAATTCTTAAAGACAAAATTATATAAGAGATTGAAAGAAGAATGAGATGTTGACAAACAGTGTTTTTCTTCAATACTTAACGTCCACAACAAATAAACCCTCCGAACACACTACGGAGGTTAGTTAACGTGAAATGTTATAACAACTTCATAAACTGATGAGATAACTACGGAAAGCAAATCCATTAGTAGGAAGAGATTCACTCAACTTTAACAGTGGAAAAACTTTGCTTTGTTGGAAAACCCGAGGCGTCGCCATCTTGCCAAAAGTTAAAAAGCTGATAATGGACACTGGTATTTTGAAATTGATCTTCATATTAACTTTATGAATTTCGCAGTCTGTGCTGCAAAATTGTTTCCTGGTCGTTTTCGCTGAATCGACTATTGGAAAATTAATACAATTTCGTACAATATTAACTTGGTTCAATTTTCTTTGTTTTCTGCTAATGAAGTAGTATCATGTTACCTTCAGCGTCGGCTATACTTTACTTTTTTTCGAAAAAATTAAACGAAACGACGTATAATAAGAGTATGTCATATAATAGGTATGCCGAATACGATGATATATATAAGAATATCGATACAGGACTCAACTATAATAAGTAATTTATCGTATCAACTCATAACATTTTTAATTGAGCAATATTTAACTCTTTAGAGATAGATTCAGGTTTCACCTTTTTCTATCATTTAAATAAAATTTACAGATACTTTAAAAATACGGACACATTTATATATATGTCCTAACGTTTATCGATACAAGGGAATACGATATGATTACATCACTACTATTCAGTTGTCACGCGGACTAAGGGAACCTGGAATCATTTTTCTTCCAGTCTACAAAATCCAGCAGGCACGTAAGTAAGTGAGTTATAAATAAAAATCTCGCATAATAGCTTGAGAGTAATGCTCCATTTCTGCGCGTGACTAAACTAAATCATAAGCAAGAACTTTTGTTTCTGTGCCGGCACGTTTTGAACACGTAATTAAGAGTTCCCTAGTCTCAGGTGAATAGCCAGATTTGCCTAACGTATTAGATGAACAGCAGAAACTAGTTCACGTGTGAATTATAGCTGGGATTTAGTCATTTACCGGTAAAATTCGGTTTATGGATGTTATAAGTAATCATTGTTAATTGGTATCTCTTATAAAATCTTTTATGAACTATAAAACGAAATGTAGACCGAAGAACGAATGCGTAACATCACACTGCAATGCGTGTTAGATCAAATGCTGGAAGTATTGTTATGTTAAAGAATATCAAAGAAACATATGGTTACCACGTAATTAGTTTTCATTCTTAAGGTAGACTTCAGAGCAATGCAGCCGTCGGCCTGCGTCATACATCACTCGCGGCCATGCGACGTTACTTTTTACGTATTTCCTGGTTGGATATACATGTAACACATATCTGGGAAACGTTTCATATGCTCCCGTATTACAAACTCCAACTGCATGGCTGCTTGGGCCCTAAGCAACGCATGACGCATGATGCAGGCCGCAAGCAAACTTAAAACATTCACTCATAACTTTAAATCTTGTTTAAAAGGCTCACCTGCATGGCTAGGTGGTGCTGGTGCGCGAGCGCAGCGGACAGCTCCGCGTCCTCGGTAGAGGCGTCCGACCGCGACACCGGGCTATGCTGCGGCCCGTATGCGCCGTCTACCGGCCCGTTGCTGTAACAATATTACACATTAATACTGGATGGCGTGGTGGGTTCGAGAACTCGAGGTATCAATTAATAATGTACTGCTACTCTACTGATTGGAATTCTAGTAACACAATTATTTCAAATTCAGTGAAAAAATCTTTTTATGAAGATTGTAGAATACTTTTGAATTTACGCGCAGTCCTATTATTACTAAAAAAGTCGTAGGTCGTCTAGTTATATCCTTTAAACTTCAAGTCCTTTATCTTTTAGAACAACAGAAGCATTATAATGTTTGTCATAGACAATGCACTTTAAGATGTCAGAGAAGCAAACAGATGTGAGTTGAGATTCGACTTTGTCATAGTACCGAAAGAAAAGCTAAGACTACAATAAAAACATCGAAATATAATTAAGTTATTCAAGTACATGATACTCATTATCATAATATAATTGAAGCTCCTATTTCGCTTGTAAAGTTTAACACGGCAATAGTGATGTGAGTTTAATTACGGCTATAATATTATCGATGTACAAGCAAATCTATCTTATTTACATTTGACCTCATGCAGGAAAAGAATTCTTCCTCATGGCTCGAGCGCCCGGGAGACTCTAAAAGACAGAGGTACATCGCCTCTTTAGGTGATGCCTGTGGATTAGAAATCCTCCAGAGGCGAATCGCCCCTAAGGCTTCAGGACTCCCAAAGGTTTTAGCCTCCTTAAAACCCCGGTAACGCTATAAAGGCCATCTGCGGCCAACAGCATTAGTCAGTCAAAAAAAACCAGCTAACACACGAATATTTGATGTTGACGATTGCTACCCACATAATCCCGATTACGCGCATATGCAAACACGACCGCCAAAACAAAATATCAACAATACCAAAATACTACATATTACGATAAATCCTCCTTTTAACTTTATTTCTGTAAAAAAGAAAAACGTGACTGATATAATTTAATTTATAATGGACTAATTCCTGACACTTCCGTTCCGTATTATTAAAACACCCGAGTGCAAGGCAATACCCGTACTTTCAAAAAACAACCTCTATTGTAAAGAATTAACGATCATTATGCTTTGGATTCTTGAACCCTAAATTATTTAGTCGAAATAGATCGAATCAATTAGCGCTCTAATGATTCAATTAAAAGTAGCGTCGACATGTCAGCCAGTGCCTTCATAGATGCATTTATTGACATGGCACAGTTTGAATTTAGGAATACAACAATCAATAACGAAGTGTTCTATCGTGCTCCACGATTCGTTTAAGGCTGCAAATAGAAGCAAATTAATATTTCATAGCCGGGCGATTGTCTTCTATAGTAGATAAACTCAATTGGAATTTGCCATATCCGGGTAATTAAATAACGCTCTTTATAATATTGTATTTATTTGAAAACATTACACTATTGTAAACAGACAATATTACGTAAAAAAAAAAGTAATACTTATTTCACAAGAAATGGAAATAATAATTACTATATTAAAAGATACTATCCCCATTCGTCGTTGATCCTCTTCTGTAATAACTTGTTAGATTGATAGCGCATCCTGTAATGAAATCAGAAGCAAAACGCGAACTGAATCACTAACACACGTGTTTGCATCACGCGAAGACCACCGAAGTTGATACTGAACAATATACCACATGCGGCCAGAGGTCATCCCGGGGGAAATTAAACAGCCTTCGACGCAATAAAAATATATCTACCGACAGAGATTCGCACAAATGATTAAAATACCAGAGAACATGTAATTCTGAATATATGCAACGCTCATATATAGCAAGACTACGCTGAATACAATTACAACAGGAATAAACTTCGGTTTCCCGAATTCTCTAAACGGAATTTGAAACTATGAGGATGTTTATTTTAGAGTTTCTGAATCGATGACAATGGTAAGATACAAAAGATATAGCATAGTGCGCTTGTAAATCTAACACCGATTAAATTGTGCGTGTGTGATCAAAATTATCTACTGTACCATAAGGCAGCTGCATCGTTCCTTTAAACTCCGTCATATTGATTAACCGCACTATATTTAGAAAAACAAACGTTTAACACTTTGTTGCCATTATTGGTGCAAACAATTTGAAGTTCCCATTAATATATAACGTGCAAAAGCAAATTTTTGCAGTTGATATTATGACGTTAACAAAATATGTACTTTCTATAAACAATGTTTTAATGGGAAAATCGTTTTTAACAAATTCATCAGAATCATATCCCCATTGTTTTTGTATGTTATGTATTATGTACCGTTATACCAATATTTGCATGTGCTATTGAATCAGGGTCTCATTTATTTGATTAATAATAATTAACAATACTATGTACTACACAATCAATACACCACATTGTGACCTTGGCATTGTGATGCATTCCATTGTTGCACGTATAACGCTTCTATCTACGCCCATAAACCGCTGCTTAACATAAACATTTTATGGCACACATTGAGTAACATGCTTTGAACCGATGATTATAACAAATCACATAGTTTTAATTACAAACCATGGGGTTTATTATTATGAACTACTGAATCCTAAAAATAATTTACATAAGTTTCCAAAATATTTTGTCAAATTAGGAGTTTCTGAATGACACTTTACGACTTCAAATCCCCAAAGTCTTGACTTGTCTAGACGAATATGTCACATCTGATCGAGTTTATGGACTGCAAGTGTTCATTAGATCCCGTAGTATGAGGAATTAGACTCTTCGCATGCGTGGCGAACTGACGCTAATTGCTGCCCGCGGGCACGTATTTAGGGGGGCATTCTCGTACCAAGTCACTGATAAAACGATTTATTCGCTCCAAAGAAGCAGCTCATTGATATTAAAATGAATTAGTAGCTTCATTCAGACTCTTTATCTGTGTTCAATGAAATATTTTCAAAACGAGAAATTATTTTGGATCTTTCATACCATTTTTTGTTTACTTAACACTGCTATACAGTTTAAGAATATTGCCGTTGACTACGTTTGTGTTGTTTTTCAATTCAAAGAGAAATAAATTTATACTTCATATTAAAATTTTATTATTTCTAGAAACTATACTAGAAGATATTCAAACAATTGTAAATCAAAACTTCTATAAAATTATTATTGTAAATGAATATATTTGA
This sequence comes from Acentria ephemerella, assembly GCA_943193645.1. Lineage (NCBI taxonomy): Eukaryota > Metazoa > Arthropoda > Insecta > Lepidoptera > Crambidae > Acentria > Acentria ephemerella. The sequence goes on along the minus strand of OW971899.1, from coordinate 4,115,747 downwards.
TCATAATACAAATTAAAACACTTAATTATACTAACTAAAACCTACCGAGTATTTTCGTCTTTTGTAATCTACCTTTCTCCTGTATATCCTTGTTGTTGACAGGATCCATAGTGTCAATAATAGTCTTAAGATCTACATTATATGTAACTATGGAACGTAAAATAATGAATTGAATTGATATTAAGAAAAAACTAGTCCATCAATTGCACAATTTCAAATAATATTTTATGTATTTGCTAAAAAAAATTGTTGGTTATTAAAGTTACTGATCGATCAATAAGGATCAGATTTAAAAAAATCCTGAATTTGAAGGAATTAATAATAATAGAATATTACAATAATATAAATTTAATGGCGGGTACCAACTAAAATATTATCAACTTATGCTACGTAAGCTGCCTAAGAGATACAAATATGTAGGTAATGTTGGAGCTTAATGGATGTTAGAATTATGTCAAAGCAATTAAGTGTGTTAGTAATGCTCGAAAATATTTCTCTCTCCACAACAAAGCCTGAGAAGTTTGTTGAATGAAACACAGAATTGGCTTCCAAAATACTCTCGAAACGCATTTCACTGCGTGTCTGCTTATGGAGTTATGTACTAACTTATGAGTGGTCGCGTAGCAACGCTGGCTAATATTACGTGGAATTTCTACTAGTGTACCCTCTTGAGGAAAATAGTAGGCTAGTCTATGTCTTTAGCAAAAACGTCCCTTGAGTGCAACGTGATTTCTGCGTTGATGTTCGCGATATATACGAGAAAATCACAAATGTTTAGTACAACTTATTCTCGATTTAGCTTCCACACCAAAGGTTGTATACTTTTCCTGATTTCTATCCACCAAACATAAAATATTTGTTGACTCAACTTTTACGGAGAAACCCCGCAAAAAGTGAATATATTTGGAATCTGGTGCTCGATTCACTAACATCAGTCAATGTTATAAAGAAATAGTCCAAAAAGACTGTACATATCCTGTGGGTCATTCTTTGACGATGATTCATTAACGTGTTGATCTTCCGTTATTAAATTTAAAAATAACTATTGAAATAGAACAAAAATTTCTTATGAAAATAAAACCCAAGTCTTAGGCTAATGTTGTAGCTCTAAACACTGCTAATGATATAAAAAAGAAAGAAAGTTATTACCACATCCATTTCCCTTGGCCCCGGTCAAGCTTCCGTCCTGTTAGCGGAGATTAACCCAAGTGAATTAGAAATGCAACGAATTAATGTCCTGGCAATTTGAACACAAGCTACCTCAGGCAATTATACTAGTATCCAGTTTTGAAATATGCTAAGGAAACAGCGCGTGCATTAATTCTCTTTAACAGATAAGGTTTTCGATAAAAGTGCTGTTTTGATAATACAATAATCTTTTTATCTTTAGCCATCTCCTTTGTTTCTTATGTAACATTACTTAAGATATTTAAATTATTAAAGTTTAAACAACACTTATCGGATAACATTGTAAACTTACCAAACCTAATTAAGTACGAAAAACAATAGTTGAAAAGCTACGCACGTTTCTAAAAATTCGCTAAATCATCATTGTAAATGTGTGAACTAAATTAAACACGACACCAAATTCCTACAAATAGTATTGAAACTAAAAATCATATAAAAAGGTAAAGCTGCAAAGAAAGTAAACAAATTGTTCGACATCGATTTACGTAAAAACAAATTTGAAAGTTATTTAATATCATTTTCGAAGAGAAAGATAAAGGGCTCATGAACTGGATACAAAAGTCCCAGAGATTTGTATATTGACGCCTATTGTAAATTACAAAACTGTCCGAACCCAAACGGCGAAGCCTATAAATCAGACAGATCTTGGCATGGATGACTCCTTGCGGGGTTAATATAGTTACATATAGGTAAGCGAGAAATTGGGTTAGCCTTTTGGTTGGAAAAATGAATTCAAAATATATAAGCTTTAAGTAAATTTTCCACTCGAAAGGGATATGATATGAGTAATGGCCTAAAAAGTCTTCAACAGAAAAAAGCCACGGGAAGCAAGCATTGTTAGTATTGTCGCGATTACACAGTTTGCATTGATATACATTGCTTTTGGTTGGGGACCTAAATAACTAATATAAATTAGAAAAGTTATATTCGAGGCTATTTGGCTGTCAAATGCGTGCTTCTATCGAGAAGTTTACTTTCTGAGATTAACAACAGGGATCAGTGAACTTAATATCTTATCCGTTGTTAGTAATCGTAATGAATTCCTTTACCGTACCCACTACTACTTTGTTAAACATGATAAGAATGTGTTACTATGTTAATCGACAGTAGATAAGGTACATATTTCCCATTCAAGTCCATTAATAAGAAGACTAGAGCATGTAAGTGTCAACACATCAAGACGCATTAATACCAACGAACAAATTAAATTACGTTAACAGTCACTAATAGTTAGGGTGTTAGGAATTACCAAGTTCCAATAGATATTTCACTACTAAGTAATAAACTTTACTGAAGCACACGTGAACGATGTGATGAAGTTAAGACTGCACCAGAAACTAAAATGTGTAATAATTACTAGTGAAAAGATAATCAGATGGACCTAAACTGTGAGAAACATGTAATATTAAATTACACCATTTGTCTGATTGAAAGAAGTAAAGTAGACCTTATTGCGAATACTTTAATAAATAAAGTCTTAATGCCACAATAGGAAACAATACCTAACACTTATCGTGAAAACAAATATATAAATATTTTGAGGACAAGTTACAATGCAGGCTGAAAAGAAGTTATTAGTGTAAAAGTAAAGTTGAACCAATAAAATTTAGTACTTAGCCAAGGAAATCTTATGTTTAATGAAGCAAGATTTCCTAGGTACGGAATCTAATAAATTGCTTGAGATGACTTTTGTCTTCCAAATAGATACCCACGCTCATCAAAAATATTCCTAAAAATTTTTTTTTTAATATAGCATGCAAAAATAAATTCATATTGAGTAGGACCATTAATGACAATTTTTGCGACTGTAATAATACCACTATATTTCTATAAGAACTTCGTACTGAATCGTATAATATAGTTCCATTATACAGCACTGTCTGGAACGAACAAAACCTATAACAAACCTGACAAATTACATGATAATCTAACAAATACCCAGCCATGCAATCAGAAATTAACGAATGCTTATTAAACGAAGAATGAAATATTCAACGAAAGCTTAATTTTATGAAAAATTTAAATGGTCTTCTTATAAGCGATCGTTTACTGTGAATTTAGAAAAAACATTGATTGGTCACCAAAATATTTTATATGAGATTGCCAACATTCCAACAAATATTTAATAACTTCTAGAGAAGGTTTGAACCTTCTCGGGAATATCGTTTTAGAAATAAAATGATCAAACAACGAATCGATTTTCCTATTTGCATCACGAATACTATCGCAATCTTATCATATCGTCACGTTACCTTAAAAATATGCATTTGCAGAGTGCAGTAACCGCGTAGGTGTAGTATAATATGTGAACATGCCCCTAATTATGTGTATGTTGCATTCGCTGTACACAGTTAACAAGAAGTAACAACTATGGGTTACATTCTGTGAATTTTTATGAAATTTCAAATAGGAATTGGAAAAGCTAATTGAAAGCCATTGTAAATATAAAATAACAACACTGTTCACAATTAACATGGAACAATATTCACCATAGATACCGAAGAACCAAACACATTTATTTTCAACCATCTCGTGGATACAATACTTGCATGACATGCTTAACTAAATTTTGTAAGTACTTATTTAAGCTTCGAGGAAATAACTTTCTTCAACTCTGCTTAATAAAAACCTTTAAACAAAAGTTTCATGTAATATCAATCAGCGATATGTAAACCATATTCAAGTCACGCGACACACATCCTATCAAAATTGATGAAATAACAACGCGTACAAATAAATATTGTCCAAAACAGCAGTAATGGTATGCGTAATTTAATGAATCATAAGAGTTGTATTAATTTTTACACAGCATTTATATTTATCATTTGGAAGAATGGTAAAAGACTTGATTGCAACAATGCCAATGACAAAATTGTATCAACAGTGAAAAACGAACTCGTAAACGACCACAGTGCAAATGAGAACAATGATCACAAAATTAGAGATAGCAAACACTATTTAGCTCCGCCTACACTAGAGCTGAAATAGGACAAACAATCAAAGCCAACAGACGTTTTAAAGGAAAATCGATGTTTTGTTACTTCCAATTTCGTGTAAGTACCTGAGATCAAATATTTCTTGATCCGATTCGCGAACAGGCACGTGTGTTATTTTTAAACGTCGGAAATAGTCCAGTGGTGTACGTCGAAAGAATTTCCGAACTAGCCGCAAAAACTGACAATCCAATAACGCCCGCCACAAACACCTAGGGTTGGCGAGCTACATTTTTTGTAGACTCCCTAAAAGTTTCCGCACAATTTGTCCTTTTTTTTCATTACAACACATGTTTAAGAGGAGATAGCTATTAATCACCGCAATTATGTTTTCGAGTGACGTGTCCTAAGAAATAAAGGTAAAACCCAGTGAATTCTATGGTAAAATATTACAAAAATAAACCTATTTTCTTAAAGGACAAATATTTATTAATGTCATAAGAAAAATGTTTATCATGGCAATAATATAAATGGCATGGAGATAAATTTATAATTGTAAGTATACCTACATAACTTGAACTTTTCAGGAAAAGAAACTATTGTATCGAAACAGAAATCTATGGACGGACAACGGAGTTGCTTCTAAAACTTTACATGCATATTCTAACAAAAAATAAATGAATAGACAAACTACCATCCGTTTAAATTTCAAGGCTCGCTGATGCTAAAAACTTTTAGAGCATCTTAATTTACACACCGCGCCAAAGGTTAAGAAAAAATATAACATCTAAATACTTTCCAACAAGTTTAGGAAAGTTTAAGGTCAATCTTGAAGAACTTAGTTGCGGCGTGGGATCTGTATGGTCACGTAATGATTAAAAAAGCAAAACAATGTTGCTCACATCGAGATTCGGTAAGAAGACCGATATGACAAATAACTTCTTGGAGATTCAAAACGATCGTTAAGTTATATTTTAGTTCTAGGTTTCCCGCTCTCCCCATTTTAGTTTAAGCCCTTAAGATTGATACCGATAGACAATACTATAAAAGACTAGTAATGACATCTGTTTTACTAAAAAGGATTGATAATCAGTGTAAAAGCCATCATTAAAATAAACTAAAACTTCGATTACTGTTGAACAAAACAACACCCTTTTAAATATAAAAATAATAATATTTCCCATACTCACACACTCCTTTAGCCCAAATCAAGAATCATCAAGTTCGACAGTCTGGTCGAATATTTTTATAGGAGTCATGGAAGTTTGTAAATTTATTTATCTATATTCCCCATTATATAGTATCCATAACACAAGCTCTTAACGATTTTTAATTTGGTATAGATAATAGGTGTGAATGGAAGAAATAATATGAGATTTTAATAAGAGCTTGTGTTATAGACAATCAGAAATATAATAAATAAATAAATAAATAAATAAATAAATAAATAAACAAACAAACATGAACATGAACCGTCGTGAACAAATATTTCCTAGCGCTAGGAATGATCCGTATAATTCAAAGATAAAGGTAAAGAATATTATTGGATTGATCCTATTGGGATACCATCTGTATGTAACAGAAAAACAGGTGGGAGAAAATTGATCGTGAAATCTATTTTGTACTCAAAATAACAGATTTATATTTAGATACCCATGGATACTGACGTGGAATTCCATCAACTCCTAATTATAAAACTGTGCAAGGCCAACGATTCCTGAGAAAATTTTGTTTATAAAATTTTATTTAATATTCTCTTATAATGTTAAGCTGGTTTGAGTGTTTTGTTGTTTAGCCATGTCGTGTTTCGGATGAAACAAACAAATTGTGGGGCGCATATATTTAACTCTCGATTAACTCTAGTGCAATGCGCTTATCTTGTTTTCAAGTAAACTGATAAATTACAATTTTGCGTGATTATAATTATTTGAGATTTTCACACGCTAATTCTACCTTTTCATTATCTAATCTCTATGATAGGATTGCTGGAAGAGATTTCGATTAGAAATAAGGCTAAGAAATGTACCTTTGTACAATTTATCCTCGTATGCCTGTTTTTCCGAAAATTTATTGTGTGAACATTAATTGTTAATTACATAAATAAAATAAAATAAAATAAAATATTTACATGAATAGTAAACAAACACATTCTTGAGACATATGTCATTACAAAAAACTCAAAAAAAGGACCTACAACTCAGCAAAGAAAATTTAGTAACGTGAATAACATGATAATATTTTTGCAAACTTAATCGCTTATTTCAAATTTTCATCGATGATGTATATTGAATTACGGATAATAAAAGTAAGACTCGGAATAGTTTCCAGATAAGAAATTCATTTTAATGGTCTAACTAAACCATGCGTTAACGCTATCAATAAACCCCTGTAGCGTAAATGGAACAACACCTTTATGCCCAATTGCAGCCGCAGGTGGGCTGTCTACTACAAAATGGGTTGTGATATATATAAATGAGGTTAAGAGATATTATAAAAATACTCCGTTACTTCTGGAACCATAACAGTTTTTGTCAGATTTGTCTACACAACTAATCACTACAGGATCGGTCCTGGCAAATGTCACTATGAACTACCTCTGGACCTTGTCAATTTATGCTGGATTGTGAACGTCTTCCTAAAACACCAACAGTTGAGAAAACAAACTCAGCACCGACGAAGGTACAAGGTCTAATGTTCTGATAACCCTAATACATTATACAGGTCACAATGACCTCACAAAAGATTCATGGTATATGTACAAAAACGGTCGTATTACATGCATTCTGCGGTTAATTATGGACGCTACATACTTGTGCATGATGTCACGTTCAAAATTATCATTGAATACTCAATAACAATAAATTGTGAATGATTTCATTCCTACAGCTATGAGCATTACTATCAGGTAATAAAAAGTTCGCAGGGAGCCGCCGCAATTGTATTAATAAAATATGCGTTAAATAATTCGAACGTAATAATAACGAATTCCTAAGCCCAAATTAGTCAATGGATAATTTCCAAACCTAAGAGTGCATTTTTGTAAAGGTATTAAGACGAAGTTTGTAATTTAACTGTTTTCTTCAATCAAATTATAGTTAGAACAACAAGGTTTGATATAAGTAACTGCTAATATAGTTCCTTTTTACATATTTTTTTCCAAATCCCAATGGATCTGAGATAGACTCTTTTGCCTTATTTGATAACATAAAAATTAAAATTGGCCACACTAATGATATATTCAATAATACTCATCCGTAACCAATTCATAAACTGTATATTAGAAGTAAAGACGCTAGTTTGTAAGAACTGTATTGAATCGTACTAATGAAGCACGTAACTTATTACAGCGTAAAGAAAATACTTTTCCGACAGATTACAGGAACACACAGTTACTAAAGCACTCGCTCAAACACACGGAAAACTATAGTACATAGCCAAAAATTCAACTACATACAACAATAGAAAAAACAAGTTCACAGTGAAACGGTTAACCTCACGAGAGATGCTTTGTGTAAATAGAACTGCGCCTATCTGTACGGTCTGATATTATTTTCCATGTGACTATGCTCCAACATAACGCCTCTGTCTCTACAAAAGGTCCATTGTGATTGTACGACGAATCAATGCTTTTGTCTATTTTTAATCTCACGGAATGTTTATTTTAATAAGTCTCAGTATTTATACAACTACAGATTGTAAATTGTTTGGCTGTTTTTTAATTTCACTAAAAGGGTATTAGAGGATTAAACCAAATCTAAGGTAATACTTTAAATGTGGATCAATTTATTTCATGAAATTGTACGTCGAACTGATAGAACAGCCGGCAAGTACTTAAATCATTGCTATAGTGTGCTAACAAAGCGCTAGGAATCATTAACATTTGCCTGACATAGATGAGAATAAATTGTTTTAAAATATTCGTTCGAAACTTCCTTCCTCCTATCTTTCAGGATACAATATTGAATTGAATGTAGGCTTAGACCAAAATAAGGAGCAAAGTCAAATTTGTGCACGATAAGGATTTTGAATATTGTAATAAAATCGAATACATCGGTTAACACTTTTTAAGGAGAAAAGTATCTTTTTTTTATTACTAAATTTAATGACGCCGCAGGGATATTTTGATTTCAAGATCAAAATAAGATGAAACTACCGCTTTCTAGAAACCGCCGTTACCAATTCAGTTTTAGATTGGAACATGATGTTCCATTAATTATTATAGACTGTTTATTTTGAGCTCCCGACGCGATGTTTATATAATACTAGATTACACGCAAATTTCTGCTATACTCAGGCTACATATTAGTGCCTACAATATGAAATCAGACGAACAATTTTCTGAAAAGACTTAGAATATAATATAATATATCTTTATATAAATAGAACTGACTTATTACATAAATAGAAAAGTATTTTCTATCTTCTATCGTGATTGAGACAGCAGATATTGTCGAAAGATAAGCAATCGGATTAATCGGCAAAGGTCATTGATTATTACATTAGTATATATATTATTTAATTACAACAAATTAAAAGTGATCATTCCTTTAACAATGTCAGCAATGATTTAAAGGAAGATAAACTTCCCTTTTTAAGTCGATTAAAATAATCAATATTTTTAATCCGTACTTAACTGAGATTGTTTGTTAACATTTATAAGACAAACACTTAATGGCTTAATCTGTTTGTAACTTCAAAATGAAATATTAAAGCATTTTAAAAATTCGTAATGCGAATACAATCTACATTTCGCATTCAATAACTCAATATATATACTATAACAAAATTTAATACTTCATGCGTAAAAGTTTTGTTACAGAAAAAAGACTTAGAACTCAAAACTCAACCGTGATAATTATCGACGAAGATTAATTACTTTGCTTGAAACATGAAGATTTGTTCCCAATACACCACATTAAGCGTAACATTATGAATCAACCTTAGTCACCCGCAATGGAAGTTACTTTCGAAGTTCAACAGCTGAAGTAAATATTCTGTTAACTGTACTACCGATCTTTAATAACTTTAGATTCGACGATAAAATACTATGTTATCTAAGATTTCATCGGACATTAGTGCATTACTATTATTCTTATTTTATGTGAAAAAGAAGATTTAATTTCAAAATTAGAAATAATAATCAGAAACTGAATTCGTATATCCATCTAAAACCACACACTTACCTTAAATTGTAAAATAATTTTAATAAAAAAAAAGAATCCAAAATTGAGTGTACTCAAATATAATTTCCTTTGCTCAGTGTCAGAAAACACCCAACCATTATTTATACAAATGAGCGTGAAATAAGTCCAGCAAAAGAAGTTTTAATTAATGTAATTGTGTTTGCGTTTGAAAACACGTACCATTTTCTGTTGAACAATTGTGAAAATTCTCATTCGAAATTGTTCAGAAATTGTTTAGAAATTATTTGATTTCTCTACATTCTCTTGTTTTCTCGCACTCGTTTGAAAAATAAAAAACCAAATAATTTTTGATGCAAAGTTAAGTTGTATTATTTCCAAATAGATACATTACTGTTGAAGATAATGGGTGCTTCGTTTGACATTTTGTAATGCAATTGACACTGCAGAAATTATTTGACAACAAATTATCAATCAAGTTATTTATTTATTTATTAAACAAGTAGTATAATAAAGGCCTTAACTATTCTCAGACATAAATCTGAGACATACAGAATAGCAAAAGTGTAAGCAACCAACCACTAATATCGCTTATGGAAATTAAAACTTAACACAACTCCACAATTATGGGACATTTCCATGAGTATTCTAACTTCATCGTCCACACTGAGGGTGTTGCCTATAAGTAAAAATTATATTTCTTTGTTAAGATACCGAAATTATGTGGTGGTGGTTATTAATTTTTAACAATATAAAATTATTTATACTATTAGTCAACCAATATTAAATGTATTTTTTTGTGCTGACTATGCATATAAACGTTATTAATAAATTATAAAGCTATTAATTTTGTCCATTTTCTCTTACATTTTGGTAGCCCCTTGCTTGCGTAATAACATCACATGTATGGAACATTTTCTCCACAAACATATCGATATATCTAAGAAATTATTGATTAGTGATATACGGTTGATGCTGCAATATTTCTTTATAACTTAATACTATTTATTTATTAAATAAAAAAAGTTGTCAAGCTCCTATTTAGTTAATTTAGAAACCCACCTATCTCCTATTATTAAAAGACAACTTCTCGATTTCCCATTTGGAGTACAAGCCTAAAACCTCACCTACAAAGGAGATGATCTTATGAAATAATCTGTTTTATTTAAATTTTTACTGTTTGTAATTTCTTTATATAAAGGGTATTAAAATAAATAAATTTGGTATTGATATATTCATATCCCATACAGTGATTTATTCAAGTGATTTAAGTTATTTACAGTATTGCGATTGGAAGAAATAGAATACGGATGGTGCATTTTTATTGACGTCAAACGGACAATCAACGGGGGTTTTTTATTTATGAACTTTATGCACGTGGGAGACATCGCTTGGATGCAGTTTTTTTTTTTCATTTTCGAATCAAGGCAGACTTCACAGGAGCAATTCAATTTCAAAAATACTGAGCAAGATAAATATTTTAAATAGTCGACTAATCTACGATTTGTACTTCAAAAAACATCGACTTATTCCACATATTGCACACACGACTTATTGCACATTCCTAAATTTGTGCACTTAAATAAATACTGAAATCTATAAGTAATTTATTATTATTATTTATATATTAGAAGTTAGCTGGCGTAGTGGTCTGAGGGCAACGGTTTCGAATACGAAAACCAAGCAACTTTAGCAGTGGTTGCTCTCGGAGGGGTCGATCAACTCGAGCTCCTTAGTGCTTCCGAAAGCACTTTAAGACGATATTCTGTTGTTACGGCAATCACTCAATCCGCATTGAGGCAGCGTAGTGCTGTTATGGCCCGGATTTTTCGTGTTTCTCCCATTTACAACGGCTTCCATTGAACAGTAGGTAGACTGACTTCCCACACGTAAGAAACCAGTCAATTAATTTTGTGAAAAATGTATTTTTATGTACATTCCAAAAAAGAGATACCAAGACGGTATTTTACATTACAACTCCGTTGTTCACAAGCTATACAGTATGACAAAGCACCTAAAGGAAGCGAAATATACAAAAGAAGATTCCTAAATAACATTATCTATCTGGAGCATTAATTAAAACTTCCACATGACTATCTATGATTTAAGTAGCTAGCTATGCATTGAGGTTTAGTTTCAGTCAGGTGGCGACGCTGGCATTCAACCGAGGAGCTACATCCGACACGAGTTGAATACGTTTGGCATCTATTGAAATAGCATTCGGCCCCCGATATATGAATTGTCGTGTTAGATACTTGCTGTTTTGGAAATGCACTAGATTGATATACCTATCCCGATGATAGAAGGCAATCGCTGTTTAAAAGAGAATCAAATAATTAGGTAGGACTTGTTATACCGGAGTGCCAATAATATAATATTTCTCACGCTCACACGTATTACCTAGCCTAAATTAAGAACCATTAAGAAATTGTGTTATGTATAGTATATAACGGCGAAAAATAAATAGAAATATGTATATAAATATCATAACATACAAACGTTCATGACTCGTGATCAGATATTCGTACTCATAGAAATATCAGCCTCTACCGAGATTCTCCCGTGACCTCTGGCTAAGTAGACAGGGGTCTAGTAGGTCTTTTTGAAATTCATCAAAAGATCACCACATCAGCGTCTTAAGTCTGACCTGTGACGTATTCTGAAAATTTTCATTATTATACAAGGATTCCGTGCATGGCGATTTGATTGGGTTTTTTTAATTCGATAGAAAAGTTAAATTGCTTAGCTAAATTCTCAAACCGAAAATTTTCTCCTTTAATCTCATGGATTCGTTCGTAGAACATGGTTCAATAACAAACGTTACTTTTAGAATTTGAAAAATAATTTTCGACAAATGAATCATATTAGAAAATTATACAGAGCCATCAGAAAAAGGAAAATTAATTATGAACTAAAATATTAGAACCGCTACTGACAGCAACAGAATTATAATAATCGATCAAACTGAAAAATTTATAAGGCAGGTTTTGGAAATTGAGAAATATACCAGTCGATGCGTCAATCGGTTTGAAGGAACATTAAGGAAGAAGATCAAGGAATTTAGCTGATTAATATTCTACCCACTGAAGAAAAAATATTCATTTATCTGTATCAACGTTCTTGAGGAAATAACTTGCGTTGTTGAGTTAATTATTGGAATGATAAATCGTTATTTTAATTTGTCATAACATTCATTTATTGAAAACGATCGTCATTTTAAGTTTTAACGAGTAATAAACAGTGTTTTGTTTTCATAGATCTACTCGACAAGGAAGATCTTAAAAGGTGTTCTGTAGTCTTTAAAGGCCAACATTCCAAATCCATAAGAAAAAGTATTGGCTGGCGGTTACGCGTTGCAGTGTAGTTGAAAGTTCCAAAATGGCAAAAACTAACTGCACTTTACCCAGATCTATCTATATAAGCTACGGGAACAGCGTCAAAGAGGCCGATATAAAAGTCTATATCACTCAGGAGTCATCAGGAGAAGACGAGACGGCACGTGACCCATCAAACGTACAATGTTTTATAGCTTTGATTTAACACTGATTAAACTAATAAATCAAAGCGATATAACCTCTATTAAATTAGAAAACCCCAATTCTAGTCGCAGTAGGAGCATATTTGTGTGCAATTTTGAGACGTGAACAAGGAATCATAAAGATTTTTGAACACATAAATAAAAATTAAATAGCATGCTAAAATACAGAGTTGACTGAAGAATTATAAAACGATTTAATTTTTTTAAATAGTTATACATTTAATTTACACAAATATTGATATTTTGATTTGAAACAAGGTCTGTTTTATTGTATGTTAGGTATGATTGCTATAAATTTGAAAAAAGAAACATTTCTTTAGCATTAACAAATAAAAATTATAAAAAAGACTTCTATTCTAACGACAGACTTTTCTGACCGTAAAGGTGTAACAAGATGAGCTTTACTGAGCAAAGTAGAATCATCCTTTCATTTTTTCAGTTCACTATTTAGTTTAACTCTGTCACGGCTTGCACATGACCACATGAGAGCCTCTCCGAAATTCCGCAAATAAATATTGCCAAGAATGTCTTCAATGTCCTTATTTACACATTCAGAAAAGTACTGCTCCTCTTCAGGTATTTAAAGCTTTCTTAAGTAACTAAATTTAAACATTCACAATTTCTAGATATACACCGATTATTGAAATGAAAATGTAGGAATATATCGGATCTCATCTAAGCTATATCGGAAAAACAGAGCGCTGAACTCACAGAGGCAACTGAGTGTTTAGTAAAAAAAAATTGACCTGGACCCGCTACTGCCTGCCGTTTTCTGTTCGTCATAGTCAAAGTAACTCGAACGTTAAAAATTTTCCCCCACAATGCACCACAATCAGTTCAGCGCAGAGGAGAGAAACAAACGCAAAAAAGTCCAAGTACGAGTCTCATTCGCTCACCGAGGCTACGCATATCGGATTTTCACTTAATTTGTGCTACTAAGAAATGAATTGTTGACAAATTTCATGTTTTTAGTTAAACTTTGCCGGTTGCACTCGATGGATGTAGATATGCAGTATAAACTGCCGTATCATTTAATTTCATTGACGTTGAAGTATGACATTCCACAGCTGCTTTTTATTACTTTACTTCAACGATGATGGCAATGAGCTTCACCAAGGTTTATTAAAACAAAGAGGTTTTAATAAATCAGCAGCGAATTTAACAATAAACTTTACTTATAGGTGCAATTGCCACTGGAGTTACGTAATATGCAATATTTGACATTAATTTCAACTTGATATCTCACTGATTCCTCTGAAAAGGGGTATTGAAAGGCAGAAACAATGACATGATACTATAAGGGTTCCCGTTGTCATTTCAAGCTACGGAACCCTAAAAACAATGAAAAAAATTCAACTCACCGGTACAATGTTCCCGAATGTATTTTCTTCACACCGTCCATTTCAGGTATGGTGTGCTTTTCATGTCTGGACTCCGAGTCTGATTCCTTAATTACTATGCGGTGGATTAAAAAGTAACGTCATTATGAGCTGCTCCTGATAATACTGAAGTGGGTTGATTGAGGTCGCCTAGAACAATAATAAGATTATGCAATAAAAACAAATTTAGTCTGAATCACACTCAGGAGATTGTGTGATTCAAAAGTCTTATATTGAATTTCGTTTCTCTTCTTTGAAATACAAAATTCTTTTTATTTTATATACAGGATAGAATTTTAAAAGAGTACTTGGTATAACAACACAAAAGCAAATACAATTTCATCTATACTTAATAAAATTTCTTAATTAAATTTTCATTCTTTTTCTTGCTCTAATGTAAAGAAAAAATACCTCTGTTATAAAACTGGTAATTAAAGTTGAAGTAAGTACTGTAACTCCTACCTTAAATAATACAAACTATGTATTAGTGTATCACATCTTAAAAGCTTATATATTCAGACTATTTACCTACACATGCTTGATGAGAACTCTGAGCTGACAGAATTGTAATAGTAAATATAGTATTTTAGATTTATTTTATATAGTGCACTTCAAAGTAAACTTCGAAGTTCATTAGATCTATGAGAATTTTACATTTTCGTACTAGAGATATTTCACCTAAATTGTGTGATATTATTTCTTAGGTTAATTATAAAACATTACAATGGAACTTTAAAGTGAAAGACAGTTTAAATCTTGTATTTAACACAGATTCATTGCAAGAAAGCAGTTAATTGGCTATTGTTGATAATTTTAGCAATATGTAGGCTCAGTTCATTAACTCTGAGAAACTAAACAATAATAGTTAACACAATATTAATGAAAATCTTAGTAATGTTTTTTGGTTTGTTGTTGTATCTAAAGGAGGTAACCAAGATTATTAGTCACAATGTCACAATCTTATCTTAAAACAAAAATAAAATTATAAAATAAATAAGATAACAACGTCAACATTAGGGTGAAAATAATAATGACAGTAATAATTTAAGATTTTTTTTCGTTTTTTACAAACCATACAGAAAATGATTTAACACCATCTGATGAAAGCCATAAGGGAAATTCATAATATATGCATATATATATCTAGTACTGCATGGGACATGGGGTCTGTGTTCACACAACTTCCACGGTCAGCCTAAAAGGTGTCTTGTGACACGCTTTGAAAGCAGCCCTATTATTTAAAAAATAATTAAAGATATAAATCCTAAATATTCATATAATAATTAAATGATGGTAATGAGAATGTTTTGTGTAATGATATAATAAATAAATAATAATCAGAAATATCGCGAATCGAAATATAGATTCCAAAATATATAAAAGAAGCTGAAGAAATGAAAATAGAATAAAACATGTATTTGCTTGGAAATAGTCAGTGCATAAGGTTTAGAAAGGTTCAATGTCCCATATATTATTTTATCTATATATGAAAATCTTGTAATCCAATGATAGACCTTTTCAACTTAACCCTAGGTTTACCACGTGTGGACAAAAGTGTCCACAATGTACTTTAAATTAAAATATCTAAAAAATTTCTCGGATTAAAATTCTGAAAAATTTCCCCATGTGTTTGTGAAATTCCTATTAATAATGGGGAAATTTTTCAGAATTTTAATCCGAGAAATTTTTTAGATATTTTAATTTAAAGTACATTGTGGACACTTTTGTCCACACGTGGTAAACCTAGGGTTAAAAGTATTTTTTAATTTAGTGATGTTTCCATAAACAATAGAAAGAGAAGCACAAACTCCAAAAAATACTTTTGCCACTGGACTGGGTGGAGTTCATTAGCAATTACAAAGATGATAATTACTAACAACAAACTACCACTAACACTATCTATAAAAAGAAACCCAAAGTAGAGATGGAAGAAATGAGTTTTTATATTAAGCACAGCAAATGACTCGACACTACCTGATGATAACCAGTAGAGGAGTCCATATGTGAAGATAGCTAGTGAAGCATGCGACATACTGCCCTAGCCACCCTCACCTTGCCAGCCCAAAAAGTGCCTTTTCAGTGCTCTTTTAAAGGAACCCATGTTGTAAGAAGGAGAGAATATGTGTGCTGGTAAGGAATTCCACGCTCCCGCTGTGCGACATAGTAAGCAGTCACAAAATCTCTTAGTAGATGTGGCAACAGTGAAGGAGTAACTCTATAGACCAGCATGCATACTCCTGAGTAGGAAAGGAGAGGGAGGGATAAGGTCGAAGAGCTCTTCAGAGCAACTCCAGAATAATACTTTCTAATACTTGTTAAAGATCGCACAGCACTCAGTTAACACTAGATTTACCAGACCAGTCATTTAGACTGGTCGTGCAATTTCAATTCAAAATAACTACAATCTTGCAAAACTGACTAGCAATAGTATAGTAATGATATGGAACGTAAGATAGTTTCATACATCAACATTTTCCTGTATGAATGCACTATCCAACAGGTTTTAGTTTTAGTATGACAATTGTTGTTATGATATTAGACCATTTTCCTACTAAATAACTAATTGTCAGTTGAATATTATTAAGCTTTTCTTTAAGATTTTCTCAGTTAATTTTATTTTCAAGCCACCAACACCCCACCACTTTTAAACAAAAATTATTCAAATCAGCTTATATATATAAAAATAAATATATAAATCTTTTAAATTAATTTTTAAATGTATAAGAAGTAGAGAAGAAAAAGAACATTTAGCCATTTGCCATACCATTGGTTAATTTTCAATGACTTGTTTTACATATTGGTGAACTGGAGTGCAAGAGAGAGAAGAGAGAGAGTTGTTTTGAGTTTTAGATTGGAATCTAAATATTATAAGAATGAAAAATAAATGTGATAGGATTTAATTGCAATTATTTATGCTTTTAAGTGATTTGAAGTCAGTTTTTAGATTTGTTTAAAACTTTTTATAGCATTAGTAATTAATAAATACTGATGCTTAAATATTTTATTCAAGCAACTACAACATTCAAAACCTATGTAACACTTTTGCCCTAACAATTCTGATTGAATTCAGCTATATCACTTGATAGAGGCCTCACAACATGAAAATGAGCAAACTCAGCTTAATTGAATTTTTATTTGCAACATGAGTTTAACAAATGTAAGCAGTTATGAATCAAAATCAAACAGTAGATTTTATGAGAGAAAATTATACTTATTTGAGTCTAATTGCTGTTATATTGTTTGTTTATTTTACCTTCATACTTGTTTTGTTCGGCCAGTGAAATTTAAACACATTTTCATGAATTTATAATCACATTCTCACAAAAATTTTCTTCATGTTCAAACAATCTTCTAAGTCAGTAACTACATTGTCAGCATAATACTTTCTAATACTCGTTAAAGATCGCACAGCCCTCAGTTAAGGCTAATCTCGAAGTACTTCACATAGTCGCGCGTTATCGACACGTAAATACGACTGTATGGAAAAGCACTCACCGAAAATGGCTACAATCTTGCAAAACGCACCTACTAACAATAGTATCGTAACGTTTACAATTATATGGAACGTGAGATAGTTTCATACATCAACAATTTCCTGTATGAATGCACTTTCCAACAGCTTTTACTATTACGGCCCCTACAAGTAGTACAAACAGGCATGAAAAATACTTGATGACTGACGTACTACATACTACACGCAGGGAGCGGTCGGAATGTAATCGGTTTCAATATTATAAAAGTGAAGGTAGGAATAAATATGCACTTACATAAAAAACAAGCACCTAACAACGACACTTATTTCAATCCATTTACGAGAAACTCATCACAAATCACCATGAAATATAATTTGGGCGACAACGAAGCGAAATCGTCCCTCCTCCCTTCACCGTAATCAGACATAGACAAATTTTCTTTTTTGACTTAACGAATAGAAGCACAAGCAAAAGAGATTAAACTGTTCAACCATAACTTTATTAAATAAATATTTAAAAATTTTCGTATTTCACCTATTCGGTAAAAAATAAGAGAATTAATTATAATTTCTAACTGCAAAGAAAGAAACGGAAACTAATATTAACCTCCATGTACTAAATAAGGAATATATTCAGAATGTTTGGTACGTACCTTACCAAGTCGAAACCTAGCCCCGATAACATAGTTATTTATACTATGGTGATTAAAAATTCAAAGTGGTAAAATTTATTTTGGAATTTCCCATACATTTTATTATACTGCTCGAAATATTTATATGGCCACATTTGTTTGTACCTAGCACCTTGTACATAGTATAATAGCTTGTACAATATTAAATTTTATAATAGAACTAGTTTATTGAGAGAAATAAAGTCATTTTATTATTTGTCCCATCCAATTAATTGAAAAGATATTAATTGCAAATTAAAAGACCTCAATCTAAAATTTTAAAATTTTTCGTACTCTTAAAACAACACTGTATTACAAAATAACCTATCATAAGTGCTTGAGTATACATTTCTTATTTCACAATATTTTATCCTAAGTTTTTTATATATATTTATAATCTGGTGTTTTATAATTTACTTTTTAATTAAAAATAATTAAAATATATATATATATGACTCAATTACAATAACATTGTATATTACTTATTCATTTTATTATAATTATTCAACCCATACAACAGTTATAATCCTTTAATTAAAGTAGTGTATCCAAACATTTTTCTCCCGTTTTTCTTTTTTACTCGTAGTGCTGTCACAAATGAATCGATTTATACAGATATCGAACACAATCATTAATCTGTTAATTATTTGGTATAGATACGTTAAATGTTAAGCAAATTTCTGTTCAAGATTTTAGACCTTAGCTTATAAAACAATATCAATAAATGTATCATTTTAGTATCGTAACGAAGTCAAAGCAAATAATAATAGACGGCTATTAACTCTTCTATAGTGTAGTAGAATAAAATGCTTGTATATTTACTTTTAATTTATATTCAATTATACTGTGTTAAGTAATGACACAAATGTCATTATGAATGCAGCAATAGAACCAGTTTAATTGATTGTATTATTTATTCTAAATATTGCAGCACATAGCAAACGGGACGTGGTATATGTAGGACTTTGTTGTGACTTCAGCTTGGCATATAATCGTTCCGCTTGCAATGTGCTGCTAGTTTTTAAATTTCTTATTTAGAATAAAGACCACATTTCCATGTTTTAGAAAAAATTTGGTTGAATACTATAGCATAAAAATAACAATTTAATAAAATATATTAAAATAAAAAAAAAGTAATGATAGTTGGTTTAATATCTATATATTGTTGCATACAATTTTATTCTTTCTTATTTTAGTTTTTATTAACTATAATAACCTTCAATAAGATAATAAAATTTAAATATCGATAAGCCCATATCGATTTTTTGTTCTTATTGACATCACTTGTCATATACATGTGTGCACATATTTTATGTATCTGTGTTTGTATGTTGTGTTGTGTGTGCGTGGTGATTTGTGTTAAATGCTGATAGAAAGAAACGAATTTAAATAAATCGGATAATATTTGACGATGAAACTAACATAAATGTTAAGAAATAAGGAGTGCTGTGTTATCAAGTTCAAGTGAACCCGTCGGGAGGCGGTAATCGTGTACGTTTATTCTCTATTTGTGGATTCTGGATCTCTTCGATGTACCATAAACAAAAATGTCAGCGATCCCGATTTTTTGTTTCTTGTGCATACCCATCATTAAATCCCTAATTAGATCACACGAGTGATATAAAATAATGCTAGACGCTTTCTCTGGCAATGCCGTATTGTTGGAGTAGCGTTACCAAAGCAATAAATCGGCCATAGTAAGCGTGCGTTTCGTGTGCTCGCGCCCGTCTTTACCCGACCTATCTCATTGTTTATGTATGGAGAATAAGCCAGGAATTTTAATGGTGTTTCTTGTTGTATTCGCGTTTTAATTGAAAATCTTTGTGGTAACAGAGTGTTGTCAAGTTTGGTCATGGTGGTGGGACGGGACGCGCCGCCTGCGTCCTCGCGGCGCTCAAGGATTTTTTGATCTCTATTTATAATATTCTCTCGATCATTTGGTGCAGCATAATGACATTCTTGTAATGAAGTGCCGTTCTATGGATTTGCGGGACATGTGCCAATTATCGCGGTCT
This sequence comes from Acentria ephemerella, assembly GCA_943193645.1. Classification (NCBI taxonomy): domain Eukaryota; kingdom Metazoa; phylum Arthropoda; class Insecta; order Lepidoptera; family Crambidae; genus Acentria; species Acentria ephemerella. The sequence goes on along the minus strand of OW971899.1, from coordinate 4,095,410 downwards.
TGACGAAAGTTCAGTTCAGGCCATACGTTTGTATGTATACAAATACAAAATTTTTTTCAATGATTATTTACATTTACTGTTAGTCCAGTGGTATTGGATAGAAGTTCATGCAATTAGTGAATGTGTTATCTTAGACTCGGTATGTACATTGAAGGAAATCTAGTAAAAGACTTGTGTAACTTATTTACAAATATGACATAAATATGTTGCATAGGCAAGTGAGTATTATGTTAGCTTTGGAGTACTTCTTTAACATGTGCTATCTATTATCTTTTTAATAATACATCTTTGTAATAAGCTTATCAAAGCCTAGATTTTATGATAAGCCTACAAAGTAAACATTGAAGAATACATAGCTGTTATAGAATAAGCTTAAAATACTTCGATAATTACTTCCTATTTACAGCTATTTACACAACTATAATTAATTTGTTATGCCAAATAATGAGAATAATACAATATACTATAACTATTTGAAAAGTCATACATTTCAGTGACAATAAATTAATTTATTTTATAAGAGTTTTATTACAAAAATTATTATGGCTGGCTAGTACAGCTCAAATGATGATAATAGTGGTGCTTAAAGCACCTTTTTAGCAGCATTTGCTGGCAATTGGGGAACACATAACTATAAACTAATTTGGTCTGATATGTTGCTTAATTCCTTAATAAAACATCATTAATCTGCACAGATAATAATAATTTATGTTGTAGGATAATTGTATGTGTTTATGTTTACTATTGATCTTTCTTAATAACAAAAAATATGTTGAATCTGTAATTATACTAATCTAAATAACTTCCAGAAATGCAAAAAATATTTTCAGCTTATTCAATAAAAATGCAAAAATTTTTGAATCAAGTTTTGGCAGCTGAAACAACATAAGTTGCATCATAGCCATTCTGTAAAGTCCAAAACATTGTATTATTTATTAATTTTATAGTTGGTAATAAGACATTTAAATTGCAATGTTAAAATATATTAATAAAAAGGAATATTAAGAAAAAAGTCTTTCATCAAATTAAATATATCATTAATAATCAATATTCAAGTGATAATAGATGTGATATATGTGCTACATTATATTGCTCTAGTAATTTAGAAATATCTCAGCATATAATTTGAGTTCTATGTTTTCTCTTGCAGTCAAGTTGGCGAAGGCACGCAGGGGTATGATAAAAGAGAAGGAGAAGGGGGGTGGTGCCCGCCTCAAGGACGAGCCCAATGATCCCACAGAGCCTGGTAAGTCACTTTAAAATACTTTAGACCTAATATTCAGTTATGTAAGTATATTTGAAGTTTTATCAATAAAACTATGTTATCTTGAATAAAATAATGAAATCATTTGCCCCACATACTACATCAAAAATAAATTTAAAAATATAAGAGTGGTAAAAAAAGGCTTTTTATTACCCATATTAACTAACAAATTATAAAAGGTTTATTGGTTTTTAAAATTTGTCACATAAATTGTCATTTCCATACCATTCATCTACTTTTTTTGTATGGCAATAGCAAATGAAAGTCTGATTTTCATCAGAGGGTATGGGACTGGATCTCGCTTAGCCCCTAAACACTTATCATTTATTTTAATTGATGCACAGTCTGTGTGATCAACAGTTTTAGGGTTGGTTTCTGTAAAATTTATTGATGTAAAATATTCTTTTAAAACATTGTTTTCTTATCAGATATCTATTATTTCAAATTTCTATAAACTAAAAATAAAGCAACATTAGATTTACTTCAGGCATTATGAATATCCATTGCAAAAAAATATTAAGTTATTCTTTTAGATTGAAGAATAATATATATTCATTGTTTTCTGCCTTCTATGTTTTGTTTATAAGGCATTTTATTTTGCTGCATTAGTCTTAAGGACCTGTTGTTATTGTTTTTCAATATTCATGCTTACTGCATGTAACTAGAATTAGATCCAAATGGTATTGGAACTTCATCAAATAAATTTATTCAGTCAATAAATCACCACTTGTCAGAAGCCATCTCTAAGATATATTATTTTGACCTAATAGATTAGGTTGGTAATAGGTAAGGTAGGTAATTTTTTACAATGAATAATGGAGAATACTATTTGATTAATTAAAAAAAATTACACATAAAGGTAGAATTGGTGGACAAAATTCTTTACCAGTCAACTAGAGCTCTGAGTCCAGGAAGATTAAATGGTAGTGCTTAAATGAATCAAGGAAAAATGAGAATACATATCACATAAATATCATACATATATTTTATAAACATAATGATATATCATATTTAAAATATTCAAAACATAAGTCTTAAATAAATATGTAGTAAGTTTTATTTACAGATATATGAATATCTAATGTATATACGCAAAATAGTACACAATTTAATGAATTATGAGATACTAATACAAGTAATACAATACTGCTCTTCTCCACAGAATAACTAATGTATTCGCTTTTAAGTGTTAAATAAGTTCTTTTAAATGATGCTTAAGTATTTATTAATCTTCCAAAAAATTTTTTTATGTTACCTATAAACAAATTTATATTAACATTAAAAGTGAAACTGTGAAAGAAACCTTACTTTATAATAAATGATTACCTTAGAATTTAATATTTGAGTCCATTTGAATCAAGACCTTTTTGGTTTGGTTAAGATACAAGTTATGGTATTATAAATTCTACATATTTACTGAAAATAATTATTGAAATATATGTCCCAAACAGGTTGATTAAATTTGAATATGAATGCAATTTCTTAAATTGCATTTTGGCATAAACTTTCTGATTTAGAGCTCAATGATCGTCCATAACGATACAAAGCATAGATTTCGCGCCAAAAATATAAAATTGTAAAAATTCTTTATACGATTTCTCAATACTAATAACACTGATGGTGAAAGCATCTGTATCAATGATGCATGTAATTAATTCATCGCGTTTATTATTATTGCTTATAATCTTTAACAGATGATTTGTATGTATCAATACTCTAAGAATAAAAATGAAACTATAGCATTATGAGAAATGATCATAATTATGATGTCTATTTCTGCTATTTACAGTATTAAAAATAAGGAATTCAGTCTTCAGGTTGCCTTTCCTAGTTGTTTTTTTATTATTGACTTATGCTGCATTTCAATAAGCTTTTGACATTTGATTTGTTGATTGAAATTCGTTGTTATTGAAATATTTCAAAATTTAAGGCCATGTAAGAGAGCCGGTTAGTAGATTTAAAAGTATTTTTGTAACTTACTGGAGTAGTTCCTGGTATTTATAATGTCTCTTCTGTCTTATCACATCCCGATTCGTTAATCACAGAAGGACTTCCTGGACAGAAGGACAAAGGATCTCTGGATATCAGATATACTCATTAACTAGACAACATCGACGTTAATAAAATTTATGTGCGTTTTCTAATAAATCAAAATCCTATCACACAAAAGTTGTTCTATTTTTGAATATAATATAGTAAGTGTACTCTCCATTGAAATACATATTTTTTTAAAAATTATATTGAACCTCAAAACGAAGACCTCAAACCTTAAGTTCATTACCCTGACGACTAGAGGAGGATAACGTTCACGTACATTTTTTATAACATTTCATGTGCATATTATATTAAATTAATGAAATGACACTTAACCGGTTTATTAAGCGTCGGTTTTAAGACCGTCGTGAAATTGTATAATTAAGATCCTTGGTGCACCTGGAATACTCTTAAAATAAGGGAAAAGGTGCATAATAATAGGTCTTGCATTGCATTTGTTTTTTTTTGTAATAAAATTTTAAAATGTATCTAATTTCTTCATTCCATTTGCTCATTTGGACAGAAAGAAACATGTAAAATTGTGGGAAACAAAATTTTTCTAATTTGATTCTTTTTTGAATATTACCTTTTGAATGTGTTGAAAACCAGCCACATACAATACTATAGCCAAAAATATTTTATTACAAGTTTATACATACTTTGTGCAAAAATACTTTTTCCCCGACTTTATATGTTTAAGCTTAAAAATTTGAACACAGCATAACAAAACAACTTTTGTGTTTGTAACATAAATATACACAAGATATATACCAATAGATTAAATTTAAACTTAAGATTCTTAAATTATCGTTTTATTTAAATTTAATAATGTGTTAAAAGTACCTCCTAAAAGGAACAAACTTAATGTCTCTATTGGTTGTAAACAAATGAAACCATATTGGCTCATTCTGAAATTTAACTTATATTAACTTATTCATTCTATTAAATAACGATTAAAAGTAATTAATATGTTGTTCTACAAATGTTATAGTCTAATAAAACTAAGTATTGCTAGTGACCCATTTCCTTAAGAATGATATTGATACAATGTTAATGAAGAGGAAAAGGCGTCGTCAGGTCTGAACGGTCTATATTTTAAAAATATCACAATAAAATAACAAATCTAATTTTTCACCATCAAACGTGTCAAGTCCTGTCCCATGTCAAATCAGTCAGTTTTAGTCAAAGACAATAGCGGCCAGCAATGCCGTCCAAAAGTCCGTAACAGTTAAGTAATTGAAAATACAATGTTATATGAATTAATGCATAAGAATATTGTGCATTATGTGATATAATAAATATAATTTATCTTTCATAAAATTAGAGAATTTTTTTATTACAAATGCACATGTTGAGTTTAGAGCTTCTGCCATCGGCTGCGCCCGCGTTGAGTACAGCCTGACACAAATGTTGTATAGCCTTTAACCGTCCACAGTAAATTAAATATCCAAAAATAATATTTTTTTAATTCCAACCCGTAGTTTCAGAGATTACTCCCTACAAACTCACAAAATTGACCTCTTTTTAATGTTAGTATAGATAGATATACATGATTTGAAATATAGTTGTTAATTAATAACTTTATCCAATGTTTTTTTTATAAATCACAGTGCTTAATTTCCTTCATTTGTTACTTTAAAAATAGGATTGTATTCAGTACCGATATTGATATATCGGAAGGCCGATGTATTAGCATGGTTTATATTTATTTCCTGTCGAAAAGTCAGGTTTATAAAACGTCTTGCGAAATCTTCTTTACTTAAAAATAAATAAAAACCATGTCTTTCCAAATCAAAATCTTTCTAACAAATATTGTTAAAATGTATACGTGTCCGTGCCGTTTACTCGACGGAATGTACATTAATTAGAGGATTTAAAATCGAGGAGTAAAAGGCTTACCTAGCCTACTACCCTATCACTGTAGCTGTTGCAACTGAAGAGAATTTATAAACAAACACTTCTCCTAGGTCATGGTTCGCGACCGCCTTCAGCTTCTTTGCCAACACCGGCCGCTCTAAAAAAAGAGCCTGATGAGCCTCCGCACAGGGTCAAGATGGAACCACACGGCCAGTCAGGCGAGGATTCCACAGCAGAACTCGGTGTGGACGGCATCAAAACAGAGATTGATGGCCTTATGGATAGCGACGGTAAGGGTTACACATGATCTCATTATTTGTTTTTAAAGTCAATATTAAGATAATGTGATTACTAGATAATATGGATTAGTGCAATATGACAATATTTAATATGACAGATAACATAGTAAAGCCTAAAATTCTACTTAGTAAGTCTGAGAAGGTATATTGTATAGAGAGATAGAGAGAGAAGGAATATGCTTTACTCACTCATGAGTTACTTAACTGATTTAGCCTTAATTATTTATATACTAAGGATTACAAAAGGGAATGGTTAAGAACAACACTCAGGAGTCCAGCAAAACAGTCGGGGATATTTAAGTAATATTTAGCGAAAAGATAAATAATAATAATAATTAATGATAATTTGTTCTTCGATATCATTTAATTGGATCGTTGAATTAGAGTGGTGTGATCGTTTTTCGCTTAGACATATTTGGATTTGTGATACAATTATCACAAATCCTGGTAAATTATAATAACATTTTAAGCAAGGCACACTCACAATCAAATAATCAAATTACAAGAAATAAGGGCTAGAAAATTGTCATTAAAATTCTGTGCCTGTTACAAGTTCAATAACTTTCTCGCTTCTGACTCAAAGTGACTCCAGAATTGCTTCACTGGGAACTTTTTTTTGGATATATTATAATCGGTTTTCGTACTATTTTTTTTATCGATATTTGATGGATATCATCTGTCAAAAATAGTCAATTTGCAGACAGAAACTTAGCATCTCGAATTGATGTTACGATACTAAGTTGTAAAAATAATCAAATCAATCGTTTTGCCAGTCGATAGATAACAATTGGTACCCATAAAATTGCAAGTATTAATAGCTGTAGTGTATTAACAGCACAGTAGCGTGACGGACTCGCGTAGAGAGGTTTTCTCTAGATTAAATTGAGATTTATGTCAGTTGAAGTATAGAAGTAGAAGTTTTCGAGAAAAATTATATTTAAAACTTTCTCGAGCTTCTCCTTTCATGTGTGCAGGTCTTATTAATTTTTTGAACACAAAACATTGATCAAGATTAACTTTACTTTTATTTTTGTCAGGTGACCCAACTAAATCTCCGTCCTGTGAATTGGGTGGGCCGGGCTCGCTCAAGTCAGAACGGCTATCCTCAGATTCAAACGACATTTTAGACCCACAGACTGGCCTGAGGGGCTCTTCCAGTAATTTACAGGTAAAAGGCATATTGCTTACAAACTGTTGCGTTTCGTGATACAGTTCAATACAATTTTGTTAATCAAGATTTGGTCGTTGGTCGAACCTATAATTTTTGTTTCAAAATTTCACAGTTTCATAAGGCTAGTATTTAGCAACAGGCGAATATTGTTTAACTGTCGGTTTTTGACATTTATCGTATGGAAGAAATTTTGAAATTGACGGTTTACTTTTAATCGTCTGTGTAGTTGTTGGTGAACATTAGCCTTAGACGAATTTACAATGTTGTTTGACACATCTAATTGGTAATTCATATGTACTGGGAGTGTATTATAACACATATTTGAAGTGTTATGATATATTTATCATAACACTTCAAATATGTTGCTTCATCTTGAACTCTATGGCCTTTTTATAAAAATACATCGTACATTCAAAGTTCATACAGGCACTGTAAGCTTAATAACCTGAACTAAATTTACATAAGTTCAAATATAACTATGTTACCGAAAAACTAACTACCGACAACAAATTTATGTCCTAAGTTACATCAAACTAGAAGTTAGAAACAGGCTCATTGACTTGTGATAAAATTATAGATACTTTTTTAAATTAATTACCTCAACGTAATTGCCTAAATTTATTATGTACCAAATTAAGTAGTAATTGCTAAATCTATGAATGTTATAGGATGGCAATCAAAACTGCCGCAACCCTAATGTGGGGCCTGAGAACATGGGTTCATGTCGCATGGGTGGCGGTGGCGGCCCAATGGGCCCTGGGGTCTCTATGGGCCCCATGTCGGCTAGCGAGGCGCAAACATTACCCTCGAACGTTATCAGCAAGCAGGCAGGGAGCATGGAGGTAACATTAACCTGCTTATTTAAGGAAAGTAGTATACTATATAGTAGTATAATTATTTGAAAGTGTGTAGTTGATTAGAATTCAGTTTCCTATAAATTACTAGTAATATCAGATTATGTTCTGAATTTCGTCTCTAGATGGCAGCATTAATTATGTGAAACATTATCTCGGAATTCTCGGGATGATGTGAAGGGCTTTATAATTAATCTTATTAGGTCCTTCACAAGTGTGAATAAGATGAATATATCTGGATTTAAAAAGTTATATTACGATTGACATGTACTTAAAAGTAAATGAAGCTTCACCGATTAATTGATCAGTTGATATCATTAATATGTATAAGTTTGGTTCTTTGTTATCCATAGCGGATTATAATCTAATCTATGCATATTAAAGATATTATCTATGACGAGTTAAGTACGACGCTAACATATTACGGTTGGTAATTTCTATATACTTTTTGTGTTTATACCAAAAAGGAAGATTGAAGTTCAATGATTAAGTATAAACACACGCACACACAAGTAAGTGAAAACACACTTACTTGACAGAAAAATGGACATTCCTTGTATCCATTTTAGAATCACAATGCATTTTCAATATCTAGTGATTTCTTTTAAATAAATAGAATATAATAGTAGATTTTGTGAACCTTAATCAAATCTTAAACCTTAAAATAAAATATAAATAAATTATTTAATCAGCTTCTAAACTACTTCCTTAATTTATCATAACTATTGAATAGAAGTTTCATTAGCCCTTTTCTTACAAGATCTGTGGTATAAATGATTTTTATTAAAAGCTTATCTTCTCCCCAGCAGCAAAGTCAAATCTTCGTGTTCTCAACGTTGCTCGCAAACAAGGGTGCCGAGGCGGTATTATCGGGGCAACATCATTCTATAATAGCGTATCATTGCGCTCAACCCGGCACTAAGAAATACCTCGAGGTAGGCCGTTGAATTTTTATTACAGTAACCTAGATACGCAATCATAATAATTGGAATTTGTTCAGTAATTTATACACCATTGTAATAAATCACTAACTTAACAAATTTTTTACAGTATCTGTTTTTTATCCTTAATATGCTTAGGGATTAACCATTAGACACATACTTTATTAAAATACCTGTACATTACGTATTTTAACAAATAAATAATTCAAAGAATATGTGAATACCAATTTCCTTTTTTGTAGATTTTTGTTTATTTTTTTTTGTTCAACACAACAATGGGCCTTGAATCACAAAATTCGATTAAGCCTCTTCTGTAATTAACAACTATATACAGACTGATCTCATAGGATGTTCTAATCACATGAAATACATTTCAGAAACACCCACTAAAAATGGGTCAATTCAACAAACAGAACCCTGCACAGTGGCTCAACAATCTCGCCATGGCCAAGACTAGAGGTGGAATGCGGGGTGGGCCTAACATGATGGGGGGACCTAACCAGATGGGACATATGATGGGAGGGCCAATGGGGGGCAACATGGGTCCAATGGGTCATGGTATGGGACATATGGGTCCTAATATGATGGGATCTAATAGAATGGGCGCGCCTAACCAGATGATGATGATGAAGGGCCCTGGCCAAATGGGACAGATGGGGCCGGGAATGGCTCCTATGGATGGGTTTCCAGGGGGCACCCCGTCCTGTGGTGTCATGGACGGCCTCGGTGCTGATGGTGAAATGCCCTGGGACACCGTAAGCTATATCTTTTTATTTTATAAAATTTAAGTATAACTTTATTAGATTATTGTAGAATATTTATTCTTGCATTTATAATTTTGCAGATAGGATAATAATTTACATCTTTAAATTTTTCATAATACTTGATAAGATCAGTGCTATAGTACATTCGCGTTAAGAATGCAGTGAGTCATCAGTGCAAATGTAGTGTAAAGGTGTATTCACTATGGTGTTCATAATACAAACAAATTATATTTAAAGACTATTTTTTATGGATTTATAAAAATGCACAACTGTCTAAAATCAAAATAAAATAATTAAAATATAAAAAAAATTATAATTAATTATATTTGATTATATTGAATGTACTTTTCTCCTTACAGCAAAATTTTCTAATAAGATAAGATAAGATAAATTTTATTGTGATTCTGTATACAATAAATAGATCTTACAATTACATGCATAAGTCAAAAAACAATAAAAGAAATCAAATAACAACATCATCTAATACATCAAATTTATCAATCATGTAAAGGCGGGCTCTTTATTTACTTGCAATTTTAATGAATTTGTTTCCCTTTGCACTCTAAGAATATTATATACTGCTCTCTCGCTAACACCGCATGTTGTTACAGTTATTTGTACTATCATTTGCATAGCAGTATTTCAATAACACTGTTTAAAGCACTTAAAAACGTAGTAAATTACATTTCTTTTTCCAAAGTTAATTACCGAACCACTATTATTTTAACGAATAGGTGAGGTATTAATTTCGCTAATTTTAGCCAGCAGAGGAACATAGTTTAGTGTATATCTTAAGTGAGTTAGATTTTAAGTCAGATCATGTAATTAATTCGATTAGTTTAACTTAGTAAAACAATTTCCTTAATAAATTCCACAACTTTTATTACATGTTAAATGGTAGTTCTCAATTTACCTTTTTTGCCAACAGAAAAACCCCTCTGTAATGTCAAATGGTATGGGTAATGGGCCTCCTTTACCCGCGTGTTCTGAAGCGGGCAACACAGGAGACTCTGCGCCAGGCCCACCCACAGATTCGCAATCTCAGGATGCACCTAAAGGTACTGCCCTGTTTTATAAATAGTATACGTAGAGCAGTTCTCTTCTAATAAGTTTGTTTTAATTATAATACTTTACGTTCCACAGGAGTAAAAATTCCTGACGAAAACTTAACGCCTCAACAGCGAGCACACCGTGAAGAACAACTAGCGACGATACGCAAGATGCAACAGATGTTGTTCCCCGAGAGCGGCGGTAATGGCCCTCAGGGTGGCGGCGACAACTCGCAGCAACAGGGCGACATTAATCCGCCCAACTCTGCCGGCAATATGAACATGCCCTTCCCACCCATGTCCGGCATGGGGCCTAATGGACCGATGGGCGGAGGTCCCAATGGACCCATGGTGTCTATGTCCAACAGTATGAACTCCGGCCCCAGCTGTACTATGGCAGGACCGATGGGCCCCAACGGACCTATGGGACCGGGGCCGATGGGACCAGGAGGACCAATGGGCCCTAACGGACCCATGGGAGGACCGATGGGTGGGATGGGTGGTCCTCCTGGTATGATGGGTGGACATGGATCTATGGGGCCGAACGGGATGATGGGCCCTAACGGTCCTATGATGGGCGGGATGGGGCCTAACGGACCAATGGGTCCTATGGGGCCTTGTGGAATGAAAGGTATTAGGGGTTCGTGTGGGGGACCAGACATGAAGGGTGGCATGTGCACCGATATGCACATGGGCAGAGGCTGCGGTGGCCCCATGGGGGTAAGTTCACAGTTATGCACATATAAATACGAGAATGTTAAATTTCGTTAAGAATCTGTTTACTATGTTATATAATCACTTAAACTTTTAAATATAATATGCTAGTTCTTTGCAAAAAAGTGCAAGCTTGTATAACAGCATTTAGTTTCATTGATTTATAAAATTGAATTTATTGACGTTGGTTATGTTTTGAACAATTTCTACATTGTCGGGGATTAAAATATCGTACCATATAGTGACCAATAAATGACATTTTCTGTGGTATTGTTGCAGAGAATGCCAAACCCCATGGGCGGAATGGGCGGGCCTAAACCATGCATGATGGGTGGACCACACATGGGACCTCGAATGATGCCGGGACCTAATCTCAATGCAATGAACGGTATGCAATTAATAAATTAAAACTGATATTTAAATCTCATAAAGTTTAACTTTATGGTAGAATAGAATTGATTTTTACTTCTTACAATATTGTAGGTTATAGTGAAGATTACATAATCAGCCAACGTTTTCTCCTTTTTCATTTTCTCTTGTATGTAAAAATAGATAGGTGTTCGTGAGTCTCGCTAAAAATAAAAAATGGGCGTTGGCTTTAATTCAGTGGTGGTTTAAAAATAATAATATAATTACAAAAAATTAAAATTACTTGAGCGATTATTCAAAATTGACAAATTGTTCAGTTAAATATTTCATAATGTAATATTTTTAATCAACACGAATGTCAGTTGCTAATCGACGTACTTTATTTAAAACTACACGGCACTCATTGTTCTTAGCATGTTGATGCGATCGTCAACAATACTGACAAAAACAACAGAACAAACAAATAAATACTATTAACCAAACTATATTCGCGCTGTAGTTTTGTTCTGGCGAGAAATATTAACAGGTTTGGACTCAGTGGCTGACCATTTGGTTGTCATTTTCGGCCGTCATCGGACAATAGTGGTTGTAGTAGTGTACGTTTGTGCTTGGTGTGGCTATTTCATTATAATAAGGTTGATTCGATCGGCCGAGTTTGGCCGATAACACTCGAGCAAGCTCGGGCTATAACAGATTAGGTGTACTCGGGTTGGTATATCCGAGTTATTAGACGTGTATTTGTGTCGTAGGTGGTATAATGATGGACGGTAGCATGATGGGCGGGATGGTGCACGGGGACTGCGGGCCCGAGCACCACATGCCCGTCAACGGGCCCATGTGCGACGAGTATGGCCGTGGGCGAAACGTGAGTAGAGTACGCATTTTTCATTCATTTGTTATTGGTAACATAAGAAATTCATATAAGTTTTATAACTCTTAGGCCCTGATCCTATTTACTTACGTTATTGTCCGGGCCTAAAAATCTTTTTATATTAACATTGTCATCTTGGTTAAGTATAAATAATACAATATTACAATATAATATTATAAAACAAATGTGGCCAACCTAAATGTAGCTGATATATCTAAATAAATTTATACAAACCGTCTGCTTACGAGAATTTTAAATGAAAACTTTTATGTTCAGATGGGTCCAGGTGATCCTGGTGGGTTGGGCCCTGGGGGAATGGGGCACAAACCCAGTCTTAGGAGCCCTAAAAGTCCCGCTAACGACATTGACTGGCAGAAAATTCACCATCAGTTCTTTGACGACCCCAAATCTATGGATAATGAGCTCAGTGAGTATTATGATTTTTTCCGAAGTGGGTAGTGCGAAATTAAACTTATTTACTATTATTTTATGAGGGCCTTATTACAAGTCTTATATCGCTATTAAATAATTATCCATAAAAAAATATACATTGTCTACAATAGCTTAGTAGAAAATATATGTTTACTAATAATGATCATTGATATTGACAATTACAATGACACAGTCATTGTACCTAATATTATTATTATTACAGACACATTTATCATTAATATTTTTAGAGAAGATTTGGAGAAAAAGTCTCCTCTTCTCCAGTAAAATATGCTGTATTTTGAAAACTTTTTCCAAATAAAATATTTACGCAGACGTATAGCATATATGATTATCGACTTAATAACATTTCGTAGCTAATACTTTATTTATAAATTGATTTTCACAAGGACTATTGATTATAACATTACGTGTTATGTTGTCTGTTTCAGGTACACAAGTAAAATCTCCATGTTCAGAAAGGGGGGGCTGCCTCCCCCCTCCGCCCTATGGGGCGTCACCTTTACACCGATCCGCCTCTGTGCCTATAGGTATGTTATCATCTTAGTACTTGTTCCCATAAATTTATTAATTTAATTCCATTTTGGTTTTATTCTACTATGATATAAAAATACACATTTTAAAGATTACAAATTATAAGTAATAAACTAACAAGGGTTCCAAATGAATAGTTAATAAATGAACTGTTATAATAATAAGTGAATGAATAGCAAAATTATTTTTTTATAAACAGCTTAAAGGGTCTCACCACTTGGTAGAGTGTGTTCGAAGTTTTGCCTTAGTTATATGTGCTAACAGGAGTATTGAAATTTTTTAAAAACTTCTCTATTGTTACAACAGTTATACCTTTTTATTACTATGAACTTAAAGTTAAATATCCCACAGCAACGCAATCTCCCGGCCACGGTTCAGTTCAGATGCCGATGTCTGCGGACGCGTCAAGAGCTAACTCTGGTTTAAGTAGCCCTGCGCAGACGCACTGCAAACCGCCTAATAAACAGGACGCACCAGGTGAGACAACTAGCTTGGTTTTTGTGTTTGTAGCTTCATAGATGGCCACCAAAAGGACAGATATATTTTTTAGATATATATTTTTAACATACTGTAGAAAATTAGACAACTACTTTGACAGAACTCCAAATAAATTGTTTGAACATTCCCACTTATTCCACTTAGTCATTATTACAATTATGTCAAATGTTTGTATGCTGTATCTAAAATTTGTGTCCAACTAAACGTTTACTTTTTTTTAACCTAAATACTCCCATTTTCTAATAGCTAAGTGTTATAATAAATATGCTTCTCGATTATAATAGTAAGTAATCAACATATATAGTTGGAAGTACTGTCTTTGAATGTTTGGGTTTTTAATTAAATTAAACGGTCGTTACTGTCTTTTTGGTGTAGCCAGTTAGTTGAGTGTGTAGGAGATTCAACCGCATGTATATTTAAGCCATAGATGTAGGGCAAGCATGATTTTATGTGTTAGACATTTTCCCAACCACTAAATACAACATAGAAACCAATATTATTGTTTTTTTTACGAACACATTTGTTTTATTACTTTTCGTTTTTTTTTCTGTAGTTGTAATGCAATTTTTTGTTTTCCCCTCCCTCCCTCGCAAATCGCTTGACGCTTGCAATCCCGTGTGACGAATAACACCGATATTTGGCAAATGTTGGATCAAACTTTGGCCACTAAAGAGATATTAGAGAAGCTCGATGACGGGGTTTTTGTGCGAACCCTCCAATGTTTGGCGGCGCAGCAGCAGAAGAATCAGCAGGGCTCGCATGGCAAGGAGCCCAGTTTGATGCCCGTGCCGTCCCCGCAGCAAATATCGTATCTCAACCAGTTCGAAGGTAACACGCTTGGTTGGACTTATGCAGAAATAACGTGAATATATTTTTCTGTGTTCGAAACAAGTCTATCGCTTTGTCTTTCCTTAAAAGTGTTACATCCACCAATTTCATACCGAAAGAAATTTGAGAACTATATTTATAATCTTTATTTCATCTCTTTTTATCACATTCTTTGGGTCCATTGACATAACGTATATTTATTTCAAAAATTATCACGCACACGTACTTATTATCTTGGTAGTACTTGCGTGTTAGTAAATGGTGGCCCTAATTCTATAGGTAAATTCATAACTGAATTTGTTATCGGAGTATTCTATTAGATGTATTTTTATGCATTTAGCTTGAGAATATAAAGAGAAATACGCAGTATTATTACAAAATTCACCATTTTCAAAAAGAAAATACATAAAACAATAAAATTGTTGTTAGAAAAATTTGAGTAAAATATACAATGAACTATATGCTTAAATTTGACATGTATATATTGTGTGGATTTGATTACATTATTTTAATACAAACTCGTATTTAGGGAGTCGCCTCTTAAACCTACACTGTATGACCTTCACTAAGGTCAAAAATGTAACACATCTAAATTTCACGTAAATTCATCCTTTTTAAAATTATATTGAAAAAACGAGTTGCTCTTTAATTTAGACTTAAAGTGTGGACAGAATTAAAACCAAATTTTTTTTTGTAAAGCAAATTAAAATAAAAGTCTTACCTTAAGGTAGTGAAAACAAAGTTATTTCTGCGTCATGCTCCACATAATTGTGTTATAACTGCTTTTAGTATTATATAAATATTTTGTGAAGTGGCTTTATTTCATGTACTCTTTATATATAAATATATAAATATTTGAAAATAGTGTCCATCATTCAGTTCATTTAATATAATATACACAGTCATTTTGATACAATTCAATATTTTTATACTTTTATGCTTATATATATAATATGTGTTGTTAATTTAGTTTGTGTGTCATAGAATTATGTGTTTGTGTTTTACTCTCATTTTGGTGGTGGTTGGTGAAAATGTGCTAACATACGTATTTCATATTCTATGGCTAATTTGTCTATCACTCTACGTTTACGCCGGGCATGTTGTTTGTGCCTGACCATAGATGGAAATGGTGACATACTGTGTTTGATTCAGGTCAAGAGCTAACGATACAGAAACAGCCGAATACCTCGTTAAAAGACAACGGGCCGCCTTCAAATAATGGGGGCCAGACGCCACAGTCCAGTTCAAATCAGAAATCACCTGCCGGGTATGTTGGTTTATAGATGTCGTCTGTTTTATGTAAAGAAAATAAAAATGAAAAATAACTTCTTAAGACATGGCTGAATGAGCTTTACTTCCATTGCCCTCCCTGTAATAAAGAAATATAATCTAAACCTAAAAACAATATAATCATAACAAAAGCAATCATTTTTTAACTAGCCCATGAAATTGAAACCTTGGCGTTTTTTCACTCTAATTTAGACCATCTATAAATATTTTCGTCATCTTCCGCAGTATGATGCCGGGCACGCCAGAGCCTCACTCATCATTGTCCGAACAGAGAGCGGGCAGGTTCTCTATGGAACAAAGTCCCGGGTTCAACAACCCGCAGACACCTACCTCAGCGGCTAGCACTAAGTGTCAACAGGGTAAGTTACTTTCAAATATAATCAACATAGACATCTGTCGACAGATATTATTAGGTTTTCGTAAGAGTCTTCATAAGAATGTAACTTGTGAGTTATAGTTTAAGGTTATTTAACAAAAAAGAACAGAATATATAACATACCTTACATGTATCTCTCACAGTCGAAAGACATTCAATACTGGAAATAAGCTTCCCCAAATCTAAATTTAAGTTGTGTGCTGTCATCCTTGACATGACATTAAGAAAGGAGTGTTCCATTCTTGACCATAATGAACGCGTAATAAATCAAGTTTTATTTCAAAATTCGTATTTTCAGTTCAATCGCAATTTTGTTATTTCCTTATTAATCGTTATTTTTAAATTAATAAAGTATAGTAGGCAACAACACTTTAGTAAGCTTACTTCTGTCGGTAAATTGAACATTGCAACCGTCCGTAGCCGCCACTTAACATGCATGCTGTTATCGTCAATGTCCCCGATTCTGTTGTGCACGAGCTAAATTAAATAAGTCATTTGCATCTATTATATTCCAATTCAATATAAAAGGATAAAATGACTTAGGATCGTCAAGTTAGTTGACACTTGACGGTATGATTTATGATGCGCTTTAAAATAAGGCAATCTGCTTAAAATCCACTATTTTAGAAACGTCAAACGTCATCACCGGTAATCTGTTCTTTTCTGGTTGGACTGAAATGAAAGAATAGTACCGAAGTTTAATTTAATTTAATCTATGCACAAAGAAAACTTGCGTCCTTTCGAGTTTATTGTTCAATCTCAGAATAAAACCTGATAGTAGATTTTGAAGTCCATTAAAATCTAAATATAAACGGCATTATGTTTGCTGTTTAATTAAAATCGAAATCGAAATAAAAAAGAAATCTTAACAGATGAGAAATCCCGGCCGAGTCCGTCGTCAAACCGGTCGAGTCAAGACAGCGCGTCAAAGACTCCGCAGCGGGAGCCACTTAGCCAAGGACCCTACGCACCCGCCTCTTCCGCATCCTCCTGCGTCAGCAAAAGCAGTTGTAGCGTCAGCAATGCTGGTGGCATGGACGACAATACAGAGGTGAGTCTTGGCTCCATTATTATTATTCAGTTACTTTTGGGCCCCATAGGCCACATTGACCAGTTTTGATCTTTTGTGGCAGCCCTTTAAAGTACACTGCCTAGCCCCGTTGATTACAGAAAAATCCAGATTCTTTGGGCAGTAATATGTTACATCTCCTCAGGATGCACTATGTGCTTCCCTAGGTAAATGGTTCGTTTATGCATTAAAGGACCGCAGGAGCAGAGAAAATGCATTGCGATTTCGTCTGACTCCTGACAGAACCTACATACCGCGTCTTGTTTCATACCCATTTGAACCAAGTGTTTGTTTAATTTGCAGTGCACTGTAAGGATTCTTGTAACTGTGCCTGCATATTGACAAGATTATCAAGTCATATGCTGTGACAAAATGCAAAAACACAATTACCAATGCACCGGAATATTTGTGGTTCCATTTTGTGTTGGATGTGCAAATGTAAAAAAAAATATAAATGCTATGAAAAAAGTTGGATTCATTTTTATTAAAATATTAATTATTTGCTAGCTTTACGTTGCAGCTGCATAGTTAATTAACATGGATGGGTATTATGTAACTAAAAAGGCTTAAATTTAATTACTTTTTTTGAGAAACTTATATTCTATCTATTTTGGGTACATTATCTGATAAGCTCTATCTATGTTATGTCTCTATGTTATTACTGCTTCGGCGTGGTAGTGACTTATGACGACACACAGGTCACGTGTATGCGTGGCAGACTAAATATTTACAGGAGTTTAAAAATTGGGTGACAACCCAACTGCTAAGTATATATATTTACTTATATATAGGTTTTATATATATGTTTCAAATATATTTCATAATATTTTAACTAGTAGTTAAAATCCCAAATAATTTTTAAATAAATTATGATAAGGAATTTATCTTTGTGTTTTGTTGCAGACGACGTTATCAGGTGGCCCCAATAGCACGAACCTCCCTGGGCCATTCCCCAATGCGTGCAGTATGGGCCGGCCTGACAACATCCCCATTAACCCTAACCAGTCCTCAGGCCCCATGGCCGCCGCTGCTTCCTTCGACCCCATCTCCTCACTGGCGCAGATGTCTCAACAACTAACCAACACGGTAGGGGGTCCGGGACCAACGGGACCCATGCCTGGGGGACAGGGGCCCATGGGACCCTTCACTGGGGCCCCGCATCATATGCAGCATCACCATAACATGCATCCGCATTCACATCCGCATATGATGATGAATGAATTAGGTGAGTTAGAAATATATAAAACTTATTCATAAATTTCAAAATATTTTGTTCAACTTGGTACATATATATACACTTATTGAACGTTGATCTAAGCCATCTTTTCGTTGATCTACCGGGGGGTCTTGTCCAGAGAAGAACCGACAAGAAACTCATCGAGATTTGCCCCTCGCTTCACAGTCAAATATAAAACTTTGAATGTGAAATTAGGTAAAATGATTTTAGTTTCAAACAAACATTTCCAATCATATAAATGTAAAAAATACAATAATGTACATAATAAGTATCGTAATAGGCTTTATGACCCTCCACAGAAAATTAAATTGTTAATAAATAAAAATTATCCACTGGTTCACAAATTCATATCATCATTCTCATCATATTTTAATACTTTATTTATTTGATAAGATGCATTCAAATGTACAATGAGCTTGTAAAATACACATTACCTTAAAAAGAATTACATTCCAACATAAAACTTATGAATTAATTCTTTTACACGTAAAAATTATATATATTTTAGAATTGTACACATAAGATTTGAATACATAAATTGTTTTCTTTTGAGTAACAGAGTCGAGTTGTTATAATAAGAGTATGTAATTAAATATATTATAATTGATATGTATAATAATTATATTGCACATTAAAAAAGTGCTATCTACAAGATTTTGATCAAGGATTCCTTTTATTTTTACAATGTTTTTATATTTATGCATATATTACTGTTAGAAACATAGGATTATCAATTCTATTTTGTCATTCATGAATATAAGAGATTTGGAGAAATTGAAGAAATTTGTACTCTATAATATTACATATAACCCCGTTTTATTGCTACCAAGTGTATATTAGATTGCATTTCAACAAATTAATATATGTTCTTAGGGTGCCACATGGACAACATGGGTGGTCCCGGCATGGGCGGCCCAATGGAGAGCATGATGAGCGGTGGGGAGTTTCCGCCCGACATGAACCTGAGTCCTAAAATGGGCGGCGGGCCCATGGGGGGACCGATGGGTCCGATGGGGCCCGAAGCATCGCTCATGGGGCCTAGAATGGGCGGCGGGCCGGGCAAGATGCCGCCCTTCAATGGTGCCAACGTGCAGGTGAAGGCCAGCGCACCCAACACCATCCAGTACCTGCCGACGAGGCCGCAGATGGCGTGCGCGCCCGGCCCGCGCGGCCCGCCCAGCCTGGAGTTCCTGCAGCGGGTCACCAGCCCCATGGACGGCGGGGCCAAGGGCGGCTACTTCCCCGGCGCGCGCGGGATGGAGCTGGAGGGCATGCGCATGCGGCCGCCGGCGCCGGGGATGCTGCGCATGCCGCACTACGGCGCCGGCTTCAACTCGCCGCCCAAGATGGACCCGTTCGGAGGCGGGCCGCCCATGTGCGCGCCGCCCTTCCGCGGCAAGGGTGCGCGCGCGCAGCCGCTGGCGGCGTCGCTGGCGGGCGCGGCGGGCTTCAAGGGGCCGGCCTTCGCCGTGCCGTCGACGGCGGACCCCAACTACGCGGCCCAGTTCCACAACTTCCAGCAGCAGCTGTACGCCACGGGCAGCCGCCAGCCGCACTACGGCTACCAGCCGCCCAAGTGATGCCGCCACCCCCCCCGCCTCCGTCGGCCCACCCGAGCGGCGGCCGCGCCGGTATTCACATAGAAACGTTTCTCACAGACCTGCCGGAATTTCAGTGTATCGGTTCCTTTACTTAGCTATTTTACGTACGATTCCTACGCACGCAGATATCTAGTCAATTTTGAAATTAACGGAGTCCAATCCCGTGTGAACCTTGACGATCGAATCCGCCGTTCGGTTACTTTTTACGCAGAAGTACATAATTTTGTATTGTCCATTTTTTTAGTTTTTAGTTTATTAAATTTTAATTACTTAAATCGGTCTATTGTGTTTGGCGTACGGCCAGTATGATTCTTAAAATTACTCGTCCCAGTTTCGTCGACCACTATTAATATAAACCGTACTGTTTGGTTTCTCGATCTGATAGCAATGTTTTTCTGTCTTCCAGTACCTTTTAATAGACTCTTATTGCGCTAGGATGAGTGAGCGTCCCTCCCGCGCTGTACCGTGACCGCGCGTGACTCATGCGGTCGGCCCTAAGTCCGCGGACTTTAATTGATAAATGAAAGTACTTAAAATCTGATGCCATATATTTTGCCACGTGAATTTCGTGATATTTTTAACTGTCTATTTAATTTATTGTTATCTATTAAATCTGTACGAACAATACCAATACGCAACACGTTATGTTCCGTCGTAGAAGATAGGGCATATTAATATGCTAGGCTGGTAGTCGCACATTGTGGATTTCGCAGTGGCCTTGGATTCGTAATGCCTTTTTTGAAAGCAACGCAACCCCGGAAGCGAAGCATACCGAGCGGGCCGAGCGGGGCCGCGGGGAGGCGCCCGCGGCACGGCGGTAACTTGTACCATAGTACCTTAAGACTCCCCGCGCCCCCAGCGGTCGCCCCCTCAGTCAACAGCACAACAGTCCAGAATAAACACCCGCTAGCGATTAGATAGTCTTAATTTAATTGTAATTATAATTAAGGTAAAGAATGGTTCTTGTTTTAGGATAAGCGAAGAGCAATGATATAAAATAGTTTGTGTAATATTGATATAAGAGATGAAATTAAGATGCAAACAAACTATTGGTTGTGATTCTGACACAATTGTTATGTTGTTCGTAGATATGTCACAGAGGATTGTGAAACTTACTGACTCACGATAAGGCCCTTTTTTATTTTTATTTTGTTTTTTTGGATATTTTTTACTTGTCGTTCTCGTTTGTACATCGCTAACAATAATTGTACAGAGTACTTTTGGACTTAATTTAAGGCAATAAATGTATTTATTTTATAACTCGTGATGTAAGAATTTATTCTTAATTATTATAAAAAAATATATGATATGCTTGTACAGACATGTTTTATTTGTATTTTTTAAATCCTATCTCCATATTTGTATAATATACCTATTTGAAACATAAGTTGTGCACAATTGTAAATGTCACTAGATAGAATACAATTGAATATATATTGCACATCAGTCAATTAAAAAAATAAACACAGGGAACCTTTAACTAATAATACTGCAGCTGTCAATATTAGAATCAGACTGACAAATTGCACGGAAATTAATTTTAGTTTTCAAGTATCAAATACTCCAGAACGTACACAGTATTCATTATATTAGTATTGGTACACGGCCCTCTACCTTTTGGTGTCATTTTTCCTATATGTGGGGCTGCTGGAAGAAATTTCTTATAGAAATAAGCAGAACCTTTGTACAATTTTCTGTTATTCTGTTGTTTTTTTTAATTATCTTTGTGTGTACATAAATTTTTAATTAAATAAATACATTGCCGGCAGATGCTACATTATTTTGTGTAAATTTACGTGTTTGTTACGAACTGATATGGTATACGAGTATATGGGTATACTCTATACTCGTAAACGATTTGTGTTTTAAATAAATATATTTGTATTGGTCTACAACTACTATTTCAGATGAACACTTATTTTACACTATGACGTCTATTATGATTTCTATCGCTGTTAATTAATTAGAAGGTTAATAGGTTACAGACATTGCCAAAAATGTTGGTTTATAGCAAAGTCAATAAACTTATAATTTTAAGAAACTAAAAGACGGCCCACATATCGGCAGAGAACATTTTTATACTACCCTCAACTGCTAATAACGCAGTGGATTTTTTTTTGTATCTGAAATGTATCATTTATAATATAAATAAAAGTATAAAGAGAACTACTACGACTAATATTCAATACTCGGTTGTCTCAATTCGTGAGATGTTATTGTTGTTACAGAAGAGATATTAATATTATTGGCCAAAGATTTTTTGATATTACAAAGTAGTAGAGTTAGCAATCCGAGAAAACGGTAACTTTGGTTTTTTCAATGTAGAAATCACTTATTTAAAAATACAATTTTTTAGACTCCACATCTTGTTAGCAGCGACATCTATGGGGCTCAAAACAAATCATATTATATGTGTCTTCTGTCGCTATCTACCGAAGTAATGTAAAACTAAGTTATAATTAGGTCTGTCATAATACCAACAAAAATTATAGCGCAGTTGTCTTTGAAATTTGGTTTGGTTAGACACTCGTTATCTTTGCCTTGCATTGGAGCTTAGAATTTTTTTTTATGGTTATTTAGAAATATATAATCAATTATTTTATTTCATAATAATCAAGACTATATGAAAATTAGATAATTATAATTATAATAAGGCAGTGTAAAATATAATAAAGTTGAATGCATTATCATTTTAACATTTAAAATTTAAAAAAAAGAGCTTGTCTATGGAAACACAGAACGGAATCTTGTAAAAGATTAGGCCATTTCATAAAACAAATGTATAGTAACTCGCAGAAAATATCTTCGGGACGGTTGTATTTATTTCAGCTTTGCATTTTATTTTAAATTGAATCGTGAGCTGTATTGTAGGTCCATTGAAAAGGATTCATCTTCTGCTCTTGGAAGGGTTAGCAGTCTCGATTCTGCAAAAGAAAAGATTTGCATTAGAGGAGACGTAAGGTAAACATCGATTTTAATTTTATCCTTTAAAATGAAATCGGTTAATCTGTTCGAATTCTAGTTGTTTCGACTAGTAACAGGTTTATCTTTAAGTGTTATTAGTGTATTTTTAGTGCATCCTTGTACGAAATGAAAGTTTGACTTTTGCCACATATTCTTTTGAATGGCAGCTGACGGACGTAGGTACATTTAGCTATGAGAGTACGTATATAATATGCAACGTAAACTATTTTCTGTATATTTATTGACATTATTTTAATTGTTATGAAAGTGATTATGATAACTTCAACACACCCATTGGAGTGCTAGAACAAATTGTTTTTTCCCCAGAGTAAAATGTCAAATCGTGAACTTGTCAAAAGCTGGGTTGAGTCATTGTTGCTAACAATTCTTATTGCCCTAACTTCTTGTATACGTTAAATTAAGCCCCTAGAACTGAAATTATTTCATGACATACAGCTGATACGTTTACAATGGCTGTATTTATTTAATCTGTTTTTGGGAAGGATTTATGTGAAAAGTGAGTGTTTTTTTCATAACAAAGACTATTTTGCTTGGTGTTATAGTGAAAAACTGAACAAAAGTTTTTTAGGCTCTATCTGTGTAGTAGTAAATGTGTTATCATACTGCCAAACTGCTCCCATTCATTGAGGTATGTATCACCCTTCTTTAAGTGTTCCTAATAAGAATTCTTTCTCTTTAAAGTTACCAATACCACTTAGACCTGATTTGTCATTTGACAAATGTAGTATTTCTATAATTAAAAAATACATTATCTAATTGTTTCATCAATTCTGCTTATCTATCCCTTATACTTAACCTTTAATTCTTATTGAAATAAATTAATAATAATTTCTTATCTAACATAAAAGTATGTAAGAAAATAAACTCAGAAGTGACAAAATTTTAGAACATATATTATGTATGATTTTCATGTGCTTTGTACATAGATAAATCTCTTTATTTGATTTATTCTTACTTGTATGATAGACATAACAAAAAACTCTTATTCTGTTATGCAATAAAGGAAGAAGATTACACTTAGGCTAGCTAGGCTATATAATTATAATTTTACTAACTAAAATGTGGTAAATTTAGATCTCATTTCTATAGGTAACTGGAATCATTATTTAAGTACCAATAGATTATTCTTATTGAATTTGAAATTGAAATTGAGATGACAATGAATTGAGTGATTATAAATTAGTAGTATCAAAACTAATTTATATTTGATAGAATAATAATGTTTTAATTGTAATAAAATTCTTAAGTAACATAGTCTTGGCAGTATTTTGTACTTTAATTGTATGATAAAATTGTGTTATTGTTGTTCTTCTTATCAAGCTATGTTGCTGTTTTTTGTATCAAGGTGACAAATCACAAAGAAAGCTTTGTGATTTGTCACCCTGCTTTAAAAACAAATAATAAGGAATTGAAAATAAGTTTAACTTTGAAAATATATAATTCAAAATTATAAATTTTTGTGTACTTAGATAGATTTTTCAACATATCACATCATACAATCCAGATGTAAATAAATTTTGATTGTCTTGAAATTCTGAAGAGCTTATTGCAACTCAAAAAAAGAAAATCTACAGTTCTATGAAATTTTATATTTTTATTTTCATTTTGTCATGCATTATGTGGGTATTTCATAAATAAACTGCTTGATCACCATCAATATTTTAGATGCTTTAAAATCCCTCAGTTTGGGCTGTGTGTAGTAACTAATATATTATTCACTTTTTTTAGTAATTTCTGATCACAAAACAGACAATACAAATTTATAAGTAGATAAATTGTCTAACTTAGTCTCCAAGAACATTAAAATAACTGATCATTTCAAAATATTGCATTCGAATAGAAATAAATTTATCATTATTTTAGAATAAGTAGATATTGTTTATGCTCCAGGACTAACATAGTGTTAAATTTATATGAGAGTACTATAATGTAGGTACACCAAAATAAAATACTGTTGTTCTTTCGACACTTCATCCTGTTGAAAATATCAAAAAAAGATTCATTCTTTTTTTAAAGGTTTGTTTAAAGTTAATTGTAATATTTATTGTGATCTGAATTCATTCAGCCATGTTATACTACCGGGAAACTCGAGACTTAAAAAAAAAAGTGGATTTTACCGCTTGATAGTTTAAAGGAAAATTGGAAAATTCTAGTCTTTAAATATTAATTTAAAGACACTAAAAATATAAAAACAGAAGTAAGATTTATGCATTATTTCTTTTGGTCTTAAGTTTTTTTAGCCCTCATAACTAATTAATAATCATATTAAGCTCTTGAATATATTTTCTAGTTTGAAATATGTGAAAGGTTTTAAAAAAATAGCAACTAAGGAAACATCTTGGTCTATTAATATGAACTGCAAAATGTTAAGAGTTTACATGTATAGCACTCTAATATCAGACCCAATTGGTTTTAAATTGTGTGTGATCTGCTTCGTTAAAATTTTTTATTCTTTTTTACCTTTCAAATAATTATATTTTATTCCATAGCAAACTACCATCTTTTCAACAAAGGATATCTGATGTTATCTACTTTAAAACTAAATAAAATCTAAGAAACAATCCATCAGATCAATATTGAAAGATAAAAAATTATTTATAATAAAAACAAAGGTACTCTATGACTTGCAACAAATTAAAGCTAATTTTTAAATGAATATTATTCTAGTGATTGTTTGAAGGAATAAAAAGATGTTTGTGCACTTAAAATTGTATTGTGTGTTTTTGGTTAAATATTTTATTTAAGTATCTACTGAACATTTATTTACTTCTTAAATTGCTTTTAGCAAATAATTTGTAAGATTATTTTTAAACATAAATGACCTTTGGTGAAATAAAAATGATAAAAATTACATTATTACATTTATCTTTCTTATCAATCAATAATTCAGAAATGTTGGATTTTATGTACATATATCAAAGTAGTAAAAATTTAATCTGTTAACTTTAGTAAATAAACATATTTTTTTTTAATTATTATCAATATCTTTACTTTTCTACTAATAATGCTCAAATCATACTTCATTAATTCAATATAGTACTTTGATTTCAATAATATTTACACACAATAAATAAATAAATATTTTGAAAATTTTATAAATTAGGTACACAAATGGTATTTAAAAAATTCTTATTGTCTTATTTCCTTAATAAATATTTAGATTTAGTGTAGGTCAAATTATATTTTTTACATGTGGACATACATGCGTAAATGTGACCATAATAGCCATAGTTTTTTATAATAGCTATAGTTTTTTTGTTGTTGAATTAACATAATTATGTGAGATTGTCTTTCATTAAGTAATAGAACTAAATTAAATGTATATTGTCCAATATTTCCAATCCAACATAAAACAATGATCAAAACTTTGATTTTGTATAAGCAGCTCTTTATCACCATAAGAGAAAAAACCAAATAGAAAATTAAGTTAATTTTGAGTTCACTTGCTGACATCATAAACAGGCCTCTTGTTTAAAGATTTTAAATTTTGAATAATTATGACTCATTTTAATTTAAACATACCTATTTATAAAGCAAAACATTTATATTTGCCCTATCAATATCACGCCCACGTATTTACAACACCTAGTGCCTAGGATCTATGAGACTTATCTCTAAAAAGATGTTAGGTATCGAATATTGTGCTGACTATAAATTTTTGTGCAGTTGACGCCATACAAATTAAATACTTCATTGGTATCTTTTAAGAGTGTTTTTCGCAATACATTTGAAATATCTTCGACGTACACCGTCCTTTTTATACGTGTATTCGGTCGTGTAAATAACAGTAAAATGCTAGTAAATAATTTAAGTATATGAGTTTCTATTTACACTTGTCAGCGTTTTATGTTATTGAGGTAGGTAATGGTTGTTGATTAGATTGTTATTATTTTTCATACCTGTTATTAAAAAGATACTAATGGATTATATAAATATATTTAGCTTCGCATGTAAAATTTAAAAAATGATCAAATTTTTATAGTTTCCATAGTTAAATTTTTGAGTTGCGTTATACTCCCGGTAACCTTATGACAGTCAAAATTTCATTGTCTATATCTTACGGCTTGACAGTTTATAGTTATAATACTAATGTGTCGTTTTTTGGGTTCCGTACCTTAAAAATAAAATTGGAAACCTTATAATGATTCCACTTTTTAGTCCGTCTGTCTGTCTGTCAATTTACTTCCACGCTTTAGTATCATTACCCTAATCATTTATTTTATTGTAAGCTATGAAATAATAATAAAACAGTAGTTTTATATCTTTTACTATTATGTTTCAACAAATTAAGGGTTTTAAAGATTTTTATTAGTAAAACATTTTTGCAAATAAATTACTGACCTCAAAATCACAGGCTGAGCAATTTTGTGACGCCGAGTGTAATATCTAGGGCGATATAAGCATAATTTAAGAGAAGTACAGTTTTTAGTTACATTAACAGAAATATGTATTGTTGACGACAGTCTGGTCGAGTGGTCAGTGCCCCTGTCTACAAAGCCAGAGGTCCCAATTTCGAATCCCGGTAGTTGCAAATTTTTGTACGAATATTTGCTCTCGAGTCACGGATATTTGTATGTTTATTTAGTATATTTCTGATTTTCATATACATTTTCCTATCTATATTTCTTCGTTATCTAGTATGTATAGCCCAAGCTCTTAATGATGCTCAATTTGGGCTAGATAATACGTGTGACTGTGAGAAACCGAAAACCGATATACCGAAATAAATATTTAAAATATTATAAATCATTACTTTTATATAATAAATACTTTTACTTTTGCCTGGATTCGTATCCGAGACTGACCTTTCTACCATAATGTTTTTATATTTGCTTTCACCCTTCATACTTTTGGATTTTTGTCGATTGTTGGTTGATCTATAAATTATCTATTGAACGGAACGAGTATTTTATTGCTTCGACACGCTTATCCCGTTATAGGTGGCGGCTCATTAATATTTTATACATTATACGGTATTTTTACAATAACTTTTGTAGTACATGACAGAATAGAAGTAAAATTTTGTTCAAACACATACAAAGAGTATGCTTGTGTTATTTTTATTATTATTAATGGACTCGATGAATGAATGGCTGACGAACTGGCTATTTTACTTCCACAACACAGCAATTCTGTTAACATTGTAATGCCGGCAGACTTAGTTAAATTGTGGTAGCTAGCCAGGCGGAATTGGTTAAAGACCTACCACCAACCAAATCCTGCAGAAAATTTCTGCCTCCACTGGGAATTGAATCCCGGATTTCCAGATCTGAAAAGTGGTCTCAGCCACTGGCCATAGAGGCGGTACGTGTCCTAAAAATTGGAAGAACCTTCTCGTTTTAAATTGTGCGACCTCTCCGACGCCTTTCTAATGGTTGCATAAGTCTCATCATCGCACTGTCTGGTCAACGCTATCAAACTACATTCTCTAGAGGCGCACATACATGTGTATCGCTATTTTATTAATTTGACGACGTCATATTGTTGGCAGTATTGAAATCGTAAACTTGTATTTTTTATTCTTAATTAATAAATCTACCCCGCTTTAGTCTTCATCTCACTTGTAGATATTGATAAGGCTGAAGATGGAAGCGAGAAATACCTGTCTTACCTTCAAAGGCTAGAAATAACGATGCTGTAACATTATTGTTATGCCATACTAGATTAATGGGGCGAAAGACTAAACCAAACTAATTCTATGTAATGTTCTCTCTCTCTCTTCCATTATCATCTTCATCCTTCTCTTTCACTTCTACTAATAATTTGGATGTTCAAGGGTAAATCCGTAAATGCTCTTATGGTAGGGTCGAACTGATATATATATATATATATGACACTATCACTAGGACACCAAAAGCAGTAGTTTGGCCATTTTTCTGCTTAGTCATTATCTATCTTAAACCACTATTAAAATTGCAAAAGCATTTTTCGATTCCTAATTCAATAAAAACTAGTGAATCGTAAACATACACGCAATTTAAATGAAACAATTATTTCTGAATGCACAAGTTTTACTTTTGTATCTGTATTATTATCATGTAATTATACTAGCGTTGTCCAATCTTCCACATTTCACATAGAGTTGTAGTTTTTCTGTAAGTACGTTGAACTATTTGTGTATGTCGGCGGGATTTTATATTTTAAAACCGTGTTTGTTTCAATACAATATTGATTTAGAAATTACGCAAACGCAACAATTAAATTAACACCTTTTTAATGAAGTAATTGATAGAATATATTTGAAATGATATTTCAAATACTGGTTTTTGTCAAAGAATGAAGAAAGAACAACATGTCTTTTGTAACATTTGTATCTTCGTTTCAGGTGACATAAGGGTGCTATTTGACTGGGAGCTTTGAAACATTGACTCTTAGGGCTAGGATGTCAGTGTTGAACCAGAGTGGAGAAGAGCAGGTGACTGTAATTATTATTTTTACTTTTTCAAAATACCTAAGCATAGTGTTTAATTTTAAATAAGATACAGAAGGAAAGATAGAAGAAGGTTAGGAAGATGTATTTGATTTTACAGCTTTCTGCCTTCTAAAATTATGAATAGTTTCTTTAAAGACACCATAATAACATAATATGTTTTTCAGCCATTTACCAAATATAATTCCAAAAGTATGAAAATTCGAGACAATGTTTTTGACAATCTCTATTGCTGTTGCTTACAACAAATGGTATTTGACAGAACCACTCGTTCTCCTATCGAGAGTAAATGTCAAATCCTACAACTTATTATACGTTACGATACCGATTATGTAAACCATGATTATTCTAGCGGTTTTAAATTAAGTGAATACCAGCAGTATCAATATTTAAGATGCAAGAATTACACTTTATAACATATAACAATTTATAACAAATATATTTAAGATGGCTTAAAGCTTTTGAGTATTCGCTCGTTTTCTATTAGTATTTAATTAAAGAATTATTATATCCATTCGGTTAAAGCTTTACAATTTTGCTTTACAAGGATCGCTCTTAGCAGGGTCGTGGAACTCATTTCAAGAAAAAATAAAAAAGGAATTCGTAATTTACCCTTCTGTAGGTTACCATAGGCTTTGCTTTGCAGAGCCCGAGTCGTCGCCGATATGCACACACACACACTCACTCACACACACGCACTAACACACACGCACTCACTCACACACACGCACTCACTCACACACACGCACACACACACAATACTGCGTACAATTTCTTTTGCCTGCGATCTTGTGTAAGGTTTTACTGCTAACCCTTGTATTTTGATAAATACTAGTGCTTACAACATAATGTAGGTTTGTTGTGTCTATTCCAGGTGGAATGTCCCTTGTGTATGGAACCTTTGGAGGTGGACGATCTCCACTTCTACCCGTGCACATGTGGATACCAAGTTAGTAAATTTGCTGATATTCTACAATTGTTGGCTAACTAGCCTAAACTAGCTTATATTTTATTACTAATACCTGAACTACGAAGTAATAATATTATAATATTTTTTTTAATAATTTAAAGCGATGTTGGGGCCTAGGCAAGATACTTTTTGACCATAGTAACTATAATATAACGAATTGTTCGCATCTATCGCTAGAGTTAACTGAAAAGCTTATGAAATACCTTAATCTTTGAACGCAAATGTCAAATCCATACATTTTCCACGGAGCAATAGCGATTCATAAGAGAACTGAGCTAAAAACTCAAAATCAGAATACACCTATAAATGAAAAATGTTATTTAAAAGCATCTCTTCTAAGGGGGTATTTAAAAAAAACTTTTTCTGCAGGATAATTAAGCTAATGGTGTTGCAATTTATAGTTTAGATGGGTTAGAAGAGACCTCATGACTATAAAATTAAAATAAAATATTTGCTTATTAAAATCGTTTCAAGTATGGTGGTTTCAATGAATGGGCAGCGATAGTGTTGCGCACGCGTCATACTGCAATGACGTTAAGTAGAAAGTGGAACGATATTCTTAATCGACGCGTTTTATTTACCTCACTAATAAATATGGTATACCACAACCCGTGTCATCCACTCACGCATACTGATTTTAGTTAAAAACTTAGAACATTTTAATTTACTCACGCTCCACCCACGTCAAGCCTACGCCGTCTGTCTAGCCCCTAAAAGGATGTTACTATTATCTGTTTCTAACAACTTTGTTCTTGTCATCGTAGTATTGATTAATTACCAATTTATTTAAACTCAAATATGCAAAGCCACCTTTGTCCAAATAAATAATTTATGATAGCGGTTTACGAGAAGATTTCGGATGTTATATCAAGAAATAATATTAAGACTAATATACACATAAAGAGTCAAACCTTCATTATCGAGACAGTGTAGACTATATAAAGTAAACTATACTTTATGTAAGTGTTTTTTTTACATTATCACCTATTCTCTAGCCCTAATTAAGCATCATTAAAGCTTGTAATGTGGATACTAGATGACGGACTATATAAATATCAGATATATACTCAATAAACATACAATAATATATTCGTTTAATACGAGTATGAATAAGGAAAGAGTTTTATATGACGTGTTGTAACAATGACAATAACTATTTCATACGCATCTAAAACTTACGAAATTGAATATATATTTCATTGTGTTATAATAACTGATAGCGCCTATTGTTAACGATGTTGCTGAAATAAGTAACTGAGTAAATGAAGTTTTTTAATTAATTATTGGCAAAGCAACCTATAACTAATACATTGTTGGACTTTTGTAAATATATATGCTGTATATTTACAAAAATCTAATATACTATCTGCTAGGGTTCAATTAGCCTGTAATCCGACTTCGAAGGACCAATTTTTGGGCCTGAATGATATGAAAACAAAATGGAATTTTCACTGGTCTATTTAAACTGTGATTGCGTGTGACGTCCAACAATGGTGGTGACTCAGGAAGAAGAATGAGGCGTTCTTATATTGCGAGCGTTTGAGTTTTAAGGTTTACTTCTCAACATGTATAAATGCTTTTAATTTTTGTTACCAAATATACATTTTGCTACTGGTGCCATAAAATTTGTATGTATAGCATTCTTGTTTCTTCCATTCGTCATAAATTTTAAAAATTCGATCAATTGATCAACTTTTTAATAAAAAGTTTATTTTGATAAAAGCAATTTTGACCTAAACTTTTATGGATTTTGTAAGGTCTTATTGTTAGAGGGCAGATCGTTTAAAGTCGACGTTTTAGTGTAATTTCACTTATCAGGTTTAAGCAGTAGCGGTACTTGAAAAATTTGATCAATAAAATTTGACAAAAAGAATAGTACGATTGAATCATATCTTGACACTTAATATTAAAATATGTTTTCTCTTAGCTCGATAGAACGGTAGTACAATAAAAATGGCTACATATCGTGTTAATTAATTACTAGTTTGTCATTAGAGCTTATCTTTTTCTTTGTAGATATGTCGTTTCTGTTGGAATCGCATAAGGGAGGGCGAGAACGGCCTATGTCCCGCGTGTCGGAAGGCGTATCCGGAGAATCCTGCAGACTTCACTCCGCTCAGTCAAGAGCAGGTAAGCGAAAACAGTCCTACTGACAGAGTACCGAAGCGGTAAAATCAAATTATCAGCACTTTGTCATAGTCATTAAACAGCAAAAAGATCAGTATTATTAACTTAAAGCCAAAGTAAACAATACATCGTTTATTAGGCATTAAATGTTTGTATTTATTGCTTTCGTACGACACTTTTAAATTACTCTACATTTACTTTTACAATACCTACAACATGTGTTTTATTGTGTGTATGTATTATTGTTACGGTGCTGTTAAGAAAACATGTGTCTTGTTGTCAAACATAAATAGCTCAGTTTGTTATTATCGATATAATTAAGTTATTATAGAAGGGATACTGTCGTGGAACTTTTATTAATTTAATTGTTTTATGTACACACGACAAAGTAAACATACAATTAGAAGTGTAGAAAGTACAAAAGATCTACTTATTTTGCAACAAATTTTTGTTGGTTCACAATTATGGTTAAAATTTTTATTGATTTTATTACTAGTAAGGATTTGTTGAGTTGGGGTCACGAGTTTAAGTAAAAAGTTATGTTGCATAGTGCAGATTCTATAACAATGATTTTTGGTAAATCATTGTGTGTCGTCATTCTGTGGGTATAATTTTGTCATTTTGTCACTAATTTAATATCTATAACTCGAAAGTAAGACAAAGCTCTGGAGACGTATTCGTCGTGGTTTCAACCCTTAAGGCTACCTTTTCTGACCCGTCCCAAATACTACAATTTGTCTATAGATAAAAATGCGAACAATAAACAACATACAAACGTTTGCTTCTCGCTCTCGAAACTGAGAAATGTTATAGTAGAGAGAGATAACTGTCGTCAATGAATAAAACGTGTTCTTTGTCAGGTGGCAGCAATAAAGACGGAGAAGAAGGCCCGGGAGCAGAAGCGACGGAACAAGACGTTGGAGTCGCGGCGCGCACTCGCGAACGTGCGCGTCGTGCAGAACAACCTCGTGTTCGTCGTGGGTTTACCGGTGCGGCTCGCCGATCCAGAGGTATAAACATTTACAATTTTGTAAATACATATTTAGTTATATCTGTGCTATGACATCATACCATTTGTAAACAAACAAATATTTGAAAAACCTTTCAAATTTACTAATAAAACTGTACTTACATAGAAGTTTTGATGTTCCTCAGCACATATCAGCAGAAATGTAGTTTCAAACCAAAAAAATTGTGGAGAATTGATCAATGGTTTCCCCAATGTATTTTCGACCAATTTATGCCTTCTGCTTTTGCGAATCCAACGTCGTTTTATGTAAATTAATATTTAAAAAATATTCTAGTGACTTACATAAGAGATGACTTTTATTTGTTTACAAATTGTATGATGTCACATCATACGTTGTCAGCGTTTCAAATAAAATTAAAAATAAACAAATTTAAAAAAAAAACTTACATACAGCAATATTTTAGATACGATTTCCTAAGCCAATTGTTATTAAAAATACACAAAAATATATACTGAGAAAATTTATTAGTTCAATAGCATAATGACAAATGTGAAAAATTGTCTATGTGAAAGCTATTTATTTAAATGATCTCCGAACACTTTTATTTTATTAATTCGGCCTTACCACAAATTCGAGCAATACTTAGGAGCAATAGTTTTAAAATTAATTAATATAATATTTGACACACTAATGGTACATAGATTAAGTTCAGGGGGATATATTTCCTTTTCCTGTGTTAACATACTAATTTATTTTCCAGATCCTAAAACGACAAGAGTACTTTGGCAAATATGGCAAAATTCACAAAGTAGTTATAAACCAAAGTACTGCGTATGCAGGGTCACAGGTGAGAGAGGTTGTTTTTTTTAATACTTTTTGGTAATCTCTTTATACTTATACCAATTACTAAACAGGCCCTTACATATCACATACAAATCTGTTTTGATTTAATTTTGAATGCTCAAGTTATTGAACTGACCAGTATTTTCGTATGGTTATTATACTAATTATGATTTGTGGTCCTTCGAACCTCATAGTATAACATAAGTTTATTTTTTTTAATCCACTATATAAAAGTCTACTTAAGTATAAGTAAGATTCATTTCAACATAGATAAAAGCTTAATATATTACAAAATAATTACGCCAATAGTGTATATAGTCTGGTGGTTGAGTGTAAAGTGTGCCTATATCGGATGCTAGGGTCCTTCAGCGTCCGCATACGTGACGTACGTGTCGCCGGCGGACGCACTGCGAGCCATCCAGGGCGTCAACAATGTGACGCTCGACGGGCGCGTCCTCAAGGGCTCGCTCGGCACCACCAAGTACTGCGCCAACTTCATGAAGAACCAGCCCTGTCCCAAGCCCGACTGCATGTATCTGCACGAGCTAGGTAACTATGACTCGTTCCCCCAGCCTCGGGGTATCAACAAAGTGACCGTTAACTCTCCAGGGCGCAAATACTTTTGTCTGCTTTCGTTTTCATAATAAAACTTTTTATTATAATATAATTATAGATGAAGTTTTCCCTGTAAAAAAATGTGGTCTGTTTAAATATTCAATACTATCGCTGAATTTAAGAATCAGAGTATTATGAACTATATTGGGATATAACTGGCTCCTGAAATACAGATTAGTTTCGGTGTCAATTCTATAATTTATTTATAAACGTGTTCTTAGTACTTATTACTAAGTTAAAGATTGTTCTTATTACTAAATGTTTACAACATAATAATTATATTTGTAGGTGATCCTAAAGCGTCGTTCACAAAGGAAGAAATGCACGCGGGACTACACCAGGTGTACGAGCGCAAATTGCACAATCAGTTACTACAGGCGCAACGGGACAAACCCGAGGACAAGCAGAATAGTAGCTCAGGTAAGTACTGACACGAATATAACCATCAGAGGTTCGTTGTGGGAGCAGAACCACAATAGTCCCGGTGATAACTGACACCTGTTTCGGCAGCCGACAGTGGATGACGCGGGTCAAGGAAAACATTAGCTCAGGTCAATACTGACACATATGTCGTTAACTGTCAGGAGCTGACGTGGGACAAGCACAAAGCTCCAGTGAGTACTGACGCATATGTAGGCAGCCGTCAGTGGCTGGTGGGGAACAAACTCTACTGTAGTTTAGCAATGTAACAAGCCATTAGGGATTGACACTCAGGTGATCGCTAACGTGGCTGACGCGGGACAAGCAGAAAGTAGCACTTTGCTAGTAGAGATAGAACAAATTATAATTAATTAAAAATTAGTTAAATCAACTACAACTCCAATAATATCTTGTTGTATTTGTATTACAGGTAATTCTAGTACGAATGCAGAAAAAGGCAGTTCAAAAGATGGTGGGTATTTTTCATTTCAATACTATGTTTGATACTAACTTTGCCGATATTAAACTAATGCGAATTTCTTGTTTTAGGTAATCAATCGAATTTTATTCCGACAACAGTGGTCACATCGTCACATATTAATGTAGTCAATTCATCTAAGTGAGTATATTTAAAATTTGGATAGTGATGTAAAGGAAAAAAACTTTTTGAATTAAACTTTTGTCCATAAAATTGCTGATCTTCCTACTGAATTATACAAGTGTAAAATCAAGGTGCTCTTAAAATTGTTTTTAGTTGCTATCATTATTTTGTTTTTGTAATTATTTTTCTTTTGATTTGTCGTAATTTTTTAAAAAGGTTATTCACTAAGTTTCACGATTGTCTAAAAACTGATTAAGTAGTATTATTAGTATCTATTGCATTTTAAAATTACAAACAAAAATATTGAAATAAATTTGTTTCATGGCATTCTAAATAGAAGTATTTTCTGTTATCTTCTGCATTGTTTTTTGTTTTTGACAATTTTTTTTATTTTAGATCAAAGAAAGAGTCTTCGAATGGTAGCAATAGTAACGGAAGTAGTGTGGCAGGCAGTAGTAATGGTAGTGGCAAAGAGGCGTGGCCTAGTCTCGGCTCCTCGCCGCCTAACGACAGTCCTGCCAGAAAACAGTCCAGTCCCAAACCACATCACTCTACAGGTGAGTAGCAATAAAAATAAATATTAATTAATTAATTTAATAACTGCAACAAGCCCAAAAAGGAATTATTTAGGATATTTATATTATAAAGAACTTAATCAATTCGTCCATTGGACCAAAGTGAAAAAGATTATCAAATCAATTCCCATATGGTTGACGAATTCGGGTGTAGTTTTCTGTGATCTTCAGCCTTATATTTATCGTCAGATGAGATGAAGGCTTAGTGCTACACATTTAAGAATTAAAAAAAAATTATTTTGGGGAGTACATTAATGTAAGATGAAGACTCAAATTATTACACTATTTTTAAATCTTGTAAATTAAACTTAATATACCAGGGGTAACCGAAGTTTGAAGTCTTAATGTTAAAGCTGATTTTACTATACAATTCGCAGAGTGTGCGTCACAAGCGCGTATTTTAATACGCTTTTTTCCATTTCAATTATTGCTATTGAAGCGTATGTTAGATTGTTATTCTGTATTGTGACACTTAGCGTTTTTATTAAACTTTTGAAAACAATAGTAATAGTAATAGGACGTTGGCTGTTGCTGGTCGGATTGATGACACTAGACATAACCTACGGCAGGCCGGATTTGGCCTGTGAACAGTTGTTTGGTGACCCATGTTATATACAAACACATTGTGTCCCACTCATTGTAAATAATAAATGTTCATTGCAGTTAAATCACAAGAAAATGGCATATCAGAATCATCAAGTCCCACACTCCTACAACAGCATTCACAGACCAAAAGTAAAGAGCACACAGACACAAAGACAAGCAGAAGCAAAGAGAACGGCACAAATGGACAAAGCAAGAAGAGCAAAGACAAAAAGAAAATTAGGAATAGTATTAATGACAGTGAAGAGGAAAAACAAATGTATAACAATCAAACCCAACCACAGTCAGTGTTCGAGAGTGACTCACAGAACTTCCTAGCAAATGAATTGGACGAACTAGAATCAGATAGACACAGCTTATTGGAAAACCACGACTTACTAGATAATAGCGATCACAGTTTACTAGACGATGATAACACACATAATTTGTTGAACGACGCAAACACAGAGGTTATGATGTTACAAAGGCATAGAGAAATGTTGGCTGGCTTGGTGGACAACAGCCATATACTGCCTCATATGAAGAGCTCTTTAGTCAATGGTTACGGATTGTTAGACAGGGATATGAGCTATATAAGTAACGATAGGCCCCATAGTCAAATTAACCAAGGTCTCTTGGATCAGAAGGAACTCCTGCTCAGGGATCGCAGTAGAAGCGAAATGTTGATGCGCCAGAATGAATTGTTGGCGAGACAGCACAATGTCGTCGTCGAGCCTAAACATTATATGCCCATTTCTAGTATAGGACTCGAGTCTGCTAGTGAATTATTAGGTAAGATAAGATTATTGATTGAATCACTTATTAAGATTGTGGTCAAAAATGATGAAATCCTGCTCTTAATTTCCATTCTAATATTAAATCATGGGCATTGTTATTATTGTAAATATCACAAATTTTGTTTATCTAAATTTATTGAAGGTTGTTAGCTGATTGATTTATCATTCCAAGACTCGACATTATTTACGCACACAAAACTCTAGCTCTACTTTAATAGAATTAAACGATCAACGGTGCAAATTCACGTAACTTTGTATAAATCTCAATAAACCAATTGCAGGTGCTAATTATCATCCAAATCACAATATGCTTCCACCGTTCGGTATGCGTGTAGACAATTCAATGGGCACAAGTATGTCCGGCGGTAATATGCCGTCCGGCGGGCTTCCGGGCCTGGCCTCCGCTATGTCCGGCCAGAACTTGCCGGTCGCTATGTCCGGCGGGTACCTCCTGCACAACCAGCACTTGCTGCAAGCACAGCAGCAGCTGCCGCAGTCGGCATTAGTCAATGGATTCGACGCGCCACAGACTACGGTGAGTACACCATCAATAGTCTTTATATATATATATATGTACATCTCCGTGAGCTTGAAAGGGAGTTAACAAGTTAACAATAATTTGTAGTTTAGCTTATATATCTTTTATAATATATTAATTACATCTATTTATATTCTTTTTACAGAACGAGGGTCGATATTTAGCGGAGAATATGGACAAATTCTTCACTGACTTCCACAAAGCACAACAACTGCGGTTGTTAAGCCGCGGACCTGAGGAGCGCTACCACGAGCCGCAACACTTCCCGCACAACATGCTCAGCGCAGAGAGGCTAGAGATGGAGCACAAGCACAGGTACACAGCCGAAGCAATTCCTAATAGATTCGAGATGAAGCACAAACACGAGCACGCATACTAGCACAGCTGCAGCATATAACAGGGTTGAGAAGAAACCCAGGTACTGGCACTGGCACAAAGCGTAAGCATAGTTACAGACTCAGAGCATTGACACAGATACTAGCATAGACACGGTTAATGACTTAGTTACAGGTACTAGCACTGGCGAACATTTCAATTTGGTTGGATTATAGCATCATAGTATTGTCTAGAGTTTTTGGTGCTGCACTGTCAGTTAATACTTATAGAACTAGGATATACAGAGTGGTCATTCTCATTGTATAAAAAGAAGTTTATTTCTGTCTGTAGAATGAGCAATATGCGAGGCAATGAAAGTCAAGGTCGTGCAGCGGGTGACGGTGATGATGACCTGGACTTCGATCCGTTCAAGGAAACGCAAAAAGCCCTTGCAGAGATGATGGAGTCAGAAATGATGCAGAACACCGTTTCGAGCGGGTTGGTATTCTTTATTAAAAGTTTTTAATTCACGCAATCATAAAATCTGATATAATTGCTGATTAACGTGGCAATCGATTTTAGCATTATATAAATGGTGTTTGAATTATCGTAACATTTAAAACCTTAACCTTTAAACTTACAGTAAATGTATCATTAGGCAGCTATCATGAAATACAAAAGAATGGATAAAATGTTTTAATTTGCATCGTTAATTCTATCAACTCTAAAAAAGCAGTAATAGTGATTTAACTACAGTAGTTAGACAGTACCGCGGAGTTTTTTGTACTTTATTAACATGTTCTTTAATATTTTAGAACATTCTTGTACTCTATCAGCAATACTTTGTAGCTTGGGTTATGCGTACAAACAAATCTTTCCTCTATAAAACATTAGTATAGATAAATCTATTTAAATCGTGTTACTCCTAATTGTTTTCTTTTTTAAATTAAAATACCTAATGTGATTATTGCGTTTATGTCGTTACAATTTGGAATTAAACGAAATGATAAATATTTATAAAACATAAATTCACTGAATAATAAAAAGAATATCAAGAGGCAAAATCATCCAAAATGGTGTCCACTCAGCTAAATATTTCACGGCACGGTATAATGTCACGGCAAGCCGAACGTCAAGACACGTTTTTAACATTTCTTCATTTCTGCTGAATCGATCCTAATTTTTTTAAATATTGTAATAAAAAAGAATATGTTGTGTTCACCAGTGACAATATGGAGCGCGTGCGACGGGCGAGATTGGCGCCGCCGGGCTTCGGGCACATGACGCCTTTCGGAATGCCGCAGCCGCGGCCACACCTACACACACAAGGTAGTTTGGGGTTCGCTGACCAGAGCGTCTATTATAAAGCTTTATTCCATTCAGTTTAATTAATGCTTATTTATTGCTATTTCATAAACACTGTATTAACCTTCATCCTCTTTAATAGTTCTTTGTATATCAAAAATATGTCTTCATATTTTTGATATACAATGAACTCACTTCATTTTTAAACTATTTTTATTATTAAGTATGATTTATTATTTAAAATGCATATTAGGAACCATGAAAGTTAGAAGTACAAAAGAAAATTACCTAGACAAAATATTGTGTAGTTGCAAGTGTTTTACTAATAATGAATTGGAATGGAAATTGACGTTCCTGTTCAGAATGAAACTCGGTCAGCTTCGTATATTACAAAAACAATAAGAAATACAAATCTTATAATATTGTTTTTTATATTGCTTTTTCAAAAGCAGCTTGCAACACTTCCTTTGAGGAGTGAAGTTCATATTCTTAATTTGGCTGCATTCCGATTGACGCAAACAACGCTCACAGTGTTATACACTGCCAAAGCGTGACACGAATCAATTATCACGCTCACAAATATATTGGCTTGGTATCGTTTGAAACCAAACGTTCGAGCATGCTTAGGAAAAGTCAATGTAAATATAATCTAAAAGTAAGTTTTATCCTTCAAAATTTATAAATAAACACTGGTATAATATCTGAAGCACCAAATTATATTATGGAGTGCTTAGTTAATGATACTAAAGAGAAAGTGATATATTTTTTTATTATTAAAATTTATCCTGATATTGATTACGTAAATTTTTGCACTTTCATAATTGCTAATATTAACCTCGCTTTAAAACTACAATTCTCTTAATGGAACTGAAAATAGATATATAACTTTATATTAAGTTTTATTTTCACGTCAATTTGACTTTACGCCCGCAGTGTGAACTGTTGACGTCAACAATGACGTTATTGTAGTTCGTGTGAGTAGAATAAGCTTATAGTTTCGTAACAACTTTTAGTATTTACGTAAAAACCATTACATTACAATCATTCCTGTTCCCGGAACGCTCCGGCTACCACATAAGTTGGTTCTGAGCTTACAAGCCTTAAGGCTTTTATAGGGTTTAGAATGATGATTTTCATGTTAATGTATTGCAGGGTTCAGCTCGAACAGCGCCATGTTCTCCGACTGGACGCAGATGGACCCGGCCATCATGTCGACGTCGTCGGCGGGTGCGGGTGCGGGTGCGGGTGCGGTGGTGGGGGTGGGCGTGGGGATGGGCGTGGGGATGGGCGTGCAGGCGGCGGTGGCGGCGACGGCGGCCCGGAGCGCGCTGAGCCCGCAGCAGCAGGAGCTGCTGGCGCGGGTCAACGTGTCTGGCGCCCGCTGGGCGTGGCCGGGCGCTGCGCTGACGCCGGTGTCGCTGCCCCCGGGCTTCGCCCCCAAGCCTCCGCAGCACCCCGCCGAGTGCATCGACGCCAAGTAAACTGTGCAATCTGACAGCGGATTTTTATTCTTGTCTCTTTCCGTTGGTGATGTGATCGATAAATCTTTGTATTAAGAAGAGCATATTTTAAACGAGAGAAATATGATAACAAAGGAATTTGTAAA
Source organism: Acentria ephemerella (assembly GCA_943193645.1). Taxonomy (NCBI): domain Eukaryota; kingdom Metazoa; phylum Arthropoda; class Insecta; order Lepidoptera; family Crambidae; genus Acentria; species Acentria ephemerella. The sequence continues at coordinate 4,053,660 of OW971899.1, read as the reverse complement.
ATAAATTAACCTATTTGTTTTATTAAAAGGTTTGATTTCAACTTTGCGTCGCTCCTCCGCCTCCTTCGATAATTTATTACTATCATGTTTCTTCCACTTTCTTCGCGCGACGCATGGTATCTGTATATTCGTTATTATGTTATATATTTTACGAGAATCATTATTCCTGTTACGACGAATTATATTTTCTTTATTATAATGAGACGCCAATAATCGCTATTCCGTTTGTATCTTATTAAGCCATTTACCATGAAAAAGACCATTAAAATTAAAGCAAGAATCAGCATAAAATCTTTTAATAACCTCCGTTTTTAAAACTATCCTTTCTTATCTCCTTCGCTTGCTTCCATTGTTTCTCGTTAGTTTTTTCATTCCTGACGAATTCATTTACATATTTATTGTTTTGATGACTTATAGTATACAAAACTAAAGAAGAATAAGAGAATTGTAATTTAAACAATCAACGAATATCAAAACACCAACCCAGAATTAACGTAAAGAAAATTAATATACACGTCTAATCAAAACAATAAATATGTGTCACATCATAAAATTAATATGACTAAATATTAATATTGTGTCATGCATGACAATTACGATTTCATTGTCTCATACCGAACCTTGAATATATATATACAGAGCGGCGATATAATCCCGGGAACCTCTAGATAATAAAATTGTGTCTGGATTGTACGGCCTTACAAGTTAATGTAACATTACCTGTAAAAATGTATACAAAAACTTAATCTTTGTTACAACATAATAAGACAGGTATTACAAACAGCCCCATAAAACAGCGACATCTATCATCAATAGGCGGATATTACTTTGTTTCATCATGACTAAAAGACAATATAATACATAAGAGCTCAAATTGAATAAAGGTGAGAATGATTAGGGGCTACACCGGTTTTCTTTACTTTATAATTGTACTCAATTTCAAAACCGTTTCTATAATTATGAGATACTTTTGTGTAACTGGATTACAATACATTCAGTTGGCAAACTAGATCTGTCAACTATTTGTCACAGTTTTCCATCAATAAATATTCGTGGATCAGGCCCGTCCCACGGTACAATAGTTCCATCGTGCCAAACATACAGGCCGCTTCCATTGGGGTTTACTGCCAGTTTCACAGGATGTATAGCGCCTTCTTCAGGGGTGACTGACCCCGCGCCCTTCGTCATGTCGGAGATGAGATATCCAGGATGCACACAGTTAACTGAAATACCTGCAACGTGACTTTTATGGTTAATTAAGTATATCCAAATTAGACTGATTATGAATGAAGAATACAAACAACAGGTGACATAATTGTTATTTAGGATGGCGTCTTCAATTATGAATATTAAGGCTGAGATTCCATTGAAGCAGAGTTGTGTGCTTTGATGAATAAATAAATACGTCTTTTAAATTACATTCTGTTCGATACTAGTGAAATAATAACAATATATTTGGTAAAAAATGACAATTTATCAGAGTTAAAAATCTCAAAAATAAAGGTGGTTGTGTTGTTGCGTTAGTATAATATTCTTTAGCTAATGTTGATATTTAAATTTGGAAATATCCGTAACGCAGAAAGCCAGAGAAATTTACAGTTACCTTGAGAGTACATGTGAGAACCAAAATACCCCATATATAAGCCAGCCTGTAAGGAATACTGTCAGTGCTTTCATTAGGATATTTTCATCCTTATTCATTGAAAAGAAACATAAAGGTATCTTCGCATATGGACTCCTTGTACTGCTTGCCATTAATCAGTGTCTAGTAATTAGCTGAGATTCTTATAAAAAGCTTCTGTATTTATTTAGAGTGGCTCAAAGGACCATAATTCCATTGAATATAGGAATAGTTGGTAAATTACCTACAATTGTATTCGAATTGTTTTTTGCTATAGTCAATCTAATAGCTTTGAAATTGTGTTAATGTTTATTAAAACACTAATGAGAAAACATCGCTCGCTTTTTGACTGAATGCTCATACTAACGAAGAGCCGATGCGTTTATATAATATTTGAATATACTAAATTCTTGTAAACCAAAAAGCTCATAATAAAATGCGTTGTTGAGATGAGGCTGAATTTGTTTTTTCAACTTTAAGCGCTTCGATGGACTTCGATTCTGCGCAAGCATGTGTTGACCTTAACAAATATATCAATATTAATGGTCAATGGAATTTGTAAAAGGAAAATTATTTAATACTTACCTTTATGAGATAGTCTTCTATGCAACATAAAAGTGTAAGCATTTACTCCAACTTTAGAAACAACATAAGGTGAATTTCCCCAACCATCTTTACTCTCTGTATTCTGTTTCACTGCTTCAATATAACTGTCCATTAAATGTCTTAAATGAACCAAACATAAATCTTTACAATTGAACTTCTTTCTCAGTTCTTCACTTGGTATTCGAGAAAGATGTCCTGATGAGCTTGAAATGTTAACTATGCTTCCACCGTTCGCTACCAAAGGCAATATGGCTTCGGTAAAATTTACTAAAGCGCAAAAGTTTACTGAAACAGTTTGTTCAGCTTGTAGGACTTTTGGTTCAGTCGCGTCTTGTAAATAAAGTATTCCAGCATTATTTATTACAATATCAATTTGATTGTGTTTGTCTTGTATATGTTTATAGAATTTTTCTATGCTTTTGCCATCTGTTATGTCAAGCTGGTGATATTCTGGGCCGAATCCGAGTTTTTTAAGTTTTTCACAGGCACTCGCGCCTCTTTCCTCGTCTCTTGAAGTTAAATAAACTATGCCATCAAAATATGTACAAAGACCTTTTACTATAGCAAAACCTAGACCTTTATTAGCTCCTGTTACAACTGCTACTTTTCTTTTGGACATATTAGTCAAATTAGCTGTTCTTATTACGTTTATAATTATTGAGATTTAACCTCACTTTTGTTGAGTTGAATTTCGAGGTCATCGACGTACGCGCAGCCGCGTTTATCACTTGCATTATCGCATTACTATTGGTTCTTGGTTTTGATAAGAAATAAGTTATTGAATTTAAGTAAGTATATGTGCCTATTCTTATATATTCTTACTCTTACACTAATTATATACCCCAAAATTTGGGTTGTGGCTTATAAATACTCAATAATTTTAAATCTTTGATAACAATAATTTTAAATTTAAAAATGCATGTCATGTTTGGGATGTGTTCGAGTTCTAAATATTGAAAAACAAATTCTTATTGGCTGTTCGAAAAAATATATTAGTAGCTATGAAAATAGCAGATACTAAAAGTTGAATAAATATGAAATCGTCAAATCATTCATTTAGATTCTACAATTAAGTTCATTCGAGAACTTAAAGTAAACTGTATAGTACAGAGTAAATTGTATATATGTATAGTAATCTGTGAGTAAAATATCAACCTTGTATCAAAGAAAATTTTAATGAACCATAGACAAGAAAGGTCGGTTCATATATTACGACATGTTAACGGAATTATCCAATTTTTTTTTCAGTGTATGGTTCTTTTTTATAAAAAAACGTTTTTTAAAACAATTTAATTTATTAATTTAATTAATTAGTTAATCTTGCAAGTAAACACTGATTATTATTTTAACTTCACGCGTTGGGAAAAAACTCTTATCCTAATTGTATGAACCCACTTCCAGTGTTCGAAAAAACGCCATCTACATCGATAATAATCATCATTGAGATGATAATCAATTAAAAACACCGCAGATACACACGAGTTCTGTTGTTTAGGTACGAAGTTAAATTTCGTTGTCTTCTTTGAAATGGTATGACAAGATAATGGCACTGAATTCATACAACCCATTTGGCGACGAAATTGTACTGCGTTCTATAGACTGGTTGGAGAATTTCCCTTGGAGGCAAGAAAATAAATTCCTAACTATCAAAGATAAGTATGAAATAAATTTGAACGTCAAGGATTTTGCCCCGGAAGAGATTTCTGTTAAAGTATCCAATGGATTTATAGAAATTGAAGCTCATCACGAGGAGAAGAAAGATGAATATGGTTATATTTCTAGAAAATTCGTGAGAAGGTATCCTTTGCCTGATGAATGTATCCAGGACGAAGTGGTGTCGACTATGTCTTGTGACGGCATATTGACTGTGACGGCTCCAAGGAAACCTCTAGTGAAAAATAATACTGTTATTCCTGTCAAATACGAATCAAAATGCAAACTATAGAATTATGTAAACTACGTTATTATCAAAAATATTTTCATCCATTCACATATATTAATATGTTGTGATAAGTGTCAATAACAAGTTTTTTAATACAAAATAAAGGTTTAATTGCTTACATTTATTTTTATTTAATAAGCACCGAATACCCAAAAAATATTTTCTCCATTAAAGCATAGGGTAAGTAACTAATTACTTAGTTAGGGCATGCTTTAACTCTAGGTAAAAAAAGGTCTACCTACTACATTTTAGTAGGCTGCTTAATAGGAGATATTTTATAATTATAGAAAGGTACCTAATTAATCTATTTAATACATAGTTATACGTACATCAATTCAATTAACTATTAAAATATCAGATAAATTCCCAAAATGAATTGTTAAGAATTAGATACTGCTCTGTTTGAGTATGAATATAAAAAAAAATTTCTACGAATTTATTATTCATATTAATACTTTTTTCACCTAAGTTATCAGAAATCAATTTTCGCATGAAAATAATAGATAATATTATATAAATAAAAATGAGTAGGTACTTATAATAAAATTACATAGAACAAAGACATAAAAATAATATATGTACATAAATATTCAATAGCATAATTCAATGCTAATATGAAATTTTAGAGCGTAGTCTATAATTTTAGTATTCAAGTATTTACTATCGAGCAAAAAACTTTACCTGTTGAGAAAGACGGTTTTTTTTAAAGGAGCTAGCCACGATATTGTTGATTACATTTTGGGAGCCGCCTCTTAAAGAGATCTACCGAACTTACTCTACGCAGGAACACGACACTACATACTGGCAAAAGAAGTTCCTTCTTCCTCTTATAACATCTGAAGCTTACCTCCCTCAAGGCTCGGGCGATATATCTAAAGACAGCAGGACACTTCCCTTGGAGATGATACCTGTTGATTATAAAATTTTTCGTCGTCAAAAGTTCTAAAGCAACCAATACACATTAGGCTACAGTGGTGTCTTGTTCTGGCCCAAAGTCCTCATTTATAGGAACGTCTGAGCCTAGCTATCGGAGGTTTAGGCTGCCCGTACAATAAAGAGAAGTCGAGAGGAGCGGTATTTCCTTGAACAAATTATGTCCTTTATTACTTTACGACATAATTTTCAAAACTAGTGAAATTTGAAGCGAAGAGTAGCGGCGTTATCCCTGTAACACTAAAATTTGTTCTTTAGTCAGTTAAATACGGCTTCTTTTCGTTTTCTCAGGAAAAACTTTGCTTCACTCGTCTCCGCTTCGAGGTATATGCACATACAGCCTTTTTAAATTGTTGATTAACGTAGCAATATTTAGACTATTTTCATTTTTATGACATATAGCACTTCGTAACAACAGCGCTTCGCTCTCAAGTAATCTCATCTCAACGCATCTTTGAAGAAAAGGCAATAGTAAGTAACATTTTACGAATGTCGAAACTAGTTGATATAATACATAAAACATATCTAGTTCTCTACATGCCTCTTATTTCCTGTTATGACGGTATGTTCAACCCCCAAACGTAATCAAAGACGTTACTATCAAATTCCGATTAAACATATCTGTAAGATTTATCTAATCAAACCCCAATAAGTATAAAGAATTATATGTATTATGTCTTCAGAATTGTATACTACAGGTAAATATAATAATAAAATGTTTAAATAAATATAAATCACGGCAAGGACTCTTCAGCACAGGGATTGAAAAAGTCAAATTTAATGCAATAGTAAATTTACTACAGTTAAGTACTTGTTTACCTACAAAAGAATATAGCAAAATAAATGTCTAAATCGCGAATACCATCAGTCATCATAAAAATTAAGTTAATATAGTTAGGCAAAGAATGTTTGAAGCTTTTGCAACATTCCACAAAGAAGCAATCAGGAACTACACAATTGGTCTTAGTAATTTTTTTTATGAATATAAAATATTATTCAATTTACAAAGCTTAATAACGCCTACCTGTTCATATTACCTAGGCATCTGTAACAAAGCCCTAAATACATGTATTCTGAATAATGGAGTGACTGCAAGAATTAAAAACTACTTTTAAAAATCTTATCTTTAAACTAAAGTATAATTTCATACCAAATAAAATGAAAACATCATAACGCACCCTATACTTGGAAAAAAGACGTGCATACAATCAGGCAGAAGACATTGAATTAACCTATTTTATCGTTCAATGATCCTATCTATACCAGGTACCTATACGATAGTGATCAGCCGAATAAGAAAGTTATGTGAATTTACCAACTTTTTTCGGTTTTAATTTTTTTTACTAAAAAGGTAATAAAAAGATTTATTACCTTTTGTACCGTATTACCTTTTTTTAAAAACCGAATCTGAAGCATAAACTTAGAATAGTGGATAGTGAAAACGTGTTATAAGTATGAATTAAAGTTAAAGTTTTTAGTAATATCTATCTAGTTACACACTTTTAGAATCGTACGGCGTATTTTTTGGGGTTTACAGCTTATTGCTGAGATTTATTTCAATACAAGTACTAAGGGGCTAGTAACAAGCTTGGTACTGAATAGTACAGTTGCTGTTTAGAACTTTAGTACAAAACAAGGCGCCTTACAAATTCCACATTCAGGTTTATTAACAAACACGTTTTATACAAATACTGGCTAAGTTTTGAACCGATGAAAATAATTTGTAAAATAAATCTTTAGAATATATTCAGCGCATCTCTTATAAGTAGTAAGATATAGTAAATCTGCGATAATTAAGACTCCTACAATTTGATAATTTATTATTAATATTATCTTGACAATTATTTCTATACATACTTGGAAACAGTATATTAAAAATGTTGATAAGATTGATTACGTGTACCTAGATAAATCGTTGACTAATTATTTCCGAAGTATTACCTTTTTTTTAACTAACATGTCTGCGGGTTTCTTCGCGTCTCGTTACTTTGTTCCTTATACAAATATAATAACTTTAAAATCGAACACACTTTAAAAATTAGATGTAAATAATTATAATTAATATTTATACAGAAATTAAAATAGGATGAAAGAGTTATAAATTATTGTCACAATCAAGATACCACTTTGAAAAATTACGAATACAAAAGCTGTAAAAATAGCAAAGCTAAAAAAAAGCAAAAAGAAAAAAATAGTAGTAATAAATAAATTGGTTTTCTTTAGAAAATATAGGTAGAGAGGTATCTGTTTCTAGTTGATAGGTTAAAAGTAAAAAGTACTTTTAATTGAAGTAGACATGAAGTCAAGTTGATAAAGGGGTATAACAAAGAAATGACTAAACACTATAAATTATCAAGACCAGCAAACCTACACGGTGTTTCGAAGGAAAAAGTTTTACATACTAACTCTATCATCCATATCTTATTTAAACTATAAGAAATTAGCTAAAGAAACGCTTCGTTTCAATTCAATGTGATTTCAAATGGAAATTCCCGCACTTTCAGGCCCGTTTTATTTTTAATTATTTCAGGTTACTGACTAAACAGTAACTTCGCTGTTAAAAAATAACAATACATAAAAAGAGGAAGGACCATTTTTTTATGAACTTATTAATGTAGAATTTCAAACTAAATTCAATCGGTTAGGTTAGAAGTCTGTAGTGAAACATAATAAAAAGGGGGCGAAAATACTAATTTTTTATTATGTATAATGAAAGAGAAATGAAATATATTTAATCAGGCATTTTGTAAAGTTATTTAAATACAGACGTGCAACTTAAAAACCGGCCCTCGGTCGGATTTTATTATGAGTGGTGTCGTGGCTAGCGGTAGCATCGAATTCATATTTCTATTTGCTGGTAAAATAAGTAAATAATTGTCTGAGTTAGGTACGGTACAGTCAGCAAAAAAAAGCATATTACCAGTTGGATAATTAGGATAATTACCATTATTAAATAGGATATTACCATGTGTGTTTCGATGTATTTTTTAGAAAACGAATTTAATTATTTATTATCCTTAGTATCTTCCAAAGTAATAATATTCTTAGATCTTAGAATTAATAAAGCATATTTTTGATGTCATAGAGTAGATAAACATTTAAGATATGCTTTTAGCTTTCAGTAGGTCAAGTTGCAATTTACCGACAAGTAAATTACTTTTATATCAACGTATAAGTACCGACAGACAGTTGAAAACTTATTCCATGTTAATAATTGAAATTTATAATCGCCCGATATAGAAATTATATACGAATGTAATCTTTATAATATAATGAATAAGTTTCAGATTTGCAGCAGGACGTTTGTCTTCGTACGTCATATCATGCATTATATCATTGAGCAGTTGACCGGCAGAGATGGTTCAATAATCACGTGTGTGCGTCGTTTAAACTGTGTAGTTTAGTTTTAAAATTGAACACCGGGATATTGTTACAATAAAGGTATGTGACTTGCTAGAAATGATCACGACCTAACTTAAAAAACTAATGTTATGAAAATTATGTTTATTGATGTAAGAAAGACTTCATTTAACTTTGTAATTGATTACTCCTTCGATCAGAGGAATTTGATTGATCCTTTAATAGAGACAAGTAATCTAAATACCAGTCTTTGAGCAAAGCAGTAGAGATCAATATAAAGTAGAAATGCAAACTTAATTACTATCTACTACCATCATTTTTCTTCAAGTTATTATATTAGTATATAATTTTCTTTCTATTATTATTTAAGTTATAATATTATAAAATGTGTCTGAGTTAACTTGATACTTTTCTCGAGGACCAATTACGGGATTTTTGAAGCCTCGGGAAAATTATAATTAATATGGAATAAACTGTGATAGCAACGGCTGACGATTTAGTTTATAAGCTTAATAATACACAAAACGTGAAACATATTTCAAAACATTTTTCCTTTCGCTCCTTTCCATACACTCCGCCGCTCCGCACCCCTCCATTGTTCTACAGAGCACACTATTTCCATATCACAGACATTTATCTGTGAAATGGGTTCCTATTTACTCAATTATCAGACGCTATAGATTTTTGTGTGAGCGTAAAAATCTAAATCTAAGTCAATATTGTCAATAGTAATAAAATTCTTAACAGGAGGCTTTTAAGATAAACTTCAGGGATTTTTAGTAAGAAATTATTCTGCACTGCATAATACATTATTTGGTTACGAAGGAAAATCTGAATAGACGGGCGCTAAAAATTTGTGTAAAAATCTATGGCGCCCTACCTCCTTACCCCCAAATTTAAATCATAAAACGATTTACTGACGTCATTCTAACACTATGTATGCTGCCTGAATACTTGAATTAATGACTGACTTGATCGAAAATTGGTCTTAGATATATCAGGTTTATCCCATTTTTAATAACATTTTTCAATATATCGTATACTAACTTTCCTTATCTAAAAATCGCCTTAATTATTGTACCTTAATCTGTACGGTTTTGAGATGACTAAAATAAAATAAAAATGGCCAATTGAATAGTTCGTAGGCAGAACTGGGCTATGCTGAAGTCCTATTAACTAGAATATAGTGTCTTAGTTTAGAATTGGTATCATCTACTCTGAACAACTACTACCTTGAAAAATAAATTTAGATACATATACTTCTAATGACCGGTAGATACTACCATTGGTATTCACGGAAATTCAGATGAGTCGCATGTTGTTTAAACAAATTGTAGTATAAATTTAATTTAATTATACTTTACTACAATACTTTGTTGTACGTTGCACTCGCTAACGACTTCCATTTATGAACATTAATCTTTATAATTTTTGAAATGCTTCATTCTTGCAAATTCCAGGCATCAGTATGACGTCCCACCCGACTGAGTCCCTTGCGGAGTACATCCTTGTGGAGTACCGCTGGGTGGTAGTGATCACAATGCTGCTGCCCCTCTCCCTTTTCTGGAAGGTGTGGTCTACGATTAGGAACCAATTGGTGTTTAAAATGAATAGTGCGCCCCAGATGCACGATAGGAAAGTCAGAAATGTTCAGAAACAGGTGCGTATGATTTCATATTGTCATGGTAGAATGCTATTGAGCACAATGATCATATAATTCTATGATACTCATTAGTGTCAGGTCATTATTTTTATTGTCATTGGAATATTGTAAACTAATAACCTAGTATCTTATATCTTTATTTAATTTTTGCACGGTAAACATTTTGCATTTGTATTTCAGGCTGTCAGAGTTATTGTATAAAACGGGTTGGGATGGCGTAATAATGTCCCAACTTTTTTATCCCATTTTTAAAACGCCTTTGATGTGTTTCTAGGTCAAGCGATGGCTAGCGAAAGGTCGTACAACTCAGCTTTGTACTGCCCGCCCCACCTGGCAAACCATGTCCTTCCGGCAGGGGATTTACAAGAAGACCTTTACCAACATCAATGTGAACCTCGTCGACGTGTTGGAAATCGATACCAAGAATATGGTAAATATTTGGTGGTTGCTCGCTGACATCGTGCTTTTAAAGATAAAGCAACTACTACCATTGACTCAGGATGGGTATATGCTTCAAATTTCTTGACCGTTATTACTGATTTCTCTGCCGCGCAGATAGAATGTGGAAATCCTTGCTGGCACACGTATTCCCTCCTTCATACAACATGGGTTCCTTTAAAAGCACTTTTTGTGCCGGAAAGGTGAGGGTGGCTAGGGCAGTATGTTGCATGCTTCACAATCTTCACATATGAACTCCTCTACTGCTTATAATTAGGTAGTGTAGGGTTATTTGCTGAGCTTTTTATATATATAAATAAAATACGGTTTCAAATACCAACGGTCATTACACCAGCGTACTTGTATATCTCAGTTCCCTCGGAAGAAACTTTGTTTCTATTGTTTCATCCGCGACTTGTGCCCAAAAGCGGGACAAAATAGGTTGTTAACAGCTGTATTATAGAGATCAAAATATTATTGGCGTAGTAACGAAACTAAAAGAATTACTATCTCGAAATTGTATTATAACCTGCTGCTGTAATCGGATTAGAATTTGTTAAAGAAAACTTTTACTACATCAAATCAGACCTACCTAGTTCATTTTTCGTTAAAATTCACTGAGTTTTTCATATCGTATCCCATCGTGTTTTAAAAATCCTTTGAATTTTAAAACAGCGTGAATCATGAATTATTCGTTAAAATTTACAGTTTTTTTTCATATCGTGTCCACTCATGTTTTGAATTGCTTCGTGACTTTAGACCTGAATAACACAAGTTCAGAAAGGTGATATTTATATCAAATTATGGCATAGTTTTCTATGTAAAGCTGGTCACGAGAATTCAGTTCTCTAAGCATCACTTTACTGCGCAATACCTTTAAAGATTCCTAGGTACCTACTTGTTAGACAGCACCGTGTGGACTGTCTTCTGTAGCTAGATAATAATATATAAGCCAAGAATTAGTTTCTCACGATTTTTTGTACATCGGTTTTCAAAATGAATAGTGCGCCCCAAATGCATGATAGGAAAAACAAGTTCGTATGATGTTATATTGTCATGTGTAGAATGCTATTGAGCACAATGATCATATAATTCTATGATGCTAATAAGTCATTATTTGTATTGTCATTGGAATATTGTAAACTAATGATCTAGTAATAAAATATATTTTTTATTTTGTATAGCCCGTCGAGGCCCCAAGCTGGAGCCGCTTGGTTTAAAAAAATAATATTGATTATATCTTTTAAAAACGGACAAATTATATTTAAAATCCTCAATCATTCCAATTTCAGGCAGTCCGATGTGAGCCCCTGGTCACAATGGGTCAACTGTCTCGTACCCTAGCACCGCTTGGGCTAGCTCTGGCAGTAGTGCCTGAGCTGGATCAACTTACTGTAGGCGGCCTGGTGATGGGCACTGGGGTGGAGACCTCCTCACACATCTACGGGTTGTTCCAGCACATCTGCCTGCAGTACGAATTGGTCTTGGCTGATGGATCCATTGTAACCTGTAGCAAGGTTAGTTATTCAAAGGTTGATCCTGTACCTAAAGCTTCAGATAGAATCTTTTTTTTATCCCTGATAACTAAATATTTTCATGTAAGACATATCGATTACTACACTGTTGGGTATTAATAAGTAGATAGTAAATGATTTGTATATTTGCAACAATTAAAATATTGCCATAGTATTTGACATTTCCTCATTAAAAATCTTAATTCATACGCTATATTTGGTAACATAATGCAATTTAGCAACATGAAGATAATCTTTTCATTTCAGACTGAAAATTCAGATCTGTTTTATGCAGTACCATGGTCATATGGCACTCTTGGATTTTTGACTTCGGCTGTCATTAAAATAGTTCCTGCCAAGAAGTAAGTTTCCAACAAAAAAAACTAACTATTAATACCATTTTTTGCGAAGGTATATTTTCTTTGTTAATACAAAGCCGTTTTACTGAACATACACGTAGTTTTACAGTACCGTGCAGTGTTTAGTTACTTTAGCAATAATCTGCTATAATAACTAAACATCACGTAATGACTGTCTATTTACTCTGTTTTTTTAGATAGATATTTAACGGCTAATATTTAACGACGGCCTAAAATTTGTAAATAAAACTCATTTTCTTTTTGCCAGATATCTAAAAGGCAACCTCTTAACGGACATCATAAACCAATTATCAATATAAAAGTTATACAGCGTGTTAGGTACATACCATCAAACCGAAACGTGCCCATGTTAACATATTCATATAAATACTATGATTATATCGAAAATTCTACTGTAAAATTATTTTCATATAACTCCATACAAATATTACCAACCATAAAATAAAATGTATAGGGAATTTCAAAATAAATTTTACAATTTTGAATTTTTGATATCACTTAAGTTTTTGATATCATTATGGGAAGGATTTGGCTTGATGAATTATATTGAATATGTACCAAATACTTGCTTAAAATTAATGAAGAGAATTTCAATATCGTAATCGTTTTAAGTCATGCAATATATTATTATATTTAATTATTTTCAGATACGTACGTGTAGAGTATCATCCCAGCACTGATCTCTCTGAGCTAGCTACGCGGTTGAGACAGGAATGTATGAAAGAGAAACAGCCACACCAGTTCATAGAGGCTCTTGTCTACTCCAAAGACAGTGGGGTTCTTATGACTGGAGACATGGTTGACGAAGTTGGGTCTGATGGAAAGGTATTATTTCAATTATTTGGTTAAAATGTTCCTACTAAATTCATAATAATCGATAATTTTCGACAAAAAGATCCGGAGACTAAATGGTCAACCCTAACTTCAGTGTAATATTAATACTAGCTTCATAAAAACCTCGGTTATTATTCCAATTTTTTCGTTAGAAAATTCATTGTGAAAGGTTCGTCGTCGTACGACAGTGTTTGTCTTCTCTAGTCATTTTTCTAAAGATCTTCATAACAATATAGCACATATATAATATTTTACTCTTATATATAAAAATTAATTGATGTTCGTTTGTTTTACTATAATTAAAGTACGGCTTGATCAGTTTAAACAATTTTTATTGTGTTTAATTCGATTTGCTTCAACGGTTGTTTAATAAAAAATAGCTAGGAAAATATTAAGGAAATCCTTAAAAATATATGACTGAAAATTGGTATTTTAGTATGGAAATAATAAATAAATTATAATTAAAACTGACATTTCTTCTATCGCTACTTCAGGGTTCTGTTAATAGATGGCGTTATCACTAACGCTTAGTTTCTCGGCGAAACAAAGTTCACAGGGTCAACTAGTTTAAAATGTAAAATTGTTACGTTGATTTTGTTTTCCACTAACATCTTAAGTCTTGAGAATTTCGCCGCTCGCTGCTAAATCAATTTATTTCCTAAATATGACAACGACAAATAATTTCAGTTAAACGAAATCGGCAAGTGGTACTCAGAATGGTTCTTCGTGCAAGTACGACGGTATCTGGAGCAGTACAAGTCTGGAGTCAAGACCCCTGCTGTGGATTACATTCCCCTGAGGGATTATTACCATCGGCACACGAAGAGCTTGTTTTGGGAATTAGAGGTAATAACTACCTGTACCTGTGCCAGGTGGTGTTGTAGCCTTTTTAATTTGTTTTTATGTATTTTAACATGACGGAGTAGTTCTTGACCTTCCGCTCGCTAAGGCCGAAATGCCGAATGCCGAATAAGATCGGAATGGAAGCGAATAAGGGGAAGGTAACTATGGTAATATCCCCATCTATACCATAATTGCTATCTTACTACGGGAAGATAGCAAGTCCTTAAGAGGACTCATCTTAATGCTCACCGTCAGATTCATTTTGCTTTTAACGGGGCCGCTTGAAACAAAGCCACCATTTTTGTCTTGATGTTTTTGACTTTCGTCAAGCTTGATTTAGTTTTGGATTATTTCGAAGTTTATCGTGGTCCACAATGACATTAATGTGAAGACATATGAATCAGGTGTGTAGTGATCGGTTATGTCAAAATCAAGTGACATTAAAACTGCTATCTTTCGCAGAAAGAATGAGTCACGGTTCCGTTGGACAATGCAACTAGTATAAGATATTAATATCTCATATATAATTCACTTTGTAATTCTAAAATTTAAGATTATGCTTTCATTTATAATAATATTGTTTATTTTTCTACTTTAGGATATAATCCCATTTGGCAATAACATAATATTCCGGTACCTGTTCGGCTGGCTGATGCCTCCCGAAGTGTCATTGCTGAAGCTGACGCAACCAGAGGCAGTTGCCCGACTTTACGACCGAGCACACGTCATTCAGGATATGCTGGTGCCCGTGAAACACTTGGAGAAATCAGTGCTCAAGTTCCATGAGGAGTTTGAGGTGGGGATAACTTTTAAATAACAGCGATTCCTATTCTTAGCACGCAATCTCATCTGCGAGAAATTAAACATATACAAGAAGAATTTCTTAATTCTTCTTAATAGGAATACGGGAGAAATGTTGAAGAACGAAGGGGGAACTGACATGAAATGAAAAAAATTAAATATAGATATTACCCTTTCTTGATTTCCTCATAGTGCTACGCGTGCATCTGGCGAAATTTTCAGAGACCCTGTTTGTTGAGCTAGTTCCTTCGTAGCGGGTTCGAATCCTGGTAGTCAAAAACCATGTTAATTTTACTACTATTTCACTTTTATTGTCTTTACTTTTTGTTTTTTATTTATTTCACAAAATGGCTCATACATTTGATATCTTACTGAATTAAACATAATGATCAAATATGTATGCATGCAATTGGGCATAGTTTGACATACAAACCTATACAAGGATGTTACGAAATGTCTTTGGCAAACAATGTTCATTTATTCAGATAAATTTGTTCCATTAGGTATATCCGATGTGGCTATGCCCGTTTAAGGTGTTCAATGAGCCTGGACAGTTGAAGGTCAGGTCAGGTGACTGGCAAATGTATGTGGACATCGGAGTCTACGGAGTGCCCAAGGCCAAAGGATTTCAGACTGTAAGAAACAACGGAAAATATACTTTAATTCTTATGTAATAAGTATACAGTTTGCAGCCATATAATGTAGTTCAGTGTTCAGTATTGTTATTTGTATTAAAAAGTTTGCCAAAGCTTAGAAAGCTTTATGTTGAAAGATGGAGTCTTTTCTCTAATGCTGCCCAAAGATTTAAATAATTATTAATGCCCAGACATCTCAATATACGTGTCTTTCAGAAGAAATACCTCTCGAGATGTTGCCAATACACAGCAGGCTTACTCCGAGAGATATCGAGGTCTTTCTTTCATACCGTATTAGTTGTACTGTTTAGTAGTAATTTTAGCAAGTTGTTTTTTATCACGTGATTTTTATATATGTCAAATTTATTGGTGCACTTGTAACGGTGTTCAACAGCATTCTTGATATTTGAAATCGAAAAAATAAGGTTATTTTTTTATTTTTTCTTGAGTTACTGGCAAATTGTTCATGTTTTTTATGTTACATACTATCTAGGGCGGTTTTCAGTGTACGCATTGCACGAAACATGCGAAACTACGGTGATGTCATATCTAGCTGTCTCTACATTCGTCTCGAATTTCACGCGGGGAATAGAATCTAGGCAAACATTGCCTATTTTATTCCATAAGGTACTGATAAATTTCCGAAATGGATTAAATTTTGTAAAACATGTTTCTTCACAAAAGGCTACTGCGTTCTAAGTAGTCTTAAATTTATGAAGCAAATTGTTTTATTTTGAATAAATCCAACTCTAAATTATTTTCTCTAAAAAATCTCACGTGAGATTTGGCACGTGAGGCTGGAAAAAATCTAACCCAGGGGAGAGAGAGGAAAATTATTAAAATGGTCTCACGTTATAGATGGGCGCTCCCTTAAATCCTCTCACTATCACATTTTTTCAACAGATACCATCAACTCGACGTATTGAGGGCTTTGTGACCGAACATCATGGCTTCCAAATGCTGTATGCAGATACATTCACGACGAGAGAGGAGTTCAGGGCCATGTTTGACCATACCTTATACGACAGGGTAAGAGACACCCTCCCGTATTGTAAAGACGCCTTCCCCGAAATCTACGGGAAGGTCAATAGAAGTGTTAGGAAATAAATCCTTGAATAAATGTGTTTCTATATTAATTTTAATTTCTAAGTAAATCAATTCAGTTATAAAATAAGAGCTTACTAAAGCAATTGACGCTGTGAAGTATACTATGAAAAATCAAGGCTTGTAGTATAATTATCGTATTTTTTTTTAAATAAAATTTTATATAAAACATAGTGGTTTCTTATTACTTATGTTTGGTTCGCATAATCGGCTCAAAGGACCATAGTAAGTATATCAAACAGTACCTGAATGTTTCAATGGATGATTATTCAGACATAATGAATCTGGTTTTTGACTACGAAACCCCCAAATATCAGGTAAATGAACAATTTTTGACTTTAGACTTTAAGGATAACTTATTTAGAGAAGGAGTGTTAATTAATGGGAATTCTACAAAAATCATTGACCTATTTTAATAGACAAAACAAGAACATATAGGTAAAACACCGTATTATTGATTTTAAAACCACTGTTTAAAAATTACCAATAAGGAAATAAAGGAATTTAGGCAATAAAAATACTTAGCTAAGTAATTTTTATGAGAAATGAAAACATTTCATGATAATAAAAAAATATCATTCGTACAACCGTAACGTACTTTTTTATGATTGCATCGACATTATGGGTAATCGTTAACATTTCTTAACTCATAATAAACAGGTACATAAAGTGATTTACCGGCATTTATCGTCATTGTCGGGGGAGCAATTTATGCCAACTTATCCATTAGGTACCTACGTAAATATTAATTTTTCGCAGTGTCTTACGTCTACTTTCAACTTTTTGTTTTGGAATAGCAAACGTAGAGTTTTCAAAGAAATCATTAAATAAATATTTTCTATTCATCTCTTTAAGATAGAGTTTTGACTATAGGCTATTCTCAAAAAATTGATGAAACTACTACCTTGTACCGCGGTTTATGATTTTTTGTAATTGTCATATTTGTAAACTTTAAAAGGTTATCAAAGTTTTTATACACGTACGCTCTGTGCACTCTGCTTAGAAAGACTTAGTAACAATAACTAATAGTATATTTACTATAACTTATTGTAGTTTACAATAACTTTTTAAATTTGAGTTTTAGTCAGTTCAGTTATTATTAATAAAATATTTATTATTAAATTATGTTTTAAGATGATAAACAATATAAATGTTTCTGCAACTGTCATTCACAGTATATCTAAATAATCAAGGACTCGGTGATGTTCAGGTTTATTTAAAAGCATTCAGTGGCATAATTTTTAAGTAAGTATATAATTGTTATCGCCAAAGGAGTTTTGTAAGCGCTTGCTATCGGCTAAACTTGACCCAATGACCGGGTATTTTCGTGGCAACTCATTGTGGGTTACTTAACTAAGATAATTGGAGTAATACCTACTTAGCACTACTTTCTTATAACGAGGGTAAAACAGACATAGAGAAAAGACAGGAAAATATTTTATAGAAAAGTATGTTAATTAGCCTTTGAGCTAGTTATATTTTTATATTTATTTGCATAAACACTAAAATAATTGTTGCATATTATGTGGTAGGTGTCTTAAAATATTCAAAATCTATCGTATCGCACTGCGTGGGGTCTTACTGAGAAACGATATCAACCTCAATGACGTCATTTTCTGAGTAATCCAATGTTTATCCAGATGAAGTGTACACTTTACAAGGTTATTTCATAGAGACTTCGGTCTTCTAAACAAAGCATTAAAATATGACTTAAATAAACTAGAACAGTTTTAAAAAATATATAAAATATATAAGAAGAACTGAACTCAATTTTTGATCTTAACGGGGTAGCTCTTGAACTTCATCTCTCCTGATGCTAAGTGAAGATAAGGCCGAAGATGGAAGCGAACTACACCCCGATTCCTCAACTATCTGTAGTTGGTATATCTGTAGTCTATCGGTCCTCTGGGACCTGGCAATCTTACCTCCGACCGCCGGAACCCAACAATGCTGTTAATATTATTGTTATGACGGCAGACTTAAGTAAGAAATAAAAAGAAAATTATACTGTATAAATAGTACAGTAGTGTATAGTAGAGGGAGAACGTGTAAGTCCCTGTGTCGACGAATAGGAAACCAATTTAATTGAGATCGTTAGGAAGAAACATGGTCAAATTTACGATAGTTCATTATAAATCTAATACAAAAAATATCTCGCACCAACTTGTCAAGTGAGTAAGTTGATCCTTTCAAAACAAAAGAAAATCTAGTTTGCCAAGAAGTTCCTCCCATAGATCAGCGTAGTAGATGTCAGTATAGTCAATTAAAGATTTTAGAAGTGACCTGGCCAAGTAGATTACTATTAAAATTATTATATATATAATTAATTGGATTATTTTTAATCTTATTACTTTGACAATAATTATTTTCCTCAAAATTGTTACAAAAGATGGTTGCACAGCAATAACAAAGACAAAACGAAGGATAAACTACAACAATGCTATTTAAACTTTCTAAATGGTCACGGTAGTTATTATAAATACGATAGGTATCTCATAGTTCCATATTGTGAACATTTGTACAATTTCCTATAGGAAAGGTTAATTTCCTATAGGAAAAAACTTTTTATGTATTAGGGTATCTAATAAATCTCTAAAAGTACTGATAGCTGAAGTATACCCAAACAAGACTCAATACATGTTGTTATTGAGGTACCAGGCCGGTAAGTGACACAAACGTGAGACTAGATAAAGAGTTCCTTAATGAAAACGGTATTATTATAACAACATTTAAAAAAAACTTGTGCTTAACAATCTAAGGTATACTTAGTGCATATTGCCCTAGCACGTCCAAATGGTGCCTCCTCACGGCACATTCAAAAAACCCTGGAGGTTTAACGAAAAGTCAATAGTAAGTATTATCTACGAAAGAAATATAGCATTTCTTTTAGTGTTATGCTACAGTGGTGAGTCGTAGTGTATAGGGAGAAGGGGGGCTTGTCTCCCATAATATTATTTAAGAGTGATTGCCTGCAAAATTTATTTGTTTTCTAGGCGCATTACAGTGATAGTATACTCGCTAGCGGCCGCCTCCGAAGCCTATCTAGTTAATATAATGCACTGTTTGCAATTTAACAACTGATGTTGCTATATACTATGATATAAATATAAATTTTATGATTAACAGAACAACAATAAAGATAAAATTTTAACAAACAAGTATGTCACAAGTATGTAAAACCGAATCCTAACTTGCTTCAAGGATCTTCATAAAGCAAACTTTACCGGATTGTTGATCCACCCTGTAGAAGAACTACCAACACTTTGTCTCTGTCTCCCGGTACGCTGACGCTACTAAAGAATCTGCCCCAATAGCCGTCAGCCCCCTTTACAATGTGACCTGCCAATTGCCACTTCAGCTCGCAATTCTTCCGGCTACGTTGGGGACTCTTGTACTCATACACATCTCATTATTTCTGATGCGATTACGCAGAGAAACTACTCACATAGTCCTTTAAATTCCCCTTTGGGGGACTTTCAGCATTATTATGTAAATTAATATTGATTATAAAACAGATTAAAATCACTCAAGAACAGTGAATCTTTAAAAGAAGTGTTTTTTTTATTATTGCAAAGAACATTAAATAATAATGGGCAAGAACATTAATAATCATAAAACAATTATTCTTTTATTACTTCATAAAATATTGACTTACACTATAAAACTATTGTTTTCAGTCATCAATCGATCATAATTTAAATGACATAAAGAATAATAACTTAAAGCAAAACGCGTTGAAATCTTTTTTATAGTACCTATATAAAGGGATGATTTTCAACTACTTATATAACATTTATATACTGTATTGTGATATTGGTTCCTTGGCTCCACAGCATCAATTTAAAGTTAAAATCTGTGGACAAAATTCTGATACAACTAGAACAAACACTTAGTTTTAAACGATGTACCCTTTTAGAATAAGATGCTTCTCTATATAAACAAAATACCTATTATGTAATATGTAAGTGAGTGAAGGTTTGTTGGTTTTCCTATTAAATAAATATATAGAAGCATAGTTTTCAATTTCACACTAACAACATACTTTGTTCATATGGCTGTATGGATTTTTCACACCGTTTGCATGTTTAGTTTTATTGGGCAACTATACGCATAGATATATAAATTGGTTTTTATCTATTTAAACATTAATATACAAAGAAAGTAAATATGGCGAATTTAACGACAAATATTGTACGCACCTAAAAATATTATTGGAAAACGGGACAGCTATCATATGCTGATCAATATACTGGATACCAATCCTTGGCAGGTACTTCAAAATCCAACTTTACACTAGAGAAATATTTTAAAGCATTTCATGATTACTTTTCTCCAATATACTAATAATATTATATTTATTATATATATTCGCGTATATAATTGAATAGGCTATTAAAAAAATACAAAATTGAAGTGAAATATGATTTTTATTTTTATCACTTACAGAGAATTTTAAACACAACTGGTGGTAAGTGGTAGCCATTGCCTAAAAATAAGTCGTGCAATATCAAGAAATCACTTGATAAAACTAGATTCTAGTCAAGAGATGAATGGAGTACATTATCTTAGGTGCCATTTATATAATAAGACTAAAAAAGGGTTTTAGTAGGGTTTAAAAGTAAAGCAAATACTTGAAACTAATTCATCTATCTATTATATTCCACTGTTTGTATTTTTTGCCGATTTTCATAGAGTAACTTTCAGAAACTAAAAACTGACGACAAAACATTGAAGTTAGTTTTTCATCGCTTTCAAAATTTGATTGCCACTCAGCATTTATGTGAATAGGAGACAAATTGGTATAAGTTGGATTAATATTTGCAATTAATATAAGGTTTAAGGATAAATCTTAAGAAACTTAAATTGGTGTTTCTACAGGGATTTTAAGTGACTCATTTTCTTGAATATTGTTTAAAAAATTACGAAATGTTGCAAAAATTTACTGGTAAGAAGCAGAAAGTTCAAGGTAATTCTATCACCACACACGATAGCTTAAAAACGTACCACTGTTGGACACCGGAATCACAATTAGGTTTAGCGACCTTACTTACTCAGGATATAAACTTTACTTTTTTGTACTTTTTGGTATTTCAAGATAGAATAAGGAAATATGTGTATATTTGACCAAATTACAGTAATACTTTTTCTTTAGTCAATTAAGCTATTTGGATGTCTTGACAGGCGAAATTTAACGCACAAGACAAAACCGTTTTCTTAAGTGATCATTTCAAAATTTTTACGCTAAAGCATGTAGTATTTAGTAGTTAGTACGTTAAATTTCACCGATAGATAATACCATGCTCCCAGGGAGGTACTACTACAAACAATGAAAAAAAATTTAATAATTTTCCACCCATTTTTCTTTACTAATACTATAAAGAGGTATAGTTTGTGAGGTTTTAAGGGGGCAGTGTCTGGAAGTACTGGTTGGCATTGAAAAATTCTTTTTGTGTTGTATAGTTAGTTCATTTATCGGGAAGGGTCTCATACATTTGTTAGAACGATATGTGTATGGTGTCGTTGAGTCGGTAGCTGTAGTCAACATTTGCTCTTCACACCAAAAAAGCCGAATATTGATATCAAGGTGTGGTACTCAATGAAAAATCAAGACTAATTTATACTTACAGAGAATTCATAAAGAAAAAGTTGTCTTACCGATAGCTGAAGCGACACTTAATTTCATTCTTTTTGGAATGTAGAAACTGAAAACACTTGATGAGCACATAGCCATATAAAAATAGTGTTTTATCGTAGGGTAGAGTTCCTTTGATTAAAGTTAAAAATATCAATATAGTATAATTTCCTATTTTCTATTATTTATGTTCTATTTAATAAGATCTTATTAGCCAATAGACTATAGACTGCCATAAAAGTCTACTGCTGGGGCCAGACCTGGGGAGGTGTACGTCCACACCTCCCCAGCTCTGGCCCATAATATACGATTTGGTTGTGAAGTTAAGCACTTCACAACACGAAGAAACAACATGAAGGTCGTTAGCCCACCAAGTAGGGGTACCAACAACAACCATATGCATTTTAATCAGGTACCTATAGCAAAATTTTTACTTCGCTGTCTCTTCAGTAAGCCAGAACCGAAGAAGAATTACCATTGTTATGCTCTACCTATAACTTGATTAATCTTAAGGTACTTGTTACCTTTCCTCGTTTAAATACTGGTGCTTGTTTGTGTATAGAAACAAAGTTTGTAATCACCGAACTAGGGCCTAGTCTGCAATATGACATGCGTAATATCAATAGTATCATTACAGCATTTGACCTAAGCCTATCATTATAGCGTGAGGCGCTGCGTAGGCAAGCCGTATTAAGCGACACAAAAACTAAAAGTAAAAATAACTTAAAAAGTAACAATTTGATAACATGACTGTGACAGTGTTTTTTGTCTAATAATCACGTGATTTTTAGTGCTTAGTGCTAAATTTAAATTAATTTAAAAAATATTTTCAGAAAATGAAGCATTATTTTGTAGTGTTGTGTGTGATTTGGAGTGTTTGCAACGGTGAGTTATTTTCGAAACATTTGCACAAATATGAGTAATTCTAATTCTAGTTGTTTGTTTTAATTAACCACTAATTGCGAAAAGTTCTAGGAACGATGAAAACTGTCTCCTATAACAACGTGTAGTTAAATACACAACACGAAATAAAATTTTATAGACCTTCCAAAAATATCAAAAGGGAATTAATTATTGATATTTATTATAGCTTTTATATCGAGTCCTCAATAGTGACTTATTAATTTTATTACTTAGAAAAGCTAGTTGTCTAAAAACTATTTAATTTATTATTCGAACTAGATTAAAAATATTTACATTTTCAATCATAGTGGATTTCTAAAAATAGTCTTTTCATTGTGAGGGTGACAATAGATTTTATAGCCATTGCTTATTTGATTATAAACGGTTATCATCGGCGTAGACGTTATGAAATCAAGGTTGTATTATAGAATTAAAAGTTTTGCTAAGATATACTACCACTAGCAATGTAATACTAGCTTTTGCCCTTTTCATAGCTAATAGGAGCAGTACCTTGGCATAGTGATATCAAAAACACAGCAATTTCACCATTGTTGGATGGATAAATCTATATTTATTAATTCAAGCTCGTCCATGCTATAGAAGGCACGTGAAGCCCCCTTTTATTATAGAAACCGCTTTGCCAACCAACAGTCGGCGTGGTGGTTTAATGGGCCAAACTCCTCATATTTTTTTTAATATACGATAAAATAAGACATAGCTTGCTTTAAAATTCAGAATGGGAAGGAAAAGCTGCCACTACATTTGGTCATAGTGATCGGTTATGAACAAAACGTTTACAGTTGTATAAAAAATACTTAATACTTACGCTTCTTTACTTTTCTTTTTTTATCTCAATCTTACAGTAGAAACCTTCTTAGGGTTAATTCATAAACAATATTTTTTTCTTTTAAGTAATTTAAAATAATTACTGTTTCTTCTTTTAAGGTTACAAACAGATAAATAGGTATAAGGAGATTGACCGTGATCTTAGCTTATGAGTTATCTAGTGACGCTAGTGTTATACATCTGCAGAAGATACAAGGTCTAGTCTACTCTCATTGTTAATAGGCAGATATAAAACTTAGTGATGATAGTATTAGACATTACAATTTTTAGTTGGTTTAGGTTATGTTATGTTTGGGTGGAGGAGCGGCGGGCACTTACTGCTGCTGTGGGGATTACCTCTCTCACGCAACCGGATGGTTGAGAGCGACAGGTCATGGCAAGTGGTCCTCACCTTTTGTGAGGCCGTGATGAGGCAAAAGAGGATGCGGAGAGAGTGCGGGAAGCAGGCTCCATCTCTGGCTTCCGTCGCCGTAGGACGGGGCAATGTAGGACGGCCTTCGGGCGTCTTATGCCGTCGTAATACCTTTTGGGCTTCAGATAAGGTTAGGGGTCGTTACCCGGACTGCACAACCCAGTCGGCGTACATACGCCCGGTGCGCCGACTTTAAACACTGAATGGTCTATTTTCCGAAAAATACTCAGAGGTCATCTCGTGTTGTCGATGGAAAGCGGCTAGGTGAGTGCAAAGCTGAGGAGTTTAATAGGTGAGAGCCCCACACACCCTGTCTTCCTCCTCCCCAGGGGTTAGAGGATTGGCTGGTAGAGCTTCTCCTCAGGGTCACAAAAAAAGGTTGTATTGTTAAGTTTTTTGGGAAATCCCAAAATATAATTTATACTTTGTCACTTTGAGGATTATAATAAATTATAATCCTGAGCAAAATGTATCGTTTGTGCTCTCCACTCGAGCTCTGAATGAATTGTTCCTTTATGAGAGCTCGAGTGTTTTTATTTCCTTTGCTAATTTAAAAAATAAAAATATAGGTGAAAGAGCTCACACAGGCGATTGAGGTTGCCCTCGTTAACTACAGCGAGCGTCTATCCCACCTAATCCGTTACTAAGCAATTCTTTTGAAGTATTTCTTAGATTAGTGGTCACTCGATACCTTCGGTACTAGTACAGGCGGCTGTGAAGTAGTACCGTATTTTAACTTACATTTAATTTTATAAATTTACCCTTATATTACTTACCCTATTAAATATACCCTTTCTTGGGAATATAATTATATTTGAGCTGTTTGGGGTGGAGTAAAAGCGAAAACTAGGGGTTCGGCACCATTTATAGACGCTTTTAAAAAACGACACTCGTTATTAAAAAAATAAAGTATTAATTAAATATTGCCTATAGGATCTCAACCATTATAGAGTTATGTTTTAGATTTTTTTAAATCCTATAATTCGTTCTCACGTGTCTTCAGGTGATGGCTGAGAATCAATATTATGATCCTAGAGTAACAAATAATCCTAGAGTAAATAATAATCTGTATTTTTTACAAAGAAAATAAAAATATAGATGGCAGACATTAATTTGTATTGATGCTCCGTAATTGGTATTTTTATATGTCTTTTTCTTTGTAGATTTGAGTCTTTTGATGCAAATAAACGCAATATATATTTATCTACCAAACTAAAAACTCCGTCCTCTTTTGTACGAGTGAATGATAATGATAAATATACGATAACGAAGTATCAATACAAGATTATGAGTTTTCGCGTTCCATTACAAATCACAATGAGAGTTAAGACGAAGCAGTAGACTGTGTGTTCCCTAAAAGTTTCATAAATGATGTGAGGGTAGCAAAAGATTTTTAAATTCTACTAAACACACTTGCTATTTTACAAAGAAGTATCTTATGTTCCGGAATTATATCCGGAAATAAAATCCTAGGCAATAAGGCATAACACAAACATTTATATTATTAAATTTATACACTTGGTCATTTATTTATACTTTTATCACGATATGGCATATTTGTCGTATCTTCTCATTACATTTTCTAAGATATGACTGTTTGTTCAGAGGTCGCGGGATTATCAAATCATGGCAATTAGCGAATTGTAAACAATTTGCTTTTAACGGAAGCAGTATTTAAGATGTGTAAACTAGTTAAAAATATATATTTTATTAATTTTGAGAAAATTTAATTTAATAAAAACGACTTTTAAACACTATAAAAGTAACAAAAATTCACTTTAAAAAGTAATCCAATTTAAAAATATTTTTTGTAGTGAAGCTATAATTCCTAGAAACAAAAGCAGCAACTCAAAAAATAACAAAGCAATTATAAAATAATTTTTCAAATCTGTTCAAGCATCTTCGAGCAAAGGGGGAAACACGCATAACAAAAAAGATTATGACGAATTAATAACCTCCTCCTCTTTTTGGAGTTGATAAAAAACTTCTGGTATATTCTGGTCATGTAATATGCCCAAAAAAAATAAATAAACTCTTCTAGGCGAGTAATTACAATTGGATTTTTTCTCGTAGTAATTGCCTATTTATAAGTAATGTTTAACAAAAAAGAAAAAGATTACGAAAGATGAATCTTATTTCTTAAGAAATTGAAATTAAATACAATGTATCTTTAAAAATAAATCCTCCTATTTGATAAAAATTATTAATATCATAAAATTAAAACGACCGGGCCAAATTGATTCAAACTTTTATCAGATCAAATAGCAACTATTCCGAATCGAATCCCAAATCTCAGCGTAATCGCTGTAAATACAAAAAAATATATATGAACCGAATTCAGAATCTCCTCCTTTTTGAAGTCGGTTAATGAGAATTTGATCATGAACGACGCTGAAATTATTTATAGAAACAAAAAGTAATGAGAATCCTAATTTCTTTTCCTATTTTACAAAACCTAAATTGTTAATTTAATTATAGAAATTTGAAACTCTCACAACTATAACCTAACTCCATTTTCACATGCGCACTCGCCGATCACTCACTGTAGGTATATCTTGATATCTAATATGCTGATGATGTCTACATGAAGTAATGAGCTGTTTATTAATCCAACTTGTTGACATATATGGTTACCTACCACATTGTAAGACCTCAATAGTGCGTCAGGTTATTCGTAAGGTCAGATTAAATCGATCACTACAATAATATCAGTCTCAACAAATTTTTTGTTATAAGTCCTTATAAGCTGTTCTTGGTAATCGATGTTGATCTGTAAGAAGATGTGTAGATATTATTATGAATACATTTTCCTTATTCTATTATTACAATTTGTTTATTTTTGGTATATTAAGTACTTACAGTGTATCACTTTTATGACGATGTAATGTTTTATGGTGGAAGTAATAACTAATTTTAATTTTTTTTTTCACCAATATGTAAATCCTATTAATAAGTATAAGGCTACATCCTAAATCTTTATTTAGAATGTAGCCTTATATGATCATACGAAGCCGCAAGCCGAAGCTATATTTCTAACGTTTTGTTAAATAGTCTTAATTAAAGTTATGTATAATTGGGCATTGTATTGTATCTAATAGAGAATACAATTCTATTGGTTAAGTATAATTAAGCAATATTTTTAAAAAAAGCATTTATTTAATAATATATGTAAAAAGTCACACTAAGTGTTACATCATCCAGAGTGTAAACAAACAAACTCGACCTGTCAATAGAAATAATGTAATTCTTAGACTATCTTTTGGATATATCTTATGTTTGTGTTGACACGTACTTACATCTTTTTATAAACATGAGTAGATTCAGCAGGTTCTCCTGCGTGTGACAACATTAGGCTGGTAGGTACGTATATGATATCGAGTGTTAGTAGAACTATTTGAGACTAGCATTTTATTAATTTACATGGGGAGAGATAAATTACAAAAATTAATCAATCACAACTTAAACTTTTATCTATGATACCAAAAGTTTTCATGTGTGATAATTACTACTTTATATATAACTAATAAAAAAGCTTTAGAAATCGTGTATCTTCTTTTAAATACCATAATTTTGGTGTTGAGGTGGTAGCAGAAGAGATAGAACACAACAATGAATCGTGTAATTTTCTTGTCTGTCTGTCGGCTTATGTGTTACTTCGGTGCGGAGAGCTGTACCCAACAGTGGGACATTTATTACGCTATTGATGATATTGACTATCGAATTAAAACAGAAAGAAAAAACATTTATAAAATTTTTCTAATCTTAAAAACGTCACTGAATATTTGTTATTTTTATATTAAGAATAGGTGAGTCTATAAAACAATTACTTCCGTAGTATTTGAACAAGAAGCACATAAGTTATTTATACGTATATATTACAATATTCTTATTTACAATTAAATGGGCCAACTGTCGTATAATTCACTGTATTTTCGGAAAACAATACAATGTGGCACCGATGGTATTGTTTAGAAGATGTGACAATATTTGGTCAGCGACAATTGACAATGTTTTATACTTTAGCTATCTATTATACCTTAACACTTAGTTATAAGACTTATTCTCCTGCAAGAAAGTATAAAGATTAGTAATTTTACAGTACAACGTCACTTATTGCCTGCTGCGGCCATATACCTTGTTATTTACTTTGTTGTAATATGTAAAGTAATGCGAAATTTCAAAAAACAAATTTGCTTTTGTATTTGATATGACGGATGTTTGCACAGAAGATCGGAAAAACCTATTTACAACAAGAATTTATAATAGGCATACTTTAATACGCCCGATCTATCGGGAGTCGGCATGTTCAAAGGTACGCTTTAGTAAAACTTTTTTACGGTGCTGTATTATGATATCATAGGAAGATATATTCATTTGTCTCTCCCATATGGGAGACAAGACACAACTGAAAAAGGCCGGCGAATTAGAATCGGCTATTAGAGTCTGCTCGTTCGCAAATTTTTCGAAAAAATCTTGAATTTTTTTTGCAAATGAAATTTAATTGAAAATATTTATGTATATTTATTAAACGCAATTTTTTTGCTATCTATTCTATCAGTAAAAATATTTATACCTCTGTGACAAAAAAAATAATAAATTATTTTGTGTTCCCATCATGGGTTACGGTCGCGATGTTCTCGTTCGTTACCTGTGATGAAATCCTAGATATTAGTTTATTATCAGATCTAGGTCCTAATTTTAAAATAAAACCTGTAGTTTTATTGTATTCGTAACTACAAAATATATTCCCAGATTACTCGAAGACGCTTGAACCGATTGGAAAAATTCTTACTTTGTTTGAAAGAGTAATCCATATCTCCCAAATGATTCAATTATCCCAAGACAGGATCTGATAATACGACGAGTGTTTCATGTCATCCATCAGCTCAAGAATTCTTCCACAATGCTGAGTTGATGATGGAAGGATCCTTGAGTTTAAGGAGTAAAGGGTTTATTTATTTATTTAACAATTTAAGTAAAATAGTTCCTAAGGATAGGGTTTAGTTCCTTAAGTAAAATATGCACGTATTGATTCTTAGTAATATTCTTTTAAGTTGTATCTGTGAGCTGGTGGTGCAAAGTACGACTCCTCTAAAGGAGTTAGGGAATAAGTCTTTAAACATTTTTTGATCATAAATTGTATTATTTCAAATTGTTCAGGAGTTTACGTCTAGTTCGTGTTACTAATAACATATAAAAGATAGTTTTACAACGAATATAAAAACCGACTTCAAAACACTATAAAGGTAAAATTATTAAATTTATGAAGAGACATCCAATTTAAAATTATTTTTTGGAGTTGGAGCTGCACTTTCCTGAGAAATCCAAAATCAACGACATTCTGAGATACGGTAACCCTTCGAGGGATGTAAGGCACAACTCACTTGTTCTTGCAAAATGAACTATTTATTATATTTGTTATTGTTGTGTTATTGATGCTAAGACGTAAAAATATCAACGATAGTGAAATAAAGTCATCCTAATGTTATAGATTCATTTTTTGCTCCACAAAAAGCTACTGCGGTTTGGATGCACTGTTATGTGGGTAGAAATTTGATAGAATTAAGTTTATTAACAAATCGATATCATTGATTATCTTTATAAAGTAGCACTCTTCGCTGCTTAGATCTTTGATTGAGTTTGATGAGCAACGCCGCGCCTTCTCTCGCGATGATTGGATAATGTGGAGACACCTCGGTACGGGGTGATGCCCCCTGGTGACCCTGTGCCTAAACATACATTACGGTTGTAAACAATTTTTGTAGAGGTGAATACATAATAGCTAGCTCTATGCCTACATCATTGGGATTAACTATCGAAAATGTCCTTAAATGATTAACTAACTAAATGATAAGATACTGACATATTCTTCGAAGTTTAGGTAACTTAATGGATTGATACATATGCCTATTGTGTAAATATCAAGAAGAAGCGATAAATTGACATAGAAGACAAGATTGAAGCAGAATTAGAGATAAAAACTTATGATTCAGACCGAATGACAGACGACTGTGTGTGGAATTATAGTGTAATATGTTTTTTCCTTATTCCAGCTCTTTACTCTGATGAAGCGTCTGAGGTTGAGGAGACATGCTGTTCTCACGGACAGAGCTTCGCGTTGAAAGCTTCTTCTGCAAACGAGTGCGCAGCCGCCAACACACCTGAGGACACCGACCCCAGTCAGCTGGGCGTCTGTAAGACGGCAATAGCAAACTGCTGCCAGGAGTACTTCAAGTAAGTTTTGTTATAAGTAACAAAACCTTTTGTTCTTTTATAGCTAGAAGAAAAAACAATTCTAAAATAATTTAGGCACTAAATAATTATTATTAGAACTGGTTTTGTATGGTGCTTTAAATATAATGATTCTGATTTAACCTTTGATAATCATAAATTACAGAAACAAAGACGAGTGTTCTGCTGGATTGAAGTTTGCGCCGCAAAAACGATGTAATGTGCCCAAAACAGAAATTGGAAAGGTACCCAAGTCAATTAACATTTACTTCAGTTTTAGATATAACATTACATTTTAGAGGCATGCTGCCTGGTACGAATATACGAAATAGAATTTTCATTTCACGAAATGTTTCTGTACAACTTAAAATCTTATGATTTATGAAAACAAATATTTTTTATATTTTATTAAAATGTATGCGTAATAAACTATACCACTTATTAACACAAACTAGGAACAACATTTATAACGAGAGAGATATTTTGGAAAAACATTTTGAAACTTAAACCTTTGATTCAAAGACATGTTGCGAGGAATGCTCCTTCGGTCGCTGGTCAGGGGAATCACAGGGACGCGAAAGTTGTGGATCCATTGCGGAAGATGACGTCAGCCCCACTTCAGCACTCAGGAGCTACGCTTACGTAACTTGTTGTGTCGTAAGTTTCGATTTGTTTTATGAGTTTTTTACCATATATTTTTCAAAGATTGACACATATTGATATTTCGTCTTACTCTGTATACAATATGTCTGTTGGAAGGTTTTGTATACTTTGTTTAAGCTATTAAAAGTAAATAACAGTCTTTGTTTCGTTTCTGTATAATAGCTAGTTTAAAATAAGATACGATTTTTGATAGGAAGCCGCAGAAAAGCCGGAAACTACAACAGAAAAGAAAGCAGAAATAACGACAACGACAGAAAAGAAAGTGGAAACGACAACAGAGAAAAAAGTAGAGACGACAACAATACTAAAGCCAGTGATGGAAACTTGCAAGAAAAACTCTTGTGAGCACTTGTGCAATGATGATGATGGGAAGGTGCGCTGCTCATGTCACGAGGGATTCAGGCTCCAAGCGGACAAAAAATCTTGTAAAGGTAAATGATAAAAGTCAGCTTAGAAATTCGGAATTCATAGCATTAAGAAGAACTCGAAAATGGTTTTGTATTTATGTAAATGATATTTTCTCATCATTGAGACTCTACAGTTATACGTGAACCAGTAATATTTCGATATAGTTCGAAGTAATAGAAAGTTTCACGATCCAATCATGCTCCTAGTGCAGATAAAATGAAAGGTGTAATATTTGAAGAAGTCTTCCCGTCGTATAAAAAAATTTGATTAATGTCGGCTTATAAAGTTGGTTGTACAGTTCAGCCAAAACGCTGAGGCGGTAGTAGTTTTAATTTCATGACTTGTTTTCAGATATAAATGAGTGTGCCGAGGCCATTGATGACTTGTGTACTGCAGAAGGCACGGTCTGCCATAATACTGCAGGATCTTTCAAATGTGTTCCTATCAGGAAGAGAGAAGTTCCTACTCTTACATGTCCGCCAGGGTTCAAACGCAATGTCCAGAACCAAGTTTGTGATGGTACGGTTAAAAACTTTTTTTTATAAAAACACAAACATTATATTATTATTTTAAAAACCTACAATTAACCACCCCCTACTCAAACTCATTTCAGATATAAATGAGTGTCAACTTCCTAGACCGCCTTGTCCAAAATACTTATGCGAAAACACGATAGGCGGGTATAAGTGCAGTGGAAAACCAGGCAAGCCGTTCCAGGAAATCCCACCAGGAGCTCCAACAGAGCTGCCATCTATAGTACCAGAATCTTCAAAAAATGATATTTGCCCTTCGGGTTTCCGAGCCGGTCCTGATGATGAATGTATGGGTAAGTAAAACAAATATCTTACGGTACATAAAGAATCTAGGTCCATAGAAAAGACTTCATTTTTTTAATTGTAAGTTAAATCAAAATTTTGAAGCTAGATGTGGTTAGTGATACATAATATACATTTTAAGACGAGTCCGCCTCTCATACCTCGCCTTTGTGTTCTTATGCGTCCTTATATTCAAGCATAATCGAGATGTGATATTCAGGGCGATCACAAGTCTGTTGGATAGTACAATTTTACCTAATAGTCTTCAAATTTTACCTCAGATATCGACGAATGTGTTGAAAGGCTGGATGACTGTCAGAGGCTCTCGCAGCACTGCATCAACACTCACGGAGGCTTCTTCTGCCAGGACCACGTCTCCAAACGATGTGCTCCAGGTTTCAAGGTCAATGTAGCTACTGGCATCTGTGAGGGTAAGGTTAAAACTAGTACCTACTTTATTCTGTGGATTTTGGAGAATAGTGGACTATGGACTACATAATTTATTTATGGTATTTAATAAATACCCGTGCAGCACAGATCATCAGTTAAAGCTGGTTATCCGACTCGGTCAGAACTCTGAGACAGTCAGGGCCTCAATCAAAACTAGCATCCACCGAAATACTGAAACGAAACAATAATTTTCTTACCCATGATATATGATGAATATAGAATCACTTTTTATCACAACAACAGTTGATAAGGAATTAAAATTTATACATTATACTTTTGAAGCAGTTTGCTGTTTCAATGTGAAGGGGGGCCGGCTTTCTCTTAATACAGGGCATGGCAGATCATCAGATCATCCTGAAACAGGATGGTTCAGAGACTTAATAGTGCTAATTTCTCTAGTCAATGGATACTACTTACCATCAGGTGGTGAATCTTGCTTGAAATTATCTGTGATACAAGAGTATTGTCCTTGCTTTAGTCCTTGCGTTAGTGTTACCCTTTGGAGTGGCTTATAATATCATTTAAACACACAATAATTTGCAGACATTGATGAGTGTGAAGAAAGTTCTGAAGTGTGCAAGCGATCTGAAGTGTGCATCAACTTGCCCGGCGCTTACAACTGCAAGTCAAAGATCAGCACCTTACCCAAGTATGGCATTAATAATAAGTCAGAAACTTATGTAAAGTAAGCATTTACAGAAGAACTTAGTTTGTTATTTGTGATTTTACAGATTAGCTTCAAAAACCTGTCAAGAAGGAATGCGTTTGACGCCAGGAATGACTATTTGTGAAGGTAAATATAAAACAGTGGTGAAATGAATGTGATCAATTGAATACTCCTTGTAGAATTATATATAAAAGCTGATAGTTTTTGTTTAAACTATCGATTATAAAGAGAATGTTGTAGAACAAGTTTTATGCTTTTGTCTATTATGGTTAACGTAATCTTTTACTAAAAAACTTGGCATCATTTCAAATTTTATTTAATATATTAATGATATTACAAGTAACAATAACAAGTATCCGTTCTGTATCAGACATCGACGAGTGCCGCGAGGGCACCCACCTGTGCGACCAGTTCCAAAACTGCATCAACACGTATGGCAGCCACGAGTGCCGCTGCAAGAAGGGCTACGAATTAGATTCCACTTCGGGATCTTGCTCTGGTTCGTGCAAACAAAATATCATAAATCACTCTTTTAGGAAATTAGGAGAATTTCATCATTTGTTTTCTGAGTATTTGCATTATGCTGCCTTCCAAAACTCGTAATCTACTTTGTTATCTTATAAATTGGGAACCTTATATTCTTACGCGTTATGTTAGCATTAACATGGCCATCATACATCAAATCACCAAAACAATAAATCCAATTTGGCTTTTAACAGATATCGACGAGTGTGCCTTAAAATTAGACAACTGCCCATCGGAGCTACACTGCATCAACACGCTGGGCGGCTTCACCTGCTCCAAGCGCGTGCCCACCACCAGCACAACGCCGCCGCCCCTCTCCGAGGACTACTACTATGACTCTGAGTTAGTATAGCATGACGTATATATTACAAATGTCAGCCAGCTGTTTGGGTTATTAAGTAATCAATGCTTACACGCTCTGAAAATAGTAGCAGATGGTGTATTTTTATAAAAAATTATAATAACTATTTATTGGAGAATTTGTTCAATTTACAGAGAGCAAATTCATGTAAGGCAATTTTGTAAGACAAAAATAAGCTTTAATGTTGTCATTATTTTATTTACAGAGAAGATAATTCAACAAACGACTACGATAGCCCATTAGAACCACCCAGACCTTCTAATACA
Organism: Acentria ephemerella; assembly: GCA_943193645.1. Classification (NCBI taxonomy): domain Eukaryota; kingdom Metazoa; phylum Arthropoda; class Insecta; order Lepidoptera; family Crambidae; genus Acentria; species Acentria ephemerella. The sequence goes on along the minus strand of OW971899.1, from coordinate 4,018,807 downwards.
CCTAGTCGCAAGCCGACTACTACAAGTACACCTGCAAGGCCTGTTTACCCCACATATCCAACATATCCGAGCTATATAACACCTAGGACTATAACGTCTACCACTCATCGAACACTATACACAAATACACCGTTAAATACTCGTCCTAATTCACCGACTACCAGTACAGAAGCTACAACAACACCGAAAACAGCGGAAACAGATATAAGTACAAATGAAATAATTGTACCAACGCCACCTAGAGTCCATCAACCTACTTCTAATTTCACCCGAAGACCTGATACTCCAACAAGACCAGTTATTCCAACGAGGCCAGATACATCAGCAAGACCAGATAATCCATCAAGACCGGTTACAGGAACTAGACCAGATACTCCTACTAGACCTGATGACACACAAACTAGACCCATCCGTCCAAGTGGACCAACAGAGAGACCTAGAAGACCAATCTATCCAATAACCACTCCAACAGCAACTCCGACAACAATATCAATAACGACTACAGAAAAGACAGAGTCTAATTTTGATCTTACAAATCATCATTGTCTAAATGGCTATGAACATGATGCTCGTGGTTATTGTGTTGGTAAGTTAAATTAACTACATTCTTTAGTAAATTGCATTATGGCATGCATAATACTGGGAAAAGATTTTGTTTTCACTATCTGGATTTGATTTGAGGTGCAGCAACTCAATGCAGTTCATAAATCCTAATTAATATTAAGAATGAAGGATTTTTAACTCTGTCGATGACTTGAACCCCTAGATGCACAGAGATTTTACATGTCTGACCTAATCATTGCAACATTTTTAATATATATAAATAGTTCAAAATGGGCATGTCTTGCAAAAGTCTGTAATAAAACTTCTATAGAAGGCTGACATCATCGCCTAGACCATAATAAAGCCTCATTAAAAAGTAACAGAAAAAAAAGTGACGATGATATTTTTATTGCCCTTCTAGATGTGAACGAGTGTGAAACCAACAGATATATATGCAGAAACCTAGAAAAGTGCGTGAACATGGAAGGAGGGTACCGTTGTAACTGCGTGGCAGGTTTTGAGCGGGACCTTTCGGGCTGGTGTCGGCCCTCTGTCTTCACTAATACTACTCCTCGCATCAGCACAGTTAGGACTACAACAGCTAGGCCTACCACTACGAGTACTACCACAGAAATCACTACAACTGAAGGTAAAGAAGAATATTTTAGAATAGTGGAGTTAAAAAAGATATTACAGACAAAAGACCCCAAAACAAATTTGGAGGAAAATAAAAGCTCCTCCGTAATTAGGGAAGCACGTTAAGCTGTTGGTCTCGCATTGGGCCATCGGAGTAGTGTTATGGTCGAAACTCCTCACGTGTTTATCCCAAGAAAGAAAGCCTGTGCCCAGCAGTGGGACCTATATAGACCGTTAAAGATGATGAATCAATTAATTTTAACTTTTTGCAGTTGTCACCACTCCAAGGTTGAGACAACCTCCTCTTAGACCTCATGAAGTACCCATCTCGTGTGAATTGGGATATAAATACGATTCAAACCAACGACGATGTATTGGTAAGAGTTTTGGGATCCTTTTTACATCAAAAAACTAACGCCATTAGATACTTCCAAGTCTCAGTCTTAAAATAATCTAGGATTCCAAAATCATCATTATTTTGATTTGGACCAACGTGCTAATCAACTTGAAATTAATCTTTACTTCCACAGACATCAATGAATGTGAGAATAAAAATACTTGCGCATCCAATGAGGACTGCCATAACGTGGATGGTGGTTACTACTGCCATTGTGGTGCCAGATGCCGAGCAGCCAGCGAGAGACCACATGGTAAAGACATTAAGAAAATTAATTAGTCGGATTAACTTTCAAAACATCTTTTATATGTATAAAATCGGATGTGTACATTTTCTCCTTGTTTACCTATTAAAATGTTCTATACCAGCTAGCCTTCTCCACGTCAAGTCAAGTCTTCACAAACTTCCTTCACAAAATTCATACTTTTCTTCAACAAAATTCATATATTTCTTTAGGTCTAATCAAAAATATTATTTTACTTGATAATACAATTTTATTCAGAACCACCACAAAATCCACGTGAGCCATATCCACCAGCTGCTCGGGAGTCACCCGACGATAATATCATCACAGTGGGAGCACAGTTCGGGCACCGGGGCCCGCGTTACATGAGGCCTACGTTCTCCAGGATTCCCAACATTGGTTCCATCTCCACATCCTGCCCGTGGGGGTACAGCCTCACTTCGGATAGGATATGCGTGGGTAAGATTAGAAATGTCCCTTTTTAATACTTTTGATTACTTCTAGTACTTCTTATGTCACTGCTAAGCAATGAAACAAGCACACAAAATAGGTGATGATAATTACAGTATGGATATAAGTAAAATGTGTGCAACTTGTCCTTCTGTATGTATAAAATTTTCAATTTGACTTGTACTCGCTCATGATTCTATGGAGTGGGTCCTGGTGATCTTTATTTACGGTTTAATAGCAAAAATACATTAATTATATAATCTTCTTAGAATATACAGAATACGTAAATATTCCATTGTATTATGCAGACATTGACGAATGTGCAAAGAACGTGTCTCAGTGCGGTCCAGGACAGCGATGTGAGAACTTCTTTGGAGGGTACTCCTGTCAATGTCCCTCAGGACACAAGCTGTACGGGAAAGACGGCTGCCAGGACATCGATGAATGCTTCTACGGCTCGGTGAGTGCATTGATCTTAATTTATGTTATTTTAAGAAATAGGCCGTATAAGATCTCGTGATGTACTCCGATGAAGTCGAATAGGAGAATTCGTCCGACTTTCGAAGTCCATTTCAACTCATCATTTCGGATGATGAAGTCACCGCAGTCGTCACGCGGCTTTTAGTCGTATTCCTATGATATATATATCCCCAAATTCTTTACATAAAAAATCTTAAAATAAAAGTCTAAACGTGACCCTCTCTTCACTCCAAATTCACATACCATGATGAGATATTTTAAAACATAGACCAAATATTCCACAGACAGGAAAAACAATGTTTGTCCTCAGAACAATTAATTATAACTATTATCTAAGTTCAGCAATTCGTTTAAGAATAGACTCAAATGGTTGAAAATATGAATCTGAAGTTTTGAAGTCAAAAACGTACTAGTTTAAAGCCATTTTGGTGGCGAATGACAACGACACATTTACTAGGCCCTAGGTTATTTAACTTCGGAAGGAGACTTAACGTAATTTGGGGTAATCTACCCCAAAGCAATACAAAGCAATACATCTGTATTAAACTTACTCAGTATTCAATTAGAGTTTACATGATCCTTGTATCTTCTAGCTACGTTTGCATTAAACAAATTCTTACGACCTTAAAGCATCATTTAAGGAAACATGGTTTGAATTATTGATGAAACTGAAATTCTGTATCTAGTTCACGACACCAATTGTTTAGGCGTTTAATGCAGATCTATCGAATAGGATAAATAGTTCCTTATTGTTTTTGTTGACTCGTGCCTAACATATGTTTTATTTAAAGATTTATGACGCATCGCTTCCTCTATAACGTAATCGGCGACCTCTAATCACTATGATCTTCTAACGAAAAAAATTAAAACAAGAACAGTTTTATTGAGTACTATTTAAGTGCAGCTATTACAGCACAAGTACGAGTGTAATAGGATTATTTGGTGTCGAAGGATTATCAAATGAATATTTTTCTTTTATATTCGATTGTGCACCGCGAAAAGTCTCACTTGCAATAGGATTTAATTCACCTCATTTGCAGGAACTCCGTTTTGGGGAATCCGGGCGCATGTGATTACTTGTTTAAAAAATTATAAGTTTTGGTTGAACCACAAAGAAACGTGTTGCTATATTTCTTCATGCGCGATCATGAGATGGAAACATTAAATTGAAGACTTATAAGACCGACACTAGTACTGCTAAGATTGTCATTCCTTCATTCTTGCATAAATTCTTCCCTGAGTGCATATTACGGAATATTCCGACATATAAAGGGTTCATTTTAAAATTTGTATGGTATATTTATGAAATCTTGAGTATTTTCAATAGGACTAGCAAGAAAAACACACAATGAGCTCTTGTGACTCTAAGAACTGACTATAAGAACAATAGAAGCCGATCGCTTCTTACCTTTTCGAGTCCAACAAGTACCTTACATATTTCTTATGTGAGCAGTAAAAATAATACTCACTAAATTGCTGCGTAAATTCAATAACTTTCTTATTAAAATTTTTCTATTTCAGCCTTGCTCATACAATTCAAAGTGCGTGAACACAGTGGGCTCGTATCGGTGTGAATGCGGTGAAGGTTTTCGCAACTCCCCGTCCAACGACAAGGTGTGCGTGGACGTGGACGAGTGCGCGGAGACGCCTAGCGTCTGCCATCAGAATTGCGCCAACGCCTGGGGCGGGTACCGCTGCTACTGCAAGCGGGGTTACCGCCTTGAAAACGATAACAGGTAATTATTACGACAAATTTTTATCTCAAATTATGAATGACTTTTAGGAATAATTAAGAAATGTTTGAAAACATAATGAGATGATTCTGTGCTTACGTTTTAACCATAAGAAAAGTAGTTCCAGTATATAAATTAGAAATGCCCGGTGTTGGCTGTAAATATGAACGAGCCTAGGAGTGTTCTGATAAATTGAGTTTGAAGACAGCACGGGCAGAGTGTTGGATTCCAACTTAACCACCTTACTATAGACTACAATACAAATGTGCCTTAACAAATAACAAGTTCGCTTGACTCATGAATGAGGTAAGAAAACGTAAATAGTGTTGTGACGCGAATAAAAAAAGCGGAAATCTTGATATCCAGATTTATTTAACGAACTTTCTTATATAAAATACTACCATAAATACTTACTAAGGTAAAGTTACCTTACTATTAAATTTTAAAAATGCTTGATCGATGTACTTCAATACAAATTACACAGAAGATCGTTAATGAGAAGCTCGCAGTCGTAGAGGTTCGACTGCTCTGGTATCGGTGAAAATAAAACAACATTCGGTAAAGTTAGTCGCGGATGGGTCATTAAATTGTTATCATGAAACCCGTTCATCGCATTTGAAGCGGTTTCTGTAACTGCTCTTACCCACTTACTTGCATTGGCCAGAGTGATTATGTTATGGCTTCAACTACTCATGTGCTTCTCCCGTATATGAATGCATGTTCCCAACAGTGGGTCGAGTGATACAAGTAGGTGGGGTCAATAGACAGTCGATGTTAGATATAGGTCCTGATAGTAAAGCAAGTGGAGTCGTGTATGTACTGTACGCCATGTTTGTTGTGTAGAACATGCGTGGACGTGGACGAGTGCACGGAGTGGTCGGCGGTGAGGACACGCGCGCGGCTATGCGGCGGCACGTGCGTCAACGAGCCGGGCAGCTACCGCTGCGCGTGTCCTGCCGGCTACCGACTTGCCGAAGACGGCAAGAGCTGTATCGGTGAGATGTATATGTTGCGTTTGATCTAGAGTGCTAATGTAATCAAGATCAATGAGGTATTCTTAACCGACTGATGGATAATAAGCAAAGTACTGGGTTAGAATCTCGAGACAAATAACAAATCATTAACCATTCTTAACAAATTATTTCCTAAATAGTTTATGATCTATCCATATTAATAACACAAACTTACTTAAATTTATAATAAAAAATACCCTACAAATGTTAGACATTATGTCATTTGTCGCCTTCTATTCACCGCGGAAAGAACTCAGAAGAGATGTCAACTTTATTCCACTAGTAAGAAAACGACCTTATTACTCAGGATACGCGCCGATCGATTGAATACTGTCTTCACCTTAACATCACACAAATAATACCTATTTTTCCTTTGTATTGTATTTTCCTTATTCGTATTTAACAGATATAAACGAGTGCGAGACAGGCGAGGCTACGTGTGCGTCGTCGACGGACCCCGGATATGTGTGCCAGAACACCCGTGGCAGCTACCACTGCCACCACATCGACTGCCCGGCTGGCTACAGGCTGGAGGGGAAACAGTGAGTACACTATCTACTGGATAATAAAAGTCACATTCACCTTACCATCAAAAAAGTTTGAACAAAGAATACCATTCTAATAATATTGGTCGGCAACACCCTCCACCAACCCATGGTCCTGCCTACCTTGCGGCATACGGACCGAATCACGGGAGAGCGTGAGGGTACTTGCATAGGGCTCTTTCCTCTTCGGCGCTGATCTGTGCTCGGCAACACCCGTCGATTTTGAATCGAATTTGAGTTAGTAGCGATTCTTCACGTCCATATTATCATACATGGTTTGGTTCCTCCCAGCCGTTGCACGCGCGTGCAGCGCTCCTGCCCGGTGACCGACTGGGGGTGCTTGCAGCAGCCCAGCGCGTACAGCTACAACTTCATCACCTTCGTCGCCAACATCTTCCTGCCTACTGGCAGCGTAAGTACTGTTACTATATATATAATTTATAAACATACATTTTTTTTTATACATTACAATAAATGATAGCATTAATTTATTAAAATAACAAAAAATTCGAGTATTACAATACAGAATAGACTTATAATTTTACGGGAAGAATAACATAATCTTTCTACAGTATTTGTTATAATTGAGTGTGAAAATAGCCTAGCATCCAGCTGAGATTTGAACTAAATTATAATAATTTTTATCTTTAGGGGTTGAAATATGAAATACTCGTTTTGACGTCTTTATCAATTTGAATTAAAGACAACAGTGACAATAATTTCAGACGATAAAGACACCATTCTTAATTTTAAAAGTCAATAAATGACAACCGATTGTTTGACTCTCTACTTTTTGTCAACTCTCTTTAAAAGTAAAGATGGATACATAGAAAATAAGAGTGATTTTTCAAAACGAGTTCCGACGTGGAACTAATGCAGCAGAAACAGCTCAATGTCATTACAATGCTGTGTTCGGCGAGAATACAGCTAAGGAACGCACTATGCATATTTGGTTTAACAGTACGTACTGGCAACTTCGAATAGAAAAATGAACCAAAAGGAAGACCGAAATAAAAGCGAAAGTGGAAGCGATCCGTGTCAACCTGCCAAGGAATTAGCGGCATGGTTCAACGTTGGCTGATCCACAATATTGACCCATTTGCACCAAATCGCTAAAATATTCTTTTAAAGTTTTTACTTTACCGGGTGCCTCATGATTTAACTGAACCTCAAATAAAAAGCGAGCGTTGAAATTTATATTACTATCTTACCTTATTGAACCGATAGAGAAATGTAGGGATTTTAGGCCAGATTGTGACGTGTGACAAAAATATTTGTTCACAAACTACACACTGGCTAATTCCAAAGCTTACCCACGACAAAGTGATGGTAACTGTTTGGTTGTCACTACAGCTCCCTTAGATCCGGTCAAGCAATAACAGATATTACTGTGCAGAATTACGAACTATGAGGACGAAACAAGCAGCGAAATTCAAACCACACACTCGAGAAACCATTTTAACATTACAGAACCTGCACTTAGAAACCATCCGTCATTATCCGTACTCGCTGAGTTTGGCTCCAATTTTCAGCATAGAGAAACATTTTCTTCCCAGGAAGCAGTACAAAATGCTTTAACACAGTCTGTTATGTCCTGAGTTGTATCAAAAAGCCATAAATATCGGCAAGCTTGCAGATGAGGCTGAAATGTTAAACTATGGGGGTAAATACTTCCATTAGATCAATAAAAATCGTTTATAAAATTTTATATGAAATTTTCAGTACAGCAATTTCATATTACAAATAATATTTTAATTGTTGAGAAACTAAATAAACATCTATGGGTCTAGAAACAAACGTTCCGTACCAATCATACAAACATATTTGTTCCCCTAGTGTAAGAATCAATCGAATCGATCCGTCTTGGTCGTGTTTGAGTTTTCTTGTCAAATGCATATGTAAAAATTTGTCCCCAATGCTTCGCAACAGAGGCGCTACTGCAGACTGCATACGATTTGAAAGTGGAACCCAACCACGATCAAAACGGTTCAATTCGATTGTGTCTTACATTGCCTCTAACGAGATTCGAACCATGGATCCGTGGCATTCTAGTTTAATAGAAAGGGTTAGTTCTCACACCACTCTTAAAACATACCAATTTTATTTTTACAACAGGTGGACCTATTCACGATGCGAGGCCCTTCTTGGAGCGATTCCGTGGTGTCGTTCGAGCTGCGCATGGTAAACGTGCAGGCCGGCGTCGGGGTCAACCCCGCCGACCTCAGGTGCTTTGAGTAAGTACACTCAAACATAATATAACAGACTCGAGGTTTTAAATTCAAATAAAACAAATGATAAATAAATACCTGTAACCTTTTATGACCAACGTGTTAAATTTACTTAGCGACAAATTTTGGCATATTAATGATAAATTCTATGTCAAAACTGTTAGTCGCTAAGTGCTAATCTTTTAAGATATTGCGGTGGGCCACCAAGCACTATTTTCACTTGAACTGTCTTAAAAATTTCAAATTCAAATCCATGATGGCGACTACACGTCTAGGACTAACATTTCACCTTTCAAACAGAAAAGTTTTTTTTTCACAACAAGAATACAATAATAGATATACCGACGACCCGAAAAGTTACAGGATTTTTTTGTATGAAAAACTAATACCTAATTGTCTGATAACCTTTCCTGGATGAGTGCTCCAAGCTCCAGCTAAAGTAGGTATAAAAGTTGGGTGGCAAAACCTTTCTCAGGCCACATATATAAATCCAGATGTTCTCAAACTTCTGAATAGCTCGGAAGCCTCCTTCAATCTCTTAAGTTTAAAGTTGTAGCCACCAAATACTCCAAGCAGATACTTGTGTGGACTTTGCTTGTTGTAATCAATATTTTTTTCACTCACAGCATGCGGCCCACGGACAACGTATGCGTAATATCTCTTCTCTGCTCGCTGGGAGGGCCACAAGTAGCAGAACTGGAGCTGACCATGTCTCTGTATCAGCGTGGCCAGTTCGCCGGCAATGCGGTCGCTAGACTCATCATCATTGTGTCGCAGTACGAGTTCTAAGGAATAGTTTTTAACGTAGTCTCTTAAATTATTTTGAACATCGAATCCATCCTCTTTTGTTATCGAAAAGGTAATCAAGTAAACGTGTTTTATAAAACCTTATAATATTAACTGGGGCTAACGCCCTGGGACTGAGTGCGCGTATCCAATTTAAAGACAATTATAAGTTATTTTTGCTCAAAACACCAAATCATATTGAGTAAAAACAGAGCAATTTCTTTAATAATAAGGGGAAATATTGAAATCAATTCATCATTTAATAATTTATTTTATTGTATGATTCGAACATGGATTACAGTATGTAGAAGGCCACACATCAAACGTACCATAAATCAATTGGAAAATGACTCTTACTACAATGATTTAAGGCACCCACAATTTAGGTGGTTTCGCTTACTCTGCCGGCGGGCTATGTTTACCTTATAGTGTTCCTAATGTTTAAAAAAATGCAGCCTATATTTATATGTTCATATTAACGATAAAAATTTTGTTACCTATTAGTTATCCATACATTATTTATACCTAAGTATTTGATGTGCGATTTGTGATTATCTTCTTCAATATCTTCGTACAACATTTGTAAATAAAACAAATAAATTAAATTGGAATATATCTTTTTATATTTTATTTAAGCACAAGCATTTTTCGCGCCTATTTTGGCGGTCAACACGATATATACATACTTATTGGTAATAGTGCCTTATATTAGTAACTGATTAGATCTCCTGATCACAACATAATTATTGTTAATAAAATTATATCTAAACAACAGATACAAAACAACGTACATTATATCACTACAACGCTCTGGTCCCTATTAACTTCCTTTTCAATCATACCAACATATATGACATCAAATAATTAAAAATTTACTGTGAAAATCGTTGGAAGAACATTCACGATTCATAGTACAGCTTCAATATAAATTAGATTTTAATTTAAAAAAAACAATAACACTACAAAAGCATAGGCACTTTATTTAAACACATTTCTAAAAATACTATGAAAATGAAACGTGTTATGAAATAAAGAAATAAATACCAATAACACAACAGTACGCTGTGACCCTAGCGGTAAAAGTAACTTATTTAGTCCCGAAACTCGAGTTCAAGAGGGTTATTCTATCCAGCCATTATTTTTCATTTTTATTATTGAAAAAATGGTAAATATTTTGCACAAATTTTATTTTAAAAAATAGTTTAAATTGACTTTGTCATTTCAATATCATATCGCGCTGTAATGGAGTGGCTATATAGAAACTTGGAACATGCTTTAGAAGAAATGTGAAAATAGGGCAAGTTTTTTATATCTTCATAAAATTGACTTTATTACCTCTTGACTCCCTGTAATAGGAGGAATATTTTTTTAATTATTATTTAACAGCCGTCAGTAGAAAACGATTCTTCCTAGGTCTGTTAAGTATTAATTTCAACTCGCTCCTTTGGCAACTTCAGACTATGACTACATTCCGAGTAAATGAACACATAATTTTTTGCATTAACGATAACTAGATTTTTTTTAATTTATAAACTGTACGCCACAGAAGAAAGACCAATAACACATTGTACCTAGATTTTATCCCTTTAATTCATAACACGATACTCATTAACAACATTAAAATATATAAGTATGTTTCATTTAAAAATGCAATATACTGTGACCGTCGAAGTCTTTTGATGATTTTAAAATGGCAATCGTAAAGCAATTTTCTAAATGTCTACACTAATTCGTATCTAAAAGGTATATTATCCCTTTCTGAATGGAGTAGAATGAAAGAAATAAAGTTATTTGACTTTAGTTTTAGAGAATGTCAACTAAACCGTTCACATTGTGGATATAAAGAAAAAATATGAAAAATACGAATATCACGATATCAAGATTAAAAGTTATTCATTAGCACGTTGCATTTTTACAGTTTTACATACTAGAATGTATAAAAAATAAATAACCAAATTATTACCAAAACAATTTATGACCTCATTTCTTTTAGCTGCCCACCTGAAGCGTATATTTATCGCATAAATTGTAAGTGACGTTCGATAAGCGTGTGATAGTGAAAAAATTAAACTTCTGTTTAGAAATAACTTTAAATTACATTCTTTACCAGTAAAATAGTAAGTTCAAGCAAAGCTAGTAAACCATACATAATAATGATTTCACTTTGATTTTCAATCAACTTAACGCACTAGCCGTAACGTCACTTCAATTGTTGTACTTAAATTTTGAGATTTTCTATATAGAAGAAAATATTTTAAAAATACAATCTCAAAATTTAAGAAACTTTAAATATTTAATTTTTTACGAACATTTGATTCCTACTCACAAAAATTAATTTTTTACAGATCTACAAAATCGAGGAACTTACTTTAGACATTGATAAATATACATCACTAGCATATACATACTTAAACAACAGCGGTTTACAGTTATGCAGATATATATTAGATGACAACGGAACAATTTCTAAATAATCTGTAAATTATTTAGAATAGTAATTTTCATTTTATAGTTGTGTACAGGGCCATCAGTCTTAAGAATTTCTAGATAAAATGATGCTGAATTGCCCCGCTTATAAGCATATTTATATTTAAGAAATTTAGAAGTGATTTGCTCAATCATCGGAAAAGAAAGAAGGAAAAACTATTTTTATCAGTTTTTTTAGTAAATCCCGTTTAAAATTATATTTTGTAATAATTATGCGTTTAAATTTTAATTAATATTTCAATCACATAAAAATTTCAAGACCCATCATTGGCACAAAAGTGGACCTTTTTGAAGCAGAAGTACCTAAGCTATAAATTTAATGAAGTCAATCATTAGCATATTGTAATTATATCTACATAACTGTATTACATTTCAACCGTATAGACATAAGTACAGTTTTGAAAACAATAACAACTTTCAAGATATAAATGGCTAGACAACAGTCCTTCACAATATTCAGGGTTGCCGCCTTACAATAAACAAAACTGTTATCTTCTAATAGTTTTCTTGACTTCACAGAATACGTTTATTAAAACAGTGTCCTTATCGTTTTAAATTTGTCTTTATAACCAAGCCTGTATACTCTATAAAAGAAACAGTAAGATGTAGACGCGGGCGCGGTCGGAATCAGAAGTTTAGTTGGGAAGAATTTACTGTCCATAAATTATTCGAGGGCTGTTAAACCATAAATATCCATAAAATCTGTATATCCATAAATGTATATAAATTTTAATGGCATTTTAATATATATTTATAAATGAAATAACTGTATAAAACACATAAGTTCAGTCAAATATATATCGAACGTAGTACAAATTGAAATAGACTCGCAAAATTGATTCATTTTGTCAATTCTTGTTGCAAGGGATTAAGTTTTATATCAAAATGTTTGTTATAACATAATATATTTATATTGATTAAAATTCTTATTTTTGAGTAAACCTATTTTTTAATTTGTATTTTTTAGGGGCTAATATGGCATTGGTATCTAGATATGAACCAACTTATTAACCAATAAATCAACCATTTTCAATGGCAGCCATATTTGCATTTAATTTCAACGAATGACATTGAATTTACCAAATAATTATTTTAAAAAGACGATTAGCTGACTTTATTCAAAGAACAGTCCACTAGAGAATCTCTTTTGACATATTGTGTCTGAAAATAATGGTTATTTACTTTAACTGTTGACAGTACAGAGTGAAGCGAACTAAACTATCAAAATGAGAATACAACTAACTCCTCAAAAAATTGTGAAACATTTTTCGTTGGAGCAAAGTTATACCGATTTACACATTATGACAATCAACGAACTATATTCGTTCTACTGCAGAGCAAATGCTTACCTTTATGGGAGAAATGCAAGATAAATAGGTACACATGTTAATTTATGCATATGTGACATTGGATAATCTTAACATTAGCATTTTCCACTTTACTAAAGTACTTTTGCGAGTAACAATAATCATATTTCTCAAACTCACACCTATTTTGTAGCCCAAAGTAGGAATTATTAATGGCTTGTGTTAGGGATACTAGATAACGGAGAAATAGAGATAGTAATGTTTATAAATATCTGTAGTAACCTAAATAAACATACAAGCATCCATGACTCGTGACCACATCTTTGTACTCATACAAATATCTGTCTCTAATGGAATTCTTTAAAAAGTACTTTTTGCGTTTGTGAATAAAGAAAATACTTCTGTGTCCAATGAAACTAAAATATTATTTATATTTTAACCATACCATAACCGAATTGTAATAAGTGAAATTAGTTGCAAGACTTATTAGCGTGTTATAACATTTTGTTGATTTTATCCGATCTCATTTTAATAGCATAGTAGGTAGTATGCATAAGAATTGAATTTCTCAAGCGATTACAAATCTGATATGACGCGATAAATTCGTGAATTCGTAACATTTTAAAGGCTTCTAATATAAAGAACAGTTTGGGAGAAATAAAACAAGTAGCCATTGCAAGAAATTAATAAGATTAGCGCAATAAAAGAAAATATCATGAAAAGATAAGAAAAAAGAAATATGGTTCTTTTATCAAAAATAAATTCATTTCCTCAATATTCATTTTGATTTTACTTACAATTTATTTAGATTGAAAATTTAAAAAAGTATTAAAGAAATAATATTCCAAAATTTGTATATTAAAATTAAACGTAACGTTTTCGTATCGTTACAACATACAAAAAAAAACATATAAAAAATTTAATTTAAAAATATGTATGCCCCAAAAGCAATATTGTGACTCAAGTAAACACTGAAAACACTTAATCTAAACAAGAAGTTGAGTGAACATTTAAAACTAACTCACCACATCATACTGTTTAACAGAATATTAAGACTACTCGATAAAACAGATTTGTTCAATAAGCATTTCGTGCAACAACAAACCGATAAAATATTTTATATACAATTGTAAACCTTTAATAATATGTCACTTAATATTTTTAATTTATATTTTCATGATATAAAAGTCGGCATTAACCTTTGGACTGTACAACACGCTCATCAAATATTATCATCATTGAATAAAATCATTTTGTAATACCCCCATTTTTATCATAATCTCGTTAAGAACGCGTGTCGTTGAAGTATCTATACTAAAAACAGTACCAGGAATTCTAAATCACAAAAAACAACAAGTGGTCAACGTAATAATAATTGATACTTAACAAAAAGCTCTTTAAAAGCTAAAAGCAAAATGGCATTTTCATAATCACTTATTAATTAAATCTACAAAAATATTTCTTCTTATTACAACTAGAATCAATTGATTGATATAATTGATATACAATTAGCATTAATTTATTTATACCTTGGGTGTCTGGTGTTATTTCCAAGTGATACGATAACTTAACATAATATATTATTAACGATTGCACGTGTAAATGTATTAAAACTAGGCTAAAATTATTTTCTGTATTAAACCGGGCCTCTATTAACCAATTAATCGATCTACACCTGTACAAGAAAACTACATGAATTCATTTTAAATTATTAAAAATATATTACACATTGATTTTTTTTTGATATAAATCATTTTATTTAATCAAACAATACTTGATTTAATACGGATTCCCAAATTAACTTATTTTATTTTAATAATTATATCGCATTTAATTTTTGAATTCATGTAGTGTCCTCAATAAGTAAGTGTAATATTTATACCAATAAGATCATAAACATTTAGGTTGCCTTTTAGAAATTCACAACGTCTACAGGTCGGCGCGCCGTTACGACCAAATCTTTAGAGCAGAGTTATTGATATGAGTTCCATAGAAAATATCAGTCAATAGAGTTAAAAAAATTAGGCAGAATCGAAACGGTCGCGTCAAACATGCTACGCACATTCAGAAAAATCTAACACCTATTCCTCATATACACAGAGATCATTTCTTCTTGACAGTGGCGTTCCCGGTGCTACTCGACCGAGTTTGGACGCCGTCTTTCTTAAGCATACTCACTCCGAAAGTGGGACATTTCTTTCGTAACGCTTTTATTTTGTAAAGTTTGTTACCTTGAGAGTTGTTCGTCTCCTCGAAGTTGTCCGGTGTGACGTCAGCGGTTATGACGGAATTGGAGATGCAGTCCATTGGTTCAGGACTGCTGGATTTGTCCCTTTTCCGCCGAAACCTGTACGGGGTCTCGAGGGAATCCGCGGATATGTTCGTGACGTTGGTGTCACTGGAAGACAAATCCTGTGACGACTCCAAATTGTTCTTTGTTGCGTTGGATTTAGGTAATTTTTTGCGTGTATTTGAGTTGGAACGGACTATGAGTTTTTTGCGGGTGTTTGGGTTAGGGGTTGTTTTTTGCGATACTGATTTCAGGTTTGTTTCGGATGGAAGTCTGTTTTTGCCGTTTAAGTGGCAGTTTTCTGTGAGAGCGGATAGGGTGGAGGTGACGCTAGTGAGGGACGTGGCGACGGGGGGGTCACCGCTCATTTTTGTGACTGTTTTACGAACAAATGTTTTGAGTGGGCTGGTGCCGTGCGAGTGGCCCAGCGCTGGGCGCGCGAGGTTGGCACGTTGACCGTGGAAGCTACTTTTACCTGCAAATAACAAATGACGTCGTACTTTTAAAACAAGAACTTTAGAAATTGAATACAAAGCCGTGGAGAGCGTAGATCTAATGCCAATGACGTTCTTATTAACAAGATATAAAATGGTAGGTTTGGAGCATTAATTTTAATATGCAGAAATATAAAAACAAACATGAATTAAAATAAATATTCGTGTTTATCACACAGTCGGGTCTGCGGGTCCCGGGACCTCTCAGCCAGACAGGTATCGAAATACCAAATAAAAAACTTAAAATTAATAATATTAAGGAACAATTTTATCTTTATGAGACAAATTCAGTACAAAACTAAAAAATGAATCAATAAATAAAAGACGAGGCTCTCAATCATGCTTAGGGAATAAAAGGCGCTCAGGCAGCGATCCAACAAGGACCTTACCGTATGTTCATACGGTGCAATGTAATCGTCGCGGTCGTGATGATTATGTAGTTTTTTGCTTTTGCTGGCCGCGGTGGCCTGCCCCTGGTTGCAAAGTATCTTGCGAATAAAGAATTAGTCTTCTATTTATTCGCGCGCCATTTATTGAATTATCTACATGTTAGATTTTTAAACGATAGGATAGATTACAAAGTTATACAGTACATTTAGTATGCATTCGTTATTTTAAATTAATTAGCGCTAATTCTGAGTAACTCTAGAAAATTTGGCAATGATTGCAAAGCAACTAGTATAAGAGTAAAACAATCTTACCTGTAAACGGTTTGACACTAGTCAATTTACTATTCTGCGAGTTGGCACATCTGGTTGGCGGGAACGTGGACGTCTTCGAGGCGTAGCTCTTGAGTGTGGCGTTGATGATCCTGGGCTGAGGCTTCAGGTTGGTGTTGTTAGCGTTGCGGATGTTGTTCGTAGGCATCATGTAGTTTCCCTTTGGTGCGAACACAGCTTTAGTGGGGAGCATGGGGGTAGGCGTGGTTTTGTATTTGCCAATCACTGACGTAACGTTGTTCTCATAGTCTGTCTCGTTCGCGTTGAGGACGTTGGCATTGTCCAACTGTGTGAAGAAACATCACCATTTATTTATAAAAAAGACAATATATAACCAGGCCAAAACAGAAACTTTCCATATATTTTTAGTTGTATTTAAAATAATACTTTGTAAAATTTACAAAAAAAACATTAATATAAATATCAGTTGCGTAGCTAGACAATGATATCCGGCAAGTATTATGATATCACAGTAATCACGAATACATTTATCATGTAAAAAGAGACAGATGTAATGTAATATATCACAAAACTCTTTACAGCACCATCATCGTGGGTATTATTTTAGCTTAAATCGATTCATTCATAGTGCAAGTGTGTAGTGTGCAAGTGTGTGTGTAGTGTGTGTGTGTGTAGTGTGTTAGTGTTTTTACATGTGCAATTATATACACGTGTTTTTGTTACATTTTTATACATTTCTCCTAATAGTGACTTGTTCTGTTGATTTTACAAATCAATGAAAACCTTATTAGCATTCTTGTTGTTGGTGAGGATGGTCTGCAGCGAAACGGGCTTGTCCTCTATCAGTTTGGGCGTCTCTGGAGGCAGGTCGCAATAGATGCCCCGGGTGAACACAGGGAATGAAGTTATATTGTGACGGCGACGGTACGCTTCACCTTCTGCGTGCATTCTGGGTTGAATGCTAGGAGGAAAGAAAATTATTGTATTCAAGGTAAAAATCACGATATTGAATAAAAACAATCACATCATTTTGCTTCAAGGACTAAGCTTTTATTGTGAAAAATAAAGGAAATTTTTATTTTGGCACCCAACGTGGGGCAGTACCCCAGGTTGGGCGCCATAATAATTAATATGCTATTTATTTGAATATTATGGTTTAGTTTGTTCTATTTATTGTTTGCTATTACAAAGCAGAATAGTATTTGTGTATAAGGCCGCAACTACATCATGAAAAATACTGAGTATTTTTTTTCATAGATCCAGTTTAAAACAATAACTTACTTCTCCAGGAACCACTGCTGATGTCCAATAACAGAGCCTGGCCGACAAACTCTTAACCAAGCGATGGCTTCCCGCGCCGTAAAACCGTGATGTTTCATCATATAACATGCTATTAGCGTTCCTGTACGACCGAGGCCAGCTGAAAGCGGGAATTAAAATATTAATCATAACATTTTAAGTTATCACTCGCAGAGCTCTGACGTCTGATTCATGTATACAGCAAATTGCCTATTAAATATATACAGATGTATACTTTTAACACTTTATCGGAATTTTAGACGTGTGAAATTTTGCTTAAGTAAGGCAATTGTAAGTCATGTAGTATATGCCCAATACAGGTGAGAAGCCGGATGATGTAGGCAATATCCTGTATGACCGTATAAGTATCACCAGTGCTCTACTAAAACAAAAGTTATAAGTTTTATGCAAAGTGAATTGCTTATTGATTGCTATGTTAAAAGGTTAGATAATACTATGACATCATATTAAAGTAACAAAGATAAGTCACACACCTTTACAATGCACAGCAACTGCTCCTTTGGCTGCTTCAGATATTCGAATGAACCTGTTGACTATCAGGTCTGATGGAACCGAGCCGTCCACGAAAAATAGCTCTCTATGCTCGAACCCATGTGCAGTAAACTGTCTGAAATTACAAAATATTATATTCAAAAGACCTTTATGTAAAGTTTGATATCCTAAAGCTTACACGATACCTCATGAAGTTAACTGCAGGAGACAGAATGCTGGTACATCATTATTATTACTATAACCAGCTATGCTATCCCACAGCTGGGCAAAGGTAAGATGCAAAAATAAGGGGACTCACACGCCTTAATAAATTATGTAAACATCAAATTGAAAATTCAGTATATATTAAAAGACTAACTGATTTCGAATAAAACAATGTTCTAAAATGGTTCTACTATGCAATAAACGCCTCTCTAATAAATTCCAGTTCAGTGTTAGACATTCATCAATTCCCTTAGTGTAAGACAGGATAAAAGGGAATAAGTTGAAGGTTTGGGTATTTACCATCGAGAAAATGATTTCCATGTGTTTTGCTTAATCAATTGACCAAATCAAAAAACACATCCCATCAAAATTACTGACAGCACAGCCACGTTTGTTTTGACATACTATAAGGACTTTTGGTGAGCAGTAGGTACTTTTGTTGGTTAGTCTGTTGTACAATTAAATATTTACAACCTAAGTTAAATTAGACTACTATAATATATGATAACAAGAACAGAAGTAGTGGTAAAAATATTATTAGATCCTCGTTAAAATGCTGAATATGTGCATTGAATTTAATCGTTAGATATGCTTAATTTTCAAAAAGTCCCATTATTTTATTGTCAAAACAGAACGGCAATAGCTCCAATGGCACGTACACCGAAATTTTTCAAGTTTTCACTTTCCTTCATACCGTATTTGTAGAACTGGCCTTTTTCCACACTCAAGCCATTTTTGTGGAATATTTTTAACTACGGTATAAAATTAATTGTATAACTTTACTAATTACTGTTTTTATAGATGAAATAAAACAACTTTGGCTTTATTTATTTTCTTTAAATGAGGTTGTAATGTTTGAAAACGATTTCAAGGATATCTTAAAATATTATAAATATATATTTTCTTCATTTTCAGTTGCCAACTGACCAGCACTAAGTTCAGTTAAGTACCGTTGTTGATGTGCTACAGCTGTGGCACTTAACAGTGTTCGTATTGGATACATACCAAACAATGGCAAGGTATATCTTACCACTGAAATCTTTGAGGACACGATGCTATTAGAATCAAAGGAGCTTTAAAATTTATCCTACCCTTTACCTCGCATCATAAGACTTCTTGTTGAGTCTCACAATGGTGGTGACGTTATAGGTGCGGAAGTAGTCATGGTAATGTTCTGGGCTGTGGAGGGGGTAGCCGCGGTCCAGTCGTGACCGGTGATGGGGCCCGGAGAACGCTAGCATCTTGCCCGGGACTATCCAGTTTAAGTCGCCATTTTCAACTTTCTGCGAGTGAGATACAGTTTATTTTTAAAGCTCTGATTAATTAATATTCTGTGTTTAACTTGCTCAACCATATTTTCTGTGCTTATTCTGATACCTATACTTTTATTTTTATATATGCTATACTCAATCTGGGACCTAAAGCGAAGTTACCTATTAAATTTTGTAATCAATAATTATTATACCAAACTTTTTTGGCTTACCAACTGATTTGGACATATGTAAATGTTATAAATAAATACAAAAATTTACTGATCGCGCTTCAAATATATGTTTTATTTACGTGCCGAATAAAATCTCCCTGTTCATCGATAGTAATTTGTTCAGTGTTCCAATATGTACAATATACGGTAATAATACGGTATAATAGGAATTAATAATTTGATAAAGATTGAAAATGACCTAATCTTGCTCAGAAAGGGTCGACAATGTAATCAGTTTACCCCTATTTAATCTTGCCGAAGGGAAAATCTAAGCTGGAAGCGCATTCCACTTTCTGGTCATGCGTATTATAAAATAATAGCAATTATATCGACCAAGAGTGGGTTTTTTCCTGACAAGCGTCCGGTTGTCCTCTGGTAAAATGCAGTAGACATTATAAGCTAACGTATTTCTTGAGAACACTCTTCGAAGAAGTCTGTAATTTACATTTTTTTTATCCCTCTAATGACAATTTCTACGTTCATAAGATATTTAGGTCAATAGTAGAATACATTTCGAGTAGCCAATAACAGGTAAATTGTTCGAGTAGCCAATAACAGGTAAATTGAGTTGATGACAGGTGTCAGCTGTCACATATCGAACATAAAAAGTATATTTTAAGGCATGCAAGTCTAGGTTCCACTAATAATCTGTTCGTCAATTGCGTTGTTCATCCAACAAACTCCTTATAAAGATAATTGAGACCGTTTTTTATTAGATATGATATATCTGTAACTCAAATTCAGTTAACCAAGTTTGTTACCTCATAAAACAAATATTGATCTGCATCAAAATGTTCGAAGTCGAAGAACCTAGCATCATGTGCCACCTTCATGCCGTGCAGGACGTCCAGTAAGGAGATATCAAAGAGGGGAGGTCCACCTGACGCGTCACGGAAGTTCAGAAGCGTCCATTCGGACCCGTCTGTCAGTTGCTTATACGCCGCTGCTGGACTTGTGTTCAGGTAGATTATCTGGAAGTATCAAATAGAATTCTTTTAGAACTAAATGCTTTCTTTCACACTACAGCACTAGAGACAGCGTTATTAGGACAGAGGTTAATGTCAGATTACGATAAAATTTAATATCCGCTTTATTTTTTTATCGTGTTCCGCGGATACTATTTAACTCTAGACTCTAGACGATTCTTAATCAAATGATGACTATTCTAAACACGTTTACCATTATATTTGTAAATGAATTACAACAAGTAAACACAATACCAAACTGCAAAATTAACGAAGATCGAAAAATGTGGCAGAGTTTGAAGAGTTCTAACCCCACGTACCTTCGTGGAAGCCAGACTCGCTTTGGAATCTTCGCAACTGTGTCAAAAATGTGATAAGTGAAAATCTGGTTTTGAAGTAGACTGTACCTACTTGGATGTGAAATGCAAGAAATTTTGTACCAATTAGGAATATTGTTTCCAGCACGACGATTCTCTAAATAGGTGGCGCTCTATAGCGTATTGTACCATAGCGACAAAAGTAATATAATATAAGTAATACAAAGCAGTAGAAATACATGCCACAGCTACGAGCTTGACGATGTCACTTTACATAGTCGCCCCGCGGGTCTCCAGATAGCCAACTGACCTTCAATATTTAGTGGAGTATTTCCTAGTTTGATCTACACGTAAGAAATACTTAGTTACTTTTTAGTTCAAAGAAATAAGGGTTCAAATAGGCCTAAAGATATATAACTTCAACTAATACTTCATGCTTAATATACAGATTTGAGAGAATTTCGTTAAGAATTGAAACATTTATAATTTTTTTACTTTTGCATACATTCTTTGCAAATTATTGCTCTCAGAGTTCATGAGGAGAATGAATAAGATAAACAAATAGTTTTACAAAGGGTTTTATTAACAGAGCAAAGAACTCAAAGTATATTCAGTTCAACTACTCACAAACTGTTATTTAATTCACAGAATCACTATAAACAGAATCTGCGCACATGTACGGCGAATATGGATCCTGAGTGGGTAGCTTATTTCATTACTTCTGATTAGTACTTCTGCTCTTGTATATCAAACACAACAAATACATTTTTAAATACAAATACAGATCCGACTAGAAATGAGAACTCCTATAAATGCATTTATGTAAAAGTTAAAAATATAAACAATATAGGTTTAGCTTATATTCTTTGTTTGATTGTTAGTCCGTACTTTAATTCGCTAAAATATTTCACAAATAACTTAGTTTTACGGCACTATCAATAGTGATATTCAAACAATTTATTTTACCTTCTAAGTAAAAATCCTACATTGGCTACAGTGAAATTATGGCAAGTAAAAAAAGTTACGATTCCCATGAGTAGGTTAGGGGTAAAGACGTGTTGCATTTTTTCATTCAAATGTTTTATTGGACAATGGCCTCTATGTTGAGCTTCCATTTGAACTAAAATTTAATTTATGTTAAGTACTACTCTGTTATTACAATCAAACAGTAAAACTCAGACGACCGGTGACATTATTATTCGTTTCTAAAATGGCGGCTTTTGTGCATATTCGACATATTTTAACGTGCATCACAAAACTGTATGACTCTTCTAAGAGCCAAATAACTAGACGTTACTAAAAGTCATAATATCCCATATTGTATTGGAATGTAAGAGAGACAAAAAATGTATGACATTCTATCGAAAACCACATTCCGTTCTGCGAATAAGTTCAACTGCGAATGCAAGAAGTGCGCATAACCCATGCCGACCTCGCTACATAAAAGACTACATTCAAATGGTACTCCAGGGAGAGCACACTAGTGAATAATGTAAGAATGATTCTTTAGGTATTACGTTGTAATGTAATTAGGTGCCACAGAACATTCCCACGCACTACCAATTATTTATTAAGAACACACGAGAGACGAATACTGAGTACTTTGATATAAAATTCATTAGTTACAGTTATACTCAACTCGAAATAATACATTTGAAGCATTACAGGAGATATAGAGTTGAATTAGCAATATAAGTAAGAGTATCTAAAACGCACTTCTGATAATCTTGGCTATTTAATCAAATTTAAATACTAAATACTTTAATTAATAAATAAAACTTACCGAATTAGTACTTAGTACCTATTAATAGCAAGAAAAAACGAGGTTTCACATTTTAATTAAAGAATTAACCATACTACTTCCTTTAGTTAAATAAGGAATATTATATTATTATATGATATTCTAGTGTTTTTACTTAGAGAAAATAGGTTTTTCTATCATATATAATATGAATTCTAATAATTTATATAATACCGAAAAGGGACTTGTTACTTAATATAATTGTGCAAATTAAAATAAAGTAGTACTTTACCTTATTATTAAAACTTTTTCAAATATTTACAAAGGTAAAATACTGTTTCCACTCATAAATACCTAAGAATTGCAGTATACTATACAAATGCCTCTTAAATGTCCTGTACAATCTTTCCTACAGTGTTAACTCCGCAGAATGTTAAGTTATTAGATTTTGGCCTGTAAGGTCAACTTTTACTGTTATAATCTCAAATTTTCTATATAATTAAGGGGTAATTTTATTTGGTTTCTATGTGTACACAAACTGTCTTGTGTGTGAATAACTTAATCAATACATTTAATGGGATAAGTAAGTAGCAACAGCAAATCCCTGTCTCCGTACATGTCATTTCATACATAATTTCCGTTTTAGTTTAACTATGGGACACTATCATCATCATCAAGTCATCACTCAAGGTGTTTCATTGCAAGTTCATTATCTGGCATACATATACGGTTCATGATCAATAGCG
This sequence comes from Acentria ephemerella, assembly GCA_943193645.1. NCBI lineage: Eukaryota > Metazoa > Arthropoda > Insecta > Lepidoptera > Crambidae > Acentria > Acentria ephemerella. The sequence continues at coordinate 3,995,226 of OW971899.1, read as the reverse complement.
CATCCCACGCCTCAGTTGGCTAGTACAAAGATTAACGATCAAGGTTAAAATTGCGGATCGATTACATAATCTAACGTATTAAACTACCGTTGTTAATTAATAATATCCATTTCAGTTTTAAAGCTCAAATTGAATAGAAAATAGTGGTTTATTGGTACAATAACAGATACAGTAGTACTTTTACAATGAATGAATTTTAATGGAGCCAATCCAATATGTTAGTAGTCATAACCTGAATATTTTCCGTGATAAAAAGTAGCCTAAGTGCCAGACTACTACGTACCGACTTATCTATCTTTCTGTCTCATCCAGTTCCGTTCTGTCGTAATTAAATAACAAATACCCATACAAACTTTCAAACTTGCATTTATTATAGTAATAGGGTCATATCACAGGGACATGTTCACATGAGCCCAGTCGAATACAACGGAGACGAAGTTGTACATTGAGGCAAGCGTAAGTCGCCTGTGCCTTTTACAAATTTTTTGTTGGAGACACGAACAGCAACCGCGCATGAATCTCAATACAAATTTTTTTTTGCTCCCACGCAATATGTATATAAAAATTCATTAACATTCAATCATCTACCCTAACATTTGTACTGACCACCCGGCAAATATCAAATCAAATATTAGATCAGCTAACATAATTTTGAAAAAAGAAGCCTCCGAAATTTGACAAAACACAAGTTAAAACAATGACCTAGATTTCTTTGTTATTTAGACATATTGTGACACGCATTGCCAGAGCATTTCTTCGGTATTCTTTACCAACACCCTTCTTAAACAAACGTGCACTCATTCAAAGAGTACATCATTAACATCAGTACCTTATTACAATTTTCTGTTATTATATTGTCCTTTTTAAATTTCTTCATGTGTACATAAATTGTTAAATAAATAAATAAAAGTTAATACGTTGAGAAAATGGGTAATTTACCTGTGATCTGTGAATGAGGTAAGGGGAGCTTGTAAATTTAGTGTCTAAAATAGCTTCGATACCTCACCACACACTTGCATATGAGTATATTCTCAATAACAAAAAATAATTACAATACTAAATAATGTACACGGTCCATCGGCTTCAGCGCCATACTATATTGTACTCAAAGTCCGAAACGACATTGCATTGTCACGTATTCAGTGACGAACAGATAAAAATGCAAAAAAATTACCTATTTAATCCTACTTATTTAATCCTGTTTGGTTTATTCATTTTATCTAGTCTTGTTTAATTTAAACACACATTTTCAACATACAACCTGCAATTATGACTACCACAGAATAAGACTATAAGACAAGGGCGCAAGACCAAGAATCAAAGAGAATTGAATTCCAATATTCCGTTGAATTCAACGCACATGATCTACAAACAATCAGTCGTGCGTTAAAAATAATGAAAGCTACAAAAGTAAGAAACATTATCACATGGGTACCTACCTGATAGCTTCCAATAAGGTACGCGGCATTGAGCCTAAGCGTCTCGTTATTGCTTGTGTAGAAGACAATCTTCTTCCTTGGATTCTTCTCCAATTCCTCTTTGAGTTTGTTACAGAACTGGTACAAGTGGCACAGGTGATAAGGTCCAAAGTCGAAGTAGAAATTTTCATAGACGATGTCATCTTCTATGTGGAAGTACTTGCTGTTCCTTGTCGGTTTCGGTTTGTAGTCGGTTTTTAGAGTTGCGAAATACAGTCTGTCTGAGAAAAAGGGAAAGAAATTGTTTTGTTACTTTATCGTTCTTACTCATCACAAACCAATTTTAGGAAGTGGTAGCTCGCGGAGTTGTTTGATTACCAAATCATATTTCACCGATCAGGTATCATTTCGCGATCATGTCATAAGACAAAACAACCTATATACAATCCACGGCTTGGCCCAGATAACCTTACATGGAAGAAATACATGAGGAGTTTTTAATATAACAACACAACTTCTGAAAATGATTTCGCATTTTTGATAGCTGTGATCTGAACCAATTTCATCTTGTATTTCTTCAATATAGAAAGGCCTGCCTAGTTTAATAATATATACTTGGAGAAATCGAAGTAAGTGAACTGTTTCTCATTGCAATTAAATTATTTTATTAGAATGTCTTTATCATGTGAAAAATTTTGAAATATTACCCCATGCTGGTTTAACCTTTAAGAACTGACGTGGGTGTCTCACAGACGGCAAGTTTAGAAATATGAGACTTATTTCGAAGCGTTTAAGGACCCATTAATGATATGACTAAACCACGTCAGTATTAAAAGGTTATTTTAAATTCAAAGTGGCCAGTACGTTAATACACCAATTTAATAGTTAAACCCCTATTACTAAAAAATTAAAAGGTTTAGATTAGATAGCTGGATTGATGCATATGGCTTAAATGTAGCACTACCTTACCACGTAGGAAAATTGTATCACGTTCTGGGTTTCTGTCAATTAACAAAGCTCAATTTTAAAATAGCGACTCTTTGCCTTATTTTAACACCATAAAACATACCGATTAAAATAAATCAAATTTGTATGGATCTTTTAAGTGTCAACTAAATTGCCGTTCCTCAGTCATTCTACCCCTTCTTATAGGTAGAAAGAGATGCGAATAACTTCAATTTAGTACGTGCACAACGGAATTGTGGTCATCGCTTTTTTATTAGCAAAATATTTTCTGGTAATTATAATCAAACAAGAGTTTAGTACAATTAAGTGTTTATAAAAGATTGTAAAGTGACCGTACCGCACGCACATCGCGATCGCGATAATACTGTAGCGGCTTTAAAATAGTAAATTTTATTGAAATGGAATTCATGAATAAAAAGCAGTTAGGGTCGAGGTTCGCATGACTGTTAGCAATCTGGCATGCATATGTCTAGACTTTTTACTTTCTCACAAGCTCACAAATAATGCTAGGGTGGACAGGGCAGACTAAATAATAAATTACGTCGAAAAGTGAATATATATTATAACAACGGAGGCCGTCTGGTCGATCGGGTACCAGCACCCCTGTCGACTAAGTCAGAGTTTCCGGATTCGAATCCCAGTAGAGGCAGATATTTGTATGATAAGTGCAACTACAAATATTTGTTTATGATTTAGTTGTTTGTATGTTTATTTAGTATATTACTGATATTTATATTCATATTATTATCTATATTTCTTCGTTATCTAGTATCCATAACCAAGCTCTTAATGACGCTTACTTTCGGATAGATAATAGAAGAATGCGAGAATTAATTGTAATAATTTTCAAAACGTGCATAAAAGTGAAACACAAAAACCATTGATGAAATCGTACAATCCATACACAATTAATTTTTTCAATACTTTCGAAGGTTCTGGAAGTAAATCGTAGCTAAGAAATTTTCGTATCGCAAAGATCTAACAAGAGATTGTTAGCGAAGTGTTTGGTGTAACAAAGTAACTTTAAACTTATTCATCAAATTGTTGATATCATCTACTCCGCGCTGCAGATGACATGTTAGCCGTCAGTCTCGCTAACATGCTGATTGTATTTGTTATATTTGTATTAATTTATATTATAATTATAGTTTATAGTAGTAGGCTTATGCCAGTTTACACGTTGTTGGACAAATTGATAAAACCAAAAATTATGATTCGTCAAAAAATCTGCAACATTTTGTCTATAAACCCATCTAGTGATCCGATTTGGAAATGAAAGATAATTATCATTGGTTACTGAAACCGTTTTGCCAACAGACTACGCTAGTTTTAAAAGCTTCACAAAACTGCTAGCAAATGAAGAAGATGAGCATGTGATGATATTCTATCGGGTCAGAGATAAGCCATAGTATGGTCGGTGAGGGTGACTGACTTACCGGTCTAGGGGAAGATTTTAGTTCGATATTTGAAAAAACTTCCACTTGTTTCCATGTTTTATCTACTACAAAGTGTTTTATCTACTTTGCTTTAAATTTATATCAAGGTAATCGACTGTCAAATTGTTTATTTAATTTTAAACAAAATGTGCATCTATTATATTACTAAAGTTCGACCTTTTTTTGGGGGAATTGCGCAGGACTAGGTATACCCAAGTGTTTAAGTAAACACCTCAGTAGCTTCACTGCTTTTCGTCTACCGAAGCAATTCAACAGACCACACCCAGGCAAAAGCTGCTGGTGTGTGTCCCGAGCTGGGTGTAAAAACAGATTTGTTGAACGATTTGTGAATCCATTTCTTAATGTCACGCAGACAGAGTCGCGCTAAGTATCTTATAAAAAAGTTAGGATAATTTGAACTTTCTCTACCCACGACTTAATAGTCTCGTGCTATCAAAGTTTCCGCGGATGGCATTAATTCAAGAGGCCTAAACTTTAAATGGGGCGCTACCGGGCTTGAATAGACATGCACGTTTACGTCGTGGTAATAATTGACTCTACGGTGCCGTGCTTTTAAGTACCCTTTGGTGTGTTGCAAGGCATAAGTGGTTTTTGTTTCTTCTACTTTAAAAATACCATGATTTGTGACATTATTTTTTCTCTTCTCTTAATGATACAACCATAACCTTTGTTTAAAACTTATTTTTTGTTTGATTCCTGAATGAGCAAATTGTAGGCTATGCATTATCAAAAAAAATATTTGATCTTATGCAAAATGTAAGGTAAATAAATTATTTTGCAAATAAGAGCTTGTCTTCTTAAGCACAATAATATTATATATACTAAATCATGATAAATAATTATATTTGCATTTTCATGCCACTGTCCATATTCCATATTCTATCACAATTATGCGTAAACTGCTAAAACTAACCGTCTTCTGAGTCTTAGTTAAAACTACGTCCTATTCCTAGAATCCAATTGTTTAACATAAATAACTTGATAAAGGTTTTGTTTACGTTGTCATTTCGCGTGCAGGTTAATTTCTTAAACCAATCACGTCGAACCTCGTTCTAAGGCCTTCAATATTCTGCACTTGTTCCAAATTGAATGAACCCCAATAATTCACAATGTATCTGTTCCGATCGCCCTTGAGCCACGCCTCCGTTTGCATACGATTATATAACCAAGGTCACGCTGACACTTGGGCCCCACCTCTAGTATTGCATGTTTTATATAGGTGTTTTATGGGGAGTTAGAAATAATGATTGCAGTAGAACTGACTATTTACTATTAAATAGTACTGATTCGAACTTGTATCAAATCTTAAAGAAAGCCGTAATCGGACCTAGACTGTTATAGGCCTAGAATTGCGTGAACAAAGATTTCAAATGATTTGATTTGATTCGCAAAATACAATTCAAATCAGATCCATTTTTAGGCAAATTTCGCCTTTATCTGTGCACAATAGTATTTGTCTTAAATGCTAACGTACTTAAAAATACATCACAAGATTTCAGATTTTATTTATGATTGGTAAAGTATGTAGAGTCTCCGACCGAATTGTTGACAATTCGACAAATATTCATAAGCCGTTTCGTATAGCGCAAAGCATTTAAATTTTACTTTACCAATCATAAATAAAATCTTGGCAATGTGGGAAATAATAATTATTCATCTTTCACATAAATCACGTGAAGTTTCCCTCATATTTATACTAATGAGCATCTTATGTAACAGTAATATAAATAATTGACGTGAATGCAAAATTTTATTCACCAGGCTACGAAATAAAGTTTGTTTTTCGAAATAAAAAGAATCAGTTCTTGTTATTTTCGAACCAAATATGAGGCAGACGAAACCAATAGAAAGCGTGTCTAAGGTGTCACCAAAAAGAAAGAGATTCACATATATTTCTAAACTGCTTCAGATTTTTATGATTCAATCAATTTTCTAGCTGCGTGTATGGATTTAAACGTTACAAATATTGAGTTTATTCTAAGATAAATCATAGTTTGTCCGGGGTTTCCTCAACGATCGAAAATTAGAAATGATTTAAACCTGCTGCCACCTTTTGTTATAAGGCAATTAGTGTCTCAGTAGCCACGAAATCACACCGTTATTCAGACGCATTTAAGATTTTTTTGTCTTATAAATCTCACCAGTAGCTAAGCTACTTAACAGTTCCACAGACTAAATTACAGACTGAGAGCGGTACGAAGTCTTTCAAAGAATTTGCAATCATCCTTGAGAAAGTATTAGATTAGGGCATTAGTACACTCAGCGAATTGTCGACCCATGCCGTTAGCAGTTTATCACTGCTTTATTCTACATGCTTTGTTTGTATTCTACATGCATTGCTAAATCCGTCAAAATAATTGTTAATAATTTAGCTAATACTGGTTTACGTACTTACTACATCAAAAATTAAAACCGATGCATATAATACGTTTCGTATTTTCCGCTATATGACAATAATAAGCAGTTTTTTTACTTGAGTAAATAAATAGTGCTTGATACAAATTGGTATTAAAATATTTAATCAAGTGACTGTCGAACAAACTGCGTCCATAAGTGACATAACTAACATCTAACAATCTTCAATTTGCGTGTACGTATTCAAAGCCTCTCACTACATGCCCAAATTTGGAATAGCTGTTTATTACCCTTTGTCATTTATTTTTATTTTTATATATTATATATTTTTTTTAATTATACATAGTATTTACAATATCAGTATGTATTTATATTTTATTGATGTCATTAATGTCATTCATCATTAATGTCGTTTCATCATCCTAAATGTCAGCACCTACACGCGCTGCTTTGTGTGACTTATTTCTAATAGTTTTCTTCCAACCCAGTGGCATTAGGAGGTGAGAAGAAGTACTTGGGAAAAACATCAGATATTTTAAATTTAGGCAATAAATATAGTATCCAGTGTGCCACAGCCACAACCCGACCCAGACATTTCTAAAACTAATTTTTACAACAGTGAAGCCTATAAAGTGTGAGCTGAAATATGTTTCATTTACAAGGCTCACTATAAAATAAATCAAGAATGTACACTCCCTTCACACTATTGATTGACGCTGCACCATAAAAACAAATTTATGGTGCTAAAATTTTGCTTGCATACCTAAGTAATATTGATTTCCTGAAAATTCGGAAACTATTTTATGGAACCTTGTGTTGCAAAAGGACTGACTCTACAAGGTTATCTGTGAAAAAAATGACTTTAGATTGAATTATTATTTTTCTCATAATTAACTAGTATGAATAAAAATGATATATTTAATTTTCTGTGTTCCAGCCCTATGTATGCAGAAATTAAATAAATTTTAACAATTTAGGTAATTTCGAAGTTCTATTTGAATCCGATTCTGATGAATTTTTAGACAATATAATATTTCACTTTTACGATAGATAAGATTACATTTATGGAGAATTTTAATTGTTGTTATCTCTTTAATTTTTGTTGCAAATGCCATTAATCATTGAACATTAAAATTGTTTTGGTAATTTGTTTAGTTGATAAGAGCCACAAAAAATATTTTCGCTTTTGTAACGTTAATTAGAGAGAGATAATTGAATAAGCAAATCACAGTATATTTATACTTAAAATAATAAATCACTTTTAATGTTGATAGTTTATTAGGCTCACAAAACGAGTACTTAAATCAAATTTGATATTAGAGTGTCTTCTCAATCTTTTGCCTAAAGATACTGGACATATTTATTTATTTACCAATATATGCACATAGATACAATTTAATCAAATATATTATACAGTGAGAGAATGTACTAGAGTACTATTTGTCTAAAGAAATCCTTCCTTTAGACCCGCGAAAGGAGAGCTATAGCATTTACTTTTAGAATCAATTTCCATAAATCCCTAAGTGTAATTTATTAAATGTGATTTATACCTTGTCCCTATTCTACCTTTTTAGGTCAACTGCTGGTTGTTAATATACAATACGGGCCGGGCACAGGTTGCGAATGTAACAGACTGCCCATTTAACGGTAAGTTATAACTTTAACATGTTTATTGAGACTTATTTATTACAATTAAGATAAATAGTAAAGCGAAATATACAAGATAGAAGAAATTAAATGAAATCCCTGGTATTCTCATTATCCATCCTTTTTGCGATGGAAAAAAAATTTAATGTCTAAAGTCGCTAAGTGAACGCGTTCAAAAATGAAGTTACATTGCCTATAAGAAATCGGTATTGTACATTGTTATTAGGTAATCTTTAGAATGCCTGAGTTATACAATTTACCCCCCGTGACTATATTTTAAATGCACTAATGGGTATTATTGTCCCCGGTATATTTCAACTTACATGTTGGACCTAATGTCAACCCTTAGCCGCTTTTATTCTGACAATGAACTATAAATTCAGTACAATTGTCGCAGTTAGTAAATGTAGGAATAACAAGTTATACTAAAGTGGTCATTGTATAGGTGTGAAATCGTTTGAAGGCCGATGTTTACGACCAATGATATAGCAACGTTACCGTTATAGCATTGATGTCACTGGGCAATTGCGCCTACGCTGGCTACTTGCTTTATGTGGCATTCTTGTATTTAAAAAAACCATATGATAATTAAGCTTCATTACGATTTTTGTTATGAATGCTAGATAACTTAGAAGTATAGAATAGAATAGAATAGAATATATCTTTATTGTACATCAGCCAATTCAAAAAGAGAAGCACTCAAAAAAACTTTTAACTAATTTTGTACAAAGGGCGACCTTATCGCTAAAAGCGATCTCTTCCAGATAACCTTAGGATGGACAGGATTCAAGATAAAGTACTTGAGAGAAGTTGGCGACGTATAACGAATACATACATCATAAAACTTATACTTACATATAATAAATATATACATACATAGGTACTTACTCAATGATACCATGTATACACTACATAATACATAATTATATAAATATATATCCAATAAAATACATATAATCACAGACTACTAAGGAGATGCAGTATCAGTACAATTCAAGTACCAACCAACAAATAGTGTTCAAACACAAGCTTTTTAAAACTGTTTAAGTGACTGAGCTTGCCTTATGTGGACAGGTAAAGAGTTCCACAGTAAAACAGCTTGTACCGAAAAGGATTTGCTGTAAAATTTAGTGAAATGTGATGGTGTTGCTTAAGTTCTCCGACGATCTCAAAACTCGGGAATGAGTATTGTGAAGGAATTTAAAACGATCTTTTAAGTACAAAGGGGTATTTGGGTGGCATAAAATAGAATAAAGGAGGGATAAAATATCTGCATTTCGGCGAAGACGAATGGGTAACCACTTGAGTTTCACACGAAATTCTGAAACGTGGTCATATTTGCGTAAACCAAATATAAACCGTATGCAAAAATTTTGGAGTCGCTCAAGTTTTTTAGTTGTTACAAATATACATAGTAATATGTATATAAGTTTCAGTAATATATACTAATGAACAAATATTAGTACTCATCGTACAAGCCTTTACTGAAACCATTCGACCTGATGGCGTAGATGAAATATACATCCTATATTATATTAGATGAATAAAATTATGCGTGTTAATTGTACATAAATATTAACAACAGATCTATGGACCCTTATTCCTCTGTTAAAATGTATATACACACAAGTGAACATACCTAAGATAATTCCCCTATAAGAAGAATATACACACTGGGCATTTTGGCACGATTTGATTTAACTTTCAGGCAGATAAGTTTTTCGCATTTTTTTGTGGCAATGCTGACATTTATTATGTCTATAATGGTAGTTAAAAGAAGTTTTTTCGGCCTGTCCAATTTATTGTGCTTTATGTCTAACTTTCAAAATAGACTGCTGAACTGCAATAGCCCGACTTTTTTAACCGACACCATTATGCAAAGACAGCTAGTACCACATGTAATACGAGAAAAAATGCGTCATAGTTTGGAAATAATTTGGTGATGAAGCAATATTTGTCAATTTTTTCCATTTTGTATTTAATGACCGATAAAAAGAAAAAGTTACAAAAATGCCAGTTACCGGACCAGACACCCTCATTTAACTGCCTATAACATATTTCAAACACGCCATATTACATCTTAATAGCTATTATGGTTGAAATGGCTTTGGAACTGTCTTTGACTAGTTTCTTTGTATAATCTAGGATACGTTTTCAATGCTAATGTCTAAGAAACATAAAGTTAGATTGGTATTCACGACGATACCATGGTCTAGAGATGAGCTCCTCTAGGTCTCCTATGAAAACTATACTGCGCCTATATCAGTCACCTTGAATACGCAACTCAGGTTTGGAATCCTATGTACAAGAAATACATCAAAACTTTTGAAAGTAATCAAAATAAATTCACTTGTTTTCTTTACTTTTGATTCAAATCATCGAGACAATAATGACTATAAGCAACGTTGTACAACTCTTCAACATTTACCGCTTAAGGAACAATTGTTATGTCCAAAAATTGCCGTGCACAAAAGTGGTTAGTCGCACGTCGGCGGTCGGCACCAAATCAAAGTAGCAAATGCAATTACTTAAATAACTGTAGTCCAAGCACATTAACTGCCGAAATAAAAAAAATAAAAAAATAATGAAGTAAATTTATTTTGCCGCTAGAATACTAATGCACATTTAACTGTTAGTTTGTTTGTACAAAAACTTTACGCTTTTCTGCTGAAATGATTGTATTTATGCCAGTTTGTTATTCCAGAAAAAGAAAATATTTTTGAAATAGCGATATAGGTTTTCTAAGTGAAACTAAGAGATTTATGCTCTTAGATCCGATTTCACCAACACGTAAACTAGCAATTAAAAATTAACCGTAAGTTGTAATTTCTTCCATGCAATTAACGTCAAAAAGCGATGTTTTAATAAAAATCGCTTGTTTAGATGTTGGTGAACACCATCCTAAAGGCGTTTAGGACGACCCAAGAATTATATAAGAATATATATATATATATATATAACTATACAAGGGTTTGCGGGAGGTAGTACATGTAAGCCATATTAGCTGGTATACACCAGCTAATATAATAAAAAACCGGCTTATAAGAGTCGGACTGGGGCACTGAGGGTTACAAATATATAAATTATTTTATATTAATTTCAACTTATGAGGATTCCTTTTAACTATTTGTACGGAACCCTAAATAGGACATCAGATATGCCCTACCTGTCTCACCGCCGTTAGTGCTTTAATTCAGAGGCCATTAAGCGCGACTAAGTATTAGATTACAATTTTTATAAAGAAAGCTTTACTACGAGGTAATTGCAAGATTTTTTACAAAACAGAGTTCAACATTTAGAAAAATAGTACATAATTTTATTCACACATAACAAGCCATATCCCCCAAAGTATTAATTAAATTTACAGCATGATCACACATTAAACGGAGGAGTATTTTAACAAAAAACTAAAATAACATGAAACTTTACACTATTATATTATTTTTTACTTTTATTTAATTACTATTTAGATTTCAAAAAGATTGTATTGATTGGTCAGCACACTTGCCTACAGAGATAAAGGTCCTGCGTTCGAATCCCAGTAAGGAGCAGTATGTATTATGAGTATTTATGTGTTTACGAGTCATGGATATTTATTTTCTTATTATGAATATTTCTGATATTTACACATATATATTTATCCATTATCTAGTATCCATAACACAAGCACTGAATGCTTAAGCTAGATAATAAGTGTAAAAATACAACATATTTCTTTGAAACAGGACAACAACATTATATTTTAAAATAAGACATGTTGTGTGTATTAAAAAAATTAAGCTTACCTTTTATGATCTCCGTAGATGATATTATAACATCACTCTCATCCATCCTCGCTTTGTAACACAAAAATGCCGCCTTTATTTTGACTGATTTCTTGGACAGCTTTCACAAAGGAATATCTTTTCCTTACTAATCAAAGACAGCAAGTATAGGTAACATTTGTTGTACTATTGTGTACATAATTCTATGTTTGGTCCAAAAATACATTAGGATTTGAACCTGATGACAAAATTAATTATTTTAAAGCATTTAATTAATGTTAAGTAGCTTTTTTATAATTTCATGGAATGAGTCTTAAACTTAATTCAGATCTAACTAATAACACATTTTAAGTTTATTTAAGTACCTACACCAGTCTGTTTATAAGTTTGGGGCCCCACAGGGTGGGTACATTTACTATGCCTTATGCAGCTCTTTATTTTATATAGCCTGACTAAGAAAATATTATTTCTATTAGTATTAAATACTTAGATATTTACATGTTATTAGAGGTATCTTCATAAATATTCTTATTCAAATTAGACCAATTAAGAAGCTCCTATTTAAAAAAAAAAATCAGTAAGACTGTAAGAAGTCAGTAAGTACAATAAAGTAGTAAACAAGAATTTCTGGATTGTCTAAATACTAAATTTTTATAATAGCATAATTTTAGCAATTGCAGTATGCTAGTTTCTTAAGTACATAAAATGTTCTAATATAGCAGCCTCATGTATTAATGATTGCAGACATTAGCAACCTTCCTAAAAAGTATCTATCAACACCAGTTAGAAAGTTACTAAGAATCCTTCTTTGGCAGTCTTGTGCAATTTTAAGCAACTATTATAAATAAAAGAAAAAAAAGGTTTAGATGGCTTTAAAAACATAAAGAATTTTAATTATTTAAACTTAAAATTAATTTGTATTAGGGCATAGAGAAATAATACCAAACAAATACAAAAACTTATTCTTACCAGACTTAATTGAAGGGCACCAATTATGAACAGTAACCTTGAATATTGGCGGAAGCAACTTAATTTTTGAAATAATTCGCAGCACCCACATTACAATAAACTAGAACCGGAACTATTATTTTCACTCTTTGGCTAATAATCACTTGTAACAACACAGGTACACCACTATGCAAAAAATTTGTTTTTTTATTATTTCGTCTTGTTTCGTGCTCATCATTGTAATTTTTGTGAGAGAGACGACGCAGTTGAAGTGGCGGCGCGTAGGAGTCTTTAATAGCAGCGTGGGTCGATTTCTTTAATATAAGATAAAGTCAGCTGTTCATGCCGAATTTTAATTATGGTACTTCACCAGAAATCTTTTCAAAGATGTTCCTTGCAATAACAGCGGTCAACGCGAACGTTCAGTATAAATATCCTACATGTAAACAAGAACCGGGCTTATCAAGTATACTTGACGCTCACAAATCTCACTTAATTGTAAATCTTGCAAAACCGTGACACAACTCAATCATTTACCGGATATGAATCTTTAATAAATACTGTGAGCTCATATAAAATGCTTAGATGTCTCATTTTCTCATTCTAATAAAACTATCCGGAGCCGTTGATTTGACGACATAGCAAGACAAAAACCTCGTTTTCATTCAATTTTGTCACAGACTAAACAAAAATCATAACAAAATGTCAATAAGTTGACGGCAGCGTCATCTATCAACAATTATAAATCAAACATCTAAGTTCATTATTGCAGACCCAAAAGAATTAAGAACAAACATCCACGATAAAATTGTCTATGTCTAACGCTACTTTTCAGCTGATTTATAGATGGCAGTAATAGATATCTTTGTTCACTAAAGTTGTTAAGAGATGGCGTTGAATGCGAATTGTACATAGTAAGGACTTTTAAGATCAAATTTAAATTGAAAGTTTTAATATATTGTTTTTTATTATCAATGGACTTTATCCGTTGTTTAGTTTTGTTCTGATCTTCCAAAGATCTTCGTTAGTTTCGAACGAAATTTATAGAACTTGATAGTATACGTATTTGAGATTGATGGGAATATCAAATTAAAATGATACATCAAAAAATATTTTAATACATATATATATAATTTCTCTTATTAATATATTTCACTTAACCATATTATCTACATTACCAGCATCACTTCATGCTTTTTTGGTAACAGAACCACACTGTCGGGCGGACGCGTGATAGCTTTTCCCTTTTTCCGAGCACTGAATCCTCAGGGTGATTTCGTCATTACAATTTTGGGGTAGGTTTTAATAGTTTTTTAGAGAGTTCTATATTTACTTCTTTACATCTTTCTTCAGCGGCTTTTATAGCACCTATTACTGCCGCTCGGAAACCTATAATTAACAAACATAATTAGTTAAACATACAGGCTTTCATTGGTTTCAATATAGATAATTTTATGTGAGTTTATAACGAAACATTGATAGAACTTGAATAGATTCATACGTTTGGTCCAATTCTTAGGTAACTCCAGTGGTAATAACGCTGCACATCATTTAAAGTTTGCTAATCCACTAGCTTTATTAAAACACCATAGTGATAATTAGGGTTGTCATTTAGCAATGAAAAGACAATAAAGTAGCTGTGAAGATAAAACTATCAAATACAACTCATAAGCATTGAACTAATACTTTCGCTGCTTGATGATATTTTCCTAAATTATTTTCAACGACTCAGTAGGTTCCGTGCTTTAAAGAAAAATCAACTGTAGTCACACTGGTGTGCAAACAAAGCAGTGGTATTCGAATAAATAAGATAAAATATATATTCTTACCATTCTTTTCCAAATGATAGGTTCCCTCCGCCGTAGAGCCAGCAGGACTGGTGACATTGTCTTTCATTGCAGCCGGATGTCCGCCATTTTTCAACATGGCGGCGGAACCCAGCGTAGTTTGTGCGGCGAGTCGGAGTGCCAGGTCTCTGGGCAGACCGCAGCGGACTCCGCCTTCGGCCATAGCTTCTATTAACATGTAAACCTAAACATAATAGATATTATTTTTATGGATATAAAATCTAATTATATGTATATATATGATACTATCTTTAACATAATGTAAACAATTTCTTTTTACTGCTAGTTATATGAAATACGGGATTTCCCATAAAATCTAAACCAAAAACCCATATATGTAGTATGAAACTATTATAAATAGGTTTTAATACAAGGTTATGTTAAGAGGATTCTTCTAATCAATAGGGAGTGAAGTATTAGGTGTTAACTTTCCTGTTCTCTCTTATATCATAGATGTACGATCATTTTGAAATCTAACCCAATGAAAGAATTGAGGAACGGTATTAAATGTTGACACGCAATGTGGGTTTTGAATTTACTATAACAACCTTTGTGGCTGAGACCACGTTCTTGAGATCTAGAGCTCTGGGTTGAATTCCTAGTGGAGGCAGAAATTTACAGCTCGCGATAGTCGGTGGCAGGTCTTTTCTAAGTCCGCCTGGATAGCAAATAAAAAAATTGCAATAATAATAATATAATTCCATTCCATTTTTTATTTTATGAAATAATTCTAAATTCTTTTGTCAATAACAATAACAGTAAAATGTAACTCGCGTTATATATTTGATGTGTATATATTATATATGCTTTTATTATATAAGTAAAATGGAGTAAGTTTCTCCAATTTTCTGTCCCTGTTTTGGCACCAATTTACGGATTGTGTGTCAGCGGCAGTATTGAAAGCAAATACTGAAGATACATAAACTTACAACATATTTTACCTATGATTATGCTATAGCTAGGATATTAATGTTTATATATTTTTATTATATTTAATCTAATTTATTTTTAACACTGTTATGATAAGAAGACTATTCATTCTTGTGGATTTATATCTAGCTTTGTGCTTTTTTTTTAGTATTTCTCTTGTTGAATTGGCTGATGTACA
This sequence comes from Acentria ephemerella, assembly GCA_943193645.1. Lineage (NCBI taxonomy): Eukaryota > Metazoa > Arthropoda > Insecta > Lepidoptera > Crambidae > Acentria > Acentria ephemerella. Next base: position 3,979,716 of record OW971899.1, on the reverse strand, counting down.
ATAAAGATATATTCTATTCTATTCAATTCTATTTATTTCCAGAAATTATAGTATTAATACCTACTCAATATACAATTTCACACTGCAACACCCCGTTTCTCACCTTACTACAAGAGTATCCATATCCCACTTTTATAGCTTAAAAACGAATATTCTGAGCGAGTGGTGTGCGATGAACCATCACCAAGAACCCTAACTAAGTTTAGGAGTATACCAAAACTTTCCACACAAATGGGTATTTTTTCATTTGCCGTTTTCTTCGAGTTTAAACTTTACTTCAGAATTCCTAACTCTTTCTCACATTAAATGTTTACATTTATTTTTAAATAATTTCTAGATAAATTCTTAGTGATATAACTTAATATGCCCTAAAATTGATTTCCTTTACTCACATAAGCCGGACCACTTCCACTCAAAGCCGTAACTGCATCCATCAGGTACTCTGGAACTTCATCACAAGAGCCCACCGCCTTAAACAACTGTGTGGCCAACTTCACATCTTCGTCGGTGGTGATGGAGCCCCGACAGAGAGCCGCAGCCCCTTTCTGGACCAAGGCGGGAGTGTTCGGCATCACCCTAATAACTCGCGCTGACTTTGGTAGTATCTGGTGATGTTAGAAAAATATTGATCAATTATACTTATTTTAATCCTAAACGAGTAATTTAATTTTTAGGAATAATTAACAAAATTTAAGTTAGTAAGGCCTTTTACAAGAAATGTCTATTTTATGAATTTTGGAATCCTTCGAAATTATTTGTATTATCGTGGACAAGGCATTAAATATAAAAACATATTTTGCAGCAATTAAAAAGGGAAGTGTTGAGGGACCTCTTAAACGATTTGTCATTTGACACCACGACCAATCACCATTCAAAAAAATATTAGATAGATAATAGATATCCTTACATTTTCCATAGAAACAGTAGAGACGCCCATTGCTACGGAGATGAACAGCTTGTTATGAGAAGCCTGTAGATCTTGAACATCATTTAGAACCTTTCCCACAACGTCAGGCTTCACAGACACGATCACCACATCAGAGCGCTCCACGACAGACTTATTGTCAAATACCGCTGTCGCTCCAAGACTCTAGTAACAATGGTTAATAAATGTCCTTTATCATTTTTTATTAATTAACAAGTCATAGTACTGGGCGCAGTCCTGCTTACGTGGAAGGAACATCTGAGGAGTTTGGTCGATACCAGCACGCTGGTCATGCATGTTGGTTGTATGAAAGCGCTAGCCGTTACAACCAGGGCCAAAGGCTTAAATTATCCAGGGATCAACGATTACCAATCATATCACCAATGAGCTCCTCAATCTTCAGCTTCAGAAATTTATCGATACAAAATATTGTTTATACCTTAGTTTGAAAATCAGTTTAAATATGATGATCTCATAGGTTTAGTACCATATACATTTACCCTGATTTAAAGCATTAAGTCCAAATTGGAGTGCATTTTACCTCACTGTCTTTGTCAATATGATTGCGCTGTTCACAATATTATAGTTCTCCTTACATTTAGAATTTTCTAATTTCGATCTTAAAGAACGTCACAAAATTACATTGTGTGACGTTTATTATGTTCCTTATTAAATAACCCCCCATTTATATTATATAAGCAATTGACTCGACTCCACCTGATGATAAACAGTAGGAATCCATATGTGAAGAAAGCTAGTGAAGCATGCGACATACTGCGCTAGCCACCCTCACCGTGCCGGCCCAAAAAGTACGTTTTCACGCCTCTTTCAAAGGAACCCTTGGTGTATGACGTATTTTATAAAATAACAAGAATCATCGAAAAACAAAACGTTCTGTAAGTTTTTGAAATTTACTTAACAAATGTATACTTAGTATTAAAATTCATTTTAGTTATTACTTTAGTAGCTACCGAATATTTCCCACAGATATAATACGTGCTTTATTTAAGCAAGCATAAAATAGATAAGGTTTATCTTAATAACGGCTGACAAGAAGAGCAAAGTCAAGGATATTTCGTTGCGTCATACAATTCATTAAAGTAAGTATATATAGATATCATTCAACTGTATTAATAATTCAACAATATTATAAAGTGTACTTCTACAATTAGATTAGTTCATCATAAAGTATGATGAATTAAAATTAAATTTAAAGCAATGTTAATATAAATTTGGCTTTTTAAGTTGTAAAAACACTTAGAATTTACCTTGAAGGCATCGGCACTTATTGTATCAGAAGGATGACAGCTGGCTGTAATTTCTTCAGGTTTGGCTAAATCTAAAAATTAAAAAAAATTAAAATAAATTTAATTTCAGTTAACATTAATTTTATAGACAGGGAGACATTGCTCCAGATTCCATTGAGTTCAGACTTAAAATTAAATTGTAACTTTGTGTAGTAAATCAATTCGAGATAATCTAAGAATAGAATTGTATTATATGTATTCCATTTTATTTCATGTTTATTAATTTTAAACTTAGAATTAATTACAACTAAAAGACTTAAAGCTAATCAAACACTAGCTAAATACTGTCTAAAAAAAATCCGAGCGGACAAAATTTTTTTACAATACATTTAAAAATATTTTAGTTATCATTATTAAAAATATCTCAATATCTTAGATATAATAATAAAAAAGTAAAGTTATATGGTTACCAGCTGATATAAATCCATTGGCCAGGGCGAACGCCAGGCGGCCACCTCCCAGGAAACCAATCTTCATAGCTTCTTTGACTGATACTGAAAATTAAAAAAAAAATGAGATTGCTGTACTACGCTAACCATATAATTCCCACAAAAACTACATTAAAATTTTAGTGTAAAGAAAAACAATTATCATAATTAAAATTCCTATCTAACAATACTGTCCTATCTTATACCACGTACGAAAATATTTATACACCAATATAATAGTTGAGTAAACAGCATTGGTCTCAATTATAGTCCTATTTGATTCAAAATCAAATAGTATTAATATTTAACTTGTATTATCTGATTCTAAGCAGTACCTATTGGAATACAAAACCTTGGACTTTATTACTGTATTGACGTCATTTTGGGTCATAACTCCACCACGGTTACGCCATGCGAGTTTCTGGATGAAAGTGGTTGCCATAACAACCGCAACCATGGCGTAAACCAGAGAACTGGAATTACTAAACCAATGAGGTCCTCTGCTATTGTGTGTGCATTCTATTTTTTTTTCAAATATTAACAGCTAAAATCTAAAATTATAATTAGTATCATGTTATAATTTATTTTTCTGCTTAGTAATCTATTAAAAATGTACAAACGGTAGAGGGGCTTACCCTTTACCGGTTGTACCAAAATTACTACTGATGAGACATGAGACAGATAAGTTACAGACCTAGAATTAGTCCACATTAGTAAAAGGGTGGAAGAATAGACAATAGAACAATCTAAATTAAAACAAGATTGCACATGGCTAATGAGATTAACATAAAAACGTAGTTTTAACTAATTGCCATCTCAAAAAAATACCAAGTCCTCTCAACCGAATTTATAAAAATATAAAATACCAGCATTAAAAATTATTTGATTTACATACAACTTTTTAGCTTACATTAATTTTTCATGTTAAAATTATTTCGTGAAATATTTAAATGTTAACAACTTACAATTTCCGAGATCTACAGTTAGTCTTTAGGACGTTTATCTTTCTTGACGTTACGGTAGCATCTGAGAAAAACTGCGAAGACGTCACATGTTATCATATATTGTTATCTTTCTGTTTTTGTTGGTATCATAATGATAATTGTGATGTTAAAAAATATAAAAATTAAATGTCATTGTATAACACACATACACGTTGTACATAAGTCGTTGGTTCTCAAACTGCCGCACAATACGGTGTTGTTGTAGGTATGCGGAATTTTATAAACTGTTCCTGATAATGACTTTCAATTAAAAATTGCGTATTATTATATATTGCGATGTTTTATTATAACTAATTATTTCATTTCTATATTTATATGTGTTTAGTTATTTTAAGTACTGAATGATTGAAATAAGGCCAAAAGTTTAAGAAACTTAGTTGTATTGATCGCAAAATATTTATTTTATAATTTTTATCTTTAATTTATGTTTATTGTCTTCATTGTAGGAGTTAATCCGTTGCTGATAAACAGCGAATACTTTTGATATTCACTTAGTAAGTAGGGTGTAGTTTTAGTTGTATAGGTATCACCTATTCTACATAAAATAATATAAACTAACATAATAAAATAATGAATAATTTATGTATAGCTGTTACTAAATTTAAAGTAAAGATAGGTTGGGGGAAAAGTATCTTCGCTTTTTATATGAAAATTGAAGACTTTTTTCAAAGTTAATTTACATTTAATTACAGTATATATGTGCCATTTTGTAACCTGACACTGCCTAACGAAATCTAAATAAACTAAAACAGGTGGAAATCTGAAGGTGTAAGGTCAGGGCTATATGGCGGATACATTAACACCTCCCAGTCAAACTCTCTTAATTTTTGCTGAGTGGTTAAAGATGTATATGGGTCTAGCGTAATCATGATGAAAGACCACATCTTTTCTATTAATCAATTCCGGCCGCTTTCTCTCAACTTCTTGCTTGCTAACCCACCTTTGACCACGACCTTTTTTGCACGTTCTTGACATACGTGATCCATTTTTCATCACCAGTTATCAATCTCTTCAAAAACGGTTCGGTACACAAGTACACGGTTCTTTAGGTTAGGCTAGGCTTTGACATCAAAATTCTCAGATTGAAAACGCTTAAACCAACTTTGTGCTACTCTTACTGACACTGCATTATATAAACGTCACAAATTTTTTCGCGGCTTGCGTTGCATTTTTTCTTTTTTGTAATAAATATGCATTATCTATAAAATTCGCTCATTTTGACAGAAAGACAAACAAATAAAATATAGTGGAAAACAAAATTTTCCTAATTTCATTCTTTTTTTGAAATGTCACCTTTTAGTGCTATGAAAACCAGCCAGTTACAAATAGAATAGGCAAACATATTTTATTGCAATTTATACATACTATATGCGATAAGACTTTTCCCCGACCGAATAGATATACACAAAATTAATAGCAAGTAACCTTGTCAGAAAATTAATCTTTATTAATCGCAGGGTCACTGTACTTTTTCTTCTTATATACAAAAGTTAATTGATATTCGTTAGTGTTGTCAAAACTAAAAAAACTGCTTGACCTATTTGATAAATTTTACTGTTATTACACAATAATTCAGGGAATGTTTAAAAATAATACTGGGAAAATCCTAAAGAAAGGTCAATACATACAACTTGATTATTTATTATGGAAAATCGTCAATTTGAAGACTTACTGAAGTTTACTAATTTACATTGTAATGATTACATCTAAGTAATTATTTTTCGTGAACAAGTACAAGTGTATGAACTTCAATATAACATCTTGACTGTAATGAATACGCAGACGTACCGTGACTTGTTTGCGATTTCGACATTTCTGTAAGCCTACAAGTAATTTATTCTTTCAAACGTTACAAAGCGGAATTCCTTTTTTCATTTTTATACAATAAATCTAGCAAACAAAACAACTTAAATAACAGTCGAGTATCGTTTGGACGCAAAGTTGGATTATCTGTTAAATCTTGCTATGCAAACTTTTTTATAAGTAAAGACTTCTTGCAGTAAACATCAAGAAAATATTTAAACCGAAATCTGGAAATGGAATATCGTAGTACCCACTTATATAGTTAGGTACCATATTGGTACCTAAGTACCTAACTTGTATTGTGAAATTACAGATTTCATGGCGATTTCGAAGCATTAAGAAGCTGTGTATTAATATTTATATAAAATGACAAATAGTTCGATGTGCTATCGTACATCAGTGTACTTATTTAAGTACTTACATATTTGCACATGCATTTAGTTCCTACACCGCACAACTAATGAACCTTGATATCACTTGACTTGTAATAACCTAGGTTATATGCATCACTAACGCATTCATGTACTGATGACACCACCAGTATGATAACTTTTTTAAATGATTATCAACTTTATTGTCAATTGAATAGTGATAACTATTTCTTTAACTATTGGTTTAAAAATACAGGTACATGCTTGCCGATCATGCTTCGACTGGAAAAACACTACCTATAATTACTTAATCGTTGAAACTGTGGAATACAAAATTAAATATTTACTCTAACATCATCATCACATTTAAGTCATATCAAGGGTCATAATTATATTTAGATTTTGTCAATAATAGTCGTAAATATTTTTAAATTTTACAGCCCATGTTATTCGAGCAGACATTTTTCGTTTTTGAAATCGAAAAGACACAAAACTTCTATTTAACTTATCTTATAAACTTTCGGATAAGGATCAAGTGAACAGAATCTCTATCTATATTCAACAATGTCCTATCATAACAAACAGAGAACACAAATATAAATTAACGAGATTCGTATGTTTTCTTCACATCATTTATTTACATTCCTAAATATTTGGTTTTTTTTTTCAATTATTTGGCCTGGTTCTGTTTGGCCTTTGGTGAGACCTTTACGCCATATCTTCATTAATGTAGTTTTTATCTTTATTTATGGCTCCAGGATACTGGTGCAATGTAGCCCTTTGCCCCATGGAGTTTTTGGCGACTAATGGTAAGCCCAGCTATTTTGTTAATGACTTACGAGAAAATTGAATGCAATGTAAGCGATTATGAAAAAATGATACAAAAATGGAATGTTATGATAATGATTACGACGAAATGCTAAGAAAATGAGAATGAAATCATATAAAGTTTTTAAATAAATGAACTTACCCTACAAATGAATGAATGTAAATGAAACACTGAACAATCTCACGTAAGTCACTAATCAACGCTGAATGATGTATTCCATATATTGCATGAATTAACGATCCTTTATGCCATAAAACTACACCAATTTTATGACAAAAAACACTACAACACAATATATGAAATAAAACACACAGCACCAAACCGCCCCCCGCCATTACGCGCCAAAAACTCCCTAAATATTTGGAGTTAATGGTTAGTCACAGATTAATAATAAAAGCTACATTTAAAACTATAAAATCATAAACAAGAATTATCTAATGAAATTATTTATTTTAAGTATAACGTATAAACGGTATTGTTATATTCAAATTTTGATATATTTAAGTATAAGCAAAGAGTTATGCTTAATTTAGAAAATTCAGATACTTTATAAATTTAGTTATTTATTTTTGTATAAAACAATAAAAGAAACTTTTACTTATTTGTGAAACTTATTGTACAAATTAATAGGGGTTTAGTTTATTAATAGGGGTTATTACCTATTATTTACGTACACACTATCCCTGCTTATAATATGGAATACTAATGCTTGATTCAAAGTACTTACATTTCAACATTATTATCTGAGGGAACTTTGTAAATTTGATTATTTGCACAAACTAAATTGAACTCACTAAAAACTTTTTACAAGATTTTGAATTATTTTCTAAAGCTTTTTGGTATTTTGACCTAAAGCTAATCTTTAGATGTTAGTTTCATCCATAATTTCTATTACTGCACTACGTGTACGTAATCAAACCGTTTGTATGTAACTGAATGCGGAATGACGTCCCAGCCATACCATAAATACTGATAGGAAAAAGGTCATTAGTCACTATTAGATAAACGATATTTTAATAGAAAATTGTTTTAATATGATAGAAAAGTACTTATACGAACTGAACTAAATTAAACCACATTTCAAATAAAATGCATATTTGAATGAACTATTTGTACCAAACAAGTTTCGCCATGGTCTCAGGATGGGTCAATTAAATTTGTTATCTCGAGCAACTCCATGCTTCGTAAGACACTGTAAGTTGTTGGTCCCAGTTGTTACGGCAACCACTTTCAAGTACCAAGCCGTATTGGGTCAGCCTAATGGTGGTTGGTGTTATGGAACTTAAAGAATTTGGGCTATAACACCATAATACTAGCTCAATTACGGTCGGTGGGTGAAAGCGAAAACTGTTCCTATTAAGAGTGAATAAACCCTAACCAAAGCCAGAAATAAGGACGCTTGTCGTTACGACAGTACCGAAATTGTTTTAAATTATAATTAATGATGCTATTAGTTACTAATCCCAAAAACTAATAATATTAAGTGGTGATATTGTAATAGTACTTATTAGCTAATTTTCGATATTATAAGTACAATCATGGGCTTTAATATATAACAAACGTAAGGTGCATTACCGCAGAGCAAACTGAAACGATAAAAGCTAGTTACTCATAGCGTATATATTGGTACTTGACAACATTATGAACATTGTTTATATCTAGCTAGGAGCAACTACGACTATATTAAAATATCATTGCAAAACTATAATTTCTACAAAAGGTACAATAAAGTTGATAAATAAACAAGTTCTACATATTCCACAGTGCGGCATAGAAATTGGGCAGCTTTGACCAAACATCAAAATATTAACATCGTAACGATATGGTTAAGACAGGGTAAAATTTATAAGAACGATCTATAAGCGAAAAACATTTTTATACTTTAATATAACATGAAAATGAGAACCTTAATCAAGGGTGACAAAACAATATCTTAGTGAAGCATTAATATTAATATTCTTGTAACTTTAAGGACACTACGACCAAATTAATTGATCTTTGCTAAAAAGCAAAATCAAAGAAAGGAAAAATTGATTTTGACAAAAGATCAATTGAGATTAAAAGATCAACTATAGAGCTTAGCACGTTGATTCCATATATTTCCAAATTCTTCGGTGATATATTGCACCTCCTCAGGGTGCACTGTGTGCTTCCCTAGGTAGATGCTTTTTTATGCAATAAAGGACCGCAAGAGCAGAAAATGTGCATTGCTACTTCGTCTGACTGCTGAGAGAAGCTACATACCACGTCTTATTTCATTTGAAACAAACTATTGTTTTACTTGCAATGCCCTGTAAGGATTCTTGTCACTACCCAAGAACTAACATGAAAAACTATTGACATTCAAATTTTAAAAATATTGACTATTAACAATATGGCTAAACAGCGTAAAATTTATAAGAAAGATCTCCAATTGAAAATCTTACTTTTACTTTAATATAACATACAAATTAAAGGTGATAAAACAATTTCTTAGACAACCATACAGTGACGCCCAACGCACTAATACAACGCCATTTAGAATCACTCGGCAATTTTACATATGATATAATTTGCAACAGTACTACCAGTTTATTTTTATATGTTATGGCAAAAGTCTAGCCTTATCAACCTGAATCTCTTTCATATTTGGAGAGTCATACTGCTTGACACAAGGAGAAAGTCACTCACATTACAATTGCTGTAAAGAAATAATTATTATATATATTTCTCTTGAGCACAGCGTCAAACACATACATGTAGTTACACACTATTGTAGACATGCACCAACTCTTTACCTCTATTTCCAAGGATAGTTATGTAATTTGAATGATCCAGCTCCAAAATTTAACCCATTCCATGAACTATATAAATGTCCCTTCTTTCCTGTAACATTCAGCTTTAATTTAAATTTTAAGTTAGATCAGTTCAAGAAATCTGTTTAAAGAAATGATAAACAAATATTTAATATAAAACAGACATTACAAGCAAGCTACCCCAGATGCAGTTTCGTACTGACACGAGCACCATGTTAGACTTAATTTTGTATTTTCGTAAATAAATTATTTTAATTATAGTAAGCATAAAATCTGTGAGGTACGTAATTTAAGATTTTAAGAAGCCGTTTTAAGTCTCCTGAAATCTTTACTAGTAGAAAATAGCAAGTGTCAAAAGAAACCAATGTAATAATGCCTAACAAGTGTAATACATTCCAAATTTAGTATATTTCACATTTTTATATATTATATGAATAGAAAATATTAAATGAAATTAACTTCTTAAGATACATGAATAGATCAATAACAATTTGTTTTTACAAGCTCCCTAAATCCCAGTTACACCGAACATTGTCATCATCCGAGGCGCATTAGACCAGTGTGGTGGTGTTATTGCCCGAACTCCTTCTATTTCTCCAATATTGGAAGGTTTGTGTCCAGCAGTTGTTGCTCACTCCATTTGTTACATTACTCTTTATGTGAATCTGTACTAAGCTTGCCATTATTGTTTCACCAAATTAAATACTATAGAATTTTATAAAAGAAATTTAATACTTTTATTTATAATAACATATAACTCTTGGTATGTGCCCTCTTTAGAACTTTTAATAGTATGTATTCTCATACTATTTTATGTTGCTGCCAGTTGCTCCCAAGAGTGGATATGTTTGCATTTCTCCAAGGGACCTCATTGTATTAAATAGTCTAGCCCAATCTTCATAGCCTCTGTAAAGTTGATTAGAATTTCAGTCTGTACGGCTAATATCATTTTAAGTGCAGACATTCTATGAATAAATTTTGTTCAATAGTTAATAAGTCTTTTGTGAAAAATTTTGTTTACTTTGACTTACTATGAAATAAATACCCATGCATAACTAAGTGATATTAATATGTAAGGCTATGATAGTCGCAAGAAAAATCCTGGTCTGACTGGTACCTCTTTTTTTTTGGACACAGAATAATTTCTTGTTTAGCTTTGTTTGTGGTTAATGAATCTGACAAATTTAGATTTAGGGTAGTTGTTATACCTATCTTACTATATTACAATACCTATCTTAAAACTTATTATAAAAATCTGAAACTGGATAAAAACGTTACTTTTGAATTTAGTTTATAAAGATAAGAGAATACATACATACAGTATGTTATTCAACACAGGAGTTAATTGTTCTAACTATAATGAGATAGTCATTGAGCATATAAACACTACGTTTTTAGTTTCATGCTAGTACTCGGCAGATTAGGAAGAATAGCTTCATATATTTTTTGGTAATATTCCATATAATAAATCCTTAGTAAATTATTTGAGAACTCTTTCTGCAAATGTGGCACATCAAATAAAGGAACAATTTTTGCTTTTCCTACTACCATAAATTTTGTCTAATGCTTGATAATGCATTTTTTTACTATTTTATATTCTATTCTTCTTTGATGGAATGGCAACAGGCCGTTCTTAGTAGAACAACCATTTTTGCTAAACTCAAGTTTCGTAAAACACTTGTAACCAGTGGTATTTTACTATTTTTATTTCTAATGTCATATAAGTGTCATCTACAATCACAGTCTACAAATGTTTCATTTTTCAGAGCTACAAGCATACTTAAATGAAATTAAATGAAATCATGATATAAAAATGGTGTACTTGCAAGCTAAAAAGTCGTTATATCGTGCAATAGACTGCACTATTCAGCATTGATTGGTGACTTACGTGTAATTTGTAATACTGTTACAGTTTTATCCATACATTTTGTTCATTTTTTTTACATTATTGTATAATCTCATTCGCGTTTTTGTATAACATGCATAACTTTCTTTTTTCGTATCATTTCATCGTATTCTCTAACAATGCATTCCAATTCAAATTTAAAAATATCTCGTAAGTTTTTAACAACCTACTATGACTCGCCAAAAACTCCATGGCGCAAAGGGATACATTACACCGGTATCCTGGAGTTAGAAATAAAGATGTAACTACTTAAAATATGGCTGTTCTGGCTTCAGTTCCCTTTGCTCTCTCTCTAATAGGGAAAATGTAAACTAGAAAAAAAAGAAACTAAACTGGCGGCAAATTTGACTCATTGACAATTTTTTTATTATCATTGTTTCTTATAATTAAAATATTATTTATAGTTACTTTTGATTTTCGTAAGAGTGTATAATTTTTCTGTAATACATAATTCTAATGTCATTTAAATCTTTGATAATATTAAGTACATATCAAGGATATACTCTGTAGTTTCGTTTATATTTCTCATTAATTAATGATAGTGACTATAAGACAGGGTCATATTGTAGGTAATATAAGACAGGGTAATTTTTTAAAACTCGTGTAAGGCATACGTCACACTGTGGCTGCTATGCCTAACTCGAGAATAGATTTTATAATGTGACAGCAAGCAAAAATTTGGCTTATTTAAGATTTTTTTATTTTGGTGGTTAAAAAAAGTGTAGAAAAAAAGACTAAGTTCACCATTTTTCACCTCACTCGCTCGCTTTTTACGTATGGTGGATGGAACCCACTCGGCTTGCGGCGCGGCAACGGCGGCCGGACAGCCGCGATCGGTGCGTCTCGTTTTATTTCATTCATTCGCGCTCAAGGCGTCGTCCATTACGACGCGTGTTGTATGGCTGTTTTACCTGCCGGATCGTTGCTTGTCTATGGGAGTGCTCATTCGAATCGAATTTGTGGAAAAAAATTTCTTATCAGTGAAACCGGAGAACAAATAATATTTTTCGCATGACAGTGAATAAAGCAGTTCATTGAATATGGCGTTGGAGGGTGTGAAAAGTGAAAAAAGTGAGGAAAACAACGGGAATGTGCAAGATGGGAAGGCGAACGGGATCGACAACAAAAGTAAACAGGTACCGATATAGAGCTAATCCCATTAATTTTTTTAGTCTTCTATATTAATACCAGCTTCTTATTCCCTATAACTAAGAACAGTAATTTTTCTAATTTATGAAAGCGTTTGTTTTGTATGTTTTATACGTATCCCCGCGTAGCGACGAGATGATTTCGCGCAGGTTTAGTTTACTGAATCTGGGATACTTCCACTACGTAGAATCTAAACAGGGATATGACCTATATAAAATTAAAGCGTACGCGGCGTTTTATGGCTCACTGCAGCTACCCAATTTTTTAGTCAACATATTCCGCTGAATTTGTTCGTATTGGTCCTACACCTATGATATCCAACACATATTCAGGTATATTCTTTGCTTTTTAAATTCAGGTTTGATTACTCAGATTTACTTTTAACTTTATGGACTACCATATGTTAGTTATTATATATGTATTTATTATCAGCTTTAAAATAATTGAGAAAGAATTATAATTTAATGTTTACAGCATTTCCACAATAGTGATTCAATCTCTATACAGAAGCAAACAAATATTCTTAACCTATGACAGTACCAGAAGGCTAAGAATCTCAGAAAATGGAATAGTAAAGGAACCTCCAATACCTGTAGTCAAATGGATTTAGAAATAATACCAACTTTTATTTTGGGTAGCAAAGAAACCATTATTTTTCTCTTAATTTCTGTTTACTTCTAAAACTAAATAAAACATTTGCAATTATAATTAATGGACAAAAGTGTATATTATACTATATAGACTGACATTAATTTTGCAAAGAAGTAATACAAAAATTGTACTAACATATCAGATTATAATCCAATTGAACCCATTTGAAGTCAGTATTATTCTCAGGCTAGTGTTAATAAGGCCATTTTAATTGACTCAGTCTCTTGACCTAATTAGATTGATTGACTGTTTTGAATAGGACATGAACTAATCAGTCAAATTTTTACTTAAATGTAACTAAAATATTTTTATCTTTAGATAGGTACTATTAATAATATTAAAGTGATTCCCATGTGTAAAGGTCCATCTCCTGCTTTATTCAATAAAATCAATTTGTATTGTGTATGTAATTTATCGTTAATATAGAACCATTTTATAAGTAAATAAATAAATATAACCCCAACAAACTCTGCAACAGACTTTATTTTATGTTCTAAATTTTTGTTTCGTTAGAGGTTTGAGATCATTCACTGTCCCTGCCAACATAAACAAAGTGGAAATATATTTCTATTAGTAATTATTTATAAATCTATCCATTACAATAAAAATAAATTGGTGTTGCTGTTGTTTCTTCCTTTGTATTTTCTAGAAGGATCACTTTTTTTAAACATCTGCTATGCAACGCGTACGAGAACGACACCCAGCTGCGCACGAGTCGCCCCAATTTGCAATATGGTACAATACAAATCACACGGTAGAGTGCAAAAATGACCTTGTCGTTGTCCTGTTTCCTAAAAAAATGATTTCTTTCTACAAGATAAGGCAAACACTACATTGAGATATAGTGATTAATAACAAAACAATAATCCGTATCAAAATCGCCTCCTTAGCCAATTCGCTAGGTAGGGACTTACCTTTAATGCCATGGACAGACGACACATCAAACTTATTACACACCTTTTATGTAGTAAAAGAGAAGGAAGTGGTAGAAGATAGACTCCACATTTTATCAGAAGAGACATGTAGAGCCGATCGTAAACTACCGCGTAAATATTAAATTAAGTATGATAGGTAGAAGTAGGTACGTATGCTACGAATTATTTCAATTATATTTGTTTATATGACAAGGGCTAATTTTTAATACTCGGATAACTTTTAACTAAAGAATAACTTGGACAAGTTGACGGTTTTTCTATGTAAAATATGTCAATATTATTCGGTAGATAGTAGTTTGCTGACTATTGAAAGATCAAACCAAAGATTAGTATAATATCAATAAGAGTATAAAATTTATGAAGCTAATCAAAATATTCGTTTCGTGAGCTTAAATCTTTTTTTATATATTACGAGAATTTAACTTATTATTTATATACTAATCGAATGTTATTTGTAAGACTGGATTGATTTATTGCAATCTGTTCCTGAAATTTATCAATTGATCTTCGCAATCGAAACAGTCTGCTAAATACCTTTATTGCAGCTTGAAATTTTTTAAAGCGAATTTTAGTTTATTGAAATACAGATAGTAGGTAGGAGACAAATACTAATCTATTAACTATGCCGGTGATGTAAAGTTTTTATTATCGATATGATCATATTAATGTCAGTTTAAAAAATAAAATATCGAACTACGCAGGACTTATGTACGTTCACATATTCTCGCATTAAATGACATAATTCTACGACAACGGCCAAGGTCGATGCTTTAGATACGGTGACGTTATGGTGTTGTACAAATGAGGCGTGGCCAGCCCACCTTGCGGTTTATGTATTAAAAAATCTTTATTGTGGTCTCAATAATCGCAATCCTTTTTTGTCATTCGTACTTTTTCAAATACTAGCTTACGAATTACCTAAATGTTCAGCAATAATAATGTACAATTAATTGGTAACACTTTGCCTTCGAAAAGAAAAACAAAATGAAAAATATAACAACATGTAAAGGACGATATCGATTAAGGTTGAATTTCGTAACCTTGAAATATTCTGCTGAACATGACGTCAACCTCTTAGGGGAGAGGCATATCCCCTTACTTCGCCGATAGACGTACAAAACTAGTAAACAAAAACCTGCGAATTATGACTGGGACTCGAGAAAATAGTTTTGTTGTTTACGTGGGGAGGTCTGTTGTTCCGAATTTTAATTTAAAAACTCATTTTTATGTATTATGTTAATATTTTGTCAAAAGCATAGAGTCACAGTATGGACGGCGAAATAAAAGTAATAAGGGACAATCTTTGATCACTTTGATCACTTTATGATCACCATATCTACTTAGTAGGTATTATTAACCGTTATGGATTATATATGTTGGTAAAAAGGATTGATTGTGTTGGTCAATTACTACGGAATGCTTAGGGGATGGTTTTTGCGCTTGGATGTCGATTGCGGAAATTCAGTTTCCGGTCAAGTCATAAAAAATCAAGATTCTCAACTTGCTTTGTGCTATGAAACATCTCTGTTACGGCTAACATTTATCATAAAAATAATAAAATAATTGATGTCAATTATTTTTATGTATTTATCCTACGGGAGCTGTGAATAATTAATTAAATTACATGAAATATGATAAAGTATTTTAAATTCCAAATTATTGATCAATATGGTATTTAAAAAAAGATAAGAAGATTTCCCAATAAAATAAAATGGATTTAAAAACAATGTTTCAAAATTGTTAGATGCAATAACACATTTCCAGCTAACTAAACAATAGTTATTAAAGGTAAGTAGGACGAGAATAACACACACCTGTCGTGGTGCCCTCATTGCTAAATGATTGATTTTATTTTCGTACGTATAAAATATCCCTATTGACATAGTCGGAAACAACTCGTGTTTACGCTTTGGAAAATATAACTGGAAGAAACGCGTGCAAGCCCCATTATGTATCAAGTAATTAGTGTATAAATACTCCTTGACATTTAGAAAATGTCATCTAACCACACCGATTTACTTTCATTAAGTACTATAAATAAAGCTCTAGTGAACCAACAATAGAGAAATGTCAAAACAACTTTCACTGAGCTAGTAGATTGTATAGTATAAAACAATAAACACAAAAAAGTACTTAGTATATTAAAAAAAACAAAACGAGAACAAAACAGCAACGTTGAATAGGCTTCACGAATATGAATCACTTGTAAAGGTGTAATTTAAATTATAATATGTGATGAGAAAGTTGGATCAATTATGGAAACCAAAGGAACTTTGAAAATTTGATCTCTTTTTTATCGATACTCGAAAATTTACTGTCTACCTCAATCTCACGCACAGAACTTAAGTGAGACATTCCTTTATCGCACAATCCTCCTGACTTGGAATTCATTCCCTGTACATGTTTACCCTATTTCGAAAACGCATAAAAAGGCACTTTTCGATTCGGCAGGATGAAGTTAATTAGGGCAGAATGTTGCATACTGCACTGGCTTAGCAAATGCAATTTCTACTGTCTACCATCACATCAAATGTTACGATATAAAATTATACGCAACGTAAATTGAATAATTCAATATTATCACAAAGCGTCTATATGACTCACGAATCCCGCACGCTTTGACACAACATACCAGGCTCTACCGTAACAAATAAATTGGTACACAATACCCTTATATCGTTACACTATTCAATAAATCAATTGATATGCATTGCCGCTCTCCAATTAAGCATTGGAAAGAAAATATTTTATGCATCGGAAACTAAGAATCATTCAACATGCAATACGACTAATTATTATGATTACAGTTTTAATTAGAATGATATTAAGGCGTCAAATAGGACTTATCGTTTAGCTTCTTTACCTAAAGTCATGTAGCAATCTAAAAACACTATTCCGTTAAATATTTACTGTCATATCTACATATACGATTATATATTAAAATATTAAATGACCAAGTATACAAAGATATTAGGAAAAGTATACTGAACGATTATAATCCCTTTCACATAATAAAGATTACCTACTAATTTGTATACCTATTTCACTAATATAAACACTAAGGGGTTTGTCGTAAGCGGATGTGACGTTTTCCTGAATTAGTTACCCTCGTAATATTCTTAAGGTTTCTTACCAAGAAGCGAGGTAGTGGCAGGAAAACCTTTTGTTGTTGTCTTTGCTTAAGTTACTAAAGTTACTGGTTTTCTCATGTTATTTTATTTATGTAACAAAGGAGCCTAACAGCCGTGGACACTCGCAAGTCATCTTCAACTTGGTATTAATTCCACTGCTGGGCCATCATCAGCCTACCACCTAGACCGTAACACCACGTGGTTGGGTTACGGATTGATCAGTAAAAACGTTAGTAGTAACAGCGATGTTCCGATCCCTGTTACTGCTAACGATATCAATTAATTGATATAAAGATATTATTTATTTACTTATAAAATTAACAAATCAAAAAGTCTTTATAGAAACAAAAAAGTATAAAAAGTATTAATTTTCCAGTTTTACCCGTAAATAGAAATATTCGAGTAAAAACAAAATTGGAAAATGAATACTTTTTAAAAGACTTTGCTGAAAGAAAACTTCAATAACGACTAATATTAAACTGGTCTTTTATTTATTGTTTTGTTCGTGCCAACTGATTGCTTTATCTAGAGTGGTCAATCGCTTCACAATTACTGAAATGGAGAAAAACATGACATATTTTTCTGAATTGTCTTAGTTTACTTCTAATTTAACTACGTTTAGATGTCGATCGTCTGTTCAGCACATAATGGCTACTGGATAATTCAGTGTGATTTACCGCCAGTCTTTGTACAGTTTAAAATGGATTCTTTTATTGACCCACATCGATCAAGCGCTCTATGTCTGTTCTGTAGCTAACATTATTGTCGAAGGATATTTACGAGCTTTTTGTATTGATAAAGATCCTTATCCGCTCGTAATAAGAGTTATCCAGAAGCTCAGTGTGTTCTTAAATGTTGTAAGTATGACTTGAATCTTGATGAGAGCCATATTGAACGATGTTCACGTTAACCTATGGCGACAAATGCTTGTGAAGTTTCTGCACAAGGTCACTAACACAAAATTTTTGACGACTTTTACAGAACAGTGACGTTCTTACTATTTATTTTAGTTTAGTTAGTTTGTTATCATGACGGCAGTGTATAAAATTCGAGGTGTATGCCGTATATGCCTTTAATGACGTTAATCAAAAAAAATCTTCAAAATTCAAATACTCCGTGAATGTTTTCATAGCCACATAAAGCATTACCTCGTTAGTCTTTATACAAAAAAGCATTTGTATATTTAATGCATAAGCCTTGCCATCGTCCTAGACAGACATATATTTGGACAACATGTCGTGCTCGTGTTAGATGGATTGTCGTTTTTAAACATGCAATGCCAAACGTGGACGTTCGTTGGCTCGGTCTTTTTAATGTGTTTTAAATGAAAATTACTCTTATTCAAACAGTAAATGTGGTAAAGCTGTATATAAAGATCCAAAGAAAGAAAAATACAAGTAAAGCAGGTTTATTGTATTGGTTCTTGGGAACCCACAAAATTATTTAAATAAAAATAAATTTCCGCACGCTTAATGTAGTCTTTTTTTTATAGCAAGTGAATAAAGACGAAAGTCAAAGTTACATGAAAGTATTTTCTTTCATAGTACACTTCTTTGGCTTTACTTGACTCGAAACATTCAAATCCGACTGGATCTACCAAAAGAATATGAATAGTTGGACATTTTCATCGTTCATCTTCCATAACTATAATGTGCTAATCCTGTAATGTCAAATTAAATTTTGTTACGGACCTGTCATCTAGTCCGTAACAATGTTTAATTTGATGGATGTTATTAGGGAATCGAAAAAAATATCAATTCTACCAGCTTTCTTTACTTCTGGAAGAAATAGATATAATGATTTTAGAAAAGTCATGTTTTTGGACACTAAGATTTAAATTATAAAATATTATTTCCAAAACGTTAAATGACGTCACCGGTGATCTAATCCTCTACTGGTTTAAATCTAGACTCATGCTACTAACATTTAATTTTAGCTATCCTACATTAAATTTTACTACAACACATCAGAATCGGGTCTATTAATTCGGACATAAATAGAAGCGGAAGTTCCCTTCAAACCAATTTTATTTTCAAAAATAATAAGTAGGTACGCGTCCAATCGTATGGATAGGACGCCTGTGTGATTTACATATTATAAAAGTTAAATGTAAATAAAGTCTGGCTAACCAAACATGATGCTAACTATAGACTAGAAATTTACCAATTAAATATCCTGGTCTATGGCCAGAATCATGTTTAATTGGCTAGACTCTACTACATTACCCATAGAAATATTTGCAATAAGTTCTAAAGAATAAAGCTTAAACTTGCGACTGGTTGATTATTTTTCTTTCTCAACCACGTCCACTTGTTCCATCGAAGGTGGCGGTGCGTGACGTCATCAGACGGGCGGCCAAGTGGAAACAAAACAATGCTCCATGGCGTTGCTGCCCCATGGCTTCGGACGTTGGACTTCATGTCTGTAATTTATAAAACGGCTATTTACGTGCTGATTGTTTACCGGATTTCTGGTTTGCATGCGTTTTGTTTTGCTCTAGAACATGGAGAACTGTAGATAATTTTGAACATTAAACATTTGCTAAACTCCTCGTGTTCATAACTCCATAATAATGTGAATTCTTACCAACCACTATCGCCTGTGTATTTCTCCTCATAAATATTTAACGCTACTGATTCTACTACTTAATGACGCTGTGTCTGTTATAAATGAGTTCACCAGCCATTCGAATATTAAACGTAATTCTTCTATTACATACTTAACCGCGGTGTATAAGCAAAAAAAGAATTATCATATTTTTCTTGAGGGCGCCAAATTCACCGTGATTTCTCTTCATCAATATTTAGATTTGTCGAGCTATTGAGTTGCAATGTTAAATGACCGGTCAAATTTTGAATAAATTTAATTTCAAAACTGAGCAAAACTTAGAACGAGGAAAGCTCAGTAGATAGAACCCATATTTAGCAAGAGATTTCATCTGAAACCGCGAAGTGTGTTCTGTCTGTTTTACCATTTCCAAAAATTTTAATTTAATTACGTCTATTGAAGCTACTTTATAAGGACCCTTACGTAATATTAATTTTTAGAACAACGACAAAGCTTCATAATTAAGCTGCGTTTCTTCTTTACCACATTGCTTTGTAAGCTCATTGATGCGTGAGCGTGTTAATGTTTGTTGCTAATTTCGTACTGAGCGGTCGGTGTAGTTAAAATTGCAGCAATTTATTGTAAGGTGGAAGTCTTATTCTGCATCTTTAAGAGAATACACTAAGATGCCACAATAATCCTCGTTCACGTAATGCCCTCTGGCAATCGTTGATAAAACTCGCCGCTACAGATATATGTAATTATCGCCGCCATAATCCCCTACTGTTACTAAGCAGCTAATAAATCTCGTGTTGTACAGATGTCAGGAACAGTATCTGCTGTTATAGCTTTAGCTAAGGTAATATGACTTGTGATATGTTTTTAAATCAACGTTTAAAGTTAAGAGTTTTATTTTGATTCTTCAATCTATGTCCGATGTGGTGTGTGTGGATGTAGGTATACCTATTTATACTAGTGTCTAAGTATTTAAGATAGATATGGAACCTCTTAATAGGTTTGCCTTCATGGTGGTTTAGATCAGATAATAGTTGGTAACTCAATTGCCATAATAAATGATAGTTACCGTAGTCAAAATTGTCTCATAATTATATTTAATCGTAATAGAGACATTTTTTAAGGTTTTTACGCCTACAGCTTGCGTGAACGTGATTGACAATATTTTGGCGTCGATTTAATGGTTATTGTAACAACTTTAAACAATCAAATCCTAGCCATGTCATAAGAAAAAGTAAGTTGTAAGCCTTAAATTAGCATCAATATACAATAATTTTTGAACGGAATACTCAATATATCTATTCGGTAAACATATTGTTTATGAACAGGGCAAAGTCGAAATGTCTATGTTCTTATCATTAAAGTCATATAATTCAGTTTTACAGGTAAATCTGTAAAACTTTGTTACAGTAAAGGGTTGCAACATACACAGAAGTTGTGGCATGAAAACACTATGTCGTGTGCGAAATTTAATCATCCTAATTGCGAGCCAAATTATTCGCCACGCCCTTTGCGTGCACATTTATTTGACCAAAGGTGGAGATTGTTAAATGTTACAGATATATTTTTTAGTTCGTATACAAAAATTTGTGATTATGCTGTTATTGAGATTTTGAATAATATTTCAGGTTTGAGTTTCGTAAGAAATTAAGTATCTTTACAAAATTGTTGATAAAGTAATAATATCTCTATTGACAAATCTAGAATGTTTTAGGTACTATATATTTTGATAAAGAGCCAATTCAGCAATTCCTTTCTATATCAAAAGTACTTTTATTAAAATAGTTTGAAATGTTAAAATGTCATATCTAAATGTGATATACAGCGTACAACTTTGTATCCTGTAATAATACTTTCATTGTTTGCAAAAATGACCGTTTTTTCTCGTTTATATTTTTGCGTCTAAAGAGTATTATTGTTTACTCCCTTTGTTAAGATTAATGGGTCTATATAAAGAGCCTTTATTTTTTGGTGTTCTACCAGTAGTCGTCCAAGGTTGATATCTACTCCCAACAACCTCCTGTGCGATATTATATTAATCTTAATTTTTCTAGTAGGTACCTATTTGCTTTATCACGAAAATAGACTTAATAAAAAGTATTGTATTGTATTGTATCAATGTTTTATCCATCCTCTAAAAATTCTTTACCATAGCTTAAATCTTTAATTAACTCCCTTGAATTATTAAAATAATGTATGCATTAGCTTTGCAATAAGCTAATGAATAGATTTCAGTTTTCTATCAGACAGGACAGTGACTGGTAAGCTATTAGTAAGTTAATTTTAAATTAATGTATTATTCTTAATTTGGCAAGTTATATTTCACCGGGTCGCCGCCTGCGCATACAGTGTACAATTTAAAATCTGTCCGTCATCGAAATCGACAGCGAACCGCCGGTCTTGGAGACCGACTACCGTCGAGTGCAATGCTTCGCTGGCCCTCTAAAAAGGGCATCTGCTCACCGGCCCTCTCGGACAGTGTCAAGAGCAGTTTGGATGGAACTCTGCGCAAAAATTAAGTCTACGTTACTACGCTTTATCCCTCCATCAAATGCCTAAGACACCCGGACACGCCACAAGCACCAGGATCTAGCATCGTCATGCTTTCCCCCTTGACAGCACCAAAGGCGACCAGCGCCACGACCAGTCGTGGGCCTAACAGGCCCATAATTCCCGATCACAACAATTTTCGCTGGAGATTACCCGACCTCGAAACCACTACGGGTTCTATTCCGGTAGTTATTTCGTGCTTGCCTAGTACCCTAGCCGGCTGGTTCCGTTGGTGAACCTCCCCATTCAATGTAATGGGACATTGAATGGGGAGGTCATCAAGTGCATTAAGTGGTTCTCCAACGGTTCCTGCACGCGAGGAGGCTCCCCAGCCCGTACCCCACGCTATTATTTCCTGTTTCAACTGATTGGCTTCACAATAAAGTAAGATTTGTGCTAATTTACAGTATAGAATCAGTAAGTACGTGTCTTTGAATGTATTAATCAGCTTAATACTATACGAGGGGCAATCACTTAGTAAACACTGTACAGTATGCACAAACACGTGTTCCACTAAGTTCGAAACAAAATCTGTAATCTGAACTGATGCAGCGGTCGAAAATAAATTGGTTCGTTCAATTTGCATAACAACGAAGAATACGTTTAATTTAAAAATCTCTGCGATGCAACAATGAACTGAACAATAACTCGTTGAATTAGTTGAAATGGTTTAACTTATTCCGAATAAATTGCTAGCATTGACCGGAAATTAACGAAAAGCAGAGTGGGAGTAGGCTGGCGCGACCCTATCGTGCGCATGATCATAAGAATGGAATTATATCATCCTGTCGTACTGTCTGGTGAGCTGCATAATTTTTCCATTTTATTTTATGACTCTATTTAGTTTTATTGTATTTGGGTGTTTCTACATTTTGTTATAAAGTTACTTATATTTGAATTGAAGGATGAAGTATTGACGATCATATCCCATAAATCCCATACCTTTTGAACTGTAAATGACAAGTTGAGAGATTTGTATAACTTATCAACTAAAATTAATATGTCAATTTGCATGCAACTGTAATAATATTAAACTTAGGTTTATCTTGCTGAAGCTATACTTTATACACATATATACTATATGTTGCTCTATGTTTGTGGTGCAGTGTTTGGAATAATTACGGTGCGGTGATCAATAATGCACCACTCGAAACTTCAACGGGATGACAGTAAACCGGTTTGCGGCGCCGTCTCCTCACTTCAATATAAGACCGGATATTAGAGCCAGGTTAATAGACTTAGTTGCTATCTAGATAAACGCTGTTGCCATATCCTATAAAATGTTATGTTTATAGATTATATTTTTGATTGCCTGAACGTGTCAGTTACTGAAAAATTCTTAAGGCATGAAGGCGATCAATTGGCCTATTGCTATAAAGTTTACATTGACCATTGTTTACTTTAAACGTAATATTTCTAGCAACACTGTATTTCGCCTGTATAACACCCGAAAATAATTTTGCGATGCAATATTATATGACGTTGTATGTAGATATTGTGTTGTGATTCAATCGCAGTCGATATTTTTGGCTTGTTATGTTCAGAGGTCGACTTCTCATGGTCGTCTTAATAACTAATTCTTGTCACATTTAGAAGCTAAGATTTAGCGGAGTCATGTTTAATTATACCCATGTTGTAAATCCTACGCTGATAAATACACGAGGTAGTTTTGTTTAATAATCAATTAATTTATCATCTAAGTGTTTTTTTTTAATTTTCTAGAAGTCTATGTAGTTTTATACGGTTTTTTAATTTTGGTAATTTGTCAAAATGCGGATAATGACGAAAACGACAACAACAACATTAGGCGATACTAGCAATCGGTAAAGTACAAGATATCGATTGCTAGTATCGCCCAAAAATGCTCTTCGTGAATAGTAATCAACGTTTTACGATTTGAGATTTGTCATTTTCTCACAAGCATTTTTGTGTAATCGAGACACTGAGAGACGACTAATTTGGATGAAAAAAAAAAATAAAACAAAAAAACAAGGTCATCCGCATTGATTTATTGGGGAACCACTTGCTTGCAATTGTACACCAATCTACCAATCAGCAAAGTCGTCTTGTTTGTGGGGGCTAAAATATTTTCTTTCATCCTTGTTCTATCGAATGTATCTAATTTGGAACAAGTTTCTATTGTGAATATGTTAAAGGTTTTAAATAGCCATACGCTCATGTCGTGCAACTTTAATATGCGTATACTATGATCGTGTATAAATTATATTCTGTAATGTTACTAGCACAAAAGCTATTTTTGGTAAGCCAGACTACTGTTTTAATTACTTTTAGTTATAATTATGACAGGTATATTATATCACCCATGTAGTTAAATTTCCTGATACTTATGTATAGTATATTCATACTACAATATATCTGATTTATACTTACAATTACATAAGTATCTTAGTTTAGTCAAGTTTTGATTCTACAATTAAATTTCTGGTTAAATCTCTGTGGTCTAGAGGCTGAGACCACATTCAGATCTCAGGTTCGGGTTCAATTCCCAGGTGGGGGCATAAAATTTTCTACTCGGTTTGTTTGGTGGAAGGACTTTTTATCAGTCCACTTTGCAAGCTACCGCCATCTTACCTAAGTCTGCCTACATATAAATAATGTTAATAGCATTGTAGTGTTCCGGGTTAGAAGTAGGAGGAAAGATAGCCAGATAGCCAGTGCCTTTGTGGGTGAGGAAAAGTGTAGTTCTCTTCCATCTTCGGCCTTATTTTTTCTTAACATCAGGTGGGATGAAAGCCAAGAGCTGCCCCGTTAAGAATAAAAAAACTGCATATTACCATATTCCTCAACAATTGACACTAACCAAAAAAAACTCTACTTTCGTATACTTTATGACTTTCTTCGAACACCTAATTATTTATGGTTTGCAGGTTATCTAGTATTCATATAAATATCCACTATTAATTATAATCCGGCTAAACTGTGCGTGTAAGAATATAATATGACTTACCTAGAACAGATTAAGAATCAGTTTAATTAGAAATATAAAACCCTTTGTTTCAGCTGACCTTTTTGCTTTTGACGGTTCTAGAATTCGTTTTCTTTGGGACCTTCGGTTATTGCTCTCCGTGTGTCGCTTTGTAAAACTTAAATAAGCTCTTTATTCAAGGTAAGAGCTTTATTATTTTACAATCGGTTTGTTTGGTCTTTCGTTTCCTAAAATACGTCCTTAGTTTTTAAGATTAGAATTCTTATTGGTAAGTGTTTCATTATAATTGGAATATATTTTGGTACCGTTGTCCAAAATTTAATGTTTTTTACATTGATAACCTATATTTGTTGATGGTGTTATTTAAAAAGGTTTGAAGCCTTTCCATTTCTCTACAATAAAGCTTTACCTAACCTAACACAATTCAATGCTACGCAAGCAGCTACTAAATTAAGTTGTTTAATACTATCTAAAGAATAAAACTCTCCATGACTTTCCCAATATCAATAGTCATCTTCAAAAGAAAAAAAAAGTAAAAGAAGGACTGTGTATTAATGATGTGTAAATTTCAATTCTTCAAAATATGGTTCGAGAACACGCTGTCTACCTTTTCCAAGTTTTTTACTATTCGACTTTGTGAGAAGAAATGTCTAAAAAGGTCCTTTTTACTTACTCCTCTTTATTCATATTATGTTTTATTTATAAGGAAAACTACTTTTGGGTTAGTCGAAACCTCAAAAGTATTAACTTTATATGACTTCGTGAAATCAGACAATAGAGCTGATATAGGACAAAATGTGTTTTTTTTTTAAATTAATCTCCCTTGCGAGACGATAAAAGACATTAATATGATTTTAATAAGACCCATCCTACATTGGTTGCTCTACACTGACGTACGTACGTTTTTTTAATTCCCATGTGTCGATCGACAGAGCGCAACATCTGTTGCATTCAAGTCGACATTGTATCTGACAAAAGAATTGAATATTGAATTTATGTTGTCACAGTCTAATGCTCGATTATTATTGGTCGATCCGCCAATGGGTCAATAATCAGAGGCGGAAACGTGAGAATTCTTATTCATCGCCGCGCAGGAATTCATATTGCGATATGTTTTAGCTATGCTATAGTACTTTTAAACCAAGCAATAATATTGTTTCTATATGGCAGTATTTACAGAACTGATTTTATTGTGAGTAATTCTACTGGATGGTGAGGTAGGTTACGTTAGATACTCATTCGAAATATAAGAAAGTGAACTTTCTTATTCTTCATTAAAGTTAAATTTTCAAATCCAATTGAATATAACAAACACTAATATTCTTGAAAAAAATCATAATATTCAAGATTAATGCTCTCCCATACTATTGGTCCCAATACGTGATAGTTCGAAAGAACTTGTAAACACAATCATGATACAGAAAATCATTATCAGAATAACTGATCTTAAACCCTTATGCGTGGCAGTTGCGTGACTATAGTTTTGTTTGAATGTTGAAGTTTCCGTTGTTATTATTTCATTTGCATTTCCTGTATTAGCTTTATATTAAAATTGTGATCTAAAATACAAACTTAATAAGTTTTGTATCAACGTTATGTTTACCAACCTCCGTTTTCCTATTTTGTTAAGCTATTGTGGATGGTTGTTTTTAGAACGAAACTCACAAGTCCCATTTTTTTATCTATATCTTTGATATCTATTTTCGTTTTTAACATTTGAACAAAAGAATTGAATTGTTCATTTTCATATTGAAACGCGAGTTTCTGATAGTTTTTTTTATCGAAATGTTCAATACGCAATCTTTTCAATAGCTAACACATGATTACGTAAGTATCAGTCGTGTTTGACAAAAATATGATATTGAAGATAACTCCTCGTCCTTGTCGCATTTGTAGCTTCTTCAAAAGCTTCCTTGTGCAACATTCCTGTCCTCCTTTATAGTATGTTATACACTTTCCCCTTAGCATCAGACGTGTATATTTTTTTCGTTTCCTTTACATACATCAGATAGCGAACTTTCCTGTCGTTAGATCCAAACATTTCTCGCTAGACCTAGATTAGATTCACATTATGGCAGCGAAGATATAGAGGTGGCCAGTTTTTGCGTGGTCTTGTGTTCTGCGTTGGTATGGCATTTGGATTTTCGTTCTGTTGTAAAAATATATATGGGAGTATGAAGCTGAGTACGAAGCAAACCGAAATTGTCACTTTATTATTTTAATAAGCTACTTTTTTTAAAGTTTCGTTTTAAATAATTCAATTATAGTATACGCAGCGTCTAATCGGTATGAACCATACTATGCTACTAATTTATGAGATCATCCCCTTTGCTAAATCCTCTTAAAAGCAATTTCTTACATACCATTGTCAGTTTATTGTCTAAATTACCAATATTACAATTGGAAACTTCGCTGTGTTATGTAACTAACTGGTTTCCTTTAATTATCATTTAAATTAGAAGTAGTTTTTTCTTTAATATCATCAAGTTCTCTGTAGCGTGGTTGATTATTTAGTCTTTTTTATAAGAAATTAAGTCAATACTGTCATCTCTTGCTTGCACCGTCTTATTTGATTGCCACGACGAACCCGACCGTGGGAAGATCCCGATCATTGTTCTGTTTCATCGTCTGCAGTGCGCATGCGTGATCTCATGCGTGTTTAAGATACCCGTATTTCTACACGTTCACAAGTAGAGCCTAGAACAACCTCTTACATAAATCAAATATTTGACCTTTATGACCTATTGAGATTACTATTTTTGCAAGAAAAATACATACCTAATGTTACTAGCAAGTGACACTTAAGAAGTGTGCGTTATTGTACAAGCCCTCTTTTTTGAGTCACAAATTATCCTGAAGCTCAAGAAAATAAGCGACTCAAGTAATATTAAGCCTCTTTGTAATTGTGACATGTATATTTACTCTAATGAATTTCTCATTTGCTCACTATAGTAATACGTACAAAGATTAACTTCCGACAAATATGGCTTGTTCCACGGTTTTTAACGTTATAAGTAGGGTTGCCAACAGTACTATAATATATAGTATTGTACTATATTTAGGGCTGCGTACTAATACTGTTGGAGAAATATATAGTACGTTAATATACTACATTCGTTTATTTTTATCTTTTTCAAATATATATTTTTTATAACTTATTTTGGAAAATGCTATATTTCGCCGATGTTGGCAACCCTAGTTATAAGCTATCATTATGAGTCGTTCTAATGGAGGGACAAAACTAACTATTATTACTGATAATAATGGAAACGCTAAAATTATGCTTCATTTAGGATTTTGACACATTATGTTTTCCTAAAAGTAGTAATATAATAAATATGTGTTCACAGCATTTGTTTACTCACTTCGAGTAATCACCGCCAATAATCTTTGCATTATAACTACAATGTCAGTAAGTTCATTAAATAACTTTAATGTTGTTCTGTCGAGAGGTTTACTTAAAACTACAGAATTCTATAGTGTGTGAGAACAATTTACACCGCCATTGTTCTTACTGCTTATTTAATATTTGCTGACATAAAAAATATCGAGGATTAATAAATGGTGATAAGATTTTTAAAGGAAAATCTGCTCGAGCCCACTTAACATGACCTTCACAGAATATTCTCACTTCAATGAATGGCCATCGATGTGGTTAGACTAAAGAATACAAAAGCCCGAGAGGATCTCGAGCACTGTCGTCATTCATGGCTTAGAATAATTTAACATTTCCTTTACTAAAATTCTTAACTTCTTACCTTAAAAATTGGACGGATCTGTTTAATTTTTGCAACGTAATGTTGGTTCATATATGAATGCTCTAGTGTGAAATCAATCACTCCATAAGACGGTGATGTCAGCATTATTATTTTTAGGGTTCTGTAGCCTAAAGGGATCGGTTCTACAGACCACATTAAGGACTACTTTTTTGGATACAGAATTAGGATTCTTTCCTATTATGATATTTCTTTAAGGAAATTTGGAAAAACGTTATGCGTTGTGTTATCAGTGTGGTAGCTATACAGAATATATTGAGCCTTAGGCATTTCGTTTTAACCTTCGTCGTAACCATGTGAAGGAGGAGATAGCCAGTGTAATTAGGAATTATGGGAGGCATTAACATCGCGTCTCCAGAATCTTTACCTGCTGTATAAAGTGATTTCTTGATGCTTATCACCACTTGCTATCAGATGAAGCATCTGCTTATTTTACTTAAAAATAAATGCCATTTACCAAACAAAGTTAAGAATGAAGTTTTGAAATTCATCCCTTGAAATATTAGTTAAATCATTTGCAATTATTAAAACGAAACGCGATGATTGCATTGGTGACCATGTATTACTTTACGCTGTCTAGTGTGTGTATTGAAGAAAATATAAAAATAATATTTTGCACAGACATGTAAACTGGTTGTTACTGGTTGTTACTACGGCTATAAATAATCACATCAGCTTCCATTTAGTAACATAAAACAACATTAATTAGATGTGATACTAGGATTAAAAATTTAGATTAGAAAACAAATGAAAGGTGTTAATTTCAATCAAATATTCTAATTACAATCAAATATGGTTGAAATTGCTTGAGAACTAATAATGTTTGACCGACACACTCTTGACCGCTTTTTGTTATAACATATTAAATATAGTAATTGAATTACTTTACTAGTCATGTTTACTTATTGTTATTGATAGCCATTATCATAATCCTGTCCTGTTTTAAATTTATAGGGCGGAAGTAATATATTTTCACTTCCTGTTTCCTCCACCATTCGGCGGATTATTCAGTTCTTAGACAATGTCTTCGTGCTTTATGGAAATATTTTGCTGTCTCGTAAAAAGTACAGTGTTTAAGAGTAATTTTATAAATTGTCTATCGTTGCAGTTTATATTTTCAAAAATATCGAGCTAGACGGTTACGGTTTTTAATGAAATATGTAACAAGAATAAAGTACTAGTAAAAAGAACAGCGTGAGTTTTAATCGTATCGAGACGTTCCGATCGTATGCTAATTATCGCATATATAAAAAAACTGTTGCAATGCTTCACAACAGAGGTGATGCTGTCGCATCTATACAATTTAACAGCTACGACAAACATTATCGAGACGGTTCAATTCAAATAAAAACTCACATTAGGGGTACAGTAGTTCATACTTCATTTTGGTCACGTGATCTAGACGTTCATTTTGTTCGTCGACGTCTAATAAAAACGTGGTGTTAATTGCATTGTCTTTTTATAACTCTATTTGACATGTTCGTATTAACTTCACTTACTATTCTTGTAACGTTACGTAATTTGGGCCAGAGTTTTGCTAATAATTTGCCCATGTGGTCTTGACTATAAATAAGCTTATAGTACAAATTACTTTGGCAATGAAAACAAAAACTGGGAAAATAATAATAGTTCTAAGTTTAAGTAAATACAATGTAACAATTTACGTCATGTGTGGGGATTTATCAACCTTGAGTCTCATAAAATATAGTCATTTATTTTCGAACTATCTAGCCCAATCCAAGCAGAGCTTGACGGTCACGGTAATTAAGGTGTGTGTAGGTAATACTACAATATTGCGAAAATATTTTACGAAAAAATTTGTGTTGATAAGGTCGAAAATACTATTTGGAAGCAAGCTTGTTGCCGAAACACAACAATGTTGTGGTTTGTGATTGTTGTTATTGCGGCAGATTTAGGTGAGATGGTGTTAGCTAAGCTAGGTAGCTAAGCTAGTTGGACTTAGGTAAAGCTCCACCAAAACAAATAAAAATCTCTGACCACTTGGATTTTTAACTCTAACCTCTAGACTGAGGGAAGACTAGAGGAAGGACGGTAGAGGCGTTAAAATAATGAAATGATAACCAGTGATATATTATGAAAGATTCTAAAAATCTTATGGCTTAAAGTAACAACAACGGACGATACTCTTGCAAAATTTTAAGTCGTTTGATATCGTAAAATTCCCTAATTTTGCACATGACACTATTCGAAAGAAACGATATCGCACTGAAACTGTCGACAGCACATCAAAAGTTTATGTTTATGATTGATTTTAAGTTTTTATTTTAAGTGATATAATAATATTTAATGTTAACATTTATTTGAATAGGTGTACGACGAATAAATCGTTCGAAATTTGAATTAGTTCAAAGATCATGTGCGGTGGATGTTTTCAGTCCGATATCGTTCATTTCGAATTTCATCATGTAATGTAGTAAATACCCTTACTATTTTTACTGTTGTATATAAGTTTTAAAATAACACTCACATTCATGAAATTTACATTACACGCAGGTAAATATATGTTATTGTTCATTCGGTTCTTATTTACAATCTTACTTGGTTTTGTTTCGTCTGCGACTTTATTTACGATGACGACGCACGGTGACGTTGATTCTATAGCGTTCCAGCACACAATAGATTTGTCGCCAATTTTATTACTGATTTTGTGATCGTTTTGAAGTTTGAAGTTGAAAAATTACAGCTTTGTAGTCTTTTTCATTTTTAATTGAAAAACCGGTCAGTCGGTCAATGATTATCGATCGTGTTCGGCACGCTTAGGTTGTGTGATTTTCCTAATCATGATTAATCAATCAAATTGATAATAATAAGCCCATAAGCGTCCCACTTCTGGACACAAACGTATGTGAGAAACATGTAGGTTACTCTTCTTGTAAGATATAAAAAAAAAATATTACTCTAAGGATAATGTTTGATTAATTTTCTCCATGACATATTGGTAGTTTGTGACGTCGTCTTTTTAGGATATTTTTGAAACGTTTATTTAGTCTTGAAGACGCAAAAGAAGCCATAGTAACAGATAATATACTAAGATGGCGACTATGATTTATGGTAAGATTTTTGTGGAAGTATATCTAAGAAGTCAAATAATCAAATAGGTAGGTGGGTTTATTTTATTCCACTAAGGTGGCAATCAAGCATACGTCCCACCTGATGGAAAGCTATTCACGCCTGCAGTACCACTTATTTGCGCGTTGTCGACCCTAGAAAATTTTTTTACAACCTTTTTTGAAGAACCCCATGCTATACTCCAAAGGGAAAATCTCCTCAAGAAGTTCATTCCATAACTTGAGCGTACGCGGGATAAAGTTTCTCTCAAACCTAACAGTACGCGACCATCATAGGTATATATTATAGATAATATTGTAAGGCGGATGGTTGGCGTGTCTACTACCGTAAATTGTTTGGTGACTTATGACGTATGATTCTTAAAGAAAATGAAAATTAAGTTTTTTTGCAATTAAATGTTCAAAACTACCTTTTTTTGGTATGGTACTCTTCACACTTTAGTGTTTTATTATTCGAGAGTAGCCGCAGCAGTTACGTCAGACAGCGTGTGCGGTAAAAGTATGCAGGTTGCACCTTTAAAACTGACTTTTGCATACTAATGTGCAACGCCGGGAGGCCTTTGCCGCGATGCAGTCTCTGAGCTTTCATTTGCATTGGGGTCAAAGCATATTACAATTTCCATAGGGAGTTTTGTTGTGTTTAAATAATTGATTTATTTGTTTTAGCTGCATGAAATACTAACAGAACATTGTTTATCGAAAATTGCGTTACGCAAATGTTCGAAATGGTGGTTATTTTCTTGTATATGTAGTTAGAACGTATTTCTCCAACTCATGTTTCAGACCCTTACGTAAGTACTGTCATCTCTTACGTTAGACCCTATTTGCGATACACTTTTATCTAAATTTACACTGAACTGACAAAATTGGTAGAAGGTTAGTATTAATCGAAGATACTTATCTACAGAAAGTTTCAATGCGCTAGTCAACACAAATTCTCATTAGCGAGGAAGCACTGGCTATCAGATAAACATGATAGATGTGCGGGCTCAGTTTGCTAACTTTCCAGCTGTCTGCTCCCTTTCTCCTCATTGCATCCAGATCTTTTGATAAGGAACTTCAGAGAATATCTTGTACAATCATTATCAAAAACGGAACAAGATAATACAGGGGAATACCCGAGATATATTATGACTGCTCCCTCAGAAATCTTGGTTTGGAAAAATTAATCCGCCTTATTGCAATACTTCTTCTACTAGCTGGGTCGGAAGATCGTTTAACTTCTGAGGCGTAAAATTTGGACTATAACCCTTAAGCTAAGGGATGCTCCAAATAATTAGTGAAAATTATCTGAGAGTCGAGACTGCGTTGCGTATCATCAACCAGATACCAGATCGGGAAAATAATACATGCGAGCTTTGCTCTGCAGTTCTTGTTCTTAGGTTCCGCTCTTATCAACCTCTTTTAGGGAACCGGAATTCAATTACAATGATGTATTTAAACACATTTTGACATCACAGAGGTGTATTCTCTCTGTATTATACGAGGTAGGCTACGAAACAGTAAAATGCTAAAGTTATTATAACATCATTGGTGATTGAATGATAAGAATAATACATGAAGAAATATATTGCATATCACGAAGAAACTAAATGCCAAAGCTAAAAATTTTTTGATACAGATCTCAGAGCGTCATACTGATATATCGATAAATAGTTTGTTTTAAAACTCGTTCGTACACATTGGTTTCGGAGATTAGATCATCCGTCTAGAAATAATATTGAGCAAAGTAAATAAATAAAATATAGAATGCGAAGGAACTGCCGAAGGTTCGTTTGTGCTGAATTCTGAATCGAATAAAACAAACCGACTGTTCGACGCATAACCATAACATAATTAGTTGTTGTTAGTTTAATTTTGAATCGGGTCGGGATGGTATGTTTGAGCGGTTTGGAAATAAATGTACGTATACGTTCCCTAATAGAATATTCACAATGTTAACATTGACAGGTATACTAATCAACGCTGAAAGATGTATTCCATATATTGTACGGTATACCTACATATTAATGAATGAAAAAGAAACAGTGAAAAATGTCACGTAAGTCACCAATCAATACTGAATTATGTATTTAATATATTGCACGATGTGTCGATCCTTTTGGCTTGAAACTACATCGTCTTCCCATCAAAAATTTCACTGAAACACAATATGGGTTCCTTTAAAGCAAGGTGAGGATGACTAGGGCAGTATGTAGCGTGCTTTACTATCTACCTTCACATATGGACTCCTCTACTGCTTGCCGTCAGATGGTGTCGAGTCATTTGCTGAGCTTAATATAAAAAAAACAGCACCTGTGGGTAGTACTGGCCAGTGTTGCCAGTACCACCCGCAAACATTAAGGAAATCATTTTATATTCCAGGTAATGGCTCTAACGCCGTGTATTTCACGGGTTATATTTCTCTTCTCACCTCCTAACTAATATTAAAAAATTTACTACGAAGTAACAATAGCACAGAAACATTATCCGTAATATTGACTATAGTTATTGTAGAATTGTATGTGTGATGTCCATATAAAAAAATAATTTCCGTAAATTTTTAACGTCAGAGAAAATTAACCATTACAAAATCAGGTAGGCTACTTATATTCTAGTGGGGCTATTATTAAACGTAGCAACGGACATGAACTTTCCCTGTTAAATCACTTTCGCCTTCGATTCGTTGGCAATAATGAGGGGCTAAAGCTATTTATTTAATGAAAGCGATGTAGTTAAGTTTTATAAATAAGGAGAACAAAATAAAGAAGATGCGTACTGTTTTGTTGGATAATTTAAATAAAATTAATAAAGGTGAAATGTTATTTTAAAGTTAGTTTCACGATCCAAAATAATTGCCTTAAATTACGTAGTCATTGCTAAACGTTTTATCTGAGTCATCCCCGACGAACGTGTGTTCCGATTCCGATATACTTTCGTGAGATCAATAGGTGAAACTATTAATACATTCTATAAACAGACAGTTTAAATCAAAAAATTGGTTCAATTTACATTTTCATCACGCGTGCTGCGAGGATAATTTTTTAACGTAATAAAAAGTAAGATTCTTTTTCATCAGAGTAAATAAGAAAATGTATTTATTCTAATGAAAAATAATTGCTTTAAATTTGAACCTTTAATATATTTTAAATAAAAACAGATCAAAACAGTAGTCGGTACCGGAAATGTTCCTTTTGACATATTACTCTCATTTGAGGTAAATTAAAAAGGACCTTCAATCTGTCCATAATCACACACGGACATTTATAATTGATCAAAATTTTGATTACCATTGAAGTTAGAAGAACCATGCTCATATAGAAATCTTATAAAAAAGTAATGAGGCCAACTATGTTGTCGCTATTTAATCATTTTATGTGGTGCAAAAGCAGTTCCCATTACTTTTAGTTGTTGGGAAAATGACAGTCAGTCTCTTGGTCTCAGAATGTCAACGCACCTCCTTACCTGCAGTGTCAAGTCGATCAAAATCATCATACACAGCTTATATGCGTCCCTCTGCTGGCACGGGCCTTATTATATGGGAGGAACACATGAATAGTTTGTATCCTAACAACACTACCCTGGCCTAGTGCAGGTTGATGCGTGAATGCGGTTGCTGCATCAACCGAGATCGGGTGAAGCTCAAGATAACAAATCTTGATTGACCCATCAAGGTACCAAGTTATCATGATCATAATTATTCAAGCCTTGGATCACCGAAAACTTGTTCCATCAATATCGAATGATCTTCATCGCTCGTGTCGTTAGACTTCCACTTACCATCCGATAGATAACATGGTCATATGATGTTGCTCTATATTAATAAAAACATTCATTTATATTAGATCTACTTGCCGAAATGAATAAAAATTTTCTTTTACCTGCGACAGAACAACTGTTAATATGAATGTATAATTCTAGCCTTCTAGTTGTTACTTTTAATCTTAAATATCAAACTAACCATATGGCTCTGTCATGTCAATCCAAAAAGGGGAAAGTGCAATCTGTCTGAGATAGTCTTGGCAGTAAGTGTGTAACACTTTAGGCGCCACTAGAAAGCAGCTAATGACAGCATTGTTATTGATTGCGTCGTTTATCAACCTCAAGGTTTTTAGTACTTTATGAACTTTAAACGTGCCTTCAATTAAACTCGGCACTTCGCTCTTCCCACGGACTTCTCACTATACTTTCTTCTTAAGTAAGTTAAAGTAATTTTATGTCTTAAGTAGTTTTCCTTGTCTTGTTAGTCCTAATCGCAAAAAGACTGCAATAATTTGTTTGTTTCGTAGAATATCTAAATAAAATTATTATTTTTTCATTGTATTCCTGTGAATTTTACTTGATTCGATATTTCATTCTGTTTTTGTATCTGAATCGTGTTGTGTTTGTGAAATTTTGAAAGTTAATGAAAATTTATTGTTTTTAAAAATACATAAAAATATTTATACAATCAACCTATACTACTATTCAACAATTGTTTGTGCACTACAAAATAACTTCTATTAGTACCAGTACTCGAAACTAAGACCTCTGTTATAGCAGACAGGGTATGTCAAGCCGATCATAATGCATGATTGATTTGAAATCTTTTGTTACGCCTTCTCATGTCTTTGGCGTATAACATTTACACACAGTAGTGTTTTCTTGATTTTTAAACCTTGAACAAACCTTTTTTGTTATTATCAGCTATAAAGAGACTTTCTTGATGCTTCTAGCATAATCCCCTATCTTTTTACTAGACCAAAATCAATCTAAAGGTCATCTTTAAAGTAATCGCTTCGGTAACGGCTACAAACAAAAAATAGAATTCTTTGTCAGGACATGTTTTCCCTCCTACCTTCAATCATGGGTCTTTAAAAGAGAAGTGAATCTTGCAGGTCGCTAAGATCAAGTTGGCTAGCGCAGTGCATTGTTTCACTGGCACTCGTCAACTTTTTATTTGGACTTCACTTCTGCTGACCATCAGGTAGAATGGAGTCATTTGCTCGATATTTCTATATAAAAAATGTATAACAAAAGCTTATTTAGTTTGTCAAAACTCAGTAACTAAACATTCAACAGTTTGTTTTTTTTTTGCATTACAAATGTCAACATTGATGTTGACGTCATCTATCGTCCGTACAAGGTGTGAGCTTGCAATTCTAGTTTGAAATAAAAACGTGAGCTGACCATATTTGGTCATCCTTTTAATTACTAAGTTTCTTGCTTACTTTAAAAATGAAGTCTCAAACCTTCAATAAGGATATCTCGTGAAGGAATGACATTTTGATATTTATCTACCTATATTTGCCGGTGGCTGTTTTGATTAGATTTAGTTTGATATTTAAGAGTCACTGATACTTATTGATAACAATAACTCTTGCGATAAACAGATATTGTCATCTATTCTAACTTATCTTTTCGTGAACGAAAGATATTCTATTGTTTATTTTTTAGAATTGTTATGATATTCTTGAAGGGAATCGTTTCGAAACAAAATGCTTAACCTTTTATGCTTATTTATTTTCTGAAAATTTCGTCCTCCAGTACACATCATTAGTCTTATGCAGTGGAACGAGATGATGGAAGTAGAATTCCTAATATTAAGATTATTAAAAATTATTCGGAATCAAAGAACTTGATTTGGTAGTTACGATTGCATTAACATAATTAAATAGCTAGGCCGACTAGGTTAAGAGTAAATTCTGTCAAACAGGTTTTGAAATTAATATTGACGTCCTTAACAAAGAGTATCGAGATTTAAGCGTGTTCTATAATTGTATTTTTATGATTAATAACGATACTAGGTTAAATCAATAAATTTAATCATTCCCTCTACGTTACTTTTCTTCAACTTAAATGTTCGTAGAGGAAATATTGTACATTACTTATATACCTTTCCTGCAGTCCGTCATCGGAATCAACAGCGGACTAACGGGCATCGAGCGCAATACTCCGCTGGTCCTAAAAAGACCCTTTCTCACCGGTATGGGTAGTAACGAGAGTGACTTGTATGACACTGCAAAATTTAAGCTCAATGTCTTAGGTAGGGACTTCCAACGTGAACGTTAGAGCACCAGTATCTAGCATTGTCTCGGCTGCGCTTTCCCCTTGATACCACTGCGACAAGTACCACAACCAGTCTTGTACCTTGGAGGCCCACAATCTCCGACTACAATGGCTAAGAAAGTCCCACCAACGACTGCTATAAAGCTAACAATCGCATGCTCCTAGCTAATTCCGCAGACCCACGAAGTGCCTG
This sequence comes from Acentria ephemerella, assembly GCA_943193645.1. Taxonomy (NCBI): domain Eukaryota; kingdom Metazoa; phylum Arthropoda; class Insecta; order Lepidoptera; family Crambidae; genus Acentria; species Acentria ephemerella. Next base: position 3,941,338 of record OW971899.1, on the reverse strand, counting down.
TCGACCCAACAGGGATTTCTGAAAATAGCATTTCTTGCTGGCGAAGACGATACCACTATCGGTTCTATTCCGGTAGTTGTTTTGTAACTGCTCAGGGTATGCCGTAGGAATCCGTTCGTGAACCGCTTTTTACACCGAATGTGGAGGTCAAGTGCATTGAGCGGTTCTTCAAAGGTTACAGCACGCGAAGAGGCTTTACAGCCCGTACCCCTCCCTAACGGCTCCTCTTTCAACTTTCCTTTGTAAAAATTGTTCAGTTGTATTTCATGGTCATAATTCCCGAACACGTCTTAAATTTCTCCTGAAAAGGTTAATTTTATTCACGTTGATTTTTTAACACAATAAAAAAACCAGGATTAATAAATTTTACTAATACCAACTACTACTAAACTAATGCGGTTATTTCATAAAAATTTTGTTCAAGATCTTCGTATGTATTTGCGTTTTTAATGATAATTAGAAGCATTGTAATTTCTCCGTACTTCTAAAGAGAAATATCAAACGAATATCTTTAAACTGGGTCATAAACAATTATGTTCAGTTCTCTATAAAACAACTGACATGGTATAAAATACCGTTACTGCTGGTGATATGTGTTAATAGTAAAGGGCTGGCAATGCCGATGACAGACACTTCCTACAAATGATGTTGTGATTCAATAAACGTTTACAAATCGTTTCAGATAGCCTAAAGTTGCGGATGTAACGGTGTTTATACTTGTCTTGTGTTAGTTATGTACTCAATTGATTAATCAATACACATCGAAGTGAGTTACAACAAGTAATGTTTATAATACCACGTAAGTATTATTTACTCACCCTTTATTTACTTTTTTTTTTAGTATTATTGAGAGGCAGGGCGGTACTCCCACTCACACAACATTTCTACGAGGAGCTCTGGTAAATGGTAATATTACACCAGAACAGCAGTGTTGGTCCTTTCCCAGTCGAGCCTTGCAAAGTTATGATAAGATTGGGTTGTATGACCTGTGTTATACAATACCACCAAGTAGTATAACTTATATCTGTGTTTAGTTTAATCTCTTTTGAAAATTTAAGTTTGTAGTTACGATAAAAAAATATTTTTTTTTTAAAGAAAAATTGTTTTTCCTTTGCTGTGAACTTGGCTTGGCTCGACTTTCAGTGTTTAGGTCACTCTATTAAAACTTCCTTTTACTAATAAAATTGCTAAAAATTAATGGGATCAATTGACATCGACCATATTTTAGCTGTTATCAATGAAGGCGATGATGAATGAGAACTTAAATTAGTAGTTGACACTCGAATGATTGTGATACTAAGGTACAGTAATACAATAGTATACAATATTACTTACATCTAATTCTTTGATCTTAAAAAATTAACATTCAAAATTTAAAAAAACTAAAACCTGACTTCAAAAATAATTTAATGCAAAAATTTATCTAGTTTAAATTTTAGCGTTTTTTGGAGTAGGTCCTGACTCTGATAAAATAATTTTAAATTGGATACCTTTTTACATTGAATTAGTAAATAGTTCAATGTAAAAAGGTATCCATTTCGTTGCTCCACAATCTTACCAAAAATGAAATGGCCGTGTGACGTCGTAGTAAACACAATTACTAACTCTTCTAGTTTCGTTTATATGGAAAACATTTGCGTGTGTCACCGCTGCAGTTTAATAATTACACAAATAGGCCAGGGTCATGTAGGTACCTATTACTCTATTACTTTCTGTATCAAATGAGACTGTTTGTTGAAAACATTTCCGTAGGTTATAAAATTGTAGGGGTACTCCTAGTTTTTTCAATTTTATATAATTTTCTCTCTGATAGAGTTCTCTACTTGACTAATACAACTTTCTTTTGTTGAGTCTTTCTCCTTTAACCTTGACGCAAGCATCATTAATAGCTTGTGTTATGGATACTCGATAACGGAGAAGAATCGATAGCAATAAGTATATAAATATCAAAAAGGCACTTAAGAAACATACAAACATCTATGGCTCGTGAACAAATATTTGTACTCATCATTCAAATATCTGCCCCTATCCGGATTGGAACCCGGAAGCTCTGGCTAAGTACGCAGAGGTACTTTCCACTCGACCAGACGGCCGTCATAATTCATACATCACAATAAAATCAATGGAAGGATCTCGTGTCAATCAAATGTGAGCGGCAAACTCCACTCTTATTTTGAATCAACATATTTTCGCTGAAGGTACACGTCATTTATATATTATTTCATTGGATCCACTATAGCAACATAATAGGATTGTTCATTCCAATTGCGTGCCGCTCCACCTACGCCTAATATTGTTATAGTTTAATTTGCTACTCACTCTTCCGTCTGACGTAAGGATTGTGAATGTGTACGTATAACACGTATAGGTAATATATTTATTTATAAAATAAATTTGGAATATGTTGGATCCCTATTTATGATAGATTCCGGATCCTCCACATAATATATCTATATTTTACACGTTTTTTTATATCCCATCTACAAGTAACATCAGGATTGTTCGAAATTGTTGGTTCTTCTTCTTCGTCATCTAAGGATTGTTTTTGTTTGCACTCATAGATGGGAAATAAAAAATTATTATATAAAAGTTGGAAGGTTCGGAATCCACCATAAAATGGAATCATCCCCAAATATGACCCAAAATTACTAAAATATTGTTAAATACTATTGTTATTGAGCTTAAAGATATGATGGTTTAAAACTTGTATAGAATTCTCATACTATAATTATAATCGCGCTAAGCTTATGTCTGAGGCACAGACTATTAAACGAATATTTAATTAAATAAATTATTAGACCATGCTGACAGAACGAATCTCTCGATGGTCGACAAAAATCGTTTTGTCGAGTTAAAATGTCGAAATTTGTATAAAAGAAATAGCTATGTCGATTTTTGATGACGAATTTTCAACAATGAAGCCGTCATTGTCATTGGATGCGATGAACATGTTGATTTTTTAATCACAAATTGGTAAATGAAAAGCGAAAACGTAAGCATAGAAATTAGATATTTATTAAAATGGCCACTCATTTTTGAACAAAACAATTTGTAGCGAACCCAAATTCAGGTGACCTATAATTTCAGCCGCCTGGTGCATATTTCATGTTACGTTTGCTGCTGCATTGCGCAGTTCCACGACTCGTATTATTCGTTTTAATTCTCATCACAAATATCCTAATTTTCCTCAGTTCGTAACGTCTCCGCTGTATCGGATAGAACCAATATTTTCTGATTTCTGAGAATACAAAGAATATATCCAGGTTTGTAGCAGTATATTTGTGGCCTATCTATTTCTTTCGATCAGTAAATATGAGATCAATCTTGACTAGGATCGTTACTCCAGAAGATATAAGAACGCAGGCATAATATATCTTAATAAATATCATAATATATATCGTCATATTATCATACCAGCTCGTCTTAAATTTTGTCATTATATATTTGTTTTAAAATTAGGTTATAGTCGCTGAATATCAATAGCTCGATCTGTGTTAAATATTCACAGTGCTTTTTATTACTTTGAAAAGAAAAAGCTTAAATTTGAGAAATATAAAAGCATCGCGGTATTAAGATGTTCATAAACGACTTATTTTTGAGATTGGGGAAAACCTTGATGCACTATCTATTCTGTCGAGGAACGAAAGAAGGTAGTAAAACGGTTTGTCGTCTTCTACCAACTAAAACTCTCGCTATGTATCTACAGTTAGAATATTAATTTTAGCCCATACTGGCATTATGGGTGCTCTTAGAGTTAAAATTCCGCGCTCTTCTACTTCATTTAAGACAAAAGCATATCCAGAAATAAGCAATACCTATATGTGGCTTTGCTATATTACAAACAAACTATGACGATAATTCCTACGCATTCAAAGAAATTGGCTAACTCATTTTTTGTCGCACACTTAAGAAATGGAATTCTATGCCAGCACACGTTTTCCCTTCTTACAATCTTGGTTCCTTCAAAAGAGGTGCAAAGAAGCGTCTTACAGTTCGGCAAGATCCAACAGCTAATGCAGTGCATAATTTCACTCGCACTAGCCACCTTTTTATTTGGACTTCTCTTCTGCTTACCATCATATATACGGGAGTTATTTGCTCGATATTCGCTGCCAGCTCCCTGGCAGAGGGATAGGACGAATCTATAAGTTGTTTACAGTTTCAAGTTGTTAAAAATGCGGCGGTTCACTATTTGTTAAAAGTAACACTCGTAGTAGTTTCTTTAGTTAACTAAAATTTATTACGCAAACGTGTTATTAACCCAAATACCAATAAGTCTATTTATAAATCATGTTGTATGCCAGTCCCCTCATGGCGACCGTCCTCGAAATAATCGAAGCGTCAAAAATTCAAAGCTTAATCCTGTCACTTAATTTATTTGGGTTCGTTAATTATGTGTGATGTCCGTGTCTAGTATGTACCAATAAACAGAGTAAATAATAATAATAATAATATCTCTCTCACTCACACCTATTATCTAGCCCAAAGTAAACATAATAAAGAACTTATGTTATGGATACAAGATAACGGAGGAATATATTATACATTATAATATGTATATAAATATCAGAAATATACTTAATAAACATATAAACATCTATGACTTCTTAATTGTAAAAATTGTGTTTTAAGTATGGAATATTGTCGCCTAATATTAAAACTCAATTTTTTCAACGTTATTTCTAGTCTCTTTAAATAAATAGCGTAAGTATCTGTTTGGAGGTGATACAAAGTTCAGCGTGTCAACTACCAATAAATTATGATTTTGTTAAAAACAGATTTTATTTATTTAACAATTTATGTACACACAAAGACATTTAAAACACAACAGAATGTTAGAGAATTCTACAAATTCTTAATTTTAGTTGAATACGAAAGAACAATTTATTTAAATTTCACTTGTATAACCCACTCGTATTTAGGGATACTTAAGATATCTACTGATAAGGCTATTTTGTGATTGTTTTGACAACACGATTGGAAAAGATTAACTGCATAGGAACGCGATTACTGTTTATGTTGTAAGCGATTACATTCGGGCGACTGTACATGTAAAATGGTCTTTACAATACTTACAACGACATGCCTATGGTTTTCTTTGTTTTCAATTTAAATATAAAGAGCATAAATAGGTAAAGAGATTAGTTTTATACTCAAGTCACGCCGCTTAGACATCGGTATGGGGAAAACTTAGTAGGAAAATCTTTACTAAATTGCTAGGTTAGTTCTAACATGCGTCTAGTTAGGTGTATAGTTGAACGAGACATTGAAATAGTAATTTAAAATGTGAATGTGTAAAAAATTTGTTAGCTTTATTTTGACAACTTATCAGACGATTACCCCTATGCTACCAACCTAATAATTTCTTAGAGTTTTGTCGTCTTTACTCAACGCAGGAACACATCGCTACAAAGATCTAGTATTGGTAATACTAGATACTTTATAGCGATGTGTTCCTAAGATCAAAGTTTGTATGAAAAAAATACTACAAAATGAATTTTAGTAGTTTTAATAGTTATCAGGCGGATTTGTCATATCTTTTCGATGGTCATTTAGTAAACTTGTAAATTCCAAATATTTAGGGCCGATTCCGTTGCACTTGGTTCATTTTAGAGCGATGTAAACTCCTTAGCTTTGGTAAATTTTTGGTATATACGTTCGCAGCGCCACTTTGACAGTTGGCAACCCCATTGACAGATAATTGAAATCAGTTTAGCCGTTCTTGGGTTAAACACTTGAATGTTGTAACTATATATTATTTGTATTTACATAATTGTTTATTTTTCTTTCAAGGTAAGCATTGATATTTACGATCAGCAAGAGTAACACAACACATGGTGGTATGAAATTATGAGCTAAAGTTATGTGAGTATATTGTGATAATTATTAGAAAAATAAATACAATTTAAGGTCCAGTTGTTATTTAAGGCTTTTAAATAATTCAACTTGCATTTCCAACCAGTTCTATTTTTATACCAGGCAATCATGACTGGTACTAAGCAAATATGCATCGGTTTGAGATGCGCGTGGGCATACAAGACAGATAACATCGCGGTGAGCTGTATCTTCGTGTGGTGACTCTGCGGATTTTGTAAAGGATTCTATCCTCAGGTTTAAAGTGAGACGTTTATTGGAGTCTATAGATCTTGCTTATAAGATAATTAATATTTAATATGGTAAATAAAACATCTGGTCTTTTTTACACGAATACTAAAATGGTGGACGTTCTCTGTAAGAATCTATCTTTTTTATGTGTTACCTCGTATCTTTTTCCTGGGTGTACCGATTTTGATGATTCTTTTGATATTCGAAACCTGGTACTTGTCATGTTGTTCAATTTATATTTGAGCGAGATCTAACGAGTAGTTGTTTAGTTAACCCTTATAATGCGTATTTAATTCACTTCGACTACGTTCATGATATTCTCCTTTTTAAACCAACTACAAACAGGCAAGTCGACAATGCTGACCGATACCTATATAAATTTTACATTAGAATTTTAAATTACCACTCAAAATCTTATATATTAAATGTTCGTTTGTCTCACTAAATGTCAAAAACGGTTTGATAGATTTGAATTTATATTTTATTGTGTTTTGTTTGCTTTAATTCAGGGGTGGTTAAGAGGAAGTCCAAAAAATAATAAATTCAAGTTGTAATTTAGAATTGAAAATCATTTATTACATCGCTACTTCGAGTTTCATTTGATATAGGGCGTAAGTAGGATGGGGACAACTAGAAAAACCGTCGTAAAATCTTTCAAAAGGCAAAAAAGTCTAATATGAGAACTTATCTAATTTTAAAGAATTTTGCGAAGTTTGTACCAAGGTGTTTCGAAAAAAATAGAAACAATATCTCACAAAATACTTTTCAATTATGCAAGTTCCTAAATTACATTATTATAGCCTTTTGTGGTCGGTTTTAAGTTTAGTTTTAAAACAATGCACAATTTTTAACGTAAGAAGGGCAACACTAAGAGATTAAAATTTATGATGGTGATAAAATAAGTATCTTTTTGTTCATTTTTTTAAATTGTAGATACAACGTTTATTTTCATTAAAAGTCACACAATCTTAAAAAGAATGAGCACTTATAATTACAGAATAGTGCAACATATTAATACAATATGCATACATAACACACGTTTCAATTATTTGCAGCCAGATAAGTTTGTGTGCCGCAGTGATACAAATAGATAACGACTCAGTATTTTTTTAAACTCTATTACCAAAATACTGATTTTAGCCACACGTTAGAACGCATTATTAGATTTAAAAAAACATATTGAGAACTAAATGCGAAAAGAACATTTCAATCTAATTCACATGCCATTGTTAAATGAATTTTATGTCTTTCTACTTTAATTTGAATTTAACTACCAACAGTTGTTTAGTGGCGATATTGTTACGATTGTGACCGATAACTTTATGTTACAGAGCGTTTATTTCTTTTCAGACATTGTGCTTATGATATTGTGGCTTGACATTCGCGTGCAATTGTTTGTATATAACTAATGGTACATACCCATCGACCGGACAGTTGGTATAATGTTGAATGATTCAATGCTATCGACGGAACTGTTACAGAGTTAAAATGGCGACGAAAGATAAATCGCTCCCTCTATAATGTAAGAGCAATCGAGATAATATTTTTGTAGTGTGATTTTAACTGTTATGGATACAAAATGAAATTCTCTACCGATTATAGTGTACGTATCAAAGAAAAATTCTCCTTATTTATCAATTTAATAACTTAAATAATAAGCATTTTATAAAAAAAAATATGCTGGAATGTGAGAACCGAGTTCGTAGTGTTTGTCTTACACTTTAACCCTTTTTTATCGAAGAGGAATCCGTTAACGGCCCTACAACGCCACTGCGTGACACGGGAAATTCCCGCTAATACTCCGCGGTAACTCCCCTGGCCTTCACATTTTTATTGCAAACACTATTATTTTCATACGAATGCATTAATTACCTCCAACTATAGTACAATTTTTCTTGTAAAATACGAATATTAAAAGTTACCGGTTTCGTGTTATTATGAAAATATAAAAAAAAACCTGAAAAAAGTTCTGTCAAATATGGCATCGTTCGACTGCTTCGTGGTACTAAATAGTATGATCCGTAACATGAAACCGTAATCGGGTCAAATTGTTTTCATGGTAATATCAGATACCTCAGACTACTCACTACTACTAGATACTAGATACTCTACTACTAGATACTCAGTGACCTTAATTAATACTTACGTACTGAAAAATACAAAATTTTTACTTATTTAGCTAATCAGGACGATTTTTTGTCCTAGTTTAATTTTTGATAGAAAAGTAGTTAAAAATATTGTTCACATTTGTTTTCAACTCTGAAATCTCAGTAAAATAATGAGCGTGCATTATCGACGATGGTTCAACTGTAAATCCAATTTATCCGCACGTGAATATCAAAGGTTCTTGGCGTAGGCGTCTAGGAGAAACGCGTCAAGGAACCGGGCCTCGGAACACGAACATAGTAACTGTTTTAGCAGTATGAAATAACGTTAGAAAACTGATCTTAATCTATGGAATACAGGTTAAAATCATATTACTACTGTAATTATTTGATGTAACTTTTTTTTACTTATTGTTTTAAAATTATTTTACGCTGAAAATTACTTAGGTAGATAAAAATTGTTCTTTTTGAAATAATTTTGAACGCCGATCAAAATTTATTATATTTTAAAACATATTGTGCAAGCCAAAAAATGATATTATAAATAACTTATAAGTAGCATCAAACAACACCTCTATTAAACCCTCGCATAAGATTGCGTAAAATTCCTTATTTCATTATATTACAACTGAAATATTGTTTTGTTATTGTAAAAATATGAATAAACACTGTTTATTACGGTATCAGTAATTTCGTACTCACTTTTTGTTTTAAGTGTTCTTGTGAGTGACACTAAAATGTGTTAATGGAAATAAAATATCGCAAACTGAAAAGTTAATAAAAGCTTGTTTGTATATAAACTATTTTCAATTGACAATATTATTGTCCACGTCTTAGTTTGAGTATTTCTTATCTTCCAAATATGTAATTGCAGCATGCGACATACTGCTCTTACCACCTCCACCTTGCCCGCCCAAAAAGTGCTTTTCACGCCTCTTTTGATGGAACCCATATTGTATGAAGGATACGGGTGCCGGTAAGGAATTCCATATTTAGCATTCCATACACAGCTATCTAGCTGTGCGACAGAGAAAGGAGTCATGAAATCTCTTTCTGCGTAAAGTAAAATATTAAAAGAGTGACTCCGTAGACCGTGTGCGCGTGCGTGAGTACGCGTGCTCCTGAGTAGGTAAGGAGAGGGAGGGATAAGGGCAAAGAGCTCTCCAGAGCACTCTCCATGGTAATAACGATAATAGGAACTCTATGTCGACGAGTACGTACTCTATGTCGACGAGTGCGACGAATTAGCGACGCTATGTCGCTAATTTAAGTATGATTGAGTGCTATATTCACACTCGTTCTTGTGAATCTTTTTTTATATAAAATGCTCGGCAAATGAATCGATATCGCTTGATACTTAGCTGTAGGAGGAGCCCATACATTAAATATTTTGATGAATCGCCATTAAACTACTTTCTCCCACGCTTTATTATCAATAAGATTTATATGAAAGTAAGTTTTCATACACTTAATGTCATCGTTAGGATCTGCCGTATTTTATCTCCATACAGTTCTTCTTATGGTCAATTACAGAGTCTGTCAGGCAATGGTGTTTAAAATTCAACTTTTAATTTTCGGTCTTTCGAAAAAAAACATAGTTTGTCTATTTCATTTGATGCAGTTAATGAAGCAAATAATACAATACAATTTTGTTAAGTACAATTGCACTTACTTATTATTCGGGTATTCCTCACAATTGTCTGCCTATCATTATCATTACAGGTCACTGACACTGAGTGTTTCGTATTAAGTAAATAATTCACATCGTGCAAAAGAAATTTCTCGCTTAAGAGTGACAGACAACTGGTAATGCCAAAAGTAATTATCATCCGAATTCGTAAAAGCTTATTTTGAAGCCGTCTTAAATATTTAATTTTTGGCACAGCAAAAACTTTTATGGGAAAACGTCAAACAAAGGGGTACCCCTTAATGTATGAGCAGTTATTTTATTTATTGCTTGTTTCATGGATCCATTATACTTGGATGCAGACTGGAAGATTCTAGTCCTTTGATGCACTTTCTCAGAGATATGTCACAAGACAGGTCCATCATTAGCTTAGCTTTGTAACATATGAACAATGAATCATTTCGTAATAAGCTCAACGATGTTACGGCTTCATAGTGCCAGTGGTATATTTACCTGAGAAGAGCTATTCAATCAGTTCAACATATTCTATTTTCTTACAAAGTTTAATCTCCCATTTCGTGCTAGGGAAATAAATGATCTTAACACCATTAAGTTTTTGGAGGACCGCTTTCCGCCTCTCCATTGTTCCCAACCCAAAATAGTGGCGTGGGTTGGTAAAACGGGCGTTACACAAAGGCGGTGGTGCTGCAGTATAAAGGGTTCGAGGCTCCATTTTCTCACTAGTCATAACGGTATGCTATTTTCACCTTACATTCGCAAATGTTTAAAGTCTACTTTTCCCTGAGGAAAATATAAGGTCACACATTTCTAAAATATAAGTTACATATCACGAATCGCTTGACGTCTTTACTTACAATAGTATTCTTTTCTATGGAATGTCAAATATATCTCTATAAGCGTATAAAAAGTTGTCAATTACCCATTTAATTATTTACTCGTATATAATTTTTGTTGATAAATTTTGCGATTGAAAGTCCTATTTGGAAATCGGATCATTCAAACAAGATTCGAGTCATTTAGCATTTTTATATAACCTTTATGTAATTAATGATAATAATACGGGATTGTTTTATTTTTTCTTCGCCTTCATCCGCTGCGCCTGCGAGTGTAAGGCGCGCACGTCATTAACAAAACGACCGAGGAATGCGCAACGGAGTTTTATTTTATACCCCGTAACCTGTTTTAAAACAATGTAGTGTAAATCGTTCGATTTTTAATACATATGCTTGAAAAGAGTACCGTCTAGAATTGGACTTTTACTTTAAAAAAAATCAGTAATTGATTTTTTTATACGGCTTACTAAATACTGTAATAAAAAAGAACCTTCCTCTCGCATCGACGTTAGGAAAAACTAAAACTATAGCAATAACAATAACGGCTTTATTAATAACATCTTATTTCATTCTAAAATAGTATTATTATTTAATATTTAACACTTGTTAATTGCGTTAAACCCATTTTTGTAGAATCCGTTAAAAAAAATATGATTTTACAATATAAATGTTTGTTTTTTTATTAATTTAATCGGCGTGCTTTGTATTTGTAAGTATCAACTGTTTACAATGGTTTTATTTCATACTTACTTAAAAATCTCACTAGACTGAAATTATTATGGCAAATCGAATTATAACCTAGCAGAAGCATGGTAATGCAAGATAAGCGAGAACTAATCTAATTTGTTAACGTTTCACCAGTTTATACTTTACTTAGGCTCCATTAAGATCTAGTGAACTCTTGGAATTATGTAAGGTTCCCCAAGGATACATTATTTTGATTAAAAGTTCGTGCATTAGTGCAATCTTAAATAGGTATGTAAAGGTTACGAATATAGATCTTACTATAGAAATAAGTTTTTAAAAAACTGATTTTTTATAGGTTGTCTTGTCTATTCTAATGTTATAAGGTATTTAAAAAAGCATTTATTTCAGTGAAGTTTGCCCATCAGGTCAGTTTTGATAAAAATGAAATTAAAACTAATAATGAAACATTTTTAAAAATTCCAAAATCGTAGCCAAAATGGAAATCAATATATAATAAATTAGAAATAAAAAATGTTAGGTAATGTATAATGAAAATATTTACATAATAAGATCTTTTCATTACAAATCATTTATTTTATATAAATATTTTATTATATTTTGTTTTCAATTTAGCCATGATTTTGGAATTATATTTTAATGTTTTAATGAAATGAATATGATTCCTATTTTAAATTCTTATTAATTATGTTATATTAAAGAATCAAAGGAATAAAATCTATTGATTTTTATAAACCATGCTCACTGAGCAATGAAAATTCCTCCATTATTAAAATCTGTACGGCTTTGTTAAATCGTGAAAAGCAGAACTAGGGCACAGGGAATTCATTTCAGCGAATGGTCGTTGTAAGCATGTAATTATTTGACTGGCTAAGTAAACAGGTCGTTAAACAACATTAACCATCGCTTAATTTTGGTCGCACACTACAAAACTTCTGACGTCTCAAACATTGTGACGAAACAGGCAGACTTATTACGCGTTACTCTGGCATAAGGCGGCCTAAGCATGGTCTGCGCGAACGAAGTTCACTTCAGAGAGTTTCGAAGTGCATCCACCGCAGAACCAAATTGTGTAGCTAGAACTGTAGCAAGGGATAAGTTGGAAGTAGGCTGGGAAGAGGCGGGTGTGGGCGGCCTATTGTCTCGTTGTCTTGTTTTCTTTCTTGTTCCTTTTGTCTTGGTATGAGTCGTCTTCGTTCGATACGTTACGAATAATGTAAGTAGTGGAAATATGATTGAGTTTAACCGGTTAGAATAATGCTAATGAAACTATGTTTAAACGGGTAAATTTATCTTGGCTTCGACCAACTTTACCCGTAACATATTACTTATATATAATAGTGTACTCTTATCTATGTATTTTGTGTACTGCTCAGTAAGATAAATATGTGAATTTACGTATGCCAAAAGTGGAAAGTAAAAGGAGGTTTTACGAACTAGATGCGCGTTGATGCAATCGCTTTGGAAGAGTTCTATTATGATAGTAAACTATCACCTTGGCCTTAAGGTATTGATAATTTTAGCTCAAGATGCTTGTAACAACAATACACAGGAATCTGCAACTGCAAAAGTGTTTCACATAGAAGCAGAAGGTTCTCAGAACGCACTCTGACCCTGCAAATTGACCGACTCCATTTGATGTTAAGCAGTAGTAGAAGTTTTTATAGTTATTGCAGAATGGGACGAATAGCTCTAGCCTTGGCGGCACAAAAGATGCCTCTTTACGCATCTTCCAGTAAGTGTCCTGCAGAATACAGGTATCATCATCAACAACATGAAAAGTCTTTGTGCGTCCCACTGCTGAACACAGGCCGTGTTCGCAGTGGAGTTCCTACATGGGTGTCAAACCCAAGTAGTTATTGGACCATAATACCACACACATTCTCATTATGACTCTGTGCCAACGAAAATCGATCAAACCTCATCTTCTGGCGGACAGCAAGGTTTCGCTTCATTACGTTTTAAATTCTAACTAACCTCTTTTGCTCGCTAATCACTTTTTATAAAGTAAATAAGCTGTATAAGCTTAATACCAAAAGAAGGTAAATGTCAATGGTTGGTATGGGAACAAGGAAAGCGTCTACCCATCATAAAGATTTTTGTGCCGCTTTTTTTAATATAATGATAGCACAAAATTAAAGTGACGTTTTTTATTTAGAAAGCCCGTGTGCAGTCAAGATGGGCAATAAACGTTATCGGCTCAGTGTCAGGACCGGTTCTGCGCGGGCGCTGCTTGTTGCCAGCCAGTACATTTGGTGCGAGGATTCGCGCAAGGTTACCACTGCCAGTACAGAATAGTATGACACTGGCAACTTATAATGAGAACTGAAAGACTACATCTTAGGCATTTATAATGATTAAATAATAAGGTTCGAATATCAAATTAAAGATAAAAGTTCAAAATAATAATTGCTATTTTCAAACGCCCGAATAACGTGCCAGATCAGATTTAGAGTTTAAATCAGCTGATATTTTTGTAACAAAGTAATGATAGCACTCCTTTGAATTTTCTAGATATACGAAAACAGCTTATAGTGATTCGCTTTTTAATCAACTTCAAAAAGGAGGAGGTTTTCAGGAGGAGGTTGGTTTAGATATATTTTTTATGTATATACACCGATTACGCCGAGATTTGTGATCCCATTTACGTTGATTATCGACCGGCGTCCATTTACGTTGATTCTTTTTTTGTTCGATGCTAAATAGTTGGCATTTGGTCTCATAAGAATTTAATTCTCTAGTTTTGTATATATTATATTTTGAAGATAGGTGGTTCTACTGTATGTATGTTTTTTTTATATTTTTTTTGTATGTATGCACACCGATTTCTCTGTCAAATATGAACTTATTTTCAACGTGTTTTTTTATTCGATGAAGTTTACTTCTGAGGACCAGTCATTGTCACCAAGTCAGGATCTGATGATAGGTCCCCTGGGAAATCAAGGGCAATCTTCAAATTTTACAATAATTGTATTACGTGATTCATATTTTTTAAAGCTAAAGCTATTAAAGTATTTTTAACCAACAACAAACAGACAGACAGCCTACAGTGACGGTCACCCATTTAACTTTGACCTTAGAAACTTACCACTCAAATTGTAAAAAAAAGTTTTAAGCAAAACTGAAAACCGACTTCACAACATTCAAAAGGCAAAAATAATTCAATTTACGAAGTTATCTATTAATTTATTGTTCATTGCACAAAAGCACAATTAGCGGACTTAATACCTAAGGCATTAATCCAGTTATTCAAATTTAAAATTATTTTTTGAATTTGGTGCTAAGTTATTTGAAACAATAGAAAGTGCCTCCAAAACTATTTTCATTCCATTGAAAGTTCTTTAAAACTCTTTTATAATTCTTCTGCTGCTACTATATTTGAAATTATTTCTACAGATGACCTTCCACAATATTTTTCTCGAAAAAGTTTTTCTACCGTTTTATCACGGTGATATTCCCAATACGTAATTTCTATTTGATGTAAGATTTTCGATTCATATTGGTATATATTGCATTCTGGACCAATTTTAAATACTATGCATATATTTTTACCTGTCTGCAATGTAACTGGTGTGTTCATACACTTGCTTCGTGTTTTTCACTCGAGTGTAAGAATATTTCTATAGTATAAGTTCTAGTTATATCAATTTAATCAAACTGTACCTTGAATTGTAATAACCATATAATGACATGCTAAGATAAGCAAATATGAATTAACTACAATTCACGTTGGGCGGGCCAACTTTTAAAAGTACACATTTCGTATTAAGGAGGTTATACGTGTGCCGGTAAGAAATTTCACACTGACTGTGCAACAAAATCCGGCCAGCGTATATGGCGTCGCGTTCTCCTGAGTAGTAAAAGATAGAGAGGAATATGGTCAAGAAGGTCAAAATACATCAAGTATATATGTAAACTGGCTTCAAATATAGAAGCAATTGAGCTGTTAATTACCATATCTAAAGATATTTTTAAAAAATCATAAATATTGTTGAATTTCCAAACACCTAACCTGTAACTAACATTAATATAAAAAACTAACATCATGACATACTTTAAATATCGATTACTAAAATTAAATTAAACGTAGAATGGGCCATACTCACCGCCTACCGCGTCAATCAGCATAAACATACGCGTGATGTCACGCACGTGACAAATTAGTTCACCTGTGTTCGTGATACTGAACGTGTTCACTGACAATGATAGTATTCAGTATTATCCTTGCCGCACTTGTAATTTTAATTACAAAATGGCATTTTGTACAATATATAAGGTAGATTTTATAGTGTTAATATAAATAGGTTCTTACCTTTTGTGCATCTATCTGCATTTAATCTACCCTCCTATTGGACTTCGCTGCAGTCGTGTCGTCGGTCGAAAATAATAAGGTGTCATGTTAACTAAGCCACTTATTCCGATTTATTGATCTAGTAACGTTTTACACTTTTTAAAAAGTGGAATCTTCTGCTAGCTCCCACTTATTACACAAAAATATTTTTAAATTGTTCTTAAATATAGTTCTACCAATCTGCTTCCCTGTTTGATGGTATGAAAAATCCAGCAGTGATCTTAAAATCCACATTGTGCACTACTGTGACTATAGCTATACAGACTCTTGACAATGAAATAGGGCAAAACCGTAAGGTTCCGTATAAGTAATCCGTATAAGTTCCAGCGAAAGTAATAATTTGGACAAAGGTTGAGGAGTAACTCGTTGAAATGAAATAAAAATAATTGAAACACGTCGGTATCATCCCAGATCATAACCGGACACATGAGTGCCGGGGATGGTTAATGCCAATTCCCAATACCGCTGCAGAAGACACGCGTACACCTAACGGTGGATATGATCTGTAAGCAAATACATCCTTTAGAGCAGAAATGAGGGTACAAGAATAACGCCGACTATTTGAGGCGTTCCAAATTTAATAGTGAGTATTCTTTGTCCTCCAAGTGGTTCATGTGGAGAAAAGTTACGCTCGATCTAAATATGTAGATACATAGATATCTACCGTTATTGTAGTTTGATTGACCGATGTTTGTTTTTACGAGTGCTAAAAAACAAATTCACGGCCCTTGCTAAGTCGCTGGTACAGCTAGTATAAAAAAATAGTATAATGTTTTTATACCTTATATATGTGTTGTCCATACAAATATCATAACAAAAATAATTTCTTTTTTTATTAATTACGAATTCAGAGTTTGGCATTAGTAATTATAAAATAGTTGAATATCCATACTCAAGTGAATATGTTAAAATACACTTAGGTAAGAAAGTTACACTCCTTGTCTCAAGTTTTAAAGTAAGTTAAGATTGGTCTTGAAAAGAAAACTTGCAAGAACTCGCTAAATATTCAAGACGAGTCCATTACGTCGCCATGCATATAATTGCCATCATTTAACCCCTACTTAATTGATCTTGAACCTAATAATTATTGCAAAATAACATACTGTCATTACAAATTGTATTTTTCAAGGTCAATGCCTGTTGTCTATGAATAATCTACATATGAATTTATTGATAAAATAGATTTATTGTGTTTTTTTTTTCCGATAAACAATTATTTAATTTGTTACATCTTTATAGATGATCCGTCTGTATAGGATTTTTATAAATCCTATATAAATACCAATAAAAATCGTAGGGTCACCTTAAAAATTCAAAGTCTCATGAATAGGAACTTCACACACAAAAAAATAATGTTTTGTGCGATAACTAACTAAACTTTGCCGAATAAAATTCTACTTTGATATTTTAGTAAAGATTCAGAATTATGCCCAGGAAAATGTTTATTGTTTTAAATAAGTTCGCTATTTTGGCGCTATATAAAAATCAAAAAGCTCTTTATTTAAATGAACTGAATGACTAAGTATTTCTTCAGTTATATTATGTTTCTGACAAGTCATTAATTAAACTGTAATAAATAGATATTTCCAGTATAATTAAAATTCTATTGTGACTAAATAATTCACAAATAAAAATCAAAGCATTTAGTTCGTAAGTGGATTATCTGATCATTGCAAAACATGTCATTATCAAGTTCACTAACTCCTCCAGCGTAAACAATGTTCAGCCTTGAATAAATTATGTCACAGACACTTTAGTCTAGGTCATGCGGTTGTTTCTGACCGCATTTATGAAACAGTTTTGTGACCATTTTACCCTGAGACATTATGGTTGTTTAACTCAAAAGGAATCCTTGTAATAACACTTCTACCGTCTGTTATGACACTCGTGAACGCGTTGAGGTATCAAGTTGACATTGATATAAAACACTCAGGAGGTGAATGTTGAACTTATTTCCATTGAGAGCCTACATCAAATTTTTTACAAAGTGAACTTTATTAGCAATGATTTAGAGTTGCAGATATAGCAAAGAATACCCAGTTATTAACTGAATGAAAATAAGAGTTCATAATACACCCCCTTATGTATATTGAGTGAAAAATTGCTGGCGTAGGTTCGACCGTTCTGATTTCGATAACGATAACAAAGCAATTTTCGCCATGGTTGACCCCTGGATGGATCAATGAAAAATGTACGATGATTCGATGGTCCCGGTTGTTACAGCAACTTTTCTCACCCACTAACCAATCAACGGCCAACGTACTGGGGTTATGTATAACTCTTTATGTGTTTCTTCCATGTAGGAAGACCTATGCCCAGCAGTGGGATGGATTTATGCTGTTGATAATAATGAAGTCAATACAACTACATATGATATTGGTAGTGTAGAATCTTGGCAAGAAATAATCTCTTATAGCACAAGAAAGGAAATAATCTAAATACCTGAAGTTTACCTACATTGGACGAAAACCATGGTGCTTTAATGCGACTTGCTTGGACGGTTTTTAATTGCAATTGGTATATCTATAACCGTCTTAATTGCAACAAATTCGTGTTACACGTATAATATTGTGTGATTTCAAGCCTGTATTAATAGGGAAAAAGATGAACACAATAGGAGACAAGTTCTTCTGTACCCAAAACAACGCTTTCTCGGCGGGTTCTGAAGACTTTAAAGTACTGTAATTTATCTGTGAAGGTGTGTAAGGCGGAGGCCATTCTTGGCTCGGCCTACCCAAGCTTAATTAAAATGGAAATTATTCCCACTATCTTTTCTTTACCCTGACACATATCTATGGTAAAAAGTACAAAGAATAATAAATTACTCACGCAGAATAGATAGAACACGACTTTGCATATTTACGATATCTTAAAAGTATTTATGGTTCTGCGCATGGTAGGTAGATAAGCGCGAGGAATCTATTATGGATGGTTTAATTACATCACGTTATAATAAATGTATAAGCTAAAAGATCTTTAATTGTGTGAATATGGTGAACTCTTAATACGTAATGACCTATTTCTTAAAAACATGGCAGAACCAAAAACAAAAACCAAATATTTCTTTTATAAGAAAAAGTTGGAGCTGTTTGACGAAAGACACGTTTGAAAAACAATATTTAGAACTTTTAACTATCTACACATTTATATATTTATAGATTTCGTAATAAAAACTGATCAACTGGTAATCCATTGGCTAATTGTTTGGCGCCACCAATCACGTTGTAGCACTAAAACCAATTAACCAATTGACGTGCAGCTCAATCAGAGTTAATTGGATACAATATGTAGTTATGCCCGGTGTCAGAAATTAGGCGTTTGAAGTTTTTATGCACTTTACTATTAGGAATGGTTTTAGTGTTATGTCTTTTTCTTATTTGAGTTTTTTGTGATACAATCATTTCATTATATCCCCTCTACGTCAATTCTATCATATCTCTTAAGAGAATAATATAGGCAGGTAATTTTTTTCAATTATCTTTTTTGGTTTGATCGAAAGAGACACGTTCTAAATTCCGAAGATTCATATATTCTTATAGTAACTTCATCATCACCACCAATTTTAGTGATAGGAAATTCATTTATATAGTGTCTATTCTTAACTTAGATATTAACAAGTGATATATATCCTTACTTAATGCTCATTTTTATTCTAATTTTGTACAAAGAGAAAATACATACACGTCAATAACTCTACAATCTTCATTACTTTTATTTTTAAGACGTTTTTAGACATTTATTTATTGGTATCAACAGTAACAGAGAGAATTTTAACGTAATTAACAATCACAAAACATTTTTTTTTAACTAAGTAATTATAATCCTCTGGAATTAAGTCGTTCCAATCGAAATTTTATATATTGCTTTGAATATTAATACCGTCTCAGTGTGGTGTATTTATTAATCACCATTTTATCGTGTAGACAGTTTTAAAGCATTCAAGACGAGCTATTTTCGTCTAAAGTCTGTTTATAAACATTCTCAATTGTTTAATACGAACCACGAGCCTTTAATGTCGGCTGACTTCCTACAACGCTTGTGTAACGAAATTGGATCGTACTTCGCAAGTTATTTCGATTTCATCTGTCAAAATTTATAAAAAATAAAAATGTTTTTTTGACATGGAAATTCAGAGTGATTTTTCTAAAATTAAGGTACCCGTGTATAGGAAATAGAAAAAATATCAATTTCTTTTTTTTAAATATAAAGCCCAATAAATGACTCGACACTACCTAATGATAAGCAGTAGAGGAGTCCATATGACGATAGCTAGTGAAGCAGCAGATATTTCTATGATTTATATACATATCTATATTATTTCCTTATCTAGTATTCTTAACACTAGCTCTTAATGATACTTGAATAGGGCTGGATAATAGATGTGAGTAAGAAATATTATTATTATATTTATGTTATTTAGACTTATTTAAATTCTGTTCACACACCTCAACTTCAGGAAAATTACCCATAACCTAATATATACATATTATACGAGTAAAATATAGAGACGTGAAAGTTATAACGAATCAGTCGCACTCGCACGCAATCGTTAATCCTACCAATATGTCAAATCAACAAATCAATCTACATTTGGTAGCAAACGCTTTACGCCAAAGTTATAGGCTTAGGAAGCCTCTTCGGACTCCGAACAATAGCATAGACCCTATAGTTTTATTGAAAATAAACTAAAGTTGCACCTGGCTTCGGAAATGGAAATTTTTTTAATGAAAGAGGATTATATAAAGTTTTTGTTTTAATTTCTTAATCACTCACCGAAATAGCTTAATTCTAAAACATTATATGATTTAAAGATTCACAGCTTATCAATAATATCAAACTGCATTGTATGCGCTGCAGAAGTGCAAAAAGGTTGGCAACCCAGTGACCAATTTTTGTTCAAATTGAGACGTGAACAAAGCCTGTTACAAAGTCAAAACTGCTACAACCACTCGCCTTTATAATAATCAAAATATAATAGTTATATTATTTATTTTGAACGCACAGGAAATGATTCTATACACAGGAATCCATGAGCGAAGTTAACTAATGCATCATGGGATATACCGCCCTATTCTTAAAATTGGATTCATCTGTTTTTAGTGATTCTGAAACTTACTTTTGTGTTTTATTCAAACGTACAAAAGACAATTTTTGATGAATTAAATCTTTTGTATCCCTCGTTCTGTTGGTTAGATAATTTTTGATAATAAGCTTATGAATGTGACGTGTTATTCATTTGATATCGATTTTGCATGATATCCTAAACTATAAATTATCACACAAATCATTGATGAATGGGGGCAAATTAAGAAGGATACTATAGCAATAAATTCTTGACTGGCCGCATGGTCTGACCTAATTACTTCCTCGAGCCCCTCGCCAAGACGGGAACATCTTCACATTACGTTTTAACGTAATTTGATTTACACTATAGTTTCATTACCAAAAATTATATTCTAATTTTGATTGTATTATATTTATATTATAGGAAAATAAATTATGTAAAATTTTAATTATGAATAAATTAAAGATATGTATGAGTATTTTCGTTATGCAAAACAATTAACGATATTTTATAGTTTATATAACCAATATTGTGTATTTATATTTATAATTTTATTATATTTATATTAATTATATAAATATTCTTTGATTATGGAATTAAAATATTTAACACTATTTCGGGTTGACTGGAAGAGATCTCTTAAAGAAATGTAAGTATCTCTTATCCCTTTCTTACTAAATGTATTTTTTATCTGAAATCCTATTACAAGCAGAATAAAGAGTATAATAAAAAACAAGCAAACGCTCTCCCTTATTGTAAGAGATAAATCATGTCTATTCGCTTATTTGATCTTATTATCGAGCATGAACTAAACTAGGTATTAGGTGTTTAATTACATTAGGTTTCGAGTCTTTCTGAGCTTTCTATAAATTAAATTAAATTTAACTGGAGTACTGATACCCTTTCATTACAAGCCAATGGGAAAAAGTCTGATAACCGGTAACGTCATTGGGCGTTTCTAAAATTAGCTGCGTTAAGCATATTTGCCTTTTTTCAACGCGCATCGTAAACAAGTGTCAACTAACTTGAAGTTCATTAAATTGACTCTATCCCTTTTATATTGAATGGGAATGAAATAAGTATAAGTAATTTAATTTTAGTTTAAGGAAATGTCACCAGAATAGACACCACAAGCTACCTTGCCCTTCATTGATACCAAACTGCTTTTCACGACCAATATAAGTGAGGCAGAGGTACCACTCACACGATGCACGTAGGTCTACCACATCATTTACGACTGCCGTTTCAACCTCGTAGTTTGATAATTTTATATTTTTTTATAGTTTTAAGAATATGGTTGAGTTTTGTTTTTTTTTTCAGTACACAAGACCAGTCCATGTATAGTTCATACAGGTTTGATTGTGAATTGTTTTGTTCACCAAATAAATAAATATAAAATTATTGAAATTAATACTCGGAGTTTATGTGCTTTATTCCTTCTCCGATCTCGATCTTATGTATAATTGACCTACGAGACAATATACAACAACTGCAATGAAAATTACAATGCAATTGAGTTATAATTGAGTCCGGAGTATTGCATTGTAGTTTGTATTGCATTGAGTATTGGGGTTGTATTGCATTGTAATTTTTGGTTGGGTATTATTGGTCAAAACAAAAAGAAAGCATTACCATAGAATACACATAGATATCAGATTACACGAAGATCAACGGCAGAAATATACATATGTTAAAAGGAAAAAAGTAAAGGTAAAAAATACTTTCGTTTTTCTTTTTCTAAGCCTTCGTTTTTTTTCTAAGCCAATAATGTTACAACACGCTAAAGGTTTAGTAAGTTACAATAATATTTCTTTATTTAGTAGTATATACTTACTCAGAAGCGATATTCTCGTCAGTTAAGTTGATATTTTTACACTGCAACATATTCAAACTAGGAAACGGATTCTATTTACTTGGACTTACCGTGGACTTGGGAGCACCCTGATTTTCTTCCAGTTTTTTTTGTTTTCGCGTTATTGTTATACGTCTAACTTAATAATAATACTATTACTTATAATTAAGTTAGATTTTAGTGCTGTCGTGTAAGTAATAATAATTATTATGATATCGAAAAAAATACCGGCCAAGAAACACTCAGTGATAGTAATTTTAAATTTAATTTAATGTGTGAAAAGATTTTTCTAATCTATGAATTGCAGAATGCTTTTACCCATTTATTTAACAAGTGCATAATTGTATTGTATTACCTTATCTTTGATTTGAAAGCAATTTCACTAAGCCAAGTAAAAGCTTGGAATACACAGATACTGCGGCGTAATGGAACTTTCACATTGCAGTTATCGTGTGTAGTCCACTGTTGATGCCCTTTGCGTTCGTAAATCTCAAAACCAGAACATTGAAAGCTGTAAATTCAAGTAAAATTAATAACTGTTAACACTATCTTGAGTATATAAATAAAATGATCCATACTTTCATGATAAATGAATTTTCTAATAAGTACGGATAGCATCTATTTACTATGGATAAGATAATATTGAAATTCTTGACTCATTGGTAAATATTTCTTTGTCGATTTAACTGAAATAGCTTATTGAATGGTTTAGTTGCGGCAAATAATGCAGTCAAGTAAGCAATGGATAATATAATTTGTAGGCAGTTAATTCTTTGGTTTCAAATTTTAATCTTGAATGCGAGCTTGCTTGCAAAAATAATCCATTCGATAGTTGAACTTTGTCCAAACAAATATTTCTTCCTAAACAGTGTTCGAAATATTTTTCCTACTTCTTCAGTTTTCGTATGAAAAAATAATTACTTAGGAATAAAAATAAACTTACTGAACCTGTTTATAAAGAATAATGAGACATTCAACCTGAAATAATAAGGATACGGGATTGTCAATAGTAAAATAGATAACAGCTACAGTCCAAAAATTCCATTCGTTGTGTTAGCGCCTGCCTGTTTAATGGAGCCAATTCGCACGCTAGCAATTTATTGGTTCTATTACTTGCAGGCTTTATAAAAACCACATTTGCGGGTTTAATATATTGACCTTTACAGTACGTGCGATAGTTTGAATAAGAAAAAAATACCTAATTATTTTAATTTACTTAGCCCCGATTCGGTAGTGCACCTAGTAGTGTAAATTTAAGGTCAGTACTAATCTATCAGTACAATACAACAAAAAACGGTGACGTTATTTGATATTTCTAAAATGGCGATCCATTAGCATAGGCGAAAGCCTTATTTAATGCGCATCATAAAACATACCGATTAAAATAAGTCAAAAGTCTATATTTAGCTAATTGTTAACTACTTGACGTTTCTAGAAGTCATTTCATGCCCCCTGCTGAATGAATTTAATTGAAAGACATGTGTTTTTATTTAGTCCGTGCACAACGGAATTAGGGCCTTGAGGTCATTGTGCATTTGTGAGAAAAGACATGCACCTGTGCAACTTACGAAGCGAAGTAGTCAGGTTTTTAACTGTGACTGTTTTCATTCAGATACGTCTACAGTCAGGTCATGTCGTTATGCTGTTATTAAAGCATACTCGGCCACTAATTTCCACTGATACTAAATATTACCTACATAAGAGTCACATTGCAAATTTTCTATCATTTGTAACTTATTATAAATGCTTGGGATCAGTATACGAGGATCCGAAATCTTACTGGCTAAAGTTGAGATATTAAGCGCAATACGTTTTGAGACTTGCAAGTACATTACAATCCTTATATCAGAAACTTTTAGCACGAGTATGGTTCATTTCACACTACCTTTCGATTATGTCATAATATACACAATATTATCATTTAAAAAATGTTTGCGTTCAATCGTTAACATATAATATAATCTTCGTATATATTGTATTCTTAGATCACTTGACGCGATACTAGTTAAAGCCTGTAAGCTGTTAGGAGTTTTCTTCTTAATTTTGAGAGGTCTAAACAAATTTAAGTTAAAAGTGTTGATCAAGCCATAGCTCTTAGTGTGACCGGATATATCAGGTGGAATTGATACCCATGGGATGTAATTGGATCTAGCTTGACCAAGGACCACTTACCGGGCCGTATCCGAGTCTAGACTAGGCCTAAACTGCAATCGATTGTAATAATCTAAGTTACGAAAACAAAAGGCACAAAAAATATTTTTATAGAAGACTTTTATATCGTACCAAATTAATTCATAATCTTGAGTTTTAAGTTTCTTCGCGCAGTTACATCTTTACAAGTAGTAAATAATGGAATAAATCAATAATAATATTATTGAATGCGTATGCGCATTTGTTTATTGAATTACAGGTACTACTGATTCAAATTGAGAAATATTTTTGTGTTGCATAGTCCATTTATCAAGGAAGGTTATAGGCTATATAACATCACGGTACGACCTGTAGGAGTTGAGCATAGATGAAAAATGTTGCACGGGAAAAAAATATTCTTGCGCTGCGTAAACGGTTAAAGTTAAGCAAAAATCATGTACGCCGGAATTGTTCTACTTTGAAAGTTTTACAAAAGTTCGCGGCAGCAAATGCTATCTTTTAAGGTTGACACAGTATAACCTATTTTGATACTCAAATTTTTTGTAAATATGATTTAAAAACTTAAACGAATTGATACTCAAGGAACACCTACCTAAGTAAGACATGTTGTTAAAGTTCGACAGCGGGCACAGCTATATCAAAACAAAATTAAATTTTAAACTGACACGGAACTTTGTAATTTCTCCTTATTTTAGTCGTCATGCTATGAAAGTATATTATTCTTTAATAAGTAGTACTTAGAATAGAATAGAATATATCTTTATTGTACATGAGCCAATTCAAGAAGAGAAATACACTAAAACTTTAATTAGATTACTTAGATATTAGTTAACTGATAACCATCATACTAACTACAAAATAATACAGTAGAACTACCTCCTTATGTGGTAAAACAAACCGAAGCTTAATTACTTTGATAAAGTTATTTGTATTTTCAAAAACTCAAAAGTTTCTTAAATTTTTTGTTACATTTTAATTAACACTGTATCTTTAAACGACTTTTTACAAAATAATTTTACCTTCTTGTCATTAGTAGATACTGAATTTTTTATTTATCACAAAAATAAGACATTCGTTCATGGCCGTATTCAAACGCCTGTTATATTTTAAAAACTGCTCAAATGTAATGAATGTGTAATTTATACACATAAAGATGTATTTGATATTGACAATGCTTCAATATTTAAGACGTTTTCAACTATAAGAAACCTTTGAGTATACCGTAGATACCGTCAATCATCAAGTACTTGTAGTGTATATTGATAACTTATATTGATTCTTCTCCCCTCCCTCCCTCTCTACTCTTCTTTTACTTGCCCCATAATGAATGTTGCTGATTTTAGTTCTAAAACAACGTTTTGTTTTTACAGGTAATGACTTGATCCTGTTTTACCGGTGAGATGTCAAAAAGAAGACATTGTAATTAATCAGTAAGAACATTTAAAAATATGTATCAAGTAAACATGTTAAATAAAAGAATTGGGCTACACGAATGAACTCTTTACATGTATTGTATAAAAATAAAATTTATTAAAAATAATATTTTGAACTTTTGACCTGTTTTTACATTCATAGTTTTATTATTGACTACAATTCACGTCGATGTGTAAGGGGAAGGACAAATCTTGCTGAGTTTCTCGCCTGTTATTATCAGGACTGTTTTTCAATAAGTGTATATAAAAGTGTAAGTTAAATAAAATATTAGTACTTTGACTTTGAATTATGATTCATCCTTAAATGAGAGGATCATTAAATAGAACTTAGTCCTACCTAGAAATACGTTCGAGGCATGCGACCAACGGGGAAGACTGAAGACGTCTGACCGTGCTCTCTTTTACTCCAAGTAGGCTAAGTTATTGATGTACTCACAATACACTTTGTTCAAAGAATACTAGCAATTGTTGACTTTAAGTATAATGCACTTTCGAATTGCGAAAAAAACCCAAAGGTCACGGTGAAAGGTAGCAGAAACTTGTTTATCTTCTGTCAAATTACTTTTCAAAATAAAATAAGAGTACGGTTCTAATATTTAAAAGTACAATATTATTAGCGTATTAACCTACATAGTAGTTAGTTGTTTGTCATTAGATTCATAATCATCATTAATTGTCATTAGCACTTTTTGGGCCGGCAAGGTGAGGATGGCTAGGGCAGTATGGCGCTTGCTGCACTAGCTATCTTCATATATGGACGCCTCTACTGCTTATCATCAGGTGGTGTCGAGTCATTTGCTGAGCTTTTTATAAAAAAAAGTTTATGACATTCATAACAAACATATGAATGTACCTATTTATGGGTGTACCTATTATGAACCAATTAATAAAAATTTTCAACCGTCTGGCCGATTTGTTCTGAGTCATGGTTCTTTATATGTTTATGTATATTTTTTATTCAAATTTTAAAATAAATGCTTCTTTTCTAGTATTCATAATACAAGCTTGCAATAATGAGCATAATCTTATATGGGCTAGATAAGTTGTGTAAGTGTGAAAAATCATAATCTTACACAATTTCAATCATAATATTTTTAATTACTGTAAATAAAACTGTAACTTAGATCTGGTAGATTTCAGTAGATGATTTCAACCAAAATGGAAATAATACACGCTCGTGTTTATTGACATATATTTTGGAGATTGAAATAGGTAAACACTATAATTACACTTATATTTACTTATATATAATCAAAGGTAAAAGAACGTACTAAAATCTAGAAAAACAGAAATACAAATATGCACAAAAACAATGTTATGGATTTTCAATTATGCAAACAGAACAGATGTTGTTTTGAACTGAGCTTAATTCACATAAGTCTACTTTGTCCACAGTGGACAGTATCCTTTTGTAACGAATATTCGAGAAAAGAAAAAAGAAAAAACAAGTTAACATTGTACCCGACCAAAATTAAAATGGGATGGAAACGATCCTCCAGTCACAATTAAATATTAAGTCTCGAAAGTCCCTGGGAATATATCGCGGCCCAAAAATTTAATTTTTAATACAAAATTGTCCATTCTGAAAAGCAATATGCCTTTATTGAGACCTTTTCGTTTATACTCGTTAATGTAAAAATTTAAATAATTTTGGGAGTTGACAAATATCACTTAAATACCAAGTGGAAACTGAATATAGATCATATTGCGTTATTATTATTGAATAATAATAAAAATCCCAGTTCCCCTAAGATCGCATAGAAAAATTGGTCATGATCGCACAGCGGGCGTCTGCGCACGTTTGCTGGTGTAACTGTAGATCTTCGGGATAGTCAAACTATGTTCGGGAGTTATTTTATGTCGGATTTTAATTATAATAAATCTACTGATGTTTTTGCTTACTAGGTAGAATTTTGACATACGTGTAGAATATGTCCTAAGTTCTCATAAGCAAACGCTTAGGCAATGCCTAATAGGTAAACTTACTGTTTTTGGATTTGATTTACAATAACATCAAAATGACCAATAGCATATAGGCATAGTAATCGCACAAGGGAAATTTACACGTTCAAATCAATATGTAGAGCAATAACAATGACAGTGCAAATTTAAATGAAAACAGATCTTCGATACTGTTTAGGTGTGTTTAAAATAAATTGAAATGTTATCTCACGCCTTTGTATAGGTCTCGCAGAGCCCGTCCCACTCTCGAAAGCACTAATAAATGGACGTATAAATAATTGAAATATTTCTATTATATTTGTACTTCACGGACCTTAAGTTTGTAATTTTATAGTTCACTGTAATACAAAAAGTGGTCCTACGTTGGTAACGCAATTATATAAAGCCAGCCATTATATTATATTAGCTTTATGAAAACATAATTTCAGAAAGTCAAGTGATCATAGATACTACTGGAATATTTAGTTTAGGGTCGACTCTAACTGTATTTTTCATATTAAATAAATATTGGAAATAGAAATCTACATGTAAATAGTAAAATATGTATTCATCAAAATGTCGTTTTTTTTCTCGACTACAATTTTTTTAGAGACAGACATTAACTTATCCTTAAAATGAAAGAATAAAGTAATGTATCCTGTGTCTCTAGTATATCTCCTGTCTTATATACACACTAGCTCTTAAGAGCTAGATCCCTAAATACAAGTTATTTTAAAAGATGCAAGTTCTTTGTATTTGACTTTTGAGTTATGGATTTTATATTTGAACTTTGAAAATTACTTTTAATAATAGATTATTATGATGATTAATTTATGACCGTCTATGATGTGATATGATATCTATAAAGCATAATTTTAAAATTATTTTTTTAAAACCAAATTAGAAAGGAAAATCAGTATTGCAACTTCTTATACTTCTAAGCTGTATTGTGTTGAAGCGAGGAAACTTGAAGACTTATGATAGAGTTCTTAAGATAGCCGATATTTTTTAGGTTATAAGCACTGTTGGAGAGCTGTATTGTATTAAGGGAGCCTCTTCTTAATGATATTGTGCGTAAAACAGTATATTAATCAGTTTATTTCCTCATTTTTCTACTCTACGTAGTTACAAGAACTTTGTGTGTATATGATGCTTTATATTCGTTGTGCAACGTGCCAGCCCTGCAATGATATCTAACGGGATAACCTTTGTTAATAATAGTTACATAGCACAAATTGCCTATCCAGTGTTCCTTCCTACGGCTTCGAATTGTTAATTGCATTACAATTGACTCTGTTTTCTGATTGAGGCGCCAAAAATGATTATGATTATGATTATATTCGTATTACTTTTAAGGCGTCATATTCGTCTTCTATCGTTATTATATATTTGTTCTGAAGAAAGTAAAAGTTTTATGACGAATTTGTGCTTATTTATTTTGAGAGAGATTTAAGAGTAGAGTAGAATTTAATAAATTCAGTAATATCATTTACATAATTTCTATAGTGCTTTTCTTTAGAAATTCCCGTTTTTATACTTTTAAACCAACCTTGAATTGAACCTATCAAAATGCAATAAAAAATAGTCTTAAGCTAATTGGTTTTGAGCTAATTGTGGCGAAAACAACATAAGATTTGTGTTATTAAAAATGGAAATAACATTTTGATATAGTCGTGATTGACAAGGGGATATGGTATAAATTTATACAAGGAGAAATTACCCGCGTACTTTGGTTTGATGATAATAACTTGCACATCATAATGGTAATATTTAATTAGAAAACAGATTCACATGACTGAAGCCTCGCATATCGTAAAATAGAACAAAATGCTAATAGACAGATGGACACGGGACATGGGGCAGATTTGTATGATGAGTATAAATATTTGTTTACGAGGAAATATTTATATTTCTCCGTTATCTAGTATCCATAATACAAGCTCTTTATGATGATTAATTTGGGCAATTTGATGTGAGAGTGAGAATTATTATTATTTTAATTTGTAAAAGAGAAGGTATAATAAAGATAGAATAACCATGGTTTAAAACCTCAAATTAAACAAGGAAAATGAATAATATCTCTGGATCCAGTAAGTACTGTAATCCTGAAGTCTTGGCGGCGCTGGCGCTACTTCTGACAGCTGTTTCCTACTTAGGATGCATTTTGTACCAGTTACCGTTTCCACGTAATTTGTTCGTATAAGGTAATTCCTGACGTAAATGAGGAATTGTTATTGGAGTCGATAACGAAATATTTCTTGAAAGTTTTCAGAATGAAAATTCTGCGTTTTTTTTAAGAATGTAGGCATTGGTTAAAGAGCAGGACAAATGTGTATTTTAAAGCATCTTCAATCGATAATTTATTAAGGTTTACCTTTAAGTTGCTATATTTAATAACACGCTGTTTTAAATAATAATAATATCTCTCACGCAGCCAAAATTAACCGCAATTAAAAGCTTTTGCTGGTTTGGATGTGAGATAGGTATATACAGATAACAATGTGCTTATAAATATTAGAAATTTAATAAATAAACGTATATCAATGAGGCGACCAAATATAAATACTCATAATCATATTCTACTGGGATTAGAACTTATATAAATATAATTATACAAATATAAATGCACCAGTCGGTTGGGTGGCTTTATTATTGATCTTTATCAATCACCTGGATGCCATATCACCTGACACAGCTTCTCGGGTTACCTGCGCCTGCGTCTCATAAGTAGAGCGTATCACTGTCACACTGCGACTGGGCGTAAAAATCAGATGGTATGACAGAGACCGATAATAATTATAATACCAAAAATAGAATAGAAAAAGTTTATTTGTTTTATTGGTCCAAATTGAAGCTAATGAAATAAAAAAACTTAATCTAAACAAATTCTACTAAACAAAGCTCCGCCATTCAGTACGAAACCATGGCAGGTTGTGCCGTATGCCACCACGACACTAATGTGAACAAAGTGCATATATTATAGGATGGTTTTCAATAATTACGTTATTAACCATATAAATATTTCCATTATTTATAATCTTGTGAGTTCAAGGTGTTCACAATAATACGGCGATGGTTGACAGAATAAAGGGCTTGTTTCCCAGCTACCCTCCCAATGAATCTCAATGAATTTTGCCGAATTTAGTCACTTTCACAGTGAAATTAGTATTCACTTTTTAGTCATTTTCAGGAACTTTACACAACCCTACAAAGAATTATTATTTAGCTGGGATTTGTGACGTACATAGGTACTTCCCCAGTTGGATGTTCTAAGGTCCACCACTAAGTACTGTCTCTCTAAATATGTGACGCGACCTTGAACCGTAGACATAATGTATTTTTGTTTCATTATTTCAAAAAAACGCTATGTGAATTCGCTGCAGAATGAATTATACTATTGGTTTTTAATCATATTCGTTTCGGTATAGAAGATTAAATATATTAAATAGATGAGTCTAGTCACTAGTCTCATCAATTCACTAAGTCTCTAGCGAATCGCTTCGGCAGAACCTCCAGAAAGGGCAGTGGAGTTAACCGGAAGTTTAAGTGGGTATTCCCTGCGCTGCCACTACCGTAAAACTTTTATTTACCTATACTAAATAACTGGAAACCATACAGTATGCGACGTATGCATGCTAGATAGGTCAACAAAATATTGACTCGTTCCAAAGTTGATGACGCCCAAAATTTCCTAATCTTTGCCACGAAAGCTCAGACTCAATATCCAAGTGCAATGTCTCTCTGCAAAAAACCGACCTCCTTGTCCGATTCGTCGTCCATGAGTTGCACTTAGTGCTCGGCGCGCGCGCAGCAGTGCCGCGATGGCTGTGTGGTGTGGCGCGCGCATACTGCCCCTCGAACGAAGGGTCTACTCCATCACGTTAGTGGTGTGTTGTTTTTATCATAAAATTTTGTGCGTTAAAGTGTGGCAGAAAATTCTGATTTAAATGTAGTCTGTGTACGATGTGAGAAATCATATTTTTTGTCATCTTGCTGCAGTGTTTTAGATGATAATTCCAATAAGTGGTAATAAGCGATATCACTCAAAAGTACTAATGGAATATGAAATAGCTTTAATATTATTATGATTCTTACAGTAGGTATAGAGATGTCAGACCTAAAATATATATAAATTCTATATATCTATTATTACACAACGTCCAAACTTTTAAGTTAAGTTACACAATATTTAATAATGAAACTGTCTCTTTGATAACATATAATAATGTTAGCAATATTAGCAAAAATAGCTTTAATAAAATGACTTTCTTGTGTGAAAATATTATGTATCCTGCAGCTGACTCAGTTATTCAGATATGTGCTAAGCGATTTTTAAGTCTTAAACAAGCAACTGAGACGTGGGAAAATTTTAACGTGATTTTGAGTGAGGTTTTGTGATAAATGTAAAATCATATATTTTTAGTTTTTTAACTTAAAATCTGAAAACCCAATAGCACATGAGTAAAAAAACCGTTTATTAACTAATTTAATAAGTACTTTTTTATTCTAGTGGCCGAGGACGGCAAACTGGTCATGTAGATTTCATGTAGATTTTAAAAATAAAGTTGATTGTGATTTGATAAATATTCTTACTTGATGAAGACATGAGGCTAGTATTTACAAATATAATCAGTTCTTCTGACTGTTATTATGTCGTAGTACGGTTGTAGCAAGCTTTCACAGACACAATGTTTGTTGTAGAGATTTAATTCTTTCTTTACCTTTTTTGGACATGTATTGGTTCACTTCCTGATACAAGCGAGACACTTTCTGCACATATTCGAAAATTAAATATATACGTTTATTTACTTATTTACAGTAATGAGATTTTATACTGGAACAAGTATAATAAAATGCTGTTTGATATTCATAATAGACTATCTAAGAGAACAAAATATCTTAAAAATAATTATAAAGTAATTACCAAATCCTGTAATATCTTATATGACTAACAACCCTGTAATTACACGAAAAATTATTTTGATTTAATATAATCCAAGTTGCATCAATAACACATACAAACAAAAGATGAATGTTTCATTAGAACTAAAGTTTTGATAAAATGTGAATAAAAAATATTGTATAATACAGAAGAGAATTATTTAATGGTAATTTATTTGTGAAATATTTACTTGGGCACAATGCACGGTTTCTTTCAGCTAAAGTCAACCATGGAATACTTATTTGATATATATTATTATGTTAAGATATATCTTGACTCGAATAACTTCAAGCAACACATTCCAAACTCAAAAATGAATGTTGAATGTTTTCTGGTCGAATAGAACATATTTGTCCCATTTTAAGATGTAATAATGAATATCAATTTAAATTTTATCAAAATTAACCTTAAAAGTAAAACAGTAGGAATTCAACATTTTTGACGCGATCTTCAATGCTCGTTGCTTCAAAACTCATAGTTTGTGGACAAACGACTACGACTATTTTAGAATTTTCAATAAGATGTAATACATCAGTGTCCGTGCCTTAGTCACGAAAGTTTTATCTCGATTACATCGATCTGTATCGAAAGCCTTCTGTCGAGTATCAACGATCTTTTAATAGTCCCGTTGATCGGTCAAATTGAGGTTTAAGTACTTTTATTAACTTTTGATGTCTAAATTGAAAGCTTAAGTTGTTATGGTGACTTATTTTGTGAACGTTTGGGTAATGTAATGGACAGTAAACATTCTTACACTCCCGCCGATTATCTTCCCAAATTGAGGCATAATTATAAGTAACATTATAATAAAAATACAATATTAGATTTTATTAAAAATATTTTGTCTTATTTAAAATATTCAGAGTTACATTAGCTAACTCCATTTTAAGTAATTGTACTTATTTTGTAATACTTTTACATGTATTTACTTTATCATTAACAATAACAAATCGGTGATTACATTTTGATGGATACGATTTGAGCGAATACATATCTTCTTAATCTGCGCAGGATTCTTCGCTATTTTTCAATAATTTAATACATTTTGTGAGGAAATAGCATTGTTAATTATAAAAGATATTGCAGATAGGTCTAATCTTCAATTATTGAGTATCGATTGTACGTAAGGCGGCAGTGCGGTACTGTAGCGTCAAGTAAATTATTTAGGTTAGGCGTTCATAAAGCTTGTCCTACTTAAATTAACTTCAAAAGCAGATGTTCACATTAATGTGGGTTTATTGTGTTTAAAGGAAATCTTACGTTTATTGAACCAATTCTTTGTGACCAGCTGCTCTTGATGCAGCATTTTATTCCAAGCGATTAATTTTTTATTTACTGATAGTGTATGTATATGTATGATATATATATCGGGGCATATAAGTTTGGTAGCGTTTTTTAATTGAATCGGCGGCCAATTCCTCTGAAATATACTTAATGTTAAATTGTCACAACTGAACATATACATATATAATTTTATATCAAACTTATTAAGAAGAACAAGCTACAAATTACAATTATTATTTAATTATTATAAATTTACATCTAAACAAAGTGTTTGACACAGTCATATAAATAATATAGTGACATGAAAAATTCCAAATTGTTATATGAATTTATAATTCGATTAGTAAAATAAAATGTATGAGAAATTTAAAATTTTATAATTGAGATTTTTTTTATATCACTATAGTAATTATTTATTTATATGACTATGTCAAAATGCGTAGGTTTTGGCTTGGTAGGGTGTGTTCGATACCCTGTATAGTATGTTTTCTTGTTTAATATACTTATTTAGTTATTATTTATTTTTTAAATTATAGTAACATTTTCATAACAATAAAACTATTGCAAATATAAGCACTAAGTCTATATCATATACCTAATCTTATGAATCATAATCAAACTTCTGCACAACATAAAAAAAAGTAAAGGCATCAAGCAACATAGATCTGCGACATAGAATTGTACAATTTTCAAGTCATTCAAAATAAGTCCGAGTAAAAATAGAGTTCATTGAGTTAACGATTGCGGAAATTAACACGGTGCGTGACCATTCTGATACGCATTCGATTAATTTTAAGGTATAGTATTCTATTTTTTTTATTTCACCTCTGAATAACAGTTACTACGGCTTAATAGAGCTATGTCTTTCAAGTATATTATTTGATTTAACATTTTATGTAGTTTATAAACACTAGATAAATCTCTCAAAGGAAAAAAATGCTATGAATTCGTCAAGGGTCTCGAGAACGGAATACATTATACAAACAAACAGTTGACAAATTATAAAAAATATTTGTTATAATAGCTATACTATATAAGAGAAGATTATAAAAAACAATTAAATATGTTTTATAGTCGTGCATGTTCGGTGGGCAAGTCTATTTGAATTAAAATAATTAAATTCATTAAAAAACCCATACAATTTCTATAAAATTTCACTACCAAACCATTGAAATTAATATAATATTTAATATAGCCATCGAACAGAGTTGGTCCGCGATGCATACAAAATACCACGCCGTGACGTCATACTGCATTACCCATTTTTAAGGAGCGATTTTGTGCGAATCAAAATATTATATATTTATATGAATATCCATGCTATTAAAACAATAATTGTACCATTATTTTTATAATCATGCTATCTTTCAATAACACTCTAAACAAAAAATATAATGAATCACTTTTTTAAATTGTGACGTAGTTGTTTCGTATCGAATTGAAAAACTCCAGCACAGCTCTACGGACAGTAACGTTTATGCGAAACTTAAATGTTGCTATCATCTTTTACAAGTATACAAATTTAAAATGTATACAATAATAAAAAATACACAAATTTATTGATTCCTAAATATCCGTATTTATATATTATGAAGCTGCTAGTGTTTAAATGTCATGAAAAAACCTACAATGTCGTTACCTCATACATACAACATATATTTTTGTTCCTGACCGCACCGAAAGGTATTTTCGTTGAGGCAATTAGTTTTCCGTTGTATTTTTTTGTCGGGACGGCCTTCGTTCGGCTCCAGCGGTGTCTACCGTGAAATGCCTGGACACGACTCTTGTAACTCATTTTTGTGGACTCTTCAACGCATTAGGTAAATTAAAATACTTCGGTATTTATTTGATCAGAATAAAATATCGAATCATTCTTGATTTGTATTTGATATTGAAGAAGCAATTATGGTTTATCTTTACAATATTTTCTAAAGTAAACTTCTTTATTCTTGTTAATATAATCGTGAATCAGGCAATAGAATTTACACTTTTTTGGAAGCCTGTTCGCGCAAGTTTTAAATGTATTTTTAAAGCTTTCGAACTAAATTTTAGTTCATGTTGTTTTAATTTTTACTGTGTTTTTAGTCCACATAATGAAAGAATAGGATACATTGTCCTTAAATTCATATTTAGCGTTTCTAGGACCAGGCACACCTAAAGACTGGTTACCGTACTTCCTCACCTTACTCACGTTGCTAATTTTGTATGAGCAACGTTCAAAACATCAAATGAGTCCAGAAAGAACAACAAAAATTTACAGTTATAACTTAAAGTAATTTAATAACTTTAAATTTTCAATAGAATTCAATAATAGAAGAATGTTATTTTAATTTACGATGTTCTATAATAATCTTCCACAAAAATTAACCGCGTTATGTATATATATGCAATGTTAGGTACTACTTCTAAACTTGTTTACAACCAGTTCAACCTTAATACGATCTTTTCGCAAATCATCATCAATATTTATTTTCAGATAGAGCCAAACACAGCGTTCCTGCGGGCTGCGCGCGCCGGACAGCTTGACACTGTGGTCGACCTGCTCGACTCCAGCGCAGTCAAAGACATCAACACATGCAACTCGGTGAGACATTAATATCTTTATTTTTATAATAAGAAACAATTACGAAGCAATCAATCATTGAAAGTAACAAGAAACTGAAAAAATAGTAGAATTTTTAAAAGTGCTGTACTGGCATGATAAATTGGCGACGGATAATATCTCCCGTGCCCGTAGTGTGTTTCAATCGAATTGAAACGTCTCGATCTAGTTTATCCTCAGCTATCAAATTGTATGGAAGCGATAGCAGCGCCTCTGTTGTGTATTGGAATCGATTTTTTATATATGCGAATAGAAGCTGAACGCAATTACGATCGCAAAAGTCTAGATACAATTGAAAGTCATACTAGGGGTACTAAGCAGTTTGTTTGAGATATATGCGTGATAACTCGGTATTTGTTCAACCACTTACGTGTTTGACGACAGTTTAATCCCCGAGATATATCCAGAAATAATTCATCTAAAACATAACGCCTACGACATACGTACGAATACGAACCCAAACCCCTCAAAGTAACATACCGACATACCCTTGAGTTGTTCGTACTGACCTGATGGTTAAAACAATAGAATTTTTCGTTTAGGGTTACTAAACTAGCGTGATCCCTTTGGGATTTGACACCATTACGATCCGAATCTCTTAGGAATACAGTATTAGTGGCACGCTAACTGAATATTGCATGTGTTGGTTCATCGTCAGCTCAGGTATTGTCCATTGTAGAATATTATGTTTTTAAATATTCCAAGGTTGTTTTGTTCGTACTTCAAAATCTTCTTAGATCGTTTTCTGCTGTGAATTAGCCAGTTAAAAGTTGTTTAACAACGCTAATTATAGGATTTGTCACGTGAATAGGCTTTCACGTATGATCCCTAACATTTGCATACATAAATAGTTATTTGTAGGCTAAACAATTGTAATGATTTTATGTTCTTTTGTTTACCTTGATGTTGACTGCGTTCAGTTTATGGCGCATGAGAGTGATATCAGATAATACGTCGTCGCAATGAATACATCCTGACAGGTGCAACCATCAACGTCCCAATAGGAAATTTCCTATTATATGTTGATGTTTTTTTATGTCTGCACCGTCATATAGTCCTTAGATCACAATTATCATATAGTTTAAAATTATAATAGGCAATTATTACAAAACATAGTAAAGACTTTTTATTTTGTTTTGGGATATCTAGATTGGGTTCTTTCAGTTTAAAATCATTACAAAATAGCAAATCATTAAATTCGTTCGTTTGGATTCATTTTTGAATCAGCGTTCAATTAATATTATTACGAAACAACATATTATTCTTATAGTTCTTTAAGTTTCTTGAAGCGAACATTTTCATGCATTCTGTCATTTAAGATTAAATCTTAAACTTTATATCGACGGCATGAGCCTATATCTTATAATGTTATCTATATAAAGTCTATCTGAGAAATAACTACTCTCTTCTCAGAAATATTTACTTGTTTCTAATAATAATAAGGGCTGTTGAAGGTCATTCCTTGACTAGACTAGTTCATAATATTCGTTTTTCGCAGCAGAGTATCAGTATTAGCCAATGATGTTCGTAACGACATATTTGAAGAGAATTCCGCGGAAGAACGCCTAGGTGGCCGCCGTGATATCAATTACTATGAAACGAAAGCAATTAACTAGAAAACCAGAAAGAAAACCGTTACGGAAAGAAACTGTGTATTTTAAAGTTTTTACTCGATTTCGTTGTTTTTATTTGTATATAAAGTAGTACTGTTGATAAATATATTGTTTGGATTCAGTTTCCAAACCTTTTTGTATTCAAATTTCGAATTGTCGTCAGCAGTCAGCACCAAGTTAGACACCTTTTAACTTTAACCGATAATTTATAACAGAGGACCCTTTTTTAGAAAAAAAAACAAGATTAATTCTAATGGATTGGAAAAAAAATAAGTTTTAAGGTACCCTGAATTTAATTTAAAGAAAAGCCAATAAAACAATTTATTATGTAAACAGGTACCTTTTTTTTCTCGAAGAGTAATCCGTTTACGGATCTACCCGCAACTGGCTAAGCGGCAGGCGTGTGTGGGACTCGCCCAGTGCCTGATAAAATCAGCTCTGGGCAATACCCACTAAAACTTCCCGGTAACTCCGCAGGGGGTGTCCATGGTTCTGCCGAAGCAATTCACCAGGTCGCCCCAGGCAGCCTAGCCTTAATGCCGGGCTTCGCGCCGAAGTAGATTGTCCAGAGTTACTTGGTCAATCCCAGTCGTTGCGGCGTAAGCAATGCGTGCGTGATCAACTAGAAAATACTTCGAGAGAGAAGCCAGCGGAAGAATTTAATTGGGCAGGGCAGCATTTCATAAGCTTCGGCATGTCTTTTCGTTACGCATCCCTCAATGTCTCAAGTTGAAAGTCTTCGACCAGAGCGTCCTCCCAGTCATGACATACGGTGCTGAGACGTGAACACTCACGGCTGGACTAGTCCACCAGTTTAAAGTCGCTTAGCGAGGTATTGAAAGGGATATGCTCGGAGTATCTCTGAAAGATCGTATTAGAAATGATGTGATCCGACAAAGATCTAAAGTCACCGACATTTCTATCTAATACTAATCTCTATCTAATTTCTATATATAACTGTATCGATACCATGTCGAGTCTAAAAAAAATGTTGCTAGAAAATTATAAGTGATTATTTATATTATAAAACTTATTTATTTAACTTAGTATGCCAACAGCGATACTAAAAAGTACACATTAAACAAAATAATTACAAAAAAACTGTTTCAGAAATGTACATATACAAAACGTTTACAGTAAAATAAAAAGAACTCTAATACAACATAGCATTTCAACATAATTAAATTAAACTATAAAAAATTGTCCTTCAAAATTATTTTTGAATGTACCAATCAAAGGCTGCAGTCTTATGTGCATACATATGTGAAAAATATCGCTGGAATCAAAGGTGATAATAGATTTTATTATAACGTGAAAATATTTGCAGAGTGTGCTCGCATGCAACTTATCTACGAGTTTGCGATTAGTGCCTAGTGAACTTGTTTGCGCATTGCGATTTTTATCACATAATGTGGTAGCTACATAATGAAGTTCAGTGTAAAAATTTTATTATAGTCCAATTGCTTACAACCTTTTTTTTTCATTCGTTCCTTCTAGTATTTTTTTTATATTTTTTTGCAAATGACGATACCACCTGATGATACTTATGTATATCATTATATGCTTTAATTCTGGCAGTTATTTCCCCTTAAAGGTTCTGTTCGATGCAGACTTTAATTTCAAATCTCTTTTTTTTTAAGTAATATTTTAAATTTTTATGTTCGAGTCGCAATTCGATAAAAATTTCGTTACGTGTGCGTTCGTGGAAATATGAGTTAACATACCGCAGAAATATGCATATACTGCTGTGGACTCAATTCAGACACTCATTAAACGTAGACGAGCATTTTATTAACAGTGAGAAGTACCACGTTGCTCGTTTATTATATTCTAGTTTAATCTATGTTTTTGTGTGATATAATATTACCTAGATCTTACCTAGCAGATATATTGTGTCAAGCTACAGATGTGCCATTCTTACTATCAGGCGGTTTCAAGTCATTTGCTTTGCAGTTGTATGTATAAAATAACTTTCACGAGATGTCTCCGTAGAAGAATTTTCCAAGTTTAACTGTGGTAAAACGGTATAACGACCAAATAAATGATATTTTTTCTTGTTCTGTCCCTAAGGACAAATAGGAATAAATAGTTTGATCTGTCATCCAATTAACAACGATGGGATAATAATGATAACTGTTCATCTATTAAACTATTTAACTGTTACTTAAAAACTATATAGAATAAATCTAATTACAATATTAGTGCTTTATGACGAATTTTCCGCCAAAATTAGAGATTGATATCTAATTACTTATACTATTAAATTTCCATGTAAAAGATTTCGTGTTCTTGGCTGTAATCATACCAGAAATTCAATTTAGAAGTAATTAATAAAGTTTACCTTGATAACTGACACTCAATGAAGATGGAAACCACTTCAGGCAGCTGTTTCATGATTTAATTAAAAATCGAATCTGTCATGGGAGTTGTTACTTTTTATCGACTTTATTTATGCGTGTAAATAAGTTTGTATAATAAGTCCTTGCCAATAAGTTTCAGTTTGCAAATTGCTATAGATCAATTATGTTATCTTCGTTACTAATAAGCTACAACACAAGTAGGTCTTGGAAATTTAGGTAAGATGGATAAAAGTTGAATAATACGTGCATTGCTCAATCGATATGATTCAAATTCGGTTAAGACTATAATACTATAGTTCTATAACAAGACAGAAAATGAGCCACTGGAAAAGGATATTGAAAAGCACCATGGTTTTGAATAAATTCTCGTCAAACACAATTATAAAAGCCAATTCGCCTCACATGAACTACAAACGAATAACACATAGAACCCGCCTTCAGTGAACCGTGAATTTGACTAATTAATTTTTGCTAGAAAAACTTTAATATCGATGGTAGGTTGCGCAGGCTTTGCGCCGTTTCACCGCTGCACTATTTTAATAGAAAATGAACAAAGAGTTTCGTACCAACAGTAAGTTATATATCACGAATACTGGTCTCGATAACCAATTAAAATTTAAATTATTTCCTTTTACAATTATAAATGTTGACGAGCATGAAACTAGGAAGTTATAAAGTTATCGCTGATCAATGCTCTAGTTTTGATAATAAAAACAAAGCTGCTTTGACCATAACTGCTCTTGGATGGGTGTTCAATATTTATTATCTCGATTTCGAAAGAATTCTATCATATATCAACTATCATTTATCTAGTAAAATTATACGATGATTTAGGCGGTTATGTCGCTTTAAATCGATGAATTATAGATAGTTTTTGATATATTCTCTTTGATTTAATTTTATATGGATACTCTTGTCATTAATCATATAGTTAAAAAACATTTTTTACATAATATAAGTTATATTATTATTACGAAAATAAAGGCCCATGTTTGCATGCCTTAAAACAACGTGTACTTATGACACTTAAATAATATTACGATATGTATTTCACAGTTACAAGTATTAGTGTAAGCCTTGTTGGTTATCCTAATAAATAAATCTTATTTAATAGTAATATGTTTCCACTATGTGCATTATGGTTACATAAGAATGTGGTCAATAATATGCCCCTTTTTCTGCGCTTGAATTCACTTAGATCGACATTGATAAATAAAATAGGTATAAACATATAAGACAATTCCATATATAGGTATTGTAATATAAATTGAACTATCATTTTTTGTTACAGAACGGGCTAAATGCCCTGCATTTGGCCGCCAAGGATGGTCATATCGCCGTAGTCGAAGAGCTCCTCAAACGAGGGGCAACTGTCGACGCAGCTACCAAAAAAGGTAAATATATATTATTCAATTGAAGTTTAAAAATATTTTGCTTGTGAATGAGGAATTAATGATTAATGTGATCACTTAAAGATTGTTGGAAGTGGTTAGGAGTTTTCTTAAAATAAAGTAGAATTATTTGTGTCACATACAAGTGAACTGTTATAAATAATATAGGTAGGGAGAAAACTTTACCGTTTCCTATTATTTCCATTATTATGCCAGATATTCTTTTATATAAAGCACAACAAATGACTCGACACCACCTGATGATAAGCAGTAGAGGAGTGAAGCATGTGACCATATGTGAAGCCTTGCCGGCCCAAAAAGTGCTT
The DNA here is from genome assembly GCA_943193645.1 of Acentria ephemerella. Lineage (NCBI taxonomy): Eukaryota > Metazoa > Arthropoda > Insecta > Lepidoptera > Crambidae > Acentria > Acentria ephemerella. The sequence goes on along the minus strand of OW971899.1, from coordinate 3,898,631 downwards.
TTTCACGCCTCTTTTAAAAGAATCCATGTTATAAGAAGGAGTGAATACGTGAGAATGAATGGAAAAGGAAATGATTTTGTATGTCATTGAAATATGTATAATGGATGTACATTAAACTATTATTAGCTTATTTAAGTAGCTAAAATATTTTTGAACAATACCTACAAATTTCGTCTTTTTCATAAAATAGTAATCGTAGTACCAACGTATAGTTTTTTCTATTGTTAAATAAAAAAATCGTTTATATTGTTTCTAGGCAACACAGCGCTCCATATAGCATGTCTTGCTGGCCAGGAGTCAGTGGCGCGGGCGCTGCTGGTGTCGGGAGCAAAGGCCGACGCACAATCCGCGGCCGGCTTCACGCCGCTATACATGGCCGCCCAGGAGAACCACGCGGGCTGCGTCAAGATGTTGCTGGCTGCTGGTGCTAGTCAGACGTTGGCCACTGAGGTTTGACGTGTTTCTACTGAGCAATATTAAAATAAGATTAAGACCGCCGCTTTTTTCATTCTTAACGGGGTAACTCTCAGCTTCATCACACCTGTGGGTAAGTGAAGATGAAGCCGAAGATGAAACTTTTTTTTATAAAAAGCTTAGCATACGACTCGACACCACCTGATGATAAGCAGATGTGTGAAGATAGCTAGTGAAGCATGCGACATACTACTCTAGCTACCTTCACCTTGCCGGCCCAAAAAGTGCTTTTTCACGCCTCTTTTAAAGGAAACCATGTTGTATGAAGAAGGGAATACGTGAACTATACCCAGATTTCTCAATTACAGAGGAACTGGCTATCTTACCTCCTACTATCGGACCACAACAATGCTGTTTCATTATTGTTATGGCGACTAACCTATGCAAGATGGTGCTAGATAGCCAGGCTTTCTTAGAAAAAGTCCTAACACAAACTAGTAGATCAGAAAATTTGTGCCTCCATTAATAAGTGGGTGTTCTCAGCCACTTCACCACTAAGGCGGTTAGTAGCTTACTAGAAGCACTATTGACAATCTTAATTCCGCTAAGAAAGGCCACCACAAAGTCATTGGCCATTTTACATAAAGTAATAAGTGTTGTTCACCATGAATCTCCAAACGTATTCATTAACTAAATAGTATGAATGCCACAAAAATAACTTAAGTTATCTTTTTCGTTAACATTATTATCTGTCAATAGATGATCTCTAGGTTTTTAATATAACAAAATCCCCAATATTTTTATTTAATTATGTTTCAAAAATTAAGTCTAATTTGTTTCGTAAAACGTTCCAATCAGTCTCTGAAGGGAAATACTTTCAACTCTATTGACGTACATTTACCATCGAAGCTGGATATTCTGATGGAATTTCTAGAACGAATTTAGTTTGGTATTAACACTTGCTATAGGGTATCAAGCACTATTTCAATATAGTAATTGAATCTATTTTAGATTTATAGCCAAAAAATGTATGTTAATAATGCTAATATCCCTAATTATTCTCTTTGAAATTACTAAACATATATTTCGCCCCACAGGATGGATTCACACCCCTAGCCGTTGCGATGCAGCAAGGCCACGACCGTGTGGTCGCTGAACTATTAGAATCAGACACACGAGGCAAAGTTCGGTTGCCGGCACTGCACATCGCCGCCAAGAAGAACGACGTCAAAGCCGCCACATTACTACTGGAGGTATGAATTGTTACCAGAAAAATGAACAATCATGTACAACACATAATTTCTACTACAGTAGATGTGATGCATACATATTTTGAAGTATTTTTTCTGACGCTACTTATAGCGTAGCATCCAAAAATGTTAACAGTATTCAAAATAGTATTTAAAAAATTATAGTAGTACAGCATCACTTGTAAATTTGGTCCTTTGAGCCCGCTCAAGCTTGTAATATTTTTTAACGTTATTCTTTAGACTTTGTAATATTTTAAACGGAATAAGTAGGGTGTCGGGATCATTTTATTACTGGTACTTCGAGCCGAACTGTAAATAACTTACTCCTTCTAGAATGAGCACAACCCGGATGCGTGCTCCAAGTCAGGCTTCACCCCCCTACACATCGCGGCACACTACGGTAACGTGGGCGTGGCCAAAGCCTTACTATCCGCCGGTGCCGACTCGGGCAGAGCCGCCAAACATAACATCACACCACTGCACGTGGCCAGCAAGTGGGGACAACTGGCTATGGTCGATTTGTTGGTTGAAAACGGTGAGTTTGAAGCTGTAAAGGTCTAAGTTGCTGCTTTGCAATTGGGTTAATTATTGTTATGACTGTTTATTGGTTGAAAAATGATTTAGTGATTACATGGTCTATTTATATATACCATGTTGGCACTAAATCGTGATTTTAGAATTCTTTCCGTATGTATATTTATCATAAGATTTACAATAGTTATATTCATTAATTTTTATATTTTAAGATTTCACCATCCATGTGAAATAAAATATCATAGATATGAATATCCATGTAATAAAAAAAATATATATATATAAAAATATGAAATATTCATTCTGCGTATATTTTGGCTAGTAATTTAATGTGAAAATAATATTTACAGTTTATTTCAACAAAATTATCGTATTATATTCTAAAACAAGATCTAACGTTCTTTGTTCACGAAATAGACTGTATAGTTCCAAAAAAAATTGGTTGCAGGCGCTAACATCGCAGCGGTAACAAGGGACGGCCTCACGCCCTTACACTGCGCGGCGCGCTCTGGACACAGCAACGTCGTGTCAAGACTGCTGCAGCATGGGGCGCCGATCACGAGCAAGACAAAGGTATGTACACCGCAAAGTGCAAATGTAGTACGAGTACTCACTTCAAATACATTGTAATACGTCACATTTGATTTGTATGTAAAGATTAGCTTTATAAAAGTAAACAAGTTAAAAAGATATAATCGACTATCTTTTCTATGACAATTGACGACACTTCATTATTATCGGGTACTAAACTCAACTACAAGCCTGTAAATTTAGACGACCATATGTTACAAATGTACCTAATGTAAAGAATAAAAGTTGTACTTCATACTTCGCCATAGTTTCTGACGTGCATGACTTATTTTTAAAAGAGCTTCAATTATCAAAGCGAACGATCTTACGAGAAAAAATATTACAAAGATAAAATATTTTGATAAAATGTTTAGTTTTGCAGTAGACTGATACAGTTGCTGATTCTGCTTCAGCTTCAAAAAATTTGGAAGTTCCTTGAAAGTGACACGTAAACGTGTATAGTGTCGACAATGAAGTTCAGCAATCATACGTACAACTTTAAGCCTTATTAAATACGAGTGGAAAATAGCACTATCCCCTTGTACAATGCTAAGTGTGATTGCTCCAGAACGGACTGACCCCTCTCCACATGTCCGTGCAAGGCGAACACGTGGAGACGGCCAAGGTGCTGCTCACAGAGGGCGCCCCCATCGATGACGTCACAGTAGACTACCTCACCGCGCTACACGTAGCTGCTCATTGTGGGCATGTCAAGGTAAGGGTCATTTTAAACTTTATTGTACAATTGTCAAAAGAAATTAGTAAACGGGTGACTGTGAATTAATTTTATTTAAGTAATATTTAACGCCTATAATAAGTCAAATTTAACGCCTTCTTATGGAAAATCATTGGTAGGTAGCTTATTGAAAATCAACATAAATATATAGCCAAATTGCTCTTTGTATATTAATGATCTCAAATCAAGCTAGACAACGTTCCTTATCACCCCGTACTTATACTTCTGTGTGCGTACGCTTGCAATTGCTTGATTAATGGAGCCTGTCTATTTATTTGAAGTAATATAATTCCATATTGATTTCAGTGCTGTTGGTTAAGCTCTTTTAAACTGTACTAAATGTTCCATTGAGAAAATATTTTTCATATTAAATCTGTTTTTATTTGCAGGTAGCAAAGTTATTACTGGACAGAAATGCGGACGCAAATGCTCGCGCTCTCAACGGGTTTACGCCTCTTCATATCGCCTGCAAAAAAAATAGGCTGAAGGTTGTTGAATTGCTGCTCAAATATGGCGCGAGTGAGTGTTCTTATACTAAAATTTTTATTGTAAACGATCTGAGCATGATTAAATAATAATAATTCATGACAATTCTTTCAAGTTGGAAACCTTTAGGTTCCACCCGTTTTTTTTTCACTCAAGGTTGCCTGCAAGAGATTACTGCTTAGCAATTAAGTCAGTCAGTCTATTGTGTTGAATTTTTTATTTGTATGTTTTATATACAATAAAGTGTTATAAGCGTGGTTTGATTTAATTTTACGTTATATCAAAAAAATCAAAAATCGTCAGGTAAATCAGCAACTACAGAGTCTGGCCTAACTCCCCTCCACGTGGCTTCATTCATGGGCTGCATGAACATCGCGCTTGTGTTAGTGGGAGCGGGCGCTGAAGCTGACGCGGCCACGGCGCGGGGAGAGACACCCTTGCACTTGGCTGCGCGTGCGCATCAGACGGACTTAGTACGGGTGCTGCTTCGCAATAATGCTAAGGTACCTTTTTATCTGGCCTTTTCTTTAAACTGCTCTACCTGTACTTATTTCATGTACAATAAATTAAAAACATGTTTTGGAAACTATACAGTAAAGGTGGCAAATAAGTGTACTCTAAGAGGGCTCTTAGCTTAAAAGAGCTCCGTAAGCTATAGATCTCATATCTTATAGCACTCGTGTGTTATTAACACTGCAAATAAATTAAATTCCACATATAGCCATTCGTACAAAGATTATTTGTTATGTTGTATGGACACATAAGATCTGCATTCAACACACCTTAAGGAGGTCGGATCAAAGGAGTCAAAATCTAACTCGAAAACATCCAAAACTACATGTGAATACGAGAATTCAATTATCCTTTTAAAAAAAATGCCGCTTATGAAGTGCCGATTTTGCATGTAGTATTTAGTTAATAAAAGGTCCACTGTTCGTATAGGTGGACGCGCGGGCCCGCGAGGAGCAGACGCCGCTGCACGTGGCGGCGCGGCTCGGGCACGGCGACATCGCGGCGTTGTTACTGCAACACGGCGCGGACGTCGCCGCCGCAACCAAGGACCACTACACGCCGCTGCACATCGCCGCCAAAGAAGGTACTCGCTTCAGCGTACTATTTTAAACCGACATCAAAAAGAAAGCATAGGCTTCCCGAAGGATCTCCAAAGATCTGCAATTCAAGTCACGTACGGATTCAATTTCTCTTTTCGCCATATTTCTTTCTGTCATATCTTCAGAACTTATGTGATATCTAATTTCACTCTTTATTCATTTTATTTTTGTAGGCAAAGAAGAAGTGGCCTCCATATTACTGGACCACAACGCGCCCATCGAAGCAGAGACGCGTAAAGGCTTCACTCCACTACACCTCGCCGCCAAGTACGGCGATATGGGCGTCGCGAGGCTGTTGCTGTCGAGAGGAGCTCAGCCCGATGCTCCCGGGAAGAGTCATATAACACCATTACATATGGCCACGTACTACGGACATCCGGATATAGCGTTACTTTTACTGGATAAAGGTATTAAATGAGTTTTTGAAAGGAATATTTGTGGGAAATTTGATTATTTTTTTATCTGTAATCAAATCAGTTAAATTAAAAAAAAAATTTTACCACCATGGTAGTTAAATTGTCTGTGGCCAAAACTGTGATAGTTTCGTTACTAGTAGCATTGTTAGTAAAGATATCAAACGATCAATTTAAACATCAAAAATTAAACAGATTTTTTAAATTTAAAATAAAATTGTATGAAAATTTTTTCAAACGTGTAACTTTCTGATTGCATGAATACAATAAAATTGCATAGATTATTCCTGGAGTAGGTTTAATGTTTATGATTATTGTTCAAATGAATAACTATTCACAACTCTCGGAAGACTTTCGAATGATGGATTCGCCATTCTATCACTTTTTGTCGTAGCGCGCCAAAGCGAGATGGCTTCCATATCATCAATTCTAATTGATAAAAGCCTTTTCTTGTCTCGCTTCATGCTGCATAGAAAATGTTTATCATGCCCAGGCTATATTCCAGCCACACATTGCATTAAAAATAGTGCTCGTCTGGTGAGCGCCTTAATCGTCACAAAAACGCGGCACACTTGATGTATACTTAGCAGAGTTCCAATATAAATTACTTAACGAGTTCTAATTATTAATGCTATTAAAATCCACTTTTATTTATCTGTCTGCACTTTAATTGTTTTATATTTAGTACTGTTACATAGTTCTTTTGTGGTTGCATCGCTAGTTAGTAAGCTAGTCTGGTATTGTCGTAGGGGCGTCGCCTCATTCGTTGGCGAAGAACGGTCACTCTGCGCTCCACATCGCGTGTCGTCACAACCATCCTGATATCGCTTTCGCGCTGCTTGAACACGGTAAGTTACCTTTTTATATTTTTTAAGAATATTTGAAATGCATTTGTCTCATCACCTGCTCAGTGTTGTGTACAGCAAAACGGATAGCAATGAGAAAAGTCATATGAATTAAAATGTGTGTAAATCGGCAACTTGTTCTGCATCTTAAAAGTTTTCAGGGGTCGATTTATTTATAGACCTTCGATTTAGATATATAGATTGTGTTTATCTTCGAAAAAAGTGTTTTATGTATCTTTCAATCATTTTTATAATGGGCGATAATAATAAAGTTCGTTATTGTGGAATAAAAAATCTCATTTCTGCCAGCGCTTTCGTATAAGTTTTAATAGATGGCGTTAGTGTTAGGTTGTAAGTGATAAAATGTTTACCAGATCCGACAAGTGGTTTATAAAAACACATCTTGCATATTAATATGTGTTTCTTGTATATTAACTAGCCAGCTTTATAGTTATTGATTTTGACTTTTGATATTGCATGTACCTACCAGACGCGGACCCTGGCGTGAAGTCTAAGGCTGGGTTCACACCGCTGCACATGGCGGCGCAGGAGGGCCACGATGACTGCGTTGAGATGCTCATAGAGCGCGGGGCCGACGTCAACGTGCCCGCTAACAATGGTTACTTTAAATCTTACTTAATACAATAATAGACTCGAACAGTCTATCAGATTCATCAATGCATGACTATGTGAACTTTATGCATTAAGATATTGGCCTGTTATCACGCAATATCGAGCAATTTGCTATACATTAAATTTTGATTTGAAATTAATCTTGATGATACTTATCAATTGTGCGGTGAAGATGTTGGAGTTGCCATTTGGCAGTATGTGTAGTCAAAAGGTCTGACGAAAGCCTTACTGTTTCTCTAACAAAATAATAAATTAAATAGAATGATGCGTGCTTAGCTCATCTTAGAAACTGGCCATAAAATATGCAGGACTCTGGAGTACACGTAGTTTAAAACAATCTCAGTCTTTCTGTCTCTCCTTGATCACACTGTATACAACTAAGCCGCAATATATCACTATATTATATACACGTTACCCATGTAGCGCATATTTTTATGCCTCACCATTGTTGAAAATTTAATGACTTGATTAATGGAATCTCAATATCCTATGGAGTTCCTAGTGAGTGTTAAAGTATGCGCCATAAACAACTTTATCTTTAGATGTAATTTTTCACAGCTCCAAATTATTGCGTGCGTATTGCGTATTTGATATTAATTTTAACTCTTAACATAATGACAGACGGACAACAAAGACATCCTATAATGGTCCGATTTTTCAACCGCTATTATGCGACCATCTGCTTGCAGGCTTAACACCAGTCCACTTAGCAGCGTCCGAAGGTCGCACAGCAGTGCTGAAGTCGTTGGTGACGGCTGGAGGGCTGTGTAACGCGAGGACCCGCGACGGATACACACCACTGCACGCGGCGGCTCACCACGGCCACCACGCCGCCGCCAGAGCTCTCATCGAGGCAGAGGCTGACGTGGCTGCTAGGGCCGCTCACGGGTAAGTCATCGTCATCAGATCAGACTTTCCTACTTATGTTCCTAACAACGAAGAATTTAGGCGTTTCAGAAGTCGCGGAAGAAGCCTCGACTACTTAATCCTTTCAATTCAACCTTAATGAATAACAAAGTTATGAAAAGTATGCTTTACTACTGGCACGCCATTATGAACTTTGGAATTTAAGAATTACAGAGCTTATTTGTGAGAAATTGTGATATGGAATATTACAAGTAATATATTAAATAAAAGTACAAACATCTGCCTCAATCGTACTTCAAATCCAGGTTCTGATTTATTATGTAGAGGTACTGACTACTTGACTTGATATCCATGAATATCGAATATCTAATGACGTACAAAATTGTTGTTTTTAAATAATTTCTCTATGATTACACAAATATCGGTGAAGACCTTAAACTATCTTTAGAAAAGACTTCAAAACATGTTTATTATTCGCAAAAATGTCCATTGTATTACTTTTCTATGCTATAACGTTTGTAATTCTTCTATTTAGCTTCACGCCACTCCATCAGGCAGCGCAGCAAGGCCACACACTCATTATACAGCTGCTATTGAAAAACAACGCCGATCCCAACGCTTTGTCTGCCGTAAGTCAAATTATATTTGTTTTTCTTTAAGATCAAAAGTATGAGGATAACATATCACAATGTTCTGATGTTTCTAAACAAACTGATTTTAATATCTGTTTAATAGTTAATATATTTGAATACAATTTTATTGAAGACTTATCTTCAGGACTGTACCAAGTTAGAGTTGTACTGCGTCTATGTTCTCATGGTAACAAATCATTACAAGGTTGAACTTGGTACACGCGAATGAGACCTCAAGTTTCGTAATAGTTTACAACATCCGCTGTCCGCTTATTATCTGGCAGCTAACATAGTTATATCACACCCGAAAGCGTTTTTCATATGATTTTGTGTTATGCGTACTATAGTTTAAAAATTAAGGACGTAATTTCTCACAAAAGCTAATGAGAGAAAGTGTATTTGTGTCTGTGTGTTCCGTGCCTTTTTATTACCTTTTAAGGACATTATTTTTAATGTATCATGTCAACGAATATGCTTTTAAATCTAGACCGGGCAGACTGCCTGTGCCATCGCCGACCGTCTTGGCTACATCAGTGCTGTTGAAGCGTTGCGGCCTGTCACAGAAAACACATTAAGCCAAGCCGTTGGAGACAGCGGTAAGTTTAGATACAATCACTTTCTCATGCCTATAGCCTTAAGTGCATTCATGTTGACAGGACGATTATATTTAAATACCACGAGGTAACGCCAATATGAATCATTAATACATTAGTCACGTTTTACCAATATTTCCCTATGTTATTTTATATTTAGCGCGTAAGACCAATTTTTATTTTCAACGGAATCTTATGACTATTATAAATGTCAAGGGTGAATGGATGTTATGCTACTTAATTACGCAGAACGATAAAGCTTATTTGGATAAAACCCACACATTTATATATATATAAGTGTACTTTTTTACTTACTACTTTTTATCCCGCTGAAATGCACTGTTTATGGCCAATAGAAAAATTATGATTTCCTTTAGTAACCGTGTTATGCCCAAAACGATATAGGCTCATTTGTTATTCTGCAACTTAGTCTAGGCTGATGAAGTCGAGGGAAAAATCTAGAAAGTCTAAATATTAAATTTTTAGCTGTTAGAGTATCAAGAAAAATCATAATCTGCTATAAATATCCTATGTCCTTCATGTCATATTTAAGAACGCCTTGTAAATAAGTGCAAAATCAGTGCAGAAAACTCAATACGAACATAAACTCAAACGTACATTGCGTCTACGCCAATCTTTGATCTAAAAACACGAGTTGCGTAACCATATTTAATGATATCCGTCAAACTAAGCATAAATTGAAACCTGGACGGCCGCCAATGGCTACATTTGGCTCCTTTGCACAGTAAATTTTTGGACAGTATCTTTTATTTACACAGGATTGTCAGTTAGCTGGGCTAATGTGCTTTATACGTGTATTTGTCTGTCGTTTTATATTATATTTAATAAAATATGTGTACTATTTGAAAATTCAATTACTTGTAAGAAAACGTTACTCGTAGTTATTGCATTCCAGCGTTAGGTAACTCATTTTAATAATAATGGTGATAGTTCTACACTGGTCCATATATTGACTGTGGGTGTTTGCTATTTTATCCAGTGGATATAGGAAATAAAACACTCCGTCCTGAATAGAGGTGCCTATGTTATGTTCCGGTATTTCTAGACGAGGGTGAATAAAGTGAATTTAATTAGTACCAGTAATTTTTATTAAACTATTTTTAAATGGCTGTATATTACGAATAATTTTATTATAGTTTTAAATGGTTGTTACTTATAAGTCGTTTGTCAAAGTCAAGCTGAAAATATATTTATTTAAATAGACTCATTTACTTAGTGCTTTTAAATAGTTATGATAAACCGGGTATTTACTTATAGTCCCAGTTTTAAAATTGAATTAAGTATTACATTAATTATTCTAAAATTAAAACTAAAACTAATATGTATGTTTCCTATCACCGCTTCGATGAATTAGTAGCTGCAGGGAAGAAGCGGCGTAAGAAACTCAGCCTTTAGTGTATGTATTATACAATATAGATGTTCTTTATTGCATACAAATTCTAAATAAAAATAATAAAGTCTAGAATTTAAATTTACGTTATATGCCTATGTTGCTGAGATTTTCATTAAAAATTACAATATCATTGCTATTTTAAAGAGGTAAGATATTATTTACACACCGTTTTATCCAAATTAATCTAAATCAACAAAGAAGCAGTACTTATCTCATATCTCAAAACATAAAACAGTAATCCCAACCAATTGTAGTCGTCACATCTTAAAAGTTATTCATAATTTTATACCCATTTGCGCGATCACGAGACTCAATCTATCTTACAAATGACTTAGAACTTTGATTATAAGGCATACAGTCTAAATTTATATTCCAGTTTGACTTATAGTGGATTTTTGTGTTTTGACACGCAATTCTCTTGATAATCGCAGTCTGATTAAACATGATTTAAGTTAAGTCAAGGCCGTTGACGGCGCAACCGTTTCTAATTGGACTAATTTTGAAATAAAACAGCAAATAATTATTTTATTTATCATTAATTAGGTCATATAGAAATTTATGAAAGGTGAAGTGGGGTGAAATAAATGAGTGAACAGCTCAGAGTAAAGGATTTAATATTAAATGAAAGGGAAACATATAAATATTACAATATAAGAACCAAATCAAACAGAACAATTTAACGACAACTTTACATCAGCCGAAAAAAAGTAAAACAATACGTGTGGCCAGTTCATAGCATTGTAATATTTTAAGTGATTGAAATCGTTAAAAAAATCAATATATTTCCTTACATGCGCACGCCACGGCTCCCGTGTTCCGGTGAACAAATCTTTCATATTTCAATGAAAGATTTCAACTTACAAAATATTGGTAGCGCTGTTGGAAATGTTCTTAAATAGATTATAATTTGATGTTTTTGAATACTATGCGGTAGAGAAGTCACAGACAGCTCTTCAATATTGCGAAATAGTTAATGTTTTGTTGGAAAAAATATTTAATAATATGATTAAAAATATCGCAAATATTGCGCCACAGTGCAAATATGGGGGCATTTTTATTCGCATTGAATGTGATAATAATTATTATTTAAATTATAAATGTGTTTTATGTGTATCACGTTGGTATGGCTTGTCATTTCAGCTTCTGCCTGGGTATCAATAATCTAACTACTTATGATTTTGCATACGAGACGTTAAATTTTAACATATATTTCATTGAAATATGTCAAAATTCAACGACAATATCCGTAAGTAGCTCATTAAAAGTTAGCTTTTAACGAGCTCTAACGATATAATGAAATTATATATCTTCCTTGTTAGGCAAAACTTTTGCTAAATAATGATTTGATGGATTTGCAGGAGCATAGAAATACTATTACTACATATATTTACTAATGACCTAAATCGTTTAGTGGGTGTCATTTTGACAGCCTGTGTCTGATTCACTCGGTACATAAATACCTAAGTGTTATGTTTTATGCACTCTGTAACCTTTTATTATAGATAAAATTATGATTATTACACATTATTAAATTTGCTATGAATCACGCAGATATATATTTTCTGAAATATTATTCCAAATACAGACTATAAATATATAACTTCACACAATTCCAACATAATTAAATAAATTTCTTTTTGTCTGAGCTTTTGAAATAAACAAGTAAATTTCAATCATAGTTAAAAATAGACATAAAATCATTTTTCGTTTAGTCTAAATTCTTATTATTGGCGCGTAAGTTCGTGGTTCATATTATGAATAATTACGATATCAAAGATATAATATTATTATAATAATATTTCTCACACTCTCACCTATTATCTTGCCTAAATTAAGCATCATTAAGATTAAGTTGTGTTATGGCTACAAGATAACGTAGAAATATAGATTGTAATATGTATACATAAATCTAAATATTTCTTCCATTCCGGGATTCGAACTCAGGAATTCTGACTTAATAGACAGGACTACTGATCACTTGGCTAGGCAGCTGTCTGGTATAAAAAACTATTTATTATGACGTACAATGTCCACACTCACACTTATTATCTAGTCCATATTAATCGTAGTTAAGAGCTTGTGTTGTTAACACTAAATATCGGAATTATGTATTTAAAATAAAATTTGTATATTGAATAAGAAAAATTCAAACATAAAACCTATAAACAACCATGACCCGAGAATATATTCATATATATCATAGAAACCTTTGCCCCGGCCCGGACTCGAAACTGTGACTCACAGCAGAATAGCTTTTAACTAGGGGTACTGACCATTTGGCGTCGATCGGCGTCTATAATTCATATAGTGGTTATAATATAAACGTAATAGTACTTAAATAAATATGACTATGAATACATTATTATATCATGTAAACAAAGTACTATCACGTTTCTTGATTCTATATCCAAATGTCCATTAAAGGGGGTGGCCCAAAAATCATTTGAACAAGGTTTTCGAATGACCATTGTAAGCAAATTGATCACATCACTACAATATTACGACAATGCAATAATACATAATTCATAGCAGTTTGATTTAACATTCTATCTATATGATTGATATTATTTGTTGTTCATTCAAGGGGCCGCATAGATAGATACTGGTCTCTATTTTATTGTGCATTTGGATTTTAATTAAATATAAGTTCTGTTTCAATAAAAATCGTAACGTAATTTGACGTTTCTACAATTACGGTTTTCACATATTTTACTTTATTTTAACCGATATCATAAAACATGCCGCTTAATATACGTCCAAAGTGTATTTATTGAACGTCAAGTGTCAACTAACTTGACATTTCTAAAACTCTTTCTATTCCCTTCGCATTGAATTGGAATGTGAGATAAGCTCTTACTTAATTACAGTTTTAAAAAGGTAAAGGGAATCGACTCAACTGGTTATTTTAAAATAGGTGACCAATTACATGGTTGACAAAGAGACATTAATATTAGAAGTCTCCATTTTAATGGGCCTGATTCTGACACTCTAAATGTACACTACTTCAATGCAACAACAATATGATTGCAAAGAGGATAGTTGATATATCAGGTGACATTTAAAACGTGTGTTCGATTTTCGAACATTGTTTTTAATGAACGTATTATAATGCAGGTTTTAGGAAGTAACTCCTTACATGCTGTCTAGAGTTGTCTTTGGTTTCTTTAAAGTGATCTAAATTCATTTGATATTGCTGTCAGCTTGAATTCAAAGGTGGTGCTTAATACAGGAACAGTCTCTTCTTTTTTAAAAATCTGACTGTGTTCCTAATATTGCACCCATTTGTGGGCCATCCTATGTATCCCTTGCAAATTAGAATTCGACAAAGCTAGAGATATAGATTATAAACTTCTCTAAAAATACGCGAGTGGTGTCACTGCACCTATTAATTGGTTTATTTGTTATATGCGCACGCGCATAGTCGGTTTAATCGTCGTTATCTAATCTTTACAATGTCACTGTGCCGCCTGCAGAGATGCGCCTGAGGCTTTGATTTAAAACAATATAAACAGTACTGCAGTTTAAATACATTCATAACTTGCAAACGCCTGTAATATTATTATGTTTAAGATAGGTTTAATTTTCAATTTACTAAAGTATTTAATCTGTTTTTATTGAACTTTATTTATCTAGGGGTTCTATTTTTATTTTGACCTCATTAAGCATTACGAGGTTCATCATCGATATTTGAGTAATTTGATTCAGTGTTCAGCCATTAAAATTATGCTACAACTAAGCTTAAAACAGTGATTGAAAATAAGATTTTATAATCTTATTTTAAGACCCCGGCAGTTATTTTTAAATGTTTTCACGTATTAAACTCTGCGATATAAACGGAATCCGCGGCGCCGACGCCAGTTATTGGCCGGGTGCCATTGTTTTTGGGGTTCGTGGTGATTAATTTTACGTTATATTTTCAAAACTTAATTTGACTTTATAGGTATTTTTATTTTATGATAGGAATCACCAGACGGCCGTAGTGCGAAAAGTCAGTTACATAAAAGTTTCACTTGAAATTCTAGATCTGTACGTGTATGTGTATATGGATTACATGGATTAGTTTTGGCTGCACGTTTTACGATTCGGATGATATAGAATCATCCTTCTAGGCTTATGATTCCTATCATAAAATGTTGTTATGTAAATGATATTTCTCGCTACGGCCGTCTGGTCGAGTGGTCAGTCCCCTGTTTATTAAACCAGAAGAGGTAGATATATGTATGATGAGTACGAATATTTATTTACGAATATTGTATGTTTGTATGTTTATATAGTATTTTATATTATATATATACTTATAAATCAGTTCCCAGTATCCATAACACAAGCTGTTAATTATGCTTAATTTGGGCTTGTTAATAGGTGTTAGTGTGAGAAGTACTATTATTATTAAATAGCTATCGAAGTTACTTAGCACAGCCGCAAACGTCGAAGAAGGAAAACCGAAAATTGAAGTCAAGAAGTTATAAATCTTACTTCCTATCCTACTAAGCGTTATTATTAAATTAATAAGTTCGAAATATTCTAAAATTCTAGAACGTAAGAGATTTTTCTTGTAAAAAAAATAGTAAGTATTATCACAAAAATAACAAAAGCCGGCTTTTAATAAAAAAACACTGCACACAAATTAAAAAATTAACAAGAACATTTTTCATAAACAATATATTTTTAATTTTGAATGTTATCGTAGGGCCAGTCCACATTCCAAGCGGGTGACGGACGTCTAGCGTGGGCTTAGCATTCTGTGAGAGTTCGGAGTTCTGTGTAAAAGTTTTTGCATGCAAACGCACGTGAACCGGCGTCAATGATATAGCGGGCAGTCTTTGCGCGACCTCTCAGCGCCTATCACGTATTAAACTCTGCGATATAAACGGAATCCGCGGCGCCGACGCCAGTTATTGGCCGGGTGCCATTGTTTTTGGGGTTCGTGGTGATTAATTTTACGTTATATTTTCAAAACTTAATTTGACTTTATAGGTATTTTTATTTTATGATAGGAATCACCAGACGGCCGTAGTGCGAAAAGTCAGTTACATAAAAGTTTCACTTGAAATTCTAGATCTGTACGTGTATGTGTATATGGATTACATGGATTAGTTTTGGCTGCACGTTTTACGATTCGGATGATATAGAATCATCCTTCTAGGCTTATGATTCCTATCATAAAATGTTGTTATGTAAATGATATTTCTCGCTACGGCCGTCTGGTCGAGTGGTCAGTCCCCTGTTTATTAAACCAGAAGAGGTAGATATATGTATGATGAGTACGAATATTTATTTACGAATATTGTATGTTTGTATGTTTATATAGTATTTTATATTATATATATACTTATAAATCAGTTCCCAGTATCCATAACACAAGCTGTTAATTATGCTTAATTTGGGCTTGTTAATAGGTGTTAGTGTGAGAAGTACTATTATTATTAAATAGCTATCGAAGTTACTTAGCACAGCCGCAAACGTCGAAGAAGGAAAACCGAAAATTGAAGTCAAGAAGTTATAAATCTTACTTCCTATCCTACTAAGCGTTATTATTAAATTAATAAGTTCGAAATATTCTAAAATTCTAGAACGTAAGAGATTTTTCTTGTAAAAAAAATAGTAAGTATTATCACAAAAATAACAAAAGCCGGCTTTTAATAAAAAAACACTGCACACAAATTAAAAAATTAACAAGAACATTTTTCATAAACAATATATTTTTAATTTTGAATGTTATCGTAGGGCCAGTCCACATTCCAAGCGGGTGACGGACGTCTAGCGTGGGCTTAGCATTCTGTGAGAGTTCGGAGTTCTGTGTAAAAGTTTTTGCATGCAAACGCACGTGAACCGGCGTCAATGATATAGCGGGCAGTCTTTGCGCGACCTCTCAGCGCCTATCACGGCACCATACATTTCAATTAACCAATCAAATTAATCCAATTTAATACAGAATACAAATTGTTCGTAGTACGAGTTTCGTTCCAACAAAGGCCATTATCAAATTTGTTATAAAACCAGTTTTCACGTTAAAAGTGTTGTGTTTATTAAACTAGTTAATTTCCACAAATGTTCGATGATGTAACTGTGATTTTCTGTTATTCTTTGTTTATCAGTGCCCCATACAGTGCTTTCTGAGAAACTGAAAGTGTTCTTGTGACACGGTAACTGTAAACTCTTCAGTTGGTACTACACTCCTTGGTAGGTATTTTTCCATATTATACTCTTTAGTCTCGCCCGCTTGTTTACCTGTTTAGGAGAGTCGAGTTTTGCATGTTTATTTATTGTTATTAGTTTTATTGTATGCACATGGCCGGCTGCGCTTGCGTCGTCAGTGGCATGTTGCCAAAATTATTAATAAACTTGTGTCAAGAATTTTAATTTTATTCTCCGCAAATATGGCAGACGCAGATTTTGAGTCAAATTATGACTAATATTGCAATGATCTGTGATTCATCGTCAATACCTTAATACTTTACTATAACGATGTTAAAACCCAATGCTAAATTTTTTATCTTTTTCTATAAATTGTAGTAACTGACCTTATGTTTTTCAATTACTTCCGAAGGTGATTTTCTTATAAAGAAAAACTAAGGACTATAAACTCTTTTTAAATTGTATTTCGGCCTCCGTGGATATATATTTTTCGATAGGTTGGTCGAATCGAATGATGTAATCCAGTTTGACCTCAGGGCCCATGTGTGAGTTATCTTACGACACAGGAACCTGTTTGGACGGCTGTTTGTGATTCGTTGTAGCAAAGTTGTTCAATTTAAAATACCTATAGATATATTTTATGTAGAACCATTATACTTTGCAAATAAAATAATATTAATTTAATTAAAAAGTTTGTAATTTACAAATTTGTCTGTAAAAATATTTATAACTTAGCACTAAATTACTATATATGTACATAAATGATAAGTCGATTAAAGTAAATATCACAGTTATTATATTATCGTCCACCAGCAACATAATTACAGTTATCGATTATTAATAAAAATCTTATAGTTATTGCAATATATACTTAATTTGAAAAACATAACTAGAGTTCAGTTTTTAATTATGAATGGTATTTATGATTTGATGTTTGTTGTGAATTATAAACAATGAGTTTACTTTAAAATTAGATTACTCCCTAGAGAAATTGATTAATGCGTTTTAGCAGTAACTATATGTGATTTAAAATTAAACAATTCATTTATTCCATATTATTAAATAAATAACGTTAAAAGGAAAAATAACGTTAAGGTTTTGAATTTTTGAGTCAAATTTTAGTATCGTCCTCGTACCATGATTATGTTCCCTTCTACATGTACACAAATGGAATTCACTCCCGACAAACTTTGAAAACATGTAATTATTATAATAATAGATACATCATTATTTTTTGCGGCCAGTACGGTTTAATGATATTTTTGACCCTGCGTGTTTGTAAGAGATCACTTAAAAATAATTCTTCCGTGTTTTTTCATTAGTGTATCCATGATACAAATAAGGTATAAACCAGAGTGTGTAACTGCGTCATAGAGCCACTAACTCCATAAAAGATAGCTAGGTAAGAATTAGCGAAAGATTTCTCGCTGTGTACGTTAATATTGATGTCAACATTATTTGCTAACTGTGCTGTTTACCAATGGTTTATTCAAATATGCTGATATAAGCTTATTATATGATTATTAACGTTTGATATAATAGCATATGTACTTAAAGTATGTGCTCAAAAAATAATTGTATAATTGCGTACCTACATATATTTAATAGAACATTATTACTAACGATGATTGAGATTTTACTTGTGGAATTGTCAGATTATGGGGTAAAATTGTACACAGATTACATAGAGAAATTAATATTTCTTGTAATGTTATACGACCCAAGTTGAGTTCTATGCTAGTTAATATTAGATGCATTTTTTTTAATGAACATAGCGGCTATCTAATATATGCCACCTTTTGCCAATGGAATTCATTGTACTAGAAGAAGGCAAACAACATAACAAAGCGAAGGGCTTTCATTATATTAACGGTAGAGTCTCGAAAGTTCCAAGTAATATTCTGTACACGTACATTTGGTATTTACTGACATGCTACTACATCAAAGAGCGATTCACATTTCCACGTGGCGGAGGCGGAGCGGTTAAGCGGCGGTGGTTATGAAAAATGAATAACTTACGTCAAGTGACGTAGACGTAACCTATATATTACAGGTTAGTAAAGGACATGTAAGTACAAATATAATTCGTCCATTTTATAAATAGGTGTGTTTGTTTTTATAATTCCACTTTAAAAAGTTTACAAGCTATCTATTATGCAAGTTCGAAAGTTTTTTTGGAAAAATATAATTTGAAAATTAAATAATAATTAATTTTATAATTTGAAATTTTTTTAAATAGTTTTTTAAATTTAATATTTTATAAAAAGTTTATTACAATATTATAAATAGATATTGGAATCGGTCGCGATACTGTAAAGACAATTTTATATCCGCACTCTGTTCTGCGGATTGGGGTAGACTAACTATGGAGAGTTGGTTCGAAGAGCTTCTTTATGTATTTAGCATTTCATTAAGGCAGAAAAGCGTTACCTATCTAATTTTTACTAGTAATTATACATGGTCGGCGAAGTAGCGAACTTTAGTTTTAATAAAGCCAAGACTAAATACCCGTATTTGTTTTGTCGTTTTAAACATAAAACATGATCCTGTACAAAATTTATTAATAAAACTCTGGCAATATAGCAATATAAATAAAAATTTGTATTTGAAGTGTAATCTACGTTAATCTAGTGCTGTTTCTCCGTTGACTTAGCGCTGATAATCCTTCAATGATCCGATTCCTTCTCCTGGTGTGACCTAACCTCCGATTTCTCTATTATACGGTTTGTTTTAAACAAATCCCCTACGTAGGATTATTTAAGCTGTAAATATTTCCCGATTCAGATGTGACAATGATTCATGCATATTCGAAAAATAATAAAAATACTAGTGTCCGACCGAAAGTTCGGTTTCGGCCGTGTTTCGGCCAAAAATCTAGTTTCGGCTGCAGTTTCGGTTTCGGCCAAAATTGGCCGAAACTTTTGCCGAAACCGAAACTGATTTCGGAAGTTCACGCACGTTCACGTTCGCCAAACTTCGTTTCTCGCGGCAACGCGTTGGCGGACTCTAGCGGCCCTGTTCGGGAATTGTCGTGCGCCGTTCGGTAGTTTAACTGTTTTCAATTATAAATTTTTTAATTTACTGTAGTTTAGTAGTTACTTGATTCTAAATTAAGTATGACTGTCCTACTGTGATCTAGGTATCTTTGTTAATTCTAAATGTATGATTTTTTTATTATCTTTGTTGAGACTGAAACTAAGAGTGTAATAGAAATATTAGTACCTAATTATACCTAACAGAGATTTATGATTCTTCTAAGTATAAATACAAACCAAACTATTATTTAGTAAGATTTTAAAATACCAATACTTAGTATTTAATGAAACAGTAACAATTAGTGAATTAGTGATTATTGATAACTGATAAACATTTTGTTATCAGAACTTAATTTGAAAAAATAGTAAAAATATTATTAATATTTTTTATATTATATCAAATAAATGATTACAACAAACTTAATACACTGTGTTTCCATTTCATGTCCTAATTAATGCAGAATAATGGGTAAAATGCACCAAATTTCAGTATTTTAAGGTATTTTATATTAGGGCCACAAGAGTTTCGGTTTCGGTTTCGGTTTCGGCCGAAACTGAAGCCATGGCCGAATATTCGGTTTCGGTTTCGGTTTCGGCCGAAAAACCAGTTTCGGTCGGACTCTAAAAAATACATCACAAGTGCGTGCACGCGTTGGTGTGAATCGCGTCTAAATTATATCGGATAGTGACGTATTGCTAGTATTCTAACTACTTCGAACTCATTCACTTTCGAGTGTAGCTGTGCCCTTATCATGTTAATAATTCATTAAAATACCTAGCGATGTATTATGACATTCCGTTAACTCTATAGACTTGGAATAAAGTTCATTGTAAAGCAAAAGTAGATGTAGACCTATAACTTAATAGAAATAAGAGTGCATAATACACTTCCTGTTCATTGCAACTTGACAAAGTTGTACAGGAATGTAAACGGTGATATTCTTAGTAAATTAAATCTATTAAAATAAAAGATGCGATGACTGACTTTTGTTTTGTTTTATTGTTTATTTTATTTTGTATTTGTTTTTGTTTTTGTTTTATTTGTTTTTTCTCTTTAGTTATTTTATAGTTAATTGTTATTTGTTTGAATGTCTTATGTGTATATGAATAAAACTGACACTAGCTGATTCCGTATATTATATATCGATCTGCATCATAATCTGTTTGATATTAATAATCTCGTTATAAAACCAATGCTTTGTTAAGATTAATTTTAAGCCTAGCCCGTAAGACAACATGCTTTTCGCCGTCGTTGAATGTATAGGAGGCTTGATAAGCTCGTTCTTAGATGTCGAACATATAAAAGTCGAAATTATAAATTTGCCATTCAAAAGATATCTTATCTAGGAGTCTTTACATCTTTTGAAATCTTTTTTGTTCATAGAAATATCTTTAGTTTAGCTTGATTCTGTCTCTAAGTATATTAATTTATTTGTTCTAAATCTAGTTCACTTTACTGGCCGACTGTAAACCAGATAGTAAAATCACTTATTATTATTTTCTACGAACACACATAAATGCCAAAGCCCAGTGAGACGAGCCGTTGTTTACGGCGTTATTTTATCTGCATTGCAACACCAAATAGCCGCCCTGTTCTTAACAATCGATGATATACTTGCAATATTGATTTAACAATAATAAAATAATCTATTTAAGATAGTTACTAACTTTAACGTCAGTAACTACACTTTTGTAGTGGTGACAACTGCCAAATGATTTGGCGTTGTGATGTTGAGCTACGAATAAAATTGAGATTACAATTTACATGCGTATTGAAATTTCAAATTGAAGAAATAATGGGAATAAATAATATTTATAATTATTAATTATACTTATTGTTATTTTCTTTTTTGTCAGTAAACGATATAATAAAATATAGATTTTAAGAAGCACAGGGGGCTAATACTACTGTAGAGGTTACACTAATGTCATAATTCACTGTCTCCCTCCTCCGCCTTAAATTAAACCGGAACACATATTCCCTCTTTCATATAACAAGGGTTTGCTGCACAGAAGAGAAATGCTGTGCTATTTGAGACATTATTTTTATTCAATTGTTACGAAATCACAACACACATCTGTTTTTTCTAAAAGGGTTATGTAAATTTAAAAGGTTTAATCTTCTATGACATTGATTGATTATTTTGCAATATCGAAATTTGTTTTTGATTTCATCTGTCAATAACGTGTACGCTAACGTTAGTAGAAAAGCTGCGTCTGCTTAAAAAATGGTTATCAAAATATTAAATAAAACCACATTTCTATTGTTTATGAGTTAGATGGCTCGTCTCTATACTAATGCTAATACAATTTTGCCCATTCCTTTACCAAGATACACCTACGTACTGAACTAATTTGAGCTAATGACGGTATTAAATTATTGAACATTTACATCCCAAACTTGTTCACCTGTGAAATAAATGAGTTACAGGTCCATCTATTATTCTGTATTAAACATTGACATAAAATCGTAGATGATGTAAACCGGCCTTGATTACGTCACCGTTTGTTTACATCTGTATATCTTTATTGCGCGCCTGTATCGATAGATGGCGTTAGTAGGGTCTAGTACACGAGACTTTTACAAACTGTAGAAATTATATGAAAAATTTTATGACTTATTTAAGTATAATAAATAAAACTGATTGTGAATTATGATTATTTATAATAATTAAATAATAATTAATTTTCTAATTGTCGTGTTAATATTTAATGTACCGGTTCTGGACTAGGATTGGGATTAAGGATTGTATTTAATCGACACTTTAAATACTTTACTTTAAATTTCAAGAAAATTAATGTCTCTCTTAGAAACCAGTCTGAACAGTTCAAATTAAACGCAATTGCGTTCTAAATAACATCCCAAAAATTTTACGACAAATGTTTACTATTGCATACGCACGAATTGTGTATTTGTGCAGCAGACAGCATATCAAGAAAGACATCTGGTATTCAAAAACAGCCTTTATTATGAAAGGTTATGATCGGTCTAAACTAGAGTATTATGTGTAAGTACTGTTTACTAGAATGTTAGAAACGGTCGGTTAACTACTGCATTATATGATATGAGTTAGTGGGAACTGTCGGGCTTCCGTGATACTATTCAATGTCACGGCTGCCTGGCCTGCGCGATTTATTGTACTATTTAGTACGTACTCTATGGGTACGTCATAAGCTTCGACGTTAAGGTCAAACTATTGTACTATAATCCATTTGCGTTTTCCATTGAAAAAGACATTGTATTTGTGATTAATAACTTATTATTGTACTTCATAATACCATATTCAATATATTCAAGAGTCACTTATATATTATCTTTAACTTTAAAATTAAAATCTTTGCTATTAAAAAAGATTTGACTTCGGTCAAACCTCAAAATACCAATCTTCTATAGAATCCGATTTGCATTATCTTTATTCTAATGTTTTTATGCCAAGGAATGTGAAGTAAGTAGATGGTCCTCCTGTGTTTGGTAACCATCGTTTCTAGACACCAGTAAAATCAAGAAATCATTTACTGGTTTAATGAAATAGCTTTGTCTTCCTCATTATTTCCTCTGCCTCTGTTCTGCCTTGTGGCTGAGACCACCTACTTCTGAAGGGGATTGAACCCCCTCTCAGAGGGAGCAGAAATTTTTTGCTCAGTTTAGTTAGCTGTAGAGTTTGTTCTAAGTCCATCTAGCTAGCTACCACCATCTAACGTAAATCTGTAGCTATAAAAATAACATAAACATTATTGTTGTATTTGGACAGTTGAAGGCAAGATAGCCATTTCTACTGTGGTTTAGGAATCCGGTTGTAGTTCCCTTCATATTCGGCCTATCTTCACTTATCATCAGGTGAGATGGACGCCAAGAGCTTACCCGTTTAATAATAAAAAATGAAAGCATTCTAGAGACAAGGCAGAGATCGCTTTTAGCGATAAGGTCGCCTTTTGTACAAAATTAGTACAAAGGTAAAAAAATTAAATAAAGTTTTTTTGTGTGTTATGTACAATAAAGATATATTCTCTTCTATTCTAATGCCCAGTTACAATGACTACGTTCTCTTTTACAGCAAAATACACAGCGAACTGCTCTACAGCTGAAATAGGGAACTGTAGTGGTATTCATCCAGATGAATCTGTGAGAAATTTACTAAGTAAATAATACTGCCACCAATGAGCAATATAAAATAATTTATCAATATTTAGGTACATCTGAATTTTTTACAATTTACCTAAGTTGACAACTGAAGATGGCGAAACATATTTGAACACCCATAGCTCCAGCCCTGACCTTTGAAAAGAACTTAGTTTATTTACTTAGTCATACTTCGCAACACGTATATCTTGATAGAATCGCTGGTATAAGGTAGAATGATGGCTCCTAGTCACGAAGTCACTTTTATTGGCAAATTATCAGGCAATCTTTGATGTTAGCTTGGCAAATATAGCACTTATTGAAAAGGGAATAAAGGTTAAAGGATGAATGCAACGGTCGACCTATATGATGGCACTGCTTGTCACATGCCTTCCTTGGTAGGTAAAAGCGGTTATCGAGATTTAAATTTTGAATGACCCATACAGGGACCTACCATGGAGATAGTTGCTTTGTTTTCCTTATCGGGTGCAGAGTGTTTAAATCCAACGAATTATAATTTGTTCATATACAATACCTACTGTCGCACTGTCGCTATGTAATTTTGTTAGCTGCTAACTAAACGCAACTACAAGAACTTAAATTCTCTCTTCTCCTACTTCTAAGTCTTCTTGGAAGTCTTCTGTCTATTGGGCTCCAGTGTTTCAGTTATATAAATAAAAACGAAGCCGTATTCAAATATTTTTACGACATGCTCGCCCGTGTATAGTGGCCAGTGCCTGAATTAAGATTACGTTTATTGGGCCTCGAACACTATCGATTACTGTTCTACTAATAGATTCCCTTTGAGCAGATCCACTTTCAATAATAAATTCCATTAGCATATTTTTAAAACACTTCACTATGAATGGCTGCGGAATTATTTTAACATCTCAAACTTGATCACATGACTATTTCAAAAAAGTAGTGCGTTTTGTTTTAGTTATGCTCTGAATAGAATAACAGGTAATGAAAAATAGTATACAAAATTCAAAACTTCCATATTTTTAGAACTAAAGTTTTTCCGTCTTTACGTCTCCATTTAATTATTATTTCTTGCATACAATTTTATTGCCAGCAGAATCGTTCCCGAAATTTTAATCGGGTGAAATTAACATTCTGTTTAGGAAGTCCAAGCCCACGGAATATTAATCTACAGCCCACGTAGCCTTGATTCCCAAACGGGCTCCCCGATTTGGCGGCCAAGTGAACTCATGGTGTGATAAAGTCGCGGTCTGCGAGTGATTTTCATTAGGAAGCCTTATTTCAATGGCCAGTGTTTCCTAGTCCGTGCTCGAATGCAGCTCGCGTTGCTAGTCCGGCACTAGTTTCCGAACGCGCTTCTGCAGACGGCGTGCCTTCGCCGGCGTGAATAAAAATTACGCGCGCTTTTTTGTTTTAAAAAATGGGTGTCGTTAACCAAAAAAGTAAGGCGAAAAAAGAACTTAAAAAACAGGAAAAGGAAATCGTGAACGGCAAATCGAAAGTTGGAAACGAAAAAGTGAAAAAGAAAAAAACTGTGTCGTGTTTACAGTGCATCAAGCCAAATAAAAACGATGGTAAACAAATCATCCTTCGTATAAAGTTTTGCGAGGATTGTTTCAACTTCTAGATTAGTATTTTTTTTATTGTTCCTACTTTTTATAAAGGGCATAAAAAACGCCCTTCCCAAAATGTTGAAGAGAGAACTAAATAACGTAGTTTGAAGAATTTGCTACAAAGAAGAAGAAAAACAATTGCAACCTATTTCAAATTTTATATAAAGCCAATGTTAGTCGAAATTTTATATAAAGCCGATGAAACAGGAGGTATAATGAATGTTAAACTGATTATTTATAATGTAAAAATTGCATTTATTTAAAAAAACCATTTGCATTACTGTAGGTACTCTTGATTTTGTCTGTTCGCAAACTGTCTTGACACTACGAAAACAAACGATCAGAAATTAAGTTTACAATAAATTTTATTTTCACGACCGAAGTTCATTCAAAACTATTTCGCTTATACAAAGTTTTAAGTTGATACAGTAACTGTCGTAAACAATATTCTTTCATTGTTATTCAAACGCCGCAATGTACTTAAGTATAAGAAAATTATATACTGTCGTAATTTAATCAAATCAGAAATCCCAAACTTCCAAAATATAGCGTAGGAAGTTGTTTATCTTGCTACTTGTAAAAGAAAAACTTATGTTTTCCGCCTACTTAGACGACCTTTTGAACATAATTATCTCGATAAGCCAGTTCAATTACGATAATTTTAATAACATATATTGGGATAAAAATATATTTATCAATATTCATTAAAATTTGGAGCATTTGACTGACTTCGGGGAACATTCTCGGGTGGGCGGCAACTTGTATTAATTTACTAAATATATAAAGTATAGTTGTGTCTCCAATACTAAAATATTCCTTCATCTGGTGTGTGACTTCTTAAAAAACTATTCCAGTAAGGATATGGTACATCTAAATCTGATTTTGATCCGCAAAGTAGAAACACGGTTCGCGTCCGACCTAAATCCGATGTTTATGTCTCGAATAGCTGTGTCGTAATGATATCAACGGGATATACAGGCACGCGTGTTCTAATGGGATTAGCAGCATATAATTTTTATACTGCCATTGAAAACAAAATAAATCTTCTCATTTCAGGATTCTGTCATTATAATAAGTTTCGTCTGCTTAGTTTTATTTTGGACTTTACCAACTGTTACGGACTTTTGGACGGCGTTGCTGGCCGCTATTGTCTCTGACTGATTTGACATGGTACTTGACACGTTTGATGGAAATAGATTAGATTTCGCTCGCGGCTTTGTAATTTTGTTGTTGTATTTTAAAATATAGACGTTAAGACCTGACGACGCCTTTTCCTCTTCATCAACCATCTCAGAGTAGAAGAACTAAAATCACTGACACAGCTCAAACGGTTCGCAATTTGAAGTGGCAATCGGCAAGGCATATCGTGGGCACAATGTATGATTTATGGGTTTTTAATGTTATAGGGGATCTTATTGTATAACTTCATATCTATAGCAATAGCTTCCGTCTTATTAATCATTACTAAAGCGAAACGCATAATAATATAATGTTAAGCGGTATTGGAAATATGGCAAACGTCAAAATGAAAGCGATAGCGATAGATTTGAAGTTAGACAATAAGGGGTGGTCAGGGTCGTGAGTATCCGATGAACGCAGGCTACGCAAAGCTGTTCAACTTGTGACGGGGAGCCCTTTGTTCAGCATTGGACATCATAGACAGATATAATGATGACCAAACCGAGAATATCGTCCTGATAATCTTTATTTTTCTCCTGTTTATTTATCAAGAACATTTAAAGTTTTCTCGGAAATGTAAACATATAAATTATACGACGTTTATGATGTTTTTATGTGTATCATATGTATAGAAAAGATTTAGTGGCATACCTTTATGTGGTGGAACAAACTGAAGTTACTTATGTAAAGATGCCTTCTTGATAGAAAGTATCTGACAAACAATATGTTTCATGTCTTTATCAGACAATAATCCGAAAAGATTTTATTTATTTGCAAAGCAGAACACTTAATAGTTCTGGCTTGTATAGATAGATAATCCCAAAATATGCCGGATCTCCAAACTGCTCTCTTCTCTTGGAAGGGAAGGTACTATTAATGAAATAAAACTAAATTTAGATTTTTATGTTTATTCTGAGCTTTCTTGCTGCTGAGCTTTTACTAGGAGCTGTAAGTGAAAACAACCAAATCGTATCAAATTATTTTAATTTTAATTTATTGGACCATTTATATTAAATTCAGAGGAAAAAAATCCCAAAGGAAACTCCAACAGGAGCCTTTATATTATGTAAATTACAGATACCAATGAGATCGATTTTTTCTAGAAATAACACTGGAAAAAGCATTACGAGGACAGAATGTAGGTATTAGTCACTAAAATGATTTATAATTTAAGATTATTTGTCAAGATTTCTATCAAAAAAATTGTTGGTGGAAATCGTAGAAAATGCTGTTGACTTAAAAAAATTAACTTAAAAAGTAAATTCCTATTCTACGAATATCTTTCTTTGAATGACACATTAATATTTACGAACGCTTTTGATGTAAAGGTCAAGAACCTATCCAAGGCACGTCATGGGATTTGGTCATTAACCTACTAAACCACCCCTGCGTCAGTCACGTACAAACTAATAATCAATACATATATTTATTTATAAAGAAGTAAAAAGCTTTAAACGAAGCTTTACATTGGTCCGATGTAATAAGGGTAATTCTTCAACTTCGTGTAACGTTTGATATGTGGCATTCTGTAGATCAATTAGAGTCCAAAACTGACGTCCAAGGCCGCTCTGTGTTTTGGTTTACATCATCACGGCGCATTAAAATCAGCCTCCATAAAAATGTTCGATGACTCATCCCACATACCTATATGCAAATATACTCAGTGCAGGCTCTGTAATAGATTGAAAAAACAAATGTTATGAAATGTTTAACAGATATAGGTTAATAGTGTGAGATGTACTTTGTACCTACGCAATGTATTTACGATTTAAGTCGACTGGATCTAAATAACACGAGGAAATACAATGTGCCATGAGTTTGTTTACTTTTTTAGATTGTACTCTTTTTAGTTTTCTTAAAGTAATTTAGAAAACTACACCATAGTTAAATAAACACCATAATGAAAGTTATGAAAATAAATACGATATCTGAATTGTATTCGTACAATGAAAAATAAATCAATACAATAAAAAAAGGTGTGGTAGTTAGTATTTCTGGGTATCAATCTCGCTAAAATTGCTTGCCTTAATTAAAACAAAATATAATTTATCGAGATATCAAATTAAATCGAAACTAAATTCTATTTTCGAAATAAAAAATAAATTTATAATGATTATTATAATTAATCTTTTTATATTTATTAAACTACTACATATTTCCGGGGTCGTCGAACGAGTTTTTTTTGTGTCTTTTTGTGTCTAGATTTTACGTGACAAGTTAAACTATTGAATTAATAAAATAATTCAATTAATAAAAGGTTAAATAAAAATTCTCTAGTATTGATGACAAAAATGTCAAAATATTATTAATGATGAAATAGTATTTAGTTCTACCAGTTATTATAAGTGATGTCTTGAAATCGCTATCACAAATTGTACCTAAGTAACAGACAAAAAAGTTGAGTAAATATTGTGCGGAAAATTACAAAAATCCCTATGTAACAGAACAAATGAAATCTTTGAATAAGGTTTAATTTATTCCAAAATGATTCACGTAGAATTATTAAGCTTGCAATAAAAATAGTGTTCAATATGTGAATTTTAAACCTTTTCTATTGAAAAGATGAACTTCTTGAATTATGAGTCAAGAAAGAATAGACGTCAATTTACAGAATGTTGAATTAAATAAACTCCACTAGCACAATTTATCGTTTGTATATTGTATTAATTAAATAAAAGTGTATTGTTTTTTTAGTTATAGATTGTTATTTCTGAGACACAGTAATACACGTGTTCCGAAAACTAAATATCTACGAATTATAGTCAGTTTAACAGTTGTAAAAACATTGACACGGCAATGACTTAACTTAGTAAATAAAAGTTTAAGTTCCTTGTAATATTCAAACTGATATTATGATGATGGTCAAGACGTTCATATGTGATCAAATGTTAATATTGAATCGTAAAAATGTTTGCTGTAGTATCTTACTGCTCTTCCGCATTTGTGGAATAAAATGGAAAACGTACAATCGAATTGAGTTTCTTTTAAAAATAGAAACAATCGATGGTGTGCGTGTGTCACCAACAAATGTCAGCGCTTAGCATGGTCTAGAAAATAAAAACCTACATACTGTATCCAGACATTTCTAAAATTGTGATATTATGAGTCTTACATCTTTTTTGATCAAGAACACAATAATCCTTAAAGTCCAGATAAGGATTTAATAGCATTGTCTACTTACCTGCTATTTACGATGTGACAATAATTTGTACCTAGTACCTTATTCAGATGAGATCACCCATCCACGTGCCATGATCACGAGAATCGTGCACCAATGGACGGACTGCAGCTGGTTAAGATAGCATGTGATGTGATACACGCACATATATACCATCCTTTTTATAGATGATGATTGTTTTTCTTTTTTTGTGGTGATGAATCTTGTTCACCTTCATCGTAAGCAATGTGGTTCGTGTATTATTGGTATCATTACAAGTATGATGTGTAGTATTAGGTAATTCTGAAAAATCCTTCATATATCCGTAGAATAAATAATAGCCAAGTCGTTAAAATAATCTTCAAAGAAGGATTAAGATGATAAATTACGAATTTCTTCTATTTATGACAATTTTGTGGTAAATCAATATAATACATTTTTTTGTAAAAAAGTCTGAAAAATGTAAGTTGCCTATGCATGTTTTTACTGTATGTTGTAGTTGCTAATAAGCAAAAACATACACATTTTATAATTTATTTATTTATTTATTTTAAGGGCAGTCAACAAAAACACATACTAACAAAAATATTAAACTGTAGCGTAGACATTAAATTAAGTATAGTTTTTAATAATGAAATATATATATACTAATATATATTTATTATAAAATGTGTTTCGCCTCTAAATATTTCTAATTGACAGGCATCCAGAGATCCTTAGAAGTTTTTTCACTCAAGTTACGATGGACAATGTATATTGAAAGGCAGATGGTAGTTTATAGCAAAAAAACTTATACTAGGAGATGTTTTAATCTGTTAAGCTGCGATATGCTTCCAGGAATCTCAAGACAGTTAAAATTTAATTGACTGGATAATACAGCTGGACATGAAAGAGCGTTTAAATCATTGTATTTATAATGAACTGCCAAGCCCTTCAATCAAGACCCAATTGGTTTTTAATAGTCTAAAGGTCTCCGATGGTATGAATCAGGTTTACCAATTAATAGAGTCCAAAAATATGACTAATTTC
Source organism: Acentria ephemerella (assembly GCA_943193645.1). Lineage (NCBI taxonomy): Eukaryota > Metazoa > Arthropoda > Insecta > Lepidoptera > Crambidae > Acentria > Acentria ephemerella. The sequence continues at coordinate 3,867,879 of OW971899.1, read as the reverse complement.
TTGGTATTGGGACAGTCAATGTCTTATAATCTTATGATAGATGGATTACTAATTGGCATTAGCAGAGAGCTGTAAATATATTTTTACATTAATGAATGTTATGTACAACTGTAGACGGTAGCGTTGTCATGTGATCAGTACCCTTGCCTACTTAACCAGCGGTTTTATGTTCGAATCACGGTAGGGACAGTTCTTTGTGTAATGAGTACGAGTATTTGTTCAGGAGTCATAGATATATATAGTGTATACGTTTATTTAGTATGTTTCTGATATTTATATTTCTCTGTTATCTAGTTAGTATGCATAACACAAGATCCTAATGATGATTAATTTGGGCTAGAAAATATATAATTGTAGCTACGAAAGATAAAAAAACAAAAGGGGGGGTGGTAATTTTTTTCTTTTTTGAAGTCATAAAAAGTAGTTACACTAAATTTATTACTGGCCATTTAAAATCATTACCTAAGTCCATTGTTCGGCACAGCACGATGTCCTCACGGCTGTATCATCAATTTGTGCTAGTCTGACCTTCGTTTTTACAGTTTCTGGCATTACGCCATACGCCATGATGAACACGATACATAGATACGCTGTTGATATTAGCCGTTCCCTAGACTTTAGGGTATAAATAAGATGTTTACTTGTATTACAAATGTTATAAGGAAATGTTCCTCGACTTGGAACTTAAGATTAATTATAATCTTTGCGAGATTTATCTACACACTATAATATTATTGATGAAAAATGGTAGGAAATTGCCGTTTAGCACTGAAAAATACAAATTAATTTTTATTAACGATTAAATATATTAGTTATATCAAATTGTTAACCCTGATTGTCTATACATTTCTGTCATTTCATCAGAAGATCATTTATGCCTTTTCGCCTGTGGCAATCTCTTGGCAAAATCTCTGGGGACCTTGTGTGAAGGCATTTTGCACTGCTTCCTGGGGGATAATGGTTTCCCATGTAGAAAATTGTCCAAATCGGTAGTCGTAGTCGTCGGTAGTCGTAGTCGGTGGTAGTCGTTTGGAGCCAAATCCGGCAGTTCAGATGATGATGGATGGTTTGTAACCACATTTCTTGTAATGTTAAAATAGTTTCTAGAGCAATAACGGTGAAGGTAATTGGTGAGTTGGGGCTGTTTTACGGGCTTTGTCATCGCTTGACTGGATCTGAGTAAGCTGTAGTATATTACGCCATTGAGTGACGATCAAAGAGCTACCATCGCTTTTTTGTAGTTCTCTGTAAGATAATACGTTATTCTCGATTTCCCTGGGATCCCATCACTACAACCACCACCACCACCTCAGAACTACAATATCGAATAAAAATAGAATTTTGAAAAACGGTTCACAATTGAAAGAGAAATGGTTTAACAAAAATCAGAGTCGCATTGAGAACATCCTCCTTTTATGAAGTCGGTTGAAAAATGTCCATGTGCGCTGTTTTTTTCATAATATTAAAGATCCAGCAATATAAAGTGATTTTATAGTATTGCAGGTCATCAGAACAGGCATTTGTTTGTTTGTAATTCTTTGACATCGAAAACTATAAATAGTGTACAACACAATTTGATTTCTGTTCTTAAAATTTTGTCAGTGAGAATATTTCAAATATTTTAGACGACCTCAAATTTAAGATTATTTAAGAAGTATTTTGACAACAATGTCAAATAAATATTGTTTAATAATTGTTGCCATGTTAGTTTATATTGTGCGCTGTATGTTAATTCAAATCATACACATACAAAATCGTTAAAGCAGTCCAATAATGTACCTTACTTACCAAATATGAACAATATGGGCGTTACCGCGTGTGACAGTGGAATAGTTTGTTGTCTCACCTACCTCTTGCTGCCTGTGTTTTATGACATCAACAATGTTTATGTACACACAGCTGGTTAAAATAGAACACAGATCGGCACATTTCTACGGGGACAGTCGAATATCTCTATTTAATAATTCCATGTAGTTAAGACAATATTACCACGGAATTCGTGTCCTTCTGTATGAAGAATGGTTACCACTCTGTTTAAAAAATCTAATTTTGTATAATGTATATTATTTTTTTACTTATCTCAGGTTATTTATTAAGGGCTTAGGTGACAACTCACCCAATGTGAAAATCAAACCGTTTTTTTAAAGATTTTTAAGTCACACTACTAACCAAACTTAACCATTTCCTGTCGACTGATCGTTTGTCCATATCCCTAGTAGTTTCAATAGATTTAAGTCGTCTCTATCGTGTCAGTCGCCAACTGCCAAGTTGTATACAAATGACTGCAGCGCCTCTGTTCTGAAGTATTGGAAATGACATGAATGAGTATCGTGTCACACACAATGTAATCGTACAAAATTAACACTTTTCTATTTCCATTCGTATAATAATAGCATTTTCGTGATTACGTTACCAACCGGTTGGAGTTGTATCAACTTTATAGTTTCTATTTTAATTAAATCATTATAGCCGTATAATAATAAAACTTGCCCTCCCAAGTAAAGATAATTCTTTATCTCTTGGTCTATGTTTTTTTGTGTGAAATTAAAAAAAATACAAAAAAAAATTCAAATGATATTGAATTAATGATTGTTTAACACTGATGCGTATATATTATTATTAGTTAAATACGTAGATAAGTATTGTATTTTGCATAAGTATTGAATTAATATCTGCTGATCTCCCGGTAAAATAAATACATAAGTAATACAAATTTTTTCTAGGGCCTGATTCGAACCCATCACCGTTTATAATCCAGCCGAGCAATCTCCAACGGGTAGCACAGTACTTTCTTGGTTTATTTCTAATCTTTGCTTGCTTGCGTCATGTTTGTATTTTTATTTAACGTTATAAGTAAGAAAGAAAGCGGGTTTTAACAATAATATATAAAAGTAACGTTTTTTTATTCGATCAAATTCTTGTATGAAACAGCTGATTAAGTGTTCGCGTTTATAGAGTTACAAACATTCTTTGAAATAAGGTTTTATATTACTTATATAATCACTTTAAAACCATATAGGTTAGGTATAATTCAGATACGCTTTTACATACGTAGATCAAGACCACGCGAAACGATACAACACTTCATTCATTCATACAATAATCAACACTGCAACGTGGCCAAATGTAATTAAACCCTATGGTTAACGTGCTGAGCCATTATTATATTCAAAATGGACACAGTTTCGTAACACGTAAGGTTCAATATACATATGGCTTTTATTCGAGTGTACCATTTATACGACGCGTAATTACTGCTTCCTAACCTAAATAACTTTTAATTAATACTCTTTACGCTTCATATCTAAGTATAATCACCTGTTTATTAATATTCAGAGATCATATTGTGGTACTGGAGATACAAACTCGTATGGAAAAACTCATAAGAGTCAATTTGGAATGAAACGCTACATTTGAAATAAAAATCATTTCTACAAAGAATTAAGGGATATTTGCTCACATCAATCATAATAATTATGTAATAAATCATACTATTCAAAATTAAAATTAAAAATAAACTCAATGCTTTTAATTTTGGAATGTTAATTGTAAAAGGTTCAATATACCACTTAAATTTAGATCGTTAATTTTATCGGTGTTGTATGTTTAAAAAATATTGAAAAATGTCAATAGAATTCCACTGCTCTATGCCTCTTGATACCACATAAATAAATAATAAGCTTTTTATGACGAATTATTATTAACCAAGGCATAAATATGAAAATAAGACAAGTACGGATCACTAAACCATATTTTGATAGCTACATGAACATATTGCAGTGAACAATTCCACTTGCCGCTCTATAAGATGCCTTTCAAGCTACAAATTGTGGTAAAGAATTATCATTTTGTATACTTTCGAGACAAACGAGGAATGAAATAAATTACAAAAATCTGTGAAACTAAAAACTGGCATGTGTGATTCTGTAAAGTTAGATAAGGTTTAAATTCTAATCATTGGAATGGTACAGATGATAGAAGGCGCAAAACGGTTATGCTATCAGCTTGTGATATATAGCTGATCAAAAGTCTATCGAGTATCGACTTTCATGAAATTTTGCAATTATTAGCTCGCGGGCGTGTTGCATCCTTGTAATCAGGATTAGCCAGTACCCAGAAAATGCTAATGAGCTTGTAAATTTCACTTTATGAGATACCAATGGGCCTCCCCATGGGTATCTCATAAAGTGAAATTTACAAGCTGCAGGTACCACAGGAGCAATTAGCAGACTCTACGCATTGCACGTTATGCAAAATTAAACAGTATTTCCCTGTGCATAATGCAAACTAAACAATGACGTTAACTAAGTCTAACGATCAAGTGAGCGGTGATGTCATTTCTCGTATAAAAAATGACTAACTGAGAAATAAAAAGGTTGTAAATATAATCATTATATAGTCATTACATACTTTATTGCAATATGATGAAGTTACAAACCGAAGCCTTTAAACAAAATAAGTTAGTTCTATCCATCCAAATTGACCATAATGTGAACTAGGGTGCCGTCGTGGCCTAAAGTGTTTCTGCACTGTCGCCACTTCTACTTTGCGAACTAGGAGATTTTGTGACTCCTTTCTCTGTCGCACAGCTACAGCGTGGAATTCCTTGCCGGCACACGTATTCCCTCCTTCATACAACATGGGTTTCTTTAAAAGAGGCGTGAAATAGCACTTTTTGAGCCGGCAAGGCGAGGCTAGGGCGGCATGTCGCATGCTTCACTAGCTGTCTTCACATATGGACTCCAGTACTGCTTATCATCAGGTGCTGTCGAGTCATTTGCTGAGCTAAAAATAAGTCATCAAACAACATTACCCTGTCAAATTGGACTCCTCGATATTGATTATTTGACAACATAACTAATATTTTTAAGCAAATTGATCACTACAACTGAGTGCAAATGACGTCATCAATCTTTTCCACTCACCCGAAGTGGAAGAAACTAATTTTACTAACAAGTGCAAGCGGCTACGTGGGCTGTTGGCTGCTTTTTGTCCAATGATTATGAGATCATCGTAAGAAAAGGTTGCCTGTGGAAACGATGTATTTTTACATAAAGATATATTTTACGCCATTTTAGTTATTGTTTATAGTTTCGTCTGTTTTTGGTTTCGTCCTTATTTGTTTTTTTTAATAATTTTTAATCTATTATAATTTGAAAATGAAATAATTATGACATAATTATACTCACCAAATCATTAATAGAAACACACACATAATAATAATCAATAGGCAAGATTTGATACTTTTACAATATGATATTGAATAAATAATTTTATCAAAGGTGAGTTTTATGTTATGAAGTGACTTTACAAAAAAGGCATTGTTCTTGATTTTCTAATTTTCCCTGCAGTCAATTAAATAATTTACAGGCTTGAACTTGAACGCAGAATTTTGATATCGCAAAACTGTGATTTAGATCGTAGCTATAAAAATGCTCGTTGAGTCATATTCTTTATTTAAAAAATGTTCAGTTTTTTAAAACGGACAGTATTCGACACAATGGCCGTGATAAACTGATGTCAGCTGATATTTTTGTAAATGACTCGTTTTATGGTGTCGCTGTTAATGATATAATTGCGCCTAAAATTGTTGTTTCTGTTTTATGGAACCAGTAAATATATCCAATGCTATTGCAAATGTACTTTAGTATTTTCAAAGCGGTTATATGGCAATATATTGTGTAGCAATGGCCAGGAAATCACCTCTTCTAAACACACACAAGAATTTGTTGTCTATGGGATAAATGTACTTAATGGTTGTTAGCTTATAGTTTTTTTATAAATAGACTCCTTGCTCTAGTTCATCACATCATAGACTCCCTTCCCTCTCTGCCAACTACCATCATACGAAATCTATATATCTATGTGATTCATAATTTAAATATTGCGTAGAGATACAAATCACGCACAAAGAAATGTTATTTCTGTCAAATTGTATGTGTACATTGTAATTTTGTCTTATATATAAATATTAATTGATGATCGTTAGTCACGCTATAACTCAAAAACGTCTTGAACTATTTGAATGATTTTTATGGTTTTTTATTCGGTTTAATTCAAGAGTGGAGTGAAAAAATGTTAAATCCTAAAGAAAAGCTTAAAATATACAACTGAAAAATGTTCAGTTAGTATGGTTAAGTAAAAAACTTGGACGCAAATTACGTTGTTACTATCTAATCTAATCTTTAGCAAAGGCTTTCGTTCGTATCCTTCAATTCTAACGTAAGAACTCCTTAAGAAATTATCATCAATATCAAGTGACCTGATAACCAGTGGTGACTCCAATACGCTATCGATTTTATTCTACATACCTGCTAGAGTACTATGAGGGGACGTAAATTTACGATTTCCAAAGATAAAAACATTGTTTTTGTTATATGCTCTTTTTGCTGTGATTGTGCTGTCATTTTGAGCTGATGGTCTACTTTTGATTCATATCGCCAAATTCTGTTTGTACACATTGTCAGAGGTACAAGGGCTGAACTTTAAACACTTGGTTCTTTTTTAAAAAGAAAGAGGACCATTTAACGCTTTTTCATGTAGCCACAGAACTGAAATTATTGAATTCATATTATACCTTAAATAAATGACGTGGAAGCGAATGCCCACTGTATTGGCATTTAAAGCAGTTGGTCTAAATTGTAAATCTAGTTCTAAATTGACCTATGAGTGTCAACTGTCCGGGGGGAATTAATTGGTGTCATTTAATTGGCTTTTTAAATTCCATTTCGTAATCACACATTGAACTCTATCAAGTCTTTATTGACTTATTTAATATATGAAGCTTCTTCATCACTTTAATATAGGTCACATTTTTGGTCACGCCCTTGGTAATGTAATAAATAACTATTAAGTAATCCGTAGTAATAGTAACAGCATCAAGTCGGGCAGGTGGTTAGGAGTCAATTGGTCTTCCCACGTTACGGTGACATCAGTCAGATTGTCAGGTTGTTGCAAATTGGTAATATCATTCATTCGTCTGTTGTGTTGATTGAACAACCTTGGATTGAAATATGTAGCTTATTGTAGGATTTTGTAGAATAACTACACTTCTACGCTAATATAATAAATAGTTTTCTTGTCAGTTTATATTTAGATAAATCTCAGAAATTTTCTATTAATTAATTCCTTCTTGAGTAATGCTATTATTATCACGTTATAATTATCAAAATGTGTTCAAATTCCGACCATAACTTAACTCTCTTTTTGGACTGTCTAATGATATTGACCGCATATTGCCTTTACAAGGTTTCCGGGATGAACTTTGATGAGTCAATCACCAAGAGTATCGTTTCGCCTCTAGGGCTTTCTAATCTACAGGTGTTCAGGCAGGCAGGCCACCATGAGAGTGTCCCGCTGTCTAGAGTCTCCAACTGGTTAGAGCCATGTAAGAGCAACCGACTTCAGAGTTCCTCTAAGAGCTAAATGAAACCGTCGATTTTAAGAGCTCTTCAAACATGCTGGCTGAAATTCTCTATGGTTCTTCAAAAGCTGTTCAAATCCAAGTTTTCTGTCAGTTCTTACTTACGGTATTCATATTGCTTTATGATAAAGAATGAAATATAAATTAATACTGAGTTCAAATTTAGAATCTGCTTTTAAAATCAGGACAGGCTCTGTTTTGTAGTTGCATGACCAAATAAAAATAGGTAAGTAATACATGCATGCTAAAGTAAAACACAATCGGTTGCGGTCTATCTTTATTCAAATCTGTACTTTGCCTAGATTTTATTAGAATCTATTTACGTATCACAGAACTGGTAACGTGAAAGAAACTAGATATGTAATCTAATTTGTTCGTGCAGATGTCACGGACATAATGCATTTATTTATACACGACGTATTGGAGCTAGTTGAACATTAATGTTAAAATAAACATTTTACTACATCAGAATTAGCTCCAGTATTGTCTGGCTCTGTCTCTTTAAGATGACTAAAATACTTACAAAAATTTTTATGTTAAATTTAAAAGTTATTACAACGTCATACATGTTTATATTCAATCGCTCGAATCTAAACAAATAAACCGTGTGAATAAAACCACATTACGTCAACGAACTTAACTGTATAACTTACGCCGGATGACAAAACAGAAAAAGACAAATGCATAATGGTTTTACAAAAGTATCTCTGTCCCTCACGCGTTGTATGTTAAATTTCGTATGCGCGAGCGCATCTCCGACGTCGCCAAATTCATATTGTAATTTTATGCGCTTCCTTGTCGGAATTTGTGGACACTTTCTTTGGAAAGTTCCTCGTCCTATTCATGTTTGTTTACTACGCACGTGCCGAGGATTTCGTGCGAAGGCACCCTTTTAAATGTAAAACTTTATGCAAAGCATGTTGTCAAGTTCACTGCGCTTGGATCATAAAAGTCATAAAGTTGAGCTAAAGATATTAACTTATAAAAATATAAAATACAATATAAAAATCTTGAGTTTTCTAATTTAAATGAAAATTACGAGAGTTTGTGTTATGGATACTCGATAACAGAGAAATATGGAAAACATAAATAATATATATACTTAATAAAAATCCATAACTCGTGAATAATGTCGCATTCATCATATAAACTCCCACAATTACCTGCATTTGAACTTGGGGCTTCGAGTTCATTACGCAGGAGTACTAACTTCACGACCAAACAGACGTAAAATTTAAAAGTTTCATAAATTTTGATATTTTTAAAAATCCTGGTCATCAAAGATGGAACCCAGAAATAAAAACTAATTTTGATATGTATATTACTTCCAGAAAGTAGAAAGCAATGAACCTAAGTTAATACCCTAACAACAATCCCTCCACCAACTCATAGTCTTGCCTACCTTACGGCATACGGACTAAAGCGGGAAGGTTCTTACTTGAGCTAACCAACGGTATACCTAAGTAACAGTGTGTTATTTAATTTTAGCATAACGAAACTAATTATTATGTCTCGCTTGTTTCAGGTGGTTTGGAAGGCAAATACCGCGTGGCGGCGCCAGAGCTCATGCAAGACACATTCATGAGCGATTCAGAAGACGAAGGAGGTAAGCACGGATGCGGATCAAACAAAACGCTTTGACCTAAGCTTTAATATGTCTCTGACTGTACAAGAGATGTTGATGCCTCACATGCCCTGTAATTAAATTTGCCTCCATCTGGGAAGCTTACAGAAGATAGTAGCCATAAAAACCTACTTTGATGTTTTGCGATGCTGCAGTGACAAAGATCAACGCCATTCATAGTTGAAGTGTTGTGTTGGGAAATAGAAGTTTATCTTCTATCTCATATGCTGTCATGTTGCTATGTCAAAAGCTAAAGACTTCGGTTATCCCGTAACATCAAAAAACTAGCCATATTCTTGTATAAAAAACTTATGTTCGTATATTGCAGGAGAAGTAGAGTGCCCAATCCAGCAGCAACAACAGTACAGATACATGAATAGCGAGGCGGGCACGCTGCACCGAGCCAAGCCGCTCGAAGACAGCGTCACAGATGGCCACCTGTGGCCCAGCAACAATGACAGCAAGGTCGCCACCATCGATCGCCAGCCGCTTGATATCGGGTGAGTCTACCTGACATTTCTAAATATCTGAATGTCCTGTCTAAATTTTTATGTCTACCTGTAAAACTCTGCTTCATAACGATTTTCTGTACTTCTTACTTTTAATTTCTTGTCAGAAGATCCTATTTCTTCTTTCCAATCATCGGAAGGTCCTCGTTCGTTCACTGTCGTTAGTTTAACTGTCAACTGTAATTAAAATCGATTGCAGGATGATCGATCCTATCTAGATAAAGAAGATAAACTGTGTTCTAATAGAACTGTTTATAATAGCAAAAAATGTTAAAATAAAACAAGACATTAGATATCATTACTTGCACATTTAGTTTGAAGATATCCCAATACGATAGATACACTTTTGATCATTAGGCATGTTTAAAAAGCGGGCCAAAATAAAGATTTCCTTTTCTGCTCCGATTGTAATGAAAGCATTAGAAAGCATTTAATTTAGGTTAAAATTCTTTCTTCTCTCTTCCATCAAAGGAAAACGCGTGCTGGCCTACGATGTCACTGACAAACTTTGGCGGCCATTTCTGTGCGTGCCAGGAACTCTATTTGTATCGCACAAGCAAGAAATAGAATTCTTTTCCAGCACAAGTTTTCCCTCCTTCTTACAACCTATTAAAAAAGGGAGGAAGAATATCTTACAGGTCGGCAAAATCAAGATGACGAGTCCAGTGCATTGTATAAATGGCACTGACAACCTTTTTCTTGAAATCAACTTCTGCTAACCATCAGGTGGAACGGAGTCATTGCCTTGACATTTCAATAAAAATAACTGCAAATACAATAATATTTCCTCAGGTTCCTGGTATCGTTCGTGGTTGACGCACGTGGTGGTGCTATGAAAGCAAAGAGGAGAGGTGGTGTTCGCATCATAGTCCCACCAGCCGCCTGCGCAGCTCCCACAAGGGTCACTTGCAGGTATGTAAAGTGAATCCTTAGCAGGAGGATTAAAGTAAGGACGAATAGCGTAATAACAACTATAGACCTGATCACATTCCTCTGCATATGTTTGATGATCTAATATTTTATAGATACTATTTTAGCTTATTAAATTTGTTTAAGATCTTCGAAACAAAATAGAATTATAGGTTTTCGAGGACTCGACTTTAGAAGCTAAAGTTAATAATTTCATTCTTTCATCCTGCGATTGAATTATTCAGATACCAAAAAAAATATTCAAACAATTGTGTTAAAATATCGGTTCCCGATATTTCAATTCTTGAGTGATTAATTGCCAAGAAACGATTACGCACGCTCGCTAAAATCGAATGAAATCAGTTTTATTATTTATGTAATATGATTGTTTTACTAATTCTACACTCTTCAGGGTTGTCACTTCAATGAGTTACTTTATTAACCTGTCATTATTCTTACTGACCATTAGTCATAAATTATGGTTTTTACAACATTAAAATGGTAATAAATTAATTTATGTCGTATTCTTTAAAGTAAACAAGCATTTACTGAACTGCCAAATACTAAATAAACTACAAATCAAAAATTACCTTCTGTAAATATTATCCTTTACATTTAAATTCAGTTACCGAATTTACGAATTTACAGTAAAAATACCTTCTAAAAATACACTGGTTTTTGTTCTGTCACCTTTGTTTGAATCGTGAGTCAGTCGAACACACAAACACCGAATCTGTCCTGATCAAAAAAGGTAGGGTATATGTGCCTTCAAAATGGCAAGGTTGAGTTACATATTTCGCATAAATAACAAAATGTATTAACCCTGCGCGCGAGTCACACGAAACACTTGGGACTATGCCACAACGCGATCTTGAAAACGTTCAATCAGTTCACTATGAATAGCGTTTCCTCTGACTATTTACATTTGTAATCGTCTAAGCTTGAGGGATACGAAAACAAATACTTTCTGCCCGTGACCGATATTTTTATAGGAAACTGTATTCATAGATTGGAATCGGAGGAATGCAAGTAGCACGTGAATAAATTATATTTGGTTATTAAAAGATATAGATTATATTTAGTATGTGCACGAAGTAATAGTTTAAGTAATGTTTTATATATAGTTTCTATGTATCGCTCCGTTCGTGCCTGTCATCAAAAGGGTTCCACAAGGATCGATTCTAAGCCAATTGAAAATCTACTTTTATTTATCTCTAGAATAGGAGACTATTAAAATGTCAATTTAATCAAAAATTATTACTTTTGCCAGACCTACACGGAATCGAAGTCAGCGGTAAAATTGTTTGTATAGCATGTAGAATAAAATTGCTCTGTGGGTAGTTTAAAGTAGCGTAAATTCATTTGATTACCTATAATAATTTTCTAAAGCCAAGACTATTATTTTTTATATTAGTTTTATATTTTAGAGCTGCTACAAGAAGAGCACCTGCAGCTGCGCCCCCGCCGCTGATGGAAGGTGAAGCCCTAGCATCCAGACTTTTGGAGTTACAACCGCAAGGCGCTAAATTCTTGGCGTAAGTATTCACCTGAATTGATTTAATTTTTTAAATATTTTTTTTAAAACTCAGAAAGTTTCCTACATTCTTCTTAACATTTATTGGTTTTTATCTTTCAGTCCTGTGATAATCGAAGTTCCCATATTTACGTCATCCTGTCGAGAGCGTGAGATAGTCATCTTGAGGTCAGATACAGGCGAGACCTGGCAGGACCACTACCTTCACAATAATGACAACCCTATGATACAGGTGAAATTTAAAACATCATACCAGCTAGGACATTTGCAAAAAGGTGCAATATACATGGAGATCACAGTACGATATTAAGGTGTTTCGTTTTCTATAACTATTTTTTTGCCTTACGCGGACAAACAGCAAAAAGTCCACTAAATAACTTCCATCGGTATTTATTTAGATTTTTTGCGGCAATTTGTATGCACGCAAACTAAATAGTACGCTAAAATAATCGATATACGAGACATAAATTTTATTTCATTTTTGTTAATATCTGAGTGGACGGCAACAATGTAATAAGCATATTCGCCGCCTGTGATACGATAAAGGCGGCGTAGTCGCTCTTCGCATTACGGGTCCAGATTTACGAGTATTTTTCTCTTTGTATATCCTATTCATTTGGCAATTAATATATGTTCTTATTATATTTATAATAAAATAATAATATGTCCCACACTCACGCCTATTATCAAGCTCTCAATAAGAATCATTAAGAGCTTTGTTTTTAATACTAGATAACGGCTTATATATTGAGAATAATATGTAAATAAATATACTAAATAAACAAACAAACATCGTATTGTCATCTCCAAACTAGAAATAAAGATTTTTTAAATCTGTCATTATTTAATAAGCTACATTGCCTATTTTTTGTAAATTAGAATGGTTTAGGCACCAATGCCTATAGCATTAAGATCGTAATGTAATTCACATACATGTAATGAATGTAATGTGATCTTTACAATTATCAAGCTATAAATCATAATTAAATACTTATAAATTAATCTTTATTTAATACACTTCAAAACCAATTGACTCTGGCTTGAAAGATTTAAGTAAATATTTGGTAATAATGAACTTCGTTTTCTTCATCCAGGAGGCATTACACCGCGAGCGTCAAGACCACGGCACTAGTGGCGAAACGCTCGGCGAGAACGGCGAGCGAGTGACACGTATTGTGACGTGCGACTTTCCGCATTACTTGGCCGTTGTGTCGCGCGTGCGACAAGAAGTACACATCATTGGGCCGGAGGGAGGCACCGTCTCCAGCGCACATATCCCACAGGTAAGATTGCAGTAATGTAATGAATATAAGGTGATGATACACCTGTATCATCACCTTATATTCACCATCACCACCACCTGGTGGTGATGATGAATATAAGGTGGTGCGTGATTCAGGTTTAATATTGTACTTTTTCGTTGATTAACAGTTTTTCGTTTACTCGAAACTATTATATATGTAGCGTTTATGGCTACTCAATGCTACACTATATTCGTGATATTTTATTTGTGATATATAGATAGTTTGCTCATTTGTTTGTTTCTTAATAAAAAATCATCATTGTCTCAAGTGAAGAGTTTTCGACCAGTCTTTATTGCCAGCGATGGTATAACAAAGGTCCTTCTAAACAAGATACAACGTACTGTGGAACGAGATATGATTGTACAAGCACTGGCGCAGGTGCTGACCAAGCAGGCGCAGGCGCTGATGGACAGTGTGCTAGTCTGTATGCCGTAGTGAGGGTGTCTCGTGTCCGCAGGTTCAGGCGCAGTTCCCGGCGCAGGCGCTGACCAAGCGGACAGTGTGCTAGTCTGTATGCCGTAGTGAGGGTGTCTCGTGTCCGCAGGTTCAGGCGCAGTTCCCGGCGCAGGCGCTGACCAAGCGGACAGTGTGCTAGTCTGTATGCCGTAGTGAGGGTGTCTCGTGTCCGCAGGTTCAGGCGCAGTTCCCGGCGCAGGCGCTGACCAAGCGGACAGTGTGCTAGTCTGTATGCCGTAGTGAGGGTGTCTCGTGTCCGCAGGTTCAGGCGCAGTTCCCGGCGCAGGCGCTGACCAAGCGGACAGTGTGCTAGTCTGTATGCCGTAGTGAGGGTGTCTCGTGTCCGCAGGTTCAGGCGCAGTTCCCGGCGCAGGCGCTGACCAAGCGGACAGTGTGCTAGTCTGTATGCCGTAGTGAGGGTGTCTCGTGTCCGCAGGTTCAGGCGCAGTTCCCGGCGCAGGCGCTGACCAAGCGGACAGTGTGCTAGTCTGTATGCCGTAGTGAGGGTGTCTCGTGTCCGCAGGTTCAGGCGCAGTTCCCGGCGCAGGCGCTGACCAAGCGGACAGTGTGCTAGTCTGTATGCCGTAGTGAGGGTGTCTCGTGTCCGCAGGTCCAGGCGCAGTTCCCGGCGCAGGCGCTGACCAAGCGGACAGTGTGCTAGTCTGTATGCCGTAGTGAGGGTGTCTCGTGTCCGCAGGTCCAGGCGCAGTTCCCGGCGCAGGCGCTGACCAAGCGGACAGTGTGCTAGTCTGTATGCCGTAGTGAGGGTGTCTCGTGTCCGCAGGTCCAGGCGCAGTTCCCGGCGCAGGCGCTGACCAAGCGGACAGTGTGCTAGTCTGTATGCCGTAGTGAGGGTGTCTCGTGTCCGCAGGTCCAGGCGCAGTTCCCGGCGCAGGCGCTGACCAAGCGGACAGTGTGCTAGTCTGTATGCCGTAGTGAGGGTGTCTCGTGTCCGCAGGTCCAGGCGCAGTTCCCGGCGCAGGCGCTGACCAAGCGGACAGTGTGCTAGTCTGTATGCCGTAGTGAGGGTGTCTCGTGTCCGCAGGTCCAGGCGCAGTTCCCGGCGCAGGCGCTGACCAAGCGGACAGTGTGCTAGTCTGTATGCCGTAGTGAGGGTGTCTCGTGTCCGCAGGTCCAGGCGCAGTTCCCGGCGCAGGCGCTGACCAAGCGGACAGTGTGCTAGTCTGTATGCCGTAGTGAGGGTGTCTCGTGTCCGCAGGTCCAGGCGCAGTTCCCGGCGCAGGCGCTGACCAAGCGGACAGTGTGCTAGTCTGTATGCCGTAGTGAGGGTGTCTCGTGTCCGCAGGTCCAGGCGCAGTTCCCGGCGCAGGCGCTGACCAAGCGGACAGTGTGCTAGTCTGTATGCCGTAGTGAGGGTGTCTCGTGTCCGCAGGTCCAGGCGCAGTTCCCGGCGCAGGCGCTGACCAAGCGGACAGTGTGCTAGTCTGTATGCCGTAGTGAGGGTGTCTCGTGTCCGCAGGTCCAGGCGCAGTTCCCGGCGCAGGCGCTGACCAAGCGGACAGTGTGCTAGTCTGTATGCCGTAGTGAGGGTGTCTCGTGTCCGCAGGTCCAGGCGCAGTTCCCGGCGCAGGCGCTGACCAAGCGGACAGTGTGCTAGTCTGTATGCCGTAGTGAGGGTGTCTCGTGTCCGCAGGTCCAGGCGCAGTTCCCGGCGCAGGCGCTGACCAAGCGGACAGTGTGCTAGTCTGTATGCCGTAGTGAGGGTGTCTCGTGTCCGCAGGTCCAGGCGCAGTTCCCGGCGCAGGCGCTGACCAAGCGGACAGTGTGCTAGTCTGTATGCCGTAGTGAGGGTGTCTCGTGTCCGCAGGTCCAGGCGCAGTTCCCGGCGCAGGCGCTGACCAAGCGGACAGTGTGCTAGTCTGTATGCCGTAGTGAGGGTGTCTCGTGTCCGCAGGTCCAGGCGCAGTTCCCGGCGCAGGCGCTGACCAAGCGGACAGTGTGCTAGTCTGTATGCCGTAGTGAGGGTGTCTCGTGTCCGCAGGTCCAGGCGCAGTTCCCGGCGCAGGCGCTGACCAAGCGGACAGTGTGCTAGTCTGTATGCCGTAGTGAGGGTGTCTCGTGTCCGCAGGTCCAGGCGCAGTTCCCGGCGCAGGCGCTGACCAAGCGGACAGTGTGCTAGTCTGTATGCCGTAGTGAGGGTGTCTCGTGTCCGCAGGTCCAGGCGCAGTTCCCGGCGCAGGCGCTGACCAAGCGGACAGTGTGCTAGTCTGTATGCCGTAGTGAGGGTGTCTCGTGTCCGCAGGTCCAGGCGCAGTTCCCGGCGCAGGAGCTGACCAAGCGGACAGTGTGCTAGTCTGTATGCCGTAGTGAGGGTGTCTCGTGTCCGCAGGTCCAGGCGCAGTTCCCGGCGCAGGCGCTGACCAAGCGGACAGTGTGCTAGTCTGTATGCCGTAGTGAGGGTGTCTCGTGTCCGCAGGTCCAGGCGCAGTTCCCGGCGCAGGCGCTGACCAAGCGGACAGTGTGCTAGTCTGTATGCCGTAGTGAGGGTGTCTCGTGTCCGCAGGTCCAGGCGCAGTTCCCGGCGCAGGCGCTGACCAAGCGGACAGTGTGCTAGTCTGTATGCCGTAGTGAGGGTGTCTCGTGTCCGCAGGTCCAGGCGCAGTTCCCGGCGCAGGCGCTGACCAAGCGGACAGTGTGCTAGTCTGTATGCCGTAGTGAGGGTGTCTCGTGTCCGCAGGTCCAGGCGCAGTTCCCGGCGCAGGCGCTGACCAAGCGCATCCGCGTGGGGCTGCAGGCGCACGGCGCGGCGCCCGAGCTGTGCCGGCGCTGGCTGCCGCGCCACGCGGCCGTGTCCCCGGTGCTCACGGTGGAGCCGCGCCGCCGCAAGTTCCACCGCAGCATCACGCTCACCTCGCCGCTGCCCGCGCCCGCGGTAACTATATACCTTGGCCCCATGTTGGACGCCAATTTTAACGATGTAAATCATTAATATATATCCTTAATATTTCAACAACATTATGAGGTATGGCATTTTTTCCTGTTTGCAATAATAGTGTCAAAATTTAATACGTATATGTTATCACACGTGATTATAAGAGACTCAGTAGCACCAGTTGGAACGCCAAATGTTCAATATTGAATAAGATTTTGAAGTACAGCTCTAATTTTAAATTTGAGTACAATGCATCTCGCTCTGACAATATTATTGCAAAAAACACAAAACAGCTGCAATATCGCGTGATATATAATAATATTCATTTTTTTGTTTTTTTAACTTTACAATTAGCCTATATGAATTTATTTATGCAGAGTGGCCAACACGATAAGCAGTCAAACTCAACACTAAGGCTTCTGTGCTCCATCATGGGCGGTCAGGCCCGTGCAGTATGGGAAGACGTGACGGGCTCCACGCCGCTCACAATCACAGATGACTGCGCCTCCTTTACCACGACCGTTTCCGCCAGGTAAGATCATAATTATAATAATGACCTTTTTATTTATAATTATCTTCTATAACCACTATACTCTACGAGAAATCGTATACAAAATTAATAATTTAAGTTAAACAATATAAATCCCCGATAGTAACCTAGTGCTACCGTTTTAACGCCTATGCATAGACCGGCTTTTCCAAGTCTTCTTGTCGGCATTAAAAATTGGTAAGAAAACAATGTTTGCAAAAGCGAAAGTGATAGACTTTTTTTATGAAAGAAGTGGCAAATGATCTCCCTATTGGGATGAATTCATAATAGCTTTTAGAACCTTATAGTCAATTAAAATACTCGAGAGTAGTAAAATAACTGATTATGAACACACATTAGACAAACTCTACTCATACATTTTATCAACCTACCTTTTATTGAGAGTTTGTTCACACTATAAAATGTGATATTTTATTTATATCTTTCATTTCAGATTCTGGCTAATGAACTGTCAAAATGTAAGCGACGCCACTAAACTGTCGACAGAACTGTACAGGTAATCAGCATAACACAACTAATATTTTTATATAAATAATTACATTCTTTATGTCTGATTTCCCATTTTTTAAATAACAATTTCAATTCTCATTAGACTTTAGAAATGCTTTTATGACCTCACACAAGCACGAGTAAAATATATGTAATACAAAACATATATGTAAAAAGAATTTAATAAAGTATACCCAAAGCGTTTTCGTTTTATTTAATCTTTGTTACTATCGTATTGGATGGATATTTCTTAATTTCAAATATAAATCTTAATACTTGAGTCTTAGAATCTCAATTCCGTATACTCGTCTTTACAGAAGATTCGGCAGACTTGTTCAACGAGGACAGGAACCTGAGAAAGATAACATATTATACGACATAGTACAATCTAAACAATCGTTATTTTCATTTCGCAATTGTTTTGGTAATGTCACGGGCTAAGATATTTTTTTGTACAGGGATATGTTGTTGGTCCCGTTCGAAGTGCGCATCGTGGTCCTGGGCAAGCGGCTGGACGCTCTCGAGGGCAGACTACTGGTGCTCTACATCACTGATAGATACGCCTACGACACACTCTTGCACCAGGTGTGTACTCTCGATACCACTTACGGTAACACGTCAAGTCGAAATGCATTCATATCATAAAGGACCTTTATTTATTTATTAATCAGAAGCTTGGTTGACAGACAAATTTTTTTTAATTTAAATTGATGCATGCCTTTACAACCTTTTAAAGAATAAACATTGTACATAGATTTTCTCCCAATTTTTTAGGTACAATTCTAATTTAAAAAAAATGTATTAACTCCGTGTCAATCCGAGTCACTTACAGTCAAATAGTTAATGGATTCCTAAATTTCATATGCTGTTGAATATTTTAAAGTACTGTCAAAATCTAATCTTAATATTCGCTAACGTCAAAATGACCACTGTAAGTGAGATTTCATTCATTTGCTGAAGAAATAGTAAAAGATGTAATTCATTAATAATTATTATATCTAAAATAAATTTATTGTTTCTTCTATTACTAGCCCGCTTGTGCTCATATTCAGTATGGGTTTTTATAATTCATCTATGGATTTTGTTCGCGCCACCTAGTGACAAACGCGAGAAACACATGCGCGACGGTCGAGTGGGGGCATAGCAGCGTGGCATTAATCGATTTGAACGCAACTGTGCGATATACGTGTCAATTGTATTATTTTTTAATTATTTTAAACGAATTATACGATTTAATTTGACCGCCGTTTTCCATTAATTCGACAATTACCTGAGCTGAAACATGATCCATCGAGCCGATTGATTTTGAACTTCAACTGGACTTAAGATAACACGGAAGTCGTTACCCGGCGTGTATCAAGAAACATCCCATAGACGAAGTACAAGCCCTGGAATTACGGTCAGGTCAACTCCTTAATTTTCCTACCCATAATAATCGATTTTGTGCTAATAGTGTGTCGTTTGTGTGAATTTCAGTGTAAAGTACAACGAATAACTTACCTAGTCGTGCATTGTGTCTGCATAAGGCCCATAAAACGAGCGAAAAAGCAGATAAGGTGATATTAAGCGATTGTAAGTACCTTTTGTTTCCTAATTACTCCCCAAAATGAGTGAGGATCGCGATAGTTCTGCAAATTCAAAACTTAATTTGCCGAAGTCTTCTAGAGAGGGTAGTCGTTCACCTCTGGAACATTCTAGTTTAGATTCAAATTCAAATTTTAGCGAACTTAAAAAGCAGAGAGGGGTTCTCAAAGTTCGCATAACTTCATTTGAAAAATATGTTTCGAATTATTCCAAAATTAATTTGAGTAAAAATCAAATAGTTGAGCTAAATTTAAGAATTTCACAATTAGCGTCGGTATTTGATGAATTTAATAAAATTCAATCTAAAATCGAATATTCCTCTGACGAAAATAATCTTTTAACGCAAATTGAATACAGAGAAATTTTTGAAGAACAATATTTCAGATGCGTTTCCGTTGCTAAGTCGTTAACGGAAAATATTAACGATAACGACGTATGTACAAATATTCAGAAATCTTATAATAAAAATACTTCATCACAAATCAAATTGCCAGAAATCAAGCTGCCCACCTTTAGTGGTTCATATGATGACTGGCTTGAATTTAAAAATTCTTTTTGTACGATGATTCACGATAATACTGATTTAAATGCAATTCAAAAATTCCACTATTTGCGTTCATCACTAAGCGGTAGTGCACTTCAAGTGATTAGCGCATTGGAATTTACTGCTGAAAATTATACAAATGCATGGGATTTACTGTTACTTCGGTTCCAAAACGATAGACTTTTGATACACAACCATGTCAAATCTTTGTTTTCTCTGCCAAATGTAAATAAGGAATCGCCTTTATTAATTAGGAAATTGATAGATACAATTTTACGAAATTTACGTGCACTTAAGTCACTGGATGAGCCTACAGAGGCATGGGATACCCTGATTATATATTTAGTAGGGTGCAAACTTGATTCTTCTACTGAACGTGAGTGGGAGAATCATAAAGGTAATCTTATTTCCAGTTTTCAAGGTCAAACTCCCAAACGTAAATTAGTGTTAAACGATATGTTAGCATTTCTTAGAAACCGAGCTGATTGGTTAGAGATGGTAAACTTTAATAGCAATTCTAATCATCCTAATAGTTCTTACCCGAAATCTCAGAATGTACATTATAATAAATTTCACCATAAACAAGTTCAAGAGTCTAAATTACCTCATGCAAATCAAACACATAGCCACAGCTATGTGGTCACCAGCAATGTAAAAATACCTAAACGTAATCGTGTCTGTGAAATGTGCCGAGGAAATCATGCGTTATATATTTGTAGTATGTTTTTAAATTTATCTGTAGAGGATAGATGTAAATTAGTAGATAGTAAAAATCTTTGTCAAAATTGTTTACGAGGAGGGCATTCTATTAATGATTGCTTTTTCGGCCCTTGCCAGCAATGTAAACAAAAACATAATAGTTTGCTGCACCGAGATTCACCTATAAACGTAAAAAATTGTGATGTGTCTTCGCGAAAGGAGCTAAACAATCCGAAATCGACCGTATTGCATTCATTATTAAGCACGAATTTCAATGATGGCGCGACGAGTCAGCTGTTAGCCCGTCAACCGGTTTTCTTATCAACCGCACTGGTCGAAGTGAGCGACGAAAACAACAAGCTACACACGGCCCGCGTGCTCCTAGACGGCGGAAGCGAACATTGTTTTGTGTCGGACGCGTTCTGCAAGCGAATTAAATATACGAATTATATACAGTCCACTGTGCAAATTTCGGGTGTTGGACAATCTGTCACTCACTCGAACAAATTATGTAATTTTAAAATACGTTCAAAAGTAAACGACTATCATACGAATATTAATTGCTATGTCTTGCCATGCATAACTTCAATCTTACCAACCATGTGTATCGATATTGAATCTATGCGAATACCGGCTGATATTTTACTAGCTGACCCTTCTTTTAACATACCCTCAAAAATCGATATTTTATTAGGGGCAGATGTTTTTTGGGATTTATTAAACGAGAATAAAATACGATTAAAATGTGGGCCATATTTATTAGATTCTAAATTAGGTTGGTTAATTTCTGGAGCAGTTTACACAAATAAATTATATTCTAAAAATTCGCATATTCAATGTAATTTTATAAAAAATGTAGATATAGATTTACAATTAAAGAGGTTTTGGGAAATCGAAGACCTACACATAGAAAATAATCTAACTAGTGATGAACAAAAATGCGAAACAATATTTCAAAACACAACAAAGCGCGAATTGGATGGTAGATTTTCAGTTCGTATTCCTTTGAAAGAATCAGCCGAATCGTTAGGTGATTCTTTTAGTACAGCATATAAACGATTTATTACATTAGAAAAGAAGTTAGAGCGTCGTCCTGAATATAAACGTATGTACACGGATTTTATGCGAGAATATATCGAATTAGGTCACATGACGAAGGTGGATGAATACAGTTGTCCATATTATTTTTTACCACATCACGGGGTATTTCGTGATAGTAGCACAATAAGAACTCTTTAAACGATATTTAAACTTTAATAAATTAATACGAACAGGTGCATACGTTCTCAGATTTATTCATAATACTCTCAATAAGCAGTCGCGTTTAAACGGCCCCTTATTAGCCGACGAGTTGAGCGCGTCACAGCGAATGCTGTCCCGGTTATCACAGATTCAATCATTTTATTCAATATACAATACTTTAATTAATAAGTTGCCTTTAAAAAATTGTAAAGAAGCAAACAGGGTTTTAGGATTAAATATATTTTGTGATGATCAGAATTTAATTCGTGTAGGCGGCAGGTTATGTAATTCGTCTAACTTTGATTACAATAAACGTCACCCGATATTGTTGTGTAGCAAAAATCGTTTCACAATGCTTCTCTTTCGTCACCAGCATGAGAAATTACTACATGCGGGACCTCAATTAATGTTGTGTACTATACGCGAATCGTGGTGGCCGCTTGCTGGTAGGAATCTCGCTAGGAAAATTGTAAGGCAATGTGTACTGTGCACGCGTATGAGAGGTGAAGCCTTATCACCCATCATGGGCAATTTACCTAATGAACGCTTAGAAGCAAGCTTTCCTTTTTTGCGAACTGGTGTTGATTACGCGGGGCCTGTTTTTATATTGAACCGCAAGGGCCGTGGTGCTCAATTAATTAAGGGCTATATTTGTTTGTTTATTTGTTTTGTGACGAGATGTATTCACTTGGAACTTGTCAGTAGTTTATCTACACACGATTATATTTTAGCTTTAAAGCGATTTATTTCTAGACGCGGAAAACCATCTGAAATATTTTCTGACAATGGAAAAAATTTTGTAGGTGCGGAAAAAGAATTTCCGCTATTATTAAACGAAAACTCTCAAAAGGTAATCGACTTTGCTGCCAATGACGGCATTAGTTTTAAATTCATCCCTCCATACGCTCCTCATTTTGGGGGTCTTTGGGAAGCAGGGGTGAAATCGTGCAAATATCACCTTAAACGCATATTAGGTAATGCTAGATTAACTTATGAGGAATTCAGTACATTATTAGTACAAATTGAAGCCGTCTTGAATTCCCGTCCTCTATCTTCCTTATCCACAGACCCCTCCGACTTCTTACCATTAACTCCAGCCCACTTCCTAATTGGCCGACCTTTGACTGCTCCAGCATTCGCTGATATCACCGAGGTGCAGACTTATCGCCTGACACGCTATCAACGTGTGGAACAACTTCGTCAACATTTTTGGAAGCGATGGGCGTCGGAATATGTATCAGAACTACAAGTAAGAAGTAAATGGAAAACGAACAAAAGTGATATACAAGTCGATAGTCTAGTCTTACTGAAGGATGATCAACAACCACCCCTCAAATGGCGTATGGGAAGAATAGTCCAGGTTTTCCCGGGAAGGGATGGAGTATCACGAGTCGCCGAAGTTAGCACAACAACAGGGACCGTACGACGAGCATTTTCAAAAATCTGCCCGTTGCCTACGTCGATTGAAGATACTCAGACTACACTTCACTCATCGCCCAATTCTACAACAAAGAATATATAATAGACGAGTACTCATATTTCGAAAGCTACGGTTGGAGCTTCCAAGGCCGGCGGTATGTTCGCGCCACCTAGTGACAAACGCGAGAAACACATGCGCGACGGTCGAGTGGGGGCATAGCAGCGTGGCATTAATCGATTTGAACGCAACTGTGCGATATACGTGTCAATTGTATTATTTTTTAATTATTTTAAACGAATTATACGATTTAATTTGACCGCCGTTTTCCATTAATTCGACAATTACCTGAGCTGAAACAGATTTACTTACGAGGCTTTGAATTTTGACATATTTCTCAGATTAATATGTCAAAATTTAACGCCTCGTAAGCATTACCTTCAGTAGATAGATTATTGAAACCCAGAATTAGTATCGAAACCATTTCTTTTTTATTGAATACCTACCGTGTAAGACAAAACTATCCCTTAATGCCATGGTATAAGGTTGCATGATCCCCGCAGGAGCACTACACGGAGGTGGCCCACTCGACGTCGGTGCGGCTGCTGGACAGCCGCGACGTATACCTTGAGTTCTCCGGGAACCTCGTGCCCGTCACCAAGTCTGGCAGCCAGCCTATGTTCAGCTTCGAGGTCGGTATCTTAATACTAGTATCTGTATTTAATATTTTATTTTCGTCTTTCTCTATTTGTCTATTTTATGGTTAAGGCAAGCCGTTTCGGAGGAGTTCGTTAACAAACAATGTGACACGAGATTTGTATATATTATATTGATAATTGCACAAAATGGTACAATACTCATTAACTATTATTGTCAATTTCTAATAACAAAGACATTTCTAATCTTGTCTATAAAGACAAGATAATGTCTCTTTGTAAATATTGATATATTTACTTACATAAATTGCGTTTCATACTAATTAAATTTTATTATCGTTAATTTCGTAACAGTTAATACTTGCACAAGTTCTCAGCCCTGATTTTGTCTGTTTTTAATTTGGGATTTTATTTAATAGGCGGAATTTACAAAGTGTATTTTGAGTAAAAAACGTCAATAGAAGATATCTTGTATAATTTAATATTCACTCATAGAATGAATTAGATATGAAGAATTCCTGTTTCGGTTGTATTCTCGTTTATATTACAATAAAGTCACTTTTGCTATAGTTGTTGATGGATTACTCAACCAAATGATATCTTATGATCTGATAAACTTAAAGCCATTGGACCAAGATTTTGCAAATCTTTGCATTAATTAAACGCTGCACGCGAATTCACAATAAGGAATCTCGACCATATTACAAAATGCTGCCAAGCTTGACACATTACAACAGTTTTATGTATAATGTGTCCTTATCAACAAATAGGCAATGACTTTGTTAAGGGCGGAATGAATTCTGAATTCCTATTCATCTGTCTACCTACGGTCTATGTGAATGGTAAAAAACGACGAAAGAGAGAGAGGTTCAATAACTAACAATTCAAAGAATTGTGAGTAACTGATCTGCGAGGAAAGTATAGTATATGCCCACCTGGTGTTATCACCCCCTTTTGAAGAACTCCATGCTCTACTCGTTTGGGAAAACCTCCACAGCGAGATAATGTATGCCTATAAGCCCAGCAATGAAACTCGAATATTCTGTTAATGACAGTGAAATCATTCCTCGCTATATTTTGTTCAGTTAACAAACAGACTGCCAAAGTTTTTTATTTATGTACCTCTTAATTAGGGCATTCAAATTGTTTGTTCCTCCTAATTACTATATATTTGTTCCAGGCATTCAAAGACAATAGAGTTGAGTTTACCGTGCGTGTGAAGCATCACGAAGAGAGTCCATCTGGCAGGATATACTTCATGAACGAGCCTAAGGTATGATTTCTGTCCTTTTCATTTTGTTAAAATGGCACTAAACAGGCAGGCATTAAGGTCGCCCTTTGTACAAAATTAGTTAAAAGTTTTTTGTGTATTTCTCTTCTTGAATTGGCTGATGTACAATAAAGATGTATTCTATTCTATTCTAAACTTATGAATACAGTTGGTAATAACCAAGCTATACGTTATATCACTACAAAATTGACTTATATTACAAAAGAATAAGTTGAGAAAATGCAACATTCCAATGCACTTTTGTGAAGTTAATATATATATATATATATATATATATATTGTAGGAATTACTATAGTACTAAATGTGAATGAAATTTTTTATTAATTATAATTTCACATTTACTTACTATTTATTTCACCTTATTATTGTCATAGTTATTATCGGCGCAATCTGTTCGTTACCTCTGCATAGCCAGTTATACGCACAGAACGACACTGCAAGTGGTCAAATAGATTAAAAGCGGCGAACCTTTTTGGGTCCACGCGCTAAAAATCCTTAAATATTAAAATTAAAATCATAATCACTAAAAGTACATCTTAGTTATTTATCAATGATATTTTTGCTGTTGTACATTCGATGACAATTTCTTAATATCTGGTTCATATTTCGTCACTTTTCGTAATACACACGACCAATTGGATTCATCAGCCATTCTATTCCTTGTATTACATTTTATGAAATTCATTTCTGAAAATGACTCACAAGCATAGTAGATGAGAAAATTGATAATGTTGCTCTCGCTAGTTTTTTAAAATCGCAAAAGACTTTTGGAATGGCGTTCCAAGCTCTCATTGTTACTTATTATTACTTCTGCATTTTTATTAATTATTTTCGTTAATGGATCATTTTCTATTATTTCCAAAACATTTCACGAATCAATAAATTTTTATTTCCATATCGGACTCGATTGGAATTCGATAAATTGCATTTCAATGTTGTCTAGATTTAACCATTCGAAAATCTCCAAATTGAAGTCGTCTGCTGTAGTGTCTGGATATAAAATAAATTTTGGACTCTTTTCCAACGTCCTCAATTGTTTAAATCTTGAAGAAAACTCGTTAATTATTGATTGAATAATTAGAAAAAATTCTTTTGTTAATTTGATTTGATCGGGCTTTTCTTATGGATGTTTTTTTTATTTGGGAAATATTTTAAGGTAAGATACAACGTCACGTTCGAAAATTTGGAATTTTGCTGGAAATGCTTGGATTAAATAAAACATAATAATAATTGTTTTGTTAACACCTTGTAGTTACATATTTAATTTATTACACATTAACACGTGTGCATTAACTATCTTAAGTAATTAACTACTTACATTCCATTTTACAAGTAACAGGGAATAAACACACTTAACAACTTGTGATTATTGACACTTAGGTCCCGGGAGGGACAAAGGTTTTATAATGAGTAAGAATACTTGTTTACGATCCATGAATGTTTGTTAAGTCTTTCTTATCTAGAATCCATGACACGATCTTTAAATGCTGCTTAAATTGGGCTAGATAATACGTGTGAGTATGAGAAATATTATTATTGAAATATTTGCCAATTGTTGGTCCAGGTACCGAAAGGCGAACAATCTCAAACACCCGCGTGCGTGCTGGACGTAGAGCTACCGGAGCGCATCGCGCCGCGCGCCGGCAAGAGCCAGGTCGACTACCTCAACCTGGACCAGTCAGGTACGTTCGCGCCATTGGAAACTAGACGTACAAGGCTTAGGCTGGAGTTGTCAGCAAATTGTAATTTGAAACTAAGTCCTCTTCAGTGACGAATAAAACGATAAAATATAATAAGAAAACGTTTTTTGTAATCTTCACTAATATTACAAAGATGTGAATTTTGTGAAGTCATAGTGGGAAATCTAAGAAATTACTAGTTGGAATTGAGAAATTCTATTCGTGTTTGATAGCTCATTTATCAGGAAATGTTATGTTACATTTGTGAGAGACTGTCGGTGGAAACTAGTTTTTTGTAATTCTTAATAGATATCCGTAAGTATTTTTAACTTTGTGCAAAGTGAAGTTAGTTACCTAATAAAGAACTCGGTATACTTACAACGATCGGAGTTGTTAAAATTAATTAGAAGTTCACTGCCCGTTTTTCGTTATTTGAATAATAAATTCTATAATCTAAAATTTGAGGATTTGTAATCAATTGTCTATTTAGTTAGTTGAAACGGAATTGTATTTAAATGATTTCGCATAACACTTAATGGAATAGGTACATTAAATGCTATAAATCTAACCGCAACATACTCCCGGGAACTTTAAAAAAATAATATATTTATTTTGTACTACTTGACAGGTTAAACATTGTATAAAGGATAATTTTATTTATTTCCCTGCACATTAAAACTTACAAATCCAGGTTTCGACGCTTTAAAAGACGAGCTCAGCTTCCACTGGGGCGACCACAACCACAGCCTGGGGCCTGCTTCATTGCCACCTCAACACAATTTCAACGGACACGTGAGTCTTTATTAGTAAATTAATATTGAATAGATGAACATATCATTTTTAGTTTTGTTTAACAAAACGAATACACAGATCGAATTATTTTTATATTATATTTCTATAAATGCATAGTGTTAAGTTGGTGGTGTATCTTTTCAATAAACAATAAAAAAAAATTTAATGTAAAAACAAATATGTCTTAATAAAATTTAAAATAAAGACTAAATGCCATTTAGTTATTGTCTAGTATTTTATTTTTGTCTATATTAGTTATCTTTTATATTCCTATTCCAGGATAAAATCATCACGAACGGTAACGTCAAATATACCGACAACAAGGAAACGGACAACAAAACAACTAAACCACAAGGTAGTAATGTCAACATATTAAACTTTCAATAAATAAACTAGACAACTCAAACACTAATCACAGAAATTACTCCACAGTAAACGGCGAATCACTTCACGTAAATAACAACGTAAAAGCTACCTTTGATTCAGACGAAGACAAAACTCCAATGAATACCCTTGAGAAAGGCAAAAAGAAGTCGGAAGGGTTCTTTGGAGGACTTGCAGATAAAGTCAAGCACGTCTTCTCACATGAAGATAGTGAAGAAACGGAAAAGCAAGAAAAGGAATCTTCGCCCAAGCCCCAACCAAAACCTCGTGACTCTAAGGAGAAGAGTCCTCCTAAACCTGCTCCAAGAGTTATAAATGAAGACTTACTGGACAAAGTCGAAGATATGTTTAAAGATCTCAAATCAAAACCACATCAAAAAGAAGAACAGGAGTTACAAAAACAAGTGTACAATACTAGACTAGTTGTAGACGAAACTGATAAGCCCTTGTCAGAAATAACTGAAGAAGTTTACGAACAATATGCGCATATGCAACCAGTCAATACCCCTATTTGTGAAAAATACTCAGATCCTTTCCTTGTTCCTAAATGTTGCGATAAATATAAACATTCACATGAAGAGACATCTAACGTTGCTGATATTATTGAACAGGCTAATTTCGCTAAACATGAAATTGACGCAACTAGTGACAGATTTTCGTCGGATATTCAAAGTAAAATAAATGAAGATAAAAACAAGGTTATTCAGAAAGCTAAGAATTTAAAAGACGATTTGTCACAATTAAACGATGACTTGATTATCAAAGAAGATGATATAAAATCGAAAATTAACTCAGTTGAAGATGCTACTGACAATAAATTGAATCATCTAACTCAAACTGTTAATAAAGTACAAAGTGATATAAGTTCTGGATTCGACAATTTTAAGTCGTCTGTTACAGGTGCCGCAGATTCAGTGGCTAATACAGTTTTCGTTCATAAAGATGATTTACGGAGCAAAGCTAATGAAGTGGACTTTGCGTCAAGAGAAAGGGCTGAACAACTTTACTTAGGTGGCCAAGAAGTTGTTGCTCCGGTAAAACCTCCAATTAATGACACGAAAAAAACAGTCAACAATATTGGTAATGATATTAAGAATAAAACCGAAGATGCGGTTGACACAGTTGTAGAATCTGTTCATAGCATACGTGATAATCTAAACCATAAGGCAAAAGATATCAAAACTGATATTAAAGAAACATCAGATAATGTCAAAGAAGCAACAAAAGAAAAAGTAGAGGAAATAAGCGAGTCTCTAGAAAATACGAAGAAAAAGGGTAAAAAGGAAGCGAAAAAGAAAGCAAAAGAAGGTAAAAACTTCTTTACTGGACTTGTCAGCAATATCTTTGGAGAGAAAGAAAAACTCGAAGAAGGAGTAAAAAGCAAAATCGCAAAAGGAAAAGAAGCAGCAAGTGATCTTGTTGATGAAGCTAAAACTAAAAAGAATGAGATCGAGCAAGGAGTTGCGAATAAACAATCTGAACTAAAAAAAGACGCTGAAGATTTAGCACAAAGTGTGAAAGAGGAAAAAAATAAAGCGGAAAAGGCTATTGAAGAAACAATGGCTCAGAAAGAAGCAGAATTCAAACAAGGTGCTGAAAATTTGGCACAAACTGTAAAGGATGAAAAAAATAAAGTTGATGCAACCATAGCTAACAAAGCAAATGAAGTCAAGGAAACTATAAGTAATAAAAAAGAAGAAGCAAAAAAAGCATTTGAAGATAAAACTCAGGAAATTGGAAGTGCAATTAAAAATAAGGAAGCAGTAATTATTACAGCTTTACAAGAAAAAACCGATGATGCACAAAAGGCTTTTAATGAAAAGAAAGATTTAGTAGTAAACTTTTTAGAAACCGAAAAAGGTGCTGCTTTGGACAAAACTAAAGAGATTAAAGAGGCCATACTTGATAAAAATAATGAAGTACAAAGTGCTGTTGTTAGCAACACAAATGAAATTCGTGCTGCTATTAGTGAAAAGACTAACGAAGCCATAAAAGCTGTCCAAGATAAGAAATGTGAAGTAGAAGCTTCAATTCACAGTAAAAAACAAGAAGTTGAAAATTCTATACATGAAAATGCTAACGAAGCGAAAAACGCCCTTCATAATACAAAGGAAAATGTTGGAAATTATTTACAGAATCAAACAAATAATTTAGCCGATGCAATCGAAACTGTACAGGAGAATGTGGAACAGAAGACGGACGACTTTGGCAAAGTTATCCATGAAACTAAAAACAGTTTAGAAGAATCTTTCCATGAAAATACTGAAAATGCAAAGAAAGCGCTTGAAAGCAAAAAAGATCAGATTGAACATGCAGTTTTAAGTAAAAAAGATGAAGTTGAACATTCTATTTTATCCAAAAAAGAAGAAATCGCACATTCAGCTCATAATAAAAAGAATGAGATACAACAAGCACTCGTTGATAAGAAAGATGAGGTACAACATACTGCATCCTCAGAATTGGACAGGATACGGCACGAAGCTGAACAGACAACTGAAGAAATAAAAAAATCTGCAGAAGAAGCTTTAAATAAAGCTGCTGATAAAGAAGCAGAAATTCAGTCAAATATCTCGAATAGAGTTGAGAATATCAAGAAATCTGCTGAAGATACTCTAACCGCTGCTGCAGATAAAACTGTTAAATTACAATCCAGCGTGATAAACAAATTAGATGAATACAAAGAAGCAGGCAAAGATCATGCAGAGAATCTAAGTAAAGCCGCAAGTGACAAAGCGCAAGACCTACAGAAATCAGCACAGCACACGTTCGATAACGTTCAAGAATCGACCTTGAGTACTTTCGATAAAGTCGAAAGTTCAGCTAAGGACAAATTGAGTGACGCGCGAGATACTTGGGAAGATTTACAAAGCTCAACTCGTGATACATTCGCGGATATGAGAGATGATGTTGGTAGTTCAACGCAGGACACGCTGCGTAGTTTCCAGAGTTCTGCTGGTGATACCTTTGATAGTTTGGATGACTCTGCAAGAGAATTTATAGGGGGAGTACAGACTTCGGTTAATGCAAGTGCCGATAATGCTAAAGAACTGTTTGGAGATGTTGAATCTTCTTTTGAAGGTTTCCAAGTGTCAGCTGACAATAAGCTTGAAGATGTAAAAGCAACAGCTAAAGACGGTGTCAAAGAGGCTGAGGCGAGGCTTGGGGAAGTGAACGATAGTTTTACGGAGACAGTTAGGGAATCTGAACAAGCAGTCGTAGACACAGTCGCAGGAGAAGCTGATAAATTTACAAGCAGCCTTAACGATTTGGGCAATTCTGTCTTCGGATCTTCTGGAAAAGGTAACAATGAAACTTTATGATTTTATTTCAAATTCATGTCGGTCAATAAGTTAAACAATTACGATACCACTATATTTATGGAAAATCTTAAACTTCAGCACGAATTCAGTCGCACGCAGTCTATAGGCCACGGGTAGACGGCCACACGTAGGATACTTTGATTACTTACTTTATTATTGTTTGTTTTATAGGATTCATGAAAGATGCGAGCACAAAGTTAATGGAATCAGAAAAAACACATTCTTCCCCGTCACCACACAAAAAGAGTTCAGGGTAAGCCTCTGAAGAACATGATATTAATTTAAGAAGAGTACTTAGGTGATCTGAGTAGATAATATTAGGATTACTGAGTAGATCATTTTCGTTTCTTATTTGTTGGTGTCAAAGACAGAGATACAGTACGCTATAAACTACGCATGTAAGAGCGGATGTAAGATTTGATAGATGACGCTAATTATCAACTCCTCTGTTTTATAAAGGCTTTTTCACAATTTTTTGTATAAATGTAAATAAAAGCACGTTCTTGCACAGAACTAATTCACTGCAAGAAAATCAACACACTTCATTACCAAACTCGTCACATAAATCTTCATTTCAATACAACTTTGAAATATAATAATAATAATTAGGTACAGTTTTACTAATACCACACAAAATTCACATGTAGAGGTCACTTTAAGGCAAAGTAGTCTTTTTTTTAAACAAACGTATTTATAATTGATTAAGAAGAGAAATCAACATATCTAGAAAATGTATAAAAACTTAGATTCATTATAACCTTTATGGACTAAAAACAAAAGTATAAACTTTTCAAAAACTTGATTCTTTTCTGTTAGTGATGACAGTCATCGATTCCTATTTTGAAATTTCACCAGTCTGTACTGGTGAAATTTTTTTTTTTTTTTATTATTATTAGTTTATATTATTATTTTTTAATCCTGATTTATCCTATTAAACAGGTTAGAAAATTATATCATTGTCTGTACAATGATATAATTTTCTAACCTGTTTAATAGGATAAATCAGGATGTGTCTCTAGTTTAAAATGTCAACCAAATCCCATGAAATTTTTGTCGTGATTTCTGGAATATCCAGATTAAACTCCCGTCTTTAGATAAATTTAAGTTTCTAACTACTGTGTCTTGAGATGTAATCCATTTCATCTGTACACTAATGCCTGCATCTAACTTCACCCGCACGTATTTCAGAATACCAAAACTGAAGAGGAAGAAATAAACGCCGAACGAAACCAGACGCCGACCGATGTATGATATAGTTATAATATTTATTATTTGTTAATACATGTAGAATTAACCTTACATAATCGACGAATCGTTCCATCTCTTTCTAAGTAAGAATGACAGAGACAATACGATATTAGCCTCCATAGCTAGATTAGATCTATTCTATTCACTGATATAATGGCATGCTATCATTAAATTTTATGCGATGAATGTTGATAAAGTTTGATTTAATACAATCGACTTATCAATTAGCGATACATATAGTGCTATACCATGTCATATATATTCTATTAGTAAAAAAAGTGTATTAAAATTGTATGAATAAGTACAAATTTCATTTGTTGCACGTTTTGATCGTGCAAATTGAAATAACTTCTTTATCACTAACAAATATATTTTTTTATTTGTGTGAAAGGTAGATATGTACGTGTGTTCCAGTGGTTTTTAATCTTATTATTAATAGAGATTATTTCACGTATTTAAGTCAGTTATTAAAGTAATTTCAGAAATGTCTCTGTCTTTAACTCTTGACTAACTATAAACGATTTCAAAGAAATCAATTTGTTAATATATTTAATCAATTACGAATCGAACGATGGTGTTTTAAATACATTTTTTTTATTAATTTTTTAATAATTTTATAGAGATTTTACTTGAATTTGATGTCTATAATCTTGCCCGAGATTTTATTATTTTTAATTAAATCATTGTTTGTATACATCATAAAATCATTTTAATTATTGACACAAAAATATTTGCATTTGTACACACTTGTTTTAATTCTAAGTAGCTACGTACCTATATAAATGGCATTATCAATGTTTTATGTTGCATAATTTATTGTAATTTTAAACATTGTTTTCTTTATAAAGTTTACTTTGCAGTGTACAAATTATTTCGCCTTAAGATTAAATGTAATATAACAACATCCATTCCAATAACGTTTTGCTTACACATTGTAATATACTTAAGTACCTATCTTGAACAATAAGCAATTAAATAATTGCTTGTTTGGTTTCTATGCTTTTTATATGCCTTTATTTTCCATTCAAAATTGTTTGAAATATGATTTTATATTACTTCAATCAATAAATTTTATTGCTTATTCAGAACACCGAATATAACGACCCCAAATAGTTTTGATTGGGTACTGTCCATTATTCCCATTGTCTCAATTAATATACATACTTTTTTTTTGCTTTAATAGTTTAAATATTGAATGATCGTTTAAGCAATGAACAAAGGTAATTAAAGTGGACTTTTTAATGTGTAAGCAAATAATTGATATTTTTAAATTCATTTGTTATTGGATGATTTTTTTAAATATGCATGTTGCAGCGCGCTTAGTAGATAGATCATTGATTATAACATATAGTAGCTTCGACTACTAGAATAGATCTGCTAGTATATTTATGTCTGTCTGTATAATTAGAATTCCAAACACTATTTCTGTTTATAAACTTAAAACATATTTCTCGTGTATAAGTTGTTTAAATAGTGTTTGCAATGCTGTTAATGTCACAAAGCGACTTTCTTGTATTTATTTTAATGTTAAATACGCTATCGAAAGAATAAATCGTTTACAACAACAACGCATTTAAATTTATTTAATACCAGTTTTTGCAGTTTCTATATATTTATGTTAATTTTAATTTGCCAGTTCAAAAAGACTTTTTTCAAAAAAATTTCAAAATATTCGCGATTAAATTTTTAAGAACAATTTAAGTTCAGGAAGTATGCGTAGAGGAAGCATTCAGTAAAATAGAACGACATTGCTTCTCTTGCACACTCCAAAATGTGTACCGATTTGGAGGCCCTTTAAAAGCGATTTGGAACTTACAACGTAGCAGGCTGTCTAAAGTGGCACTATTACTGGTATTTTAGCACGAATAGATTTTTTTAAATGAAATTAGAGGAATCGCTTCTGTGCAAGGCCTGTGGGGAGCATACTGAACAAATGAAACACATCCTGTGTAGCTGTGATGCTCTTGTTAGGAAAGGAATGGGTCTCCTTTGTCTGGTCCTAGTCCCGAAGACATAAGGCTGCTGACTCCAAGTGTACTCAGTTAGTACTGCTTGGAAGTATTCCAGGACAGCAGACACTAGGATAAGGGAAGCCATAAATATCCCCCAAGTGCTCCGGGAGTGAATCCTGGCCCTTGACTGTGATAAGATAAGATGTATTTTAAAGTTATTTTCATATACTTTGTTCATCCTGAACCATTTCCCTAAGTTAAGAAAAAATCTTGTAAAATGTATTTAAATATATTGTGCTATTTTTATTGTTTCTCTGTTACTTTTTATTTGCAATCAATTAGTATGCTTAATACTTATTGTTGTAGCAGATCCGCTAACATCTGGCAGATGTGCTGATCAGAAAAACACTTATTTTGTTCATGTATTAATTCGAACAGGTACATGGCTGTTAAATACACTTCAAAATGACACGCTGTAGCCGAGTACCCGCCAGCCAGCCGCCGCCGCTTGTTTATTATCCTTGTCATTGTGAACTGTATTTATAAACTACAACTTATAATCCTAAGATGGATTGCGAATCCAAGTTTATGTATTATTCTAATAGAGCAGAAGTATAAATATACTTTTCGAACATTCCCCGTGCTTTTCCTGTCAACATCGCGCTTTGGCCCGTCTATCGCATGTGTGTAACACGCCTAAGATTGCATTCTTTTTCAGAATATATTTTATGAAAAATTCTTCGTTTCGGTCATGTTTTAAAAAAGTTCTAATATCTTCTTTGGGCGCGTTCAGAAGCCACACTCGGGTTGTTTGGTTGTTCTAACTCGTTCGCTCAATATTCGATATAACCTCAAAATTTTTGACATCTTTGGTGTCAGACTTATTAGATACAATATTAAACGATTTTTCATTACAACATGACGTAAACGAAGCTCTACAATTCAATATTAATGGAATGAATCACTGTATGCATCAAAGTACACACAAATCGCACATTTTCGTATGGGTGAGTTATGTTGTTGCATTATGTTATTACGTATTAAATGCAAATTATGTTGCATTTTTAAGCTATTGAAAAATCAATTTAGTTATTATTTTCAACAAAATTGAGTTTTTTCGACTGACATCAAAAAGTAATTAATTCATTGTTTTACAGTTTTTTCGCAAAGCTACGACGCAGCCCTTGAATCAAACGCATCGTGGTCAATCTTACATCGCTTCAAGTTATCGATATTACATAGACTAGCGCTAACAGTAAAGTTGCGTATTGATTGTTCAAATAAGTTATTGTAATGACACTAGTATATATGGAGACTAAATGAGTCCTTATTTATATTTGTCTTGAATGCTATATAAATTGTTTGACGCCTCTGGCAAAAACGGAAATTTTTCAGGTACACATGTCACTATTTGAAAAACGTGGGGTTTTCTTACCTCATTTATCACCATTGACAATTAAGGTATCGAATATTATTCAACTTTTTAGCAGTTATAGGGACGGCTATAGTGGAAATTACTATAACTTTATAATATAAGACTTTCTGTTGAAAACTAACAAATACATTTTATATGTGAGTTTGCAAAATATGGTAATCGTTATTAGTAATAATTATATAGGATATTTTATTTTCTTCTTTATATATTTATTGATATTAAACAAAAATAGTTGTGTGATAATTTAAAATCTATATAGCAAGTAGAAATATGCCCTTTTATATGTAAATGCGAAATAACAGCTCTTAATGAAAACCATACATTAAATGTATATTGGTTTGATTATTTGGGCCTAATTCTAACGGCACGCTCTATTCTAAATTTCATTTCAGTATATACCATTCTAACATTATGTAAGTGCAGGAAAGGGATAGTCACATACAAAACTACAATGCTCTGTTTAAGGCAATGTGTATGGAGACGACTATTTTGATAAGGACGATAATTAAAAACACAATTTCAAATGTCATGTGCCATGTGATATTACAACTG
Organism: Acentria ephemerella; assembly: GCA_943193645.1. Taxonomy (NCBI): domain Eukaryota; kingdom Metazoa; phylum Arthropoda; class Insecta; order Lepidoptera; family Crambidae; genus Acentria; species Acentria ephemerella. The sequence continues at coordinate 3,831,392 of OW971899.1, read as the reverse complement.
TCCTTCTTACAGCCATATAAAGTGAAAAAGATGCACCCAACATTAATTTCATATTTGGATTTTCTAGTTTTAGCTCTGGTTTCGATTATGAAAACAAACCAACTTGAACCCCTTAAAGCGTCAATCAAAATATGTTATCATGAGCTCCTACGCGCTTCGGAAGGCAAGTTAAACCGTGAGCCCTGGTTGTTAATGCAACCGTTTTCACCCACCAAGCAGCAAAATTTTTCCTGTTAGACACGTGCCCAGAAGTGGGTCTTATATTGGCTATTGATGGTGATTTTAGAATCAGGCCCATAATGAAAACGTAAACTACTTTCTATCCACTTCATTTAAGGACAGAACCGACTTCGATCGTCGATGTGCATTAAATAAGGCTTCAAAGTTGCCATTTTGGAAACGTAAATGACCTAACATCTGTCCGTTTCTTATCGGATTGAAAAGAAAGAGAAACCCTGAACTTAATCTAAGATTTATTCGGTGCGTAACATAGCCAATTACATGTAATTTTAAAATTTGACTTACATGCAATTTTGTGATTTTTATGTCGAAGCTGACTTGATTAAGAATTAAAACATTATATATGTAGACTTATTGTAGTATCTATATAACACCGTTACCGAAGGTGGCTAATGTAAGTTTTAAAAACTTCATTTAATAGATAATGTTCATCTAATATAAATTAGACATTAGGCTGCTTGGTAACGCTTTTAAATATTATTCAATTCACGGTTTGAAACTTCAGTCATGATATGTTGAATCTCACACCAAACTTATGGTAGATCTTTATTCATAACCCATGGAATGATAAACTAAATACGACAGCAAATTAAATCAGTACCTAAGAATGTCGCCACTATTACGAACGGAGGGCGGACTCTAGATCAAATTGTTATGATTGAATTGCTGTCGATTGTAAATGTATACTGTACATACGCACTAAAACAAAGATTATGCGTTCAAGTGTAACGTGTGAGTGTGAGATAAAAGGTAGTTGGAAATCGTCAAACAAGTTGAATTGTGTTCGGAAAAGTATAGTACTGCCACTCCAACTACAATAGTTGGAGTGGCAGTTATAAACTACTCAAGTTGACCCGTTGAACTCTGTATACCTAGAAGCTGATTCTAGCGCCATCTACAAAAATACAAAGTAGCTCTTTACGAAATGAGTTTTCATTTTCCATACTTACATAACCAATTTTAAATTACGAACAAAACACAAAAATATTGAAATCGGTTTAGCGGTTTCAGAGTTTACCGAGACAAATGGCTATTGATTTATGGTTGCAACAATATACTAACTATACTTAACAGTTGATGTGACATGTACTTTTGTACATCAGAGTAACGATGCCTAAACTACCAATCATCTTCCAAGTTACATTCGGCCTTATAAAGGTAACCTTAGTTGAAGTTATGCGAAGCTTTCATAGTAACGCTACGTTTAGATACACATAATCGTCACTATATCATATAATAAATGTTGCACTCGGTCCTACGTTTTACTTTAAGAAATTTAATAATTATTGAAGTAAAAGTTAATATGATATATATGAATTTAATGATCTAACAAAATGTCCCAATATATTAATGATAGGAATTTGAAAGAAAATCATCAAAATATTCGCATTCAAAATGGCATAGCAATGGGATATAGTGTATTTTATATAAATTAGTGATTGATACATTTTAAATTGCATTTTTATATTAATATACTTGTGTTATATATTTTAAATTCTAATGAAACGTTGAGTTGTTACCAAATAGTTTAACTTAATGCTTTTATTAACCTCAATTTATTCAATTATACTATATTACATATATATTTTCTTGTAGAAGTTTAATATAATTTACGTGCTAAAAAAACTGTCAAAACCACATTTAAAACCGCATGAACTGTGATGCCAAACTAAAAACGATGAAGTTAATAAATGTTTGTTAATTTATTCATAGTCTATATTCACTCTATTTATTGCTTTTAGCAAGTAATAAATATTATTGAAAAATTATATTGTTTCATTGTTGACTTAACACATTCTAACATATCGGTATTTATCAATAAAGTTAATATGACCTGAACTGTCAGCCCAAGTGATAAAACGTAGGAGATGGTTCTCGTTTTATTCAAGAATATTCTCTAATTGAAAAGAAATAAGGTTAGCTTCGTGATTGGTACCATTGACATGGAGAGTTAAGATATATGTTTTATTTCCATCTGTGTTAAACATAACATGGATGCATGTATTATAAGTTACACCAAAGCTACATATTTCTTATTGCATCTCATTGAATGAATAGAAAGGCTTTATAAATAAAACAGTTTATTGGATAATCAAAATCTCTTTATTTTACCTATAACTGCATTTATTAAAAGTAAATTTATCTCTATAAGATATCCTAATAAAGTTTTACACTGAGTTGCAAATAAAAATGCAAATAAAATATTCAATTAAGTTTCAAATACAAATATTGTAAAAATATTTAATTTATATTTATTCGAAGGGCATAAAAAGACACAAAGAATAAATAGCTAAGAGTATAGCTAGGCCCTGTTTTTCTTAAATATATAATTCTGTAATATATTGCTTGTTTTTCTTATATTTTATCTATCAAATGATTGGCTAAGAATTTGTTTGTTTGAAACTTTGAGTAGTTTTTATTACTAAAGATAAAAAACTATATAATAGTTAAGATATGTTATTCCGCTTTTAATAGATTATACGGTGACACAGATATTTTTGTTAACAAATTTTGGAATAACAACTTAATCTACAATTTACCTTCGTGTCTAACACATACATGGTTAACATAAACCACAGTTATTTTGAACTATTTCAACCAAAATTTTTATTAAAACTAATATATAAAAGATTGTTACGAAAAATTCTAATTGAAAATTTGCTTACTAAATATTAAAAGGCACTTATTACATTTAAAACATATTGTTTTCCACAGCACCACTAAATTTGAATGATTGCTTAATATTGAGGCACTAGTTCCGTGATATCACATTGTGCGTAACGTATGATGAAGATTATGCTAAATTACTAAATGTAACACAGCTGATTTGACAGCCCTTATTCCAACTCTCATAGTCGCCATCCTTAATTTTGCACGCTTGCGCGGAAACGGGCATCGCGATCGAGGAGTGTAGTAGCCTAGCAACGAAATATACAGAATATTCCCATATTTTATTTTATAATAATAAAATTATCAAACAAACAGTGCTTCTGGGATATTCTGACTATTATATAAATTAATTTAATTTATCCTTTTTCCTCCTGAAAATACTGGTTACCAAAGAGATCGTTTTTAGCGATAAGATGGCAATTATTAAAAAAAATATTATTCCCATGTATTTCTTTTTCAATTGATTGATGTACATTAAAGATAAATTCTATTATTTTATTTTATTATAAATATGCTTATACTATGCGTGCTTAAAGTTGAATATGTAAAGGCTATATATAATTAATAAAAATCTATACACCATCATTTTTATTAAATCCACTATTTAAGTAAAAAAATCTCAAAATATTTCCTAAAATTAATATAATTGATATATGTCCATGATTTTCAAGACGTATCCATGATTTTAAATTTAATTTAAACATACGATGAGTGGCGCGTAATTCTGTTTACACAACTTCACAGTATCTATAAACACCGTAAAATGAATTGTATATAGAAAACCAAAAAATCATAGAACCATGTCCTTATTAGAGTCGCTTATGCAATACTAGTTGATCCGGTAAACTTGTGTCACCTAAAACCTACTTCTAACGCCATCTATTATGAGTACAGTAGATTGGTTCGGAGTTATAGAACAACGCGTAATAGGGGCATTCCCGTATAACACGTTTTTACGACCTTGTATAACGCGTTACGTATAAAATTTCTTTTTCCAACAGTAGTTTAATGTCGAGGCTTAAATTCTTGAACAGATAAAGATATTAATACCCGCGTTATAAGGGGGTATACCCGTGTTATGCGCGGGATTTAAATCGCGTAATATGAAAACGCGTTATAAGGTTACCGTGTTATAGAGGGGATTACTGTAATTCGACATAGCTTTGAAGAGCTGCGATTAAACATTCCATATTTAAAATTTTCAATTACTACTTTATTAACTTTTCAAGATTATCCCAGATATGTTTTTAAACCACCAAAAAACGAACGGTTTAACATGAAATATTATTCAATAGATTTTTATGTATAAGACCCGGTGAAATTTGTATCACCAAAACTAGGTATCTAATGGGTCTAGCCGAAAACTAAGTACGTTTACAACGCCATCTGTCAAAACAAATCCAAAGTATCGGTGAAGATAACAGTTTTAAATTAGAACGTCAGTAAGACATTTTTCTATACTAAGTTATAATTTTTCATTAATATTTTTACGTTTAATTTTTGTTTTAAAACCAACTCTAAAATTAAGGCGTACCAAAAATAGACATTTTTCAAATAGGTCGAGCTGTTTTTGCTTTTTAGCGAGAAGTATGTTTTTATATAAAAATGAAGTGATACTAATTACAAAACAAATTGCAATTCACGCGTTATTTTCCTCCTGTTTAGGTTTACTATCAAATACCTTAAACAATCTTAATACTTAATTTTATTAGTCACAACGCAAATGCCGTCTTGCTAAAGATTTTGAATGTGTGTCTTTCTTGTTTAATTTACTCTTGTTTTCTGTGCACAATAAAGGACATACACCCAAAAAATTGTTTAGAAATAAACATTTTAATTGTTAATAAGCACTCACATGTATCCTAATATAATTATTAATCTTCATAAAATATTTGGTAACTATAAATCTTATCACTTATATCTAGAGATATAAAAAAATTAATGTTGCTGCTGTGAATTAACATCACATATTAATTAAATATCACAATAAATTTAAAATAACAATACATCATTATTACTTAATATCAAAATAACACTTATATACCATTTTTACGAGTTAAAACCAAAAATAATTGATCTAATTCTTAAGATAATTACGGCTTTCATAATAAATGTCTTGATTCATAATACGTATGTGCGTTAATACGTAGTTGTATAAAGAAATACAGATAAGTATAAATATTTGTACACATTTTTGGGTGGGAATGTGTGGAAATACTGAAAAAAGAAATTATTTCTTAATTAATATTGGAAACTATGATTTAAAAAAAATAGACACATTAATAGTACAAAGTTAGAACCAATATATCTAAAGATACACAACTGAACAAAATATTCGATTAAATAAAGATAAAACATAAAGATTATCGACTTATCGAATAATCGACCATACCTCTTTGATTACAAGGCTCATATTTCAACTACTTTCCCCAGAGCTACAGTTAGACACGGTTATAGTTTCTTTGTCAAAACTAACACTATTGTTATAGTCCAAATAATCCGTATCTGTCAACTGTCTTTTAATTAAAAGATGAGGCGTCTTCCTGACGCGTTTTTCTTTTAAAAATCTGGGAATCATTTGCTTCTCCTCCATTAAGTATTCTACAACTACCCTCTCGAAGGATAACGCGACTAAAAACTGTATTGAAGCTATCAAAAGTACTATATAAGACATAAGTGTATCTTTAGGCATTCGCAGCTCCAAGAATCGGGCCAACCACTCCGGCGGTGCGACCGTAATGTACACACACAGAGCCGTCATCAACACAAAACTAATCATCAGTTGTCTGTTCGTCACTACCGACTTCCTGTAAGGCGAGCCGCGACTGAAAACTATCGCTTGTATTATATACTGGAACATAGACACAGTGAATATGGCATAATTTTCCCAGCATTCGTTAGCCTCTTCGCCTTCGTAAGTATGTCGCACGTACCAGGGGAAAGTGGTCAAAGCGTAATAACTTAAATACTGTGCTACAAAAACAAACAACATTTGACCCACCAAAGAGAACAGTGGAACTAAGCCCAACAAAGAAGTTATAGGAGGTATCTTACACAATTTGCCGGTGTAGGCCTCTGTCATACCGAAGAAGAAGGCGAAATTGACGATTAGGGCCACATCTATGTATAGAAACTGGAAGTCGGTGAGATTCGCATCGAAGTAATAAAGGAATGCGACGGAGAGGAACTCTGTGAGAGAGTACGCTATCATAAACTTAAAAACGCCGAAGCTGGTGGTGAGTGCGGCGCGACCTTCGCGGAGGACGCGTGACACACACACGATATCCGGGTGGGAGCTCGTGAAGGGCGCGGCGACGCTGCTCTCTAGTTCCGAGAGGGAGATGCCCGTGTGCGCCGCGCGTAGGGCTCCGCAGTCGTTCGCTCCGTCGCCGCACATGCCTAAACAACAATATTTATTTTAAAACAACATATCCTAGGGCACATATTAGGTAATAGTGTTACTACACAAAAGCTAATATATCTAAATTAAAACAAATAGTAATATGATTCAAAATACAAAAAAAAACATACAACAACAAAAATAGCCATAGCCATTACACAAAATGGCAGACAGAAACTAAAAATATCAACACATTGATAATTATTGCTAACTCAGTTTTATAAATAGGACCAAATTTTGTTGAAAAAGGTTAGGCTTCCATAGGACAGACACAGCTTGTCCCTAAAATAAACTAGATAAAAAAAGATTGACGGACTCATGGTGGACTGGAAAATGTTATTGACCACTATCTACTTAGCCAGAGGTCCCATGTTCGAATCCCGGTAGGGTAGATATCAGTATGATGAGTGCGAATATTTGTTCACAAGTCATGGATGAACAAGACAACAGAACAAATAAACATCTCTACAGAAATCAGATTAAGTTTAATGTTATAGACAGAAAATAAGGTGTCGGCTTTTTTAGAATAAGAGCTCCGATTATATCATCTTGGGCCATAGATAAACGTACCAACATAATATCCTAGTGCCTGGTACTCCAGCACCAGCTGCTGCTTCTGGTCTGAGGTCATCCGAGCGAACACCGCCCCTCGGGCGATCACACTACCCACCATATGTGCGTAGTGGGTACGTAACACCTGATGATTAAACATACATGAAACGTTTTAATGTCACAGTATTAATACCTAAGAAGATGGTAAATATTTTACCCGGATTAAAAACACCTATTTGGATAGAAGAGAAAGATGTATTGATGACGCCTTCTCTAATTATTGTCAAAATAGCATATTTTTTAAATGAGTTTTATGACTAAATATTTTTTGTACTTAATTGGCCCATCCTCAACCACCATTTAATTTAATTAAGCTACTTAATGAGAAAGCCCAAAAATTATTTTTGTGACTGGGCTGCAATGTTTCAATTGATTTTTTTATATGTTTGTCATTGACTGCTTTTTGAACCTACTTATATCGTGGTATGAGACATTATGCTGCATCATGTATACCAGCGATTCCCAAAATGGTCCATATGGACCCCAAAGGTGCATGAGTCTCCAGCGGGGTCTACTTTGGCGTAATAATAAATAGGTTCACAAGTTGTAAGTAAATTGAATAAAAAATGTTGGCTAAGCTTCACTTTTGACAAAGTTTCCTTATCGTACATTGTCTAAAAAAAGTTTAAGTATCATACAAACCTATTTACAAAACAATGAGCAGATTGAACATCATTAAAAAGGGAAAGTTTCGGTTATGACTATTAAAACTGAATCCTAGTATTGATAATTTGATCCATCGAGAACATTTCTCTCCCATTTAAGTAATGATTATATTTATTACTGATTTTACGATACATATATTTGCATGATTGATGTTACGATACGTTCATTCAATCATACTATTTTAATACATAGAAGACATAAAAATATACTATTTTTCATTTTATTTAAAATTCACAATTTTGAGGTAGTACTTAGTCACGACACATATTACCATCGCCAGATCTAATCTTCACATTTTTGACAAGTTTTGGAAAAGCTTTTGAAGTATAACGTAAGTATCCACAACAGAAACCAATAACTTTTTGAAAAAGTGGTTTTCGAGAAAAACTTTGGAAACTTCTGATGTAAAGCATGATATAGACTCAGAACACTGGTGGCCTCCTGTAGACGAAGGCGCAGTACTCACCGCCCATGTGTCCCCGGTCATGACAAGCTTGTACCTGGGCGGCGCGGCCTCCACCCCGAGCGCGGGGTGCCCGAGGCCGAGGCCGAGGCCGGGCCCGCGCCACGAGCCGCGCCCGCTGTCCACGCTGGCCCACTCCTTCTGGAGAGGCACCCGCCCGCCTATGGACGCCTACAGTAGACACATTTTATATTATTATACCGACTAGTCTACATAAATACAGAATGAGTATTGAATACTCAATAGTAAAGATTCATTTCATAATGAGTCTCGGAGACAATTTCATAGATAAGTTTATGTTTTGTTCTGCATAGAAGACTAGAATTGAAAATTAAATAGCAGTTTTAAATTCTTCCTCGCGTATCTTCAGTGAAAATGATTTAAATGATTCGAACGAGATATGAACTATTTTTAGTATGACATTATTTACGACTTCGCGCGAATATAAAACTGACTAATACTTTAGAAAAAGCACGACCGTGATTTTAATTTTTATCACACCTCGTCTCGTCAGTAAAAAAATCAGCCTCAACCCTTACCCCATGCAGCGTACTCTCACAGTATATGACGGGATCATGCCCGCTGTGGTCAACATTCATATGGACGACTCTCTCTCCACTTGCCAAGATGCCACACTCCTTTGCCACGCTCACAGCAGTATGGACATTGTCTCCTAAAACCACATGAAAATAAAATATGAATCCCAAATATAAGTCTCACAAAGATGTAATGAAATTATATGCAGTTTTAAATAAAATAGTTCCGCAAACTAACTTCTTCAAGACTAAAATTTCATATTTCTTTTAATTAATTTTCATTAGGTTTTTTATTATACAACCCCTATTCTTTATGCAATGATTAGTTGTAATTTAAACAATCAGGCCAAAAAGCAATAAGTTTACAATTATTTTATTGTAGTTTTACTGACTCTTTTTTAAACCATTTTTAATTATTTTCTCATTTAGTTACCAGTAATCATGACAACGTGTATGTTGGCCTCCTTAAGTTCCCTGATGATGCCGGTGGTGGCCGCCTTCAGACGGTTCTCCATAATCACTAGACCCAAGAACTCTAGCTCACGCTCCACCTACCATATTGAAGAAAATAATAGAATATTTTTTCTAAGGAATATCGTTTCAAAAAGGCATAAAGGTAAATTTCTTACAGACGTTGGTTCTTGATTATATTTTTCATAAATTTCATTGTTGAGTGGTAATTAATTTTATTTTCTACTTATGCAAAGCCTAATCAGATTCACAATCTCGTAAAGTATTATAACTTTTTAGACTTTTATGTTGTATGTTTGTATGTAGCTTAGTTATTGTTTCGTAATAATGTAGATGCATTGAGATCGTCGATTTAATGAAAATTCTACAACAAAGTAATACTATGAATAATACTAATGAGGTCCATCAAATTAAATTTCTACTTTAGATCTACCTACACCTGCGCATGCGCATGTCTTAGAGTGTGCATATCATTAATAACCGCTAGCGAACATTTACAAATTGTATCCATTGTCTTCACTATTTTCATTGAATCTATTTTTCTATATTTTTATAATCATAACCTATATTGTACGACCCATTTACCTAGAATGATTAATTTGGCAAAAAGCAATGTCTTAAACACATGCAAAAGATATATAGAGTAATTTTAATTTCAAAATATGGTTTATATTTTTCTATTCGTATATGACTGAAGTGAGATAAAAATAACTGGTTTTTTTATCTCCAAAAGGATTAATTAAAAGATAATGGTAACATTGAAAATCTTTAATGTAATATACTTCTAACAGAAGTTATCAAATGTATATAAAAGCTTCAACTCAAAGCTTCGTAGTTATACCACATACCTCGTCCCTAGTGATCTTCTGCAGCTGTCTGAAGGTGGTCTCCATGATGCGCGTGGATACAGCTATCACTCTATACCCACGCTCTGCGTATGAACTTAATATCTCGTTCAAGTTGTCAGGCACTGATCAAAATAACAGTTACACTTTAATTTGATATTTAATAATCAATCACCATGTATGATATATTTAGTAGTCACTTCCTAGTGTGTCATTTCACTTCTCACATATATTGATATATTTAGGAAATTATTGATTGCAGATATATAGCCCAAAATCTTAATATTCATAATTCATTTAACAATCAAAAACTATCCATGGCCAGAAAACATTATCATTTTTTATTTATGGACTACACAATTACTGTGAAACAATATGACATGATTTCAACGCGTATGGATGTTCAAATAATTTTCAAACTATTTCAGAAGGCACATTTTGTTAATATTATAATTTTTTAAATTCGTTCGAGACGGCATTTTTTATAAAAAGCTCCGCAAATGACTCGGCTCCACCTGATGATAAGCAGCAGAGGGATCATATGTGGAGCTAGTGCAGCTTTCGACATTCTGCCGTAGCCGCCTCTTACATTATATCAGAATTTTTTATCTAAACTAATTTTCTCACCTGTCTCCGGCTTACATAAGGTTCTTAGCATCTCCGGAGCGCCTTTGCAGTACACCCGCAGGACATCTTCACCTAACAGCCTCACTACTACTGAAGATCTTTGGAGAGAAGATACAAATTGGTGCTGCTGTACTATGCCTACTTCTAGAGGCATCTGTAATAAAAATTTCCTGGACGATCCTTACATATTTTTTATACAACAGGGCTGGCTTACGAGCGAACGTACAGTCTGATCATAATACCTTAGCCTGTATACTTAAACAGCTAATTTATTTTGATTTTTCAAACAATCTTTTTTATGATGTGTACATGATTATGAGTGGTAACTGACGGTAGATTGTTGTTGGTACTGCTGGTGCAATGACATTCTGGCAATAAGTTGTTAAGACGCGGGTCTCTAAACACGAGTGAACTTTAAGTGCTCTCAATCTTGTCCACACTATATGGTTCTTTGTATGTTAAATAAACATAATTTATTACATTATATATGATACTTCTCTTTTTCAAAATGGTTCTTTTTGTATGAATATTTATTTAATTATTTGAAAAAAAGAATATTACCTTGAAAAGAAAGCAGAAATATGCTTGAACTATATAGATAAATTTACTTGTAATACATAATTAATTAATTTGTAACTGGCTATGCAGAACTTTAATGGTATATTTATCAGAAAAATTATTATCATTTTAATTTTTTTTTGTAACTTACGTCATTTACTTCTGTGTTGTTTGTAATTACTCTGACCATCTTACCCTTCACATACATATACAAACAACACTTCCTAGATGAAATAGAAGAAGTAGTTGTACCAAGTAACAGTGCCAAGTCTTTCTCTAGAAGATTCCAAGGAAAGTGAAATACAGTAAGAATTAATGTTCTTACGTGTATGTCATCCACGTTTATGTTGGCAGTTTTCTTCGGTTTCACGATAGTGGGCATGAGAACTTCGTAGTTCGAGTGTTCTGGCACGTCCGGTTCTTCCAGCGTCCATCCCGTGGCTTCAAACATCTGCAAACAATACCATATTTTCATCATCGACCTACATTCTTCCCGGAAAATCCTTCCATCCTGAAATAAACAGGAGTTTGAGCAATAACGTGCTTTTTGATGGGGTCTCTAACTTGAAATTTAGGTAAATTCAGTAGCAGGAGCTGAGTCGCAAATTGTTCGCTTCTGCTGGTCTTTGAAGACTATGCAATTTTCTTCCAATTGCCACTATAATTGTACATGTCTTTCAAAATTCTCTTTTAAAATTGAGCCGAGAAGAAATGACAACTGTAGGTTGATACGACAATGATATCGTTACCTTCAAGTCGAGCGGGTCCCCGGCCAGCGCTCCGTCTAGTAGCGCCAGGCTGTGGCAGCACGCCATGCCCAGCTTGAGTGGATGAAGGTCGTTGAGCCGCCGGGTGTCCCGCTCGGGGCGGCCCAGACGGGCGGGCGCCGTCGCCGCGCTCGCCGGGACTACTCCCCACATATCTAAGCCGTCCTCCGTCAATGTTCCTGTCTAGAAACAATTTGATTTAGCCTTTTTGATTGTGGTGGTTCCAAAACAACGGGAATTTTGAGCTAATTGGCTTAGTACTTAGGAGGAGCGGGCATGGTAGTTTTGGACATTTATTTCACCATGCAGCAAAACTTTTTGTCATGAAACTATAGCATGTTCCAATAAAAAATACACGTCGATACGATGTACGACATTAAATATAAAGCACAAAACGCACACCGGATCCCCTAAATAAATATAAGGCTATTTAATTCTCCAAGTTTTCCAAAACTTTGCAACTGAAAGGAAACTTTTTTGGTTAATATTTAGAAATAAGATTGCTCCAAAATACGCTTATATAGACGCTAATGAATGGAATTAATAAAAAATAAGAAAGAATTTTAATTATGCAAATATTTATGTAAAGAAACTTGATGTGACACCACAGTATCCTCAACGGATATATGTTATGTTTATAAAATATACTATTTGCTTTCACAATAAAAATTTCATGAAATAAGTTTCGATCGTTTTATCACTTTACAATATATCCTGAAACATTACGTGTACAATGGGGACTATACACATTTTAAAATAAATAATACTCGATTAGAATTTAGAAAATAATGATTTTTCAAAACTAATACAGACCCTTTTTTTTAAGTCGAGCTACAAAAGGAAATCATAAATTTTTTATTACTTGTTTTAGGCAGATGTATATTCCAAATTCTATTTCTGTATTTTAGGGTATTTCCGTGATACGTTAATTATCATAAATCAATGCTGTTTTTATAATACGCCAATAAATATTATGGCTGTATATGGAAGGTATTATAAACTGTCTGAGTTTTCGACAACAAATTATTTTGAATGTTTAACTTAATAAATTTATATTATATTTCTTACCTTGTCGAAGCATATGCAGTCGAGCGAGCCACTGACGTTGACAGCCCTAGTGTTAAGGCAGGCCACACGCGCGCGTTTCAGCCGCGTGACGGCGTACAGCCGGCCTACTGTCATGGCGGCGGGGAGCGCGGGGGGAATCACTATGGTTATAATATCTAAAGCTTTGAGTACTATGTCACCAGGGGTCAGGGACCGGTATGTCTGCAAGTAAATTATTGCCCGATTATTCAAAGAAAATTGTCGCTGGATAATTTTGTAATTTAAAGAAAAATGTTTGATTGATAACAAACGTCAATTAATGACTGGAAATTTCGTAATATGAGCATATATTTCAGTTCTAAGTTAGCATTAATTTAAATTTTTTACGTCAAAATTTCATTAAAATTTATCTGAAGTATTAAGTAATATAAGGGAATGTTCCTGTAGTAACAATAATTTCAAATAACCTCAAAGTTTACTGAGAAATTGGAAAAATTACTTCAATATAAACAATATTCTCTTCTAGAGAGAACTACTTCTTCTTCTATTACTAAGAGTACTAAATTCATTTTCATTTTGGATTTTAAAACAATATAACAAAGAACTCAAAATAAGAATTAATAACAATAAATTATAAAGATAAAGTCTTAAATTTTTTTTCGTAAGTAATATTAGATCTTATTACTCTAATCACTTGCTGTTTCTTACCTTAAGGGCCACAGTATACGCAAGACCACACAGTGCTATAACGGCCAGTATAATGATGAACTTGTACGAATCCCGGTCAAACTTAAAGTCCGCCGGCACCGGGTACAGGATGCTGCGGACTAGTTGCCCTTTGCTGGTGTTGTAGCCAGTGCGGAGGACTAACGCCCTGAGAATTAATGCAACGCTTTCATTTTTTTATCACTGTAGTTTATATAAAAAAAGGAAAATTGGAAATAATAATAATAAAACAGGAAAATAATCATTATTTATTATAGAAATTATAGAAACGTTGTTAAATATTCGCATTGTTGGACTCATCCAAAAACGCTTTAAAGAAACGAGTACAGGCCGAGGTACAGGCCGAGGTACGAGGTACGAGTAACTGGCCTATACATTAAATGGTCCTTAAAGCCGGATCGTCCAATTTATTACAACCCGTTGGAAAAAGTACAATTGATAAATGTCAAATGGACGTTAGTTATGTACTATAATTTTACTTTAAATTGATATACATAATAAATTAAAAACCCATTTTTTGTGATACATTTTGAACTCCTGACAAGCCCTTGGCGGATCGGTTAAGAGTTTCTTTCTAAACTTCGTAGTATCTCGCTGCGGTCTCCGCGCAAGCACTAAGCTTGCGAAAAGACCTTCCCACATAATAGTTTAAATAAATAAACTTACCTTACTGGCTCACCGTTGTAGTACCGCGTCTGTATGACTTTAGTGCCACAAAAAAGCACGCTCGATGAGTTCTGCTTCATGTCAAACAGTTTATCTGTGCGCAGCAGAGCTGTCTTCGTCACAGGCACTGATTCACCTGTGCGAAGAAAAATTAAATTGTATGCCCCCTTGCAGCATGTTTAAAACCTATATATAGAGTTATTAAAACCGGATTTTATTCTAAATCTACAATTTATTGTTGACAGTTGCATTTCGTAAAATGGTACAGTCGACCACAGAAATAGATAAACACTTTGGTACTATGTCACACTTAGTATTACAAATATGGTAACTATACTGCATACTACGTCCCATTTGCAGCAACGTTTTAAATCTCGACTTAGTGCAGTTGAAAAGAAAAACTTCACATTTACAGTGGCGTTCACGTAAACAGTGGAACTTTTATAATTTTTGTGCGTCTACGCTTACTATGCGGTCTATTTAAATTTTAAATAAATAATGATTATGATAATGATTAAGTGACCTGTCAGCATGCTCTCGTTAAGTACAGCGGAGCCAGTTAGTAAGGCAGCGTCCACATGCATGAGGCAGCCGTGCCGCGGCAACACTATGACGTCACCGGGGGACACGCAGCGGCTGTCCACGGCGCGACCGTCCCACAGCTGCACCGTGTCGTACGCTTCTACTGTAGCACGGAGGTTTTGTTGATTCTGCCAAAAAATATATTTGAAACAAAAATTTTAATAAGATTTCTTCATATGAAAATACAAAGAAAAGTTTCCATCTTCATTGAATATTACTTATAAGCCATAATATTGTATTTGCAGATATTTTACTGTTGTTGATATAGATGATGATTTGAAATTTGACAATATGAAACTTTTTCAAATGTCTATTTTTTTAATGCAAGGCAAAGTATGTCAATCAAGTTCTGTGCAATATTTGTAATTAAGCTCTTTTTACCAAAGCTATCTTATCTGTATCTTTAAAATTAAGTGACAAAGAAGCAAATTTTAAGAAAAGTAAAAATATTTACAACTTAATCTTCTGTTTCTAAAACAAACATAATAAATGGTGTAAGTAAAGTGAAGTATAATCAATATACAAAAATGATGGCAGCACTGACCTTCTTTGTCTGTATTACTGAAGTGGCAACACCAAATGTGGACATGATAACCACGGCAGCACAATAATAGTAATACGGCTCGGCCAGCCACACGGCGATGGTGAACAGTTGGAACACGTAGAACGGATTGAACACCTCCAGGAGGACCAGGGTCCCGATGGATTGAACTTGCACTTTGATTTCGTTTAAACCGTAAATGTTTAGCCTAGAAAACAGAATACAGTATAAAAATCTTTGAACGTTTATTAAATTATTATCTAGCCCATCAAAGTAAGCATTAAGGATTGTCTTTATAAAGACTTTATAACGGAGAAATATATTTACGGGTGTAACTATATAAAAATAATATATTTAAATTGGTATTTAGTTGGTGCTTGAATCACGGAAAAACAAATAAAATCATTTAAAAAATCACAAACGCACTATAAGGAGAAAATTAAAATCAGTGACAACTACCAGCCACAGATTACAAAAAACCGTAGTCTTGCCATATTTTAAAACTGTAGTCTTGAAATATTTTATTTTTAAATATTATATAATATACAATTTAAGGTGCATTGGACCAGCGTGTAGTTAAGTGTGATTTTAAGCCTAAAGTTGGAAGCCATCTAGATTCCTAAACCACAATTAGGCTGATATTTAAATATTACTCTGCACATACGACAGTTACTTACATCCGAACTCTCTTATCGCTAGACGGCGACTTAGCTCCCATGGCCTGAAGCTGGGCACAGGTAGCCCCGCACTCTACGCCGGCTAACTTAGCCCATTGCGCTCGATAATTGTCCCAGATGAGAGACTGCTTCTTGTGACGGAAGTATCGATAGCATTGGACATCTGTGAAAGTCATTTATATAACCATTACGGCTGCATTATTATAACCATAGTAGCCACAAGGCTATTAACTTGTCAAAATACTGTGTGGTATTACAATAATAATACGTTAATTAATTAATATGTTAATTAAGTTAGTGAGGTTCCATTCGAACAAAAGACAACAGAAACAAAAGAGACAAAAGACTGTAATTATAGCATAATAATATGACTGCAGCGAAATTTTAACCTTTTATACTTTGGCCCGCACAGACGGCATAAATTGATGTTCAATCAATATAAGTACATGTATACCAAAATTTATTCCTAAGATCCTTATAAGATATTGCTCTTTGCCTATACTTACTTTTAAGCCCGAAGAAATGGTTCGAAGAAGTGATAAAACAATAGGGAATCAGCCTAGAGACGACAATAAGAAATTGAATTAAATTGAGCTGTATTATTGCATAGAAGTGAAATTTTCAATTCCATAGGATGTAATTTAGGCGGTTTAATCGAATAAAAAATTAAAGATTTCATTAAGTTGAATAAGGTTGTTAATAACTGTCATTTATATTTATTCTTCTTTATAATCATTTTTTTTAATTATACAAGAAACTAATCTATTTAAAACTAAGTAACAAGTCAAAGGCCTTATTTTATTTATTACTCACCATACAGTATTTTATCTCTTTTTCCCAATTTAAAATAACTTTCGAACGAATGTAACAAAACTGTGTAAATATAAAAGGTATACAACAGTAATTAGTAAGGCTTTAAGAGTTTATCAAAATGAAAAACAATTCTTATTTAAAAAAACAAAAAACTATGTCATACAGAAGCCAAACACTTAAATAAATAGATATGTATAATTTTATAAACAGTTACTTACTAAGCGTAGTGCCGTCATCCAAATGTATGGGCGTGTGCAAAACATCTGCACCCTCCATAGAAGTCTTTTCATTAGAAAACTCATCTTGAAAACCGTTGTTTAGCAAACCACTGAAAAAGTTATGACAAAGATCTATTATTTACGAAGAAGACACCCACAAACCAGACACAATAGACACTTTATTGTCGAGGCGTCAAGGATATAACACTGGACAGGCGAGAGAATATGCTTTAAGAAACATCACTATGTATCTCATTACTTTAAGCATTGTATTGTATTTAACTGTTCACCAAACTAATTTTGCACTTATTAGTGCAAAATGGATAATTCCTCACCAAATTTTGTTAAGCACTTAAATTATTTTGATGAGCACTAATCATTTTTTTGTAATCTCTTTAAGTTGTACCCCTATAAATATGCAGATAATTGCCAAGAGATTTTTTTTTAAATTTTGACTGTCACTTTTCATTCATAATTGAAGCAATTTTTTCTGTAAACAATTAACATATCTATTTAATTTATGTTAAGTATGGTTTATTTTACTTGCCCCTTTAAGGTCTTCATTTGTCACCGTCAACCGCAAAATCAAAATTATTAATTATTAATATTTGATTTTAAAATTACTCACTAAAAATTTATTTTCTTTAAAATTCAATTTCTTAAATTTCATATGTCCGTAACTAGATATTTTTTTGTAGCTATAAATATATCATCAACAGCCTATCCGAAGCATGAAAACAGAGCAGCAAACAGCATTCAGAGCTAGAAATAAAAAGAATAATAGAAACCTTGTATCTGCTATGTTCTTTTCAAGTATTTTGTGTATGTAGAAGCTTTTGCATTTCTTTTGATATGTTTCCTGTAAAATAAAATGAAAAACTAATCACAACTTTTGATTATTCACAAGAAAAACTTTAATTGAAGAATCTTCATCATAATGATGATTCAATAAAATAAAAATAGGACTTAACATGCACAGTTAGTAATTAAATACCAAAATTACTTTACATTACAGTCTGTATTATGAAATGCAATAGTTTTAAATTTTTGTATATTGATGATTATTTTTTTAAATGTGAAAGAATGCAAATATAGCACCTTGCCCACATGGAAGTAAATGACTAACATCGCCTACAGACACCAGCAACATCTTACAGCATTTAATATTGCTGGTGTTTTAGTTGACATTATGGGGTCAATGCCTTCCACATACGATTACTTATTAATTAATTAGATGTAAAATTAAAGGCCGTAACATAACAGTAATAAATAAAAAATCATTTTTTATTTGTACACAACAGTACATCCAGCACTACAAACACGACAGCACTACGAATTCCATCTTTATTCTAAGCGGAATAAGGGTGGTTCCAAGATTAAACTATTAAAATTAATGTGTACATGCAAACACAAATATAATACTTTTATCATACTCACAATTACGAGCACTTGATCAGCTAATTGGAAGCAGCTCCTCACTGTAGTCATATAAAGCCGCCATGTGGGGCACCAATGGAACACCAGCAACGGAATGCCACATGTCAGAGTGGAAAATATGTATACCAGCACCGTCCGCCATTGGCTTTTACGAAAGCCATACACCACCTAAGAATGTTATTTCATTATTCATAAAAATAATACATCAGTTGGATTAAAGTTAATAAAATTATTTTTTTATCATTTAATTTCATGCATGAAATATAAATGTCCTCAACATATTAATATTAAATTGACTAATTTGTTTTGGTGCTTGTTGTACATAAGATATAGAATATCAATTGTTACATAATATACATGCTTAAATAAGGACATGTGATTAATAATGTAATTGCAGTAATACACAATGAATGATTAAGTAATAATTAGGTTAAAGTAATAATTTTATGCTCAGATAACCCTTATGTCCCTTGACAGACTGCAGTTGTCACCTTAACAAAAGAAAATCTGTTGAATCAGGTTAGTCAAATTGATGAATGTAGGTAATTATGATTTTACTATCAGTCAGTACATTACAATTAAAGCTTAGTTTTCATTATAAATTGAAACTAAAAACAAATTGAGGCTATCTTCAGGGTGTCGAGATTGTTTTTCAATTGCATAGAATTGATGTAAGGCTGTCTCAAAAGCCTCTAAAAGTCTCAGAATCATTTTATTATTATTTGACTACATATCTGCCTGACATATCATGACACTGCTTCACCATGAAATTTTGTTCACAAAGCACTTCTTCTGGTGTCAATGAAGTTGCTTTTGGTACTGAATCTAATTACCAAAACCTTTTTACTAAAGAGTTTAGTTCGTAGACAATTTTGGTGGTGAATATGGAAGTAAATAACACCACAAAAGTAGGTAATTGAGTCTTACTAAACAGAAGCCAATCGAATAAAGATTCAAAGGCAACTGGTTGATTTTGGCATTCCTTATGTTGACTCAAAACATCAGCAGCAAACAGTATATAAACTGGTCCCGGAATATCTAAGCTAGGCTCTGCTAATGTTAATAATTTGATATGTGACCACCGAGTTGAATTTAACTTAGCTATCGGTTGGCTACTGCAGATTGTTGATATTACATGCAATTTAAAATTAAATATTATTTTATTACTCATACCTATAGTACAGTAGTTGTTAAGTACAGAAAGAGATGGCATGAGGTTGAGTTCACAGAGAGTTGACATTATTTTACAAATTCAAATACATTGCAATAAAAATGTAAAAAATATGTGATGTATGAAAACATGTGAAATTTAACTGTAGCTGTAGACATGATAACACATTCATAAAACAATCTGAGACATTATTTTAATATATTTTTAAATACTATATACCTACTATTTATTACTTATTTCTATTATAGATACACCTACACCACAGCAGTTGTCAGAATCCACTAACCAAGATGCAATAGATATTCTATTGTTGAGAAGAAGAACTGTTAAGGGACATTAACTAGCCTAAACTTGTTCACAAAGCATTAAGATACAAATACAAAGATATTGTATAATTGATGATAATATAATATAATATAACAAGACCTTTAAATTAATTTTTAAAGATAAAAAAATATTAAATTATTTAATACAGTAGAAACCCAATTATCCAGCCTTACTGTTGATAATTTAGATTATTAAAATAAATTTTTGTACATTTTTAATCAAAAACAACAAAAAGAAATGTTTATTAAGAGATGATATATATTCTTGAATTACTTAAATATGTGCTGTTACCTTAACTACAAAATGATATAAATATGTAATAGTTTAATTTGTATGAAATATAAATAAAATATATATTTTGTTTAATTGGATAGATTCGACATCAAAGTATTAAATTCAACCATGAAGGTTTAAAGTTTTTTATCTCTGTTAGAACAATCACACAACTAAGTCATTGCAGGATAATTGAGTTTCCACTGAATTTATAATGAACGTTTATTATACTCAATCAACTGTAGCATTGATAAGAAAATTGTATGTTAGTGTACGTTCAGATAAGCTAAACAAGCGTAGGTCGAATGTGAAGGTTTTTTGTATTTGAATATATTTTAATGTATGTATAAGTGATACATTACCTGTTCAAAATCAGGATCTACATTAATTACTTGAGTGTCCAAGCCAAGATATAGATCTCGATTTGTTTCAGAAATATCTTCAATCAATGGAATAATATCTTCTTCTAAATCCATTTTTACAATTTAATGTTTTTGCAATCAAATTCAAAAACTTTAATGTGATAAGATTTATTTACAACAACGGAGTTATTTACATAAATGCTTTTTTACGAAGTTTGTTATTAACTTTAGTAACATCTGCCCACTGATGTGGTGTTACGCCATACAATAAATGCATATTGGAATTAATATAATTTACTAAGTTAGAAAGTATGTAACATACTTTAATGTGTCATCTAGACTGATTATTTAAATTCAAAATCATTACAAAACACAACAGGTATCCAAAAGACAAATAACACTAATATTAAAGTATACAATCAATTAAAGAATAAAACAAAAGGATAACACCAGTTTTGCATATGACTGGCAGCAACTTTTATCAATAGGCAACACAAACTAAATAGAGAAATAGGCAATCTAATGTCATAACATCTTTTTTTTGTAATTCCATTTGCTTAAAGTAGGCACAGAAATGTAGCCCTTACAGCCATATCTTATGTAAATTCTTATTTCTTTGGATATTCAAGTGTACAATGTAGGATAGGAAAGTGGGCTGATA
The DNA here is from genome assembly GCA_943193645.1 of Acentria ephemerella. NCBI lineage: Eukaryota > Metazoa > Arthropoda > Insecta > Lepidoptera > Crambidae > Acentria > Acentria ephemerella. The sequence goes on along the minus strand of OW971899.1, from coordinate 3,810,036 downwards.
AATATATTATGATAGAATCGATAATCGACTAATGAAAAACAACAACTTTCAATAAAAATATTTTTGTTAAATTCTCCCTATACCAAGGAAGGCAAAGTGAACTCAACTCCATACAGCCATATTGTATGTAGTTATTTGTGAGGCTAAAAGTAATTATCGAAATATAGTTAAATTTTTGAATGCGTTTTAATTAAGTCAAAAGCCTCTTGCGTTTCTTTCCAATATACATTGTACACTTTGATTATTTCTCTAAAAATGGGAATGTAAGACTTTTTTAAGTTATTATATAAAATGACTTTATTTTGCTTACCGTGTCAATATCTTCTGTGGTGATGTGTTGTTCAATGCTCAAAGTCATCTTCTATGATTATTATTATCCTAAAAAAATAAAACTGAATTTTAAATTCAACTAATTTTCACGCGCCAATTCTATCGACTTTTCACTATGTCAGGTGTATAACCGTTGTCAGGGGGTATATTATATGACTAGAGTTTACAGTATAGAGGTTTAATAAGATAAAACCTGGTACCCATTCTAACGGAAGTTGATAGGACTCTAGTAAGTAGAATTTATTTTCCTAATCAATTATCAGTATTAAACATTTAACATGCTACAATAGCTACCTTCATATATAGTCCATATATGAAGGTAGCTATTGTACTACTGGTTATCATCATGCAGTGTCGAGTCATTTGCTGAGCTTATAATGAGAATTAACTACATTTATAACATCGCCAGGTAGAAATTACTATGACATCATATAATAAAATGTGTCATTATTAACAGCGCCATGTACTGCCAGCGACATCTATGAGCACTCAGCAACAGATGGCGAATTGCAATTGAATCGCGAAATCAAAAATGTATGTGATTTGACAATTACGCTCAATCGATATAACAAAGCGAGTTTAATAAAAATCCCATACAGTTTTATAATAAGCTATTTTATTGCGATAATCGAATTGCATCTTGTTTAGGCTGTTAGGACTGCTGGAAGAGATTTTAACTCAAACGACTGTTTTCCTGAAACTTTATTGCGCGTACATTAATTATTTCATTAATCAATAAACAATTTATAACATAACATAGTGAAATAATCTTATGAGGGGCTAATTCCTCCTTTTAAAAATTTGCAACTAATAGCTTATTATTTTAATATTTTATAATATTAATTAAAAATATATCTCTATCTTTGCCATTTTTGTTCCGATTCACACATCGAGTCGTTCGAAATCTTAGATTGCTAGCAACACTGATAAATAATGTCAATCTCATTTGATCCGCTTGTACCAAAGTACTCTGTACTCTTTCTAATCTGTGACTTATAATGAATCAACAGCGAGTTGGATTGGGTGTTATTTTATTTGTAAACTGAATATTTTAGGAGAATTCCTTTTCAATTAATCTAAGTAAGTTTTAAAATTATTATATCAATTATTAATCAATCTTAATAGTACTGTAATGCTATAAAATTCCTATCATCAAGTTGCCAATAACCTTAACATCTCAGTGATAACATCATGTCTCATATTCATTGATTTGATCCTGTACATCCTAAACTTCTACTGTTTTGGACAATCTTGGACCATGGAACCATGGAGGAATACCATATTTTTACAATAAATTTAACATTTAAAATTAAATTTATTGTTACAATGAACGAAAGAAGGAATGAATTGTTATCCGAACGAAATCGTTTTATAATAATTGATTCCTTTTATTTAATTTGTTAATATTGAATGTTAAATACAATCTTATTTTTCTAGGAAATTAATTAAAGATGATTATTCCAGTCCGCTGTTTCACATGCGGTAAAGTTATTGGAAATAAATGGGAAGCATACCTGGGCTTACTTCAAGCTGAATACACAGAAGGGTAATATTATTAACTTTGTGTTAAAAATAAAACATAAGGAAAGAAATATACTTAATATTATACTAATTTTTTATTTGACAAGTTGACTTGATCAACTTTGTTTCATCTACAAACTAAAAAGCCATCTATTATATTATCTAAATTTATTATCTAAAAGAAATCCAAAGTAGCGATGGAAAAAATGACAGTTTTAATGTCTTCCATGACAGTTTGATGATTTTACATATTATATTACCAACATTTATGAATTAATTTTTTTGCCTTGAACTGAAGATTTTCTTTAATATTAATGTTGTTAAACCACCTGTATTAAAATATATTTAAATCTGTTAAGCTGTTTTTGAGTTTAAGCAAGACGAAAAAAATTTAATATTATTTCATAGTGTCATCGGCTGAAAAGAAATTTACTTGAATTTTAATTATTTTAACCACAACCAAAGTGCTTGGATACTAAGATAAATGAATTGATACATTATGTTGTTGATGTATATAAATAACCAGTGATTATTTCATTTAAATGCAAAAAGAGTTTCCCTCTAGTTTTTCATTTTTCTTTGAAAATAGTTAATTTTGGTAACTAACAGAATCATTAAAAAAAGGGGGTAAAATAATTAAAATCAATAAAAACCCTTCAAAAAATAATTACTGTGGCACATGTAACTCTTCACATTTTAAATGTTTGTAATTTTTGTTTATTGATAATGATATTTGGGATTAATTTTGTGATTGTGTCAAAATTATAAGTATAACAATAGTATTTTTGATTTAAAAATACATTTATTCTACAGGAAGCTATCTTAAAGAGATTTGCTTTTATTATTTTTAAACTGGTAATCAGGGAGTTTTATATCTTTAAGAATCTTAATTTAAATGGACTCCATTACTAAGTTATTTTAAATAATTAAAATTAAATGTACGACTGTTTGTCTCTGCTGTGCTGTTTTACCGTATATTCAAAAGATTAAAAATACTTCCAGTTAATACTTCAGACAATTTAAAACTGATTATTTCTCTTTTTGCAGTCTATATAACATATGTATAGTTTTAAATAAGATATACATAAAACTTTGGACTAACAGAGCCTTTGACAAACAGCAATTATAATGAATCATAAACAACTAGCGTAATCAAACATAGATCATTTATCTGACATTAGGGATCATAAAAATAAATTATAGTTAAATACACATCAGAAATAGGAAATACATCATTATTCACATTTAAATCACTTAAAAAGTCATTATGAAGGTTTTCTTTATTTTGAGAAATCATTTTTAACTCTTATCACTAGAATAAATGTCCATAGTTATTATCTTAAATCCAAGACATTCAAATACAAATTAATAGTAAATTTCCTGTCTAACTTTAAAAGAGTAGGTTAATCAAACATAGATTTTTAATGGCTCTCTTTTTGTCTAGTGACGCTCTTGACGCCCTCGGCTTGAAGAGATATTGCTGTAGGCGTATGCTGCTAGGCCACGTGGATCTGATCGAAAAACTACTTAACTACGCACCTTTAGAAAAGTAAAATATTCCTAAGCAAATTAAATTTAATAGTAATAAGTACTTTATGACCTGAAATGTCGTAAAACAATGTATATTTTTATTACCAACTATCATTAAATGTCTTTTGTATTAATAAATATAATCGAAAAGTAATGTGTTGTTTTATTCAAACTTAGTTAAGCGTGTATCTTTAGTTCAGCACTCACAGCGCTGTGAGCGATAAAGTGATTCATTAGCACGCTCAGCACTCACAGCGCTGTGAGCTTTAAAAATTGATTTATTAGCACTCACAGCGCTCACACCGTTGTGAGCGATCAAAAGTGATATATTAGCACGCTCAGCACTCAGCGTTGTGAGCGATCAAAAGTGATTAGAAATGTTATTTCGTAATATGTATCAAAATATAACGTTTAGGTATTTTTCTGCTGTTATTTTATATTTTGTTTTTTTTTTGTTTTATATTTTGTACACACAAAATTTTCCTTTAAATCTAAAGGAAAATATTGTGCGCTTTTTGCCAATGTTGTTTACTTTAATTCGTCCTTGTAACATTTCTGCCTAGCATAAGTATCTACCTGCTAGACTTTATGGTACTAGGCTATAGACTATTTTTGATAAATATAATAAACCTTTTTAAACATTTTCCTCAAATGAAAACTGTTTTTAAATGGTACCATTGTGAAAGAAGGCCGGTTTCGTGACGAGTCACGGTTCGTTTCGTTTCAAAGGATGAAGGTTGCAGGATAATGAACTGTCATTAGTCAGACTCATGAGCGGAACATCGACTATTGACTGATCGTCACTGAGTTGGAGACATTTATCTGTTGTATTTTGCATGATGATGCAAGGACGTAGGAAGTAACCGTTTATCTATTATATTTTACATTTCTTATATAAATTATTAATCCAATTAGTGTCCAGATAAATAATAATATTCTTACACCTATATCTAACCCAAAATAGAGCTTGTGTTATGCATACTACGTAAAATATTTTTAAGTATCATACAAATTTTTATATTAAATTATAATAAAAAACATACAACAACAAAAAATCAAAAACAACTATGACGCGAGTAGAAATATTCGTGTATTTTCGTGTACAAACATCCGCCCTGTACTGACCACTGTACTACTATCTCCATCGATGGAAATTATCATGTAATTTTAAAAATAAATTTCAAACTAACTCTTAAATTTAAAATACCGACCAACGAACACTGTTCCTTGATTTGCCAATTTGGTAAAGATAGCAACAAAAGTCGATTAACATTTCCAACGTTAAAAAGTCCGATCTCGGGAGAAATTGATTTCCTGAGTGGCCGATTTCCTTAATATTTTGTACTCTGATGTGAAATGATGCTATTAGGAATTGTCCTTGATTGTACAGATTATTTTCCATACAACGCGTTAAGTGAAAAATTGTCGGGGATAGTGCAAATAAAAAAAAGCGCTGGATGATTCTGCGTATCTGACAAAATATAGCAAATTGCTAAAAATAATCAATATGTTAGAAGGAGTTTGCTATTGCCTTCATAATATAAAAATAATAGGTTAAACGCAGTAATGTCTTCGCATAATCGTCATAAAGATTGCCTTAGCTTGAATATTTCCTGGAAGACTACCATGAATTGAAATAATAGTGACCAAGCATTCTTTTGTAATATCATAACTACCTAATAGGCGACTATTATTATTAATTTCTCAGAATGGAATTTTATGAACGGTGCTTTATTTAGCACCAAAATGTTAATTTCTTACAAAAATCTAATTTAAAGTATTCGTAAATACTGCCACTTAGCAACAATATCAAATTGCCAATATATTATTCATAAATCATAGGACGCTGAGTGGGGGAGCCAAGGTCCCGGGACGTGGTCATTATCTCGTCTGGGAGCTGGCGGGACATTTACGTCACAAAACGTGTGAAAACGGGGAAGTGAACTTATCTTAGTATTATTTTACAGTCAGGAACTCAGTAATCTGGAACCTGATATGATAAACACTAACATGACTGGATAAAGGAAGTCAGTAGAAATATCTAGGTTCTAAGAAGAGAAAGCAAGAATAACATGTCCCTTCCTTTATATGACATTGAGAATTGTACTATGAATGTAAAAATTTTTCAATCACAGAAATTTTATAAAAATACAAGATTGTGTAATAAAATTATTGTGCGTTTGACCCTCAATAAAAAATTAAAATTGTTTAAAAACTCATTTCCATAGTCCACTCAAAAAGAACATTCATTTCTCGACCAGCCCTCACCGCCAGATGGCGCTGAATTTTTTGTTTAAAAAATTAAGCTAATAACATTAAATGTAATATACTACATATTAGCCGTTGAGGCATAGAAGTTTAAGTCTGCCTTAAATATAATTCAAGAATTTTGTTTGGATTCAGTTTTACCCAAATTAGAACGGAAACAATTCGAAACGACATGAAACGGGCATTTACGTCAGTTTTGTAAATGTCGTGTTAACTTGCAGGGCAATGGATTTAAATCTACTTAATCAAATCACTCAATCTCACCTCACATCCGTGTATTATTGACCGAAGGTATAAAAAATTAAGGACATAAATGAACATTTAAAAAACCAAACAAATTGTTTTCCTACATATGTCTATCTTTAGAGCGAGTTCTTGACAGTAATAAATAAGAGTTCTTGAGATACATAGATTAGTGTTTTATCTAAAGTCATATTTGATATAAAACCACAGGCAATCTTCTTTTTTTTATCATATATTAAATTAATAGCTGTTCGTTCGTCTTGCTGAAATTTTTATTCTGTGAAAATTGCTTATTTAATATGGAAAATCGTCTAACTAACATGCTAAAACTTAAAACTATCATTTCTTCCATCGTTACTTTGGGTTTCTATTAGATGGTTTTAGTTAAAGTTTGACAGTGAAACTAAGTTTACCGCGTCAACTAGTAAGTAATATAAATGACTCACAAAAAATACGTTATTTTCCGTACTACTTATGCATTCTGTGGCTGTGTTCCTGCAGTGGATACGATTTCCTAATATTCTCCAGTTACAAAAGGCAACGGAATTAACTATTCCGTCTAAGGATTATCAGGGTCAATTACTAGCAGGAGGCACTTTCGTTGTTGTATAAAAAGTATAAATTCAAAACGTCCTTAGTGCTTACATTAAGTTTCATTATTGTTAATTGTTTTAATCCATAATGTCCTGCATTTTTATTTTACTTGCATCAGAGTTAAATGAACCATTTTTTTTAAAATAAATCAATGTCTTTTTGATTATATGCTTGCCCTCTAACGGTTCTAACTAAGCCATTATGTTAAGAGGCGGCTCGCTAAATACGAGTTTATTCAAAAGATATGCACAGAATCCCGCACACTTGTATATAGATACAAGTGAAATCTAATGGTTATTTGTATATTTGAGCAAAATTTGTCTAAAACAAAAATATTTTTGACTAGATTATGTACGATACTTTCTTTTTTTTAAACAATACGTTTTAGTAATTACTACGTATTTCTCCTTACTTTATGGAGCGATATACATTAAACTACCTCATATATATTGTAAAGGACATAATTAGTACCTGGCTTAGCAGAATTTTAAAACAACACTTTGTAACCAAATTATAAATGAAAATTAGTTTAATGACTTATGTCATTTACTTCTATACTATTGCGTGTTGAAGCGGGTTACGCTATATTGAACCTTGAAACTGCATGATAAAGTTCAGTGATTAGTTTTTTGGAGAGTTATATAGCTGGATTACATTTAAGGAGCTACCTAAGTTGTTCTACTTACCCGCAAAGGTACCAGAATGGTCTATTTCTTTAAGTAGCAAGGCACCACGCAAATCCGGCCCGCGGGCCGTAGTTTGGAGCTAGCTGCCTTTAATAATCAAAATTTTTCTATGTTCCTGTGAAGGTGATAACTTGAAAAGATCAATCTTCTCGCTAGATAGATGGTAATTATTGGACCTTAGTTATTCATTCCAAATATAATATTTTACTTTTTATAATATATTCTATGTAACACAGATAGTATTGAAACATTGTGGAAGCACTTTGTATCTACTTATCTTGTACAAATAGTACAGCGAACGACTCCAAATTTTATAATGGTAATACTAGCCCATAGGCGGAGATAGAAAATGCGGCTTGGTTGGATATAGGTGCTGCAATAGCCACCTCAAGCTCAAAAGGTGTCTATACTCCTAGATAAATTATAGTAAAAGTTTGGCGCCCAACATGGAGCCTTAAAACGTCCGTAGCGCACGTTATGAATTAGCAAAGTTCGAATATATCTATTGGCTCAGTTCATGTTATGTTCTATTTTATATAATGAATAAACTAAATAACTTTAAAAGTACATTTTCTAGCTTTTTGTAGTTCAGTCGCGTTTGAAAAAATGTAAATTAATATGCATATTTTCAAAATATGGTAACTCAAAGTATACAATAACGTATGGTATCTTAATCTACATTTTAAAAGGAAATTTACCTACGTATAGACAAATATGTTTAGCAAGCATGTACATACAAGAGACTTAAATAAATCAAATATAAAAAACAAGATAGATAACTGCAAAAATAATGACAAAAAACACAGAAGGAATCAACAATCAAGTGTTCAGTACCCGTGTAAATGATAGATATAAAATATAATTGGAAGTATGCTTTCGAAACACCGAACTAAAGGAAAGTTACTTTTTATATTCTTGAAAAGAAATAACATTTCTTGCATCACAGTACAAAAGCGATACAATAGTCATTTTGTGATAAAGTTTACTTGACACAGTTATTAGATCCATTTCTGTAGATATTACATATACACACAAGATAATACCTTATTATATCTTATATAACATTCTTATTAGTAACATTGAAACTATCATTTTGTTTAAAAACTGTCGAGGCTGTGACTCTGTGTTAAATTAATTTATAAACACGAGTCCGCGAAAATCAATTAATGCTTATGTGTTTTCATAACAATTCTTCAGTGGAATTTTTCGTTGTTTTCCCGAAGTAACGAACTTGTAATATTATTTTATACTATTATTTTTAATAAATTCATTAAGTGCATATTTAACGATAAATTCAATAGATGACATCAATTAAGGTGAAATATAAACATACAAATAGATGAGAGAACTTATAAACAGATGACATTGTAACAAGTATCAACCACCCTTAAATTTAATAATTTTACGGTCTTCAGGCAACAAACTCTTATACGATTTCGATATAGATATTATGTGATGCTGCACTCCATTTAAAGTTTGTTTTAAGAAACTTTGAAGAGCTAAATGATTTGTTTCTCACGTTACACAGCCTTTAAAATTGGTAAATTACAGAAAGAAAGTACCATAAGCAGAAATACTCTTTTACGGATTAGACAGCGTGATTTCTTTGTCTTTAATTCATAGTAGACGCAATATGACTTTTAGTAGGCTCTCTAAAATAACTAACTACCTAATTATGTAACAGATCACAGGCTTCAATATATTAGTTAAGCAGCAATAAAAATGTCCTACTGTCCAAAAATTAACCCATCCATAATTACAGAGTTAACGAAACTCCCGCCTTCTTTTACTTACTTCCTTATCACCCGTCAAACACAAAGATTTTTCTTTACTCTCTTTGTTAATCTGAATATCGTAACAGTACCATAGGTTCCTTAAGTCTTATCTCTGAATAAATAATAATAACCTCTCCTCTTTACCACAAATGTAGATTCTATAAAGCAGGTCCATGCTTCTGTCTTAGTGCTTAATTAGGTACAGAAGTACTTGTGCTACGTGAGTAAAGCTATGTGAAATTTCAATGTTGTAACAGACTGTCATATAACAGACATGCTGATTTGATAGTACGGTTTTACTATTGTCGAGCAAATCTCTTGATAACAAACTAAAACCATATCTAACCTTGATTAAAAGATTTACGTACACTATTCAAACAAGACATTTGTTGATAAAAATGTCGGCGGTGTAAGATTGCTTCAAGTCTACTCTCGCTACTTTATGGAGCGAATATCCACTACCCCAAATGAAATAATCTTATGTACCACAACTTATAATTCAATAAAATAAAAAATAAAATACAACTATGGTTCCTTTCCGCATTGATATGTTGCATTCCCAAAGCACTTTCCACTACTTTTTTACTATAGATTTAATATCTTGCCTTATAACGCATCAATGGAAAATAAAATGTATCTACTCGAAAGGACGCTGATTCTTTTAACTTATTAAAACGATTATGTAATTTAATACGTCTTTGAACCTCCTTGGAAAGCCCTTATCGTTCTCAAGCATTCATTTTTTGTAAATCCGCTTGTGTGACATTTAATTTTGAAAATTTTATTAAATTACGAATAAAACCAGTAAAGGCACCAAATTCTATAAAATACTAATTCCATCTATCTATAATATCTCTATTAAAACTATATAAATTATGTCTGACATGGATTCCACTTATTTTTGTTTCAGACTTTAAGTATGACTTTACATTTGTGTAAACAATTATAAGCAACATGAGAAATAGCGATAATGACACCTTGCTACCAAATTACTCTGTTCCTATAAAGAAACACAATATAAATTTGTAGTATAAAATGTATTTGCAAAACGGGTCAATTCTGCATGATATTCTGATATTTAAAACTAGAATAGGAAATATTTCGAAACCATACCTTATTAACAACCACATATATGCCTTGTATAGGTAAACACAATTTTGTCACTTTCATTTGAATGACATTCTAAATAGAAGCAAGAGTTAAAATAATGAACAGCGTGTACAATATTTATTTGCAATAGGTGTGAGAATTAACTTTAAGTAAAAAAATTCTTAGTTGATCATGAGTACCAAAGGAATGTTTTATAACTTCTGAGAAATCTTGGGTATAGATCGATCGATATCATAGCCTTGCTAACAAGTTCGCTTGTTGGCGAGGTTAAGATATCAGCTTAGGTAGAAAGCAATTTCGACGTAACAATAAGATGTGCATTTTATACATACGGAACGCACGAACACACCCACGCCACGCCACGCCTGAATGTAACGCTGTTGGTTTTCTTAATAAATAAAGAAATAAGGAAGTTCCTCAATAAATACTAACTATTCTTGAATCATTTAAGAATTAAGCAGTTACGTACGAAGCACCTAAGCAATCAAATGCCACAACAACAGTTTATAACTCCATTATATTTAAAATTCTTGATAAAGACTATATAAGTCTCAAATGACAACATTAACACAACATTAAGTGAAAAGAGCCAAAGTCAAAGTCAAAATATCTTTATATATTATAAATAGCTCAGTTACTAAGTTCTTTAAAATCTACATAACAGGGAATATGTATGATAATAATAAATATATGTAATTAAAGGTACAGCACTAGTAATAGTGATAACTTTAAGTGGTTATTAACCGGGTATATGCAATTTGTAAAACTAACATTAATATGCATATTACCAATTAACCAAGAAAGATACTACGAGTCATGTATATGTTAAACATATGTGATATTAAGTTAAGTAGTAGAATATCATGCGGCTCGTCGCCCTCTGCCGCGAGTATTTCACTAAGCTCGCGCCTTTTTGGTCACAGTTCTAGTCTAACCTACAATATAATAAGTTTTATTGTGTATTTCTCTTCTTGAATTGGCTGATGTACAATAAAGTTATATTTTATTCTATTCTATACTAGTTATCCCAAACCCAAGCTTTCAGTTACATATGTATGTGCAAATACGACGAGATAATATCAACAGGGCAGCACATCAAAAATAATCTCAATAAAAAAATATCCGCATATAAAAGTATTGACATTACCCATAGCTAAAATTAATATAACGACAGGTGCAATCTCATTACAATCACGCAAAGCATTGCTAGTGACACAATGGGATAAAATATTTAAGTACTATCTCTAATATAAAATCATAGAGATATTTACTCCCTTTTTTGTTATATGGATTCCCTATATTTCGGGTAATTGATTATTACAATTTTTATGTTATTTACCATAAGAGTTCAGAAGTTATACTAGAAGTAATATTGCATATTGAGGTCAATAAATCCTCTAGGAAATAAACATAATCCCAGTAGAGGCAGATGTTTGTGTGATGTTTTCGTTGTTCGTGTGTTGTTCACTAGTCATGTTTAATTGATTTAAATTATAATAATAATATTCTTAAACTCATACCTATTATTTTGATAAACATAGACATCGTCATCAACAATTATCAAGTCTACTAAGATTATGCTTAATCTATGATTTTGTGCTTTCCAATACTTTGTTGCCTACAAAAACTTAAACGGCTCATCGGCCAACGACATGCCCTGCACATCAACTTGCTAACACTATAATGAATCTCTAGAATTAAGCTATGTCATAAAATAAAGAGTAAGTTAATAGAAGAGGTGACAGTTTTAATATCACCTCTTCTGTTGACTGTTGGAAAAATTTACTTTATATTGAACATATATATTTTTATGCGTATTTAATGACGCTATTGTGTTGATATTTCATAATTCGCTACAAATTGTGCGCCCAGATTTGGCGTGTAAAGTGTTAAAAGAACAATGGTTTGTATGGCGTCACTTGTATGATTGTTATATACCTACCTATTTTAAGGTATTTAGTTCTGCCCCTGAATTAGGAGGCAATTGACCACCTAACTATCCTAAAGACGGATCTGATTTTCATATTACCATATTTTCTTCTGTTTTTCCATGCACCAAAACCAAATATTTTTAATTTGATTAAACTTGGTCGTAATACGTGCGTATTTTCCCCTGTAGTTTTAAATAAATTGTAAGTTTTAATCGAAGAAACCAATTCCGATTGAATGTTTGAGTTGTGTTATTAAAGCCATATACACATAAAAAGTAATTTACTAATCTTTACAACAGCGGCCTTGCTCTCGTACAGTTTTACATAAATGATTGAAACAGTTCATTTACTTCTTGAAACCGGCATTACGCATCAAGTCAATTTATATGTAAACATTAGGCCCGATTCTGAAGTGCGAACACTCTCTAAAACTTAATATGTATTGCATCTCGCTCTATCAATATGATTGCAAAAAGTTCATAACACACCAGACAAGACATTAAAAAACGACCTAGAATACAGGTTTTAGGAAGCTGCTCTCTAACATGCCTTGCAAAATTGTCTATGGTTCCTTTAAAACTGTGTCATATAATTTAAGTTATTTGACAGTTCTTATTCTTACTTTCCTTTTCCTATAACGTAATAAAAGAGAAGTAAAAGTATGCAAAACGCAATACGCTTGTAAACTTTTTATCTTCCAACTTGTTTATACTAAGTGAAAGAAAAAGATTTTGAGACACACATCACTATTTAAATTTTTAAACGAAAATAGAATATGAACCAAAATTTAATATATAAAATTAATTATTGACTTTCACACGATATACGATTTTGTTGAGTAATTTAATTAATATGGTAAATATACCCAGCTAAATATTTTATTCGTGTCGTTCATAGGAATATAAGATATAATTTAAAAGTTGATTGAAATGTGCTTAATATTCCAAATAATTCTTACATAACGTACTTACGTTAGAAATAAAAGCACTAGGTAATTTATAATTTTCACCGCACCATTTTCACAAATCCACACAGAAAGTTTTCCGGAAGCAACTCGCGCGCTTTTTACGATATTTGCCGCGTAAAGTGACAAAACACTGAAATGGCGGACGGCGCGGCAATCACTGGTCGAGTAGCAGTAATATAATGTTGCGCATTCGTGCAAGCGAGTAATGTAAGGTCGGAGATACTCAGGTGCCATTGCATCGTTTCAAGATTTGCATCAAGCAATTCGTTGACATAAATTATAACGTTAAACTCAGACTCAGTATCAAACACTTTTGAACAAGAAAATAGGCGCTTAGTTGGTGAATTAGTTCTATTAAACTTTAACTGAAAATATCTATTCTTAAGAATTGCCCTTGTTCTTAGTTCTTACTGATTGTCTTTATATTGAACCAAACCCCCCAAAAAATCAGGTATTATGCGGTAAAATAAAAATAGGACTGCACCACTGACGAATTACACACCATAAAGAAAGTTCAACAAACATTCGTTCATATTTATCGTCTGTTTCGGTAAGCTTAGGATATTTAGTATGGGTTGGCCTAACCGGAATTTTCTTTTTTATCTTCACTCTTATTTTTAGTCCTATATACTATAGAAATAGTGAAAAACATGATAGTGAAACGTTTTTAAATGAGCGGTGTAAAACGGATTTTTTCGCAGGAATGGTTTTTATCCATTTGGATGTCAAGAAACTTGGTTTTATATTGCTAGTGTATTTTCATCTGTTTTACTTTGTACGACTGCTTAAAATTTTTTCTATGTCTTACTTTGCAAACATAATGTATTTTCATCTGCAGTAAGTGAAGTCAGTATCAAATTACCAGCTGGATACACTGAAACACTGAGCCAAGTACTGGATGCATAGTAATAGCATGTAATTGTAACTAGTCTGCTGTTAGATACTTGCCTACCAAAACATATTTTATTCTATGAAACACTCATTCATTAGGCTAAAAAGCATGCATAAAAATAAAACCTATTATGTATTGATTTAATTTTAAATCAAAATATAAAAGCTACAATTACAAGTAATCTGTAAAATTGTCAATTTTTAAATATATATTTTCTTTATATTATTATTATTATGAATATAAATTATTAAAATAAGACTAAAAAAACTTCATAAAATATATGCTTGCTTGTAATCTAAAAAATATAGTAATTTTATCTTGGCTCGCTTCGGTTTAAACCCCATTTCAAGCCACTAGTTATGCGTAAAAGATGGCTGGTTTCATTTTAAACCGGTTAAAAGCCACTTGTTTACAACTATATAAAACAATCTAATTCGTTAAACCATGAATATATATATATATATATATATATATATATATATATATATATATATATATATATATATATATATATCTTTTACCAGACTATCAATTGAATATCAATTTTGTCTTGTTTTCGAGTACTTTACAAAATACAGCAGGACATTTTTTGTATCTATAGTATTAACTACATAAATGATAACTAATATTTTCTAATATTTTAAAAATATAAATAATATTTTAGTAGTAAGTAAGTTGTAGGTATTATGTAGGTAACCTTCTTTCTAGTAAAATTGAAATGACTAGCATTTTGTTAGGTAACTAGAAAATTGAGATGGTAAAAAAGAGGAAGCGACAATTCTAAGAGGCAAGAAGACAGTTCCTTTACAAATTCTTATCCATAAAATTAATTTTACGATAATCCATATATTAAAAAAGTATCCGATATCCAAAATCGATAGATAACTAAAAAACCTCATAGTTAAAATGACTCAAAGTTTTAACAGCTACTCGAAATCGGTACTCTTTCATTTCAACAATCCTTTTAAAGAGTAATGTACCCTTATCTTACAGTTAGAAACACTTTCTTTGAATTCACAATGATAAGGAAATACCTATCATCAACAATCAATCTTATGGGTAAAACTAGTTCTTGTGATAGTAGTATTGAAGTGTCAATACGCATATCTATACAACTTGGTTTCATTAAGATCATTGGCACCTAGATCTTTTCTGTGTACAGAAATAAAATTTCTTATCAACATAATCAGAATGAGCAAACTGCGGCATACAGATATATAGGCATTTTATTTATTATCTTTGAGACGTTTTCTATAAAAAGTAATGCAAAAAACACTCTTTACTAACGAAATTGAAGTATACGGTTCTTGATATATTTTACTAAAACTCTGGCGTGAAAAACCTTCAAATATCCAAAAAACATGAACGTATGGATTGAGGAGTCACACGAGATTTAAAAGGCAGTTTGCACCCTTATTGAGGAACGAATTAGAAAATTTCGGAGCACAAATTCTGGATTTAGCAGCAATTTATATGACAATATAAGTTATGGTTTTTTTTAATATTAAAGGATTCGATTCGATGCGTTTGGCCATGTAACCTAGATCATACAATCTTTTGTAAATATAAAATGTTGGTTATCGGAGCTGGTTTTTGGCATATTTATCAAATAAGTTTATGTTATCCTATACTTATCAAGAATATGTAATTGTTTGATACCACGTTTCACTGGCAAGTGGTGGACGTGTGTGAGGTTTGCCCAGTACCTAAGCACTGGGAATACCCAACTCCCCGGTAACTCCATTGCCCTGGTGACCAGGGATTCTGCCAAAGCAATTCACCAGTAATTGTTTGATAACCCTAATAAAAAATAAAAAAAATGTATTTATTATCCATTTGCTGTGAAAGTTAACTAAATTTTGTGGGGTACTACATGCTAATTAATAATATTTCACTTATATACCCACAATATTATTGCAGTATTTTTAAACATAAAATTCATGAAATATTATTTTGTGAGTTGTGTTATATCTATGAAATAAATTAGAAAATGTATTAGAATAAATATTTGTTCCTAAATAGTACCAGTAACAGTACCAATAAATCGATCGATGACGATTCGTTTAACTGCACTGTTAGCGTACCTAACACCCAATTTTCCAAAATATTCATCTATTACTTAACGAGTTCCATGTGCTTCCTCATTTCAAACGTTTACACTGAGGAGCCATCTTTGCATTGATATAAATTGTGATAAATACTGCTAAAGCCAGAAATTGTGCTACAATATTTTCATTTCAAAAGAAAATTACTCGTTCATTTATAAAAGTCTAGTAAAAAATTATCTTATTTAAAAGAATGACTTATAATATTAATGCAAAGTAATGTTTAAAAAAACCCTGCTGGTTTAGAAATGTGTAGATAACCTAATACCGAAACAGATAAGTAAAAAACAAACAACTCATTTATATAATTCATTTATTTAAATTGTATAGTATTCACATTGTCGCTATGAGTTTCAAGACGTGAAACACCAGCTTTCACATACAAAATGAGAACACAACATTTGAAAAAACTAGGTATAAAGAGAAATGCAGCGGTCAAAAAAGCTAAATAATTCTATGACGCCCGCCATGCAAATGAGACTTAATATTTAAACTAAATGTACTTGGCAGTTCGACGCAAGACGATGAGATGAAACAGAATGATAATACTGATCTTTGCCAAGTCAAGTAAGAGAGAGACAGGACGTCATCGCCGTTGCACGAAACTTGACGGAGAAGCTATCACAAGTAAACTCAAAGGCTGATGAATTGACTCGCCTCAGCCCTTTCCTTTTTTAGATTTAAATCAAACAAAGCTATACAATAATTGACTAAATATCTTAAACCGCTATTCGGACTTGCGCGCGCGCAATCACACCAAAACCGCGAGAGTACAAAAGTACAATCACTCGCAAACTTTATTCATTTAATTTAGTTCATTTATGTACATTAGTTCATTTATGACACAATTACAGAATCAGTTCACGATTTTGGTGTGATCGTTCGCGCCTTAAATTAAACAAAAAATTAATGTCATCAAATCCACTGTAGATATACCGAGAAATAAAATTGTACCTGTATTGAAACTTATAGTAACATAAATTCCAAATTATAACTAAGTATTACATATTTTCGCGGTAAATTTACAGATTAATTAAACTATTGAGCATATTAATAAACAAGGCAGTCAACTTAATACGATTATCAAAATAAAAAAAAATGCTACTCTGAGTATAGTGAGTCACAGTATAAAAAATACACTGGAAACTGACGACGGTCGAAACTCACGAAATTAAAAAAAAATACACAGGGCGTGAGTAACACCGTAGCGACATATGATCTTAACACATTTACTGGACTAAAGTCTTTAAGTCTGTGTTTTTATAATTGAAGAAAAAAAATCGAATTTCTTAATATATATACAAACTTATCAATCCCCAGAAAAAAAATCCAAGTATCCCTCACACCCTGTATAATCTTCGTCCATTGACTAGAAATATTTTAAGTGCATCTCCAGTTTACACGAACCAATGTTTCTTCTTACAACAAATAAATATATAAGGAAATAATTAAAATCATCCTGAATTCGTATGTTTCCCAAACTTTGAACAAGCCAATCACGTGGGACTGGGAAAACACGAGTCATAATTATTTGTTTTTTATAATTTTTATATTCGATGAAGAACAATGCGTTCATATTCGTATACTGAAAATGTCCCTAAAATTTTCAGCAAATTATCGAAAACGATACTAAATATACAGATCATAAGAAAATTTTAATACGTAATTGTTACGACTAATTTTACATTTTGTACGCAATTCAATATAAAACGAGTTACAATTCCACACTATGCACCATAATTTCACTTACAACTTTAAATTATTAACAAAAAGATAGTATTACAAAAAACACAAAAGTAAGAGACTTAACGAGAATCATAAAGTAGAGAAACATAATTTGGTCATATAGCTCACAACAAAAAGATACTCTTAATTTTAAATATAGAAATTACGGTTTTGTACGAATCAAGATACTTAATTAAATTTTAGGCACGAGTTTCGGAGACGTCAGCTTCGCATTACAACGCTTATCAAAGCTTCGACCAGTGTGCATACAATTTGCTATTATTCGTTATACAATTTCTATGTAACCACATACATAGGATAGAAAGAGAAAAAAAAACACTACAAACTAAAAATAAAAATGCTTTTAGTTGAATACGTCATAGGCCTTTTCAACTTTACAATACAGGAAGACAAAATATCTAATGATTTCTTTTAAGTATTGCACTAGCTAACAAGAGTTGGAAGGTCACCTTAGATGGATTCTAATACTATATTAGTATTATATTTTCTGTATAAAAGCATTTGTAATGCTTGATATGTTTGACAAACAACCAAATAGACAAAGAAACAAAAAAAAAAAGAAATGCTCTGTGACATAATACTTACACAAAATTAACATCCCGTATCTATGGTCAGATACATTTATATAGGATCATTTCTACGTGTTACAAATTATAATGTATAAATCATTGATACATCACAACATATACTATGCTATTCACAAATAAAAATATAGCATAGCTCTTAAAATTAGCGAAAGGCCTTTATCTAACTACCCTTACATCCTTTAAGAATTTCAATAATAAGGTCACCATTTCGTTATAACTTCACTATATCACTTGAGACGATGAACTAATACGATAATAAACTTAATGTCAAATTGTAAAATTATAATTAAAAATAAAATAATTTGATTCCGTAGAAAATTGCTATGTTTAGTCACACACGATAATAGTTTCGCTTACACTATGGTTTTCGAGAGGGAATTTTTATTTTTTTAACAATAAAAAGATTCGCTTATTTTGTGAGGCCCGCCCCTAATAGGGCGCGCTTCACTCAAAGACCCATCCGATATTATCTACACTCTCAAAGATTATTAAAACATTGAATTCTAAACTCTATTCTCATCAGTTTATAATTCAAATTCCCACACTTTTCAAGTGTAAATACAAGCAGACAGGACCTCCAATTTGGCGTGATCAAATTCACTTGAAATCTTGCGTGACGCGGTGCAAGAATCAACGAATTGTGATCAGATTTGAGCGACAAAATTCATCCTCTCGAAAGCTAATTTGTCGTTTCGGTAAAATGTTCAAAGAACTCCCTTAACAGTGGTCGAGGTTCCTAATTCTAAACCAGACTCGGCAGGCACTAACGCCGGCCCACCAGATGTCCTCGCGTCTTACATGTATAATACATAGAAAACGGTAAATTAAGTCACTCGCACAATTCCACTAGACGTCCGTTATATTTATTTATAGTCTTTATTTTAAAAGTGAGATCATTTTTGCCTCTATGCACTAGAACGATTCGCGGGTTCGCCGCCGCCGGCAGTGATTAGGAACATGATCATTGGGCTTACCCCTGGATTCTGTCGCGGGTACACGGATAAATGTGGTCGATAGTACCGCGTCTCAGCGAGAGAATCGTATTACAAATGGACTTGGAGCTTACATTAGTACACACAGACGAATTGAAACACAACATTGTTCACTGCCATATTACTAATATCAACATTGTGCGATAGAAAGTTTTAAATTATATTGGTACCCAATAAAGGAAAATAAAGTATCAACCTATTTCGTGCTTATTCTGGTCAATTTTCTTTGCAATATAACTTTGTTATGTTCTCGTATGTGTGTAATAATAGCCTTTACATTTGATGATGACAGTCACTAGATGTTTTATAGCAGGTAGTGACTTGTCACCGATTTGGTTGCGGTAAGACGGCGGCGATCGCACAGCGGGTACAGTCGAGCCTAATGTGCGCTGGCTTGACCTTAGCGGGGGCACTAACATCGACGATTGTAGAAGACTTCGTCTGTACCTCCAAAAGAACTTAAAACTATTGATGTATCTCCAATAGGAGAATAATTTTTTTACAGAATACATATCAAATCAATTACGAAGACTTTTAGTTCAATTTTAATAATAACAAGTAAATTAAGAGATTAAAGAAATAATCTGTTGAACTGTTTTGTTGAGGGTACAGACGGAGAAGTTACGGATCACGAACAACGGACAGAGCGTAACGTGTGTATAGACACAGAGAGTATGGATCGCGTACCGCGGGCGGTATGACACAAATTATAAACCACTCGAGTTATATTGACCAGCGAGCTAGTTACGGTGGTACGTACTTTCACACGCAATGTGGAACACGATGCAGGTGTGTCTCGATGCACAGCGAATAAGAAACACGCACAGACGAATCACATTCGCGTAAATGACTGTTTACGCATTGCGCACACCTGCAGGCTGCTGTATTCAGAGATTTTCTCGTGGTACTATAGTTGTATCGATATGCATCAAACCATATAGCTTCTGACAGTAGTCGTGCGTACTCTCATGAATCATGGCGGTCTTCAAAAATTCCTGTAGTCGTAGTGGTCCCAGTCATGGCTGCAAAGCGTAGATCACAGACACATGTGAACTACAGGTGATATCATGACACGCAGGTTGCCGACTGTCACGTACAGCCTCAGAGACCGTGCCGACCGTTACGCACAGCTATCGAAGTTGCCATAAGGCAGGGGAGGCAGGGGAGGCAGGGGAGGCAGGAGGAGGCAGACGGCGCAGACGGACGCAGACGGGCCGGGGCCCTCAGACGAGGTGGTCGCGGTCGTCCAGCGAGCCGTCGGAGTGCGGCGCGCGCAGCTCCCGCTCGAGGTCGAGGCTGCGCCGCTCCAACTCCGCGCGCGCTCCGCCACGGCGCCCCGCCTCTAGCGACGACACCTGCAACATTACCGTCACTTACAACCAACACATGGTAATCACCCTAATTGTAATACAAAAACCACTACAATATTAAGCTATCGGAAAGAACTAGGAATCATCGGCCAGAGGTCCTAAATATCCCGCTCTTATTAATTAATTAATCGTCACAAAAAGTTACACTTCAGTAAGTACATAAAAATAAAGATAAATTTTAGTATCTGTGACAATGTGTTTCATGATACTCTTTCATTACAATCCACCAGAAAAGGATAGGCTACGAATAGCGTTGTATGAGGCTTCATAAATGGAGACTAAATTTTCTTAATTTAACACGAATCTAGAAAATAAAAGCTAAAACTGAGGGTTTAAAAAATATAAAGGATTTCTTTATATTTATTCTAAAGTCATCTATTCTTTTCTTAATAAAGAAGAATAATGGAGTGCCAGATAACTTAATTCCATAAAACTAAAATTAACTACATTTTGGCAATATCAATTAAGACAGACTTCCCGGTTTCTAATCTTCGCAGAGGCAGATATTTGCATGAGTACGAATATTTGGTCACACGATGTGGATGTGTATATTATATTAATATATGTGAATGCTTTAATAAAACGACGAAGCTAAAAGGTTGTGCAGTGCGGGATACCTTGGCAAGGCGGCGCGCGGAGGGCGGGCGCTAGGAGGGCGCGGGCGCGGGGGCGGGGGCGGGCGCGGGCGCGGCCAGGTGCGGCAGGCGGCCGCCCGCCCACGCGCGCGCTCCTTCTTCTGATAGCGCTGCCTGTAACTTCGCTTCTGGAAACATCAGTACACAATCAATAGTGGGCCTACTAGTTAACGCAGATAACAAATTGTTGGGGTGGCAGCTGGGAAGCATGTGAATGGTTAATATGTAGACTTTTGCTTACGAATTTACTTCTATTTCTTTTATAAAAAGCTTATCAAATGATTCGACACCGCCTGGTGATAAGCAGTAGAGGAGTCCATCTGTGAAGATAGCTAGTGAAGCATGCGACATACTGCCTTAGCTACCCTCATCGTGCCGGCCAAAAAAGTGTTATTTCACGCCTCTTTTAAAGGTCGTATGAAAGGAATACGTGTTCCAAGGAATTCCACACTCTAGGTGTGCGACAAGGAAAGGAGTCACAAAAGTCACTTTATGCAAAGGAATCGGTGCAGTTGTCTAGAATATGCTCCTAAAATAACTTCAGAAATAGCATAAATTATAATGATTAAAGCAGTATATTATTTTTTTATATTATTTACATCAATAGTATTGCTAAATCTGAGAAAATTCCTTTAAAATCTCTTGGTGACATGGCAACAGTGAAGGAGTAACTCCGTAGACCAACACACGTACTCCTGAGTTGGAAAGGGGACGGGGGATAAGATCAAAGAGCTCTTCAGAGCACTCTCCATGGTTCAAACGATAAAAGGCACTAAGCGACGCTATGTCGCGACGCAATTGCAGAGTCTCTAGGGTGTTCGTTACCTCCGCATCGCCTTCCTCCCTTCGCGCAATGGAACACCCCCTACGATAATGAATTGATGACTTATCATGGGAGAAACACATAGAGAAATAAAGGTTGTTGGTTGCTCTAACAACCATAACCAAGAACAATAGTCGATAGCCGTGCCTCTGCAGCACAGGGGAACTCAATATAATACATTTTGAGCGACCCATCCGGCACCAAATATGACGAAAACATGGAATCTATGTGGAACACTGTATCAAAAAGTTTTAAATTTATAAATTAAGCATTAGAATGCAGAATTAAGTCTTGATTATCGTAATCGGCGTTTTTACTTATTCCACCAATGACCTTCCGGAAAACAGTTAATTCGTCGCTGGGCAATACTTACTTGCAACTTGTGACGCGTTAAAGGTGACTGGTGTCCTCGCTAGCGGCGTCCGCAATGACCCGCCGCGCCCCCCGCTCCCCCCCGCCGCCGTGCTCGCCCCCGCCACACTCCCGCTACTCGTCTGCAACCGAGACAACCGTGATCAAGTCACTCATACAAATCTAAAAAATTACCTCTTTTAGATAATCATATTGATTGAATACAAATATAATACTTTATATCTTTTATCGTTGGAGTTATTAAGTATACCTATCACTATAACAGTGTAAAGTAAACGTCGATTATCATCTGAAATACAAATAAATATAAAATAATTGCACTATAGGACAACAGCGTTATAGCTTCCAGTGTAGAAACTACTGTAAATTGAAATTTTTTGGTCGATCTTACCACATAAAAGGAATGAGTAAGTCGACTTCATACAAACGCACCGAGCGCAACATTTATGCGCGCGTTTAGCTAAGTATCGCCTTACGCACACAAGGAAGACACTCATCAGTGCTAAAAGTGCCCTAGGCACGATTGCCTGCACCATAAACGCTTCGCGATGCCTCTTATCGTCACCTACTTTTCTGATTTATTTGGGTATGAACAACATTTAGGTAAATATTTCACTGCGACATATAAATAGTAAAAAGTGAGTTTACGGTTTTAAGCTTCAGATGAAATATGAAGGTTTGAATTAATGAAGAGAATGATGACATCAATTAAAAAAAACAAAAAGTATCTTTAATCTAATGGTATTTATATAACACTGAGACAGAGTTAATACGACGACGCGGGTGACGTACATTGTTGTGCGCCACCCGCTTCGTCTCTTTGTCACGACTAAAAGCAACGTCCTTACGTGAGGAGGCTTACCATAATAATAAATAATAAAATATAACACTAACATTAATGGTTTACTCTGAATTTGCTTTGTTATATCATGATAAAACCCCAAAAATTTTCATGCCGTATTCGGTCACGTCCAATTGATGATATAGAAAGGAGACACGTAGTTATGAGGATTTTACTATATTGTGTAAAAATAAGAGACATAACCATAAACCAAGAAGCCTTGGATTTATAGCTGACGTGTGATTTATAGGGATTTCCATTTAGAATGACTATAGCTCTAATTTATTAATATCTAGCTTTTATACGCTTTTACTTTATGTATACGCTTTTACCGGCTTTCCCCTTAGTCAAACGCCTCCGGTAACACAACGAAAATGCAACAAAATGATACAAAAATAATAAAGTTACAAAAACAATATTGTTATTATTATTATACGGACAAGAGGAGGTGACGCCACCTTCAATCCATTTCAATTATAATTAGCTAATAATTTTTAGTCTTTGCAAATCTTTTGGAAATATACCTGGTATTGTCAAATTATCAATTTTTTATTAAAATAGGTCACATTCAAAAGGCCACTACTTTACTACAAACTACACACAGAAAAACATGCCATATTAGTACACTCGTAAGCATATCAACTAAATGCGAACAAATATGACGAGTGGGAGAATGTCCCCGATTCCGTAGTGCACCAACTAAATAAAATTTAAATTCAGTACTACTCTTTCTGTACAATGACAAAAAAAGACAGATGACGGGTGACGTCATTTG
The DNA here is from genome assembly GCA_943193645.1 of Acentria ephemerella. Lineage (NCBI taxonomy): Eukaryota > Metazoa > Arthropoda > Insecta > Lepidoptera > Crambidae > Acentria > Acentria ephemerella. The sequence continues at coordinate 3,785,943 of OW971899.1, read as the reverse complement.
ATGTTTCTAAAATGGCGACTCTTACATGCCTATGTCATGTACGAGTCGCCAAAACATGCCGATTAAAATAAGTTAAAAGTGTATGGATCGTGTATGTGTCAACTACACTGACATTCCTAAAAGTTCTTCTTATTGAATTGATTTGAAAGGGATTGTTCAACGGAATTGGGGCCAATGAACCCTGATTCTGACAACACACTAAATCAAAAATTAAGTCAGTCAATCGCATTTTCTTATCACATTCAGAGTATCTTCAAATTAAAAATGAAATTAAGTTAAAAATATAAAAAGTAACGAGATGTATCGTGATTAGTTTTAATCTTCAATAATGAATTGTCCCCGATTCCGTTGTGTATGAACTACATTAAATTTAAGTTCAGTACTAAAAAGCTAGATGACCGGTCACGTCATATTTCTAAAATAGAAACTTATGAACATTTGCCTTACTTTAACGTGCATCATAAACCATGCCAAAAGACAAAAGACTTGACGTTCCTAAAAGTCATACATACTTTTCATATTTAATTGTAATGAAAAAGAATGACCGAACTTGAATTTACTTTATGCAAAGGACAATTGTCTAGAATATGCTCCTAAAATAACTTCAGAAATAGCATAAATTATAATGATTAAAACAGTATATTATTTTTTTATCATACATCAATAATAGTACTGCTAAATCTTTAAAATTCTATTCCTTTAATTATTCAAATTAAAAATATTGGTGTGGATTATATAACTAGTCAATATATAACAAGTTTGTCTTTGTACGTACACCACTATATTGTTACTGCTGTATCTAATATAGATAAAGAGAATGTTGCATTCGTCGCTACCTTCATCTATATAAACATATTTAAATATTAAACACACATTAAGCACACGCTTAAAATTATTAACTATTAACATTATTATTAAATAATTCAATGTGATACTAGAATACAGTTACAGATACGCATAAGTAAAAATGTTATTCAACAATGTCATGCTCTATACGCAAATCTCAATCACAACAAAAACAATACAGTCACTATAAGCCAGAAAAGGTCGAGCTAAGCATCCAGGTTTCAGGCAATAAGAACTAAATAATAATAAAAAAGACAAAAGATATGTTATAAAGAGAAGGAAATATAATTAAAAAACAAAGATAATAAGTTCAGAGGAAACAAGTTGATTTTACAATTTCATTTTTTTTTAATAAACTATTGTCCAAAAAATATAACTATAAATGCAACTTAAAGCAAATAAAAAAAAGGAAATCGTTTGTGGTATGATGTGAACATGATCATTATTCATATATAATATTGTTTATGGGTTGATTAAAAACACTATCATAAATGTTTCTATGATAGTTTTTCATTCAAATGCGATTGAATTAAAAAATACTTTATGGGTGATTTACGATTAATGTAAAAATATTGTGCTCATAAGTTAAACAGTGAGTATGATGAATTATATTAAAATTTCTATCTGATAATATTTATTAATGTTATTATAACTTAAAATAATGTAACTGTAAGTAATAACTTTATGTTATTAACTTATGTCTGAAATTATATGCTGCGGTAAATTTAATTTAATTGCGAATTTATTTCCCATCAATAAATTATAAATTAAATAAGTTTAAGATTTTGTTAATAATGATTTTTCCTTTAAATTCATTTAACTCCAAAACCTGGTAAATACCTCCTATATTTATTAAATTCTAGAATAAAAAATCCTTTTGTTTTTTGTTTAATAAATTAATAAAAATCAGTATACAGTTTGCGTACATTTTCTAATATTGGTTTGTTTTGAATGATACAAGGACTGACTAAAAAGACCTCAACCCAATCGCACATATGAATTCGAATACAATAGTTGTAAAAACTAATGCAAGCTTCGTATTATGTTCTTAACATAACAATTCTATTTACAGTACTGTTTGAAAAAAACCACAAGCGACCTCCTTAAAAATAATTAAAGCGGGAAACCAACAAACCTATTTGTCTGTGCACTTAGCGTGGGCGAGCCTTTTCACCATTGCACAATACTAACGTGGTTAGCGTGCGGGGGCTCGTCCTCGTGCGGGGGGCGGGGCAGCCGACGCCGAAGCCACGCGTGCCGCAGCGCCTGCGCAGGCGTCAACCTCTTCTCCGGGTCCCATTCTAGGCATCTGTCGAAATAACAATCACTTATGTTAAACACAGCTAGTTTGTATATTTAATCCCTAGAATATTGAACACAACTTGCCTGCAAATTGGAACTAGCTTATTCACTAATTCATTTTGACAGCTAAGCGGCAGCTATTGAGTATATTTACAATTCACTACTAATTTATTATCAGTGTTAATGCTACTTGTATTGTAACACAGTAATGGATCTGATTCTGAATTTAAGCTCAATTCATCTCGTTGTTTTAATAATATAATTACAAATAACAGAAATCAAATCACTTGGTATTTCAATAGGTGTGTTCAGTATTCGACCTTAATGAACGTTATCAAATATTATTTTTATGACCAATTCTACTTGACATTGAGTGAAAATGTTTCTTTAAAGCTGCGTGTGTTTCGTTCTATAATAACGGGGTAAATTCTACCATTAGATCTAATGTCTTCAGAGTCAAATTCAGTGCGTAATCATACTTTGCAATCATACTAAATATGATCATAGACTGTCTCAAATACAAAATACAAATGAGAATCGAATACAAATGGATTTTGTATACCATTCTCTGAAAATACATTTGAAGTTACATTGTACTGAATTTGAATCGGCGTCGAAAACGTTTATTTTGTAGGGTCAATTACGTTGCCCATAACTTAAGACCCTACCTTCAATGCAAATATCATCGATCATTTCTCGTGCTTAGAAGAAATGTTAAGAAGGCTCGGTTTTTAATTAACTGTCACAAAATAACAACGTTTGCTGTATTAGCAGTTACAAGGTTTCAAACCTCTTAGACAAGAGTAGCTCAGCAGCTAGCTGTCAAAGAAGATTAAAAACCTTATCAACTTGTTAGAACCTCTCGAAGTAGCGTGGTGATGACGTCACGTCACGCCAGGAATAAACGGACAACAACAACCCTGCTCAATAAAATCAATTTAAGTCGGATAAAGGATTTGTTTTTTCCCTACTGATTTGGTAAATTCTGTGATATTACTCATACAAAGTTAAAAATATGTTCTGTTTACCGTCTAATGAAATCAATGAAGAACTTATCCTGGCAGCCTTTGAGGGCTGTCACAAAACTCTTGGAGCCGGGCGGACCGCGCGGCTTTCCTCTTCTTGACATTCCTGGAAAAATAGCGAGAATATAATTAGTGGACTTTAAAACTATATAATGTCACCAAATGAACAATGTATGGGATTCGACAAATACGCTCGATAGATAAGCAAGGGGTTATATCAAATCTTATCCATTTTTCACTAAGCGATTACATCGAAAGGCATGTTTTTAGGCCCCTCGGGATATTCGAATAAGGCGAGTAGTTAGCCACAGAAACTTTCTTCGTTATGTTCATCATTTTATAATCTTTTATAAAAATCAACGAAGCAATTGGTTCTTACTTTGATTCTGTTAACCGAAACCAATTAAATATATTCGCTCGCTAATAAGTTTAAAATACCAGTAGGCACCTTTTATTTATCAAAACCAGAAGATATACTATATTTCACTAAAATTATCCGAAAAAGAAATTTCATCCATGAGTAATTTTGTAACCACTACAAAATTTGTTGTACAAATATTGCAGTAAAACGACTAAAACATTTTGCAATGATAATAATAAAAAACCCAGTAACAAAATACTGTATAAATATTTGTGAGATAGAACTTTACGACAAACAAGTGGGTACCCAAGCCTTTCCACTTGGCATGGTACCAAAAAGATCCGTTTAAAGTGGTCTTATAGTGAACCTAGGAGTCCAGTAATTGCTGTAGTATGTATATCACCGAAAAAAAATTATTTTCTTGTATAATGGTATGTCAATACTAACAAACAATGTCATATGTAAACATATACACCATACTATATTTTGCACAATTACATGACACAGAGATAAGAAACACAATATGACTAAATCTCGATAATTAATTGCCTTAACTATATAAATAATCATTACAAAATTAAAAATCTATTGTGAAACTATCACATTTTTGTGTTCATATCTATCTGTTATTAATCATATTCAAAAACACAAAAATTAATGTTACTCATAAAGAAAAATGTTAAAATATTAGTAATAAATTTTTATAAATATATCTCAAAATAGAAATATTTAATTTATTGAATGTTATAAATAATACTATAAAGACAGTTGACCAAAAAAATTGCATAAAATCTATTTAAAAGAGGTAAACAATTTTAATAAGAACTGTGCTCATATGTTTATAACTAGTTCGTGGATAATCTCCGTCTGATTAAGATGTATGACTCACCGGCGGTCACCCCGGCTTCCCGGTGTGACGAAAAGTCGGAAAATGTATTTCGTTATTCAAGTCACGTCTGGTATGTAATGTATGTCTGACTCAGAACATGTATATGCAAGTGATTATGAGTGAAAGTAGGAGTGTAGTTGTAAATATTTTGAATGTTATTTATTTTTAGTAATGATCTCTTAATTTAATCGACTAACTGAATTCTTTCTTTCCGAAAACCAAATTAGTGAAAAAGTCACTTAGCAGAGAGGTTAACAGATGTCCAGATATATCTTTTTAACCGACTTCTAAAAAAGGTCTCAATTCGGTTTTATGTTTTTTTATGTTTGTTACCTCTGAACTCCATCATTAGCAGACTGATTTGTAAACTTCTTTCGGTATTTGGTAAGGTAAGGTTCAAGTTTAGTTCTGATGATAGGAAACGTGAGGAATCGAGGGCAATCTTCAAATTTTATAGGCACGTATTACGTGATTCATATATTTTCTATTCGAGTATTTTTAACCAGACAGATAAAATCGACAATACTTACGGTCACCCATCATAACTTTGACCTTAGAAATTTACTACTCACAATTGAGAAGAAAAGTTTTAAACAAAACTAATGTTTGTTTTTCTTAACTGTACGTTTGTTCTGTAAATTTATTTTATCTAGATAGATATAATAAATTAAAGTTCAAATAAATTTTCTAATAGTTCAAAGAAATTTCACCATCCGATTTCAGAAAGATTACATGTAATTATAGAAAACTTCCATTTAACTGAACTCAGTTTCTATTCAATATTACTGTTCAATGTGAGAGTAAAACTTTTTAATTATACATTTTGTATTGGGCCATAACACTGATATTAACATCTAGCCGAAGGATGCTAATCGTTAATGATAACGTCCCTTCTATGAAAAGATATTAAAACAGGTAACGAATCTCAGAAGCGCTCCGTGTAAAATACGACAAATCACCATTGTATTAATGCTAAGTTTACTAAAGTTTGTTTTACATGATTTACTTACACAGTAGACTGCACTATAATTATTTAGGTACTCCAATGACGAACGACTAACGTAACCTACAATAGTCATGATGATATGTACATACCTTCTGAATTTTCTTCAGCAAATCATATGCAAAGCCAAGTAATACAATGGTATAAATAAATCTGCGATATTAATAAGTCTGCAAAATATGATTTTATTGTGTTTTTGTAGTGAAGATAAGTGAAAATAAGAAATTCTTCCGCACGTATTCGTATTCTTACACGCTCGTTCAATCCACTTCACTTGAGTTACGAAGAAAAGACTTTTTAAAAATGAGCGTATGCAAAATTTATGATTTCATTAGGATTATACACTAACCTCCGCTTAGGACTGTGGTGCCATCTGCTAGGGTGGTCGCAGTACAATATCGCGGTAGACCTTTGCTGCTGATAAAGTTCTTGGAGCGTTTGCCCTGTTCGATGAGCTTCTGTGGCGGCATCCCGAGCAGCTCGATAATGCACGCCATCTGGTCCGCTTCATCCTCACCTGGCAGTAGGGGGAAACCTGGAACCGGGTAGATAGGACTTTTAGGAAAAATCTATGTCTTACTGGGCTCATTTACTCAAATAAGCACGTATTATAATAAAAAATGGGTGAATCGCCAGAAACTCAGTCCAATGGAATTTTCCACTCCAATAGCATCCAAATGCTACTTTGTAGTGCTGTATTCTTATCATCAGGAAATTCTCTACAGATCATCAAGGAAGCTTTTATGTTGAAATCAAAGGATTGTTGTTTTTACGATGCCGACATAAAGCTTCTTAAGGCAAATACAGTGGACAAGAAAACATAAAAGCAACCTTGTTGCGGTTAACGCTTAACGCCGGGAGTGCTTATTGACCAATCATCGTTTCATCTTTACAGCCATATCTGTACAGTGTTCTCTCCGATCAGCAATGGAAAGACGTTTTGAGTGCAAAAGAGCTAAAGTAGACCATAACTTTACACACCTGTTAGAAGTTCCGCCAGTATACAGCCCAGTGACCACATATCAATGGGCATGCCATACCTCGCGCCCATCATCACCTCAGGAGCACGGTAGAACCGCGACTGGATGTACGTGTACACCCGCTGGTGCTCATAACATGAGCTGCCGAAGTCTATGACCTGGAAAATGAAAAGCTTTATTAATTATTCAATTCAGATTTTCAAAAATATTTTGTTATAGCAAAGGATAGTAAATAATACGGCTACATTGTAATGGGGATAGGGCTATGTCATCTATTCAAAATTGTGACATATCTAATTGTAAAGTAACTTCTTGTTCATTGTCGCTTTTCATGTATATATCCAACAATGAGTAAGATTGGTGAGCTACGAAAGCTATTTTTAAAAATTAATTTTAGTGGAGGAAGTTTTGTGGTTATTTTGTTAATTCCAACATATATATTCTATCAAATTTGACATTAACCATCCCTAATCAGAAAACCATTGTCATAGGAACAGTTATTGTATCAACAATGAATATCAAATTAAAACTTATCGCTTATTAGTCATAGTTACCGTAGATTAATATTTCGTTTATCTGTTATCAATGGTCATAGTTAGATAATTGGTAGGAGGTAAAGAGAAAAAATGATACATAAAACTATTATACGTATTATTATTATTTTACACTCAAGTACACTAGAGTCTAGACAATGACAGAAGGAGACAAAGATCTATTGTGTGTACCATTGTGCGCAAGTAACAATACTGACGATTAAGATATCTTCTTACAAAAAATATAAATGGTGATGTCGCGTTGGATGAATTGAACCTGGGCGTCATGGGGAAACATCCCTTATATTATCACCCTAATGGACTACGGAAATATCTGGCTTCTTCGTGCTATATAGTCACATTTGTTGGTTATATGAAGTCAAGAAACGCAAAGTTTACATATTGCTGTGGAAAGAATAAAGTAATCAGCTAATATGACGTACATAAAGATTCACAGTATTCGATATTTTGTAAGCCGTAACTTTTATCGATCAATATTAAAATAAGTCTTCCTTTACTTCCCGTAGGGTTTAGTTAATTCTGTAGTGTACAGTGTTATGAAAAGGCGCTAGTCTAATATTATAAGAGTCTCTTAAGTAGGTATAGTGATTATCCAGAGGACTCGGTAGCGGGCAGAATGGACGATTCTGCGGCGCATGACAGTGAGTGCGAAGTGCTGTCGTGCGTCGAAGCCTCGATTAAAGCGGAACACGTTGGTTATTAGTGATTATGCCGGGGCCCTTACTCCCCGGAGAGTCTCACATAACCCAGTGGCAGAAAAGCTTTCATAGCTACCCATGTGGTGAATGGGACAACCCATTCACCACATGGGTAGCTATAAAAGTTTTTCCAACGTATAAAAAAAAGGTATAGTGATTATACAAACGAAGAAGCTCTTTCCTTTCTATATCGTTTCCTTCAGAAGTATTTTCTGTGATAATATACATTATGTCCATACGGACCAACGTATACAATCTAACTTTTAAGTCATGCGTTAGGCACGTGTCAACGAAAAACCAATAACACGTGTGGGTGAATTGCGAGTAAAATGAACAATACCTTAGAAATGAAACAAGAAAATAATTAATACAGTTATAATATACGTACAAACAACAACAAATTAACTTAGGATCGAAAAGTTTAATTCCTTTGTTATATGAGTTACTCAATGAGGTTTTATCAAAAAAAATAGGCTTTGGTATTGCATAAATTATTGAAGACATCCCTAAAATTTCAGCTATACTAATATTTAACGCTTTTAATTTTAGAATAAATATAATTTCTAATTCTGTGTCTTTCAAATCAATATATGCAAACTGGCCTATATCCTTTAGAAAAAAAGCTGATCAAAACGCTTTTGGTTATTTATGTTTCAAATAACGCGCAAGCTCAGCCTATACAGAAACAAACAAAAATAATAAACACAAACCTGTTGCTCCTGAAGAAATAGACAATCTCGTATGGTTGAATTGTATTCAGAACTACGCGTGCGTCACAGACTGCGTGCGCGCACGCACGATGGTATTGAGAGTCGACGGTAATAATTATGATAAATGTATGTATACCACATAATTGACGGTATTCTTTGCATTCTGGCTATCATCACTATCGTGGTTAAGATGAAAGTCGCGGATAAACAGTTTGAGCTCGAGGAACATAGATTATGAAGTATATAATCATTGACGTTTATCTGTTTCCTATGTATTTCTCTTTTTGAATTGGCTGATGTACAATTAAGATATATTCTATTCAATTCTATACTTCAGTATCTTATAATTTACTGAATCAGTTTAATCGTTTATGTACACTACAAATAGCGTATCTTAAGTTACAATAAAATATTTGAATTAAAGTGATTTAATGAATGTGTGCTATGTTCGGTCGATTGTAGTTAGTTACCAATACTAATTGTACTATAATAATTACAAGACACTAAATTAACAAAATAGTTTGAGTGGTTTTAATAAAAGAAGATGAACATTTCTTCGATTGTTACTTCAGGTTTATTTAAATAGCTGGTGTTAGTGGTAGTTTGTAGGTGAAACAAAATTCACCGGGTCAACTAGTCGTTTAAATAAATTTAGATCGCCGCCTTCTTGAGTAATTTAAAAATGCAAGGAATCTTACCTTACAATCGAATTTTCTGTAATTAAATTCTGGTAAAAAATCTAACATCCCCATTATTACCTAACCTAATCAGAAACAAGACCAAAAACCAATTTAAAAAAAAATGTTCATTTTTTTTCTTTTTGAGTACTTTGTGCTGTCTCGTCTATTGACTTATATTTAAGAACCAGAATAAATTGTTTTTATTCTAAATCTGAGGATTTTAATAAAAACTATAAGTTTTTGTCCCAGGATATTCTTTAAAATATAATCTTTCAGCTCATATAACTTTTGAATTTGAGATTGGCCGACTACCAGCGTCCAAATTCGGAACAACTTCTTTCATATTATTCCGTATAACCATAAAAATCTAACAGCACTATGATGAAAACATACAATATTACATAGGTATGATAAATTGTAAAGCTATAATCACAAAAGTAGTGAAACACAGTTAAACATCAATATGCAATAAACATTTAAAGATGTTATTAACTGTTGTTTCCTTCTGTGTTTATCTGCTACCTTCATATAATGGCAGTATAGATAAGATCTTATGTGAAGAAGCATAGTAAAATACTTCATAGTTGGAATACAATAATTGCAGCAAAGAACCAAGAAACCATTTAAACTAAATTGATCGGTAGATTCAACTTATAGACAATTATTATAAGAACAAATTTGACTTAAAAATAATGAAGTTCTAGCATTTGTTCCCAAAAAAATATACTGTACCAAAAATTTATTTAATACCGAAATAAGAAATGTTCCGACGCAAACCTTCACGTTACTCAGTTTACGGAAATCGAACTGTGTTAAGGATGCTAAAATTTCACCAAATAGGAGGCCATTTCCTTTTGGTGCCGTTATTGCAATTTTTCAGAGTAAATAATAAAATGGGGTCAGCACCAATTTGCCATCCGAGAAGCGATGTATTAATTGGTCAACTTCCAGTAAATGCGTTGGCACATTAGCTGCCGCAAAAAAGTTGGCTTCGAAACAATTTTTACATGGAAACTTGGATTTGGTAAACCACTTGTGTAGGAAACAGGATAAAAGAAAAACTTGTCCCTAATGTCAACGAACCGTCACACTGAAATTTATTAATCGGGCAATGTTTAGACAGTTTCAGTAGAAAACTTTTTGAAATAGAGAATTTGCCCAATTGTTTCTCAGAAACTCCGGCGTCTGTTCATTGGCAAGTATCCAAACTACCCAATGATGAGCTGATGAGTCTTACTAAATAGACTGCTTCATTACGAATATTATATCATTGACGTCTATCATAGACTAAATACACAGAGTGAAATCATCCTCATTCGATCAACTGCTAATGACAATGACTTGACCCTTTTACTAATACTCTAAACTAAGATTAAAAAGTAGATTTACAAATTGATCTTCATCACCAATTTCCCAGAAAGTCGTATAGTCATTATTAACGTCATTCAAAATTTTGTCACCGTCTGGTGAACATGACGTTTCAGGTTCAAATGAAATCATTTTTATTTTAGTTTTGTGGTTATCTACATTCTACATAGTAAATTTTTCTTTAAATGATTTCTATGTGACATTAGTATTCGTATTCTTAATGCTTAGTTTCTACTTAAAAGATTTTGATTTTGACTAGAATATGATAGACTTACACTATTAAACGTTATAAAAACGGAGTTATCTTATTTTATAACAGCCACATGGATTATATTAGTACTTAGTGAACATTTTCTTTTGCCAGGAGCGCACAGACAAACATTTGAACGAATATTGGATCACAAAGACCAATATTCCTCGTTTATCCTGCTCGTTTGGCAAGTGTTCCACTCGATGCTAATGAGTTAATAAACATTGCATCGAAAGATGTGGCATTTCTGAGAACTGTCATTAGTGCACGGTGATTTCATTAAGGCGATTGTATATGTGGCGATAGAAAGCTTTCGCATTTAAAATGTTCCTTAAATTAAAAAGTTCTTATCAATATATCTCAAGGAATATACAAATTAATATATGTACTAATGTTGCTATTTCTAAGATTTGATTAAATTAATTCTGGAATTAAGTAATTGATATCTTTTAAATAATCTAACCTTCGGAAGAAATACCAAACCAATCTCACAAGTTCCATATAAAGCCACAATATTAAATTGCCTTCCACTGGTCTTGAAATATTGTCAATTTACCCCGTCTCAGTGCAGGTCACAAATTAGTCATGTGTAGGGAAAGGGTCGATTTATAGAGGCTGTGACGTCACAGGCTTGACACGATACACGTGATCGAAAATTGGTTTACCTTTTGGAGCGGGGTAAACTGCGCTCGAAATAGGCGGATTATGTTGCCGACATGCGTACAAGAGTTCGGATCGGATGCAAAGTGGACGTCGATAGAGAGTCTAGGTATTCAGGGCTTGATTACTCAAATGTCATTTTTATTTAAATTAACACTCGCCAAATAGAATGCCAATATGCAAATGTATAAAATATGTATGTTTTAAAATGAACAAACGTGACTGAATCAAGCATAGCGAATTGTAGAATGGTCGTAAGTGTGTCTCAAGTGGCACTTTTGAAATGCAATTAACTTTATAAAAAATTGACAGCGAATTGAATGGAGAAAAGATTTGTAGAAATGGAAACGCTCGAAAACGTTTGACATTTATTTTGTAATACCTCAACTTCTATCGTTGGGTGTTTAGTAACATATAAAATAAAAAATACTCTTTCATAAATTATAACTATTTGAAATATTCAAAATCTAGTACAATCTTTGTCCTAACCTTTGGTCGAAGAGTTTAAGACAAACACTTTTAATGGTATCGAGAAATTTTTTGTACTACAATAATGCATGCTTCTTACAAACATTGATACATCAAACAGTTCTGCTACAAAACATTATATTAACAGCGGCTATATTATTGAAATATCTGTACTTATAAATAATGTATTTCTTAGAAAAGGTATACTTTTGACACTTAAAATTAAAAGCTATAAAGATTTTTACATTCTTTATATTAGTGACAAGCTAGAAATACCAATATATGCTTTATTTCAAATACAACTTTTAAAGCGCCAAAAGACAACTCATTTAACTATTTACTTTATGTAAGGTTGACATAACCACCAGGCTGCATTAAAATGTATAATATAATTTTTTAAAATGTCCTAACGACTACTTGTAGCTGATATAAGCGAGTACTGAGGGTAATTAACAGACTAAATGCTTCATTGGTCCTGATATAAAAATAAAGATTCTTGATTAAGACATAGTAATGAAACGAATTCTGAGACTTTTGAAGAAATATAAGACTAGATATCCCCGTAGTATACCTACTGGCACAGAAATGTAAAAACTTGAGAATCCGTGACATTGCATTAATTTATCAGTATTGAAACACCTAGATGACTAAAGTAGAAAAACAAATTTAAAAAAAATATTTTATATCGATGTTTGTACCTATAATCTTTAGTAAGTGTGAACTTAACGTCTCGATCGATCTCGATCTATTGCTTTGTTCTCGATAACAAAAACAAAGCAACTTTTGTCATGGTTAATCCCTGGATGGGTAAATCAAAATTTATTATGTAGAGCTCCGCCGTACTTAGAAGGCATGTTAAGCCGCAGGTGCCGGTTGTTACGGCAACCTTTTCACCGACCAAGTCGCATTAGGTTATATAGGAAGGTCTGTGCCCAGAAGTGCGACGTAAATAGGCTTTTGAAGATGATTAAAGTGTAAACTCTAGCTGGCTGATAAACTATGCTATTTTACGTCTACTTTACGTACTAAGAGATTTAGTGACTCCTTTCTCTGTCGCACAACTAGAGCATGGAATTCCTTACCAACACACGTATTCCCTCCTTCTTATAACATGGGTTCCTTTAAAATAGGCGTGAAAAAGCACTTTTTGGGCCGGCGAGGAGAGGGTGGCTAGGGCAGTATGTCACATGCTTCACTAGCTATCTTTACATATGGACTCGTCTACTGCTTATCATCAGGTGGTGTCGAGTCATTTGCTGTGCTTTAAATTTAAAAAAAATTTAAAAATTGGGAATCAAAGACAAACCATCAATTAAATTGAGAACTGAAATATAAATCACTTTAAACAATCTTTTAATTCTTTGATATCAGCTATAAATCTTATAAGAATAAACTGGGAAAAACAAGCAAAAATATTATTTCAATTTACTTTGAAAAGATTGAAGATAAAAGCTTATCCGTAACGGCGAAATCTTGCTTACTTACGTAAAAGCAATTGGTATTGATTAATGTTCTTAATCATAGTAACTTCTTGAAAATACACTTATTTTTAAATCGTAATCAAGATAAGGCGAAATCTTGTTTACTTGCTTTTATAAAGTTTCTATATTGATCTACGTGCGAAGCTGTTTATAACCTGTTAATTTTTCAAATACTTCAATACTTATTAATTGGTTACCTTTACTTTTCTCGTCAGTACTCTGCTATTGGCAGGTCAGTGTTAATCTGTTTCATGTTTACAACATTTAAGCGATTTTTCTAGGGTTGTCAAAAGTTTTGTGGAATAATCATAATTAACAAGCGTATTTAATACCTGATAACGAGTTAAAATTACACATCGGATTTAATGTATTTACATATAATATTAATATTTTCACACTGAGACATTATTACCTAGTAAAAACTAAACATCATTAAGAGTTTGTGTTGTACATAGATACTAGATAACGTATAGCTACTTAACTATTAGTTTAAGCGAAATATGCATACAGATATATATAAAATCCAGATCCCTAGAAGAATATTTGTGTTTTTCAGACAAACGTCTGTTCCGGCGGAGACCCAGTCCCAGCCTGGGATCCTTGGCCCAGTAGCCTGTAGTTACAGAATTAGGGGTACTGACTACTCGGCTAGATGGTCGTTAAAAACTAAGTCTTTTATTACGAAACTATGAATGCATCGTTATAATAATATTCCGTGATTCGATTTAATTATGCTTTGTGTTAATTTTGGGCATTGGGAAAGTTTTCAATGAATATTTTGGCACTTTGTTAGTGTATATATTTTAGAAGGACCTTTAAAAATTTAAAATTACAAAGAAATCACTCGATAAGACAATAGACGACTATCACCCTTCCTACTCTGAATCCCGTGTGCCAGTTTTTGGACTCAATTACTTCAATGATACCTCCACAACACAATATCTATGTAGTACGTATTATTTATTGAGACTTAAAAACATTGAATGACAAGAACGTTAGTTAGGAAATTAGTCCATATTAACAATTTGTACGATTTGATCTTGATTGTTACTTTCTTAATTTTAAATCTAATAAAATATTTATGATATTTTCAAAATATTTCTCCGTGTCAACCCTAAGATCACTCAGAAAATAGTTCGCGGAAATCAACCACGTAAAGTTCGTAGTCAATTTTCAGCGAGTTTGTTTATTTTAAAAAGTTACGAAAATAATCGATATGTACTTCACTTTCCGATTATGTATTGTTGCTTGCAACTCTGCAGCTCATTCTGCAATAGTTAAAAGATCGAGTTTTGCTGTGCTACTATTACTTCTTATATCTAATGGATTGTATTAGAAATAAATCTTACTAAATGGGTATGTTTTTAACGCTGTTTTCGAATTTTGGTGAAGAAGATTGTAATTTGTATTACGTCACGTCAAATAATCAACTCGTACTTGGCCAGCGTGGTTGATTAAAGCCTTAACGCCCTTATTTAGGGTAGAATTAATTTAGGGAAAATTTAGATCTTAACGTATATAGAAATAATAATAATAATATTTCTCACCTATTATCTAACCCAAATAAGACCACATTGAGAGCTTGGTGTTATGGAAACTAGATAACAGACAAATATTAAAAGTTATATGTATATAGTGTCAAATATCTGCCCCTAACGAAATCGAACCCAGGACCACTTGCTAAGAAGACAGGTATACTGAACACTAGACTAGAAGGCCGTCAAAGGCGGACTTAGAAAATCTGATGCATAATATGCAAGTTGATTATAACTGTTCAAATAAAGATTGTATTTTTTTTAACTAAAAGATTGCTTCTGATTTTACGATTTAAATTAATTAAATCGTAAAATCCGTCCCGTCCCGTTTTCTTGTACATTGAACTGTTTCTCTCAAGTTAAGTAACAACGGCTGTGATTGGTTAATGACCGTTATCAATTATGCAATAGACAAATTCCTTGTAATTTAATTAGATTATATCGTTCTAGAAAATCAACTGTGAGAATACTCTCGGGGACCAACAAAAATTTTGACGTCTTAGTCAAGGTCAAAATACTTTTATCAATTCTGGATACATTACATTCATACAAGATTGAAGAATATATGGAATATATTCAATCAGAAAACTATTCAATTATAAGAATATAAAATATTCCAAAACTTCTTGCAAATTGTAGTTTATATAATTATTGAATTGGTTTTAATTTCTCATACCTACACATATTATTACAACTAAGCACAATTTTTGATTGCGGGATAGAAACATAAAGAAAAAATGAGTCGACCAGAGCTCTGTAGCGGCAGCTGTACACAGTATGCATGTGTACAGCTGCGCTATAGCTTCAACCATAGTAGACGGAAACGTAACGACCCAACGTATAAACTAAAAAGGTTCTTATAGTTGGCATGACACAAGCCTTATCGGGAATAAAATCACCACAGGACACAGTTCATGATTAAAGTAGTTAATATATAATGTGTTAAATAGAACTAAGTTAAAATACCCTCCATAAGATCTTTTTGAATCAAATTAGACTTTACCTCTTTGATGTTTCCAAAATGGGGATCATACAGTATTTTTTCTTGTTTTAGCTTTACATACATCGAGAAACGATGACTACAATTACTCCAAAGTATCCTGTCAAAAGCCTTACCTACGTCAAAGCCTTTTGATGGCAGGGATCCTGTAAGTGTCAACTAACTAGGCGTTTTTAAAATACATTCTATCCGTTTCATATTAAAATAGAATGAAAGAGTGACATGGCACTGTGTAATTTTATTTTTAGGTAGTGCCAACTGAATGCATACCAGTACCAAAGTTCTTGTCTCATAATAGGCGACACCCTTGTACTATAGTTTATCAAACAATTTCTATATACTATCTAAGAATGAAGGTTGTCGGTAACCCTGTGACACATAAACTAACTCAAACATCAACCAGATTGGTCTTCGGTGTTCGTGTAAAAACGCACGTAGGTAGGGCAGTATTACAGTGAACGAGTGAAGGACTGTTCACTCTTACACACCTTCAAAAGAACTGATGTTTCAAGTAAATATAGAACAATTTTTAATTTAGGTTATTACTTTGTTATTATATTACGAAATTGTCTATAAAGTTTTAATAATATATTATTTTTTTAAATAAAATTATTACCATACACAAAAATTAGCTAAGAGTTGGGAAAGTGTATCTTTTTTCGCAATAAATTTGATAGATATTTGTAGTTTTTATTTTAAACATAGCAATTCAATTTATATCATTCTATTTCAGCCACAGATAAAGTTTTCAAACAAACATTCAGTAACCTTCAGCGTCGTTTAAGATCAAGCTTTATAAGGTATTACAGAACTGGGGGATTATTATGTAGTCTTAATTACATTGAGTTTAATATGTGCTTATTTTTGCTTCATCATGAAACTATGACTTAACAAATAAAGTTCAATGCCTATTAAAAGATATGCAGATTGTACTTATAAACCGAAAACTAAGGCAAAATAGTGTTTCAACCTGTTTAAGCCGTCAAGTTATTAGTTACAAAGCAAACAATGTTGCATCACATCGTTAACAACTAATATACATATCGTAGACAATCCGTTCCTTTAACGACATACGCTGCGCACACACATGTGGGTCACCAGCGCCACATAACGGTACTTTTTACATTGAACCAGAGACAAAGGCCACGAAAGACACTTTATAACTCTTTGTAACATTGTTAGTAGGTGTTAGATGATATTTTTTTACTGAATGAAAATAAAATTGTAGAAATCTACTTCTATATCCCGCTTACTGAGAAGTACATTGAAAATTTATATAAAATAAACAAGATTTATACTACTGACAATAGAAAACAAAAAATATTTACACAAGGTTCTTGTATAATTTAATTGAGAACAATAGAAGTACTAGTTAAAAGAAATTTACAATCTAAGAACCTCGTATATAAATAATAAAAAGGTTAAACCTAAATAATGACAAAGATGCTCATAATGAATATTACATTAAATCCATTATTTGCAGCAGTTAGTAGGTTAAAATGAATATGGTAGGTTCCGTAGGTTTAATATAGTCGGTCCTTACATTAATTTCAATACAATGACTACAAAAGTATTAGTGTGCATATGTAAATATTACTCTTAGTTATAGTTACACTAGTTTGGGGAGCATGTGGAATGTATTTGTGGGTGAGAAGCGGAATTGGAAACCACCACTAAGAAAAACAATTCTTTATCAAAATATCATCAAATAGGGAATACACAAAACTACAAGTAACGATTATTTTAAATAATAATATTTAAATAACTTCTTTCCTGAAGTTGGTACACATAGTACAAATGTTACCAATAAAAAAATTGACAATCTTATTTACTAATAAAAATCATTAAGAGGTTAATTCCCATGAAATAAAATTATTATAATAAAAAATATGCAATATTCTTGTTAGTAACCATGAAAGTAAAAAGTTCTGTATTGATAAGCAATTTATATATAATTAGTTTACGTAGATAATACTATTTATTAATAATTTGTTTTATAAGTATATGTGTGTGAATTTCCCACATTTATTTATATAAATTATATTTAATAAAGCTTTTGTTTTAGATGTGATTATGATAGGTGAAGGTCTAGTTAGGGACGAAAGGATTATTTATATACTTTCATAATTCATACATAATATGGATTATAGGTTGTCTTTTAAAAAAAACGCAGCTTTATCTAGTTCGGGCGCACGTGTTGTATTTACTGAAGCTCTATTATTTATTTTATATCGTCACGAAAATTCATAAATTGTATTATCACTATAGGTTATATGTATACACGTGCCGTTTTTATGTTTACGGTACACCCTACTATTGAAAACAAAACTATTTTCGCCAAATATCTACGCTAAAATAAATTACGAAACGAACTAATTAATCTGTTACGACATAAAGAAGAAACCAGGTCAAGAAAAACCAATGAACACAAGCGTGAACAGAAAACAGCAAACACAACCTTCGCGTTTCCACGAAAACACACATAGATCGGTTTTACGGTCGCAGAAATTAATAAAATCAGCAATTCCCAAAAGAATAGAGTGTACAGTGCCGTAATAAATTAAAAAACAGATTCATTTGCACAAGATACAGCAGACTGATGTGGGGTATGACCCCAATATCAGTTTGTAATGATGCGTCCCCTAATTAAGATGACTTCTGGGACACGACTTAAAAAACATGATACAATCCGACAAACCTAAAATTTTTAAATTAAGAAAGGGGGTGTAGAATTAGGGGAAAGTGAGTTTGGACAGCTGCCCGGCACGAAAGTTAGTTTCCCTGATAGTTATTTATCTCCTTGTCCGTATTAAAGGAATTCCGTTGAAATTATATTTCAGGATAACGCTAGTGTACTGTCAACAAAGTAGGATAATCCCGACCGCAGAAATAGATTTCTTGTGACATAACTTCGCGGAATCTACAATATTACTACCACTTGGGACATTCAGAGTTCATTATCCTCAATTAATAAACAAGAATATAGAAATCCTACTTTACCTTGTACCGAATACGATGCGGTTAATAAACCATATTTACCTACGTAAATAAATATTATTTTCACGAAACTACGATTCGATGTTCTCGTTTAATTAAACAATTTTACGTTAAACAAGTTACGAGCGATCTTAAACCTAATTAATAAGAAATAATTCCAACGTCATCTAAATACGCTAAAGAAGCATTGGAGTAAAACCAGTTGCCAGTAGTTCACGTAGAACTGATACGTGAGAAAAAAAACGTAGATACGTATTATTTGTTTAGAACTATAACTGTAACCGTGTGACATGCTGTCTGGTAGCGGCATCAACAAGACGGCCTTCAATGTGTGAGAAAAAAACATAAACAATAATGTACAATATAATTACATCTTACAAAGCTTCTAAGCGCGCTTTTGCCATTAGGGGTTCAATGTTAAAAGCAGACATACAAAATAAATAATATGTGTATTTATAGTCATATAATATGTATTTGTATGCATTCATCAGGCACCAAAATGCAGTTTTATGGCGGATAATCAAACGTCTATGACGACCTTTAAGAATATTGAACTTACGTGGCAGAGCAAATATTTATAGCAAAAATGTTTATGATGTATTGTCAATTATTATATATTTTTTTGACGACAACAATTATATTTATGAGTCTAAGATGAATAAAAAATTTCAATTTCTAGTTTAGTTTACAAACTAGTACCCCTGCACTCGCGCATATGACGCCAGCGTCGGCCATTGCGTAACGTTTCATTGAACGGTATACTAGCACGTGTTTGATAACAACTGTTTACAGTTAATGATTGTAAGTACAATGATATTAATGCAATTAATTCATATATAATTGCGAATAATCGGATTGGCAATATTGCACTAATACTTTTCCTAGGCAAAAGGAAAATTATCTTACGCTATTGTCCATAATCATACATATGTATGCCTATATTAAGTATGTGTTGTGAAAAGAAATGTAAAGGTTTTGTTTTAATAGTTTTCTGGAAAATTGCTAGGGCCAAAACTTTATGTTCCGTTTCAAATCAAATCAATAGAGAAATGTTAATTTAAATGTTATCATCAATGTTTATGACACTTTCATACAGCCCTAACTCAAACAAATAAAATTATTATGTTAGGGTTGTTGCCTATAACGTAATATATATCGATATATTAAAGTACGCGATGTTTTAACAAGGGGAAGAAACTGTATGTGGTTTATTCATTGTGGGCTAGTTTGAATTTAATTAGATGAAACGGTTTATGGAATAATAAAATTGAATTAACGTTATTGAAATAAGAACTAGATCGTGTGAATGCTTAACTTTAAAATAACACTTAACAAAATTATATCGCAATCCTTAATTAATAAAACATAATTTAATGAGGTTTCAGCCTCAATTCTCTGCTTTGAAATTTTCAAAAGCACCTCACCGGAACAACATTTTAAATATAAAATCAAGGCATAATTTTTATAGTTTTTATGATTTACGCGGTTAGTTTTTAAATATAGGTTTATCGGTTTTCTGGTGAACAAACTCTTCCTGTCTTCCTATCTTCTTCTTAATATTAAGATTTCATCACATATATTTATAATATTAAAATAAAATAAAAAAGCAGTTGCTCATACATTGAATATAAGAAGTTTTAAAGATAAATATTTTGCAATTATGGTAGTTGAGATTAAAAATATTAATACCTATAAATGAACTTCATTTATAGGTATTAATATTAAAACGGAAGCTAAGGAATAAATATTAAGAAAACCAACGAAAACACAAATAAACAGCACTTAATTGCATAAGGCCGGATCTCAGGTTTCACAACAATAAGCTCGCAGGTTAAATACCAACACGACAAATAAAAAGACCAAGCTTATTATTTTTACAACAGGTTCGCTCGAAAATGTTTTCAAGGAAATGCGAATAACCTTTTTGCAGTCCATAAACCCATATCATGTTAGGATGATACTGATAAAAAACCTATACTTCAAGATATTGGAGGAATCTAATACAGAATTAAAAATCTAAAACTGACTGCATCAAAGCTCATCGAAGTACAAAAATAATCAATGATTTCCGTTTTTAAAATCAAAACTGTTCGTTTTTTAATTTCTTTGGCGCGAAATAAGAATTTGAGATTTGGAGAGCCGTTTTTAAGGTCTTGTTTGAAGAGGAGACGCAATCACAATTCAATGCGTAGTTTTAATATCGCTTTTTTCGTTAAAAGGCTTAGTGTGATTAAATGACGGAGGGATCGCTTCGTTGAATCCGAGGTACATGCTTAGGAGACCTGGTGAGAATCATTCGTTGGCGAGACACGCCTCAGAGTATTATTTTAATAATCTTAACCTTAACTTTTGCATTTATGATGGCTTACATACAGTTATCCTGTCTAATGATGGCCCATAGAAAAGCAGAGTGCGTGCACTCAATTTAAAGTCAGCGGGTAAATAAATAGTAAAAATATTCTTGAATTGAGCAAGCAGTTCCCAAATTTTGGCAATAAGATCATTTTTTGACATTATTTTCTGCATTCTTCTGTTAATTATTAATAAATGGTAACACAAATCGATGACTGATTTTGTAATACTTAAAGTCGAAATTATTACAGCATAAAGAAGGGATAACGATCATTATTCTTGACCATAGTTAGAACATAGGGTTAACAAAATGACAGTTTTTTACGACATCCAAATAAAAGTCATCAAAACCTTGCAACTCTACAAAAATAAAGTGTTGTTTCCTATTTGAGAAGTATGTCGAAAGATATTATCAACTTCAATTTTGACACAACGTTTATAAAAGTAATAATAAGCAATTTAGGATTGAAGCTTTGGAAATTTAATAACAATAAATTGCACTTAAAGTAAATTTAACGCAACGTAGTTGGTTTCTCGAAAAACCTCGCTTTCAATTAAACCAGTTTCTGTTTAAGCTTACCAAATTGAAGGGGAAGACGATTAACACACGAGCTCCTATTTCAGGAGACTTCCGAAATTTATTGCTATGTACTGTCAAGAAAATGAGCTTTCCACTACAATTGAAAAATAAACCTTATTACCAACACAAAAGGAGTTTTAATATTGGCTCTTTCTGTTCTCTGTTCGTTTATTATGCGGTTGGTGCACTTTTATGAGTTCGGTCCAATTTTGAAATTACTTGTAATAAGATTATTTAAAAACCGAAACAGTCAAATTACGGCTTTTAAATTTGATTCGAATGAAATATTGGTAGCCAAAACGATTATTTATTTTGTAATTTACCATTTATTATTGACATTATCGTCTGTTCCTTGTACAGTTGACAACGGAATATGTGTCATGAACAAATTGATCCGCTCCTCCACCAATAATGATGGGATGGATATCTATAATAGTATAATTAATGTAATCAAAATTACACAATATTGTATATAATATTTGTATTCTTAGTATTTATTATTAAGTATAATAATAAAAACAAATACACATAACTGTGACAAAGTAACATCGTGAAATGCCTGCCGTACAATAAAAGATGCCAGACGCACAGGCGTCAAAAGTGGCAATGACATTGAATACGTATTGCATATATCTGAACGAGGTACAATAATAATAATATGAAAAAAAATGTCAACCGACATTAAAGAACTCTAAATAAATGTACTGTCGTTATGCGAAATAAAATTCGCGTTAAAACTTGCACAAAGAAAGATTTTCACAAAATATAAAAAAAAATGAATTTCGGTGGAACGGAACCGAGGCTTACGCAAATAAATCAAAACGGCCTTTCCATTACTCGTGCTATGATGAGTTGTGTTATTTTAAAAATGGGCGTGTTACTTTCGTTTTCCTCTATGGTTCATTGAAACTGATGTATCAAGCCGTGCCAGAATATTCCGAATCGACTAAAGTTCGCGGAAATTTGAACACTCTCATCGTACGAAGTAGGTGTATTAAGAAATTCATATGAATACGATTTTATAAGAATCAAAACGAGACAAAAAGTTCGTTCGGTCTCTGAATCTTCTTTTTTCATAATCAAGCGGAATGAGGACAATTTAACCAAATCACTTCTTCGACTTCATTAAAAGATTTCATTACAGAGATAGTCAATACCAATATCAGTAAAATATAAGAAAGTACATAAGTTCCTACTTCCTCACTACCATTTTTTTTTGTCGGAGAGGTCGAATGCATTTACGCATCATCCCTACATTACGGTACCGACTGTAGGGGTATGTGGGACTCCGTGCTGACGGCCATATCGGACGAGAACAAGAACGTTTCTCCGGGTCGCCACCCGCGCCTGCCCTTGCGGTACCTCCTACACTTTGTCCCCCCCTATCAAAAGCTTCAGCCACACGGACACCCCGTAAGCCCTTAAGTGGAGGCTCTAACTTAAGTAAGGGCACCAGAATCGTCATAGCTGTAACAATAGCTAACCTTGGCATAACATCAAACCAACATTATCATTCTCCTTCCAACATGCATAACACATGTGCATTGAATCGTTTACTTACTTAGCTTTGCTTTATTTATATGCTTGGGCCACAATAGGAATATTAAACATGATCATTTTTATTATAGTAGCAAAAATAGCATAGGGCTAACTAGCATAGCGCAAAATATATCTTTATTTGTAGAGAGTTAAGAAGATGTTATCTTTTTTTTCATCTATATCATTGCATTAACTCACTACTGAAGTGTTCTTGGGCTGAGTTCTTTTGTTTAGATCGTAATTGAAATTTATTGATATATCATTTATGTAAATATAACACTTAAATATTACGTTACATTTTTTATAAGTTTGATAATAATGCTTCTAACAAGCATCCTTACGAACCCATACGTGTCATTTCTGGTACCAAAATAATTAATACTTAAATAAAATATCACAAACTTAATTAAAACATTTTCCTCTAGGTACGGGTTTACTTGTTAACGATGATGTTACCTTTTTAAATACAATGTAAGCAAAGGAAAGTATGTCCTGAATCCAATTAATGCGAATGAGGTTGACAGGGCTTTAAAATAACGTGCGGTTAGATCGGTAATTTAATATTCCTACTGTATTAACAATAATCTCAAAGAACCATAACAGAATTAGTTATATTATTTTATTTTATATCTCTAATTCTAAAGCAACAGAAAAGTAGTGTTTTGAGATAGTAATCCGACCTTCCGACGACATGCCATGCGAAAGATTTCAAATTTAAACTGTCATTGGATATGACAGTTGTATGCTTTTCGTATACCTTGAATCATAGACAATAAGGTAGAAAATTCTATGACATTTGTTAATTCGTACCCCCATAGCATTGGATCTTCTGACTGATTTGATAAAATTATTTGTAAAAGAAAATTCAGTTTAATTTTATTATTGAAACGATTCATCGAGCTTCTCTAAAGAGCGGCAAAGAACAATAACTGCTTCCTGACAGTTGTACCGGACACAATCAATAACAGACACTGTCCAAGAGTCGCAGTTCGGGAGTCGGGAGCGCACGCGGATAGAGCAACTAGGTCAATACATTATTTATAGCTACAACGTCAGCACACACGTAATGATCCCAATCGCATATTATTATGTGTTTTTTAACTTCCCATGTAAATGTTGCACTACCAATTTTAAGCTTGCATAGACATTCATACGTCTAGTTAAGTCATAGACAAGAGAAACTAAAAAGCTTGTCTAATTGGTAATATTTATTTTGAATTTGATAATGGATATATTGAACGGATGCCAACTTTGAAAAAAAAATAGAAATATGTTTGCACAAAGAACCGATTGATGTGAAGTTCCACTTCTAAACCGTTTAAAACTAGACTTGTATATTTAATGAATGAATGAATGAGAGTAACACATACATGCGTAGCAAAGAGTATGATAAAGGCATTAACGTTTCAACCCTATCCCTTCATATACTCATATACTCGCGCCGCTCTACAGAGTAACTGAAGCGCAAGAAATTGTGAAAATCGTTGATTTACTCCAAATCCAGAGCGTTGAAATCTTTACCAGCACAGGTATTTCGTCCTCCGTATAAGATGGGATCCTTTAAAAGCGTGACCTAATGGACCGGCAAGGCGGAGGTGGTTAGGGCCGTATGCTGCCTTAGCAATCTTCGCTTACAGACCCATTTTCTGCTTACAGGCAGTGTCAACTGTCGAGTTATTGCAATTTTGAGAGATATATCGTGATATCGTATTATTATCATGCGTGTCTAGCAAATTACGCACATTATTTTTCATTACCTTGAGAGCCGAGGTGTTAACCTCGCGTGCGCCTAATTACTACCTTCAGACCTGAACGAAGAATAATGAAGGAGACACTACCTAAATGAATTACTCCTTGTGCATTCATTTCATTACGAAAACCATTTACACAGATTCCAATTCTCCGCGTAGTTAGAAGTGACATTCTTGATTTGCTTTCAACTCTACATGATGCAAAAAAGTCATATTAAGTTCCAATGTGTTCTACATAGATAAATCTGATATTTATATACGAACCAAAACTTTGTTTTCAATTTAATTACGACATAATTAATTGGTATTAGTTTGAATAATAAAACCTTTCACTTTGATAAAAACTTTTTCAAAAGAATTACTAAGACATAATTTTCGATAACATCTTCAATTTCAATTGGTATTTAAAATGGAGAAGTTTAGAACAATATTTACCAACAATTAAAGGAAGCTTGGAAGCAAACGAAATTAACACAGATAAGTTGTTCAGTTTGAACAGAAAAGCCATAAATATTTCGCTATGAATTAAGACTAGAACTTTATGTCAAACCTTGTTTTGGTATGGTCTTGTAAATGAACCAATCCCTTAGCAAGAGATTATTTCTGCTGATTGTACTTTTGAACCTAAAATAAACTAAAATATCCATGTATTGAAATTTAATTAGGCGTACAGAAATAATAATCACCTTTTGTAAGAAGGTCTTAAAACTGCTACTGTACAAAAACAGAACTCCTAAACCAAGAATAACCATGTTTAATGACGACAACGATTACTAATACGAATCCAACTGTACATCACCAAGAAAATTAAGTTGGCGAATAATCTGACGAAAAAATGACGTATAAAGAAGTAGACGTTAAGAACAGTCATTGTAGACAACAATAAAAATTACGTAAACGAAGAAATCTGAAGAAGAAGTATTACACAATCTGACAAGATTGGAACGATTCCAATATTTTTTAAACAAAAGATGAACTTTATGAAGACGTAAATCATAGTAGTTAGCGATATAAGTGCTTGTAAACATGTTCGAGTGAGTTTTTGAATTCATAAATTTTATAATACAGTATGATCCTTCCGTAAAATTAAATTTATTAATTAATTATTCGTACCTAAAATTATAAATTAAATAATAATAATAATTTTCACACTTCTATCTATATCCAGCCCAAATTAAGCTTCATTGCGAGCTTGTTAGTTTTAAAATAGTTAGTTTTAAAAAATAGATAGTAAAAATAAATAGATAATTTTTATAGAAATATCAGAAATATACTAAATAAACATGCAACCTGCAAGAATGGCGAACAATCATCGATAAAAATCATACAAATATCTGCCCCTGACGAGATCCCTAGATAAATAAGACTTAATGTCTTTTATTTGCATTAAATATAGGTTTATAAACTGGTAAATAAAACAGTTTAGGGACTTTTTGTTAGCCGTATACATATATTAATATAATAATAAGTACACAAGGGTACTGGCTACAACATTTTTTTATAAAGCACAGAACTAATTGAGTTACAGAAAAGAATACACAATTAATGTAAAAAAAATTATAAGACATTGGGTTTTCAGTCTTTTCGTAATAAGATATATAAATGTTTTATTATGTTTTGATTACGTAATGACACTGAACCCGTTGTCAACCAGCCAAGTGGTATAGTTACGTAATATTAATTATTGATATTATTATTAAGAACATATTGGATGAATTTCATTCAAAAAGCTTTACTAAAATACTGTTAAAGTTTATTCAATTGGAAGTTTTAGTAAAAGACTAATAATATTTATTATAATTTTACTCTGTAAAGAAAAAAAAAATATCAGGAAAAACTTCAACAGTATTATAGAATGTTTCCGCAAATCTTAATTAAATATCCACAGTCGTACAGGAAGTACTAATGGCAAAAATAAAAATTCTGCTCCAAATATCCCTATAATGCATAAAGCCGACTGTTCCGTGTAAACATATTTGACTAAACAAACAAAAACTGGTCGAAAGCTGATACAGGCTTCGGCGGAATAACCGGAATTTTGGGAGAGCCATTTGGCGTACTGGCAAACTTTCGAGTAATTTAATTAATAGCGTTTTTCGAACGTTGATTATCAATTTTACTCTACAACACTCTACATGCTACATGCATACTTATCGATTCCAAAAATCCGCTATCAATGTTTATACTTTACTATCAAATTTAAGTCAAAAGTGTTGTTTTAAAAGTACCCATAAATTAAAGTTATTAAGGTAGTTAACACTCCCATTAGCTATTAGTGTAAAGCTAGACATTAAATTGAAGTGTTTAAATTACCATAAATTCTTTTTTGGGCATTGCTGTCAAAACGTTAAATCTTGATTTCTTAAAATTGCGTAAGACTTAGTAATGATATAAGATCATCTTAAACCTATAAATATGTTGCCTGAATATCCTATTTAACAAAACATAATAAAGGACTCAGACTTGACGGTCAAAGACACTATTTCAATGGACTATTATCAATAAATGAGGAACTATTTGTGGTGCTGTTTCTCTTTACATTTGTATGGCAAGCTTGAAACACATTAAATTCAGATACTATTAAACTTTAGGACCCTACTTTTAATGTTCAAATTAAAGGAGACGGTTGTGTTGACTGTTTTACGAGTTTGTTATCAATAGCACTTCCTTATTCCTATCGGAATAAAGTTGCAGCTAGTCAGGGATGTATCACTGACTGTTAGTATGACGTCAATGCTCTTGCGACTCGAGTGCATTCATATAAAATTGTGTTCCATGCACTTAACAACTGAGCTGAATAAAGGAGGTTATAAAATCTGTACTTGATTTATATACTCTGCGTATTATGATGACGTTGTTATAAATTAACAAAGGATGTTAAAAATAAAAAGCATAGTGAATTAACAATATAATTCCAAACTTCGATCCTGATTTCGATTTTCGATCCTGATTTATAGATAAAATATAAGTAAAATAGTTAATAAGCGACTTTAAGGAGAAGGGTAGACTGATTTAGTTGATTCCGAGTGACTCAAGGAAAATATAAGTTATAAATTACAAATTTAAACACTTAACTTAAACCTACCTTTTGTAATCTATCTTTCTCCTGTATATCCTAAATTTTTTTGTGCCCGACAGGGTCCATAGTGTCATTAATAGTCTTACGATCAACATATTACAGTCAATCCTACTATAACGCGGTACTCTCAGAACGCGGTTTCCATATAAAGCGGTGTTGAAAATGCGACAGCTCTCCTATAACACTATACTCTTACAGCGCGGTTTCCGTCAACAGCGTCCCATAAGTTCCTTTCACGTACCCTAAGACTGTTTAGTTCGTTAGGGCTTTTTTGAATTATAATGTGAGGCTAAATTTGGCCCTTTTTTTACATTATAAAAAAAAAGAATTAGTACTCCATTTCATTCAAACTGATCATTCACCGGTGCGTAGCGCAAAGTTTAAAAGAGAGTTAAGAAATTGTTTAGCTCCCTATAGAGAGGTTTTAGTGGAGTTAGAAAAAAAAGCTACAATCGAGAATCAATGTGAACGTGAGCCAAGCGAAGAAGACATTTTGCCTATTAAAAGAAGACGAGTTGGGCGACTCATATTATCTGACAGCGAGGATGAGTGTTAAAAGATTAAATTTTATAAAAGTCTTTTTTGTTTTTGTTGGAAAACATTTTTTTTTAGTTTTGGTATCATTTCTTTATATAAACTCTTTAATTCAAATAAAAATAATTTATAATTTATCTTGTCCTTATTGGTCTCCATAGAACGCGGTTTGTACTAATTTAGCGTTTCTTATAACGCGGTTTCCATACAACGCGGTAGACGATTTCCTTAGAACGCGTTACGAATTAGCCTGGTTTGTATGCTTAAATCCGAGTTTCTTATAACGCGGTTTTCATATAACGCGGTACGCACTCACCGCGTTATAGGAGCATTGACTGTATGTAACTATGGAACGCAAAATAAAGAATTGAATTGAATAGTTACTCCCAAAATAGATTCATAAATATTTTTATAGTAATTCAAAGAATATACCTTACCAATTCGTTTAATTTTTAGATAACAACGCGTGACTATTATCTGTCATGTAAAAGAAACTAACCATAATAAAACCAATGTAATAAATATTAATAAAATAAACTGTCAAAAGTCAAACTTTATGAATAAAGAGGATCATTTAAGCAGAAAATGTTTTCTTAGAAAATTGTGCACAAAGAACAAGTTTAAGATTTACGAGACAAACTTCGGAGCCTGAATGATAACACGACAAATATAGGAAGGCAGACGGATAGATATAAATTGTTGATTTTATGCACACTTTGGGTACAGGAAGACTAAATTAAGTATAATTAAAATAAATGTCAACGTACTTCTAAATGATGGATCATGAAAACTCTGAGAAATAAAGATAAACGGAGTACTTGAATGTGATCTTTGTTAAGATATAGAAAGTTAAATAAAAGTACAGAAATTAAATATCAAAGAGGATTAAAACTAGATGATACTGCTTTTAATTATACTGGTTTATTGTTAACGTTACATACATATCATTTATGTCGAAGAAAAGTTCAGCCAGAGATATAATTTTCATCAGTAACAAGGTTATTTCAAAGTAGTGCCAGGCGCCATGTTCTTCGTAGATGAATCAAGGGGTTACGCACCTCCACAGAAAACAGATACTGAATCACAACTACAAGTTTGTCCAACGCTCTCCGACTGTAACCTGGAGCTGCTATAGGCTGTACCAGTTGAATAACAGTTTAAAATTAGTTTTGTGACGTAATTTAAACTAAATGGATGATGTTATTAAATGTAAGTGTTCGGTGAAGTCAGACAGTAATACTTATCCCGTAACCGTTTGTCATGGATCAATATTGTCTGACCTATCATTACAATACATTACCATAACAGAGAGTGGGGGCATTAAATGTTTAAACAACAGCTAATAAAACACACCATACAATACACTGCCATTTTAGAATGTAGGTAGCCTTAGATTTAATTATCGTTTCAGCACTTTTATGCATGCGTAGAAAGTTGATATCACACACATTAGACCTCTGACCCCACATCATGGCAATAAAAAGCTAAATCTAAATTTAGCTAATAGAAAAAAGAAAGTAAAATTTACACCGGATATCTAACAACAAATCCAGCATAACAGGATATTGTAAAATATAAGGTCACGGATGATCTGATGATGAATGTCCCATTACAGAAGCCATTGTAAGCTTGCAGGTGATATTAATTTAGTTGTTCACATAAAATTATACCCTAATTAAATACTGGGATAAGTTTAAGTAGTGACCGAAGACTAAGAAAGCGAAAGGCAAAATACTTACAACACCCACATCTCTTCAATTAAAAAAAATATTAAATAGATAACTGTAAGAAGTCGATGACGCCAGTGACAAGTTTTTAACAATAAAATCAAAAATATAAAATGGTAACGTAAAAACCGACGATTCAACGACAAGCAGATTTCATCTTGTATTGTTTACAACCATTTCAATTTCATCACCTTCGTTATTTTCAGATTGAACAAATCTGCTAACTGAAAATCATCATACCACTAGAAATTATAGGTCACAATAACAGTGAAACGTGTTTCGTGTTCCCTAGTGTTTATTTGGATGAAAATTTAAATCAAAAAAATCGGAATTATTCCAAAATAACAAATACAATCCGTCTGAACAGTTTAGTTTTAATAAGTCATTTAGTTTTCAACAAATCTATGTTGTTGTTCTTTTTAGATATTAAGAGTCCTAATTGAATTATTAATTTATCTAACAAATACGCACCACCCCAGCCACAATTAAGTCTTTTATAAAACTAGTGACTAGATGATTGTGGTTTTTAACAGTTACTGCTTAATAACCATCGAATACACAGATCGAAGATATAAACTTTTACAAAATAATACAAGTGAAGTGGAACTTTTGACAAAAAATAACACAAGTGGATATATAATATCTCTATATAATATACTAATATTATATAGAGGTAAATTTAGAGGTCGTAGGGGGTAATCTATGGAACTACTTGTTGGAATGGAAAAATTCTTATTATGTTGGATAGTCCATTTATGTTTTCGCTGTGAAGAAGAAGAAGTATCTTTAAGAGAAGCCGTTGGTGAATGCTTCTTAGCTTCTTAGCTAACAAATCTTTATCTTGATAATATACGCTAAGCTGGTGGTGCTAAACCACAGTTATCTATAGCCCAGTCCAGATGTAGGTTTATTTACTGCATTCGCTTGCATTGTTGTTTCAAAAACGAACACTGATATGTCTTATTAGAAGTGAAATCAAAAATGATTAAATGATAATTTTATTCATGACTCATGCCAAGCGGACATCTCGTTCTTATTACACCCATATTGAGATCGGGAGCATCCTCAAAAGGGGCTCAGTAAGGCAATATTTTGTATCCTGGCATAGAAATGAAACAATACTTCAGCTGAATGCACCAACGTTTAGACAGATTTAGACGGTGTTCCCCGAACTATGTTACACACCTCAATATACTGGCTAAGTGGAAGACTGAGGAAGCTTCCCTCGCACTCGGCTAACTATAAATATGACTCTGAAACAATCCCGCTTCAGTCGTACAGGAGAGATCGCGGCGAGAACTGTGCCAATATTCTACACTCCCGAGATAAAACGTGCTTTTAAAAACAATCGGACATATTCACGCAATTGTTTTGGTGAACTGTGATTTGTGAACGGAAATCTGTGCAAGATGTTGGACAAGTCAATCGTTGGTGGCAGCTGGGAAAGCGTGGTAGGTTTACCTTTTTAATGAACACATCATTGATAAACAGTTATCACTTTAAAATGTTATGAATATGATAATTAACTGGAATAAAAGTCTGCTGTCCTCCAGAGCAAAGCTAAAGATAACCATAAAATCAAACTGTGATTAGGATTCGTCTTAAGTGTGTTAAACGTAATGATTATAAAATGCAAAAACTAACTTTCTTGAATAAGGGGGACATTCAACTAACTGTTACGCAAAGCAAATAAAAAGTTAAAAAAGCCCATGACATGTTCGTGGCTACTGTGAACTGGATAGACTTTAAAAATTTGAAAATGGAAAAGCTCTTGACATTAGTTTCCTTGTAATAAGAAATAAACACAATTATCTCTGTTTAGAATAGACTGCTAAGTTTAAAAGTGGCTTTAAAACTATACGGATCCCACAGAGGTTATTATTTTGAGTAAGATTATCTTAATCTAGTTTTATGTCGTAACGAAACGTAACCTTGGCAGTAAAGGTTAGCTAACCGAAGAAATAATTTCAAACGACTGTTATAAAAATTGGACATCATAAAATGTGTGAGATTTTTCATTATTAAAATAAATTCCCGTTTAAATTTATGGCTTGGCCTAATTTGTGTGTGAAGTATTTATTTTCAACTTTCGATGATCATAAAGATATACATTCAATTGGTTTGATTAAAAAGATACGTTTCCCTTATTACGTAAACCGAAATGATCGTTAGTCAAAGGTCACAATACCTATCCGTCAGATAAGCCGAGGTACGTGCCGATTGTTGAAGTGTCAGTAGGTATCGGTATTAAACATCCGTCATTTTAAATTCGCAAACCAGTTATTTTATACACTTTCACCCGCTAGTTCTTGATACGCAAATCACAGATCACTTACGGGAAGTGAAAATTTTAAATAGCAATGAATTTCTATTAGAAATTGTTATTTTTTTATGTAATTGGTTACGAAAGAAACACATTCAAAACAACCTAAACTTAAAAGACTTTATACTCAAAATTTTTAATCAAACGCTTTACGTAAATATATTTTTAAAAAAGGCTTTGTTATAGAAAAAATGTGAATTGACCGTCGCAAGTTCGATGTACAAAAACGGCTGATGGCGTAACATTCTCTAATGGTTGTCACTCGTCGCTATATAGTTATTCCGGTTTATGATTTCGAAAGCGGCCCGGAATCTGATAAAGACAAATGACGTTTAAAAATGAACAGGGCTAACGTGTGATGAAGCGGTTTCATAAAGTATTAGATGATTTAAAAAGAAGTATTGATCACCATTTATCCGAAGACGTAGCTTGTTCTTCAAACATTACTAAAGATAAATGCGACTAAATCATCTTAATCATTTGTATTAAAATTCTCTTCAAAGAAAATTCATTGCATTAATTTGTCAAGTTTTAAAAAGGTTCCTACACTTTTATATCAAATAATCATTGTTTGTTCCGTTTGCAGTAAATATATCAGTAAATTAACGTTTTAAATCTCTTACGACGTGTCACTTGAAAGAATCGAACTGTGTGATGATATTGAAAAATTTATAACAACACTTTCTTTAGAATATTGTGTTCCATCACTTATATTACACAGGATTTCACATTAGTTACACGCATCAAGTTTCTGAGTTTATTGGCCGAAATATACCTATGATGGTGCAATACAAAAAAAAGTATTACTCATAGTAAAAATTGAGATGTTAGTAAAATATATGCGTGGGCAGAAATTACTCAGAAGTTCCTTGATATTATACCACGCGTGTGACGAACTAAATTTAATTGTCACAGATTTTCAATCGGTTATTAACCTCGTAACGGCTTGTTAAACGAATTCAAAATTAGAATGTTATTTTTGAACTGAAGAGTATAGACAGGTGATCGATTTGATTCAGACAGATTTAAAACTAGTTAAATTTCAATATTGATGGTATTTCAATCGACAATGGTTCTTATATCAAATATTGTTTTAAAAAATCAAGTTTCGCACATGTTACAACAACAACATTTCATTTAAAAAGTGAAGAGGATGTATGCATAACCGTCCATAGCTGTAAATTTGAGATAAAAAAGCGTGTCTGCCGCTCGGTGGGCAATATTTTTTGCAAGGCACTCGCACACATGCGCTAACGGTATAAAAAAAACGTGCTTTACAATCAAATGTACACTTTATACGGCTGTCAACACATCCTCTTTTGCTGCAGCCAGAGCAAATCAATAACTAAGTAATTAATGTGAAATGTTATTTAGAATATCAGATTTGTAACAAGATAATAATAGAGTTGCATTGAGATATCTAGGTACTATCTAAAATAGTCTATGACAAATTTAACCGTTATTATCACCTTCAGATCTAGATATAATAATGCACAGAAATAACCCGAACTATGCACGTCAGGACAGAAATACTATACTACGCGTTTTAACAGTATATTACAACATGTACAGAGAAATAGGTCGCGCGGCGAAAGAAAAGTATGGACTCACCACAAACTCGATAACATAACATTACATGGGAGATTGAAATTACCTGAAAAAAACAAACACAAGGTTAAATTACAGCAAAAATAAAAACAAACATTGTTCATAGAGATTTTGACGACTCAATTTACTATTTTAATTAGAGCATGTTAACTAACTCTGTTAATAGACAAACTATTTTAAGTGACCCATTTTCGAAGCGACCCCAATTTTGCGTTGCAATTTTTTTTAACACGAACACATTAAAAAATAACGTTACACAACCGAAGCTGTCAAAACACACCGTGAGACAGATTTGTCGTGTCAAAATCAAAAAGACATTGATATATTTTGTTACTTCAATGCGATACAGTTTTCAGCAATCCCTAGAAGTGTAGCTTCGAAATAGATTTGTTTGGTCAGACTCAATATCAACATTGCTCTAGTAAATATTGATAATTGAATCCATGTATCCGTAATTAATACAAAATTATTTCTTATGCAATAACATAGCAGAATTAAGACCATTTCATCCTAAATTCTCAATTTTAATACATTTTTATTTAGATTTCCAACCAAAACACAGTTCCAAACAAATTCTAAGGTGAAAGAAAACATAACACTACACAACGAATTTACGATGTTATCATCCCGTGTTCAATCCAGTTCTGGTCCATAATAAACTAACGTCATAACTACACCATGTTCTAATGAAGTCCAATAATATACGAAACAAAAATAGCCTGTGTGTGACCTATTATGTGACCACTGGGATAATATGCATAACGAGAAAATACACAAAAAAAATATTCCACAACAAGTGAGAGAACTGTAGGAAACGGTACCCTCAGAAAATAACATTGTTATTTTTACGAAACCACCTAACAACTGAAATCGTTTACGAAGAAAGCTTTCGGTACTTTGACGAGATTTATAAACACATCCCTTTGCAAAAGATGAATAGCTTAAATTCCGATTGGTAGCCCTCCAAACTTTTTAACAACGTCTTACATTCAAGCCGAATTAATGTGACATTTGTTTAGAAATAAAAACTCCAGTGACCCAAATTCAATATTTCGGACGGCTCAAAATTAATTACGTATTAAATTATTAAATTTACTCGGTTGATAAATGTTTCACTGGATATTATACGGTCAATGCAATCTCTATGTTCATCATCATAAACAGTGAAAGGAATTTAAATCGTATAAACACGAGCAATAAAAACAAGTAGCACTCAAATCGCACGTCCGAAGAGAAGCCTTGAAGTGATCAATTAGTTATAAAACAACCAATCACTCTTGATCTTAAACTTCCTAGACAGTTCACGGCTAGCTAATTGCCAACAAACTCCACTTAAGAATATGAACATATGGCTTACGACAGGTGGTGTGTGCTGTTGTGTCAGACATTTGGGTTTCAAAGGGCGTCAGATGACGGCGTAGACTGAGACAAAAGACATAAGTTATATAGCATGAAAGGGACAGATGGTGTCCATACGCTCGCGTCATCGAATTCACTATTTATAGGTTATTTTCGTTTTTGCCTTCCTAGAGAGCCAAATCATTCACACTAATGATTTATTATCAATTTCCAGGTGTCCCGAGACGAGTACGAAGTGGATTACATCCCGAGTCCTAGAGGATCTCCTCTAAA
Source organism: Acentria ephemerella (assembly GCA_943193645.1). Classification (NCBI taxonomy): domain Eukaryota; kingdom Metazoa; phylum Arthropoda; class Insecta; order Lepidoptera; family Crambidae; genus Acentria; species Acentria ephemerella. Next base: position 3,750,011 of record OW971899.1, on the reverse strand, counting down.
GGACACTTCGAATATCCAGGATGACCAGTACTACATCAGCCGTCATAATCCCAACAAAACTTTCCGGAGAGAATCTGTAATAGCGTCCTGGAAGAGCTTGAAGAAGGAAAGGGAACAAGCATTAGGGAAGCGTATCGTTTATGTAGACGCTGATAACTACCAAGACTACTATGGTAGAAACAAGGTTAAGAGGTGCAAGAGTGATAGGACCTCGAATGTGACGAGGATACCTAAGAAAGTCAAAAGGACGTACTCCGTCTTGCATAGATACGATCCTAACGAGGAAAAAGTCATCAAGGAGTACAAATATCAGCTGCCGAAAGAACCCGAGTCCATCAGGAGTTTGAACCATCACTTCAATAGCCCCATGCAGAAATCATACTCAGAACCGTTTTTGAGGCCCGAGCCCCTTCCTAAAAAGAAGGTGAAGAGGTCCTTCACAACACTTTTGAACATCAAGACGAAGTTCCTCAACATATTTTCGTCAAAGAGTTAGATATATTTAGGTTTTTACTATATACGGGAATATTGCTCAATTTAATGCATTTTGGCGTTATTTACATTGGGGATAGGGGTCCAGTGTGAACGGCAGGGTTCTAGTCAAAATTTAGATATGGTCCAATTAGGAATACTGTTTAGTGTGATTGGGACTCATTGAGAATTAATTAGAATTCTAAATATTAAATTGTCCAGAATTAAAGCTTAAGTAGTAATAATAATATTTGTTCTCAAAGGATAAATATGAAACTTACTAATTTACATTCATAATCGTACCAATTGTATTTCATATCAATAATTTTAAGTGGTTCTTTACTTTGTATGGATTAAGTAGTTATAAATTTGTGATATTTTGTGTGTTGTGATAATTCTAAATTGCTTTAAATGTTTCATAATTGTATTCTAACTCAGATTACAATTATAGTAAGCGAATCAATTATTATAATGTAATATCCGTTTATATTTAGTATAAACGGTTTGAAGTTGCACAAATTAATTAGTAATTTTTTATATTTCTTAAGAAATATAAATTAATTGCCATTACATAGAAGAATTAGTTTCAAGTCCCATGACTTGAAACCAATGTCTGTCTAAAACAGTCTTATGTCTGAATAAAAGTATGCAAGCAAGATGTTGTTTATTGATAATTGATGATAGATGAATCAAATGATAAACTAATTTAAATAATGTATGATTGTGAAGTTATTGAATTTAATTAAAATACTGGCATGTTGTTTGATGCTCAAATTATAGTAAGGTAAGGGTATATTTTGTTGCTTCACTCTCTGTTATGATATGAACACATAACATAAGTTGCAAGAGATTATTATAGGCGAATAATGAATATATTTTGATTTATAGCAGATATAGAATAATTATTTTTTTTTGAAAAATATTGTATTTGATAAATATCGTATATTACTGTGCCTTACTCTGAAAATATATATCACCTTATTTAAGATTGGCAGTGCTATTTAAACCACATAAATATATCCCAATTATAAAATATTTATTTTGTAAAACTAATCAATAAATTCAAATGATGTCATTATAAAGATGAGGAAATTATTTTTGAAGTGGTTTTAATAAATCTTTGTAATAATAAATAAGCGCTAGCTTACACATCATCAAAATAAACTTTATTTTTAAAAATCTGCTCGTATAATTCAAAGTATTTAACTTCATGGGTTCATTCCTGTCGTGTAAGATAACTAAATGTAAGCTTAGTATTAAGTATTTAATTATTCTATATGAAATTAATAAATAAGAATTGATAAATAAGCACTGTATAATATCTAATTAATGGTTAAATTTTTACAAAACATTGTTAAACTTAAATTAAACTTTTAAATGATACAAATCACAATTCTATAATAGTAATTTTAAATATAATTAATGATTATTGATATTGTGTTTTATTTAATGAGATAAACCTATACATTGTAACAATTAGGAATATTGTTTATTTTTAAATAACATTAAAATATTATAAATTATAAAACCCATTTCATTTCTTGTTAATATGAAATGAAATGTGTGTGTGTGTATATATATATATATATATATATAAGCTATAACACTTCACAGCGCCATCTAGTGTATTCAAGAAATATGAATCAGAACAAACACACCTATCTACAGCGCCATCTAGTGATTACTCTTAGAGATACTACTAATCTTTACTTAAATAATAATTTTTTTCTTTAAATAATATTATAAGAATTTACAATCAGATTTCATCTAGTAAAATATACTCCTCTCCACAAAAACTCCAACGACAATATAAAGGCACATTGTGGTCGACAAATGGTTACAATAAAAATCACAGTCAAGGAACTTACGGTCGAATACTCAAAAGCTTCTTAAATTAGATACAGTCCGAATTTTAAGGATGTCAAACTCAAAAATGTGTAAGGCTAACATCAAATTCAGTACGTTTGAGCAGTTCTTCAAATTTAAGAGAAGTTTGAGTATTGTAGTTTAGTTTTACTTATGAATATAATAATTTATTGATTAATTCCATTTCATATTAATGGATATAATTAATGCCTTGTTTTTTCGAAAAATAAGTTTCATATGTGACATTTTATATTTAAAACTTGAATGTAACTAAAATTGGAGTATAGTCTTTTGAATGTAAAGTGTACTTACATTTTTTTTACATTTTCCTACTAAGTACAGTCATCCTTAGAAGTACCATGTCACAACAATTAACGGCCGGATCCAATATTATATCTACAGATAGCGATAGCACTACCGCAGTTTAGTCAATAATAATAAGAGTTGGAATTGCGTTCATACAATGAAAACAATAAAGTTAAATGTCTCCGATTTGAGAATCTTCTGAGTCTGTCAGTACCTATACGAGCCACGTATACAACCAAGCATATCAATTCTGCTGACCCGCATCACTAAATGACGCCGTGAAATTAAATTTTAACCAAAAATACAATAGTTATCTCTCTTCGGTCATGCATGCGGGCTCGATGGAAAAAACAAAATCCCATTATTCCGCAATTTCAAATAGATTGCACAATTTTAATAGTTTACTTTGTACATCAAAGCACATATTTGATGCGCAAGTAAGTATTTTAAGTTGTTCTGTTGTATTTCCAAAAAAAACCCTAAGAAAAACTAAGAAAAAATACTAATATATTAATATACTATAATAATATACATCTTTAACAAACAAAGAGCTTAGGTTTACCAAAGTTGTTATCAAATTACGGGTTTTGGGTCGTTTTGCTGTCTAGATAACTTCAAACGACGGCACTTCTTAGAACACCCTGCTCCAAGCTGAAGGCGAAATTCGTAAATTTATTTATTTGCGAGACCGAGTTAGACTGAGTTTATGAATCATACTAACATAATTTGAGCACAAAACATGTTTGAGCTTGTCCTTTCATTTTAAGCCGAGAAATAAATATATTTTATGACATTTAGTCATTTGTGATGTACCGACATATCAAACTCAGATTTTCTGCTGTAACTGAGCGCCGGCGAAATGATAAGGAAGGACGGTTAAATTAATTAAAAAAAAACTCTTTTCACGATCAATAATCGTGTCCAATGGATGTGGTGCAGTTGCAGGCTTAACAGTACATGTCCAGTACCCCTAGTGAGAGTTTCAATCGTATCGAGACGTTTGCGTTCAGCGGATAATCGCATTTAAAAAAATAGTTTTCTATACTTCACAGCAGAGGCGCTGCTGTCGCTTCCATACAATTTGACGACACAGACACACACGATACAGACGTTTCAATTTGATTGAAACTCACACCCATGTGTACAGGACCACAGAACAGAGAAGTAGGGATTTCGGATTTCTCTCCCTCATTATTACAGGACGCAGTGGGTTCACTTGAGCTAATGGAGGAAGAAGACGGTCATTACCACTAACCAGAATCCTTATTAGACATTTTTTCTACAAATAAAACTATGTCGAAATGAAAATAGTAAAAAATCATTCAGTGAAAATAATTGATTTATTGAAAGAAAAATAATTGAAAATGAAAACTAACAAAAACTATCCTATAAGTAAGATCAATAAAAATTGATAAACAGATACCAAGTTCTAAGGCTGCCTTTATTATTAAAACAAACAAAAATTAAACGTTTTCATGTTGTATTTTACATTGCTAATCATAATTAAAATGGTGAATTCACACTAAAATTAATTATTTGGGAATCTATTTACACGAAGGTAGGGGTTGTTTCGCTATGAAAACAGTCAGTTTTGCCTAAGCACAGCCCGTGGGAAAAAGGAGTCACGGTTCACATCCGAAGGCAGAATTTGAATAAATAATGAGATCTGCGGAACCCTATTATAGGGCAATGTTGGAATTTCACAACGAGAAGGCTTTAACGTATACTGAGTATATTTTTGTGAAAAAAACTTACCTCCTTATTCAACCTACAGAAAAACCTGTAGAACATGTCCCGGTATCGACCAGTTTACATTCAGAAATTATTGTACACTGGCTTTTTTCAACGTGCACTTTTTAATGATTATATAATTATTATAAATAATTTATCTAAGAAACTAATGTTCTCCGTGAATCTCCGTGTTTAATGCTTATGTTTTCAATCCATTATGATATGAATTAGAACTGCTTTTAAAAATAGTGATTTCCTTTTAAAAATCTTTTATAATCTACAACCAATCAGATTTCCGATGTATGTTTATTGTATGTTTAATTATGTGCACGATTTAAGCAGACAACGAACCAACTAATGTGACGTTAGGCCTATTAGTGAAATACATTTAAAATCTGTTAAGTGGGAACCCAGCGTTTCAATAAATAATGTATATGTTACATTCACAAAACAACAGAGAACTCTTGTTCTCTGTTGTTTGTTTAACATTTTTTATTTAACTTTTAAACAATAGCAATTAAAAAATCACTTCGAACGGGTAATGGAAGGCCCTTCACGATCCGTCTGTCACGGTCGGACCTTGAACTTAACCTCAACTTAAACGTGTTGCGCCTGCGCTTGCAAGCACCGTAGACATCGAATACAGGCGCAGACTTTTACGTTATTTTATGACCTTATCCGTTTTTCAATCGAAATATATAAAGTAAAAGTAATGTGAGCTGAAGTAGTAATCATTAGAAATCATTATTGAAACTATTCTCTTATGATGGATGGATGAATGTTACAGCGGGACAAATACGGCGAACGGAATTATCACATAGTAATATTAAAGATCATGGACATTTTATCAACAGAGCAATACGACAAAATTTGATTAAACGGATAGGCATGGATACTTAATAGATAACGAAGCCCAAAATAACAAGATATATGTATCTAACTACGCAGTTTTATTTTAATGAACATGCTCGTAACACGATAAAGAACGACATACATAAACAAAAAGCTACGAGAGTGTATTAAAATCGGAAAAAGTTAAAAATAAAATCTTTTTAATTTTTTCTTTTTAAATTGCATACTATCGCTTATCTTTATGTAAAAGAGAGTGACCGCTATAAAAATAAGTTCGATTTAAGAACAAGTGGAAAATGTTGACCGCCTCGTAGTGAGTACGAATCGAAAGTTCCTTGTAACTGCTAACTGGTATTGTAGAGAATATATTGCATTCTAAGAATGTGTGCTGAAAGAAGGGTTGGTTATATGTAAAAAAAACTTTTATCTATTACTATTACACTTATTGTTTTAAATGAATGAAACAATGTGAACTCCATACTGATTTTGCAAGTAGTTAAATGAGTGCTTGCATTTTTTTCAATATTTCTTTTAAAAAAGTGCACCAAGCACAACTACAAGACTAATTTGGGACAAATTAAGAATGTTTTGTGGGACCAAATTTAAGTTCAAACGAAGAATTAATCAAAATCTCTTATACAGACTTCATTTACATTATAAACTTTCGAAACCATTACGAAGATCAAGAAGTCTAGAATTTATTACACACAAATAATATATATTTTTTAACTTTATTATAACTGTATTATACTGAACAAATTGTAACAACCAAATTCTATATTATGATTTAAGAATAAGCATGTAAAGTAAACGGGTAAACTTCCTTGTCTCGTGCGCACATTCAATAAGGAATCATTGAAATCAAACATATCCTTTGTGTAATACGATAAGTAAATCTCATTTTATACTTGTTAAGAATTATGGCTTTGTGTAATAAATAAAGATTCGATTCGGACAGCAACCTTTCAGTAATAAAATAATCAAAAGAGGTTCAGGAAATAATGAATTATACTTTGCATTTCCTGTACCCCGTGATACATATAATACAGTTACAGCAAAGACCATTAAGTCTTTGCATTTGTCATTTAATATATAATTTTTTTGAATAATATACAAACTAAAAAAAATATTCTAAAGTGAGCATTGAAACTGCAAAATCTGACTTCTCTCAATCCAATAATGACTACCCTGGCTACTGATTTAACCTGGAGACCCAAGTCCTAGGTATTTAAAGAGAGATAACAACTTTCGCCTAAAAGCCATGTCAAAAGTTCTTTGGCAATTTAAAATACGCACCGTTAATATTTTAAAATCCTTCAAAGGAAATAATATCAAGCACACGACCTTTGCTATTGTAAAACTACAAGTATTAAATTTTATATTACCGTTGGTTATGATATTCCGGTTATGATATTCCAGCAATTTGTTTTATTATAATATACTATAATTGCATTTCTGCATTTTAGCTTCCTCGGTCTTTCTGTTAGTCCACTAATGCTTATAATAGGTACCAAGGCAATATAACATTATCTCATTTAAGCTTGTATAGATTGTACACGCCGTCTAATTACACCATAATCCAATGACCTAAATTACTACTTGTATTAACCGACCAACTGGCTTGACCTTAACTTCGATTGTTACTAATAAAAATTAAAAAAAATTGAGCCTTGACTTTACACAACCGAGAAAGAAGAATGACACGAGTACATTATAGCTGCTGCGGCTGAAGAATTGCCTCAACATATTTGATTTGTTTCCAAGTCAAAAGACTAATAAAACTCAAATATTAGATGCTAAATAAATACAGCACCATTTAGAAAGTTAAAGATGGGACAGCTGGTTCAAAAATATACATATTTGAGAACGAAAAAATGAACAATTTATAGACTATTTGAGATAGTCTGAAATCGCGAACAATTTTTTGATCACCCGCGAAGGTGAGAGTGAAGGGAGCTAACCCGAAATATGGCCCACATTTTTTGTATAAATATCATTACTAGAATTTGGACTTCAATTTTCCCAACATAATATTTATTTTATTCGACCAAAAATAATATCGTACATGAGCACCAAATTTTAAGTAACTAAACCTATTAAAATTAGCCGTTAATGACCCTATAGCATTGTCCATATTGAGAACTCATATTAGGTTTCTAAATTAAAACAGATAGCCACAAAAGGTAACATTATAAATTTTCATCCATTTTTAGCACATACAATTAAAACCCCGCTCTTTTAATAGCGTAACAAATAGCAAGTTATATCAGTTTAGACAATAAAGGAATTTAGATCGTAAAACAGGCTACTTTAATTATCGAATTATGTTTTAAATGAAATTACGTTAATAATGGCTACGTCCAAATCAGGAATCTCTACATAAACGTTTAGCTAAACAGTTATACCACTTTATTAACTATATTAATCATATCAAACCCACCACCACCCACTTTATTAATTATATCAAATGTAGATTAGTTTTATTATTAACATTATAAAATGTTTGAGGGATATTCTATTACAAATACAAAATGTGGACTAAAGCAAGTCCCGGTCTATAACTGTTCACCCCGCTTCGATTAATAGAAATGTGAAAACCTCAGTTTCAAACCAGGAATATCCTCAGCCTATTTTTGTAAAAAGTAAGCTATGAAAAAAGAATCAATCGAAAGATAAATTTTTAAAATGTACAATGTAAATCCCAAAAATCGTAGTAATTAAAATTAATAAATATAAGCAGTCCTAAATGCACTTCATTATATTTTTATCCAAAACATTTAAAATAAAAATCCTGAGTAGTTATTACTTATCAAACATATACGTACGTTTACATAAAGTACCTACATCATACACATGTGTTTCGATGGACTATCACTGAATCTTTTATATCTCACCACCTGAAGGCATCGCCATTATGTCCATCTTTTGATATTTACCTGCGAACAAACACAAAAAATCATTTAAATCTCTGATTATATCAACGTTAGGAACAATACATTAAGAGCCATTCAAGTTAATCATTTTTAACGCAATGAATCCGTTTTTTTAAATCCGTTAATTTAAAACAATATCCATTTTAAGAAAATTTAATGAGACAGTTATCAAATCTGCCAGATTTGATATTCAAATTTCAAATCTTTATCGAAGTGTTTTTTGTGAATGTAGTAATACTGAAAGTCATATTGGACCATCAAACTAATGATCTTGGTTTGGAAACAAATTTGAAATCGACCTTTCAGATTCGAATGGAGCAGCTGATTTTTATATTTCGTTTTAAATTAAGAGTTATTTATATTGATAATAATAATTTCAACAATTTATTGACCACATAAAGAAAACCATATTGTTGTATATATCATATTATATTAAAATAATCATTATAAAAGGGAAACCTTTGCCCTGAATAAACTAAACGACGGCAATTAATAAAATTTAATAGCCAGCAAGTATTCACTATTTACGTATGTATGACACGCACTCGCAGAGTTACATTGTTATCGAAGCGAGTACGTACATAAAAAGAAATGTAATAAAAATAATGAAAGGCTGTTGCGTCACTCCCGCAAGCCTTGGCCTTCAGGCCACTGCTTTCACGATAAAACACTAGCAGCGAGGGTCCGGCTGACTCATGCAAGGGTTCTACAACCACCTTAAATATTCAATTTATGCCACAGTCACAACGAATATATTTTCAAGTAGAGCATAAAACAGGTCCGAATAAATAAATAACATTTACTAGGCTGTGGTGGACTAACTAATGAGAAGTTATCTGATTAATTTGGGCTAAAAAAAGACAAAAAAAGACTTAAAAGCAAATGAAAATTATGTCTAATTCTTAAAGTTGTTAGTAAATCAACTTCGTTTGAAATAAAAGGCATTCTGCAAAAAACTAAACGCAAAGAAATCTGAGCTACGGCAAAAGCTGTCAAAATCCATTATTTCGTTTTCGTATTTTTTTTTACTAGATGATAGACACGCTTTCATGAGTTGCAGTCGGCAGGTTAGTTACTAACTACTTTCCCAATTCGAAGGTGAAGCATTTAACTGTTTCGGGGTGGGAAGAGAAAGAATTGCAATTACAAGGTATGAGAGGTATTAACATCTTCTGCCAAGGCATCAGTTTCATGGAAATAAAAAAGAAACCGGGGTAAACGCTAAATATAATATAAATAATATTAGAAGTTAATTGATCTGATGTAAACTGAAAATCATTATTTTCTTATACCCACATAAAACTTGTATATTTTATTTGTAATAGAGGCAGAACTTTTAAACACGTTAAACACATACGAAAAGACTAGCAGATTTTTAGAAAATTGGGTTTCATTATACAACATGTCCAACAATATAAAGACGAGTGTTACTTATGTTTTATTATGTACTGAAGTTAGACTCAAATGTTTTAATTGTGGTTTTCTAAATTGGTATACAGATATTCATTTATATTTGAAACCAATTGTATCTTGACAAAAACCCCTGTCTTATTAATATGAAAAGGTGTTGGGCGTAATAATCTTGGCCAGGAGGTGCCAATAAATAAAGTCGCTCCGACAATTTATCACTCATTAACCTATTAAATCTTATCAGCCCGCCGTCGATCACAGACGCAGAGAACTTTATATATCTTATAGCTATTTCACAGATTAACTGTTCCCTTAGTAGAAAGACAATGAACCCGCATAATTATTTTAATGAGTAATTATTAATCAAGGTAACAAAAATATAAACGGACTATTAAAAAAGCTATTTTAGACTTAATGCGATTGGTCTTGGTAGATAAAATTAAGTGAGTACGCTCAGTTTAGTAAATGCCTCACTTAATTACTCGATAACTATTAAAATCATGCGTCTTTTCTACGTCACAATTATTCGAGATAAAATTAGAATACTAATGCAAAGTGGGACTATAATTCATCATGATAATAATTCACATTTTGTATTCATTGTGAGTTTTTGCTATACAATTAATTCTAAATTGGCATTGACATCAGCGATCATTATATTAAAATTATACAATTAGGATATAAGAGATAAAAGATTATACAACCCTAAACCTTTAAGAGTAAGAAATGCGCAAAAATAACTATGGAAAATAAAATCCAAACTCTCGTCTAGATACAGACGGTCAAGTAATAGATCGCGTTGTTCGGACTGAAGCGAGGTCTTCAGTCTAGACTACTAAATATCAGTCAGACAGGCGACTTCCGAGAAGCCGGTAAGGCAAGTTGATCTTAAACAATGGAATCTCTAGAGTCTTGAACTCGAGCGCTCAGAGAGATGCTTTGGGGCTGACTTTTTATTCGCTTAAACAGAGCGTATTTGGTAAATTTATTTATAATGTCTTGCGCTTGCTAGATTACAAAAAGGAAGAAGGGAAAATTATCGATCCGGTAAACTGCCCTAAATTTTAATCCTTTGGAATCTTTGCACCAAAAAGAGACCAAACGCAGTGGACCACAAAACACCATTAATTAATATTAAGATTCGTTATCATCAAAAGTTGACTTATATAAATGAGCAAGGACAATCTAGTACCAGCAAAACAAGAACGCCGATTAAAAGCTTCTTGTAAACCATTTTGTTTACTAGCTACGGTTATAAAAAACTTTTGATACTTGCATAAAGATTACCGCCGTTTATTCGTCAATTGTTATTGATAGATAACAATGAAGGACAGCTTTGGCTCAACAGGTGCTGGCGGGACTTATCCCATGTCCAATTACCATAACAAAGACTCTTTACCTGTGCCTCGGGTACACCGATCAGGGAACTAAATCTGATGAGTTTATTGTTTTTCAATCGATGTTATTAAGTTACTGATGTCAAATTTAGTAATTGAGATATTTCATTAAAGTTGTGTATTTTGGACTTTACGATGCTAACGTCGAAATTTGGTACCTTACAAATGCCTCTGAAAGCAATATTCTCCAAAATGAAGCTTATCATAAAGATGAAGATAATAGGCAACTGTAATGCATTGCCTAGTAAGGTTTAAATTATATGAGGGAATGAGAAATACTACTATACTACAATATCTTTCTTTAAGTATTCTACTTCGGATTCATTTTCTAAGCATCTACTTAATTCCCTAGGACTAGATACGAATATAATTAAGGCTTAAAAATAACCTGTAATTAGGTACAGTTATATGCTTTGGAATATCCCGATATAAATAAAGCTACAATAAATTATGACTCGTGTCATGAACAAAAGAAAGTTTAAAATGTCAACGAACGGCTTTATTTAATAAACAACGATGAAATATGTCGCAATTCCTTTATCTACGCAACTAATTTACTTTCAAACGCTTAATAACTTATTTAAAAATAAATTATGCGCAAATTAATGGAGCTTCTTTCAGCGTTTGGATTAAGCTGTCTGGCAGTATTACTTGTGTTGTGTGTAGGAGACTGTCCTTGTCGAGACAAAGCCGTGTCAGACAAAGGGGCAGACACATATACCCATAAAGGCTCAAGTACTGGGTCAATGTAAGTACGCATTTTTGTAGACACTTATACGTATTATCTAACCCAAATTAAGCATTATTAGGAGCTTGTATAATGGACACTGGATAACGGTGAAATATATATATAGTAATATGTATATAAACGTAGAAAATATACTCATAATAATCCCCTGCCGGGATTCAAACCCGGAACCTCTAGCTAAATAGGCAGGAGTACTGACAACTGGACCAGATAGCCGTCATTGAAGGATTAGTGGTAAGCTCACCATATGTCACTCTAGAAAAAAAATTATTTTTCACGAACAGTTATAACAAACTATTCTAATAATTTATCTCTAGCGTAATATATGTAACACTAGCAACCCGCCTCGGTTGCGCTTGAGTTATGTATGTATACGTAAACCTCCCTCATGAATGACTCTGTCTATTGGTAAAAACTACATGAATATCCGTGCAGTAGGCGCGGATTTTTTATAGTTTATCAAACGAACAAACAGATAGAAAGGAAGGAATCTTTGTTTTATAATATCTATTAATGGTATAATTGTAATTTAAGCCTATAGCTGTAACTTAAGTAAAATGAAAATATATTTACTCGGTATCTTTAACATAAAAATGGTTGTGGTCCCCTTTTAAGTTTAACACCTGTGTTAGGGGGGGGCGCTCTTTCTCAATTTACAAGAAAGACTGTATATAATTAATATAATTAACACAGTTACCTATTAAGTAATTAATAGGTAACTATGTTAATTGTTACAATTGTATTTTGTATTTGTATGTGGAGAGTGTTATGTGAATTTTGAGTTGTTCAGTGTTCGCTGTTGCGGTGTGATAGTTGATTGATACAATATGGATTTTAGTATGTAATGTTGTATGACAAATAAAGCAGGTAGGCAAGCATTTAAAGATTAAATATTAAATAGGTAAACTATTTCAATATAATATTTAGTCAGTAGCCGGTACTGTAATCTGTACTTGCAATTAAAAAATTGCTTACATTTAAAAATTTTAACCTAATAAATTGGGATAACCGTCTTTTCAAAACCATATAAGATCATGAAATAAAATTGGTAAGGTTAGGTTAGCACTGTGACAAGAAAAAAATGTATGACGTGTTTGTTCGCTGATCTATTTTACTAATAACCAGTATAGTATTTAAATTCTTAAGCCTAACCAGGGAAATACTTCTACGGCTTCTACCCTCTTATTGCACATTAAAACGTTTTCTTAAGGGTGACACGTAATCAAAAACAGGGGTTGGAATCTTATATATACGTAAACATAATATTGGCATTGCGTTGTCAGTTATGTTAACTTACAAAATGTCTCAAGTTACAAATTCATTTTACTCGCTTATATTTTGTATTGTGAAGATCGAAGGGCGATTGAGGAGTGAGGCTTCTGTTTGAATAACAAATGGGTGACTTAATATATTGTTTTAGTTAGGAGGTTCTTTTTATTGAATATCAGTCGATATTTATCACATATTGTCTTATACATGTTGCGTCAATAATACCAAAGTCAATTTTATAATTAGTGGCTAGCTATTGAATTGATATTGACGTTGAGTACAACTTTAGACATTTTAATATTAATATCACTCATCTTTATTCTTCAATTCCTGGCCTCATTTTGCTTCACTTTATAATATCAGGACATACTTGTGGAAAATGCATTTGACTGATAGAATTATTATGTAATAACAACTAAGTGCTCGCCGACCGAAACTATTACAAGGGGGAATTAGAGATGTAGATACTAATTTTTAATAAATATCGATAACAATATGTATAATTAAATACAAAACATTTTAAAAATCAAGTATCCAACTCTCGTTTTACTCACCATGAAAATAATTATATCGCATCGCCAGCAATTGATCTGTAAGCTTTCAAGTTTATGGGAAATTATAGCTCTCCATATAAAAGTTTATCCCCATCCAACATGAAGAAAAAACAACTGAGTCTGATATTAGTTCTCAATTTACTCAACGAGAATTTTATAATTATTGAAACACCAAAAAGTAAAATTTAGTAAAGAATAGTTTATAGCCAATTATGCATAACATTATTGGTCTCTTTGGGCGATGAGGCACGGTATGATTGGTTGAATAACCAAACCCTGTTTAAATAAATATCCCCACACTGAACATTTTGGCCAAATTTCCTACTTATATTTTATTACATTTACAACCGCACCAATCGCCGTATCATGTTTTGATAATTCACAATATCGAAGTGTATTGTACATCACTAAGAGGGGGATATTGTTAAGTTCCCACGGGAGAGCCCACAGGAGGCCTGCATGTGTGGATCGATAGTTAATATTCTATATTGAGAAAGAAATGTTGGTGATAGATTTTTCTGTAGTAATATGAATAGTTATGGGAAAACGAATCGGACATAGCATTTTCGTTAGTAATTAGGCGAACTATTCTTAACTAAAAAAAAGCGATGAAGTTGGATTCGAAATGACCTGGGATCGAAGTGTTAGTTCGTGACTGCACTAAAAACTCTATTGACAATTCAGAACCAAAGAATCGAAGAATAATCCTCGGCATGCTGAACCAAAAGTGCGAAAATATTAAGTCAAAGTCAAAATATCTTTATTTAATTAGACTCATTTACTAAGTTCTTTTAAATCGTCATAACATCGTCATATGTATGAGAAAAAAAGCACAATATTTGCATTACTTTTAATATTAGATACTTCTTTCTCTTTTTATCCTAGTTCTTTATCTTAAAGTTGTCGTTATGTTCTATGCTAAATAATAACATTGCGAAACCAGAATTTTCTAGCCGATCGATACGCATGAATATTTTCTTCGTCTCATACCAGTTACTTTACGTAGGTATAGTGTATAGTGACGTTCGTATGTATAGTGACGTCTATTGAATAAATGATACTAGCTAAGTATGTTTGTTCAACAAACAGAACAATGGGACCACATGCGTGCGCCTGAGCAAGCATGCATGACTATAGCAACGAAGCTGGAACAGTTTGCACTGCAGGTTAATGTTAGCTGCATTTTATAAGGTAATATGATAATTTTATTTAAAACATCTAAATAATATTAAATAGTTATTAAGAATAAACTGCATCACTCCAAAAGCGCAAGAGAATCTGTTTTGTCAGCTAAAAATGTTCGTCATGCATAAACGCCTACAAAATAAAATAATTTTGCCATTTTTGGAAAGGATGAAGCCCCTTAAATGACTGCAATGATAGAACATTTACAAGCACTTGGTAAATGTATGGGCAATAATGCTTGAATTCCTCGAAAGACAGGCCCATGTGCCCGCACATGTCTAAACATAGCATTTCTTTGTTACCGTAATAGGGAT
Source organism: Acentria ephemerella (assembly GCA_943193645.1). NCBI lineage: Eukaryota > Metazoa > Arthropoda > Insecta > Lepidoptera > Crambidae > Acentria > Acentria ephemerella. The sequence goes on along the minus strand of OW971899.1, from coordinate 3,734,975 downwards.
GTCGATAAAAATGAGTATGGTATCAGATGATATTTATTTATGGACAAATATTTTAATAATAATTAAAAATGATAAACGACTCTTGGAACTGAGGACTGATGTGCGAAATTAAATAAAAACAAACGCCATATTTGTTATTTAACTTGTGACAGTCCTCACCTTGAAGAATCAATATTTTTTGATGAAATAGCACCCGAAAAATTTGGATAACTTTTGTTTTTGACATAAAAATAAACCTTATCCGAATTGTTCGGGTTAGATAAAGAATTAAGAACGGAAAATGGTAAAATTTATTTATTTAACTAACCGGTATGAGAAAGCATCAATTATTAAAAATTAAGTAACCCACTTATCAGACACAAACCACCTTATTATTGATTAAGCTGCAATTTTCATGAGAGACAACCCTAATTAATTTGTTAAAATATTCAAATACGACCATTAAAGTATAGTTTCCCTGACGCATTGAGATTGTTATTTTTAACGCATGGTTAAACACTTGGCTAAGGTCACTAATGTTTCTTTTTTACGACTATCATGCTTTGCACGTTGACATAGCAGCCTAATTCAACATTTTACGGTTTACCTAGTTCGGCAACTCAAAAGTGTCTAGCAACAAATTTTTTGATCACCCATCAGTTATGACCTTACTAAATATTATTTTACAATCATCACGTGGCTGTTACTTTTGAATAACTACGTGTTCTATTTATTTAGACTACACAGTTAGTTGCATTAAGTCAATAAAGTCAAACTACAAATTTTCATATGAATTAACCTCTACTAATGAAATAACCTTTTGCAATATATTTTATATTGCAAGAGGTTATTGCCCTGAACTTAAATATGACCAAATAAAAATAATAATTCAGAACAACTATCCGATAGCTTACAAAAAATACTCGGATTAAATGGCAATAGCAAGCTTTACACTGTAGTTCAAAATAGATCATATTACCATCATATTAGGTGCTATAGTGTTGATTAGACCACTGTATTTACGAAGCGGTCAAATAAAGAAAAGATACAAATAAATTGACAGACGCCAACGTCGAATTATGAGTATTGAGAGAGTAAATCGTAAGATTTGAAACAGTGACCCGGTAAACTATAATCGCCTTTGTTTAGAATTAGACGATAGATGAACCTACCCGAGGAGTATTCCTCGGGTAAGTGAAAACTGATAACCATCGCATATAGCCATCAGCAATACCAAGAAACCACTTGTTACAACTGGTGCGTCGACATACTGGAGACAAGAGATGTTACTACCTCCCATACTGTATATACTGGCTACCTTTCCCTTACACCGAAACACAGAGAACTACTTCTCGGTTGAAAAAGGTGATATTTACTCACACGAATCTGCAAATGGAACTGGTACTTTAAGAGACTTAGGTAACACCATAGAGACTTACACAACCAGACCCGTTACAGCAAGAAACCACAATACAAGGAGCACAACTTCTTTCTTGTAATTTAGCTACATATTGGAAGTTACCAAAAAATAGTATTCCATCATCATCGTAAACAACTATTTCCTAAGATCGATCCAAATTGACAGAAATATTTCTGTTCGCATTCCATGCTTTATTGGAGTAATCGATTGGGTACTCGATTTTCCGATCCAGTATAACTGCGTTGTCAGCATAGCTAGGTGAAGAAACTAATGTCTCCACAATATTGATATATATTTCGATATTTCTCACGGTGGAATTCGATTCCCAACAATGATTTCCACAAAATTACATCGTGATATGTAGCTCAATGACTCGATTTTAGAATCGAGTCTATTCGAGCTAACTTAACGAGTCAAAGAATTAACTGTCAGACGTGATTGTAAGTTAGTAAGTCTCCATTGTGTGGCTTTAAGGAGGATGTCCTGTCTCATCTAAAGCCATTGTGAATCGCTGATTAAAGACTAGGAACTGATCTGAGTAAGATGTTAATGATATACTTTTTATTTATTTATTTGCAGTATGGAAATGACAAACCGATATCAAATTAGGACATTGGCGAATTTACATTTAAGAACTAGAACAGCCACTGATTTTATGAATATCGCACTGTGGTCTCACGCTGTTTATTATATATTGTAACCATTTATTGACTGTCTTCGACACGCATTTTAAATCTCTTAAACGAGGTCTAAAGTACATTAAATTTGCAATTTGTCGCGTAGAAAAAACATCCCGCTTTAATTTCATGAATTGCAATGTCTTACTTTGGTTACTTTAAAGTCTCAAAGGTAATCCGCAATACCTTCATAACGCTTTCTCTAAGGCAAAGGTATAACCCGCCCACGTCGGTTCGTCTCGCCGGACCGTCGCCCTGGGGTCAATCAACGGCCTTCCCGATTTGTGCGCTTAAGAGTGTTGCTTGCTTTGTTGTCTCGCTTTGCTAATAAAGAGGTTATGCACTCTTCAGATCGTCAGATATTGGACAATCAACTGAGTTACGAGTAGGAAGAAAATTGCTAAACCAAGATAGCCAATTATTTTTAAATGATAATTAAAAGCATTTCCCTATTATGTTTCTTAACCTGGGAGATCACAATTTTTATTGTATTTTATATACTTATGTTGATTTTGCCCACCCTTTTGAAACTGGAATGAATCGTATGCAATGTCCAATATTTGATGCTGCTTAAAATAAACGACCCAATACCAAGTAATTTCAGATCAAAATTGTGAAAGGAAATCAACAACGTAACAGCAACATAAAATGTTGATAAAATATCCATAAATGAATACTTTTAAAATTATTCTTGTTATATAATGTGAATTTGACACACTACGCTTTAAACTAACAGTTAGTGTATTATATCTACATATTTTATTTGAAATTTGGCTTGACGAAACTATATGCCCTTACTTAGGTCTCAATGTTAGAAATTCGTCTTTTATTGTTAATTGTAGGTTCTTAGAAATTCAAATAATATTGCTTTGGTACTAAAGTTATAGTCTAGACCTCTGGTAAACATTACAAAACTATGTTATTTTGTAATGTTTACCAGAGATCTAGACTAATTGAATCCGTCTTTTAATGTTAAATGTTGAATAATACATTAATCATTAAAAGACGGATTCAATTGATTGGGATAATTTACTGTTCGTCTCGCTAAAATAATCGAATCTCACTCATAAACTAATCGAGCTATTTAAATAATTTATTTATTGTTTTGTGGACGAAATGTTTGGTGAACATGGAATATCCATAAGAAAAATCTAAAAAACATTAATTTAACTGACGTTTCTTCCACCGCCAATTCGGCTTGCTTTTGAAAGATGGCATTTTAAAGTTTACCGGGTCTTCTAGTATAATATATTTGCATAGCAAAATATCCAAACAAAAACTAAAGGCAAGAATCCAGACACGTTTGAGATATTTTATTTTATCTTGAAATATTGCAAATACTAAGCCTAGTCTTGTAAGATACGCAGTTACTAAATTCACGTTCGTTAAATAAGGTATTAGTACACTCTTTACCGCAAACCGCGGACTGTCATAGAGTAATTAAACTGCACAGTTTTGCACGCAGCATTCTCAAAGACTGGTTCAAACATTATTATGAAATAAAGAATACCTTTCTATTTGCAAAAATGTATGTAATTAAAAACTATTAAGCGCACTATTATTTTTCTGCAGGATGATGTATGGAAGAAAATCTCAAATATCAGTAAGGCAAACGAGTTCAATGGCATCGCCAAGGCCGTCGAACGATCAGCTGATCTGGATTACGTGCGGAAACTTTAATGTAGCTGTGAAAACGATTACGATCCCGATACAAGGGTTGATTAAAAGATTCAGACTATTTTAGAATGATCGAATTATTGAAAATTAAAGACATTATTTACTTATATGAAACCCTGTGGTTTTGTGGTAAAACGCAAATATCAGATGTGTCTGTTTGTGATACTAAAGCTTTGGTAGCAAATTAGACAAATAAACCAAATTAGAGTCTAAATAAAGATTTACTTTACATATCAGTCTCGGTGAATAAACGCTGTTTACTTTTTTCTGCTTTCGCGAGTCCTGTATTCTCAATAGGGATGGCAAAATATTTTTCAATTTAATTATATAAGAGATATCTAAGAGAGTACTTATAATACATTAATGTCTGCACATTTTACAGTTTCACTAAAATAATGAAATTCCTTAAGCCTTAGAATTAATACAAATTGGACAAGAACAAATAAATCCATTTTATTTATAAGATTTTCATTTAAATAATTTTCAAATTAATACTTCTTATCGTCGTTAACATCAGCCTAGGTCTTCCTCCTTCCTTCCTTCCTTCCTTCATGACCGAAACAGATGGGGATTATTTGACATAACACCGCCATATTGACTCAGTACAGGTTGAAAGTTGGTGAAAGTAGTTGCGATATTCCGCACTTTTGTACCTAACAACGAAGGAGGAGAGACGGACGACGGAGGAAGCAAAGAACGAACAATATAGCTTTCCAATTAATAAACTATTCATTAATCATCAACATATACACCTCCCACTGCTTGGCCAGGCCTTCATCCTTATAATTTAATTCATATATTTCTTTTGTCCGTTTAAAAACAAAAAAATCTTTGGTACAGCCCTATTAGTAAATGTTGGTTCCGGTTAATGAACTCAAGCGCAACGTCGCGTAGCGTCGCGTTGCTTTAAACACTTCCGCTTGCAACATATAATGAACTATTTAAATTATACTGTGGTGTGGCTAATGGCTAGTCCAATCTTTATGTACAAGGGAATGTCAAACAACCAGACGGTCCACCTCTAACCATCGACTATGGGACAATAGGAACTTAAGATCACTTGATACTACTACGTGCGTTAAAATTCTGGGGGCAAGAAGTGTCCATATCCAATGCTTTGCGATTACGCTAGATTCAGCAGAATTGAACTGCTTCATGGTAAAACAGATAAAAGTGGTGGTACTAATCTAGAAGACGCTGCAAGCGGGTCTACCACTATTCCATTTAAGTTCACCCCGATTAACTTTGACCATTAAGAGAAGTCCTTTTATTTGAACGCATGATATAGTCAGCCAACAGTACGTTCACCCAGTGCTCCGCGGAATCGGGATTTTGAAATGGTGCTGGTTGTACATGATTGGTGTACCTACTGTGCCTGACAGATTGATTCTCACTCCGTCAAAGTACTAGTGTCGTCCTACATTGGAGTACTGGAAGTAATGTGGCAGTAACAGGGGTATAATACGCTCCCTATTCCTGAGCCATGATTACTTAATAAATTATAATGCTGATGATTCTAGTGCAACAGAAATACAATCTGTGCATTGCCGTTCGTGTATCTTCCGCTTCTATACTGTAAATATCGCAGTAAAATAACAAAATTATGGAAGACGCCAAAAAATAGTAAAACAAAATCATCATGATCCTATATACTTGATTGATTACAAAGTTCAAAATATTTCAATTTTGAGTTTTCCTCACTCGAAGATTGGAAATCAGACTAAACGTCAAATAATTTTAAATTAAAATCCTCTAAAAACTCTTTACTGTTATTACTAACTTTCACTACTTACAGTTCCATTTGGAACAATCAGTACGTAGTAACGACTTTATTAAGCGGCTTTAACTTATTTATTGGCCGCTGGTAACTTTTCAGTTGAATTAATAAAATTTTCTTGGTGTAAATGAGACATAAACTAATGAATTTAATATCTTTACGCCATAGGGATATCAATGACACTACAAATATATTACATTTGAAACAGAATAAGATATCAAACCTGGCCCTATCCTGTAAATAATAAAAACCGGGTTTTCTTACCGCTCATAAAAACATATTTTTAAGCACAGTTTTCTTATTTTCAATCTGCACTCTTGTGAAAACGGTATTTCTAACAAAATCTTTCAATCGGAATGTTAGCCGCGTTTGACCTATAACATTACGTTCCTATGACAAACCCTAAAGTATCTGTCTACATAATAAGCTTGCTGTTGCGGAAATAAATTAATATAAAAATGCGTGGGTGCAATAAAATCTGGTCCATTTTGATTCCGGTACTTGCGCGTACAGAAATGTAAGGGCAAGTGAGCCTTTTGAAATAATACTCAGAAAGATTTTTTCAACAGTAATAAAATTGTACTTTCATTTCAATCAAACACATTACTCCACAGATGGTTGAATACTGGAATATTAATAAAAGCTATAAATAATAATCGATATATCGACGAGTTTTATTAATAAAACTGAATATATTCAAACGTTCAATTCAAATATAAATAATGTGACGTAACTCACAAAGAAGTCAATATTGAAATGCACTTTCTGATGCAACATAAGTGTTTCTAAATCCGGCCGGTTAGTAACGGAGACATTTCCACGGCAAAAAAGGCAAATCCGACCCCGGGACAGGTTTGAGAACCTGCCAAGGGTGAGTTGTAGCTTTTAGTAGACAATACAGGTACATTTATCGGTGTAAGGACCTTTTTTTGTATCCAATAAGGTAATACAGTGACTTATACAAATACTGATATCTATAACTAACAATTATAATGGTTTTCATGAGTCATATAAGAATTGGTGTTCAATATACTTATTGAACGTGAATTCCAAGTTGTCCGCTCATTAAATATCTCTAGAAGGGTCTTCTGGACTAAAAATAGATTTTGATTAAAAAACCCTAAACATTACATTGAGAAAAACGACCCATGAATGCGATAAACTAAAATAGACTTGAAGAAAAAAATCGCATAACGAAAAGGATTTTAAGACGATTTTGAAATTGCATTTGAATAATATTTTGACTAATCGGTTTTTTTAAATTATAACTTAGTACACGGCGATGAAAATATCAAGTCATCTGATAAAATCCTCTTCCTAATGAACCCTAAAAGAAAGACCGAGATATCGATATCATCACCGATTGTATCACAACGAGTTAAGTTGAGACAAATCGATTTGAACGCATTCTACCAAGTTACAAAATTGAGAAGGACCGCACTATGGGTATTCCTTTAGGAAGAAAGAGATAGGAAAATGGTTATGCACTCGAGACGAGCGAGGTCATTGGCATGTAAACAAAAAATTACAGATCCCTTGTACGAGATTAACTAAAATAAGGAGCACCTTATAAGTCGAGGCGAACGTGCACATTTTTTTTATTATATCATTATTTAGGACGCTAAACTGTGATTTGTATCAACTATTGTACATGGAGTCATGAACTTTCCAGAAATATATATAAATCAAAAATGTAAATCATATACGTAGTCTGGTTTCATTTTTATACGATTTGATAGTAACTATCCGAAAACGAACCCAGGGCCTCCTTTGTGAAGTATTGAAAACTAATTGATCTACGTTTCAATTGAAACTCACACTAGGAGTAGGTACTGTACGATAGCATGAATCGGTTTTGGCCTCACGTTGGACACCTCGTGTGTTATTTAACTCACAGTCATTATTATTATATATGTACAATATGGACTAAATGTATATTGGAGGATGATAAAAGCTACCTATTCCTGATATTTCCAATTACTAGCTATCGATTTATTATGCCATAACAATATCGGTAAATATAGGTAATTGTTTTATGATCAATTACTTACAATGTCATTATACGGAGATTCTTAAAAATCTAATATTGTGATCATCTCTACAACATAGCAAGTACATACAATTTAAAAAATGTATTTCATAATCGCTTATGAATAAGTTCAACTTATTGGAGTTAATAACGGAGGAATCTTTGCTCTACTGTTATTGTAATAGAAGTATTTATTGAAATTACCATCTCCAAGTTGTCCTTTGTAAAGTTACCGCTTAAATAGAAGCTCGAATAAATTTTCATGAAATTTTTCTAGTTTATCTTAGACTGTTTAAAATCCTAATTAATCATAGAAATAGATTGTATTTAACTCAAGGTAACACCAACCGAAATGCTAATTGCAACAATAAATGTTGCTCATATAAACACCTTTTGCTGTGTCACCAGTAATTTTGATCCAAATAAGTATATTTTGTTCGCTCATATAAGTATTTCCTTTGAGTAATTGTGTAAACTGTGTCTTTCAGTTAATTTATCAATTTTTTTTAATATAAAGCACAGCAAATGACTCGACACCACCTGATGATAAGCAGTAGAGGAGTCCATATGTGAAGATAGCTAGTGAAGCATGTGACATACTGTCGCAGTAATTCATTTATATTATTAACTGGAAAGGATACAGAGATATGATCATTTTCTAGTCCCACTCCTATAAAGCTCTGGAGCTTCCGAACGCTATTAAAAATTCGTACACGTTTGATAAATCCACACAATCCCTTTACGAGCCCCTTAATAGGGTTAACAGCACCCTCAGTAGCAGGGGCAGGACAGATCTCCGTAGGGTAGACATGATCGATATTGCATTGAGAGCCAGTTTATTGCAGATTGAACATTTATAAATGCTCAATCTGCAATAAACTAAGATATTAGAATTGAATAGTGTTTCTATGATTTTTTCAAAGAAATAGCAGTAATGAGACTTTTTCTATTTAAATAATCAATTCTGAAAACAAAAACGCTTCTATTAAAAGTATATATTCTAATAAATTATATGACAGCGGTAAACTGGTAAATAGCATTTGTAGTTCATTGGACATTGATTGATGTACGAAGTAAAATAATGTTATAATTTTATTATTTATGGTGTGAAATAAGCAATTGTAAGATGTTGACGTCCTCACACTCTAGAATCTCGTGGCATACTACACTAGACTAAAGAAAAGCACACGTGATTTTACGCGTTCTATATTTAACCAGTAACCGCGCGGACGCAAGTTCATGAAAATAGTCACGTTTAGTGATGAGAAAATGTCGATAGTCTAATAAACAATATACAACAAGCTAACGTTCAATCATATGGTGAATTGAATTAATTTAATAATTTGTGCGCAATAAAGACCATATTGTATTTTATAGTTCATCCATTGCAAAAATTCAGAACGAACCATGACAATATTTCATCAAATACAACTTTTATTATGTGTTTCACGGGGTTTGTGAAAAAAATATTTCTTAAGTATTCACTTAACCGCCAAATACCAATTCAACCGCCAACCAATCGCATAACCAGCGATCGCTAAGGTACTCACTCAATAATAATAATATAAATTCTATAGCGAGTTTCAAGATTCGCGACGAACAACTGGTTTCAGCTGACAGTGCGAATGATTAAACCCACCTTTATGCCCCTTTATATATAAACAGACGTAATATATTTAGAATAAAACTAATATTATATAATCATTGAAACTGGTTTCATTTTAAATTTATGTGTCTGTTACTTAAAATACGTACTTTCTATATTCGCGTGATGAAATAAAACCGTTATTTAACCCGACAACCAATTTAACACAAGATTATAATCCTTTAAACTTTGAAGCCAACTTTGAAATCGTTCGAAAAGAAATAATCATAATAATTTTTATAATCATAATAATTTTTATAACATCTCAACAAATCATCTATATGCTGTATTGTAATAGGTACATCACTAGATCTAAAATTACGGTCAGTCCCCGAGGAGATGTCGGTGGGTACGAACACTTGTGTATTAGCGAGCTAATACCCAGTAGTTTGAATGCAGGCCTCTTTTTGATATTGACGTATTATATCCTGAGAATTTGGCACCAACACGCGGAGATCAAAATATTTTAAATTTTATGAGTGCGATTCGATAGGCGGCTCAAATTGTAAGATAAACGAGCGCGAATTCTGAAGTAAAGTGTAACGCCTTCTGTAAAGTGTTTTTTATACTTTGATATAGATTTATTCTCAATTATCTCTTATAGTACATAGCTTTACTCTGTAGTATTCGAAGCTTCACTGCATTTTTTTTAGATAAAACGTAATAAGTTGTAACGTTGTTATTATATAACGTTGTCCTTCACTTAAAAGAATATATATGAAAAATTATTGCTCAAATACTACAGCTGTACCGTCATTGGTTGACAGACCACCCCCTAATAAGATTCCTTCAATAATAACGTTAATCACAACTTTTTTAATGTTTTGCATATACATTGCGGCTTTACAATTCATACCATGCAAGATCCGCTGTTCATGAAGCAACGGACAATTATAAAGATCTTTACGCGAGTTTACTACCTATCCTTATTACTTCCCTAGTTCACCTAGCGTGACTGAACTTGTTCCCTGGATAACAAGGACATCAAGGGGCTATTCTCAGCTGCTGTGGCCATATCAACCGTACGCAAACACTACGCTTGAATTAGCGAGGGGTGTTATTTGGTAAGGGCATTGTTGGGACATAAAAATCGATTTCCAATAATAGAACCGTAATTATGGGGTAAATAAATAACCAGAAAGTACAACAAAACAACTGAATTAATGACTAGGTGTCGGACTACTTAAACTATAGATGTTTTTAAAGTCCAAGTCTTTCTATTATATTTGTCAATTACTTACTAGATCGCCGCCAACCGGCTCTGTCCCTCGGGAACATAAGTACTATGAAATGGTTTTACTACTGCAAAGTATACCGGATCTGATTTCGGCTACCCGCCAGTGGATAGCCGAACGTCTGTGGCTTGCCCAGCGCCTGGTCATAACAGAACTAGAATACTCACTAAAATAGTTTTTGCTGGGAGTGACCTGTACTTATAAAACATTTCACCAGAACGTCAAATGCCACTTTTTTATAAAAAGTACAGTGAATAAATAGGTCTTATTATAATTAAAATCTTATACGGAGGCAAATATACTTAGAAATAATCAATTACAAGTGAATAATATGACACATTTGACTATATATAACATTCAAATAGGTATCAAAAACTTAGTCACGAAACTATCCAATACACAGATCTGCACACTCATGGACCTATTTTCGTTCCTAATTTAAAAATGCAGCGGCGCTGTGTTGCTGACACTCAATCGAGAAGCAAGCACTCGAGAAGATCTCTCAGAATGAATATCACACTACAATGTGTTCGAGATCCGTAAACAACTTTCTACGTGTTGCGTAAACTACGCGAGTGAATATAGCACTTCACTCTAAGTGTAATAAGAAGTAAATAATGTAAAAAATTATTGGCTTTGAACTTATTGTACGTGAGACTGAAAACGGTAATCTGCTTTTTAGAAATCCTAACCCTATACTTTTTAAATCAAATCAGTCTTACTGTGAACGGCCACTAATTTAAGACAGACTCGTTATTTTATCTAAGAGCTGAATTCTTATGGCATTACAATTACTTATACTTTTTTTTTATCGAAAGATGAGTCAAATGACTCCGTTTCACCTGATGGCATGTAGAAGTGGAAATAAAAAGGTGGCTAGCGCAAGTGAAACTATGCACTGCAGTAGCCATCTTGATCTTGCCGACCTGCAAGATGCTTCTTCACGCATCTTTAGATGGATCCGGGATTGTAGGAAGGATGGAAAACGTGTGCTAGCAAAGAATTCAAAAAATTTTTTTCATTTCCATTTCCTGATTAATTTTCATTTGAAAATTGACTTATTAAGTTTTCTAATGAACTCAAAAGATTCGACTTGTGAATTATTTCGTCTGAACCCAGGTCACACATGCAAAGGGCAATGGAGTTACCGGAGAGTTTTAGTAGATATTTCCAGTGCTGCGCTAACGAGGAACTGGGCTGATTACGCCCGCTGCTAATCCAGTGGCGAGTAGCTAATGGATACCCCCACAAGGAGTTGAAATTTGGTGAAATGTCAAAACGCTTTTGTTTTCGAATAAAAATACATTGAAAGTAGTATATAATTACGTACATAGTTACCTACGAGTCTCTAAATAACCAGAGCGTCTTACAAGCGAACAAAGACATGCCAGGATCTAGTTAATAATAAGGAAATTAACAATTAGGTACAAGATAAAATTTAAACGGGCATTGACTCTATTAAAATCAAGTTTCACACCCGCCTATGCAGTGTATAGACATTATCTAGTCGTAATAAAAGCGGTTTTTGCAGTACAACACTATTATACTTAACATTTTATCTGTACGACAAGAACAGACTTAACTTATATTGTGGTTGGACAATAACTCTTACAACTGTTGTTAGAGATAATATAGTGCAAAGTTCTGCTCTCATGATATAATAAATGAGTAACGAATATAATAATTATAGTTAATAAAACAACATGTAAATGCCTTGAATACTTGCGAATAAATAGCTTCTTTAACGAAAAAATTCTCCATTTACCTGAAACAAAAAGTCTAAAGTTAAAAAAAATACATTGTATTTCAACTCGATAAGCATAATATTACAGCGTCTAACTACGCAAGACATAAAGTACAATTTCATCAATTTTTTAAGAGATGTTGTTCGAATCTATTGAAAACGTAAAAAAATATATAACACCAGTTATAAAATAGAATATTCCAGTAACTATAACTAATTCTCGATATCATCAAAAATAGAGTATTACGCTCATCAGCAGACGATATAGAAACATTCATTTGTAATCCTTATTATTTATTAACTATTTGATTCTCACCAGTCCGCCAGTAGGAGCTCACAGGCTTTTATTAACTATTGGTGTCCGATATTAAGGTATACACGTCATGATATCCTTCTATTACAAAAAATAACAAAGCAGATTTTAACTATTTACTAAATCAGATTTCATCATATAGATAGCAATTTCTGGGAATGATGACAAAAAAGAAAATTTCTTATAAAGACAGGAAAAGGGTCATGCAAAATATGAGCCATGAGAAGCGTACGATTTGTTGAAACACCTTGTATGGCTAACAATGTCAAGACTTCAGCATGCAATACCTCCTTTTCATCTAAAAAATATCAAAAAGCACGCTTAACTCCACGAGACGTCGAAAAAAATATTAGCTGTCGTAAAAAAATATAGTTATTATGTTGTATCGTATATCACTCCACATTTGTCCTTACTTTCCTGTATTATGGAGTAACTTGGAGCACGAGAGTGTCAAGGTCAAAGGGATCTCCAGTCGACGGTTACGTCATAAAACTAGATAGGATGATGATATTGAAGAGTTCAACTAGCTTTATTACTTTATAAATATAAACATTGATATTTTCTGTATACTTCTTAGGATAACTGGTTCGTATAGATACTGCTAACTATTTTTAATTAAAATCTAGGTAAGCCCAGTAAGAAGAAGTCCTAGGTCGAATAGAACTGTCCCTGTATGAATAAAAGATCTGTTGATGACATTAACTTGCCTACTGATTTTTATTGAAGAATATTACAGTTTTCGCTTGATAGTTATAATCTTGAATAAGAAATAGTCGTATATGTCCGCCTTAAATTGTACTGATTTCTATAAAAAAATATATGTTGTATTTAATTATCATAATTATTTAACTCAATTGTTATTATTTCTTATTAACATCATCATCATCATCAATCGTGCTCCCAATTTCCGGAGCAAAGTCCATTTGTTTTGCCGAGGATGAATCCGTTTACGTTACTCACCACTGGCTAAGCGGCGGGCATGTGTGGGCCCCCCTAGTATCTCATCAATGTGAACTAGGTATAACCAGTTAAACTCCCCGGTAACTCCATTGCCCTTTGCGGGGGGTTCCCTAGGTTCTGCCGAAGAAATTCGCTAGGTCAGCCGATAAATGGACCAAAAAAAACTTGATTAAAACTTATTTCATTACTACAAAAAAGTTCCATAACTATAAAATATTCACGAATTATTTGTTATACGTGAAACTCTGGGAAAACTTAGAAAGCGTGTTGTACGCATAGATACGTAGGTGATAACATGATAATACCTTACTATATGGCTCGACACCTCGCCAACAGGGGTGAGGTGTCGAGCCATATAGCTCAAAGGGAGTTATGATACACTATTTTCCATTATCAAATGAAGTTTCGAATGTTTGGACCTTTCTGAAACTTTATAATATTCCTAAAGTTGATATACTACCCACTTCCAAGCGAAGCACTTCAGTTGGAAACTGACTCTTAAACATATATTAAAGTTTTACACTTATTTTTTCTGTGTAAGTACAGACAAAATACTTATTCTATTTAATACTTATTGTACTTTCAAAACTTTTAAATTTAAGTTCATAAAACTTTATCCAACTGATATAGAACTGTATATAGCAAGTTCAAGATTTTTTTTCATGCATCATATAACTCGATAAATTAAGAAGAAATAAGCTAAAGTATTTTTGTCTTATTAGGTTTCGTTATCACTCTTGTATGAAATCAAGGAGAAGGTATCTAAATTCATGAGAACTAATGTTAGATTTTGAAATACTATATAATATACAATCCGTTCTTTGATACAAAACACATTCCTAGCTGCTTCTCTGGTGGGCTTCTAATCCAAACTGAACCTGTGATGCAGCGGTAAAAACCACAAATATAGATTCGATTTGCGGTCAAATATTACTATAGCGGGTATTAAAATAAAGCTCTCGACATGTGAGGTTATTACCTACCACAGTAATTGAAATGTGGGAATCGTCCTAATAATTGAGATACTTTTCTCGGTATAGGTAAAATTACGCGTAATATTTTGCTAGAGTTCTTCTTTCATAAAAACATCGAATATTAATAACAAAACATTTATTTGAAGTTTATTAGAAGCAAGACATACAACTTTAAGTCACAAGCACTGAGAACACAGAATTCTGTGGCAAATATTTCATAATTTTTGTGATCTTAACGTGAACGTCACTAAAGTACTTATGTGTGTCATTAACAAGTTTAGTATAATTATAGTACAAGCAATGAATCTGGATACAGAACATAAAAACTCAGAAGTCGATCGGACCAAATGAAGTCAACAGCCGTGGTCTAGACGCGGTCGACGACCGACGACCTTCTTCTTGCACCATAATTTTCTATATCATGTTTTATGGCCTTGTCATTGTTAGGGTTGCCAAGTCTTCCGCGAATGATATTGTCTGCATATATTAATATTCGTCTAGAAGTCTTATTAAAGGACTGCCAAATGACTACTTTGAATGTTCCAACTACGGAAAGGCTATTGATAGTCTTATGAGATAGCTATAAAGTTGAGTGATTGTTTCTTTACTGTAAATGTCACAAAAATGTCGACTGACAATGATAACTTGGAATAAACCGAACGCAAGGCATAGAGAGGACACAAGTGCCATTTTTAAAATAAAATAACGACCACTACAATTCATTAATATAATCAAAGATTTGTTATTATATCTTTGTATTGATCAAGTCGTTGTCGTGAATATTAATCAATTTTGTGATTAGTCTTTGCATCCACCTAATCGTATCATCATATTTTCAGAAGTATACATTTATGAGAGGCGATAAGCCAATAAAGACGTACTTTTGTTTTAAAATATTATTTAGTTTCAAAACCAAGCAAATGGCAACCCTAAACAGAAATAAATAGGCGGTTCATATTCATCTAGCCTCTAATTGACTATGCGAAGTTATTATCCATGTTGTTACTAGTTGCGATAAAGCTCTGTGATAAATAACATGCTAAATAATTAGGGGGAAAAAAATACTTCGCCCATACAAGGTCGACAGTAATCATTATTAGTGTTCCGTATACTTCCAAAGTCATTAAATTTTGCAAATTTATATTTGTTTTTGCGAATACATATATATTTGAAAAAGTGGATAAAAGTGGAGAAATAAATTGTTTTACTATGAGAAATAAAAATGAGTTCTATTTGCCTTTTTAGTTTTGAAGTCAATTTTTAGTTTTGTTTATAACTTTTATCATTCGTCCTGAAAATGAGATTTCACTCCCATAATTAATATCGAAAAAATACATTTAGATGTAGACAGAGCTTCGTTACATTCGCTAGCCACTAGTGCTGTGCTGGAATCAACAGTAAATTACTAAATAAACCTTCGTGTCTTTAATTAAAAACTCGCATGTGGGATTAACATATTGTGTTGAGAACTGATTTATGATGAGATTAATGTCTATTTAACAAAATTGTATTTCTATTGTTTGAAAAATATAAAATATACTGTAATCGACTTTGCCAGGTGACAGTACAGAAAAATATGTACGAAGAAAGTACCCACTTAAGTACCTAGATATAATGACCGGATGTTTATAAAATAGATACTATATTACAACGATCCACATATCACGCACAATATTTGCTATTGATTTTGGACACCAGTAGGTTGGTACGAAACAAAAATATATAACTGTATCCACCTTATTATAAAACAAGCTGAAGCCGTGTCACATTATTAATAAAAAGACAAATAAAAATTCACATAAAGTATAGAAGTAAACCTTGATTTTAATAAGTTTTTTTATTATGAGCTTTTGAAATCAAAGTATAAAAAGAGGTTTATATAGATATAATTTGGTAACCATTTAATATTACCAAAACATTCTACAGCATAATTGTTAACATAAAACATCTAATTTCTCACTTATCTCGTATTCACTTTTCATATTTACCACAGTGACATACATTCATCAGTTCCGCACAAAAAAAACACAGTTATGGTAGTGACACACGCGGGATTTTCGCCGCAAATGTGTGGGCGCACGTGAACTAGTCGGTCACTCGTGATTGTGGACAATACACACAGGTCATCGACCTGTCAACTAGAGTTATTGCTTTTCTACATTTCCTGGCATCTATGATACATTGTATGATTAGGTTTCCTGTTCCTTAATTTGGAGTTTAAAAAATAAACATTAAAATTTACGAAGCTAAAGAAAATATAACATTAATTTAATTTAATTGAAGAAAATATTTTATTTAGATAGCTCGACTCTTGTTTGTACAGATGCTTCTACGTCAAGAATATTTAATTTCAATCAACGCACCATCCGATTAAAATCAGCAAAGATAAACTAACTACAGGTCGTGTCAAATGACGTAGGGGAAGATGTGAATGAACTATCGAGTCATTGCCTCCAGTTTCCGTCATTATCGGTTATTTATCGGACAATGTTACGCGTCCTTCCTTTAAATTTGACACTTCATTAACCGTGACACCTGTTTTAAAGTAGAATATACTATAAGAAGCAATAAAAAAGTCACTACTTTGTAGTACTACTAGTATGAAAAGAATATTATGAACATTGTTTCTATTTAGGTTGTCATTCAGGTGAAATAGTGTACCAAGGGAGTTTGTTCCACTTCAAAGTAATAGTGATCCTATGGCAGATGAACAAACTAGACTACATAAAACTATTGAAATTAAATAGGAACTATACAATAGAGAAAACTTCAATGTGCACTAATGCCTAAAAACATCAAACGAGAGAGATTAAAGTGATTAACCAATTGAGAATGAGAGGTATCGCGTGTCGCCTGTAGTTACCCAAAGTCCGCCTCTGGGCATTGTCCCATTTCACGGTTAGATATTCGAGGTTGGCCGTGAATCACACGATCGAGGTATTGACTCAGGCTGTCAATGGTCGTTAACTCGGATTAAAGAGGGTAATGGTCGAATTAAACGTAAACGGTATCACCACTCCGTGATACGTTCAATCAATATCCTCAGTAAGACTTGTATGCTTAACTCTAAATTATATACATAGATTATTACATTACAATATTTAAGTAAGTTTCTCAATTATGCTAAATTCTGAATATATGAATTATTAAAGCTTTTCCTACGTTAATAACAACCTAGCTTCTGACTGAGGCTGTGTTTGTGAATGTCCATAGAGTCCAGAAGATCAATTCTAAACATAAATGAAAATAAAGTTGAAAACATTACGAGTGGTGAGTTTGACTCCTACAACCAAAGTCAAAAAAACTAACCTTTACTTCAGCCGAATTGGAATTACTTATAGGATATTATAATGTAATTTTTCCGCGATTATGTTGACTTCTACTCAGTTCCAGCAGTCGTTATTGACGTGCACGAATTCACCTGCACTGCAATATTGGGAATTCATACATGACAAATTACAAATCCGGGCCTATGGCGCCCTTGAAAGACACCCCTGGAAGGAATTCTCATTCATATAATAGTAACCATGAAGGTAAAGTTAAATCTCTTTGTCATACAATGCAGATTTGTAGGAATGATAAGATATCAATAATGAAGGTAAAATAGTTTAGACAAGTAAGAATATACTGTATACAGTTATAAATAATATCTTTTAATTCATGCGTTTTATTTCAGTACAATATGATAGATATATTACAAACGATCACATATCATAAATACAGTATAAAACAGATATGAAATATCAATCGAATCTATCAGTCCGTGCGTCGACCGCTCAATGTGGGTCAGTGACGTTACCAGCGTGCGTACACATACATACGCTTTTCAGACTTTAACCGTTAATTTGAACAATTGATGCGAAGTTTATGGGTCTAATAATAAGCATACGCACATACAATTTTTTTGCTTCCACATGGCTTGTAATTAAATTATTGAGGTTGCGGTTAGTGGGTGTCTTCGTGTTTTTAATTGAAGTCTAATGAAGTATGACAAATGTTTCAACAGTTCCTTCCACCTACCCGGTGTAAGTCTTGATTTCACGTTTCGTAAACAAATTTCAACTTTCATAAAAGCAAAAATCGTTAAAACCAAGGTACAGTAGAATTAATTTACATTGAACTTGATTTTGAGGTACATACCCAAACACTTTAATATTAAAAATTATAGCTACTCCACACAGTGATATATGCATTCCTTTTATTGTACACTATCAGGCTTTTTCAAGCCATTTGCGAGGCTTTTAATAAAAAAGCATCTGATATCGACTACTGAGCAAGTGAAAATCTACTGGATCTTTCCTAGCAAAAATTGGTCTTATTACATACCGTCAAAAATGCTTATACTAACCAAAACCAATAGTAAAATAAACCTGGTGCAACACCAACTCGCCTGTGTTTATTTACAAAATGAAATAGTCTCAGTTTTAAACCAGTCTTCTAACTAAACTTCACCTGAAGGTACAGCTTATCTCTGAAAGAATTGCTCCTACAATATCTGTCGTGCGCGAGAAGCCTTAAGAAGACATGCGAGTAGTTAAGTACCTTGCCTTGTTATGACAACAGATGACCTATTTCTTGTCGAATACAAATGTTGCTGAGGTTTGAATTTGCATACTACCACAGTAGTTACTATTCCTCTTTTCTTTCGACGATATGTTGATCAAGAAATTATTAGCATAGAATTTAATTTTTATATCAATATGACGTTAGCAAAGAAATCGAATCATTAATTTTTCTGGTACACATGTCAAGAAGTAAGTAAGATATTAAAAAATGCGAAAATAAATATAACTAAATTAATATTAAATAAATCCGGCAGATGCGAATCATCCTTTGAGGCTCTTAAAACCCTCGCCTGCTTAAAACCCCTGTAACTCTGTAAATAAAAGCCATCTGCGACTAACAGCATTAGTCAGTCCAAAAAACTAAATTTGAAGCACAATATACAAATAAAATTTTAGTCATTGTATTTTTATATCTCACCATCTTAAAAACACTACAATTTTCATATGTTTCCATCAATAGCTCATATATTTTCCTAACAAAATAAGCAATGTATGCTGTTCATATTTGCAATAGGAAACGTCTATTTAAGTCAAGTTCAACGATACCCATAAAGTTTTATTGTTCGATTCTTAAGTGTAATGCTGCTATTCACGTGGCACTTTTTCTATCGAACTTGAAAATATGACCCAATGACGTCAATGATTGTGACGTCGCAATTGCTTATACACTATTCTCTTAACAAGAAATATACACAAGCGTACCGATTAAATAAAACACTTTTACATTTGCTGGTTTGCCACTTTACTCAGCTGACATATATATTAGACGGTCGTGTGTCAAAAAAACTGAGTGATATTTGGTTATCAATATATAAGCTATCCGTGTTTAATAGCATCTGGAACTGTAAAAATCTCTTAATATGTACACTAAACTTTATCTTTATTTATTGTTATTTTACAACAAAAAACATGTAAACAAATCTAAGTGTATCCTATTTTCTATGAAATTCAAATTTCGATAATCCGAATCAGTAACTTTTCGTCTCTATAACAAGTTTATCGAGATCACGAAACTATATTGACGTCCACAGTCACAAAAATATTTTCTTTTAAATTATTGATAGTTTTTTAGATACAAAAATATAAGATGATAACGTTAGATTAGATAAATTTATTACATATTCCTAACAATAAAAATGTGCATGTCAAATTAGGACGCTGTTCAAAGAAGATCGGCAGTTGATACCCATTGCAAATATATCATAGTAAACCAAATTTGTTTTTAAATCTGAAAAATTCCCATTTGTTTTAATTTGAAAGTCCCAGAGAGCACAAAGAACTTCATGTTAACCGATCTTCAAAGAGAGTTGAAAATATAAAATTTTCTTTATACCCCACTTCCTCATTTGATCCCGTATCTACACAAACAACTATTTATATTTATGGATGTCCCCGTATTTAATGTGGCTACCGTCTATATTGAACTGTGGGAACATTCTCAATTTTTATATTGCATTATGGATGCGGATCACATGATCTACAATGGTACAATAGACACAATAGTGTAATCGACTAGAGTCGGAGTTCATGTCGATGAATGTAACGCAGTGGCCATGTCATCAAGCTGTCTTTAGTTCGATGGATATGATGATGAAAACTCAAGTACTTACTAAGCTGCAACGCAACAGTGATATTGCAATGTTATATCGGTTACTATATATTATTGATCATACAGGGAGCTCCAGCGATAGGTTCCATTTTCGTTACGAAATGCTGAAATGCTGTACACTTTCAAGATCTGAATAACATACAGCTCGCGAATAATTTTGATAACGATACCTAAAAATAACGCTAAAAAACAGAGAAATAACGTTACTTGACAGAAAAAAGATCGTTAGAGACGTTATTAGATCCTGTCTTTTTCTTAAATGAGACCAAATTTTTCTGTAAGTATTTCATTTCAAAATAAAAAAAAACAGACATTAAAGTCAATACAACATTACCACTTAAAACAACACAATACCGTTCACCCTACAAGCTGTCAATATCTTAATAACACCAAAGACGTAACACATCGTTTGAGGACCGGAAGCCAAGCAGTTGTGTCGATTGATGGACTTTCTATGAATAATAATTACCATAAGCGTCTTCATTTTAAATCTTATTTTAAACAGCATAAGGCCGATGATTACTTCAAAGATAGCTTTGAATGTTCGGCTGTTGTATTTTCGACCGCTACAGTTACTTAATATTTTGGTCATGTAACAATATTTTACGGTGCTGCTACAACACATACAATTTCTTCTTTTTGGAGACTTATGAATATATGGCGAATTATTTAAGTGGGTTTCATTGAGTGGGTGTAAAAAAGGACTCTAATGGAGTCATAAATTTACACAGATATCCTAATGTATTGTGTTAAAAAGAAAAGAAAGAAGGCGACATAATTATAAATAAACAATATATTCCATAATTTTATAACAATTTTCAATTGATAACATTTCATATTACTTAGGCGAACAATTCACAAAAGAAATTACTTAAATCGGTCAAGAGATCTTTTAAGTTTTAGCGAGATTAACGAACAGCTATATATTTTTATATGTTGACCCGGTGAACTTTGTAACACCCAAACTAATCTACCAAAAAAAATCCCAATTAGTGATGGAAGATATGATAGTTTTGAATAACACGCCAGTTAGAATATTTTCCATACTAAATTAGTAAATTTTTACTCTTTACCTTTTCTTTAGGATTGTCCGTATTTTATATTTCTAAAGCATCCCTATATTAAAGCGAACAAAACTCAATAAAGTTATTCAAACCGGTCAAGCTCTTTTTTAGTTTTAGCGAGACTAACGATCAGCTATTACTTTTATATAAAAGAAGAAGAGGAAGATACAAGAACGACTTCTTGTATCTAATAACGAAGATAAATGAAAGATTAAAATATTTCAATTTTATATTTTCATTAACAATTCGCGCTTTTAAACATCAATTCGTAAAAAAACCATTTTATTTAAGTGTTACAATTTAAATTGTTAGAACCACCAGTCAGTTTTACTGGCTACAGTGGGCATTATCCAAAAAATCACTTTATTAAAATACAAACTAATTAAACGCACGTATTAGAATATTGTTAGTTTTTTCATAATATTTTTTTTATTTAAATTATTATTTTATTAATTATTTAACTTAACTAGATATTTGTTATGATGACGTCATAGGGGACATAACATGTTAATATGTTAACTCTTTGCTTTAAAATATATTTCATTATCCACCATATTTATCTAGCTTTTATTTCAAACTAAACAAATTAGTTGTCTATTCAACTGTCAGCAAAAGCAAAAACTATAATGATGGTGTAAACTTAATTACTTTAAATCCGGTAGTTATAACGAATCGTTGCAACCGTGCGTATGCAATACTGTGCATGAATAGGTTTTAATAGCCAATTTACTCTCTGCCGCTCGTATGTCTATATAAGGATAGAAATATCATATTTCATATCAACCAATAGTAGTTTCAGTCACTTAGATTAAGATAAAAGTGCATAGTTAATTAACTAGTAATAATTTAAATAGGTTGACGTTTGAAAGAAGAACGCTCAAGCCAAAAAAATATATTTAAAAAGAACAAAAGAAGAAAAATGGTTATAATGAAAAATAAAGATAAATAAAACGAAATAAAAGTAATAAGATTTTGATTAAGACAAAGGTCATATATTTTTTTAACTAAGACCTTGTCAACTGTTACCAAGGATTTTTCTACAAAGTCAATTATGCTGTTACTATGCTTGTACCCTGTAATGATGATGAAGACGAAAATTTAAAAATGAAACATAAAAATACAAAAAGAGATCAGATTACAAAATCCGCGATATTTTATATGCAAACGCAGAAAATATCACAGAGGGCTGATTCCCTAATCAAGGGTGATACTTTACAAACAACAAACTCTAATTGAAAATAATGTTAGTACGAACGATAAATAGGGGTGAAGACGGAATGCGCGTGCGTGAGATGCAATATCACATTTATTACGATTCAATTTAAATCAGAAAACTTATGAAGATTACGACAAAATCCTAAATATTAACTGCAATAAATTAGCATTACACGTTCAAGGTCGTGTTTCCCTCCATCTCCAAGATGTTCACTGCCTCCTTATATTTACATAGTAATTGACATAAGACGGAAGCAATGACGCATCGAAAATTAAACAAAAGGAGTTGCCCAAGCGCTTAACACGTGTCGAGTTTGTTCTAGGTCAAAGTAGAGAAATATATTTTTTAATTTTTGATACGGTCTATAAGAAATATTTTTAAGTAGTATTGCTATTG
Source organism: Acentria ephemerella (assembly GCA_943193645.1). Lineage (NCBI taxonomy): Eukaryota > Metazoa > Arthropoda > Insecta > Lepidoptera > Crambidae > Acentria > Acentria ephemerella. Next base: position 3,711,695 of record OW971899.1, on the reverse strand, counting down.
TTAAGAATATTTCACATAAAAGGAATTATTTGTAATAGTAATCTTTATTTAAATCCGTATCAGGAAATCCCAGAAATACTATAGTCTCGATTATAGTCGCCGAATCTTTGATGTGTTCTTTATCTATGTTTTTTTTTATCATTATTAATTACATTGATAATTGGAACAATTTGATGTCAGCGATTCGAAATTGTAACACCGTTTATTCGTTTAAGAGAAATCTTCGAAAATTCTTCCTTATCTTTCAAATTTTCATCATCTAAGCAGAAGTTTGTGTTTTTAGGATGTTGTTAGAGGTCTTCCTTTCTTTGACATTCAATCGTCGCTGCGGCATAGAGCAGAGTAGTAATCATATTATATATTGTAGATGTTAATTTTATGTGATTTATATTTCATATGATTTTAAGACAATGAACCAATAAATATTTTTCTTTCTTTCATTAGTTACTGTTGTGTCGTTGTAAGTCAACTGTCACCACACCTGCAATAACTAGTGATTGGGTGACAGGTGTTTAGGTGACGATAATCAGTCACCCCCGGTGGCTTATTTGTAACATTGATCGACAGTAAAAAAATATATGTGAATAATTAAAGATCATTTCGAATTTTATAAACACAAAAGTACCTTCAGTAGCGTCCTTCAAATATTAATAGGTTAGTGAGTAACAGTGTGTTAAAATTATCACACCTAAAATTTTCCTTTCATCGCGAACTCTAATAAGACACACGCACTGCGCAAAAATTACATTAGGCTAGGGTTATTATGGTCATAAGTGTAAAGTCACATGTAATGTGAATCGCTTTTGCCCCGTATTACAAAGATAATACGGATCAATATTCAAAAGAAGGTGAATCACACATTTTTATCGTACACAAACAAATGTTTTATTTGCATCTTTTGGAAACTGAAAGCGCTTTGAAAACTCATACACTTCAAAATCAAAGTTATTAGGGGTGAATAATTAGAACTGTTCTTCGATTCTGTTTTAGAATTGGAACTGTTTGGAATTATGGGGAAGTATATCATTCGAAAAGCCACATACTAGAAAAAAAATAGGACTTTATTAAGGAAAAAATAAACGTTGGTCAGTGTTTTATTGAGAAGAATCATAAATATTAAACAATAAACATAAAAGAAAAGTAAGTACCATTACAACTGTAAAAGCATAAAATACTATTGTCTATTAATAAAAGAGACTTCGGTCTGATTCATTGACCTCTCTTTGGATATTTACTTTAATGTCCGTTACGCAACTCCTGCGCATCAAATTTGTTTACTAGTCAACATGCATTTTAATCTTAAAAATAATTATGGTAAAATAACCGTGTTATAATTATTTCAATAATAAACAAGAAGCTAATAAGAATTATGGTGTATTATTATATAACTTTATAATGTAGGTAACAATTACTTTTTATAATTCCTATTGTTACAATTTAAAACTGACGACAAATTGAAAATTCCAATAACATTATTTATACAGTTTTAACTTTATTGACGAACGGGTTTCTTAAATGTTTTTATTATCAAACTGCAATTGAGAGTCTGTTATCTTGATGAATTTATTTATTAAACTTAAAAAAACTGAAAACATGAAGTGTTTGATAAATTGATGTCCAATGAAAAAGTAAGAAATAACTGTGTAAGGTTAACAATTAAAATGGGTTCTCAAACATCATACATAATATAAATTAAAAATCGTGGGCGAAATTTTTATTATCTTTAATATCATGGGCCAGTTCAATTGAACCCATTCGTATCCTTTGTGCTGTAGTCGTTTTTTCTTCCTGTATAAAACTGTGATAAGTCTCATTTTATCCTTGGGAACCTACCTAACTTGGATAAAGTTTTTTAATTTGATAATTAAATTGGCCGTAGATGATCTTTACAATGGCTCGCCAGGACTTAAAGACCTTTAAAACCTTGGTCAGTCCTCAAGACTTGATTACATCCCCTTTCTTTTAGTCTCCAGTTCTCTCGGGCTATGAGTATGTGAAAGAATTTATATTTATGCTTTTATTTATTTTGTTGAGTTTTGATGAAACGTGCTTTTTTATCATTAGATTTGTAGACTTTGGAATTTAGAAAACATATTAATTAGTTATGGTTTAGAAACTATATCCCGAGTTAAATATAGCGTAATGGATGCCTTAAATATAAAAAGTTAATTGTTAACACCAATCAAAATGGAGTCGTGCGATAAAAATGCAAATGGCGCGTCCCGCTCGGCAAGCGAGCTGCGTGCGTAGTACCGTTACAGGCATTCGTCTTCTTGGAAGGTTTGTTTTTAAATAACGGACTTTTTACATTGGCCTGATGCACTGGCAGGATATAAATGACGAGAAATAAGATTTTTGTTTAAATTTTTATATATTTAAATATTGCAGAGATTAATAAACTTCTAGAAGATCTCTTGGGGTCAAAGTCGGTTTCCCAGGGGTTGACATAAACGAGAACTTTATTTATGTTTCTATGATTATGTTTTTAAAATGGTGGAGATAATAATTCATTTTGGAAAAGAACTTGATTTAACTATCCATTAAAACCAGACAAGGGCACAGAAAACAGAAGTCACGTTTATACCAAACAAAAATCAAAACTATAAAATTCATTTATTATTTTAAGTAGATAATAGTTTTACGAAATGATACCGAGAGGTTTTCGAGTATATTGTAAGTTTGGTTCGAGTAAGAGACAAAATGTAAATAAATATTACCCCTTTAATTGTGAAACTGCAAAATCTGTGGCGGGTTCAATTAATATATCTCGTACCCTAATATATTCTTTGCATATATTTATCATTTTAATTTGAGGTTAACTGTTTATTTTCATATTTTTAGAAGTTTTTGGTAAATAAAGAGCCGGTGTGAGATTTGGCGCGCTTTGTTACATTACCATGCACAGCAGATTGAGGGTCATATATACCTGGAACAAAGAAAGATTTATTACGTTAGATAACGTTGAATAATCAAGTAGGTGATAACAGAAGACCTGTGAGTCAATATAAATCTGTGTAACCAGCTTTATCTCTGCCGACCTCATCTCATAATGTAAGTAAGTAAATATGAAACGTTACACTGATACTAGTGAAGGAGACACAATTGACAGCACACACTATAATGAGAGCCATTTAGTTTTTGGAAATAATTATTTATTTTTACTAATTCCAATGTCAATATAAAAGCCTATGGAACTATTGTTATACAACACAAGTTATCAATTATTTGTTACTTGTTTTGATTAATTATACAATGAAACTATCAGATGATTCAAATTATAAAAGAAGATTCAAAGAAGCAGAAGATCGGTACAGGACCACAAAAGAAATCGCTGAAAAGTTCAAATTCATCTTATATTACAGTGTTGTATGAAAGAGATGTCTTTAATATTCAGATAGGTTTTCTTATATCCTTTGAATCTTATTGTAGTATTCATCTATTATAATATTTCTTCAGTATTCACATCATTATCAACAAGGCCTGTGTCCAGATGTTGGACACATAAGCTAACAATGTGACCAACTGCCTTCCTACACGACGAGCTTTTTTATTTCAATTTTCAAAATTGTTTCTTCGCTGTAATTGAAATTAGAGCGCTTGAAGTACAACGCCAACGAGCTCCTCCTCCTCCTCCTCCTCCTATTCTTATCACTATTACATAACATTATAGTATTTACATCAATCACGTTTAATTTGGGCCAAACAATTGAAGCATGGAATATAATTATCATTACTTTTAATATTTAACATCTAAACAGCATGCACCTTAAACGCCAAAAAACAGTCCATACAACCACGCAGTGACGTCGCGTCGTATGCATTGTTTTGCATATCCTCACCGAGTCTGACATATATTTTGACAACACCATGTCCGTTATGATCACCATTGTCTACAAATTCAAAGTTCACGTGTGTGGGTGTGTTTTTTGTGCACGACTTTGATGACGAATTGATTGGAGTGAACGAGGGCAATGACGTGGTGTGGGAGTCCAGGTTAATGATTCGGAGGATTGAAGGACCGTTGGTTTGGCCCAGTTACCGAGAGATTGTTAGTTAAACAAAATGTGTACTTTGTTCAATTTTAGTTCAAACACTGTTAATAAATATGTTGTTTCTCTTATTTAAACGTTAAGTGTAAAGTCAACCCATAGTTTATCATGATCATCATTTTCAGCATGTATATATACATCTCTCTATTGGGCATAGGTCTTCCTACATGGAAGAAACCCATGAGGATTTTGTGCCGTAGTGTACAAGGCTGGCACAATATGTTTTAAAGTTCTGAAGCATGGAGACGATCGAGTCAGCAAATTTGGTTGACCCACCAGGGACCAACCATGATAAAACGTGCTTTGTTTTCGTTATCGAAACCAGGGTATTGAAACACTATGTTAATGAGCTCCATGTTTATCACTTTTTAATTAAGATAGATTTATTAAGCGATAAGACCTTTTTAATTAAGAATTCTAACTAAAACTAAACGTGGGTGAAAACAATTTTCAGAAATTTGATGCAGTTTAATAGCAATTTAATAGTTTAATAATTATGAATTATCAGTAGTGAATAGTATTTGTCGAAGTGGTGATGGTAAATGATTCAAATTTTTCATAAATTCATTTATAAAAGCTTCTGAATATTGATAAATAACAAGGCAGACGCGGAATGTTTTTTCTTACAGTTAACTTTAGCGTTCCGGAATGTCATGGAAATCATTAATGTCTTCTGATATCTCACAACCCACCTCAATAACATCGCTCAAATATTGTATTCGTTTCATAGACATCAGGATATTGATTACCTTTGATACCGATACGAAGGAATCGTGTCACGAATCGTAATAAAACTTTATCGAACTCAGCTATCATCGGTATGGTATCGAATGAAAAACTTCCAAAATTTCCTCGATTCTGAGTTCATCAACCCACATTCTTACTATGATTGGTATTTTATCACCTATAAAAACAAGTCTTAGCAATTATATTATCGGGTGATATTATAATTTAGAACTGGCAGTATCAGTACCTACTGTAAAAATCTGTTCTTTTTTAGTAATACCAAAAAATAACCTGCATGCCTACGTTCATACGTTACTCCAACGTTTATGGCAATGGGCTTTGATGTGAGCCTTCTTGGAAAAAGCCTTTTTTGGCTTTTAATCTATTTTTGGCAACTAAATAATTGTGGTTTTGTCATTTCATATTTATTTATACATAAATATTTCCTGTTGTTTACCTTAGTAACAATGTATCCACGAATTGTTTAGTAACAGGCTTCTTTTCACGTTTATTTCAAGTTCATTGCTGGTTGTGAAAGTTCATTGATTATGTTTTTCAAAAGAAGTAGTGGACTTTGAATTGCCTTCAGATGATCACATTGAGGCCCAAGATTCAGTTAAAGGTCTTTTTCCTTAAAAATGGTTAATATGACTTTCTGTATGAACCTCTAACTATAATTATCTTTGTGAAAGCCCAAAAACTTTAAATTCTTAAATTTTTTGGGCTTTCACAAAGATAATTTCTTTTTTACTCCTCATCTGCTATAGTCTTCTCAATCGTTCAGGAAATAATGCACATACCAAAAGTCTGGCAAAGAGCCGAATAAGAATGACCTTCTAAGTCACAGAAGCTATACACAGGTATAGCTTCTGTAAGCTGAAATACCCTGTGTATTTTCATGACAGTATACATGACATTCAGTTTTTTATTTTCATAACACTGCATCGGCGGCCTAGTACTGGTAACAACATTTCGTATTTAATATGGTTTGAATACTCCTTTCACTGAAAACTTGAAATTTCCGAACCAGCAATCGAGTAATTAAATATTATTGACGTCAATTAGAAAGCAAATAAAAGATTGAGTAAATTATTTTTTATTTTATTTGTTTTAGTAAATTGTATGTATGTTCTTACTCAATTCTTTTACCTTTAAACCTGCCAAGTCACAATATCCAGACTTGTTTGTTAATTTCTGCAGGTTCCTGGGGATATTAGAAAACACATTTTTGTAAATATATAGTTTATGACTATATATTTAGAAAAAATAGATAATGCTTTGTTATTCAAAAAAGGATTTAGACAAAAAAGGAAGCATGTATATCTTTTTGGAATACCCGGAACCTTTTTAACATTAATCTCAATGGGAAGCAATCAATATAGAGCTCATGTTTCTCTACCAAAAATAGAGCAAACGCCAAGGCGAGATTAGACCAATGTCAACCTTATTGTTAACCAAACAAAGCGTCGTAATCGGCATGTCTTCCGGAGGATTTTCTTCATACGAAGTGCTATTATCACGACGGATCCAAATTACTGGTATTTATGAATCACAATATTCACAATCAGTAACCAGGTGCGTTTCCTGTTTTTCGTCACGTTCTACCGTCACATGTACTATAGGACAAGAACATCCGTAAGCAGTTGCAAGAAATGTAATCTGCATATTTCGCAATAAATAAGCGATAAACTATCATATAAATGGCACATGCAAATGTTCGACATAAATTGGCGACAAAGAAACTTGCAGTTTCATTTTCTGTCTTTGTGAAGATTACTCGAGTTCACAATAAATCAATTATTAAATAAATAGGTTTGTCCAACTCTCACAATAGCTTGTGACAAGAAAGTACGAATTAGAAATATATTTATTTATAATAGAATTAGCCCTGTTACAAAGATACGACAAAAGTTATAAAAAATTCAAAAGACAGTGATATGTATGTGACGAAGTCAAAAATTTCTTATCAATCCCATAATGTAGTCATCAGTTGTGATCGGGGCTAGTCTTATGATAAGGATATTTTTGATATTGTTATCTGAAATGATTTCGATCATATGAGTTTTTTTACATAGTATTCATAATTATAATATTCCTCAGACTGCCATCTATTGTGTAGCCCGAAATTGATCTCAATTAAGTGTTTGTGTCATAGATACTGCAATGTATCAATAGCTATTTAGCACTCGATTCTTTCTGTATATAGTAACAGTTATATGATTGATATAATTTCAGATCATAAAAAATATACAATTGGTTGTCATTCCATCCACGATATATATACTATACTACACTAATTACTACAACTATACTACACTATATTGTAATATAAAATTAAATCTCGTCTCATCGCTCATCTACGAGTTGCGACAGTGCGCATTCGTCTGAAATTGAAACTCGACAAACAACCGAATACAGTTGTAATAAAAATAACACGGAAACAGTGAACACATGAATATTAACGAATGGATACAACGGAAAAATGTAAATTTCCGTTCGCCAGACTATCATACTATGTCATCGATTCGAGAATAGTCTGCTGAAATATTGAAGAACTTTTAATATAAAACAGAGTAGACTATTATATATATATATGGCTTTTGATATGAAGTAAATAGTATTTAATAATTTGAATAAGTAAATTTTATAACCGTAAAAGATTACGCAAAAATTTCAAATTAATTCACTAAGATTGAATTTAAATTTATCAGTGATAGAGTATAGCCAGATGCGAATGGTCGCAAAGAGCCACATTAGAAAAACACGTAACGGACGAAACGAACAAACATACAGTCTCAGTTTTCATTACATTTATTACGCAAACTTTAAATGACATAGGAGAATGAGCTTTACAACAAGTCAATTAGGGATGAGTTCTCAAATCCTGCTTTTGAAATAATTGGAAATTCATTTCCTTGCATCTAATTTAAATGATTTTTGAATATGCTTATTGTAGCAGAAACTTCAAACCTGAATTGACGTAATGAACAAAAATTAAATTACATTCAATGAGAATGTAATTTAATTATTGTCATCTATTTTTCTATCTTTTTGATAGTCTATAATTAATATTTCACGTGTTTCATTGATGATTTAAAAAAACACAAAGCAAAAATTAAGATTTTCATTTTAAAAAATATAGAATATGTATTTAAAGTGATTTTCTATCGCAGCCTTTAAACAGAATATTTCTTTAAAAGTGCATTATATTTTATCTCTCTTTTCCAAGATGAAATCATATTCAGCTCGTCAGTTACAAACCCTGCATATTTAAAAAGTGTTTGTAATAGCGATGGATAAAGATCAAAATTCTTTGACATTTCCATTTAATACCTCAATAATAGAGGTGGCAGAACTTGTTGAGCAGGCATTCCTGTAAATTGAATTAGCATTTTAAAGGATAGCGTTAAACTATTGAAATCGTATCTGTTAGCCGATTTATTTATCATATGACACCAATAGATAGTTTCAGATAACTTGTGAAACAATCTGGTTGGTCCCGATACTTACACCCACCAGTTGCTAAAGATTTATGCAGGACACCGGTTTACATAGGCTTACTTTTAACAATAAATATTGGAGAAGTCTTAGAATTTCGACATGCTTTAATAACTATATTGGCATGACAGAACGTTTCTGTCATGCCAATATAGACCTTACCACAACGAAATACAGGCTTTAAGTGTAGGCTTACCAAATGGAAAACCCGCTTGCAGAAACGTCTGAGTAGCTAGCACCGCGTTTTCTATTTCTGCCGTGATGTAGTTCAGTATGAAGGGAAAGGTAGCCAATATAATAGAGAAGATGACAGGGTTGTCAGATTGTATTAATCATTAAACATAATCATTATTAAAAAAACAAAAAAGACTATGAAAGAACAATCATTTTGATAGCTTATGTGTTATTCGTTTTATAGTTATTTAAGTTTAGTGGAAAGTGCATTTTAAAATAATTTAATTTATTTAAAAAAAACTTTTATTACAACTTACATTAACTGTATCATAGAAGCATTCTTGGGAGAGTCATATAATTTGCTACACAAATTGTAACCTAAGGAAGTTTCCATGCTATCGAAACGATTGTTTTACCAATGTTTCTTATTCAATTATTTTAACTATGCTGTATTTCAGACACACACCGAACAAAAAATTGTCATACAGAGCAAATATCGTTAACATCGTCTGTCTCCAGAATCAATACACCAGTAGTATCATAATAGTGATTAATTAATATCGCTGGAGTGTCTGCACGACTGTTACTATTTGGTGTTACCATAAGGTGGAATATCACCTTGATTGATATTCTCAGACAAAAAAAGTGAAAAATACTATCCATCCAAAATTTGAAAGTCATTACTTTACCTACCTATAGTTAAATACAACTAATTATAAGTGAAATTCACTACTAAAGTTATTCGAAGACAGTAAGAATTATGAGCAGTACTTTTACTTCTCCTTGACTAGTAAATGTAGTGGTAGTGTCAATAGAGACAGAATGATAGTAATAGCAAATATATTTTTTTCTAGGTTTCCGTTATGGATAATAGGGGACAATAATATTTACAAAAGTTATGAAACATTAATAATTTACTATTTAAGCCTTAAATAATGAAAATAAATTATGCTTACACGAGATTTCGATATGCAAGTGTGCATATTACCCTAATCAAATGAGCGGGTTTTTCTCGCTGAAACAAGAAAAAGAAAGGCGCGAATCAGTTCAGCGGCACGGCGACAAACGCCCACTTTCTACGGCCACAATGCGCGCGCGCCGATCATCTCGACGAGTTGCGCAAGCCGGATACAGAGCTGTATGGACTTCTTGAACTGTCAATTACAATCAGTATATTGCTGACGAAATAAGCCTCATAATATCGATGATGAAAGAAAGCTATTTATAGATATGTAGTTATGAAATAAGGGATCAGAAGAATTGAGGGTAAACACATTCAATAACAATACAGCAAAAAGGAAGACGAAATTGGAATATAAACGTATAAATTCATAGAACTATCGAAGTTTATTCAATGCTAGGAACTAAATAATGTGTTATTATTTTGCTTTGTTAGGTTTCTATGGAAATATAAGTATTAATGTCAAGAACAATGTAAAGGTCACACGCAATCTACATAAAAAACTGATCAGTCAGATCACGATATTGCAAATGCAAGGTATAAAAATGAATAATTTGAGTTTTGCATCCTCCACGTGTTACATGCCAAATCCTTCAAATCGAAATACAGTTTCAATAACATGAAATAAAATATACATCCAAGTACTGACATAAAAAAAACACTATCCCGGTTCGGTACTTAAAGTCTGTACTCTTTACAAACTGGTTTAATTAACAGTAAGCAATAATTAAGACTTCCTTTGCGCAAGGCGAGCGACTAAGATGTATTTAATACGAGTTGAAAAAAATACCACGTTTTTTGTAAATTTTGCAAACCTAAGGTAAGAAACGAAGTGAACAAGCGTCGCTTTAAATTTGAACATTTGGACTGGTTCATATGTTTTCTGAACAGCTTTCTATCGATTATATGAAACGATAAAACCGGTTATGCCTAGACCATAAATCATCTTATCTTATTGCAAAACCATATTAGCACAAATGCTTTATGTAAATAGTCAAAGTCTGACACTGAAAGCCGTTGGCAGCTTATAGCCCTCGATATCTCCGATCAAGTCACTTTACAATTCAACTTCGACGAGGGGTACATAACGATTTGCCGATGATTATTACACGACCATCACCACGCACATGCACTCGTGGTGGAGAGAAGCACTTAAATGTGAAATACAAAGACATTATTACATGTTACGCTTCGTTCAATAGATAGGGGAGATCGTCCATAAACTATCATTTTTATATAAAATTTTAACTTTTTCGTTAAAGAAGGAAAAGAAGAAGAAGAAAAAAGTTGAAGTGCTAAAATGAAAACAGTTGGTGTTAAAATGAAAAAAGTTAAAGGAGCTACAATTACAATCCAGCTCTAGATATCAAAATTAGTGCAGCATTTACTGTAAAACAGCGTGTTACGAAAACGGGTTTCCCCTTCATGCATGAATTTAGCAGGGTAAACAGGTTAACACAATGAATTTGCATATACATAGTAATATTTCTGAAATAGAATTTACAGCTACGGAATATAATTTAATCAAAATGAAATATAATTGCCTAAACTCGCAAACATATCTCGCAATATGCTCCAGTCACATGACGTTTGTTTGGGACGGGTTTGCCTATAGGAATGGGACACTTATGTACTGGTGTAACTTCTATTGCTATCGGTGTTTCTATACGGGCGTGTATAAAAAAAACCTCGTAAATCAATTGATAAAATCACGTATACAGTTTTATTATTCGATGGAAATTTTGGAATTATTCCTTATTCCACAACTAAACACATGTGTGCTTTGAGCTGATTTAATTCAGTGCCAAAACATAAATGTCTCATTCTTTTAGTGTTTAGATAAGAAAATTTTAATATTATAACGTATATCTCAATAACATCTGAACTTTATGCCGCCATATTTTCTAGATAGAACTCGTATAACAATTTTAAGACACTGACCAGTGATACAGGGATTGATATTCTTGTATAAAAACAATTCTTACTGATCTTACCTTTGTAAACGTTGCAGAAAGTTACTGATACTTCCTGCAATAGTATTAATATTATTACATCATTTGCTGATTTAAGAAACACCCAAAACATATCCCGGAGTGCATATATTCCTACATTATGATATGCCGTTAATTAGTATATATTACCATTACCGGGTTTATTTAAAATTTTCGATAGGCTTTGTGAATATATTAAAACAGATATTCGTTATAGCTTACTACAGAAAAACTTATTAGATTCCATACAGTGTATAGTATATAAAGGCTAAACAAAATAATCGCAATATTACACGAGAATATTCATTGTAAATGAATCATAAAAAACGAAATGATCAGAATAGCACATTATCATACGAGGATGTTTGTTCAATTCTCGTTATTATAGCGCAATTAAACCGCACTGCAGGAAGTAACACAGCATTGCGCCTGCGCAGGTCACCAGGACGGTGGATTTTTTATATATTTGACATTGCTTTCTGGTTGGCAATGGCCATTGGTTGGCCCTTGTATTATGGATATATCTTTATTTGAATATAATATCCATTTTTGGAACCAAAATGATCCAAAACAACAACGAACATTTGATAAGGTAACGAAGGGTAAAATACCTTTAAAGTTTCATTTTTTCATCAATTAAAAGCAAAATTGATATCACGGATGTGAGTTTATTGTCAAGCTTGCAGCATAACTGACTATACAAATATCTGTACTAATTAAAACAAAATTCCCAGAAAAAGGGACGTACGTTGTCACGGATTTGCATTTCCATAATATCTTTCTGTCATTGTTTTAGTCTAAATTTAATCACTGCGTACGTACATTTAGTGACGGGCGTGTTTTGTGAACTTGTAAAACAAACAAACGTATCACATGCACTCGCGTTTGTTTAATGGCATATCTACTGTTGTCTTATAGTTACAATAATCATTGCATTTAGCAGTTTGGAATTAAATAGAAGGATTGGGTAAAATGTTGACGTTCCTTGATTACAATAATAAGTATACAGTATAATTGACATACTTAGAAAATAATAATGAAAACAACAATTCAAATTCTTAGTTCAAACTGTGTTATCAATTGCTTGATAATCAACATTAATGTTTAGACACTAAAGTTACATCACTACATCGTCTGATTGTAGAGACGAAATACTATGTCAATACTAAAAATAGTATAAAAGAAATTGCCCAAATTACCGGTTATCATCAACAGCTTAATATACGTTCCAGTACTGGGAATACGTTTTCCTTACAAGATAAATATATGATGAATTACATTATTAATTTTATTTGTGATCAAATAGAGCATCAAATAATGAACTTAATAGCTAATATTTTAAATATTTTTAAATTGTAAGCATTCATCTCAAGACCTCGTCAGTTAAACGTTAAGCCGGCCTGCCGGACGCAGGACAATTATGCGCATACGCAGCTGCCATCACAACAGTATTGAGCAGTTAATTGTTTCACACACAATGAGTGTTGTCTCTAGCCATTTGAGAAGAGTTACCATTGTGTCGCCAGTTTTGGAAACTATCCACTGTTGAGCTTCTTTTGTTAAGGATAAATGTAAAATTGTTAGTATTATAAATCTGATCTGAGTTACTGTTATAAATATGAGAAAGGTTAATTTATTTTTTATATTTGACATATTGTCGGACGTTCTTGTTTTTTCGCCAAGTATTAACGATTGATTCTCTACGCACTCTTCAATTATGAGGCATTATGATTACTCTTGTGCTAAGAACGTGCAATTGGAAACTACCGGATTTGACTGGAAAATCCAATTAAATATCTTGCTCCGGCTTGGTTCTTACTACAATGTTGCAATTAGGTTTATTGCTCTCAAAACAAACTATGAAATATTTGCTATATGCGCTTTCGAGTTTCAAATACAAATGAGTCTTTGTATATATTTAATATGTTAATATTTTATTTTTAAATTAGCAGACTTTGTGTAAAGTGAATTTTAAAAATATATGCTGTTTCTAAATAATATATAAGTCAAGCACAAAGTATCTTAGTAATTATTATCTAATAGTAAACAAGTTGAATGAGCGTTAAAATCAATATTAGCTTATATCGTTGGGTATGTTTCGACTGTTTACAAGTCGTCTAGGTCAGGTGACCTTAGCTTACTGTTGCGCTAACGGCTTTTACGGAACACTGAACCATCTTGTTGCACATGCAGATAAGCTGCTTTGTCTAGCATTTGTAGAATGTTGTTTTTACGAGTTTGTGTGTGTAGAATATGCTGTTACACTTCTTGGACATGAACATACAAATCAGACTTTTTTCTATTCTTATTGTTCAACAATAAGCTTTGCATTTCTTTTAAAATCGGAATAGTTAATATGTGAAACTTTCCAAGACTGCTATCCATAAATCTGTGTTAAAAAACATAAATCAAAGTGTTGAAAACGAGCAGCAATCAAGAATCCATGAATATTGATACGGAAGAGACGAAAGTGTTTTGCTGACATCCATATTCATCTAGGTACCTAGCAGTTTTCAAAATTTAAATAACATCATAAAGTTATAAGCATTAAAACACTAAGCAGAATTATAATACTATAGTTAAATAAAAAATAACAAAAATTAATTTTGGGACTTACTTCTTTTAATTTTTCGCTAAGTTGTGTTCAAGTAGGATACGCGATATTGATCTTTTAGGGATTTAACACCATTGGATAGTTGGAATGTATTTAGGGAGCCACCTATTAATCGTATTGCACTGGTGGAGCGCATTGGTGCTATCTAACGCTCTGGTGTCTATATCGAAAAAAAAGCAAGTCGCCATGGTTGGTCCTGAAATAGTTATCTCGAGGTCTAAGCTTCTGTAGGAAAGCGTGTGCCAGCAGTAGAACGTATATTAGCTGTAGGTTGATTATTGAGGTTGTAATGTCAATTTGGACGGAAAATCCTGCTGTCAACAAACGTTTGTTCTTGCGATAATCGAACACAGTTTATCATACCTTAACACACATCTTGGGAACATCTCAGACGTGACTGACGAAGAGCACTTCGACCATTGCGATCTTTAGGGCGTTCTCTACGTTTACACTTCTTGTGTCCAGAACATAACTGCCAAAAGATTCACAATATCTCTAGGCAGGAACAGCCTGAAGTCTCCCGGCTTTGAGAATACCATCCCCACAAGGGACATTTTGATTCAAACCACGGCATCACACAGACATAGAAAACGTTCCATTGATTCCAGGCTTTCTTCAACCACTCGGACTATTGATGTGGAAGACACATGTGTAACAAGACATTACCAATTTTGAATAAAAAATCTGAAGACATATATATAAATGACTCTATTAACCATTTTGTCAATGTCATCCACACTTTCGCTGGATGCACGTTGGAAAGTTTTCTAATATAATGACAGGACGAAAGTGAAACTGTTCTTTGATTTTGCAAATCATTTTACTGTATTCCGTTTCACAGTGGACATAATATTATAGTACTGGTAGTTGTAAAATTACTGTTGTTACCAGTGCGTAAGGTATAAGGTTACCGCTCTAAAATGTAAAGCTGGGTAAGTAAAAAATTGGTATAATAAATACTTGTATTTCGAAAGAAAAGCGGAAAAATCTAATCATATCAACTTTTAGTCACAAAATAAAAATGCCATAAATTAAAAATGATTTAAATTTATATAGCTACAATAATGAAGTATCAATGTTTAATGTCTGTAAGATGTCATGGTTTGATTTAATTCGTTTTATTTTCGTAATATAACTGTCGTAATATAACTGTAAAAGTACCGTAGATGCCTCCGAGGTATGCCTATATTTACAATATTATTATTATTATTTTGTTAAATTCTAATGTCGACATAACAATATATCTATCTCTATTAGATCTTTATAGACATAGCATGAAATTAAATAAATTTATCGTTTTTTTCATTATGAAACGATATTATTGGAGATAGATAAAACATGCATTCATGTAATTTCGAAGTGGTTTTAGAATTAGTAGCTGCATCATCAAAATATATTAGAAAGTTACATTAAAACCATTAAAGAGCAAATAGGAAAAAATATTTTATTACAAAAATATACTGTTACCTGTGTACCTGCAATATACTGTTCTACTTTGGGGTAATTTATATTATGTCTCACGGGTATTCATAGTTCAAAAGAAATGTATATGAGCAATTTGTAATATTGACGCCTTGACATCTTGTAGGTCGCATTTTAGAGAGCTAAAACAGTTCCATGTATATACATATACGAGGTGTCCATTTTTGTTAAAAGTCGCTCTCACCTATGTTATTTAGAAGGATCATTGTAATTTTAATACAAGACATGCTCAAAGGCTTGTTTTACTTATGAAAACAACAATTTTATACAGTAGAAATGTGTAATGTATGGCTATACGTATATATAACAGATTCTGAATGCCTTTAGAGTAAAATTAAAAAACTGGTTGGTGGTAAATTGTTTGTATTCTGTTGACGAATATTTTTAACATTTCGGATCCCGTTTACTGTGACCTTGATATTTCTGCAATTTTTTTTCCTGGTTAATTTTGATTATATGTTTATAAATAAATAAATGTAAATGAATGACATTCAATTTATTAATTATTAATTTTGCATGCCAGTGCCTGGTGAAAACCAATATTTATGTAATACCTTTTGTATCACTTTTCTAGCGAATTATTTATTATTATTAATATCTCAATGTCATACCAACTGTTAATAATGGAAGTACGATGGAGCAAAAAATATTGGCAACAATAACGTAACACCTCTATACAACAAAATCATAAAACACGAAGTAGAAAAGCTGTGAAAAAGAAACACAACTTACACAAGCGTACATATTTGACACTTTAACTTTCGATCAACTTTATACTGCTGCGCTAAGAGTGGTATTTGTAGATCAACTGCTACATATAATGTGCTGACTGCACTTACTCGCGTGAAAGTTTATATGACAGCGCTCATATCGAATCGATTACGAACACAATGTTGCTTACATTTCGCTTATAGTATGAAATTTCCTTTAAAACGACATTAATGTTGCATTAGTCTTCTACAACAGTAAGTTAGAGAGAAGTTTTAGACTCACATTTGGAGACACTTGTTTTGGAAGTATTTCTCAGGAATGACCCTTAAACCATTTGTCCACCAGCACCAGTGTGCTTGATTTCAATAATCTATTTACAGATTGATTGATAGATTGATTATTGAAACCCTACAATAGACCATTAAATGACAGCTGTTATAAGTGAAAAAAAAAATCGTAGTAGCCACCAGGAGTCCACTGACACTTAAAGAGATTTGCCAACAAGTCAACATTTGCAGTGATTGTCAATATTTGAGGACTTTTGACGCCTCATTAACATAAACACACGGTTTTCTCTCTCGATCGTACGTCTGTCGTGTAATTGATTTAGCTCGTAATTCAACACGCAATGAACTCGATTTACTTTGCAAAAAAGAAACGGAATTCTAGTTTCATAGTTAGTTAGTCTTCATAATTACAAAGATAGCTAAATTGAAATATTTATTGCCACATATTGATCTAATTACAATCAAGAAACATGAAGGTAAAAAAAGGTTTACTTTGAATACTTTTAAAACGTTAGTAATTATCAGTTTTCATTTCTAAAATAGTAACGTAACTATCTTAATTAAGTAATAGAATGATCATTCTGATAATGGGCGAATTCATCCATCCTTTTTATCACTAATTATACAATTCTCTTTAGCAATGTGAGAGTAGTCTGCGCTAGCGCATATCATCGTTGCGATCGTAAAAGTTTTTCAGGACGTGTGTTTTTATCTTTTTGAAATCTTTATATTAATTTTTAACCCAACAAAATCATTCACACATTTGATTACATGGTTTAAGGACACTTCAAGAAATACTCCCACTTTTAAATAAGGGATATTTTGTTATTTAATTTACATGCGAAACTATTTAATAACGAAGAAACTACGACATACACTACTACACGACACTTAGGACTTAAGATTTTTTTCATACGACATTAATCTTTTGGTCATAGGTAAGGTAGTATATTTTATTACGTTTGCGCGCACATTGTCTATAAATAAGGTAGTACCAATAAAACGTTTAGTTTGATTCAGACAGCCTTGACGATAAGACGTGTGCGTGCGGAGCCGAAAATACATAAATAAATAAATATTTCACCACGAAATGTCCGTAGATCTGACGCAGATAGTTTTTATTCGCCCTTTCAGTGAAAACGTTACTGCAGTAATATTTTGTTGAAATTAAATTCTTTTCGTGACTTTTACCCCGACTACTGTGACCCCGAATGCAACGAGAATATCTTCTAGGGTCAAGGTTGTGTTAATGTTTCCGCGGTAGTATAAATGACGAAAATAAAACTCTAGCCTATCATTGCCTTTATACAATAGCAATAACAAAATGTAATTGTATAGTAATGAAATGTTAAATTTATTCTTCGATTGTTGACTTTACTTTTGAATACCTAATTTTGTTTTTTAATAAAGAAACCTAAATTTGGGGTTATTTGACTATATAATCACTTATTTTTTAAAAACAATATCAATTGTTGGTGCAAAGCTATTTGGTAGGTGAAAGCGGTTGCCGTAACAACCGGCAACAATAGTTCTACGTGGTTTCCGAAGCACAGAGGAGCCCGAGATAGCAATATGCGAAAGCTGCATTGCCTTCGTTATCGAAACCTGTGTTAAAACCACAACGCTAATGAGCTGTGTGTGAGAGATATTACAGTATTATTTTATATTATAAGTAATAAAACTAAAAAGTATTAAAATGCTTATATTTTGAATGTAATACACAGAGTAGAATCAGCAGCCCTATAGAACTATGAGGCATAATGAACAAATACCTACAAGAGCATTACAAGAACAAAGAGTGAACAAACAGATAGAGCCAAAACGTGATTCTAATCAATTGTCTCGGGAGTTGGAATTTAAGTCGTGATTGCGTCCAAACGACATTTTACTTTTAAGCTACTGGATCATCGTTCTAAAAATTAAGTGCTGTCAAGAATACCTCACACTGCCATTTTGGAATAAGATATAGTTTAAAATATAAGATATTCATGTTAGAATGCAGTTCAATCACAGAAACAAAACTTAACCAAATACAATACATTGTAAATTTCTCAAGAAGATTCGGATCAAAGCGTATTGATATATTAATTTTCTTTCGTGTCGCAAGCAGAGAAGTTTATTTTATATATTTCTACCTTGTCTACACACTTATAAATAGGAAGCTAAAGGCCGCCTAGGGAGTAATATCAAAGGAATTCCGAAACTTCTTATATTTCTTTGGTATTTATTCATCAAAGTTTAAAAAAAATTATATGCTCATATGCACATTTTATTTATATTGCATCTCTGACTTAGATTGACAGTCGAAATAAAACAGCACTAATTTAATATGCAAGAAAGCAATACGAAACAGATAATTTTAAATAATGTGTATTTAATGATAATATACTAATTTTAGCCTCATAAAACTAGCCGCAACATTTACACAGATATATTGATATATTTGTACATGTTAATTTCCGAGTAGTAGCATCTTCATCGGAACCAAGAGTTTATAGGACACGGCATTTCAAAAGGTTTCTAAGGTCGATAAATGTCAAATGAAACGTGCGTAAACGAGCTATAAATAATCAGAATATGCAAGCCTCATTAGCGAAAAAGAATGCATTCAGATGCATTTTCAACCGATTAAATAACTGTGTTGCGTGGAGGCTATGTAGGTCAAATTGTTTGTTCAGAAATGAAATACTAGGCTTTTTTTTTGTATAACACTTATAGTAATATTATAAAATGAAAGTGAATCTGTATGTAACCCTTTCATCGTGGAACAGTCAGTTGATTGATGCTGTAGAAGGTTCCGCGATCATTTTAGATGTAGACACAATAAACGTCAATGGGACAAAAACGTAACTCGTAATACTTACTGGTCCGATGTGGGTCAGCAGGAAAAACTGTTACACTTAAAACCCAGAATGACGGCTTTCGCAATTTCTTAATTGTTAAGGAACTTGAGATTATGAATTATATTCGACCCATCCGAGACAACCTTAAAGTAAGCTCCTTAAAGTAGGTCTAGTGAAATCATCACAAATCTAGATTTGGAAGAGGAACACCAATAACGCGTTTTCGCTAATTTTTCTCACATACCCTCTATTCGTAAAGTAAAATACTTTATACGAAGTAACTAATCTGAATCAAGATAAGGTTATGCTCCCAATACTAAAAACTTGTCGAGATAATCTTCACCAACTAATTGCCAATCCGACAACAAATCAAATAACTTACCTTCAAATCCAGGCCGTAGATACTATTTCAGTCAGTCAAAATGTCACGTTGAGTTTGCGCAAGCGTACCGACCGATATGTGCGCCCAAAAATAAGAATCTTTCTACTTACTATCACCTGTAGTGGAGCTAGCCATCTAATAAGAGTTCTGTTTAAAATTTAATAATATTATTGCTACAACAGATAAGGATGTGGCTGACGGTTTTGAATCTTTCTTTTCTAATATAGCTGCCACAACCACAAAACATTTAAATTCTAGTACTGATCATGCCATATCATTACTTGAGTCAAGTATTGAGATATGTAAAAGTACATTTAACTTTACTTACATAACTCCAATAGACATTTTTAAAAACTTTAAACAAATTAACATTAAAAGAACAAAAGATCTATGGGGCATATCAACAGACCTTCTTAAAATAATAATAAACAAAATATCACCTTACTTAGCATTTATATTCAATAAATGTATTGATGAAGGGCAGTTCCCTGATCTAATGAAATATAGTAAAATCATCCCACTATTTAAAGCAGGTAATAAGAGTGATCCATCAAACTTCCGGCCAATTTCTATCCTACCTGCTCTAAGTAAAATTTTTGAAAAAATTATATTTCATCAGTTGCTGTTACACTTTAACTTTAACAAATTATTCCATGAAAAGCAATTTGGTTTTACTAAAAATAGAAATACTACGGATGCAGGGGTCGCACTCATCAAACATATATTTGATGCATGGGAAAATAAGCAAGATGCTATAGGTATATTCTGTGATCTATCAAAAGCGTTTGATTGTGTGGATCATCAGATTCTATTAGTAAAATTGAAACATTATGGTGCTTCAGATAATTCGCTACGCCTTATAGAATCGTATCTTACTGGTCGAATACAAAAAGTTAACATAAATGGCACTAATTCTTCCGGCGCGCCTCTGTATATGGGAGTGCCCCAGGGCTCCATATTGGGCCCCTTATTATTTCTAATTTACATTAATGACCTGCCTTATTTTGCTAAAGACCTCTGTGAAATAGTTTTGTTTGCTGATGACACTTCTTTGATTTTCAAAACCGACAGACGCAAGGACGTATCTGACGAGGTAAATAGTACTCTTTCTCAAGTCCTACACTGGTTCACGGCTAATAATCTTGTTTTAAACTCTAAGAAAACCAAGTGTATTAAATTTAGTATGCCTAATGTAAGGCGGGTCAATATTTGTATTAAGATAAATGAGGAACCAATAGAAATAATTAATTCTACAACATTTCTTGGAATTACTATAGATTCCAAACTACAATGGGGCCCACATATTACGGCTCTGGCAGGAAGATTAAGTTCAGCTGCGCATGCAGTTCGAAAAATAAGACGGCTTACTGATGTGGAAACGGCGAGATTAGTTTATTTCAGCTATTTTCACAGCTTAATGTCGTATGGTCTACTGTTGTGGGGCTCCGCTGCTGACATACAGACGATCTTTGTACTTCAAAAGAGAGCCATTCGTGCAATATACAACCTTAGACCACGTGACTCGCTAAAAGAATTATTTAAGGAAATTAACATACTAACCGTGGCGTCTCAATACATTTTTGATTGTATTATGTATGTACGTAAATACAGTGGTTCTTTTCTTAGAAATTCAGACTGCCATAGCTTCAACACCAGAAATAAGCATAAGCTCGCCTTTCCAAGCCACAGACTGCATAAGACCGGTAATTGTTTTATAGAAATAAGTATAAAAATGTACAATATGATACCACAAAGTTTTATTGAATTGCCTCTGCATAAATTTAAGTCAACTATTAAAAGTTGTTTGATGAAAAAGGGGTATTACAAGGTAGAAGATTATTTTAAAGATAAAAATTTGTGGCCACTATAATTTGCTTCTCTGCACTTATTTATTATATTTTGCAATATTTAAAAATATATTTTTTAATGCACTGTAAAACAAAACATGTATATGTTTATAATACTAATACATAATGACATAATTGATTTGTAAATGTCATTATAAATACTAAAGGCTGAGAGTTTCTTGCGCTGCTTCTTCTCTGCAGCTACTAATTCGTCGAAGCGGTAGTAGGGTTGATTGGGAATATGCATACTAGTGTTATTTTTAATTTTAAAATAAGTATTATTTTAAAATTAAAACTAACAATTTATTTAGTACATATTGAAATACTATAACTGGGACAATTAGTAAATGCCCGGTTGATACCCAGTAAAATTATGAGTATTGCCTTTATAATTATATTTATTTATTTTCTTATACATATTCCCTGTTGTGACGATTTAAAAGAGCTTAGTAAATAAGTCTATTTAAATAAAGTTATTTTTGACTTTGACTTTGACTTTGACTTTGAATAGGGAAACACCAGTCATTTGCAAGATACGAGTACGTAGTACGTAGAGAACTAGTACGTTACTTTACACATAATTTATAAAAACTCTCTAATTTTCGGATGACTGCGCTTTTTATCAAACATCAACGTAAGAGTAATAAATGTATTCTTTAGTAATAATTGTAATTCAATTATTTCGACCGTTTTCTATTTATTTATCTTTATATATTTCCATATATTTTTGGTACACAAAGACTTCCAAATATGTGTTAGTTTTTTTAAACAGTCATCAATATTCTAGGTTTATTTTAACTACATTATATAAAACTCTTCAATAGAGATCGTAAGAAAATAAAACTATGAATTGATAAGCAAGTGATTTTTCTGAGGGAAAAAGTAGGTATGTGGGATTCGAGGCTGCAGCGTCTTGATGAGATTTAACATTGACACCATGAATTATCAACATTAAGATTTTAGGAGTATTGTTATATCTCAAATTTGTATGTTACAAGAATGTATGTTTGCAACAATAACAGTCTTTAAATCAGTCATGTTTAGGAAACATTTGTTCACTAGTAACACCTGAAAAACACAACGTAAGATAGACTAGAGATCTTTTCAATTGTAGACTGCTCAATAATAGTTTGAGTTGAACCGGTGTTAAGGATTATAAAATTATATTTATATATACCTACCAAAACGATTGATAAGTACAACACCGGTAAAAAATATGGTAAAAAGCCATATTTTTTACCGGGCTTCATTCCGGTGCATCGTCACGGTCGGTCTCCTATCTGAACTGAGCGTGTTACACTGCTATTTTAAGCCATTCGACAACTGGCACGCTTTGACCGCATTTGTAAACACGGTCAAAGGGAACTCGCTCACCGTAAACTCGCACCAAACCTGCCCCACAACCTTTGAGGGTTAAATAAACTATATAACGACTTCATTTATATTGGTAATTATAAACCAATTTATAGTATACAATTGAACGTTGATGAGTTTCACGGATGCTGTATTCAGGAAACGAAGTTATAACCTATAAAGTATTAAGTATACAATACTTCCGTGCCGTTCCGTAATTGGGCTGTATTCATAATTAACCTCCACGAATTTCAATACGTATTTGGTTCTCATTCTCAATGTTAATTTCTTTTCATGTATTCTTTATTAAAATAGCGACTATCTACTGAGTAGTACAATTTTCTTTCTACCTTTATTTACTACCTTTCTATGTTGACTCGTATTCTAATCGACTATCGGTCATCAAGTCAATTGTATAGTTTGATATATGAGAAATTTAAAATCTAAATCGTGCAGTGTAATTTGGCGAATAGCCCACATTTCGCAACGCCGGTGAACTGGCGAGGGAAAGTGCTGTCGAGGCTTAGGCTAACAATTCTTTATGTAGTTAGCTTTTAGGTGAGTCTAGTTCTAGGTGCCTTTCGTTTTGCACCGTCATTGCTTCGAAGGAAGCTGAATGTATGTGGGCTATTTATTCAGGATAAAGACTTTGAGAATCAGATAAAGTATACTCAGCCCTTGGTGAGTATTGTAGTCTCATCTGTCTTATATTATTATAAGCTTATTGTAATTAGAATTTAATACGTAATTAAATTACGGACAAAGCTCTATTCCTTATAATCTTCATCAACGACCTATATACGTCGCACAGCTGGGCAGCCTGTCCTGCTTGGCAGAAACACATGAATGTCGATTTCTCATAATTTAATTTATACGTTCGTATTTACATAATTATGATTATAAATTTAATTTTAACGAATAATCTGATTAGCGGATGCGATTCTATACGTAATTATAATATATACTTCGAATTATACATTATTTTTATCAAAGTTATAACACATCGACGAAATTAAAAATTTATCATAAAGCATCACTAAAAACACGTGTTATAACTTACATAAGTTCTTAAGATATTTCGTGCAAATTACACCGTATGCAAGTGAACATACAGAATTCAATGGGTTGACTTTTATTTATACTTCTTGCTTGTGTTGTGTTGCTGGGACAGTTTTTTCTAGGGCATTTTTTTAATTAAAATTTAAATGATTTCCTACAATCTTAATTAGAAATATGGCACTACGCCCCATATTTCTGATAATCAGAATAGAATACTAAACTTTATGTCTAGAACAAGAAGGTTATCTGTAAAATATCAAGTAAATCTATCTATCGGTGTTGATGTAGACTGTTATCAGACTAGGTCAACGTTGCTGATTACTTATCCAATTTATCATGATTAACATTTTTAATATTTTTTGTTTCAGGTAAATTTTATGCCAGCTTTACATTTTGGATTTTAGAAAGGTTTGATTGTACAATGACTCACTTTTTGTTTTACTTTATATTATTTGATAAATTGTAATATAATATAGTATTTGGAGCGCTTAACATGTAATAAATAGTTGTCTAATATTAATTATGTCAATAAAGACTAAGAGATAGATATAACCGCGTAAGACACGGGCTTTGTAAGAAAACGGTAAGAACGGAGAAAAATGGAGTTCCCTTGAAAAATGATTCCAGTTCAGAACAACGACGATGACGAACTAGTTACAAATATTTGAAAGTTTATATTTCGAACTTCACCGCTCCTAGTTATATTATATTTACACTCGCATGCATTTTTATTATTCAGAGTCACGAAATATGAAGTACGTAGACGAATGAGCAGCAGTTTGTCAATGTGAAAATGAAAGAAATCATTTCATGTTGTTGTTGTCGCGAAAATACAACTTCTGTTTTTCACTTTTTCTTTTCTGAAAGCTAGCTAGTGAAGCATGTGATATACTGCCTTAGCCACCCTCACCTTGCCGGTCCAAAAAGTGCTTATTCACGCCTATTTAAAAGGAACTCATGTTGTATGCTCTTTCTGGGCTTGATGTTTAATATATTTGCATCTTATGTGAGGTGTTACATTTATTACAAAATAGATAGTATATCTTTTGTTAGCAATAAGGATATAACGTATGCGGTCAAGATTCAGTTGTGGGACACTGCGTCTTTTTTACTACTAATAGTTTCCATCTTGTTTCCACTTCGGTCAGACGTCTATTCAATAGTAACGTTTTACCAGGTACTAGTTCTATTCTCGCTAAGAACAGGAAATATAGTCGGTCCATGTTTAATCGGCTATAGCCGAGACCCACTGATGGTGTTGTACTTATCAATCGTTTTGGTAGGTATATATAAATATAATTTTATAATCCTTAACACCGGTTCAACTCAAACTATTATTGAGCAGTCTACAATTGAAAAGATCTCTAGTCTATCTTACGTTGTGTTTTTCAGGTGTTACTAGTGAACAAATGTTTCCTAAACATGACTGATTTAAAGACTGTTATTGTTGCAAACATACATTCTTGTAACATACAAATTTGAGATATAACAATACTCCTAAAATCTTAATGTTGATAATTCATGGTGTCAATGTTAAATCTCATCAAGACGCTGCAGCCTCGAATCCCACATACCTACTTTTTCCCTCAGAAAAATCACTTGCTTATCAATTCATAGTTTTATTTTCTTACGATCTCTATTGAAGAGTTTTATATAATGTAGTTAAAATAAACCTAGAATATTGATGACTGTTTAAAAAAACTAACACATATTTGGAAGTCTTTGTGTACCAAAAATATATGGAAATATATAAAGATAAATAAATAGAAAACGGTCGAAATAATTGAATTACAATTATTACTAAAGAATACATTTATTACTCTTACGTTGATGTTTGATAAAAAGCGCAGTCATCCGAAAATTAGAGAGTTTTTATAAATTATGTGTAAAGTAACGTACTAGTTCTCTACGTACTACGTACTCGTATCTTGCAAATGACTGGTGTTTCCCTATTCAAAGTCAAAGTCAAAGTCAAAGTCAAAAATAACTTTATTTAAATAGACTTATTTACTAAGCTCTTTTAAATCGTCACAACAGGGAATATGTATAAGAAAATAAATAAATATAATTATAAAGGCAATACTCATAATTTTACTGGGTATCAACCGGGCATTTACTAATTGTCCCAGTTATAGTATTTCAATATGTACTAAATAAATTGTTAGTTTTAATTTTAAAATAATACTTATTTTAAAATTAAAAATAACACTAGTATGCATATTCCCAATCAACCCTACTACCGCTTCGACGAATTAGTAGCTGCAGAGAAGAAGCAGCGCAAGAAACTCTCAGCCTTTAGTATTTATAATGACATTTACAAATCAATTATGTCATTATGTATTAGTATTATAAACATATACATGTTTTGTTTTACAGTGCATTAAAAAATATATTTTTAAATATTGCAAAATATAATAAATAAGTGCAGAGAAGCAAATTATAGTGGCCACAAATTTTTATCTTTAAAATAATCTTCTACCTTGTAATACCCCTTTTTCATCAAACAACTTTTAATAGTTGACTTAAATTTATGCAGAGGCAATTCAATAAAACTTTGTGGTATCATATTGTACATTTTTATACTTATTTCTATAAAACAATTACCGGTCTTATGCAGTCTGTGGCTTGGAAAGGCGAGCTTATGCTTATTTCTGGTGTTGAAGCTATGGCAGTCTGAATTTCTAAGAAAAGAACCACTGTATTTACGTACATACATAATACAATCAAAAATGTATTGAGACGCCACGGTTAGTATGTTAATTTCCTTAAATAATTCTTTTAGCGAGTCACGTGGTCTAAGGTTGTATATTGCACGAATGGCTCTCTTTTGAAGTACAAAGATCGTCTGTATGTCAGCAGCGGAGCCCCATGAAAGTTGTTACCTACATATAATAATTTTAGATTATGTTTAAACATTATCGGTCCAAACGATTTCACTTCTTTATTTGAAGAAGTGTTTACAGTTGTCACCACAAAATTTTCTATCGTTCCGGTAATTGTAACATAGCCATTAGTCATCAAAATGACTATAATGCGTACGCTCTATTTAATTTATTGTTGTTACCTACATATAATAATTTTAGATTATGTTTAAACATTATCGGTCCAAACGATTTCACTTCTTTATTTGAAGAAGTGTTTACAGTTGTCACCACAAAATTTTCTATCGTTCCGGTAATTGTAACATAGCCATTAGTCATCAAAATGACTATAATGCGTACGCTCTATTTAATTTATTGTTGTTACCTACATATAATAATTTTAGATTATGTTTAAACATTATCGGTCCAAACGATTTCACTTCTTTATTTGAAGAAGTGTTTACAGTTGTCACCACAAAATTTTCTATCGTTCCGGTAATTGTAACATAGCCATTAGTCATCAAAATGACTATAATGCGTACGCTCTATTTAATTTATGGAACAACTATTTTTGACGTTATTGCAACAAGATGAAGTATAATGGTAGCAGTGTTACGGCACTTTGTAAAGTTATTGTTAAATTAAAACTGGTTTAACTAACTAAAGATTACCATAAAAATGTATTTTCTTAATTAATAATGTTTTAAAATTTTAAACAACACATTGGAGCGTAAACAACAATTGAAACAAATCTTAACAATGTAGTTAATTATGGAAATGGTCATTAAAATGAAAGTTACTCAAATGAAGTGTTACTTTAAGTAGAACGAAACGTTATTTACTCGATGGTTCTAAACAGACCAATAAAAGTGATGATATCAACCTAATTATTTTAGGAAAAGTAGAACTAAATTAAACATAGTTAACAGAGATAATCCTTGTAGCCGAATCGCAGTTGTTCTCTGTCCACAATCAATTCATCAAACACTTACGCGTAGAGATATTTATTGTAACAATCCGTTACCTCTAGACTCGTGTGGGCGAACTCTGCAAGAAAAATTTAAATATCACAACACGCCTGGCAAAACGAGTAATTATACACATTAAAAGAGATCCGTTAATTGCCCTGGTCCCATTTCTCGGTACGACTCATTGGCTCTCAATATATTTCAATGAACGCTTCAAGTTGCCGATGGCGAGTCGAGCGTAGGACTTACTTTTTATTATTCTTCATCATATTTCAACGAGCTACTAATTAATTGGGTCAGTTTTATTAAACTAACGATAAACCAGGTAGGTGGACTTATTATTTTAAAACCAAATGATTCTAATTATATTATTTTTTCTCAATTTACGGCGTTTAATCCTAGGTATTCAAAACCTCGTCATTTTATTGAATTACTAATAAGTTCTCGGCAAAATCAAGTTGATAGGGAAATCATATTTAGAGCTTGTTAACACCATTGTTGTTCGAGATTTCTTTCTGGATTCTACGAATAATGGATTCGATCTTGGAGCGTCAATAATTGAAAACCAGTCAATAGGCGTGATGCTTATAATATATACACCTCTACCGCTCGGTCACGATCCACTCAAGGTCCCTTACTAAATGAACAGTCAGAAATGTAATTACCTTAGTTAGTTGATGTGAAGTAAAAATAGCCTGGCACACAGAACTACTGCAAATACGTATTCACTAAAATTTAGTTCAAAATTATTAAATACGTCTAGCCAATCTTTAAATTCATACATATCCCTTTATAACACTGGTTTCTTATACATCAATATCAATTGATTTCGTTTCAATCTTGCAAGTCCAATGTACACTATGTGCAGCAATAAGTGGAGTCGGTCAAACGATACGATCTTCAAATCACAATAGTTTGATTCACATCTCAATTGACCGCACTTGCTGTCCGCCAGTTGAAATCAAAGACTGTTCTTACGACTTGAGTCATTTAAGCATTATCGTCGACTCAAAACGATTTTGATCTTTAAAGTTCTAATTCTAACGGTGTTTAAAAGTTAAACGAATGTATTGAATACTATATTCTATAAATTGTCCACGTGATGAAATATATTTGACCCCAATATTGGGTTGAGAGTCAATTACATCTAACTTCTAATCGATTATGAAAATCGGTCTCCAATTCTCGATAAGCTTTGTTATCTGATTTGCCAACGTTTAACATAGAATGTCGAGTTTGCCGAGGGTCTTACATAAATTTGACCATAGATTGGTTTACCTTTTACGTGCACGTGAATTAAGTTTTCTTAATTGTCATTTCGTCATTGTCACAGATCATTGAAAAATTTCCTTATAGACATTAGACACATGTGTTCCGTCCTTCCGGTTATTGTCTAATTTGTCTCCGACCGAACAATGACCGGAATTGTTGTAGACATTTATTTTAAGGCTTATTTATTGATCACTTGAACTTTCATTAATAGCTAATAAATATTCTTTATGTGTATGGACTGTTGCAATAACGTCAAAAATAGTTGTTCCATAAATTAAATAGAGCGTACGCATTATAGTCATTTTGATGACTAATGGCTATGTTACAATTACCGGAACGATAGAAAATTTTGTGGTGACAACTGTAAACACTTCTTCAAATAAAGAAGTGAAATCGTTTGGACCGATAATGTTTAAACATAATCTAAAATTATTATATGTAGGTAACAACTTTCATAATTATATTGTCAGTCACTGTAGTAAGTTTGTTTATATTAATACTAACTGAAACACATAAAAACATAATAAAATTACTTTGAACTGACGTTGAAACGAAAAATACATTAAATTCAAATTAATAACTTACTTTTACTGGCGCTGTGAGAATTTAAATCACTATTTTCTAGGTGATGTTAGATAAGTAGATGCTTAATCTAATGCCAACAAAAAAGGTCGCAAAACAATCTTTAACTTTTACTAATTTCTGTTTGAATTACATTGCAAAGTTATATATATAAGTAAGACAAACAATGCGGTATATAGCAGTTCCCTAACATTAATAGACAGTTTGAATACTGTTTTTTCCACCTGATGGGTTTAAAGAAAATAGATAGCTACTACAAAATTATGAATCAAACGCCTTTTTTTGTTGAAGAAATATATTGATTTTGGGACTGATTGACTTGCCCTGGAATTGTTATAGAAATTCTGTTTTCGATTCGGAGATCTCATTCAACTACCACTGATTTTGCTTCATTTTCAAAATTAGAAACATTGCACTTTTTAATGCTATAAATATAATATATAAATATTAGGAAAAAAATATTTAAGAAATGAAACATTTAATGTAAAAAATACAGATGTGATTGAAACAAATATTTTTTTGGTCTTTTTCTTATTTTCATTTCTTGTGTTAATGTAATAAAAGATACCTTACTACGAAACGTGAATTAAAGTTAGTCCTGGTTCAAAACTAATGCCATTTATTAACAAAATGGGACTTTCTTAGTTTTAAACCAGAACTCACTTGAGTCCCCTTTTTTTTAAAGATAGTCTGGGTTTACATTATTAGGTGTGCTATGAACACATTTTAGCTTGCAAAAAAGCCTTTGCAAAGACAATATCAATAAGATTGCGTCAAAAGAGCATCTTCAAATGGAATGATCGTAGATATCCGAGCCCTAGCATCAGTTCAACATCGTTACCATTGACCTCATTCGAGCTTTCCGCTTGCTTCAGTCTCTCTTTATCGCTTATGTCTGTAGGAGGAAAGAAGACAACAATAGGGTTACATTACTGTAACGAGAGTCTGTCATTTCGCTCAGGGTTGGCAAAAGCAGTGTTTAGTTTATTATTTCTGGGTATATAATATGATGGTTATGTAGAACATTGGTATTGTTTTTGTTGATAGAATATTCTCGATTTTCATTTTAAAAAAGTATTATCCGCTGTTAGGGTCACTAGGGCAAGAGGTAAGGTAACCCTATTGAACTGTGAGCTCAGGTCGTGTGGGTTTGGCATTAACCCACTTCCAAACCCGTGGGAGGCCGTTCTAAAATTAATAATAAGAAAAAATCCAGTGGTTCGTTTGCTCTGCTCATACGCAATCAGTATTACCACAACGGTTTAAGAATAACCGCTTAGTGCGGCATTGAAAGTCTAGGTTGGCACCAGTGACTAATGAATCGTTTGAGAAATTTAACGCACATACTTAGAATCGTGATGCAGTTACTGTGTAAATATTTAATATTTATATGAGAAGACCAATCAAAAATTTGCAACCTGTAACTCAAAATGTGAATATCATTTTTTTATACCATTAGGTGGCAACCAATATTCGGGGTTTAAAAACCGAATATACTAAAGAAATGCTAAAATGCTAATTTACACAGACTTTTAAGTATTCATGTAGCAGCAAGTGTTCGCAGCTTTATATAAAATCAAATGTAAATGCAGCTCCCTTCACCAATGAATATTGATATCACAATTCTAAGTACAAAGTCTCGGATTCTTTTTTTCAATGAAACTCAAACATTATGTACTTACAACTCGATCTTATTATAGTTGTTATTTTACAGTGCAACAGTTACCTATGAAGTTTTATTAATTGTACTAATCAATATTAATACGTAAATTCAGTGGGTGACTGACTCGGAGATTTCTTCACACAACGAACGATACAGTATTCGTCTAGACTACCGCAGGTAACATTGGCAAACTTCCAAAAGGTAGTTCTTAATTCGAAATAAAAAAATGCCTTTTTTTATTATAGCTCGACCATTTTGTTTATTATGTATTCATAAATATACTGTCATTATCCAATCAATGATTTTTAGAGATACCGAAGCAGTAGTTAAAACATAATTACAGGGCCGAATCGTAACTAAAGTGTGAACAACATAATATTAACATTCCAAATTCGCGAAATAGAAACAGAGCACATTTGAAGAAAATTAAAAAGGTATTATAAAATTTTAAAGTTGATTCATTTATATTATTTGCATCAAAGGGTATAAATAGAGTAATATAACTAGCAAATATTTAATCTACTTAAATTTTGAAAGAAAACATTTGTTTAAAAGTTTCGTTATATTAAGGTAACATTTACTTCTCTGCTTGGCTTCAATACTTGGCGTATTGGCATCACTTTCTGCGATTGGACAGCTCAAACATTTGATGTTTAAACATGTAAGAACGATATCGGGCCTGAGAAGTGGGTTATCAATTTTGTTGATAACGTTGCTGTTTGCTAAGGCACTTCGCGACTATAAACCCGGCGAACAAACACAGTTCATTCAATCGCAGTTACAACACCTTGAGTCGACTTGGTAGTTTTATCCGTATTAAGAAATTTTTGTTAACAGTAAGTCTGATTCTGAAGCAGGAACACCCTCTTAATCTAAATTTAATACAGTTATGGTAACCATATATATTAGATTTCTCCTGATATTTGAGGATATACAGGCTCTTGGCAGGTTTGCAGCCAGATTTTTATAATTAGAAGCTTTTCAATAAAATATAATAGACTTAACACCCAAGATAAGTCACTGCACATTAAACCAAGAAATGATGAATTATTTTTTTACAAGGTTGTAATTATTGTTATAAATAGAACGGATAGTATAAAATTAAAGTTAAATTCATTTAAGTTCATATCTTGACTATGACTTTTTTTGCGGCAAAATCTCAGGACTTTATGGCATAATTTTATTATTCCTTGTGGTAACCATAATCGTACGACGACTACGACGGCTTGGATTAACTAAAGTGACTTTTATGTGGATTAAGGTATTTTGGTTAAAAGTGGGCATTTTTTCACATTCTCTCAATACGACTGCAACAAGGACAGATGTTATATCACGTTACGTTTGGAACGGTGGGTTTTTCGACCTTAATATATGTCTACTAATTATTACTAATAACTAAATTTCAAAGATAAATCCCGTGGATATGATTTCGGATATTTTTAGGGCCGCCTGAGAATAAATTAGCTAACCTTGAATATTTTCAACAATAGCATCATTTACTTATTGTCATAATTTTATCACTTTTTTAATATATAGCAAAATATAGTTGAACAAAAAGTAAGAATGTTAATGTAAGTGTTATAATGAACATTGTGCTCCAGATAGGTTTGTATTGGAGACTGTTTTCTCTAGCTTGTCTTTAAAGTTGTATCATTATGCACTTGCTCCTGCAATAACTATGAACACTAGGGGTAGTACCGAAATCAGCTCGATTACAATTACGAGAAACGAGAAAAACAAACTTCATATCGAGTGCAACAACCTCTCGATATCTCGATTGCGTGTCGCAATCGATCGTTCCCTCGCTCCCGGCTGTGGATGGCCTACTTGCGGTACGGGACATGTCTGGTACGCACTTTGACAAGTGCGCCGGGATACTGGCGGCAACATGTCTTTAGTAACAATGAAGTATTAAGAAATCGGAAGCACAGGAACAAAGAGTCATGCTAACAAAACTATTTCTTAAGAAAGTCGGCAGTATTACTCAATATAGATACATACGACATAACTCTATTAAAGCAGGTGAACTTCTTTTGTAAAGATACAGACTGCAATAAAAAATCATCATCATCTTGTCAGTCGATTAAAGCCGACTGCTATGCATAGGCCTCCCCCAAGGATTTATAAACCATCCTGCGCTACCCCCATCCAGCACTTTCCCGCAAACTTTACCAAATCAACCTTTTAGGAGGCTTACCAACACTGTGCCTCTGGTACACGGCAACCACTCAAGGACCTTTCCCTTCCGACGGTCTTCAGTCCTACTTCCAATAAGCTCTGTTTATTTCGACCTGTCAATTCTTTGGGCTAAATCAGCGATTCAGGTTTTCTTGTGGAACTCTAATTCGATTCCGCAGAGGGAGCCGAGCAAAGCCCCATTGCTTTGCCTCTCCATTAAATATTATTTTACACAAATATGAAATTTAATGTTGTGTTTCGATAAGAAGGGACTTTGACTACGGGCATACAAAAATCTCGGAAAAGAATGCTTAGTTACCTATCTTAGCTCTAAGATAACATTAATAATTTTTCATAACATTAATAGTTCATTTTGCTACTATTCAAATCCTTAAAAAATCACTGCTATCCCACTTATTAGGATAGTTTAAGTATGAATTGCTTGTCTACCAGTTAACACCAAGAAAACCCAACTAACATGAGAAGCACTGTATTCACTATAAAAGTCAACCACCGATTAATAAACATTGCGACTTTATACGTCATCATATTGCAATACTCATAAATTCAAAGCTATGACTACATCAGCAGGTCATTGGCATTGACAAATATGTTCATTGAATTATAAAATATGATACTAGTGTTTTAAACTCTCTGTTTACGCTGTTGAGTGGCCGCGTCACTCATTGTGCCGTCTTAAGTTGAGTGGCGTGCTTCATTATACGGCGACATTTCACTCTTGCTACGATACATCTTCTGCTCTCGTTGAGAGTTCAGTCTGTTGCTACATTGATTTCGTCGGCCCACCTCTTAGGTGACCACGAGATCTCTTATCCTCCACTTCTATCCAATCTCTCCTTATCAATATGCAACTGTCCAAGTCGTGTCACGTGTTCAAAGAATATAAGGATGCATAGACTATAGAGAAACGGTTACATACTCTATTACCTTCTGTGTCATATTATCACCGAAAGCCAATCTAAAACAGTATATTTTTTGGATTCATAAATTTCAGTCAAACTTTTTCTAGATGTCCTGTCCCAAGGGAACAAAACAATTGACAGAGGATATAGCTGATAAGATATTGCTGTCGCCTCTGTTGGTCAAGATTTTCTTAGCACGGTCGTGTACTGACCGGTCTAGTGCAAATTGGTTTATAATTATATACATAACTACACTAAGCAAATATTACTGTCTATTTATTTTATAATAGAGCGAGATACATATTTAATTCCAAAATTACCTTTTATATTATCATAATCATTTGGTGTGTCGTTTTCATTTTTGTCTCATTCATATATATGAAATAAAAAATTATATCATTTCAACGTCTATTGTGACATTATGACTATGATCAGTCCCATCAAATAAGACATGGACTTTATTATAATTGCAATGAGGTGTTGTACCTGTGTATATTTTTGAAGCTTAGAAGCATATTGCTTACTTTCCAGTCTTTTGATTGATTATTTTGTCATGTGTTAAATAAATAAATAAATATATTGTAGGTTAATAATCCGTTCTTAAGTTTATAGTCATGTCACTGTAAAATTGTAACTACCGCTAGATTATACAAAATAAAAATATTAAAACATGGTAAATTTATGTAACTTGGCTACCTACGGCGACTAACTATCACTAAGTTATTTATCATTTAAACTGCGCTTCTTTGGTTAATCACAGACTCATTTTACTTCCAGAAATATTTCATTCAAATAGTGTTGAGTAATAAAGTTTTTGAGTAGTATTGAGTAATTTACAAACACTGTTTATTTACAGTCGACAATAAACGAATTAACAAACAAATATAGAGGCGCAGGACATATGATATGTCGTTCAACCAATCATCGAGCGAGGTGCGTTCCGTTGTATGCCTTTTCACAATTTAACGATTTCACTTGGATAGATTATAATCTACAGGCATTTTCAATTTTCTGGTAAAAGATACACGTGTTGTTGAAAGTACGGTACAGTCGCAAGCAGAAGCAGTTTATAATATAAATAATGGATTATTTGCAGCTGCTTAAGAATGGGTTAAGGCTATCGTGGTTCATCCATTGTTTAAATTTTCACAATACACTGTTTGAATACCACTTGAATACCATGTTTTTGATTGAGCGATAATGTTAATGTAAAGTAAATTTAAAAGTTATTGCACGATGCTTGTTCTTAGTTAGAATGGTTATGGTGAACTGTAAGACAGGCTGAATTAAGCTCTGACCGAATTTTTTCATTTTATCTTTGTGCTATTGTGCAACGAAGAGTAAATAAATAAAAAGGACGGCAAAGGGGTCCAGCCCATACAGCCACATCTTACGGGGTTTTAATTTATTACTGGTGAAAAACATTTCAATTTCGTATATACCGCTAATGTCTCATCAAGCATAGGATCAGCCAATCAGATGGGAAGTGGATCCTAACAACATCAGGGGTATAACTAGCGAGTTGCTGACGCTGTACTCGCTTGAGAATTTAATAGCGCATATTGGGAGAATTGTCACAATTGTTTCGATGATGCAACTTCGATAAAGTAGATAACCTTCTTGACCTGGTTTCTCCAGAAGCTTATACCAGAGCATTCCCACCTGGCAAAGACACCTGACAGATAAAATTCTTGACATAAGCTAAGATACGTTATAAGATTATTATTTGCGTTTTGGAGCTATGCTTCTGATTTTTCACTGCGACCTGAATGATCTATTTTGCCTTGCCACCAATAGGTTTGAGTAGCTCCTTGATTTGGGCTCTTTCCATAAATTTTAGAATCTTCTCAACCTCAAGGGTTTAGATTTCATTTGGGCCGATTATATATATCCCCAATGAAGGCTTCGTTTATGGATTAAAGGTCCACAGTCACAAAGGAGGTGTATTGGAGTTTTACGCTCCTGTCCACAGTACCTATAAACAGAATGGCTTAGTTTCATGTTGAACAAATGTCTGTTTAGTTTGCAGTGTTCTGTCAAAGTTATAATCATTGCACTTATGTTACTAATTGCTCTTCAGTTCGTTTACCAGAGTACCTATGTACTACAGACTGAATGTATCAAACCAGGCGTTCTTAGCAAAAAAAATTTCAGGGGATTATTTTGTTATAAGATTCCTTTAGAATATCAATAGTCTCTGTTTAGTCTTCGGATTGAAATAACACCGAGCCTAGACCCTTGTGTACTGTACTGTAGTGCACATGCGATTAATTATCAGTTTAACATATATTTTTTTTGTATCTGCTATGTTAAGTGTTACAGCGAAATTCACGGTATATTAATCTTTCTATTCGTAATAATACCTATTTCGTTATTTTAATAAATAACAAATTCTTCTCTTCATTAAGCTTACACTAGCTCATTTAATAAGTTAATAACGAAAGTGTGCCACAGTGCAATTTTATTAACCTAGTTCAGTTCAATTCCAAGAAAGCAATGTTACAAACGAAATAACATGTGCATTTGTTACAAACAGATGTGTTCACGGAACCTTAATTAAGTATAAAATATGTTTTTGTTAGAAACAGAGTCGAATTGACAATGTAAGATATGATAAAAATATTAGTAACAATAATTTTGTTTTTAAATGATAAGAAGTGAAATTGAGAAATACTAAATAACATTATCGGGTTACAAGGTGTAAACTTGATTGAGTTTGATTATTTTTTGAGACAGCTGTTTGAGTCAGTTATAATAATAACAGTCACAACGACTTTTAGCTTTTAAAATAAACTAATATTATGCTTAAATACCAAATTTATTTGGAATATTTTCATTCCTAAGTTATTGTTCACAAGCTCTTAAAACGTGATTATTATTTAAACTTCAGTTTTGACATTTCTTTAAATTATAAAATTAATAGACAATGCAAAATTCTTTAGTAAATAAAAGCAGTCCCGAACAACAGCAAACAGTAAGTATACTCATTTCAATAAGGGAACACAATTTTATACATACGTACACCTAAGCACCTGTTACACACCTGTAACACCTAGATAGAAATTAAGACTAAAACCAAATGACCAATTTAAAAATATTTATTTGGTAATTTAAACTTTGGAACTAACATTTACTACCCACAATAGGTACAGTACCTTTCTACCTGTATTAAATAATGCGTGCGATGCAGTTGTGCGGACTAAACTGAATTAAGTTATTTGCATCTCTATTTAACTGATGTACAAAAAAGATATATTCTATTGTTTTCAATATAAAAAGGTTAGTTATACAATTTTGACTTATTTAATTGGCAACGTAAAAATGCTTAAAATTCGCCATTTTAGGAACATCAAATTACGTTACCCGAAAACTGTCTGTTTCTAGTCGGATTGTAATGAAAGAATAATTTTGTAACTTTTTCAATTGTCTAAACTTTAGTATCACAGTTTAAAAGTGTATTAATATGAATTTAGAATTCTACAAAAGCAAGCCTACAATTAAAAGTAAGGCTAAGGTAAAATTTTACATCTAACGCCTAATGAAAGTTAATTTGTTAGTGTCTTTATGTATCCTGTTTCTTACAAAATTGGCGTTGGAAACTGGGAAGGTTTTAATATTGGAGCTAACGTTGATTAGTCCATCCGGATTAAAATGGAAAATTAACTTGGGAGGTAGAGTACATTTTACAAGCTAAAATGTAGATAGAAATGTACAGTCGGTTAAGAAAATTGGAGTATCACCCTTAGGTAGAACGCCATAATTAGCAAGTTATAGTGCTATTGAACTACTTGATTGCTAACTTGCTATAAAATATACATGCTCTTAAGTCTAATAATTAGTAAAGACTAATTTCACAGTGAAGTCAACACAAGCGAAATTAGTTTTCATTGTTCGATATCTATTCGATTTCACTTTGATATTTTCACGACAAACAGTACCCCATCCTTTGAGAAATATGAAAATAAATTCTAAATTCGTTTCGTATTTTACGCAAGGAAAGCCTCGCGATATTTTCGTCAAAGCAAACGGGAGCAAATGACTAACAAGTGTAACAAATGCTCAAAATTAGGATCTCGCTAAAAAGACCCCTTTGAAACTTACAGAAACTAGTCGCAGTGCTAGTGGGGCGCTCGTCGGTCGTTTAAAAGGAATAGGGATGGCAACGGTTGCCTGACTTGCAATGCAAAAACTTAAATTTTAGATTATGATACTTTCTTTATTTTAAATTTGTTGGTTTTACCGAGTGATAAAACAATCGATATTTAGATCTCACGAGATCAAAATGTCTAACTTCGGCATATTTTGCCTTGCTTACAATCACACAAAATTGTGATTACGTAAATTGCCTAGTATAGGATAGCATAAAGCACTAAAATATTTTTTTTACTAAAGCAGCTCATTTCTCAAACAGACGCTATGGTCCTTCGAGTAAAGTTTACGAATCTACTTAATACTGAATTACAATAGTAGCTAAGCTACCAGTTGATATGAAAGCCAATTCCAAAGCCTGTTTTCACTCGTCGATTGAAATTTGAAAGAAAATAATAACGAATACATTTCAGATCGTACTAAAAATAAGCTTGTAATGGCCGGTGTCCGGGGGCATTACTCCCTAAAGGGTGATGAACAGTGAACCGGACACCGGCTTCAACTAGACAGAAAACTAATCATTATTATTGATGTCCCAATCATACCTACGGTCTAGATATAAGTAGGTACCCAGATATCTTTCGCTTTAATATAAATAGAAATACGCTAGCACACATTAGCAATGTCACAGTTTTGACAGCTGTCCTTTTCGCATCGATTGATTTATATTATACACAATTCAGTGATAAAATTTGCATGAATTATAAAAGTTGTTTCAAATAAAACTAAGACTTTACTCTTGTATCAAGAAGTATCATAAGATAATTTCATTTGAAATACGAACTTTTATTATGCTATGTCACAATTGTATATTTGTACAAACAAAAACACAAAGTTATAACTCGGTATCACCACAGCCAGTGTACATCGCCCTCTAGCCGGTCGCTACCCGATTTGACCCAATTGCGACGTGACGTTTTTAGCACACCTCCATCGCAACATTACGCGGTGATTCGCAAGCGATTGCGTACGTCGCGACCACTCCACTCCCGTAAAATATTACACCGATTTGTAAACCACATTGCCGGCCAGTTTACTCTTCAGTCATTTGTTAACTCTGGTATAAAAACAAGAGTAATAATGCATATTAATAACACAACGTGCTTGTAAACTAACGTAATTTGACATAAAAATCATGGAAAAAAATAGTGAAACATATTTGCGTTATCAATTCTAAATATTTAAATTTCGAATCACGATGACAAGTCTCAATCAGCCATAGAAGAAATACAGCGAAGTATATTGTAAAAATAAATTCGCGGCAAAGGCGTCATTATTATATTCGTAAATGCTAAGTAAACCTTATACCATGGTTGTACACCATAGAATATCAATGGTTTGCGTAAGATGGTAAAATCGATAGCAGCCGTCGCGACCGACCGACCTAATTTTATCTCGAGACAGCGCACGGACTTGGCGTCAAACATCTCAATAGCTGCTTTGAGCAGTTTGATAATAAAGTAATTCTGTTTATTTTTAATAAAAATGTGTACATTATAAATATAACGCAATATTAACTTAGTTTTTTAAAAATATAATTTAATGATAATCGTTTGATATGCAGTTTAACACAACAAATATTTCATGAAACACAAGTATTCTCCTTGATGCGTCACTTAAATATTTAATCTTTCAATCCAGTACGTACGTACATTACGTTTTATTGAACCCAGTAAATATATAAACAAGCAGATATTATTCACAAAGAATCAATAATTTAAATCAAAGGAAACTGCTACAAGCGGTTATTAAATAAAATTACAAATTCGGAATTCAACTAGTTATCGTTGGAGTGATCTCGAAAATTATATATAACGTTGAAGTAAATGTCAGAGTGAAGATTGGTGATGCATTACCGAGGGTTCTGAGTTGGAGTCGCTTCCGCCACGCTGGTTTTACTTACAATAACGTAAAGGTTTAAACACTACAGAAGTTTAATTTGCAGTAATTGAACGAGCAACAGAATAAAAAAGGTAGAGAAATGTGCATAATTTACGTCGATGCTTATGATTGAAGTCAAATAATTATAATATTTTAAGGTTTATAATTGAATAAAGTCCAATTTTTTAAACTTCTTTATAAAACAAAAAACACACGCATCCATCCAACATTCATGAAAATTCATGTTACCGCTTTGGTTTATCAAACTGAATTATAACTGAGACAATTAAGTTGATTTTTCATACAAATTTCAGAATGCTTAAAAACCTTATAGTAAGGTAAGTTTTCAGCGTATCATTTCATTACTGCGTTATAAGCAAAGATACTACTACTATATTAAAATTAAATACACTAGAAAGTAATATAAAACCTATTGGATAATATATGAAACTTTTAATGTTAATTCGATGTTTTTAACATATTTAGGCGTCTTCGTAAACAAACCGAATAGTGTATTAATAGGTACTTAATAAACATATCCTATGGTAAATATATTGAACGATCTGTATAAATAAGGAAGAACATATTATAAATAATACATAATGGTGTGATGAGCAGTGCTCATCGAATATTAAATACATTTATTTAAACAAGGTTCTAAGGTGAGAATATTATTTTTCAGAAAATCACCATTCTTGTGGATACTAAATAAATATGTAGTAATAATATTTATTATAGATAGGTAATAGATACTAAACAAAATCCAAGTAGATCGGTTAACTGCCTATATCTTATTGACTTTTTATTTAGAAGATTATATATTAGTTACCTTAAATCATACTTTTAAACAATAAAGAATCAACTATAACGTTATAAGATCATCATCATCATCGTCATTATAAACAGCCTATCTATGTCACACCGTTGGGCAAAGGCCTTCCTACATGGGAGAAACATACGGTATAACATAACATAAGGATCAAGGAAAAGAAACTAGTTTCCTACTGCTGTACCCTTCGCTTTCTCTCACCCAAAAAGTTACTCCTCTGGCAACCTTAGTATTTGCTGAGTATATTATGTATGATAAGATCCCCTTATCAGACACTTTGTTTATACTATTTAGAAATCAGGCATTTACACTTTTACAATAACAATATTTTGTTAAGTAAAGGGTTACCGAATAACGAAGGCAGTGGTACCTAGTCAAACAGTACAATCTACTTTAGTAACCATCAAAAGGATTTTAAAAAAACCCTATGAATTTTTAACTTAAAAATAGCTATTTGAACCTACCACCAACGTCGTTGAAAGTGTAATTATGTTTGTTTATTTCGGTCTAGTCAACCGTTTGTATTAGAAATGAGAAAGTATTTTTACTTCTCACGGTTTATTCACCAACGTTAT
This sequence comes from Acentria ephemerella, assembly GCA_943193645.1. NCBI lineage: Eukaryota > Metazoa > Arthropoda > Insecta > Lepidoptera > Crambidae > Acentria > Acentria ephemerella. Next base: position 3,669,837 of record OW971899.1, on the reverse strand, counting down.
TATGGAGAAAATTGTTGGAACTGATCAATAACGAAATATCGTCATACATAGTAGGTCGGCGCCGGCGTACTAATAAATTCGATAAAGGAGATATATACTTTAATAATAACAAATATACTTAGGTATATTTGAAAAGGTATTAGATATATTTGATATTTCTATAATTGATAATGAAGTAATTATTATCATTCTTTTGCAAAATACAAAAAAAAACATCTAATAAGTAGTGGGGATTTTGGCTAAGATTTAACAAATATGGTTATAATTAAGTATTTGTTATCATGAAACTATCATTGCACAAGTAATATATGTCAACGTTTCATTTCGCAAGCTGTTTCAATACAGTCATAGAACTAACAGTCAGAAAATGCATTATTATTATTTTTAAAGTAACCTTTCATACTAAAACACTGAAATCCAAAGTTACATCTTACAAATAACAAGTTGACCAGAATAATACATAGACGTACCTATTTTTCGTGTAAAGTAAGAATAATCTTACTTATGTTCTGTTTCAAAATGACAATATACAAGAGTTTTGCATTAAGAGATGACATCTCAAGTTAGTGAAATGTTTTTTAAATATATTATTCTGTGAAATGATAAATTTTTTATAGCAAGCTATAAACCTATAGCTTGCTATATGAAAATTGGTTTAATATCTGTTATACTTAAGAGAATGAACCGGGGTATTTTAAGCTACCTACAGCGTCATTATTTAAAGGCGAAGTCAATTCGGAAAAAAACTAATCTCCGTAACTTTTGGGTTAAACCTCTATTCATTATTTTTATACAGTTACATGAATCTGCTTTTAACTTTAGACAGTAACTTCCTACAGTTAGGAAACTATTAGTCTAGAGATTAATATAAAAAACTAAATGGTAATACACAATAAATATATTGTAATAAGTAATTTTCTAGTAAGTAAATAATGTAGAACGGATTGATTTAAGCCTAGAAACTTTAAGGACATTGTTAATAATAATACATATTTTCTTTAGTGAAAGAAACAGAGTCAAGTGGTAATAAGTCACGCACTTGCGGGCAAGACGGATCGGTTGGATTATAACATTGTATTATATTTTCCAGAAATAATAATTACGATGACGGAGGACAAACACTGTGCCTACTATGTGTCACTAAGTCACTTAGTGACATAATGAAGGATAACTCATGAAAATGTATAATTTGTTGTATTTTCTTTAAATACAGTTATACTTTTAATTAAACGGTTCGAAATAATAATACCACTTAATTTTACTCCGCAAAAGGGCATAGAAAAAATATCGGTGATAATTTGGTAGTAGTATTTGCACTATCAATAACAATAAAAATCAAAACTCAAATCTTATAAAAAAACAGTTTTTTATTATTTATTTATATGTTGTGTGTTACTGAAGACAAATAGTTAAATACGTTATTACTTGAGTTAAAATAAGTAAACATTCAAAATCAGTGATTAGTTCGTAATCTACTTCCGTTGCTGGCCGAATGTACTGTATTTTCAATAAGATACTTACGCCGTAATATGCATAAACTTGTAGAGCCTAAGTATTATATATAGATAAATAAAAAATTAGTATTTAAAAAAATGATTTGCTATAAACTACTGTTTGGTTGTTACTTTCATAATACCTAATGTCGATCGATAATGTATGGGTTACTGACATTCTAGCTCTTCGGAAAAAACACGAACATACGAGTATTGGTGATTGTTATTGTATATTTAAATATTCAATAAAATACATCATCCTTGTTCCTATGCGGGGATTGAATCTACGGGTTCACTATCCATCAAGGGTTTGCCGCTGTACAAAATGTCCCCGTGGTTTGAGAAGCCTGAACCACGTTGACTGGTCCATTCAAGACTCACCAATGGTTGACAATCATAATAACAGTATTAGTGAAAACAGGTAGTTACGCTAAGTATAACTAGAGGTTCAACAATTTTATATTGATCTGTATGCTATACGAGAATAAAGTTCAAGAGTCAAGATAACAATGCTTAAGAGTTGATGTATCAAAACAGGACATGATAGCGAATACCTATATCAATAAACATCATTTTCGATATTTAATTAACTATTCTTATTACAAACGCTTATTATTAAGACATTTAAAATGATGACTTTCTTCAGTTGATAAAGACTTTGCTAAAGACCTCTGTGAAATAGTTTTGTTTGCTGATGACACTTCTTTGATTTTCAAAACCGACAGACGCAAGGACGTATCTGACGAGGTAAATAGTACTCTTTCTCAAGTCCTACACTGGTTCACGGCTAATAATCTTGTTTTAAACTCTAAGAAAACCAAGTGTATTAAATTTAGTATGCCTAATGTAAGGCGGGTCAATATTTGTATTAAGATAAATGAGGAACCAATAGAAATAATTAATTCTACAACATTTCTTGGAATTACTATAGATTCCAAACTACAATGGGGCCCACATATTACGGCTCTGGCAGGAAGATTAAGTTCAGCTGCGCATGCAGTTCGAAAAATAAGACGGCTTACTGATGTGGAAACGGCGAGATTAGTTTATTTCAGCTATTTTCACAGCTTAATGTCGTATGGTCTACTGTTGTGGGGCTCCGCTGCTGACATACAGACGATCTTTGTACTTCAAAAGAGAGCCATTCGTGCAATATACAACCTTAGACCACGTGACTCGCTAAAAGAATTATTTAAGGAAATTAACATACTAACCGTGGCGTCTCAATACATTTTTGATTGTATTATGTATGTACGTAAATACAGTGGTTCTTTTCTTAGAAATTCAGACTGCCATAGCTTCAACACCAGAAATAAGCATAAGCTCGCCTTTCCAAGCCACAGACTGCATAAGACCGGTAATTGTTTTATAGAAATAAGTATAAAAATGTACAATATGATACCACAAAGTTTTATTGAATTGCCTCTGCATAAATTTAAGTCAACTATTAAAAGTTGTTTGATGAAAAAGGGGTATTACAAGGTAGAAGATTATTTTAAAGATAAAAATTTGTGGCCACTATAATTTGCTTCTCTGCACTTATTTATTATATTTTGCAATATTTAAAAATATATTTTTTAATGCACTGTAAAACAAAACATGTATATGTTTATAATACTAATACATAATGACATAATTGATTTGTAAATGTCATTATAAATACTAAAGGCTGAGAGTTTCTTGCGCCGCTTCTTCTCTGCAGCTACTAATTCGTCGAAGCGGTAGTAGGGTTGATTGGGAATATGCATACTAGTGTTATTTTTAATTTTAAAATAAGTATTATTTTAAAATTAAAACTAACAATTTATTTAGTACATATTGAAATACTATAACTGGGACAATTAGTAAATGCCCGGTTGATACCCAGTAAAATTATGAGTATTGCCTTTATAATTATATTTATTTATTTTCTTATACATATTCCCTGTTGTGACGATTTAAAAGAGCTTAGTAAATAAGTCTATTTAAATAAAGTTATTTTTGACTTTTGACTTTGACTTTGATACCTGTACTTACTAAAATAATTATTGCAAGTTTGAATAATGGGTAACTTAACACTGGGCCTGTTGACCCGCATGTTTTTTTTGATAATTAATATCAAGTTAAAGTTTATAACCGGAAAGTTGTGTTACGTTACAATATTACTACGGATAGTCATTTCCACCTGTAGAGAAAACTCAATGAAAATCAAAAGCTCATTCATTAAATCGACTAATTGCTGGAAGTCCTTTTTAAACGTCACATTAACTAATGTTTAACTTTCGAAATGAAACGGTAAAATTTTTTAATTGTTGGTAATAACATTTACAAATTAATTATGCCATTATGTGTACAATATTATTAATATTAATACAGTTAATTGTTTGATGACGCGTCATTGAGCACTCTATCATTGAGTTAATCATTTCTTGCTTAATCAGCTTTCAAGACAAAATTTATTTGTGTCTGTATTGTACTGCTTGATATTTGACAGGTTGTGAAGGTGGTGATTCGCCTACACCATGGTAGTTTCTAGAAGGATCTGCATAAACCTCATTTTAATTATCGTAAGCTCAGTAGATTTATAATAACTGATTATCCTAATGTAATTAAAGAGCTCAGAAAACCGCAGTCTGGCTATAAAAAGATCGACATGGTTCTAGTTTTTTTTTAAACTCGTTAAAATTACGCTATACTGCCTAACTACTGTGAAAGGTTCATCTATAATCACTTTTGCTCTGTTCAGATAGTCAACTAGATGGCAAATTATATGTACACTCGGGTCAATATGCCATCCTAGTGAGTTTTTATTATGAATGACATTTCATTTGAGAAAATCATTTCTAAATCAAGTAATTATGTTCATAAGAGCCGCATGTCTGACCCACATTATAATATTTTTTCTTCAGACAATTAATTAGCACACAGCTGTTATACTACAATTTCTAAGAATAAATTGGTAAAGCATCAGTTGGTAATTGGCGAATGGAAAATTAATGTTCATATGTGTTCAGAGAGCACACTAGTAAAGCTGTAGCAATGCAATACAGTTGTTAATGCGACTACATAAAGTCCACTAGTCAATTCTACGCATGTTAAATTGTGTTGTACATTTCACAGTTAAGTGAAGTTGCAACGCAACAGGTTTACGGTATGAGTTTTTTACGGAATGGTTTTTGTAAAGAAACTAATTAATGATACGTCGCGTTGGTGTATAGAGATATCTAATAAACACACAAAAAGTCACTAATTTTATTTTCTCTTATTTAGTTTTTAAATAAAAAGATATTCAATCTTTTTTCTACCTTATTTTATTTCAGCTTGGAGTTATGACATATATCAGAGTTGGATCTCTTTTTTGTGCTTGCTCCATTTTATTAACATATCTCTTATGTTTTATCTGTGAACATAGCGCCTGCCTGAACAAAGCCTGTAGTTTGATTCCAGTGTAAAAATTTGTGTTAAATTATTATTTTTCAATTGTCTTATATGATTTTACTGAAATTGTGTAATTAGGAGTCTAGTAGCTGGCTTAGTGTTTCTGGGTCGCGTGTTCATTCAAGTAAATAATAGTTACAGGGGGGCATAATAGTGAACCGAAAATGTGACGTTATTTTATATATATGTATTTTTAATTTCGCCAGAAAGTTATTAAGTGTAAGCATGGACGAAAGTGGCTGACAAATCATAAAGAAGTTTGCGACTTAAGTGTTTGTAATAATAGTTATTTTGCAACGACACCGCAAAGCTTTGTCTCAAAACGGCAAGTAGCCAAACTCGAACGCTCATTCTATCATAATGAGATTGTTATCGTAGCCGATATGATTGTAACGTATGGCGGGCCTTAAAAGATCTCCTTTTGTTATTATCAATTAGGTTTTTGGGTTACAGCTCTGTGACCGACTCAACTGTTCCAATGTTGAACGGTGCTATTAAACCTCTTTTGTTCCTAATCGTCTGAGCAATGAGTCATTACGTATGCAGTCAGTTCATTACAAAGCCAATTCTTTTTATTTACAAGACACTAATTCGTCGACAAGACACTAATTCGTCGAAAATGAAAAAGAAGTGTTTTTAAGTGTATTATTCCAAAAACTCTGTCAGGAGAACATAAAAAATGTCAATGGAAAACACCCACACATGGATAATAACCAATACAAGACTATAACTCTTCAATGTGTGATCCTTTTTGGAAGAGCGACAAATATGAGCGCGTAATTAAACTTATTAAATATTCGCGTAAACACTGAAAACTTGGAGCGGTAATCTTTTATAGCGTCATAAAAATGAGCCGTTAGACGCCAAAAAAGATGGATAATTTTATGTTGTTATTAACTGGACAAACTGAACTAACAGAGCAACCAAAATAAATAATAAAATAGTTTTCAGAGATCATGTAAATTAGTGTCAATGTGCAACGCACGATATTAGGATAGATATTACACGGAACAAATTTGTTCAACAACGCAAGTAGAAGACAAAATTCAAAAAGTCTTGTACTTTTCATTTTGAAGATAATGGTTTTTTCGAATCTATTCAATTATGAAAATTTTATTTTTAAATGCAATTTAAAAATAACTCTGGCATCTATAAATTTATTGAAAGTCTAATACTAATTAATAAGAGGATTTTTAATACCAAAAATAATAATAATATCCCAGTTTCAATATGTGGCGTCCCAAAAATTAACAATAAACACACCACTTAACTAATTAACTAGGATAATACCTTCTTAAATTATGAAACAAAAAGGTACAAAGAAACGTCTTCTCTCTTAAAGAATATAATAATGATCGAACACAGAACCGGTTTAGATCAGTAATCGCGTGTCTTGTCGCTCAAACAATGTTGCATCGACGGCAGTGACAGGCGGGGCGTGCGTATTTCACCGGCCGGCCGCCTGCGCCCTTATCCCCTTATTAATGAAGCATAGCATACTTTGTTACCTACTGCATGTGTGTCTCGCATATGGGACTCACCTGAGCAAATACAACCGAATGTTACACCACTTATTGTAAAACTAAAGACTTATTTACTCTAGTTCCTTGCATACATTCTGCACGCATGACGATCTCCAAGTATTTCTACATCGAAATGTCTACTCAAAATTAGAGTTATCGAACTAAGTAATGTAATTTAAAACTAGGATACTAAAGTTATACATATATTTCATAATTAAATCTTATTAAGTTAAATATTTCAAGCTCACATAATAAAATTAATTTTACTTATTATTACAAAAAAAGAAATAAAGAATTTTCAGCATAAAAAACAAAAGCAAAATAAATTAATTTTTATACGCAGTGAAGGTGGAGTCCAACTTACTCATATAATTAAAAATCACAAAGAAATAACAATGCGGTGCTTCTCAACAAAGCCTAACAAAAATAAAGCTAGGTCATTGACTACAGAATACAATTTACTAAAATAGTTCCTGAATGACGTCTTTTATAATATGTGAGTATATATTTCATTTCACATTGATTAGGAGTTTTAATAAACCTAGGAATGCCATAAAACAACAAAGCGTTTGGCACGCAATACTATTCATTATGACATTCTGAAATATTTTCTTTCTTTCTCTTAATATCTGCGAAACGAATGATAATTACGAAGAGAAATGAAAACCGTGTCAACGCATTTGCTGGTTGTCTTTGATCATACAAGAAAATATTCTGTAATGTTTAGTGGACCATTAAAAATGTAAATTAGCAGACATACACTGTCAAACCTTTGAGTGCCTGTGTATTCCAGAGGTTCAGAAAATAGACTGCTAAACTTCAATCACTATTGACAGAATACTCACAGAATAGAGAAGTAATATACAACATAAAACAATGCCTTCTGTGTAGGACTCAGTTCGCCAGTCACAATAGATTTTAAAAAAAATATTTTTTTAATCAATAAAGACTAAAATGGAAAATAAGGCTACCCTCATTTAGAAATAAAGTCTTCTGTTGAGTAGATCTTAAGGGGATAACAAACATATTTTTTGTTTTACAGTGTAATATTTTATACATCGATACGTTTCGTCATTTCTGTTAAGTTTAAATTCAGTTTGATTACAGCTTAAGTTTATTTAAATTGCATTTTTAAATAGTTCATGCATTCTTATCGCCTAAATATTCTTTGTAGTAGCCTTTTTTCATAAAATTTTTACTGAACTTGAATCTTTAAATTTGTGTATAGGCAGTTCAGTTATTATATATATTTAAACAAAATTATTACGTAAGCACGGCTTTAAGTCACTATAATGAAAAGTTATTTTGAAACCTTTTGTAGTGGCTATAAAGAAAAACCGATTCACGAACGTTAAAATTATACCAATGAACGAAAAATCTAATTTATCATTTAGTGTGAAATTGTCCCTAGAATTAATTAATTTTGATCCTGTTGCGTAGTTGCCTGTTGAGTAGATTCATCATCTACCTATTTTAGTTGGATTTACTATCTAATAGAGATATATTAAAGTAAATTTTAATAGGCTAATATAACAATTAGCATGTGACACTAATTTCGAGCTTGGTAATTGCCTGTTCGAAGAAACTACAGGACACTTTATTACGTATTTAACTGCAACCGAGATGTGGCGATAAAAGTTATCTGGCAGGAGACTCTCACCCGTTACGTGTTCTATTTAAAACGTTAGGACGCCATGTGATCCACTTGGTTATTTACGTCATAAGACGAACGCCTATCTCGGAAACAACAATGTCATTGAAATCATTATTGAACCAAATTATTACCCAAAGTAAGCGGTAGATCTTGACCTACAAGTCGAATTATTTGGCGCCTTTACAATGAAAACTGTAAAATTAATTCGGCATCGTCGTTTTGCACTCTCGGTCAGAATTAACAACGCTAGGTTAACACTATTTTCATGGTTACCTTGATATTTACTTTCCTAAGTTAACAGGGATTATAGGGTTTAAAGTCGGTATTTAATCGAATTTAACAACAAGAGTAACCAACAACATAGAATTTTAAAATAATTTCACTTATCAGTAAACAAACTTCCAAATGAAGAATATATAACACGTATAAGTTATCATTCGATTAAAATTACGAAAGATTATAATAGGTATATTACTATAGAGTAGGTTTTAAGGGGTTTCATCAATGTTAGACTTATCTGCTGAAAATAAGCATGAGGCTCTCTGGAAAGGGTGCTCCCAGGTAGGCAGGGTGTGGCCAGCTGATTCGGCACGCACACAGCTGTGCATGTTTACAAAAAATATACACTCCTATTGATTTTTATCCTGACCCAAACGGAATCGGCATAGCAAACAGGTGTTCAGTAAATTATTGGTATTAGTAACGAATATTTAGACAGGTTTTATACACTTCTGTATGAAATATTGAAATGTAATGTAAAAAACTAACTGATTATTGGTTAGTTTCGCATAGAATTTTTTGTTGTTTGTGTAGGAGTTTGACTGACCTTGATTCCGGAGCGTCCCTGTTGCTTGAGCAGCACGTTCTCTGGCTTCATGTCGCAATGTATGATCCTATTTTTGTTGAGCGCGTGCAGGCATTGCAGCAAGCTGTGCGAGAACTTGCGCACCAGCTGCAGCGAGAACCCTTGAAATTTATTCTTTTTGATAAGCTCGTACAAGTTGATCGAGAGTAGCTCGAACGTAATGCACGTGTGATTCCTGAACGTGAAAGAGTCAAACATATGTATGACGTTCATCGTGTTGTCCTTGTCCTGCTCGCGCAAGTGCTCCAGGATGCGAATCTCCTCCTGCGCCTGCCGGTGGAACCGCTTCTCGTTGCGCACCATCTTGAGCGCGACGTTCTCTCGCTTCTTGTGGTCGTACGCTTTCACGACCTGCCCGAAGCTACCCTTTCCGATAACTTTCAGCACTTCGTATCTGTACGCTATGTGGTCGTGTGGTATGTGAATGTATGAGCCCTGCTCGTTGTCGTACTCGCAATTGTTCGGGAACCCAACGAGCCCGGGCCGTTTCTTAGCGTTCGCGCCTATGAAGTACACTTGGGGATAGTCAAATATCTCACGGTGTTCGTAGGGGGTAAGTTTGTTCATGTAAAGCTTCATGACCTGCTCGGGGCTAGCCGCGGCGGCCGGTGGCCGCTTGTCGGGGGGCTGCGCGGCGGCCGGTGGAGGCGCGGGCGGCCCGGGCTCCAGCGGTGGCAGTGCCCCGTCTCGAAGCAGCGCGCGCCCGAACGCGTGCGCGCTCCCAAGAGGCATATCGCCGGTCATGGCCGCGCGGCCACCGCCACCTCCGCGCACTTCGCTCGCCGTGGCCGAGCCGACCCACGCTCCTTCGCACACACCACTGCACCTCACTGCACTCGCACTTGATGAAGGCGCCACCCTGGCACACAACACGACATTTCACATCGACCGGGAGGAGCGAAACCCACGCTTCCACTTATGCGGGCACATTCCGTCTCGACGATAAGATAGAGCGTGACCGTGGATGACACCGTGCAACGCGAACGTGAAACGCAAACAAAGACACCCTTCCTTGCTGGTCGACTCGACGACAGAACCAGAGAGAAAATAGAAACGGCCGCCAAAGTCATTGAACCGTTCATCTGCGCCGAGCGTACGAGTGGGAGTGAGAGAGAAGGAACGAGTCTTACTGCTAATCTGAAAATTCACTAGATGGCGCGGTATAGAATAGCATTCAGAAATGTACATTATGGCAGACCGAAAAGGAATAACATTTTTTATCATTAATTAGAAATATATAATAATTTAAAATTAAATTTAGAAGAATTTAAAATCAATATAAATAAAATTTTAATAGTGTTTAAAATAAAAAAATATTAAATTAAATTTTGTATTATAATATTATCGTTGTTATGTTTACTTACAGCAATTTATATTATTATATTATTTAACTACCTAAATACTGTATTCATAATTACTTAATTGATTATACATATAGTATATAATTAATCACTAGCGTGTTATTGTTTCATATATGATATAAAACAAATTGCCATTAGAAAAGTAATGTATTTTTTGTTTATTATATGCAAGATTATAGCATGCGTATTGAGACGGACTTTCAATAAGTGTATATAGCGTTTATATCGTTCAGTAATGAATTTTTCATTATGATCTCGATGATACAAAACTATTTGCTGTAAATAATATTAAAATAATTATGACATTTATTTTTAATAGAAAATAATTTAATAATAATAAATAAAATAAAATGAATTTATTGTCTACATTAGACTTCGCCACATTGCATTATTGTCCTGATTTTTTATCTATATTGGAAGACCGACCTATGGGTCTTCCATAATACTGGTAGTTGTCTATGGATTTAAAAAAATGCGCCATCTGGCGAAGAATCACAGAAAGTTCTAGCCATCATCCATCCCATACGTCTTTTTCTATTCCGCTGTTTTCTGTCATTCATTTTACATTCTGCTTGGAATTAAATAATCGTGTGGTGTTATATTAGACAGATTGATATGAACATGTGCTAAATAAATTGTGCTAAACAAAAAGTCCACATAATCCAAAGTACTGTGGTGATAAATGAAAGTAAGTACCTTCTTAGATTTTGTTGCAATTTCTATTTTTCATCAACTTTTAAAAGTGCATTAAATTTTAGTATCTCAGTGATGTTCTCAGGTAAAATTGATGTTTAATGTTAGACTTTTCAACTTTGGGAATCTTGAAAACGTCTGTCAACTTGATGCTCCAATTTCGAAATAGAGCGGATTCGGAAATATTATTTTTTTATTACTGCCAGAAGTACGTTATTATCAATTGCATTACCATGAATGCGTGATAGTGTGTATCAATAACAATAATCACAATGGCTAAATACGTCACGATCTTGCCATAGATGTGTGTTGAGCACATAAGGATTGGTTATTGTAATTAACATCTACTTCCTTGTTCAGTGCCTACCAAACCCAAGGTCTGTGGTGTGTTTTGTGTTGTGATTTGCGTGATGGTTGGACGATTGCCAGTGCATCAAAACTCAACTGCATCTAAAACTGACAAAGCAGGCTAAACTTTAATTCTTTGTTTATTTTTCTTTGAATGAGTCACTATTGAGTACTCTGGAATAGCAGACTTCTGAGTCATGACTTGAACAGATAAACCTTAACCTTTTTTGTAGTAAACATAGTATTAATAATTATTATGATATTATGTAATTAGTTTCTAACTATGTAATTTTTATTTGACTATAGGATTCTTCAAATATTATTAATACTTATAATAATAGGTTGGGGAATAAACTATTACTAAAACATATATAAATATGAACTACTTTGTTAGTAGACTTTCTGCCATCTTGTAGGTAGAGACATGATCCTGTTGCTGAAGAAATTTTGGGATGTTGGTGGTGGAGTAGTTAGAGTTAGTTGGCAGTCCCCTCTTGATGTTAACTACTGCCTAAACAATTATGAAGAGACCAAAACCAGTGGAAATCTGGAGGTGCAAGATCAGGGCTACATGGCAGATGAATGAACCCCTCCTAGCCAAACTCTTAATTTTTGCTGAGTGGCTAAATATGTATGTGGTCTAGCATTATCATGATGAAAGACCATACCCTTTCTTTTAATAAATTCCAGCCGCTTTCTCTCGACTTCTTGCTGTAATCTCCTTAGTTGTCGGCTGTAGAGATTGGTTCTGCCTGGCAGTAAAAGCTCATAATGAACAATACTCTTCCAATTCCAACTATAGACACAGCAACACCTAATTGTGAGTTAACCCATGTTTTGCCACAGTCTTTGAAGCCTGACCGACCTTTGACCACAACCTTTTTCACACATTCTTGTCATATGTGATCCCCTTATCACCAGTTATCAATATCTATAAAAACGGTTCAGTTTCATTATGTTTCAATTAAGAATCTCATATAAGTACGCAGTTCATTGTTCCCAGCTGTAGGATTTATATACGCCCATGTTTATGATGATGATGATGATATAAAAATATATTATAACATATTACGTAATATATTCAATACAAAATAACAAATCATTATATCTTATTACATGTTATTACATTCATTGCTTTAACAAATCAGAGCATCTATCATTATAGAAAATAAATGTGCCTTCAGATTGTCAGACTTCCTATTTGTGGAGGTTCAGTTACTTCAGTTTACAAGTTGTATAGTTACAACTTAAACACACTTTACACAAACCTATCAGAAACATTCTTAGACTTTTGGAAAATCCATATTTATATTGTACATAACTAGTACATCATTATGATTAATGAACAAGCAATAGGTTTCTCAGTTCATACTATTACAAAATAAAATGTAAATCAAACCATCATTCAATTGAAAACTGCACTGTGTTATATTTTTATAAAGAGGTCCTCTTAACTAAGTTGCTTTAAGTAATTTATTTGAAAAATATCCTGAATCCATCTCTATTCCATTCTATATCTCTGGATCGATGTTTGTGTCACATGACTTTAAGACAAAAGTACATAAAGTACGTTTCTGGATGCCACATATAATATATTGTTAATTTGGTACGCATTGTAGGCTTGAGTCAGTAATATATGTAGATATGCAATAAATTGTATAGCTATAAATATGTAAATAGTATTGGAAAATACCTTAATTGAGGAGCTACTCTAACCTATTGTTAGTAAATTATAGATCTTTTAGGACACAGTAAGAGAGTAGTCTTAAAATGCAATAAAGTCTTCATATCCTCATAAGGTTCAGAATTTTTCATAGTTTTTCAGGACTATGATAACACTTTCTCAAAGAACTGTTCCATAGTTCGTTTTGACACAACACAAAGAAATGTTCTTAAAACTCAGTTTTACTGATATTTGTGCATACCTATAATCCATTTGAATAAGATGCATTTTTCAACATTCCTGTTTGCTCCTTGAGCGTGAACTGCAATGTTTACTCGTGGTTAAATGGCTATTGAGTCTGTAAATTAATTTTCTTACAATTATAATATACCTAGTACTTTCTAATAAAAGTGTATTTATATTCTTCGAAGTGGCTATTTGTAAAAATGTATTGGAAATAGATTAGATAAAAATTCTTGGAATGTTTTTAATTACTTTTTATTGTAAGTAGCAGTTTTTTCTTGGAGTAGATGTACTGTTAATTAGCGTATGTTTCTGAGTGTTAAACACATTCCTTTTAATGTCCCCGTGAGCCAAATATGTAATGAAATAGGTAAGAATATTGTAATATTTCTTATCTCTTCTGCAACTTCGGATTATACATTTAGCACGTTTTACTAACGGACTAAAAAGGAGAAACTATTTTTTTTGAAGACCCATACAGAAATTCTAATCAAGAAATCGTATTTAAAACAAATTGTTTATAACGTAAATCGTGGGTGGAATTTTGCATCAATAAAATATGAAATTATATTCATTCTGATGCCGTTGTGGTAGTGAATTTGTTTTTAAAACTTTAAAAGCCTGCCATAATCAGTTTTATTGGTGGTATTCGCCTTTCGGAATGAGAAGCAGGATGATATCAAATAATCAGGTGATTCGAACGAGATCTAATAGTGATGTACGTTCTGTTTAATTTTCCGAAATAACATTCAAGTTAAGGTGTTCCTTTCATTTTACTTCTTTATTAAATATATGAGTATATGTTACCACTTTTAAAACGTCAATTTGGCTTGCATTGAAACGTCAGTTCACTTTTAGTTATCTACGCAATAGAAAAATATATTCGCGACCACTCCTTCTGTGACTGTGGTTTGACTGAAGGTACCAGACCATATATTTTTGAATGCTACAAATACAATACATATTATAATTTATATGTATCACTATAAAGCAAAAACTCCTGTCGCTTTTAATTTACCATTCCTTCTTTTAAAGTATTAAGTACCTTACCTTAAATTGATTTAAAGTAACAATATAAAATTATAACAAAAATTCTTTAAGTATTGATGATAATGAATGCACATTATCCGTAGCATATAATAGATTTATTGTGCCAGCCATAATGAATTAGGTGTAGGAAAACTATAATATAAGACGTAGACTAGCGCATCATCAAATGATGGAAGCGCTACAGCGATTTAAGTGAGCTTAAGGCAATCTTTTTCGAGACCCTCCGTATTACGCAAGGCACGTTGAGCTGTTGGCCCTGGTTGTAAAATCAACCTCCTTTACCACCAACCATCATTAGCTAGCATGGTGGTTTTATCGCTCACACTCCTCACCTGTTTCTCCCATGCAGGAAAGCCTTTATCTGAAACTGAACTGAACGGAAGCTTCTCATTACTCACGTACAACCTTGCTGATGTTACTTAAAAAGTTTATGATCTACTTTATAAAGATATTGACAAGCATGCAACTATTTTATCTATTAAGTGATCATAGTGACCTAGGCCTATTTAGTTTCTCCTGGCTTCTGTGTTTCATTATCTTTATGAAACAAACAAATATCATTCATTTTATGGCTTATATAGCTTCGTTCACGCTTTACGCTTCGTGCATCTCTAGCCTAAAATTATTTCATTAATATTCTTTCTTTATATTACGACACTAGTAGGTACTAAGGCTAAAGATTATTTAATATTCATAGTATAGTATTATTACTACGCTTGAAACATGAGTACAGCGCAGTACATTATACATATATATTAAATTAAATATTATACTTACGCCATTTTTATGAATGATTAACCATTCTTCGTTTTACGACTATGCACCGACGTGTATCTCTAAAATAGTTCACTTTCCGGTGTAAAAACATCTGTTAAGTCATCCGCGATATACTTTTGGGGATCTTACGATAATTAAAATTGTGTCTGGATTTCTTGATAGGTTAGCGTGTTTATAAAATATAAATATTTTATTTTAAAATTAGCAAAATGGAGAATAGGTAATTTAAACATGGACAGTATTTACAATTAAAAGTGTACGTAAATGACTAAATGCTATTATTGTTTAACAGGTAGTTGTCATAATTCCCAACATTTTTACACCTGTGACGTCATCCATTATGCTAATCATAAGATACGCTGTCGCATTAAGGACAATGGGATGGTAGATAGGTATTGTTTACGGGATAAAACACTGAAATGAAATGCTGTTTGATATTTTAGTGAAGAAAAATTCCATTCTTAGACATAATCAGATACTACCTGTGTTCGCCATATCCAAAAAGACTTTGAAAAAAGAATTTATACACAAATAATACAGCTGTAGAAAACTTTGTTTAGTTGATGTCTGAGATTGTATAATACTTTGTGACAATGATCCTATAGATTTAATGTCGCATTCATGATTCATTCTCAAAAGCGTCCATTATTAGACCAACCCGCATAGGAAGTGAACAGGTCCTTTAGATTTATTATTACATCAGTCATAGCATAGTTTAGTAACTTAGTTTAACATTACTTGATTAAAATACGAACAACTTAAGAGCTATATATAGGCACAGTAAGATTAACTTTCATATGTTTTATTAGTTAATTAGATCAGCTCTTTCATACATAATCAAAAACCCTTTATCCAAATGGACTCAATTACCACCACCTCGACGAATATTTTAGCTTTTCGAAAGCTCACTTAGTTGCAGCGCAAGAGATTTTTCAGCTTTTAAATGTTTGTATTGCCGTTAATTATTTTTATTGATCAACTCTTAAGTGTTAATAAGATTATCATTTGTTTTATAGTAACCTTTTACACACACAATTTCGCTTTTAATGATGTTTATTGCCAATTTTCTAATATCGATTGAAAATTTGTTGTAAAAACGTATACCATGCCACATTAAATAATTGTTTATTCTGTGGAGACGAGTAGTATGTCCAAGAAGATTATGCTTATTCCAGACTGAGACCAAATTAGTACTATATAACTTTGTGATATTTTTTCGTACATACATAAGGTTATTCGGAGATATTTGAACACCCCCAAGAAATGAGTTTAATTTACTACGTTCATACAACCGAAGGTTAGTAATTTTAGCAAATCATAATCCATTGCGTCTAATCCTCTAACGCTATTGTTCAGCTACACTTAATCGTATCAAAGTCTTGCTTAACCGAACACCTGGGGTTTCACGTGCCGACTGCCATAGATGCAATCACGCCTATCGCGGCTAAGCAATTGGATTTTAGCTGACACTGTCCTGAATTTACCGTCGAATATCCTTCTTGTTTGACTTGAAATAATCAGTAAGATAGTAATGGCGAATTATACAAGCGTACATTTTATCAATCTTACAACCCAAACAAGGCGACTATGACCCACAATCCTTATATCAATCTATTATTATCGTAATGTATATCAAAATGTGTCATTCAAAAACAAGAGAATTGCACAAAATTTTACCGTTTCATTAAAATATCCGGGTAGCCTGAATGATTAGATCATTTCATATGATCTGGGTACTGATCTAAAGTTATATACTCTTATGGTTGTTCATATAACGGATCGTCGCACTGTTTTCTATTCAAGCGATCAAAAGGTTCCTTATAACCATTTTTTAAATTCTTATTTGGCTTGCAAAAATATTCCTTTTAGTAACAATATAACTGGTAACTAAGTATACATAGATGTAACATAGTTATACCGGTCAATTAATCTATGGCACTAATTATACTTTCCTGTACATCTGGTTCCGGGATCACATTTATTGTTACTTTTTAGATTACAATATTTTTGTTCATAACCTGGATATTTATAGAGATTAATTAGATTATCCTTCTATAGTCAATTTTATGTAGGGAAATCTAATTTGACATTCAATGATTTTAGGCGACTTTAGTTTTCAGTTTGGTTTTGACCATAACTGTTTAAGAATAAGCCGTTCATTAAAAAAAGTGTTGCCATATAACTTGTGTGTTTGTTTCAGACTGTCACCGCTTACGCTGTTATTGATTTTATTTTCCTAAAATTATCTATAACCGCCATGCGAATATTTTATGATTCATTCGCAATGCAATGTTTGTGTTATAGAATATCTTGCAGGACATATAGTTTTTAGTTGTTAATATTGCACTTGTCGATATTTGTGTTATCTTTCGCTTGCCGAGGTAATCATACTAATTTTAATAATAAATTTATATCTCCGATAAAGCCGTCAAATACTTTGTTGCTCAAATTCAGCGAATAACGATAACAGTTGTTTATTGTTATGACTATGGTTCAGTTAGTAGTTAAACTAATTGAATTTATTATTAAATATTTTTAAAATCTGTGTGGTTATCTATTTTGAATGAATTTATTAAAATAATGTAGTTGTTAGATGACCTATTCATTTAGTTTAATGTCTAATAAATAATATAATGTGCAAGATAATGTAAACAGTTTCAATGTTCGAATATTAAAATCGAATAAAAAAATATATAATTAAAATACTGTCACTACATTCATTTTTTTAATAAAATAAAAATAAATTTCACTTAAAATAAAGTATCCATAATGACGATGGTTGTGGTGTATCTGCTATGTATAATTTCTTAGATATATTGATATGTTTGATGGAGTTATACTGTCAGACGACAAACCTGTCTGTACTTTGCTATCAAATGGTATAGATAAGAACAAAGCCTATGGAGAAACTAAATGATATCTTTGTAATTTATACGTTTATATCCATGATTGACTTAAAACGTTCAATCTGGATAGACAAATTGTATCTACATATGATTTAAAAACTTTAATTTTTTTTAAAATATGTTCACCAAAAAAAAATCTTATATTAGTTTCGAGGTTATATTAAAAAAATATTCTCTGCAAAGCTTGTTGCATTTAGAATCTCATCTTTTTGATACCTAACTTGAAGTCAACATTAATTTTTTGTTCCTTTTTGATGATTTTTTACTAGACGTGCAACTGAAACTTGCTGCACCTTACCAGACTAATAACGGCGACCAATCGATACAACCCCTGCAGTTCGAAGAACTAAAGAACTATTTAATTAATGTTGAGTGCATACGCCTGTACAAATTCAATTCTGTGAGGGGCGAAAAGGCCGGACTGACTAGACTGGGCTACAAAGAAATTTTATTTTAATTTCAGCTTAAACATTAGATAGAAAGCTGCTATTTCAAATTACCAGCCCTTTGCCATTGCCCTTTATCGAACGTGGAAATATTGCTAGCAAAGTAATTTTAATGCTGTTACGTTGTACTTATGGTACAATCTCAAATATGAATTTAATTGCTATAATTACAAATCTAAACCAGAAGATTTGTTAATTTAGTTTAGATTTTTATCCTTTTGGATATGTCAACTCCATGGTTTCCTAAAGCTTGTATTAATTATATTTATTATTGGCACAATTTGATATAATTGTTTCGCAGCTTGTGATGGAGGTTCTAATAAAATTTCAAGAAAAATGCAGATTTTAGTAGATATCATTTAACTTAAAATCTGTCTTAAATATCTCTCAAATTTGTTCCTGACGCAATCCATCGACATTTGTCGATCTGAACATCTTCGACCTTTTTACAGACAATTATCAGTATGAGATTTTTTCATAAGAAAATATTTTTTGCTGATTTATAACAATTTTCTGGAGTCATCACAATCTCTGAATTTCTTTAGATGCTATGAATCCTGAACAAGGTAAGAAATGCGAAAACTATTGATGTAATCTCAAGTAGATTCAATCATTGAGTGATGAACACAATCACACCTTCTGTAGGTATACTTCTAAACTGCAACGTCTTATTTTGTCTTGACGTCTAAATTATACCATTTCGTTTTAATAACATCACTGAGTTACAATCATATGGGCAGTAAACACGAAGGTCGTGACGCATTAACATAGCTGACATAACCTGCCATTAATATTAAATTGGTATAATAAGTCACAAAACCTGGTCACGTTGTCGCGCAATACCAACGTGTACACTTTCGCTTGCAATTGTTTTTGCAGACTACTCACCATGACTTAACGATGGGTTGCATATGCACTGAGTGGGACATTGATGATGATGGTATGATATTTCTGATTCATACGTGATCTTAAGAGAGGCAATGGCAAACTAGTGTCGCCAGAGCTAGTTGAGAAATAATGTTATCAGGGAGACTTGTCTCCTATGTTGTGAACAGGGTGATTCCGCTTAATTTTTTATCTTACGCTTCTACTTACTGCTAGCCACACTTATAGTTTTGAAACTTTTGATAAATATTAAGTTAATGTTCGATCAAATTGGTTAAAATATCTTGGTATTTCTAATACATTTCTTTTTTTATATTTAAGTACTCTTCATGTTGTGATGCGTGATGCGTTGGCTACGCATACCTAAATAAGGTCTGTGGCGACTTATTATCAATTGTCAGCCTAAAACCAATATCTTCCATCCATATTGCCCGAGCAGCATATTGGCGTCATATTCCTAGTCCTACCAAATATAAAATTTGTTTCTCATACTCGAGTCCAAACTCCACTTCGCATTGGTCTTCGAAATAGATATTCAATTAGTTGAATGCCTCATCAACATGTACCTAATATTTTCTCTATATCCAAAAGTATAATTGTTATAAGAGCTGCCATCTGCTATATTAATCAGTCCTTTATGAGCCATTTCTGCGTCTGCAGTCTGCTATGCCACCATTAGACACCTTGCTTACGTACATAGTTATATAACATTGCTTCCTTTAGTTACAGTGGTAACTAGAGTGTATGATAATTAATTTCAATTGCATCACTCACTGGTCCGTGCTTGGAACCAGTTAAGTTATAAGTTACCAGTTATAAGTTTATTATCATTATTTATGATAAATCATCATTTTAAGTGTCAAAATCATGAGCAATAAGTTTTTGGTATATCGAAATCCTATTTAGAAAATAATTAAAAAAGAGGACCTCTACTTTATTTTCTCGCGATATTACGATCCTTAAGTTGCATGGCAGCAATTTAATTTATAAACTTTCTTTAACTGTCTGAATTTGATAACTCATTTTGACAACTACAGCGAGTTTTGTATAGGTTTATCATTAGCGTCATCGTGTTATCTTTCATTGAATTTAGTAAAACTAAAAACAATACTGCAATTAATAACTTTGGCTCTCTTCTTTATCCTAAACACAACACAAGATAACTCAGCTAATTTCTTTATGAATAGTTTTATGATACTGTGTTCATGGTTCCAAAAATGATCTGTCGATCATGTATGGTTGAACTGAATGACATTGTTTATCCATTTCATCCATTATTATTAACATAAACCTACTGATAATAAAATATTAATGTTATTGGCGCCTTTTATATTCTATTTAAATGACATCTACATCATCCGTGTTATGATAAAAGCTAAAAATATTCATATTATTTACCATACCATACGTAGGGAGCAATTAATCTAACTGCACAGTATGGCATTTGGGCTGTGTTTGCTTTTTACACTAAATACTTGTGTAAAAATAATAAATCCCACTTTTAAAGTTCTATTCTATTAAAGAATAGAAGGACTTTGGCGTACGTCTTTCCAAAAGGAACACAATAGTAAAGTCAAGTTCTAGAACTAGATGCTTGTCTGAACGAAAGTACCTATTCTTGGGCTAGACAGAGCGACACTTGCTTGCTTTCTCACTTACTTACTGACATACTTAACAGTAAGTTTCGTTCGCTCTCGGCGTTCTACATAATGCACCGGTCCTGTTCATTCCAGAAAAGTACTGACGAAGCAATCTACACTGCAAGCTTGATTCTATACACCACCAGTTTGATATTAGAGGAAGGAAAGGAAAGGAGAATACTTAGAGAGAAAAAAAAGCTAGAGTATTTTATCTAGTAATAGGAAATACAAAAATCATCTTCATAAAGTATGGCATAAGCAATCGTGAGAGTGATAAAGATATGAAAAAATCCGGAAAATATTTCTTAAATCAAAAGCTGTGACTAACCTTAGTCATGATGTCTTATCTTTTTTAGTCTATTGTGCTCGAAGAAAAGCAGAGTGGAACGATAGTAGTGCTATGAACTGTGGGCGAATTGAATGATTGTGCGCTGAATGTGTATAGCTGTAGATTGCGGCGGTCAAGGCCGGCAAATCTTTCCGTACGCACTCCTACGACTATAGACATCCTCAATAACAACTACAATAGAATTTATAACTGACTCCCATATTTAATAAACCAGAACACTTGAGAATGGAACGGATTTCAACTTTGGGAGTCGTATCTACAGAACAAAATACTTCACCCAAAGTTACTTAATTCATTTATCAGTAGATCTACAAAATATAGGGTTACCTGATTCGTTTGTCGGACTAAATGTAATCTATGATGTATTTTGGGAAATGACTGGATCCACATCGTAAGCGAACAGAAAAGGTCTTCCACTGAGCTGGTGCTCGCTCGGGGAGTGAGGTCCTTGTCGGTGATACGGCGATTACTCTTGATAAAAACTTTCTGCTAACTGATCTAAATCCTGAACTAAGAGTACGCAACTAATTTTATTGTTTAAGGCCTTGTGAATGTTGTTGCGAAGCTTAAAGACTCGTCTGTCTACTGGCGCGGTAATTACAGGTGTGGTTTGCTTGATCCCCTTGAGGTGTATTTCGGCAATCTTTACACTCTAGGATCATTGTGGATGATTGATCATTCCGCTGATGGTGGGTATCATATAAGTAATACAACTCGTTGGAAAGCACAAAACTACTTTTGTTGTAGTATGCTTCCCTGCTCCGTTATTATCTAGAAACTAAACTGTAAATTATCTATTATGTTAGTCTGACTGCAAATTACATCGTATAAATCATCTATCGGGACAATAAAACAGTGCATAGTCAACCATAGGAAATGTATTAAAGTCAAGATGTGAGTCATGCATATGCCTAACGTACTCAATATTGTTTGTTGAATCTTGAGTTGTATTGAAGTAAGCTTCGTTTGCCTGCGATGAATTATGATGTGGGGGACTAAATTGGTATTGATTGATTAATTTTTGAACAAGAGAAAATAGAACGTCGTCATATTGAAATGTGTTTAGCTGTAAAGTTTTAACTGGAGGGTTACCTACTTTCTACACATCATCATATTATGGATTATGGGTGCATTATTTTATGTAGATATAAAAAACAGCAGGTCCGCGTCACAATATTTAAAGGTATAAGCTATTACACTTGACTTGTAATTACTATATATAAATGAACAATTTCAGGTTTTAACATATTAGGAATATAATTAAATTTACGTCAACTCAAAACTTAAATGCCAAGCTCATGTTTTAAAGGACAGTTAAATCTAATTAAATAAATAATAAACCTTTGTTTCAAATTAATGAAATAATCAAGAATGCCACAAAGGAAGCAAGCTGCACCGGAAGTCGAGGTTACCACGCGTTTGATAAAAGCATTACGCGATGAAGCCACTCATCATAATTTGATAAGGAATAAAAAAAATATAGCAGCAGATGTTTAGGGTCAGAGCAGTAATATAGGTCAAATTACTGTCTTGTCTGGAAGCACGGCATAGGGCTGTCACTACTTAGTTTCAGCTTTAGTAAATAATTTAAAATCTAACCAAATTTTGTCTTTACGATTCTTTAAGCATATTATGTGATTTCTATCATATTATGTGACAGCATAAAGAAACAAAGCTCAAAAAAGTCAGTGTGTTTATTTTGTCATTTTTTAAAATTTCTGATATATTTAAAGTAGTCGTAGAGACTAATTAAAAAAAATATTTTTGAATAATCATTCTGACGTTGCTTCAGTTTGACTTCAACATCTTGGTTATTTTCTTTGTGTGAATTACATGAACAGATTTAAATAAATGTATCTATTTTTGAACTAAAATTGAAAACCAACTCCGTCAGATTAAGAAATGTTATGTCAATCTCTGGTAACAGTGTACAGTGTTAGATATATTTCTTTTTTAATAGATAATTCATATTTCTGCCAGTTCCTCAACTGAAAAATGGCGAACAATGGCAACTAAATCAACGTTTACTACGACAACGAAAAATAACTACCTACGTAACGAATAATGTATAATCTGCAGTAGACATCTTCCAATAAAATCTTGTGCCAAGAATAAAGAGCGCGAACTTAAAAAGGGTAAAGCGAAATAATAAATGGGCGGCATGTTTACGAACTTCGAATGACGACACAATACCCAAGTATCATCTCCGAATCCAACACTTCTGCTTCTTTCGTTCACTCTTTTTTTGTTGGTACTTCACAGAAAGAAGTTTTATTTCAAAACGAGCACAAGGGACAGATTAGGTCATAAACGTGATTTGTCACATTTCGAATTAACAATTGGTGTGGCTTTAAGAATCCTTACATGTAATGTAGAAGAATGTCACGCAATAAAACTGACACAAAGAGATTATAAAATGTTTGCGATGCGGTTGTTTATGGATTTTGTCTATAATATAATATAAACTATAAACCAAAGTCTCGACTAATGTGAAAAGTGACAATCAAGATTACTCGAGGATAAGAAAATAAAGATACTCTGAGTGTTTAAAATTTTAGTAAAAGTTTCAGAGAATAACGTAATCGTAGTCGAAAACAAAAGTATAATATAATGTTGGTGAAAGCAGTATAATTGGAGCGGAGCCTCGACTGTCATTGTGAATTGGCTGTGAAATAATGCGAACTGTAATTATTTATTTTCAGGTCTTTAGATTTTTTTCTTAGGAGTTAGATTTTTTTCTAATAAACAAAGACATGGAGAATGGAAGAATTGTAATTTGAGTATAGTAAACTGTGTCGTCATTTTAATGAAACTTCACTTAAGTAACTGCGTATAATTTTCCAAAAAATTAGTAAAATAAATACGCTTAGCTTTTTAAAATTCTATTCTTTCTGTTGAAACCTTAATATTGTAAATTGACCTATCTTTGTGTTGTACTGCTTGTATTATGCGGCTCTATTCTTATTTGGACTGCACAGAGTACACTTATAATAGTGGCTATCAGTAATCTGTTTATGGATTTGAATTTTGATATTTTCTATATATCACAAATATCAATATTCAACGCCACTCGTAGTTTTATTATTTTGATATTCATGATTATTTGAAGTTGACTCTATGCCATGCTTTCTTTAATCTACCGAGGGGAATTTATCGGAGAAGATTAGGCAAGAAATTAGTTTCTTGCTTGACCCGGTTGAGACCGGGTTGGTCCTCCTAACATGGAAATCACTTCGTTGGTAGAAAAATATTTGAGTAGGTTTTTAGCCACTTAATCGTTTTAAATCCAATTCTTACTGTAATTTTTGTTTAGTATCTAGGTATATTTATAATAATTTTATAATGCTTCACCAATGTTGATAAGGGAGTAAAATCTTCATTAATTTAGATCAAGTTAAATTTGCCAATTTATTATTAGGACGGAAATGCAAAAAAAACAGGTTTAACAAGAACAAATGGAGCTGATATAATTATTATTCCTCTTGATGTCAGACGAGAAACCTAACAATTTTTATCAATTCAGACTATCGAAAACTCGTTACAATTGTTGCTTATTTATTTAAATATGATCATTATGCACAATAAATATATTTATTCTTGTTTAAATGAACGGTGGTTTTAGATTACTTTTATTATCCTTATTTGGCCGAAATCCAAGAAGAAGAAATGAAGTCTTGTAATATGTTCTTGAGCATTATCTTGACTGTTTTTGGCTTGTGTTTATTACAAACAGCATCAACATAAAAATTGAACCAGGAACAGCGCAATTTCGAGCATCCTAAATTGCGCGCCCTTGACATGTTGTTCCATTAGATCGTTTCAGCGACCTCTTACTATGTCATTTGTGGGTTAATATTTGTAATACTAATGTGTATTGTATATACAGACACTGTTATAATAATAATTGTAAATATTGAACAACAATATTTAACAATCTTTGCGTCTCTTTAAATCGGTAACAAATATGCTTAAAGTCTCAGTTTCAACAAAAGATAAAATGAATATTGTGTAATTATACACTGTATTCCTGAACTTTTTGTAGTAAGAATAATAAATTAAATATACACAGTTCACGAAAACTGAAATATTTTATATTAATAAATGCGGTAGAAAATATCGTCGCAGGGTCAGTTTTTGTATGCCAAATCTCTCTGTCTCACTTTTACGCGAGGATTACGAACTTGACAGATTTAAAACAAAGGTTTTATTATCGTATAGATAACCATTGGAACCACAGTTCAGTTCTGGGATAAAAAATTCCTTTTCTCCTTATCAAGAAGCTACCACCAGTAATCTTTTTATATATCCGCACCTTAACACACTGCACAAGAGCATCGTCCATTCGATACTGTTCCGGATTACAGTTGAAAATCGTGGGTGCAAATATGAAGCTGAGCTGTCGCCTACTGCGTCACATGTACACGCGGATACTAAATGATTTTTGGAGCCTTCTCTTTTTTGTAACAATGAACTTTTCTATTTGTACTGTGTGTCTATAACTCTGTAAGAATGAATAAGGTTGTTAGTATTATTATTTTTAATTTAAACATGAAGTGTAAGTATCAGAAGAGTTAATACACAAATATGACAACGAAAGATCTGAATTTGATACTATTTGTCATTAGTGTCAACAAAACTTTTCGTTTTCGTGTTTCGTTTTTCTTTCTATAGTAATTTTTATCTGGTTTACAGATGATGAGATGACGATTGGCAATCAATTCTTTTGTCAACATTGATCATAAACATATGTGTATGTAATTGTCAAATACGTTAGCCATGTTATTGTAGTAAACAATAACACAGGTACCGATTTAAAAGTACTACTGTGGTTTTATTAGATAATAGCTATTGAATAGAATTGAATAGGATAGAATATATCTTTATTGTACATCAGCCAATTCAAGGAGAGAAATACATAAAAAATATTAACTAATTTTGTACAAATGGCGACCTTATCGCGATCTCTTCCAGGTAACCTTAGGATGGACAGGATTAAAGATAAAGTACTTGAGGGAAGTTAGCGACGTATAACGAATACATACATGATAAAAGTTATTACATACAAATATTAAATATATACATATATAGGTACTTACTCAATGATAGCATATATACACTACATAATACATAATTATATAAATATATATCTCCTAAAATACATATAATGACAGACTACTAAAGAGATGTAGTATCAGTACAATTCAAGTATCAACCAACTAATAGAGTTATTGATTTAGCAAAAGTAATCTGATCAAGAAAGAAATATTCGTATCTTTGTATACGTACTCGTATATTATATATACTACTACTATATTATATTGTCATGGTTTTCTATAGTAACTACTAGAAAACAAAGACAATATAGACAATATATTGTTAGAGTCAATGCCACTACACTGAACTTTGGCCACGGTCAATTACTTAGTGATAATAAGTTATATTTTCAATATTTGTTTTGTCTTTCATACGAGGATATTTTCTTTAGTACCTATTCAAAATAACCGGTTTTTCTATTGATTGCAGGTAAAGAGAAGGAATGGAGACCACGGAACCAGTCGTGAGAACTACCGAAATTTTGTTATAATGAACTGAATAAAAGCAATTTAAGAAGCTAGCTAGTTCCTTGTTATGTCTGTGATCGTTAGCTCTGTACTGTGATAGTTAAGATGGACACTCTGCACGTGGCGCATGGGCACAGTAAGGGCTCGAGCAGGAGTCAGTCGCCGTCCACTGCGGATCTTTCGAGGGACCCGGCGGTGGTGACCGATGACGTCATCCGATCCAGGGTGCAGTCGCCCTCGACCATTCACCATGTTTCCAGCGTGAGTACTCTGAAACAACTTAATGTTGAATTTTGTTAAAGCTAAATCACATTGTCCTTAAAGAACGTCATAGACAGACAATTTTAGTAAGTATATTGCAAATATATGTTGCAAATATATACAAATTAATATTTAAGTATATTGTTTTGCAAAACTTGTTTGATACAATTCAGCGAGTCCCAATTTTCCTATTAGTAGAAGCGTCAATACGTTAATCATCTTATTGTATTGCCGTATAATGAAATTAAATATACAGTCAGTAATGGAATAAAGCTGTATTATCGCAGTACCTTTGTACAATTCTCTAATATTCTGTTGTGTAAATAAATTGTTAAATAATAAATAATCGAGTTTTGGCTGGAACATTCCAAAAACGTCAATTAGTTGAACTTTTAACTATTTTTTTGTATATTATTATGTATAATTGAATTAATATTTACACTCGTGCAGTGTAGTTACACAGCTAAAATCTAACTCTTTAATAGATAAATGGATAATACTAATTAGAGAAAAATTCAGTGGCATTTGAATCAAAAATAAAATATAATTTGAGTTGTGTCCCATAACAGGCACGTAAGGACTCTTAGGGACGTGTGTGATGGCTCAAAGACTTCTAAGTTGATTGTTGAAATCTATTTTCACCTTCCTAATGTTATTTGTCTACATCTAAGGTATACATACAGCAGTAAAGTATGACGGACTCTAGAAGGTTTTCTCTACTTCATATTTTTACAATAAAGTACATGTGGGTTGAAGTTTCAAACCCAGCATTATAATATTTTTCATGTACGCAAAACCGTGTCTCATATTGCTATAGTACTACCGTCTTCTTATCCAAAGCGGATCGTATGCTGGGCAAGTCTGCGATAAATAAAAACTGCTTTCATTTTTTGTTACATTGACATCTACCGCATCATTAGCGTCATCGAGTCGTGCAGTTAGGAAGTGAGCCAAAATTATACCACTTATCATACGCTAGTCGAAAGTTTGCAATCCAAGAGACAAATATCACCCTGAATAAAAATAAGAATTTTTAAAATGTTTATTAATATTATATTACATTGTTTATTGGTTTGCTTGCATCATTGCATCATTATGCAGTATTTGATCTTTTTTTAGTTACGAGCATTGACGTAATTTATTTTAAAATTCGCGATTCTAAAGTCTATAGTAAAACATCTCAATTCTGGTTTTTAGTCTCGTTGTATTATTTATTATTTTGGTGTAAAATACTATTTTATACTCTAATGCTAAGTAAGTTTTTAAGCTGTATAACCTTTGGTCCACTTTCTTTAGTGGTTATAGGAAAGAGTAAGTACCAATTCTAGACAATGGATATTCTATTAAAATATGTTGAGAAGACGCCACACCGCGTACTAGTGGGGGCAATTTTTATAATTGACCAACAATAAGAACGGTAAAATTATTAGTCTGGGACTCATACACATATTCATCAACTATTTTCTGGTTTAATAAACTTTATTTTTCAAAAGAATTAAATTCACTTATGATGAAATGAGAAAATTAAAAATTTGCGGGCTATAAGCATACATTGACAACATAAAAGTGGGTAGTTAGATAAAAGTTACAAACACTCCGCAACATAACCAAAGCTAGTTCAGTACGCGTAATATGATCCCGAATGAATAACAAACAGACAAAGCAACTGGAACTGGCATTTGAACTGGTCCCACGTAAACTTACGTAGACAGGTTTAAGTCCTAAGTCGATATATAATTTGGATTTATATTATTAGTGTTGTTTTTTATTTATTTATTCATATGATTAGAATTGTCGTTGTGTATTCGTTTTTGAAGAGAAAAAAAATATATTCAGTTTGTAAATTATTTTTGTAACTTCATTTTTTGGCATATACAAGAAATTGTGGTATCAATTAGCAGAAACAATAAATGAATTCCCGTGTTTATAGATAGTTTTATACGATAATAATATGCACAGGGATGTTAGTTGTAAGCAAGACGAAGAGTAACAAAACTTCTGTAATATTACCTTTACGAACTTCATTAGAATGAAACGGAAAATAAAACCAATTGCCGAAGATGTATAAACTTATTAAGTCCTTAACACTAATGATATAGAAATGACACTTTTAGCCCTCAAAGTCTATAAACACCATAAAATAATGGACGGTTATTGGCACGACAATCTATATCTAAGTAATGTGTATCGATGTTGGCGCCAAAACAATTTAATACACAATAGACGAACATTTATCTTCAAAGGCTTGACTTAGAAAATAATTCCAGTTACAGAATACTACCAATGCTTAAGAAAACTGCTTTGTACGTTATGGTCTGTTTACTTTTTATAAGTATTTTCGAAGAGGAAAGTGATGCTGTAAGTGTTCTAACACTATTTGTCAGTTGGACACTTGAATTGTTCATCATATGTAATATGTCCATAGTAGTCTGTCATTATATATATTATAGTAGATATATTAATTATTTATTTAACAATTTATGTACACACAGATATAATTAAAAGGACACAACAGAATATCAGAGAATTGTATAAAGGTACTGCTTATTTCTGTCTCGTGAATAAATGTACATGTTCATCACATAAACATTTTCTACCGGGAGCCATTTCTAGTTAATAAACGGAGTTCTTAACGGAGATATAATATAAAATAAACTTAACAGTTGCCCGGTAAGTTTATTTTATATATATATAATTCTTAATCATCCATTCAGATTTACGAATCATGGTTCTCGTTTATTCTGTCGATCGTTAAGGGGGACATTATGTGTCATACCCGTCATGATATGTGGCTTTAGTTTTGGTTTAGATTAATTATCCGCAAAAATTCAAAAGTCCATATAAACTTGACACGCAAATGTTGTTCAGGTTTCACAGAAGATAAGTATACCAAAGGAATTAAGAAACTGTGGTAAATTCTATTGCTTGAAAGGCCATTGATTTTAAAAGCCACTGCGTCTTCAAATTGCCCCTGACGTATTTCACGGTTCATGAATATTGCTAAAACCATGCCCATGTTTTCACTTTCATCCCATCATAATAATCTAGATTAAAATCAAGATGAATTACAATTTCAAGATAGTTTTCAATATTACTTATTGTAAATTCAAAGTGTTGTCTAAGTCGTTGCTTTTGTTCTAAAATAAACAAATGAGTTAAGAAACTGATTTTCCCTTATATAAAAATAATAACTAAAATTAATTTTAATAACTATCTAGAGGTTTTTGGACATTTCGAAAGGGGGAAAAATCCATATATCTTCGAAGAATTCACAGTGGAACTAGACGGAACAGAGGGGGAAGGAGGGAGCAACGTGTGCTGATACGAAACCTTTTAATATTTATTTTATTTGAATTTTCGTACTGTTAATAAAGAAACATACAATATAATAACCATATATCTAAGAAAAGCATGAATTCAACTTAAAAATAAACTTTATTTGCTACATCTGTTTTCCACCTTTAATAATTTTGATATAACTAGGTCAGTATTATGAAACACTGTAGTTAGCCCTTCAGTTACATAAATATTATGCATAAACAAATTTATTTATATCCCCTACTAAACGGAAAACTGTTGTTTGATATTTGATTTATACTGGAGCCGCTTTCGTAACATAATATCATTGCCAATACTGTTATATGAATATTTCTGATTATTTATGATTCCAAGTTAATTCCCTAGCCTAATTATATACCCTTTCTACCCTATTTGATGGTATCATAAGTTAAATAGAAGCAGTAAACATTCTTGTATAAGAAATGCCGTAACAGTTGAAACAGTAGCTAGGAATTAGTCACCTTCCTTAATTAGTCCAGCGGTTATATTTAAAAGCTATTTATTAAGCTTATGTGGATGCCTTGCGTGACAATCGCCTAAATACTTCCAATTTTGATTTTATATTTAAACACTACAAACAGCAAGCAGCGTCTAAGAAACAACGTCAGCGACCAATCGATTCCACAAAATTTAATCTGTAATTTCTTAAGAAGCTTGGTATGTTATTATGATAAGAGGGATATCCGGTTGTGTAAGATTTGTGAAGTGCCTGGAAACGGTTTTAAACCCATTTCGTTAGACTACAATGAATTTCTTTTAACGAAGAATGAATGAATCTCTTCTCCCTATCTCTATGTATCTGCTATGTGCTTGACGTAGTATGTCTACAATAAATCTAGAGTATGTGGGTATTGCATATTTTTTAATATAGTTTTGGTCTTAAAATGAATTTTTCATGTAATTGAATGAACATTGTGAAGGGAATTAAAAATTTTAGCACCTGTTTTAGCTGAATTCACTGCTCTCGAGAGTTTTCAGGATTTTCAATACGAGGTTAGATGATTTGTTTGTAGCGAATTTTATCGAACAAGTCAACCTATATTCTGCATCGATCGAAAGTAGCAAAGTTAACAGTAATAAAATCAATATCACTTGACATCGTTTAGTGTCATTATGGTAATATTATACAGACCGCAACTTTGATCTTTCGTGTATTGGATGTCGTTGAAGCACAATATTCTTGGATAGTAGACATCAAGAGTATTTTATTTCAAAAAACATACAAATAGAACATTTTCAATTTAAATTGTTCATTTTGTATGCATATCTTGAATACAAAAAGTCAACTTAAATAATATGCTATTTAAATGCCGTGAAAATGATGCTTATAAATAAAGGTAATGGATTTATAGTAGATACTTTATCAACCTGATTTATTATATTCAGTATGAAAGTAGGGTGTAGGTCTGCCTAATGAAAGCTTTATATTCATTACGTGATACCTAAGACAGTGTTTATTGACTTACACTTGAGATATATTGTTTGAGTAACTTTCTGAAATCAAAAGCAATCTATAATGCAAAACAAAAGTAATTTTCTTTTAATGTTCAAGTATTATTTCATTGTCTTTGTGGTGAAGTTTATTATTGCAACAATGTAGTGGTTCATAAGTGTCCTCTGAATAGCTTCATATATTAACATTAAAATAATGACAAGATAAATGAACTGAATGTAAATCAGTTTCAGACGAGATTCAAATTCATTTAAATTAAAAATTGCTATTGGAGGAATGAAATTTTAAATGACTTTGTAAATATCTTGTTGTAATTTGACTGAAATTGTTATGATTATATGATTTAACAAATTAACTGCATGGAGATTTGAATATATTTGCATGGTGGAACATAATGATTCTCATAATACTTGTCTCATCCTTTGTACCTACTTCTTTTAGAATGAATAAATATGATTATATTTCATATCTTCACTTATACACTGTTGACAATTTCACATTAGAGTCTGATGCGCATTGGCTATATTATCTTCACGCTGGCGGAACCACAGACAGAACCTCGTACTTAATAAATATTGTCATGACCTGAGTACGATAACCCTGATGAATTGATGGCTCGATCTCGAGCATCATTTATAGTTAAAACTCACACTGATTTCCTTTGTGTGTTCTCTACAGGAGCCGTCGTCGTCTCGACATAGCGATCGACCGCACCATGTCAAATCGCACTCGCGGGATCTCGGCAGTAGTCCGCTGTCGGCCAATGCCACCGGCAATAGCTCTAGAGAGTGAGTTATTGGTCTCATTAAATAACATAGATTTTTATGATAAATCAGGTATATCAATGCAGCACAGCTCGCCGTTTGTGGGTTTCAATAAGGAAAAAAAGCACCCTATACTGCAACTAATTCGAATGATAGTGTTATGGTTCCCAATTTGGTTGACACAAATAATTACTCTGAGAACAATGGTCTGTGTTAAGCATCGGGTCGTATAGTTTGTTGATATTTAGATACATAGAAGCTTTGAAAGGATGCAGTATACAGATACAAATTTTATAGTTTTTAAAAGTATGAATACACCCATTTGACATTTCTCCAACAAAATGTCGCTTTCATGACCGAAGTATAAAATTGACATGGTTTTAGATAAAAGTCCTAATAAATAAATAGGGACAAAAATGACCGAAATACATAGATCAAGTCCGAAAAAGCAAGTAATTTTGTTTAAAGTTATGACCAGTTTGTGATCGAGTGCTTTGGCTAAGAGGAAAGCCGGTTAAGTTGTATCCGAGTATTCGGAGGCAAAAATAATAAAGAATTTTAATACATATCGATACATATTGACTATTTCAGTTTGGAAGACTCGCCGCAGAAGAAAATACTATCAGGATTGATAGCTCCTAACGATTATTCAGGCGCTGTGTATAGTCCTAATGTGTCCTACGCGCTATCTGCCGATGAGTACGGCTCGCCCGCTTATAGAGGTGAGTTGGTGTATTGTATATTCAACAGTGATACTACGAATTAGACCCGCTTACAGGATCCTCCGTTGTACGTATATATAAAGCATCGCATTTCCTATTTCGACCGTGAAGCAATATTGAAGGGATAGGTAGCCGGTGTAGTACGGCTGATGACGGGTATGACAGATTGTAATAATTATTTATTATCATAACAAAATACCAGCTTATGTTTAATTCACTATAAAAGTGATACACAGTTGGATGATTCCTTTTTAAAATAATTAAATTAATTAAAAAACCAATATCATTAGTTAACCAATGCAATAACTCTAAACTTTTATTTTGGAACTATGTACAATAACATAATATTTTATATAGCCATCGAACAGGGTTGCTCCGTGCTGAATTCAAAACACACGGCGTCATATTGCATAACCCGTTTCTCTCGAGCGTTTTTGGGCGAGTCAAAAATATACTAATCAAAGTAATATCTAAATAACGGGAGTAACCCTTACAATTATCTTATTAATGTTTCTATTTTCATATTGTCCTTCAATAACACGCCGAAGAAAAATTATGTCATTATGTGGACAGACATTAACATGTCCTGTCTTCATAAGATTAACGTACCAGCAATATCAAATGATTGGTGATGTTTTTATTGTTTTGCGGTAGTTTTTGTAGTAAAAAAAAAACTACAAAATACTATACACAACGTGCGCAAAAAGACGCTGGTATACCTCTAGTTTCGATTTCGATAACAATGCAACTTTCCCTATGGCTGGTACCGGATGTTCAAACTAAATTATGTAATCATCACGAGTTCGTCTGTTTCAGAAGGTACATTGGGCCAGCGTGGCCAAAAACTTTCATGTTTTTCTTCCATGTAGGAATTACTGTTCTCAGCATGGGTCTTGTATAAGCTGTTGTTGATGAGACACGCAAAGGAACCAATTTTTGATAATCTGTCTGATTATCAAACTTTTCTACTTAACTCAAGGACGAACATTTACGAGTGTGTTCGGGATTTGATATGCGTATGTCATGGAGTTTAAAAACAGCCTTAGTTTAGGTTTTTCATATTTATTACTTCACTAGAACTTCACAGGCTAGAACTAACAGTTTGTTCCGCTAGTATAGTAATTATTTCTTATAAGTAGTTAAGGTTATTATGATTTATCATTTGGTAAAGCTACTTAAACAATGAATGATATTATCGTAGGTTAGGTGAGAACTGTGATCAAATAAAGGCGCGAGCATCCTGTGTTAGAGGGTGGTGAATAATATTTATAATATTCACAATGGCGAATAATTTTACTTAAAGTAAATAATATCGAACTTAAAGTATAAAATTTCATTTCACACGAAAACTATTATCAATTTGTATTTATAACAAGAATAACAACAATACAAGTGAAAGTATGCAAATGAACAACGGGAACCTCCGTGTCCTTTTGATAGACATTCAAAACCGTTTTCGTCGTAACACCATGGACTAAACTTGGACTTCTATTCCAAATAAAAACTCTTTAAAATGTTTTCACGTGTTTTGTTTTGACTCCCGCTCTTTGGAGAAAGTTAACTGAGATTTCTATTTTAATTTCAATATTTCTCGCATCATAGCGCAATAATGAAACCGCCGCTGTGACT
This sequence comes from Acentria ephemerella, assembly GCA_943193645.1. Taxonomy (NCBI): domain Eukaryota; kingdom Metazoa; phylum Arthropoda; class Insecta; order Lepidoptera; family Crambidae; genus Acentria; species Acentria ephemerella. Next base: position 3,634,795 of record OW971899.1, on the reverse strand, counting down.
ACTGGATAAGGGCGATCTCAAGTTCAAAGTAATGACAATTCTAGATTGTTCGATAGATTAGAAAATTCGATGACTAAAACGTTCGATGACCCTTACGCCTGCCTTATTTCATCTGTCAATCCTTATTTAGACCTGTGGGTGGTTTGTTGTTTCGTGTTTTATCGATACGTTTTTATTGTGTATTATCTATATACACATTTATAATGTGCTGATAACGTTTATTGCTTTTTTGCCATAAAGTAAATTAGTACAATTGTTAGTTCTTTACAATAGATTAGACAATGGAATCTACAAACAAACTATAAATATTTTATGTTTTAAATGTTTTTATATTGCAATTTCTACGACATACATTTTCGTTGAAAACTACATTTAAATCATCATTAGCCTTAACTATTTAATGATTAGTTAATCATGTTATATATGGACGTTCCATTTTAATATTGAACATTATCTACTGTAATTCAAAATGTACAATAATTGTCATAATATTACTTAGTTTTTTATATATGTATAAGTAAAAATTCCTCGATATTGTTGTTATTGTTAATTTTATGTATAAATTATTTTTTTCAGGTCAAGATGGTGACTATCAAGGTAAATTATTTATATTATTTCTTTCTATTACTTTGTTTGTATTAGTTGATATAATATATATTATTTATTATATTGTATTCGGAGCTCATTGGAGTAGTGTTTCGAGAGCTCTGGTTTAGATAACGAAAATAAAACAACTTTTGCATTAAATTAACAGTCAACAATTCCTTGAAATTAAAAGATACAAAATGGACTTTTAAAAAATCTTGTGAATCAATAATTATAATCATTACATTGTGTCCTTTCGTTTTAGATGAAGGTGATGGTGGTGCGAATATATCATCGAAAGCATTAGCTGCTATCGCTTACCTCAACTCTAAGATTGAAAGAACCAAGAATGCTATACGACAAGAACAAATTATTAGAGATGGTAAGCTTGTTACGGTCGGACTGTCAAAATAACATTTTTTAAATTGATTTTCGACAGGAAAGGCAAGGCAACGCCAATTGTGTCTAAGTTGCTACAAGCGTCTAGATTCCCAAACTGAAAGGAGGACAAGGAACCGTTATTCCAAAATGAAATTACTTTAAAAATCTTATCTCTAGTTTTTTCCTATTGTTAAAAAATACTTACCATGTTAAACACTTGATCAGTTTTCGTTAATAACGTTTGACCGGCGTCCTTGTCACCGGGGCTTATTCGCCGAACGTATACTTCGCAAAATTTATATTCCACCATTCTGAGTCATTCTGTGACTCTGTCTCTTTGACCATTTCGCATAATGCGTCTTTCGCAAAATAGCACGATATAAATCTGATAGTGAACCAGATTTTAAGCATGCTAGAAACATGTAGATTTATCTCTAAGCAGCTGTAAACCACGAAATCAATTGAAAATAGGTTTTAGGCTGGCTCTCACTATCACTTAAATAAGTGATTACAAGTTACCCGACAGCTTTTGACATTTCTCCTGTACGGGTAATGTCAAATACCGACGGTTATATAATAATGTCCTGCTTGAACTCCAGCTTAAAACGTGAAAATTATTTAGTAGGTAAATAATGTTAACAGCATTGTTGTGTTCTGGCAGTTGGAGGTAAGATACCCAATTCTTCTTTGATTGAGGAATCCGCATGTAGCTCTGTTCCATCTTCAACCTTGTCATATCATACCATGCTGAGATAAATGCCATGAGTTGCACCGTTAAGGACAAAGCTCTGATCATTGTTAAATTGGCTCTTAGTCATAATGTACCTTATACGACTGTTTTATTCTTTTACACATTTCAAAAAATACTATTATTTATTTCCAGAAAATGTAAACGAATATCTAAAATTAGCCGCAAACGCTGACAAGCAGCAATTGCAGCGTATCAAAGCGTTATTCGAGAAGAAGAACCAGAAAAGCGCTCTGTGCATCGCCCAGTTACAGAAGAAACTAGAAGGATACAATAAGAAGATTAAGAACTGGGAGGTAAGTCATTGGTGTTGAATTCATTTAAAATTACGTGTCGGTAGTTTTATTTTATTATTCTAAAAATAATAAAAAGTGAAGAAGAGTGGTAGAGCTTAGTCGCCTCCTTCTGTGAGCATGTAATGCTGCGGAGTGAGCCAGAGAAGGTGAGCTATCAGCACAACTATACTGCAAGAGGCTTTTGGGCCTGAGATTTCCGAATGGACCTGCCATTTCCGATAACATCACCCCCAGTGCTGAAAGGGATAACCCAATGTTCTCTGGATGTCTCCCATCAAGTCCTATGTAGAACTTAATAAATTATAGATATAGGCTAACAATTCTACAAGTTTGCTTACAAGGGAGACAAATTGACAATATACGTATAAGTAGAAAATACTACTCTATTAAAAAAATAATTGTGATTTTGTAAAAGTTCTAAAAATTTTGTGAATCGTAAAAGAGCTTGTTGTCAAGTGGTTCAAGTACTCTGGTCGATTATGAAAACGAAGCATCTTTCGCCATTGTTGGTCCTGCTTATGTAAGAATCGCTATTTTGAGCTCTTTCGTGCTTCGATAGGCACGTTGATGCTACGTTTGAAAAGCTGACATATAACTTAGTAAAATATGTAAAATGTAACGTTTTGTTATCAACCTTTAGCAGCTTATTTAATCGCACCACCATAAGTTAATATTTAGCCGATATCATATATCTGTGGAAAGTTTATTGTAATATGAATTACTTAATGTCCATATATTTATAATTACATACAAATAAATAAATTCCCAGTCGTAAACGGCAACCGTTTTCACCCACTAACTGGCATTAGGCCAGTCTTGTAGTGTTATGATCCAAACTTCTCATGTTTCCCTCATGTATCAAGATCTGTGCCAAGTAGTGGAACGTGTGAAGGCTGTCGATTGTTAAGTATGATTCTGGGAGAAGTTACACCTCGTGTCAAAACTTTACATTCGTCTGTGTCTACCCATTGTGTTGGAAAGAATAACTTGTAGAATTATATATAGCCTAAAATATCAGTTTACAATTTGGGTAATGGTGTAGGGGCTCTATGTATGCTCTAATGTAGGGGTCTGCTATGAATGGTCCATACTTTAGGTATTTAAGTACTAGATATTTAGAACAGAAAACTTTCTATGAGATTTTAAATGAAACTGTTTGTTCCAGCAACATGGCACCAGTGGACAAGCGCACAGACAACCTCGAGAAGTATTACGGGACATGGGGCAAGGTCTAAAGTAAGTACAGTGAATGAATATCTACAAGCTTATATTAATATATACTGAACACGGTGTCTCAATATAATAGCAGAAATGAAGCAGACATGACAGCTGTCATATCAAACGTTCACAAAAATTTAACACAGTTTTCTAAATTACGCTTTATTACTTTTCTAAACTGGCGTGTCCTTTTTTTACGAGAAGGAATTCATTTACGGACCTACCCGCCACTGGATAAGGGACGGGCGTGCGTGGGGTTCACTCAGAATACCCACTAAAACTCCACGGTAAATCCATTGCCCTTCACGGTGGTAACCTGGGTTCTGCACAAGTAATTCAACAGATCCAAACTGGCGTGTCCTATTATCTAACTTAGTGAAAATCAAAAATATTTTATATCTCCTTTAATGTCTTCTAAAATTATGAACAATTTCTCAAAAGCTGTCAAAACTTTGTTGTATTAGTCTTTTCCTATACATGAGAAAAAAGTACATGCTGAACTTAAATTTAGATTTCGAGTACCTCAAGGGCATAATGGTTCGAAAGCTCAGGTTTCGATTAAGAAAATAGCAACTTTCGCTATGGTTGGTCCCAGGATGGGTCAAAATAAGATATTTATCAGGAGTTCCTCTGTTATTCATCAGACCTGACTGTGGAGTACACTTACTAAATCAAAAGTGACGTGCCAGTTTTTGACCCATCCTGGGACCAACCATAGCGAAAGTTGCCAGTTTTTACAGTATGGAAACAAATAGAACAGATTGAAACAATTTTGACATTTAGTGTATTCAATTTTCGCTATTAATGTATCTATTATTTTATTAATTAAAATTAATAATAATGATCAACCAACCAACCATTTCAAATAAATGTTGTTTTTGTCAAGAAACGTGGGAGGAAATATCAGAGACGGCATTACGGGTCTCGGCGGGAGCGTAATGGCGGCGCCGAGGGAGTTCGCACATCTCTTCTCTCGCTCTAACCGGTTCGGATCAGCCGACAACATCTCACAGCTCGCCGGTCTGTATATCTGACACTAGCATATTATAATTTTAATTTGAACACTATACAGTATGTTTATTTTATGCGTGCACCAATTTTTAAGGTGCATTAACTTTTTCTATAAAAGGATCCTATGCTTATATATTTTTCGCAATTCATAAAACAAACACTGTATTGTCTACAACCAAATTTCTAAAATGAAAACTAATTGTTAAATGATGCTGTCACTTTCTTCTTTGTATAATTCTTCATAAAATATTTATTTGAATACAAAAGTATTATAAAACTAACTATATTCATAAAAATGAATATAGTTAATTTTATTCAATACAAACGAAAAAAACTAAACTAACGTACTAAATTTACTTATTGTATACTGATTAAACACTCGAGGTTTCCTCGCGTTTAAAGCCCAATTAGATTTTGCCGTTGGGGCCTTACACAAATAAAAATTGTTTGGGTATGGTCTGGTCTAATCACAGTATTTATAGGACTCTAAACTTGCTATAAACTTGCTTACAATACAAGTATTCTTGTTGCACACAAATTATAATTGTAATTAGTGGCTAAATAGTGATTAATAATTAATGTATTGCTTTTTCATATATTAGTGTGTGTGCTATGAGCGTGTTAGTTGTGACGTTGCTGCGCATTTGGTGTACGTCAATTGTGCCGTGCAAGTTATTTTTATATTAGACAAGTATAGTACTAAAGATACACCAGTTTACATTATTTCGAATATTAAATTATTTCACAAAAACAATTTTACCTACGTTGTAATTTTAAACTTTGTGAACTGATTTTAAAATCTTTATTGTTTTAAAGATGCTTTTAAAGTGTAAAGGTGCTTAGCAAACAATCTGATGAATGTTAGAATGAAATAAATAGGAATAGAATAAAATAATTAAACTACCTAGATACATGTATACATTAAACACATATATATCATATTATTGACATAGACATACATTTTTATATATTATTTTTCATGGTGATAATTATATGTATTTTTTCACACAGACAACACGGGTCCTTGTGAGTATACAGTGATCAATTTCGCTAAATAAACCATAATCATCATTTTAACGACCGGAAATCAATACTCAATCCCTTTAGACTTCATAGTTAGCCTTTTTAACCTTGACACTGTAGTAATGTTAGATATTTTGGAACGAGTAGATACAGTTGCTCCTTTTATATCCTGACCAGTTTCATTTAATTGCAGTAATTACAATAGTTCCCTTACTGTTTATAACCATTTTACACACTGAGTTCCATATAGTATGCATTAACTTTGACACACTTCTTTATATATATCAAAATGTAATTTTATAAAGCAAGTAGTCGCGCGTTCTAATCCCACCTCACTACATAAAATTTCATTTTTACGAAAGTAAATAGTCCTTTAAAAGCTTTTCGAATTAGTTTCTTTTTCGCTCTGATTCACGTGACATAGATGGTAAATTAAACGTAAAACGTGTCAAACTATTTTACGCGTGATACAATTTTGAGACAGTTGCTAGAGTACGATTCAACAGTATCAATTAAGCATTTCCGGTCAAACCAACAACTAATCACATTGTAGGTAAACATAGTTCATACACAAAACTGGTGTATGTATTTAAAATATGATTTCTGAATTTTAAACTTTTATAACAGAATCTATTTTATTTTCTATCATTATAATAATAATCGATAATAATAGCCTTGATAATAACGTTGTTGCTATATGCGCTGGGAAATTATAATTATATTTGAAAAAAGGAAGTATTAATTCTGTTTCTGTTTAAGGCAAGTCAGACAAGGCATTTTTAATTAAATATACTTCACTAAAATTTGACATGTATTGAGTGTGCGCGAGATATGAGTACAACTAAGTCTGTTTTTACACGGTAGATTGGTTCCAGAAGAAGCCGTGTAAAAAAAGACATTGATCTTATACAAAAATGGGTGATTTGTTCCTAATCTCTAAAACCTAATAAAATTAGAGAAAAACAAGAATTTTTAAGAACAAGAATTCATGTTTATTTTATTAAATCAAATATATAATGCTTATTTTCACAAGCATAGTAATTAATGATAAAAAAGATATGCACTCTAATCTTAAAAGTAATATAAATTAAATGTATGGCAAGTTCAGGAACTAAAAAACTATGTTGTGAACGAAAAGAATAGGTTATTCAATTTTTAAGGTAAAAAATAAAATAAAATATAATAAGTGATAATCATAAATACAACAACATAAATTTAATTGCTGTCGTCATCAGTTACATATTCAATTTTCAAACCGTGTTATATCAAAACCGTGTACAAAAAGACCGTGTAAAAACAGACTTAGGTGTATACTTCTTTTAAACTAACAACTAATTAGGGAGACACTTGTTAACGCTTTGCACGATTTTTTTAAATTATTTATTATATAACTTGAACAACTGTTTTATACTTATACTGTTTTATACTATAAAATAATATTGCTCCGATATAACACTCATATAGGACATATGTCCAAAACACACTAATGTTGGACATGATACAAAATTATATAATTTTAGTATAATATTCTTTTAAACGTTAGTGAGTTTTTCTCAATTTTAAAATCTATTCATAGACTACGTCACTTACCTTATCGCTTCAGTGTCAGTCAGATAAGTGGTAAGTCATCTAAGATAGCGTCCCTCAATGTCAAGACGATTTACCTCGCGCTATGTACTGGGGCGTTTCTCCAACTGCCAGTCCAATATCAACTCATAGAGTTTGCTCCCTAACTTGCTAAAGTTTTGTTCAATTTTTTTATAAATTTACTTATAATGACACTGTGTTTGTGTCATGACTAAACTGTAGTAGGCCTATTGCTATCTGTAGATAGAATTTTGTGAATATACCGGGCGAATATACCGGATAAATATAGGATATTTATCCGGTATATTCGCCCGGTTTCAAAATAATACCGAGAACAATAGGATAGGGTTATATGTACACAAATATTAGAAAATATCTTAACAAAAATACAAACATCAATGTCCCTTTACAAATATTCGTCTCACCATACAAACATATACTCCTATTATTCATACCCGAGAGCTTTGTACTGCCAAACAACACTGCTTTGTACAGTCAAACAATATTAAAACAAATATTATTAGAACTAATTTCATTAATTTATTACTAGTTCAAACATGAAATTACTCTATCACTGGTCTATAACATTTAGTTGTCATGGTTGCACTTATCATATTAAAATTTTCATGATTTGCTATCGCTATCATAGTTAGAAATAGATGGGGCTGAAGATACTAACAAAATATTGATAAAACTATCTCTAAACTGTATGTTTTAAACCAACATTCTTATTTAGTAATGTAATATAATACTCAGCCAAATACTAACTGGGTATAAGTATTTTGTTTATTTTAAGTTTTAAAAAATCAGTTTCATTTGTTTACTTTATACAATGCTCGTTTAAATGACCGTATTATGAGAATTACAGTATACATTATTTCTTTCAATATTAATCATATTTCGAATTATATAATTATAGATATAAATATATGATATTCGAATAACCCTAACAGTTTCGTTGTTTGAAAACATGTCTGGATTTCTACTGTAGTGTGTGATTTAGTGAATCATGTGAATGTATGTGTAGTATCGCGAAATGTTATTCAAAAAGTGCAGGAAGTGTCCTAGAAAATGTAAATATTTTATTTATTCTATACTTTACCTATAAATATTAAATTTATTCATAATGTAAATATCCAATCAGTCAAATAATATATGTTCTTTATTTTTCAATTCATTACGGTTGTGTAATGTATGTTTGGACTAAGAAACGTTTATAAAACAAGCTATGAGTACTGTTTTGTTCATTTCTATATTTACTTTTCGTTAGTGTAAACTTGTTTTGTCGTTTACTAATACATAAATAATACTATCTTGAATATACATAACCAGAATACATCATCGTATAGTTTCACTTTAATCACGTGTCCATTGTAAAATAAAACGACTATTTTATAATGTGTAAGAAAAAAAAATGTTGTTCATTTTCAACATAAACACTAATAACTTAATGTGAATTTTAATCTTATATCAGATACTAAAGATGTATATTTCAGTAAAACTCATAAACTCGTTATTACTTTTTCGGAAAGCATTACCCGTGCTTGTCAAAATACTAGGCTTATTGACCCATACAACAACCGGCAATATGTGAACTGTGTCGCTTATCATGCTGTCTCCTTCTTGCACGCTAGCCACACAACACACGGAGTTGAGAGGTAAATAAACGCTGCATCACATGTCTTAATATATTATTTTTATGTTGCAGTACACTGTGTTTAAATGTGTTGTAAAATTACTAGTGAGCAAATCACTTTATGGCTTTTTTGTATAAAAAATATATTTTAGTAAGTAGACAACCTGGCTAGAAACAGCTGTTATTCACTATGATAATAACGATAATTGTTGATGATTTAATTATTCTACAAAAAGACAAAGTTTAAATGTAAATATTAGTTGTCAAAATCTAAATGTTAGTTGAGGAAACTTAATTCTGAAATATAGAATAATATTGGAAAATTATAATTTATACAAATTAATTAATTTTGTAGGTAGAACGGAAATTATTCTTAAACCCCAGATTTTGGACCGCACATTGTATCTTTCTAAATGTGACGTAATATGTATAAGATAGCTGTTGTGATATTTTTGAAATATGACTACATATTGAGAGAAGGAGTAAATCTTGCCCAATATAATTACGATTTTAAGATAAGTCATTCCCAAATTGCGTATTGAGTTTTGCTACAACGGCAGCGAACGCGTCGTCGGAAGGATCCCGTGCTTCTGAGGCGGGGGAGGCGGCCGCCCCCCGAGGGTCCACATTACCCAGAGCAGCAACCTCGCCCGCACCCAAGTTTTCACCAGATGCATCACCTAGTTCCTCAGTCACCAGCGAAGGCGCACCGTGAGTAAAAGAACATTGTATTTATTTTTCGCTTTTCGAACGTACATTATTGGATGTAGAAAACATTCGCGTATATTCTACTATGCGGTCATCCATTCAGTAAGGTCAACAAAAATTCATTGGCAATCGAAAAATAGATTATATATACTTTTTTATTATGAATAATAAAACCATTTCCTAGGTTTTCAATAAAAAAGTAGAATATTTAAAACTGTGTTTAATTTTGTTCAAACCAAAAGCGACTTTATGTTCACTGTATAAAAGTTACTTTTATAGTTATGTCGTTAAGTTTGCTGCCAATTTCTTCCTATTCTTATTTTGACCGCAAAGTAAATCAAATGAATGGTATTTTCCACTCGTCCCACATCTCTTACCCAAATAACACTACTATTTATTTGACGATATGTATATAAAGAAAAACCAGATCTGTACAATTCTTGAAAATTCTTGTCGTATACATTTTTTCGATTTCCAAAATAATGGTTCCTTCATTTTAGGTACCCAACCCAAGCAGGCGCAAACAATATGTCAGAGACAACATTCACGATAAAGCCTATACTAAATGAACTGCGCGAGCGCAAAGAGGATTACGAGAGGTTAGCAGAGAAAATAGACGCGCTAAAGGTAACTTTAATTATTAACTTAAGTTAAGAAGGCTTACTGTAACCTGTAGCATTGCCATTTAATTTCGTCGTCATAATCGTAATTATTGTTGTTTGCAAATGATTATTTTGTTCAAGCTTATTCTCAAAAGTACAAATAATTTTCTTGAGCAAACTGCAGAGCACTTTTTTCAATGAATGTCTAAAACGCACTGTTATTAGTATAAATCTAGTGGCGGCATTCTTTTATACTGAAGTTACACTATCTGCTTCTTTGCCATTCGGCTTCGATAAAAAAGGAGAGATTTTGAATATTAACTTTGTTGAGACTTATAGGTGATGCCTGTTGATTAGAAATTCTCCAAAGGCGAATCGCCCCTTAAGGTTTGAGGACTCTCCAAAGTTCTCGCCTCCATAAAACCCCAGTAACGCTAACGTAACATAAAAGCCATATCCAGTTAAGAGCATTCGTCAGTCCAAAAAAATAAAAACAACTTGATGGATGAAATTTTAATACTATACTCAAATTTTAGTCCGTACAGAACAGATAATATCTTCAAATGCAATATGTTGTGTGATTGAGTGATATGAAGAATAACATTAAGGCCAATAAGTAGAACTTTCTACTAACCAATTTTGACCAAATAAAAACAGTATTATATGTTAAAAACTCAAAATTTCATGGACTAAATTAGACCCAATTTCAGGAATAATAAGTTTTAATACTACACATATAAGAAAATTGTAGTTTGTTGTATTTATTTTAGAATTTATCACAAGAAGTGTCGTTCTTGTCTGCGGCGTTACAAGAGGAACGCTTCAAGACAGAGCGGTTAGAGGAACAAATTAATGATCTCACTGAATTACACCAAAACGAGGTAATCTTTGTTTTTATTAAAAATACTTCCTTGCGTCATACATTCTAAACTCGCTCTCTCTATTTAAAACCATGTATAAAATAGTAAAAATATTGAGATGTAATTTAAAACGCATTACTTTGAAATTTACATCTCAATATTCAGGCCCGTCAGATGTTCGAAATAATGACTTATATAGAATGAACTCCCATATTTACAAATAAAAAAGATTTTGTTCTTAGGTAGAGAATTTAAAGCAAGCTTTAACGGATGTAGAAGAGAAAGTGCAGTACCAGAGTGAAGAACGGATACGAGATATACACGAAGCATTAGACCTGTGTCAGACTAAAGTAAGTACATCTTTCGAGAACTCGTTTGATTTTTGACATGACATTTCTGGGTCTGGTGATAACATGATTAGATATCCCGTATAACGTTCCTTCGATTACTTTTCATTACTAATTTTGAGACCTTGTTTGGTAAGTAGACCGAAAACAACAACAAAAACAAAACAGAACAATGAAAATAAAGTAAGAAATCTGCGCCTACGCATATCCTTCCAAATGTTTGATTTTCTGCTAACAGACGTGGCAGCTGAGTACCCGTGGTAGTATGGAGTTACAATTTTTTTAAATAAGACGTGCATTATAACTTTTTTCTTCAACCTTTCGAAGGACTTTTCAAAAATTGCCGGAATATGTTTAGGTTTTATACTAAGGTAATCCTAAATTATCATCCACACCTTGTCGATGTCATCCAGTGGCTAAAAGAACTTTGTACCTAGTCGTGCAGTAGTAGTAATATACATCACTGATATTTTGTGTTATTGTAAGCCGATAATTAGATGTCGATAAACTCGATTCGCATCTCAATATTCATAAAAAATATTATTAAGCTACATTCCTTTATGGATGTTGATAAAGATACAATACTGTGAAAAATATATTACGCTGATTGAATTATTGATATATATAAAAACGAAGAAAATATATTTTACTACCAAGTAATTATGAAATAAATCCATTTTTTGCTTCATGTAGAGATTCTTTTGTTGCGATAAAAAATCTTAATATTCTGTCGATTGTATTGCAACGTTTGAGTATTTTAAATTGCCAAACTGATCAGTATAACAACTCGATACACACTTATTGCGAATTAAAATGGGTAGATAAGCAAACTGGAGCTGAGCATGACGGGCGGCGGGGGCGCGGGCGGGGCGGGCGGCGGCGCCGGCGAGGCGGGCGGGGCCGCCGCGCTGCCGCCGCGCCTGCTGCTCGTCAAGCTGCTCAACGTCGCGCTCACGCTGCTGCAGCTCGCGCTGCTGCTCGTCGCCACCGTGGCCGGCGTGGCCATGCCCTTCCTCAGGACCAGGTACTGCTGCACCCTACACCCTACACCCTACACCCTACACCCCGCTGACACTACGCTCGTTGACACCACGCCCGCTGACGTTGTTGATATGCTATAGGCCACCCGGCCTTGCCAAAAGTTTTAGTGGAAAATCTACTTTGCTTTGGGTTGTCAATAATTCGACGGAAATGTACAACATAGCAAGCGCTTTTGATACTTAAAAAATGGGTTTGATTTTCGATGTGAAAATACCACGACATTATACCAGATGCTTCGTTTACTGAGGACCACAAAGTTTTAGAGATTGGTATCCATAAGGTTCATCTTAACAAATCGTAAGAAACTCTTGTTCCAAGAAAATCTGTGGATATTTTAGTACTTCCAGTATCCAGCGGCCTCAACGTATCCAGCGGCCTTTTATGAATAACAAATAAACGATAATGATTAAATCACACCAAAACATGAAACCAAGATCTATGGTCAACCACGTTGACTGTCGGTCCTCACAACTAGAATCGATCATTTAAACTAATTCACGGAAAACATATTGTCAACATAAAAATTACGTTGAAAACACCGTTATTTATTAATCTAACTCGCGAAATAATAATGAAATATTCACAGTTATAACAAACTGGCTTCAGACTAAACGCATTGGTCGATACCAAACAGACACAAGATGAGTTTCGTCTGAAGCCAGTTTGTTTAATAGGTAAGACAATCGTATATCGTGTTGACTGACCAATCAGGAACACTACAATTTTACGTTTGATTTAAATCAGACAGATTATGAACTCAATTGTTAGATTATTAACTAGCATTCACAGTTTAAAAATCACATTACCTCAAAGTAAATAAATTGACCCACAGCATGGAACTCAATTTACCTGTCGCAAGTTTACATATTTGTTTGATGTAAAGGGTACGTGTCCTAACAACGAGCCTTGCGGTGATGCTGGGAGTAATGGTGCTGAAGCAGTGGCCGGAAGTGACGCAACTATCAGAACATCTCGTGCGAAGGCTAAAGGAATACCTTCTGGATGCTCACCGCGACAGGTAATGCACAAGGACTACACTGCACTGTGAGTGCGGGGTGATAAATCGACGAGTTACTCTTAACAGAGTTCAAAAGGAAATATTTCTTAAAAGAGTGATATTTCGTTCAAAATTGCCATTAGTAAAGTCTCTTATTTTCCGTTTAATAAACAAAACAAACTGGTAGATGTAATTTTAATTTAAAATAATATATATTTGCTTCCATATTGAAGTAAAGTGCATCGATAAAAAGCCGAAATTACCACCAGTGCTGAATTAATAATCAAGACAATCAACTGGGGCCTAAATTGACGAATATCTTTCAAGTGAAGTAGCGATTGATTTTAAAATTAAAACTTTCTTTCTAATATTTATTGATGTTACAAATTAAAAATATAATTATCTTAGGCTAGTATTCACAATCACATAAACAGTCGATAATTATTAGACTGTCGGTTTTTTGACATTCAGTTAATTCTAAATCAAGTGTTTGAGTGTTGGTAAATACCAGCTTTAGACCTCGAATTGAATTTCTTCCATACGCTGCAGTAACAGTCAAAATGCGCCGGTTAAATGGTAATCGCACGTTTTCGTGTTATTGAACACCAGCCTTTTAGAAACGAGTGAAACTGAATTTATTCAAAAAAAGAAAGGAGTGTATTATTAATATTTATTTAAAACCATTTAAAGTTAATGTAACTTACTTTAGGTTAATTATAAATCAAAATATGTGACGTATATTCAAGACATCGAGGAGAGAGTTGACGTAGTGACTCAAATGCTCTGGTGGTTACGATAACAAAAAAAGACAATTGCGACATGGTTGGACCCGGTTTGTCCCGTCGCCAAGTTTGTTTACTCTAACTCTTCTGTGCCATGGAAGGCATGTTAGCCGTAGGTTCCCGTTGTTACGGCAACCGCTTTTACCACCTGTGCCCAGTGTGACGTATTGTCTGTTGTATAGGCTGTTAATGTTAATTATATTCATGACACATATATTGTCAACATTCTTAAATACTATCCTGGTGTAAAGTTTTTAACGCATTTAAACGATCAAAATCCGTCCGTGTTAACAATTGTAGTATCAAATATGAAACTTTAATTAATGGGTAATAAAGTCGATTTGTCACTACACGCTCAATAACTAATCTGGTCCAGAATAGATAATTGATAGTTGAAAGAATAACACACTGTTAGAATTTATTCAGTGAAAGAGGAATGTGTTAAAGATATTAAAGAACTTGAAGATTAAATTAAATATTAAAAAAAACATTCTAAATATCTCCCGTTAAAAATTCTATCATCTGAAAAAAATGAGGCTCAATGAATCTTTATTGTTAAGTATTGTCAAAGTATCTTTCGGCTAAATTAATTACAGTTACAAGTACCTTTGATTTATTAATTTTTTACATTGTTCAATGACCCGAATTCTGTAGTTATATTAAATTTTGGTTCTTTCATTAATATATCATTACAATGCAACCATTGACGTAATTTGACTTTTCTTGAATCGCATTTGTGACGAAATTTAACCATATATTAAAATAAGTTAAAGTAAACTAATTGTAACCCAATTTTAGAGCATCCGTATCCGTAGACATCTGTCTGTGTCAGTTTTGCTTAGGAGACGTCGGTATACTACAGTATACATACTATCTCTTTCTTATTGAAGTAGAACGAAAAAGCAAATAACTTTATTTTATATTTTGAGGATGCTAACAGAATCGTGGCCGACGTGTACCTTCAAGTTCTATCAATATCGAATATAAAACTGTTATTCCATTTTAACGTTTTGTAGTGTTCAGGTGTCTTATAATGTTTATTGTATAACTATGTATGTATAGCAATAGTTGATAGTAAAAAATATTGTATATTATGTTCAAAAATTATATTTGTAAGTGAATAAAAGCAATCATAGGAAATATTTATTTACTTTTATAATTTTATATTATTTGTAACTAACAATTTAAATGTGCATTTTGACAAAAAAACTTATTATATGTTAATTATATTTATTTTATTGTTAACATACCCCATTGCAATGTCTGTCCAATTTTATATTATTATTTTTCTATATATTCTTCTTTTAGTTTGTTTTTTTTATTTATTTTTAATTTCCTGTTTTATTTTCCCTTCCAATTCAGGTATGAATGCAAGTCATTGTGTGGTTGATGTTAAGAGGCGTTTAGCGGAATATATAGGTAATATATTTGTTAATGGACTTGGAAGCGGTTGTATGGTCTATAAACACGTTTGACATTTGCCCAAACTATCTCTGATCGGGCGTTCCGTTTTCTTGAGTGATATTATTTGTACATTTAAACATGCAAAGTTCTGACTATGTGTGAGTAATTCGAAACATTGTAAACAAATCATGGAATTATACTTTAGTTTATAAATAATTATTATGTAATAAGTAAATTAGGTTACTCATACATGTCATAACATTTGTATATTTATTAATAATTTTGTAACTTACATGAACAATTTGAATGTGATCAGGGCTGGGCCCACAGATTGGGGTTTATGTGTGTCTATGATAAGATGGGGATAGTTATTGATCTGTATAATTTAAAAAAAGTAAAATACCTCTGGCATGTTGATTGTGAGTATTTACTATGTTGTTAAATCTAGTATGATATGAATATAACTAACTCCACCTTGTCATAGATAAATATCTTAAAGAAAACTACTTGGTTTTAGCACATAAATAAATAAATTTGTATATTTTTTGATGATAAGGGTTTAGTTTTGTTATAAGACATTTTTTCACATCAAAGGCACAATAATTTTATCGAGTGGTTGCAATTTGTAAGAACTAGGGAATGGAACTAGAACAAATTATAAAGAAACTGTATGTGTTCAATTTTAATATATTTTGCTGCAATGTACACCTAAATGTATATATTTTAATTTAGAGTTTCTCGAACCAATACTGTTGTAATTGAATCGATAATTATAAATCATTAAACGTTTACACGAACACAAGTTATCAGATTAAAGTTAAGATGCTGTTGCGTTGGAGTCTATACATGTAATAAGGTCACTTCAAAGTCTTGATACTTCTGGAATGCTCTCATATTTTATTAGAATTATTAGATATTCATCAGTGGAAAATCTGTGATTGCGACGGACATGACGTCACCAAATGGTTTTATAAAGATAATATATGCGGGTTATAAATGCAGTTGTAATTTTAATGTAAAGAAAAGAAGAACCGAAAATAACTAAATACCATTTTAATCATATTATTTTGGTCATGATGAGTTTTAGAAACATCTTAAATTTACTTTCTTTTTTATGCTAATTTTCTAATGCTTTTTTAATGCTCATAGAACTATTGTTGCAATACTAAGGTGCTAGTACTCTTGAAAATAGTAGAAATTTCTCGAAATTTTTCCAATAAACCAAAATAATAATAGTTGGATGTCCGTATGGACATCATTTCACTTTATGGCTATAAAACTACAGTAAACTCTTGTCACAGTGTCATTGTCTTGTCTCTTGTCAATGTCACTTGTTACAATTCATGTTAATTAGAAATAAATTTAATAAGTCCTTTTGTGTTTTTTAAAGAAAGTGAAATGATGTCAAATATTATGATAAATTTATAACCGGTCAAATAAAAGCAGGGTTGAAAGTTACAGTTCTCATACTACATATGTGTATAAATAAAGTCATGACAGAAAACAAGACGTAGTGTAGTGGTCGGACTGTTGCCCGAAATAGTTTGGGCATCCTTGCTCGTAAGGATGAATTGCGCAGAGACAATGCTGATTCATATCCGGCTCGAAGTACCAAAATGTAAAATAATTAGGTATTAAGTGATATTACTTTACTTCAAGAAAATGTAATTTTCAATCCATTTCTTTATTTGACCTCTTGTTCATTAACACGACATACCTTTACCACAACATTGGGACGTTTGAAATGGAATCATAAAGTAAAATAACAAAATCGACATTTCGATACGACTGACCCGGTTTACCATTGTTTAAATTAAAAGGCTTTATTTAATTTGTGATGTTAGTTGATCGTCAGTAGAAATATAAAATTTTAAAGAATATTTATTGTATTTTAGTTTTGACTTGTGTTGATGGATGCAACATAGGGTTTGTATCTTTATAGTGAGTCTTAATTTAAAACAATGTTTATTAGAAAACACACATTAGTGTTTATTGGAAACACCGTTGCTGTTTCCAACAGAATTTATTAATTATTTAGCTAAATTTTTATTGATATAAGAACATATAATAAAAATTTAATTATTTAGCACAGATACAGTCAGATTAAAAAGTTTATTTAGATATCCTATATTTATAATTCTTAGTTTTGTTGAAGGATACTTTTGTGTCTGACTGTACTTTGAGGTTTCCATTTCTTTATGATGGCATAATGCAAAAGTATTTTTTTACATTTATGCCATTGTCAATTATTTTGTAAAACCATTAACAGTGAGAATTAAAAGTACCTAGTTATGGTTCTTGAGATTAATGGAGATATTTAACTGTTCTCTACTTGAGCGAAAAATATTTCTTATTGATTGTGAA
This sequence comes from Acentria ephemerella, assembly GCA_943193645.1. Lineage (NCBI taxonomy): Eukaryota > Metazoa > Arthropoda > Insecta > Lepidoptera > Crambidae > Acentria > Acentria ephemerella. The sequence continues at coordinate 3,617,205 of OW971899.1, read as the reverse complement.
TGCTCAATAAAATATAAGTGAAAGTGATCGTAAAACAGCATGCCTCGTGTTTGGTGAATAATTAAATCTTTTTCTATTTAAAATTAAACTGTATATTAATATTTTTAATGAAAGAATACATTCCAAAATTTCTTACGATTTAGAAATTTTTGTGCCATCCAATATATAGAGTAGATGCAACCACAGTTAATGAAACATTGTTAAAATGTACAAATATAGTAACGCTTTTTCTCAATTTTGGATCATGTTGTGTATATTATGTAAATATTTTTTACATAGCGCTGTATTATAGAAATATTAATTTTTACATCTGAAACTCTTCGAGGCAACGAAGTTTATGCAAGTCTTATTTTTATTGGTTTTTCGGAGTAACTTGTGAATTTTACAATTGTTTTAAATTATTTTTTTTATTAAATGTAATATATTTTGATCTCGTTACCAAAAAATGGTTTGCAAGCCTAAATTTTAAGTACTCTTACTGACTGTAAAATGATATAATTTCAATGTTATTTAATTAATTTTAAATAAAATATTTTATAAAATCAAGTTACTCCTATGAATAATGTGATTGGTTTTGATTATGCAAGCTGTATTGAACTAAGGATATTTAAGAATATTCTTTGGAATACAGATCTGTTATTTTTAAAAGTTGTCCCAAGTGTTTAATTTTGTTGCCGGCTATGGATTGAATTAAATCATCACAATTTTATTTACGTGTATTATTTTACATACCTCTCAGATTGGTTACTCCCTCATACAGTAAATTGTCTAACGAAAGTCGAGTTTTAAAAGAGCAATTGGCAACCCTTATACATTAATTTTGCCAAAGTAAGGTTGGATATGTTGGTATCGACAAAATAGACAAAACTTATTAATCGAAAAAAAAAAATTGCAAGAAGGCAAGCATACAAGTTTAGGCAATAATTTTCGCGATTATTATTGACGATATACGTTTTAATATATTGTAAATTTATAGACTTTATAGGAATAAATGCAAATAATTATTTATCTAGTGTAGTGGAGCAGATTGACTTCGGCGACATCATAATATCGATTTGATGACTATTAAAAAGATATTTCATCAAATATGAAATCTTTAATGCTAAAAAGAGTTTGAATTTAAATAATTTTCGGGCGTCTTATTGTTTCGAAACTGTGCCAATTCTATTTTTCCAAATTCAAAACGTCCACTGTATGGAACTAAAAAAAAATCCACTGTGAAAAAGTTTTATCTTTATTTACACAAAAATAAAATTAGACAATAAGATAAAATCTAAGTAATAATGTAAAAGTAAAAACATTTTTAAAACAAGTTTCAAACTGTATATTGTTTCTGGTAGATAAAAAAAGCTTTAAAAATAAGGAAAACTTGGAGTCTATATGACCGTAGACGTGAAAACAAATTCACTCTAGACTTTGTTTATAGTACAAAAGAAATAAACCAAATTTTTAAATTAATATTTTTTTACGAAAAAATCTACGTAATTTAAAAAATTGTTGTAATCCTTGTAAACTAGTACGCCAATTAATGTTTTATTGATCCGACATTTTCAGGAGTTAAGTTATTTCAACATTTTCAAAATGAGGCCGACCAGCTTATCATGGCATTTTTAAAATTTTACTTGAACTAACTTTTAAATTATTCACAGGAATAACCTTAAACTATTAATAAATAAATTACTCACAACACAATATCCATCACAATAAACTGTAATACTAATATGCACACATGCTCGCACCATAGACTACCGCATTGCAACATGTCTAATGCAATGCAATTGATGCGTATAAACAAAATCTACAAATTTAAATTGCAACCTCTAATAATTTGAAAAGTTTTTCTTGCATTTTTATAATAATAATAATATTAAAACTCCTTAGGGAGTACCATAGAAAATTACTTACATTGTACCATAGAAAGTTACTATACATCTTCTTTTGTATATGAAATATGATTTATTATTCTTCTTATTAAATTTAATCATTATCAACGTTTATGGCTATAAAATTTAAAAACTATTTTATTCATTTCCGTTTTGAACAAGTACGTGATCGTCGAATTCATTATGAGACCTGGAAATGTTTGGCTTTGGAGGTAGCGGAGGTTTACCAGCGCCCAGGCCGGAGTCGTCCAAGTCTTCAATCTCTGCTTCGTCTACTATTTCAACAGAGTCATCTAAAAGCTCGCTCTCTGGCTGATCCACTATCTCTATTGACTCGTCAGAGTCACCGAAGAAATCTACAGGCGTATTTTCGGGGTCCAACCTATTAATTAATAAAAAATTAATCAAGGGTGTCTCCAGAGGACGTACTTTTAGTGCGTTCCAATCTGGACCATGACTGTTTATAAAAAAAACAAAAGTTCAACCTTATTACATTGAGGGTTATTAATAATTCTGCATGACACGTTATGATTTACCGTGGACGTTGACATCAACGTTGAACTCGCTTTTAATTTGCAAACCGTGAATGTTCCTTATCATTTGTGCAGTTTAATTGGAAAGAGTGTATTCCATGGTCCAAGGCGTAACGAGATTTTGGCAGTATCCGCGGCTAAAGCTTATAAGCGCAGCGAAATATTTGGAACAAAAGTTTTATATATGATTAGAAAAACTGAAAGATACTCCAGACAAGTTATTTAATTATTTTCGTGTATCACGTCAAACTCATGTACAGACAATCTCTTCTACCTGAAGAATGGAGGATCGGAGCGCAAGAACATGGACTCACGCTTGTACATCAATACCGCGACGATATTACGTGCATAGAATAACGTTACCAACGACGATAAAATTATCAATTATATGAAGAGGCTTTTAAATAACAGCATTATTATATATTTTCATATATTTGTTTTCCCTGTATTGCCATCATGCCGTGGACATCCACGGTAAAATATATAAAAGCAGCTTTAAGTGTTAAAGGTCATGTCATGGATTGGATCGCATCCAGAGTCTTTTGTATGGTTCCTGAAGCCCTAGTTCCACTGCCGTTCGCATTCCGTACTCCGTTTAACCTAGAAAGGTAGATTCCCAAAGAAACAGATCATTTAAACTGGGCCCGATTTTGAAATCACACTAAATCTAAGTTTAATTAATATAGTCCATCCCTTTCTCTCAACATATACAGAAGAAGGATGATGCACGATATAGAAAAAATAACTGAATTTTTTTATGACAAAACTGTAGTTTTGTAATGGCGAAGTCCTTTCTGAAACCCACAGTCTTAAAAAACACTTGTGTCAAATTATTTAATAACTGTTTTATTAGCATTTATATATAATTAATTATTATAATTAAAATCAGGTCTAGCTTTCGTATTTCTTATGGAAAACAACTAAAAAACATCTAATTGCGTTTGATTATTCAAACGCAATTAGATGTTTTTTAGTTAGAAATAGTAGAAGAAAGATAAAGTAACATTGTATTTTGTAAATTACAAGGTTGTCATAATCGTACCACAGTTATTTGTATTCCAAAACTTGCATCTTTGTGGTGCATTCACGACATAATTTTGTGGATCACCTTTTGAAACTACTCGTTTCTTATCACATCCATACCGCCATTAACATCAATTACCAACATATAGCAAGCGAATTGAACCCTTACCTATTACCTACTTCCCCCGTTCACAAATGTTATTTAAGTCGTTCAGGTAACATTACTTAACATTCTGTAACAAATGTCATCTGTTGTTACTTAACACGGCAACGTATAAACTTTTTGATTACTTGTTAGTAAACTTAGAAATGTTGCTGAGCAAAAATTGACTCCAGCGTAACCCACCTTTAACAATACATCCCCTGAAGATACAGCCACGAACTTTAATTTGGGACCTCAAAACACTCGAATGTAATAAGTTTGTCAATTGTTGTCAATAGAGTTCCTTTTAATGCTGTAAGGTTCCAAATTTATGCCCATGTCTATACAACACACACACATTCCGGACATAACGAACATACACACAATACTACGCAAAAATAATACTTACACAATCATGGACTCAATCAATTGAGGGATTTCCAGTTATTTCCCTTTGTGAATACTTCAATGCACATACGCAACCAATCCATCGTAGAATGCTATATGCAATTGTGTCGACAAAACAAATGTAGCGTGAATGTGAAGCTTAAGCGCTGAATAAGTTTCGTGCGTATACCTATCCTTTTCTAACGATAAGAATGTAATCTATATTCTTATCGTTAGATAAATTGATTTCTATAAGGATAACCATTTCAATATTTATTTACTATTAATATTACTTGCGATAAATAAAATAAATGCATTTTTTTCCAATTCCGTTTTATTTATAGATAGGCTTACATAGGTTACATATTTAACATAACATGATAGCTAGCGGGAATCACTCAATATTACGGATATAGGGTAATTAGTTATTATTCTTATAATTTATATCGATTCCTTTTTTATGTTTATTAAAATAAAATTATTATTAAAATCATCATGATTCATGACAAAAATTAGGCTTAGTTAATAAAATCTTTTATAAAAACCTTAATATGTCTAACAAAATAAAAATTTACAATTAAAAAATATGATTTTACAAATAAATCGTTGATTCCCCGAGGAATGTCGTAATTCAATAAAAACATTCTAAAAAAATATTTCACAATAATAAACTTAATCCAAATAATATACATTTCAACTAAATAAATCGAGATTAGAGAAATCGAGACAGAACAAAAATGCCGATGGGAATGCCGAATAAAGAAGGGAGGAATGTAATACTTATTGGCAACATTATAATATACTTATACATACGTACATAAACTATATTATTATACCATATAAGTGAATGGCGGTCTTCAGACTATCACAAAACAATACCACATACACATTATTGCCAATTCCCACACACATAAGCATTGTCACAATTTCACTTGCATTATTAACAAGTTCCTATTATGCATTAAATCCTGAATAAGTCATTCATAAGAATGTTTTGCATAAAACAAATATATTTTGTCAACACAGTCAAAATGTTTCAAATAAATGTTGTATAAAAATCTCTTTGTAAAGGCATGTATTTAATGGAGCACCGTGCCTAACTATTCAAAATACTAATTGATCATCAAAAATATTTAAAGCCAGTAAATTTGCAGACATTTCAATATATTTTTCTGATCAATTAATAAATAAAGGAAAATAATCCTGTATCAAACAATATTAAGTTGTAAAATGGTCCCATTTTCAAATGCGATAAGGATCATAATGCAAATGGTATAAAAAGTCTTGAACATGTTGCAGTTAGTTAATTTTAAAAATAATAAAAATGTTAATATCCCATCCTTAATAAGATGTTAACTTTATATGTTGGAAGCCAAAAGAAATTTAAAAAACGTATATAAAACATAAAACTAATATTCAATGATTAAATAATAATTGGTAGAATAAACGCTAAGCATTAGCGTTCAATGACCGTTCAATGTAGTGACGTCATCGCGTCCTTATGTACGTGACGTCCTTACCTAAAACGCTTCTGTATTAGACCGTACCATAAAAATCAATTCGTTGTATAAATGTATAAAACCATTGACACATTCATAATACTAATATATCATAAGTACTAAATTGTATTAAGCCGTTAGATATTATTTATAAGACGACTTTTTATTAATTCAGACCAGAAAATTACTTTAAAATTACATTCAAAATAAATTAAATTACCATAGGGGTAACTCGCCCTTTATTACATATTAGAAATTTAATATGTATTATAAAAATCGTTCAGACATTTTAATTTATAGATCGCTTAATATTTAAATTCAGTTTATTGTGAATGTGTTTCCCAGGTCTAGCCCGTTATATTAATAAGTTAAGCTTATAATTAAATACAAAATTGTTACGTACACCTGCGGCCCACCGACGCGCACTGTTACGGACAAGACAACATAAATCCGACACCATCGCCTCTGACAATCATTTGAGTATTTTATCACATGGGAGTTATTCGCCATTAATATCTATAGATTTACATCACTTCCAGCTGACTACGCAAGTTATAATATATGCGTCTCACTCGCACACTCGGTAGGCATGCAAACTCAAGCAGGAAACGTATTCCTTTTGCAAAATAAACGAATAGCTCTATTTGAAATCGATAACGATTATATAAACGTAACGATAAATTACTCAAATCATTGACTTCATTATTTTTTATTTATTTCCTACAACTTTGAATGTATGGTCAGCAATCCAATCAATATGGTTTAACTATCTTTTTTTACCAACCATACAGGTTTATGTTTGTTTATTTAGATTATGGTACTCAAATTGGAATATAAAAATAAATATTTTCTTGTACCGGTAGGTGGGGTATTACTAATTATAAATTCAATGCAATAACTATACGTGAATTTCAGATATAACATTCACTGCATAATGAAAGTTATGTGTAAATATTTATTTATAAATGTTATAAGTCTTGAGATAACTTACTACTCAATTTAATTCGCACTTGACGTGTCTTGATTTAGTTAAATAGGATTCCTTATTAAATATAAACAAATTTAAAATACGAATAGTTTTGTAATGAGTTGAAATTGAAAACAGCCATCTAACGACTTTTTAGTTAACTTTTTTGATACTTAGACCTTGCATTAAAGAAGAAACCTAACAAATTAAGTTTCTTCTCAGATTCCAGAGATTTGATAGTTGAAAAATATCATAGTGTGTATATCTGAATTCACGTACCTTTTAATACTAAGCATTTCGTCTATTACAGTATTAAAAATATATAGACGATTCCTCAATCATTGGCAAAGTTCAGATTCATTTACACTGTATATACCCTTAAAATTAAATGTAAATAATGATAGACCTTATACATATATAGAATGTAAGCTAAACACTTTCGAGTAAAAAAGGGAATAATGTTTGTCATTTGTTTTTGAGATGAAAAGATTTGTGTATTATTTTTATATTAATTGGTTCTTGATTTAATAGATCATTATTTCAGTTTTGACATGAGAATGTGCAAAATACGTTACAACGAGAGTATATAACTTACAACCTGTATACAGCCCAGGAAACGAAACTTACGCCTTGACTGGAGCGTCCATAGTTGGGATGTAGTCAAGCGCCATGAGACACGCGAAAACTGTCATAATCATTTTCGGTTTACGCTCCGTAATGTCTTCTGGTAGCGCGTAAACTCTTGCACCGCATCGTCGAGCCATTGATATAGCGTATTTCGCGTTCGCTAAGTTTTCCTGAAAATTTAAACTGTTTAGTAGTATATTGCAAAATATATTTAATATATTTATTTAAAAATATAGATGCAATATTATAATAAAAACGGCTATAAATTGATAACAGGAATACAAAGTTACATTTCTAAAATATGCTCGACAAAAAAGCAACACACAAACTAATAGTAATAATTTCTTACTTCTTGGTTGCCTCCTGGTAGCACCAGGTCATAGTTGATGGAGCCAGGCTTGATGGCGTCGATCAGGTCAATCACAACCTTACCGTCCGCTAATACTTCATCCTGAACACATAACATTTACAGTAATTAGTAATAGTTATATTTTGATAGTTTGTTTGCATTGAATAGGCACCGAAACTACTGGACTGGTTTGAAATATTCTTTACATTTTGGGATCCGTATGAAAACTTCAATAATGTAACTGGTGTGAAAAAGGTACAAAAATACCTTTTAACGCGTTCGATTCGAATGTGATGTACTAGTTTTAAAGATAACATCAATATCTAAAAAAATTACCATATGGTAATGAGGACGCTACATGGTATTGAAGATGTCACAAGTTTTTCAAGTTAAAATATGCAATAGAACGCTGATACAAACTAGACCACATTATTCGTACATGAGTATTATATATTTGTGTAAAGTCGCGGGCAGCAGCTAGGGTATAATTAATGAGATAGTGAGAAATACATATTGAATTTAAATTTAACCTTATGAGTGTGGCCAGTGTAACGTTGATAATGTAGTAGAACTTCTATTGTAGGTGAAATATCACCTCAAGTGGGCTACAAAATATAGTATGTGATTGTACCTGGAAGCTTCTAATGGCGGAAGTCTTGCCGGCGGCCTGAAGCTTGTTGTTGACCCACTGGACTATTTCCTTCTCTATGATGGGATTGCCAGTATTGGCCAGCCTAGTCAGAACCGACAGCGTGTACGCACGCATGAGTTGCCAGATTAGAGCTGTAAGTAAATTACCATTATTATAAAAAATAAATAAGTTAAGCTTACATCTTGTGGATTTGGGCCTGATTCTGAAGAAAAAAATTCACACACAAAATCTTTGATAATCGTATTAAGGTAATGAGATTCAATGAACTTAAGTTCATTGAATCTCATTACCTTAATACGATTGCATAAAGGTTGGTTTTATGACATTTGTGAACAATTTTCACAATTGACAGCTGTGAACAATTTTCGTTCTTAAGGTCTAACGTACAGTTACGGTACGGTACTATTCCTCCATATATAACGTCCCAATTTTGTCTATAGATATACTTTAAATCTGTCTTAATTTGACATTATTTTATGTCAAGAAATTTCAATTTGTTGTAAACTACATTAAAAAAATGTATTCAAAAATCTTTATTTTAAAATATCCTATAGTATATTTTCTTAATAAATCCTAACTAAAAAATCATATTTATAGGTAACTATTAGGGATGCAAAACTAACTAGTATTACTAAAAACTATAACCATACTACGGTTATAGTTTTTAGTGAAGGAAAAACAGGTGTATATTACCTAAAGTCAGCGTAGCGTTGCCCTCGTTGATGTCTGCGCCTGCGATGCCCACTAGAGAGAAGCCGAGACGACGGCCCAACTCTACCGCGTAGTTGCAGTTCTCCAAGCGTTCCATGAACTTTCGCAGCTTGGAGAATTGACGATGCACCTGGAAATCACAAGTTCAATATACAGGTTGGAATTTTTGATCCGCTTTATTTAGGAAAGTATTGTAAATATTATAAATAACCAAAAAAAAAACAAATGAAGCTGTAACTGCTTTTAAAGTTGTCTGAAGGTGTGTATATATTCATATCAAGTTTAATGACTTGCTTGTTATCAATTGGAACTGTAAAACCTTGTTAATAAATTTAAGTGTATGTGTACAAAAAAATTGTTTTTTAACATTGAGCCAAGAGTAGTCAGGACCATAACACTACTATGCTGGCCAAGTCCGGGTTGTTTGATAAAAAAAGCAGTTGCCGTGACTACCGGAATCTTCCAAAGGAGGGAGGAGCTCTTTTTTCACTTATTATGATCCATGGAGAAAGGAATATGTATTCCTATTCAAAACTAGAATTCCCATGCGAATCGAACTACTTTCTGATGACGAACCTTTGTTGAAATAAAAATTGAAAAGTATATTCTAGAATCTGCTTGTCACTTATATAAGTAATTCATTTACATATAAATGAAAAAGATTAATACGCGTACCTTCTTCCAATCCACAATGCCAGGCTTGATGATATCGTACAGTTGAAAGATGACCAGACCATCGGTAAGGTCAGAGTACAGCCAGTTGACGTGTGGCGCCACACCCATAGAGTTCATCCAGTTGCGGTACGCTGGGGGAAAGAGATGGTATATTAGTCTCTGTCTTTGTAATACAACATAATGTAGTACAATATTATTATAGAAAGTGTCACCATTATCAACAAAGGCCTATATGTCCCACTGGGGACAGGGCTTTTTGTGAAAACTGTTTCAATTCAATTCATTTTAAATAGTACTATGTAACGTTATTACAACAAAGATAATATATACACGGGTGGTGCCAACTGCCCATTGGTCGAATAAAATAATAATAAAACATTATTGAGGTGCGAGGGCACATGTAATGAATGAAATCTATGAAGTTTGATCGCATAGTACAATGAATTGCACTGACTCTTCTCCTCCCTGGTCTCGTCGAGCTGGTGGTAGTGGTCGGTGTCCGCGTGCCGCTGGAGGCCGGGGTGCTGGTTGAAGAGGTTGGCGACGAAGGCCAGGTTGAGCTTGTACACGCCGCCCACCACGTCGGCCGGCGTCACGAACGCGCGGCAGCGGAGCTTGCCGGCTTGCTGCAGCATCACCTCGGCGCGCCGCATCAAGTCGGTCTCCTGGGAATCGGATTTTTCGATATAGCATGACAGTTTCTATGCTGTACTTGTTAACCACTTTTTTGTTGAATGCTCCTTATAAAAAAGAAGGCAAAGGATCTTAGCGCATACAGTCATGACTTGTATGGATATATTTTTCTTTTGGGAATGTTGATATACCTGCATAACATATTCAATAATATGTATACAAATATTGTATGATGCAGCGATTCTTTGTTTTACACACTACACAATATACAATTTAAAAATACAGCACCGAACTGACAATCTAATAATTTAATATCCTTAACTGAAATTACTGAAAACAATCTGATAATCAAATATAATTTCATTCAAATCTTGTAATTGGTAAAAGCTTAATAATTATCTATATGTCCTAAATTTCTCACCCTAAGCGCGTCGAGTGTGACTCCCGCGTCATCTGGAGCGATCTGCTTGAGGAGGTAAGAGTATATCTCGGAGTCAGCCACGTCTGCTTGGAAGTTGGTGCAGCGGCGAGTGACTCCAGCGCTCTGAAGTTGGTGGTTCACCCAGCGGAGCAGTATGGCTTCCGGAGACAGTGCTAGAAGATCCTCGATGCGTTCCTTTGGAAGAGGAAAAAGGTTAAAAATTAGTATTATAAAAATAAACTTAAATGCCTTTATAAAAAAGATATGCCATCCACGCACAGCAGGAGTACAAGCAAAACTACGTCAAGTCTAAGGATAGACCGGAAATGAGGCGAAAGGACGGTAAAAAGGCAGCGATTAGACCCGAATTACCTAAAATAGGTATAATTTGTGTTTGTGTTCGATTGGTAGACAGCAGATGAAGAAGAAATATTTAGTACCTGATCGTTGAGCAGTTCTGTGAGGCCTGGGCAGTGCTCGAGGGTGATCTGGTTGAAGAGACCGATGCGAATGATCTGCCATAGTAGACCTAACACTAAGTGAGGTTTGCCTGTCAAAGAAAACATATAGTTAAGACGTGGCTCCCTAAACACAAGTTGAATTAAAAGAAGTGTATTCAATATAGCCCATACACTAGACATGTGATATATAATTAAAATTTGTCTAAAACTAAAAGATATTGGATTATTTATTTAATATTTAATATTGATTAGAAAATAAAGATATTTTCATTAAAATGGGGCATTCAAGTAAGAATATAACCTATTTCTACTTCCTATAATATAATAAGTATTTGTCTTGCAAATTGTTTGGAGCAAGTCAGAATGAGCAACTCAATCAAAACCACTTTTCAATATATTTGTTAATAGGTACATTTGCTCAAAAAGTAGATTTTTCCATGTGTGTTCAGCGTGCGAAAACGTATTCTTTACCGCACTAGTGTTTTTGTTTTCCTCTTGCATATAACAAGGAGGTTCTCAATCAAAGATTTCTGTATAAAATTTTTGTATGAAATATCTATTTTACAGCCTTAATACTATTATATACATGAGTTACATTATTTAAAATATATTTATTTAATATACATACAATATTAATTGTATCATAAGACCATTATTTTAAAACTTAGTAACACTTTACAAAGTAATCCTGTAGAATGTGGTCTGGATAATACGTTCATCTAAAAGAGTCATAACTATTACCTTTAGCGAGGTCATGGGCATCTATATTGACGATGTTACATCCTATCGCTTGGGAAGAGACGAGCGCCAGGGTCAAGTTCTCGTGCTTCGTGTAAAGGGTCAGGTTCTTCTTGTTGATGGCTCTCTCATCTATCGTGTCCGGGCACGAATGGTTGATTACTTTGCTGTGATCAAAATAATACATTGAAATGAAAACGCATCAAAACAATGACATATTATAAATAATATATTATATTTGAGCATTAAATTCCTTACCAAAGTATAAGACCATCCTTCAGTTTTTCATAGAGCTGCTTGCCCTCAGGGTCTATGGGAAGCAAGTGTTTGAGGTCCGGGTCGTGTTCTAGGTTGCTATTGATCCAACCGGAGAAAGCCATTTGTTCTTCGAGACGCACTGAATGTGTTGTGCCTGGAGCATACAAGGAATACGCAGTTCTATAACATACCTAGAATTGTAGGGTCACGACACATCGATCAACATTGTGGACAAAAGGTATCATTATGATGTTCGACTGCTTACGGAGTCTCGCAGGTGCGTTTGCTACGATTCGCCGCCATTCAATATCGATAGCCATTGTAATCAATGATTCGCCTCACAAGACAGCCAGAGCGCGTTCCCCACATGCGACGTTACGTTTGACCTCCGATACATTGTGCTGTTTTGTACGGACAAACAGTCAATACTCATCGATCAGTGTGTTACCCGAATATCGATTACTCATAATTAAAGGCTTACAAAACAAGTACAGACATCGGTTACATAGGGGAAGAATTTGGGAGACAACAACACCATGCTTGCGCAATGCGGGTAAACGGGTAAAATGTACGACACCCGCTAGCAGGGTCACCTGATTTCTTGAAGCAGTGAATAGCTTGAATAATAATTAGAAAGAACTATTTAAATTACCATCCAGAATCCAGAATGTAGACGCACTTGTGATATCAAGTATTTTCTTGCTGTTGCTGTTTCCATATCCATTAGGTAGGCGTGGATCATGTCCACGTAAGTAAAATTTTTTTTTACATAAAACGCAGTTGCAGTAATGACTGAGACCAATGGACCTTGTGAAGCATGAATGAGTTCGTGATTACAAATATTGACTCTTGAAGACTCTTTGTGTAAGCAACTTTTGTCGTGAAGGGTATCGGATAACTTAAAAAAAATTGTAATATGAAGCTTTGGAAGGCATACCACACATCACATTTTTGGCCCTGATTGTTTCTACAACCGTTTTCCCCCATCGAATCTAGGACAGTTTGAAATTCATGTGTTTTCCCAATGTAGTTAGATGCTTGGTGATGTTGATTGTATTAGTAAAAGAAACTTACCATCGCTAGATGCTTCGCTCATGCCACCTAAATGTTCCAAATTTTCTTTCTTACTAACTGCTTGTTTGAATGTGCTGGACACCTGCAAATTCAAAATTAGGTCGGTTTCTCTATGAACAATAAGTTAGGTATGAATTCTTCTTCTTAGGGGAGGGGAAGGGAAATGAAGTAAATACAGACGGTAAAATACAGAGCGCTCTCAGGATATTTTGCCACCATTTATATGGTTAATATAATGCTCTCAACAATACAGATTTGTCGAGCATGTGGTAAAGGTCATGAATACCATAATAAGTCTCTTAGATTACCCTAAGCCTGTAGAGATATAGGCTTTTCTGCCCAAGGCTGTAAAAAGTCTGTAAGGACAGCAGTATTAAGGATACAAGAAATATAAACGGCTCAGGAGGCACAAAAAATCCTAACGCGTCAATGTGGTGCATTTTCGTAACATGATCATAGCTTAAAGAGATTAAGTTTGAATGACATTAAGTTTGCAAATAAAAGAAATGAATATTATTGTGATTATTTTCCTTAAGTTAAGTCAAGTTAATGTTTATTTATACCTAACTGTTAAAACAGACAGTATAATTTACTTTTATTCTAAATAATTTAGGTAGCATATATTGATTGAACCTAAAATACTTAGGCAACATATTCATAATGTTTTTAATCAGACTTAAACAAGTGATACTTATGCTCAAGTGTGAATAAGTGGCCGTCTATTTGACCCGACAATTTATTGGTTTATGGCCGTTGACGAGGTTAATCTGTCGTAAATAAAGATTGTTGCTACTGTCAATAGTTAATTCTATCAATTTTATAAGTCATTGATGAATATTATTTGGTAACAAACGGAAGAGTACCACGAGTAATGTACTAGAGAATACTACGAGAGAGTAAGAGTACTATTAATTTTCCAATTTTAAAGTAACAATGGTGTAACAAAAAATCATTCATGTGACAATTATGACACTGCTTCGCCTCACGTGATAAACCCACATTCTTGTTTTAATACCCCTTATAACAGTTGCATAAATAACTATTAAAGATGTTTTATAAAAATAAGCTTAATTTTTCGTCCCGTATCAGTCAGCCAGCTCATAGCGAATCTATTGTGCTGTGCCTGATCAGCACTTCACTTCATTTCACATTTAAAATTGGCATCATTTACTAACATGTTTTGGAACCATTATCTCACTGTGCAGAGGTGCACTTCGACCCATTTGGTTTTGTCTCCCTACACGTATTTTCCTGTACCGTAAATAAAGTACTCCAAAGAAAGCCGATTGGAGGAGATAATACATGCTTTATTTACTTTGTTTCATTGTTATGTATTCGCCGTAGTCTGTGGTTTAGTGCAAAACGGTTCTTCGTAAATTTTGAGATCTTAACATTTGGAGTTAATAAATTGCATTATACCTGTTGCGCTTTGAGGTTTGCACATAATTCCTCGAATTCGGACAAAGATATGCCATTCTTGCGCGCGTCGCCGTTCACACTGCCGTTGACCCCTCGACCGTGCTTCTTACCGTTGTTGTGGTACTCCTCGATCATACATCGCACCTGAAAACACGAGATGAAAACATTTAACATATACTTGTACTTGTCAATGATTTTGGGTTACTAAGTTCGCGTGTTTTCGATTACTCGAGTGCAATGCAAGGCAATTTGAAACGGCGCGAAATCACGCTTGGGCGTTGTCTGGGCAATCGCTTCGGCACAGCAATCCGACCTGGGTTGCTGGGCCGAAGCGCGGAACTCCCGCGTAGGGTGCCTTTAGAGGCACCCTCAAGTTTGTCGTTCCCTCATGATTCGAGCGCCCTGGAGACTTAGAGACAGCGTGAGTCCTCCCCTGGAGATGATGCCTGTCGATTAGAAATCCTCCAGAGGCGAATCGCCCCTTAAGGCTTGAGGACTCTCCAAGATTCTCGCCTCCTTAAAACCCCGGAACTTTCCAACAAAAATTTTTCAGAATTTATCATATAAAAAGACAAGCTCTTATTATGCTTCAAATTAAAAGTTTAAAGAATCTTTTAATTACTTAAATTATTTGTAAATTAAAATAATGTATCTATTTTATGACTATAAATTAGTCAGGAATAATTTGTTATCAATTTTCTCTTACATTTCAAAACTCCAATGCGGTAGTCCCTCATTTAAACATCCAACATTTACCACGTGATACGAATATAAAGATTTTAATAGTACATAGTTGCAAGATAACGTAAGTACTAATTTAAATACGTGAAGCGTTATTTTTTGTACTTTTTCCATCACAAATTTATTACTCATAGTATCTACATCTACATGAGAATCTTCGATGATTGTATGTAAATTATTTATTACAATTACATGCGCCATTGTAATTCAACTCATAGCCTGTCTCGAGCGTAGAACATGTGATTAGGTTAAATAGATTCAATTTGTTAATGAGTTTAAAGTATATTATCTCTTGGGGTCTGTATTATTAGTGTAATGTATATTTATTGCGAAAGTAAATAAAAAACCAGTCAGCGACCGAGATAAGTACATATTGACTTTAAATAATGGTGTATATCTTATCTTATAAATGATATCATTTTCTGGAATATTTCTTTAGTATCAAAAGTTTTTAATGTTACAGATTAAACTAGTAAGGAAGTTTCTGATAATTACATGAAGTGACTGTGTGGAATTTTTGATGTTACTTCTCCCTTTATGTGAGATTTTTAAACTACCTTGTAATAAATGGACACTTAATGGACTTCAAATTTAAATATGTGAAGGATCCATTACAGATAATTGTAGGTTTATCTTGACTGGTTTAATTATTTTTTGTACAATAACTTTTACTACACTATAAGATTAATGATAATTAATTTAAGTAAGAATAATTACGTTGATGTTTTATGTATGTTACGATATTTTATATTTTTCAACTAAAGTAAGGTACTCTTAATATGCGACTCCATTTTAAAAACCCATAATTAAAGACTATGTTTTATTTATACGTCATACATACCTATATAGAGTAATAATATAGTACGGCCGACGTATCTTGGCGAATCTGAACTTCGCGCAGATGATTGCGTAATGATTTTTTTTTGGGAACAATATGGTGGCATGAGGCGACATACGGAAGGCGGTGGTCTAGGCTAGAGATTGGCCATCAGTAAACACAATCGACCCTTTATTCAATCAAATATTGTAATCGATTAGTTTAATTTAGAAGTTATTGATTTTTGTTTGTATAAGATCTTAAACGAAATAGAATTATAAGTATTAGTGAATATTGTAGTTAATAAACGAGATTTCGACTGTAATAAAAAAAAACTAATAAAATTTAATTTTCTCAGTTGAAAGACATGATTAACTTAAAAAAGTGAAAGTGAGTTTGAAAGTGAGAACGACGATAATGAACCTATGCCAAGCACCTCACATGGTACCCAAGGGGCCGATGACTTTATGTCAGGGATTTCCCCCCTCAGTGACAGTTATTAAATAATAATAAGTGTAAATATATAAAAATATTAAATGTAAATAACATTGTGTGTTTGTGATAAAATTTTCCTCTGTCGAAAGGTGAGGTATCGAAATGAATCTCTAATTTATAAATTATTTTTGTAGATTTCTGTCTCCAAAGTTTTTTTGATATTTGTGTACAATTGGTCACTGTATTAGGGAATAAAAAAAATGACAATAACAGTTTTCTTCACGCGCGTGTACATGCGCTAAAGTTCACATTCGCCAAGATACGCCGGCCGTATTATATCAGCAAATAACAACAAGACAGATAACAGCAAGCATAGATACCTAATATATTGTAAAGTGAATGGTAATTTATATAACTATATATCAGATAAATGTGCATGAAAATAAATATTTACCTTCCACTGTGGAATTTTATAGCCGACACTGTCGAGTGCGTCTTTAAGCTCCTTAAGGTCGATGTAGCCGTTTCCAGAGGTGTCCAACTGTAAAAACAGAAAAAAAACCGGTTTAAATATGATTTAATATGACTAAGGAAATAAAAGTGAATGCTTATAGCGTAGTTATGAAGAAATTCCGTTTTTATACTATACAACTTTTTTGTGGCCTAAAACTTTAAGAGGAAAGTCTTTCAAAAGAAAATATGGTTATTTTTTATATTTTTTGTGTTACGCATTCCCCGTAATTTACTCCATTAGGCACAATAAAAATAAAACACGATATTTAAAACCATAAACAGGTAAAACCACTTTCAATGTTATGCTAAAATATCAACATCGTAATATGACTGAGTGTTACGTAAAATAAAAACAACATAGGTATTATACATATTTGATAAACTTTGATCAAAAGTGAAAACATAATTTAAAACATTGTTTTGAGAAACACTTTCAGACATAATAATAATTCTTACGGCGTTAGCTACAGTAATGAAGTTGGGAGACAAAAGTCGAAAATATTTTGGGTCAAAATAAGCTATTCTTGTTAATGTAATTATATTCAATACCATTATCAATAACATTGTCTATTGCTTAAAATTGAAAATAATGATGTGTATTTAAAATTAACCGTAATATTCCGTTACTTGTGTAAAACTCGTTGTTTTTAGTAGTTACTCTGCATTTGAAGTAAATTTTGGACATAAGTAAGGAAGTGTCGACCTTGATTCGCCATTTATATACTTCTTAATGTTCTTGGCACGTATGTTTATGGTAATAAGAGATTCTTGATGCAGATATACATTTGCAAAAGCAATTTCAGTATACCGAGATTTTGCAACCTATCTCATGATTTAATAATAACATGATTAAGGAATAACGCAACAAAATATGCATTTCTATTAATTTAATCATTCTTTAAATGATTTATATTTTTTAAATGAGAATTGTTAATAAAAGTTAATATAAACATCGTAAGTTAAGTCTCTCTTGCAGCTTAAAACTATAAAAAAGACGTATTTGAACGTTTTTAGCCCAGAAAATATATAAAACTAAATACACATCGAAATGAAATGTCATCAAAGCGAATGCAAATATTGTGACACAAGTAAAGCTTACCCTGATCAAAGAGTAACTCACGATTGTTGTATTTTCGACAATAAAACAATTCATACACGAATGTTTAAACAATATTTTATCAGCAGATATTATTGAGCGTGAAACAACTCATAGGTGAAGTAATTATAAACATAATTCGGATAGTCATATCATCACTCAATGAAATAATAACATGTCATCGTGTTAAAATTTAAAAGGACACGGGGATATCGGTGTGTATTGAATTAACTATTAAGATTTGACATATCTATATTAAATACCGACACAATTGACTAAAAATATAGCTAATATACACTTGTATACACATTTTAATTTAAACTAGTAGGCATAAAAGGATTAACTAACAAAATTATTACCCAACAAATTTCACTACCAAATTAATTTAAATATGTTAAAGCACTTAAAATGTAAACGACGACATGCTCTGCTTACTACAAATGTAGATACAAGGCCAATAACTGTGACATACAAAAATACACATGTATATTTTGTTTTTATTAATAACTTGTTATTTAATATGTAGAACAGATGCACTATAAATGCCAAATTTTAAACTTAGCAATTGAATTTATGATTTCACAATTATGTAAAATTAAAAGTCCTCAATTACAAGCTGACCTTGGCCGATAAGCAGTTTTAATTGAAAAGTAGGTTGGACATATTAAAATGGACGGATGTGTACCGACCTATTTTCTTCGGTGACCTGCATGATTAACTATTAATGAGCTGCAATAGAATACATTGAGAGGTCGGGGTTATAATCAGTCTTACTCGTCTAAGTTATGTTGCACTAGTTAATTAATACTCGCATAATTTATAAAATAAGGCTTTAAATGCAAGCAGTTTATTTTTGATTACACTTTGAATTAGCCTAATTAAATTAAACTTAGATAATATCATTAATATTGTCAAGCCAATAAATTTTAGTCATGTTAATACGCTGGAATCTTTATTGATTGTGAACGAGAATCTATATTAAAGTATAACCATTAATATACATTTTAAAATTAAATACCTATTAAGTCTACAAATCGTCCTATATGCATTTGATAAGCAATCTGAATGAAACATCAGTTCGTAGAAGAATATTTCCAATATTGATGTGGAAATTATCGATCCACATACGACACCCCATATTAATACTGTTTAATGATAAATGTAAAGATTAGCAGCGAAAATTTACTACTTACTCCACTGTAACACATGATCTAGATACATTTATCAATTCCCTTGGAGTATCGATTATGCCACTCGAATACATTATGTACAAGTAGCAAGCAGATAGCGTAAGAAGTTATTTGGGCGATAAAAAAGTAGTTTTAAAAGAAGCAACGCAGTGTGACATTTTAGTGCCCGTTTGTTTTCCCATTGTAGGAAGGCCTGAGTTAGAAGAAAAAGTATACTTGGTCAAATTCTTATAAAAAGAAATTGTGCTAGGCACAATTAATTCAGCTTGTTGGCATTATACCTGGTAACCATCTACAACGAAAGATAGCTTATCGATTTCAAAATAATACACAGTGTTTATCAACAATTGGTTGGAACTGATAAAATATCGAGTAGGCTATAAAAATGTTTTATTTACTGTGTAAGATATATTGTATACATTATTACCTTTTTTGAATAATCAAATTCCTCGAAAATTATCAAGTTATTCGTCAAACGTCGTAAAATTCTACGAAACATACCTAGTCCGAGAATAACGTTCGGATTTAATACGAGGTTTTAATTAAGATCTCCAAAAACCTCATCTGGGGTTGGGTTCGCTAGCTTCAAATTAAATCAGCTTATAAATCCAGATATAATGGTGTAATTATCAATTGCCCATCGGGAGATAAATGTCTTGGACATCAATTTATGTCCAGGACCATTATGTCCTGATTACTAAATGATTTCCTTCACCCTATGTCTAGCATATAGAGACTGTAATCCTCACTGTCTCTGATTGGTAAAAAATGTGTAGTATGCCAGTTTCAAATAAAATATTATGTTACTAGGCATAAGACTGACATAAAATATGCTTAATCGAATCCTGATACTCTCTGCAAAGATATGCTAAAAGGGTTGTGCGTGTAGTTTTAAGTTCTGTGAGCACCACCATTGCTTGAGTAGTTGACTTTAGTGTTACAGGAAAAATTATAAATAAAAAGGTATGCCACAATCAGCCTTTGGTACAAGTACAATTATTATTCTCCTTATGACAGTATCCTGTCCTCGTAGCCGAGGTCCACTGCGACAGAACGTAAATGACACAAAGCTCGAAATTACCGCGCAGCATGAGTCACGCGGTGAATCACTGTGTCCGTGTTTACATAACATCTTTATGCTAAGTTCTCCACTTTTGTTTTTGTGTGTATAGTTTTAGTTTATTCAATCCAAGTTTAAATTTTTTACGCGTAGAAGGCTTTTGTTCGAATCGGTTCTCCGAAGAAAATACCTTCGAAAACCCGTAATCGAACTTCACGTGGTTTGGATGCGAAACGCTAAAGCGGAATCCTACCAGCAAAACAAAGGAATTAGGAATATGACTATTTATACAAAGTTATTCAATATTAATATGTCAAATATTTTTATGTCAAGTTACAGACGCCCTGGAGGTTTGGTAAAAGCGATATGCTAAGCAATGAATCTTACGTTTGAATATTGCATTTTTATAACAAAGTTTTTGTCAAATAAAAATCCACTATAATACCACGTCTAATCAAATAAAAAACCATTAAATCCGGCATACGTTATTCCGTATTTACAATTGGAGTTCTCGTGTGTAACAATTTCTGAGCTGTAGACAGTAATCAGCTTATGTTGTGCGACCCAGACAGCGTTCAAATTACTATAATCTCCCGTCGTTTTCCTTTTAAAGCCTAATATATGCCGGTTTTTATGGTTTAACTAGACACTATGTGTTCGCGGTGTTTAGATTATAGAGATATTTAATAGGGATTTTTATTATTAAACGCTACAGTAGAAGTTATAGTATCAAGAGTTACTTCCTGGTGTCCGAAGATCGTTATTTTATTGTGAAATCTTTTTTTGACCAAAGGTATACACATATATTTAATGTAATGCGTTCAATAAATTCATTAATTTGTTTTAATAATCTATTACGATATACTTATTGATAGATTATAATGTATATACCTTTCTATGTGTCCGAATTCTTGTACCCAATTAGTTCATTTCTTTCGTACCCAAGGTATTACCCAAGGTTACCAGGAAGGGATTGCTTATTAGGAATTGAGCTACTTTTTGTTTGAGATTTTTTTATAGAAAGCTCAGCAATGAATCGACAGCACCTGATGGTAAGCAGTAAATAAAGCGTTTACCGTTTATGTTATTATAACCTGAACCCCGTGCGAAATGTTATGAAGAAAGAAAATTAAAGAAACATCGATTTGTATTCATATTTTTAGTAAACTTACTCATGTAAGTACCATTCGACAAGTACACAACAACTGCATATCAACTTAAAACTGAAATGTGTGGGTACCTTAATCTGTTGTAATGGGAGTTATTTACATATTAAGGTTTATGAGATGCTCAATCTGTAGCTAATTGAAAATTTGTGGGTCTGTCGATGTGAGATAAATGTGAAGAAAGAAACAAATTTACCGAACTATTCGTCATACATAAATATTTGAATCCTTCATGAGCTTTGGTGAGCCAAAATTTCTAGTGCTCTTAGTATTCTGGTGGAGTACTGGCGAAACACGAAGGCATATTGTGCTCAATGCCGTGTCATTGACCCCCGAACGCTGCTTATGCGATTAGGAGACCGTTGACCCGGAGAGCGAACCCACGACCGTGCAGACATTACATGTACTGAGATTGATTTTGTATGTAACACTAGTCGGAATATTTCTTTTTACGTAGGACTGTATAGTAAAAAAAACTGCTATTAAAAGATGCTATCAAAAGATGATAGAAAAAATTATTAAATAAAACAAATATACGTACTTATTTCAACAAAACTTGAGAAGATGAATAGTAATTTAAAAGTCCAGGAATAAAAAGGGATTCATTAGAAATAACGGTAACTTCCTTCATACAGAAGACTGCTAATGATCGATACCTCTCACATGTAAACCTCTGTAGTCACTAATCACTATGTACCCAAAAAATTGTACAACTTATTAGTTATAATCAGTATATTAGATAGAAATAAAACTAGGAAACCTAACAAATGTCTGGGTCTGCGCATAGTTCATAATACGACATTAAAAACTGAATTCCAAACATTATATTATAATTAGAATAAGAAAAATCTAAGGGTAATTTTTGCAAGTTATTCTTAATATTTTTTGAATACTCTAAGCTCGCATCTGTGATCTAGTGGCTGAGACCATCTACTTCAGATCTTAAGGTCCGGGGTTCTTTTTCCAGTAAATGCAGAAATTTTCGTAATGGTTTGGTTGGTGCTAGCTACTACAATCTTACCTAAGTCTAAGCCTTAAAAATAATGTTAACAGTACTATTGTGTTCCGGCAGCTGGAGGTAAGATAGCCTCTGTATTTGAAAAATCCGAGACTAGTTTGCTTCTATCTTTGGCCTAATCGACACTTACCATAAGGTGATATGAAAACCAAGAGCTACCCCTTAAGAATAAAAAAAGATTCCAAATCACTTTCATATTAACTCAGATTTCTTCAACTAGTTACATGCATAGTTTTTATAATTTAGGTAGCTGTAGTTATTATACCAATTGGGATCGTAAGTTTATAAATATCAATAACAGTCAATTATGCATTGTGATTCATAAGTTTTGTTAACAAAGTGTATTTATTACTCATATTACTCATTCACTACTACATTAAAAGTTATAATACTTATAACATCTAAATATCGAACACATATAACAATATCTTCGTTAGATCAATAAACACTTTAAAGTACTTTGCACGTGGTACTCATGGCTCTCAAGACCGGACGTACAAAATGGTACGTATTGAGAGGAGAGGCCACAGATGTAACCTCCATCTCCTATCGTAATAGTGCAGTCAATAAAACAAGAAGAAAAGATCTAAAGACGAATGATATTATATAGTTAGTAGTATGATCAGAATTGAAAAGCTATCATTATGTTATATTAAGGGGAATATTATAATTCTAACAACTTAACCAAGTGATATTGTTATAAACGATAACCGAGATGAGCTATTACCTCGATCATAACGACATTCCATTATATATATTGTAAATTGGTAAATTCTTAAAGTAGATAATCGGGTTTAAAATCTTCTCCAAATACTCAATTGGACACGCTTTCCATTTCGTAGGCCATTTATTTTGTTTCTATTAGTTCAAATCGACCTAGCACCAATGGTTTTAAATTTATTATGTTATCGAAGTGTGAAATTAACGTTCAATTTAATAGAAAATTTCTTGGACTTTTAGAATATTAAATTTTTATCAATATTATTGAAAGAGGAATGAACAGCTGTCTTATAACTTGACTTTAAGTTTAAATTTTTTTATCATTATGAACGTTTAACTGTTTTAATAATTGCGTCCAATGCCATATTATATATTACATATTTATGTTTTATCCCTTTGAAAATAATTTAGGTGAGCCAGCAACTTCTACGCAAGAATCGGACCCTAAATTGGATTGAAATTATGAACAGGTATCAAAATTAACATTACCGCATTCATCATATTCGTTCCTCTGTCACCACCATCGGAATCCGCTAGTTCCTGTTTTCAAAACACTTGGAGAGGTCGGGTCGAGTACAATAAGTATCTGTGAAGCGGAGCATGAGAACAAAACGGTGATGGTGAAGGTTCGCACGGACCAGCTGGTAGGTAATTGCTGAGTTAGCGGGTATTCCATGTAAATGGGAGCAAATACGTATAAACAGATGCGTTGCATATTTTTATGCATCCAAGAATTTATAAAAAAATAACTGTAAGGATTACCAGTGTAAATAGTCTATTTATTTAATTTAGCTTAACCAGAATATTGTATGCTTGTGCCCTCTTCCTTATCGTTTTTAATGGCTCCGAACATTAATTACTAATTGATTATTAGAAGAGGTTGAAATGCCTTTTTGATAAGTCGATTTAGTAACAAACACAATATAGAATATTAAGTAAATAATTTAGTAAACTTAGCAAAAGTTAATGATTTTAGTAATAGAATACAATAACTCTAGTAATAGAACTGAGGTGACGCAACATATCTAAGTCAAAGTATAGCATAGACTTCCATTCCACCCATTGTTGCCATGGATATGAAAACAAGTCGGACTAGGTCTTTTCAGGGCCCCTGATGTGCTGATTTGGCTGGGAACATGCGGTTGGCGGCTTTATAGCCGTGGTTAATTGGGCCTTCTATGCAGTGGACCCTTTTGTGGTCGGGGATTGTGGTCCTCTTAGTTCCTTGATTGGTTGTGGCGCTATTTGCCTTTGGTAGTGTCAAGAGCAGCGGACCCTGGTACCTCAACGTTCCAGTTGGAGGCTCCACCTAATAACACGTGGGTGTTTGACATTTGATGAGAGGACAAAGCGTAGTCACGTAGGCTTAAATTTTGCCAAGAATTCAATCTAAGCTGCTCTTTACGCGGCCCGGGTGGAAACGTAGGAATAGATCCAATTTTGGACCAGGTTACCATCAACCGGCGGTCGGATTCTAATGACGGGCAGGTGTTGGCAGGCAGGCAGGGCACGGTAGGGCCTGCAAGGGTAGGTGCAGGTAACGCCATGGTCCCACATACCCCTACAGTTGGCGCCGCACTATAGGGATGATTGGTATGCCTTGGTATTGCCAAGGCATACCAATCATCCCTATAGTGCGGCGCATTTCATATCTATTCATTTTTCATTCATTTCATATTTTCATTATTTTTTTTTTCATTTTTCATATCTATTCTCTATTTTCGAATTAGCACCGGGTTCACATGCATTTATTCCGTATGTTCATGTGCATTCGTTTCGAATGTAACTCGCAAGCTTGCGTGAATAGCGATAATTTACGTAATTTGTTCGTTTACTGTTTAATTTCTTTTTTGCGTTTGTCACAAGCAATTTGATTAATTTTTTACAGCATGCGTTTATCTAACAGTGTGTTTAGTAACATTCTAAATAAACTGGTGACGAGTGACACTCAATTATCCACTTTCTTTTCATAATAAAGTAGCTTATTAATGGACGCGTTAATTTAATACTTTTTTATTTTTAACCGGGTAGTTCTTGGCCTTCACCCGATGGTAAATGAATATAAGGCCGAAGATAGAAGCGAACTACAACGGCCTCCAACTGCCGGAACACAACGATGGTGTTAACATTATTGATATGGCGGTAAAATTAGGTAAGATGGTTGTAGCTAGCTATGCGGACTTATAAAAAACCCTTTAGAATAGTAGTACAAATAATAATAAGTAGATAACACCAAAGAGTTCGCAATAATTAATTATTCTTATTGATATCTGTAATTGCAAATACATTATAGCAATTTCAAATAGCCTATAAATCTAAAGTGATAATGTTGAGCTGTAATGTGAGTCATTGCCGCAGATGTATTATAAGCAATTTGCTACTTAGATTTCATGACAAAGTAACTGTCGTGACGTGAGAGGGTAATTATAAATCTTTGTAACTGTAAAATAGCGGTAACAGTAGCGTTTGCTGATATAATACTTTGGCTTACTATCAAATTTGAAGTAGGAAGTGGCTAGGAGTGTCTGGCTAGTATTCTTAAAAAGATTATTTTGAACAGGATTTACATCATGATAGAAAAGGATAGTGGAAAATCTCTTTCTAGCACTATGAAAACCCAGAGCACTGTACTGAATATATTGTCCTAATAATAATTTGGCCGCCATTTCATCAATAAAACTTTACTACCACTTATACTTACGCTTTCATATTAATTTTGAGATTAATACACAAAACATGAGTCTAGAAGTATAAAGGTAAAAAAATACTTAAAAAGTAGATAATAAGAAATTACTATCTATCGTGTTTATTACAAAAAAATGGAATAAGACTCGACTTAACACGACAAATTATCATTTATTACTAATTTTTAACATACTTTCCATACCTTTTACGATACCAACGTTTTAAGGTTTGAACTAAAACTTATTTACGTAAGGGATTTGTAAACGCCAGTTGGACACAATTACGCTAGAAATCTTAGGTAGGGCTTCTAAAGCATATGACTAATAATATAAATAATTACCAGAATTTGTGTTCAAGATCTCAGTGGACAATAAAAGTTTGCCAAGTTTTGGTTTAAAGTTACTAGGGATAATACCTACGAAACACTAAGTTCCCCGGGAGTCCTCAAAAATCTTTTTGCACCATTTCTTAATATGTAATATATTTTTTTTAAATCGTTTTCATTATATCAATCACCAGTACGAAACACGTCATAGGTTAATAATACACAGTGGCGGATACAGGATACATAGTGTACGATAATGATACAATGGAATACACATATATTTGTAGACATTATTTATTATAGTAAAAATCTTTATTAAAACTGCTTAACAAGGATGTTAAGGTTTTCATTATCGTATAACAGTCAACAAAAATACAGTAAAGTTTATCAATATCCAATCAACATCATGTGCAGATGCTTTACTTGATAAAAATGCACATAATTCAATATTAATTTTCGAATATTAATTTAAAGCAGACTTTAATACAAAGGTGAAATGTTTATAGGCACTGGCTCCAATTCGCAAGCAATTGTATAGTTAGCGGTAATTTACAATATTGTGTACAGTTAAAGGTTAGTTGTTAAGTGTTACCATCGAGTCAACATATTGACCATAAACGCAAAGGTGATTGGTACGATGAATAACTAGGACGCGGCACTGAAAGAAAATAAAACAACAATTTGCTCAATAATAGGAATAAGCTGACTTGATATTTCACAACGTTGATAGCGTTGACATTTTGATGACATGAGATGTCATGTCATGTGATTGCAATATAATTATTTTTTTACACCGTAACAAAGGACTATGATAGCTATCCAAATACATCGGGTAAACCCACCGAAGTCCTTCGTTTTGGCAGGCTCTTATGCCTAAAGCTCCTGAATACCTCTGGTAAAGTTTTGTCGGGCTTTATCACCTCGGAAGAGGGCTCTTTACATTAGTCAACTGGCCCGATTTGAACCGACTACGAGCTATCAATTGGCCTTATACATTTTTGGACCACCCTTCAAGACCAGGTTATAGCGGTATTAGTTGACGAGTAAGAAGAATCGAAATCGAACATTTCAAACTTCATAATTTAATTTTATGAAAAGAGTTATACAAAAAAAGTAGTAAGTAATTGATTTTGATAATTGCAGTTGCAATTTTTTTACATTATAAAAATATACTCTATAAAAATATTACCTAAGTAATTTCTCATGTAATAATTTTCGTCATGCTTTTTGTATTACTCAATCTATTATGTCATTTGTAAGTAATTAACAACAAATAGAAATAGAATACTTAATAACTAAGGTACGCTATGTATTATTCATTGATAAACCACATAACACGGTAAGTACAGTGACATCAGAAATACGCATTTTGTTAAGCACTATGCGGTCAGAATTAAAACAGGATGTATTTATCAGCAAATTTTGAAGTTTTGAAGAAGCTTTTTATTGAAAACATTTAAAATGTTTTACTATTCATAATACAAATACGCTAAGTATTACGTTACCACCAGAACATCGGAACTGTTGAAAATAAATATGTCATAAATCATAATTATAATTATTGAATTTCTTACAATATAGTAAATTTAAAAATTTAATACTTAATTACTTTCATAACAAGTCTTTAGCAGACATCTGTCAATTAAAGTACATAAAGAAGGCCGATACGCCCGCACGGACAGATGAATATGAAAGTTATTTACGACATATGATACATTAGAGAAGGTATAGCAAAAAATATTGGAAATAAACTTATCGCCTGTATTTATATTTATCGCCTTTAAAAGTGATCATTCATCATTTGCGTGAGATAAATAAGATTTATTTTCACTTAAATACTTAATTTATTTATTTATTCTTTATTTCCTTAAAGCACAATTGACGGAATTAATCCCTAAAGCATTTTCAACAAGTCAACTTGTAGAAAACATTTGAAAATGGGATGTATGGTAAATTTGATTAATAAATCAAAAACATTAACACTAAAGCTTAATTATATGAATACTAAATACACAAATATAATAAGTATATATTTACTACAGAATGAATGTATAATTACCAACTTCGTTTGTCGAGAAAAGAATCGTATATTATTTGGTAGTGCACTATAATATGTTGTTATTTGTGAAAATAATGAAGGTTATGTTATCCATCAACAGTAGTAAGTTGACTGCAATCATACAAGATTTCTAAAGGATTTAAGAACTTCACTGTTTTTAAGAAGCTGGGAAAATTCAACAAGTTACCACATGACAGGGCTCTTTTGCAGAAGCTGGGTAGTTTTTCTGATTTTTTTAGTTTGTGCCGACAAGTGTAACACTAGAATAATGGTCAGTTACCTTTATTTATTAAGCTGAATATACATACGAAAAAATCCTTATTGACAAAAGGTCGAATCAAGGTGTTTAATAGTTGAATGTCCTTTAAAAACTGAACATTGATTCGGTATATTTTCTACGGCACGAGCGACCAATACAAATTGATATTGGGACTGAAATGGTCACGGCTCCAAATCAAGTCAGATATGTACAACGCATTTACCGTTACTTCATAACCAAGCTTTAATGCAATAAAACAACTCAAGTAGCTATTTGTGCACCAAACATGACCTGCGCACGCGCCTAGCCTAAGGATATTGAGATTATAATACGACTCGGAAAATTAGCACTTACCCGCTTAGCTTAGAAAGGAAACTTGCTCGCTGTTATGATTTGAAGGTAAATAATTGTCATAGTTCAGAAGAAATATTTCCTTGTTTAGAGTCGGCGCTGTTGCAATTCCTGGGAGAGCTGGTCTAATTACGTTGGCGTTTTAAATAGAGTGCAGAATTGTAAATCTACCTCATTATCAAAAGATAATTCAATTCCTCCGCGTAACTTTAAATCATACATCATTATCTCGGCTCTCTTCATTTCAAGTTCCCCTTACCTTTCATTTCAACGCACAATGAGTCATCGCGTTGACCTATACGAATGCTATCCGATCATTAAAAAGCTTTAGCACTTGGCTTTAAAGAACATATTCCTTCAAAATTAGGACAGTTGACTAAAGTGTCTACGCCTGCTGTACCAACAAATTCTTGAAAATGTAATATATCTAAGTTAGTGTCTGCTCCTCGTTTCTTTGCGTGCCTGGTACTTCCATTTCCGTAAGTACGATCAATATTAAAAAAGATATTTTGTATAACATCATAAAGAATTTTTGTCTGGTCACGACACGAATATTATACTTACATGTAACTTAGAAAACTAAACTTGTATGCAATTTTCAAGTCTGTTAACCACTCTATAAATACCTTCCTCATTCCAATCTTCTCTTTGCTTCTTTACTACGTGTTGTTTCATCGTTAACATCCTCTATGTGTTTTCTCTTACGCATTGCGTATTGTTTAAGAAATTTGAATCTTACGTTCCATTTTAATTTGAAAGAGAAATAATGACTTTGAAGGTTGCTAAATTGGTTAACACAGACGAGCCATAGATTTTTGACTTATTTTAATCGGATTTTTTTATGATGAGCGTTAAAAAAAGGCAAATATGCTTAAAAGCCGCCATTTTAGAAAGGTCAAATGACGTCACTTTAACGGAATTTTAGTTCGGGCGAAACAGAATGGAGGCTATTATATGCTATTTTACCTTTGTTCATTTGAGCTAACATATTTTCAGAGCGATATCCTGAATTTTGGTATTATTTTTATATAATGCTGTTTCATAATCTACCGACTGGCTTCACGCGTAACATTTTCTTATGAATTGATGGTAGGACGGGGTACAGCGCGTCAAGATTGCGAATTGTTTGCAGCACCATCTTTTTGATAATTGTATTCAAAAGCAAACTTTAAAAAAATAATCTAACACATTTTTCCTGTTTGCTACAAAAAAATCCGATCATATTTCCTTACACCGACAGTTCACAGACCCTTTCACATAGTAAAACAGGATGTTCAAGTTAAAACCATCGATTTTTCAACCCCTTGACGTTTTACCCTTTGAATAGCAAATTAATATTGTCGGCTTTGGCCAACCCCGAACCAGTTCTGGATTTAGTCACATAACAATAACACTGAGTCATAGTTCAAGTGAATAGTTCTAGTACGTAATTCTAGTAAGTAAAAGTTACTCATATTTTGAGTTTACGTCATATATTATCAAAACCTAATTCTGACTATACGTTGTATGACGTTATGAATAGTATTATACGTCAATGTTATTATTTATAAAAACGGTATGAATGGCTATTATTATCAAGTAAAAGGGACAACAAAAAAACAACAAACCGCAAACAACGAACCGCCAAAAAATAACAGTATTCTATGAAAGTAAAGGATAGTTAATACTTATTATACTTATTTATAAACTTAATTAGTAAAATACGGAAAAAAGGTTGAGAATATGATAACCTCATATAATCTTTTGCTGACCTTCCGCGGAGTGAAATTAAACAAAATGGTGCGTTGTAGTCTCATATAAAAGTAATACTATTTTCCTCTTAATAGTAAAACTTTTTGTCATAGGTATGTATGAAACAGGATGTCTTCGGTTTTTGTTCTCGGTGGCAACTCGATCCGTGGCCGATCTAGTTTGTTATATTGTATGAGTTGATTAAAATTATAATTTTTATTTTTATTCTGAAATAAATATCAACAATTGTAATTTATTTAACTTGTGTAAGTATGATTGTACCTTTCTAGAAGCAAAACTTTGTAGTGTCCGGTTTAGAAATAATCTTAATGAATAATTAAATCCGATCCAATCGAAAACGTAAGTGATGTGAGTCAATTTTTGATAAGATAGAGTACATCAGAATTTTTCATATATATAATAATATATATGTGATACCTACTTGTTGCTAGATAAATTATTATTAAATGTCATTGTCATTTTAGCACATAATAGTTTTTTTTTTATATTTTGTAAGCAAAACAAACACCAGAAAAGATTTTTTTGCTGTAATGTTGTAAATTATTGTTATTGTTGTAAGGAACTCATTCAATCGGTAGTTGTTATAGGGTTGTTTATTGAACAAGAAATTTATACACTACAAACGGTTCCAATTAATTGGAAAGCGTAATTAGCTCTTTAACGATGCAAGCCAGCGATTATTTTCCATGTAAAACACTACTTGTAACTGAAATATGTTGAGAAAATCCATGCAATATTACTTAAAATACTTCATTATTTAAAATATTCTATGTTAAATAGATTGATAACAGTATATATAATTAGATCTATAATAACTATATAAATCGACATGAATAAATAACATACATATAATATTGATGTTGACACTTTATTAAAAGGAATAACTCAAAAACCAAATTATATATTTAATATACCAGTACACAGTGCAGCATGCGATATACTGATCTAGCCACCTCCAACTGGTCGTTCCAAAAAGTGAATTTTCACGCGTCTTTTCAATAAACTAAAATTGTATGAAGGAGAGAATACGTGTGCCGGTAAGGATTCGATTTTTGGTCATGTGTCATTATGATCTCATGATTTGTCAACAAAACCCTCAAAAACCCCAAAACCCATTGATTTCACATTTCCATGTGCGAAATAAATGTAATATATTTCACCGAACCACCATCGCTATGCGGTCATTGCCGTTCAAAAGTATTACATACCAACAAAACATGATCTACTCGTTTTCAAGTTACTTTTATATTGGCAAAGAATTCGCATGAACATCTTAGGTCTTTATAATCTGGTGGCGGTTTCTTTACGCGACTTTTTCGAATAAGGTCAACTAGTTGCCTCAAGGGATGTCGTAAAAAGTTCCAAAAATGTATAGAATAGTAGTGACACTGAAACTTTACAATCATAGGAATTTGAAAAAACTGTTAACTTAAATATAGGTATCATTACGTTTTTATTTTATGATATTAGTACTCACCACAAGTACTTGAAATAATAAAACGTTAAAGATATTTATGGTCCAGTTCATATTGTAGCGTGATTAGGTTAATAATGTAGTCATTCGTAGTGAATATCAGCACAAACTTGACTTGAGTTGTTTAATGAGAACATTGATAAGTTTACCGATTTAAACATCCATACTAGAACATAAACTGAATAAGACATACCTAACTAAACAAACTAGGATCTTTCGTCAACATTTAGGACCTTATGACACGCGCAATAAGACTTCGCTAGAAGCATTTCGTCGGCGCATTCTTTCTCCAAGGTCGATGCACGTCGACCTACACTTCAATAACGAATAACTATATAGAAATGTATATAAACTGCTTCGTCTTTTATACATACATACCCAATAAAAAGTTCTTATATTAAAGGATAGTTTTTTACAAACCCTACATACTAGTTGTTATTGATAGTTTGTATAAAGCCTGTTTTGTTTATATGTCAGTTTACTTTTTAATATATTTTGATACTAGATTGTTTTATATGTTTTGTTGTTGTTGTCAATATACCGGTGACGAGTCAAGACGTGGTTTCCTTGTTTTCCCACTTCTCTCCGAAATACAGTCCACAGGCTCCCCGAACTAACTACCGTAACCAATATAATGTATTTTAATAAATAATTATTAAAATACGTTTATGAGAAGAAATATGGGTATGTGGTGGTATGTTAAGTTGTTGTTACAAATTATGAGTCATGACAAAAATATGCAAATCTTTAAATCACAGCACTTTTATTTGTCACGAAATGAAACAAGCAAAGGAGCCACCGTTACATGGATTTTTGGCTAACGTTATTTGTATGCACAGTAAAGTACTGAAAACTTTCAACTTAGTTTTATACTGTTCTGATGTCTAATGTCTACACTTAAGAGTTTAAAATCGAACTGTAAATCTAAATGTGTGCGTCACACCCGGAAAACGCCTGAACCCTACGAACTCGAAGGTCGGTCCTCCTTGACCGCATTCCTCGCTTAAAAGGCAGTGAAATTGGGTACTACTTAAACCATCGGACAAAAAGGTATGTCAAACATAATTAAGAATTTATAGTTGATTGATACCTGTCAATCACTTTCATTGTTAGTATTCTATCTAAGGGGCATTCTCCTCAAAATCTATGATTTTTTCTAAATACAACATTAAACTAACTTATTCTTACGTTACTAGCGTTGCTGACTAGTGAACTAAAATATTCAGTGTGGCTGGCTTACCCTGTTTACCCTGGCGTACCATTAATAGAAGTTGCCTTTACAGAAAAGTTTTAATCACTATAAAGGAACTCCAGAAAGTTAAATCCATAATAATAAAAAACAAGAGGCATACACTTATACAGAAAAACCCCCATTTGCCATTGTATTTCATACAATCAAGAATTCTTCGTACTATAAAATATGTAAACCTCGAAATAATTAATCATACATTGTTATAAAAATGTCTTTTAAATGAATTTATGGTGAATAAAAACATTTTATCATATCTTTTTGTAACAAAACAAAGGCACAAGGTAAACTTTATTAAAAAATTTATTATAATAGAAAATACAAACACAAAATACAAACCTCATAAAGACAGTGTATAATTCCTTTCAGAAATCAAAAGTAAACATCAAAGGATTTCACCAATCACAGACAGTTTTATTTTCAAACATACCTGCTTTATGTTTATGATTAAACTGTGAACCCAGTTCCAGACTTCAGTGTAGCTGAACATATAGCATTAACAATAGCCAATCTGATTCCTTAGTAATCTTGAACATTTCAAATAAAGCCTCAATATTATCAATAGTTAAAAATATATGATATATAAATAAAGTAAACCTTTCGATGACTAATACAAACAAATTGATTATTCTGTTGTTTCTTTGTCCCCCATGTCAAGGCATTGCCCATAGTGAATACTTAACTTGCTGGTTACAAAATAAATTGCAAAACAGACACGTGTTCACAATATGAATTCGTAATACCCCATGTGTAGAAGTTGACTAGGAAGCATGAATTCATGCTTCCAGTGTTCCTGGCAATAAAAATGCAAGCAAGCTTATAATGAAAGTGTCAGGGAAGAATGTTTCCCCAACCAAACCCAAACTCTACATTGAAATTCCTTCTAGTATGGTGCGAATGGCATTCAGGAAGTATGTGGAGAGGAAAAATTCAGAAGGTATGAGATTGCTTCTCTCGCACAATAAAAGATCTATATATATATTTGGAGGCTGCGCAGCTTAAGTGGCACTATTACTGGCCACTTTAGCATGAATAACATGGTATTTAAAATGAAGTTAGGAGAATCGCCTCTGCCTCTGCTCAGCCTGTGGGGATCACACTGAACAAATAGAACACATCCAGTTTAATTGATATACTCTTGATAGTAAAAGTATTCTCCTAGCAAGATTATCACATCAAAATTAGGGTCTCTTTGGTCTGGGCTACCCCACTCCTGAAAACATTAGGCTGTTGACTTAAAGTCTACTTAGTTAGTACATATTTCTAGTAAATATTCCAGGACAGTGGACTCTGAGATAAGGGAAGCACAAAAGATACCATTGGGTTGAAGCACTGCAGATGTCAATCCTGACCCTTAATTGAAATAAAGATATGGCTTGAATTCATAAAAAGATGTATTTATTTATAAGGAAGACTTAAAAAGCATTTAGAAAAATAAATAAAAATGAAATAAAGAAAATCAATTAGAGATTATCATAATTTAATATTTTTATTTATTCATATTGTTTACATAACAATTTCTTTAATTTCTCAGTAGAGTTATGATGCATGCACAAATAAAGGGCTTTGTGATACAAATGATTGATTTTGTTGAAGAGATGTAATTATTTTATAGTAAAGTAATTAAAATCACATAAACAAAACATTCATTCTCAGATTTTATAATAACTTATTTTGATTTAATACACCTAAGTCTGTTTTTACACGGTCTTTTTGTACACGGTTTTGATATACACCTAAGTCTGTTTTTACACGGTCTTTTTGTACACGGTTTTGATATAACACGGTTTGAAAATTGAATATTTTTAATTTTTTTACACGATTTTATTCCATTTAGCACGATTTGAAATTATATAATATTCAATTTTCAAACCGTGTTATATCAAAACCGTGTACAAAAAGACCGTGTAAAAACAGACTTAGGTGTAATGATTTAAATTTCTTTATAATATTTTCTTAGAAATATTACAATAAATTACTACTTCTTTTTAAATTACTTTTATATAAATAAATTAACAATAGGTAATTTATTTTTATAAGACTAGAGAATATTCTTAAAAATTTTACTTGTGCTGAGGCTGAGTGCAATCGAAGGAGGTGATTATGACTATGACAAGTTTATTAATATGAATGTCGATGTCAATAATGTGTAGTAGAGGACAAAATGGATAAGGAATAATGATATATAATTAGGAACAATATGATTTAAAAAAATTGTAATAGAGAAGTATGAATAATGTGAAATGAAACCTACACATAAATAGTATCTAGTAAGAATATTTTCTTAACTTTTAATCATCAAGTTACAAGATTCAGTAAGGCAAGATGATATTATAATGGATTTGTTCATATTTTATTTAACATAAAGATTCATTGAAAAGACTATTGTTCGAAAAATGCTATTACCTCATTTGGCATGTGTTATATTTGTGAGGCAAGGAATGATGTCAGTTTTATATCACCTAAGTAAACAAAGAGTAACAGTTGCCCAATAAGGTATAGATATAGATGAGAAGTTTTTACCTTACAAATGGTCTTATTTTGGGCAAGATAATTTTAGCTATCTTTAAATAAAGATTGGCAAAATTTGCTTTGAACAAAGAAATTTTGTTTTTTACTAAAAAAACATGTATTTCTGACTTCCCAATGCAGACTTGCACTATTACTTCTAAATTGCTGCTGCCTTAATTTAGATTATCCATTTACTGAGTTGTGTTATACTCACTTAAAGTTCTACACAAAGAAAAAGCAATTTTTTCTATATTGTACAACTTGACTAGTTCAAAAATTAAATCATCTGGTGGATTAAAACTTACAAATTTGGTTGAACCAAAACCGATTGATTATGTGAAAAAATTATTGTGGAGCTCATGATAAGACAGACTGTGACCAATTGAAATACAATGAGGATTATTATATTGGACATATATATGTCATTGGAATTGATTTCTTATAGCTACTGTATTAAGTGTATGGTAATTGTTAAGAAATACATTAATTTTAGGTATCTTTTCCCATGCCAGCATGTTATGTTCTTTTTAATTATTAAATTTTTTGAAAAAGTTTTATATAAGTGTATATTTAAAACTACATAGGAAAATAAAATACTCATCTTGAATTAATCACATGTGTTACATTATTTGCCTGTTGTGTTATAATTAGAACTATTATTATAAAAGTTATCAGTTCTTTAGTGTAACTTTTATCTATCAAATTGAAAATTTGATAGATAGCCTTTAATAAATCTAGCTATAAAAATGTTATCAATGATATTGATAATAATGTAGGTATGATCTGAAAAAGTTAATTTATTTATTCCCATTTTGTGATCGCGACCTTTGAGACAGATTAAAATAATTTTACGACTGTTGAACTAAGTAGTGAACAGTAAATATTCTGTCGTAATTTGGATTCTCAATAAATATGTAACGTTCATAATATACCATAAAAGAAACTCCCGATAATTGACATGGAATATATAAGTTGATATAAACTCCTGCAGTACCCACTTGTACCATGGCAGACCACATGCGACTTATTAAAAGACATGCTAAATATATGAACTCGCGCGTTCAATATATTGTACTAAAATATTGAAAATTATTAGTCGTTTTAAGGGCTGCCTGAGAGCAGCTCTAAGGCTATGCAAAACAATTATCCTTTTCTAAGTGAATGCGCCGCGCCGGTGGTTGGTGGAATGAAAAGTTAAAAAATAAAAACCTGCGAAAACTGCTCCCTGATTTCCGTAATCTCTTCGTCGGTCAACTTTGAATTATCAGCCATCGTAACACAGGTAAAATCACAAAAACAACGATCGCAACATCAATCAGCGACGGCAAATGTAATGACAAACTATTTCTTCATACACTTCCACTTAAACACTTGTTATTACGTATTAATAATATTTGGCGCAATAAAAAAATCACAGCACAGTAACACAATTGAAAATAAACCGATTTCTTTTATTACTATGAACTTCGAATGTCCAATAAACTACATAAACGCACGAGCCACGACCACAATGCCAATGCGCGTTTTCAATAAGACTCACAAATAATCATTGTGGGGGGGGGGGAGGCAAGAGAAATGAGAAGGCAAAGGAATCTTGGCCTGCACTGCCATGTTATGCGTGATACATTTCTTAAACCGACTTCGGGGATCATGACATCGGGGTGATGTTACGTATATCTTTGCTTCTTAAAGATTTTGATAATGACATACGGGAGAAATGAATGAATGAAATCGAATCAATATAAACGCTTACGAAGCAACCAATAAGACGCATAACACTAGGAGGGTTTTCATTATCTTGTGTTACATAGATAGTGATTTTAATCACTTTTGGATTACTCATTTACTTAATTTAAATCATAATGTAATAGCAAAATATCATAAAATTATACATTTTTATTACTAGCAGCACTGAAAGAGCTGTAGTTACAATTTATTTTACTAGATGACAATAGTGTAGCTAAGCATGCTTATGTTATAAGTAAGTGAAATAGGGACGCTACTTGCCACTAGATGGCAAACATTCTTATAGAATTCGCTGGAAATAATTTGTTGGCGGGGAGTCTACTAGGTTCTAGAGCTAGCAGTAACAGGGCTTACTAAATATGGGTCGCTCGAGTTACCCAAAACCTCAATACTTCCAAAACAACTAATATCTATTATCATAATGTAAAGATGATAATATTTAATAAAATTAAAACATTGGCAACAGAATGGAATTCAACTATCAAATAAATCCAAATTTTTTTGTAAACTTATACTTATATTTTAATTTACTGTTATATTGTGGTGTCATAAAGATAAATAAACTATTAATAAGTAATTTTAAATTATATACATTTCTTCTTTTTACTCACAATACTAATAGAATCCTTATGTAATGTACTCAATGAATGCGGTTATCCCAGCGAAACAAGCGCCGCGGTTTAATAGAATTAATTTTATATTTTTAATTATACTAAAGGTGGAATTTAAAGAAGAAGAAGCTTTAGAAGTTCTTGTTATACTTGAGCGGATGTCATTTACATTGCACCTACCTAATAGCAGCGACATAGTTTTTAAAACTTATACATTTTATTTAATTTGTTACTATTATTTGCGAAATGAATTAAATTAGTGCATAGTTCAGAGATTCGCGAGTTAGATAGGATTTTAATTTTGAAATTATGTTAAAAAGAATAAAGTATAAATGATTGTCACTCAATTGCTTTAAGTGTCATGTAGAAGTTTAGTATTAGTCTGGCAATATGTGTATTATTTCAATTTGTATAACTAAAATTAACAAAATAATCGTGACGTATTAATAACTAAAGAGGTTTTGTTAATCACCAATAAGTATTATATCAATGTTAAAATGTCGGCATGTTCAAAGTTATGGATTACAGTTAAAGCCATAAATACAAAGCGACCCGCTTTATTAGCGCCCCTGACATCCGGAATATTCTGCCTCTTTCGAGAGGACGCGACATTTTGTTTAAATACGCGTGGGCGCGCCACACGTCATCATTTGCTTGGACGAATACAGTGGAAGCCAGTTGTGCTGCACGATAAAATTTTCGAAAATTTCTCTTCGAATATCGCTATTTATCAACAAAGAATTTGATATTTCAAGAAGTTTTATCTACGTGAGAAATGTCGCTGATTCCATTTCTTTTCGACTACGAATTGGATCGTCCCCGCCGGTTGCTGGACCAACATTTTGGATTGGGACTGACTCCTGACGATTTTCTGTCGCATGCCGCCGGGCCTCTGCTCAGCAGGGAATACTACCGGCCATGGCGTCACCTTGCTGCTGTTTCCCGTGACCTCGGATCCAGTATTAAGTCAGACAAAGACAAGTTCCAAGTAAATTTGGATGTGCAACATTTTGCTCCAGAAGAAATCTGTGTGAAGACCGCTGATGGGTATATCGTGGTTGAAGGTAAACATGAGGAGAAGCAGGACCAGCATGGTTACATTTCTAGACAGTTTACTCGTCGTTACGCGCTACCAGAAGGCTGTACTCCTGAGGCCGTAGAATCTAAATTATCTTCCGATGGAGTGCTGTCCATCGTAGCTCCAAAGGTGATTCCACCTGCAGTCCAAGGTGAGAGGAAAGTACCAATCTCACATACTGGACCTGTGCGCAAGGAAATCAAGGATCATTCCAACGGCGACAAGGCTTAATTTTTGTGTTTATTACCATATTTCTTACCGCATTTAATTTTTGTCATTCCCTGTGTCATACCTAAGTAAGACTGATTTCATTTTATTGAATAAATGTTTAAGTTCTAAAACAATCCTTTTATTTTATAAACACTTATGTCAAAGAAAGTGATAGTAGTGGTTTTGTGATTGAAGTACCCATATATCAGACGCCTGCAACTTTAACTAAACTTGAAAACCAGCAACTATAAATATTGACGGATTTTTCAAATGTATCCTTACTGCCAGAGATGGTGTTAAAAATTGCTAAAACTAAGCGGTAAAAACACTGGAAAAATTGTTATCTAATTTTGAGATGACACATTTATAAAAGAAGAGTAAGTGATCTGTCTCAATATGGAAAGGTTTTTTTCAACGTAATTTTTTAGAACGCGCTTTAAAAAAATTAAGTTCTTAAATCTCATCAAAATTTATTTCCTTTTAAGTCTACCTTTAAGAAACCACAAACGACGTCACAGTTAAAGTTTTCTGATCATTTGTAATGAGAATAGGAAGAATTTTAATTTTGTTCCGTGAATAACAGAATCGTCGTCTTATATTTTAAATATTTTACTAACTACTAATAGTCACCGTTTGAACATAACCTATTTTATTTACTGATCTTATGACTTTAAAAGACATCCCGATTTATTAGGTTTGGTTAGAGCTTATCGAAAATAATGAAAAATTTGTGTGATCATACATATGGAAGTTTTACCAGTCTTATTTAAATCTTTGATAATTATCTGTGTACAGTTAGTGGTTAATCTCGCCAGTGATATTTACTACGCGTCATCACTGGATCAATACTTAATGTAGAAGATAAGTAGCGATTTCTTCTGGTACGAGTATTGAAGTCATACGATGACTTCAAAACCAATTTTTTTTTATCAAAAATCTAGAAGAATATTGTTTTCCTGTATTAATTAAAAATAAGACAAAAATATTAAAGTATTATACTTTATACATTAGCGGCTTGAGATCTTTTAAAGTGGTTCATGGACAATCCTATACTCAATTAATATTTCACTGTCATGACATAATGAGTTATTAACCTTTAGACTGACCAAGAGTTTTCAATCTATGGAATTAGTAGTGATTATATATTAATAATACCTGTGCCGAGCAATGTCATGTTATAGGCTGTAGAAGATGATATATAGCAACCTTAGGCCAACTGATTATCTTAAAATATTAATCCCACAATTTTCCGCTTAGCGATAACAGTTATAAAAATTCATCATGACAAACTTCAGTAGATACATAATAAAGTAATTCTGTTTAGTAAAATAATAGTTTATTTATATATATAATATATAATAGTTTATATATATAATATTTAGTTTTTATTATAATTCAGTCTCGCAAGGCTTAATTTAAATATAAGGTCAATAACATTACTGTTCAGGTTTTCCTTCAGTTGCTCTAATTGGTCCCGTGTGTGTAATTGGTACAGATCTTTCACCTTCAATGGCATCAGTCTTTTTTGGCGCTGACACTGTCAACACACCATCCGAGGAAAGTCTACACGTGACTGCACTAGGGTCAGTCCCTTCTGACAGCTTAAATCTCCTGGAAAACTGCCTTGATATTAATCCATGTTCATCCTTTTTCTCTTCATGTTTACCTTCTACGACGACAAAGCCGTCTGCTGTTTTAACTGTTATTTCATCTGGAGCAAAGTGTTGGACGTCAACGTTGATCTGCCATTTACCTTCGTCTACTTTAATCGTAGATCCCACGTCTTGTGGCCACCACCATCTTGTGTTATGTGGAATTACTGGACTACTGACAGCTGATATAACATCTTCTGGAGTAAGAGTCATCCCAAAGTTTTGGTCTGTTATCCGCCGTGGCCATGGCCGATTGTAGTCGAAGAAATGTGGGAAAAGAGCCATTATGATTACGCGGGTGTATTCGTATAAGAGTTTAGAATCCTAATGTGAGAATAAAACGAATTTGTTCTTTATATACGATTCTCTTTAGTTGGCACGCTGACGAATTAGACGCTTTTAGATCGAGAACTTTCTCGTCCGATCTGTTACGTTGTTTACAGGTACTCAGCTACATACTGAAAGGTCAATGAACAATTGAACCTTGTAAATAGATATATTTTTTAATTTTCTTGTTTAATGCGAATTTTTGTCATAGTTAATCACAGGTGTTTTGTCGAGTAGACAGTACCCTTGTATACTTAACTAGAGGTCTGGGTCGAATCACGACAAGGTCAGATATTTCTATTAATGTTTATTGTTCGCGAGGCATGGATGTTTGTATGTTTATTGAGGATTTACACATTAGTTTCTATATTTCTCCATTATCTAGCGTCCATAACACAAGCTCTTATGATACTCAGTGTGTTCTTGTGAGGAATATTATTACTATTATTTATTTATTTATAAATTACACAATAGTATTCTTTCCATGGGAGAACCAAAAAATATGTTAATATTAATTTGCCTATTGTTCAATTGTTCGATTTGTGATGAGATTCTGATCTAAAACATAGGTAAAGCTCTTATCAGCTGGGATGACACTGCTTTTGCAGCATGTCGTCTCTAACCCGTCAATCACATTACACCTGGTATAAATTAGGGCCAAGACCCCATTGCACAACGTCGGCACTATTATACCTATGTATACTAATATTTCACGACAGGTTTATAAGCGTGATTCCTCATCATCTTTACCATCAACCGCCTATATTCGGCCCACCGCTGGGCACAGGCCTTCCCTCATGGGAGAAACACATCAGGAGTTTTGGGTCATAACATCAGCACGCTGGCCCAGTGAAAGCGGTTGATTTCAAAACCGAGAGAAATAGGATAACGTAGATATTTGATTCCCTTATCCTGCTGTCTGTTTCCTGGAATACTTCCAAGATGTACTTACTAAGTGAGTTCCGAGTCACAGCCTACGGTGGGACAGCCGAGACCAAAGAGACTCATTCTTTCCTAGTAAAAGCATTATTCAATATAGAACCCAAACACAAACGCAATGGTTACGATTGATGATTTGAAATGTAAGTCACTGGTAAAAGTATGATTCACGGATATTTTTATACCAGTACTGTGATATTAACATCTCCGCCCACGGAATTCGCGTATGTTTGTAACCAGATAAAAATAAAACTTGACTGAATATTACGCAAATATATAAACTTTCTAGATTTCCAGTGAAACATTTTAAATTTACATCTTAGCATTCGCAACTATAAATTTCTATTTTAATGGATTAACTCCTTTATTAATGTTAATAAAGTAGATATTCCAGATTGATTTGAATTTATTTTAAAGACAAACTTCCTATCCAGTATTGGTTATACAGTGTGCGTTTAAGCTGTATTAGTAACTAGTGAAGTTACATTTTTTGGCTAATCAATATATTCCAAATATCGATACTATGTATAGTATCTACACTTCCCGAAGTAATCTAGTACTATAAAGAGTACCAGCCACAGGCACGTACGCTTCTCTTTTCCAAGACCATACCCCTCTAAGGCTTGAGGTCGTCACTTCTTCTAAACCCCAGTAACTCTGTAAAGGCCCCGTATTAATCAAAAATCTTTGATTATTGTATTAATCATTGTTAATTGAACTAATTTTTGTATTAATCAAAAATCTATGATTAAAGTATTAATCGAAGATTTTACTAGCGATAGTGAAGTCATTATTAGTGCCAAATTTTGTCATTTTATCCTTTATATTCTGCAATTCGTTTGACGCGCGCGAGCAACGCTATGGTGCTGACACTGCAAATGCGTGACTGGAATCAATTGTGGTATCGTTTTGTAAGCACGCTCAGGAAATGTCATCGTAAGTCTATCCTTTTTTAATGAAACACGAATATAAAATCTGAGGCACCAAATAATGTAAGGAGGATAAATATGCAGCTGGAGAAACATATCAAATGACGTAGTACTATCGACAGTAGCTAAGTTAACGCAGTGAA
Organism: Acentria ephemerella; assembly: GCA_943193645.1. NCBI lineage: Eukaryota > Metazoa > Arthropoda > Insecta > Lepidoptera > Crambidae > Acentria > Acentria ephemerella. The sequence goes on along the minus strand of OW971899.1, from coordinate 3,573,697 downwards.
AGTATCATACAAATATAATAATTCGGTAACACTAGGTAATACCTTTGGTTAATTTTATATTTTTTAGTATTTTGAGTCTCGCTTTTAAGTTAAAAATCTTAGATGTTATAATTTATAAATTTAATCAAGAATTCTTAACGTTTTGATCATGTTGTTGCACTGTTACTAATGAGTCCTCGTTTGCTTCCGTAGAAGTAATAGGCACTAAAGTCTCGCAGGGCATATTTATATCACAGATACATCTTGGAGCAGTGACAGTGAGTATCCCATCTGCTGATAAGTTGGTCTTTATCGTAGTTGGGTTACATCCATGTGGTAATTTGTATTTTCTAACAAACTGTCTGATCACAAAACCATTGTTAATTTTCCTTTCTTGTTTACCTTCGATTATGACATATTCCAACCTAGCTTTAACTCTTAACTCTTCTTTATTATACTGATTTACATCAATACTAATTTGAAACTTTTCTTGTGATATTTTTATGGATGGCCTTACACTTCTAGAATGTATTATCCAATGACATAATTTCGGTCGGAGAAATATACCTAAATATCGACTAAGGAACATGGACATTCAGAATAATGTTTAATTTATAAAACCACGGAGAAATCGCTAATTGTTTGGAAAAGGAAATAGGTATAAATTTGTTGTTTTTGAGTAATATTTGACATATTGAGACATGTTTATTCATAGATTAGACTTAAACACAGATAATAAATTTTTGGATATAAAGTAGTCAGCAAAAAGTATTATGAATAATAAAAAAAGTTAGGGGGGAACTAAATTTAAAGGCGGGGAAAAGTTTCTTCGCATTTTATATGAAAATTCAAAACATTTTTTAAAGATAATTTATATTTAATTACAGTATATTCTGCCATCTTGTAGGCAGAGACATGATCCCATTGTAGTAATTTTTCTTCTGATTAAAAAACGCAACAGGTGTAAATCTGAAGGTGCAAGGCTATATGGCGGATGCATTAACACCTCCCAGCCAAACCCTCTTAATTTTGGCTGAGTGGCTAAAGATGTATGTGGTCACGCGTTATCATGATGAAAGGCTACACCCCTTCTATGAATCAATTCTATCTCTCAACTTCTTGCTTTAATCTCATCAGTTGTTGAGAACGTAGGGATCCAATTCGATGGATCATCAGATCTCGTGGGATTGGAAGGGTATTGTTCATTATGATCACATAATGAACAATACCCTTCCAATCCCACCATAGACACACCTTATTGCGAGTTTTAAACTCGCTTTGCCACAGTCTGTGAAGCCTGAACTACCTTTGACCACGACCTTTTTTCCACGTTCTTTTCATACGTGATCCACATTTCATCGAACATTATTGAGAGGTAATGAAACCAAACCGTTTTTGAAGAGATTGATAACTTCTCTTCAAAAACGGTTCGGTTTCATTACATCTCAATAAAGAATCGCAAAAGTGTACACGATTTTATCCGTAACAGGGTGACCAGAGCGAGGTGCAACTTTGACATCAAAATTCCTGGAATGAAACGCTTTGTGCTACTCTTACTGACACTGTATTAAGTCCATAAACGTCACAATTTTTTTCGCGTCTTGCGTTGCATTTTTTCCTTTTTATAATAAAATTTTTAAATGTATCTAATTTCTTCATTAAATTAACTCATTTCGACAGAAAGAAAAACAAATGAAAAATAGTGGGAAACCAAATTATCCTAATTTTATTCTTTTTTTGAAATTGTACGGTACAAAACACCGCACATTTTCGATGCAGCACTTTTCCAACAATGCATCGAAACCGGAGCGCGGGCCGTAGTTCAGTTCGCCATCAACTCGCGACTCGCACACTCATTATATTTAATTAATGTGTGACAATAAAAGTGTATCGGTAAAACAAATATTCATTTATTCTGGTGTAGCATCTTAACTCCTACAGAAATGTCACCTTTTTAATGTCATGAAAACCAGTCAGAAATAGTACAGCCAAAGATATTTTATTACAAGTTTACCCATACAATATTCGACAAGACTTTTCCCCCGACCTAATATATAATATAAAAATATTTTTATAAACAAAATATTTTTGTGAACATCGAAGTCTACTTAATTCAAATATTTAATTCTTTTTATAAATGATAATTATAACAGGAAATCCATTGACAGCAAGATTCTCAAAAAGCGTGTAACCTTATTGTATACCCATCTCTTTTGTCATTTGTTATTTTTACTTTTAAATTAACTGTATACAAGTGTTTAGTTCATACCCTAAAATACGCTACCCTACATATAAAAAAATCAAAATTAAAGTATGAAATTTTTTTAATTCCCATTCATTTTATTTTACTGATCGATATATTTTTATGGAAACATACGAAAATAGTTTTAAATTTTTGATATCACCATAGTATTTATATAACAAGGTTAACGTGGGTAGGATAGGGCATGCATCAAACACTTTGTCTACAGTTAATTTAAAAGTAAAAATAAATGACAAAAAAGATTAGTACCTCAATCCTATACAAAATAAAACTAGGTCACTAAAATAATTTAAATTTTCTGAAATAAAATACAATTTTTTTTAATAACAATTTATTTTTAAGAGAAAATAAAACTTAAATGAATTAGTTAGGTTAGCTGCTATAAGAAATAAATGTTAAAATTTAATAAATACTATGATAAACCAATACTTAACAAACCTCAGAGTACATATTAGTATTTAAAGATGCTGTAGGGACAATTAGTATTTGGTGTAGATTCATATTATTACGTGTTGGGTACCGTAACGTTACTCAACACTGAAGTCTTGCGTAGGTAGGTTCACTACGTATCTATTTTTTGTCGTCATCTTTCTTATCTGAAGCTAGTTCGATGTCTTGCTGATCCTTGATTTCCTTCCGCACAGGTCCAGTCTGCTTGATGGGTATAGAGCGCTCATCGGTGAGGGGGGGAACAGTTTTAGGAGCTGTGATCGTCAGGACACCATCTGTAGACAGCTGCGACTCCACGCTCTCAGGGGTTACGCCCTCTGGCAATTCGTAACGACGCGTAAAGTGCCGTGAAATGTACCCGTGCTCATCTTTGCGTTCCTCATGCCGACCCTCCACAACAATATACCCGTTTACAGTCTTCACACTAATCTCTTCTGGAGAAAAGTGCTGCACATCCAGATTAATTTGCAATTTGTCTTTATCCGCCTTGATGCTCGAACCGATGTCTCTTGAGGCTGCGGCAAGTTGTCTCCAGGGTCTAAAGTACTCAGAAGAAATGGTAGGCGTTGCGATAGCAGTCAACATATCATCAGGTGTTAAAGCCAATCCAAAATCTTGGTCGAGAAGACGGCTTAGACTTGGCCAATAGTGGCGATGACGAGGATAGTTATATCCAAGAACGAATGGTAAGAGTGACATGATTTATACTGTAACTTTGCTTGTAATTAAAAAAACGTCACTTCTAATAAGCTTGTAAGTTGGTATCGCTCTAATCGCTCAATTGCGCACTTCGGTTCGCACGTAGTGTTTATACGCTCAGTGGTTGCTAGAATTAAAATTACTGTATCAAGAGCAGCTTCGCGCCATATTTATACAATTTAGCAGCGCCATCTAGTAGAGAGAAGAAAATTCTCGAAATAGCGTACGTGCCTCGCCGAGCCGGCCGGCTGGGCGCGTCAAAACAAACGATGCTAGTTTTGTGTACAATAATACAACTAGCACGCACGCATTATATCGAAATTTCGTGAATATACATCTGTGTTGTTTACAGAATGAACATACCTACCTATTTACATAATTATATAAGTTCTGAGATAAGTATTTAAAGAGAAAAATATTTGTTAAAAATATTTTATGAATAAAAATACGTTCCTTTGTAGGTATGACACTAGGTCATAAGTAATAGGTTTGCCATTATAATTGTTGTTGTTCATACAACTTGTTGGATTTTCACAATATTTATTAATTTATGTATGAATTATTGTCAATATTCTGTTGAGCTAAATTATACAAAGTGGTTGACTTTAATGATTTTTTAAAGATCTATCGGGATGTTGACCTGTAACAAAACTTCCCCCGTCTGTTAAATATATTATTGATAAATGAAACTAACATAATGATTTAATAAAATATACTTAAATATTATCCATAACTAAAGCTTCCTTTGAGGTAGATAATAAAACTGATGACAGGATGTAACAATATTATTATATTTTCATCATAATATTCTTACCTCCACACATTTATTATAATTTTTTATGTTTTTTCATTATAACTATAAATAGTAAAATATACTAAAGAATAAAACATACATTACATACATACTAAAGTATGTTTTAGGCTCATATGCAGCAAGGTTTTACATCTAGATTAAATAAAGAATTTAAAGAGAAAAAAAATAAGAAAGAATAAAGAATTGAATTGAATTGAACTAAATTTCAGCCTAAATGTATACGTCTAAAGCAACATCTAGATTTAATTAAATTTTGATTCTAAGAATCTTGCTAGCTGAATTCGCTTTCGATCTTAATCTTAGGAATTCACGTTGATTACATGTACATATACGTAGTAAGCCGCGGGTAAAAATTATAACCTATGTAAATTGTAATGTACATAGGGTGATAAATGCATGACATAATTCACGTTCCCCATTCTAAATACATAAATACAGTAAACAACACCTTCGAGCGAGTTATCCACGAGAAGACCCGAACCTACCCGAATATTCTGGCACGCGTAACGAGCGTTCTAGAAACATTCAATAACCAACGCTGACGCTACGCAGGGTAGGGCGCTGGCATCGCTACTCTACTCCAGGTGTGTATAATTTAGGGTCGCATTTATTCCGTTACGAGAAACTACCGACCGAATTGTAATTATTTTTAATAAAACTCATTTTCATCAAACAAAAAATAATTACTTTTTCATTGAATTAGGAATTTAAGTCGATTAATAAATCTTTAAATGTCTGATCCCATAAATTAAAAATGATACTGTCCTGGCTCTATACGCCGGTAAAAAATCTTACAAAGTTATTTTGCGCCAGATAAAAGTTATATTATTTATAATTGTAATTTAAATCGTTAATTGTGTTTTACTAAAGTGAAAATTTATCCCTAAAATTAAATTCAAATTCGTCTTATTGTCAGAAAAAACCAAAAGTATCTCATCGTCGATTATACTTGGTCCTAGTTTCTCCATGTATTCTACGATATGTAAACACTTGAAAACATTTTAACTAATATTAAAGACATCCAAAATTCTTAATTGTTTTTACTAATATTATGATTTTTTTACGTTATGGCTTATACTTGTAAAATATTTGTAATGTAATTTTAGACATATAGTTCAATTGTTTACCCAAATTTTTTTATTTCTTTATAGAAAATATACGGTCAAAGAGATCATGGCTGTATTCCCTTGGATCCCTTTTTCTTCCCTATAATAAGGAGAAGAGAGAAAGTAACAAAAAAATATGATTGCTCTTTAATGCCCTAATCCCAGTTTTACAATACAGTTAGTCAGATAATATTTTATAACATCGCAGTAGTGTCTTTATTCATTTATTCTTATACCTAAGTCTTAAAAGACTTAATACCATGTCAATTTCATGTCATGACTTAATGAAATGGTATGGAGTATCAATAGTTAGGTTTATCTTGTACACATATTAATAAAAGATATAAGAAAATTGAAATACGTATGACCAATTAGAAAGTTATTACTATTTCACAAAAGTAATTTAAACTTAATGTTAAAGAAATTATAAAAGCAGTTCCGTAGTTCGTAGCCCCTGCTTTACGATGTAAACAGTAGAACATTTGCGTAGTTTCGAGATATTTCTACCTGATACTAGGTGGCGCTATTTATGAGTATAAATATTGTTGCGAGTAAGAATTAAATACATTCGCGTTCGGAATTTACGACTGATCTTGTGTACCGTTTTTTTGATAGACCCGCTACAAGTGTCAGCATTATTTTACCTACCAATTGTTTATTATCGGAAGTTTTTCGAGATGTCTCTATCATACCCATTCGATGAGTACGCGCTTAGGCGGCATTATTCTCCAATGAATCATCATTACGGGATGGGGCTACACCCGGAAGATTATGTATCTGCAACCGTGGCCGCTGTGCCCTCGCTGCATCGACATTACATGCGGCCCTGGCGTCATTTGGCAGCTGCAGTTCATGACGTCGGTTCAAACATCAAGGTAGAAAAGAACAAAATGCAGATAAACTTGGATGTACAGCATTTTTCCCCGGACGAGATTTCTGTGAAGACTGTGGACGGGTATATTGTAGTAGAGGGACGGCATGAAGAGAAGCAGGATGACCACGGGTACGTCTCGCGGCAGTTCACTCGGCGGTACCAGCTACCAGAGGGAGCACCACCTGAGAGCGTGGAGTCACGGTTATCTTCGGATGGTGTGCTCATCATCACGGCACCAACTCGTGCTCCTGCCATATGCGGTGAGCGGACTGTACCCATCACGCACACAGGACCAGTGCGTAAGGAAATCAAGGATCACCCGGCCATCGCCCCTTCTACGGACAAGAAAGATACCAAGTAATTAACATAATCTTCATTGTACAGGAGAGTTCAGTGCATTACTACTAGCGGAGCAAAATGAGAAGATTTCCTGAGCCAATAATGAACAACCTCGATTTTCAACCACACAAGCTTTCCCGCGTACGTAGCAGAAGCGGACTTATCAATCAATGGATTAATTCAAATAAATGCAACTCCTGTTGTCGTAGAATAAGTTAGCTCCTGTAGTTAATCGAAGCTCAAAATTACGATTTTTTTCAGTGCAATGGCACTGATTCAAGATATTTCCTGCTGATATGTGTAAACAAGTGAATCTTTGCTAAGAGTTTTATTACACTAGTGTTACATATCTGCTTAAAGTACCATGTTGTACATTGCTGCCCTTTTAGATTAATGTGTGTTGATATTAACCTACCTTAATTACTTACTTAGAATAAGATAATTTTAAATAAAGTCAAAGCAAAAATCAGAAACTCAACTTTTAACTCAAAAAACCCTTTTTAATCTGCATTAACATAACGGTATTTCAGTGCCCTTGTAAAACTTATGACAATTTGGCTGTTGGTTACTTTGAGGGTATAATGTCTATAAATAATTTAATCAACATACAAAATACAAAATTATTTACACAAAAATTAAACAATAAAGAAATTCTTTATTCAATTACACGATTTAGGATTGAGACCCTCTTATTAAATTTCGAACATCTTGAATATTTAACATAATCCTTGTGGCAAAATGACAATAATATTGAAACAACCATATTGTCACAGTTAAATGAGTAATTGTAACAATATTGTATCACTTGGCTTGTCTAGTTTTCTCAGCTGGAGTAATGCCCTCCGTAATCCTTTTTAGTTGCAGTAAGTAGACATTGTAATGTTACCGTGACCTTCAGTAGATAAAGCGTCCACATACAAATTTGACATAATGCGAAGAGAATAAATGCCTTTATGTTGAAGAAGAAATTGTTAACGATTATTCGTAAATTTATAATATAATTAATATTTTTTTAAAAAGAGTTATTTGTCAAGTTCAGTTCTCTTATACACGTACACGCAAACACATACTATATATAGTTAGAGTTGTTTATGTTTATGTTCGTTCATGAGTCATCGTTATCTAGTATCCATAACAAGCTCATATTTTTAATAAATTTGTCACCCACCTAGCCGCATTGGATCAGCGTTTTGGTGTTATGATCTAAACTTCGTGTTTTTCATATTGGAAGACCGCTGCCTAGCATTGGGTCGTTTATAGGTTGTTAATGCTCACGTCCACTATTTTACATAATCCTTTAGAAGGCTTGCTGGTAGAAATTCGTTAGAAATAGAGAGTACCTTTGTTCTCAATTGTTTCATATAAGTTATCTTTAAACTATTCGCGTGGATATACATTATTTGATAATAAATCGAAGAAGTAAGGAACTTTAAATTACAGGGAGTAGATATATTATCAAGTTGTTTACTTTTCCATGAACTGTTCATTGTTTGAAACAGCTAATTTCTTTGTGGTTCAGAAATCCGGATGTAGGTCGCTTCCATCTTCAGGTACCATCAGGTGAGATAACGATAAATATTTACTTTTTCATGCTTAGGATAATTCAACTATACCTAAATATGGAAAGGTATAAGGGTGATAAAAAAAACTGTCATAAGTTAAACTAAATTAAATCAAAATTTATCTTATGTAGTTTTCCAACTTGGCTGACGATAGTATCGGCATACGGCTATCAGATTTATCGTTATATAAACCTTGTAGGAAGATGTTTATGTGATAGTGATAAATTTCATGTCAACAAAACTGGCAAATAAAGTTATATATATATGTATACATAGATTTTATTTGCATCATCGTAAACATCTATAAAACATAAAAACAAAGGACTTAAAAATCATTCTAACATAAGTTAACCGTATGTCACAGGCAATGCAAATAAGTTAAACTGCGATATGATGATATATTTGCCTAACAAAGCGCTGATTTTCAATTTCTACCACAGGTGCACGAACTTATTTACTGTGAATTGGTTCGGTACAATAGGATATCTCATAAATGTCATTAGGTTATCCATTATGATTGCCAGTCTAGTTATGTAATTAGACTGTCTACGTTTTAAGGAAATACCTTCATTTTTTTGTAAGTATCGACTTTCTATAAATATCATTAGGTGGAACAGGGGTACCTAGCTAAACTACACTCGAAGTAGAAACCACTTAAATTTCCCTTATTATATAGTAGACATATTTGTCTACTATATAATAAGTTTGATGTGTAAATATAGGTACATAAGTAATTACAGGATTACTTACTAACTTAATTATTAACATAATACGATAATAATACAAGATAAGATGTATATAGATTAAAAATATATTTGAAATTTGAAATTTATATTAAGAAATATAACAATACAAAATACCCATGCGATGATGCCATGGTATAGTTCATTCAGAAGACAAGATATTTGTTAATGTTTCCCTACCTTGTAATTACCCTTTTTTTTTTTTTTTTTTTTTTTTTTTTTTTTTTTTTTTTTTTTTTTTGTCGCAGGGGAATGCATTGACGCATTTCCTTCCCGATTCGGGGAAACCGGGAAGGGGTATGTGGGACTCCCGGGCAACGGTGCCCGTCCTACCCACTAAACCCCTGCGTGTTTCGACACGCCGCAATTGGCGCTGCCATGGGGTGCTCATCGCATTCGCCACAGCAGCGTCGCAGCGAGCCCTTGGCGGGCTCTTCCACGAGGTGGTATGGGATACTCTCAAAACATGGGGAGTATCCCTCATCGCAGAGGCCGTGCAATGCAGGTACTGATCCCCATCAGCACCCGCTGGCCTCTACTTGGCGGAGGCGGACGTTAGTCCGCCCGCCGAGACGGTCCGCTCCGAGGTTGTAAAGACCTCTGAGCGGACCGCCCCGACGGCACCCCACCTCGTCCCAAAAGGGTCGAGGCAGGGCGCTTCGCCTCCCGTGACCTGTCAGCGGCAGGGGCAAGTGGGGGCGGCCTAGGGCCGTCGCCACCCCCCCCACCACCAAGAGGTCTCCCTCGCGTGCCGCGCCTCAGCTGCTGTAAGCAGCTTTTACTGCCCGCCATGTGACTGGCCGGTAAACCGGCGTCGCCACACGGCGCACAGTGAGGCGCAGCCGAGCACTCGGCGGCCTTGTGGCCCGGTCGACCGCAGCGAAGACAAACGTCGCTGCGGTCGACTGCCGACGGGCACAGCTGCTTGGTGTGCCCCACACCAAGACAGCGGTGGCACATCATTGGGCGGCTTTCTGCCACGGAAACGCGGACAGTGCTCCACCCAACGGAAAGCCGGCCGCCCTTGCCGATATCCCTCGCCGCAGCCGCAGGGCAGGTGACCCTTACGGATCCCGAGCCCCACCGGCCGCGGCGAATGATACCGACGCGGACCATATCACCAGGGACACATCCGGCACGGGCGATCGCCCCCCGGATGTCGTCCCCGGTGATTGTGTCATCCAGACCGGTCAAACGGAGCTCCCCCGTCTTGACCGGTCTTGTGACCACGGCATCTTCGCCGATCACCTCCTGGAGGCGAGCGGCGAAGATGTCGGCCTTCTCCACACGATCCTGGCCCGCGATCGTGAGGACACGGGCACCCGTCTTCGTCGGCTTGATGCGGAGCTCCGGTATGTCGGAGTCTCCCGCGGTGGCTGCTCTCGCCCGGGTCAGGACGGACAAGTAGGTTTCCCCACGCCGCTCCGCCTCGGGCGAGAGCACCACCGCTATGGCCGCAGTGGTCGGCACCCGGATCCGGGCACCCGCCTTCTTCTTTCTCCTCCGCCTCTTCTTCCTACCGCCGGCCGCCCCAGGTGAAGGCTGCGCTGGGGCTTGCGCTGGCCGCGTGTTATTGCGCGTGGCGCTGGCGTAGGTCACCCTCTGTGTGGGTCGCGCGGGTGTAGCACTCGGCGCGGTGGTCGTCGGTGTCGGGGCAGAGGGGGGCTTCTTCTTGGCCCTCTTCCTTCGTACGAGCGTGAAGCCGTCATGCTCCATGCCGTCGCCTGCCGTCTCTTCTATGGGAGCGGTTGGGGCACGCTCCACTGTCGTCTGCGGTGAAGGAGGAGCGGTGGTGGTAGTGGCTCTCGCCGCTCTATCCACCTCCGCTCGCGCTTCCAGGTAGCGCTCGACTACCCGTAGTATACGGGCGTCCTCGGCGTCACGCTCAACTTGGCCGGCTGCGTCCAGTCTCTCCCTGACGTTGACGGCCGGGAGGTCCTCCTCTACGCCGGCGTTCGCAGCGGCCCTGCCGCCACACGCACACTCGCTGCTGGGCTCCGGTACAGCGGCCACCGCGGCGGTCAGTTGGTCGACCCTCTGCTCCAGCACCTTGCACTCCGAGCGGAGCGCGTCAATCTGCGCGCTCTGGAGTGACAGGTCGCTTCGCAGGCGGCTGTTTTCGGCCTGCAGCCTCTTCACTTCGGAGGACGCCGACCGCTCGTGCAGCGCCACCACGGTGTCCTCGAGGCGGTCTGCGCTCTCCCTCAGAGCACGAACAAATGTGCCCTTGAGGTTCTTCGACCGCATGGCCACTCTCGTGACCACCGCGATGTCGTCGAGGGCCCGTGCCTTCAGTAGGCTCAGGGCGGGGTCGTCGGGGCGCTCGCCCGGCGGGGGCATGCGGCAGCGCTCCCAGCTCCTCTGTGCAGCCTCCACGAGCCTCCCGATCTCCTCGTCGCTGCACAGGTTCGCGCCCAGCCAGCCGCCGCTGGCCGCCGCCTCCCGGTCTTCTGTGGATCGCCTGGGATTATGTACCCTCTGTGGTACCGGCGACTCACTAGGCGTCCTGGGTTCCGATACCCTGAGTTGACGCCGTCCTCTCTGTGCCGTGGGCACCTTCGGTCGTGAGGACTCCTCTGTCGGGCTGGGCTTCTTGGCCGTCCTCTTCCGGCTCCCGCTCCGAAGCACACGCCCTTCCCGCGCTCCGTCCTCGCTGGCGCTGGCGGAGATGTTCTCGGAGTCATCGCTGTCGAGCGAGTTGCACGACGCTCCTCCGAAGAACCTATTCTCAAATCCTCCGTCCCGGGAACCACCGGCTTCCGCCCACGTCCCAGGACCACTCTCATCATCCGTGCCGCTGTTCGGTCCACGGCTCCTAATCCTCTCCACGTCATAACGGAGACGCACAGACTGTGCGCCCCCGAAGCGAGTAGTGCCCCCCCCAGATACGATGGGGCTGTCCGCCGAAGCGGAGAGGGATTCCCCGGCCGCGTGGCGACCGGGACCCTCCTGGAGATTCGTGTTACTGCTCGCTTGGTTCATGATGATTTTTAACACTCCCAATACTTCGTCAACAAAACAAAAACAAAAACAAAACTAAAAAGGCAGAAGAAAACAAGAATAAGAAATAAATAAAACAAAAGAAAAACAGAAAAGAAAAACAAAAAGATAGAGAAACAAAAAGGAAAATAAAAAGGTTCCGGGGCTCGGGACCGGGCTCCCCCCGGCCACTCAGCCCATCGCCACCCCGGGGAACCCAGGCTTAGGTCGGTGGCGGCAAAAGCCGTTGACTGACCGAAGTCTGACCACCGAAAAACATCCGTCCACTCTGCAAACTCTCTTCCGAAGAGGAGAGTGCAAGAGCGGACTGGGTAATTTTTTATTGAGGTTTTCTTCCTCGCAGCCCGGCGCTCAGTGTGCCGGGCCCCCGACCCGTGAGGGCAACGGGCTAGTGTGACCGTGCAATGCCCGCCCTGATAGAACAGAGCGAGCAGCCACACTCTCCGCGACCTTGGAGGCCGCCATACCACGACCCGAAGGTCCGCTGCCCCCCAAGGGGGGCCACCAAAGGGTAATTTTTTAGAGAGGTTTTCTTCCTCGCGACCCAGCGCTAAGTGCAATGCGCCGAGCCCCCGACCCCCACAAAAACGTGAGGGCTACGGGATTGTGTGGCCGTGCAATGCCCGCCCTTAAAAAGACCAGGCAGCCACACTTCCAGTACTGTCCGCGCCGGCCGCAGCCGGTACCCCCCATATCTGGGGGGCGTTCCCCTATCCGCAACCCGGGGGACGCGTCCGATGGCGGACTGGAAACCGCACACGGAACCTTGTAATTACCCTGGCTCATGTCCTTGGCTAACTGAAGGCGGTGGTACCTATTCAGATTTATTAAATTATATAACCAGACCAGTAGAGGTAATATTAGTTCTTAAATTTTGTATAGATTCGAGCCTGCTTCATGAGCTCTTTGATGGGGTTTTCTCTCGCTCAGTGACAAACATGCCTTACTTTTTAAATTTTCTGTTCGTAGATTTTTGCTTAGTCCTTTGGACCACCGGGAGCCACGCGAGTTCTAATATTCTATATAGCTACTATATAAATTATAACCTATTAGAGTTATTTTAACGAACTTTGTGAATTGTTTCGGCAGAGTTCAGGTCCCCCAGTGAAGGGCAATTATCATGAATTTTTATTGAGTATTTCCTGCGCCGCTTTGACGAGGCACTGGGTGAGCTCCACACCACAGATAAATAGTTTCTGCGTCCTACACATGTCTGCCGCTTTACCAGGAGCAGATAGGTCCGTAAACGGATTCCTCGTAAAAAAGATTAAAAAAAAACTTAAGTACGCTTACTTTTATCTGTAGAATATTCGTATCCGCTGCGAATGGGATTAAAAATGTTTAAGTTATAGTTTTGAACAAAAAAATTAGAAAAAAGGCAAAAATAATCAAAATTTATTATTTAGAGTTGACGCTAAGTTGTTTCCTCAAACTATAAAAATGAAGCATCCGACGTCAAAATATTCATGTCAAATCCAATTGAAAATAAATAACATCTGAAAGTAAATAATTATTGATTTTTAGTCGTTTAGCTTTGAAGTAGGGTTTTAGTTTTTTTCACAATTTTAAGAGGTAATTTTTTGATACTTACCTCTTAAAAGTGGAGATAAATGGGTGACTGTCAATTTATTATGTCGACTTGCCTTTTTGGTTGTCGTTACTTAAAAATGGTCCAATAGCTTTAGAAAAAAATATGAAACACAAGCCTATACAATTTGAAGGTTGCCCTCCATTTCTCTGGGACATCAACATCTTGACTTGGACTTGGTAACAATGACCACTTAGAATTTACCCCAAATTCTATGAAATTAAAAAAAATGTGAATCGGTTTACAATTGACAGATAAATCAGTGAACATACAAACAAAAAATACATACAGTGAACATAGAACATATAACCTCCTCCGTTTCTGGAGTCGGTTAAAAATGCAATGTGATATGAACCAATTCGGTGCATATACATAAATACGCTACCTGATTATGTCAATGTGTGACCTTTATAAATATTGAACAGGACAACTCTTAATAATTGACAATATTTGTTTTTTATTAAAGTATTTTTTATTATATAGATGGCAAATAGACATAAAAAGACTAAACATGTAATTTTTATAATCTTTCATTTTGATTCTAAGTATTAAAATACTTAGAATCAAAATGAAAATTTCAAAACTTACTTATTCCAACATATCGTAAGTGCAGTGTTGCATTTACATTATTTATTATTACAGTTACTGGTATATTCGATTTGATATTGAATGGCGATCGTGAGACCTTTATTTGGTTTTAGAAAACCTAATTATAGCAATTTATGTGAGGATTCCTTATATGAATTTCCAGAATTTTAGTATCATATCCACACTTCAAATTATTCTTCTTGGTAGTCTTCGAATTATTGGTAGAGAAATTCCATTCACAGATTGAGTGCCTAGGTCAAGTACTTAGTTCAGACATCTGAATGAATTATTCTAACGGTAACGAATAATTTGTAACAACCCTGGCGACTCTAGCAAGCTATCTCCAGAGTATGAAGTAATCACTAGTGATAGAAGGTATTGCGATGACTGTTAACATATCTGGTGTCAATCTATTAGTCGTAAAGAAGGCTTAGGCCTGCTAAATAGTGGATAGGTATCCAAGAACAGATGGTAAGATAACAGTGACATGAATAATTTAATAAAACTAGTTTCAGACTACCACGGCTTTGTCTATGTATCCAACGGAAATTTCGTTTATCCTCAGGATGTAATACATCTTCGCGCTAAATTTCATTGGATTAGGAAAGGCGTAACAAACAAATCTCATGTGTATATCTTTATAAATTATAGTAGTCAGTGACAGCGCCATCTAATGGTGAGTAGAAATTTGTGCAAAATGCGTCAATGTGAAGGCCACGCTCGTTGCCGGCGCGGCGTGTTCACCGGCCGGCCGGCCATGAGCGTCAAAACAAAAACAAACCACTCTAGTGTGCGTGCGTGATCAGCTGCGCCCTTCTGTTGGAACATAAAATCGATACGAAGAGACACGCACGTTCCCGATGCGCTAACTCGCTTTGACTTTGCTCATAGTTAAAACAATATTTTGCCAGGTTTAACCTTTATCTTTTAACTAATAACTTTTTGTTTTGTGATGATATTTGATATAAAACAGTTTGTATCATAGGATAACTTAATTTTTCGAATGACACGGTTATTTTCGCATTGATATATAAAAATTTATAGCTATTGTTTTCATTAAATATGTAGTTTGTTTACGAACTTACGTGTCTACGTGCAGTTATCATCAGATTTTTTAGATACGGATATCAATAAAGATAAACATTTTTATAAACATTTGTCACCAAATTGTGACTTCATAGTCATGAAACTAACTTCACTTCAACTTTGCTAAGATTATGGAGATTTAAAAAAATGTCAACCCTAAATATATATTATTATTCACTATAAAAACCGTAAATATTATTGCAATAGTTGTTGACCTTCCTTCGTCGAGTGAAGTTCGTTAGTGAGGCGGTTCAATTCATATTTTGTCCGCATAGTACGGTTAACGTATAAGTTAAATAACTTGAAATATTTGACATACTTATATTTACAAAAATTTTCAGGCACCTGTCAAGCTATACAATCGACACACAATTGTTTTTTAAATCTCTCTTAAAAGAAACACCCAGATATTAACTGCCGCTCAATAAATTAAAAACATGTTCATTTTGTGATAATCTGAAAGATATCTATATATTTAAGAGATATCTCTATACCGTAGAGATGTTAACTTATTTAAATTACTTTAATAACAACATGTTACTAGGTAGAAGCAAATTGAGTAAACAAGGACGTAAATAGGTACTTATGCGGTTTTTATATGATATTGATTACAGTTTGTTGATGACGTAATAAAGGTATGATATTTAAGTTATTTTTATGTGCATAAAGTAATCGAAGTAACTTATAAGCCTCTTTACCGTTTATTGAATAAACATTATCTAATAACCATGTATGAATCATTTATTTTGTAAATTAACGGAACGTTCCCGAACATTCTTTGCATTTCTGGTACACGCAGTTCTAGGTCACGGCCGTTCTGTTCAATAACAATAACAAACTCCGTGCGACGCAAAAACGGGCCATGCGATACGTTAGCGTGGTGTAAGCTTAGCCCCTCTACCATCCGCTACTGTACTCCAGATGAGCACAACTTGGGGCCGCACGATACAGGTACTAGATATCAGTATTCCGATATGTACCTATTCTCTATTAATTTATCTTATAATAATTTAAATGATCTCATATCTAGTAACGACTCTTTTGAATGTTCCAAGATCAATTTGATTTTGATTTTCAATTAGCTTCTTTTATTTTTTTTACGCCAATTAGAATGATATTAAAACAGTATAAGAAATTGAAATTAAACTTTAAAATGTATAAGAATAAGATTAATATAAAACTATTTTCACCATAAAATTTAGATTATGACTCGGTACTGTAGTTGGCAGCCCCTGCATTATCTTGAAAACAGTAAAACATTCGCTTTGCTTTAAGATTATTCCGGACACTAGATGGCGTTGAAATACAGCAAGTATAAATAGAGCTGGGAGTGTGTTTTGGATTCATTCGCGTTCGTAATTTTGCATTGTAAAATTGTAAGAAAAATTGTACGAAGAATAGCTAATCAGTGTTGGTTGGACTTGCAAACAAATATCGGCAAATTAAATCTAAAGATTCCATCAAGATGTCTCTTTTACCGTACCCCTTCGATGATTTCACATTTCGGCGCCCGTACTCTCCTATGTACCAGCATTTCGGGATGGGACTGAACCCAGAAGATATACTAGCAGTTACCCCCATGATGCAACGGCAAATCGCCAAACCCTGGCTCCGTATTCCTTCTCTGGCGGGTGAGCATATCTTTTCAAACATCAAGATAGAAAATGGTAAAATGCAGATAAATTTGGATATGCAGCACTTTGCCCCTGAGGAGATTAGAGTGAAGACTGCGGACGGGTTCATTGTAGTAGAGGGCCAGCATGAAGAGCGGCCGGACGAGCATGGATACATCGCGCGGAAGTTCACGCGGCGGTACCAGCTGCCAGAGGGCGCTCCCTTAGAGTGTGTTGAGTCAAAGTTATCGTCTGATGGCGTGCTCACGATCACAGCTCCAACTTCCGCTTCTGCCGTGTGTGGTGAGCGCCCTGTGCACATCACGCACACAGGTCCCGTGCGTAAGGAACTCAAAGGTGTCCAAGACATCCTCCCAGTTACGGACAAGAAGGAAACTTGTAAAAACCTGGAAAAAAAGTAATTATCATACATACCTACAGTAAATTATAGGCACGTACGTCCTCTTGGTACGTGAATCAGTGTACCAAAGCATTCCAAAGTTTTGAATTGATATCTTAGCTATTAACAGACAGTTTACATTTCATCTATCTTAATATATTTATCTCTATCTAGTGTTATTAGCATTTAAAAATTATGTTTATTTACTTTTAATAAAACAGTGTTATAGTTATACCTATCTAGCAGTGCCATTAGAATGATGTAATAAATTAGTACCTACATTATTAATTTTAATATAAGTTAGTATGTAACCTATTTTAAATAAATGTCATGTGGTAATAAAAATTTTTTCATTCATCAACTTCGTCTATTGCCTCTCGATTCGCAAAGTATAATCGCTAAAAATGTATTGGATTTGATATAACTCTCGCTTGGCAATCGATTGTTATTTTCAAATCCCAGAAATTCATTATACGATTCCATTGCGATTATCGAAATGCGTCATGACTAAAACCTATGAAGTATTCAATGGGGCGGCCATTGACGCGCAATGTACGCTGAGAAAACGTTTCAACTAGCTAAGGCAATTTATAAGCCTTGTCAGTCTTAGTAAGTGTTGTGGTAAGTTATTTCGAATGATATTTCAAATTCGAGCAGAAGAGAAACTAACGAAGCGTATCCAAGTTTTATGAGTAAGGTCCCTGATGTAACTGCGCATCTGATATGGGTACCTAAATGAATATATTCATTTATTTATTTATGTACACATAAATGGTTAAATAAACTGACACACAACAATTGAGTACATAGTTACTGCTTATTTCTAATGAAATATCTACCAGCGGGTCCGCTGGTAGATATGTGACAGGAATTTGTGAATTAAATAGTGGACGCAGTGCGCATATAATTCATCTACATAGATATGCTACAAAATTTAAATTTAAATAAAAATACCTATTACTTAAATACTAAATTAGCAGTAAAGATAAATATATACTACATATAATATATAAATAAGACTGATTACAATAAATTATATTACAGTTTCCTACTAATGGAAAATGACCGATTTTATGTAAGAGAGGAAAGGCAGGGCCGGATTAAGCCTACCAGGGCCCCTAGGCAATGCAATTCTCGGGGCCCCTTTTCTTACTTTTTAAAATACATTTTTTCTATTACAAAAGTGGAGTCGGTCAAATCGACTCCTTTGGTATCCTGTTACTTCAAAGACTTATGTAATATCGCAACAACCTGGTTACCCTGACTTGATGCTACAGCATCACCTCACATGCCTGACCCATTTCTTTTTTCTTACATTGAAATTATCTTAATTAATAGCTTATAATACGCATCCAATGAATCGGGGATTCCCCGTCCAACGAGAATGAAGTCTAGTACTCATCAACCGCGCGCCGGCTGCGTTCCTAATTACTCAACACAAATATTTTAAAAAAATCATTCGATGTAACTTTTTTTTTGGTGCGTGCACGGGGCCCCTAGTCGATGCGGGGCCCCTAGGCAGTTGCCTAATCCGCCTTATGGATAATCCGGCCCTGAGGACAGGTAATGTTTTTTCACACGGAATTTAAAAGAAATGATAGTTTGAGAATCTCTTATGCTAACCGGTAGAGCATTCCTTAGACGGCAGCATGGATTCTTTCAATTTTCAATTATTTCAATATGTCACTTAGAATTTTACTAGAACCTTTACAAAGCATGTAAATTATCGATGAGGGAAGTTTTTTCAGCAGTGAACATGAAGGCTTATTTATTATGATACGAAATAAATTACATATTATTTATTTGATGAAGAAGTACTATTCCGCCGATCGTAAAAAACAGTGCTAAATGGTATGCGTTACTCCAACAGGAAAATCTCTTGAAAAATAAATTAATATCAATTTATAATAAGAACGTTATTTGCTGGAAATGTAAAATAACAAAAAAAATTGGGCTGTGTCGTTATTTATTTTTCATTCAAGTGTTGTTTTCCGAAAATGAAAAGAAATAAAGTTTATAGAGATTTTTTCCATATTTCATCTTGCTTAGGGAACCCACGATAGGTATCCAACGACAGAAAAACTGAACTAGTTAATTTTAATTAAGAGCTCGTTACACCTAATCAGTACTCACTACAGTACAAATTGTAAGCATTATTAAGAGTTTTTTTGTTATGCTTATTATATTAAGAATATAGTAATTAAAAATCCATGCTTCCATAAACCAGGTATCTCTGGTTAAGAGGCAGTGATTGATAGAGAGACAAATCCAGACATTCATCAAATAAAAACGAAAATGATAGTTCAAATATAAGAAATTTTATTAAATATTAAAGTCTGTCATGTTACTAGAGCACATGTCTAGACTGAACACACAAAAGATAATTGGCTCACACACTGTCTATGTATGTCATTTGTTTTTCTCTCTGATCAAGAAGAAAATATCTTTCTATGGGAACAACTACTACTACTGCAGTCTTATTTATTTATTTATGTACAGTAAATGTACATAAGACAATTGAGATCATTTCCGTTTCTTTTAAATAGCAGCATGCATAGTTTTTTATTTGGCGCACATTTACAGCAAGATTTATCTGTTGGAGTAACGCAGTGCATTTACGACTATTCAGTAGCGGAAGTTTATTATTTAATCGATTTGAATGGCATTGATCGTGTAGTAAATAGTAGTTCAATTGTATGAATATAACAAAAATGCCTCTATTGTGAATTACTGGACACCTCTTTTTATACATGGATTTACCAATTGAACGTAACTAAGATCATAACGTCTCCAAACGATTGAAACTTACACTAGGAAATGCTTTCACACAAGGTACTGTATCTTGTGTGCAAATCAATCGAATTTTACACTAGGTATAAATAAGTCAGGACAAGATGGAGCAGTACCTAAGTGTTTTCTTGACTAATAAATATGCCAACTTCTTTCTGCGTTTAAATGAAATTAGTCATTTCTTTACATTAGTAGTGACTTTTAATTATGCTTACACCAATCACTCAGTGTAATGATATTTATCTTTGATGGTGTTAATACTTGCCACCATTAAAAATTTAAAACAAATAATTTAAAATCATCTATATACAACAAAGAGATGTTACGACGCAGCCTACGCATCAGATCATTGATGTGGACAATGAAGAGGAGAATATTCAATGAGCTCGATTCATTCTGAAGTTATTTTTCCTGCTGAAGTAACGCACATTGCTGAGATACTGCGTAGCGGCGCGACTACGCATCGCGCATGCGGCTTGGGAAGCGCCGAGCCATCGAGCGTAGGAATTGAAGAAGTACGTACTCTGTGGTATACGATGACTGTGTGCCCATAGATAAACAAAATTTAGAAGTGCGCAGTTTGCCGAGTCTCATAAGAATACGCGAGTACCTAGGGTTGACAAAAAACAAGTACCAATATAATGATTTGTGTTACTTTATTATTATTTTTATAATACTGGAGTAGGTACTAAATTTTTACATTACTTTCATTATTGTCACTTTCTTTCTTTAGACTATAGTTTTAGGAAATAAAGAAACTGGGAGAGCCAAATGTTAAACCTTTTGCGAAAAGCAAGTACTCTTTTTCCTATTAATTATTTAATTACTTTATGTTTTGCTCGCCAGGGTCCGTATTTGTTGAACTGGTGAATTGCTTCGGTAGAACCCGGGTGACCCCCGCGATGGGAAATAGAATTACCGGGGAGTTTTAGTGGGTATTCCCAGTGCCAATTTCATGAGGCACTAGATGAGCCCCACACATGCCCGCCGCTTAGCCAGTGGCGGGTAGGTCCGTAAACGGATTCCTCCTCGAAAAAAGTGTCCGTAATTGTGTCTCATTCTATTTCAACTACCACCTAAATCTAAATTACAGAATGCAATAAAGTATTTATTGCATTCTGTAATTATTAAGTAGCCCAATTAACACATTTTGTATGAATGATCCGTGTGTAACAGGATTTCTGCGGACTAACATTACATATTTGAGACTGTTCACGACTGTGTGATTATTAATAGAGGTGTTACTTAGGAATTGGACAAAATCAAATGAATTTTTATAAGCAACATAGTAGCTGTTTAAGCTTTTTATAATTTACTTTTATTTTAATTTGATTAATTTTCAGTAATACGGACGTATAACACTTGAAATTATTCAAATGAAATTACTCTGATAACCTTTCAAGCGTAAATCAAGACCCGATTACTTATTGATTGTCTATATCGAGTCTCGAAGTTCCCTGGATTACAAAAGGCTAAATAAATTAATACATAGCATGCAGATAAGTTTTTTATTTACCACAAAATATGGTGTATCATTAGATACTAAAACCTAGAAATCATTAGATACTAATAACTTAAAGACTTTTTCTTTAAGTTTAACTTTTTTAACCCCAAATACGCAAATGTTTACTCCTTAAGGTAGTCCTAAGTACCACCGAAACTAGCGATGCGGTAGATTTAATTAAATATTTTCTATTTGTGTAACATACTTTAATTAATACTTAACGTGGAATTTGATTTTTTAAAGTCATTAATTCCCCTGTAATCGCTTATAGAAGGAAACATACGTCACCTGCCAACTCTGCAAATGGGCAGTGTGACCCCTTTTTTATAATTCTACCAGAAATTAAACTGAACCTTACCAAAAATTACTAATCTTCACTTCCTAATTATACTTGGTAGGTGGTTAGTACAATGTTGTACAGGTGTATACCTGTAGACAGCAAATTCAGTTAGACACTATGACACAAGACAAAGCTTGAATCAAAATTACTATTTGAAATTATTATTACTTATTACCTTAAGTAATGCATTACTCATTTTCAGTCATCCCCTACAAATCGTAGGGGATTTCTGTAGTTCTAGTAAGTATGTTTTAGTTCTTTTTATAGTTATTTTGCCATATAGTAGTTTAGAAAGGTATAATTTTCCAGTGAATAATTCCGATTACATATTGAAATCTACCGGAATTCTGCTACAGCATTTCTGAAAATTTTAAAGCATTGTGCCGAAATTCTACTAAAAAAGTAGAATTCTACCAAAAGTGGTCACACTGCATATGTGTTTTAATGGGTCTACCATCTCGTATTTTTGAAATTGTAACTAAATTTGAGAAAGAAGCTAGTCTAAAATAAAAATTGACTTCTTTGTATGAACCTCTTTATTTAACTACAAATAAACGAAGACATCCTTCAGGGGTGGGAGAAATAATATTACCATATATTTAATGCTATTACGTGGGTGTATAAAACAATTTAATCTTTTTGAAGCTCAGTTACGCATATCACTACAGTGCTGTGTATTCACATTTTTTTTATATAAAGTATTTTATTTTCAATATCGATTCGGGACAGACGAAACGTAAGTAATTAAATATCCTTACTATTTTGTGAAATGTACAACCCGTTTGGTACATACCAATTTAACATTGTCACAAATACTACGGTGATATCGAAAATTCTAAAATCCTAATTCAAGTATGCAATTCAAGTACTAGAGCATGGAATTCCTTACCAGCACACGTATTCCCTTCTTATAACATGGGTTCCTTTAAAAGAGGCGTGAAAAAGCACTTTTTGGGCCGGCAAGGTGAGGGTGGCTAGGGCAGTATATCACATGCTTCACTAGCTGTCTTCACATGTGGACTCGTCTACTGCTTATCATCAGGTGGTGTCGAGTCATTTGCTGAGCTTTTTATATAAAAAAAAAGTTTAGTCGTCTACTTCGCCTGCTGACTATCACAAAAGGAGTACCCAGCAGTCGTTAAGAGCTGCTGTAATCTACCAGCAGCTTCTAACAGCTGCAATCAATATCGTATTACCACGCTATTCTATTTAATGACACAATAACCACAATAGTGTTTGAATTCCGAAGTGACGCCATTGGTACTTACGAGTACCAATACCAGTACGAGCTTCTAGGTAATGTAAGTGTACGAGCTTACATTACCTAGAAGCTCAGGGCACTATCGTATTGTATTGTATATAGCTTTTTGTTTGATATTTATAAAAATTAGAAAGACTTCAATAATATTATATGCAAAATATTATTTCTACTATAAAAGTCCGTCAAATACTAATATTTTGAAGCATTTAATGTGTACATCCTTGCAGACTGGTCTGCACATATCTATACGAAAGAAAAACAGTTTAAAAAGGTACTTAACCAGGTAACAATAAAGTTTACAATCCTTTAATTACTTAAAAAGACAGGCAATTAGATTACTTATCGTGGGAAGGAGTCACTGCGTGCTTTGTTAAAACGTAAATTTTTAAACGTATTAATATTTAATGTTAAATTAATTTTTTGTTTCCATTTGTCCTGGAGGTCCTTCCAAATCGATATTGAAATTACATTTTTCTACTATTAAAGTATTGCTATACATTGACACTACATCACCCGTCGTATTCAGACAGCGTTGACTATGTCTTCCGGCAGATTGGCAGCATGCTGTCACAGCATCTGCAAAATGCAGTTACAGTGCAGCTACACCGCACTACTCCGGAATTTAATATTAAAAGCCCTACACACCGCAAATCTTTGTTTCTTGTAAATGTGTATCTCTAACATACGCCTTTAAATCCAAATTTGAATAATCATTCCTTGCGGTGCAGAACGCTGTCGTGATACTATAATCTTCCAGTTGCAGTTGATATGACAGAGCGCTCATCTGCCAGAAGCCTAACACACAACAATTTATATATTTTTTTTTTACATAAAAGCGACATACGACTGAAAACACCTATTTAACAACAAAAACTATTTACTACCCGAACTAACAAAGAATGGGATTGGTAATAGCTGCGCCTGATCACCTCGCTCGCACCTAGCCGTGTAAGCAATTCATAGACGAAGTCTTAGTGTTTAAAACTAGATAAATCCCGCTATATTTTTTGTGAATGCTATCATAAATATCATATAGTTGCGAGACTAACGACTATGTGCAATCCCATTCAACATTAAAACGAGTTAAAGTATAATTTAGACGACAATCATGTATAAAGAGTGAAAAAGAAATACAAAACTTTTAGTAAATTGTATCGAGAATTAAAAAATACTTTGTCAATAACGAAAAGCGGACTTCAATTATTGATATTCATATCATTCGAACATACTTATAGGCGACATAATTATTATAATAAGATATAAAATATACAGCGTGAAGACGAGAACGTGTCATTAAATTCAACATTGTCTACATTTGCCCATTGATATATGATGAAAATTTTAGCAGCATCTCTTTCATTCCAATTCAGTATGAAAGCGCTAGAATGATTTTTAGGAACGTCAAGTTGACATATTGATGATCATACACTTTAGACTTATTTTAATCAACGTTATTTATGTTGCACGTTAAGGCAAGTATTTATTTATTTAGTCTTCATTGCACACAAGCACAATTGGCGGACTTAATGCCTAGGGCAATATATGAAAACAAAATAAAAAAATTCGTATTATTCGTCATTTTAGAAACGTCAAATGACGTCACCGTAAATTTGTCTTTTATGGACAAATTCCGCATTGTCGTCTTTATACTGTATATAAAATATAATATTTAGAATAGTTGCACATCATTTTCTTTGCGATTTTAATAAAAAAATGAAACCTGGTAAGTTCAAATTAAAATTAATAACTTAATATAATAAGTTTGGAAAAACGTGTACATTTTCTGCACGTATTTACTATTTTATATATAAGTATATAAGTATTTATGTATTTTCTATTTTATAAATAATACACGACTATGTTATTAATTGTATACATAAGTGCAGTCATAATTATATAAACTCATATTATTAAAAGAAAACGATTTCTGTCTAATTTATTTACATGGAAGGCATATGACAAGTGCACGATTATTGTTTTAGTAAGTTTAATATACTTTTAATGTATTTGAGTAAAAGGACGACCTTTCAATGAAACATTCTCTTTAAAATATTAATTTTAAATAATAAAAAAAATACCATAATAATTTTTTTTAAAACGAACAACTCCAGTCAAAAATTCCCATAAAACCTTTTTGCAATGATACAAACAATATTTGTACGTCGACTCCACTCCAACGGAATAATTTAGAAATATTTATCTTTTATTTTCTTTCATAAAATTTATTTTATTATCTACGCTTCCCTTCTAATATCTATGCTACGTAAATTAAATGAAATTCAATTTTTGCTTTGCAATGACTAAATGCTAGAAATTTAATAGGTACAAAATTGAGCCTTATTGATATGCATCGTTAGAATCACTTTGAGAAATATGTCTGTGTTTTTTATACTTATCAAAATAATAAGTGCAGGGTATAAGTTATGTAAGTAGTAAGAATAGTTTGTATACATTTCTTTATTTTAATATAATGTGGAATATTTGTTGTGGAACATAATTTCTTTAGTGATTTTACTTAAAAATTGTAATCATTCTCTAGAATACTCTCTAAATGGCAATGAAACTATTTAGAAAAATGATTTGATTTGTTTCGTTAAATATGTAACAAAAATTTATCTTCTGTTATGATAGAAATACTAGAAGACGGTATGGAAAAAAGCTAATATACTGGTAATTGCTTAAATGAATTTATAAGGACTATCTATTGAAGTTTAGTTTTTTTTTGTATCTAAAATTTTGTAAATGCTTTATTTTATACATAAAAAGATATTCTTAATAAATATAAATTTATCAGAATGTTACGGATAAATAAATTTGATTATAGACCAAAGTGTTTACAGACGTTATTAATATGTGATTTTCTAAATTTAAATTTAATTACAAATAAATATCATCAAATATATCACGCACTGTTTTATGATATGTATGCGATTTTTTATATTCTATTCAAATTAACATTTCGTAATGTATATAGTATAGTTTATAAAATAGGAATTGCACTAAATAATGTAGTTAACAATTAATTAACAATTATAAAAACGTTTTTACGAGTTAATCACGTGCATAATCGTAAATGATTTTTTCTGAAAATTCTGATAGAATCATATTTGTGCTTAAGTTAATATCCTGCTTCAAAAAGTATTTAAATACATAGACAATGAACTCTAAGCAATGTTTCTAAACCTCTTTCGGCCTATCTACAGACCATAGAGGTCTTAACAACCTTGATATGTTCTTTATTTAAATTTAAACAGACAGTATACAGATGCACAGGTTGTTGTACAGAGCCTAAACAGCAGTTTCTAACACCATTAACATTTAAATCTCTTTAGAACACAAGACCCTATCTCTACTTCAAATTAAAGCTTCTTGCTTTACCATTTTAACACATTACATTATTTACCTAGGTTGTGTAATGTCCCAGAAATACATTTATTTATCTAAGTGAAACTACTTAACTTAAATTCAATACAGTGGCTGACAAAGAAACGTAGTTAAACTAAGCGTAACTCAGGGAAGAAGATTGAGATGATTTTGTTGTGTATTTACTAAATAGGAATGAATTTTATCTAATTTTGGTAATAAATCCGGATAGATAATGATTTAGTTTTTATCTTTGTAAGAAGATATTATTTTTCAATATTTAGTATTATTAGTTTTTATTTATTTTCAATAGTTTTATTTTATCTATCTCTTTGTGGAATTTAAGTTAAGACGGAATATTCTGTTCACTACACATAAAATTATAAAAAATGTTTTTATAAAGATTCTGATGTTCAAATACTCAAAGGTCCCTTAATTGAGAACAACCTAAATGTTGAGTTTAATTAAACTTTAGGCTGATTCCACATATTTTTTTATTTTAATAATATTTTGTCATATTTCTAGTAATTTTCAAATCAGCATTGTTATTACTCTTGCGAGTAATCTACTCATGGAATGGAATATTTTTTGTATTTTAAAAATTCAATATTCTATTTTTCTGTCCGCCACTGTATCTAATAAGGGTGCATTCACATTGATGGATTTACATACTTTACATACGGTATGTATCAATATTCATTATTAATAATTCTGGATTGTTGATAGTAACGATTACATAATGATCATGGGAGCTGACAATTGAAAAGTTAATTCAATTTAAACCACAGCTTAACTGATAGACAATATGTCAATGGTGTTTTAAGTTTTTTTAAATTCTCAATAAGATTTTATGCCGTGTTGAATATTGACACATACAAAAGGTCTAACAGAAAGGCGAAACCTACAACAGACTACTTCTAATTGTCAAGAAAACGATTGTTTGTCTGCTACAGACGCGATATTGGAAACATTTTTCGCTCATCTATACTTAAAATACGTAATTTCTTATTACAAATAAAGGTGTATTCAGCTACATTCCGGATACAAAATTTTTGGTGAATTATATTTCATTGTTACCGTCGCCTAGATCCTATTTTTATGCAAACTTGTCTTTACTTGAAATTCCCAATTGTATCGGTCCTTTGGTAATTTAATCATCCATCACAAAAAAATCTTTCTATTTACCACTGCGATCGTTTTTAAGTTTCAGTGAATAATTGCTTTTGAAAATTAATGATAATGGTACCCTGATAAATTCATCTACCTGCGCTCAGTTTGTTTATCAAAAACACCCTCCGATAATTATTTAATTGTTCAACCAACCGTATATTGTTAATTTATGA
Organism: Acentria ephemerella; assembly: GCA_943193645.1. Taxonomy (NCBI): domain Eukaryota; kingdom Metazoa; phylum Arthropoda; class Insecta; order Lepidoptera; family Crambidae; genus Acentria; species Acentria ephemerella. The sequence goes on along the minus strand of OW971899.1, from coordinate 3,545,992 downwards.
ATTAGAAATGCTAAAACAGCGATATTGATTAGATATTCATAGAAATAGCCCCTGTAGCAGACAACAACCCCACGTAGATCAACCAAACTTCAACAGTGTAAAAGGCGTACACTTATATACAAAACCCAGCCTTTAGATCAACCTACAAGCACCAGTTCTAAGTTGGAAATAAACCGAGAAACATTTAACTATGATATGTTTAGTTAATCTTTCAGTCTTCATTCTACTACTAAAGTCAGTCCTAAGCTAACGGATCTTATAATCCCATAAGAAGAGGACGCGATATTTCCAAAACGTAAATCAAAAAGCATCGAATCACAAGATTTAGTACATTCAATTTCATAATACACATCTCTAGAAAAATATTTAGGTATAATTGCATCAGCAACAAGTTCATTAAAATGATCAAATATTGTAATATTCACAGCTTTTATGATATGTTTCGTTTCCTTATATTTATATACATCTAGTTCACTTACTTCTACACCGTTTGTGATTTCATGTGCGCTAATAGAAGCGAGTGCATCGTGCTCTAAGCCTACAACGTCGATAAATTCTTCGTTCAAAATAGTTACAATTTCATTTAAAATATATCTCTTGTTACAGTAAGTGATGTCTAAAGCTGCGTTAAAATTACAATCGACTAAATTCGATATGAAATTGACGATTTTGTTATTTGAGAAGTTGGAGTTGTATAGTATGCTAATTATGATGATGATTAAGTAGAGGATCTTGTGGGGTCGATGGGAGGTAATGGCGGAGCTGGGAGGAGTGGGATAGACTACATCCACCTCAGCGATCTTGAATATGGAGAGCAGGAGATGCGAAGATATGTCTTCGTGCTGGGAGTTGATCCTAGATTTGACTACTTTCAGTACGTCGATGCATTCCTCCTGATAACGATAGAAATAATAATGAGTGGATCAAAATCATGTCATCAAGTGAAATCTACGTAAAATATTTTCAATATTACATAGATTGAAGGATACGCTTTAAATTTAAACAAGCTCAATCAATCTTAATCTCAATTAAATCAAGCAATATAATTTCGAATTTAACTTTCGGCCTGGTGTTATAGCCCAAATTGCGTATAAGTAGCGAAAATAATTATTTTACCTTCTCTCGGTCTAGCAACGCCTCACCAGCTTCTCGTAGCATCTCCTGCTCCTTTTGAGGAATGCTCGCTGATATGATCACGTTCTCATTGCTGATGTTAAATAGCGTTAGGGTACAGTTCGTCTAAAAACAGAAAATCGGTGTTATTTACTTTTATGTAATTTTATTCAACAATGTATGTACACACAAAGATAATTAAAAAGAACAACAGAATAACAGAAAATTCTACAAAGGTACTGTTTATTTCTATAAGAAATTTCTTCCAGCAGCCCCGCATATGGGATAAGTGACAACGAAAGGTATAGGAGCGTTTTAGTGAGTTTTATTTTAAATAATTGTGTACTTTTGATAGGTTTAGCTGAAGGTGATATTGTTTGGTCGACGGTTGTTATTATTTCTGAGTAAACTCGATATTGATGTAGTGTCATTGCATCCTTTTGTTATTTTAGTTGTGTACAATACTTCTAGAACTGCCTGGATTCCGCTATTCTACTTGATTTTAGATTTCATATCGGCGGTTATTTGTGAGACCACTTTAGTAATTATAATATGTTTTTCCTTTGTAATCTGAATTGAGCATAGTCTTACCCCCTCATTATGCACACTAAAAAGGTACTGTTGCAGTAGTCGGACGGCGTCTTCAGCTCCGAGTCCTGTGTGGGGACGCAGCAGAGCCTCATCCACTGCGCTGAAGCCAAGCAGAAGATAAACCCCTTCGGGCAGTTTGTATTCACCTGGAATTGTAAAATTATAATGTCAAAAGTCTACGCTTACTTATGAACTATGGTTATATTCTTATTTTTTTCTGAGACCTTTGGAGTCTTTGGAATCTTTAGAAAAGATCGTGTCCAAGTAGATAATCGGTAGCAACCTTTCTTCTGTGCCGTAGCAGGGGGGCAATCTGGTCCCAAATGCTGCACTCATAACCTGAGGATGTATCTGTTACCTATTGTTACTTACTGCTTACCACCAGGGCCATTGGCTTGCTTGCTACCCTAGTATAAAAAAGTTTAGTTAGATATAAGTTAATTAACAGTACTGACCGGGGTTCGGCCTCATGCAGATAAAGGAGCCGGAGTAGCAGTAGCAGCGGCCACGGTACGCCTGGTAGGCGGGTGCGGCGTGCGAGTAGTGCGCCAGGCGCGACGAGCACGGCGCGCGCGGCACGCACGCCACCTTGCAGGACACCTGCAGCGAGCTCTCGCACACGCACAGGTCCGTGCACTCGGCCAGCTCCGCTGACCGGTACAGCTAGGTAGATAGATACACTTGACTTTACAATATGTTATCAACAGTCTATCATCACATCAGTCACATCAGCGTAGTGGTTTTATGGCAGAAAGTCCTTGTGTTTCTCCCATATAAGCCCAGTAGTGGGACAGGTAACATTACCGGGATCGTTATTTCTTGTTTGCATCTTTATCTAATTTAGAGATGGTAATATGTATTATTTACCAATAAAAAAATTACATAGTTTCCAAGCTTCTTCGGGCAATATCTTATTGATTCCGTTGGAATACTTAACTGATTCCCCTTTCCAGGCAGGCGGAGGTTAGTCAAAAACAAACTTACCCGTCTTGTCTCGCCCATCTTGATGTACTGCGCCTGATCATCGCTCTCCGGCTTCTTCACAATACAATACTTCGCCGGTTCTAACGTCGTTGTTGGCCGTGGTGTAGTTGTAGTTGTTGTTGTGGTAGTTGTCGTCGTGGTTGTCGTGCTGGTCGTTGTTGTAGATGTCGTGCGAGCTGTCGTCTCAACTACTGGTTCGGAGATCTGCTCGATCTTGGGGATTGCGGTTTGTTCAGATTGGGTTGTGTTAGGGCTAGGAGGCTCGCGGTGATCCTGAAATGTAAAAAAGAAGGAATCAGTTTTATAACTAATAGCTGTTCCTAAGTCTCGCTAAAACGATAAAACGAATTGATATTTTTTTCTTGGACAGGTATTATATAATAATAATAATATTTCTCCCACGCACATCTATTATCTAGCCTAAAGTAACAATCATAAATAGCTTGCTTATAAAGACAAAAATTATGGATACTAGATAACGGAGAAATATAGATAGTAATATTGTAAATATCAGAATTATACTAAATAAACTTACAAACATCCATGACTCGTGAGCAAATATTCGTATTAATTACTCATCATACAAATAACTGCCCCTTCCGGGATTCGAACCCAGTACCTCTGGCTAAGAAGGAGGGATACTAACCACTCGACCAGACGACAATCAAAGAAGGTAGTTGAATTTAAATTTGAATGTACAGATGAACTATCATATATCATCTTCGGCAATTTTCCACAGTCGCGTAGCACGTTCTACGTTTAACATAATTAATATAATTACAATTATATCCAATTCTAAAAAAATCTTGTTCCATTTAATTTTAAGCTATTATTCTGTGAATTAATAAAAGGCTGTGAGAGAACTGACTATTTATTCATCAACCCACCTTGACCTTTCTAGAACGTTCGCCTTCTAACTATAATTTTATAATAAGTCATTTAATTGCGCTCGTATAATTTTCTCCACTGTATAATTGAAAATATAAAAACGGTTTTCAAACACCGTATTTTAATGTCAACCAGTTCTTGGAATCTCTAGATCGATATCAAAACTATGACGGAATAAATTCGTCATGGACTGTGGTGTTTGGAAAAGCTCGCTGGCGATGTAGTATTCTCAACCAACCAACGCAACTTTCGCGTTGGTTGGTTGGGGATTTCTGGATCAAAAGCCAACTCGAGAAACTTCTTCCATTACAAGTCATGTTATGATGATGGACACGTTTTGATTAATTTCTTCCAAAAAGTTTATTTCATTATATTGCTAAGTAGTACCTATCTTTAAGCTTATGTTACCACCGACTTGGATTAGGCCATCGTGGTGGTGTTTTAGTCCACGCTCTGGTATGTTTCTCCTATATACAAAGGCTACTGCTGTGAAAGCAGTAGGAAGTTTAGAGGCTCTTGATAATGTTGATGATGATCGAGGTTATACTGATACTAAATCAACTGATACTATTAAAGATTTATATAACCTGTTCTTACCTCAAGTTCAGCTTTAACGTTGCCCCGGTGTGTGGTGTGTCTGTTATGGTGAGTCGTGGTACGGTGAATGATGGAAGGTTCTGGAGCCACGGTCATGTAGTTGATGCCTTCGTATGGAGTCGTGGTCAGTAGTGAGCCGTAGGTCTTTACGTGGTAGTCGCTTTGGGATTCCACTGTAATATTGATGAGGAATGTTTTTTGATTACATTTCGAAGACAAAGTGATAAACTAGAAACTTTGCGACCCAGGTATCTAATCCAATAATTGAGCTGCTATTAAGAACTTAAAGGTGTCCTTCAAGTTTTTAGGAGAAACTTAGATCTATCGTTGGTTGGCATCCAAGAGTGGAACGTAGCTGTTACTTCGTCGTCGCTTCTATATTGTAAAAAATTATATTTGGTCCGCTCGTCTTGTCTGACGTCAATGTCCAATTGTTATTTTACTGTCATGTCAATATCTCATATGTTTGAAGTCTATGACCATCCAGCCTGGTCACCGTGAAGGCACAATAGTAGCATCAGCTAAAATGTAGCACTAGCTTAACCTATTAAGGTTATGTACGATATAAATAGAAGATCATCACTATGATGATCTTCTATTTATTCTGGCTGATCGGTTGAGAAAACGCGAATATTGTCTATTCTTTGAGAGTTCTAACCAAACCTCTAAAAGATGTTAGAGTTTGACTAGCATCCACAAAGCTTTTAAATGAATAAATGTATGTTTTGCTATTATGATATTTGATAGTGACATGGTAGATATTAGTTTATTTATAGAAGGAACGAACCAACAGTAAACATATATAACATAAAAAATCAATTTTATATTAAAAGTAGATATTGTATATCATAGATAATACAGAGAATAATACCCCTAACAAGAAAGAGAAAATTAGTCGCTGACATACTATTTTGATCTGTCTGTAGTTCAAATTTAATTATACCGTCCCTTTGATTTTACTGAGTAATCCCCAAAACAGTACCTATCAACATGCCTCCAACTTTTAATTAATAAGTCTTGTAAAATCAGGTAATTATAATCATTATCATTACAGTTTATCAAATGCAGTATAAAGGCCGCCCTGTCGAAATTTACTCAAAAAAATAATGCATCCCAAGTTTATTTATTGATTTAAAAGTTAACTTACCAACGCAAGGATTGAGCCACAACAGTCGCTGCCAACCCAGACAATCGTATAACTGAGCAAAGTCAGTTCCCCGACAAGCACAGGCGGCCCTCAACTGAGTCCCTAACACTGCGACTACGGCAGCTCTGCAGGCTGCTGGAGATCCAGCACAGCCTTGAGTCACAGCGTCTACAGCGCACCACTGCTCATAATTCTCCAAGCGAATTCTGGAAAAGATAAAATAATAGGGCTCTATTTAACTGCTCAAAGATCCTGAAATGGCTGCATATGATGATGGTAGTTCCAATCATTACGTACGGTAGGGTATGGTGGCCAAGAGCCAAGCTAGGAACATGCTGCAATGCCCTTGGGAAAGTGCAGAGAACGGCATGTCTGGCAATATCTGGGGCTTTCAATCTGGATGGATCTTTTTTCAATCAGCGATGGAGAGACTTAGATCTCCTCCCACTGCATACGGTCATTGAAACCAATGCAAGGATGACATTGTACAGATTGACCCTATCTGGTGGGTATACACTTGCATCGAAAACACGGGACATGAATTACTAAGTTCGACAAGGACAGAGTATTGGACATGATAACGAGCATGAATTGTGAAAAAATGCAGTTGGTGCAATTCAAGAAACTCTTATGTGTACATATACCAAAACCCCAGGACTGGGAACGAGGATTGGATCCCATGGACAGGGACTGCATTGTGTGGTAGACTGATGGTTATAAAATGGACACTGGTACTGAAGGTGGTGTTTATGGTAGAGACTACGAGCTTAGTCAAAGCATTGGAAAGTGGACAACTGTATTCGAGGCGGAAGCTTTTGGAAGACTTTCCAATTATTGCCTGTTGCCGCAGGAGAATGTGGATAGGAATGTCAAAGACAAAATTATCTACATCCTTAGTGACAGCCAAGCCGTGTAGAAAGCTCTAACTTCGCATAGGGTCGATTCGAAACTAATCCTGAAAGCTATAAAAAGGCTGAACAAGCTCGGTAAGCATAACAGGGTAAGCTTATTTGGGTGCTATCTAGTAAGGTAATGACATTCAGGAAGTATGCGGCTCGAGATAGGCTTTATTCGAGAGAGGCTCTCTCGCACACTCTCAAAATATTTATGTATCCATTTGGAGACCCAAAGAAGACGATTTGGAACTTGCAACGTAGCAGGCTACGTGGTTTAAGTGGCGCTATTACGGAACAAATGGAACATATCCTGTATAAATGTGATGCTCTTGCTAGGGAAAGAATGGGTCTCTTTGGACTGGGCTAACCCAGTCCTGAAGATATAAGGCTACTGACTCCGAGCGTACCTAGTAAGTACATCTCGGAGATATTCCAGGACACCAGACACTAGGATTAGCGGAACACAAAGATCCCATTGGGTTTCCGTGTGCTCCGGTATTCCCGGAGGGTAACGGGATTGGTAACTTTCCGGTATATGGTAACGTAAGGTGAGAAGGGCCAAGAGGAATAATCTTGAAATTAGTCCGCAACAGACCGACAAATCAAATATTTTTAGCCAAGTAAGTATATATTCTGTGGACTATATTATTGAATAAAATTAATCTTTATTTTTATAGATACTTTCAATATTAAACCTAAAAATAAAAGTAACATATAATTGAAAACTTGAATTATATATTTAGAGAAAGATAACTTTATTGGTTTAAGTATTTCAGATAGTAATTTAAAATAAAATTTATAATTAGTCCATTGTCCAAAAGTCAATTGACTTTTCGTTAATAAAGGCTTAAAATATATTGAAATTTGTGGGCAATGACGTCATCCTTTATCTTGTAATCGACCGTACATTATGTTATATATAAAATTAGACATTTATCTTAATAAGATAAGTAACTACGAATTATATACGTAATATGATTTCCAGCGACTTCAAAAACGAAAACTGGTTCTTAGAATTAATAAATATAATCAAAAAAACTTATGTCATGTACATAATAAAACCAAACCTGAACAAAAGACCAGATCGTGGCAATAAAAAATTTATTTATTTTAGTCCTCCCAGTAACCCACACGAACCGCTTTCCCCAATTTTCTTTCGTTTTATGAAACACAATACACACGAATACGACGAAAGGTTGTTCCGCACGAATTATACGTACCCCCTTATAAATAATAAATAGCACGTAACAATGGGTACAGATCCCGAACACCGAACAATACTGTCCCAAAACCGTGGCAAATTTGTCTATCTATATAAAGGTAATAACTCTGAAATCTTGCTTGTAAAAACTTTATATACAAACATAATATCTTCAGAGCAAATAGGAACGAGTCGCTCCGGATGAAATTCTGGAATATTGTAGTAAAAAGAAGTTCACAGTAGACTATCTAACTTTGGTCTTAATCTGACACGGTCAAATTTATGGCTTAAATGCATTGCATATTAACAGTGCTCGCGTTAAACTATATGCTTTATGCTGTGAGAATTTTCCCATCACAACATATACTCAATAAAATTTACCTAAATTTAACCATTGGATCACAAAACAACACACATTTGCATCGGGGACATTTCTCCTGATCCCCATGAAACGGCTCTGCTCCGCCGAGGCATCAGCTAGAAGTTAATATTTGTCGATTACAAAACATCCAGCACGTGTAGTATAAGGAATAATTTTTGGGTTGAGACTCCATTTTCGATTCTTTAGCTGGAGAAAATGTCATTTTCTATAAGATCAAACCTACTTGAGATTGTCATGTTATTTTTGTACAGGCAAATCATAAATCTTAAGGACTCACCATGGTTCATACCTTCTTAGAATTTAAAATCCATGTTTTCCATTTAAAAGAAAATCCGGATAGTTCCAAAAGTGGTCCCAAAACCAGTGATTATTTTGAGATTCGTCCATAGACGCACCCGCAGTCTCACGCAGGACTCCTTTCTAAATTTCCATTTCTGTCTCTCTGCTGCTAGATGCATCCAGTTAACATCGATTGTCGGATATCATCTGTCTACCTCTTCGACGACCGTCCTTTTCCCTGGTTATTGACATGGGATTGCCATTTCATTTCTTATCCAAAGCCGGTGCAGTTTGGTTATTCCATCTTTTGCTCTATTTCCTTAACAATGGATTTGGTCTTTTTTCTGATCTACTACGAATTTCTAATCCAATTCACCAGGATTTATTCCAAGAATTATTCTCTCATTTGGTGAATTAATTTGTACTACCGATTTGTTTGAAATTATATATCGATATGTAATTTGATAAAAGTTTGCCAAAGAGCTCCACGTTGAAGAAATTATATAATTTTTTGAAAATACAAATCTGTCTATTTTACTGTGCTCTGGATTACGTAAACGTACTTTGAATTATTCGGCAGTGAGATTTCTCATATTCCGGTTCGGTTTAGAAATTCGAACATCATCTATTTGTAAGAGCCATCTCAAAAAGTTAAATATTCTCTCGGGCAAGGTATACGTTTATGCATTTTTAGTGCACATCGTTTTGATGTGTTTATATCACATCGTGTTGATGTGGCAACAATTATGTAAGTACGTATACCTAATTATCGTGCTCATACAATATTTTGAGTTTTCTCACATGTTTTCACATGTTCTTAATTAAGAATTAATAACTTTAATTTTTTACTTTCAAAGTTTTCCTTTATTTGTTGTGCATATTTGATATATCCAATTGGAATTTTAATTACACTGTGTTCTTTAGCGTCAAGAGAGTTCACCGTCATCATCATCGCGCAGACCCGGGTTCTAACTCAGCTTCGGAGCGACAAGGGCATCGGGCGTCCCAATTCATTTATATAGTGTACATTACAATCAATATTATACAGTCAACTTTTTAACTTATTAAACCCATTAGGACCTACACATCATTATTTCAGCCAAGAGACTGCTGGACTTATGCCTTCCCTAATGATCTCCAAACCGCTCGGTCTGCGCTGACAGCATTTATAGTTCACCATGCTTCGATCTAATGTGATTCAGCTTAATGGAACTCAATATTAAGTGGAATTTGAAGTTACGTCTCATTGGTGGTGGAAATTCGGACATTTGCTTCGGTATAAGCTTAATATATAAGTTAAAAGACCAATTTAATTTTAACATAATGGAAGAATGCCATAACTCAATATCAGAATCCCGACCACAAGTTGTTGTATATTACGTATAACGTACGAGAGAAAATTTTGTTTCTCATTCGTATGCGGTATAAAATGAGGGAAAGTAGAAAAGTATCTATGAATGTACCTATAACTTTATTTGGAATGCGACTATTGCTTGTAAGAAATAAAGGTACCATAACTGAATGTTGCGGTAACTTCAGATTTTACTAATTGAACACTAAAGCCGTTCATGACAGCTCGAAATTACGAATTCATCAAATATGAATTATTTACAGTGCATAATTCGCGTTGATATGTGTGAGGGGGAAAAACTATTTCAAAGATTTGCTTTCTTCTAAAACACAGAAATTTATTTATTTATTTATTTATTTTAAGGGCAGTCAACAAAAACACATACTAACAAAAATATTAAACTGTAGCGTAGACATTAAATTAAGTATAGTTTTTAATTACAGACAGCCACGGCATGCGATGTGGACTAACAGTTATAGTTATGATATCTTAGGTTTGTATATCTTTTTTAACGTTAATATAGAAACACTGATTACAGGGGGTTTACGTTCCTGCTAATGATTTTGAAGTTAGCCTTGTATTTTCGTGCACTAAGGTGAAATATGTCCAACTCACCTACTTTATTGTTCCGAGAAAGAAGGTTATAGTATTTCTGGATCCTGTTTAATTTGGAATGGGAGCCTAGATTGCTCCTCATCCTTGCTAAATCTTGAACTTGGTGAATTAAAACTTATAATGTTAAATTGCTGTGTTCTATGCAACCTGATATTTCATCACAAAAGGGTGCACCAAGAGTATGTCTCAAACTAATCCTTCAATGCATTATAACATGTACTTCATTGATAGTAGGATGATTCAGGATATAATAAACATCAAATTCATAAAATTTGTACGACCGTTCTAATAGTTTCTAACGGTGGCAACAGATGGCGTTGCACTTTTGTGAATCGCGCAAGCACAGATTATACATGAAAAGTATATAGGTCTAAGGAAATAGTATATAAAAATAGCAACCAGTTGTGTATATTGGGTTATATTTTATTGCACGTTCGTACACACTAGATCTTAGGTTGACCTTGACAACAGGTTGTACCCATATATTAATACGGTATAATTGAAAAAAATTAAGAACGAAATCTACTCTACTAGTTGAAATATGCAAAAGGCAATAATACGATTCTTTTCAAACTAAAATCTATTCCGCTTCATAATAAAAAGTTAGCTAATTACGCTTAAGAAGCTACAAGTTTCAGCTTTCCGGGCGAATTGGTTCTCCGAATCAGACAATATAAGTTTCATTGTTGAAACGCCTATAGAAATACAATATCTTTAGTTTTAATCAATAAAAAAGTAAAACCAGAATCAGTTATTTCCTATTCTGATTGCTTATTCTATGAACACTTGAAACCTAATTTAACAAATCTAGTAGTTAAGTAGCGCTCAATATTCATAGTATAAAATAATATCAAAGTTAATTGTTTTATCAGAATTTTACTTTTATCTATACGCTAGGCTGTTTAAAAGAACAACCCAAGAAGTGAGAAAGTCAAATACAAAGCTATTAAGAAGAATTACAATACTCCCACCGCCTTATAATGAAATGTATATTCAAGTCCTAAGGCTGTATATTCAAATAAATGTTGATTAAATTAATACTTCAAACCAGATTAAAAATTAAACACAGACGCCGTTAAGATTTAAATCTTAACCGCGTCTGTGTAATATTTATGAACAAAGGCTAATTCTACATTTGAGATCTTGCCATTTCTGATGAGCTTAGCCAATACCTCGTACTATTTTGTTAATTGAACTTCCAGTGTTGATCAAACAAGTCGGTTGTGTTCCGACCATACAACAGATAATACTGAACAGGATTCTTAGGAAAAGTATATCATCGTTACCTTCTTTTCAAATATTCGAAATCGATACAACTTTTAAGTCGGAAAATTTATGAATATATATATAAGTTTCATCAACCAACTGGAAATTGTATTGTCAATTGTTTGTGAAGTGTCATATCTTATATCAAATAGATTTTCATTGAAAATATAAAATACAGAGGAATTGAGCGAGCATATTCTACTAGCCGAAACCTAAACAAAGCGATTGTCGCTTCAGTATTCTATGAAATTATCGTCAATATAAGCTAACAAAGGGCTTAGCCGCTGTACGACCTGGCTTATATACCTAGGGTTGTGTCTTGCGAAATTAAGAATACTCTGAGTTTAAAATGTGTTCTTTGAAGTCCGTAAAATTTGAGACGGTCCAAGAAAATAAAAGTCCTATCTTGACTATACACTACACTGACAACTATATACATCACTCAACACAACACATACCCAACAAAGTTTGACATGAAGCTTCTTGGAGCCATAAATGTTGCATTTATAGAAGTATAAATACTATCATTTTCAAAATAATTTTAGGTCTTATGTTGTAACTTAAGCACAAAAGAACACTTCAACCCAATGGGAATTGGGTCGAAGTGTTTCGGGAATAATTCTGGCCCTATATCAAGATAAGATAAGTTGTAATTCAATATACAACTGTCTCTTAAGAAGATAAACCAGAAACAACAACCCTACTAGAACAACAATTGTCTAAACAGATTCGAACGGTATATTGAGTAGATTCTGGATAATGACTGTTCGTCATTAGGAATGGTTTAATACCTCACTTGTATGATTCAATATACATGACATGAGCTATACTGATAGAATTGTGCCTACAATTTCGGTTGAATGTTTATAATTGATGACAAAAGTCTTAGTAGCGTTATGTCCACTTACAGGCCTACCATCCCAAGTAACCCGAACTGGCTGGGCTTTGCCGGCGGAAAATTAGCTCTAGTTACTTGGGCAATCCTTTATGTGATGTTCCTCGTAGATAAGGTGGAAACAGCCTTCTCATGAGCAGTTATTATTACAAACAGTAAAATTCTATCCATTTTTATACTCATTACTTTAAATTTACATTATTGATACGCTTTCATTAGTTGCTCAACTTATGAAATCAAAAACATCTCAAATCAAAAGAAAAAGAAAATCAAAAGAATCTTTAGAAATCAATTCACTACAGACCGTTATTACCTTCAAAGACTGTGTTAATACTGACCTGCATTCAGGGTCTTCACGACAAGCATGAGCTAAAGTGTGGCACGCAGGGAGAGGCGAGCCCGCAGGTGGGCGCTGGGCGCAAGACGGGTGTAGACGTTCTTGGGCGTTCATGCACGAATCTTCACGGTTGTCAGTTTTTCTGTGAAAATAAGACACTAATTGTAATTCCCAATTACTTTAAATTTCTGCAATGTTTAACAGAATGTATGTTCGTCATTTATTTTTATATTTTTCAACTCATAATTCGTAACTGATTTTATAGTCTCACCAGTGTTATGATCGATATTGTTGGCGAAATCGGTTGTTATAAGGTTAATTATGAATTATAGAGTTTTTTTTATATTAAACTACAGGTAATAAAAAATTTACGTAAAAATCAAAAGTGTTTTTCAAAGGAGTACTCACTTGCACAGGCAAAACGCGATTTCAGTATTCCAGTGAACTCCTGGCTTCCTGTAAAATCCTCGCAGAGCAGCCATACATCCTTCTCTGTCGCACTCAACCGCGTGACACTTCTGCAGCACCGGGGTCAGCGACATCATGCATTCCCCATCCTTGATACAAGAGTCCAGAGCCACATGACAGGTGGACTGAAGCGCCACTTTCTCATCACCTGATTTACCGTTCTCTTTGCCAATTCTCTCTGTTGGTTTTGTTCGTATCATGTTAGTTTATGTGAAACAATTATTTCAGTAGTGTATCATTGTGTAGATTAATTATTTATTTTTACAGATATAAACTCATTCTTAACTACCTATTTCCATAAATATTATATAGTCCTAATTAAACGATAAATATTTTTATTAATAACATATTAAAATTTATAGTTTTAATACAAACACCGCTTCCTGCAATGAGATTAAAGTTATTATCACATACCTCACTTACAAAATAATATTCATATCGCATTGTATTTTTCGTGAATCTAATAGATTTCTTTCACGATATGCTGCCGTTGTTAGAAACCCCTATTAAAGTTATTACCGGAATTATGAAGCAATAATTGATACGTATAAATAATTAAATTGAGACCATAAAACCAAGAAATATTTATAAATAGATATGTATAAATAATAAAAAAACAAAATGTAAATATTACTGAAATCAACTAAAATATATTAGGTATAATATTCAAAAGTGATATTATACATACAGATAATTACAATATGCTCATGCCAAGACAAGTATAATTACAAATAGTGGTAAAGTTGGTAAATATGACACATGTGAGGAAAATTTAAAAAAAAATGCTCACTGTGATAGAGACGATGAAATTGCCAATGGTCACTTCATGGAGAACGAAATGTATTTTGAAAGAACTAAGCGATATTTGATAATCAATCATGCTTCAACTTTCAACTGTCTTAATAATTTATTTTGTGATAGAAATTATTTAATCGAATCACGCAAAACAGGGAATATAAAAGTTAATGATAATGCGTTACATTCCATTAAACAATCTCATGTAGCAATAATCATAGAAAATAAATTCAAATTGAATAACGATAAAAGCTTCCCTTTTATCGTGCCTAAGCGAAAACTAAATTTTTCGTTATTTCTAAATCTTCTACCATTTTAATGTAAACCGCAAGGGAAGAAAGCAAATCTCGGGGGTTCTAAAGCATTTGAACTAGAGGATCCCGTCTAAGTCCTTTGGCTACGCCAAGCTTACTCAGTGTTAGCTTTGTAACATTATTTCAACCTTAATCTTTTCTAACTTTGAAGTAGAAAAACTAAAACTAAGTGCTCCATACTGGGATTTAAATAAACAGGGTTTGAGCACTTAAAATAATTACGTGCTAATAGAATTCAAAATCACCCGTGTCGGAATTAAAACAAATTTTGGAGCTGTAGAAACATAAGCTCAAAGTGAGTGTAAATACGATATCTATGGTTGTACTGTCTGTTGAAGGTGTTATTTCTATCACCTAATTTCTGTTAAGACGTTAACTGATTCCTCACTGTAAAAATTATGTGGGAAATAATACAAATAAATTTTAACTTTTTATTTGTAAGAGTTAAATATATATAAATAAATTTAAAGGTGAAAATATTTAATAGAAATGAAGATCAATTGTTAGAGAATATAATATGTATATTGCAACATCAAATGATTTGTCCACTCCACCAAATACATCCTAAATTATAATTAATATATTCTTAAAAGAGATTTATTTGCTGACGATAGTTTTGCATAGTTTTGGCACTTAAGAACATAATTACTGTGTTGCGAATTAAAACTATTATATATGAAGATTCGCGTAATTGAGAGATTAGTCAACGTCTCTTATTAAGGAACCATACGTACGGTTTTCATCAATGTATCCGGGCCCGTAGACTGTCTTGGTAGCATACAGCGGGTCTTCGCTCCCCCCTGGCTCATGATTCCAACGATGATAATGATGATGGGGGTTGTAGTGAGGGCTCGAGTATCGGTGTACGTGTGTCATAATTTTGTCCGGCGCAATCAGGTTTCCATCATGAGTTATGGACATACCGCCGATCCAGGACGTCACCGCGGTTCCGGTACGGTTTGCTGTTCGTCCATCCAGCATCAGCTTTACTGGAATTGCATCCATCGAATCGCTTAGCTTCGGAATGCTTAATGACCGAGCCAAAGCGCGACGAGATTTCTCAGAGGATCGCGCCGGTCGATCGAGCGAACACATCGATAAAAAACAACCCTATGACGTAAAACGACAATCCAAACAACAACGATATCGCAAAAACGACACTCATAGGGCAATAAGAAAAAAATTGATTTGATATTAATAAAATATTGAAAATTTCGGTCCCGGTAAAAAGTAGCAAAGCCTCTGATGGCAGTCCCGTTCGAACTATCAAAGCCAAGTCTATGCCGCGCAGTAACCATAGAGATCGTAGAAAAATAGAATGCAAGAAAGTAAACATGCAAACATGCTCACTTTAAAAAGATCCCGCTGACTTTTGTCATACTATAACTGTATATTTAGTTATGTGTGACAAAAGTCATTTTATAGAAAAAGGAAAATGGAAAACGCAGAATTCTAAAAGCATGCAAGCATAAAGTAGGAGCGAAAAACGAAGCTTAAATCTGAATACAGCTAAACTTACACTTTGCACCGTTATTGATTATGTTCGCCTTTCGAAGACCGCAACTATCTTAGTACGTTCTTAAATAGATAAATAACAAAAAAAAACTAATTTAAAATTAGAATCTTTATAGTGATGAATGATTAGTGATTTTACTAGATGAGCCACCCGTTGTTATCGGTGGTGAAGCGACGCTCCTACCTTATGAAGCTGTGCGAAGCGTGCAGTGCTAAAGGCGACGGAATCTGACAGAGACACATAGAGAGAGAAGAGAGAGAGGGTGCGGCGCGGCTCACCGTGGCGGGGCCGAGGGGGTCGCGGGGAGAGGAGGGCGGCGCGCAGGAGGCTGGCAGCAGCGGCTCGCGTCATCAGCCTGGTGCCATTCTCGGTGAGCAGCAGGATGGTACCGTCGGGCGCGGCGTACCGGGTGAGGGGGGGCGCGCGGTTTGGCATCCTCCTGGGCGGCTCGAACAGCGCGCGGACGGCCGGCGGGCACTCGCCCCACGTAGCCGCTGCCCCATAACAACGTCACCAACATCCCACCAACCGTGCTCGGGAGCCGCACATCACATGCTACCCTTAAGGGATCTCGTACCTCCATTTTTTACTTTTTTAGATAAACTATTGGTAAATGATACATGATCAATAATTATACTGCCAAAATATATAAATGGTCACGTTTTTGAATCGCGGTTGTAGAATATAATCTCAATGCAAATTTGATACACAATCCCTTAAGAGTAGCAGATAGAGACGAGGTAGATGTAAGGTAGTTCGCCGCCCAACGAGAAACTATCAACAGTCCATCGGCCACTGAAGGCCGAAGGTGTTGGAAGCCAAGAGTTGAGGTAACTGCGGGCATTTGTACGTGTGTGAGGTCAGGAGTAAACTAAAAAGAAGCTCAGTGTCTGTGAAACATAAAGGGAACAGCCTTGTGTGGTAAAGATGTGATCTAAGTCAATCCTAAGGCCTAGGCATCTAATCAGTGTTGAAAATAAAGAGGCACGTAAAACAAAATAATAGAAAAACTAAAAATAAATACATAAAACAACTAATAAACACGTTAACGGCTATTTGAAGTGAGTCTAGTACTCCTCAAAGCGTTTTATAGTGTAGTGTTACTGTTTTGTAGTATTAATTGTTTAATATTTTATTAGTTTAGTTTGTTCCTAGAAATAATGTTGTTGAGTATTGAGGTTTAAAATACACTTTATATAACGTTATAATAGGCAATTACAATTATGGTGTCCTGCAAGGTTCCACTCTCGGTCCCTTTTTGTTACATAATAACAATTATTACTATTATTTTGATAGGTTCTTACGGTTCACGTGTACCTATTTTTGTATTGCTTTTAAACACTTAAAGCTATTACTATCTTTAGTAACATTAGGTTAGCTACTGCTGAGTGAGAAAATATTCCAACGATACTTGAAAAAGGTGAATAGCTAATAATACAAACAACTTTAATAAGGTCTTATCAGAAATATTTCTCAATAGCTACGCTAAAATAATAAATTAACTTTTTCAGTAAACTGAATATTTTTGACTTTAAGTTGACCGCTGAGGGTCTGTTCGAAATTTAATACTACAACTTGCGTTCGTTACTAGATTGATTATAAAGTTAAAAATGTTCATATTATCGCTACTTTAGTGATAGTTTTGCTTTCCACAAAACATTACGCATTCAAGTATCAGATTTTATGAAACCGGCAGCTTTGACCAGAGGAATCTTAATATTTCAATACAGAGTCTAAACGGTTCTCACGGTAGTGTCAGATATAAAGAATTTTTCAAAATAAAAATTATTTACATTAGAGACTTTAATTGTCGCTTCAAGAATAGTTTTTTTTTGTGACGGCAAAAGTGACATCAGTTTATTATGCTCGTGCCTGAAGATGCATTCCAATAACAATTGTAATTTCGGAAAAATATCCAGAAGACCTGAATTCAAGGCATGTATAATTGCCATGAATTTTTATCTTCTAAACTTGCGGATTTTAATTTCAGGCCCGTCTTGACTGAAACGTAATTTTCATAATATTTATTAAATATATAATATTATTGAACTGACAGAGTTGAAAATGTATGTAGTAGAATTAACATAAAGTACATTCCTTTCCAATACTTAAGCGCTGGTGTCATCTTTTTCATACGATATCACAGAAAGCAGACACTAAAGTTCCTTTTATAAACGTCCAAATCCAAATTATTTATTTTCTGGTGAGTTACAGTAGCTTACAATGGTTCATCTGCATATATTTTATTTGTATGAAATGCCACATGTTCGGGGTGCCTTCTAACAAATGCCTCCACCAGATCTTTCCCAAGTCCTGTGTCAAGAGCTGTCTTTAATGTAGGCTTGCAGTCTGTTACCTGTCTAAATTACCCTCCTTTCCTTTTTTCCTCCTTATTGCCACTCAATACTCCATTTGCCTTCATTTAGGTACCAGTTTGTGAGAATTTTACTTCAAATTTCTTGATGATCACGTGAAAAATGCTCTTTCTTTCTCAACTTCAGCTGTTGCTAGACCAGCTGAAGTATACATTTCTAATGACTTTTAGGAACGTTAAGTTAGTTGACACTTAGAAGATCCATACACTTTTGGCTAAAACATGCCGATTAAAATATCATTATTTTTGTAAGGTAAAGTTTTTTAAAATATATAAGAATGATACGCCATTTTTGAAACGTCAAATGAGGTCATAGGTAATCTGTCCTATTCTGGTCGGATTGTAATGGAAGAGTTGTTATATTTGGTTAAGTTTGTACACAACGGATTTGGTGCCAATGAAAATAAAGAACAGTAAAAATATATATATAAAAAGGAAACTAAAATCTGACTTGAAACCAGTTAAATGGCACAATAAATCAATAAGTACTAAGTTATAGATTATCTAATTTGAAAGTATTTTCCAGACAGTGCTTCAATTTCTACTGTTTCTGGATACTACTGATCACCAACTCAAAAATAAACAAAAAAAAATTTTCAGTTAGATAAGTACTGTTGAATAATTTTTGCAGGTTAACGAAGATAATTTTGTTTATTTTTTAAATTTATTATTACACTGGTGAGTTTCTAAGGTCAAAGCAAGATGTGGGACCTTCAGCATTATCGACTTGTGCGTCAGTTAGTAGCTTATTTTTTTTTGTTCTTTTTTACTTTATTTGAGGATAACCGTCAATTGGTGACAATGGAACCGCCTCTGTCTAATGAAAAAAGAATTTTAAAAATCAGCCCACAACAGATTTAGAAATAGTTGATTATACAAAAAGACAGCGGTACATATAAAACGCATTAATTTTTGAAGTCTGTTAAAAAGCTATAGTAATTTTACATTTTATGCCATCGTCAAATACTATTAAGAGTCACCTCAGTTGAACTTTTTTTTCAGTCTGGGTATTTATATAAAATCTATTCAATATTTATTAAACAATAAAACAAACCAAAAAGTTTGATAAAAATAAGTTTTCATTCCAATAGACGCCAAAGACGCTGTTGTTGTAGATAACAATGTGATAGTTTTTATTTAAGATAAGTAGAATGTATTCACAGAAAAACCGATTAAATGTTTCCAAAAATACTTTCGATAAAATACCTTATTACTCTAATAACAATTTGAAATTCAATAAATTCGTAGACATATTTGGATAAGGTTTATATAACACGCGTATAAAGCAAGAGAATAATCTAATCATGGGAACATAGAACGCAAAAACTAACAATGAAATGTGAAATTCAAGGTTTATCAATAATATGGGCTTCGACCATAACAAAGAGTTGAAAAGGTATTTTTCAGAGGCACTGGGTATATTTTTCCTGGGGCCGACAACTTACAGAAACCAATTTGGACAGATGTGAACCTTCACACGTTGTGAAAGCGAGCGAGTGCAGGGTTGTCGATGTAATTATGAAGTCAGATTTTAAATTTTTAACAGTGTTATAAAGGTAAGAAACAGTGTACATAGTATCCTATGTACACTCCTTCAAATATGAGAATTTTTACCATGAAATTACCAACCGTTAGTGGTAAATAGTCAAGTTGAGGTCGAAAACTACGTCTGAGTACTCCTCGCTTGTTCCTGCAAGCATGACTAAGTCTGTAGAGTTTAACATCTTGAGGACCGTTTGGCTGTGTGGTCATTACTCCTACCTATAGGCTCTCGGGAGCTACAGGTTCCAGGATTCCCGGGTTAAAGATCCGGCTGGGGCAGATGTTTGTACTATATACACGAATTTGTTCACGGGTGTAGCATCACCATCATTATCAATATAATATCCACTGCTAGACATACGCCTCCCCAAGAATTTCGAAACCGATCGTCCTACGCCGTCCACATTCAGCGGCTTCCCGTGACTTTTACTAGATCGACGGCCCACCTAGTGGGAGATCTATCAAAGTTGAGACTCCCGATACGCGGCCACCACTCAAGAACCTTACCGCCCCAATGGCGGTTAATCCTCCTTGTAATGTCCTCTAACCTCTTCAGGTTCGCAATTCTTTAAGTTATGTCGATGATCCTAGTCCTGTTGTAGATTTCATTTTTTCTGATTCGGTCACGGAGACAAACTTTGAACATTGACTCCCCATTGTTCTTTGGTTGACCTTGAGGCTTCTCATGAGGCCCGTTGTAAAAAGCCACGTCTCCGTACGTCACCACTGGCAACATACACTTACTGAAGACTTTCGTATTGAGGCTCTGCGGTATTATAATATTTTATATTTTGGTATTATAATTATATTATTACAATAATATTGCTTTTTATACCAATTGTACCATTGATGAGTCTCATAATATCACTCAAAGGTATTGCTTCTCTTTATTTTAGTCACTTGAAAAACCAAAAACCGGTTTTTAATAAGAGTAATTACAGTGAGAGAGATTAGGGCTCCGTTTGCACTCTTTTTTACTAAGTTGCATTATCAGCGCTTGATACGCAGTAAAATATCTACGCTAGAGAAGATGGTTGTTAAATAATACTTTTTGGAAGTAATGTGTACTGGTGCTGAGTGAAATCATCAGAACCTTGGAAACAAGGCTATTCTTTTGTCATCATCTTCAACAGCCTACAAGCGTCCTGTTGTTGTGCACGGGCCTTTATATAGAAGAAAACATCAAGAGTTTTGGTCAAACACCACCATAGCCCAAATCGGGTTGATGGATTAATTATTACTGTTATGCTCTCGATATAATGGTTTATTGATATTTATACGTGCAATGCGAGGCGAGAACTGGTCGAGAGAATCGTTTACCATCAGGTGGTGTTTTATTATCTATTATTACCTTCTTTTAATATTTAATGTTAAAATTTATTAACAAGGCTATAGAGTTTATGATGTAGCCATAAAATTTAACAGTCATAAGAGTTTATAATCCACCCGAGGAAGTATGTTGTTTGCAACAAAGTTCATGTTAGATCGCATCAGAACATATTAAAATCTCATGACGTCTTACCCCACATTTCACTTAACCCCATTTCAAATACCTAGTAACCTTCACTGAAAAGGAATAAATTCAGCAGACTTCCTCTTATCACTTTAAAGGAACTGTCTTAATACTTTCAAGATTCTCCCGAGGGCGACGATCTTCGAAGTAATATTTCAAGAGAGTGACAGCCCTATTTGGTGTCGATTCGGGATCATTGTTCGCTTTCTATGGCTTTGTTAAAAACTAATGTTGCCACCTAAGCGACAGTATGGCCACGTACATGGAGCGTGAACCGAACAAATTGTAAGGATGGAATTTTTAAATGGTAAGGTATATGAATTAGATTGTAATGATTAAACTTCTTGAGTTACTGAAATTAATATTTACATTTTGCAGTCAATATCGTTGACAGCACGGGACTACTATTGCAATTTTTTAAAGGAATTACACCATACAATTTGGTTATCTTACAAAATGGAAATACTTTTACTCATTTAGAATACTCGTACCTCACATTTTAGAAATAAATATGAACAACCATTTAACTTTCGCGAGAAGTCTGCGTTAAAATTAAAACTAACAATTTATTTAGTACATATTTAAATACTATAACTGGGACAATTTGTAAATGCCCGGTTGATACCCACTTAAAGTTATGACTATTGCCTTTAATTACATTTATTTGTTTTTCTCATACATATTCCCTGTTGTGACGATTTAAAAGAACTTAGTAAATGAGTCTATTTAAAGAAAGTTATTTTGACTTTGAACGCAAATTTTTTGGAACATTTCTACGCAAATTCGTAGTTAGCTCGGTCTGAATTATATACAGAGTTTGTAGCGCGTTACTTTTCATTATTATTTTTTACTTGTTTTACGTTTTAACCAGGCCCTGAGTGTTTAATCGTATCTATAACGAATAGTTTTTAGGACGAATATTTCGCATCGGTTTATTTTTAGAAATGATTTTTTAGTTTTACTTTGAAACATATTCGTACTTGTTATACAAATATAAATAGCCAGAATAACAAAAATAGCCAGAGGTCAGAGTCATTAAAGTTTTATGTTTATATCTATAATACGTACATATCATAGCACAGAAAAGCCGAAAATTCAAAGATTTGTAATGTGATATCGTAATAAACATATTTTTGTGCGCTTAAATCACAAAGGCTGGGTAAACCTTCCGAGATAGATCAAATGAACGTGCCACTGGATTGTATATCTCAAAAAGATTGATATAAAGTCGGTTATGGTATATATTCTTTTAAAGATAACCCATAGTAACCAATTTTATCTTTATTAAGCTATTTTATACAATACAGTACTATCTCTTATCAAATTAAATACATGACGCACATTGTACATTTGATGCAGTTTAAAACTGCCTTTAATAGCATTTCATTAAAATGGATAACTTAGAGGATATCAGAGATTTAAAAAGCGGGGGTCAATGCGGTTGGCCGGCCCAGCGTTTAGTCCCTGCTGGCAACGGTAGGCGGGCGCGGGGGGTGTCGCGTTTGTGGTACTGGATGTTTTAATGCCCCAGATTCCTCTTATGCCATTGGATTTATGGTTTCAATTTAAGTTACTTTTAGCAATGTCCATTAATAAGTATCAGGGTAAAATATTCATCATTGCAGACTTAGATTTCAGCGTTGAGTTTTTCTCAAACGGCCAGTTATTCTCGAGAATAACTTCTAAAGGAAACATGTTTGTACTGTCTCATAAAAAATCAGCTATAGATATTGTATACAAAGATATCCTGTAGTATAGACTAATCGTAATATTATTAATCAATGCATCCGTACGAAGCCGGGGCAGGTCACTAGTCAATGATAAAACTTTAAATGAAAACTCATGTAGCGATTGTGGTTTTTAACATTTGTAATCAAAGAAATTACAATAATGCGTTTCTCTTGCGAATGCCATTATTTCGTTTAGTTCAACAAATATTAATTTACAAAGAGAAGTAATGTGTAGGCGACTAGCCAATTATCTGAATCGACAAATTGAAAATCGAAAAAATGAAAATTCCCTTATATCCGGACAATACGGTTACATCTTACGACTATACTTAGGAGCGTACAATGGCGTACAATGAATCTCCACTTTTTTGACCTCAAAACCAATAACATCGATGGAATATTAATTTAAAGGTAAGTGGTGAAACAAAGGACCGAAATCCATTCAGGCCTTTGAGGGAGTAAAATCCTTTGAAGAATTCTATTCCTCCCCCTTGACACGAGACGGTTCTCCCCCGTTTGTGATTATGTTAATATATTGCTGCCTAGACTTGGCGTGAATGAATATGCGTATTATTGTACTAATATTCTGTTAAAGACATTATATTTTTGTTATTAGATTCAATTTGTCCTTTATGTATTCGTTGTTACGGTGGATATTTTTTTAAGCTTACCAATCTGTCGTTTAACTCATAAAAGCCCACTCATTCGAAGCTATTAAAACTCTATGTACTAGTGTAAAGTATTTTTAACTTCTAGCAGGTCGATGGTCGAACTTCACAGTTCATTATATACTTACAATAGTAAAGACGTCACAATATAGTCATAAGCGTGTAACGTTATGGTGTGAGGAGAGGGAGAAGTATAAGGCACCGATTGACGTCACTATACATTTAATGTGGTAAAGACACACGCTATGACAAAACATCAAATAATATAAAACTGAACAACGCATGGTAACTAAATAGAAAAGGGTTTATATGGTAACATGATTCCTTCAAAAGAGGCGTGAAAAAGCACTTTTGGGTCGGCACGGTGGATTTGGCTAGGGCAGTATGATATGCTGCACTAGCTATCTTTCCCTACAGACTCCTCAACGGCTTATTGGCAGGTGGCGTCGAGTCAGTTGCTGTGCTTTTCATAAAAATATAAAATACAGGAAGCCTCAAGGCTTTACATACAAAAAGAAAATTTTAAAACAACAACACATAAGTATAATTAATTAAAAGATAAAATGGCGTCGGGTAAGTAAGAAACAGAAATGGATAAACATCTCCGTTGACAGCCAACAGTGTAATCAAGTACTCTCTGAGTGTAATGAGTATTTTGAGAGACGAAACCGAATGAAAGAAAATGTGTCAAAATTTTGAATTTAAGTTATTTATAATTTTAAAATATTGCTAGTATCATTGAGTTAGGTGGTATGAGTGGCTCGTTGCAAACGCTAATGCATTTTCATGAAATAGCTGTAGTAATATATAATTAAGATTTAACAAACCAGTATCATTTCATCCAATGAACGACACTCAAGGTATTGTAAGTTGTTTTTCGTTATTAATAGTTGAAATATAAATTTTAATTTAAATATCTTCGCTGTGTCATCAACCAAATAATGCTACGGTTTTCGTAGCAAGCTGTAGTAAGCTCGTAACGCTCCGAACTACGTTCCTTTTAAAAGCAATGTGCAGAGAGTTGAATGAATAAATGGTTTCTTTAAGTAAGCTAGATTCAAAAAAATAGTTTTAGTTTCACTTTTATATTAGTATAAGTTACTCTTTTATTTAGTGTAAGAAAGTGTAATTATTTATTTCTGGGAAACTTCGAATACAAACAAAGTAGTCAAATACGAAACAAAACTACAATCCATGTCAAACCTTTCATTTGGACTAAAAGAGAACAGTAGAAAGGTAATCGAAACATACAATTTCATAATACTATTTCTCATAATCACACCTATTATCTTGCTTAAATAAACATCATTGAGACCTTGTATCCATAAGGACACTAGAAAACGGAGAAAAATAGATAGTTATAAGTATACTAAATAAACATACAAACATTTATGGCTCCAGTTCAAATATTCGTTATCATTAAACAAATATCTGCCACTACTATTCGAACCCGAGACATGGCTTAGTAGAGAAATGTTTCAATCAGTGGATTGAAACACATTTAATGATATTTTTTGCACATATAAAAGTACAATTGGCGGACTTAATGTTATTATGCATTCTCTACCTGTCAATCAGAGAGAAGAGTCCAGAAAGATGACGCCAAAATGCTTAAATGGAATAAAAAGATGGAGATGGACGCTTAAATGAATGAATCAAATGCCATTATGCTTCGAGAGGAATGAAGCCATTTGCTCGATCTTTCTATTTAAAAAAAAATTAAGCATTTCGACTCGCTTCGTTTCGCTTTCCTTAGTTTCGTTTTCGTTTTTAATAAATTTATGTATCAAGGAAACATTAGAAATACGCTTAAAATATCACAAAAAGATGTCTTACACTTATTTTAATTATTTATAATATACAATATATACAATAAATATGATAAATAAAGGCTTATTCCCACTAGTGGGTCGAATATAGCCGGTAGAAGATGATACAGATGACAAGACTTATTATTTTCTTTAATTTAAAAAATTGAATATAAATTGTTATTTTTTATATCTTAGGGTACTGGAGTATGATATACACCATAAAAGAATATAAACACACTATAACTTCATGGTATAACATGTTTATTCAAATCTTGTATTAAGTTAAATAACTTTTCGTATTGTCAATAAATAAATATACGTATTTGACATGTGTTCCTACATTTATTCGGATAAAATGTTCTCGACTCGAGTATTTGAATTCGAGTAGGTAAACATACCGATTCGCGCGTACCGATTCAGTGTACAGGAAATATCGGGATTTTCTATGAAAACAAACGAATGCTTAAAATCACACCCTACAATATTTTCTATAGATTTTTGTATTATTTTCGTTCGTAAGAAAGTACTTCACCTCAAATATTTGACACACAATAATTGGAGTGCAGAATAATATCGCATATTTTGTAGTGAGACCACACTATTGACATGGAATCAGGATAGTTTTAAAAGAGGGTAGATAGTAAGAATAATAATATTAGTATTTACCTACATTTACACTTTTTACTATTGATTTGAAACCCAAAATTAGGAAGACATTTTTGAAGTTTGTTTGAAGTAAACTAAAAGCGAGTAAATCGTTAAATCAAACTAGTTAATAGTCAAAATTAAAGTCAACCAACGTAGTCGAGAAATTTGAATAAATGGTTGTAATTTGCTCGAATTCCAAGGGAAGCTTAATCTTTTTAAGGCGATTGCTTTAATATCTCAGCCAATTATATTTGTTTGAAATGTTTATTACAATATTGAAATATTTTGCTTTAGTCTAGTATTTAACTAGACCTTGAAGTCAATCAGTCTTGTTATCAGTTAAAAAGAACGATCAAGAAGAATCAGTTAAGAAAGCCGTTGTCATGAAGTTTTATGTGAAGAACAATGCCCATAAAAATACTGCTTCAATTTCAGAAATGGAAAATTTTATTTAATTTTAAGCTTTTTTGTTGCTATTAGTTTTAGAGAAAATCTTATTAAAATCTTATTAAAATCTAATAAAATCTATAGATATCAGAAATAGATTTTAATAAGATTTTCTGTAATTATACATATGTACATATAAATCAATCCCATTAAAAATGCGGTACTAGAATATTTGAAAGAAGTTAAAAATATAATAACAAATATAATAACAATAAACTTTTAGCTCTGTGTGTTTCATTTAATAAGTGTATTTTGTGTGTGCTTGCGTGTGTGTTGTGTGTGTGTGTGTACTTTGTACATATATATTATGTAGTGTCATCGAATATCAAAGAGAAATTTTATAGAAGGACTTATATTTTTATTATATAGGAAGTCCGTCATCATATTTACAATATACAAATCTCACAGTCGCAAAAATTATTATATTCTTAAATATATAAAGCTATTACTAGCATACTTTTATGGACAGTCAATAAATATGTTAAGAAATATATTTATATTAAATTGTACTGTCCACAGATGCAATAATCCGAAAATTTCTTTGATGTGACGTTTTCCTACGGCGTATAATTGATAAAGCAAAACAGAGACATATATATGTAACAAACAATAAATAATTTTGTAACTGATATGATTTTTACAAGGAAGTCATCGCGTGGAATTCGTATTACAAGTTTTGATAAGCTACAATGACCTTTCTTATTGTAAACAAGAGTACCACATTTTGATATTTATTGCAAAAGTTTGCCATAAAATCAATAATGCTTACTGTTAATGCTCGGACAAAGTCACCATAAACTTCCTCTGAATACTCTGGTCTTTAAATAGTTTTCAAAGACATAAATATCAATCAAATGTGTCGAGGAACTTACGCAGCACTATGCCAACGATATGCGAAACCGAACTTAAATCTATTTACAGAGAGTTCATTTTCAACTGAAATCGTAGGCACCCTAGCGCGGCAAATGAAATCACTCGTAACTAAAATTTGTTGTGTGCAAATACTAGAACAAAAGAATAATAAAGTAAGCAACAACAACTGAAGTTGCCGCGACAACATGATTTTATGGAAATTGCATGGAAACTGAAAAAACGCTGTCGGCTCTATGATAATTGTAAAATATCAAGTACGCAGTTGTTTAAAAGTATTTTAGTGTGCAGACACAATAGGTATTACTGGTTGTGTAGCCCTGTTATGAATGTTAAATATTTTTAACCGACTTCAACAAAGGAGAAGATTGTTAATTTGATGCGTTTTTTTATATATGAAATATTGATCTTAATTACATTTGAAAATTCTTTTTGTGCGCAAGTATGTACACTACTAGGTTAGTCCGAAACAAATTTCATTTGGAACTGATGAAGATCGCCATAGATAGACAATGGAACTCCTGATCAAGAGATAGTAAAAAAATATGCACTTCAATTTACAACTAATGACTGACAGACAGACAAGTGGCTAATGCTG
Organism: Acentria ephemerella; assembly: GCA_943193645.1. Taxonomy (NCBI): domain Eukaryota; kingdom Metazoa; phylum Arthropoda; class Insecta; order Lepidoptera; family Crambidae; genus Acentria; species Acentria ephemerella. The sequence goes on along the minus strand of OW971899.1, from coordinate 3,518,156 downwards.
AAAGTTAATCATCTTGCTTTGAGTTTAGTCATTACTAAAAATTGAAAAAAAAAAACTTCGATAACAATGCAAAAACAATGGAATTTACCGAACAATATACTGACAATTATTTCTATCACTGTGTTTGTGCTTTTTTTTATAAAAAGCACAGCAAATGACTCGGCACCACCTACCTGATGATAAGCAGTAGACGAGTCCACATGTGAAGATAGCTAGTGAAGTATGCGATATACTGCCCTAGCCACCCTCACCTTGCCGGCCCAAAAAGTGCTTTTTCACGCCTCTTTTAAAGGAACCCATGTTATAAGAAGGAGGGAATACGAATTGTTATTTTATATATGCAGATATAAAGTAATATATTGGTAATATTATATGATATAATTGCATTAAATTCAATTAATTATATCAAATTTACAACACTACATTATATACTACCATCATCAATAGTCTTTATCCCACAGCTGGGCTTTCGACATCAAATAATACTGTGCTCAATTTGATGTTGCCTGGACAAAATATTTCGTATACGTCCTCGAATATATGCCGCACTCCACGGCGGATAAATTTAAGCTTATAGTCGACACTAATTTAAATTTAAATAAATATTCACGATATCGAACAAAGAATCATATGCGAAATACGTCAAAATCATGCTAATTTACTTCAATAATATTTAATTCAATTACTTGAAGAAATAATAAAATTCATCCAACACGGAACAGACTCCATCCTTTCGCCTTATCTTTTATACCCGAATTCTAAATTGCATTTTACAACAAAAACTAATATTGTAATTATTAAATAAATTAACAACTATACATTGCTCCTAACTGAAACTGCTTATGTCTTTTCGTTAATTAGATAAACGATTTAATAAAGGTACATTATTGTTATTAAACTCATGTTTTCTCTTTAAAATTTCCAGTAAGTGGTCACTGAACTTGACGGTACCAATATTGCTATTTCTTCCTCTCATATTAACTGTAACGGATTGTGGAAACCATTTCTATAAGTCTTAGTTATACTTGCTTCATTTGTTTGAAAATACTCGTCTTTGACTCGACTCGAGTGGTCAATGCTCCATCAAAACAGAGGTCCCGTTAGTAAGAAATGTATGAATGATGAGTACAGACAAGTGTATATTCACGGGTCATTCAAGCCATCTACCGAGATTCAATTGTTAAGCAATAATGAAGGTTATTTTAAAATTCACAAGATTTATTTAAAAACAAAAATCCAGAGAAATGGTATGATTTTCTAAACAATGGCATCTTTTCATCAAATAGGAATGGTGGAAGATTTTGATTTGCGTTTTCTGTTTATATTTGTTCGTTAAACCTTGGTAATCCCTAATCCGTCTTGCCTTTCAATTCCCTAAAGCATAGTGCAAGTAATAGGATGAAGCGAGTTTTACAGATATTTTAATAATATTTCTGGCAATTGTTTTGTTATTAACTGTTAAATTAATTTGTTTTGTTATTTAAGTGTCTCATTTTGAGGATATCCGTTCAAAGAACGTTCCATGTTGATATTTATCGCCATAACGATGTAATGTAATTTCTAAATGAATACAAATAGTGGTTCATCAATTGTAAACACTTATTTAACTTGATTTATTTTATTACTGTTTTGACAGATGATTAAAATCACAATTTTTAAAATAATTCACCTATTTGCTACTTAAGTTCCCATTCCGTTTACGTAACTTAAAAACAACTTCTATACTAACAAAACCAACAAAGAAAAATAGGCAAGGATTGCATATACTTATCAAAGGAGAAATCTGATTTATTAACGAATATATTGAACTTCTCAACAAGAGACCGACAAAGATTAACAGATTAGGTAAGTATGTTCGGGCTTGCTTATAATTTTTTGCTTATTAAATAACATTAGAATGAAAAATGCACTGTATTATTTATATATAAAATATATTTTTTTTTTGTACTTTTAGCTTCAGTATTAATTTGGACCCATCCCGCTTTAAGTTCACGAATTGTATCCCGGTGAATCTAATGGATTCAAACAACCAGTTTTTCTTACAAACCAAACTCGTCTCGTATTCCCACGATAGATTAGGTTTTTTAATACTTTACCAGTTTTATTTAATTTTGAATTAATTCGACTACTGTTTATAATTTAATTTATTCAGAAAAGTGTTCGAAGAAGTACAAATGAAAATATTATATTTGTAATACCTGTTTTTTCATTTCTGCTTTTATACGAATTTAGTTTCTAAAAAGTTTCGTGATTCTCTGAACTCGCCACTTTACCAGTGATATTTTTAAACGGTTTATTTACCAATATATTTAAGGTCCTAACTCAGTACGAGTATTCTGAATATTATGTATCTTCCTTTATTTTAAAAAACTTAAATAAAATAATAAATTTAATTGTGCATCAGATTTACTTTCGACGTTTAAGTTCGTTCTTTGCTTATCAAAGTTCAATAAGTAAAGGACACATGGTGACATCATTTGACGGGTTTTTATGAAAATTTTAAAACTCATTTGTCTTGTAAACATATTATAATAACTAATAAAATAAGTGAAAGGTTATTGAGGTATTCGTTAGATTTATCTAATTATTTGAAGTGTATAAGTGTGTCTTTCTTATGACTTTCTTTAATGAACCGGAGCGTGTGGGAATCAGAATACTCATTTACTCGAATGAATAAAAATAATAATTTTGTTTTTTATATGTTTCGTATGGTTTATAATAATGCTAGTAGTGAGGTAACACGTAAAAGTTAAGCATAAGGTACTTCGTCAACAATCGAACAAACTCGTAAGAAAAGTCGAGATCAATTTATAGAGTTAAAGAGGCTTACATTAGATTGAAAGTTGACGCCTCAGCGCCGGGATGAGCGCAGGATTACCACGGGATTACGATCTCGCCCCGGGATTAGGGATCTGACTCCAGGATTGGTGGAGCAATAAGAACTCGGCGGAGATTATAAGAATGAATCAAACGCGTATATATTCGGAAACAGCACTACCGCTTTTGTATACTTGGTTACAGGTAGTGGTGCCATGCTATCGATAATTATTGGATAAAATTTAATATGACTAATCCAGCTAAAAAAATTATAAAAAACTTTGGTTAATGTCGCTTAACTGTCGAATTTCTATTTTTGTCGTATTTCTATTTTTTAATTGGTTGATGTACAATAAAGATATATTTATATTCTATTCTACTCTTAAAAGACACGTCAGTAATTGCAAAATAAATCTTTCGTTGATATTGTAATCGCAGGCATTAACTTACCTAGTTGATATTTTGATACTACTGGTCTGTGAAGAAATAAGACAGTATAGGCGACAACGATGATCTCATTCATTAGTTCAGAGAAATGGTCCGAAGGTACACTGCCACGTCCAAATAATGTTTTCATGTACCTTATGGGTTTAATTATGCTCATAAGATAAAATACGTAATTGGGGGGTTGTTATTGATTTTGAATGATTTTTGTAAGAGAAAAAGAGAGAGCAAAAGTAATAGTATACATTATTTAGTGACAAGCTGTGCATAATGGAAAGCATTATATAAAAATCCTGTCAACAGAATATCAATACTCCAACCAAATAGTAATATTTTCATATTGCTGGTATCTATAGGCAATGGTTGCCACTGACCATCAGGTGGATTGTAGACTATTTAATTTTTGGTTCATAGTATGAGATTGCACTGGATCCCACCCTTGCTCACAGAGATTAAGGTTGACAATGTAGAGAGCTTACCCAGTTTTGTTCAGCATTTTTGACTTAGAAAATTTTCTGAGCTGATCTACATTTTAACCTATGATGCGAAGCTACAGTGCTTAATTATTAGCGAGTATTAGATGGAATTATTCTTAAGAAGTAATAAAATTTATTCCACATAATATTTGAGTAATTAAACCTTTTAGAGAATAAGAACAGAGAATCTACTTTGGTTAGAGTTCAATCTAGACGCGCGCAAGATGATTAAAGAGTGACCAAGCTCGTATTCCTCAGCCTTGATTTCAAATACAAATTCAATTCAATTTATATGAAAACGCCAAGTTACTAAAAGGCTGAATGACGTGTGGTCACCCTAACGTCTATTATATTAGGTTGGAGTGCTTATTGAGGGCTAGTTCGATAGAATGGGGCGTACTCTCCAAATGGGTTAATGAAAATAGTTTCCGAAGTAAAGGGTTATTGTACACGCTTTGAATTGTAGAAATCTGGAATATTATATGTAAATTAGAATGTGATTTGTATATACAGTATCCAAAGTTAAAATAATAAATAATTCAACCTTCGATATTATGTAATATATATATATGACGTCATAAGGGTTTGTATTCGATATCTTGATCAGCGTATCGGAGCCCTTATGCTGGCAGTACACAGAGACCTAGATGGTGTGTCGTTGAAGGGTCCGGGACGGGTTACTGGATGTATTGTATATTGAAAAAATATGTCTTGAACTAAATGAAAATACATTAAAAAGACTTTAATTAATTGGGGTCAACTAAAATAACACTACAGGTTAAACAAGTAATAGTAAAAAAGTAAAGACTTAGAAGAAGAGACAAGACATTGAAAAGGTGTCGTCGGAGAGGATTCTGCGGATATCCAAAGCGGGCATGTAGTTAGTGTGCCACCGTTTAGCCACGGGCCGCCCGGCTAAAACTAAACGCTACCCGTTTCGCTGACGAACCGCTGAGTATGAATACAACTAAGCGGTGTTTCCGCGGGATGTGAGCGGGGTGCACGCTGCGACGGGAACATTGTGTTATAGGATTCGTATTAGTATTTACAGTCACGTCAATAATAGGCTGTATAGCCTATTATTGACGTGGCACGCACGCCCATGCTGACATGGCGCTCTCTTCCTTTATGCTCGAAGCGAATGTTTTGAGCTACGCTGAAGTGACGTTGATGCACCGTGAAGCTCTCTGTGTGCTGTCAACTTTACCGTTTGCACGTCGTAATTTAAAATATGATTAGGAAACCCGTTATTATCCACAAATCTCTAAGTAATGTTTTACTTTGGGTTAGGGTCAGATCTTAATCTATTCATCTTGCAAAGAAAATAATAATTTTAAATTCAAAAGTTGCTATAATATTAAGTAACTACTTCTGACAGTAAATAGATTTAAACACATTTTTGCTTGAATTCAATATTTTTGTAAAAAAAATTATGCGAACCTGATAGAACCATGTAATGACACATAATATGTTGAGCATAAAATTAAATTGCATAAAGCTTTGAGCACACAAAGTCAGTGCCACCCTTTCATCATATTCGTCCAGTAAAGACAGAATATTGGTTACGTCATTTAACGTTTCTAAAATGGCGATTGAAATGCAATTTGGCCTTAAAATAAACAAAAAGTGTATGAATAATCTATGTGTCCACTGAGTGATATGTCTAAAAGTTAAACTATCACTTCCTGATTAAAGTTAAACAAAACAGATACAGTTACCTAATTTTTTGTTTGAAAGAATGTCCACAAAATCGTAGCTAATATCTGCTAATACACGTTAATTTATAGTTATGTCTGACTCCAGTATTTTACAATCATTTATGAGTAAATATGTATTTATAATATTACATGTTATATAGTTTAACTGACGGAGTAAAACATTTTATTATCTTTTACAAAGTACAATTTAAAATATATAAGTACATAATAAAAAGATATTAAGGTATTTTTTGGAATTTTTCTCACTCAGAACCGCGTTGTCAGCGTAGCTTTAATGGTGCGTACTTACCAACGCAAGGGTTGTGGTTGACGACAGCAAAGATGCGATCGCAGCGTTTCTTCATGTGGGTGTTTGGGCAGATGCAGCCGAAGAGCGGGGACAACCGCAGACCAGCCCAGGCTTCGCGGCAAGCCTCCCTTGTAAAGAAATTATCAAGTTAAGGTATAGTAATATGATGAAGTCGGTTTATCTTTGAGAATTGTGAACTACTTATGATTATCTAAGGATCCGCGATTCACTGTCTAGACATCCATCACTCACAATGAGATTTCCATATGCAATTATAGAATATGGAATTCCATAGCAGCACACGCTTTCTTTGACCTGTCAACTTTAAATGCCAATAATACGGGCTTAACAAAACCACAGTATTGTACCGTGATCTTATATTGTTTTTTTTAATGACTAATGCTGTTGGCCGCAGATGGCCTTTACAGCGTTACCGGAGTTTTAAGGAGACGAGAACATTGGAGAGTTCTTTGGCCTTAAGGGGCGATTCGCCTGTCAAGGATTCCTAATCGACAGGCAGCACCTCCAGGGTAGGTGTCCTGCTGTCTCTTAGAGTCTCCAGGACGCTCGAGCCAAGAGGGAGCGGAAAACCTGAGGGTGCTTCTAAAGGCTCGGATCTTGGCTCAGCCGAGTCGTGTCGTGGAGGAGAGAAGCGCCTGCCTATACCTGTTATAGTGCGACGAGTGTAGACCAGGTCTTCGCACTCTTGTACGTCTAGTTAAAAAAACACGTCTATATTATTCTACATTTAAGCAAATGATACAGCAATTTACAAACAATAACCGCCATCTATCGTGGATGATAAACGAAACGTAACGTAAAATGTACACTGACACTAAACGTTTGCGCGATTCAACTCTTCTATTGAGGAATGGGTGAAGATTGATATTTATAATTATTAGTATGGCTGTGAACAATATGTTTTGGATAATTTTGGTAAATATGTTAAAGCCAATGTGAAAATTAAGTGATTACGTAAATATTCGATATGTGCTGCACCAGGGGCTGCCGCCGTATGCACGCTCTCTGCTCGTTACATTTTACCTAGTCGGTAAAAAAGGGGTTTATGACGTTTAATTGCAAGTTAGTATGATCATCTGTTCCGTATTGACTGCTATCAATATCAAATCATAGTTAATCTACGATAAGTACTATTGTATTAAAAACCACAAGTAAATGTACTTATTAACATACTATGACAATCAAATTACATTTTACTAAATACACTGACGACTAAAAAGCGAAGACGAAGGACATAGATTAGTGAGAAACAGATTACTTAATTACAAGGATACGTTCCGAAACAACTGTCATATCAATTTCCACTACCTTTGACCTTAATCTAATTTGTATAAGCTTGTATAACCTACAAATTGTCCCTGTGAACTTCGTATCACCTCCAAACTGCTAAGAAAGTCATATATTAAAAGAAACCCAAAGAAAGGTGAAAGAATATTTAATGACAATTTTGAGAAGCTCGTTAATTTTCGATTATATTTTCTTAACTACACTTTAAAAGCATCCATAATTTTCTTATTATTTTTAAACCATCCCTGAATGTAAGCAAACAAAACATTCTTAATTTATTTAAATCTCTCGAGCCTTAACTTTAGCGAGATTATTTATTTTATATACAAGAAACAAGGAGAAAAAAGACCATCATCGATACATAACTTGCCACTAACGCCATCTATTTACGGTAATCCAAAGTAGCAGCAAGGAAATGACTGTTTCGGTAAGATGATTTTTTTATACTAAATTAGCCAATTTCAATTATATTTATTATGGATTAGGTAGTTTTTATTTTAAATTACACCTGAATGAAAGCGAACAAACATAAGGAAAAATATTGAAATCGGTTAAGTGGTTTTAAGGGTAGCGAGACAGCTTGACAAATATTCTATTTTATATATATTACATATTCCCTCCTTCATACAATATGGGTTCCTTTAAAAGGGGCCGACAAGATAAGGGTGGCTAAGGCAGTATGTCGAATGCTTCACCAGCTATCTTCACATATGGAGTCCTCTACTGCTTATCATCAGGTGCCGCGTCATTTGCTGAGCTTAATATATATAAAAAAATATATATAAAGCAGATGAGAAAAAAGGAGATATCAACTAAGTACACGATGACATTGTAATGGCTCTAAAAGATAAGATAAATTTCTGTACACTGTTTCCTCTCTTTTCATGGCGACCAAGACAACCTATATATATCATGAAATTCTTAACAGAAATTGTCTCAATTCTTTCAGAGCATGTTCAATTGCAGTGCAGTATTTTATATCGCTTTGATAACGTCTGTTACAAAGCGACAGAGTCGCGCGGCTGTTGTCAAAGAAAAAAATGTTGTCCGAAACATTTTTCCTTTTATCTGTAAATAAAAATTCTGCCGCACCGCCTGTACAGTCGATTGTATTATCGGAGACCTTTTATATTAATATATATTTTTTATATTAGCGTTACCTTTTATATACTTTTTATTTTTTAATTATATTATTTACCTAATTTTGATTAAAACACTCCTTAAACATATGCTATTCACTGTCGCAACAGGAATAGTATCTTTATGCGCTTATGATGATAAGCGAATAAAGATACTATTCCTATGAATATGTGGGTCATAGTACAATGACAACAAAAAATTCATATCACGTCATGGTAAATATAATTCTAACACGCAAACCTCACTGGATTTACATGTGCAAGTAAATTGTTTAATTTACATAATTAAGGAGGCTTTTTAAACAATTATTTTGATTTTAGAATTAAAACTGCAAATTTAGTAAGAAAAATCCTTACTAAATATTTCTAGTTATTTATTAAACTGTTAACTTTTTCATAACTAATTTTATTATTCTACCAGATTGTCAAGAAAATCAGAAAAATATTGTGTTAATAGTATGTCACTTAACAGTAGTTCTTAAGATATAACTAGTATTTTGGGTAGAACTCCAATATTTTCAAATTGACATAAGGCATGTATTAACATTGTTTGTCATATTTAAGACTAGATTAAATAGATAGAGAGATAGATTAGATTAGATTTAGATTAAAATAAATATATAGAGATAGATTATATTATATTTAAACTTATATTTTTTTAAATATATAAACACTATATTTTGCTGAAATTTATAGTTAAGGTCTTTTCCTAAAGTGGCGAAATAAATTTAAAACACTTCCTTTTTTATGCCAAATATGCACTTAAACCCCTTAATTAGTATATTATTTTTGTCCATATGCTAAATATACATGTTTTGATTGAAACATATCTATATAAGAAATTCAAGATTGCAGAAACACTGTTGCTTCTGCATTGTTCCTTTTGTTATTATATTTATAAAGAAAACAAAACTGTACTATGTTGTTAATATACAAAGAGGATTTGTAACAAAATACAATTCACTCATCAAAGAAGCAGAGCTAATCTCTTAATCGACTACAGCTTGTAATCCCAAATCCATTTGCTAATCGATTTACTCAGACATATTTATACTGTGTCTGCTAATTTTATCCTTTTTATTTTAGGAATTTGCTTATTCCGAAATATCGTGAACTTTGTGAACCTGGTTGGCGAATTACAGCTCTGGGTTAGATAAAATAATTAAGGACGCGGAATTTAAAGATCTATTTTGGGAGCATTAAAAGCTAAATTGATAATTGGGTGACCTCGACAATTTGTGCTAAAGATTAGAATAATTATAACAATGTTATAGTTACTACAATGTTGAGTGATACTTAATTTTTTCATTAGTTATTGCATCTTATAATTTTGATTGTTTTGTATATTTAAAATAAAAACGGGACAAGTACTGGCTTTTATTTGGCCGTCAGTGACATGTCACATTTAGACGAATCACAAATTAGATTACTAACGTGTGTTTCTTTATTTCACCTTAACATCTAGACATTTAAAATTTGGATGACATTTTCCATGAATTTTAGTTTCGGAGTAACGGTAATAATTTCTTCTGTTTCTCCACCATTTAGCAGCTTATATTTTAAAATCTACTTTCAGCACAGGTTTTCTTGTTTATATTGATATAATAGATAGATAAATATTTTAATGAAATTTGATGTCTAGTGTAGCTCTACCTAATTTATTACTTTATACACGTATGTTGTAAACTAACGGCTGTCCAATCCTTATAATAAGCGATCGGATTTGTGTTTTAAAGTTATCCAAATTTCTTGTAAATTTAGTAAGCATCGAATATCATGTTTAATAAAATTTATAGGATGCGTACAGCGATTTCTAGGGCTTCCAAATATCGATTATCGATAGCAGCTTTGAGTATGTTGAACATCTTATCGTTATTTGTGTTACGGATAGTAATAGAGGTCTTAGCTATTTCACGCTTTTTAAAGTCCACAGCAGACTACAAAAGTAGTATTCTTTCTGCAGATCATTTAGCGATTATAAAAAACGGCGCCGACAACTTTTAGTATTGTAACTTTAATGGACGGTGCAGACGTAGGTTAATTTACCCAAAAATAGACGGATTTTCTATTAACAGCTAAACTGAAAAAAGGAGTCATTTGAAGACTTAATTGGTTACCCAGACGGTGTTTTTGATTTAAGCGACTAACAAAGACGGATTGTCCATGACACGTTCGTTCGCCATGGTATGGCTTTCCTGGATGGCTCCATTAATTTTTCTTCCATGCTTCGCAAGGAACGCTAAGTCGTTGGTAATGTTATTACGCAACCGCCTTTTCCCATCAAGCCGCATTAGCAGTGTGGTTGTTTTAAATCACAAAATCCTCACGTGCTTCTTCTATGTAAGAAGGTGCCCATCAGTGGCACGTATTTAGACTGTAGATGATGAAATTTCGGGAACAGGAACAATAAAAGTAGAGACAGCATCCCAAGCAGTGGAAGTTCAGTGTGACAGGGTGATAACCCATTACAATGATATAAAAGTATATTTGATTTCATATTTAGACTTCTTAGATTGGATTAAATTACATCATTATCATCTTGAATCCCACACATTGAACTTGAAATATTTTCACTGTAATTATTAAAGCCCTAAGAGATAACGAAGCTTACTCAAAAAGGCGATTATAAAACAATACAAGAGTTGGTTGAATTGTAAAACAGTAAATTACTCTCAGAGGCATTGAACTAATGAATTTTATTGATATTCTAGAATCTCTCTGTCAATAAAATTATACTATAGTAGTTTATCTAGATGAACTATTACAGTTTACTTTTATTATAAATACAGGTATATATTCTGCAGCTTTTAAAGAATTATAGCATGATCGTATTATTAAATTTGTATGTAACATGAAGGTCAGCATTATGTGTAATTTGAGTTGACAATGTTATTTATTTGAAACCATTCCACATTACTTTAATTTGTAATTTTTAAATGATAATGAACTTTAGGGGCATAGAAAAAAGTCGTATTTCCCAAGCAGACAAGCCATATTTTAGTTTTCCACGCATGTTATTGATAAAACTGAACAACTTCAACAGTTTCTACTTTCATAAGTATATGACAAGATTCAATGAGTTTTAAATAATTTTCAAAGTTCGGTAAGAGTGAAACTTGCTAATTAGCTAAGTATAGTCCCTTAGCAGTAATATAATTATCTACTAGCTTCATTTTGTGACGAGCCATTGCATAACGGGCACTCTAAATAATTAGTTTATTATATGTATATTGTAATTATAATTAGCACTGGCTTTCGATTTGGTAGAATTGAGTAATTACAAATTGGTGCTTAAACAGATAAGGCCCACAAAACTTAGCATTAATTTAGCAATTTCTCTTATACTATAGAAGTTCGAGTTTTGAAATAGAAATCATTCAATAGCAAATTTTATAAGCATTCCTTGAAACTATTATAGAATTTTTGAGATTTGAGAATTATTTTATATTTCATGGTTAAATATCAGCTTATTTTTTAAAAGAATAAATATTAAGACTGTTCAGACTATCGTCATAAGTGAAGTCGAAAATTGATTGATCGAGTCTTTAAGTCTTAATGTTAATAAGGAACACATTTAAATAAAACCAAAATAAATCGAAAACTAAAATCTCAGCCAAATGACAGATACTTTTAAACAGTGCCGTGTAAGGTCGACATGACTCTCAGAAGCAGATGGAATCGTCCCCCGTTGCTGTCAACGTAACATTTTCTCTCGATTACTATAGGGGTGAGCAGTACCTTTGAGATCAATTATTATATACTTCTAGATCAACTATTATAATGCTCTGTCATTACTATTAAACGGGATGCATATATGTTTACCCCTTATATAGAAGTCGTGCGAGAGAACTTGTCTATAATAATGAACAACTCAGTACATTTAGGTTGATGAATTTTCAAGGGGCAATACCATTTAAACGCGATTATAGTATTCTAGCGGTCTAATAATAAAAACAACCTGCCTTATATTGTTCGCTAGAAAAAATCTTTAAACCGACAACCTATACATTACAGCGCCATCTCTGGACATTAACTGGAACTAATTTCCTGTACGTAAGGTTCTGCACTAACAGTAATACGCAAAACTTTTGTGTATTGACTTTAAACTTGAAGGTGAGTAGCTCCTGAAGGTGAGAGTCGATACAACTATAGAAGTAGATATATAAGCATCTAGGCTACAGCGATATTTAGCGAAGGTGATATTCAGTTTGTTTCTTACAGAGACTCAGGTTGCTAAGACTGTCTCTGAAATACATAAATTGAATTTTAAATTCAGAACCTTAGGGTTTGTATTAACTAGCAAATTTGGTGTTAGTAGAAGTCTTATTCCCAATAGATCAAATGGAAATTATTTCTAGCATTTAGTATTTGGAGTTTATCATATCTCAATCGAATTTAATTTTTTAATTGAATGATGATTCTGTTTGTAAGTCGCTTATACACGTTGCAATACTGGATAACCTTCTTACTTAGAAGAAACAAATGAGGAGACGCTATATTATAGAGTGACCACCCAGTCAACACTGTTACGTAAACTTAATTTACTCTCAATCGCCACTTTGTTGCTCGTCAATTGGTTAGCTAGTAAGCGTTTCTTTCACGTAAAAATGCGTCTAGCAGTTAAACGAACATCTTTTCACAGCGATGAAGCCTAGAAACAGTTATCTGTCCAAAACAGATTAATAATTATAATAATAGAAAGTATGGCATAAAGGTAAAAAATTTAGTAACCTGTCATCCATACGACACTCCCCATCACGAGCTTTACAGGCGTTCTTGAAGCGATCGAAGAGTACGGAGCAAGCCTTCTCGTTGTGGCAGACGCTCAGAGCGTAGGTGCAAGTCGGTAAGGTCTCCACAGGGTACGGGTCTTTTTCTGCAAAATTAATACGGCATATAGGATTTCCATGTACCAAGTCCGAGGTAAGCAGTTTATTATCACAGTTTTAATTAAATAACTGTTTTTTTTTAAAGAAAACAAACATTTTTATTGTCGAATCAATGTGGAAGTGAATATTAATGTTACATAGATTCCGTTGTGCAAGAAACAAATTAAACTCTTTCTGTACAATACAAACAAACAAAGACAGACCACCGGTGACGTCATTTGACGTTACTAAAAGGGTTAAGCATTTTTGCCTTATTTAATAGGCATCATAAATCATACCGATTAAATTAAGTGTACTTATCGTGTAAGTGTCAAATCCCTTGTGGTCCTATAAGTATTTCTATCTTTTCTTATTGAATTGGAATGAAAGAGATGCGAATAACTCTATTTTAGTCTGTGCACAACGGAATAGGGGCCGATATTCGAAGGTATGCTTATATTATTAAGAAAATTCATGTTTCATATGCAGTGGCAACATCAGTGTTGCCATAAAGGTGTTTAAAATTAATAAATAAAATATTACAATAATTGAGATTTGAGCTAGATCAAAGTGACTTTAGCCTGTAATTAGTCTCCTGTATTAGTTTTGTTTTGAATGTTTTTTAATATTTTATGTCATGTCAGCCATGAGCAGTAAAAAACGATTTTTCTTAGATTATTTTGATTACAAGTATTTTAATCAGAAATCTTCGTTTGGGAACATTGAAGTTAAGGATTATTCTGGAATTACTCACTATTTTCCCAAAGAAGCATATACATATAAATGTGCTCAACTAGACCAGCTAAATGTAAATTATCTCTAAAGACAACAATGTTATGAGCATACCCTTCTTCATGACGAAGACGCAAGGATGATCGAATAAGAAGTCCCGGAACGAATTACACTCAGGATCCACGTTGGGCTCGCGACAGAGACATGTTGGTTTAAAGAACGGAAATGCTTGCAAGGTCTTCAGGGCAGCTTGGCATTTCGTCACGGTCACCGTTGAGCAGGCCACTGAAACAAATGGAATGAACATTCTAGTGAGTTTACTTTATGCTTAACGATTAGATTGTTGAAACACCCTTAAGGTAAAAAAAATCCTTTTATCAACACCCTATATACGTCCCACTGTTGGCCTCAGGTATATATGAGAGAAAAACATGAGGAGTTTGGGTTAGAACACTACCACACCATCCTAGTGGGGATGGTGGGTGAAAGCAGTTGCCGTTAAAACCGGGACCAGCGGCTTACCATGTCTTCCGAAGCTGAGGAGCTAGAGATACTAAATTTGATTGACCCATCCAAGGTCAACCATGGCGACAGTTGCTTTGTTTTCGTTATCGAAATCAACACGTTTAAACTACGACCAACGAGCATCATAACAGTTTATTATGAAAAGTTGAGCTAAGTAGCTCATTACACCCGAGGTTGTGTGTGCAGCCCGAGGCGTAGGAGAGAGCGTAATTCGGATAAGTAGAGTTACGAATTTCATGTGAAGTTTTTCAACATGTTGCGCGGTAATACGATACAAAATATGGAAATAAGGGAGCTGACATGCAAGTTTTTTTGCGCTTTATACAAGGTGGGTGAACCCACAACAAGCTTTATAATTAAATTTTTGAGTGATAAAATGTAAATGTTATATAAAAATTTATTGTTAATGTAAACAATTTGATAATAAGCAACATTCGTTTATTCCAATAATGTAATTGGATTTTAAACGGCATAAAACCTCTTTGGTGTAACTAAAAAAATAACTATTTCTGGGTTAAATTTAAAACGTTCTGTTTATTCGTAGAAAAGTACTAATTAATCTTTGTATATTGTAGTTTACTTTGTACAGTTTGTACAGTGTATATATTTATTACGCACGTGTGCGTTTTAGCTCGTCTCATGACTCTAAAAGCGATATAATAAGGCTTACTATACGACCAATTGTGTTGAAAAATATAATACTAAACTATTCGTGTTTTGTTGGAAGTTTTAATTAAAAATATAAGTGACTAGAAAATTAATAACAAAGCAAATAAGTAAATTCCCGGGAATTCTAATTTAAAGATAAAAAGTTACGTATCCAAAACCTACCACCGCAAACTCACGTGTAACGAGTTTATAATTCCCCCAAATTGTTGCCATCACAAAAAATCCTATCAGTGTAAGGTCCAAGATCGCCTTTTTCGTTCCGCCCTAACAAGACACAATAGTCTGAAGCCTCACAAAAACCGGGAACGAAATTATCCGGTGGATTGGACATTTTTTCTTATACGCATTAAGGGGAAAACTTTCTGTATTACCCGTTTCTCCTGTGTAGACGAATACGGGCATTTATTAATTTGTTGATAGGTCGGTTTTATTTTTGGAAATCCTATTTCATTGTATGGCAAAAATTGATCGATGTAACAAACTTATGTATAAATAAACAAACGAATATGTCGTGACGATACCATATCTTTTAAAAAAAACTAAAGTATTAATATTAAGTAATTATTACCATAGCTGTTGAGCAAAAAGTTTATATTTTAATATAAATAAAGAAAAAGTTAATACTACTAAGTTACACTAAGTTAATCTTTACGAAGTTAAATGACAAGGCTGGAAATTTAGATTGGATACTACGCATGTAATACGTTTAAAAACAAAAAGATAACTTCAATTAATATTAGCAATAAAACTAATTTAACTTTGCCTTTAATCCACAGAGTTTGTCATCACTCATATACAATTACAAATTACACGTTCTATTCAACATTAAAATAATGATGTAGATAATAAACTAGAACTAAATGAGATAAAGTCAACAAATATACTTATGTTGAATCTGTAGACTAGAAAAATGCCACAGGAAGTTATGAAAATCTATGTAATACTTGTAAAGGTAAGTTAAGGTTATAACTAGGTAATTAATAATACTTTTTGTATTACTACATCAACCATTATTTTAGAAAATTTATTTTACTTATATATTTAAAACAACAGCCATATACAGTTTATGGCTATGTTTACAATAAATATAAATCTAAAGATCTACAGTGTCTGTGAATTAGATCATACAACTTTGAATTATTATGAGATAGAATTAAGCACAGACAATGGTCGAACTCATTTGACATATGATGTGCACATTATATATCTCACAGCACGTACACAAATTACCCAACACATTAAAATTATCAACGGGTCATATTAGTTTTAACGGCAAAAACGAGTGACGGTACCGATTAGCTAAGTGTCAAACATTGAGAGTGGATTTAAATTTGACTAAACACATACTAAATAAATCAATACAGTGTAAATTCTCTTTTGCAAATGTTAGTGAAACTAGACAAATACGAGTAATATAATTAATGTAGTTATTTAAAAGAAATTTAAATAAAGTATTGGAGACACTTCGCATAATAACCCACTACAACTCACAAATGAGCTGTTTAACAGTTTTTTTCACACAATAATGAATAAATCCGAAACTTCTCTTAAATGTTTATGAAAGGGTAACTGAAAAAGCAGAGAAACAGGGCAGAGTCTATCAACGAAGAAAGAAATATAGTTATGAAGTAAATCTAGAAGATTATTCTTCTAGATTGAGTTCTGTAACACATTCCCTGCAGTGTCCTAGCCTCTCACAGATAATAGAAAATCTATTGTATCTTATGGGGTTTAAGTAGAACTTCTATGAAAAAATTGATCGATGTAACAAACTTATGTATAAATAAACAAACGAATATGTCGTGACGATACCATATCTTTTTAAAAAAAACTAAAAAAAAATAATATTAAGTAAATATTACCATAGCTGAGCAAAAAGGTTATTTTTTAATATAAATAAAGAAAAAGTTAATACTACTAAGTTAATCTTTATGAAGTTAAATGACAAGGCTGGAAATTTAGAGTTAAGTTTAGTTTGTTCATGAAATAGAACAATTCAAAAGTACATGCA
Source organism: Acentria ephemerella (assembly GCA_943193645.1). Taxonomy (NCBI): domain Eukaryota; kingdom Metazoa; phylum Arthropoda; class Insecta; order Lepidoptera; family Crambidae; genus Acentria; species Acentria ephemerella. The sequence continues at coordinate 3,501,160 of OW971899.1, read as the reverse complement.
AGTTATCGATCGAATCCTGGGAAGTTAGTCCAAGATTTCTTAAGTGTTGTATTTTATCCGTGATCGCCATTTTGAATCACTGTCATATAAATGCCACAGATTACACAATTTATTAAATTCAAGCCGCCTCAAAAGTAAGGGTTAGTGTTCATCCGAGGTCTCATTATTCGTTGTGACGGTGACAGTTTGTGACAAGGGTCTTTATCGACGTTAATGCTTAAAAATTCCTCCTAATTTGCCTCTTGCCCTTTTGAGCCCGTGAAATATTGGGCCATTTCTCATTTCCCGATAATTCCCCTCATATTTTTTGTTTGCGTCATCTGCTTCTTAAGTAAAATGATATTTTAAAAGCGCTCATAGATTAATATACTCGACTACCTCGTTGTACGGCGTTCCTCTGTTATGTAACAAAGGTTCAATATCGTTGGTAAAATCTAAAGTAGCCATTACTGTAGCCTGAAAGATTTAAGAAGTACAATTACACATACAATCGTCGAAAGTTTCTTTTTTATAAAAAATCAGACCCTTTACACAAACTCTGAATAAGAACTCCAATAAAACTATAATACAGGACCTATTTAGCTGTACTTATTTAGCGTTATAAGAATATTTAGATGCTAAGGATTCTTCTGAGGTCGTGATAAATCAATTTCAATTGTTGATTTTTACGTCATGTCAATTAACTTACGATTAGAAAAGATGTTCCTTGGTTTATAGTTCTTAACAAAAAAAATCCTATGAGGGCATGGAATTGTGAAGACCTGGCATTCACACGTCGTCATTTGCTAGAATCAAATTGTTAGCTGGTCACTTCTTTGAGCTGAAAGGAATTTAAACAATTTAAACGACTTCGGGTCTCCTTTCAACGAAAGAATCAATTTAAAAAGTGTTTATTTAAACTATTGTTTGTAGAAAAGCGTATCACCGGATTGGTTTTTTAACGGAATGCCTTCTCGTATCCCTTTCTTTTTAAAATGTACTTAAGTCGTTGACTTAAAAAGCTTGTTATTAAAATTTTTCTTTTTAGGAACTTTTTATGTTTAAATCCTTCCTTATTCACATAAAGCAGGGTCATTAAAGTGATGATTCATCATAAAACCACAGTCAGTACAAACATTCATTGTGTAGATTCAGCTCCGCCCTTCCTAGTCCTTTGCTTCACGCCATCAAAAGGCTAAATAGACAATATTGCTATTATCACGGCGTGACTGTGCTTATCTTTTGTACTCTACAACAGTAGTGAAATAGATTGTTACTGCGTGCGCATTACTTAGAAATATGCCTAGAAATATCTAGACTGATAAGTTTATGCGCTCAGTTCGAAATAAATGGCAATTATTTAACTTTAATGAACACCCCCTGTTTTTAAATTGTATTGCTAGAATGCGTTTTAAATTAAGTTTTGAAAGCGAGTTGGTGGCGTTGCGCGGAAAGACTTTGTCTTCCAAGCGCCACGTACCAATGTGTTTCAAATTTTGAATAAATAGTGCAGGAAGATTACGCGAGGAAAACTGCACACACCTGTGAAGAAATTCTTAAGTTGTGCGTGAAGTTTGGCCAACGTAGTTTACTAAAGCCTAATCACCCTAATTTAGGGTGGGATTGAGCCCCTTGGTGGGAGCTTACTTACACTTACTTACTTTATACTTACTTTACACTTTACACTATATATTTTATAGTGGTACTGGCCCTTTAACGGCTCTTGTCTCCAGAATATCGACGTCCCATTAATATCAATTACAATAGGTCCAATGATTCAGCTTGTGATGAATCATTGGACCTATTGGATGGTGAATAATTAATATCAATAATAATAAAAATTATTAGTGCGACTGCTATTACATTTGATTGTTTTATTTAACTGTTTTATATCAGCTCCAGCTTAAATATATTTAATTCATTTTAAGTTTTATTAAAAAACAGAATTAGAGTGAACACTCTACCTTAACTCTAAACAGTGCTTTCGTTAGAACAATACCTCGGTGCCCCAGTCCTAATATAACTGGTCGGACTAAAGCACTCAGTTTGAAATGGAAACAATATTTTAGTTTCGATAATGGTTTAACTGCTCTAAAATGTATAATATTCATTTTGAACGGCTAAATATTTGTCTGGTACGTTCTACGGTTTGAATTTAACTGAATTTAATTGATGGTATTAGTACACAAACAATATAAAAATTCTAAAACTTGGAACAGTCTACAAAATAATAAAAAAATCTTTTCTTTCTTTATAATGAATTAAAAATTTAAAAAATAAATAATAAAAAAAAAATAAAAAAAAATTAAATATAATTTTAATTTTTTTTTTTTAATGTTCTTATCAGCATTGTCATTAATTAAACACCCACTTATTAGAGTCGCGACTACATTTAGGAACGTCTAAGAATTCATGTTATTTTTATTGGCTTTCAAATGGAAACTACTTAATAATTACTCATATTTTTAGTATAGCGTAAAAAAAGTACGGAATAATATAAAAAAAACATTACCAAGAAAATGTAATCAATCATAACGTAGTTTCGTTTTATTTCAGAAAGCTACCAAAGATAATTTAATATTAATATCATTTATTTCCCGTTAATTCATCGTAAGAAGACTGACCTTTGACACGGCGCCATTTTGTCAAAGCGTCTTTTCAAAATGGCTGCTCTTTTAAGAAAGGTCTCTGAAACAATGGCGTCAGTCTTTGGTCTTGTCTTTCGTCTTTGGCCGCATCGTTCTTAATTATCCGTTTTTCGATGGCTACTTATCAATGTCAAGTGCGCTAAAGATTTAAGGTTCGAATATTCTTAAGGACTCCGGGTCGGTTAGTTAAAATAGTCTAGTTCACTCGCAAACATTTCAACTAAAATTTCGACTGTCTCATTTAAAAACGTGTTTTCAAAGTAGTACGTTCCTCTGTTAGACAATTTCAATTATTTGTTATAACAATGAAAATATTTATATTATGCAGTTGAAATTTGTTTAATTGGTTGTACCGGGAACATTCCCGGAAATCTAGAGACAATTAAAAATTAATTACTTTAGGTTGTATGGCTTGACAAGTTATAATGTATGTTCAATATATAATATATATATATAATATAATTTAACTACAGAATACATTAAAAATGGTTTTGATTCTTTATTTATTATAAGGTCCTCTATCTCAGCAAAATGTGTATTGTTTGCATACCTAAATGATGAGGCGGAAAGCTCCTCTATTTAACATTATCATTATTATATAAGTTTGCAATATCAAGATAACATTCAGAAAAGAAGTGAATATAAAACTGTAACATCTGTCGAAACTTATTCAGGAAAGCGTATGTTTCGACAGATGTTACAGTTCTCTAAAATTCTGTGGATACACCAATTGCACAAACAATTAATAATTTTTATTGAACAACTAGGGATTTTTGAATTTGAGATTATATTTCTATTAATTTTAGTCAGTGAATGTGAGTGAATTAGTTTTCGTTTATGACGACCCATGGGTAGCTTATATCAACTACTTTGGGAATCCCCTATTTTTCCAAGACGATGTCTAAGGAGTTATCCCGGTAAATAGGGTGCATATATACATAGGTACTTCCCTCAAGTACTTTATCTTCAATACTATCCATCCTAAGGTTACCTGAAAGAGATCGCTTTTATAGATAAGGTTGCCCTTTGTACAAAATCAGTTAAATGTTTTTTGTGCATTTCTCTTCTTGAATTGGCTGATGTAAAATAAAGATATGTTCTATTCTATTCTATTCCACATACCATGAAAATTTGTAATTGATTCGGTGTAGTAAATTTTGCGCGTGATTTAAAAATTGATAAAATTTTATCTGTCTCGAAAGTAGTCCTATAAATTTATCAATATTGATTATTTTATTTGTACCAGCATCGCGCGGGTGATTTATTAAAAAAATGAAAGCTATAACGTAAGATTTCGAAATGTCCATTTAAACAAATTTTGTTCTGACAATGGGAAACACAACAAAATAATTATCCAATTTAGTGCAGTCGGCAGTTGCTCACACATTTCGTCGATTTATTTTCATAAAGATTTATAAAGAAGAAATATACCGACAGTTCGGTTTATTTCTTAAAGACCTCTATAATAATTTCTACATAAAATATAAACAAATATTTCTAAGAAATCACACGAGGGTATGACACTTACCCGTCCCCGTGGTCCAAAGTTAAGGAAACAATGGGCCCACAACAATAGCATTATTCAAACCAACCAACTTCAGCATAAGAATAAGGATGCGAACTAGTTGAACTCTCGGAAAACTGACGGCAAATAAGTTGTTTGCGTTGAATTCTTGTAATAATTATGTTATCTCATTTTAGTTAGGTGTCAAAGTAAAAATTATTTAAAAAAAAAAAGTAAGTAAATAAAAATTAAGTAAATAGTAGTTTTCGTTTATGACGACCCATGAGTAGCTTATATCAACTACTTTGGGAATCCCCTATTTTTCCAAGATGTCTAAGAAGTTATCCCGGTACGTAGGATACATACCATGAAAATTTGTAAGTAAATCGGTATAGTAATTTATGAATGCGCGTTCAAAAAGATGATAGATATTCAAAAATGGATAATATTTTATCTACCTCGAATGTTGTCTTTAAATTTATTTAGAAAATAATAAATTTTATTATTTTGTACGATTTTTCATATCGGATAACTTCCTTACAATTTGAAAAGAGACAATGCTAGAAAAACCAATATTGTAAGGATTAGAAAGACTAGAATTACACTCCATAAAAATATAGTTAAGCATGATAAGAAATGCTTTAACGTTCTATATTTATAACTTCGGATGAAGTTTAAAGGATTTTTGAAAAGAATAGAATACAAAATAAGGTTTACAACCATACAACCGTCCATCGCTTCCCCTAACCCAGATTTTATGGATAAATTTGACGTGAAGCACCCTTCACACTGGAGTCCACTTCAAGATTTTTCTTGGAGTAGGTACACTTGGAATATTAATTTAAAAGATTGTGGGCGAGATGTCGTTGTGGGTAGGAATTTTTGAATATTTTATTGTAACACAATGTTGTTTGCTGATTGTATTTTAATTAGAGACTAAAATATCGTATATCAGTTACTAATAAACAATTAGAATAGACATGATTGACTGTCGGTTAGTTGGCGAACGTAAAACAGTGCAAATTTCATCTGTAAGATTTCTGCAGGTGAAGACTTTTACCTGCTGAATTATTTTTAGTTTTAGTAAATTTTTAATAAAATTGTATAAATGCGAACATGATAAAAAAGTAAGTCTTGATAACCGCTCCACGTTATTGCGTATCCTCTATCCTCTATCTATACTGGTTCAAAATTTATACTTGAATTTCAACAAAATTAAATTCATTTTGAGCAATATAAAACAATAAAATACTCACTAATTTAAAGCCAGCTCAATTATTTCAATGCGAATCGATCAGACACCAGTGACCTCGTTTCGCCCATTGTTAGGCTCACCGCACACAGTGTATAAGGCACGACTCACACGGTATGTCGGCCAGCTATTGTGTCTTTGTAGGGTACTGTAGCTGTATTAATATTTTGATATATTGTTCTTAGGGTAAAAAATTGGGGCATCCTTTTTAATGATGTATTTTTAGGTAAGATGGAATATATTTTGTTCATTATATTTTGTAGAACGAGATATGTTTGAAATAATAGGAAAGTAGTAAGGACTGCATGCATAGGAATACTGTGAACACACGGGAGGCTGTTTGGCTCCTGTTCTTCGGACTACGCCGACTTTACCAGAACTCAAGCTCATTAAAGCTCGAGTCTAGTGGTCCTAACGCTCCGGTCTTGATAACGAATACAAACCAGTATTCGGTTCCGTCCTCCGTCCTTCGGAAGGCACGCTAAGCCATGGTCCAGGTTATTACGGAAATGGCTTTTACCCACCAAACCGTGTATGGCCAAATTCAAATGGTTCTTCAAACTGTTCATGGTGTCAAATTTTAACATTTAGACCCGAACGGCAACAGTTCCGAAGTGTAGCCAATGGACGGGCAGCACAGACCGCGTACACCGACAGATGTTGTCTATTTCTTTCTTACAGTATATCTAGAGCTGTCCTCTTTTTCATGCCCACGACATTTTTTGCAATATTTTATAAAGGAAATAAAATGATTATAATGTCGCGCTGGATACGTATGCATGCAGTTAAATAGTACGGCTCTATGGCATCGGGAGGAATTTTTATTTTATTTATTACTATATATTACTCTTTTTAAGAAGTCTTATAATTTAACTAACCCGGCCATGTGTTATAGTCGCTATGTGAATTCTATTTAGTCTGACAGAGGGTTAGAGTGAGTATCAAGATACTTTACAAGCTTACATTTAGATGTAGAAGTTGAAAAGCAAAATAGGCTTCACTTGGTAATTACTAATTTGTAACTTACCTAGTTCAGAACCACATACACGCGGGATGATTTCCAAGATGGCGGAGCAGGAAGCGTCTTCGAAGCAGAGTTGGCGGGCGAGGAGACAGTTCAGAATAGCCATGGTACCCTTTATACCGGGCCCTGGGGACAAACAAAAATAGTCTTCATTAATTATCTGCAAAGAGTCTTAATTATAATTCAGTTATATTGTTCGTCTTTCTTCTAAAACTTAATATAATTGTAGGTATCCCATTCCTTATTAGTTAAAAATTAGATTTTTCGAACAACAGTTTTAGGCTTCTAAATGAACCTTAGACAAGTAATTGTTCACTTTGAATTAGTAGTTCCGAAGAATTAGCGCGTGCAACCAAACAAACTAACTCTTCTGATCTAGAACGTTGTATAAATTGGAATTAATTTATACATTTTTGAGATTTATTATTAACTTTTGGACTATTTAGTTCTATGACTTTTATTTCACGATCATTCGTTCAACCTTATTCTATTCTTAAGTTAATAAATTTAAAAATATATATTTAGTTGAACATTATTAAAGCAGTGTTGATTGCTTTAATAATGTAGCAGCGAAGTTTCCATGACGTCATGTTTTGTTGCCATCTGCATCATCATCAGCCTAGAATATTCTAGAACATTAACCTAGCAAATGGGTGGAATCAGAGTTGGAGGAGAAAGGGCCATTTTTTAAATTTTAAATGTATTGAGTAAAATGTTAACGAGATTGCCTTATTTTATTAGATAATGTCAAAATATTACTTTAAATTAACGGTTTATAATAGTTAGCCTAGTAATACCAAAATAATGCGTTAAATTGTAAATAGTTTAAAGTGAAATTATAAACTAATGTGTACACAATATAATAGTTACGGATACACGTTTACCCCTGAGTACTATTTGTGTGTACCCATAATTATTGCTTAAGACCAAAAAGACAACATTATTAAAAGATGTAACTTTCATTAATAAAGATAAAAAAAAAAGTTTCATTAAATTAAAATGAATTCGGTGCAGATTTAGCTGGAATTCGACTTATCTAGAATTAAGTTATTTACCTCTCTTTCATTCCAATTCAATATGAAAAGCATACAACTTTTAGGAAGAAATTATTTTATAATTATACTTTTCAGGTACTTTTGATTTATTTTAATAGGCATGTTTTTTTATGCGCCTTAATATAAGGCAAATATGCTTAACAGACGCCATTTTGGAAAAGTCAAATGACGATAACGGTCGTCTGTCTTTTTTGGATGGATTGTAATGAGTTGGACTTGATTATACTGAACTTTTGATATATAGTCAGTGCACAACAGAATTAGGGTCATTATCAGATAAAGAAATATTATGCAAATAGACTGTCTTTGTAAGATCAAGGTCCCAAAATATTTCATTAATTTAAACACCCTAAGGGGAAAACCGTAACTAAAATCATGGAACAGTTTAATTATAATAAAATTTTCAGCGGTCTGTGGTTATTGTACGCGACACGGCAAGAATTAAACTCAACATGACAATGTGGTAAGCATAAAAAGCAGAATAAATACAGATTGCTATTATGAAATGGAGATTAACCTCTCCCTTACAAGCCTGCAAGCGTATTTTCAACAATAGAGTATCCACTGCGTTCCTAGTTTTTTATTATTATGGTAAGGTTTGTTGAAATATAGGGTACATGTAAGATCATCTTTTCGTAATTGGAGGAACAAATGAACATGTAAAAGTATATAAGCTATTTAAAATGCAGTTCTAATATTTTAACTGCCGATATAAATTAAAGATAAAATACTGATAAAACTATTGTGTAAAATAGATATTTATTTAGATAAGTAACTACTTCATCCAATTAATGTGTAAAATACTGCCTGTTAATTATTCAGTTCGCGTCCGCAGAGCGAGCAAGCCGGAAATAAAGCCACTTATTTCCAGCTCGCCGGCAGTGAGATCGTGACAACTAACGGAGATTCACGACAACCCTTCGTTCATATCAAAACTCCAGCTAAACCATCTGCATAATGCATAATAAAACGATAACTATAAAAATATACAATATAATAAGCAAAACTTAACAAAAATATAGTCTAGTCTCCTTCATCGCCACCCTCTTCTTCCTCGTCGAATTCTCCCTCTTCTTCAGCAGTAGCGTCTTGGTATTGCTGGTATTCAGACACCAGATCGTTCATGTTGCTCTCAGCTTCAGTAAATTCCATCTCGTCCATTCCTTCTCCAGTATACCAATGCAAGAATGCCTTACGTCTAAACATGGCAGTGAACTGCTCAGAAATGCGTTTGAACAACTCTTGGATAGCAGTGGAATTGCCAATAAAAGTGGCAGACATCTTCAAGCCTCGTGGAGGAATATCGCATACAGCTGTTTTTACATTGTTTGGAATCCATTCCACGAAGTACGACGAGTTTTTATTCTGAATATTCATCATTTGCTCATCGACCTCCTTCATGGACATTCGGCCTCTAAATACAGCGGCTACAGTTAAGTACCTCCCGTGGCGAGGATCACACGCGGCCATCATGTTCTTCGCGTCAAACATTTGCTGCGTTAGCTCTGGGACTGTCAAAGCGCGGTACTGCTGGCTGCCGCGAGATGTCAATGGAGCAAATCCAGGAATAAAGAAATGCAGTCGAGGGAACGGCACCATGTTCACAGCCAGTTTCCTCAAATCCGCATTAAGTTGGCCAGGGAATCTCAGACAAGTGGTGACACCGGACATGGTCGCTGAGACGAGGTGGTTTAGATCGCCGTAGGTCGGTGTAGTCAGTTTCAGTGTTCGAAAGCAGATATCGTACAGCGCTTCGTTGTCGATGCAGTAAGACTCATCAGTATTTTCTACCAGCTGATGCACAGAAAGCGTTGCGTTGTATGGTTCTACCACCGTGTCTGACACTTTTGGAGACGGCACTACGCTGAATGTATTCATGATTCGATCAGGGTATTCCTCTCGAATCTTCGAGATCAGGAGAGTTCCAAGTCCCGCACCGGTACCTCCACCAAGAGAGTGTGTTAACTGGAAACCTTGTAAGCAGTCACATCCTTCAGCTTCCTTTCTGACGACGTCTAACACTGAGTCAACCAATTCTGCTCCTTCAGTGTAATGTCCTTTGGCCCAGTTATTGCCTGCACCAGACTGTCCGAACACGAAGTTGTCAGGCCGGAAGATCTGTCCGAAAGGGCCCGAACGAACAGAGTCCATTGTTCCAGGTTCAAGATCCACCAGGATGGCTCTAGGGACGTACTTTCCACCAGTTGCCTCATTGTAATATACGTTAATTCTTTCCAACTGGAGATCGGAGTCACCGTGGTAGGTTCCCGTAGGGTCGATGCCATGTTCGTCTGATATAACTTCCCAGAACTGCAAAGGATACACTTATTATTTAAACAAGAAAAAACTCTACTAAGATATAGATGATGATTAATCATAAGAATGAGGGAATATTGATATGTTCGGGAATCGAAACAGTTGTTTTTTATTCCAATTCCAATAGCTTTTGACTGCCGTAACAGTATCAAAATGACAATATGGGCAGCGATTTTTAATGTCAAGTTGGACAGAATTATTTGAGCCACCACCTACTCCACCAAGCTTTCCGTCCAACCATTAGCTACAGATGATGAGACCAAAGTTTATAGAGGAATACTAGTACTAAAAAACCATAACTTTTTTGGTGGAATGATAATATTTTGTTGTAGTTGAAATTTCATATTTTAAATCTAAACTTTACGATTCAATAGTAATGCTATACGGAATTAGTTAACTACAATATGATCACGTACCTTAGCACCAATCTGATTACCGCACTGCCCAGCTTGTATATGCACTATTTCCCTCATTATTACTTGTTTCTAAATTAAAACTAAGCAGAATAATACAATATTTTTCACCGACAGCGATGTCACGACCAGCTGGACAGATAAACAAGAAACAAATGCGACTAATCAAATCAAACGTTTCTGTCGAACGATTTTTAAAAATTTGAAAAAAGTATTTATGTTTCTTTTAGACGAGTCTTCAAAAAGGTCGATTATAGTACACGAACTGTTGGGAATTTAAAGAAACAATTAGATTGCCGAGTTAAATTAAGTATATTTATAGTATACAGTTCTATCTTTGTTTTAAAACTATTTTAAAAATCTATTTTTATCGCCCAGACTCTCTATTGATATTTAATTATATCAATCTAATCAATTTATTTTCAAAAAAAGAAAAGTGCAGCCTTGGTATTGAAAGAATGAAAGTTACTAGCCTTTCTAACAAAATTTTTATTAAGTAACAATTTATAAAAAAATATCTTCTAAATAATTCTTAGTATGTAGGTAAAATTACTAATCGTTACTTACACTAATTACTACCTAAGAAGATAATTTGCAAACCAATCTCTTCACTGAAATTATCTTCATCAAAAAATCCTTTAAGTAATCAGGTCGACGAGAAACTTCTAATTATACAAATCATTAATGAACCAGGGGTCCCCGCAAGCTTCAGAACTGACCCTGTTTAAAAGTTAAAGGCTTATAAAAACAATATAACGATAAAATATGGCGGTTCAAATTTAACAGAGTTGCCACGATTGAGATTAATTTTGAACTGGTTTTAATTAAAACGTGGTTTCGAGCTCTCACGCAATTCTCAATATTAGATAGGGAGCTCAATATTAATATCATAATTATTTGTTTATACTTGAAATAAAGTGTTTAAATGTTTACGTATTACTTAATATTTATTTCACAATTAATTTACATAAACAGAATTAATAAGGTCAAAGGTATTTTTATTAGAAATCTCTTCCAGCAGCTCCACATATGTATGGGGTATGTTTGTGTGTAGTACAGATTACAAAAATAAAACAGCAAGAACTAACGAACTAGTGACAAATAGTAGAAAATTATAAGCGACAATTATTTATACCGATAACCGCTTGCTTCGTTCGCTCGATTAATGCAATCCAGTCACTATATAAAATTTAAAGCTAAATTTACAAAGTTGCGTGTTTGATTATATTAAGTAAATGTAAGCTTAATGAGAAGTATTTAGTTAAAAAATCTTTTTTTGAAGTAACACTTTCTCTCTAGAGGTGATTTCCACTCGTAAAGAACTTATTTGAAATACCAAATAATTACTTGAAATTTAAATTAAAAATTTGTATAGAATAAATGAAATAATGAAGCTGGACTCTCCATCAATAAAACTCAAAACAAAGCAACAAAAATAACATATAACATATACTTTACGCGTAAATTCTTACAATTACAAAGCTTTCATTGTACCTTAAATAAAAGGTGTTTTGCTAAATATTTTTATATCCTTGTATAATTTTAAACATTTAAGTGAATTAGTCGTATGAGTGTACGAGATGTTTTTGCATAGTGTATGAGAGACCATAGGCCTTGGAGAAAGGTTTTGAGCGTGCCGCCGCGGTAGATATTATATAGAGTTAACATTACCAACAACTTGCAATTCGTACCAATTATGGAACGCTTATTGTGAGTTATTGGGTTAAAAAAAACAATTTAGCTTTAAAATTTATTTTTCAAACGTATTTGATTTGTTTTTTTAACCGACTTCAAAAAAGAGGGGTTCTCTATTCTATTGTATGTATGTTTTCTGTCAAATGTTACCTGTTTTTAATAATTCATTTTTAATTTGGTAGGGTATACTCCTAATGTAGTCCCATTGTCACTAAGTCAGCAAATCGAGGGAACCTTCATATTTTTTCTAAAGCTATTTGATTATTTTAACTAACGACATCGTACTGAGAATATCTTTTATACTGCTTTCATTTCATTTTTGATTTAATGAGTGTTGCTTTTAATTAATTATTGTAAACAAATATCAATTAAGATTGTATTATCATGATTCAATAAAAAATATCCCTAACTAAATAAATATACAAAGAATACTTCCAAATACTTCCAAATGGTGTCAAAACTCTTATTTAAATAGATGTAATGCGAAGGAAACAACAAAAAAATTTTAAACCAATTTTTTTAAATTGATTATTAAATTATATTACAATGTAATTCTTAAAATTTTTATTTAAAATAGGAGCTCTATAACATTCCACAATTACTCGAGTGGGTAAGTTCAACCGGCTCAAAGTCAGTCTGTGCAAAAGCCAGTCATCTGATGTGTAAATGATGTGTCAAACACCCGTTTCTTTCACACTTACACTCATCTATATATGTCTTTCTCTTTCAAGGGCTTACCACATGACCTTTCACTGGATCGCGTTTCGTAATGAATTAACAAACAGAATCCTTTAGTTTGTTGAGGGATTTTGATAACTTTAACTTTAATAGGTTTTAAGTTTTGTAATGTTGTAACTTCTATCTTATTGGTTGAAAACATTTGAATATTTTACTATTTTTTGATACAGTGCTACCAATTTAGTAATAATTTGTTGCCAGTGTAATCTCTCAACCATGCCGTTGCAATCAGGACGGTAAGCGGTATTCTATCTATATCTGAAACCAGTAATCTTAGCGAGATATGTGAACCATGCTGATGAAAATTGCTGCCCCTATCTATTATCAATTGTTGGGCAACCGATCATAGTTTCTCAGAAGACTATGGATCTCCAGGATCGGCAGATTAGGCCGATAGCGTCTGGCTTCTATTTAAATTTCTTATATTTTACATACATAAGCCTCACTAGCAAAAGCATCCGTTGGTAGCTTATTGAAACGCAAAATAAAACACTACTATCATTTTGAATCTTTAATCTCTGAAATTCAACGCCAACATGTAGTGACTGCTATCTGATTAATCATACTGAGTGCATTGGTTGGGACACTATTTGTACAGATTTCAGGACGAAAGGGACTGAATAAACAACACTACACTACGGGGAATCCCCGTTACACCTGAACAAAATTTATTCAAAGAATTATAAGGGGTGTGCTTGCCGAGCGTTCGTAATTATAAGGGGTGATGTGTCATACATATGTCGCTTTGAATTTTTTATGAAGATACAAGACACATTTTAGTGTGAAAACTGAGGACACATCACAGTTGACAGATGGGCTTTGAGACAAGCCTTACTCCTTTTGAATTAGTGGCGATTTTTATAGCAACTTTTATCCATGATGTGCTGATATCTGTACCATTAAAGATTATAAGTTTTAACATAAGGGTCGGGCTCTGAGGACAGCGGTTAAGTGAAATGGAAATAGAGGTTTTTAAAGGTGCTACCTTGATAATGAATTCAAGGAAAAGACCGCGAGTTTCACATTTATATCACTCTGTTATGTGTATGTATGTGTTACACTAATACCTATAATCTAGCCGAAAATAAGCATATCATTATTGTAATGTAGGTAACAGAATATTACTGTGTAACGTGGGTAAGTCGTTATTGTATGTGTGACAATCAGTCTGCTAATAAAACTATAAAAAAGACGCGTTTCATTGTTCTCGTTGTAGTAAACATATCAATTATCAACTTGCGTTATGGATATAAAATAAAGGAAAACCCCATTTTATAATATAAAATTTTCAATTTTGGAATATACCAATATTTGTTATCTGGTCATAGTTGTTTATATATTTATGCATTTCTATTTATTTCATTCTAATATATAAAAGAAATTTTAAATTTGTGTTCCATTATCTAGTAACTATAACAGACTCTCTTAATGATGTTTACTTTGGTCTTGATCACAATCATCATCACGATCATTTTTAGTTTCGTTCACTGGAATAATTGCTTTAGTTAAACCTTAAAGAAAAACGAAAAGAAATATTATTTAGAATGGGTTTATGTAGTTGATTACTTCGAAGTAGAAGTAATAGGAATGCGGAACGAGCAAATTTTTTTTAATGACTAATGCTGTTGGCCGTAGATGGCCTTTACAGCATTACCGGGGTTTTAAGGAGACGAGAACATTGGAGAGTCGTCAAGCCTTAAGGGGCGATTTACCTCTGGAGGATTTCTAATCGACAGGCATTACCTCCAGGGGAGGTATCCCGCTGTCTCTTAGAGTCTCCAGGGAGCTCGAGCCATGAGGGAGCGATAAACCTGAGGGTGCCTCCAAAGACTCGGCGGAGAGTGCGTTATATATACCCTCGGGTCGAGAGGTCCGAGCGTGCCGTCTCGCCCGCACCACATAACACTGCCATTGGCAAAAAATGTGCACTTTCGTTCGTAACTAAATTATCCAGATGTAAGTCTTTAAATGTGTAACTCATTATTCGTTGTTGAATTTTCAAAGTTAAATAATCGTTTTGAAGATTGAATTCGTAGAAATCAACTTGCGATAGGTGCGTTGGGCTGGCTATTCAGGGTTACCATTTAACTTTGTATATATAGTTCGTAAGGAATAATAAATTATTCAATAATGTGGAATTTATTTCACACGAGCCTAACAGGTTATTTTATATTGATATCACCTAACATGCTGTTCAAAACTTTAATTTCTTACATCGCTTCTTCGTATTTCTTTCCCTCTGAGCAGATTATAGGCGAGACAAAGTTCACCAGGTGAACTAGCTATTTTACTCGCATAAAGATTATTAACATTATTTTTAACCGAACCCAACAAAGGAGGACGCTCTAAGTTTTACTGTATGTATATTTTTCTAATGTATGTTAACCGATTTTCTGTCAATTGTGAACTTATTTTCACAAATATTTTTATATTCATGAGTATACTACTGAGGTGGTGGTTTTTGTTAGTTGAGATCTAATGGGATCTCAAAAAATCAAAGGCAGCATTAATATTTTAATGGACGTATTACGTGTTACAGGCAAGTAAGCAATACTGACGGTCATGTATTTAGCTTTAATCTTAGAAACTTAAGACTCTGAATTGTGTAATAAAAAAACTAATGATCGACTTCACAAGACAAATAATATTCATTTTAAGAAAATTCTTCAATTTGAAATTATTTCTTGGAGTTATTGCTAACCTGTTTTCAGAAACAGTAGACGACGAAGAACCGACTTCAAAAATTGGATAACATCTTAAATTGAATTATTTATGCTTTCATTGTGTTTTATAAGTCCTCCATTAATGCACATAAAGTGTAACGTCAACAAAATAATCAGAAAGCCTTACTAAAAGTAGGGGCCACTAAATCAGGGGTTACGTTTTGATTTGATTGATAACAATAATTTATTATTTATAGTTTGAACTCGATGTGGCTCGCGATAAACTGAAGTTAATGTACCTATAGCGTGCCCTCTGTTACTACATACTGAGTATATCAAATAAATAGTTTCGATTCAAACACGTTTACAAGTGTCACAGATTTCTGACTTATTAATGTGGTAGTTGTTCTGTCTAAATTTAAAATAACAGCTCTATATACGTCTGGGTAAAGTCGGTTATAAATTACAAGTGTTGTTTTTGATAAGCGGTCGTGTGTACAATTGTGATAATACGAAATATTGTAGAACTAGCTCTAGCACCTGGTGTATTTAAATGTTGATCAAAGTGAAATGTCTTGCTAATAGTTACTAACAGTGATTGGCGGACAAACGTTAATTCAATTATCCAACCAATCAGATTATTGATGATTGTTTTGACAGTACTAGTCCTTTGATGATAGCTTTCAAGGAATCGAAAGTGAATTATTTAGAGTTTATTTAGAAATAAGGTTGCATCAAGATTTGGAATACATGAAAAGGGATTATTTAAATCATTAAACAAAATGAAAATATTTGGTAAAAGTAAAATATAAACAATTAGGTGTAGGATTTATTTAATGACAGAAAAAAAGTTGTTCCAATCGTGGGGAAAAAATTTAACAAGTAAGACAAATAAATGTGATATTGAAAAATCGGGAAAGAACAAAACTATATTTCCGTGGGTGTCACCGTGTTACTATGCTTGGTGTTGGTTAGATTAATTATTATATATAGCATAAAATTGTTTAAATTTTTCCATGTCGGAGTAACTCTGATATCACAATGAAATTTCAGTTGATCGGTATGCTGCATGTCCAAGCAGCGCATGAATTCTTTAACTGTTATATTTGTTGGTCAAGCAAGTTTGTTATGAGAAATCTAAGTTACTTCCGCATTCTGAGATGTTCATTGAATTAGTTTTAATTGGCATTTAACTAATGATATCTGAAACATCTTATAGGCCGTCGCTCCGAGACACGAAAATTAATGGTTCAGTAACGAATATTTGATCTAAGCGTAGGGCTGTGCAACTTTTTAAAATGTGTCTCGGTAAACTGAAATGTTGTCATATGCAAAGTTATTGAAACGATATTATTAACTACATTAGTTTTATAAGGCGAAGTAATGGTTTTCCTTAAGAAATAATTAATTGTGTCCTTTTAATACTATTTATACAGAAAAGAAATATACAAAGAAAATAAGTTAACTTTTTAATACCATGACTTTACATGACTCATATTCAATCTAATTTCAATGTCAGATAAAGTAAGCAACGTTTATTTTCGTTGGAGTTTATGTTAAGAATAAGTCAAATATTTTGTATTAGTAAAATAAGGAAGTACCTGCGAAGAATAAATATTATTGCTTGTTACATTAGATGTATGTATACCTTTGTTATATATAATATTATGATTTTTTTAATAAAACTACATCAAATGACTCTACACCGCTTGACGGTAAGCCGTAGGAAGAGCCCATATGCGAAGATAGCTAGCCACCTCCACGTTGCTGGCCCAAAAAGTGTCTTTTAACGCCTCTTATGAAAGAACTCATGTTTTATGAAAGTATTCCCTACTTTGAAAACTCAAAAGCGAAGATGTTATCGTATGGGCTCAAACGGTAAGCCTTTCCTGATTCGATGTTCTTAAATCAGGTTCTTACTGTGGGAGTATAATTTTTTTATTGTTGGAGGTGGAAATATGTACTTAGTTATGTAACTCACGCTTAGGTCATGTTTCTTTCATCTACGTTATTTGCATACTTAAGGAAAACTTAAAGGTCACACATTACTTAATTTTTGCCAATAAATAGAAAATTTAAATTTGGTGTTAACGTAATATCGCCATTTTGTAATGTCAAATATCTTCATTCTCGGCTTAAGTAAAGGTTATACATCAATTAAAAGTAATAGTAATAGTTTTGTTTTCAATTGACATTACTAGTCTGCTTCATTCCGAAGTAAAACCATATCCGTGTGGGCACTTGTATTGCTAAATATAAGGAAAAGATAAAAGATGTATTAAATATTATTGCGAGTACAGAGGCATAACTATGATAGTATTTAACGTTAATTGATTTATATTAAAGTTGTTCTTATAAAGTAAATGGTATGTATGCTATAAATAAATAATATGTGAATAAAATAATAACGTTAAAATAAATATTTGTCTGAAGACAATGTTGATCAAGGGACATAATTTTAAAAGGTTCATGTTATTCTGTGCAAGTCGGCTTTCGAGGCCAATCAATGTCAAGCAACTCGTAGCCGGCTGAATTATATATGAAATCAATAATCGTCGGAACACTTAACAAAGCTTGGAGGTAGGGTTGTCTTCTTATTATAATTTTTATGAATATTTATTATCAATAGCTTTAATGAAGGGTTGATGCTGTGGTTTGCGTGCGCCACGTTTAAGAAACCGTCAACGATCATGATAAATGGAACTGAGGCTTGAAGGGTTAGTAGTATCAAATAATTTTTCTCCCACAGACAAAATTAATTATTTTAATTCAAGTTGAATGTAAGCATAATAGTTTTATCTTTTTTTTACATTCATAGCTATGTTATTAGCCGTGTCTAATATTGATAATTTTTAAATAATTCTCAATGACGTTTCAATGCTTTTTTGTTTTATATGTAATTTAGATTAACTTTTTACGAAAAAGTCACAGCCCTATTAATAATTGTGCCAGAAAAGATGATTGTATTGACACGAGTAATTTTGTCTCTCAATATAGCCAGGCTTTTGAAGTATAGTGCTCAGTAAGTAAGAGTCCAGTAATACAATGATTTGACAATAAAGATTTAAGAGTATATATCTACCCGTTATCAGTTTTAATTGTAGGACGCAGTGTTACAAGACAGAAATATATATTTATTTTACATTGTATTTTTTCCAAAACTTCATCTCACCTAAACTAAGAATAAAAGCTAAAAAGCCCATGATGGAAGTGAGCTACGCGGTGATTCCACCACAGATCAACTAGAAGGTAAAAAACATAGTCATTATGTTTTTTACCTTCTGTCGGAACATACATTTTTGTTTCAGCCACAGCTTGATGATAGTAGCTAGCCAGAAAATTTCAGCCTCTCCTGGGAATAGAACCTCGAACCGTCGGATCTAAAGTAGCCACTTTAGATATGTGTCATAACTGCTGGACAAAAATTTTTTCAAGTTTTTTACTAGTCACAAGATTTTAAAGACTTTACAAACATCACGATAATATAGTAATAATCAAAATTTTATAAAGAATTTAGTATAGAAATATGCATGCCAAATTACGTCCGTCATATAAATAAAATAAAATAGATCAGCTAATTTTCCTATGTATGTATAAAAGTGACGTTAAAAAGTTTAATTAAAAAAAATATTTACCTGCGCGGTTTAAAAGGAAGCTGTTTAAGTATTTCTTTCTTTTTTACTTTGAATCCCAAAAAAGAGAAATGCAAGATTCTTTTTCAAAACTGACATTTAAGTTTCGTAACCAGCCTTGGGCCACGAATATATCACGTAATACATTGGGAAATTTAATTCGAGGAAGGGTTGTTATCTAAGACTTATATTTCGTGTAAGTTTGACAGAAGTTGGCGTAGTGATTTGAGCGCTCTGTTCCAACTACGTAAAAAATCAAATTTCGACATTGTCTGTCCATGGATAGGTTTGTAAACATTTATTAAATCATACTCCACCATCCTTTGGAAAGCAAGTTAAGCTGCTGGTCCCTGTTGCTATGGAAACCCTTTTCACTCACCAAGACAGCGCGGAGGTGTGATGGCCCTATCCTTGTGTTTCTCCATTTTGTAAGGCCTTTATCGAGAAGTAAGAAATAAGATGAAACAACAGGATATGCTTAAAACTTCTAAACCACATTAATTACGGCGAACACGTAGATTGTAACTCAAAAATTCAACTACGAATCATGAACATAACATTTCCTTTAAACGAAGGAAGCTAATTTAATTTGCACGTTTGGGGTGTGTTTCCACTGAAACGGAGTGGTGCGCTTCGGAACAAACGAAAATTATTTATTTAGGTACTTTGTTTTCGAACAATATTTAGTGTGTAAATGTGTAACGAATATACGTGATTCAGGACTTCGAATACTATGTGCCACTTTAAAAATTACGGATCTCGTACTACCCCCCCCCCCCACGCTCCGATATATGTTTCGAAAAGGTGACAACGGCTACGTTGTCTGTCAGTGTGTCACACTAAAAAGCTTATAAAATTATCTATTAATTTAATATGTAATGTACACTAAAAAACTTTGAGGAAAAAAGACATATGAGGGTAAATTGTTTATGGTTACAGCTTATTTCTCAGTGAAATCTCTTCCAGCAGTCTTACCATAGAGAAAATATATTGCAAAGGTAGTATTGGCGTGTGCAAAACGCTTCAAACTTAATTTCTCCTCCTGACTCCTCCTACTACTTATCATCATGCATTGTCGAGTCATTTGCCGTTCTTGTAATATATATTAAAAGCACAAGCACAGCAAATACCTATACCTGATACACTAGCTACTAGCTTCCTCCACCTTGCTGGTTCAAAAAGTGCCTTAAAATTATAATACTTATATAATTAGTTCCGCTTTCGCTTGTATTTTACATGCCTCAACAGATTTTAGGTAACTCCAAATTATATCTATCTGTCTGAATAATAAGCAACAGACAGATATACATAGAATGTATAATGTACACACAATAAACACACACTGTATGAATTGTATTTTTTTAGTGTGTTTGTACATAATATTTGTAAATAAAATAGATTATTAATTCAAAAAACCAGCTCCATATACTAAATAATTACAGGCGCACGCGCACTGGAGTCTTCAGGCTACCAATCCTTGAGCAACAAGGAGTATCTCGACCGGAACTTTACTAAGCAATTAAAAATAAACGCTGTTAATTATTTGTTAGAATATAGTTTAGCATTACTGTTCCGTGTTAAGAACAGCTTTGAAAACAATATCTTTATGATATAGACAATTAAGGAATGATTAATTTTTTGAAGCTCAAATTATAAAGTAATTACTACGTTCGATATTAACGATGAACATTATGGCGCCATGGGCGTCGAGCTTAAAATGTGATGTCAAGACAAGTTAAATATGAAAGTTGAAACTTCGTTCAGTGATACGTTCAACAAACAAATGTAGTTTTGGAGTAAGACACCAAAATTTATGAAAAAAAAATTTTAAGACATTAATTTTTACTTATAGAAATCATTTCTCCAAGAAAATATTACACAGAGTGCGATTCAAAACTTTTCGTGACAATCGGTACAGCAGATACGTCTGCTCAGTATAATCGATAATCTCTTGTTCAGTATAATCGATTACATTACTGATCAGAATGGACTGTCCAACAACTAATTAACTGAGTTTACTGACTCGGCCCAAAGTTATAGAACTGGCAATTCCAAGCTTTCAAATTCACTAATAATCAAGTCTTTTTTACCTCGAAGCTATGTCCAGAGACAAGAAAATTGTGTGCTATGTCAGAATCGTACGAATCCACATGTATTAAGGACATAATTAAACATAATAAAATTTCATTTCACAACATAATGTCGCACTTTGTATTTAAGTGAAAACAAGAATACCAATGGTAACAATTTATTTATTTAAATTTATTTAATTTACCTTTCTTAAAAAAGTTTAAAGTAAAAAGTTTAAAGTTACAAAGATAAGAACAAAAATTGCTAATAAAGGACATCTTATGGATTTTATATTTATGATATATGGTTTTTGAAATAAAATGGTTTTTATAGCGAATAATTATACTTATAGCGTATGTAAAAGAACTCCTATCCGAACGGTCAACGGCTTATTAGCTGTTTTAATTATTTATAGTAAATAAATATCAAGTTTCTTAGCACGGCTTAAAATGTTTCTTTAAACATTTTTATTTAAATATCATCATTATGTACTTTTTTAGTTCGAGGCAAATGTTACAGAGACCCCGAAGAAATTATTTTACCTACACGTAACTTATTTTAAACTAAAAAGGAGGCGTGTTTTCCTATTTCGCTGACTTTACGAGCATTCAAGATCAATTGCTTCTGTATCCAAATTTATTTCAAATTTTCATTCGCTTGAAAGACAATTTAAAAAAAATAACGCCTGTTTTGTTAAAACTTTATTGTGCGTACATTAATTATTAAATAAATAAGTAAAACTATAGGAGAACAACATCAATATCACAACAATACAACAACAATATACATGTGTGCGTGACTTGCCGTGGATAATTACGATCCTCGTCTACATTACTCGGTTAAGGCTTCACAGCTTTGTTGATATGGAATTATCCATCTAGGTGTTGTATTATATTTCTTCAATTTAATGACATTAAACTTCTTCAAAATCACTTACAGTATAGCACACTGGCCTCCAATAAATGTTTCGCTTCACTTTCGCGGCATGAAGTTGATTGAAAGAACTTCCCACTTAGATATTATGTTCACTCCATCAACAATATCAATGTATCAACTTAGGAACTCTATAAGGACAGTCCCACAGGACTCTTAGAATGCTAATTTTTAGAATTTGTTGATTTTTAAGTATAGTGCCATGTGTTTGAAGTAATTAAATCAGTCCGTTCTGTTTAAATTTTTAACGCTATATGTAGTTATTTGGTTTAATTAGTTATCTGTCTATTATTTAAAAACTAGATTCTATTTGTTTTCATCCTTTTTTTTATTACAAAAGTCCATATTTAGCAAATCTGAATTTGTTATGATTTTTAGCATGCTAAATAATCAGTCAGTCGGTCAAATTTAAGTATGTGACGTCTCGTGCTTTGAGTTTTAGAGAAAAATCATTATATTCACCAGATTTTTTGTATTTTTGTTACCTGTTTTTATTCTGGATTTTAGGCGTACAAGCAATAACTATTTACGAGCATTTTAAGGCAATATATCAAAGTGTATCTAAATTAGTATACTTTTAGTTAAAAGATCCCAAAAGAGATTTCTCAATATCAAAAATGATTGCATATAATAACCGGGCGAGTGGTAATTTAATTTGAGGTTTTCCCCCATTTTATTCCACAAACTGAATATAGATCCATTGAGTTGTTTTCTGTTAAATATTTTAAGGTTGATTAAATTTTTGGATATATTAAAGTTTCCAAATAAATATCTTTATTTTTCTCAGTAGGAGTTACACGTTATAATTTGCCTTAATAGTCGTTATACGGAAAAAGAAGATTATTTCTTTCTTTATATATAAAAATAAATTGATGTTTGTTAGTGAATAATCAATAACTCAAAAACGGCTTGACCAATATAATTTTTATTGTGTATTATTCAGTTTAATTCGGGATGATTTAAGAAAAATATCTGTGTAAATCCAAAAGAAGAATTTAAAAATATAAAACTGAAAATATTTTTTTTAGTATGGAAACATGCTAAGCATTAAAAATGTAATTTTTTCCAAGTCTATCTCGGATTTCCTTACATGGCGTTAGTGTTAAAAAGGTTCACCGGACCAAGTAGTTAAATATAAAAATTACAGAATTCTTAACCCAAAAATAGTTCATAATAAGAATTGAATTGAATTGAATAAACTTTTTTTACTACATTTTGTTTCTTAATTCAAAAAAATTAATATAACTGACTTACAATGAAATTCTTTTGTTTGGTTTAGTAGGTAGATAGCCTTAGAATGTTCGAGAAACAGAATCGATAACTCAGTTGAATCTATTCGCGGTACAAAGGACCACAGGGAGAATTTTTCTTTGACCAATCGATTTTGTTCCCAATGAATAGTCTAAAGTAAAACCTGAGAGACGTTGATTGAATAAGATCTTGGAACCTTGTTAGAGGGATTCAGAATAGGATAGAATAATACTTAATGTAATGGATTGAGTATTAAAGTGCTAATTCTTTAGTTTTTATTTAATTATTAACTTACACAAAGTTGTTAACTTATACACACATTATAAGGAAGAAGCGTTCAAGGGAATATTGTACAAAGTAACTGCGTATTTCTAAACGTAACGTTTGTAAGTCCTTGTTAGTTTCCTTCAAACATTATAATTTATTAACAAAGTTGAATAATTTATGGTGTAATTAAAAAAACGACTATAATAATATTTTGTAGTGTATTAGTTGTTTCATTTAATAAAATATTTAATATTTACTGGTGATAATAACAATTTGATTTAATCTGTAATATTACAATAAACGGACCGTTAACGTCCACAGAGTAGACCAACAGTACCACAGATTATATCAGGTACTGAGTAGAAGAAACGAAATTAAAATATCAACAGTATTAAGCGTAAAAAGTCACTTTATAGTCGACGGTTTGCCATGAACGTATACTCGTACGTTGGGACATGACCAAGAGCACGCAATGTAAATAAGACTCCACCATATTCCAATAATAAATAAATCATAGTTATTAATTAGTAATTGGATGTGTCGTTTTAGTAAGTAAGCTTATAAGCTAATAATGAAGTCAGATAAAAATATTAATCTTGATAACAATGCTTTGTGAGGTCATTATTTTCATTTAAAAGATATCAAACATTATTCGTGCTGTTTACAACCATTTATATGTCAAAACAAGATTGTTGTAGCTGTGACAAATATATTACAATTTTTTTATGATATTTTTTTTTGTGTGTTTCTCTTTTTGAATTGGCTGATGTAAAATATATTCTATTCTATTCTATTCTAACTGTATAACTATTTTTTGTGTGCAAAAAAGCTTTAAAAGGCTGCAGCTATGCAAACGCTATAGCTGTTAAAGCTATAGAGAAGAATAATAATTTAAAATTTGAAGTTATCATTTGATTGAGATTAGATGCATCTCGCTAAAAAAAGCATGTATTACGTCAGTGGCAGTATGGTTGATATATTTCGTCAATATATGACATAGTTAATCAATAAAATACAAAGAAGTGTGTTTGCGCGCCCTTATAATAGATCAAAGGCAATAGCTATAATCACATATGGAGTCACATCAGATTGTCGAGTCATTTGCTGAGCTTTTTATATTAAAAATGTCTTTAAATCCAACAAGACTATGGTACACATGTCAAACTGTGTTACCACTGACCATCTAAGATTTAAATTTGTGCTTACCGTCATGTACGCCATTTGCTTCTTAAGCATTCTTAGACACAAAAAAGATTTAAAAAATCAATTAACAAATACAATCAGTTCAGTCTAAATGGTTTGTAATCATACTTCATTCTAACAATACAAGCAATTTTAGTGCTATTGCCTTGTTTATTTAAATTAATAACACAAACAAGGAGGCAGGTAACTGGAAAAATGCGTTCACAAAACATCAGTATTGGTACCGCTTCTGTCGTAAATACGAAATGCCATCAAAAACGCAAACGAAGGCATAGAAGTTAAACAGAACGCGGGACTGGACTCAATTGGATTCCAATTTTACTCTCATGCATATGTAAACAGCTGTTAAGAGGAAGGGCGGCCATTTTGACGGTTCATTAGTTCCAATGTTTTCGCCATTTTGAAATTTTACGATATCGTTCAGTGTCATATGTTTTTAAATGGTTTCGAATTGGTAGCCGGAACGTCACGCGGTGTTGTGTTACTACCGTTTAAGGTAGACGCTTCATTTGTTAATTTTTGTTTCAAAATTTATTTATATAAAACAATACAAATATAACACTTAACTTCGCATTGTTCTTTTCAGATTATTTGGAAAAGGAAAAATTTTGATGTTAAATTGTATATTTTATACTTTCGTATAGATAATATATATGGAGTTACTTCACAATTTCACTCCGGTTTTTAAATTTCATAGAATAAGAAATAATGTTCTGAATTACCTCTATAGCTTTTATACTTTGATTGACGGCCGCATCATACCCCTGTCTACTTAGCCAGAGGTTCGAATCCTCGCAGGGGCTTTGAACCTCTGGCTAATTATATGATATATTTGTATATTTCTATGATGAGTATGAATATATGTTCACAAGTTATGAATGTTCATATGTTCATTTAGTATGTATCTAATATTTATATACATATACCTATCATAGTTTTCATAACATAATTTCTGAATCGTAGTTACTTAGGCCTTGATAATAGGTGTGAGTGTGAGAATATAGCCAATATATTGTATTATATTGACTTTATTAGATACGTATACTAGTTAAGCTTAATCCTTAAAAATATTCCTTAAAAATATATATTATAGTCACCAACTGATATAGTTCCTAAATCTCTAAAGAATAAATTGAAAATATTAAACTTAACATCCGGTATTATAAACACCTTACAAAAGCTCCTCCTTCATCCATCCTACATACTTGCCGCATTACTAGTAAATTTCTAACAACTAAGACTATAAGTTTCTCCACAACGCTTGACTAAGGTCCGCGTAGCTGGGGAATTACCCATTTCTCTGAAGGAAGCTTGAAAAATTGTAATTCTCACACTTACCAAGCTAAGCTAGCCTAACTAGCCCAAACTAAGCTTCACTATGAGTTTGTGTTATGGATACTAGATAACGAAGAAATTTAGATAGATAGTAAATTTACCTATCTTATCTTGATATAGGGCCAGGATTATTCCCGGAGCTCTTCGACCCAATGGGATCTATTGTGCTTAACCCCTTCAGTAATC
This sequence comes from Acentria ephemerella, assembly GCA_943193645.1. Classification (NCBI taxonomy): domain Eukaryota; kingdom Metazoa; phylum Arthropoda; class Insecta; order Lepidoptera; family Crambidae; genus Acentria; species Acentria ephemerella. The sequence continues at coordinate 3,474,996 of OW971899.1, read as the reverse complement.
ATTAGAAAATAAAAAAATGGAAAAAAATCACTTTTTTGTTTATGAATGAATTTTATTTATTGAACATAGATATCCCTCATAAAAGCCATTTCGGGCGTAGTCCTTAAGCGGTTAAATGTACCTATAATATTAGTGATAAGAAATAAACTTAACAAACATACATGGCTCGTGAATATTTGCCACATCTGGGAATCGAACCCAGGAATTTTGGCTAAGTAGCGAAGGGTACTAACCATTCGATCAAGGTGGTAGGCCGCGAGTGTGTACAGTTTCATTTTTTGGATTTACTGACATTTTTGTAGAATTATATTAGTCATTAGCCGATGCACAGTATACTGCTCCAAACCACCAGCGTATTGAGTTTACGACCAGTAATTGGTTTATCACGCTATTATCCTATAGCACAACGTTCATCGCTGCTTCACCGAGTACGTTACAAAGATATATAGGTTGTATAGTTGGTTATATAGTTACGAATATTTCGATAGCATCATTACAGAATTAAACTGCCTAGTTTTTCTATGAACATAATGCTTTTCCAGCCCTTTTCTTATTTTTCTATAAAATGAACTCTATTTTTATGATCGTAGAGCTTATGATGTAGCAAAAACTAAAGCGTTATGAATACACTCGGTAGAACAATTTTCATACGCCTTTGACTTTAGACGGAACCTTAATCAAGTGAATCAAAAGTCATTTTCCAACCATTTTTAAGGGTAACTGCTAATGTTCGGCTGTGAAGGCCAAAACCAAATTAAATTAAGTACGGAACACCAAAACAGATGGTTGATTAAATTGATACTGTATATAACCTGGAATTTCAATTAAAAAAAAATACTGGAAGCGATTAGCTATAAAATGTAAATTAAGATTTTATAATTCAAGAGATATGTATATACTCAGATATACAATTTAATATTGTATGTTATTATTATAAAATCGTATGTAGGTATAGTACTTATAAGCATTCATAATATGTGTATATCTATTGTGTTGTAAGAGGTATGTTGTAAAAACATTTTCTTCCTTATTCTTAATCTTATCTTCTTGAAGAAGAGAGAGGGAGGGAGATAGTGATATTTAGTTTTATTATTAGCATTAGTTGTTTGTATAGTTGTGCAATTAATTATAAATAAAATAAATAAGTTTTAGTTGTAAAATATGAAATTAAGTGTTGACTGTAGGAAACACCCTAGGTTACGGTGACCCTAATAACCCAAGTTGTCACATCAGATCCACAGATTATAACTTACCTACACCGGCATCCTCACATGCACCGTCAAAGTGATCAGTACTTTAGAAGATACTAATAGATAACTAACAGATTACCATTATTAAAAGCAGAACTATAGTTACTTGATATTTCGTTTGGTTAGAATTGAGATGAAGATCGTACTAGCCAAAGTGGACTCCTATTTTGAATTATAAATCGTGTCTTTGTCGTCTGATGACTCTGATCCCCTGATATATGTTGTGTTACAATAACCTACCTACAGTTATCTTAGCTTACGAGGAGTTGGAGTTTAATTTAACCTTTCTTAACTTGCCAGTTCGCCAGCGTTCACCAACTGCTAGGTTGTGGGTGCTTTACAGCTGAATACTAAGATTTTAAAATAATAATTGCTAATATTAAAACCAGTTGGAATTAATTGTGGGTAAATATAAGATGTAAGAAGTATTTTTTCGGAATTCACTTCATTGGCACTGGTACCATTACTAAAAATTCTTTTGTATCAACAACAGATTCCTGAACGTATAATTGGAGTATTTGTATACATTTAACAATGACACATCTAGCCTATTTAGATAATTGTAGTTCCCCGTCTCGCTATAGCAAGGGTCAATAATTTGTGGAGTCCATTTTCCAAACAGCCTTAGCAATTTTTATGGGTAATTTTCTCCCCCAAGCCCTTAAGAAGGTGATAATGGTTATTTTTAATTAATTTCTGATACTTTTAACGGTTTGTTCGTGGTAGTAATTAATATGTAATGGTCCAATAAAATAACCTGGTCATTGAGGGATTCTTTATAAGTTTTGGATGAATTTAATTAAGAAATGTATTTTGAAGAACTAGAGTGGAATAAAAGCACTTTGTAAGTGACATTATTATCATATCCTTTTTTATTTTTAAATAATATTAAGGTATAAAACGAGTGTTGAAGACTTGGGTAATCAAATGGTGAAACAAAAGTAAAGGTGGGCAGGACACTTGGCTAGACGGAATGATAGGTGGACAAAAACAGTCACGAGATGGTGACAAAGAGGGGCGTCGAGAACAGTGGCTAGAAAACTGGTTGTATGAGTGACGGGATTTCACTGGATGAGGTTGAAGCAGATCTGTGAGGCTTGGTCGATAGGAAACGGTATTGACATCCCCTATATGCCTTGGCATTCCCATTTAAAGGAAGAACTGTACATAAGTAGTTTATATCAGAGTACAAGATGAAATGCACTGAAATCAATAATGAAGGAGCATTACACCAAGGTTACATGGTCTGTTTTTATTCAAATAGAACTGTACAATATAAAAACCAGCGCAACTGTCAATTTTCCTAAAACAATGGGAATACCGAATTCGATTTCCGACTAAAATACCAAAATTTTAACGCTGCAGGGACTCAATCGTCTCCATTGTAATACTCTATGCATTTTTAACTTCAATACAATTAAGTTTGGCTACTGCATTAATATGGTAAGAATCTAGATAGGTAAAACGGCGTTTTTTACTTTGGCTGTGAAGCATTTCATCGTGTTTAGATGTGAAGGAAAGATGGCCTAATATATTATTAATATACAGCCTACCAGCCGGCGTATTGGCCAGTTTATTTTTACAATTAAAATTAAAACCACTGAAAATTTTTCTTATCTACTGCAGCATTATATGACAAGTGGACTTATTAATATCTCGGAGGCTATAACTATGCAGCCAATTACTTCGAAGCAGAAGAAATTAGAGCATGGAGTGTGTTATCCCCGCGAATAACGTTATAGTAATTTGATATTCTGGAAACCAAGGATGTTTGTTTATACTTCCCTCGCCTTCTAAACACAGAAGGGTGGTATTACCTACATAATTGTGCTGTAGTTAAAAATGCTGCCGCACAGCTACAGCGTGCAATTCCTTACCGGTATACGTATCACTCCATGCAACATGGGTTCCTTTAAAAGAAGCGTGAAAAAGCACCTTTCGGCTGGTAAGGTGAAGGTGGCTAGGGCAGTATGTCGCGTGCTTCACTAGCTATCTTCAAATATGGACTCCTCTACTGCTTATGATCAGGTGGTCTCGAATCATTTGCTGAGCTTTATATAAAAATAAATGAAGAGAAACGTATCATGGCTGAAATATTAGATAATACTTAATTTTTATAAAATATACATATCTGCTATTCTATTAACTTTGATGTTTTTATCAATTCTATAACTATGGCTGCGATACGTACTTTCTTTAGGTTTTTCCTATGTATACATTAAAGTCATACTTCATACCGTCTAATAGGCACCGCATTGCGGTTTAGATATGTGAAAATAAACGCTATAATAACTCTTAAATCCATACTAATAGGGCCGACGAAAAGTGCATAACTGGAAGTTTTTCGTCTCAAAAACAAAAAGGCTAAGTCACGCACGTTTCCGTGACTCAATATTGAGGGTCGGTATATACAACGTCGATTGCTAGGTAGTTGAAAAAATCTAACAAATGTATTATTATATTTTCATGTTACAACTATATACGAATATAAACCTTATTTCTTTCATTATAAAAATTGGATGAAAATAAAAGTTTGACTGCAGTTATTATTTAAGTCAAAATTATTCGGTAGTTGAATAATATCTCTTGAGTAAAAATAATAATAGTTTCTTTGCGCCGATTTATCAATCGTCATTATGGTGTGTTATCGTCAGTACGAATGTTATACGATACTGACGATTGAAAATTCAGCGCAATGAAATACAAGTTAATAATGAACTACCGGCATAAATGTTTTTATTACCCAAATATTAATCAAATTATGTAACGAAGAATTTGGCATCTCAATACATTTTCTTTATAATAACTTACAATAACATTTTTTTGACAAAATCAATTATGTTTTGATTATTACCCGTATGTGTATATGTATAATTTTAATTTTAAACTTTTGGTCATTATAAATCCGCAACACCTAGTACTAAGTTAATTTTTTTTTAAATTTTATTCTAAAAAGGTTTTAAGTTACTCCCAAAACTGCTTTACCAACTAAGTCAGAAGCAACAATTCGAATATACACGGGACATACATAATTAATTATGTGAATGGTCCAGACGTGTTGTCTGATCATGTTCCCTATAAGGGAAACTTGGAATAGGTCAACATTAGAATGGAGATCATTGATTCTGAAGCTAGTTGTTCTAAGTTTTGGATTACACGATATCGTTGGTAAGCAACCGCGGCCGGATTAAGCGAGCAGCTGCATATTATAGCATCTGCTACTAAAAATACGCTAGTAACCAGGACAGCGATACAAAATATTAACTTAAAAAAAAGTCATTGCTTGAAAACATTATGATTTAATTCTTCCTTCAGGTCTGAGCTATATTTGAATACGACATAAAATTAACTTTAAGAATGGTGGAATGGAATCTTGAGCACACGAATGGCTAAGCACCTCTACTTTATAGATCGCAGGTAGATAACACTTTCAGATTGTGGTCCATGCGGAATGTCAGGTAGTCAGAAGTCATTGAAGAAGCGTTCTGTTAGGAGTACGGGAAGTTACTTATGCCGCCGACATTAGGCTTTTATCTCGATTTTTATAAGATAGGCAAGTCTGGAAATGATTGCTAAACCATTAATTGGTCTAGCAATCATTTCCAGACAAAGTCAAAAACTTTATTACTGATAAATAGAGTATTGATATACGATATAAAATATTGCAATAGGTTTTGATATTCTATATGTTTTTAATGTTCTTTAGTCTATTTAGCCTATTATCTATTAATGATAGCTTGCAAATAGTATCTATAAGGTTTATTAGGTGCGTTCTGATTAAAAGCATTTTGTTTTTGGTAGTGCTTGTAACATAATTTTATTAGGAATGTTATTTTTAGAAAAAAATTGAGTTTACTTAGAAATATTTAATAATTGCCTGCTTTATTTTCTAAATTGTATTCTAAACTAACGCTAAACTTAACTGAAGTCGACTTTATTACCAGTAAAGTGAACCACAAGAGGAAACTCATATGAAACAAATATGCGTCATGTTTTACGCTGCTCTCTTGAGCTGGAGGCAATAACGTAAAGTTTTAGAGCCACTGTTCCAGACAGACAGGGTTACCGACCTTTATATTATGATAATAATAAATATAAATGAATCCTTAGATTTAGAGTTTTAAACGTAGATTGTGCTTTTGACTATTTGAAGTCGTGAACCTGCATGAATCTGATATATAAGGCAAATACGAATTCTTGTAGTAATTGTCGTTAAAGGATCTATTTGCGCCACTTCGAAAGAAAAATGTTGTTTGATCCTGAATAAACCATAAGTGTACACATTGATTTTGTTTTTTTTTATATACAGCCAACGGCTTCAGTTTATTTGCTATCGAACTTTAAGTAATAGTTTCTGTTTGTAGTCAAAATCCAATTTCTAATTTTTTTTTATAAAAAAACTCACTGTGATTAACGTACGCTATATCAAGTGGAGAGACCAACTATCAAAGCTATCCTCGAGTCATCCAATTTAAGGTGTTCATTCGAACAAACGGAACTCGAAAATTGTATACATCTTTGAGATAAATGCAACAAAAGCTCAATCAATGCAACTGTATATTAAGTCGCAGCCCGTTAACCCGAGCTTAAATCGCGCCCACTTTGGCACGTAGAGTCGAGGGTGCTTCGACGATGCCCTAATTCGCTCGGTTGTGGTCGCGTCCATCGCTCTACTGCTGTGAAGGCCATTTAGTTTCTTTGATGGCCCCATTTTTATTCGTACAAAAATTTTGAAGTTATGAGTTGTTTTAAATTGACATGCTTAATCTAACTATCGCTTAGGTGAGGAGAGGAATCTTTACCAAGATATTAGATAGGTTGCCTATATTTTTAGTGTTATTTACTGATTGAGTATATTGTTTATATTAAATCATTTAATCATCATTATTAATTTTCATATGTATATTTACATTCTCTACATCCCCATTTTATAATACGTTTTCGTATACAGTAAATATTTACTCAGAAATTCAGTCATATTAGTCAACTACCACCATTAGTTTTTGATGACTTTCCAGTTAAAGAAATCTTGAATTGTCTGCATTTGGGAGACAACATTCACATCTCCAGAACTTACAAATATTTGCAACGCAATGCGTAATGTGGTCCATCTAAATAACTGACAAAAAGTTGGGACTTTTTGTCAGTTATTTATATTAATTTCTTATTTTCTTAATTTCTACATGGTGGGCCATGTAGAAATTAAGATATACTTAAAGTTATAATATTGTTATTCGTACACATTAATTAGCGAGAACTGTTTGCTGGAACATTCTAGATCTTCGCCTTGAAGAGCTCCAAGTGGCGGAAACACTAAATACTTCAGCTTAGGCAGTTCAGGCACGTACTGGAAGAAACAGGATTTGAGACTTCAAGAGTTGAATGTTTAAAGTTTGTAGTTTACTGAGTACTTACAAGACGGTGTAATGAACAGTTTGATAACTAAATTTGAGGTATCTTCACTGTGGGTCATTAATCAATATTAATAGTTTATAACAACCGGGAGAAAACCCACAGTTAAGATATGGCTCCTTATATATTCTCCTATGTTGGAAGGTCGATGCCAAGCAGATGACATCTGATTTTTGGTGCTAGCAGTATCAGCAATACCAGGACTTTTAACTTGGTTTCTGAATGTGAATTAATGCCTGCTATTTCCGATCGAAATGCTATTTTTGAGTGATTTGATTAACAATTTATTCTATTAAAATGCAAATAACTAGACACCTCATGGTGAGCAGTGGGAGGAGTCCATATGCAAAGACAGCAGCATAGCTTCACCAACCACCTTGCCGGCTGAAAGAGGGCCTTTTCACTCGTTTAGTAGTTATAGTTGTTGTTACGGTGTTTTTATTTGTTGGTAGATGGTGTTTTGGGTAACCTTGAATAAATGTATTATATGATTATCTATCTTAACACCGAACCCAGTTAAGGGTCGTATTGTAGAGACTCCGTCCATTCACGCAATGCATTAGATGGATTATCTACTCTTCTTTATACGAAAAGTCGTAATCGTAATCGCAAGGACTTCATATAAAAAATTTCGTTTACTAATTCTTTCGAACAGAGACGCTGTTTGCATACGCTATACTATACTATAAGAAATATAGCAAAACAAACGGAACGGTTAAATCTCCTTATAAGCGCCGAAATTTATAATAAATGCCACTAAATTTGATATTGATAACTCGATATAGTTCATAAAAGAAGGGATTTACGTTAGAATAGTACGCACTAGGGCCTTTTGAGCCGTGTAGTTATTTGTCTAAAACTCCGTTGTGACGATTATAAAAAGAAATGTAAGCAAACAGCGACTCGGACGTCATGATGCGTGTGATAATGGTTGACTATTTGCATAAAATTTGGTTAGTTTGACAGAAAAGTCCGAGTATCAGGGGTATCAATGGTGTGTACAAAGTTCGTTATTGATGTGGCTGTGCGTAGACCGGTAACATATTTAAATTAGTTTTCTTTTAATATACAAGTTTGACTATTTAGGAGGGGATAATTGAAAAATATATTTTTGAGAAATTCGTATTTATTTAAAAATTTCAGAAATTGTATACCGAAAAAACTTTGCTTTGATTGCGGCTAGAACGAAAAGCCCTGTTATTTGAGACTACAGTAAAACATATCCTCATTCTCACAAATAACTTTTGCAGAAATAATTTTGGAAAGCATGGACAGGGAAACGAGAACTCCAAGCCTTTAAGTTGTTCAAAAATTGACATGCCTATTGTATTATTAATGTGTTCTTTCTCAAATGTTTTCTGAAACACCAGGTCCATCCTCTCAATATTTTTAACAAAGTCATCTGGTGGGACCATAAATAAATTTTTATCTGTTAAATATTCTTTGTAGCGAAGGTAGCTAGATTCTGCGCTGGAGTTGCAATCTTGCTGATTAGCATCCATATATGACTTTAATAAGTTACAATTTTGATGGTGATCTGCACATATCTTCAACAAGGCTCCACTTATGTAATATAGAGTTTTTTTTTCAGGTAGATAAAGTTGTGTATAGTTCGAACGTCGAATTTCGCTTAATACATTTTCTGATTTATCATTATTATCACCGTCTGGAAGTGCTGGAATGTTATCGATTTCTTTAAAATTATTTTCAATTTTTTTTAAATGGGCCATAAATTCTATCAGATCTTTGGTACAATTACCTTCTTTTGGAGCTCGTGTAATATAAGCAAAATAAATCTTACGAAATGCGGTTATGAATTGCCTGCTGGTTGGTTCTGTAGACATATCGTTTTTAGATCTGATTTTACTAAAAAACTTTTCAGTTGATATATCCTTATTAAGACACCTTGTTAGTAAATAAGGATATCCTTCTTGCTTAAGATCTTCATGGAGTTGAAGAATCGACTGAATTGTTATTTGAAAACCATGAACGAATTTAACATTTTTAGTGATGACCTTTCCATTTTTGGGGTTGCGTAACTTTAATGTTTGAAAAAATATCAATTTTTTTTTCAAAAAATCCTTTTGTTGTTCAGTCCCACTAAATGCTCTTTTGTAAAAATAACTATTACGAATATTCGAGGAATTCAATATGTCGAATAAATCGTTGATCATTTGTATAAATTCAACTGTATGCCTTGCTGATTCATCAATTAATTTAAAGTCTATACATGTCGATAAACCGCTCGCCACGGATCTACTTAAAAGTTGAGTAGCGTAGCGAACTTTACTCTTTTCAAAATTTGTAGGGTTAATGTGACTGTTTGTTAGCTTATAGGCTTGTTTAAAAGTCTTTTGTTTATCGTACTCGTAGAATCTGACAATATGTTCATATTTTGCAACAGTATCATTGCCAAAATGAAAGTCATATATCATTAAGTTATTACGAATTGATTTAATCAAATGAAGTGCATCAAAAATGTAATAAATTTTATGATTATTAATACTAAAGTATGTTTTGTTCACGGAAATTCCTTTACTTTTAGACACATCTAATAAATTCGATCCAAGATCTGATACACACACCCTTATTTTTAATCCAATTTCGAAGAGTTTCAATATAACGTTATTGATCCATCGAGAAACATTATCATCACTTGAACATTCCGATATTAAAGAGAATCCTATTGGCTGGGACCATTTTACAAAAATTCCTCGTACAAGAGCTACTAACGCATGTTTCGCAGGTGTTGGCGTCTGTACGCCTTCTATTTCGTGAAAGCCTACAATTTTATCATTTTTGATATCATAAAATAGCTTAGGTTTTAGTCTCATTGAGTCTATTACTATACTGCACTGTTTCTCTCTCTGTGACATATTGTTTACTTTTAATTTAAGAGCTGCCATCAAATCATCGTTGAGTTCAGTAGTCATTGGTATGTGTAATTTATTCAACGTACTTCTACAGGGCAGACATATTGTGTTTCTTAATAAACAGTAGGCCTTTGGATTTACATAATACAACTTTAAGCAAAACATTTTATAAGCTAGACTATGGCTGTTCTCTTTCTGTTTGGTTTTTAAAAATGTCTGAACTTTTATAAGTTCGGCTGTATCCTTTGATAAAAAGCGATCACATAACTCATGAAACTTGTCTTGCGATGATTTTGCTGTATTTTGATCAGATTCGTGTAGTCTCAACAGTTTTTGATAACCTGAAGACTCGGATTTAAGTTTCCTTTTCCGTGAAGTACTGGAAGAAAGCAAATCAACATTGGTAGTTTGAACAATTTTGTCCGACGTACTGATCGTATCTGTTTGGCATATAGATTCGGAAGTTGTTAAATCAATAACAAATATACTATCAGTTTGGGTCTGGTTATCCTCTTTAGTTGGATTAGGCAAATGCAGAGATGGCAAACAATTCTTTTTTAATATTTTACGAACAGATTTCAGGCATACGTCTTGGGTATTGAAATGTATTTCACATACATAATAATGGTTTGCAGGTTTTGCAATCAAGTCCTCACGTCCTATCAATTGCAGCCATTTTAAGTTCCTGAAAACAATAAATACAATAAGGATCAGAAACTCATTTAATGGCATCAGATCAAGTGGAATACCATAAATTACAACTGTAAACATTTCTATTATTTGTTACGTCTTATTCAACTTATTCAAGTCTAGGTTAAGTTTAGGTAAACATAAAAACATGTGTAATATTGTAGCTCTCAGTCCTTATGTTTAACAATTTAAGGATGTGTACATATACTTAGTTAAACTTCAGCCGATAAAGATTTTAACCAAAGAGTTGGTAATTGATTTTGTGTTTAACTCTGTTCATATCATTTTATATCGACCGTTGATTAAAATGGTGGAAAACATCATAAACTTGTCCAAAAATGCACATAATTAATGATGTACAAACTAGACGCTACCAATATTTTAATGGCCGGCGCGGGCCGGTAAGGTTTGAAATAATAAAGCGATCATCTTATAAAACGGGATTGGCAAATGTTTTAAAAATTTAAGTGGGTATATTTTTTTATATATTTTTAATAGCGTTTCATTATACATGAGCCAATAACTGGCTTACATCAACCATAATTAAATAGTCGACATCGATAACATTAAGCTCTTGTTCACATAACTGGTTAGAGCAATTTCACATCTGTCAGAATCATTAAGCTAATTCTTAAAAACATTATTTATTTATTTAGTCGAGTACCACACCATACGTTCGCGAGCGGCTTGAAATTTGTGGCGCGAATTTCGCTACGTTGCCAGCTCGCCGAATCGGCTGATAGGCGCGGGGCGCAGCAAGTAAGGAGACATGGCGCGCGTGGGGCATGTTACGAGTCAGAGAGAGAAGAGAGACGTAGTTTATGATAAAATATGAAAAAAAAAAGATTTTGTATAATTATTGAATAACATCATCAAAACAAACTGTGATTAAAATACAATAGACATATTACAGAATGATTTAGGTAAGAAATAAAATCAAAGTTAACAGTTAGTACAATGAACACGAATGATATTAACTCACCTTTCTTGATCAGAAGGTAAACTGAAGAAAGACAACTCAGGATTAGACGCATTGCTATTGAGGCATCCAAATACACTACAATAATTTCTTTTTCGATATGTAGCCATTTTTGTGTTCTAAATAAATGTAAAATTAGTATGGTATGCTACGTAAAAAGTGCGCGCGGTTAACGGTACGGACATAGCTCGGAGTCACGAGCACGACTGCCGCTGCCGCACAATTATCACTGTTATATTTGTTATTGTGCGCATGCTGCGATGCGTAGATAGTGACGGTTACCTATATGAGCCACGCCGGTACGTTGGTGAAGATAATATACTTTTTCCTATCGCTTTAGTTCTGAACTACATACAAGTAATGGCTAAGTATTTCACATAAATTTTAATAGCACCGCCAATTAAATATATACCTGCAGCAGTTAAAAAAGACACTATTGACGAATTACACTTCACAAAGGAAGGTCGAAAAGTTATAATTAAACCAAAGGCACTGAAAATTTGGAATTTACTAAAGATTGACAGACTGACTGCTAGAAAATAATATTCGCCACTTGGATGATAATGGTTATATTATCAATCTATTCGTTTTTCGAGTTTTAAGTAAATATAAGATAAACAATGCAATATGCAAATTAATTTATTGAAATTTGTAACAAACTCACCTATATATGTGTGCAATCTGGTAAATAAACGAGGCGAATGAATACTGTTTTACGACTCAGATATCATAAATATTCAATTAATTGTGTTTCATTTCTAACTTCTTAAGTATTTCGCTTTTTCTTTCCTTCGATGACAAGTGCTTTTTATCTTGCCGTCGGAACAAACGCACAGGTAGCGCCATCTAAGGTTTGCGTTGGCTGGTTGCAATTACAAAGATTATTTATTATATTTATTCCTTATTTTATATCATTATCAAATAATTATCAGATATTTCTCAGTCGCTAGTAATATAAAGGATCATGTATTGCAAGAAATAACAACAACATACTATGAAGTTGCAGAACATATTTTTTCAAGTTATTTGGAATTAATCCAAGATGGCGGATAGCTTGTAAGCTATTACAGTGACCTCGTTTGACCTTAGGTCAGGTTAACTGGGCCTATGCCAAACAAACAAACACTGGGCAAATAAAATTAGTTTTTGGTTCACATATTTTGTTTAAATATATTTTTAAAATAATATAGATAGAATACAATTTATCTTTATTGTACATCAAACAATTCAATAAGCTAAAAGTAAATGTAAATGTTAAAAATGAAATGAAATGAATGGAAAAGTGTCCACAGGACACTAATTTGCTCATGTGGAGACACCGAAAAATAAAAGTTAATAAGTGTTTTATGACTACGTGTATTAAGATGTAAGAAGATTTAATAAAATACTATAATATATAAGTAGCCTACTTTATAGTTATATGTAACATGAGATAATTTGAAAGAAGATTTTTTCAACGGCTAGTTGAGTATGAATTATTTGATTTTTTATTTACTTATTTTTTAAATGACGATTTAATATAAATAAAGCAGTGCTTACCACTTTTATAATCAAAATTTTTGTATTTTGTAATATTGACTATGTATATCTACATTGTTCGATGCAAATAATATATATATATATCGATGCGAAAGCAGGAAAAGCATTATGCTTTTCCTGCTTTCGCATCGGTAATTATGACAACGTGGAACAATCTGTTCCACGATAAATGGCCATGTTGGATGGCTGCCAGGTTGTTCCTAATACGTCTTTGATAAAAGTAGGTTCAAAATAGTAATGTAATATTTGAGACCGGTTATAAAGTAAAAGAAAAGGATCGCGTTGTTTTAATGTTTTGGTTAAGCCAAATATTCCTAAACTATTTTGGATAAGACCCCTTTTCAATATAAGTTGTATCAACATTCAGACCCCCATAGACAAATAACTTTAAAAATCCTATCCCCAGTTGTTTTCTATTAATACAAAATAAATAATTATTATCGATAAACAGGTTTCTAACCTAAGGGGCCGATTTAGACTACATTGACAATCACTGGGTTAAACGTTACATTTAAAATTAAATACTCAACGTTGTTTTAAGTAGGTCAAAGTATTTTTACTTAGTGTGGTGGCCTTACCTAACTTGGACTTAATGTTCCCAGCTTAGAGATATTATTAGCAAGTTTGTGTTTTTAGTCCGGTCTAGAATAAGCTCTTTCTTTTTCATAAACATGAGAAAAATAATAATAAGTAAAATGTGTCACTGTGTTGCCATCATTTTACACCAGCGCAAACTCTTTTTAGGACTATTTTATCGTATACCATAATCATTATTGAACTATAGTATGCTAGAACTAAAATACAGAACTGGAATTTCACCATTTTTTATTACTATTGAATTATACTATTGTATTGTGTTGAATTGTTATAAACGCCAAAATCAGCCGCGTATCCATTTTATACTTGAATTATGCACAAAACTATTGTGGTGACAATTCCGAAGTAAAGTGAGGATGAATCGTGTCTATAACATCCAGCACGCAGGAGCAATGTGAACCATCCCATTTTATTTTCGTCCGTTACTCTCCATCCTGTCCTCAATATGTCCGACTTTCTGCATATCATTGAAATGTAAAAATTAGATTCTTTCTCGCACTAAGTATTTCTCTTAGCACGTGCATAATGATAGCATTGGGCATAACATACTTACAAAATATAATCTTCACTTAAATATAACGCATAAAGGGATCTTGTTATTTGTGGCAAAGTCACAGCATGGAGTTCCTTACTGACACACGTTTTTCCTCCTTCAAAAAGGCACCCAAGATAGAGTGGCTAAGGCAGTATATCCAATGCTGCACTACGTTCGCCATTTCATTTGGTATTTGTTAAAACGGCTAGGTTTGCCATGCTGAGCCCACGATTTAATGATTTTTCGGACTGGCTACTTTATTAAATCCGATGACATTTTATTAATAGATTTAAGAAAAATATCTTATTAAAATTACTACATATTAGTGTAAATTTTTTAAGATTGTAAATTTTTTGAAGCGTATATAATCAAAAGTAATATAAACTACTCCTACGCATACCACATTAAAATTTAAAGTTATATGTTTATCATATGTAAATAAAAATGACGAAAAAACAGACGAAGGAAAAGTTACGTCAGGCTTTTGGAAGTATTCTCATTAGACCCCTTTGACACTAAATAAGTTTTCTTTGTTTAGTTTAAACGTGTTATTTATACAAATAAGAGAGTTTAACATCTGTCTACGTATAACAAACAGACATTACGACAACATCAGAGAACCTGATGATCAAATAGTAAGGTTTTAGTCCTATGAGTACTAACTACTAAAGTTTAAGTATCAAATGTCCAAGTGGTTCCCAAAGTTGGAAACAAGGCCTTGTTATTAAATGCTACATTTGATGGGATTGATACAATAATTATAATAATAATTTATTTTTTACACATTATCAGATGTTTACATAAGTAAAAAGATAGCAGCCATCCTTTTAAGCAGAGAGGCTTATGCCAGTAGGTCCCGCTGTTATATAAATATACTTAATTATAAACATGTGTACGGTAACAAACACTTAAGACAAAAAAATAAAAATATTGGGTATTATTTTTAATTATATAATTTACTCCTTTCATCTGTACTGTGTCTGTTATTACTTAAGATATGTGATGTACAAATCTTTCTACCTCATCATAGGTAAGGTATTTTAGCTATGATTCAATTCTACATAATGTTACATTCCCCAAGATTTAATTGGATTATAATATGTTTATGCCATTTTTATGCATACACTTGTAGGATATTTTTGGTTAACATTACTGTATAACTTGATAAAATAATTTTCAGTTTCGTAACGTTTCATCGTAGTCATTAACATTACATTCCATTTTCATAAATTATTTTCTCATAAGCCATCAACAAAATAGCGGTGCCTACCATTAGCCGTCAAAACTTCATGAGGCAAAGAGGTACGTTACATCGGTATCCCGGAGCCAGAAACAAGTAAAATAACGACTTTAGACATGGCTGTATGGGCCATATATATTCACAAAAACAATGTTTATTTCAAGTTGTTTGAGCAACTATTCGCATTACCGGTATCCTTTCATCCGTGCAGCGGACCAACCTGGTAATTTAGACGTAGAACTTCTAAGCTGACATAACAACAGCAACTCTTCTTTTTGATAACTGTCTTTGTTTTTATGAGCAGTAACAAATTAAATATCGTATTTATTCGATTGAGAATATATATTTTTAAAGTAATTATTATTATTACGTATTCCCTCCTTCATACAACATGGGCTCCTTTAAAAGAGACGTGGAAAAGCACTTTTTGGGCTGGCAAGGTGAGGGTATGTCGTATGCTTCACTAACTATCTTCACATATGGACTCCTCTACTGCTTGTCATCGGGTGGTGTCGAATCATTTGCTGAGCTTAATATAAAAAGGGAGGCGAATATTGTTGATTGAATAACAAGAATGAGGGCTTCGTCATAGCAATTTTAACAGACACGGTTTTAACTTAGGTATCACAGACAGTCCCCTGTGCAGAGCCTGCATGGAGACAGAAGAAACTGCCACCCACGTACTGCTGGAATGCAACGGAGTGGCCAATTACCGGGCAACCTAATTTGGATCACCGGGTAGCCTCCTGAAGGCATTTAGTAACGGCAAAGCACTGGGTAACTACCTGGAGGAATTAGGATGACTGGAGTGAACCAGCCCCACACCCTCCAACGCAAAACAAGCGCTATAGACATCGATTTATGGAGACTGCCCGTTCGAAGAAGAAGAAGAGGGCTTCATGAGTTGGTTATGGTTGAGTATGTTTTGCTTAAGAGGCGTTTAATTTTAATATAGATTTTCAAAATTTGATGCGTAAGCTTACCACCCATGGATAGATTATTATAACCCAGCGTTACAGCACACTTTGCTTCACTTGATGATAGGACCATCATGCAAATATGTGTTTATTACGAATTTTTCAACGTTATTTAAAAAAATATCTGGATTCATTAATGGGTAAATGACGGGTCACAATCGTCATCATTTAACGGTTACAAATGGCAATCTAAGATAGATTGCCATTTGTAACCGTTAAATGATGCGCGTAAACCCAATTCTCGCGAAATTCTGTCTATCATTTTATATTTATTAAAAAAATGAAATGTCTAATCTACTAAAATATAAGTGTCTATTATAAAAAGTCAATAAAAGGTATTCCAATTTTATTCTCATTAAATGTCAAACGCAGAGCTTTTATTTTATTTCTACAGTTTCTAGATTTTACGTTACAAAATTATTTTTAAAGAAATGGGAGCGAAATTCATATTACTACTAACTACAACGGAGACAGCGTCGCAGATAAACCTTTTGTGTTACATTATTTACGAGAGACTAGAATTAAGAGTGACATTTTATTTTTCTCAATAAAACATTTTTTGAGATCTCTGTTCCTAAACTCATTAAGCGTTAATCGGATAAAGAAATTGGCTCGACATCTAAAAATTGCTAGCTGAGGATGTGATGTTATGACATTGTACTTATATCAAAAAGAAGAAGTATATCAACGAGCTATGCTTGGTGGTTCCTTCGAGCTCAAATCAGAAATGAGGATATTCATGGGAGAACTAGAATCAATTATAGCTTTCAGAATTAGCAAGATGAAGTGGCGAGGAGCAGACCAATACAAAATAAATTACCGAATAAAAGTTACTTGGCATACATCGTCAACAATATACAGCCCACTGATAGACACATTCTTCTGCCTTCCTATGCGAGAGAAACACCAGAGTTTAGCCGGTATGGGTTAAAACGGTTCTAGTAACAACCAAAGGCGTAATATGCCTTTTAAAGCATGGAGCAGATTTAGATAAAAAATTGTTATCATTCCATCTGGGTCCAACCATGGCAAAAGTTGCTTTGTTTTTTAATAAATAATTTGACAAAAGATGGAGCCCTTGCCGTTTGCTCTTTAGATGTGGTGCTGGAGGGTAATGCTGATGATACCGTGGACAGAATCCAGAACAAATGAGTCTATTCAGCAGAAGTTGGTCTCATATTTTTGGACACGTGACACGAAGTGGAGCCTTCTCTACTGGTGCCTCATTTTTCAAAGTCAAAGTCAAAGTAACTTTATTTAAATAGACTCATTTACTAAGTTTTTTTAAATCGTCACTACAGGGAATATGTATGAGAAAAACAAATAAATGTAATTAAAGGCAATAGTGATAACTTTAAGAGGGTATCAAGCGCGCATTTACAAATTGACCCAGTTATAGAATTTAAATATGTACTTAATAAATTGTGCCAGGAAACCTTTATGAGTTAAGCAGTCACCGTAACCTATCACCAATGAAACTGTCAAATCCTACAATCCAGATTCCATACCCAATTAAATTTAATTTTTTTATAGGATGGGGAACGATAGTTTAAAAATACAAAAAAAAACCAAAAACCAAAATATTCCCCTACTAATACTCTAATATACGTCCATTTGCTGGTCGCAGATCAGACGATATTATAATAAAAAAGGAGATTATACAGCCTTAGGAAATATCACGTTAAAATTGCTTACCTGATTCGCCAACCTCGACTTATATTATTGCTTCCCGAAGCATTGTCAGTGTTATTTAGTAAATGAAATTATATTGTTATAACTTATTTATTGCTTACTTTTTATTTTATGTTTTTATCCTTAAAAATGTGTTCTTCGTCTTCATCTCACGAAATTGTAAGTGAGAAGGCAGAAAGTGGAATGGAGCTTCGCCAGGATTCCTCAGACACAGAAAAACCTATTTAATCTTCAACTGCCAGAACACATCAATGCTGTTACCAATATGTCTACGATTACAAACTTAGGTCTAATGGTGGTGGCTAGCCAGGAAGATTTGGAGAAACTATACCCTCAACCAAACGAAACAAGAAATTAAACTCCAGATCTCTTGATCTGAAGATGATGATTTTGAATTTTTGATAATATCTTGTTACGATTTTTACTCGATTTTTTCAGAAGACCAAAAAGGAATCCACATTTATATGAAAAAAATAGTTTCGATGTTTCTGACCTTTGTTCTAATATATTCTCACACGCGTTAAAAGTGATTGGAAATATATATTTCACACTATAGCAGGAACTAAGGAAAGTGTTCTACACTGCTCCCGCGAACTATTTTATTGGTGCTATAAAAATTGGCCGTATTTCTTTCTACACTACTTTTCGCAATGGCTACCTATCTTGTGCCGTACAAGTTTGGAATTTACGAGTACTGAATCAACGCCCAGGGTTGTATCTAGGACTTGTTATCTGAGACTTCTCAACGATTTAGACAAGCTAGTAAACAGCAAACAATTGGAGCATCTTCATAAATCTATAACAATAACTTATAAGGACAAAGACATCTCAATGTTATTGTTATAATGTCCACACTAACAATGTAGGAAGATACGATTCACAGCTTTTAAATTTCTACCGAGATAAAAATACGGAGTGGCTTATTTTAATCGTATATCTAATAATAATAATTAACAGAAACCATAAAAAGAAGAATTTAATGTGTATGGATTAAGAAGTTCTAATATTTTGTAAACAAAATAAAAATACTCTCACAGTCTCATCAATTACTAACGGTAAACAATTATCGAAATATTACATTAATTACTTAATATTAAAATATACATTAATTTTGGTATTCATTCTTACAAAATAGCAAATATTTTATAACGTCTAAATTCTAATGTCTCTTAGCTTAACATAATGACTAACACCAATTATCAAAATGTAATTCAGCTTCAAGAAGCACACATAAGTATTAGAAATATAACAACTTAACAAAACTGACTATATATTATTTAATATTTACCAACATAATCCAGTGAATCGTCATCGGTTAAAATAAATATGGTTATATCCTTAACTTTAATAGTGGTGTTGTTCAGTTCACAATTAATATAATCATCATCAACATCTTCTTATATATAAAAATAAATGCAGTTCGTTAGTCTTGCTAAAACTCCTAAATGGCTCGAAAAATTTGAGTAATTTTTGTTGCGTTTTGTTTTCTTTTATTCAGAGATGATTTAAAAATACTAATAAAATGGATAATCCAAAAAAACTACTAAGAAAATATAATGAATTTAGTCATTAAGTATGAGAAATTGTGATGGGATATACTAGAGCGTAATTTTGTCCATCGCCACTTCAGATTCTTCTAATAAAATTATATTCACACATGATGTAAGTTTTTAGCTTTAATTTGTAAAATATAACCGTTTATTGCAAATATAATGTAATATATTTAATTGTTTACTTATAACAATATAGTAATTGAATAATATCAAAGCAACCCTCAAATAAAAATGTACCAAATAGGATTAATAAATTAACAATGTCTATTTCTATTTTCTATTACAAAGTCAATTATTTTAATTTTAACTCGTCTTGTCCTCTCCTTGTTCTCATTACGGCCCAGACAAATCCCCCTTCCATTACGACGATTCCTATCCTTTACAGAAGAGTAGATTATTTATCTTATCAGATCTAATTTTCTGCCAACTGAATTTACCAATTGTTATAATGAATTAGGAATCATTTTGCTTTGGTTAAATCGGGTTCGAATTAAATTGGGGTTACATTGGTCTGATTTGAAAATATTGATCATCGCAACGTTTGTTTGATTTTATATTTAAATTGAATTCGGTTATAAGTGTCCGGATATGGGATGTGTAATAAATAAATAAAAATATTTTTGTGATAATCTCAAGGTTAGGCGTAATCTAGAAAACAGTGGCTTCACCAATGTTTTAGCTTGCATCACTTAAATTAAAAATGTTTCCTGCGTCCCTCAGTCATAGAAAGATTATATACCGAATAAAATCTTTTTTAAGAAATCTCATTCTAAAGTGAAAAAAAAACCAGATTTTGCATTTTATACCTAGAGAGAAGTTTATTTCCACAATTATCTAAATACAAAAATTGCCCAACCAGAGTCATATAAACATAACTCTAAAATAACAATTACGTTTTTCTCAAAAGAACGTAATTATGTAAATTGATCAAGGGTAAAAAATATTTCACAGGATTTTGTATTTATTGGTGTACTGATGAAAAGTAACTGTGTATACTTTTTACTATCAGTAAGATAGACGCTAGCTAATTGGTTTCAGCGCTCTGCTTTTGATTGCGAAAACAAAGGAAATATCGACAAGGTTTCTCCTGGATGGGTCAAATAAAATTTGGGTATCTCCGTTCATCGGATGGTTAGTTAAGGATGGTCCCAGATGTAAATTAACCGCTCATCCACCAAGCTGCATAGGGTTGGAGTGGTGACGTTCCTTATGAAACAAACTTTTCACGTATTTCTCTCATGTAGAAGTTATCAGTATTTGAGTGACCTACTTCCACTAGCAGAACGTATATAGGCAATTGGAGTATATAGGAAATTTTAAGACGAACGAAAAAGTGAATTACGAATCACGAAGCCGCCGAAGTTTGTTGATATTTATAACCTTTCACTTAAAGCTTCCGTGAAACTAAAGAATACGTTTTCTCAATACCTAAACAAAGTTAACGGTAAGCTTGCAGACCACTGAATATTCCATATTTAAGAAGATACTGGCCGGCAAGTAAAGAAGTATTAATTTTTATATTCACTCACGCTCATAGTGAGCTTCGTTTGATATTCTTTACGTACTATGTGGAAAGAAAAGGCATAAATTTAAATTAATTTAAGACATAAACATGTTTACCTTTTGTGTTAACAAAACCAAACTTCAACATTAACACAAGGTTACAAAACTCGAGAAACGTTAAAGTACATTAATTATCTCCACCTTTACAAAGTTGCCTCTCAAAAGAACTCAAAGCAACAAAATAATAGCGATTGCGAAATTAGCATATTCAAATACGAACTTAGCGGGGAACTCCTGGAAATTTGTCGCGAAAAAAATCGCGTGAAAGAAACACCGCGTCAATCCGATTACTGATAATTATAAAGAATTCAGACGCCCACAGTGGAGATTTACATATTTTACAATTTTCTCTTCGTATCTCTTGTTTTTGTTGTTTGAATTTAAGTTTGAAAAATAAGAGCTTGTTAATTTAAGACGTGGCTTAATAAATAAAACAAATATGATATTCATAGAGTACTTTTAAACCAACTCTGGCTTAAAACACATGTGAAATTTGTAGATGTGTAGTTTATTGTATATTAGACTAAAAATACTTAATTTGTAATTGGCTGTTAGTATTTAGTGGATCTAAAGTAGTTTCATAAAAAGGAATAATATTACCACAATCAGATTTTATTCCGATACTAATTACTAGAAAATATATAATTATAGTTTAAAACATATAATAGATCAAAACATATTTCTTATCATTCTGCATGAGGTAAGAAACATTTTGAGACTAGAACACAGTGATTGTGTGCTTAAAAGCAACATTTCACACAAAAACTCGAACGCGAGGCAAGTGGCGATAATAGATAATTCGAAAACACAATCAGAGAAAGAGACTGCTATATGTTCTCAGGAAAATAGAATCGCATCCTAGAGTATTTGTTCAGGTGCTACAGACATGGCGCATGATAGAGAACTCAATTGGAACATGCGGTACTATGAGGCATAACTAGCGATTTAAACCTTGGCTTCAAAACACCCAAATTGTTGGAAGCCAAGATTGAACGGTTTATAATAATATGAAAAATATATTGTACGAACATAACAATATTATTTTTGTTTCCAACATTGTTACAATTCCAATTACAAAATATCCAATTTGATGGAAATTTACTAAATCGAATGAGAACACTCCAATTGTATGTTTTTGCAGGAGAGTCGCACAATGTTCCTTGAAGAGTGCTAGAGATGTCGCACGTGCAAACAAATATTTTGTGTTGACGTAGTTGAATTTATGACGCAAAATGATTTGTTTATCATCGATAATTTAAATAAATTTTAATCCAAGAGATAAGTTTTATAAACTTAAACTAAAGGTCTCTGTCTCTGGGTTAAGGCCTATAATGTCAAACATAGGCCTGAGACCTGTCTTATATCTGGAAGAACGGGGTTCAAATCCCATTGGGGGCAGAAATTTTCTGCTCAGTTAGGTTGATAGCTTTTTCTTTGTCAACCTGGGTACCTACCATTATCGTACCTAATTCGATCATACCAATAACGTTAATAGCAATGTTGCGTTCCGGCAGCTCGAACATATTCAATTTCTCTGTGTTGAGGAATCCAAGTATAACTCGCTTCTACGTACGGCCTTTTCATCATATCATCATTTACCATCGAGTGACACGAAGGCCAAGAGCTGTTCCGCTAAGGATAAAAAAGTTATTAATTTTCCAAGGGTGATCTTTAGGTGACGTTTAATAAACTCAATAGAACATTAGTGTAAACGTTTTCCAAACACAACTTTCAAAGTTTGTTACTCAAATCAAAATCATATTCTCCAACTAAAACCAACTTCTATCGATTCGAGGGCAACACGCGAATCTCTTTTTATAACGTAAAAACCTAAAAAAAACCTCTTATCGTCCCATCGTACTCGCCCGCTAATAACACAGGGTGATGTTATAAAGCACAAGTTGTGCACGCATTACTTCGTACTTCGTTGACAAAGGGTTTTAGGCATTCGTGTCGTGAAAGTAGCCTAATTCAATTTTACCATAAAGGTTGATAATTAATATTGGGTTTTATGGTCGAAAAAAAAAGAAATATGTTTTTCATAATAATAGTTTGAACGATTGTTTACGGTATTTAAGATGCTAATTAAGACTTTCCTGATGATATTTTATTTAAATATATCTCATTTAAATGATATTTTTGTAATCGCAAATTTTATGATTTATATGTACATGACATTACAACAACAGTCTATACACGCCCATATGCCACATATCAACAGTTATATTTATTATGACAAATGCCATATAGTATCCACAAATTTGAATAATTTACAGTTTAAAGTTGAGGATATCGGCCTCAAGTGGCGACTTTTTGAGGGAACGCATACGCGAGAATCTCTTACGTATATTATAATGGAGTTTTTTAAAATTCTTAGCGGGTTAGCTCTTAGAATTCAATTCACTTGATGGAAGATAAGATCAAAGATCGAAGCAAGCTACACCCTTTTTTTACGAGGAGGAATCTATTTACGGACCTACCCGCCACTGGCTAAGCGACGGGCGTGTGTGGGGATCACTCAGTACCTCAATAGAGCGGCACTGAGAATACCCACTAAAACTTCCCGGTAACTCCATTGCCCTTCACGGGGGTAACCTGGGTTCTACACGAGCAATTACCAGGTCATGCGAGCTACACCCCGTTTCTCCAACTTTAGAGGAACTGACAATCTTACCTCCAACTGCGGGAACACAGTAACGCTGTTAACATTATTTTTCGGGTGGTAGACTTAGAAAACCTCATGTAAACGTAAAGAGGCTGGTACCACATTTATGTTATCTTATCTTGATGTAGGGCCAGGATTATTCCCGGAGCACGTCGACCCAATGGGATCTTTTGTGCTTCTCCAATCCTAATGGCAGCTGTCTTGAAATACCTCCGAGATGTACTTACTAAGTACACCCGGAGTCAGCAGCCTTATATCTTCAGGACTGGGATAGCCCAGTCCAAAGATACCCATTCTTTTCTTGGCTAGAGCATCACAGTTACATAGGATGTGTTCTATTTGTTCAGTGTGCTCCCCACAGGCCCTACACAAATCAGCGCCGATGGGGAAAGAGCCCTATGCAAGTACCCTCGCGCTCTCCCGTGATTCGGTCCGTATGCCGCAAGGTAGGCAGGACCATGGGTTGGTGGAGGCCCTACACAGAGGCGATTCAACCAGTTTCATCTTAAACAGCATGATATTAGTGCTATAGTGGCCAGTAATAGCACCACTTAAGTCACGTAGCCTGCTGTACCACATTTAATATAATGTTTTGTAATTATTTGCGGATGACAGTTGCTATCACACGGTCGGAATAATCGAAAGAGGATGCAATTAGCGATGCGATACATTGGATATATACACTAGTGATATAATGGCTATTTAATCAAAATCGAGAATAATATTTTCCAAATACGAAAGTAAGAAACTTGCAAGATAATTGCACTAAAGAACATTTGCAGTCATTTATACAAGTTACTGTTCTGTTTGGATTTAGTTTGATTTTAGTACTTCGTCACTATATTGGTAACGGTAAGCAACAAACTAAAAATTATACAAATCACAGGAAAAGTTTATTCTGTGTATCAATTTTCCTGATCCTCCCCTACAGCTCGCGACATCATTTATCCGTTCTTATTTGCTCTAGTTTCTCTATAGATCTCGTAGATAGCGAATATAATTTATCTCTTTCTCAGTTCCATAAATATGCAATGCAACTAGTGAACTAACAGAAAACTTGGTGCATTAGTCGCGATGAAAGACTTTTAAACAGAATTTTTTTCTAAGAATACTTTTTATCGTAGTTATCTTATTAAATTGTTGACTTCTTGCGTAGGATATATAAAAGTGATAAACTCGTTAATTGGTAACCTAATGATGCTGACAAGGTATACTTTCATAATCGAGGTGAGTAGTAATATCAGTAATTAATTTGAATCATTTTCAGATTTCTTCAAAAAAAGTTTAACTTTCTAAATTGATTGTGGACAAACTCCTTGCGGTTTAAGGTAAGTTTTTGTCTATGAAAGAGAAAGTCACGGGAATTTTAGCGATGTTACCGTTAGACATAATCAATATACTACGATTCGTAAAAGGAGACCGGAACTACACAATAGCTTAAATAGGCACTCTCAAATAAAAAAATGTTTGTATGTGGTGACGGGTCTTCCATAAAGGTATACCGCATATCTAAGTTAATTACTACACCATTTGCTCAAACCAATCTTGGCCTTCAATCTCCTTTTGCAAGAATTCCATTTGATCACAATGTTATTAGTGATACTATATCTGAATTAGATATATTGCATAATAAATCTAATAAAAAATTTAGTCTCTTAGTCTCGGAGTACTTTTCGGGCCAAGAATCGGCCTGATGAGTGCTCTGAAATGAAATGAAATTCTTTATTTAATTATTTAGGTAACAAGTAGTTACACTTATGACGCGTCAAAAACAATAAAACTTGAGAAACAAATTTAGATCGGTTTTACATGAATCTTGAAGCGCGAAGAATTTGAGTTTGTTATTTAATTTGGGTCAAACCATTTTGGAGGTGTTTTTGACCAAACCTAGTTATGTTCTCACTTCCAATGCCCAGGTGTGGTTCTTCTATGTTTTTGATGTTAAGAGATTATAATATGTGTTATCAGAAAAATAATACGTATTATTCAAACAATTAGTTTTATTTGAATAATACGTCTAGTTTTTATTATAAAATAGAGTAAAATACGGTTTTATAGGAGGATATCAACCTTTTAAATTAACATATTCTTAAAATTACCAAGTATTTGTTATTTGCTTATATTTGTAAAACCTTAATAAGTACAGATTACTATATAATTTACGATAGTTTAAAGGATGCGGAACAAAGTCCTTTACAAAGGGAAGGTTTTATTTACTAACTCTCTACCATGTTGTACAATATTATTACGAATCAAGTCAAGTGTATTCAGTACATGCCGTATTATATGAAAAAGCTTCGTGTATTTATTGTGACCGTAAATATTCGAATACTTCAAATGACATTGAAGTGGGCGTTGTGTCATTACGATAAAAGCATCTATTGTGTGCGTTGGGCTATACATTTTATAGTACTTATCGTAATGCAAAGCCATTACAATTTACAATGAATTCCCTGTAAGGTTCTCATTGATTTCTTGGACAAAACGACAAGAACAATTCGAGATGGTTTTGGAATAAAGTAAACTGGAAACTAGATTTGAATTGTCAATCACCTTGCTTCTAAAATGATTTGAAACTCACAGAAAATAAAGTGATCACAATGTTTTACTAGTTTTTAGATATATGAACATAAAAGGTTGTGGAAAAAGTTTCTTCGCATTTTCAAGACATTTTTTTTTCAATGTTAATTTACATTTGATTACCAGTATATTATGTACCATTTTGTTCGTAGCCATCTTACAAGATGACATGATGATGGTAGAGACATGATCCCGTTGCTGTGAAATTTTGGGACTTCTGATTAAAAAACGCAACAAGTAGTTTTGGCGGGCATCTCTTGATGATAACCTGACACTGCCTAAAGAAACCTGAAGAGACCGAAACAGGTGGAAATCTGAATCAAGTAGACAATAGACTTGTCTGACATTCTCAAACATAAGAAACGTATAAAAAAACATCACAAATTCTACTTCAAACGTACATACAACATTATGGAAACTGAAGCCGTTCCCAGAAATCTCATTGCGCGTTATAAAGAGCCGGCACTAATTTCTTAGAGGACAAGTTTTCCCGGAATCATCGCTAGGTCCGGGATTCGGACGTGATTACAATAAAATCCGGGGCGCGCTCCCAGCTAGGGGTGGGATTATTACTATTTGACATCTGGAAACTTCTCTGTATCAAGCAAGTCTTTGTAGTAGCGAGAAAAGGATATTGTTATGAGACTCTTAGATTGAAGATATCTATACTGACTACTACAAGGCCTTGGACGTAATTTCACATGGTTTGCTTTCAGATAAGCTTAAGTAGATTGGCATTAGTGATGATTTATTTGATGTTTCTTTTCATATATTGTTATAGAAGCAGTAGTTGGCAATAATTTTATGTGATGAAGGGTTGTGGTCTTGTGGTGTATCACAGGGGTCTATTCTAGGGACTTTTATTTATATTTTGACTTTTGTTTTCGATTGTCGAAGTTATTATTAGATTTTAAAAATACAATTAATTTGAATCATCTATGAATGATGCGGCTTTATAAGAGGACTTTGCTGAAGTTATTTCTATACTCAAAATCATTTCGACATTAACCCATCTAAATGTAGAGTTGTTAACTTTTCCAAAAAATATCAACCTCGTACTGTTCAATTAAACATTTAAGTAAGCGAAATAGAATGCGACCTTGGTGTATTCCACATCAATAAACTTGTGTTCGATAATCATATAAAAACTATTGCTGCTACAGCTAGCAATGTTTCTAGGTTATATTGCGTAATGCCTAAGATTTCTCTTCAAAAAACATCTCAACCAACAACTGTTAACAAGAAGTATTGCAGTATTTATCTGTGCTACTGGGGCAAATTCTCTGCTCTCGAAGAAGCATAAACAAACAAACAATAAAATAGAGAAAAAAAAAACAAAAGTACAAGCCGGCACTGCTTTGTATTCATGACTTTCAATAAATAGCACCACCTACCCGGTGAGAGAGACGTTACTATTACTATTTGTTCTCCATTTTAACTCGTTCTCTTATAAAAAAATTGAGTATTATTATATTTTTTATATAATATAATAATAAACAATTTTTTAATGAAACCATTTCATTTATATAGAAAATATTAGTAATTTTATTATTTAGTAACAGCAATATACCATTGTTTGATTTATCACTTTTTTGCAAAATAATGAATTTATATCTGCCTATCAACTTGTAGTATTGCTTCATATTAATCTAAGACCTTTAAGATGAAAGTGATGGGACTACAAGACAATAGCTTATTATTATTTGTCCAGATTCATCAGTTTGTATGCATTACGGAGATAGTTTCTTCTTAAGCCTACTATGTAGTTAAAGTACAATTCTATTCAACGCATTACCTGAGATATATTGCTTACAGCGTTGATGAAATTTGTGACTATTTTATTGAAAACTTAATTTTGTTAATATACACAAAAAAAAATTTTTGCCTCTTTTTTCAGATTAAGTAATTCTAGAAACACGAGTAGGGGACATTCATATAAAAGCGAGGAGAAAAATTATACTTAGACCTCGACGCTCCGCTTTCGATGACTCAGGATTTTATAAATTTCTGCCTTTGTGAGTGAGAATTGTATTCTTTTTTAGTAGAAATCTGCTAAGTGGTTGATAATTTATCTTTCCATCGTTTAATAGCTTCATTAAGGTGAAATATTAAGCTCTTTTTCTGAGAAATTAAAGTAAATATATTTTCTTTTGTTTGATTCCAATTTTTATTCACATCGTTTTACGGATTCATTGTTAGTTAATTTGATTATAAGCGACCTATAAGCTGTTAGTTTCGCTTCTTACGGCAACCAGTATTCTAGCAACCTATATTGGTCCAGCATGATGGTCTTATGGTGTAAATTACTCATATATTTCTTCGATGTAGGACATTTTGTTTCCAGCAGTGGGACTTATGTAGTTTGTTGTTGATGATGGTATCGCTGTGAGGTTTGATTGACCCCTCTAAAGACTAATCTTGGCGAAAGTTACTTTTTTAGTTAGTTTTCCCATCCGAACCTGAGCAAACTAAACTCTACCCCAACTAGCACCTCCGGGATAATATCGCGGTTTACTAAATTAAAAGATTCGAGGTAGGTAGGTAGTTTTACATATTTTTATTTTTAATGAACATTAAATAGTTCGTAAATGTAAGTCACATTAAAAATGATCGTGTATTATTTGATCACAAAGCTTTGCGTAGGGTACAAACATTTTTCGAGGAGTTCCTTAAAAATGACTTGCAAATTAGATGAACTTAAATAACAGTAGGTAGAAAAATTGTGGATTGAGCACTGAAAATCCGAGCTTAGCTGCTCACGCATAAAGTCTATTTATAAAAAATATGATTGTAAGCAACACTTCGTAATGATTTAGATTTGAAAATCATACTTACACTTGTAGTCTCTTCAGAATAATCTTTGACGTTAGGCGTTAGATTTTTCTCCATTAAACAAGGTGTTAGAAGGCGATAAATCAGGCTATCCGCGAAATATCTACTCAACCGTCTGCGTTCTAGTACCGCAGCGGAGCATGCTAATGAGCTGTAGAGGGACGCCACATCAGCGACTAAGTCGCATGATTTTTTTTTAATAGATATAATTATTAAATTGAACATTTTTAATATTTTTGTTTTTTGAATTAATATATTACAATCATCATCATTTCCATTATCATCATCATCATTCTCATTAACACCCTAAATTCGTATCACTGCTTTTTCATTCGTACCAAACTTTTCTACATCGCAAAAACACGTGAAGAGGTTTGGGTCATACCGACCAACCCGCATTATGCGCACTCAGCTGTGGTAAACGATGGTGCGTTTACCACAGCTTGGTGGGTGAAAGCGGTTGCCATAGCTACTGGAAACAACAGCTTATCGTGCCTTCGGAAACACGGAGGTTCAAGCTAATAAATTGTGATTGATCCATTTATAGACCAACCATGGCGCAAGTTGGTTTGTTTTCGTTATAGAAGTTTGAGCGCTCGAAACACTAACCAACAAGATATATATTAATCATTTTTTAATACAACCGTTATAGTCTGAGCTATTATAGCCCTGTTCCTGTGCTACAGTTGTGTGCTGTACATTTAAATTTGCATTTGTAGAGTATACAATTTAAGGGCTGCTGGAGGTAAAATATTCCAAATTATACCTTTGGCGTTTTGAAGCAACCGGTGGCTCTAGCGAGTCAGAGCATGAAGCATATTTAGCATAGACTTACAGGACAGCGGGTGCAGCAAGACAAACTGCCCTGACAAGTCTGTTGAGGTTGCTAGGCAACAAGAAAAACAAAGTTGTCAAAATATATTTTATTAAAAGGAATTTTTATAGTTACACACACGTTTTCTTTTGTAGCTAATTTTAGTTCTTTTTATCATTAATTTCGGGATCAGTTTGGACCGTAGACATGGAACCGGATCCCCAACAAAGTCACTGGACTCAAGATCTATATCTTCTATTTCAAACTTATCTTTGAAATACAAGTTCGTCGTTACAATAACATGGCATGATAATACACAATGCAGTGATAAATATTTTTATATATTATTGTAAAAAAATCTTTCGTCTAAAAATACAATCATTGTTTTAGATGGACCTACTAAGAAATCTAATATCTTAAAAAATACATGCCGCAAGTCTGTAGCAGCCCTAACCCGGGGTATCGATTACGGTTCACCATTGGCGGGCAATAAATCGACATCGACGGGAATTCGTTTTAAAAAAGTTAAAGCGTAGACGAAAAAAAACAAAAACTGAGCGAGTGAAGAGTTTATAATAAAGAGTTTTCTTCAGTTGAATATAAAACTGCGTTGGTTTAGCTTGTGTTTGTGTTATTTGCGTAGGTATCATTTTAAATTTGAGTCTACGGTAAATCTAAAAACTAAATATAGATCTTGCAACAGGGTTGTACCAAGATCTTTTGGTACTTTTGACTAGTATGTAGGTATTTCGCCATATTGATTTCTTATTTGACCACTGGACGAGTGGTTAGAGTACATAGTCTAATGTACATAGTCTTAAGTTCCTAATAACTCATTTCAACTTCATGTTATCGTGACCATTGATACGTGAAGGCTTTTTAACCAATTTTAACCAATGCACTTTGCATTGGTTTAAATTAATATTTAATCATCAAGCATGTTGATAAAGGCTAAATTTATCTGCATATAATAAGCCTATTAGGGTCAACCAAATTTAGTAAAGTATAATCGATTTAACACTTCACGTGTGCTGGAAAAAAATTTGAAGCACGCTTGGCCTGTTAGAACCTGAGGTTAATTGTTTATTGTGTATTTATATTATTATATAACGTGTATTTGAGGGCTGATGTAAAAAACAATCCGTTGTCAACTAATCTCCAGCAAAAAAGGCTCTTTTTTCAGCGCATACTAGTGGATCTCCAGGTACTTCTGCGGTCTGAAGAGTTTACTTGGAGTATGCGATTGGTGGCTCTGTGGTCCTGGTAGGTGGGGTCACCGTAAACGATATTAAAATCGGAGACGAAAATGGACTGCTGTTCATGAAGACGGAGCACCACCGAGTGCAATGCTCCGCGGGCCTTGAAATAGACTTTTTCTTCCCGGTCCTCCCGAACAGTATAAAAAGCGGATGAATCTCTGCGCCCTGTAAGCTTAAACATGACTACGTTTTGTTCCTCTATTCAAGGCAAAGGCCATACGAACACGCAAATCCCAGTCACAGACCTGAGAGGCCCATAATCCCGCACAAAAGGGACCACTAACCCCACCTACATCTACAACAATCAAGTTACCAACCGAATGCTCCCTGCTAACTCTGCAACCGTGTCTGGAGTTCCACCAGGAGGCCTTGAAGTGCCTTTTTTGATGGAGATTAGTCGACCAACCACTAACGTTTCTATTTCAGTAGTTTTCGTGCCCACCTTGAGTACATCATCTGGATCCGTTGGTGAAGCGCCGCTTATGATGGATGGTGAGGTCATCAAGTGATTCCAGGAGGATGCCCCAGTCCGAAACTCAGGCGTGTTTTACCTTACTTATTCTAAAATAATATTGTGGCGAAAATCAACCCAACAGATGTTAGTTCATTCAAATTGTGTTAGCCGTCCTTCAGTTATAAATAAGTCAATTAACCCAACATTGTTTTGT
Organism: Acentria ephemerella; assembly: GCA_943193645.1. Classification (NCBI taxonomy): domain Eukaryota; kingdom Metazoa; phylum Arthropoda; class Insecta; order Lepidoptera; family Crambidae; genus Acentria; species Acentria ephemerella. Next base: position 3,443,278 of record OW971899.1, on the reverse strand, counting down.
TTATATAGAATTTTAGACAAAGACAACCTAGGTACTCATGGGAATGTAGTGACAGCTTTCCTCTTTGTTATTCCCTACTCTTAATTTGAAACATATTCGCTTAAAATTGCAATACATTAAGTTCCAATGTATTGAGTGCAGTCTCGTTTCTGACTGTTATTTCATTTTGATTAATTGATCGGAAACTGTGACTATTTGTTTCCGATAAAATGTATCTGGCTTGTTTTTATCCACTGGAAAAAACATTTCGGTATCTCTCTTAATACACGCACAGTAATACCGGGAAATATTTTATTTAATAACGATTTTAAAATCATAAATGATACTTACATTCATTAAATGTAATTAATGTAAATCAATTGAAGCCTGTCTGCGTACTTACCTGAAAAAAAAATCAAAATTAATCATTAAATTACTTTTTATCGTAATGATTGGGTAGAATTTAATGAAAATTTACAGGTAGTTAAAACTAAACTGTGACCAATGTATATGGTTTTTTTTCTTAACGGGGTAACTCTTATCCTTCATTACACCTAATAGTAAGTTTAGATAAGGCCAAATATGGAAGCGAAATGCTGTTAACCTTATTGTTATGGCGGTAGACTTAGGTACCATGGTGTTAGCTAGCCAGACAGATTAAGCATAAGCCTTTCCCCCAATCAAACCGAGCAGATAGTGACCTCCCACTGGGAATTGAACTCCGGACCTCCTACTCTGAAGTAAGTAGTCTCAGCCACACAGCGGCGGTTAAAATTTTGTTGTTTTTTTATGATGCTGTATAAAAGAACATATAAAATAACAAAGATGGAACCCAAGCATAAAGTCTGACGGTAAGTGGGTACCATAGTCTATAGACTGTTTTAATAAAATAATGCATAATAATTGATATCGTACGGAAGGAGTAAACTTGAAATAAGCAGGTATATCAAACTAGCACAGTTCTAACCAAATCAGTGTTTCTATATTAACTTTAAAAAACATATATAAACCTAAGATATTATAACTATAACTGTTAGTCCACATCGCATGCCGTGGCTGTCTGTAATTAAAAACTATACTTAATTTAATGTCTACGCTACAGTTTAATATTTTTTGTTAGTATGTGTTTTTGTTGACTGCCCTTAAAATAAATAAATAAATAAATCTAATAAGTAAGAAGTTAGTCTAGATAGTTAGTTGTAAGCTAACCAAACCAATCTTATAATAATTGGTTTAGTTAGCATACAACTATGATCAGTAAATGAAAAATTTTGGCGAGTTTGAGTTTCCAATAGTTTTCGAAATAGGATTTTTTTGTGGTTTGTATTTGTAGAAGACTTGCAATTGGCTTCTCGTCGTTTATATGATTGTTGTTAAGTCATTGTGTGTGATAGTCACATCACATATGATCCAACATAGTGCTTAGTTGTGTATACTAATAAACTTTGGACCCCAGACGTCTGAAAATAAAAAATATATTTTATTTTTGGTATTATTTGAATAACATTACTGGCAACATTTGGTAGCGTTATACCTGTGTTGAACATTGCGTTGTTATTGTGTTATAAACAAGCATGTGCTACTGTTAATGGTGGGAGAAAAGTTTGTAAAAAGGGTATCTTTATATACAACTATATCAACGTTTTTCTAGTTAATAATAAGTATAATTTAACTGATTTTATTATGAAACTATGAGGCTAGGCTTATCTCTTTTTGCGTAAAGTAGACGTAGAGACAGCAAATGAGTGCCGCCGTAGACTAGCACAGTTGTTTATAATTGATGTAATGTAAGTTTGAGGCGTTTACTTAATCAACAATTTTCGCCATGCTTTTAAGTTTTAAGTAAAAATATATAAACACATTCTGAACTGTACATCGTAACTTCCCTATACAATATAACCTTTCTTAACTTAGCTACCAAATTGCATACATTTTTCTTATTAATACGATTCAAATGTTGTTGTTAATGTTATTGTTAAATTGAATTACAGTATTAGTTAAGAGTTAAAAGTTCATCACATTTTGTGTGTATGTAAATGACTAGGGCTGTCAGTTCTTAATTTTAAAATATTGTTAGATAAAATTATTGCATTTATTTATAATTATAACTAGTATTGTTAAGTTAAAAGAAAGCCCTTTAAAATATATAGTGAAGGTCGACACAAGAATAATCTTTATCCCATATCCTATCATAATATGTGTTATTGCTATTGCCATTGGTGCTATTACTTTTTAACTCTTCGCAAATGGCCGTGAATAATCACATGCTTGTTATTTTCCTGCAATGACAAAAATATGGCCAAGTATTGCAGAATTTTTTAGCACTCACAATGGATAATCCGCTAATTTAACATTCTGTTATAAATAAGTATTATTAAAATAGTTCCTAGTGGTAGCCCTAATAGGTATACGTAATTCATCTCACGGTTTATTCCGTGTTTTGTTTTATTACTGACCTCTCGACCTTTCAAGGGATCAGTCATCTATCGCGCTATCAAATCTATGGGTGGGCTAGCAACCCTTGTGAAGCTTGTGATTGCTTTAGAGATGAATCTAGTTTTATGGGGGTAGAAAGTGCTGTAAAAATAATTGGGATGGATGAAAAATTATTAGCTTTGACAGCTGTGGCTGTTTGAGAAGTGGATCTGTATTCAAACGTCATGTATTTATTTATTTATAATAATCACCAACATATTGTATAGGTTAGCAAAATAAGAAGAAAAAAATACGATTGGATTGCTTAAATGTATCTGCACTAACAATTATTGTTGTAGGGAATGTAAATTAAAACAACTTAACATAGAAGCATTCATAAGTGTGGACAGCAAATTACCGAACTTAGAGTAATACTGAAAGGCACTGCCTTCGTATCTATTTTATTTATTTTACTGTGAACGCCCGCATTTTCTCACCCTAAATTTCTATTATTTGTTTAATCATCAAATGTCTTGACAGATGGCTTTCATTGTATGACTTAACTTTAAATTTATTTAAAAAGAAAATACACAAATAATAATATTTCAAATTAATCGCTTACAATAGGTAATTACAGTATGCGTAAGATACTATCGAAGATACTGTCTACATAAATGAAAAGCTAATTATAACGTAATTCAAACGAATGATAGAAATTAAAGTACTTTAGATTTTTTTCATATTTAGCTCAACAAATGACTCGACACCACCTGATGATAAGCAGTAGAGGAGTCCATATGTGAAGAAGATATGTAAGATAAGGAAGTATCTTCACAAAAACATTATACTGGACCGTCAATAAAGTTAATAACAAGCATCCGTCCGTGGCATCACGCCTGTTGCCCATAGGAAAAAAAAAATTTCAACTTCTAAGCGCTGTCACACCCTCATAAATGAATATAAAAAACAAACTACCAATATCTCAAAACAAGCCATAAGGAGGATTTACTTTACCAAACAAATATTTGGGACTAGTACAGTGTTTCTTTGAACACAATATTTTTTCTACGAGTAATTTTTCAACTAATCATTGTGAGTACTCCAATAGCTTACTGGAGCAGGCTACATATAATTTGCAAATTTTGTAACTTGCAATTTATGTGACCCTTAATAAGGTAATATTAATATTAGTAACATATCGTTAAGGATAGTATATATTCAGTGTAAATTCGTGAATCTGCTATAGGTGAAGTCCGTGAATCTATCTGCACTAAATTTAGTCTCAAAGTGGAAGGGGGTAATTTGATAATTTTCTTATCTTAAAGCGTTTCATGCTTATTTAAGCAATTTGTACCTTAAGGAATAAAGTATACAGTTTTCAGAACCACAAAGTCGCCTTTTATAAATCTGTTAGCGCTGTATTTACTGAATGTGATAAAACTTGAAAAAATAGTGTTGTAAATGTCAAAATGTTCCATTCACTTTATGTGTATCTTCATAGATTCTAGTCAAGTCATGAGTAAGTCTGCTCTATTGTACAAACCCGAACGTAGCTAACGTTGTATATAAATAAGGAAATCGGCCTTTCTACGTACGTATCAGATTCGTAATACAATCTTTGCTACTCAGGGATTTATACCGACGTGAGTGGATTCAGAATATATTCCCATTGATTGCGGAATTTAATAGTCACTGAATGACATATATACCCACTTTCTTTTGTTCGCGAGCTCACATTGATAAGAAGTTTTCCAATTCGTACGTATGAAGGAGATGATGGGGACGCCATTTAATGCGCCACATGGCATTACTATCCCGGGTGATACGCGAGTGTCGCGTCACTCATTGTTCAGATTTACTCAAACACATACGCATGATGGCGTGTGTGTGTGGGGAAGGAGGGGGGGTCGTTCTAAAAGAACAAAAGAATGTCAAAATGATAAACAGCGGCAATGGAAATACGTCAAAATCAGAAATACGACGTATAACGAATATATAAATGACATATAATATTATTAACACGTTGCGTGCGGCGAACACGCCTGGCATGTCCATTCTAACTGTGTAGCCACGCGGTGAACACGCGAGGCGTGTCCATTCAAACTGTGTAGCCACGCGGTGAACACGCGAGGCGTGCTCAATTAAAAATCAAGAAATATGAACATCTATAAATTCTAGCGTCTCTGTTGTCCTTTATATTTCATCTCAGCCACATTAAAAAAAAATACTTTTAATTTGGAAGTGCTGCGGTTCGGTTGTTTCTATGTACGTCGCTTACATAAAGGCTGGTTTACACATCATAACTTATTCACACGTATGACAAACGAATTATTATTTTAATATATATATTTTTTACTGTAATAAATTGATCTTGAACATATAACAGAAACAATTCTCGAATACTTTTATAAAATTTTGAGTTTGTTGTGTCAATTTAAGTATTGTAACATTTGTCCGCCACGCGTGAATCTCTTGAATATTTTTTTCGCATTGAACGTGTTAACACATAATATATCATAGTAACTGACTAAATGATAACATAAAAATAATACATTATAAGAATATACTTATTAAAGCATGAATGTATATTTCTTTTAATCTCTAAAAAAGAAAGAAAATAAATTCTAAATAATAACAACTACGATGACAAAAATTCAATAAAAGTGGCGTGAAAACTTCCTACAATTAGATTCTAATCTGCCATTACAAGTTTAACAATTACGAAGTGTAGTCTCATAATCATAACATTCTAACGAGAATAGCTCGGTTAGAAACTTCATCCCGAATGGTTTTGAAATCAGTGCTTAGTTCTATTTAATTCATGTATGCGTTCAGAAAAATCTGTTTATTACCACAAAGAAATTTCTGATCAACTTCTGATATATCTACTTTTTTTATATTTTACTTAAAATTTCTTCCAACAAATTACTGTTTACTGCTAAGGGGAAGATCAGAGAACTATCCGTAGTACAGCTGATCATCCAGACTCCAAGCTGTTAAAATGTCATCGAGTCTTAAGGATTTACGCAACCTGCAACTATCATTTCCTTCCAGTACATGGTCGCCATGCAAGCTTCCCCTCCAAGGGTCGTTGGTCCTTTTTGTCTTTTACCATTTAATATTCATATCAAATTATCAAATGTAGAGGGGAATTCCTAAAAACAGATTTTGTTTTTAATGTTTCTCTAAGTACAAATGAACTCTCGTAGAGTGGGGTCCGTGGATCGCATTAAAATATCCCTCTTAATTGCAAAGTTGACAATCTTGGGCGACCTGAATATTTCAGCGGCGATGAGTTCGAGTGGAATTCATTAAAGATAAATTCAGGGATCCCTTTGATAGTGTTGATACAATCTAACAGTGTTTTCAGGTTCCGAATCCTTTGCAGAAATTTTGTCGTACACAAATTTTGTATTTAATTCCAAGCCAAATACATACCTAAGAATAGACAACGTGAGGTTCATTTTAATAACCACCTACGCTGATTGGATAATGGTATAAGTCAATGTTATATGAACAGAGAGATCTACGCCCAGCAGTGGACCATTGTGGACTGATGATACATAGAAAGACTAACCATAGCCCACCACACTATCGAACTTCAGAATAAATGAGGGCCTTCCATCCAAAATATTGTCCCGAAATGCGGAGTTCATTATAAACTAGAAATTTAATACAGGCTCAATATAATTATTGTCGTACCTCAGTATTTGTATAGTGAACAGCACATTAAGCGCTTCAGTTCGGCATACCTTAACCCCTGTTCAAAGGTATTTTAGTGTGTACTTCTTTGTATCTGTGATAGTGCTTTGTAATATGCCCAAAAGTACTAAGAAATAAAAAATCTTTCAAGTTATAACCTTCCAATGGGGGACTAAATTTAGTGCAAACTCGGACTTAAGGTACTTTCGATTTGCGGAACTGTACTATCCTCGACGATAACTATTTCCGACGATAACTATTTAAGATAACTAATTCGATTTAATTATATGACGAAATTAAGTATAGTATGAAAATTTGACTTTGCTAGTTTGCAACTCATCATGTTGCATAAAGGAAAGAATCGACCATAATCCAATTATATTATAGTTTTGTTTTAGGCAAAATTTAGTAAAATGTGCACATACTTTTAGTAGGCATAAATTATATGTGGGAATGAATACACTTCTTAAAAAAACCAACTTAATTAGTTTTGGCCAAACCTAAGTCACCCCCTCAAAGGGAAAAGAGAGAGGAAAAGAAAGATTTATGAGAGAAGAATTATTATAAGGTTTCTTCACTTATAAATTTGACATGTGCGCGTTTTGAAATTAAAAATGCAAAATGAACATTTACGAATAATTTTTTAAATAAAATATAGAAAAAAAAATTAGAAAACAGAAATTTTATTGTACTATATCAACTTAAATGTAATACAATTACGAAACAAGGTATCTGTATAACATCTTCGTACAAGTAACGACGCAAAAAATTTGATCAAGACGACGCACAATTTGTGAGAATACTTCTTATTTATTCTGCATTAATTCAAGACGTTATCTCAGAAGATTTATATTTTTAGGATTTCGTTGTTAAAGAATTAGGTAACGTATATCTTGTATTGTATATATTATGTTTGATTCAGCCACAGCGTATTTATACCATTGTCATTAATAAATGAACGCATGTTGTAGTTGCAACACTATCAGCTGCACTAGGTTACAAATGTCACTGTCAGATTAAGTATGAAGCATCTGTGTTGTTACACTTAATAAAGTATTTTTAAACCCTAAAATATCAAGCAATTTTTTAATAAATAACACATTAAAATATAAAATATTAGAGATATGCATATAGGTAAGGCATTTTTTTGGAATATTTTTTAGAAATCTTAGGAACCCAACTGATTGTCTCCCGTTTTATAAGAAATATCTCATCACTATACCATAACTCATAAAAATAAAGATGCATTTTAATACTGTTTTACATATTTACCATTCCATGCCAAAATTTTCACTAGCACCGATTTTATAGTCGCTATTGGACCAAGTGGTGTTGTTACGACTTGAAATTTTTATGAATTTCTCCCATGTTGGAGTAAGATCAAAAGAAGAAAAGGAACTAAGCTAAGCTATCTCGCAGTGCTATTGCTGAAAATCAAAGTTTTCATGACCTCTGCATCGCCAAGTTTACGCACCGCACGATGCTGCAATCTGTTCAAGTTTCGAGAAGATATGTAGCGGGGACACTCCAAGAAATAAACCACGATCTCGTGCTCCTAAGTGGGAAGGAGAGAAGCTTCTTATTACAAAAATCCTTCCACATAATCAATGTTATCTACGACTTTATTTTTGTTCAAGTTCTCCCTATTAAAGGGAAGGCAAAGGAAACTAAAGCTTATACAGCCATTTCTTAAGGGTTTATTTCTTTTTTACCATATCCATTTATCGTAGATGCCGCTATTTTTGATAATTTATGCGTAAATTCATATATATAATTAAATTTTATTTGTTAGAGAATGAATGAAATGAAAAATCTTACCATGCATGCTGGAATATATATTCTATATATTACACGTATAGCATCCTTTTTGCCGTGAAACCATACCATTTTAACATCAAAAAATAGACTCTGACACAACATACGAAATAAAATACCATCATAATCAACAACTCATATACGACCTCACCGAGGGGCTCTAGCCTACCCTAAATTAGGGCAATAAGACCTTAGTCAACCACCCTTGCCAAGTCTGGGTTAATCGACTTCACACAAAACCTAAGAATTTCTAAAAATATTTTTATTTACTTTTCTTTTTTTTAAATAAAATATACATAGTCCAAAACCAACGCTGCTATTACGCGCTTATTCTTATCTATGACTATGTTTTTTTAGTACAGTCACAAATTAAATAAACTTACCATCAAGGCAACTCACTATACCCAAGGATACAATTAAGTAAATGTTGTTCTAAGTTTTCCCCAATAACTCTGAAAAACGTTTACGCGTGTACGGTTTACAGAAAAGTTCTTTACACCTCACATCGATAAGTGGGGGATTTTCCTGGCTCAAACACGCAATGGCAAAAAGCCAGGGCGGCCTTGACATAAATTTAATCGAGACCCACTTTTGTAGGTACTCTATGGGGTGCTATGGGGTCGTAAGGGCAAATAGTTTTTAAGTATATGCTTATTTAATTATAAGCCGACCCGACTTTGTCCGTTTCCGACGATTATATATGATATACAGCTCATGTTTATCTGGAGTACAAGATACTAATTCCTCTACTCGAGATATACATGGGTATTTTGAATAGTGTTTTTTTTTCAATTAAGAGAAGTAGTTCCAGAGAAAATCCTTACAGATTTTTTAGAAAACAGCTAATTGATTGAGGAGTTAATTATTTTAGATAATTATCAGCTCGTTTGCACCAAGATTGAATATTCTTAAATTACGTTTCAAATTTATTCCATTATATAACTGACTTAGTTTTTTAACATTATGTAATCGTTATCTTTATATAATGAATTAAATTGACATCAAACATGAATACGCACAGCTTGCATTCTTAAAATAGAATATATGCCATTAGTTGAAGAAAAATTGAGATCTTTTTATGCACAATAATAATAAAAAAAAATTTCGTTGAAATATTGTGACCATGCACATTGAATATTAATCAAATTTAGTCAACAAAATACTTGTAAAAAATAGTTAAATACTTGTTACATAATAATAATGTATAGACAATTATAATTCTGGTTTTTGTTTAAATAATGGTTTTGCGTTCATATCTGTGGATAAATGTGTTATAAAAGTAGTTCTCGACGCAACGATCAATCATAGTCAGTCAGAAATTATTATGACCTATTCATATTCAATATATTGAAGACACATCGCTGGGTAGGTAGGGTTTAAAATGTGAATCAAAATAAAATCAATCATTAATATTTACGTGCAACAAAATGTTTACCTTTAATCCTGGCGGTAAATTCAGGACATGAAACATTTACGACGTCCGGGATACTTTGCGCAAGTTGAAAATTCTAATACAATTATGTTGCAAATCGTTAACATGTCCATCTCGTAAAATTGGACATTTAAATCAAGTGGAAGGAGAACGGAGAGAGGCAAATTAGGCAAATTTTTGAATACAACTAAAAATATAGGATTGCACAAAGTTGTTATTTTTTTATCTAGCTGTACAACAACTCATGTAAATGTGGCGAGAACTTACAGTACTTACCGTGTAAAGAGTCCTTTTATAAGTCGTGCATGAGTTGCCCGTCCTTTGAGGTTGTCACAAGCTAGTCGTTGTGCCGACACTTACCGTCTCTTTTTTAACTAAATTAATTATATTTTGTTTTGCTTACCTCTAAGTTCCATCTAAAATTATTTCTAAGTTATTATTGTTGGTTTTCAAGTATTGCCCTGGTTAAAGTTAAGAAACTGTTAGTGATATTCTGAAATTTCAAACCAGCCAACCATTACTACATAAATAATTCTCTACGAGATATAAAAATCACATATAAAATCACATCTCAAGAAAAATCAAAGTTTCAATAAACATCCCTAATAAACACATTATTATTCACTGCTATGTGTAATTTTTTCACAGTCCCCATCAAATGAACTCTATCAGTAATACCTATTTGAAATCCAACATTAACAGAGTGGGAGTACATATATAGCTGTTAGAGTGCTCAAATAAAAATATATTCGGTACTAGATTCGAGGAGTGGAACACATTCAACTCCGACGTGCGCCTCCAGTTAACACCAAATTGCGATTAATACTGTAACCCTTAAATCGGATGAGCGAAAAATAAAACACGTTTCTGAAAACAAAATATTTATGTTATTTACGTATTATCATGTGCTTCAGTTCCTTGTCGAAAGAGTAGGATTTATTGAAACGAAATTGTAATGTTAGCTAATGTCATAAAACTAATATACAATTTACAATGGAGTATTAATTAATCGATATTAATTGATATCTTAAATAACAAATCTTTTTACGTTTCACTAGCTTATATACTAGATTTTATAGTACGACCGTTTGGTCGTGTGGTCCATCGATTACTCAACCAGACGGTCGTCCTATAAATTGAATATAAGGCTCTGGATTCCAGCGACGGTAGGAACACATATTTGTGTAATGATTACAAATATTTGTCTTCGAGACATGGATGTTTTTTTGTATATTTATTATATTTATGATAATTATATACATATTACTGTTGGCATTCCTAATTAATGTATTCTTTGCTATTCAATATGAAAGAGAAATAATGGTTTTTAAGAATATCAAGATAGTTTACATTGATTCACACTTTTGACTTATTTTGATTGGCGTTTGTATGATTCGCGTTAAAATAAGGCAAATATTCTTAATAGATACTATGTTAGAAACGTCAAATGACGTCAGGTATAATCTGTCCTTTTCTGTGTCGATTGTAATGATAGAGTGGTATTGAAATTAAATTAATTTTTTTTAGTCAGTGCTCAACAGAATTAAAGCCAACATGAAGTTTCGCTACGAGTATTGCTACGATCGTAGCCTTCAAGACTACATGCTACGTGTGAACCTATAGCTTGTTAGTGCAATTGAAAGCTTTTTTTGCTTAATTAATAGTATGTCGGTAAATAGAGAAATAGTTCAGTTGAACTTAGAAATAGGTTAACCCTAATGCCATGTAACACCGACAAATGAGTCATAATTGCAACCACACTAATAGGTGAAATAGTTGGTGTAATAAAGTTCTAAATTGTTCATCTACTTCTGTGGCAAGTATGCAGTAGTAACTCTGCAGTAAATAATTTCTTAGATAAATCGATATCATATATTTAACCCAAAAACTAGTGACTTATTACAGTTGACACGCTTGGAACTGGCTATTGACTACCAAATAAATCGCAATACACCTTTGTAATTTATACATTTATGTAATATTAAATAAAGATGAGCTTAAAATTAACGTGTTAACAAATCTAAAATACATTATTTCGTGCCATATAATAGATTATAATATTTACATTGCAAAGATTATTTGATCTAAAATATTCGCAATGAATGTGATAAAACTACTAAATCTCTTTACGTAACAATTTGGGCTATAATTTGCACAAAACCATTCCTTAGCCTAGGTTGAAACAAAGGAAAAGGATTGTCTTATCAAACCGAGAACTCATTTCTCAAGATCACGTAAACGAAGTCGTGTGTTAGAGATATATCCCATACAAGCGACTTGCAAAAATGGTCAGGAGGGTACATGATCTGACATCTTACAACCTTTTATTACTCATAAATATAATATTTGCCAGAGTTAGGCGGTTGAACCCATGTCAAACTGATGTGAGCTTTTACGACATACACAGACCAGTCATCTAAAAACCGGTTTGATGTATTAAGATATCAATGGATATTATTCTGAGATGTTCGTTTTTCTTTATTAACAAATGTAACGTGATGGGACTTGATTTGCTTTGCTTAAGATGAAGAGGTGTGAAAAGGCATCCTTTTGTGCTGGCAGTGTGGTGGTGGCTATCACTTATAGCAATAGTAAGGACACTTATATTAGGATAAGACATTTATTATATTCCCTTTAATATATAAGTCCGCTTTAATTTAAATTTTATTAACTTTCTTTATCTCGCATGCTTTGATTCATCTTCTTTATCAAAATATAATCAACAGCATCATTTTTAAAACCAATGACTTAGATCTAATAAATATACTATACTATTTAAACATTCTAAGACATCACAAAATGTCTTTAGACCAAGACAGTTTCAATTAGTCCAAAACAGACGATACATCCAGGACTTGCAATCTGCATATCTTAAATTACAATTGGTTTGAGCAAGCTACAATGTTGCCAACCTGCGGAAACGAAACATATATACCATACGGGTTGTTTGTATCAAAGAATTCGAAATATTGATACATTTTGAGCCGAAACAACCATGATTGTAGAGTTATGAATTAATAGAAGCGACACAGTATTGAGGTATTGCACTTTTATTGTGATTATTTCCGCAGGCTTATAATTGGTAGAAGTGGCATTTACGAAGACAAAATTTTTGGATAAAATTACTAATTGGTTTTTTTGTTTTTTTTTGTAGTTTCGTACAATATACTATAAGAAAGGAGTAAAATATGATTACTATAACAAATGTATATACAAAATATTTTTTTTACTTTGACTGAAAAAAATTATGATTAATGATTATTTAAAATTAAATTATAAGTATAACTCTTTAATGCTTATGAAAACTATTATATTTTGGCTATGAATTAAAAACTAAAATAAGTTTAAACCAAACCATAATAATATCTTAAAAAAATATATGGACTTAATACTCAATAAATTTAAGGTAATTTTTTTTATAATTGTATACAATTATTTTTTTACACTCAAACCTGTTATCTAGATCAAAGTAATTGGCTTCATTAAGAGCTTGTGTTATGGATAACGGAGATATATAGATAGTAATATGTATTTTGTTGAAGATTTAAATTTTGACGCCTTCTGTACACTAACATTATATATAAGTTAGTACTCTGTAACACTGTATGCTCTGTACTCTTTTTCTCTTTGAATATATATTCTGTTGGCTGTGTACGAGTGTTCTTTTCTTTTTATTAATTACTTACAATATCACAAGTAAAATAAATCCAACATATTTAAATATCTGTAATATACTTAATAAACATGATACTACGTACTCATCATACAAATATCTGCCCGTACCGGGATTCGAACCCGGGACCTCTAGCTAAGTAAGCAGGGGTACCGGTACACTAGCCAGAACGGGTTCCACAATCTCAGTAGAGGATTATCTCCAATGATACCTAGGTCATTATCGCTTTCGTGTCCAAAGCCATTTATTCTAAACGGCTTGGCTAACTACCTGCCAGTTAGGATTACACCCCACAACCACCTTTTCCCAGGATAAGAGCATTTCTAATTTCTGAACGCGAAATGTACGCAAGCTGAATTACATAATTATCATGATAGAAACCTATCATGTGTTGTTATAATAACAATTAAAAATTTGATCAATTTTCTGCAGTGACACAAAGTTTAAAGCATTTTCAGGAAAAGTTAATACAGAAGGTTTAGGAACGGTCAAACAGCTTGGCCGAGCTATTATTATCTCTTTATATTTAATAACAATAATATATTTTTTTTATTAATGGAAGCCATTCCATTCTTGTTTGCCCTTTGCCACTCACCTGGCATATCCCTATTCTGTAACATAGTAGTCCTTTTGTAAATTAAACCGTTAATTATATCGTTCACTAACCTTTAGTTACTTTAAGAGATACGAACTGTCCTCTTAACTAGTACTCATTGTTAAATCTCCTAGGAACGTCGAAGATTTATTAACTAGGGTTTAGAGATAAAAAAAACCAGACTGTCACTATAATTCAGTATGAAAACTTAGTGTTTTGATTAAAAACTCTTAACATCGCTTACTAGGAAATTCCAATAATATGACAACGCCATCTATCGATACATACAGAAACTAAAACTTACATATTATGGGTACAATTTAATTTATTTTAACAGAATTTAAACAGAGAGCTAAACACTTACTACAAATATAGACTTCTTACAATGAAATTACTTATATATCTTTCCTTAACTTTGAAGAAAAAATTAATTGGAGAGTTATTGAAAATTATCATACAAACATTCATGTATTGGGAACAAATCTACAATCATCGCGCTATACCAGGTACAGGTACGTGCCTGGTGCTTCTCTCCTCCACGACACGATTCGCCTGAGTCGAGGTCCGAGCCTTTAGAGGCACCCTCAGGTTTATCGCTCAGTCATGGCTCGAGCGCCCTGGAGACTCTAAGAGACAGCGGAACATCTCCCCTGGAGGTAATGCCTGTCGATTAGAAATCCTTTAGAGGCCCCTTAAGGTTTGAGAACTCTCCAAGGTTCTCGCCTCCTTAAACCCCCGGTAATGCTGTAAAGGCCATTTGCGGCCAACAGCATAAGTCATTAAAAAAAAGGGAACATGCCTTACTGACCACTCGACCAGACAGGTTGTCAAATAATTTAAAAATAATTGAAGAATAAAAATGTAATTTCATCTCTGTATTTAATGGAAACCAACATTTTCATTTCAGCTCATTACTTAACCTAGAACCACTTGGTAATAGGTATTTTAGCTTTGGAGAAGAAGTTAATTGGATTCAAATGCAGTCCTTGGCTGCTATTGTAACTAAGTATAGTATTTTATTTGATATTATACTGAATATAATTATATATTATATTTTATATAAATGACTTTCTTTGGATAAATAAAGCATAAAATATGTTTGTAATGGCATACAATTCGCTATCAAGACTCAACTTAGTGTTCCTAATGATAATGTTCGAATATAAGCTCATAATCTAATGACATATCAACTATATTTGCCTGACGGAACTAATTCCGAAGTTAGGCAGTTATACGGCAATGATACGAATTTGAAACAAAAAGATGCCACACGCCAACATCAGTTTAGGCCACGAAAAGATTAACACATTCAAATCCCTTAACTCTAGCTCAACGAATATAAATCTTATTTCATTGGCGGCAAAGTTCAATTCAGCTGCGGGTACCATTACGATGAGTTAACGAAATTGGATCTCAGCGTAGTAGGCCTAAAGCTCAATTTCGATGGTGCTTCTAAAACCGCAGCAGTGCGCATCTAGGGAAATGTAGCAATAAGGTAGTTTTTTTCAATGCGGATGCTAAAATATTTTAATCTATCAGAAACGCAATAAGATTTACTTACCATCCGTCATGGAGGTTATATTCATCTTGGTAGATAAAAACTTTCTGCTTCGGGCTCTATGCACAACAATACTTTTTAGTTACTAAATGTCTCCAAGAATTTGAATTTGGAATTAACAAAAGCTAATTTTGTAGGTTCTTTTAATGTCAAACACTTCTTATTTCAATTTTTCACTGCTTAGAAGCTCACAAATTGCATATATGTGACGTAGTACAGAACCCAATTCACCCAAACTCAGATCACTGCTTAATACCGCTAACACTTAAGTTCGAAGTCACGCGGTCAAACGTCAACTATTGGCGCGAACACTTGACAGATTGTAGATTGATTCCGATAATTCGTTTACAAGATAGTTAACACGAATACAATACTCGAACCACACTTAGGAAACGTTAGAATACAGGACAATGAGGAAGGAAGATCCTACTTTGCGAGCAATCCGAAGCATTTTGATAGTGTAACGACAAAACAAATAGTCCGGAATGAGCGAGGCCCGAGCATGCGCTGTAGATACTGCCGTATGCGTACATTGTTAAGCTGCGGTTACTGAACTTCGAAACTTTAATATTTGATAAATTAATTCTATTAATAAATGAAAAGATAAGAACTTTTTATGTAATTTTCTAATAATGAAAGAGTCAGGAAAGAGCATACGTAACAATATTTTATTTCATCTTGGATCCACAGGCTGACTGATATGATTGATAAGATTTGTTGTTCTTATTTTTAACATCTCTAAATTTACCTTTAATTATATATTTATAATTTTTATTAATGAAAATGTAATATAAATATAAGTATTATAATTTTTTGCAAAAATCTGTGTTAACGATTTAAATTTTTTCTAAATTCGATTTCTATTTAATTCCATTTTCAAAAACATTCCTGTGGACGTATCCCTACATCTGCAGCGGGCTAGGTGGGCACGTAACGCGCAAGGCCCGCTACTCTTGAGATATTTATCCGCGGGTGACGGATACCTGACTTGGCATATACGTAGATTTCCGTAGATACGCGTCGTACCTATGTTCATACTTGATTTATGACGTAGATACGCAGTATGCCGTAGAAGGGACTTATAATTGATGTATGAAAGCGTCCTTTACGTTATACTTATGTCTTGAAAAACATGAAGATGAGGGAAAGTTTTGTCATTCGTGATACGAGGCTGAATTTTAATGCTGTTTGTATTATTTTATGAAGACTGTATATTTTGAATTAAAAATTAATGGTGGCAAAGTTACCTAGCAGCCAACATGATATGACTGTATATTTTCCGAGTAATTCAATTAGAATATAATATATAATATACTTAGAAAGGGTTACTCATATACAAATCAACATGATTTTCTTATTTAAGTTAAACGGATAAATAGAAATTAGAGAGCAGAGAGAAAACTAATACAATGTAACAAAAGATGGCGATCTTATCGCTTAAAACGGTTTCTACCAAACAAACATGAGGGAGTTGACAAGAAGAATTAATAGTGACAGGTGCGAATAAATAGAAGAAACACAATACAATTGTATAAATAAATACACAAATAAATAAATAAAATAAAATAACATAAATAAAAACACAAATTTGAAAGGGTATAACGAAACAAAGTGATTGAAGGAATGGAGAGAGGACAAGACGTTCAATATATGACGTGTCAATACAAGTTTACAAGAAGTTCAATATATAAAGTGTAAGAAAATGAAGAATGAAGAAGTGAAGTGAAGTGAAGTGTGTGAGTTCTTGTGATGTGAAGTTAATGACAAAGAGGACTACTTCTAAGCCAGATAGCGCGTACGTGTAGAAGTAGATTTTTTATATATATACCAAGTACGAAGTTGAATAAAATATTTTGACTTTGACTTTGACATGTAAAGCTGTTAAATAGACCTCTTTTAAAGTCTTATTATCTTAAAATAACTTAACACCAATAACTTAAACCTATTGTCGATTTAAACTATATATATATATATATATATATTAAATATAATATATAATAATCTTTAATTAATTACCAACAGGTTCACTACAACTTCCCTCGTATTATCTTGTCTTTCCTGTTCATGTAAAGGTTGTCTGGAAGAGACCGCGATATAGTTATAAGATAGCCCATTGTACATGTATTTGTTACTTTTTAGATGGACCGGTGAGCGATAAAGAGTATCCTATATATCCATCTTAATCCAAAACTATACTACAGATGGTTGGTCAAATGGTGACTACACTTCATTAAACTAGAGGATTCAAATCCTGGTAGGTGCAGGTTTTATGTATAATGCACTTGCATTCAATTGTTCTCGTAATATTTTTATTTTTATTTATTTGAAACATATATACAAAATATTAAAATTCAAAATAAAATTAAATCAAAAAATCTTACCAAACAGTTGACCCTTATTATTTGATTATATTATTTCCGTTTTGACATATTCTATAGTATTGAAATTACGATTTGTATTAAAGAAAAAGGTAGTTGACACGTTTTGTATTATGATTATTGAATTTGAACAAAATAAGTACTTAATGATTATATTTTCAATGTTGAATTTTCAATGTGTCAGAATAGCAGCGTATAACTCACCTACTTTAATATATAAGTACTAAGCATTTATACTATAAAGTGTATTCGCAATAAATAAAATTGAATTTATTTAGGAATATTCTAAATATCTATACTTCTAAGTGTAATCAAATACATCATAAATGTATAGTATATGGTAATGTATGTTTACATAACTCTGGTTAGGCTATTATTGTATTTATGCTTAATTTGGGTAAAGTAATTGTGAAAATAAAACCTCGTAAATCCAAAAAAAATGTTTTTTTCACTTAAGTATGAGAGTTTTTGTTAAAGATTTTAGTCGGTGTATCATCGCTCTATGACTAGGCAGGAAACAACACAATTTTAATTTTAGCGATGCAAGTCAAAATAGTGGTGAAGCCCGTGTTTTCTAGATTACGCCTAACCTTGAGATTATCACAACAATATTTTTATTTATTTATATACAAGAAACCAAATAGTACTACAGTTCAGGTATTATCTGAAATGTACATTAATTGTAAGGTCAATTAGCAGGTTTTCTTATAACTCACCAAACGTAGGTAATATTGGCTAAGCGGCGTGCGTGTGTGGGATCCGCTCAATGCCTGATGAGTGGTACTGGAATATCTATTAAAACTCCCCGGTAACTCAGTTTCTGGGGTTCCGCCGAAGCAATTCACCAGATCACTGCGAGCTCCAGGCAGCCCGACCGTTAATAGCAATAGTTAGATATCTCTGCTTATCCCTCTATACGATATTAAGGCCAAATATTTAATTAAGCTTGTCTTTGAGAAGGATTTTCATAGCAATCTCTAAGCCATTGTACCTAACATTAGATCGTAAAGAAACTATCTGTACCAGACAGACTATTTATTATTAATTAATTCGTTGAGCCTTGATAAAATCCTGGCAAGCTCGAGATAATCAAATTAAAGTTTTATGTTGGAATCTTAGGGTTGTTTTAAGCATGGCATGACCCGGCGATTCTGTCATATTTGTTACAGTGATTTTGACGTCAACATCTGCACATATGAAGTGTAATAACATTTTATTTTAATTTGAGAAGTGCTTCTACTCACTCACAACTTGTAAAATGGAGCGATTTGGTAATTGTTTAAATCCCACATCATATCATTGTTATCTAATAATAGAATTCTATACAAAAACATTATTTAGCACTCTTCAGTTATTTAAAATAAGTAAGTAAATGAATAAGATCATGAATTAATTATTTGAAACAGATATGAATAGAAGTTAGAAAACAAAAGCGTGATTCATAGGACCAGTTGATCCATCTAGTGAAATATAAAGGAACTAATTTGTTTATTTCCTTTATAATATATGGCAATAATATAAAGGAAATAAAAAATAAACAGATTTTGTGTAAGAATACGGAGAGATAGAAACGTACATACATTTTTTCCCAATTATTTGGCCTGGTAACTAAGACCTTTAAGCCATATCTTCATTAATGTAGTTTTTATCTTTATTTATGGCTCCAGGATACTAGTGCAATTTTGCCCTTTGCCCCATGGAGTTTTTGGCGACTAATGGTAGGCCCCTCTATTATGTTAATGAATTACAAGAATTTTTTAAAAATGGTATGCAATGTAAGCGATTATGATAAAATGATACGAAAGTGGAATGATACGATAATGATTACGATGAAATGATAGGTAAATGAGAATGAAATCATAAAATGTTGTTAAATAAATGAACTTACCTATAAATGAATGATTGGAAATGAAACACTAAAAAATCTCACGTAAGTCAATAATCAACGCTGAATGATGTAATCCATATATTGCACGATTTATCGATCCTTTTTGCCATAAAACTAAACGAATTTCATGCCAAAAGCAACACTACAACACAAAATATGAAATAAAATATACAGCACCCAACCGACATACAGTATAATACGAGTGAGAAGAACAAATACAAATAATGACAATAATAAATTAGTTAAATGTTCCATATGTATTTCATTATTTTGCATTGGCTGATGTACAATAAAGATATATTCTATAATAAACGTTATAAATAAGATAATTACTAGTTACGGACGTAAAGAAAATGGTGGATTATCCGGTTTTTATAGTATTCCAAAAGACTCGCCTTTTTATACTTTCAGGCATGGAGTTCTACATTAAATATACTAATAATGATGAACGTGATTATTTTTTTATTAAAAAAAGACTAAATTTGTTTTCAACCCATTTCAGATTTTAACTAAAGTGAACTCTTCCCTGCTACTTTGTACTGACACGAATTAAGCAACTTCTTGTTTCAACTTAAATGAAAGACAATCAGAAAGGGTAACACTCCAACTAGACTTAAGTTAAGGTGACATTCCAGATACATTTTAAAATTATATGAATATATTATAAACGTGTTAACTTTAGTCTGAATATAATCTTTATAATCGTCTTTAATATTTTCGAGTAGAAATAAAAATATTTTTTATAGATATGACCCGAAGATATTATAAATTTCAAACACATCTTTCGTTTTGTTGATATGTGCTTATATTTTTTTTAATTTAATTACTGCTTGGTTTGGTTGGTTGTAGGGCTTTTACTTGCTTTCTGGGTAGCTACCGCCATCTTTCTTTATTCTCAACGCGGTAGCTTCTTGTCTACATCTCACCTGTTTAAGAAAGTCTCGTTGGACGCATGATATTTGCCTACCTATATCAGCCTAGCTACCTGACCCGCTCATTTCATAATGTTAACCCCCACCAATTTACCAGTTCCTTCCCGACGCATGACTGACTGACATTGGTACCCGCGGTGTGCGCCACGTTGCCCTCGTTGTCCCGTTTTCTGTGCCCATCAGTGCTATCCTAGTGCCATCATTGTTGTGCCTGTCTATAAGTGAGACCCGGGATACAACCACATACCTGTATCGGTGAGAGGGTAACGTACCTAGATATACCTACCTATACAATAAACTAAATTAGCCCAGCATCTTCCCTAAACATCACTTAATGGTGTGGTCTGCACCCATCTTACCTAAGTCTTTTCTGTAACAATAATGTTAAAAGAATTGTAATGTTCCGGCAGTTAAGATAGACAGTTCCTCAGTAGTTGAGAAATCTAGGCGTATCTTGCTCCTCTCTTCGGTCTTGTTTTATAAGGTAATGGCAAAAAACTCTTAAAAATCTTCCTCAATTTAACATAGCTTATCTGCTACTGGAAACACGTTTTATTCAGAATCGTCGGCAGACGTAACGCCATGTTTACTAAGCAGCCTCCTAATAATGCTGTATTGATGTTGTCAAACTGTGCCGGTGTAATCAGGGACGCTCGGTTAATTATACAGGGTGCTCTATTGGTGAATACTAATGCATAAAGATCAGACGCTTTACATACAATGCATTTAGAACGCTCATCTTGTCAATGTCGGTATCTTCTATATTTAAGTATAGAATTATCTACTAGTCAACCGGTATAAGCGATTATTTATTTATTTATTTGTTTTAAATGTAATATCCAAACAAAGAACATATAGCGTCCGTAACAATAAGACAATTGTGGCGGGACTAGTTTTCACTTTAACTTTTAATAATAAATCCTAAATATACTTTTATACTGAAACTGTATGTGATAAAAACATTTCGTGTTTAAGCGAAAATGCATGTTGAATATTTATATAGTAGTTTACTTAAAGAATATAATACTGTTAAGCGACATAACAAAGCCGACAAAATTCTACCAACCAGGTATGTAAGTATTATTGCGTTTATAAAAAGCATCACAAAATTTATAATTTAATTTATATATAAATTTTCTCATCATAAAAACACACATTAATAATGCCAGGAAAACTTTTATAAGAAAATATTCTCAATTAAAAGATGTATTACTAAGCTTCAGATAGATGTGAACGTCCTCTCCAGTACTGGATCGCTACCTTACATGTACAGGACGTTACATTAATCATATCACAACGTTCATTCATCACAATGCAAAAGTCTGCTATACGAATTGGCTTATACCTGTAGCTTATTAAAATAAAAAGATACACTCACGTTTTAGCACACTTTTGAAAATTGCGATTCTCCTAAACTAAAGAAGTTAGAGTTTTGAAATAAAAACTCTTTAAGGAAAATATTATGAGCTTTCTTTCGAGGTACCGTCTAAAATATTTATGTAACTTACGTATAACTTAAAGCAACTGGTTGAAATTGCTGACCTTATTTTGAATATTTGTTTTTGATATAAATTACAAAAATATTTCTTGATCAATGTCTTTTGATCAAAAGTTTACAAGTGTAAATAAGGCGTAAACAAGACTTATAAACCTTGAGTAAATTGAAAATATTTTTTATTAATTTATTTAAGAATTTATGTACACACAAGACAATTAAAAGGACACAACAGAATATGAGAGATTGTACATTTTTTTAAAATTTTCGAACATTAATTCATTACCAATAATATGAGACTATAATTAGTGTTGTTATTTAAATGGCATTTTTGCAAAGCTTCCATTTTGACTTTAAACTTTGGTGGATGAACATTCCTACTGTGTTTTATTATACTATTCCTACACCTAATGTCATTAATTAGTTGTGGTTGTAATAAAAATATGTAAAATATAATCTCGGTAAAATATAGATAATGTACTAAATCGGCACAATCTTTATAAAAGACATTTTGCAATATTCATTTTCTCAATAAAAATCTGTTTTCTTAACATACACAAGTACTCGAACAAACTTTACAAATGTAGATCGCCCTGTATAATTCATTCAAAATTATGTTAACACATTCTGTCAGCTGTTGAATTTGGTTGGGATAGTGAACGGTATGTTGTATGCAGTAAGTGTGTATTTTTTATATAAATGACTCGACACCACCTAATGATAAGCAGTAGAGGATCCATATGTGAAGATAGCTATGATGTAATCAATTCAAAGTTTGATACACTCATTTATATTATTATAGCAGACTGTGAAAACGTGCGTTAAATTTATAAAATTTTATCTTTATCTCGATATTTATAAGAACGATTTTCATTAAACAGGTGCTCCAGAGTTTTTATAGAAATTATTTATAAAAGGGTGATGGTAAGTGCTTCATTCATCGCCTTCATTCATAAAGTTGAAATTTTGGTGGACTTTGTAAATGTACAATTATATTCAATCAGTGTCTTTTTTACATTCAATTCGCGATAACATTTTTTGATTTAATATCTAACCGAAAATTTAGGAAATGACCAAAATTCCTTTAAAAATTGTGAAAAATAATAAATATTTATAAAAGTCTGTAAAAAATGAGATTTGAATTAAATAAACCCTTATCAAAATTTACCATCCGTTTAATTCTAACAAGAACTTTATCGAATTATATCGTGACAGAGACAAATAAACTTAATATTAAGTTCAAATCATTAAAATTAATGTCATCAGTAGAAAATCATTATACTTTCATAATATAAATTTAAGGTGTAATAATTGGCTTAAGTCACGACATAGAAGAATTTAATTATTAACGAAAGAACTTAAAACACAAGAGGTTTTGGGAATTTAAATATTTTATTTAAAATACACGAAAAACAGAATCAGATATTGAATGTTATTAATTAAAAAGGAGTCCAATTTCAATACTCGTAAGAGTCAACTCGTAAATATTTATAACAGTTAGTCAAACGTGCTCATAAGAATTAAGACGTGTTATTTAGCTGATATTTTCTATATTTAGGTAAGTTGGATGTTAAATAATATTTTGACTTTTAAAGATGCCTTGCCACTCCCTATTGCGTGTTCTATTGAGATATTAACATTAGAATTATCTAGCTTGATTTAACTTGTAATAAATACAATATTTTAATAACAATTAAGGTTGAAAGTCCTAAGAAAATACTATTATCGTGAAACAATAAAACGGGCCCTAACAAGACTCGAACAGCTAGGCAGGAAACCAGTCGACATATTTGTATTTTTTCCATGTTGTTGTTGTAAAAGATTAGTAGAAGGTTTTATGTTTCGCCTTTAATAGACGTTATAAAAAAGTAAATGAGTAAATATTTTCTTTTGATTCAGTATACTGCCGTTTCTACCACTGTTCAATTTGATCAACTTGTTGTATTGTCTTAAGTTACTCAATACAACAAGAAGGAATGAGGAGGAAAATTACTGGGGAATACAGGGGTGAGGACAAGTGTCTCTACGTCAGTATTGATACTACAGAAAATTATTGTGGTAGTTTTTTGTAGTCTTTAAAAGAGCGCATTCTATTCAATTAAGCCATTTGAATTAAAAAACGATTTCTTAGTACACTTAAGGACTTACTAAAAAATAATCTTTAAACACAATAATAACTTTGCAATAGTCATAATTGCATTTATTGCTAAAATTAGCCAGTTTTTGCTTATATGACTTCGAAGAAATAGTGGTGCTATTGCAAAAGGTCTTCAAATGATATACTTACGTTATTTAATAGACACCTATCACCTTTTGAATGATATTTTTGAATGCACATCTGATTCCAGTTGTGAAATCGGCATTACAAATTGTATAAATACGTACCAAAAATTTAAAAACACGGCTATGGTGCTGTTACCCCATGGCACACATACCTGCAACAAATACAGTCATTTTACTATGAGACTCACGTACGAATGAAAGTTAATACTTTTCTTTTACTTAAAGAAGTAGACAGTCACCGTAACGGCTCACAGAACTAGAAAATTGAAGTGACAGTCAGATATATCTGTCTCGTGTGATGACTGATGAGGCGGGACGAGTGCTTAACACCTCGTTTATGGAGATGAATGTAGCGTATTGCGACTTGCGATGTGTTATGACTGATTGTAATTTATTCTACGATAGTGTTTAAACATGATTTAATATATTTATATTCTAGTATATTTTAACTATACATTTTAATTAAATTTAACAAAATATGGATATTATGTTGTAGTCGATATAATAATTTGTATTATAATGACTTTTTAAAATATGAAAATACTAAATCAAATACACTATTATACATGAAGAAATGCGATAAACGGAACAAATGGTTGAAAGAACAAAACTATCAAGCAATATTATAGAAGAGTAAGAAGTAGACACAGGAGGACATTATGATAGAGTATTATACTTCAAATATATTTTATATTGTCAACTGAAAATTGCGAAACTTGTAGATTCCAGATTTAAAAATTTGTAATAAAGCTCACTGACACCTTTCATTCCGCTTCAATAATATAAGAATAGAATATGTTTAAGAATAAATAAAGTTATTTTTCCATAAACTTTTGACTTATTTTATTGCTACTGTGGAAAGGTCAAATGGCGTTAACAATTCTTTTATTTTCTTATCGATTTTAATCAAGAAGTGGGACTAATAATACATTTTATATCAATTTCAATGGCTTTAAAATTATTAATCTTTTTGATTTTATTTATAACATAAAAAATCTCCAGTAGATTCCTAATACAGAATTAGAATAAAAAATGGCATTAAATTTAATATTTTCTTTTCTATCCTGTTCGAAATATAATTGTGTTCTATCGTTTAGGATGTGATTATTTGATTTGATTTGAAGGTGGTGTTTTTATCGGTTGATAGTCCATAGACTCTCATAGCACCTTAGGCACTGCTCACGCGCATACCTAATTTCTACAATAACATTTTTATGTTTGTTGCACAACAATATCTTAACGCTCTGTGAAACGCTCTCTTCTACAGAGACCATGACCTTATTTATGTGGGTAGCTGCAAACTCGTGGGAAGTGCCAACCGTTTCCTGGTTGAGATATAGTTGTAGAAAGTAAAAATGTTTCTGTTTTAATGGAATAACCAGCAAAATAACATTCATTTGTTCTTGTAAGTGTAAAATAAATTAATGACTGCTGCAAACGGTATAAAAATAGCTGGTACATACCGTACAGATAGTAAAAAGTTTCATTTAGATGTTGGAGAGGTAAAGAAATACGAACCTTAGTTTTGACTGACCCATCCAGGAACAATGATGAATGTTGCTATATTTTTACAAGGTTTTATGTAATTTGCACTGTTCGTATGTAAGTTATCCGTCAAAATTTGCAAACCATTTTTCGATATTGGTATCCGATTAAGCTAAAATTAAGCTAAATTACTATGGGAATGAAATGAAAGGGCTTGAAGAGTAGAAAACGAATAAATTTTCACTTATATGGCCATTGGTCCATGATGGCGGATCACTTTTTTTCTAATATTTTGGAAGAAAATCATGTCAATAATGTAATTAGGGTAAATAGTGACAAAAGTGTATTAAATTAAATAAAAAAAGTAAATGGTTAAAAGTGAAATGAAAAGTAAAAAATAAAATTGAATAAAAAGAGTTCTTTAATAATTTACTAAGCTTTTATTTGAATAAAAAATAACCTAAAAAAAATGAAGTGGCATTGATGACGCCATTCTATTTCTACACAATTATATTAGCGTCTCAAGCTTTTAACATTCATATATATCTAACATTTTGAAAATAACTATATTTATATTATGTTAACGTTCAGTGAACAAATAATCCTTTGTGAAATACCATTGTGGATGAAAAGTGTAACTTGTTTTTTCATTTAGTCAATCTATTTTAGGGCAAGTTTTTATTAGGGTTAGTAGGTTAAGTTTTAGTTAATTTCTGTAATTAAACCCTTGCGTTCAACTTACTGTGCCAAAGAGTTTTCGGGTAAGAATCTTTCACACCCCATAACAAGAATATAAGTGAACCGTATTAGTTCTTTCAAAACTTATTTTAAATATCATTTTTTACGTTGACAATTTATTGTGACGCCTTTGACATATTTAGGTTATAACCGACATGGTAACCGCTTTTGATCCACTAATTTGGATCGCGTGATGCTTTTGTGATCGTATTGTGGAGTTACGTGTAGCTATGGGCGAGTTTTCAGTTAAAGCGAGCGCACGAAACAGAATTGTCAATACTGGACGTTCGTGAGCTGGGGTCTTCAATCATTAATAGCTTAAGATTGATTATTAAAGTAAAGAGCACTTATTCGGTTGAAGACATTCCTTATTATACAAACATAATATTATGATTACCGATTTTAAGTTGGGCTATGACATCTGAAAAAGTAATATTTTTGTAACATTTTTTTCCATATTCCATTTTAAGCTATGTTTAGATATACAATATTATTGGATCAGCTAATTGAAGTAAAGGAAACATAATCTTCATGATTATTTAAGCGTTATTTTCTGTAATAATTTGTCCAGTATTTCGTGGAATAGAACCACTGGCCGGAAGTCGGTCCGGTAATTACTTTTTTTATTTTACTTTTTACAGTTTTTTACGTTTTGCGGTTCTATTTTGATCTCGTGATGTAGATTACGGTTGAAATTTTACGTGACTTGCTTCTGAAGTAAGTTTTTGCATGCACGTTTTAATTGGAGTAGGGTTAAACTAATGGATAGGATATATTAATAACGTTTCTTAACAGCCAATGTGAACCGCTAATATTTCTATATTAGTGTAATTTTAAATATCATAAATATCTTTTTACTTCACGTAATTAGAAAAAATCAGACTATATGAAATTTATATTAAAACCTATCTTATAGGAAATAAATTACTTCATTAATATATTTATTATTATCACCACCATAATCAACAATACGTACATCTGCTGGGCACGCAAGTTGACAAAATTAAATTCGTTTTTAAATGGATAAATTTAAACAAAAAATTATTTTAAATTACGTATTTTGCAACTCATACGCTATACTATTGATGGAGTGAATTGTCATTTCTGTGATTTCAAAAATTGCTGTTAACTTCTAACACTAATTTATTTAGTACATATTTAAATACTATAACTGGGACAATTAGTAAATGCCCGGTTGATACCCAGTAAAATTATGACTATTGCCTTTATAATTATATTTATTTATTTTCTTATACATATTCCCTGTTGTGACGATTTAAAAGAGCTTAGTAAATAAGTCTATGTAAATAAAGTTATTTTTGACTTGACTTTGAAACACATTAATATAATAAACTATTTACTTCATTTAGTAATTGACTCTCAGAATGTCTTGCGTGAATCTTTCATATGAGAAACTCATTTGAAATTAGATAATATTTTTCTTTTCTCTCTTTATTACGATGAAAGAAGTTGCCAAAATTGTTTGATGTATGACTTCCTTAACCAAAAACAGAGTATTCAACGTTGAAGTAAATAAATCATGAATACACATGTAAAGTTGAAAAACTTACATAATTTTTAGTCAAATATAAAGTATTAATTTGACTGTAGTTGGGATAACGCATTTATTACATCTGCTTAAGGTGACTAATAGTTTTCATGTACATGTTTTAAAGAAACAACATTTGTACAGAAAATATTAATATGTATTTTTCTTAAAAAGTTCTGTCTGTCATTACAAAAATTGTTAGTGTCAATTTAATTACTATCAAAGCCTGGCTTTATCCGACATTAAAATTGTAAATATATGTAATTATATTAAACCGACAATTACCGTAGTAAGACAATTATTTTTTACAGTGTTTTTTTTTATAATATTAATTCTGACGACAGCTTTAATAAAATGCTGTAACTTGTAATAAATAATATAATTTGGGTGCTTTTGTACCTAAATTATATATATATTTTTTTTCTGACAAAAGTCAGCAATCTTGCGTTTGTGGTAACTAACTTAACGTTGCTATCTTGGTTCTTTAAGGTGTTCAAAGCACCTAAGGCTGTTCCAAAACCAGTACTGTATTTTTAACTAGACAAAAGACAACATTCGTTGAATATAAGCTATTCTTCAAAAGATATTAACTCTGCAGTGAATAAATTGTTTACCACCTGGACTTAAATATTGAAGATACTCCTAGATAACCTCAAAACTTATATTGTACTTAATCCCCATAGAAACAAGACAAAGTATGAACTTGTGTTGACTTAGCAAGTTATGAGATCCCTATTGTTTGTCAACTTAGTTGTGTACAAGTTGATCGTGTTCCACGACAATCTATTTAATAGGTCACCATAAAAATATGGCAGACGATTTTTCAACTGATTTTCTGGGAAATTTTGATAAGTCGATACAGTAAAAATGTGGCTTTATTAATTTTGATTAGGCTTGATTAAATTGTCTAAAATAATACATATTTAATACGTGTATGATCAGATTTGTTTTATATTTTATTTGGTATGTATATTTTTATATATACCTATATTTAGATTGATGTTATAATTAGCTTAGGCGTAGGTGGACATTTAAACCAGGCGAGATTAGATTTTAAATCGGAGAGATTAAATTTTAAATTGGATTAAATTGAAATTTAATTTCCTTTTTAGTGTTTTGAAATCGGGTTTTAGTTTTGTTTAAAACTGTTGTTTCACAATTTTGAGTGTCAATTTTCTAAGGTCAAAGTTAGATGGATGACCATAACCATTTTCGCTTTGCCCGTCAAAATGTGCGTATTTTGAAGATTGCCATCGATTTTCAAGAGATTCATTCATCAGATGATATGGTGACAATGGGGCCACCTCAGGAATGTACTCTATCAAACAGAAAAAGAATTTTGAAAATTGTTACGTTATTGACCGAACTTAATATAAAATTAAATAACATTACAAAGGTTATTCTGTAACCTAAAAAAGCCTAACACCTTTTAAGACGATAAGCACTTAAGAGCTACGAGACTAATGCTGAAACATAACTAATGATTAAGCTTGGAACCAAAAGGTTATAAGTCATGTTATAAGTGGAAACGAGTTTGGTAACCTCGATTCTAAGTATTGACGATAGAAATGTTTTATTTACATTTGTGCTTAAGCTTTTATGAAAGTTTTCGCTTTGATGTATTTATGACTAATTAATTAAATATTGTACAAGGAAATGTTTTTGGTAAATAAAGCTTATTGATTCTTTCAACATTATGCATCAATTGCCAATCTCCCCAGAGGGTGATGTAGTTTCAATATATCCACGAATAATTTTGCTAGAAGCGTTGAATTTTGATACTTATTTTCCAATTTTAATTTCAAAGCTAAATTTATTTTCCATTTCATAATATGATAAATGGTACTTTAGTTGTTTGTAAATAGATAAAGTAAATCATTGGAACTATTAACGTCAAGATATACTAGAACAACTATACCTTGCATTTAATGAAATCCAATTTTGTCAAATATAATGGTGCTTCGATAGATCAAAGGAAGAGGTCGATTATATTCCAGCCGTTAATGTCATTAAGTCCTTGACAGGTCATGTTTCGATATGCTCTGTAAGCTTTTGGTCTCTTACTGTTTTGTTTAGACGGCTTCGAAGCTTGAGGATGTGCAGGGTTATATTCGGTAGCTAAACTGAATATAATCAACACATACTGCAACATATCATCACAGCGCATCGATAACTCACGAGTTTAAATTATTATTCACACTCACCTGTTATCTTGTCAAAAGTGAGCTTGTGGATACTAGGTAACGGAGAAAAATACATAGTAATATGTATAAAAATATCTGAATCATACTAAATAAACATACAAACATTCATAACTTGTGAACATATATTCGTACTCATCATACTACTAACTACTCGAGCAGACGGCCATCATAATATTGTTTTCATTTCTTTAAATTCATCAACATCAACAGCTCATACACGTCCCTGCTGGGGGGCTCGACCCTACCCTAAATTTGGACTATTAGACCTTAGTCAACCACGCTGGTTAAGTACACGTTGGTCAACTTAACGCACAACCAAAGAATTTCTTCGTAGATGTGATTAAGGCAATTTATTCGAAACTGGCTAAGTAGAATTTCACTAGTAGATATTAAATCTAACTATCTGGTTATTAAAACCAAATTTGATTCAAATATAGGTTTTGACTTACATAATTTACAGAAAGAAGTTAGTAACTAAGCGTAGCTAGCTCTGACGTTATAATTACGTAACAAAAAGGATTATAAATTTCCTTTCTTACTTTCTATATGACAATAATCTTACTAACAGGCTATTCAAATTTTAAATTACGTTGTCGTCTACCTTATTACTTCATTTGGGTTGTGATATATTATCATAAAAACATCTAGAATTTGTCCCCGTTCAAGTAAAAGCAGAAACTTCTATTGAATGGCTACATTTCGAAATGAAAGCCTACTTAATTTAACATTTATTTTCCATTTCATGATGGTAATCTAAAAACGTGAAACCTCAGTAGTCAAACAAAGAAACCACAGACTCCTTACTATGTAACTACTCGAGTTTTAGTATTTTGCAAAACTCTGTAGAACTTACTCAAAATTAAGTTTACATCTCACTCCCTCACTTCGCTTCTCCGTTCTTCTTTAATTCATAGCAATTGTTCGTTCTTAGTCAAGACATTCAGCCAAACTAGACATTTGTTAGGGAATATAATAACCAACCATCGGAATGATGGATACCACGAGCCTAATGAAATATGATATAATTCTTCCATTCCAATTATCTAGCCTAAATTAAGCATCATTAAGAGCTTGTATTATGGATACTAGAAGGAAAATATCTTAAATATAGATGTAATATATATATATATAAATATCAGAAATATAGTAAATGATATATACAAACAACTATGACTCGTAAACAAATATCATACAATATCTGCCTTTACCGGGATTCGAACCCGAGACGAGCAAAGTTTACAGACCACTCGACTAGAAATCCAGGTAATGCCAGGTATTTCCAGGAACCTGGAATGTAGAGTAACAACGTAGAAAATCTGAAAAAACTGCGTAAATCGAGGAATCGCTAAGTGCCTTTTATCGTTTGTACCATGGAGAGTGCTCTGAAGAGCTCTTCGACCTTATCCCTCCCTCTCCTTTCCTACTAAGGAGTACGCGTGCTGGTCTACGGAGTCACTCCTTTACTGTAGCCACATCTACTTTACGTATTAAGAGAGTTAGTGACTGCTTTCTCTGTCGCACAACTACAGCTTGGAACTCCTTACCAGCACACGTATTCCCTCCTTCTTATAACATGGGTTCCTTTAAAAGTGGCATGAAAAAGCACTTTTTGGTGAGGGTGGCTGGGGCAGTTTGTCTCATGCTTCACTAGCTATCTTCACATACGGACTCCTCTATTGCTTATCATCAGGTGGTGTCGAGTCATTTGCTGTGCTTTTTATAAAAAATAAAAAAAACGTATTTTTTACATGTAATATATTTATGGCTGTACTATTTGTATCTGGCTGGTTTTCATGACATTAAAAATGTGATATTTAAAGAAAAGAATCAAATTAGGCAAATTTTGTTTCCCACTATTCCAATATTTCTAGAGAATCTAATAAAGAAATTAGATACATTTTAAAATTTTATTACAAAAAAGGAACAAACGCAACGCAAGCCGCGAAAATAAATTGCAACGTTTATGGACCGAATGATTAACACAAAATTGGTATAAGTGTTTTCAATTCGGGAATTTTGATGTCCAAGATGAATTTGATGATTTAGGTAAGCCTGTGCCCATCGGTGGGATGTATATATTTTTTTAAATTTTAATTGACATAGTGTCAAACAGTGTGGTACAAGTTTTGTGTACGAAAATTAAATTTTCAAACGAAGAAAAGAGTTCGACATTTTTTTCTACACATAAGAGTTTACAAAACTTCTGGCGGGAATTACTTTTCAAATTACAGAAAATTACTTACTATCGGTTTGAAAATAGAACCCTAGTTTGACCTAGATTACTTATCAGATCCTAAAGTCTGAACATTCACGCCTACTAAAGTTTATATCTAGAGCAGTAAGGTCTTACTCACATTAACCATATTGGAATGCTGATAAAAACAATTTATAACTTAAGTATTATCATGAAAGTCCCCGAAAGAATAAAGAATAATATGTAAACTATAAAAAAGCGTTCTTGTCGTATCAACATTACTTATCGGAATATTATATTAAGTCCTTTATAAATATTAAGTCCTTTAAACCCACCTCAATTTGATACCTACCTATTATTTTCTAAGATTTCTTTGAAGTGATTGGTCCCCATCAACAGCAGCCACTGCAGAACAAGTGTCTTCATCAGTATAGATTAAAAACAAAGAACTCACTGGCATAGTGATTTGAGGTCTCTGATTTCGATTACGGAAGCCAATTATTTTTTATATGGGCAGAAAGAAACTGTTACTACTGTACTGTACTGTACAGTAGTAACAGTTTCTTTCTGCCCTGTTAATACATATGATAGAGAATATACAAAAACAATAATCTGTAATACAAATACTAACGAATATACATAATAAGATAATTTGCAAATTATAAAAGAGGTCCGATATACATCTTAGAATCACATAAGATATATGCCGGGAGCTCAGATAAAATAGTCTGTGAAATATTTTTACTATCATGACTAGAACTAAATTTACAATTTACTAATAAAGCAAAGCACTATTGGAAGTAGACGCTTAGGAAACTTATTACGAAGCATTTAACAAGGATGCCAACTAATAAGTAAGCTAAAATTGGTTCGACTACACGTTTGCTCACGTGCGGTGCCTTTACGTAAGTATACGTAAACGGTAGCGTTAACGTCTATATTTCATATTAAGTACCGGCACGCTGAACACAATCCAGCTATTTGCTAATAGCTGGATTGTGTTCAGCATCTCCTGATATCTATGTTCCCGTTATAAGACTAATTTGCTGCTCCTAAAATTAATATCACCTAACCTACTTCGACATTATTTCGCACAGAAATAAATTTCGAAAGTCGCAAAACTAATTTTCATTTATAGCTTGTTTAACGAATAATATATAAGAAATATTTTTGTATCCATAAAACTGATAAATGTCTACCATTTTGAAAAAATGGGGCAATTCATTATAAATTTTTTCTTTGATAAATTTTGGTTCAATATACAAAGACATTTTGTTAAATATACAAAGACTATAAGATATTATAATTAAATTTAACTTGTAAAGAGTGTGGGTCGGTTTGAGTTCACGTCTTTTAAACCAACTCTTTTATATACGGAGTTGCCTTTTGAACAATTATAAATAGATATATATTTTTGTAAGAAATTCAGTAACAAATGATGTTATGAAGAATAATGACACACAAACAGATGATAAGGATATCAGAGACATCAAGAGACATTGGACAGCATTCCATTCACTTCAAAACACAGCAAATTGCTTCATATCCGAAATAGAGAAGGCGGTGTTACCTACCGTGATAACCCTCACCCTGGCAGCTGTGACAAAGTTGCACTAAACAGAGCGCTAAAGCAAGAAAAAGAGGGCTTATTTTCATGTGCTCGGCAAGGCTCGTCAGAGTGGCAGCATGCTCGGGTTAGTAAAACAACAAAAATAAAGACAACCTTGACGACTGTCTGACTGAGTACTCAGCGCCCTTAGCCAAGCCCTCTGCCAGGAGTTCAGTGTTCAAGACCCAGACGGGCCAGATGTATGTTTTTAAACACCTTTACAACACTTATTTTCATTAAAACGAAGAAAGTTCCATCCAATATGCATCACGTCACATCACAGAGGAAAAGTACTCGAGACGCGACGAGGATAGGCCGTAAATGACAGTGTGTAAAAAAAATAAAGCTCACACAATATTGCTGGTCTAATAAGGCAAGAGTCGTGACGGTGGCATGAGTGGCATAAAAATGAAATGCTGGGACCAATTTTGTGGATATAATGTTGATGGAAATGGCGTGGGCGTAAGATTTGATGCATCATGAGCGTGGTTAATATAGATGCTGGTTTTACGACTAAGCTTTTTAAAGTCATCTTAAAAACGTTTATATGCTGGATGAGGGTGTAGAATATTAATCTTAAACCAAGTAAGAACATTGACGTCGTTAGAATTTTCAATACGGAAGAGTAGAAACTTGACAATGTGTGCATGTGCGTGCGCGCGTGTGTGTACATGTTGATGTGTTGTCTTTGTGTTTGAATAGTTATAACGTATGTGGAATATGTCAAATGAATGCCTCGTTAGTATAACAATCCAATGTTTATTTAACAACGAATAAAAGACATCAAATGAAAACAGTTGACATTTCTACAACAGCACTTTCAATTCTATCATTGCTTAAAAGATGCATTAGCTAAGTATCAAATAACTTAGTTTAAGTAAGATGTTTAAACTAAAAATAAAATAAAAAAAAGAATTAATGTTGCCCGCTTTTAAATTTAATAAAATAGGTATATTTTTTTATGTCAATGTGAAAGCTTATTAGTAATACCTACAAGATATTTTTTAAATGAAAAAATAGTCTAATTTCGATGAATAAAACTGTATGAAAAGATTAGGAAATTCTATTAGCCTCATGTAACTTGTTACTCTTTCTTCCTTTATATGTGAAGGAAGAAAAAGTCTTAAAATCTTTATGAAGATGAAAAAAAAATACGGTTTATTTTACTCTGCGTAACTTGAATAAGACACAAGTCCCGTCGAACATTTTAATTAAAGTTTTAGTTGTTGGGAAAATGAACCGCCTCACTGCATTGTAAGAGGCAAGAGTGACAAATAGCGTTCTGGGTTTTACAAATTATTATATTGTATTGTGTTTCCAATAAAAGCCTAAGTTTTAATAGATTATGCATAACAAAACCTTACTTTAATTTCATTTTTAAGAAACCAAATTAAAATCTTTTTAATTTTTTTAAAATTGTTTGCTTCGTAATTGATATTAAAAATATTATCTCAATCATCTTCTTTGTGTGTCTTCTAAGAATTAAGATAAATAGATACATTTATGTTTTGGATACAAAGCTTACTTATTTCCTAAGCTTCACATCTCATATAATTAATAGTATGAAATTATTTATTATTCTGATAAGCCTAAAATAATTAACGACTTAGCTCACACTGAAATTCGTTTAATCATCGATAGATAAAGTTACGTACGGCTAGACAATAATAATATACGCTTAAATTAACCAAATTATCGCAAGGGCTTCTATTAATACCTATACTTAATTACTAACTTATACATATTATATAAACATATCAATTAGTTAGGACAATCGATAGTTTAAATGCCGTAACAATATCCATCGGTTGTTGGCGTGGTGGTAAGAGCTCTCTGGTTTCGATAACAAAACCTAACTTTGGGCAAAATTTGTTATCATGAGCCTTTTCGAACTTCGAAAAGGCATACCTTAAAATTGCAATGTGTTTCTCCCACGTCTATGTAAAGAAGGGAAACGTATATAGGTTGTTAAAGTACAATACGCATTAATATATGAGGAGGTATGTTGTCACCCTTAAATCATTACAAAATAATTACATATTAAAAGCATTCAGAACTGACCTAGCTGAAACAAAAGGATTGTCTTATTTGTATACTTAAATTCATTCTTTATTTTATTTAACGATAACTTTACCAGTCTCAATAAGATAACCAGCTCGCCGTGTGGTCAATGCCCCTGGCTGGCAACTCATTCTCGGACAATGGTCCCAGTTTCTTGTCTTGGCCGATAAAAACTTGTTTGTTCTCGGGTGACGGGTTTGTATACTATATTTATGTATATAGATTTATTTATTTTAAAGATTTAGTATTATTATTTTTCGCCACCAAAAAAAATTGTGAGGTATATGGACCTAATGCAGTGTAGGAGCACAAAGTTGGTTTAAGCGTTTTCAATCCGGGAATTTTGATGTCAAAGATGCACCTACCTCTGGTCGCCCTGTTACGGATAAAATGGACGGTATTTTTGAAAAAGTGGAGCAAAATTGGCATATCAGTAGTTACGACATAGCTGAAGGACTGGAAATTGACAAAACAGTTTTGACCTATTTGAAAAAAGCTAGGAACACAAAAAAGCGATATTTGGGTACCACACGAGCTCACTGAAAGAAACCTAATAAAACATGTACTTATTTGCGATTCTTTATTGAGATGTAATGAAACCGAACCGTTTTTGAAGAGATTGATAACTGGTGATGAAAAGTGGATCACGTATGAAGAACGTGTTATAATGGTCGTGGTCCGGAATCGATTAATAGAAAGGGTGTGGTCTTTCATCACGATAACGCTAGACCACATACAAATTTAGCCACTCAACAAAAATTCTGATAGTTGGAGATGTTAATACATCTATCATAGAGCCCTGACCATGCACCTTCAGAATTCCACCTGTTTCGGTCTCTTCAGAGTTCTTAACAGGTTAACATCAAGAGAGGACTGCCAAAACTACTTGTTGCGTTTTTTTTATCAAAAGTCTCAAAATTTCTACAGCAACGGGATCACGTTTCTACCTACCAGATGGCAAAAAGACTAAATCGGCACATATATACTGTAATTAAATGTAAATTAAGTTTGAAAATAAATATCTGGATTTTTCATATAAAATGCGAAGAACTAGAAGAAGAAGCCCTAACCTTTTTCCTAATTATAATAAGTAAAAGTGCTTATGACACTCATAAAAAATAAATTGTCAAATAAAATTAGACCGAGAATTTTGAATAACTGTCATTAGTTAAATTATGTAAGTATACTTACTGTAGTTCACTTGTATCCTTTATTTATATTTATATGTTAAGTATCTATTATATCAGCAATCAATCAGAGGCGTGAAAAAGCACTTTTTGGGCCGGCAAGGCGAAGGTGACTAGGGAAGTTTCTACATCATCACATATGGACTCCTCTACTGCTTATCATAATCACAAAAGACCGAAAAGTGCATCAAAACTGGGCCCATTGCAGGAAATATTAAACTGTTTTGTATTATAATTAAAGTCAAATTTAAAATATCGCTTTAGCATAAACAGCCAAGTGCCCCTGCACATTGTTTTCTATATAAAAAACATTAATTGAATCAAAGAACTACCAAAAGAATCAAAGTCAAAGTCAAAAATAACTTTATTTAAATAGACTTATTTACTAAGCTCTTTTAAATCGTCACAACAGGGAATATGTATAAGAAATCAAGTGTTCCAAAATCATGGTATTATGTGAATAATCAAGTGTTCCAAAATCATGGTATTATAAGAGTGAATATTACAAGCCCATTCTGCAATGGTAATTTTCAGTTCAATTTTAAGCGCCCGATTGATGATAACATTACTTTACAGCCACTTGCAGCTAATTAGCACAACTTTTTATTAGTTTAACAGGAAATTATTAAATTTGTACTCAAACTGTAGATATTAAGAAAGAGTGTTTTCAAAATTTTACTCGTTTTAAATTTTAATATAGAAACTCATTTATAAAACGCATTATGCTAGCGTGGTGGTATAATGATCGAAACCCTCATATTGACTCATACAGACTTTTGTAA
Source organism: Acentria ephemerella (assembly GCA_943193645.1). Taxonomy (NCBI): domain Eukaryota; kingdom Metazoa; phylum Arthropoda; class Insecta; order Lepidoptera; family Crambidae; genus Acentria; species Acentria ephemerella. The sequence goes on along the minus strand of OW971899.1, from coordinate 3,405,324 downwards.
AGTCAAGTTCGGCAATCCAAACTATGAATCGTTCTGAGAACGTGTCAAAGCGTGCCTATTTTAAGGTCATGTTATTTAAGAAAAAAAAACTCCTGCCTAATTGTTCTCATACGTGAGCTAATCACAAAAGATACGAAGGCACATCTAGTATAAATTTTATAACTGCGTCCAAAGAAACGTGAAATAGTCTTCTTGAAATTAGCCGCTCCGACGTCCGCGCGTTTTTATTACGGCCCCCCTAACACGGAAATTCGAACAGGGTTGTCACAAACAATCCTCGGACTTAGATTTAATGAGACGAGATAAGGGTAGACTTGGTTTCTTTCTAACGGGACTTGAGCTTAGTTGTTTATAAATAAGTGACAGTATTTTTTTTACTTCAGACATATCAGGAAGAACTTGAAAGACAAATGATTTGATAAAATAAATAGTAGGAACATAAACACATACGCACACACACACACGTTCATCCGCGAGTTATAGCTCTTTGTTTATGTATTTTAACTAAGGCAATGTTAATAATTATTAACAATGTACCTAAATTACATTTCAATTTTAATTTATCTTGTATCCATCATCATGATATTAAATAATTAGTGTGTGTTGATATAAATGCCTTTTTACAGAGCATCAGTGTTGTATGCTGAATTAATTTAATTGTTAAAAATACGCCCTCACTTTGATACAGGACTGAGAACCTTTTTTTCGAAGAGGTCAAATGCATGAACGCATCATACCTACCGTACATCACAAACTTTAAGGGTATGTGTGGGGTTCGGGGTAACGGCGTGACCCCACTACCCACTAAATAATCTCATCCTGTCCGATCTGACTAATGGCACATGATGGCGATGACTAGGGGTCAGGTCTGCTAGCCTATTGTGATAAATTATTATTATTTCAGTTAATATTTGAAATATATCAAGCAAAACATGCAAACCAAAAACTATCTAGTTAGCTTCTCGTACCGGAAAATAATTTAAATCAACGTTCATTATCAAATTGTGGTTGACAACCCTAGGATATGTAGCCGCTATTGATGTAAGAGCCTTCTTCTAATTCCTGTGTCATTAACCAGTCAAAACCAGCTCCAAATAGTGTATTTAACACGGAAGCATGACTATGCTTCCGTGTGACTGACTGAAGAATGACTATTCCTTGTAGTAAATAGGTTGCGTAATATGACGAGTATTTTACATACATCATTTTTAATACGCTTGCAATTCTATTTCAACTAACTAAAAAGCAAAACATTTGCAGTAATTAAGTGACGTCTTAAATCAAAAGATCGGTTCGTTATATCATACACGCCCGAATTTTGGTTTTACAGTCGGTGACGCACGGAGCAGGTCACATCGTATAAATACCAACTGTGAATTCACATCGTTGCGCAAACGCAGTTACCAAAACAAATTACCGCTAAGTAAATCTTCGGCGGAACCTCAGTTCCGTATCTTATGCATAGTGGGCTAAATTGTGGGTGGTATATGGGGTAGTGGGTTGAAAATTATAGAAATGGAATGAATCGTTTTGACTGGGAAAAGATAAATATTTAATATGAATTTTACAAACAAACATAATAAAAACGCAAAACTAATCAAAAACAAACTTCAAAAAGTAAAACGTAAAAATATACAAATAAAAGTATCAAAAAGGATCAATCAAGATGTGAACATGGTATGCTACATGGGTATTGAGCTTTCGAATCAAAGAAGAGATTTTGTTACTTCTGTATGTTCTATAGCTTGTATATCGGAGTGTTTTCTAAGGAGTTGTACTTCATGATTCGAATCAAAGTGGTCACGTATTGAACGATTTCAAAATCATTCTCCCGCGTAAGCTGAAGTTGTGAATTGAGTTGCATGTCGAGGTTTTCACAAACGATAACAGCATGGGGTTCATAAAAAAAGAATTGTGAAACTGTTGACAGGGTGGGCAAAGCAAGAGCGTTCACTTTATATATTGTAATTGCTTTATTTATATTTACTTTATATTGCAAGCATGCATAGGCTGCGATAACTGCTTGCCATCAGGTGGGTATTGGTATAACATTAGAAATATTATAAAACTTAGTAGTTATATATATATATATATATATATATATATATATATATATATATATATATAAATATCTTAAATTGATCAATAGAGTGGCAGAGGCTGCGGAGGTGAACAAAAAATGTGCGAAAATAAGCTCGCTCCGGACCGCCGGAGTGCCATAGACGTGACAGAAAACATGTTTGTGATAATCGTATCATCTGAGTATTATATGAATGAATAATTATATTATAATGAATGTACAATCTATCTCATGAAATTATAGAATCTAAAATTATATAAATTGTTTCTAACATTAAGTTAGAGTAAATATCGAATATCACTTTACTTCATTTTAAAGCATTATCTACTTAAAACTTTGAAATTTCGTCTAAATGTTAGTGTTGGTATTAGGAGCAATTATCTCTGATCATTAAGAACTATGCCCTCTAAAGGCCCTCCACTAGTTAAATAACATATTTTAACTGAATTGACGAGTGGTCTGCATCCCCTAGCTACATTCAGATGTTTGTCTGAAAAATGTGAGGTTTTAACAATTTATGTACACACAAAGACAATTAAAAGACACAACAGAGTTACAGAGAATTGTACTGCTTATTTCTGTAAGAAATCTCTTCCAGCAGCCCCATATATAAGAAAAGTGACATCGAAAGGTGGAGGGGCGTGTACACTAATATAATTAAATACATTATAATTAATATATATCATATTTATTATAATTATGTGTATTTTTCTTATATTCCTATTAATTATGCTTACAACTAGAGAAAGTGTGGTAGTAAGAATATTATTATTATTGGCCATTCCATAGTTCTGCGTATCACCAATAATATTGGCTACAAAAATTTTCACAAAGCCCTGTTATCAAGCTCCAATTCGCGAAAGATCTTCTTTAAGCTTCGCAGATGGTCCACCGTAACGTTTTCGAAGCGAATATCAATTCATATCACGTCCACACGGACATAAGACGTCGATTTTACTAGGGATTTGTCCTCAACTAAATTACCTATCCCTTATTCCCTGGTCCAAATCGATTCAGTTATGTCACCGCGTTGTAGAGATGTGGCTTTCCTTATTAGTATGTGACCAATTATTTACTATAATTAGCTATACCTAACACTCACGTAGAACTTAGAAATTACACTTCGTAGAATAGTAAAACATTTTCTAGTAATAACTGGTTAGCAATTTATAAAAAGCTATTTCTATGTCAGAATAAAGATTTTATAATACAAAAACAGAACAAGTAGAACGGCCTTGCATGAGAGTAATTGAATAAATAGATTGGATACAAGATTCCGTAAATATAGAAAGTTACGTATAGTATGTATAATGCGAATAAGTGCAATGAAATACAAATAACTGCATACAATACGTGTTTTAGTATGAAAGAACTACTGAATATAACTACAGACGCAGTAAGTGGTACACAACCTTAGAAGGTCTTCGTTTGGTACCTTTTATGTAATTTATGACAGAGAAAATATTCAGATATTAGAAAATGTGTTATGTAATAAATTAATGGGTTCACTTTGATTCAATTTAAAGTTTATTTTTTTATTTCTAAAGCATTTGAATGATTTTTTTAAAACTATTGATTTATTTTTTAATTAGTCGTATTTGTATACAAAAGGTTATTCTTATTCTGGTAATCTTTTTCGATCATTTTTAGAGTGTGCTTAAAATAACCGGGCCGCCAAATTGTAGGTAAACTATAGATAGATATATATAAAGAAGTATCTTTTGCATATTTATAAGAACAGAACAAAGATAAAAGAAACAATGAAACTATGATTATTGCGGTTCGTCAGTTTCTGATATCGCGAGTAAGCTAATGAAGTTCATAATATTACGAAGTATCCATTTTGATCTTTTAAATGATATCCTTAACCTTAACCGGGGAAAAACCTCGCACGCTACGCAGTTTAGACGTATTTATACGTCCCGCTCTTTTAACAGGTTAAAAAATAGTTGCTTTCATACAAATTAAATATTTCAAACCGCAAATTCCTTGCGCAACTAGGAAACGTAAATTTTAATATTAAGGGGAGGCTCTCTAAATATATTTCAGCTATCATTTGAAGCTAACTCCCAAAAAATCTCCGGGTATCAATAGAACTCTATCGTACAGCTTTAAGGTTCAATATCGCGTGCGGGATACGCAAGATTTAACCTGGAAGCTATTATACAGAAGTATATGACGTAAGTAACAGAACAAAAAATTATATTTCGTTTATAATTTGGTTACTAAATACATTAAAAAAAAATTTGCTTAGCTAGTTAGTATTGATTGTTCTTAGTAATCTATTGAACGTTTTTATGCATACACTTCGGTAAATTAAGGAGTATAATACGTAAAATTTACTCAAAAACGTACCATTGTGAAAAAAAGGAAATATTATGTCCAGAAAACAATAAATTACGTTTTATTTTAGACAATTTTAGTCAAATATACAAAGAAACGAATACTTATATTTCATTATCGAATGTGTCCTTAATGAACTATACTCTTTTTAAATCAACACGTCTTTAAAGAGCTGCCCCTTAAATTGTTTGTATTTAAGAGGCGGCTCCTAGCGGTGGGTCTCTTGATTTGTTGACAACTAACTCGGCTTCATTAACGATTCAAGCCTCTAGAAAGTCAGTAACTAAGCTTATAAACACCAAAAAGGTAAACATTACTCTAATTAATCATGTTAATCCTTTTGAAGTAAACTTAATTACGAAAACAATAAACTTTGTATAGTACTATCAGTATAAAGAGATTATTAATTGCCTCTTTGTAACATATATCTTGTTATACTCAAAGCGTTTGTAGTATAGCTAGGCCTTGAACACTTAGATAAACTAAAGGCCTTTATTAAAATGAAATTTATATGCTAAATACAACTTACAGATGCGCAGTTAGTCGAAAAATATCTATTAATACAACGGATTAAGGTACCCATAAGTATTAGTGTTCCGGTCGAACTTCAGACGAACCTTATAGATTTCCAAAGATTTTGGCTACATACAACAAACATGCCTTATTGTGGTATATACTAAGTCATAGGAATACAAGGGCGACTCTATAAAACGGATCATTTATATTTTTTAATAAAACCTTCTCTGATATATGAATATTTTGGTTTGCTTAAATTAAGAATGTTTAAAAATAATAATAGGGTAATTCCAAAAGAAAGAGTATAAATTCAAAATTGGTGTTAACGTTAAAATGCAAGTTTTAAAAAGATAGCCCAACATGACTTCTAAAAGTATCTAAACTTCAGTAGTTCTCTCAGTCTAAATATTTGCTATCCTTTTCTTAAAAAGTTATGAGAGAAAGGGATATACTGAACTTAAATTAAGTTTCACAATGTGCTATCAGAATTAGGATCTATTTATAAAATCTGATAAAAACCAACTAAATAACAATATTTCCACTATACAATATTTCTCTGAAATTAGTTTGTGCACATAAACAAACGCTACAACATGATATAGCCGGCTATAAGTCTAGATAAACTAGGTAGGCCAGGCTGGAGACAATCCAGGCAGACGCGAGACAAATGAAACGTTCATAGCACACGACTCGCTCGAGCGCTCTCCAAGTCCGCTGCCTAGTGTTGAGCGAGGGTCAGTTAATAATCCTTATCGATAAAACCCAAATATTTTATGATTACCCCTTTTTATGACTTGGGTTTGAAAACACAATTAAGATGTATATGTAAGATCAAAACAAAACCATAAAATTAACATCAATGATTAAACTTAATATGTACTCAGTTTGATTTAAATATACAGTGTAAATTACACTCAGTTTTAAAAGTTAGTTCAATGTACATAGCTAAGGCTTGTCTTTTGTAACCAGAGTATTTTTTTTTGTAGACAGAAACTGATGGGAGACCCTAGTACATATGAAATTGATTTTAAAATTTAAGAAGTCTGCGTAATTAGTTGTAACTGTCATAATTTCATTGTTAATTATCATTTATTTAAATATATATTGATATATTTTGAGCAGCTACCTTCTTGACTTCTTGATACGTTTTCAAAAAGTATAGTGTGTTTCTTTAATTGTCTTATGACTGGGTAATTCCATTATATTCTGTATATATAAAAATGCTGTTGAAATAATGTTGAATTAAATAAATAAATAAATAATATCAGGACATAGATTGTAATAATAAACTCACTTTTAACTTGGTACACTTTTAATGATAAATCACTTAAGCTATTACTCGGTACAACTGCTCAGTGGCGCGGTCGACGAAGAAGTGCCCAGCAGAGCCTATTTTCCGTTTACAACACTTTCCCCTACTACCGCGCCAAATTGTGCATTACGCTTTCTCTTAGTCATTACAACAGATCATTAATATTATTATTATTATATTTAACAATGTTGATATAAATTAACATTATACACATAATTAAATGTATTGAACGTAATTGGAATACTAGAAACTAACAATTATATAAGTTTGGACAAAAAGATCACTAAACAAGTTCCATTCTGATTTTTCATTAGTTTCCGGTTCAAGACAATCAATAGCAGGCAAAGGAATACAACATAATTCCTAGTAAAGATAATAAAATCACAACACTCGGCCATCCGACTACGTGCTTACTCCGGAGCACGTATCACAACACTTATTCGAATTGAATACAAATGTAAATTAATTTGATGATCTCAAAGCGAACACAAATTCATTATACCTACTATAAATAAATTTTAAAAAAAAGAAAATTAATACTATAATGCATGCTCAATTATCTCAATTTTAATATATATTTGAATTTCATTGGACTTAACTATAATTTAAATATATTAGACACGCAGAGAGTAGAATTACTGGAATAAAGTGAAATGAATGTACGATGTCAACGTATTCCAGTTACTCATCAAATATATCACTATCAGAGGTTGAGGATTCAGAACCAGATGATCTGCTGATTTCCAATGCCTGAACACTAATCCAAGGGCGCATTCTATCAGCTGCTATAACGCTCTGGTATTTACTGTTATTCAAGCCTGGGACATGAGCAATTTCATAACGATCGTTTCCTAAGCATTTTGTTACCTTGTAGGGACCAATAAATTTAGGTAATAGCTTTTTGCTTTTCCCGTCGTTATTAAAGTTAGTTTTAGTTATCTTTACTAAATCACCAACGGAATATGTTGCAGCTGGTGATCTTTTGGAATCATAAGATTCTTTTTGTCGTTGCTGACTAAGTCTAATATTTTCAGAAGCTATTTGTCTTATTTTATTTAACTCTGTAGCAGATTCAACATCTTGAGGAGATTCTAATAAAGATTGACTAATTTCCTCATTAGACTTATCGCTGTCACCTAACAAAGATCTGTGATTAGATTCAACATCAGACAAAGAGTCACGAGATGCACTGTTACCAATGACATCAGAGTTCTTCAATTCTACCTGACTCTCTAGTGGATTACTAATACTATCATTTTCTGTATGTAACATATTATCTAGAGGACCATTTAACCTTACACCAAACAGTAATTCCGACGCACTTTTCTTTGTCGTAGCATTCACAGTATTATTAATGCCCCATTGTACTTTACCCAGCTGCTTGTCCCAATCACGTTCATCGTTACCAAAATTTTGCGTAGATAATGCAGAGAGAATAGTTTGATTGAAACGTTCTGCCTGCCCATTTGCTCTGGGACAAGCAACTGCGTTAAGTACATGCTTAATACCTTTACTAGTACAAAACTGTTTAAACGCTATTGAAGTAAATGCAGTCCCTCTATCTGAAATAATCCTACGTGGTATTCCGAAATCGTAAAACAAATTCTCTAGTACTTTAACAGCGTTTTTAGTTTTAGTGTCCTTGACGGGCCTAGCAAAAACGTATTTTGTAAAGCCATCCACGATGGTTAGAATATAGTTATTACTAGCTTTACTCCTCACAAATGGACCCAAGTGGTCTAAATGCAGTGTGTGGAATGGTTGTTCTACCTTTTCTATTGGATGCAAAAAACCAGAACGTTTCCGAGCCGCGCTATCCTTATTATACGCGCAATCTATACAAGCAGACACATATTTTTTTACGAATCGTCTTAATTTTGGGAACCAATATCGGCTTTGGATCAGTTCCAGTGTCTTTGCAAACCCAAAGTGACCTACATCATCGTGGTTGGCTCTACAGATTTGCCACCTAGCGTCTTTGGGGACTACTAAACGTAGTTCCTCTCCAACTTTCCTGTGCAGGGAGTGATTTTTAACGATATAATTATTTTTGATATTTGAAACCTCGTGATCAAGATTTGGTTTTAAAATTTTAAAGATTCTTTCAATTTCGGGGTCTGCTAATTGTAATGTTAAAATCCAGTCATCAGTATTTATTTTTAAAACGTTAGCATAAGAAGTATGACCTGTTCTCTCTGGTGGGTTACGACTTAAAGCATCAACATGACCCATACGACACCCCGGACGGTATTCAATATTAAAGTTATATTCATTAATTAATAGCCACCAGCGTGCGATACGAGGAATCAAATCTCTTTTTGTCAACGTCGTTCGTAATGCGTTGCAGTCCGTGTAAACTGTAAAATTAAGTCCTAGGAGATATGGTCTAAACTTTTTCAATGAACATACCACAGCCAGAGTCTCCAACTCGTAAGAGTGGAGGTGGCGTTCCTCTGGCGTGGTCTGTCTACTAAAATAAGCGACAGGCTTGAGTACCCTGGGATTAATTTGCCACTGCATAAGGATGCCACCTAAACCCAATGAGCTAGCGTCAGTGTGCACTTCGGTATCTAATTTGGGATCATACAGTGCCAATAGTGGACGTTCAACAAGACATTTTTTTAAAGTTTCAAATGATTTTGCTTCATCACTTGCCCAGTGCCATTGAATGTCCTTTTTAAGCAATGTAGTTAAGGGCCGCGCGATTTCACCAAACCCTTTTACGAAACGGCGAAAATAGCTTGCTAAACCTAAAAACTGGCGGACCTCGTGGACGTTACGTGGTATAGGAAAATCTCTTACTGCATAAATTTTTCTCTCACTGGGCTTAATGCCCTCTGAAGAAATTTCATACCCCAAGTACTCTATGTGAGTATCAAAGAAACTACATTTTGATAATTTAAGAGTAAGTCCAGCATCCTGAATTATTTTTAATAAGTCTTCAAGCCTCACAAAACCCTCTTCAATAGTGGCCGATGGGATAAGGAGGTCATCCATATAAGCTAAAGCTGTTGTAAATCGTCGTGTACCTAATAATCTATTCATTGTTCTCTGAAATACTGCTGGTGCGTTTGCCAGTCCAAACGGCATACGCCTAAACTCGTAATGTCCGTCTGGAGTGACAAACGCAGTAATATGACGACTTCCTTCTCCCATCGGTATTTGGTAATAACCGGAAGCTAGATCTAACGTAATGAAAAACTTATTTCCGCTTAAGTTCGACAATTGGTCGTCAATTAAAGGTAATGGATACTTGTCTTTAACTGTTTTATTATTGAGGGCTCGATAGTCGATACAAAGACGAGACTCACCATTCTTTTTCTTAACAAGTAATATTGGACTAGCATAGTTAGAATTTGACTCTTGCACAATACCATTTTCCACCAATTCCTCTATCATGTCCCTAACCTTTTGACGTTCTGGACATGATAGGCGGTATGGTCTGTATACAACCGGAGTTTTGTCATGCAACTCGATGTCCATTACAGCAGTTTTGGCACAACCCAACTCTTTGAGATTAGTAGCAAAGCAATTCCTATACTTCTGTAGAAGCTGATAAAGTTTTTCGCGAATATCATCATTAACGGACTCACCAGTTTTGATTTGTAATTTATCGAGAGGTTCAAACTCGTTTTGGTTATGATTTGATTGAATATTAAATATTTTTGATTCTGCTACAGGACGGACCCTAGCTATCAACATATGTTCTTTGAAAATGAGGGGAGTGTTAGTCAATGGAGTTATAAAAATCAAAACCCTACTGTTATTTACCCTATAACAACCCTGATTCAAATGATACTCCCGATTGGGGCTCAAACGAGAGCCTCCATTCGAGTAAACATCGCCAGTATACTGTTCTTTAGTATAGGCTTCTACTAGTCCACCTGTAGTAATTATAACATCTTCTGCGACGTATAAATTAATTGTTCTTTGCTTTTCATCATCACCAACACAAGAAGGGGTATGATAAAAGAAAAGTCTTTCATTGTCTTTAAGAACAGTCACGGAAGTCATTTCGGTAAAGTTTTGTCCTATCAAAACAGAAGTCTGTAAGTATGTATCGTCAACTACCAAGATATCTAGGTCAGTTTCTATTTCATCCACACGGATACGAATAGTAGCTTTAAATTTTGGAATAACGGCAGAATGTCCAAAGCCTCTTATTAGAGGCAAGTATTCATCCAAATTCTTAGATAGACAAAGCCTCTCTGCCTCCGAAAGTTTTATTAGACTACAGTCACTACCGAAATCGATATAAGCCTTTAATAAAGTTCCATTAACCCAAGCAGTCTTAATATATTTATTTAATGTGGTATCATTGAAGCAATCTGAGAAAGGTTGGTTTTGGTTTGAAGAACTAAGTTCTGTATTTTTCAGAGTAGTGACTCTAAGAACATTTTTACTTATATTTTGGCTGGTTTGACTGTCAACTACACGTTTTTGTATAGGTTGCATAAGGCAAGTATCGGAGTTATGCCCTATCCTACGACATTTCACGCATCTAACTAAAGATTTGCTACAGTTTGGATAAGTATGGCCAGGCTCGTTACAATTATAGCAAACGAGGCTAGTTCCCTTAGTTAAATTACTATTTTTATTTGTAAAGTTGTTACGATAATCACGATTCTTAAATGAGTTTGTAGCCACAAGTCCCCTAAATTTATCTTTGATTTGGGTGGGTTGTTGAGATGATAAAAAGTTCAACAGATCCTCTGGTTCTTCACAATTAAGAGCTTGAGCTCCGTTTCTAATTGAGTTATCACAAATTCCGTAAATAATACAATCAACCGCCTTTCGACCGACAATCTCGCACCTAGTTAATAAGGACAATTTATCGTAGAAATATTCTCTTAGAGTTTCATGCGTGCGAGATTTTCGGTTTAACATTTCATCTAGTAGTTTACCGTAGTTAACATCATTTGGAAAAGCTTTATTTATTTTACGCTGCCATTCGTCCCAGGAATAATTAAGAGATGGGAGAGATTCATACCATCGCTTTGCTAAACCGCATAATTTTTGAATAGCATAGTGAATAGTTTGTTTCTCGTCCCAGTCATAAATTAAAGAACACTCATTGACTTTTCTTATCCATTGCTTAGTATCCTGGGACTTATTATCGGGGTCAAACTCAGGAACAACATTAGTAACGGAAGTGTTCTTACTTGGACCGCCTTGCAGAGCAGCTACGATTTTTTTCAAATCCTGGGTTGTTAGTCCTTTCCCTTTTCTGCTCTTTTTGCGTTTACTGGGTGCATCTTCAGCTTCACTAGACGTGGACCTTTGGCGTCTTCGACTTGAACATACCGGAGTACGGCTCTGGTCTTCGTCACCTGAAATAATTCGTTTATACGAGTTTTATGCTCTTTCACAATTTTATCTTTCAAAATTTCCATTATTTTACTATGAAACTATATATGTATATTTTTTTCATTTATTCATTTTTATATATATTATTAATAAGAAATATCAACTGTAAAAAAAAACAAAGAAATATATTTATTTAAGGGTGTTTTTTATCCATGCTTTACTATATTATAGGAAGACAGACATTATGAATGATAGAATATTAAGTTTGTGGTGATGTAAAAATACCTGAGAGCACACTTGTTTGGCTGTTAAATAACTGTCTAACAGCACACTTGCGTGACTGGGTAATAACTGTCTTACAGCACACATGTGTGGCTGACTTGAACTTATAGCACACCTGTGTGCCTGGATGATAACTGTCTTACAGCACACCTGTGTGGCTGACTTGAACTTATAGCACATCTGTGTGCCTGGATAATAACTGTCTTACGGCACACCTGCGTGGCTCAGTAATAATTGTAATAGCACACCTGTGGTGCCAAATATCTAGCGTTCATTTGTAGGACTGTTACCAGCACGCCTGTGCGGCTGTACTACAAATCTTATATTGTAAAGAGCTCAAATATGCGGCCACATCAGCGCGCATAATTAGCTATATAAATACACACAAATAATAAATCATATGTAAGGCATAATTACGCCTTCAATTTATACTTTAAAATACATTAACTTTACTGGAAAAGTGGGCGTAATATAGTAATTTATGATTGCTGTGATACTGTGTATAGAGTGAGAAAAATGTTTTTATCTTATATTATAGCACAAACTGTAAAATAAAGGTCTTAAATACACTATATACTGAACCGTTTTATAGTAGTATAAAGTTTTGAATTGAGCAGTCGTTAGAATACCAAATGACGGTAGCACTGTGCTTGGATGATTATTAGTTGCAATAGGGCTGTCAGAGAGTAGCCCCGTCCTAATTCTACTGTATAAAAAGCGGAAAATTTCATTTTGTTACAATAGAATTGTCAGAGAGTAGCCCTGACCTAATTCTACTGTATAAAAAGCGGAAAATTTTATTTTGTTACAATAGAATTGTCAGAGAGTAGCCCTGACCTAATTCTACTGTATAAAGAGCGGAAAATTTTATTTTGTTACAATAGAATTGTCAGAGAGTAGCCCCGACCTAATTCTACTGTACAAAAAGCGTAAAATTTTATTTTGTTACAATAGAATTGTCAGAGAGTTGCCCTGACCTAATTCCATTGCAACCATCTAAGGATAATAATTTGTTACAATAAAAGTATCGGAGGGTAGCCCCGACCAAATTTTATTGCACCAAATTAGGTACCCAGTTAATTTCACTGTAATAAAGTCGGCGGAGAGTTGCCCCGACCTAAATCTGTACAAAACTCTACGGTAAAAAAAATTTAAAATAAAAAGAAATATGACAACTGCTCAGTATCAAAACAAAGTGCCTTATTTTTAAGCCTAAAATAAAATATATTTCAATTGTACTTACTGATTTTATCCGACATAATTCGTAGCGTAGGTAATACCACTTCTGAATTGTAATAATAAACTCACTTTTAACTTGGTACACTTTTAATGATAAATCACTTAAGCTATTACTCGGTACAACTGCTCAGTGGCGCGGTCGACGAAGAAGTGCCCAGCAGAGCCTATTTTCCGTTTACAACACTTTCCCCTACTACCGCGCCAAATTGTGCATTACGCTTTCTCTTAGTCATTACAACAGATCATTAATATTATTATTATTATATTTAACAATGTTGATATAAATTAACATTATACACATAATTAAATGTATTGAACGTAATTGGAATACTAGAAACTAACAATTATATAAGTTTGGACAAAAAGATCACTAAACAAGTTCCATTCTGATTTTTCATTAGTTTCCGGTTCAAGACAATCAATAGCAGGCAAAGGAATACAACATAATTCCTAGTAAAGATAATAAAATCACAACAAGATATTACATAATACGCATTAACGATGATTAACAATTTAATTTTATCTTCCCAAAGTGCGATTTTATTATCGCAATCTATAAACCTGGTTACATAAGTAACTTATGTTCCCAGCACTGCAAGAAATACACAATTGCACAGCGTGCTCTAACATAACTGCGCCAACACAATGCGATATAGCAAAGAACACGAGAGGGCGCCCTCTAATCTCGTTTCACAGGTGCGCGCTGATTTTTATTCTATCGATATATTTTTATGGAGGATACTTTAGTGCTCATCAGTAGAATGGTTTGTTTGACATATCAACTAAATTAATTATATAAATACGTATACTATAGTACTAAAAAATAATTTAAGAACATCCTTACCCGACCTTGTGGTATTTGAATATTGGAACCGACCAAAGGTTTAGCTTGTTACGATAATTTATATATCAATCCAGATAATAAAAATGTTGTAAGAATTAGAATATAATATCAACAACGCAATATTAATGAATAAACGTTAATAATAATTCTTCAAAGAAACGTCAAAAAGATCTGATATCACAGGTCGTTAGGCTGAAACAAACTTGATGTATTTCCTTATTAAATCATTTCCAATAACAATGGTAATTTACATAATTCCAGTTTCAAGATAGCTTTTAAATGGAGACGCCGAGCGGTGCAGTATTTTGTTACACGAGAATTTTTCCTGTCTAACGTTTTAATGTAAATCAGCCGAAAACATTCTAGAAGATGGTTGTCTCGCCTTTCTAATAATATAATTTTGTCATCAACAGAATCTGACTTGTAATTTTATACTGACATGCAACGTACAGAGCCGGAAGATCGAGTTTGACAATAAATGTATCTTTATATCCAACTCCCTAATTACGAGTCGGATTTAAAGTGTACTCAAAACTCTGCACATAGGGTATACATGTCAATTTAAAGTACAAAGTTCGTAGTATAGTTGACAAAAATTTGAGTTAAACAATAACATAATTTATATTGAGTTTAGTTTACGTTTTTCTCCCTACTTTCTCAAGTTACGTGTTTAAAAATACTTGTTGTAGATTACTGAACTTATTTATTCGCAACTGGCTAAACAGAAGTTTACTAACTAAATTATAGACAGAAATAGTTTTGAGACTTATGTCATTTACTTCTCTGCTATGCTGTCTGGGGCACGCAATATTGAACCTTAATGCTTTGTCATTTTAAAGACAAATTTTCGTGGTGCTTCGGTTTAAAAGGAAAAGTTGCATGGAAGATTAACATCTCGCCCACCAATATCATCAAGTGGTTCTTTGATACACCTTGTTTCTGTATAGTGGCATCACGAAAGCTAAGCAGCGCTTACCAAAAACATTTTGTTACTTATTTACTCAGATACCTTATCATTTCGGCACGTAGGTACGTGATCTTCCAGGGTTATTATAATTTTCTACGCACGGAATTAGGCTTCCAATCCCAAAGGAACTATACGTTCTTCAGGTTGAAAGCATATAAAGGTATAACGCCACGTTATGATGTTTTATGAAATAAACGTTTTTCTTTTTGATTATTCCCTCGCCATAAGAGATTGAACTAATATGTGGATATGCCAAAAACATTTTATGAAAAAGCCACTATACTTAAAGTGCGTGTTTGACAGTTCTTATAAACCGTAAGAGTGGCAATAACCGAAACCGAAAACTAGTGGAAATCACTGTCTGACGGGCTGCCGCAACTTTGAGGTGTAGAATACCAAAGCCATGTTATTAAGATGTTAACTTCCGTAAATGATCCTTCTGGAATTACAACTTGATTTCGATTTCGACTAGGATTTCGACTTTCAATAATTATCTGTTTAATTACACATAAACCTATGTTATATTGGGTAAGTTTCTTTAAAAAACTTTGTATTCTATTATTTATGTAGTAAATATATGTATCTATATATTTTTGTGTCATAAATGTGTACAAAAATATTCATTATCGATTATATAGTGTTTGCCGTGAAAAAATCGCTCTTAGCGATATGGCCGCCTAATATGCAAATACTTGGAAATATTTCTATTCCTTTTGTTTAACGTCTAGTGACATTATTTATATGTTTATTTAGAAACGGTTAAATTTAGTCTTTGAACATATTTTAAGTTCAAAAATAATCGTGTTTTTATATTTTTGGAGTTAATCAATATAAAATAAATTGTTTACAAATAGTTTTCATTCTAAGAGCCTACATCAACTATTTATTTGTTAAAAGAACGGTTGAGTTATTATCGCGGAATGTTATGCGATGCGAGATTTTTGTGGTTCATTATCCGTTTATACCAAATAGCTTTCTAGTGTAGAGGAAGAAGTCATAAGCTATAGCGGAAAAACCAGAGTAATTTTAAAGGATACCAGATTTTATGGAGACGAGGACCGTTGTGATAACTTAGCCTAAGGGGGGAATGTCTAACCACTCCTTAGCGGTATGTGGTAAACATTACATATAGATCACACATTAAAAATCAGTCTTTAGGAGTAAACTATTCATCGTTGTTGGAGATAAATAGACTATTGAACTATTGCCGTGTAAACCCCCAAAAGTAGTAACGATATGCTTTACTAAACTCTCATCACGCCAATCTTCCTGATGATAGAGTGATTCGTAGCCTTACACCTTCGCAAACAAACTATTTTAAATTATTTATTCACTTAATAATTTGCTGTGTACACATAAACATTATCAAAAGAAAAGAAAAACAAAAAAGATCACAAATGGTAAAGGAATACTTCATATTTAAAATATAAAGCTTATTATCTTAAACTCTTACTTTTTATCAAACCCATATCAATCATAATTCAGAGCATGTTTATATGTATACATTTATTTAGAAAATACTGAATAAATACACGAACATCTTGTGAACAAATGTTCATCTTTATCTACCCCTACTGGGATTTGATTGCGGGTCTATGGTTATGTAGCTTTTGTGAAGAACTATCGATATTTGTATCAAATAAAACATTTTTATGAAAGCAATTTCAATATGCAAAACAAAAGGGTAACATAATTTATTATTTCTATATTTAAATAGACATAATTAAGAAAAATATTCAAAAAGCCATAATCTTAATTATGAAAGGTATGCATGTTATTAACTACACTTCTTGAACCAACTGATAATTGGGGAGTCGCCTCTTAAAAGGTAAACTGGTTGCCTCAAAAAATAATATTAAAAAAGAAATAATATGATCGCTTTCGGTTATCATTTAAACCACCCTTTACCTCTATTAGACCAGGCAGAGAATTTCCCCGGAGCCCAACTCTAGCTCCCCACAGTGGCCACGAAAAAATCAACCCTCGAGTTTGCACATCTGGTTCTTTATAGAAACATTTCTATATACGGGATTCCCTTAGTTGTGTTATTGGAGATTCGTTTTTACTTGTTCCTCTTTGTTGGCTTAGGGAAAAAGCGACGAATATTGCTCTTGTAAACAAAATATTTTTTTCTGCGTATAACACTGTTTCATATTTTTATCCCAAAATATTTGATAGACAATGTGGCTTGTATGATTAAAAAATCTTTTGAATAGTGTATTTTCCTCAATTTCAATCTTGTAGTTTCTTTGCACTATAAGAAAATTTAATGTTTCTTACAAAGAGAGATTTTGTAAGAAAATGTTGATAGGCCAGTCTTCAAAGATCTCGCAAAACTACAAAATATGATTGTTTTTATTGTAACAATAAGGTGTTTCTAAGATAAATAGCCTATATATTACTGCTATATATTATCTATGGATTATAAATTATCTCCTTTTTTCTATATTGAGCTCAGAAAATGACTCGATGAGTCTCTATGTCAAAGGAAACGTTCGATATTGTTAATTGAAAACCACGGACAAAATATGTTATTAGAAACAAAACTATTGCTCACAGGCCCCTGAATTTATTTATTTTAAGGGCAGTCAACAAAAACACATACTAACAAAAATATTAAACTGTAGCGTAGACATTAAATTAAGTATAGTTTTAAATTACAGACAGCCACGGCATGCGATGTGGACTAACAGTTATAGTTATGATATCTTAGGTAATACTTAATTATTATAAACCACTTATTATTTAAAACCACCACAATCTTAAGTAATTTCCCTATATCCCTATTAACCAAATATCCCTACTAACCAAATATCCCTATTATTGGTCAGAAACTAGATCAAATTGGTTTGGTCAACTAAATTGAGTGATATTATTAAAAAAAAATTGATAAGGCAATAACATTGACGTTTTGTTGTCTATGTTGTCTACCGACTGTGGAATTTTCTAGTATTTTCGATTTGGATAACGTTTTTTTGAAACAATAAATTATTGAAACAATAAATTATTACTGTATTTTGTTAAAAATGCAAGGATTTTAAATTATTATTTTTATCACACTGGAGTCCTAGTCTATTATCTATTGCTTATTAAATTAGAAATTTTCATTCATTTTTCTTATTCAGCTGTATTGGAAGGCAACAGATTCCATAATGTAATATATGAAAAAGTATTTTCAGTAATTGGCGTCAGAGTGAAAAGAGTAATGTAAAAGGCCTGATTGGATTTGAATACATTTTCTTTTAAACATAGAGTGACAACCCTACATAACTTTCACGAGTAAAAATCCTACATATCATACAATACGGGTAGTAAGTTAAAAAGTGCATTTACATTCCTAAACATTATGACATATAACTAACTAAAAACAATTCTTCTATACGTAACTCATAATTAACATATAAATTTCTCAAAAGCACGTTTTGTGGCGTGTTTTTAAATTCATAGCTACATAAGATTAATGGCTCAAGAAGCAATTACTGAATATATTTTTAAAGGCCTGTCCGACCCCAATTTTAACAAAAGGATCTGGTCAAAAGATCTTTCTACCTTGGTGTCCGGATGAAAAGGTATAATTACCTGGGTGTAAAAGTCTCTGAATGTAATTCATTGTTGACTTCTACATTATTATTATTTGCTCTTACAGCAATAAAATCTTATTTGAGGAGGATTTGTTACATGAGATGAGCGCTTTCATATTACCTAGATTAAGTCCCTTTTAATGTTGCCCAAATAAAATAATTAGCTTACTTTAATATGTAATATACAATATTATTTGTCGTGTTTTTAAAACAAAGGGAAAATGAAGATTTTTTTTTTATTAAATACTAATAGACCCGGTGAACTTAGTATCACTTAAAAACTACCACTAACGCCATCTATTAAAAGAATTATGTTTAGCATGTCAGTTAAACTAAATTTCATACTAAATAACTAGATACAATTTTCTAAATACACTAAATACTAACATACTAAATACAATTTTCAGTTGTATATTTTTGAGCTTTTCTTAAGAAATTTTCAAGTTATTTTTATTTTTAAACCACCCATGAATTAAACCGAATAAAATACAAAAAAATAGGTTTTTGAGTTTTAGCGAGACTAACGAACAAATTCATTTTTATATATATTAGAATAGTCCACCCGATGAACTTTGTATCACTTTGTGTTATGTTACTTACACTTATTTATTTATAATAAATAAATAAATAAAAATATTATGTCATGTGTTCCACGCAATCGAAGACTCCAGAGGAACAACTTTTGAATCCCTAATCCGTCTACCCATTCATATATATATAATTTCATTTAAGTACTACCATTTTATTTTCCTTGATTCAGCTCTCTGCCTTACTGGTAGAGAATTCCAAATGGCATTAAGTAAGTAGTTCCTAATGGCGTTGAGTTGTTTTCATATCTTAATTATGACCAATAAAATATAAATAAATGAATATAATATATCCAGTGGTTATAAGCGTCCTAATATTTGAACAGGAATCGCAGTTTATATGTAGATATGAATAACAGAACATTCAATTTCATTAGGAAGTTCTGACCACTGTTACAATGTATATTTTTGCAGATTGACTCTTCTATTGATGGTGATGGTGGATGGTGTGCATCTAGATATAAAAGATAAGTTTACCGCTGAATTTTCCAATTACTGATGGCTTAGTAAACCTTTCTATGAGTGGATTTGAAATAAACTACATTCTAATCGCTTGGAAACATACTAAAGTACTTGTTTTTAAGTTAAAAAGTCAAAGAAATCGCAATAAGTTTACGTTATATTTTATGTTTAGTTTTGTATTTAGTGTCCAATTTCAAAAGCATTGCTTTTACATTTCCATACAATTTTTATTTCAGTTTTCGTATACTATACCGGCATAACACTACAAATTAAGTTTCATTATGAATAAAAAGAACACAACATTTAATTTTCACTTACACCGGGAACGGAACATCAAACGGTGCATCAAAATGGGAATGGTCAGTGTTTTTATTTGAAAATCCCTTTCAGATGAAAATTATATCTGTTTTAAAGTGGAAAGAGCTGAAAGTCGCTCGAAGACTCATTCATTACATATTCAAGTGAAGCCAGCCACGGCTTTTGTTTTAAATAGGGATCATTGAAAACACCGTTCCGTCACAGTTTTAGTGCCCTTTCTTTATTCTATAATGAGTATATTTAGGTAAATTTTATTATTATTGCGTTAAAATGATATTGAATGTAACATAAAACAATTGTTTAGAAAAATCCGGCTCGAAGGACCAAGCCTTACAAAAGCTTATCAACATGTGTAAGTGATTTAGTTAACTTTAACCACTTACACCTATTATCTAGGTAAATTTTATTATTATTGCGTTAAAATGATATTGAATGTAACATAAAACAATTGTTTATAAAAATCCGGCTCGAAGGACCAAGCCTTACAAAAGCTTATCAACATGTGTAAGTGATTTAGTTAACTTTAACCACTTACACCTATTATCTAGCCCAAAGTAAGTATCGTTAAGAGCTTGTATTACGGAAGTGGTGGTTACCACTTAATTAAAAGTGAACATGAAATATTTAAAGATACACTTAATTTTATATTGCACAATTTTTTATTCGTATCAAGTTAAAAGTACAATGCTTTTTAACCCAACTGTAAGAAGGATTTTGACGGATCAGGATCTGATGATGAGTTTTTAAGGAAACTTAATTAAAGTGAACATGAAATATTGGAAGATTCAATTTCATTCACCTTCATTGTGAGTGTTGCTGAAGTGCAAAAGGATCTCATGGACAAATTGATTTGTACAAGAAAGTCATAAAGGTTATAACGTCACATCTACCAAGCAATCAGACCAAATGGTCTCAAATGAACGCAAACGGACGCAGAATGTGACAGAAGTGACACAGTGCTGCATGACGTGTGGGGCGTGGTATCGGCTAATGCGACAACAGCTGGTCTAATATACAAATGATTGACTTGCAATCAAATTGAAATAAATTTCTCAAATTGAAATAAGCTGTACCGCTCTATCTCTATGCCACAAACTAGAAATTACGTATAATTATTACACTCTTTTTAGAAACCTACTAAAATATTATAAAAAATTTCAAAATAATAACAGAGTCCTTAAAACCATAATACAGATGTACAGATGTACTATTACATAATATAGATTTTTACTGCATTTTGCTTTGAAACCTATCCATTTGATTTTGAATTAAAACCGTTATTTCTTAAAACCCTGAATCCCTCCTTCTGGCGCAGTCAGGTAAAAACTAACAATGTAATATTTCAGTGGCTGCTAATAGAATGGCTTAAAATTAGTCCCCGCAATCTTTCTTCACTTACGCCCGCCTTAATGTCCGCTCGTTTGTCTGCGGCTATCAAATTAGCGGGTAGATTGCTCCTCGCTCGCTAACTGGTCTTAATGTGTTGTAGCTGCCTTTACTGCACGTTTGGCCACCCATTAAAGTTTTTTGGTTCCTCGTATAGATAAGGCAAAGAGGTGATTAAATCTCCCCAACGACATGACTCCGATTCCGTAGTGAATTGATTTTTTCATTACACTTTGGTAAAAGAACTTGGGTTCTGTCTGAAGTAAATTCAATTTCAATATTTTTTGCAAACCACAATGATGGTAGAGAAAAAATGAGATTCATTACTTTAATTGCCCTGTTCGACAGCGTAATATTAGAAGAGAGGAGGCAGCGTTTATTTAAAGGCGATGCTGATTTATCCTCGGTCTAGATAATTTATAGAGTACGTTTGTTAATATACAATAATAAATACAACAATACAGCTTAAATGCAGTGTTACCATGTTAAATAATACAATAAAAACAAAATAAACGTTGTATCAGTATTGAAGACAATTACTCCTGCTTCCAACAAAATGCTTCCTCTGTAAGCTTTAGCGATCACAATCAATCGTGAATCCACCGCTGTGGACACGATGGGAATGCCTACAACCCTAATAGGCTTGTGACGTCACACGTCCTTCACAGTGTTTTGCTAACTAACCTCACTTCGCAAATAGTGAAGCAATAACTATTTATTATTTTTATAATAAATCTGTTTCAAGTTTTCTCAATCTCAAACAGCCTGCTGGTGTAGCTTGAGTGAGTACAATTACGCAAACAAAAGAATTTTCGCAATGGTCAAGGCCAGATGGGACAACTTTCATGCTTCAAAAGGCATGATAAGCCGATGATTCCGGTGGTTAGGGAAACGTTTTCACATACCAACCCGCTTTAGGCTAGCTCTTCGTGATCAAGGCATTAAATTAACTGGAGTGATGTTACTTTTAAGACTTTGGCTTCAGCATTTCCTGACACTTTGTATTCAGATTTAAATTATTTATTACATACCATAATGTTACATATAGGTATTAAGGTTAAACAATTGACTATTATGGACCCTGTTAGGCACTGCATAATATTTTAGACATGTCCTGGAACATAGAAGTTTAATACATTTAAATTTATATGGTGCTAGATACTAATTTAATTTGACTTAGTTCAATTTAATTTAATTCAATAAAAAATAATACAATTTAATAAAAATAAATTATATATACGATTTCAAATTAATCATCTAATTTTATATTTTACCGAAGTCTATGGATATAATATTATATCTTAAATTAATATAAGGTAATAATAAATCGTTATAAATGAACAAAAGATGAAATGTCAATTTCGAATTATTTATAGGTATATCACATTGTAATTTTAAACTCATGTCAGTTCTAAAAATGTGATTTATTTATTAAATATAATATTTTAAAATTTATCATAAAATAATCGGTTAAATTATAGTATGCTTTGTCAGTCAAAAGTGGTCTATGTCATTATTTTATAATGTGTATACATTATGTTATACAGTATGTGTATACACCGGTATAGGATTATGGCCTAAAAGTGATAAAAGTGCTATTGATATTAGTGTTAGTATAAGAAATATTACAATATTATAATTTTCTTTAATACACTCCAGTTTCCATAATAGCATCATACAGTGACATCAGCAGCACATAAGGACCTAAGCGGACTTCCCCCATATTTTATGAGCACCAGTAATTCATACACCCCTAAATTATTAGTGGTAAGGGTACTAAAGTGAGAATCGCAAGTGCAATTTAGTGGACTGCCTGGGTTTTGGTGACAGCTATAAATTTAATTATAGGGGAAATACCCTTTCGAAACCGAGTGAGATTACAAAAGTACCCAATTTTATAAATTCTCTGCCGAACAAGTAGCTGTTTTTATTTATTTATTGATATCTTTGTAGGTCTATATTTTAATTCTTAACAGGGTACAGGGTACAGGGTACTCTAACAGAATGAAATTTCCGTTGAGACTTATTGTCAGGCAATAAAATTATTGATTACGTTAAAATTTAATACGTTTTTGTATCGAAGCCAGAAATTGGGTGCTTAACATTTCTTTAGCGCTTTTCTAGCTATTAATTAATCGTGAGGATGAGAATATTAACGTTGTGATATTTGGCATCTATTTGGCGTGTGGTTTGTATGCTCTGGTTTTGATAACGAAAAGAAAACCACTTGGTTTGTCCCTGGATGAGTAAATAAAATTTGCTATCTTAAGCTCCTTTCTTAGGAAGACACATTCAGGCGTCGGTCCGGGGTATTTACTCATATACGTAAAAGATTAGTCACGTATAAGATGTACAAGAACAGTTAACGGCTAGGGAAGCACAAACGATCTAAATAGGTCGAAATTCACCGTGATGTCATGAAGACACCATAATAAGATGCGATAATACTTTTTACCATTAATTTAACAAGAGTTGAAGTAAATAGTAAGGGGACAAATGTTCTGACGTATGTTATTAATTATGAAGAGAACTAATTCCTTTTTATCTCTCAATAATACAAGTTACGTATTCAAATGACTTAGCAAAAGCGTGACGCAGCATTGACCTCAGTAGGTATCAGGGTTCTCACTAAAGCAAGTCATTGGATGACTTAGTAGGTACAAATTATTTATCAAGTTATATGGGATAGGTATCTTTGTAGGTATAAAAGTTTATTCAATGTTATGTAACTTACTCCAAAAAAATATTTTGATTTCAATTACTCCTAAAACAATTCCATTTTAGAAGTAATCGAAATCAAAATTATACCTTTTCAGTATTTGGAAGTCAGATCTTAGTTACGTTTAAAACTTTTTTTTACAATATTGAGTGATAAGTTTCTAAGTTAAAGTGAACATCCGTACTCTCAACTTGCTTGTTACAACTTATCGTTCGTATAAATATTGTTATCTAATTAGCATTGAATTAAGGCTTTTCCACAATTTTCCTAGCTTAATTTCTCAATCCCATCATCAGATTCTAACTTGGTGACCAGGGACCACTTGAAAGATATGGGTATATCTTAAAACAAAATCGGATCAGGCGTTTTCGAGTAATCGGTGAAAATTCTCCTCCTTTATTTGAGGTCGGTATAAAAATGTTATCAAAATAGAAATAGTAGATACGATTGAGTATTTTTGAGAAGGCATAGTCCGAAAGCTGAACTTAATGAGATTGAGTCACTCCATGAGGAGAAACACATGTGTGTTAAGTAGGAAGGTCCCTGCTGTAACAGTTATACAGACTATTGGCTGACAACAAGTCACGCAAGGAACATCTCAAGATGCCCTCCTGGAGACAGTATCGCTTGAATCAAAACCATAGCCTAGTCTCATTACCGCGAATTTTCCGTACAAAGAGAGGACATTAACTTTGAATATCACGTGCTCGCCTAATGGACGCTTGTTATGTGGGTTAATAGGTAATCCCAGCGGTGGGCTTTCAGCTTTTTTGCTAGATAATTTAAAGGAAACTTTATTGCAGTTGCCGGCGAAGGAGCTTACTTTTACCCCTAAAATTTACTGTAGATTCGAGTAATTAAATTGTGTACGTAAAATACTAACATAGTTTTTACGTTGAGTGTTTAGTATGTTCATAATACATTTTTTATTCTTATCAATTATCAGAGTTGAACAAAAGTTCAACTAGATGGCGTTACTGACAGGTAATAGAAATATTACCTGTCAGTAACGCCATCTATCAAAAGTAATTTAAAGTTGTCTGCTGGTTTGTAGCGATAGTGTCCTTTAGTAATCAAACGAGACGAATTCAAAAATTAAAATTATTTTTCTCGTTGCTATGCAAACGTTATCAGCGGTCCGTTGCGGTCGGAGAGCGCTACATCTGTAATAGCCAGTGTTACGCTTATCGAATCACTCTATGCCAAACTTTGTCTATGCTTTGAGATTACAGCTTGTAGTTGTATACAATGGCGCAGCTACAGTAAATAACTTGTAGGAATAAAAGTTTTAAAACGCTCACACTAGAAAGTGTAAATTGGATTTACTGCTTACGTTGGCTTAGATGGATGGCGGTATTAGCATAATATTATTAAAAGTCAAAATTTTGTAAAAAAAACTCGACTTAAATAATTAGATTTAATTGTAGACTAAGTAAATATTTCCACTTCTTTTTTCATATATGAAAATGAATAGTTCGTTAAAAATATATATTCGTTAGTCTCGTTAAAACTGAATAATGGTTTGACCGATTTGCATAAATTTGATCTTGTTTTGTTTGCTTTAATTCAGGGGAGGTTTATAATAATGATAAACCTCCAAGGAAAGTCAAAAAAGTGATAAATAAAAGTCGGTACTTCAGTATGGGAAGTCGTCTAACTGAGAAGCAAGATATTAAAAATGTCATTTCTTATATTGATCTTCGGGTTTATTTTAATAGATGGCGTTAGTGGTAGTTTGTAGATAATAACTATGACGTCTCAGTATATGTTGGATCTCCACGCTGACATGAAGTGATTCTGGGATATAAATCGATATTGTTCAAAAATAATAAAATTGTGATTTTTTTTGTGCCGCCATGTAATTAAAAAAATAAAGGTAATAGATAAATATGCATACTCTACATATATATTACTTTGAAAGAATAATTTTTGCTAGCATGAAGAAAAATACGGAGTTAATAATATAAGAATAATAATATTTATAAATATTAATTTATTGACTTCAAACAATATCTTGGATTTCTGTTGGTGAATTAAAAAACATTGTTTTTTCAAAATAAATCACGGACAAGTTACAAATATAACAAGTTCAAACGTAACCTGAGTTACGTTTTGTCGCAAACAACAGAAGGACAAGTAGGTAATTACGGTATATGATCGATATCCTTTATTACAGGCGCCATGCAGTCCAGTCGAGTCTTATTAAATATAACCCCGCACACAAGAATGAACCTTACCAAGAAAGTCATAACACTCAAATCAAGAAATCAGATGAGCTAGACTGCGTTGTAAACGAAAATGATCTCCAATGAAATAAAGGCAAGGTTTAGAATTATGGAGAATAGAAAAGCCGTAGTAGGTTCACCATAATTTCTTGGTTAGGAGTTACATGACCTTGAACAGTAACTCAAAAAGAAACGTCTCAAGGTTGCTTTCGATTGAAAATACTATTAATCAATAGGGTTAGGTATTAATAAACCAGTGACAAGTTTGTTACAAATGGTCTTTAATATATTTTTGGCTGGTTAAACAAGCCACAATATCAAGCTATGCCTGTAAATTATTTAGCATAAAGAATTATTTTTAGACGTATCGTGCAGTAATAACCTTTAATATACGAAATTAGTAAAAAGAAATATAATAAATATATATTTATTTCACATTACATCATTAATAGCATTATTATCGTACAGCTATTACTTAATAATATGTTTTCATATACTAATAATAGAAAAACTCTGTGCTATAAGTACCAGTTACCCAATTTTATTTTTATATTTACAATTAACTAGTTCCGTATATAACACAAAAATTTAGGCTAATGTTTGTAGTAATGTTTTACACACTCCAAGAACAACTAGTGCTGAAGTCAATGACGTTAATAGCTGACACAGCCAAAGCGAATTACCGACTCACGTATTGCCCGAAAGTAAGTATTCCTTAAACCACAAAGGAAGTAACTATCTTACCTCGAACTGCCAGAACCAACAATAAGTAATGTTAACATTTTTGTTATGGAGGCAGACTTAGGAGAGATGATGGTAGCTAGCAAGAAGGACTTAATAAAACCCCTGGTAATTGCATAATTAACTTTTCAATATGAGTTAGGTCTTTATCACTAAATTACAGGAGGCGTCAAGGGTAACTTTGGACCTGCATGGTTAAGTTGGATCAGGCGTATTGTCAAATGCTTCATTGTGATCGCTTATGGTTGTCATTTACTGTGTTTTCAATAAAACAAAAGAAAATTAACAAATTAAATAGGTACATCAAAATATACAATTTTGTATTTTAAAACCATGGTTTTAAGGACAACCTAGCCGATATAAACTAAGTCTAGCGATCACTAGAACGAAAACTGCATGTTACCCTATTATTACTACCGTCTACTAAGCAAAGCGAAATAATTTACGATACTTTAAGATTCGTTACTTTCTGTTCAATTGTCTCGATGTAATGTAAACATATTTCATTATAACATTCAAAGCATCAAAAAGGATTTATTAGGACAAAACCGGTATGAATGTCAGTATTAACTGTAGGGGAGTAAATAAAAGAGTAGACAGCTCAGATTAATAGATATTATATTAAAATTATAGGAAAACTAATATAAAATACAACTTAATAAAAAGACTAAAAAGAGAAAAAACAGAACAACAACGACAACCTTTCGTCAAGAAACAGAAAAGTAAAAAAACATTAAAACTTCTATGTTTCTGAACCTGTGTAAAGGCCAGTTTTTAACATTACCTTTTTTTTGTAATAAGTTTTTATCTGTATATTTACTACATTTATCTCTGATGTAATAATAGCCACTTGTGATAGCTTGTTACTGGTATTAGGTAATTGATATAATGGAATGAAATTTTGAATATTATTGCTATTATTGCTGCTGTGTCGTTTAAATATTAATAAATTATTATAAAATAAAATGAAATGAAACGAAATGAAATAGAAAAAAATGGTTACACTACTTAAGTAATGATACGTTAAATAAGTGCCTGTCTGCGAAGTAATCGTATCATTATTTTAGGCAATTTAATTAATGTATTTTGTTTAAGTAATATATGTATTTTAATTCTAAAATATATTTAAAAATATCATCGATTTCCCGTTGACATGGGATTTTAGATGGTATTAAAGCTTAAAATATAGTATTCTCACAAATTTTTATTACATGTTTATTTTTAAATAACACAAACAATAAGTAATAACAGTTAATCAACGGTTTATATACATACCTCAAAAAAATACCACAAAAAAAAAATTTAAATCAGTTAAGTTTTTTTTGAGTGTTTCTCTTTTTGAATTGGCTGATGTACAATAAAGATGTAATCTATTCTATTAAAATTCAATATCAAAAATATCACGCCTTTGTATTGTCATATCAAACCTCTAAGTATATTAAACAGGTTTATATCATAACCGTTGTAATTCCATAATCGTGCGACTTCCATCATTCTTATCTTCCTTTAAAAATTCCTTTTGAAATAAAAAACTTACGCCAGCGAATATAAAAGTAGAAATAATTAGGGAGCATTTTACAACCTTTTGGGGGCCATACCCGAAGCCAGCATAATTGTAATGTCGTAAAAAGATACAGCCAAAGGTATTATCGACAGCACAGGAAACATTACAGGTGCACTCCAAAAAGCGCCAGTATTCTATTGGAATAAGAAACGTCAAAATTGACTAGTGTCAGCATTGAAGCAGTGACGGCTGTACGTAAAAATACGATGAAACGTCTGTAAAGAAGGTAATAATAAATGTAGTTGCCTATAATGTAAATCTTATAGAGTATTAATTTGGTTTGTTACCCTTACAAGGTTTTTATGTGCCGAAGGATTGACGCGAAGTTTACAAGATATTCTTCAGTTTTCTATAAGATAGACAACACCCGATGAAATCGATCTTCTTAGAGGTGGTAATATTTTTCCAATACAGTTCAAAATAACCTCATTGTTGTGGCGCGAGAGGACAAATCCAATTCATCAAAATTAAACTTAAACTTTAGCGGAACGATCAATCGCCCCTGTAGTTTTGTCATTGAGACAACTGATCTCAAATCTTGAAGTCCAGGGTTTAAGATCCAGTTTTTACTGATCACCATCATATCAGCAGAGGGACGACCACTGCTAGACAGAGGCCTCTCCCGATGATCTTCATCTAGATCAATCTTAAGCTGTCCGCATCTAGCGGCTTCCTGCAATCTTTACCAGCTCGTTAGTCGAACAAGTACCTTTCCGCCCAAACAGCCGTCAGTTCTTACAATCTGCCCTGTCCCATTGCCACTTCAGACTCGCAATTGGGCTACTTAAGCGACTTTAGTTTCCTTGTAGATCCCATGATTCTTGATTCGATATCGCATATATCTCCGAGCCTTGCCCTCTACATTTCCCTATTGTTGACTAACCCTTCTTATAAGGCTTGATCTTATTTATTTATCTAACAATTAATGTACGGTCGCCTTCGGAAATAGTTTTACACTATAGTATCCGTTAAACATTGAATTTAGAGAAAAGGCATTATTCAAAATAATGAATTGAAGGTTTATAATACAGTGGGAAAAATCACAACAGCCTAACTATCCCAAAACATTAAATATACAAAAAAAGGTTCTACTTATCGAAATCAGACACAAAGCCACTGCTTACATGCCTGTCCTATAATTTCCTAAAGCAAACTACTTTTGAGGGAATCATAAAAAGAAAATCTGAACTCACACAATAGTCAAGTACTTAACAGAGTGGATGGATGAGGGACAAGTGAGGCTCTTGAGAGACTGTAATAACGAACCTCGGTATTATCACTCGGCAATATGAGGGAGAGAGATGACCATGTTTTTGTCATTCCTAATATCATTGATTATCGGTTTTATTAGTTTAAGATTGGTTTACTGTGATTGCTCAAACTTTTACTTAGAGTACACAAAATGGCGGATTGCGTTCATTGTGAAAGCTATGTTAATTGTTTTAATATCGTAAGATTAATTTTATCACTAATATGTTCAGAGAATAGGCTCTGAGTTGTTTGATTGTTATATTCGGGTATCACAACACGTTTGACTTTGAAGTTGTTGTACATACTTAAATACCTTATACATAATTGTTCAACGTGTCAAGTGGTACAGTCCAAACACAATTGTTTTTTAAGTGCCTCAAAGTTCATGCGGCTGCAGGATTAATTAAAAATTTTGAATAATAGCGAGAAATCATTGAACTTAAATTGATTTAATAGTTTGTTTAGTAAATAGTAAAATATTAATATTAGATTAGTATAATTCGTTTTTTTCCAAAAGTCTATTGGTTGGATGTATAGGCATGTCTTTGTAAGGTATACACACATAAAGTACCCTATACCATTCCTTTGGAAAATCTTTGGTCGTTAGTGTATCTTTCCAAATAATAATAAAAAAATACAATGGAAACCGAACTACAAAAAAATATGTATTGAGGCGGGAATCGAAACGCAGATGCGTTTAAAGAACTATATTTCAACATAGCTACATACCTATCTTTTATCATATTTTAGCCCTATATGTTTGTTTGGGAATTAAAATCACTATTATATGCCTTAGAGTTTAAAAAATAACTATCATGTCTTAGAAAAGCAACCGTGTTACTTATACGTTACAATAGTTTTTTACTTGTTCAAAATTTCAATGGATCTATAAGGAACATATGATTGTATCGCAGTAGTGTTATGATTGCTTTTTTTGTAACAGTGCAAATACTTATGATTACTGAAAACTAAGACGATTCTGATGCTGACTGTACATAAGAACCTGTCCGAAAGTAGATCTGTTCTTCCACGGACTATATTTTAAGGTTTATCTGAGGCTCAGGCGTGTAATACCACTAAGTTGATTTATTGCTGTATTCTGGCATAGAGATGTTACTACCGCCCGTCATACATTTTATTTTTTGCAAAATAGATATTTTTATTCAGGCACGCTTTATATATTTAAATGATAACGGACCTAATTCTGATATGTATAGATTTAAAAAAACTGACATGGTATCCTTTCTTATTGAAGAAGCATGAAGGAGACAGATAAGTTTAAATTTAGAAAACGCCGGGCCGATATTTCTCAGTAAAATAGAGACTATTTTTTCTATTCTATTTACTTTCACACTCAAGCCTTCTTATATTTTTTTTTGCAACTGTCATTTTTAAACAAAGTTCTATCAATAAATCATTTGAAATCCATTGTAGTTCTGGAGACAAGAAAATAGGCATTAATTTGAGTTTTACTTGCATTCTTTTTGTATATACTAATAAAATCACCACAAATGTCGTATATGACCTCCATATAACCTTTTTACCTCCTTTTCGATGAAAATTACGTTTCTTAACATGCAATACACTTCACCAAATAATTTAGCACCCTGAAAAATTGCGTCACTAAACTAAGAACACTGAATAAAGGAGTGGATCTAAAAGACGCCAAAATAAGAGATCGGGTAGAAATGAATACCACCATACCTTGACCCGTTTTCGCTTTAAAAGCATCAGAAATAGCATAAAAATGTGGAATTTGGTATAAATGAAGGGATCTTGTAAAGCTGGTGGTTAACTGACGTGGTCTGAGAGAAACTCAATTGCCTGCCACTTTTCTGCTTGGTTGATTTATTTTGTCATTACGGATTGTTGAGAGTTGCTATTACCGCCGTACACATTTTAAAAAGTTCATCGCTGAAACTTTCTTACCATTCTTTGTAGAAGTACTGATTTGTGTAATGTTAGTTCTGTTGAGTGTAAATCATACATTATAATTTTAAAATTTATTTATTTATTTTTTACTTTTCTATCCCATATTCGAAATAATATTTTTGCTGTTCTTTTTTTAAAAATAATATTTTCCGAATTTTGTATACCACACACTTTTTCTAAATTTAAATGTTTACCATCTCATTCTCTCAATATCAATGATAGAAAGACAGCTGTCAGGTTGCCAAACTGCCACAGTCGTTTCTGAGATTTCTTTTTATATAATTCTAGCAGATCCTATGTTCTTCCTTCCGTCTAAAGCATTATACAAATAAGTTATAAGCGTGCGTGACGTGAGCTGTCAAATGGGAGAAATGACGGAGATCTAAACCAAATTTATTTGAGAAAAATTATTTTGAGATAAAAAAATCCGTGATATTGTCCGATATTTCTATACTTATTCTGGTATTCAGGGTGGAGGAAAATCCTAATAAAAAGAACTGATTTTCATGGGTTCTTATCGTTCTTTCTTGAGCTATAAATTGTTGGGAATCCGGTTCCATGTCTACGGTCCAAACTGATCCCGAAATTAAAATTTAATTTGGTTAATTTAATTGAGGACTATATCTTTTGAACGAGGAAAATTAAGGCAAATGACTCGACACCGCTAAATGTTAAGTAGTAGAAGTCTATATGCGAAAAACCTAGTGAAGCATGCGACACACTGCTCTAACCATTTCCACCTTTCCGGCCCAAAAGTCCCTTCTGCAAATCTTTTGAAGGAGCTCATATTATATAAAGATGGGAATGTGTGGACCGATAAAAAATTCCACACTCTGGCTATGCATCTAAGAAAAGATTCACCACATCGTTTGACGATTTTAATTGAAAAAGCTATATTAAATATTGTGTAGGGTGCTACGGAACCTTTCGTTTGCTCTTCTGACGCATTCTTGAATGGTTGGTGAACATAATAATAATTAACTTTAACATATATAAATACATATATATTTATCTACTATCCTTTTTACTCTACTAGATGTTTTCACTAATCATTTTTATATTTTTTTAATTATGTTTAAATTCATGTTCAAACGTTACGAAAAAAAAATATCGACCGAATTCCTGGAAGCAATTAAGTAAAGTATCCACAAATTTTGGACGGCCAAGACCTTCAAATCAAACTCTTGCTTTATCTAGAGTACCAAAAGTCATGGGCACAATAATGAATTGACTCCCGTATAACTGCCGGGGGGCACGCGACGAGTTCTAGTGTAGGACAGGTTGAAAGATGATTTTATCATTATCAGACTCGAATGGAAAAGAAATAATTATATAATATCATATATGAAGCATATATGAAAAGGTATAACGTTAATTCGTCAAAAAAATTTAATCATTCAACATAGGTAGTGATGAAACGATAGATTTCTTATATTTTAACTTATGTTTTGTATACCGCTAAGGTAGTATAAAATGTGAGGTAGATACACTAAAAATAATTTTAATTTTCAAAATAAATAGAATATATTGTAAACAAATTTGTAAAAAAAATTTAAGAGGCTTATAAATAATTTAATAAAATTTAATTGCACTCAGAATTTCTCAAATATAAATACAGAAAAATATACTACAAATATTTATTTAAACTGCCGTCAAAGAATATAAATAAATATAAATTTTCGCTCAATAAGATTCAGCTTTCTCGTTTCTATAGAGGTTCAGAGAAGAAATCCTTTATTTTAAATTCCTTTCAAAATGAATGATCTCGTGAAATTTGTATGACGTGCAAACGTGTGTTTCATTCACCGCCAATGTGTCGAAATATTAATCGGCATATCATTTTTGCGGTCTGAACCGTTGAATACATAATGATATCGATAAAAGATATCTTTTTTATGAGTTACTGTGCTATTATCATTATGTACAGATGACAGAAACTACGAGTAACGATTTCACTACGATAGTCAGCACTATTACGAACTAAGCAAGGGTGAAATAGTTACTCGCCATTTGCTGACGATTATACACACAGAAGTTAGTTAATTATAAAAGGAACATTATACAGCGTGACAGAAAGGCGATGACAGAAAAACAGATGGAAATCGCTTACTAAACGTAACTAAACAAATAAATGCCGTTCTAAGCTGTACCAAGATCTAGACCGAGACCCAATTTGTCTTCTTTTCAATTCATAATATAATCTAGTAAATTATTTAATAAAACTCCAATCTAACTATACAGAGTGACCTGATTATCATTAATTCTTAAAAGGTCAAAAGGAAAAAGGCTAAAAGGTCTAATTTAATAACAAGACTAAATTCTTAAGTTAATTGTGTTATACTTTGACATTGAACGAATCAAAACGAATAACAAGCTTTATCTTTTAAGAGACATTTAATATTAACTTAGAAACGTGTTTTTTGACGTTTGCCACGGATTAGGGCTTAGTAAAGCATAAAATCAGAAGAGTAAACCTTAATTTAACGAATATTTCTCTCGAAGATTAAATTGACAATCTGATGCTTATTGTGCTCGTAATAGGAATCATTTTGTAATTTAAGAGAATTGAATTACCCATTCTAACAAAAGTCAATAAGTTACTGACGTTAACAAAGTTTTTAGACAAAACTAAAAAGCGAGTTCAAAACACTAAAAAGAAGAAATAATTAAATTTAACAAGTTATCCAATTTAACAGTTTTTGGAATAAGAGCTTCACTTACTATTGTTTATAAACAACTTAGCGTCAACTCCAAAAAATAATATTAAATTGGAAAACTTCTTACATTGAATTATTGATAGCTTTTTAGTATGTTGAAGTTGGTTTATAGTTTGGTTAAACTTCTTTTTACAACTTTGAGTGGTAAGTTTTTAAGATCAAAGTTGACAGGAGACTGTCAGTATATTCGATTTACCAGTCTGTTAGTCGTTTTCAAATATTAAAATTACTCGAAAAGCTTTAGGAATTTATGAAACATCTACCTTTAAAATTTGATAGTAGCCCTCGAATTTCCCCGGAAACCCATCTTAAGAAGTCTCCTCCTATTTTCGAACACGGTTTAAAAGTTTCTTAACGGTTTTAACATTACATAATATAGCTCTTAATGATACCACTACGTCGATGAAATGAATCAAAATTCTTATGAACGTTGACTTTAATTTAAAAATTACCCCCAGCCCAATAACCCAGACAATTTGTAATTATACACGCCTGTGTACTCGCCAAATTAAAACGTGTTTCTTGAGCTAATAAAATTATGTCACCTATCGAGCCATGTCGCTGGCAGCAGCCGGTTACTAAATTCTCCTGTAATTTCTAGGGCAATGTGCTCGTAACAATTTACAAGGGAATGACTAACTGAACTAAATAATTCAAAGATGGTGGATGTCAACCCACGTCGGTTTTGGCTGACTGCTGTTCTTAATCCAAACCTTATTTTCTTTAGGCGTAATGCGAAAAATAAAATGGAAAATCTTGAAACTCATATGTAATTATTAATATTAGTAAGCCTTTATATATAAATAAAATTTAGTTCGTGCTATTCTTTCATTACAATGCAACCAGAATAGGACAGATCACCAGTGACGTCATCTGACGTTACATGCCTGCCAAGCCCACAATCGAAGCACAATTAAATTTTGATTTCCATCGCCAAGGAGTATATAGCGGCTTAAAAGTTAAAGCATTTTCGTCTTATTTAGCATATAGAAACGTCCGTGTATAGATCACCTAAGTGTTAATTAACTTCACGTTAATGAAAGGAAGTCATTACTTTTTTTAATATAAATAGAAAGAAAGAGAGGCAGATAATTTGAGTTTTAGAGCAAGCCAAACCAAATAATTCAACAGCCGATGGTTGATGTCAACCCACGTCGGTTACGGGTGAGTGCCCTACTTAATTTGAACCTTATTATCTTCTATAGTAATGCGAAAAATAAAAATCTTGAAGCTCGTTTAGACTTGTTAAAGTAACCCTTTCTTCAAATATTGGCCCCGATCGTGTTATAGAAGGGATAACATTTATGTTCATGTTTCTCTG
The DNA here is from genome assembly GCA_943193645.1 of Acentria ephemerella. Lineage (NCBI taxonomy): Eukaryota > Metazoa > Arthropoda > Insecta > Lepidoptera > Crambidae > Acentria > Acentria ephemerella. The sequence goes on along the minus strand of OW971899.1, from coordinate 3,369,630 downwards.
TCATTACAATCCTACCAGAAAAGGACAGATCACCAGTGACATCAACATAATGATTTAGATATATTTTCAAAGAGTTGTTAATTGTCAAAAAACATTTCATGCCGAATGACGTCACGTTGCATGAAAAATATATTTCGTTTTTTAATTTGAGCGTTTACATGCAAAGTTTACTTAAACGTACAATACAATGCACTTTTCATAGAGTGTATTAAACTACGTAACCGTTTATGGTTAAACTCTCTTAAAAACAAAAAACTTTATTTTTAATGCTCATTTCACTCTTCTAGTCCTAGTGACTACATCGAAACCGTGAAACTAGAAGTTTTATCAAAGATGCGTGTAAAGGCACTTATTACATTTATTATGTAAGTGTTTTGAACAATATGTCTGAAAGTCATACTGTTTACCATCGTGCAGTGTTTAGTAATTTCATGAGCTTATAATAATAAAAAGGAAGTAATTATTTAGCCAGATCCGTTGCTAGGTGAATTTTTATGTCGTTTATCTTATTGACTAGTCCGTGGCAATGACCCGTACCTTAGCTGGTAGCCGTTAGCTGACTGCCTACTGTATTTATACATATTCAGGGTCTATTCAATAACAGGAATGAAATACTCTCTGAATATTACGCCCAATCGAAGCTACTATTTATTTTCATTCGATTCATCATTCTCTAGGTTTTCACCAAAATTGAGTTGTTTTTTTAAGTTGCATTTTTTGATGACGCATCGAAGTTACATTGTAATTTGGAGAGTAATATGAACTTTATAAAAATTAACTATTTCTTACAAAAACACTAAATCGAAGGGAAATGGTCGAGGTATTAAAGTGTGTAATTATAGTCTATAAATTTCTTAATACCGCTATTTAAAGGGCTACGGGAAGTATTAGCAAAGTAATTGGCTAAGTAAATTTCAGTTAGAGCCCAATTCCACTAAACATTAAATTTAGCCCAAAATTAGGTTCTAAATCGGTATGCCACTTTCCCCAGCGCCTAACGTGTCAAGCTTAGTTTGAGCATAATGAAATTTAACCCAAATCTATTACAAATACCCTCAGATCACTAACACAGAGGGTAATCGTCTGATTGACATTTTGGGACCACTCGAAGTCCTCGCCGGGAGAGATTTAACTTGTCAACCTACGTCTCGAGCCATTGTAGTGTAATCTGAACTAAATTCTAAGTGAAGCTGAAAATAATTTTTATTTATAGATAAAAATCATCGTCAAAAAGTTTCAAGCAGTTTTTGAGAGTGAAATCTTTTTGGGTCTGCGCAGGTTTGGAGATTATTGCGTAATTATTTTGCAATTCTCTTTCTCTTAATACTAATGATGCGATGTTAAATGAAGGATCTACATTTTTTGTACTTACCATCCAATAATGTAAAACCAAACAGTTATGTATTTTGCAGTTAGAATAATATTTTCTTACAGGGATTTTCCCAGTAATGAATACAAACGCAAACTTACAAAAGCATAAAAAGTAAAAAGATTTTTAAAAATCATATCATAACGTATGTGTATTCGTACGAAATATAAAACCAGGGATAATTTTTATTAATGATAATATTTAAAAAAGACGGAAAACGATAATTTATCGTTTTCCGTCTAAAATTAGCAGTGAAGAAAAACAAAAGACGACAGACGATCTAGGCTTTCTAAAAAGCCGACCCCTCTGCTGGATACTCCAAAGAGTTGCAGGTTTTGCGCGCGAACATGTGTAGTGAATTACATCAGTTATACAAAACTTATTCTCACTACGAAAAATTTTAATTTAGAATATTCATCAGTACACTTTCAAACTTTTTTTTGTTAAATTTCTCCCTATTAAAGGGAAGGCAAAGGGAACTAAACCCCATACAGCCATGTTTTACGTAGTATTTTTCTTTATATATAGCTTCAAAATACTTGTTCAATGTATCCCTTCGCCTCAAGGAGTTTTTGACAAAATATCAAACACTACCTTCTAAATATTTGTACTATGCTGATTAGACACATCAAATGTGACAACTTTAATTATGCCAATTATTACTGTAAAGACGTAAATTTTATCATTAATTCATAAGCAGTGCCTTTGTATTTAATTGGTTTATGAAAGTTTTCTTTAAACCATTTAACTGTACATTTCTTATATTTAAAAATGAATTATTGATCGTTATTCTCGCTTAAACTGAAGAACGGTTTGACTAATTTAAATAATTTTAATTGTGTTTTATTCGGTTTCAATCAGAGGTGGTTAAAAATAACAATAACTAGGAAAACCCTAAAGATAAGCTTAAATATATTCAACAGCAAAGAAAGAAAAAGAAAGCTAAACATTAAAACTGTGATTTCTTCCATCGCTACTTCTGGTTTCTTTTAATAGCGTAATGATAGTTTGTAAGTGATACAAATTTTACTGGGTCAACAAGTAAATATATAATTTTGTTCACGTTAACGTCACGTCAATTATAACTAAAATACTGTTGACTCAGCAATATTTTCTTATATTTGTCACACTATTTATTTATATAAAAAAAGTTATCTAATACACGATTGGAACTAAAGCGTATTTAGGTCATAAATAATCAAATTATTTGAAAGTCATAAAATCATGCATCTGGTACCGTCTTAATATCGTGTTTAGTTGTCACGCTTGAAAATTTTATGGCTGATGTAATATTTAGAAAAATGGCACGTAAAAGTGAACGTTGGGGTTGAAAGTCCTATCCACAGTCCAGAAATTTCAAAAATTGATCTGCGCTATTTATACTAGATAATAGGTATTCTTCCTCGACCAAAGAAGTACTCAGTCACTCATGTATATGTTATTATACGTCAAGTCACAAAGTATTTTAGTGGTCAATTTAATATTTGCAGTTATTGAGCGTGATTATTCTGGTTCCAATAACCTTACTGTGCATGTATTCAGATCGATACCACGCGTGACCCAAATAGTCTGTTTATGCCCCTAATCATTCCACGCAATGGACCTGACCGCAGAATGAAGTATAAACGGTAAATCGGTTTTTTTATAATTCATTTATGTATTTTGAAATGCACTTTCGCAAGTTTATATGCCCAAGCCTGCAGATGAACGCGTTTGCTGACAATGATAAATTTTTAAACTACCTTCCCTAAGCGTTTAAGTAGCCTATTCTGGTTGCGTATCTTAAGTTAAACGAAACGCTGTAGGTACTCAGCAACTACTGTCACTTAGTACCTTTTAGATGACCGTGATATACGTAGCATATATCTTAAAGAATTTTGACTAATAGCCTGAAGCGGAGAACTAATGGACTGTGATGTATCTCCTAAGTAATGAAAATGCGAGCGAACGATTAAAGGAAAATATGGGTTTATTCAACAAACTAGACTACGTTACAAGACAACAATAATAATGACAAGAAGGAAAAAGCAAAGACAAAACAATAATTTTAGTAATTTTAAAATTATATAAAAAAACCATAAATAATTATAAAAAAGGTAACATGGCTCGGCCACATAGCCTATATACAAAAAAAATGTCAGCACCTTCAGCAGCACATAATACCAGCATAAAAAGAGGTCCTGGTGACAATCATGTCCAAGAAAGCACCGATGAGTACTCCTGTACACTTGCCAAAAATCTTTGCATTGCACTTGTTCAGGGCAATTAATTCATCCCAATTGGTTAGACTTGGTGGAATAATTAAAAATGATGGCAAATTTGAGATGGCGAGATCCCCCCTACTCAGGGAACCATATTATACTCCAAGTGCCCCTGAGATGACACTGACTTTCCTTGTTTAATGTTAAAATGCTAACAGCTTATCTGCTTCCTTAACCAAAATTTGTGATGTAGATAATCTCAGATCACGTGTCACAAGAGCTAAAGATATGCGACTTTCAGCTATCATTGGGTACAAAAATAAAACTTTTTCAAATTAGTTTATTATTTTTAATTTAATACGCAACTAAATTAAGTAGTGATTATGAAAATTTTATTTCAATTGTGTGTATGTGTGGGAATGCGTGTGTATGTATAAGCAAACACTTTTGGCACCTGAAGAATATTTGGTTGTTTGAAGAAATTTGCCCTGATTTTGTTAAGCACCGCCTATAATTTAACTCCAATTTATTGCTTCTCTTTCATCATAATCTGACGGGAAAAGACAATTGCTTCCGTCATATGAAGTTTTAGAACGCATTGTAGTCTTCTCTTAACCTACATATAAAATTGAAATAGTTCATACTAATTTATCTTCATCAAAATACATTTATGGTCTTAGTTTCATGACTGATACATTGCCGGTACAGACGATATTTTTGATATAATTTGTAGGGAATATGAAACCCACTGCTATTCCAATAGCATAAGGCTGCTTTTAAAATAAACCCGTTCTGTTAAATATACAGATCCTTGAAATAGTTATTCATGTCTCTGTTGAACCCCTGACGTGATTTAACGAGAGGGACGCCATCTTATTGACACTTGTTCCACGGAACAAACTATTCCAAATCTTGTTATTGAACATTTTGAAAGTTTGACCTAAAAGATTTTCTGTAACTAATTTGCTGGGTAAATTGTACTTTTTAAATCGAGGGATGTGAATTGCGTCGAAATAATTTTATTTATATATTGCATCTGTTTATTTCATTTTCTTTGATAAGTTATACAAAAAGTTTGTATTGAAATGTAGTACCAAATACCATTACTTAATATAAATGTGTGTTATTTTTTTATGTTGTGTAAACAAAAGACGCTCAAATTACTTTTAGTACTTGGGAAATACATATGTTTGCACTATGGGAAGATATTTGAACTATTTTAATTTTTATTATATTCGATTTCATGAAACGTAGTGTTTTGACTGAAAGCTTCTGTTTTGAAATGTAAAGAAATGAGTATTAATCTCATATAAAATTGCTTTTTGTGCGTATTGAGATCTTTTGCATCGTTCAATATAAACGTGTTCAGCTTAGATAACATATCTGTACTAGCGCCACCCAAACGTATATTTTTAGTGGTTATACTCAAACATCTGTTTAATTTTTGGACTGTCAAAAATCATTTTGATGTACATATAAAGAATTTTTTGACAATAACTACTTAAGGCCTACTTCCTTACTAAAAGTTCCTAATACTCGGCTGTTAAAAAACTCAAAACTATTTCTTTTTTGTTTTATTCACCTAAATACTGAGGTAAGTAAGTAAATAAAGTTGACAAGGATTAATACGTCCAGAGTACTTACTGTAAATAGTTTTAGTAATATATTTTGGTGGTGCTCCACTACCCAAATTAACTAAACCGTCTACAAGTGTTAAACAATATCCTTGTCAATTTCATCTTTATTTAAAGTGAAAAGAATGCCTACATAACTTTGATATTTATTTTCATATAAACCTTCTGGAACTTCACTTTTACTATGGTGTAACTTAGTTTTATAGGAGCAATTTATTTAGTTCACCCGCGGCATTACGATACAATGTCGTTATAATACGATACTGGTTTACCAGGAGTTAGTTATAGGATTGTTATCAATTTGAAACTACTTAATTAGCTACAGTGTTCAAGTTATAAGTAAAGGCTTTTGTCAACGTTGTAAATATTTCCGAACGTAGTTTTTCCATTGGCGAGTGCAAAATATTAAGGAAATTAATTATGTCGTGAGCTATATATATATTCGTATAAAATTACTAAATTATTTATCTCCATACTGATAACTATATCCCGCTCAAACCTGTATGTATATTTTAATGGAACCGATTGCAATATAAATAGAGTGACATATAAAAACTGCATATATATACAAAAACCACAGCAAATATCTCAACACCGACTGATGGTAATCAGTAGGAGGATTGCCATGTTCTATGAAAGAAGGAATACAAAAAATTTTGGACATAAAGTTCATTTTACTTTAGTCTATAATACTTACTATTTAAGTATAATATTACAAAAGTATTTTTCTACCTTATATCTACTTGATATTTTCCAAGATAAAGTTATATTTAGTTTATTATTATCATTTATTAGTCACACATATCTTATGAGAATTATTATGTTACTGCTAATTTAATAAGTTAAAAAATCACTTAAAAATTGTACTTACAAAAATGTCAAAATAAATCTGTGAGCTTTGTGACGAACTTACCTGAAAAATAAAAAACAAAATTTATTTACAAATATTGATTATTCTAGATCAACTCAGTAAACTAGTCTAACGTCAGCATTAATATGAGGATTATGGGTACCAGACGGATATAATAGACGGAAAAGTAATTTTTTTTATTATAATCCTAATTTTTCCAGTATAATTCTAATACCTACCTTAAACTATATCCAAAAATCAAAGATATTAAAATGGCATTAATATAACAACAGCCTTCTTACACGCGTTGAAAAGTTATTTACTTAAGCAAATACCAAGCGACTGCTTCTACGTATACTGATGTAACTACAGAAATCAGGAATTATATTTATACAAGCGCTTTCAAATGGGTCTGATTCTAAAGAAGTCACGCTAAATTTCAATATAATAGCAACAAAGTCAGCTGCAGAAAGCATTTTGCATAAAGAAAAATGTGTTCAATTTTTACCGTAAGAAGATATTTCAAAGCAGCTAGCTGCCTACGTAGTTTGAAAAAGATTTCATTTTTAAGAGTATATTAAAACTTAATGAGTATCAGTTGGAATTTATGTTATACTTTTTATATTATGAAAGAATGTAGTTTAATTAAGACTATATTCGCTTGTTGAAACTAGGCTTATTTACTTTATTGTATACAATTAAGTATTATATTAATAATGGCCATGAAACAAGAATGTAATAGTTCGTTGAATCATTTTTATTTATACTTATCCACGTGACTTGCATTTCCTTCTAGCATAAAAGTATTTTACTTTCAATTGAATATAGGTTACAAAACTGCACGAGACTTTTTCGAAACCATTATAAATTCTTCAAATAAATATCCCTATCAAGTTCAAAAAATATTCAAATCATGATGATAACTTTTACAGTTTTTTTAATATGAAAGGCATAGGAAACTTGAAACCATTATCCTATAAAATTGTTATTTCGCACTTACGTTAGTATATACGTAGGGCCTGTCGCAAGGAAACATAATGAATTAACATTAGTAAGTAATTTAGCGAAGTGATCGCATAACTTCCAGAACGTTCTAAAGATAATTTCCATCTCACCTCTCACGAATGGACCATCATATGAAAGAAAAATTTAACATCATTTTATCGATTTGAATATTCACAAAGTTTCTAAGCAAAGTTCTGGAACGATAAGGACTCGAAACGTATCACGGGAGCTTGGAACTGTTCTTATCATGAACAAATCGTATTGAAATTAACTTGTGTACAATATACGGAGTTGGAAATTCAAAGTTTGTGACTTTTGCTTAAATTATTAAGTATTTTCTGCGACGTCGTGAAGTTATACAAACAGAATAAATTATTTAGGGGTCACTATAGCTTGCTAATCTTTGATATTACTTAAAGTCAAAGTCATGAGTCTATCTTTAACATAAACTAATGTGGTAATGAGCTCACAGTGCTTTATCTGCCATCGAACCTTGGTCAACAGAGTAGTAAGAAGGAATGGATACCACGTTTTGGTAATCATAATGTGGGCTAAGATGACACAAAGACCGTGACTGAATACTGCTTGAAGAATCGCTGGTATGTGTGTCTACGTTCAGCAGTGGACTGCAAAAAGCTGATATGAGAGTGACCTGATGATATCTTATCTTATCTTAATGTAGGGCCAGGAATATTCCCGGAGCACGTCGACCCAATGGGATCTATTGTGCTTCTCCAATCCTAATATCCGCTGTCCTGGAATACCTCCAAGATGTTCTTACTAAGTACACCCGGAGTCAGCAGCCTTACAACTTCAAGGCTGGGATAGCCCAGTCCAAAGAGACCCATTCTTTTCCTGGCAAGAGCGTCACAGTTACATAGGATGTGTTTTATTTGTTCGGTGTGCTCCCCACAGGCCCTACACAGAGGCGATTCATCAAGTTTCATCTTAAACAGCATACTATTAGAGCTATAGTAGCTAGTAATAGCACCTGATGATAAGTGATTGTATATGATCAAGGAGATAAAAATCTGTAGGTGCGTTACCTAAAAAAGAGATGAGACCTCATGCCACCTTTGGATGAGTACCTATTTCTTCATAACATAATCACTTGACATCTACTCAAAAGCATCATGATCATTTACTAAAGGGTTAAAAGTAGCTATTTAAACTTACACAAATTTTGTGCTTATGTAGGAAAGCAATCGCTCGTATTCCCAAGCGCTGCGGCATACGTGAGCGGCTGCCTCACATGCATTTCACGAGCCACCACGTCTAGAATTGCTCAAGTAATACAGGAAAACTCCAACGGTGTAAAGCCTGACCGTAAAGCCGGTAGAACCCAGGTAACTCCCGCGAAATGCAAGAGAGTTACTGGGGAGTTTAAGTGATTTCGTAAATGGATTCCTCCCGAGAGAAAAGAAAATTTTCTAGTGTTAAGCAGAAACTCTCTCTTTGCCATATTTACAGATTCTCGTAATCGTTACAGATAAGTAACTCGCTAAATAACAATAATAGGCTGTCACACAAATCCTCGACGGAGCACCGTGACGTTTCCCAGAATATATTCATACGTTATTCCGCCGTTTCTTTTACGTATTTATTATTTACATAGACAGAGTCGTAACCGAAAGCTAGTTACAAATAAGCTACGTCGAACACAGAGTTTATGTACGTCCGAAGCAACTTTCTCTCGCTGTATCAGCGTACACCTGTTTGTTCAGCAATACTTCTAGAGCACTATGTTGGAATCACTCGATAAAAAGGTTTTTGATCAGATTTTGAATAGTGCAATATTTTTTATAGGTGAAAGTATTTTATGTCAATATTCAGTACTAAAGAGTACTTATATAGCCATAATTAGAACACAAGGTTAGTTATTGTAACAATATTGTAATTAACTTGCCTGGAATTAGAATTACAATTTAAGTTTATCAACATTGTTGAGATCACTAGAATAGAATAAAATAATGCTTTGTATTTTTGGTTTAGTACTAGTTCGAACGAACTTACAAAACCAAAACTACGCGATAATTTTTTAACAACAAATATAACGGTTGTTCCAACATTACACCCAAGCATATCGAGTTTTTTCCTCAGACGTCGACTTGGAAATTTTCCGTTTCGGTCGAATACACATGAAGAGTTGGGGGGAGGGGTAATTGCGTAGTAACTTCATCCCCCTGTTTGTTGACTACGTGTGTCAGTCCATCATAACACAATAGTAAGCACTATTGTGTTATGATAATAATAATAAATCATTTTATTTTGTTTCCACAAAGTATTACAATATATATTTCATATAAGTATTAATTATATATAAAACTTTAGCCTAGAGTAGATATGTACATGCCTGTACAACAAGCCAGCCAGGGTCCCACCTCTACGATAATAGTTTAAATGGTTTAAAAAATAGTTTAAATAGTTTTTTTTGTTTTTAAACTTTAACAATGTAGAACCAAGAATTTACAAAAGTAATGAGTGTGTGTGTGTGCGCTGTGAGAGAGTTTCTCTTTCATACTTATATACTTACTTATTAATTTGTATAGTTTTTCATTTTCAATTACACTGAAAGAAGCCTCGCCTTAAAAGAGATATTGAAACTTGCGTTTTTAAAACAAACGATTTAGTTAATAGTTTCCGTACTTTAATTTATTTTCCAATTGTACTTATCTTTTTTGCTATAATATCAGTAAAGCCTTAAACCAGATTTTTTACTGCTGTTTTATATAAATTGCTTGTATAAAAATGTTGCTGTTAAAAATAATTCATCCACTATAATTACTCTCCTCAATAAACGGGGATAATCTGTTATGACCTTAACTATAATTGAATGGTAATGTATTCAAAATGTTAATAATTATAATAATCTAAATTCATAAAAAAATAAACTCCTACATGTGATTTCATTTTAGTGTGCGTAATTAGAAATTTATTGTGACTATTAATATTATTATAATACGAGAGGCTGATTTATATTTTTCTTTATTATACAAATTGATAATACAGTATCGCCGCTTTAAACCACTTCAGTGGTTTTGTGGCTTAGAACATCAACTTCATCTGGAGGTCCCTGGTTAAATTCCCAGTGGGAAGCTAGTCCGACTGTCTAGTCAGACTTAGAAAAAGCCCTATCACCTACAAAACTGAGCTACGGGACTCAATCCCGGACCTTCAGATCTGGAGTAAGTGTTCTTATGATCAATAATATTTGCATGTAATCACAAACGTAACGGGGTAGCTCTTGATCATCGTCTTTTTATGCATACGTTGGTTTCTGTAGAGTATATATATTATATATATACTATTATACTAATAGTATATATATAAAATATTAATTTTACTTACTTTTAGCTATTATTACTATTTTGACCTTTTATATGGAGCTAAGCTTTTACGCCACAGGTTAGATAATTATTGCATGTCTCAAATAAGCCATTTAAATAATAACTGATATTATTTATAAATTATAATTGGTGACGGTAGCTCTAAGCTGTTTTGAAATCTTTTTATCATGTCATAAATTTGTACAAAACTATTCAGCAGATACAAACTAAAACCGCATATTCCCTGATTCTCTCTCAGCAACGGCTCCTACATACAAAACACGTGATTAGCATAGATTTGTTGCGACCAAATGCGAAAAGATGAGAAAGAAGAGCATTACATAACGGGTTTGAACTTCATCTTACGTTCAAAAAGTTGTTACACTCAACCCAGCCTGGCACTAGAATTACGTAATTCCATTGCACTAATCATAAGTTTCATTTAGAGTTTACTTTTAACCTAGTGCGGTTATGTTATTTAATTCAATGCGAATGAATTTGAAAAAATACTAAGCCGAAATTCGTGTAAAATCAATGTACTAAAATATCAATGCAACTTACTAATGTTGTTTTAATCTACGCACGGTTGTGCTTACGATGCGTTAAATTTTACATATTCGTCTCAATTACAAATACGTCCGATGAATACTTAGGCAAGAAAAATGTAAGTGAATCTTGCCGTTTTTAAATTAGAACGCTAGCCGGTAAGTGGTCATAAAGGCGGCTGACGCTACGTTAAAGTGGCTACGAGACGCAAGAGCAGCAATAGCACAACGACTACAGTACGCCGCAAGACCGCCTACGACGTGATACGAACTACGCAGCTACGGCGCAAGTGAGTGTGGCTACGGCGGATTATAGTACCATGCAGAACTAGCTACGAAGTGTTAACGACTTATATTGGTCTTAAATAAGCTAAGCAGATGGAAGTTTTTGCTTACGAGGTGTTGAATTTTGATATTATTATGTAACAAAATTTCACGACTCTTAAATAATATCTTATCTATATACATATGTATTTACGTTACAATTACCCAGCATTAAGGATCACATCTAACTGATCACAAAACGAGGCGATATTGTTAAAATAGTGTGTGTGTGTGTGTATGTGTAATTTGTCGCTTCGTGTTTGACTTATTTACAGGTGCGTAAGCGTTTTCACTCCTATTATTGTTGTAATTATACAGCCACTCTCTATGATTCAACCATTTTACTTATACTTATACGTACCCATGTCATAATTTAACAGGCTTTGCATAATCCGTAAGCCACGAAAGCTACGTCGGTATGTCTAATTCAGTATATTGTAAAGGCTGTTGACTTTCATAGGGCTGCCACAAACGTGTAACGATTAAATGTATGAAAGTTTGGCAGATTTATAATTTTTTTATTTTATTTTAACTATAAACTACTGCTTAGTTTAAAACAATTTTAATTTTATTAGAATTTTACTCTCTTCGGACCTAACAGATGTTTTATTATGTTTGAGAGCTTGTGAGCTGGAGACCTCTTATGACGTAATTTGGCGTGAGTTGAGAGGGAGTAAGAAGGGAAGGAGGAAGTATTTTCATATCAAATTATTTTAAAATACAACAACAATAACAGTTTTTTACAATTCGTGGTGTTTACATTTAATATCAATATCAATCTAATGTCACATGTGGAGGAAACTTATGTACAATATTAAATTGTAATAAAATAGTAAGGCACAACTATTATATTACAATTTAATATTTTTAAATACGAAGTGATAACCCTGTGTTCCCTATGTGTCGCGTGTCGACATATTTACCTGGAAATCTCGTTAAAACTTTGTTACCTCGCTTTATCAACGAATTAGGTTATTTTAAAAGTTTTAATCTTAATTAGATAATGACGAACCAGATTATTGACCGTAGCTATTTATTACTGACAAACGCTTTGAGCAAATGCATGTCATAATAATTATAGTTGATTCAATCCAAAATATTAGGTCGGGGAAAAAGTCTTTTCGTATGATAAACTTGTAATAAAATATCTTTAGCTGTACTATTTGTATCTGGCTCGTGAATGAATAAATTAGATACATTTTAAATATTTTTTACAGCAAGCCACGAAAATTAATTGTGACGTTTAAGGACCTAATGCAGTGTCAGTTAGAGTAGCACAAAGTGGGTTCTATTGAAAACGGTTAATTTCAATACGGGAATTTTGATGTCAAAGATGAACTTCGCTCTGGTCGCCCTGTTACGGATAAAATGGGCGCTATTTTTGAAAAAGTGGAGCAAGATTGGCATATCAGTAGTTACGACATAGCTGGGAATAGAGCACAAAATAATTTTGACCCATTTGAAAAAAGCTGGGTACACAAAAAAGCTCGATATTTGGGTGTCACACGAACTCACTGAAAGAAACCTAATGAACTGTGTACTCATTTGCAATTCTTTATTGAGTCCTAATGAAACCAAACCGTTTTCGAAGAGATAGATAACAGGTGATGAAAAATGGATCACGTATGACAAAAACGTGTGAAAAAGGTCGTTCAAAGATCGGTCGGGCTTCACAGACTGTGGCAAAACCTGGGCTTTGAAGAGCATTGTTCATTATGAGCTTTTACAGTCAGGCAGAATCATCTATTCGGATCTCTACTGCCAACACTAATGAGATTAAAGCAACAAGTTGAGAAAAAGCAGCAGAAATAGATTAATAGAAAAGGTGTGGTCTTTCAACATGATAACGCTAGACCACATACATATTAAGTCACTCAGCAAAATTAAGAGAGTTTGGCTGGGAGGTGTTAATGCATCCGCCATATAGCCCTTATAGCGCCATATAAACCTTGCAGCCTCAGATTTCCACCTTTTTTGGTATGTTCAGTATCAGGTTAACATCAAGAGAGGACTGCCAAAACTCCTTGTTTCGTAAACTACTCGTTTTTTTATCAGAAGTTCCAAAATTTCTACAGCAACGGGATCATATCTCTACAAGATGGCATAGTCTACGAACAAAATGGCACATATATACTGTAGTTAAATATACAATAACTTTGAAAAAAAAAGTCTTCGATTTTCATAAAAAAATGCGAAGAAACTTTTTCCCCAGCATATTATTTAAGGCAGATCTATCATTAAAAATTAAGGACTTTTTACCTAAAATATGTGTATCATACACATATAAAATGTATAAAAATAAACTTGTTTTATAAAACTTGGACAGTCACTAGAAATTTTTTTTTTTGGAGTGCGTACACAAACCGAAAAAAGTAGATATTAATAAAATGACTTTCTTTAAAACATCATTTAATTAAGCTAATTTATTGATATAATCCCATAAAACAATATAAAGCAAAAACAATTGTGTTTAAATTATATAGTCAGACAATTTCAATATAATTCACTAATTTTAAGTTTAATTTTATTTTATTTGACGTTATAATTACAATGTGACCTGAAGCAACTTTTAAAATCTGTCGGTAAATACTTGAAATGTATTTTGAATTAATTCATTTGAAGGCAATTTTTTTGCCATCGTCTCTCTCTAGTAAATAAAATATAATGCCAGTGTTTGTATTGTAACTTACAAAGCCAGACAAAATGAATTTGTGAGAAACTTCTAAAATGCCCGCGAGGTTACTGACCGGTGCTTTTGTAAGAAAATATCTTCAATTCTTCGACATGTGGAGTCTTACTTTGTCTTAGATATATTTCTTAATTAAAAGAAATCATCAGCTTAAACAGCGTTCTATTAAGAACAGTTAAAGATATGCCAATGATATTAAATTTGCACAGTTTAAAACTTCTCTCTCTTTCATCTCAATATAAAAAGAAAGCGTAGGAATTTGAAAATGTGAATTAGATTGAATCTCTTCAATTGTGCCACCTGCTTCTACTAGCTTTGTTACAAATTTGAAATGTTCTATCTATATACGACCATCTAGAGTCAGTCAACTTGGCCAGGGTACCAGGCTCGAATTCCGGCTGGGCAATATATTTGTGTGATAAACACGAATATTTCTAGCTCATTGAGATCCGATTTTGATAGACAGCTATAATAACATCATATCCGACAATTCTGTGAAATTATTATCTGTGGAAAAAAATCTTCTGACGTGCTTCTGGCTGTAAGACACTTGTACAAAATGGCTGATTTTCGCTTAGCTCCAAAAGTTTCAGGTGGTACGTCTTAGAAACTATGGTCAAGATAGTTTGGTAGTTATCAAGAGAACTTGAGGTCCAAAGATCTATTAAGCTTCCCTATTGTTATTAGTTCTTCTATAAGATCTGTATATTTATAATTAGTTTCTGTTATTGATTTTATTCAGTGTGTTGTATGTGTATGTGTATCTGTCACGTTAATTTTGTAAGCAATTTTATTATGTGAATCTAGTGAAGTAATTTCTGCTGTATTTTAATGAATTATTATTTATGTAACAAGTGAGACATACAAGGACGCTGGCAGCAGACGTGTGTAACACTCATAAATTCTTTCATGAAAACTGCCAGATTTACAAAATATAACCAACCTTTTTCCCTAATTAATTCGCTTTGGGCTTTTTGAGGCTAAAAGTTTTTAAAATTATTCTGCAGTCATAACTATCCAACATTTATCTACTCACTACTTATCTACCACTCGTTACTACTAAGTTAAACTAAAAGAAAGTACCTTTAAATCGTCATCATTCGAAGCTTCAAGACTTATCTAGATAGAGGACACAAGAAAATTCATGAATCTAGAAAAGCTTAAACTAAAACCAAAGATACGTTCAGAATTCAGGTTTCTCTACATTATCTTATAAAAGAGAAATGAGAATTGTTTTACAACTGTATTGATTCAGGTACGTTTACCTTACAAATCGATTCGCTTAAAAATATTAACTCAAAACCAAACTAGAACACTTGTAACTAACGAAGCCGAACATTAGATGTATAAAATAACTAAGTTCATGTAGAAATTACAAATGTATGAGTTTTTAAACCGAATACATAACTCAATTTCACTTAGTAGTGTTTAGAAATCTTAAGGAAAATTGACATAAATTATCGATCGACAACAACTAACTTATTTCTTTAAAAAAACAATGTTAAATACATATGTACTGATGCCCAAAAATTTGATGTGGTTCGAGGTGTTATTTGTTCAGTACGAAAACTATAATTTAATATCGCCGTTTGATCTGCTTGCGTCAGTATGAGAAAAATAGTTATAGTATTTACATGAAAGTTTTAGTGAAACTATAAGAGTAGAACCGGTGAACATATAGGGCCATTATTTGTCTTAGTATTAATAATATTTAAGAAAAAAAAACCAAATAAAGTAAAAGATAGAGAAACGATGGATTTCTTAGTTCTTTCTGTACGTCCCTTTAGATGCACATATGATATGAACAGAGATTTCTATATCGACATAAATACCGTAAAAACTTTCTACCAATACAACTAACATTTTCGACTTTCTATAAATATGCAAGAGAAATCAAAATGCAATGGTAAGAGCATTAACCGCATACATTGCTGGAATGTAATATTTCATTCTTTATAAATAATGTTCTGAAATATTTCGATAATTAGAATGCGTGGACATATTGAAATGTTTTTTTTTATTGACAATCGAGTAACCTAAGCATTATACATTTATTGTACTATTTTATCTTATCTTTATGTAAGGCCAGCATTATTCCTGGAGCATGTCAACCCAATGCGATCTTTTGTGCTTCCCTAATCCTAATGTCTGCTGTCCTGGAATACCTCCATATGTCTTTACTAAGGACACCCGGAGTCAGCAGCCTTATATGTTAAGGATTGGGATAGTACAGTCCAAAGAGACCCATTTTTTCCTGTCATGAGCATCACAGTTACATAGGATGTGTTGACTGTGATCCATTTGTTCAGTGTGCTCCCCACAGGCCCTACATAGAGGCCATTCATCAAGTTTCATCTTAAACAGCATCCTATTAGTTTTATAGTATCTAATAATAGCACCTGATGATAAGTTATTGTATATGATCAAGGAGACAAAAATCTGTAGATGCGTTACCTAAAAAAGAGATGAGACCTCATGCCACCTTTGGATGGGTACCTATTTCTTTATATCACTTGACATCTACTCAAAAGCATCATGATCATTTACTTAAGGGTTAAAAGTAGCTATTTAAATTTCTAATAATAATTGACTAACGTTTTTCATACAATTCTCAATACAGTACAAAGGGAGGGACAAATCTTGCTCCGTTTCTGGCCAGTTCTCAGGCCCAGATCTTCTGGTAGATTTAAAAACAGATGGCTTTAATTATCATTCAATAAGTGTATATACACATATCAAAGTTTAATAAAATATTTTTGGCTTTGAACATAAAGAGTTATCTGCTGTTATATTGTTTTCAAAATGCACTTTTTGGGCCGACAAAGGTGATGATGGCTATGGCAGTATGTCGAATGCTTCACTAGCTATCTTCACATATGGACTCCTTTACTGCTTATCATCAGATAAAAAATATTGTCTTTAAAAGCACAATAATTTAATCGAAACTGCCTTATTATATACAGTGAATAAAACTAATCAAGATAAGATAGAAATTTGATAAATAATTCCAATCCAAAACGTTTTGATGATAAAATCAGAGGTTCAAGCCACAATATTAAAACGATATCGGCATATCTGCTAAGCAAGCTTCAATGTGTGCCTAACTACTCTAAATTTCAACTCATTTGTATTCACAAACGATCCAATACCATTTCGAACAGATAACTGGGTGTAGCTTCTATATCAGCGAGAAGCGACAAGAGCGTAATTACGTTTTGCAATAAATAATAGTTATTTTTAAACATTTGACATATGGTACTCATTGTCTTAATATAAATATATTATATATTACAATATAAATACAAATAATAATCATTGGAGGAGTCCACAATCAAAGATAGCCAGTACAGCATGTGACTCACTGCTCTAGTCGACTCCACCCTGCTGCCCCAAACCTTTCCACGCCTCCTTTGATGGGAAACATATTCATATAAAAGGAAGCCATGTTATATGAATTTCTGTGGCGATAAAGAATTCTATGCTTCTGAGTAGGAATGAAGAGGGAAGGCTAAGGTGAAAAGCTCTTCAGAGCACTCTCCATCGTTCAACCGATATAAAGCACGAAGCAACGCTATATAACGACAAAATTGTAGAGGGACAAGAGTTTTTGTAATGCATCACCACTGCGTTCTATCCTCCACGCAAGACCAGACATCAGTTTTATATAGTAGGCGTGGAAAACCTACGAACCTGGTTAAAAAATCCGAGTTTACCAGCGTACGTAATCCCTCCTTCTTATAACATGAGTTCCTATAAAAGAGGGATGAAAAAGCACTTTTTGGGCCGGCAAGGAGAGGGTGGCTAGGGCAGTATATCACATGCTTCACTAGCTATCTTCACATGTGGACTCGACTACTGCTTATCATCAGGCGGTGTCGAGTCATTTGCTGTGCTTTATATTTTAAAAAAAATCTCAAATCTCGCTTTCACTGAATATCCACCCCGTAGTATTCTCAGTATATCTGTTTTAGTATCTACCTGATTTGTCCACCCATAATGACACAGCAATTTCTAGAGCCTGGCTTACCTAGGAATAGTTTTGGAGCATCGATTTAATATAATGGAATATGTTCTTTGACAACATAGTTTATTATTTCTTAAATAAGTATAAATAATATAAAAATATTGCAGAAACAACGATATATGTGCAATCTATATTTCTTAATAGGTTTTATTGAACGCTAAAACAGATTGATTCGGTGGATTGTAGTATATTAAATTAGATCAAATATAATTAGTAAATCTGTGTCAGTGTTGTTTAAATAGATATGTATGCATTTGTGTTAGAGATACATTGTTATAATTTCAGTCTGAGCCAATGTCTGTTGAGTCTTAAAAATAAATAAACAAAAATTATGTAAATTCTTTATGAGAGTAATGATTGTTATAGTAAAAGAAAGCATATTGTCATTATTAAAAGGAGAAGATGTGATCTCAGCTAGACTAATAGCGAATTAATAGATATATTATGATACAGATTTTGTTGTACATATGATAAGATAGCCAGTTCCACTGTGGTTGAGAAATCTGGTTGTAGTTCGCTTCCATCATCGGCCTTATCTTCATTTACCATCAGATGAGATGAAGGACAATAGCTAGCCTGTTAAGAATTGAGAAAATAATTATCTCAACACCCGAGGAGATCAACCGATTGTGTAATGAGATCTCACAATAGCGACAAATATGCTTAACAACTAAACATGTGGGGCGCACATTCTTTTCATGCTCCCAATGCAAGGTATACAGCCCACCAAAATTATAATTTTGTTATGATTTTAAATAATGATATGAAAAATAAATAATGATATATTTTATAACAAATTGTGGATTATAAATAATTTGATAGCAATAATTTCGTTTAACTTTACGAGTGTGTTAAAAAATGTTTATTAAGTGTTTAATATGATACTAAAATATATAAAAAAAGATATTATTTTATATCACTGAGCAAAGTCATGTACTTGATTTCATTTATAAATTCCTTACGTGTCGTTGTCTCAGTGATTTGAGTAAATATAAAATAGGCTAACAGAACCCAAGAATTAATAAAGCCGACCCTTTTACGCAATAAAAACTACGCTTTACAACAACGTAGTGCTCGCCTACCCTACGAAAAGTTTCGATTAGTGACAGACAAAGAAAAATGGGATTTGGTCACCAAGAACAATTAACACAAGTCGTAGAAGGGAATTGCGTTTTCAACATAACTCACCAGTGATGACCGACGTTCAGACAGATTGTGGGAAGTAACGGACACTATGTAGTTAATTTTCAAGGGATACTTTAGGCGATTTCAATAATATTTTGTGTGAAACGAATTATTTACGTCCCAATCTCAGTCAGGATGATGTTTGGAAGATTCGTTAGTTTTGGTTAAAATTTCTGTGCTTTAGTATTAGAGGATACAATAATTTTCATTTTTTTTCTTTACAGGAATATCTATAGACTAGAAATCAAAAGTTAATTAAGTAATATATTAAATGTGAAAATAAAATTCGCTGTTTCATTTTCATTTCTCATTTGTAGGTTAAAAAAGAGTTAAAAGGGTTAGATTGAATATATTTTTTGTTTTATTAAAGACCTTTCCTAACCTAAATTAAAAGAATATTAGTAATGTAAGAAGCTTGAAGGCTTAACTCTCGGGTCGTATCCAGTAACTTGATAAGGTCATGTTTTTACTATGAAATATTCCTTAAAAATATCACATAACCCTTGTTAAATTTTCAGCGATTGTTTTTAAGCAGTTTTAATTAATAATTTGATTATAACATTTGCTTTTTTAGATAATTATAATTTTATAATGGAGTTTATAATTTTATTTTACAAATTTTAATGATACTCGGAAATTTATTAAGACTCCGACCGATTAAACGTATTCAAACCGACTTTGGAAAAATGCTGTTTTGAAACTTTTTAATAGCTTTTAAATGTCTTTACAAATTTAGACACTTGTAAAGTAGTTAGCGAATTAAAGTACAACTCCTGAAATCTTAATTTATTAGCAAACATTTAAGCCTTCGGTATGTACTTATAGACCGATTTTACAACCGACACCGCATGGCACCTATTCAATTTCTTTTTTATCGTCAATCCTTTGACGATATGAAAGTTGTAAATTACCGACAGCTCATGAAAATATAAAAAGGCTTAAGTGAGACACTTAAAAACAATTAATTAATTATCATAATATCATACCAGCTAAGCATGTAAGCTGGTAAATTTTACCTTCCTGATATATAAAGTACCCACATATTAAATACTATAGACTACCTATTGTCAGTGAGAACCGGCAAACAGCTAAGCGATAAAATTAAAAAATACCTGCAACTTTGCTGATAGGTGGCGTTACGGGCACCACAGCCGTAGTCGCCGTGTTTGGAGGATACACAGGATCGCAGCATTCTCGCTCTGGAAACTCGCTCCCTCCGACCCACGCCACCAGAAGCACTATCACTCCCACCACTGACCAAACACCGCAGTCAAAGACCGCTCGACGTAACATCGACACAACCTTTAATCCCGAATACGCACTCGATTTAGCAAATGCTCCGACTTTTGTAAAACACCCTGTTACCGATAAAGAACTCGCGCGCGGAACTAGAACTCGTAAAGAACTCACTTGCGCAGCACTCGTACTCGCGCGCGAAGCACTCGTCTCTGTTAACCCCACTTGTGTTTGCATTCGAAACTGAATTTCCTCCTCTTTCTTGTCCCTCTTATTCCCGTTTTCGTTTTCATTGCAGCCGTCCTTTTTTTTCATCGGACAATTTTCACATCACACTTAACGATAGTTGATGCTCTTAAAACAATGATATGTTAGTTTTCTTATGTAAATTAGTCGTATATAATTGACTTAAATTTGCGCTGGCATTTATGTGTGTATAAATATCTTTGTTTGTTTAAATCTGAAATGAGAAGGTTATAAAATTGATGGTTGAGTAGAAGAAAAACTTTACCTATTTTCTAAAATAACACATTAATACAGTGAAATGAGTATTGCGCATAAATTGTAAGCCCTCGCACACACATGCGATTATTTTTTTATCGTATCACCACGCCTCGTTTTCATGAAAACTTTTTGATAAAACCTTCTGTTTTTATTATTCGGCCACGAAGTTTTGCGCGGGAAACAGAAATTCAATTTGATCATGTGACCTTGTATCCAGTATTGTTTTAATTGAAAATTCTAAATGGAATGAATGGGTTATGTTATTTTGGGACACTTAATTGTAATTAAAATAATGACTTTAATTAACAGACAGGAATGTATCTATATTTCATCATCATATTTTTAAGTCAATCTGTATTTTATTTTAAATTATATGTTACGTTGTAAGAATTGGTGATTTCATCAATAAATAATTTTTATTTTATTCTTTTAGCATGTTAAATATCTTAGAACTAATTTATTGATAATGTATCTATATATTGGTTGCACTGCGTGCAGTTTGAGACAATTTGTCTTCCACTAACGCTAAGGTTGTGGAATGAATGCACAGGCATTGCCAACAGACTTCAGCTTCTTCTGGGGTCCTTCTAGAAAGCATCGAAAAGTTTCGGCAACGTACTTTGTCACCAAGCCAGGACCCGATGATGAAATCCCAGGATAATCCAGGACAATCCTTTACTTTCATATGCATGTATTACTTTTTAATTTAATTTAAACACTAAAAAGGCAAAACTAATTCAATTTGAGACGTTATCCAGTGTGAAACTATTTTTTTCAGTTGGTGCATAGGTTGGTTTATAGTTTCGTTTAAAACTTTTTAAAACGCCATTATACAGTCAGCTTAGGATTTCCCTAAAAGTATCCTAAACATTTTTATGTATATTGTGAGCCTGATAGATTCTAAAAAGGTGAAAATTCCACTTTAAATAATTCAATGAAAGGTTTGTAATGTTCTGAATTATCCTAAGCTTGTTTCTGCTGTGTTTAATAAAAAAAAATCGTTAATTTACTATCCTATGCTCAAACTAATGTTGTAGTACGGTATACTACCGAGAAATCGAAATAAAGTTAATTGTGTCTTGATTGGGATTGTTTCAGAAAAGAGTGTTTGCGTGTATTTATTTATCTGGAAAAATTGATAAAAAAGAAAAGTATTTTTTGTCAACGATTGAATGTGCGAAACATTTCTAGCTTTAATCGTTGACAAAAATACTTTTCTTTTTTCACTGCTTTCTTGAGTGTTGAGGTTTTTCAAATATCGAAGACAATTCGAGGAACGTACACATCGTGATATTTACATTTTGCAACTTATCTCAATTAGGTACTTGAATCAAAAATAAGTATGAAAGTGAGACTTTATCGTTACTTAGACTGTCACTTGCAATTTATGGTGTCAACTTTAGATGAGAGAAGTTAATGTCAAAGCAGCAGTCCTATTGAGTGAACGCTGGATATCGGTGATTGTTACCAGTTTGATATGCGCTGATATAGAACAGAGTCTTTCTATTTGAAAGGGTCTTAGCATTTCTTTGTTTTAGTTTTTTATTTATTTTAAGACAAAGTTGAATTAGGCACTTATAAAGAATGTCTTTGACTAACTATTAAAAATTTGAAATTTCAGCCAGTGAGGACTTGTTTGGTCGTAGTTACAATATTGTAGGTCTCAATAGACGCGTGGTTCTTCAAGTTTCTAAAATCACTCAGCGGTTGGGCAATCACACACGTTTGTGGGTTGTTTCGTTTATCAAACAATAGGCTTGTTGTTTCACCTGATTATAAGTGGACATAATCATAATGACTCCAGCAATATTAAGAAAACAAAGCCGAAGAGAAGAGACACAGGTATTAATGCTTTTTATTTTCTGTAAATTACATAGGCCACGTTTCCCTCCAAGAAAACATCATGGCAGCTTAACAGATTATGTTATTATAGATTATTCTTTATTAAATATGATATATCATACTATTTAAAATGTACTTTAAAATTTCTTAGCGTTAAATATGCTAGCATAGATATCTTTATCTCTTAAAGAGATCTCTTCCAGCCAACTCCTGAATATTTGAGAAAAACCTGTGTATATTATTTATATATACCCAGAATAATAATTGTCACAGTAAAATTAATGGAGGAATCGAATAGAATATAAATTGAGCTAATTATAAACGTCCCGTGACCACGGCCTTACGTCAAAGAGGCATTAAACAAATTGAATTCCTGAATATGCTATTTAACTTTTTGCTCAGAATCTCCACGCATATTACTTTTGTTCTAAAGTTCTCCTATTTAAGGGGAAATTTCATTAAATTGCCCCAAACTCCTCGGCCCATTATATCGGCTTTGTTTTTAAAGAAGTAAAGACTTCGAAGATGCGATAATTTATTTTAATTGTGATGTCGGACGATCAGAATTTCGTATTTCGTTAGTCTTAACTGAAGAAAACCTTAGGGAGACTATTTTTTTATTTTCGTCAAAAATCAAATGTAATTTTGTAAAATAAAGCGCCTTGTGTATTCTTGCTTGTAAAAAGTAATTTATTAATCTTGTACTGAGTTAAAATGAAAATTAAGTCAACTACTAAAGTCTATATGAAAGGTAGTTTCAAACCAATTTGTTTACAATAATAATAACTGATATTTTTTAATATAAACTTGGTAATAATATCAAATAAATGAAACCTTTAAATTAGTCTACCTTCAAATTGAACCACCTACAATTCTTTAAATTTTTTTCAGTCTTAAGTGATAGCTGACAAATCATATGCAAACGATAGCAACGCCTCTGTTGTGAAGTGTTGGAAACTGCTTTTTATGCTTATATTTTCCATCTAAACGGAATTTCTACGGCTTTATTCGATTGGAGTGTACTTCACTAGGGGTACTGTGATTTAAAATGAAGAAACATTTTATATAGGATTTAATAAAAAACTGATGAGGAACAAATATAGTTTTTGAATGTTAACCACTCCGTAACTGAGGTTCGTCGCACGATAAAAGAGTACGGCAGAGCTCTTACTTAACCTAACCAAATGTGACCAATTATTTCAAATATAACATAACCTACTGTCTAACTTCATGCGTAAAAGTCTCATAAAAAAGTAGAACTATTTAATTATGATTTTATTAATTATATTTTAAAATTGCATAAGGTTATAAATTAGGTGAATTTTTCTAATAAACCATAACTTAAAGAAGAGATAAATTTTGATAAACCCATCCGAGACCAACCACAGCTAAATTAGTATGGTTTTCATTATCGAAACTAGGGAATTCACACCACACTACCGAGCTATCTCATTTGACATAAACAAAGAAGTTCCTGGAATTCAACACAAACTACTCCAAAGCAGAAAGGTCGTAAATATAACAAATAAACACGTAACCTACCTACTTTATTCTCTATTTAACGGAATGAGGGGACCTTTTTCACGCCTGTATTATGTAGTATTACTGAGAACTCTCAATAAGAAGCCTTACAAAGTTTACAACAAGTTTTCTTATCAATCAATGTTATCTCTTGATTTCTAAAGAAAACTTTTTATACAAATAGTATGTATCTACTGGTGTTTAATTTTTATGTATTATATTGGAAAAGAATTTGAATTATAATCAAGCAAGAGTTCTTTTATCCATGGGGCAATAAAGATACAAACTACATTAATAAAGATATGGCTTAAAGGTCTTAGTTACCAGGCCATATAATTGAAAAAAAAAATTGAGAGAAATATAAGTAATTTAAAAACGTAACATGTTTCAGTCAGTTTTTCATTTGCTTTCATTGGTGGCATGGTTTTGAAAACAATAATAACACTAGAGACTATATTCGCGCTATATTTTTTACGATTTTTGCTACGACAAGAGAGTTTCAAAATCTTCAATTGGTATCTGGTGATAAAATCCTAGCAGTGCCTTGATTACATTATCAAGGAAGCAAAAGATGTGTTTCAAAGACCATGTCTGGCTTATAACAAAATTTTTACCTTAATGAAGACTTCCATAAAGTTGTCACGATAATTGCGAATCAGACACAACTGTAAAGCGTAAGCGACGATCAAAGGTTCAGTTTCATTAACAAAAACTTTGTGTCTATCTTTCAAATTTCAAATACAAAACTCAAAGTTTAAAACTGTAATTATTAAACTATCTAGATA
Source organism: Acentria ephemerella (assembly GCA_943193645.1). Lineage (NCBI taxonomy): Eukaryota > Metazoa > Arthropoda > Insecta > Lepidoptera > Crambidae > Acentria > Acentria ephemerella. The sequence continues at coordinate 3,344,590 of OW971899.1, read as the reverse complement.
AAATCTTTGTTTTAAGTTTGATTAAGTTACATTAAAAGCTTAATAAGACATCAAATTGATAGACTCTGTTCTCTAGTAAAACAGTTTATTTTAGTGTCAGATAGCTTCATAAGTTTTTATATAAAATTTATACGAATTAACTGAAAATTTAGTTTCCTTTGCAGTAATCTAAGTAACCATTTTATACTATATCAATGAACATTAATTCAGTTTAGTGAAATTATTTGTTAAATATCTAGAACTAAATCGACCATAATTGTACAAGCTTATCAAAAAAGAAAATACTATTTTTATAAACACCAAAAATATACTATTATAAACACATATATAACATCAAAAATAATGCAAAATATAATTGCACTCGTATTTGAGATGATACTCTAAAACATCATAATTTTATTCCTCGTAACATCGCCAATGAGTTTTTTGTTGACTTTCCTTTATGGAGTGAAGTTAGCAATGGTTCACGTTACTAAAAAAAATTCAATTCAAAGTATAATTAGTCTAAATTCTTTCCTGAAATGACGAAACAAAAGTTTTTTATTTTTCGTAAGTCACAGAAGTCGTCGTAAGTAGAAAACTCGAACAAATACGCGCGCGAGTCAGGTCAAGGCACTAACCTATTTGGTGCGGTCCATCGGCCTCAGGAGAGTTCCAATTTGGAAATGATCAAGATGTTGGTAAACTTTTAAATAAAATATTCATCTAGAAACCATGATGTTGGCTTACCCAACTTTATGGGTAATATCTCCTAATTCTCTACTGAAGTGTCTATCAGATACTTCTTACACTCAAAGTAAACCTGCAAGGGATATTTTATAGAAGGTAAGTCTGCCTTAGAATATGGTTGTGTAGTAAATTTTTATAATTTTATTTGTATACTATTGTATATTTTGACAGATTTTCATTGCTGTTTTTCTATGAAGTCCTTATTGTATGCTGTCTTATTACGTAACAACCGATAGGCAACTATATTCGATATTAAGTTGCCTATATTTGCCTTTATTATATTGCTTCGGCTCACAAAATAAGAAAGCTAATAATTACACTGAGACAATCAAAGAAGCGAAATTATTAATTTCATGTTTTAGTTGTCTCTAGCCTATATAGATATCCATTTGCACTTTTCATGTATTGTAAAATTTATTGTATCTAGAAACCAGACATAATAGATATTCTTTTGTTGAACAGATTCATAGTTTTCAAAATAAAAATATTGATTTAAATAGTGCGTTTATCTATTGAGCCAAATTACAAAAATAGCAAGCAAATACTGTTGTTATTCATTTTATTTAAACCAAATCAAAAGTAAATTTAAACTTGTCTTCAACGTTACACAATCACACTCAACGTTACATAATAACGTTGAGGAACATAACAACGTTTTGTTCAACGTTCGCTAATATTAATAAGCTTTCCTCCGACAGCCTGTAATACAGAAGCGGCTATCGATTTCACTGCCTTTGCATCGAGCGGGTGGTATCGCATCTATAACAATCATAGTTAACGTTGTGTACACCTAACAGTAATAAAATTATATCCCATTTTACTCAAATGTTTTTAAAACATGTAGATAATAGGTTATTTATGATTTTATCTAACATCACACTGGAACTGCTTATGCAATATTTACCTGTAAGTATTTTTTTTTTTTATGTAAAAAAAAAAAAAAAAAGTAACCTGTAAGTATTATATTTGATATAAAACAAAAATTAATGCATAAATTGTAATTTTAATAACTGAATCGGGGACTCATTTATTTATATCTGGACCATTATTGAGAATAAAAGAATATTTTTACGAATAATATATATATATATATTATATTTGCACACATTTTTTTCGTGAATGTTATTTCTTACACTAGTTTCTCTTAATAAACTGTATTAACTCTCTGTATTTTTTTTTATATTAAGCTCAGCAAATGACTCGACACCATATGATGATAAGCAGTAGAGGAGTCCATATGTGAAGATAGCTAGTGATGCATTTGACATACTGCCCTAGCCACCCTCACCTTGCCTGTCTAAAAAGTGATTTTTCACGCCTCTTTTAAAGGAACCCATGTTGTATGAAGGAGGGAAATAGTGTGCTGGTAAGGAATTCCACGCTCTAGCTGGGTGACAGAGAAAGGAGTCACAAAATCTCTTAGTGCGCAAAGTAGACATGGCGACAGTGAAGGGGTTATGTGTTATGTAGGTATATTAAACTATTTTTTACAGTGCTGCATTTGCCAAATTGACTATAACATAAGTACACTACGACGCGAATCAAGCTCATATGCCAAAGTAGGCATTTTGTTATTCCAACACCGGTAGGTGTTGACGTCATCGCATTCTGGTATATTTGAAATTAAGTATCTATAAATCCAACACTTGAAATTTACTAAAGCAACGGTACATAATTATTGTCCCTATTTAATTTAAAATCGATTCATTTGATATCAATCAGGTAATTGCAAAAAATATTCCAGTCTTCCGCGCGTAGTATATTTAATAAATAATAAATTTCCACGAAAAAATAAGTATACTTTCAACCAAAAATGTGACATTTTCCTTGTGTAACATAAAATGAGATAAAAAAATGTCATAACATACTTCATTGAATGCTTAATTTACCCTCAAAAACCTAATTTTCTAACTTTTCAGAGATATTTCGTCCATTTTGTTTTTTCTGAAAACACCTTATAACGTAACAACTTTACAATAAGAAAATTAGCATAAAGATTGTTAAAATCTTTTTACTCGTTTTGTTTTTAGATTCTTTGCTTATAAAATCGTCTATTTTAAGAAGATTTTTATACAGTTATTATTTTAATTTAGACTTTCAGTGCATTTACTGGTTAACAAATATTTTACAAAAATTGCGTTTACTTTTCGAACTTCACATATAACCTTCAACGTTTAACACATAACCTTCTTCAATATATTTATTTGCTTAGGCACTTTGGTTTGATCACAGAATAAATATATTCATTTATCTGAAGATAGAATTGCTTGTTTTTTAAGCACAATAAATAACTAGACGTCACCTAACGCATTGGTATCAAAAATAAGATATTTGAATGCAAATGTTTTTTATAAATTACGGTTAAATTTTCGTTACTCCTTTCTCGTGGCGCCTTTCTCTACAGCGTGGAATTCCCTACCGTCACACGTATTCGCTCTTTCACAACACGGGTTCCTTTAAAAGTGGCGTGAATATACACTTTTGGCAAGGTGGAGGTGGCTAGGTTTGTCACTAGCTATCTTCACAGATGGACGCCTCTACTGCTTATCATTAGGTGGTGTCGAGTCTTTTGCTGAGCTGTCTATAAAAAAAATATTTTTTGTCTACTAATAAAATTCTTAATAACCAACGTCTGTAAACTACAAGCGTTCTTAAAATATCAAATATACACCAAAAACCCTACGATAACATGACTATTGACCTGTCCTGCGAAGTGGTTAGTGACAAAGCTTACTAAAACCGTTACTTACTCTGAATATGATGAGCATTAGTTATTTATGTATTTACGCGGCAACGATTTTCAGCTAGTGAATTCGACATAGCACGGTATGTCCAAGAAAAGCACTACCTGGTACTTAATTAGTTATAAACATTGTCATACATGTATCAAATATATAAGATAAGATAAATTTTATTGTGATTCTGTCTACAATAAATAGATCTTACAATTTCATGCATAAGTTACAACAGATTACCACTTTCGGGCGTACAATAAATTTTATTTTTATTTAATTAATACTATCATTTAATTTTCTTTCAATGTTAAAGATAATTCCAATTATAGTATTCATTTAAATTGTGTAAAACTTTTTTGAAATAGCCATCTAAGCAAAGATAGAATACTGTTACTCGTTCTATTTATTTTCTCAGTATTGATTGGTACAACTATTATAGCCTTTGCTCTCGACAATGCTATTACCGACGGACGAGTCATTTTTCGAGACAATCTTATAACATGTCTGAAAAGTTGTTTAGACGGAGCAAATGTAATTTGTCATACGATTGAGGATCACAAGGTAATACTAGCTTTACTGAAACACGTATTAAAGGCATTGCATTATAAAAGCCAAATAAAAACCTATGTCAAAGGAATAAAGTTCAATGTTGTTCATGTGTTATTGACTTTAAAGGTCTTTATAAGTATCCATCAAAATGTTAAAAATAAGTCAACTGTAAAAGTTAGGATTCTTTATGTTTAACTTCAACACAAGGCTTCCTCACTGGTTCTAGGTAACCTTTCTCACCAAAGTCACTCACTAAGATACCAACATACTAGCGTACCCAAAAACATAACACGTTCTGGTCCACTTATGTACTCTTTATCTATTCCTTAAAATATTAAATCTTGAATTTAAATTACCCATTATACCTATTTTATACTTATGTATGCGACAGTATCGAATAAAATAAATTAATAAAATGGCAGTAAAATTCTCCTAGTTTTCAATAATGTGTACATGCATATCAAATTGAAACATATATTTGACCTCCTTTTAGTACAATTTGTTGGAAGTTTTGGAATTGATAAAATTTAACTAAAATTACTAACTTAGTTTAATATTCAACTTATTACTCGATAGTTTTCAGTATTATAATTATATTCTTCATATTTATCGATCTTGATTTTCATAAGAGTATCTAATGCTCCTAGACAGATTAAATGTATTTTTTCTTTGACTTTGAAATAAAAATTCAGGTCAAATTCTCATTTCTGATTTTATGAAACTAAATTATTCTTCAATGAAAACTATATTACCTTGCATAAAAAGGTTTTAAGCCTACAAATTACCTAAATTATTATATTACAATTTATAATTATTACTGCTCAGAGCATAGCTTAAAAGAATCAACTTATCATTGTGACGCACAAATCTAATTTACTTTCTCATATTTTCATTTTTATCTTTAATATTTCTTTTTTCATTTCATAAATAACGTTACAGCGTTTAAGTGACATTTCTCAAGGAAATTTTGATCCAGTGTTATATCTTGTTAGTAACACCGGAAGGTTGTCGGGACTCAATCAAAGGGTGAATCACTTTCTACGGGGCGATGTCTTATACGCTATTCAAGATGAATATATTAATTTGGTAACGGTAAGTTGATTGAAAACGTTTGAGATTATTAAATTGAATCTCTTATCGAGTATAGTAGCAATAATAAAAATGTAATAATTAATTACCAGCTCTTGCCAAAGCTCAAATTTGTGATTAAATTCCCATCAGTTCCTATCCCTAAATTATTACTACTCAAGATTTTTAACTATCGCGTTTTGTTGTAACGATTTGTTAAACTTTAAAAATGGGTATTACGGTACTATTATGTATCTTTATTGTTCAACAACGGCTAGGTTGCCGAAAGGAAATTTTAATGAAATGTCGAGCAATAAGTTCACGTAAGACCCGCATTAAACTTTGAATAAATAATTTACCACTCTTTATCGAAACAATATGTTTATAGCCTTATATAAGGCTATAAAGAACAACCACAGAGACCCGTTTTATTTAAATCTTTGTTTGTTCGCACATAACTTCATAATGACTGCAACAAAATGGTGAACTATTTCTTGGTGTTTCCGTTATCATTACGGCAAGGTTAGTAAAAAAAACTTTATCCCTATATGTCATATATATGTCCGTCCCCCCCTCATATATGTACATATGAGCCCCATACTTAGTTGGGGATGTAGATACTAGATAGGAAACCATTATTTCTATGTAAATATTCGAAAGATACTATTCTCATTATTATCTGTACCGTCCGTACCCATGTTCAGCCTGGTGGCCTCTTGTAAAAAAACAAGAAAACAGGGTAATCACTTAACAGGCGACCTTATGCCACAAATAAAAGTCATTAATTTCATGATTATTAATCGAAATCAATTGAAAGCACTCAAAACAAGGCTAGATGTTAGCATGATAATGTGTAACTTAAAAACATCCTAACAAGTATCGATTCAAAGCTGGCTGTATGTTGTACAGGGTTAATTGATGGCTAGACCAACAGCACTCGACATCAGCGCATCGATTCATAATGCTTCGATGCACAGAGTCGAACGGATTTCGATTTAAAAAGATAAACCTTTAGTTATTATTGTACAGCCTTCATCAACTTGATTTAAATAAATTTTTAACTATATGTGAAATGAAAAAATAAACTACGTTTTCTGATAAATTGAATTAAAACTAATTTAATACTTATTTATTTTAAAAAACAGAAGAGCAGAGAATTAATTTGAAAAGTTTGAGACAAAAAGTTGGGCATAATTGCTTTTGCCGCTAAAAATACTACACCTAATTTCGAAAGTTTAATTTTTATTAGCCCCCGAAAACCTTTCGAACAAACAAACCCGAAAATTACTTTGAGGGCAAAGTCAACAGTAAACAATGTATACAATAAATATTTAGATTCAAACCCAATTCACAAAATTAACCTAATCCTACAAAATTCAATTCACTTATAGTGCTACAAGTAAAGTCGTAGTCATCTACGACGTAACACCGTAGCACTACGTCCGTAGAACTTTCATATGGTATTTATAATGTTCAGATCACAGCGTGTCTTTTATATAGCTCGTTCGTCGTGCGTGAAAAATATGGACTTTGAGATATATGTATAATATATAATAAACAGAAGCGGTATTTCGCGATGGGAGTTGTCGCAAATTGTTTTATACAAATAGAGTTTTTCACTTCGTCAATTTCAACGTGGAACTATATCGAGCAGTTTTATAAGACTTTTGACTTCTTTAAGTTTGTTGACTCTGAAATACTATTGCACAGTTTTACACGTTTGTATATTTATCTATAACCAAGACTAGACTCTCACAGCAAACAATTTGCTTTATATTTTTTATGACAATCAAAACCGACAGGATTTACAAGTGGTCGAAGGTTCGAGTCACGATTGTGTTATTTTATTTTAATTATATAAATATTTATCGCTGAGTGTATACATATATAGTGTCGTATTTATACATATATACGATTAAAGAAATTAACATAAGTAATTATTTTAAACACCCACTGATACCTACCTAGCCATACCTACTTAGCCATGTTTTAAATAAGTTTGAACTTCAAGTAAGAACTTAAATATTAATTTTGCTTAGTTTTTATTATATTACAATGTAAATAAGCATCTATATTAAGGACTTGGTGTAAATAACGTTATTTCTAATCGCTGCAACTTAAAATTAATCTCTCATAAATATTACGGGCCTAAAGCTAAGCCAAGTGTAATCTTACACAGTAAGAGAACAAATTATGGTTATGATTCTTTTACGGGCAACTTTGTAAGCAAACCGCTTAATATTTTAATGCTCAATCTTCCGACAAGGTTCCAAAGCAAGATTACAGAACATTTCCATTTTAAATTCTATTTGAAATATTAATAAGAACGAACGCGCGGAGTTCGTGCCACGCTTCGCGCCATTAGGATTGTGTGTAGTTTCCCGCGCTTTTCTAGCTAGACACTTTATTTTTTAACTTTAAATAGCGCCAAACATCGTCGCCGAGACGAAAAAGTCTTAAAACTAGTAGGTTTTATTCACCAGGTTGTCATGATTGCAAGTAGGTCATACATTCACATATAAAATTGATCACTTGCATAACACTGGCCACGACACACGACACCACTCTCGCATAACATCAAATAATAAGCATGCCATACAAAAAATAAAAAGCAGTGAAGGAAAATGTATTACGCTTTTTAAAAAAATCGAAAAGCGCACGCGCGATTTTGTGCGCGCCATCCGTGCGGGCGAAGCCAGCGACGCCACGATACTAACGTAGTAAGACCTGGAAAGGCTTTAGCTGCCCCTACTCCAGCCCCCGCAAGCCCCCCATACCCCTTTCAGCCCACGGCCGCGGCTAATTCACCAGAACCAGCAGACAGTAAAGTAGCCACACACATCAAGTCATATTGCTACTAATTCCTTCACTGCTAAAGTCCATTTTCAAGTGACAAAGAACATTATTTTCCACTGCTAAGATTGTACTTTACGAAAAGCGAATACACGCCGTCCCACGAGTCAATAGGTTGTACAATTTGAATTCATTATACACGACTCTCGACTTAATTGTAATCGAATAAGAATTATTTTAAAATCTTTCTCTTGAATTGAGGTGAGCAAAACGTGTACCCCGTGTGTGTGTTTGAATGTCCGAATATTACGATATAATTGTTACGCGCCGTACAAGTATAATAGTCCTTATTGTGCTTTATATAAGTGACATATTTGAGTAACAGCTGCTAACTTTCAAAATATACTGCTTGCTTTCCACAGTTCATAAGCTGGTAGTTAGCTCAGGAAATTGGTTATTTGAATACGAGCTGTATGTAGAATGTATAAGGTCGACTTTGTCTTAGTAACGGTTATGGAGAAAAATCGAAATTTAACACCGACAGACTGATATTAATGCTGAAGTGGATTTTGTCAAATGAGTACCATAAATATAGCAATTTCTTAGTGAAAAGAGGTGCATTTGCATCTGAGCTTATGCATATGAAATGACTTACATTCTGTTATCATATTTGGGCTGTTTACCTAACTTTGTAGCTAATTAACGAATTTGCTATTTTATAAGCGGTACGATGATTAATTTTTAGTTTTTTGTGTTTTTTACAAAGTTTTGAATGATTAAAAGCCGACTTTCAAGAAATATGATAAACAGATAGAGTTTGCTCTCGAATTATGACGATTTTTTTTCAATTGAAGCAATATACTCAAGTTAGGTTAAGTACATTATTTTTAATCCTGTCCATCATAAGGTTACCTGGAAGAGATCTTTTTAACGATAAGATCGCCCTTTGTACAAAATTAGTTAAATGTCGCTTATGTATTTCTCTTTTTGAATTGACTATAAAGGTATAATGTTAACCTATAGCGATAATTTATCTACGTAGTAATTAATGTGGATGAAAATGACTTTATTTCATCACAATTTCTATTACGATGAGATAAAGTAATATTTGTAACAGTAAATAGTTTCAAGAACTAAAACTGTAAGTTTTATAATCATAAAACTATTTCGGAGTTTTCCATATATGTAATGTTATCTTTTTGTTTTGTTTAACCAAAACTAAAATAGTTTTAGGCGGATTTGAAGATTTGCAGAGTAGGCTTAATATAGAAATGAAAACTTATTTTTGTCTTAAAATATCTCAACGCAAAACACACATCAAACAATACTATAATATAACCATTTTCCGCCTTATTACAAAATGGGGTCTTAAGTTAAACCTCGTTTAAACCTCATGCTGTCTCTATTTATCTTATGTAACAATATGAGATAGCCTCAGTTCTAAACCAAGACTAACTTTTAACCACTTTTAGTAATAAGGCGGTTTGTGTTTTAATTTAAGAAAGTTTTAACTCATAATTCAGTCATAAGTTAAGCTTTTAAGTTACCTTAGAAATAAAAGTTCACATGACTGTTCATTTGTAAGATTTGATTTTTACTTAAAGAAAATTCGGTTTGGGCAAATTTCTCTCGGTTTCTGCTAAACAATAAACACCTGTAACTCTTGAAATTAAAGTGGCATTGGACAGTAAAATTAAATTAGCCAGAATGTTCAAACTCGGTGACCCAGACATTTGACCTATTCCAGATATCTCGTTACTAATATAGAAAAGTAAATGCTTATTCTTAGCAGTTGTAAAGTTGGTAAATGGCTGCAGCGATGACTTATTTTGAAAAGAAATTTTTATTAACCTTATGTAAGCCGCCCGTAAGCAGCAGTTAGCATTTCTATGCTTACATATACACACACACATACATAGACACCATTCACACATATCTCAGTCATATTATACGGTTTGTATGAGTTTGTTCTGAGATTCTACTGAGATTTGTATTATGAAATTCATATAAAATATATTGCAATTCATAATATCACAGAGTTGGAAATAGATTTATTATTACGGTCCACTATTAAAGCAAAATAAATAATTTAATTATTCTAAATTTAATATTCTAATCTATCTAATTTTTTATTCTTGTATCTGTTCCCTAATTAATATTCCATGACTGAACAAAGGTTTCCCCATGGACTTCCAAAAAGAATATTAAGTTATCAAGCTCACTTCTCAAACCATTATTTGGTTAAGTTCTTGTATGTAGCTTGCTAGGCACCACTGCCATAGGAAAGATAGCTAGTGTAATTACAAGATATGGGAGGAAATGACATCTTTTATCTCCACATGTGACACTTCCAATATCGAGTGATATTACAAAGTTGACTGTTAACATTTATCGTCATATAGACGAACTGTTTTTTCGCTTTCTTTGATATAAATGTTGTTCTTTACACCCACGCATATTTATTTTTATTACTCAAGTGTTTCTTCTGAGCCTACAACATATTGTTCTCCTAAATTTAGATATTGAAAATTATGGTAGTGAGTTTCATGGCGTAGGTAGCAGTTGTCGGTAGTGGGATCAACATAAGTAGCATATAATATGTAAAAGTAAATATGTTTTAGGACTGTGTTGTATTTTTATATTATTTTTGCGAACAAAATGCTTTGGGTATAGAAGTAGGCGTCATCTCATCTAAATATATAAAAGGTAAAGGTAGAAAGGTAAAAGACTGACTTATCTTTCATCGTATAGCTCAAACTCCTGGACGGATCGAGCTGAAATTTGGCACACTTATAGTTTATAAGACGTAAATACTCGCTAAGATAAGATTTTCTAAAACCCAACTGCTAAAGGGATAAAATAAGGTTTCAAATTTATATTAAAATCTGTCAGTTACGTCTATATCTGTAAGTAATCTGTAAGTTGTTTTCAGGACTTTCGTCAGCTGTTATGTTGTTAGGATGATGAAAGTGTTCGCTAAGTATTTTTTGAAAATTCTACTATTGAGAGGATGAAACGTGTATTAAAGTTTAATTAAATCATAAAATTATAGTTTGTGACAAACATATAAACATCGATCAGTTCCAATTCAGGTCGACAGATGGCGTTACTGAGTTTTAAAAGGTTTTTCCCGGTAACATATATTTGATAGGTTCCTGACTATTCCTTAGTAAAAGGCGAAAGATTTATACGTTTTGAAGGGAAACCAGAGTTAACCACTCTCAGGTTTGTCGCTCCCTCGTGGTTCGAGCACCCAGGAGACTCTAAGAGACAGCGGAACACCTCCCCTGAAGGTGATGCCTGTTGAGGAATCTCCAAGGGTCTTGCCTCCTTAAAACTCCAGTATATCTTTTAAGACCATCTGCAGCCAACAGCATTAGTACGTTCCCAAAACTTTTCCTTAGTATAAATATTTTATTTAAGGGGTATGTATGTATGTGTGGAATTTTAACTATATCCCACAACAATGGGAAAAACAAAATCATGTTTAACACGCAGGGTTATATACGCACACACACACACACGGCACGCACACGTGATATTTATTTATTTATTCTTCATTGTAAACGAGCACAATTGGAGGACTTAATGCCTACGCCATTCTACCTTCCTTCATATAACACCAGCTCTTTTAAAAGAGTAGTAAAATGGCATTGTAGCCACGTTCTGCTAAATAACCGATCGATATCGTATATCAGTTTCTGTTGATCAGCGAAAAGTACTACATTGTAAACACGGACTGGGACACGACATTGAAACGTCACAATACGTAATACTAAACATGAAGTACGCTTACAAAGTTTGTGAGACACATAAGTATACATACAAGCTCTAACTTGATACAGTCGGTATGTTCCCCAAGCGAACACCTGCTGGGCGGAAGATCTTCCGTTATCACTGACGATATGGCCGTTTTAGCCACATCCCAACAGAACGTTTTGAACCGGCAAGATGGAAGTATGCTCCACTAGCTATCACAGCATATGCTGCTTATCATCAGGTCATTCCAAATAATTTTACTACGTCTTTCATTTATGTTTTAATGATAGTGAATAGTTACTAGCGACAGGTACTTCTACAAATACCCTTGTAACATTTTCATTAATCTTTTCATCGAGTGTTAGATATTCTTTAAAGAGGTCATACCAATTTTTTATATCTAATGGCCTTTTAAGTACCCATTATATATTTAATGGAAATTCAGAAAATATTATTATGTGTGTCAGTCACAATGAAGTTAGTATCGTAAAACAATAGTGGAATATACGAAAGGTAAATTCGTCGTAGAGCTCTCCCCTTTTGTTAGCGTGCTACACAAAGAAACTGCCTTATTATAAGCTCTAGTTGTGTGCCGCCTTTTTTCACTGGCATAAAAGAAGTCTTTATGCTGACTACAAACGTACGAGTTCTTAAAGAAAAAAAACTTGTGACGATATACCTAACCAAAATGAATGAATGAAGTGTAAAACCCAATTCCAGGGAGACATATCAACAATGGGACTTAACTCTGTCACACTACTACATCGTCAACTATTCTATAAACGGTACACCAGCGCCTCGCGCGCTATTTGTGTAGGGCGGCTGCTTTACTCGGCAAATGTGTGTACTGGAAATTTGCGTCGACTCTGGAACACGAATGTTTCGTCGTATAATACTATGCTTTTCGTAGATTTCTAAAACACCACAGTTACGACGGGCTTTCCTGAAGAGCCTGATCCTGTCAGAGCAGTGACTGATCAAAGTTATGTCCTGTCTGAGCAGTTTTTATAATCTAACAGAGTATTATAAGTGTTACATTATTTATTTAGAAACTCAACAGCTTTCTTAACAGTGATATCTTAACTACTTATATTATGTTGTAGTTTTTATTGCACAAAGTAGCTAGTCGAGTCATTACCGAGTGCGCATAATTAGTGTGATGCATCGGTGTATTGAAAAATGCGGTTTTTCGAGTTCGGAACTTAGGTGTACGGTAAGTGCGAGTAGGTTATTATCCTAAACATCTTCCAAACATTTAAGGAAACATCAAAGTCGTTCATTCCATGAATCCCGTTAGCATGAACTGAGAAATCTCTTGCAGTAAATTTTCACATAAATAATAACAATATTTCTCACCCTTATGCCTTTCTAGGATAAATTAAGCATCATTTAGTTTTTAGAGCTTGTGTGATACTAAAGAAAGTAGAAATATAAAGAGTAATATGTACATAATTATCAGAAACATACTAAATAAACAAACAAAAATTCATAACTATAACATAAAATCCCTACCAGGAAATGAACCCGGGACCACTTGACTAGACGGCCGTCTAATGGAATAAGTATTCTATTTATAGAAAGATTCGGTTCAATCTCGATAATTTTTTGAGAAAGTTGCCTTTGGTAAGATTTTATCTCAGTTATAGCGTCAGCTTTCCATAGTTGCCAGAGTAGTTTTTGCGCTTTTAGAAGGCAAATTTATCTGTTTTCTTTTTCAATATTACTACTACTTTGCTGCTCACTTTTTTTCTATTTACAATCATTATCACGACCATAAAAGTAGTCTCTATTAAAAAAACTTCCGAACTATTCTTACCACAGCAAGCATATCCTTTCATACACTGTAGACAGAACCTAGTCATTAGTATAATGGCTAATAGTTTTAAAATTATGATAACTTAATTGTTACCTTCAGTACCAATAATACATAAACTTACTTTTCAAGACAGACAACAAGTATCGACCGTTTTTGTCAATATTAAATATTGTTTTCTTGTAAATAAGTTCATGGTCGCAAGTCTATATCCGGCTTAAGGCCACTGAGGGTGTTTGCGTCGTCATAATGACCTCCCTCCGAGACTTAGATAAGCAGTTTAAATAGTTAATTCGTTGCCGAACGATTAAATTGGGCATAACTCGTTCTATATATACAGAGTAGGCTTCAAACTGGTCGAGGCAGTTATCATTCATTTGAGAAATCCCTTTTCTATGTTAAGAAAAATTTAAAGAAGATAATTCCTTATGAAAAATTCTTAGAGGAACTAAGGTTGGTTTTCGCAGCTTCAAAGGCAGTACTCGATAGCTTATAAATATCTAATTTGTCCTTAGAAAATAATATTAACTAGTTTACCAAAGTTAACCTTACAGTAATCTCTAATCTCAAATGTTTGTATAAAGTATTATCCAAGCAATATTGGTACGTTTGGACGAATTTTCGTAACAATTTTTTAAGCTTTTAATATTGAACCAATATTTTTTAATTTATAATAAATATAATATTTATCTGACTTACACATTCAGCATCATTAAGAATTTGTGTTCTGTATATAACAGTATGTGTATAAATATCATAATTTTATTAATTAAATATACAAATATCCCTGACTCGAGGATAAATAAATATAATCAATTAATAATAAATTAACATTAATTAATTGAAAAGATAATAAAAAATAATTAAAAATAAATTGTTTTAATAGTCATTATAATTAGTTGAATAATTAATTAATACTTTATCCTGATCATATAAATATCTGCCTCTACCGGTATTTAAACCCAGAGCTATTAACCAAGTAGACAGGAATACTAACCACAAGACCAGACGGTGATTAAAAAAAAGCAATACAAATTTTAGTCAATTTTTTGCGCAGAATCTGCCGTAAGGTTTGTTACACAGTTATATTTCTGACGTCATTAGCATAGTGAATGATATTATGGATAATTATATATTATCTGCTAAGAAAGAATGGTCTTGACAATTTATTTATATAAAGCGCTGATTTCAATACTTGCTAATTTCAATTTGAGAATATCGAGGTTGTTAGGACTTTTTCACTAAACTTCTATAGAAAAAAATTTAAACCTTTTTTATACAAGAAAGTCACCAATTGGCAATTTAGCTCTTAAATTCCTTATTTTTATTCCTAGATTATCACTCACACACGTAAGGTGTAAACTTGCCAACTGTATTTATTCATAGATTAGTTTAGAGATTAGTTTAGAGACTTTACCAGCTCATGTTGTTTGGCCTCTTATCACCGACGTTTGATCGTACATACTGCGGCACATTCGCTGCGGGGACGCTATTAATAAACCATCATTATTCCACAATAAAGTCTATTTTAGGCTGATTCGCCAGATTAGGGCAATCTATTAACAATGTAAATGGGAATTATTTTTAAAATTACCAAAAAGCTCCTAGGAAAATTCGGATAATTCGCGCTTTGACTTCTAAGTCTTATTTACTATTAAGGTCTTATCCCATTTAGAACCTTCTACGTTATATGAGTATCATGTTTTTGTGGCAAGTAAATTTACAATCTCAAGTTGCCAATGGATTTCCAATGAAGCAATAAAAAGCATATTTATTACACTACATTACATGCATATTTACAATTTTACAAAATATGCTTCCCCTTCCCTTTTCATTTAATGTTATTTACCACACCTATAAGGAAGACACCCTTCTTGCTTTCTTTCTTGAAATCTATGTTTTCTAGACTTTTGAAAAGCTGTTGCATTTATCAAAATAAGGAATAGTTATCATATTTTAAAACAATTTATTCAAAGACAACCCTTAAAACATTGACTAGAATTATTATTGCACTTGATTCAGTTCCTTCATTTATTCGTACGCCATTTGATTTACAAACTATTTTCGAAGTTACCAATACCAACATTAGTATCAGTGTCCAGTAGATGACATTCCTCAAATTCATTCGGTTTCTCTTCAACTTTTTCAAAATTATTTTTACAAAGAAAATCACTTTCACATACAAAACCACTCCGACCGTCTTCAATCATGCCTTCATCAAAACTGGTTTCCCTAAATCTCTTTTCCGTTTCACTGTGATAATGTTGATATCTTTCTATTGTAAAATCTGGTGAAATGGTTTGCCCTTCGTTTACTTCTTTACCTAAAATATCTTCAGGTTCAATTACAGATCCTTGAACGACAGCATTAGGTATCTCGTTAAAACTATCTCTATTACTTTCATTCTTGACGTCATACTTCAGTTCGCTCATATCAATATTTTCCCTATTTTCCAGCAAAGGTTTTAGATTCATCAAACTGAAATTTGGGATCATTCTGGAATCCCATTGCGTCTGCTGAATATTTTCTGTAGAAGCTTCTAGATCTAGCTGAACTTCTTCTCCAATCTTCTTGAAGCTCCCTAGGTTATATTGAAGCGGTATAGAGAAGGACGGTAGCTCCATCTGAGGGTTCTGTCTGTTTGGCAGAGCTGATATATGTATGGCTGGAGCAGGCTGTTTCTTAGCACTGTAGTTGCTCTGGTTAGGTTCTGAATGGATATTTACCATTTGTGTTGTAGACACTGGAATAAGATAAGTTTTTCTTTAAGTATATCGTTCGAATGGTAAATAATTTTTCAGTTACGATTTTTCCATATATTATTAAGAATCAGATACCATTTTGTACATTGCTAGATAAGATAAAGAGACAGAATAAGCTATATTGTACATCATTAATTACAAATATAGACAATTTTGCAGAAGAGCGGTCTTCTCGCTAATTAGCGATCTCTTCCAGACAATCCAAGGATGGAGAGGATACACAAGACTACAATAGATGAGTGAAGTCATTGGTGTACCATTTGATACTATTAGAATGTTTGGTATATTTATAAATTAAAATCTTTCATATTAAACCAAATATATTATTAATTTATCTCACCAGGTATAGTTATGAAGTCTCTCATCTCCAACGCTAATGCCGACGGAGAACGCTCGTCTGGAGACCGCCCCTCTCGGCCTGGGTAAGACTCACAACCCGCTTTCTGCTGCTTACGCCATTTCGCTCGTCGATTCTGGAACCACACCTGTTGAATAACATTAGTAGGTGTGTCAATTTATTTAAATTCATAAATCTCCGTTTGTGGACGAGAGTGATCAGATAAGATACACAAGCCTAAAAATAAAGAGTTGATATACTTCCTTTTACACAGCCCCGCTGATTTTTAAGGGACACACAAATATAGACTTAAATTCGGGTCCATTTAAGGTGTACTAATATAGAAAAAACTTATATCATAAGACCTACTAATAACACAGCGTATAGTTCGCATGCTTCACTTGCTATCTTCAAATATTGACACCTCTACTGCTTATCATCAGGTGGTGTCGAGTCATTTGCTGAGCTTATATAAAAATCAAAAATAAAAAGTTATATTGAGAACGTTAAAGTCAGAGCACTCGTAACTAGGAGCAACTTTTAGCCTTATTTCTTTTAAGTGTTCTTAGAATATTCAAGGATTTGAGTCCCAAATTAAAGTTCGAGGCTATATAAATAAAAAGCAATGAATATATTTGCAAAAGTAAAAAAGGTCGAATTTCATGTCCATTAAATATCTAACCTATTTCTTAGTAAAAATATTAAAATATGAACATTAAACAACATCTTTACGAAATCTTTTACGAACACAATGTCCTTCATAGAAACCTCGTTCACTATGGCATATTTTATTCAGATCACTCGATAACCAGAAATTTGAAACCTATTTGGCTTAAGAAAATAATCGGGATTTGCTTTAAGAGATTGAAAAATTAGCGAGGTTTTATAGCCTTAACATAACTGTAACAGTTTTATAACTGTCGTAAATGTTAATTTACGATCCAAATAACTTATTTTCTCCTTAAACGTCTTTAACTCTTTCAATATTATTATTAGCATAGTTAAAGATATAAGATATTAGAATATTAAATATATGAATTATATATTTGGATCTAAAATTACCATTTAAACAGTTATAGATTATTAACTAGATTTTATGAATAATAAAGCTCATATTTTAAAATATAATTATGTAAGATCCGGCTAAAACAAAATTATCCTTTAATATTAACAGCTATTTCTTACTTAGGTGTAATAAGCTTGTTACAGAACATAATTTTATTATCGAATATTATTAAATTACGATCGTCATATTAGGGTTTCATCTTCAAATGAGTTTATAGAGAGTTGAGGTAAGCTGAAAACGCATAAACACCTTCATTTTGTAATCTGTTGTATTGTAATAACACTACGTATAGCTGATAGATTCGTGTTTTTCTTATGCCCACAAAAAAAAATTGTAGCGAATTCTATGTTCTAAAGTTTTTATAATAGATATTGACTATAGGAACCGAGATAATCTCAAGAAAACGATATCTTGACAGATTTTATGAGACTATTGCGAACTTTAGGAACGGGAAAATGAATTTGTATACGGGTTTTCAATCTTTTCTTCCTTATTCCGAGGTTGAACCCTGTTTATTGTTTGGGATCTAAGGAGTTCAGATATTAATACCACCACGCTGTCCCAATGCGAGTTGGTGAGTTGACGTAACAACCGAGAATAACAGCTTAGCTTGCTTTTAGCAGCACTTTTTGCTCGAGGTAACAATGTAAGTCGTTAATTGAAAAATGACGTCACTTCTTAAGTTACCTGAACTCGAGCCTCTGTCAGATCTATTCTCATTGCTAATTCTTCTCTAAAGAACACGTCAGGGTAGTGTGTCTTATGAAACGCTGCCTCCAGCTGCTCCAATTGGACGTTAGAAAAAGTCGTTCTGCAAAACAATTTATAATTATTATAAAAACCAGGCGCATATAATTGTTTAACGCTTATACACAATTGGTCCGCAGGATTATGAAAATTTAAATACTTAACTGAACTATAATTATGATTTAGCTTATACCGCAACATATTGCATAAATTTAGTTTTTAAAACTAAAATTTATTTAAATTCTTCGCATTTTACTTGAAATGGAAAGCAATGACATTAATTTTGAAAACTGAAATTATTAGGCTGAAATTATTTAAAATTTTACTTTAGAAATCTTTGATTATTATATATTTATTTATAATTTTTTTGTACTAGTTGAACTAGTAAACTAAACTCAAATATTTATTGCAATTCATGTTGTAACAGGTTTTTAAGTTAAAATAACACCATTATAACCCACACGGCAGTGCCCGTGAAAACAGAAAATAAAAGTTGATTACAAATAATTTTTATTTTAAATAATAATAAACTTATAGCAATAACTACTCACAGAAAATTATCAAATAAATTATTCCAAATTTTAATAAGTTTGATGCACTTCGCGGTTTTAATGCAGTTGGTATTACTGTTTAAAAAAAAATCATAACTTTCACTCGGTGTGGCACAGCTTCGGGACATGCTGTGTACACAATCATAAAAAATAACCATGAGAAAAACAAATGCTCGTGTCATAACAGACATTATATAGCTCAATCCCCTACTCAACTGACAGCAGTCACTTTGACGCCCCACAATAAAAAGTGACAGGTAAAAATTTCGCCATAAGATTGTTTTCCGACATTTTATAACTGAAACCTCTAGCTTATTACACAAGGGACATACCTTGACCATAATTCAATTTAAAACATTTTACCTATATCGTCTCTGTTTCCGTTTGGGAAGATCGCCTTTGGTATCTGAAAGTATGCAAAACCTCTTATAAAATCTTTGTACTTGTTTAGAGTTTACTCGTAATTGAAAGAAGGGAAGTGTGTGATTTGACAAGTTAAAGTATGAATTAAGAAATGTTAGTGATAAATTTAATAAACTATGATCGAATTGTCCCGGACATGTCTGCAAAATTATAGTACTTAACATTTCATGTCATGATAGCCGGGTAACTCACTTGTCCAATGTAACCTATAAGGAAAGAGAATCGGATCTAGCGACGAACTACACTTCATTTAGTCGCCTTACAAGTCACATCAAATATTATATTTACTCTAGAAATTTTATCTAGAATTTCAAACATTTTCTTTAAATTCAGTAGGTACGCCTCGCTTCATATTCCAAGGACTATTGTACCCTCAGCTCAAACAGAGGCTTCTCTTACAAACTCTTTTTGAATTCGTATCAACATTACTTCTTTACATTCATTAAAGATAACTTACACAAAATGTATCACTGCTTGAGCAAACCCCATAAAGGTGCGT
The DNA here is from genome assembly GCA_943193645.1 of Acentria ephemerella. Classification (NCBI taxonomy): domain Eukaryota; kingdom Metazoa; phylum Arthropoda; class Insecta; order Lepidoptera; family Crambidae; genus Acentria; species Acentria ephemerella. The sequence goes on along the minus strand of OW971899.1, from coordinate 3,324,759 downwards.
GTGCATTTTAATGTTAAAGTCCACGTGATCAGACCATAGATTTCTTGTACCGATAAAACTGAAGTAAGCGTTTCAGAACCGGCGTTAATAGAGGCAGAGCCATCTAGTTGCAATTAGGAGAACTATTTTTAACATATCCAAAAATTTGAGATGTTATTGTTTTTTCTATATGTGTAACTGTGAACCTAAAAATACGGGAGATATCGGAGGTCAAGTATAAATATTTATGCTTTTTTTAATGAATAAAGAAAATTAAATGTTAACACTAAACTTTCGCAATAAACGGTATCGCATTATGATAATTCTGATTTTAAAAATGTAAAAAATCACTTGATTTAGGAGAGTACTCTTCATCGTCTTCATACTGTTGAAGGTCTACCGGGTCTTCAGCTGTCTCCGTACTCGTATATGTGTCTGATGCGTCCGGCTCTGGACGTTCGCAAAGCACGGAACCTGGACCCAACCTAAGAAAATAAAAAAAAATTAAACCTTTCTCATAACATTAATCTAATATTAAAATTAATTCATTAATCATTAATTTATTCATTATTTTTTTTATTAATCTATTTTTTTTGTGTGTTTCTTTTTTTGACTTGGCTGATGTACAATAAAGATAAATTCTATTCTATTCTAATCAAAAGCCCAACAAATAATTTTACATCGCCGCTAGTGCGGCATTTTGATTACGTCAATGTCTTGCACGCATTCCTCATCCACAGAGGAACTATTTTAAGTCAAACTGTTGGCACACAACAATGCCGTTAACGTTATTATAGCCGCAAGCTAAACTAAGATGGTGGTTGTAGCCAGATGAACTTAGAAAATGGCCGACCATCCAAACTGAGCTGGAAATTTCAGCCCTCACTAGGAATTGGAGCCCGGTCTCCGAGACCTCAGAAACTATTAAAAACGGTGTTTCTATTAAAAATAAAAAAGACAGCCGAAGTCATAATTTTATTGAACACAATAAATTACAATCTGCAAAGTTTGTTTATATTTATTCATGTTTATAGATATAATATTTTGGATCACGAAATATTGTCTTTAACAAAAAGCAAATGACATTGCCTGTTGGTGAGCAGGTCCATATGCAAAGATACAAGAGCAGCATCGGACACAATGCCCTAACCACCAAGCCAATGAGGGAATACGTGGTTTTCACGCTCTGGCTAACGACAAAGAAATGAGTAACCAAATCTTTTTTTGCGTCATATTAAGGTGGACACAGTAATGGACGACAATAATTGTAATATTACGTAATAACGCAAGTTAATAAGTGTACAATATTTGCAAGTGTTTTCTTAAACATAAAATACAAAACAGTCTTACGACGTCCAATGTCTTAATTACTAAAAATCGCCCAGGTAATCGACTCGTATAAAGGAGTCGATTACTTGTTATTACTAAGGAGGAGGTAATTTATAAAAATTGTGTACACAACGCAATAAAATTACCGCAATAAAATATTAGTTACTAGCACCCTGCACGATATGTCTTGGTTGAATTGTTCAACCAATACATTATATTTTTGAGCTTATGTTTATTGAAAACACCGTTTATCGAATCTACTTTTCAATGGTAAAAACATTTTTTAAGTAGACGCAGAGGTTCCAGAGATTACCTTTAACATAAAAATGTAACTTAAGAAATCCACTCTCCCTAATATTGTAGTATGAAATAGTTGGTCCTCTTTTAAAAGATTACGCAATATAAATTTATTCAAAGACTATAGAATGAGCAAATGAAGTCAATCGTTGCAAGAATAGTGTTCATTTTTTTCCAAAGATATTGCGGAGCTTGATAAAATATACTATGAATATTTTACTGGTAATCGATACAAGTACTTATTGTTCTGTGGCTTCGTAGCAAATCGGTAGCACGCTACATGTAGATTGCAAAATCTTTGTTGTTAAGAAATTGTATTCTAAGATTATTCTTATAATCAACAGTAAAAAATTACTTTTGAAAGTCCTTATTGTTTATTATGAAAACAACCAATGCAGGCAACGTAAAGAATTGTGACCTTGGAAAGGGAACCTTACAAGAAGAAGTCCTCGAGTGGTCGCCGCTTGCCGAGTCCTATATGATGAAGAGGTCATAAACATTGTTTAAATATTGCTGTTTAAATATATTATATACTATGCAAATATTTGACCATAACCACACCTTATTTATTTATGATGCAACTAACGATGGTGAATGCACACGTAAAAAGTGCTTACTCACTTTAACCTTAAAGATTTCCGTGTTGACTAATCTGGATTCAACGCCAACAGAAAGTTCCATTCCTTAGAAGTTTGTTTATTTTGACTTTATTTTTGAGTTATCTTTACTTAAATTATTTATATATTATAATAAGGTAGATTGATACAGCTAGATACGATAGAGATTAATTTTATTTAATATAACATTACCCATTGAATAAATTCGGTATACTGTAGCAGAAGCTGGTGGTTGGAGACACGTCATCATTCAAGATGGCCGCCGAATCGAACCCAGGTGCAGTGGCGCCGGTCTCGCGCCCATCTAGAGACTCTTCCATAGTTACCTGGACAAAAAAGCCTGATGGCCACGTGTTCCAGGTTAATTATCACTTAGCAGGGTTTTTCATAATTGAAGTATGTATTACATTATTAGGAGTGAAACTGTGTAATCTCTGAGTTAATTGTCTCTAAAATTAGCACACATCTCAGATGCGCAAGGTGTGCAAGGGAGGGCGAGAAGCGCGCCAAGGGAAAGTATTTACCTCTTCTGAGGTAGATGTAGAGGTAATCTAAAATATGAATTACTGATTGACCAATTAATTCGTGCAGATTAAAAAATTTGCAAATTATACGTGGCTTACTTCCGTGTTAGCGTTTGCCGTAGCTGTCTAGTGAATTATGATTCATCAAACTGTTTGTTTTTATATTTAAAAACAAATGAATACAGTGTATAAAATAATACCGTAGTATGTAAAGGCTGGTTGTCTCCGCGTTGGATCTTTTTTGTATATTGAGAGAAAAATCCTTTGTTTCCTGTAGCCTACAAGGGCGAAGTCACAGACAGAAGCTAGTCCTTGGATAAGAGAAACTTTCATATTATCATTATCCATTATTATTTATCTACTTTTTTGTATTAATATTAACTGGTGTGCTATAAAGAATATTCTATATATCGAGGGAAGTTATGATAGGAAATTTATGGTAGTATCTCAAAAAATATTTTTTATTTTATTATCTGTAAAACTCTTAACTACAATGTTAAAATAAAATCAGTGATAAAAATCTTTAACTACATTAAAAATCGTCATTATTTGAATAAGAAAATACTCTTGGGGATGTTGCATCATAATTATTTCGATATTTAAACGTAGACTTTAGCTTATAAAAGCAGAAATACCAGAAAAGAGCTCCTTTCGGCTCAGTGGTCAGAGTATAAGAGTTTGTGGGTAACATTTATTTTGACTAAATATTCTTTTATAAACTAAAAGAAAATACCCATTTCAAATAAAACCGGTAAATATAGTTATTTAATTAAATAAAACAGTAAAAATAAAGAAATAACATGAAATCTAAGTGTCTTCACTTATTGAAAAAAAAATCTTATTTCTTCTTTATTCAATCAATATAAAGCCCTCATAATTGTAAAATATTCGATACAAGTTTGCGTGAGGGTGATTGACCGCGCATAAGTTATACGGAGGGGCGGCTCCGAGACTTAAATTGAATTAAATGTCTATAATTTAGTTAAGTTTATTAAATTACCACTAAATGAGGATAATTTGTGTCGTTATTTACAATGTTAAAGGGACAGTTTGGCGAGCGCGTCGCCCCTGACTTCATGTTTGCGCGCCAACTTTGACAGCTTGTCAAAATTCTGACAAGACAATTAGAATGTTACTGCCTTCATGGTTCAGTTATTTAGCGCTAATTGTTTTCCGTGATTCTGAAAAGTGTTTATGGTGATATGTTCAATTGTTTTTTGAAGCGGAGTGAAGTGTCGGTTTTGTGGATTTTTAATATTTTTTTAAACGTTGCAGCACGTAATTGGAACTGGATGAATTAACTTATTGCTACTTTTGAAAGAGACCTTGTATGTAAATGTCTCATCGTTATTGGATGCAATCTTAAAAATAACAACAAAGATTATGATATTTTAATTATTAGTCTTGATTTTTAATATTACATTTAATTTGTTGACCCGTGATTTACTCCCGAGAACCTCAAGACAATTTAAATTTAATTATGTCTGAATTGGACTTGCCAAATTTAATTGAAACAATATAGTCTAAACACTGTATAGGTATGTAGGTAAAATGGTTGTTAATTAAGACCTTAATTAGTTAAAATATGTATTAGCAAAGTCAAAAATTTGTATGGCCAAACGTCAAATCGCCTTTAACATTTGATCTTACAATTTAAAAGGTATTTAAATTTTCGGTCTCCAGACAAAAAAATTCGTTGAAATAGAGTACACGCGCCAAATTTGAATACAAATATGGTTCACTTTGATCAATATACCTAATTAGACAATGTGCTTACGTTTAAATAATTTGATAGTAATTTTTATTTAACAATTTTATTTTGTGGGCATTTTATTCAGTTATCAAAATTATTAGTTAGTCTAAATGCCATTGATTTATTGATATGAAACTCTTTATTTAAAAGTTATTATTCTCAAAAGATTATAAATATTTATAAGAAGTTAAAGTAATAATTATTATTCTATTAATTAATACCATTTTCGATAACATTTATAATAGATAGTTTTCTAATTATATCTCTAAAAAATACATTAAAATAGCTTACCTTCGGCGACTTGTTCAGAAGAAAAACTCAACTTTATTGTTAAAAATAAACCATTCGTAACCGTTGTATCTATTGTCACGTGGTCAATACTACTGAACCAAGCCCCGGCGAACCACTATCCATGTAGGAACAAGGAATGAATGGAGCTGACGTTTCTAAAATAAATTATTGATGATGAATGATGAAATTAAATTGACGTAGAATATATTGCAAGAAAGCATCGAAATTGACTCAAAAATTGTATATTACAAAAAAAAAACAACTGTTCTATATTGGAAATGATTTCAACACACATTTAGTTTGAATTTCTCAATTATTTGCCTACTTTTTACCTAACTTTTACTAACCTACTGTTTTTTAATTGTCTTAGTCAACGAAACTATAGGACTTGGAGCTATATTAAAGATACTGAAATAATCAGTTAATAAAGGGAAACCGAAAAATGTCCGCAATTTCTCCTACATTTATAACGCAAACCTAATTGCGAATAAATATCTAATTATTAATGTTTATCTCGGAAATAGCAGCCACGGGGTTACTGGCTCACAAATTACCTAGATTAACATCTTAATACTAGCCTCTTTTAACCACCTTCTATGCAATCAGATCAATGATATCCAAATCGATAACAAGTCTCTTATACGCTTTTTGCTAAACAAAGCTTCCCTGCTAAGGTCTTTCGACCCTAACTATTGTATGCAAACATCCGTTAGTAAATCATGATATATAGCTGATCTCATGATCTTTTCTAATATTCATTCCAGATAGAAAACTAGTTTTTTTGTTAGTAATTTTTATTATAAAATCAACTCCATTGTATTCTGTTTCCAGCCTGCCTAGAAAACTCATGACGCTTACTATTACGGCACGTACAAAGGTATAGCAAGCACGCTAAGCACGGCTTAGAGATGCCCCGCAAGTGCCTTGGACGCTGCCGGTGCTGCGGCTTTAGGACAGAGAAATCGGACGTATCGTCGGGGCGTTACTGAGAAATACACTGTTTTTAAATCTAGTAGTCTAAGGTGGGATAAGCTTGTAGTAGTTCAAGCGATCTAGATGCTTAGCATGAGATTCACAGATAGTTTGTCTATATGATAATGCATGTCTCTAATAAAAGTTGGTATGCGAGTTGCAATATCAATCTGGGGAGGATAATGACACCATTCTTGACCCCCTCATGCCGCTTGACTGGTTATAATAACATGTTATTCCTTTCATATTCTTAAGCTCATTTTACAGTTATATATTACTTAAGCTCATTTAAAAAAATTAAAATTTAAAAATTCTAGTAATTCCAAAAATAAGTACCGCGTCTTTTTTGTAGGTGACAGAGACATTCACTCAGTTATTCCTTTATTTGTCACAGTTATAATTTTTAATTGTGGTTATGACATGCTATATTTACTTTATACTTTTTACTATAAATATATTATATACAATTACTTTTTGTATGTAGTAGAAGTATAGTTTTATAAATTGTTCTCGTCAATTAAATTAATAATTTAAAAAAAATCTGTATCCTCACCTAAACGCAATGCACGAGTACATCGTACATTGGATACTTCACAGGGTGACAGTTGAAAATCAGTGATTAGTTTCCTAACAAAAAAGGTTGTGTTAAGTGATCCTAACAAAAAAGACCCCGAACTCTAGCCCAATTTGTGTTTTTAGAAGCGCCATCTACCTGTATTCGGCTAAGCTAACAAAATAAACTATATGGTTTGTTTTGATACTTTGCGATTCTGTAAGCGTTACGTTGCGTTTAAATACAATCCAGCTGACTAAAGGTACTATCTCAATAAAAAATCTCTTGATATCTATAGGTCTTGCATGCAGCTTCGACATTCAATATAGCAAGATATGAAATATCTACTAGAATGATAATGAAATTACGTAAGTCACAAAATTAATTTTCAATTATAATTTAGTTATAATTATAGTGTTCCAATTCTGTTTATCATGTTACTTATTAATTATTTTAGAAATCTAATAGACGTATATGCTCCTTAAAGTAAGGAAAAATACGTAATAATCTCACAAAACATTCTAAAAAATAAGCTATCGTACAAAATACAAAAAGCCAAGAACAAAGAACTTTACACTTGAACACTTGTATAGTGTGAGCGAGATAGAGTTCGCTTCTTTTAGACAAATTCCTATTTACAGAGCTGCTCCAGAAGCCGTTCCGGTTGTTACCGCAACTAATTTTACCTAAAACACTTCATTTTTGTCTCCAGTTAGTCTAGTCTGTATAGGTTGTTGATAAGATGACATATGTAAGAATGGGTTCATTCTAGTAGGTGAACTTAGTAGCAGGTTCGTACATCGACACCTTTCCGTATTTAAAAGTGCTTGTATTGTTATTACGTTTTTATTTAAGTTATAATCCTTAGGGCTTATGTACCTAATTACAATCAAGAACTTGTATTTGTGTTATATTGGTAATATACTGATAACTGTACCTTCGACATAACTATCCGCAGTGAACTAGATTGTCTTTTGATTTATTTAATTATTTTATAATATTACTTTTAAGCTATAGGCTAGTCAAAAATAAGATGGTACTATCGCTTAACAGGTTCAAAATAAAATTATAATGTTGATAAATTTGTGTATACAGGTTCTTATAACTCAGACATAATTTTATAAAAAAGGATAAATAAACATACGATATATCCTTTATATTATTTATAGATATTTTTATGTCCGTGTATTTTATATAGGCTAGATTATAGGTGTGAGTGTGAAAAATATTATTTATTATTATAATCCTACATTTTGATTCGCCAGTAGGCTGATAAAGTTCAAAATCTGGTAATTAAAGAATATAATAAAATAAATAAAACAAGCGTGCTCATCATGAATGTTAATTCATATTTAATAAATAAATACATTTTCATTGTTTTTTATTTAAATAAAACTATTGTAAGTGACTTAGGTGTACCAACTCTCAACAATGTTATCATAATATTATACAACATATTTTAAGGTCACGCGCACGTGTTTATTGCTTACACTAACTCTATATAACAATTTTATAACTAAAAGATATATATTATGTTAGAAATGTACTCTTCAATATACATACAAGTTATGAATAAGTTAGTCAAGTTGTATGTTACAGAAAACTAAATTAACTTAATAAATATTATAATATGAACTAAGTACCACAAACGTTAAAAAATATATACGAAACGATTGAAAAGAGGTACAGCATTATTGTTTTACAATTTTTAAAATTAAAAATTATTGTGTAAGTTTATATTATCACTGTTTAATTTTAGATGTGGCCACCTCAATTTTACAAATGAGACTTCTTTACTTTTCAAATCCAAACACTGTGAACACAAATTATAAATCTTTGGCTTCAAGCGAAATTTACAAAAGCATTTTATTGAATACAATCATCTCACACGTATATTTAATTGGCGTATTCCAAATTTTTATCATTAGGTAATAACTATTATGTAACTATTGAATAACACGACCTAAGTAAAAATTAAGCTATCCCTTTTTCTTTATAGTACAGTGACAAGGAAAGCGAAACCTCAGTTATTACCCGTAATGGTTAAAATTTTATAAACCCAAAACCACTTTTAAATTGGAATACACCATTATCACAAAACAATATCCGTATTTAATCATATTAAATAATAAAGGCGCATTTCGCTTGAAATACGTACATAAAGGTTTATTCAAGTTTCCTCATTATGAAACTTTTAGATCGATAAACTATTTCGGAGATATAATGTCACAAAATCAGTTTAAGCAACGATAGAAATTAAAAGCCCATTAATTAACAGAATAATTTACCTTAACTCTAAGGAATTTAGGTCCGAAATAGGTAGTATACCGACATATAGGTAGTATACAGACTTATATTTAAGTCTATATTGAGTCTGTATTTCGTTTACTGCCAAAAATCGAGTTCAAATACAGTACCTATATCGATATAGATTGAAAAAGAGATTATCAAATAAATTGTCGTTATGGATGGTGTTCAAATTTCGCCCTTATGAAACACGATTAAATATATATTTTTAGAAAACACTTGCTGAAGTGGATTTTATAACGATACCACAGGCAAACATTGCCGAGTACAGGCAAAATACTACTTGCCGAACAAATTAAATACTACAATATCTTGGTATCTTAAGCCAGCGTAATTAGTCATGTTGCAAGTAACATGTTACGAATGGGTGTTTTGTCGCCGTTTGTACTGTACTGATGATAAGTTCTTTTATTAGATTAGATCAAGTGAGTGTAAACGAAATCAGACCCAATATATTACACGTAAGATTATAAATCGAAAAAGTATCAATTCCTTTCTTTTTGTCATGCATTACAATATATTATCAGCTACCTTTTAAATACGAAAGTATATACAGTCCGCTGTAAACATAAACTACAAAAATTAACAAAAAAAACATTTGACAATGACGACCAAATAATCATAATGAACGTAAAATGAATGATTTCTAACAAAAATTACATATATAGAGATTCAAATCGAATGAACAAATAACGATGAAAAATAATTTGAAAACAAAACGCAATAGAAAACACGAAATTAAAAAAAATCTTCTTTAGTAATCTCATGGAAAAGAGACAGTCATGATATAGAATAAATATTATTATTTCTAAGACTTAGAAAAGACTTCCACCATACAATTCAATAGCTAACAGGGGATATGAAAGTATTGACCGTAGCCAACACATACCTCGAAGACGTGTGAACTGCTCCATTAATTTTCTATCTACCCACGTATCAAACAGTAGAATCAACAAGCTTATAATCTGGTCAAATAGCGGAGATATTGATAATCAGCTCAAACGTAAGAACCACAGAATAAGCAAACAAATTAGACCTTAACCTTATTTTGATTCGTAAACCTTAAATCGTTTGCAGAAGACATATTTTAAAATGACAAGTCCGCTTCCCGAACGTACTTTCTACGCCCGCAATAGAACTCTTTGTTCGCCCGCAGCGTGCGCGCTCACGGTTCATGACGTACATTAATTCCGAAGATCAAAAATTATACACGTTATATGGCAACTTAATCTTTCTCTTTGTAATCGCCTTGAAGGAGATATACTGAAATTAAATTTAGATTAATTTTTTGTTTTAATGTACCTTATATTACAAGGTTCATTCAGGTCAGGAGTGGCGTCTTACCACAATTCTAACACTGAGCAAGCGCCGAATATTTGTCCAGATTATACATAGAGTATAAAGTCAACAGTAAGCTACTTTAAATTAGTCAACATTTTAATTTTATATTGGAATCTATTCTAAACTTGAATTTGACATATTATTAAAAAAATCTCTCTCTTCACAGATCATTGGCATGATTTAACATGTCAAATTTAAGTCTTAAAACTTGAAACCACTGGCCGGTCTTTTACCGTGTCGAAGTTAGAATGAAAAGATATTGCAAATTTTATAACGTTAGAGATAAGTGTTATATCGGCAGAGAAAAGTTATTTTTCATTTGAGACTAAATTGTTTAAAAAGAAGTTACAATTTTGATTATAAAGACCGGCCCAGTGATATTTACTTATAACTAGATAGGTATACCCAAACAGTATTGTAAATCCAAGAAAGATCGGTAACATTCAAAATATGGTAACATTACTGTCATATTCATTGACATTACTGTAAACTTCTATAGGTGTTGAATAACAATGAATATGATTGTACCAGACAAAAAGCAGCCTTTTAAGTACAGTCAAATGGAAAACTTAGGACACAGTATTTTGGAAGAATAAGGTATCGTTATACTAAATTATTTGAAGATGGACTATCGACCGAAACACTTTAACATGTGACGACTGTGTAGTATAATATTTATGCATTTCGAAACGCCTATTATAAAAACTGTCTCAAATCGCCTAAAACGCTAATTAAATTCATCAACAATAGTGAATAAATTCGTATTTTTTTAATAGTTATGTTTTATATGTCGTAACGCAACTATTTAATTAAGTATTGCTTGAGAGTGCATTAAAAAATGTAATATAGAAATATTCAATTACAATATTCCGAACGTATGTACAATTATTCTAAAGAAAATTACTATGAATGCAAATTCTAAGATAAAAACTTGAATATTATAAGATAAATTTTCAATTATAAAGAAATATTTAATACTCTATGGCTTCTGGTAACGTGGAGTGAAAAATTTTTTAATATGTTTCATGACTAACAAAGTCATGTTATGGTAAGTCCAAAGAAAACTGGTCGAGCACTTGATAAATGAAAAGTCCTAATAAACAAGACCTGAATAAGCAAATTTATCTCAATGGAGATAAGAATTCAACTCAAAATGCAATTACATAGACCTTACTCGAGTTTGAATGACAACTTCTTTGTAAAGTAGAGAAAATTGATGATAATAATGTAATCCATACGACTAACGTTTCGTTTGACGTGAAACTATTACGGTGTAGTTATATACTTATGAATAGATAAGAAAACTATGATTATTTCGGCGCTCAACCAATTTTCTGACAAATTTCACTTTTTAATGAAATATAGAATAATCGATACCATATCTTTATCCCTCGCAAAACCCAGCATATACGATGCAATATGTTGTCACTGATTTTGATAGGATCGACCTTAAACTTTTTGAATATATCATAGCATATGTTAATAACAGCCACTATATACTATAAGTAATTATAATGTAGCTATTTCGGGGACTAAAGGCAAAAAATCAGTGCATTTTTAATCGCCTTTAGGATAGTTCTATAACAAGTGAGTTGTCAAGGGTGGATCGAAGTGATTCAAGTAGGCGTCTAGATCATATACACGACACACAAGGATAAAATTGATGTTAATATTTGAATAAAATTATGGGAGGCACAGAAGCATTTGACCTTGAGTGCTTGTAAAGTCGGCGAAGACTGAAAACAGAAGCCAAAATTGGTTAAAATTGTACAATCCGTCTAGGCGTTATTGTTCTATGAAAAATGTTGATCTGTGCATTAAATCTATCAAAACCAGTGATACATTTTACATAAACCAAGATCTGTTCATAATCCTACCTCCAAAAACGTGGACCCAATAATTCGTTACGTCACTAAGACTAGCATTCCTCGCTATTACAAAGTCGTCTTGTCAGTTAATTATATTTTTTACTGTAATAAGAATATCATTTCCGTTGATCATCATATAACAGAATTTAGATATTAAATTTGTCAGTTTTAATTTATACAATGACTGTACACAAATACATAAACGGGAACATGAAATTTAAATTTGTCAGCGTAACATTCTTTAACGGAAAATTAGTCGGCGACCCATTTCAATGAGTTCACACATTATTTTTAAAACTAGCGCTTAACTCACTTAAGAATCCTTCCCTTGAGTTATTTAAAATAAATTGATACTAATGTGTCTATTTCATGATACAATTACACCCCATCATACCACCCTTAAACATTTTATAAACCATACACAGTCTAGTTAATACACAATGAAATTAAATATCAAAGAGACGAGAATGAATTCGTCAAAATCTTTTTATTGGCACTAATTTTTTTAAATTACGTGTCAGTTAGAATGAGATAAAGTGTAATCAAATGTAATACTCATTCCGAAGTAAAGATGGCACCGAGACACGTTAATCGTTATCAAATTCTTGAATTAAATAAATCTAAAATTCTCTATAGAGGAAGACTTTTAGAAATCCCTGACATAGCAACCTTCAATATCTCAAATTTATTATGGATTAATTCACAGTGCCGCGATATACTCTCAAGAACGAGACACTCGCGACTATTCAAATTTAATTTTGTCCGGATTGTACGTTTTGACAGGTTCAGCAAATTATTTGATTTAAATAGTTTTCCACACATTGTGGTAAACCTTGGAATAACAGAACAATATACCTCGTATGAAATAATTATTTTCAAAATTGCTCATAATATAAGTTTATACTTAAATTGACCTTAACACTTACGTATTAAGAATCCAAGTCACATACGGTAACAAATAAATACTACAAGTAAATCGCAGCAATTTAACTTTTACAATAACCAGAGATCCAAATAATATTTTTTTAGAAAATTGTGAAATATTTCCATGTCCGTGTTTCTCTTTGGAGAAGTTAATATTCTTCCAAATCTAGGAAAAATTATGTTTGTTGGTAAAATACCTTTATTATGGTATTACGAGTCGGTAAATCCCCGGTTTATACTTCTGTGCTTTTGCCGACTTGTCCATGTTTTGAGTCCGGCATTCCAGACGCGCTGAGCTTGCGCTGTCGTCCGGGGAATATGCCACCGAATAGTCGGCCTGGAGAAAAAGATAACACTAATTGTTACTTCATTACTTACCTTGTTCTAATTTATTACACTACATACACACTACTAACTAATTTATACACATGCTGGCCCTGTTTCTGAAGTACTGAAGTATACACTAAAAATAAGTCCATAAAGTGCAGATTTAATTGTGACCAAGAGAGCTTTGGCGTACGAGAGTTAACGTCTATCCTTAAGCATTTTACAATATCTTATGTCAAAACTTAAAGTAAAGTTATCATGGTATTACCTGGCGAGCGTTGGTCCCCAGGGTGCCGCGGCGAGGTAGCGTGTAAGGCGGTACGGCTGCCTTGCTGGAACGACACGGACATGCCACTGTCTAGGGAGCCTACAGACCCCCGCCGTTGCAGACGTTCCGCAGCTAGAGCCACTGGCAAAGGTCGGACACATAAATGCTTAATTGTAAATTTATAATATTAACCTACTTTTCAATTATACAACATACGTTCAAGACAAAAATAGATTCGTTATATGAAATTCTCGGACCGTATCCCGCCACAGAAAAAACTTTTTTTGAGTCCATATAAATTCATCCCAAATGAAAAATAAATCAATTAATCATATTTCTATCTATCACTTCATTGAAAAAACCGAGAGCACGCTGCTATGAGAAAATAAAAATAAAATAATAATCTCGATACACGATTTTCGTTTATCGTGTCGTGAAATTAAATAAAATAGTCCCCCCGGTAGATTTACAAACAGATTGACGTTCAATAAAATATTTCGACATTGACTTTACCATCTTCGCTTTATTTTTCAAATTAATAATATTCCTTTTAAATAAACATTTATAATTACATTAACTTTTTTTTTTATTTATAGTATACCCTATATATTTTATTTCTATACCTTAAATCTACGTGTATAAAATTAGTTACTCACCTGGGTCATTTATATCCACCAGTGAATTTGATAGAACATTTCTCTTGATTATGGTAGTAGGAGGTGGGTTATGAGACATACGCGCCGGCGCAGAGGGAGCCGGCCCTGTCGGCGGTGGAGGCACCACGACCCTGAAATAGATAGGGATAATTAGTTAATTTGAATACTATATAGAAATATAGAGAATACTATAATATAATATATAATAATATAGAGTGCCTCACATGAAAGACTTTTAGGTATGTTTTGTTTGTAAGATTTTTATCTCGAGCACTGTAAAGGATCTTGTTGTCGTTTATACCCTAATCGCAACGACAGCGGCATTCTAATTACGTGTAATTTGCAGTCCTAAATTACGAGCTTTTATTTTTGCCAAGCGGTTAAATTTCGCTCATAGTCAATCGAGTGTACAAATAAAATTAAGTAATTTTTTTGTGGCTTTGGCGAAATAAAATAGTGTGGAAAGTGTGGCAGTTTTTCTTTTAAGAAAAGACAGAACGCCCCTGACATGAAACTTTGGTTTTGATAGCGAAAACAAAGCAACATTCGCCATCCCCTGCTTCCTGGGTCATTCAACATTTCTAATTCCGAGCATTTCCAGGCTTCGAAAGGTACGGTAATACATTGGTCCCGGTTGTTAAGCCAGGCAGGGATATGGTGTTATGTTCCAAAACTCCTCATATGTTTCTCGCATGTAGAATGGTCTGTCCAGGTGCAAGTGTTTGAGTTTGCCCAACTTACCCATGCACATGCACGTGGTCCATACATTGTTGATGGTCAATCTCGACATCTGCGACGCCGCTGTCCCGATTTTCCATCACTAGAAAATAAAGTTGACATTTAATTACATAGCTGGTATTTAATTCGGGTATATTTATTCAAACACATTTGCATAAGGAAACTTATACTTGTTATTTTCTATTTAGGTGCGTTAAAGTGAGACGGGATGTGAAAATATTATACCTTAATAACAGAGATAGCTTACCATTTCTATTATTTCCAGCGTTTCTCCCCTTGCCCCTGTTGAGTTCTCCCTCGATCCTCATAGCTTCCATATCATCCATCTCAGCGATGCTCTCGCGCAAATCCTCAGCGAACTTGCACCTGTCGTGCTCGTTGCGAGCGTTAAACGTTGCTAGGCGACGCCCATCTACGCGACGGGATAGCCGAATCCCGAAAGGATAATCTAAAAATTTCAATTTTATCCAAATTTGTTTCTTTTGCAAAGTTATATATTATAGACTCAATACTTTTAGTTAACTGTATACACTTGAATATACAAAAATATTTATTTTATAAAAAATCGATTGAGTTGCTTATTCAAATTAAAGTGTTTTGTGTACAATGGAATACTCACGTGGCACAGAGAAGAGATTGACGCTCATCCCGCACAGAGGGAATGACTGACGGAACGTATACGTTACTGAAGATTTCTTCTTACTGAATATCTTGGTTATCACAAGCAGATCATTGAACAGGAACACCTGGAGACGTCATAACATATTTTTTAAAAAAGCACAATTGACAAAATTTTATTTAAATATAAATGTTAATGTTTTGCACCAAATAAGCTTTTTTTCTATTCTATTCTAAATACATTTGCAAGTCAAGATTAAAGAATATTCGACCTAGATGACTAACCTCTCTTTGGTGTACTCCAGGCCGTTCCTTCTTATGGATATCAGGTATTTCATAGAGGCGGCAGTAACACACAAGTCTTCTATGTGGTAGAGCCAGGTGCGGCTTCTTGCCTACAATTGTGGCTTGCACTTTCATCACCTGTGAAATGAAACGGAAATTTACAAATGGTTGGTGATAGAAGTTTTCATGGAATAACTAGCGTCTTTTTTATATGCTTATTAAAACAACTTATTGATAACACTGAATAATAATCTGAGATGAAAAACACAGAATTTACATATTTCTCCAAAATGATTCTTATTACCTGTGTAACATGGTCGCTTCCCGGCCTGAACTCGCTGGATTTGACCCTATCGTATATTCCAGCCAACATATCCCTGTCAATGTCGCCACAGTCGTCTATACCACGGAGATTGCGTACGAAGTCGTCAAGGGACATGCGTGCTTCGGGTTTAAGGTTTGGTGTATGGAGATCTGTGTTAAGCATTATGATAGCGAATGCTAGGACGAATATCTGGAAATGTAGGTAAAAATGCTTTAGCTTTATGACCTGTATTCCATAGCAGCTTCTAGCTTTAGTTAAAGTGGTCTAAGTGATAATGGAAGTAATTCTCCTGTATTATTAATTAATTGCCAATTTGAACTCAATTAACTTTTAAATTTATTTAAATAATGCAGAAATTTTCATACAGTGGATGTTTTTTATTTTACCGAGTTTTGTATTTTATTAATATTAAATTTCCTTGAAACTCACCGTATCCTGTGTACGCAAGCGCTGGACAAAGTCAGTATTGCAGATACAATAGCGACGGGCGAAGGCTTCAACCAAACGCTCAATCTTTTGAGCTTCACCAGGAAGTCGGAAGTGGGCTTGATATCTACGCAGGGCCACGTCTACTGCCATACCGGAGAGGTCGAGCTCGTTAACGAAACACCTGAAGAAAATCCAACGTCCATATAAATATTATTTACATTTAAAATGACGCCCAATTGTGCCCACTAGCGCCTCCATTTTATTTGTACTAATTTCCACTGAATTTATGATGTCTATTTAAAAAGATTCACGTGTTCATTCAATAAAAAATCACAAATTATTTTCTTGCTTACGTTACAGTGTCTTTTCTTTGAATAGAAGTCTTAAATTTACTGCTAATTGCAATACGAAACATATGATAGTGCTTGTGTGAATGATGTAGGCACATTGAGCAGATTGCCAAACTTTGGCAACAGAAAAACTAGTTTTGCGTGGATATAAGGTTTGATAAAGCAAAAAGGAATTGAAATCCAACTTACTCAAGAACTGCCATATTGAAAGGATTCTGCAGGTTCCCCAGATATTCTCCTATCATCTGCTTGCTCAACCCTTTTCTCGTGATGAGGAACCTGGCCACTCCTCGAGGGGAATTCTCCAGGAAGCCTCGAGCGATGAGATAAGCTATGCCTCTTTCTGGCTTCTTGTTGAATAAGTTGAGACCCACGCGGTATTGACGTTTACGGACTGTTTCCGATACCTGGAGTAGTAGAATAAGGTGGTTAAATAAATATCTCTACAGATAATTGTTCAACATTTAAAAAAATGTAATAAAAAATGTTCAAAACAATAATAAAATGTGCTATGCTAGGATTTAAAATGTTATAGTGATAGAATAAGCTTTTTTCATATAGCTAAGTTTAGATGAAATTTTATTAATATAAGAGAAGGAAAGTCTTTGTGTCTCTAAAAATGAATTCCTCAAAGTTATTTTAACTGTGATTCCAATCAATTAGTTATATTTTTTTCATACGAGAGGAGAATAGAAGTATTACGAATGCATGCGTAGGAGCGAATTATGTTACGGATCTGCAGGGTAATGCCTTTTATTGAATAAGAATCAGGTTTTTAGGTGTGCTAAATATCGTGTTAGGACGTAAAGGGTTGGGGTCGGTGTTGGTTAGTAAGCCCAAAAATATCGTCGGTTGTGCGGATACGCCTTGATATCTGATGGTTATTATTTAGCAAGGTTCTATAGGGTACCTTCATCGGCTGGTGCGGATGCTGATGGTGGTCGTGAGGGGGGCGGCAGCAGGCGGCAGGCGGGGGCGGGGCCTCGTAGTAGGGGGGCGCTTCCTGTCTCTTCCACACGGTATAGCGCTCTCCCGCTCCCTCGTACACGGACCCTGACGCTGTGCGCTGGTGAGCTTGGAAGTGCTGCTCTTGGATATGGATGTGGGGTTCCTGGGGCGAGACGTACAGCATTCATGGGTTGGGGGAAGTAGTTAACTTACATTTAATGGTATTTGATAGTTTACAGTCTTCTCAATGTCGTAAGGTTCACGAATTTCCTAAAAATAAACACAGGTACAGTCTCTAATATGTACCAATAACAAAGTCATCGACTGGTAAATGGTAAAACTGGTAGTTTTCACATAATATTTTATAAGGAGATACTATTCTATTTCTAATAAAATAATTACAATCGTTTTGTAATTATAGGAATTTTAAATATTTAACTTATAGAAAATGCAACGACGTGTTTTTTTAAGGTTTTCACATCTTATACATTTTTGTGACTACTTCGCTTTGGTTATGCTTCAATGGAAACGTGGCATTATGAGTTTACAATAAGCTAAAAGCCGTTCATTTATCCATTTCAAATGAACATAGCCGCCTAAAAATAATAACATGAATTTCATCTTTAATGTTCTTTTGATATTTGCTAGATGCAGTATTGGTACTTAAATATATCTCACTCAAACCCCAAATAACTTTTTGGTTATTATTGTGTATTATAATTTTATGCCTCATATAAACCTAGGTTTTATTTATTCACAACACTGTTTTTGCCAGGATCTAAGTCACTGTACAAGTTGATCAGTCTCCTTTGAATGTATATTTTAAAGAAAATATTAGTACACCTCAGTAATATTGAACCATGTTATATTTCAATCTGATAATGAATTTGCTAATTATTAATTGTAAAAGTTATTTACTCCATTTTAAGGTCCAAAATTAAATACCTGTAAAAATTACGTGATATGACCCGTGTCCTTTTGCAATCTTGGGGGGCATGAATGGGAGAAAGAGCTCATTATGTAGATACTGACCGGTGCTCTAGGCTGGTAGGGCTGGTGGTAGTGATGACGATGCTCCTGAGATGATGAGGACGATGAGGACTGAACGGAAGACATGCTGCCGCCACGAACCACGGCGCCACCGCATTCCGCTCGTCGTAGCGATACTGGGCTTTCTGCACTGTATGGTGGAAAACAATATTTGTATAGTAAACTCTACTACATACTACATATGGTATGAACCTTAAAGTGATGAGCATAATTAAACTCTAACTCATTGTTCATTCATTTATAATTACACACAATACACTCGTTAGTTGTTCACACTTGTTTACAGTTAGTTTCACTTGTGAATTTTTCTTATTTAGTATTAACCTAACAAATGTCTCACATAAAAATTGTTATCGCTAGTCGTTTTGCTTTGCTATTTCTCTATAGACAAATAATACTTACTTGAGTGTAATACTGCTAGTTCTCTTTGGCACTTCTGGCGGCAATCGCCTGGCGTTTGCTGCCTGTATCGCTGCTAACTGTTGCTGCTGACGCGCAGTTGGAGATGATAACGGCTTACCACCAGATGAGAGAAGGTTACCGTATATAGGACCTGGAATTTAAACTTTGATGTCAAAGATTTATCAAAAAAAACAGACATTGTCTCCATCTAAGATATGGCCCTTTATCTTACAGCTGCTCATGATAGTAGCAACCATCTCTAATAGACATCTACGATAAGAACAGATGACAGCAAAACCTTAATAGTTTCATAACAAAAGATGCCTCTATTACGAGTAAGGGCGTTGCAAGGCCAAACTTACAGTTAAGGTGCATGCTTAAAATTTTTGGCTTTTAACTCTGGACAGAGGGGAAAGTAGAGGAAAAGAGTAAGGGAGGGTGAAAGCGCGGGGGGAGGGAGGTTTGTATTTTTAAAATAAATAAGTAGCATTGCGCTAAGCTCTATTGAAGCAGAAATTCAGAATCATTTACAATTGAACTTTACGAACCCGTATTATTCAATAGTTGGTGGTTGTGTAGAGATTCATTGTGTGACGATGACGTTGATATATTGGTAACGGATCCGCTTACTGAACAGCTGCATACCTGTAATATAAAGAGCATAAGGTATAAAACAATTAGAATTATTTGAGTTTTGTTTACAGCGTAGCTCTTGAATTAAAATATTACGAATTATACTATCAATCCCTTGTCAACTACTTATTCTGAAGTTATTTAATTTACGATCAGCATCGGTATAATATTATTAGTAAATGATAATTCCAAGCCACAACATATTAAGCATAGGTTGTTAGAATTTGAACATTGTATATCAATAATCAAAGTAGTTTTGTAGATGAAGACGGAGATTGGAAGCTTGATTTGGCGGGTTCAATTATATTTACACCTAAAGTTATATGCATGGATAGTTAGTATATATCCATATACACTGCTCCTTTACAATAATTTCATTATTATACCTTCCTTAGTAACAGTGGATTGAATATGCAATTCGATAAATACTTATCACTATTAATGTACAACAAATATTAAAGGACAATCATTAATATCCAAGATTTTTAATTAATTAGACCAATTTTCGAAGAGATTTCCAACGTCATTCATTCAGGTATCACTCCTAAAATGTATATTACACAACCTTTCGAACAGTCTGAATTCATAATCTGATACGGTTTCGACCAAAAGTCGCTTTAAATAAAGAACATAGCAGATAATTTAACATAAACTATGAATCATATAAATAACATGTTGATATGATATAAAGGTATTATTAACTGATAGGGAAATGTTTTCGTGTAGAAAGTGAAACTACTTCTAATGTATATATAGAACAGAAGTTAGGAATTTCTGTATCTATATCAAATCTGATAACATTTTTAAAGCCAAGAGTCACAAATACTATTTTAAACTCAAATAATTAATTTATCATCAATAAAATAGACTTTCTGCCTTTAGCTTAGAAATTAAATTAGACTTACTTCGTACATTATAATCCGTTTACCAAAATATGGCCACAACCTAATAATTTTCACTCTATTCACATTTCTTTCTCTCCTATTCCTCCGTCGATGCATTTTGATAGTTTGTAACAACATTTTAATGTGTGCCACGTCACATTCAGCCACAGACCAGAATTACACTGATAAATTGATAAGAAATTTTTGCATGCACGAGTAATTATCTTGTAATTGCTGGCATTCTTGCGACGTCAATGTACTACGTGGCGATTCAACGATTTACTTTCATAAGCATTACAATAAGATTGTTATCTTTAGTATGAAATTGTAATCAACAACAATAAAAAACTTAAAAACCTAATAAAATATTGCTCCCTCATTTTGATTGTAATTTCTAACAGAGTGGTTTCAAACTATTCAAAATATATGTAAACGCAACCTAGTTCCAAAAAAAATCACATTACAAAGACAAAGAGAAATGAAGCGTAACGCTTTAAAAATAAGGATCAAAATGTCTTACCCCACTATCAGCATCTCCTCGGTGGTGTGGTGGCATGTCAGTAGCTATCATGTGTATCTGGTGAGCCGAATGTTGGACTCTAGCTACCATGGCTTCTACTTCGTTTTGGGCGTCACATTGCAAGTGGTTGCTGAAACAATTCAAGCAGTTATATTCGGTTGAGCAACCGAGCATATGTATTGCGGTAAAGAACGTTTTAACACCAAGCTCTTAGAGCTCATTTACGCTTTCATTTAAACGGAGAAACAACGCTTTTCTTTTGTCTACTTAATTATTTTTATATTAATGTTTAAATAATCATTGCTAGCCAAATCAACGTTTATGCCTTATAATATAAGACACTTGTTTATATTGCAATAAAAAAAGAGATGAAATAAAGTTCTCAACTTATACTGAGTTGGTGCTTAATATATATATACTACTATATATACTCTTTATATTAATATGTACAGGAAAAGGCTAGTGTGAATTTGTAAATTGGAATTGTTAACATAAAAACATAACTTAAAAAACCAAAGACGAAGCCATGTAGTAAAAACAGACTTCTAAAAATCAACATCATTACCGTTCTAAATATAAAATCATGTCAGTTATATTTTTAATTATAATATTTAAATTTAGAATTCTGAGCGCTGTTTTACAATAACATCTATTGTACAAAGTATAAGGCCCTATGTCCTATAATCAAGGAAAATAAATATCTTACCTCATATCAATATCATGGCGCTCCCTGAGCGACATGGACCGCATCGGCCTGGTGAGTGCCAGCATCTTCTCAGCACCGGCTGGACTTTTCTGGAGTAATGTATTCGCGTAAATATCTGTACCTGGAAAAATTAAAAACAGTCTTACTTTCTTGTCCTGTTCACTTTCACTAGTAATGAATAATGTAAAATATTATTAATGTCATTTCAATTTTCATTATCGTCATTTTATATATTGATTGGTTTAAATTACATTCGATTGAATTATTCTTTTGACCATCAAAGTAAAAAAGGTTCTACTAAGGGTAAATTCTATCACTTTCTGTATTATAAGTATTCCGTTAATATAGCAGCCTCGCAAGACTAACTGCCAGTTTCCCTTTATAAAACGAACACGTGTCTTCTATGTTCTATGAACAGCAATTATAAGCAGACCCTTAAGGTAATTCAATGATAATGCAATGGATTATTTATTGACGAAAGACTATCTATTGCTAAGTAACAAGGTATCATACCCAGACAAGGTATGTCAAAGACGTATCATTGGAATTAGACCAGTATTACCGAGTGCTACGTAAGGTTAGCTAGGGTTTGCTAAGGTTAACTTGATAGTCCGTGTGCGGTTTCCAGTCTGCCATCGGACGCGTCCCCCGGGTTGCGGATAGGGGAACGCCCTCCAGATATGGGGGGTACCGGCTGCGGCCGGCGCGGACAATACTGGAAGTGTGGCTGCCTGGTCTTTTTGAGGGCGGGCATTGCACGGCCACACAATCCCGTAGCCCTCACGTTTTCGTGGGGGTCGGGGGCTCGGCGCATTGCACTTAGCGCTGGGTCGCGAGGAAGAAAACCTCTCTAAAAAATTACCCTTTGGTGGCCCCAGTCGGGGCAGTGGACCTTCGGGTCGTGGGTTGGCGGCCTTCAAGGTCGCGGAGAGTGTGGCTGCTCGCTCTGTTCTGTCAGGGCGGGCATTGCACGGTCACACTAGCCCGTTGCCCTCACGGGTCGGGGGCCCGGCGCACTGAGCGCCGGGCTGCGAGGAAGAAAACCTCAATAAAAAATTACCCAGTCCGCTGCTCTTGCACTCTCCTCTTCGGAGGAGGGATTGCAGAGTGGCCGGATATTCGGTGGTCAGACTTCGGTCAGCCAACGGCTTTTGCCGCCACCGACCTAAGCTCAAGTTTCCCGGGGTGGCGATGGGCTGAGTGGCCGGGGGGAGCCCGGTCCCAAGCCCCGGAACCTTTTTACTTTCCTTTTTGTTTTTCTATCTTTTGGTTTTCTTTTTCTGTTTTTCTTTTGTTTATTTATATCTTCTTCTTGTTTTCTTGTATCTTTTTAGTTTTGTTTTTGTTTTGTTGACGAAGTATTGGGAGTATTAAAATAATCATCATGAATCAAGCGAGCAGTAACACGAATCTCCAGGAGGGTCCCGGTCGCCACGCGGCCGGGGAATCCCTCTCCGCTTCGGCGGACAGCCCCATCGTATCTGGGGGGGGCACTACTCGCTTCGGGGGCGCACAGTCTGTGCGTCTCCGTTATGACGTGGAGGAGTTGAGGAGCCGCGGAGTACATAGCGGCACCGAGGATGATAGTGGTCCTGGGACGTGGGCGGAAGCCGGAGGTTCCCGGGACGGAGTGTTCGAAGGAAGGTTCTTCGGAGGAGCGTCGTGCAATTCGCTCGACAGCGACGACTCCGAGAACATCTCCGCCAGCGCCAGCGAGGACGGAGCGCGGGAAGGGCGTATGCTTCGGAGCGGGAGCCGGAAGAGGACGGCCAAGAAGCCCAGCCCGACAGAAGAATCCTCACGGCCGAAGGTGCCCACGGCACATAGAGGACGGCGCCAGCTTAGGGCGTCGGAACCGAGGACACCGAGTGAGTCGCCGGTACCGCAGAGGGTACACAATCCCAGGCGATCCACAGAGGATAGGGAGGCGGCGGCCAGCGGCGGCTGGCTGGGCGCGAACCTGTGCAGTGATGATGAGATAGAGAGGCTCATGCAGGCTGCACAGAGGAGCTGGGAGCGCTGCCGTATGCCCCCGCCGGGCGAGCGCCCCGACGACCCCGCCCTGAGCCTACTGAAGGCACGGGCCCTCGACGACATCGCGGTGGTCACTAGGGTGGCCATGCGCTCCAAAAACCTCAAAGGCACATTCGTCCGTGCACTGAGGGAGAGCGCAGACCGCCTGGAGGACACCGTGGTGGCGCTGCACGAGCGGTCAGCGTCGTCAGAGGTCAAGAGGCTCCAGGCAGAGAACAGCCGCCTCAGGAGCGACATGTCACTCCAGAGCGCACAGATCGACGCGCTGCGCTCGGAGTGCAAGGTGCTGGAGCAGAGAGTCGACCAGCTGACCGCCGCGGTGGCCGCTGTACCGGAGCCCAGCAGCGAGTGCGCGTGCGGCGGCGGGGTCGCGGCCTGCGCCAGGACAGAGGAGGATCTCCCGCCAGTGGACCTACGGAAGAGGCTGGAGCCGGCCAGCAGCGAGACGCGCGACGCCGAGGACGCCCGGATACTACGGGTCGTGGAGCGCTTCTTGGAAGCGCGAGCGGAGGTGGACAGGGCGGCGAGAGCCACTACCACCACCGCTCCCCCTTCACCGCAGACGACAGCGGAGCGTGCCCCAACCGCTCCCACCGAACAGACGACGGCAGGCGACGACGGCTTCACGCTCGTCAGAAGGAAGCGGGCCAAAAAGAAGCCCCCCTCTGCCCCTACACCGATGACGACCGCGCCGAGTGCTGCACCCGCGCGATCCGCCCAGAAGACCACCTACGCCAGCGCCACACGCAACACAACGCGGTCGGCGCAGGCCCCAGCGCAACCTTCGCCTGGGGCAGCAGGCGGAAAAAAGAGAAAGAGGCGGAGGAGGAAGAGGAAGGCGGGTGCCCGGATCCGGGTGCCGACCACTGCGGCCATAGCGGTGGTGCTCTCGCCCGAGGCGGAGCGGCGTGGGGAAACCTACTTGTCCGTCCTGACCCGGGCGAGAGCAGCCACCGCGGGAGACTCCGATATACCGGAGCTCCGGATCAAGCCGTCGATGGCAGGGGCGCGCGTCCTCACGATCGCGGGCCCAGATCGCGTGGAGAAGGCTGACGTCTTCGCCGCTCGCCTCCAGGAGGTGATCGGCGAAGACGCCGTCGTCACCAGACCGGTCAAGACGGGGGAGCTCCGTTTGACCGGTCTGGATGACACAATCACCGGGGACGACATCCGGGGGGCGATCGCCCGTGCCGGATGTGTCCCTGGTGATATGGTCCGCGTCGGTATCATTCGCCGCGGCCGGTGGGGCTCGGGATCCGTAAGGGTCACCTGCCCTGCGGCTGCGGCGAGGGATATCGGCAAGGGCGGCCGGCTTTCCGTTGGGTGGAGCACTGTCCGCGTTTCCGTGGCAGAAAGCCGCCCAATGATGTGCCACCGCTGTCTTGGTGTGGGGCACACCAAGCAGCTGTGCCCGTCGGCAGTCGACCGCAGCAACGTTTGTCTTCGCTGCGGTCGACCGGGCCACAAGGCCGCCGAGTGCTCGGCTGCGCCTCACTGTGCGCCGTGTGGCGACGCCGGTTTACCGGCCAACCACATGGCGGGCAGTAAAAGCTGCTTACAGCAGCTGAGGCGCGGCACGCGAGGTAGACCTCTTGGTGGTGGGGGGGGTGGCGACGGCCCTAGGCCGCCCCCACCTGCCCCTGCTGCTGACAGGTCACGGGAGGCGAAGCGCCCTGCCTCGACCCTTTTGGGACGAGGCGGGGCGCCGTCGGGGCGGTCCGCTCAGGGGTCTTTACAACCTCGGAGCGGACCGTCTCGGCGGGCGGACTAACGTCCGCCTCCGCCAAGTAGAGGTCAGCGGGTACTGATGGGGATCAGTACCTGCATTGCACGGCCTCTGCGATGAGGGATACTCCCCTTGTTTTGAGAGTATCCCATACCACCTCGCGGAAGAGCCCGCCAAGGGCTCGCTGCGACGCTGCTGTGGCGAATGCGATGAGCACCCCATGGCAGCGCCAATTGCAGCGTGTCGAAACACGCAGGGGTTTAGTGGGTAGGACGGGCACCGTTGCCCGGGAGTCCCACATACCCCTTCCCGGTTTCCCCGAATCGGGAAGGAAATGCGTCAATGCATTCCCCTGCGACAAAAAAAAAAAAAAAAAAAAAAAAAAAAAAAAAGGTTAACTTGATAGTAGCCTGTCTTACAGAACAGTGAAACCGGGTTCGCGTCCGTTTTAACTACCGCACGGCATTTAAAAATATTAGGCAATTTAAAATTGATTCATCATACTATGGTATGTTTTTATTTTAAAAAAAGGAACACACATTTCCATTATATGACACCTGTCCTTTTTATATTCATATTAAGAAAACGAGATACACACTTAAATTTTGAATCAAAATTTAGAATAAGAAAAATTGCAAATAACCCAAAGTCAAAAGGAAGCTCCATTTAAATTATATCAATGTTGTATCAAATTGGAATACGTAATCCATCTCTAAACTTAATAGAACACAATTTAGAAGTACCTAATTTCACTAGCTTTTGATAAAATAAATAAGTTTAAAGTTATATATAAAAAGCTCTCTATAAATTTGAAGATCCAATGATCTCTTCGAAAAAGTTTCTGATAAACCTTTTTTTATTGAAAGCCTTTTTGTCTCGTGGGAAAATTTAAGCTTTCAACTCGAACGGTTGGAGTGTACTATTAAAAGATCAGACGCCTTTTGTATGCGGGATTATTGAAAAAGTTACATCATTTGCGGACCTTAAACGTGTTTACAGAAAACACAGTTGAGTTCCGTTAAGTCTATGACGGTTTCAATCATTTACGATTCCAATGACGTCTATAACGTGCGTAAATGAAAATATTTATTATGCTGTCAATACATCATTATAATCACAGCATTGTCAAAATTTCATAACATTTTAAAACAAAATAAAGTCTTTATAAATAATAAATAAATTGCTGTTAATCCTGTATACAACCATTAACCATTTTATAAGGAATATAACGCAATCGAATTCAGGATGAGTTCAATGAACTAAAAATGTCAAATTGAACTTAAATACAACGCAAATTGGGTGGTTTTAGACAAAAATATAATTCGACTTTAATTTCACTGTGTCATTGTTAATTTTATTCAAAAGTTAATGACTTTTTTTAAATTAATGTATACGGAAAAAATACTGATTACGACAGTCCTGAAGTTTGCTTTTCAACATTATTCTA
The DNA here is from genome assembly GCA_943193645.1 of Acentria ephemerella. Lineage (NCBI taxonomy): Eukaryota > Metazoa > Arthropoda > Insecta > Lepidoptera > Crambidae > Acentria > Acentria ephemerella. The sequence goes on along the minus strand of OW971899.1, from coordinate 3,297,658 downwards.
AAAAGTGATCACTAAAAGGTCGAATCGCGAAATAAAAAAAAATATGATTAAAAAAATTAACAAAAAATCATTTCGGCTTACTAACAAAGTTAAATATAAATTTTAAGGCTTAGAATTTAATTAACAAATCTCATGAAAAATACCATTGACTAGTTGACCGTGATCAGAGCTGTCCTGATGCCTCCTCGCGTTGGAATCAGCAGCCTTCGCCATCGCTGTGATGGCGCTAAATTTCTTCAGGAGTTGACGTCTTCTAAATGCCCTTTGAATGGTTACTGCCGCTCTTCGAGCCCTTAACCCTCCGTATCGCCTCTCTAGTATTTCCACTTGTTTGTCCAGAAGATCTTGTGACATTTCATAACGACTGAAAAATCAATTAGATTAATTAATACAAAGAACTGTAATTAAAACTCAGAATAGAGATTATAAATTTTTGCCGCTTTATTATGAACTCTTAAACGTTGATATGTCTATCATATTTCTGATGTTGGTTAAAAAAATCCATTCTTATGAAAAGTGTTATTATGTGAGTTCTTCGAAAACCAATATATACAAAAACTATGGACGTAAGAATATTTTCAAGAGATCATAGTACAGCTAAAATATTTGTTTTGTCAACTGATTGTTTCTTCTGTGATACTTATACCAATGTTATTGAATATTTTTAAAAATGTATAACTAATTAATTGTATTAGAAGAATGCTCAAGAATTTTCGAATAGTACTTAATATTATCACTACTAAATTGAATTCAAGAGATGATTTTACTAGTCGAAACGAACTACAGAAGAATGTATTACTTCCACTAACTAATAGAACGATGTAAAAGATAGAAGTACTATAAGACGAATGAACTAGCTTCGCATGTCTCAACCACAATATAAATTCAGTTGGATGGCACTTGCATGCATGTTACAATATTTTGCCAAACGTAGTTATTTACCTCAAAGTTTTAATTTGTTAATATTGTCATATCGTTAATTCTTATGTGTTGTTACCATTATTATTTATTAATAAGATTGAATTATAATTCGGTAAGTATTGAATAATAATAATAATATTTCTCACACTCGCACCAATTATCTAGCCCAAATTAAGCATCATTAAGAGCTTGTGTTATGGATATCAGATTACGGGGAAATATAGATAGTATATAAAATATGTATATAAATATTAGAATTATTCTAAAATAAACAATCAAACATCCATGCCTCTTGGATAAATATTCGCACTCATCATACAAATATCTGCCCTTATTGGCATTCGAACCGAGGACATCTGGTTAAGTGGATGGGGGTAATCTGAGAATGCACCACAAGTTCAATAGACAAATAAATCAAAATCTTATTAAGATTCTTTAAGTTTCATGAAATTCTTCGTTTATTTACGATTACCTTAATTAAGAACACTGCTAAACATGTTTTATTTCACTCACTCATATGATAATTAAAAAAGACAAATCATGTTTAGCAATGCTCTGACTATGATGGTTTGTTTTATTCAATTTCATTAGATTATTAATTTATTCAATAAACCTTACACAAGTATATTAAAAGAACCATGCTTAATAATTAACAATAAATCAATGAATTATAAATACCTATAAAAACAAGCGACGAATTTAATTAATAGGGTTGTCAAATTCAAGTTTTTAAAAGAAAGGTTTAGTGTTAATTTAGAAGGAGAGTTAAGTGTTATCTAGGTTGCCAGGGTACACAAGACAGGCATTTCAGGGTTAGGGACATACCCTCTAGTCAATTTTCCCCTTTTTTGGGACAAACTCGTTTCTTTTTTCGTTATTCCCGAAGTCCCAATGATGGAAACGTCTGTGCCACGCCTATGGAAGGAATTAAATACAACATACTTACTTATCATTAACAATACAAGCTAAACACTTTTTTTAATCTTTCTTTTTTCTTCTCTTTATCTTTTTATTTTATTTTACAATTAGCAAGAAGTTTAAAATTGGTGTTAATTTTAACATGGTGTAAAATTTCTTTAATTAATTTTGGTAATCTATTGAATATATAAATAAATTTTTTCTACTATTTTAGAAAACGGTCATTTTATATCAGTGTTAACAGTTTGATTGAGACAATTTAAAGACTTTCTAGTTATTCTACAGAAATATTTGATATTGTTTTTGTGAATCACAGAGACGTTCTAAGTCAATCAAAAGTTAATCGCTCCATTTATCGCTTTTTATATTGAATAAGTTTGTCTTCGTTATGTTTGCCTACTTTGATTCTGATTGAATAGCACTAGAATTGAAACTAATTTATCTGAATCTGATTTTTATTAATAAATAAATTTTATTTAAGTCTATTCAACCATCATACTCTACTTTGACCACAATGACCATTTTTTAATAATTTTGTAAAGTTGATTTGCATTCCATTAATTATTTCATGTATTATATGGAATTGTATACATAAACCCCAATTACATTGAATCGTTGGGACTGTCTTTCTATTTTGATTTAGTTTCTCCAATTCGAGTTCTTCGATGTGTTGCTTTTCTACTAACCTGTTTGTGTGGACGGCTAAGCCGAAGCCTTCTGGCGGCGCAGCGATGTACATCGGCGGTTGCTGCTCCTGTGCGCCCGCGCACAGTCCCGCGCCGGTCGACGCGTTCGACGCAGACGAGCATGACGAGTTGGAGTGGTTCAATGCTGAAACGAGACAGGCAGATTAATGAACAGTGACGAATCATTCAATAAAATACACTGTATCTGTGACTGATCACGAAACTGATTGCATGAACTTTCATTTGATACAAAATGTAACAAATGGTGTCATTAATTTGATGTAAGAATTGATGACTGTGATTTTTTAAACTGTCTAGTTCATAAAAAAAACTATAATTATGAAGATCAGGGGTATAATAAACTTACTTCAATTAAATTAGGTCCTTTAAACCTATTTCTAGTGCCTAAAGTTTAAAGTTTCCGAGATTTGCCAATTAAAGGCCAAGATGAAGCGTCGGATGTTAACAATAAACAGAGATAGATGATAGTGGTTTTAGATTAGGGAATATTACTGGAAAACGCATGAGTTTATCTTTAAATAGTGGGTGAATAAAGTAAGACTCAAAATAATATTTTTCATCAAGAAACCGCTCATTATGATAATTTGGTGAGTTTTAAATGAATCAATACTAATACATGTAAAAATAGAAAAGACAAAGAAACAAAGGAAAAGCCAAACAAAACTGTTAAGTAACCAATACAGAATATGTAGGAAATTCCCCCATTGCCGTAAACCTCATAAGAGTTCCATTAGTGGTTTAGCAATTTGTGGCTAAGTAAAATAAGAGATTTTTCCTTATATTCCGGTATGAGTGGCGAACAATATGTTTACACTATCGTACTCTGTTGCTGCATTGTATCATCGTAGTTAAATATTTCTTTGCCACAAAGAAATGGGTTAAATAAGTGACATTCTGAAGGAATAAACTACAATGTGTATCATAAACGTGACTACCCAAAACTGGATAAGGGTCGTACTGAAATTCCCGGGCGAATTTCAAAGCCAATCTGTAAAGGGTCAATTCGCCCTAGTTTGAATTAAGTCGGGTACTCATCAACAAAGACAGTAAGCTTTGAGGTATTACATCATTATCTTTACCTTGCAATTATAACAATAACTGATGCTGACGATAATAGATACATACAGTTTTTAAAATTGGCTTTACAGAACGCCTAAAATTTGTTTGGTTTGGGTGTAAGTGGTTCATCCTTGTCACCAAGTTTAAGTTTATGTTTTGGTACTTTTGGTGAACTAGTTTAAACCCCTCTGTGGCCTTGTCATTGCGATCCCTTGCCTCAGATCTGGAGGTCCGGGATACAACTCCCAGTGGGGACAATTTTCTACTGTTTAGTTGAATCAGAACTTTATTTAAGTCCACCTGGCTAGGTAGCACCATCTTAGTTAAATCTGTAGCTATAACAACAATGTTAACAGCATTATTTTGTTCTGGCAGTTGGAGGTGAGATAGCCAATTCATATGTTGAGAAATTCAACTGTAGTTTGCTTCCAGCCGGCCTTATAATCATGTACCATCATGTGAGAGGAAGGCCAAGATTAGAATTTCGTCGTCGAAAGTCGAAAGAATTTTTTTATAAACAATTAAGTTATCAAAGCTTATAATTGAACAGTCCTCATAATTACTTACCAGGCATCGGCCGATGGACAGCTGTGACGTATCTATTCCCTTCCATGTATCCCCGATCCGGCTCAGGATGTCCATGGTGACTGTGCAGTGAGTGTTGGTGGGAGTAGAATCCGTCCGGTGGTGGGTGGAGGGCGACTCCTCCTCCCGATTCTTCTTCATCCACCTTCTGGGAGAAACTGTGGGCAAAGGAAAAGAGGTATTTAATACAATTATTACTTTTGAAAAAAAATCATTTGTGTGCCTCGTTTGCACGGGTAGACAGGTTAAAGACACTAAACAGAAGAATACAGGGACAAGGCATTTAGGCAGGAAGTAGAAATCCAGAAGACAAGAAAACCTTTTTGAATTATTTTATTTATTTTCTTTACAAACATTAGAATGTTGATGAAGTTTTTTCCACTGGTTCTTCTCCAAAGCAAAAGTATTAATAGAAGTGGTGGTACAATGAAAACAGCCAAAAACATATATAGAAATTCTTTATTTTACACATTAAACATAAACAACGCAAGAGAGAATTAAATACATAAATATATATTTATGTATTTAACTTAACATACATTTTAAAGGGAATGACGGAACAAAGCGATTGAAGGAATTTAGAAAAGAAAAAGTAATATCAGAGTTTAAAGAAAATTTTGAATCTGTAAGTGGACGTAAATATGCTTCATAAGTTCAGTTAGTTGCTTAGGAAGTTTTTGTCATTCTAAGTATGTGTTTTATACACATATAGGTTTGAATAAAGAAAATTACCGACTAAAATATACCAGTGGAATCCTATAACGCTGTTAACAACTATTGCACAAAACTTGTAACTCAGTAATCAGGGAAACACTTATTTTGTAGATTTTGTTAAAAGCAAAATACTTCCATAGTTACCATCGATTCCTACCATACCGAATAAGTCAAAACAGATGGTACCAAAGGCGATAAATTCAGTTGTAATTATATCCTTAACAAGTTTGAAACAAGTGCTCGTAACGCGTACTCATACCTGTTGAGTTTTATTTGACCACGATATTACGTTCATTTTACGATACATTCGAAATATGACATGAATTGCCAATTTAATCAATCATTGTCAATATTAGATCATTGTATCAATTTTAAAAAAGGTTTTAGAAATAATAAGTTTAAAACATTTATCTCAGAACTAAAAAAACAAAAGAAATCTAAAGTGCTTTTCGTGATATGTTAATTTATCGATGTCTAATCAATAAATTAGAAATAAAATCTAATCATTAATCGTTATTAATTAATCATCAAACATAATTTAGTACATTTCTAATCAAATTAAAACTATTGATTTACATTAATATTTTCAAGCCTTTTATTTACAATAAATATAGGGTTTTTCGTCATAAAGCAACCCTCATATTGCTCTTATCAGTTATCGGTAAATGCTTATAATTATACCAAACAAGATAATTGAAAATGATAATCCCAACAATACTTCAGTTTTTTGAGAAATTATTAAATGGTATCTACCGTGTGACAATGTCAAATTACTTATTAGGTTTGTCACTAATGGTTTGTCACTAAATACAATTTTTGAAGTTTATATTTTTAGGGTCGACCCTTTCGACTTTACTCTTTTCAATATGTGACCAAAAATGTTCTTCTTTTGTTTCCCATTAAATCACTAACTTTTTTATTTTAAACGCTGTAGCTCTTGAAGAAAAGGCCAAAGTTGGAAACGTAACAAACCCAGATTTCTCAATCACTCCACAAGTGGTTGAGAATTGCCCGAACTGTAACTATTAACATTGTTGTAACGGCGGCAGACTTAGCTAAGATGGCGGTAGCTAGGTAGACAGACTAACAAAAAGCCCTACCAACAACCAAACCAAAAAGAAAATTTCTGCCCCACTTGGAATTGAACCCCAGACCTCCAGACTTAAAGTACGTAGTCTTAGCCGCTAGACCCTAATTCAAAGGAACTTTAAACTTTAACCAATGTCAGTGTAGTAGAATATAAGAATGACGGGTCCGAAATCTCCTCCTTTATCTAAATCACCCACACAACCTTTCCAAGTTGTGATAATAAATATAACACTATCTTCATCCAATGTTAGCACAGGCAGGTATTTGGGTCACAGTGCATTAAAGGATTATTATTATTAACAATTACCTACTGACCCTTTTCCAGAATGGGACACTGAACTATATTTTATAAAAAACCATTTAGCTGTTATAGAACTGTATCAACATCAAGAACAATTTCATACACTCCAGTCCTTTTATCACGAGTTATAGCAAATAAGCTTCGTCTGATGTTTATTGCCTATCCGTTGCCCCGGTTATATAACGTTACTGTAACATTGCTATGTGAAAAGGCTAATTTCATCAATGATGTTTCATGCTGTGTTTCAATAATCTATCTACAGATGGTATTGGTATTGCTTTGAATTTTGACATATAATGTATGAAAAATATGTCAAAATAAGCAAAACCATCCATAGGTTATTGAACTCACTATGGGTCATTACCTTTTTGTATGAGAGCCACACACATAAATGCAATATTTATTTTCTTAAAAATATTACAATAAGAATATACATTGAACGTGCTTATATTCCATTCATAGCTTAAAAAACCAGCCTTATATCCTTAAGTCTTGCACAAGTTTTTTAAACTTGAGTACAATTAGCAAAAGACGTGCAAAGATGTTCAATATACGATATATTGTGTACAAAAGTCGAAACTTGAATCTAAGTGATTTAAAAAAAACAAATAATAATCACACAATTTAGTCAGTACATCTCTGCAAGTAATGTCTTTTATAATTTGTACTTTTATATTTGTAAAACTAATATATTAATAATAATATTGTAAATAAACTGTAAATTTAAAAGACATTTCTTTTTACATAGTTTATGAATAGAATTATTAATTTTAACACGACGCACTGTTTTCTATTACTTTGAACGTTTGTGTCTGCCAAGCCCTAAGTGACGTAAGGTTAAGCTTAACAAAACATTGAAGATGAGAACAAAATACCTTACATTGACGTAAACATGCTCGGGGCTCGAATAATGGAAAACAAACGTGATCCTAAATCAATTTAGTTATCTACTTAACAGATAAAAACCCTTTCCATTTTATGGTGCGAGAAAGATTGTTTTATATATAACACTATATCTTAACATTTAACTTAAAATCCATTATTAATGAGGCTATGAAATTTTATTTATGCATTACACTAATTCTATTATTAATCATTTCACATATTACGCTACGGCTTATCTCCTGTACATGCAGCTTCCTCAAAAGTTACACTTCTTCAAATAATTCTTATTACAATGGAATAGTGTACACACTAATGGCAAAGTGATTAGCTTGTTTATCGTGTATACTTTGGTAATGCAGAATAAATTTGCTATATACATAATTTTAAATTACGATAAATTCAATTTACGTAAAAAAAAATCTATGAAACGAGCAATAAAAAGTCACATGATTTTAAAGATAAGATGCTCGTTAAGAAAACCATTACGATGATTTTATTTATCATCAAAAGTAGCGGTTGGTTTTATGAATGGGAAACCATAAACGAGGCCGTTGGTCTACAAAACTTGGCATATATAAAATATAAATGTACCGTTTGTAAAATGAAAATAGCTGCTTAATTCTGTTAACTCGGCAGAGCGTTGAAATATTACTGTAAGTCTGTAACTATGTTGGTATAGCGTACAGGCGTGACGACAAGCTTATCTGTATCGACTGTGTACATAGTCCAATTTTTATATAAAACAAAGTTAGTCAAAAAATTTATGGCTCCTGGTTCGCCTGGCGGTAACAGGTTACCGCATTCTGATCGAATTTGTCACACGTTCCAAAAAAGGGGAGACGTTATGTCGGCAGCGTATGGGACAAGCCAGCAATTCTCAACACAACCCTTCCTCAATGTAACTTCGAGTAGAGATTACTCTCACTTTCTCTCACTAACCTGCCTCGTTTAAGATATTCATGATACGAAACTTACTTTACTTTAGCAGAACAGTCAAGCGTAAAATTACCAAGTACACAATTGTGTACTTAATATCAAAGATTTATAGATCTAGCTAGCTATTTCACAACAGCTCTAAAAGTAAGCGTGGACCCTTTCAGGCCTTAGAGGCGATTTTATTTTGGCGGATTTCCTCCTTTTCTTCTCCAATATTCTTCGCCGCAAACCTAATTTCTATTTAAAAAATATTTTACAAGACAACGCCGTATCGCTTCCACTTCTGCAACTCAAAAGTTGGCAAGATGTCAAGACTGAGGGCTTTCCAAACGGTTGAGCTTACATTTGTAGTGAGACCACCACACACCACCATCTTGAGAATTGTAAAATATACGTGTAAATATGTTGGTACTAGGATTATGTTCTTACAACCAAAAGACATTGTATAGATCTTGTACAGAAACGAAATAATTAGCGATTTTATAACTTTAAGGAAGTGTTTAAAAGCAGATCCTAACTCACTGTGAGGAGCGGCTTATATTGATATAAGCTATTGTGTTATATATTAATGGATATATTATATTATATGATATTAATGGATATACCATATCTGGAATATCATCAATATCATAAATACAACATACACGAATTAAACTTCTGTATACATACATAAACATGGCGGCATCATGGTAAATGCAACAGTAACGTTTATATATAACTCACACTAAACGCATATATTTGGCAATGTCTACGTAAGGATCATCTGTTTGTTTGTTTGTCACAATTTTATAATATTTTTAAATTCAAACCCGCAATCTACTAGAGATTACGAGTATAAAAATGTGGTATAGGTTCACTGACCACTTACATAGCTTAAAAATTTATATATCACAAACGATTTACAAGGTAGATAATTATATGATACGGCAAAAACATATTGTGAAGATTATAGATATTCATGTTTAGGTGCATACTATTGTCATATAAATACGAAATTTGACTTAACTGTCGCCTTAAATAAATAGAATAAAGTTATATTTATTCACGAGGTTTTATTGCCGATTATACACACTGACCATACACCGTACGCGTGCGCGTTCCTTGACAGTGGCCGCGGCACTCATGCGCATCCCGCAGCAATGCCCGCCTCCAACAAGACTGATGCAAAGAGATTACTTACTAGTACATTGTTATTGATTTTCCAAATGCTAAGTCACGGTTGTTAATCTAATGATATATGGACATATTGTGCTGGAAATTCGAGCATGGCATAGGTCTTTTCACAATATATGGCATAGACATTCTACAAAACTAGTATACTTTCCAAATGTTATATCATTTATTTCATTCCCACTTTTAAAGAATAGTTCGTGTTGGATACCTCATCTTTCATCACACAGTTGTATATTTTCGTAGATTTTCCAATTATAATTAGAGATATTCCCATCATCGTTAGGATAAATAATTGCAATCTCACGAAAGAACGCGAATAAACGTGCAATGACGTAGAAATGTTTGTAACTTCTGCGAAATGTTGTAATGTCTTTGTTTACGACAGACTTTTGGCTAGAAATAGCAACTCAAAGACATCTTCTAAGCTTCTATCAAAACACAGACAAAATTAACGTTTCCGATTGATCATTGAACGTAAGAAATTCTTGAATATTGTCCTTTACTGTTATTCTACATATCTACATTAGAAAACCGATTGCCCCATACAACATTAACGGCGTATATCAATTTTTAATTTCTACGTACAACCCAATTGAACACGAAAAGAACTCGACGGTAGAAAAGATATGTTAAAGCAAAATGAACTCAATAAAGGTATTGAGTTTTCATTTTCGATGATTTCTAAGGCGAAATCTTCGGATTTAACGGTTGCAAAATAGATAATATAATTACTCCGTGAGGAGGCATTACATACAAGCATCAAGCAAATACATGTTGTATGATTTAGCAGTCCTAGTCACGACTACTTACGACGAAGAGAAAGCCCGACAAAGACATCAATTTGTGAAAACAACGATCCGTATTGTAAAGATAAAATAATAGTTATAAACAACGTCGATGAAATTGAAATTTCTTATAAATTGGTCTCGAGAAAATTTTATGCAAGACAAAATGGATATGCTATTTAAGATATAGATGTCAAATTCAAATTTACAAAGTAATCTACTAAATGTTAAGATGATAAACAAAAATACATTATCTACGATTCAATTGCTTTCAAAATAGTGGTTTTGTAATACAAAATTCAAAAGACATTCCCGTAAAATGTAGTTACCTTAGAGACACATTGAGTATCATTTGGAAGATTTATTATTTTCAAACAAAACTTAGGTATAGTATATTTTTTCTTCATTCTAGAAGCTGAATAGTCCTAACAATTTCAAATATTACAATGTTGAAAACAACTTTCCCAGCATATTGAAATATGCTCGACTTCCAGGAACGAAGTGAGCGACGAATACACCCACGTTGGGATATAATAGTTGAAATACTGACGGTTAATACACATTCCAAAGAATTTAGTAGCATTTGGTAACACGAGCATACAAATAAAGGTTAAGCTTTTCCAAAATGTTACTTACATTAAACCATAACAACATATAAAATATAAATAAAGTAACACAAAATTTATTAAACAAATGCAAAATAAACTTTTCATATTGAAATATGAAAATTTATATTAGGTCTGAATATGAATGGAAACACCTTGAATAAGTCGAAAGATTGATTACAAGATTGTAGGAACAGTAATTTTGTAAGTTAAGCTTCCTTGAATTCCAAAAAAAGGAACGATCTCACTTGAGCTATATTTACACACAAAATGCTGTCTAATATTTTATTTAAGCTATCGCAAAATGAAAAACGGAGACATCAAAAGAATTTAGTAATTGCTTTTTACAGTTCGTTTGTTGAAAGATAAATGAGAATAATTTGCGAGCTGAACATTTTGAAGAAAAGTTGAGGCTAGAACCAACATTGTTATCAACAAACAACAACAGAAACTCTCTTTCTCCGAACAGCGCGTCGAGTTTAAAACAACATAGTCTGCATCAACTTCTCTTGAGGTCTAAAGTTTGTATAAAAATTATGGTTGACTAATACCTACTCCACTAATTGCTATTTAGTATCTTTGAATGGTTCTATTTAACAATTATAGAATTATTCAACTTGATTGAATAAGTATTTACTTTAATCATAAAGTGGCATTAATAACATGCTTGTTGTTAAGTAATAACAGTTAATACAAATTTTTATTACTATTTGTAGCTGTGAAAACTCGTATGTGGTTGGAAGGAAGCCAAAACATGCCTTGTGAATACTACATGGGCTCAACACAACATACAGGTTGAAGGCTTAACTTTAACGGAAACTGTAACGAAACGGTAACTAGCGTTCAACAGCGAAGAAATCAAAGCTGTTTGTATGGTTGTGAAAAAGGAAGTGATATAATAGATTGAATTATACTAATAAGGGTCATTTTACTATCACAATAAGATAAGAAGGCGCACATTCTTCATTCTATTTTGATAATATTGTTAGTTATACACTTTTCTACAAGTGGTTTCAAAGCAAATTAAAAACATATTTTATTCGGACTGAAAGTCATTGCAACGTTTAATAAATAATAAATAAATTTTTAATTTCAATGAAGAAGACCTGCAAACTAAAAGCTCTTCTAACTGGGACACTTGAACTCTTTCACTTCCACTAAGAACAGTAAAAAGTTGAAGCTAACTTTTTGAAGTAAGTATCTTTAAGTGGATTTTATTTGTCAAATGCAACATCCCCCCCCCCCCCCCTTTGTGGGGGTGGAGTAGGGTCCTCCATTGAGCTGCAAAGAGTTGATTAATGCAGCTGAATGCACCCGCTCGTTGCAGAAGCGACCCACTTTCTAGCCCAGCGAAAAATTGTAGGTTATAAACTCGGCAATGTCTGTGATTGCAAAAAATACTTGGCCGAGTTCGTTATCCGCTTTTCTGCTGACACGTAAACAAGATGTTTAAATATTAGCTTGTTGCACGTTTTTGTATTGCCTCCTTAGGGAAATAGAGAACTTTTAAATCTTTATTTGCATGTTTCTGAGGATTACACTGTTCTCGAAATAAACTGTATACTCTTTGTCGCAATCCATGTAATTTGCAGACTGTCTTTTGCTTAAGTAATCTAACTGGGGATTTGCAGGCTGTATGCATTTTACCAAAAAATTTCGCTATTTTATCCTAACGGAATTTATAAATACTTAAATTAAATTAAAATACTTCGTTATAGAAAAAGTAACTGTCATTTTGACAAAAATATTTCTCAAATAAAAGTTGCTTGTAGTTATTTTTGCCAACTATATTTCTAATTAACGTAAATATTAAAATCTATCTTAGATATTTTATTAATGATACGTCTAAACTAACTAATAATCCAGTTCATTTGTTTGTTTTACCTAGTTATTTTCAATTTGCAGGTTCAAATGTTTCCACAGCAAAGATCAAATTTATTTCAACGTAAAATATTAAAAAGCCAACATTTGGGTATTCATAACCGATGCGACTTATAGAGCTTGATATAGAGCTTATAATCTTATATCAGTAATAAGGTTATAATTATAATACTCAAAGTATAGTAACTCGACAAAGCACTATTTATCAAAGTACTAATTACTGAACTTATTCTACCTCTAGCGACAGCAAATTTAAAGTTACGGCTGTCTTCACACAATCACAGTTCTATTGGCAACGTTCCAAACCCTAATAGCTTTTAAAACAAATTAACTAGCATTATTTCATTCGCCCTTATGTGAGAGATAATGTGAGCGCGAAACAGGTTCCCAATTTCCTAGGTCAAATTAAGATTTGGATCGAGTACAAATTTACATAAACAGAGAAGATATAGGACAAAGATAGAGTATTTGTAAATGTCATTATTAAGAACAATGCTCATCTGCTTCTCATATATTAATTAAGGTAGTAAATTGTATTCAAGATTAATTGTATTTAATTGAGCATGAGCAAATGTGGTATATTAACGGAAAATATCGCTGATCTTATATTATTAGAACGTTTAGATTACCTTCGCAGAAGATTAATTCACTTCAGTTATCATTTGAACGAAGATATCATCTACATACTCTGACTCTGCTCATAATTAATTAAAATATGAAGGATCTTTAGTTAACTTTTGAAAATTATTTCAAAATTGTCGACTGAGGTTCACATACATAACAATAAACTCCCATTACATTAATAATTTTCATAGTAAGCTATGCGTGCTAGTGAGAAATCAAAAGCGCGAGCACATATAGATGATAGAAATCAGTATGTTAACAATACTTTCTTTGAAGCTCATTGAAAGAAAATAACCAATTTCAGGAAAGTGCAATGTAAAAAGAAGTAGGCTCAATATTAAACCTATGAGTGCACATAAATTTGGTTTATAGTGACAGAAAATACGTAAATCCAAATTCCCTTTTTCGACATCCCTTGAAACAACATGAATAAAATAGAACCTTGTTTATATCTCTAATGGAGGTTCGGCAATATTTCAGATTAGTTTATTGGAAGCTATTTGTCATTGGTATTTATCTGGGTTTAGTGATCGCTAGCTCTAATATCCCGATATGAAATTCGTATAAAGGTATTGGGTTTTCATTATCATTCAGTATATTGTGAGTAGTATTAATTATAATACGTTTGATATAATAATAAAATAGTTTTATTATTATATCAAACGTGAAATCAGATTTGCCCTCTAAAATCATAGTAAAGTTACATTTACAAGGAACGTAACGTAACGAAACGTAATACTAACCAATACTAGAAGATAAATAAATGTAAGACATTATAACCTAGAACTTATGCCAACCAACTACTTCACTAGTATCTAATGATAGGATTCATCAAACTCGAATGCATGTAGAAATAAAGCTACTGCCCGTCTTTAGAAATAAAGCTGTTATTACATTTTTAAATTTCGTTGTACTGAGTGGCAATAAATAATAAAATAGTACAAAGAATTTTTTTATTAGACCTTCAAAGTTTCACGGTTAGACATTATTTTATATATTCAAGTATCTATTTACATAGATAATCACAAATTGTTAAATTTAATTACTATAATATTTTAATTTTATGAAGATGAAAACAAATAATATGACAAAACTAGAAAGAATCACATTATCAGGGATTATTATACTATCAGTAAAATACAATGATACGTGTGTACATAGGTATCGGAATTATCAAACTGTGGTTGACTTGTTATACTCATCATTATATCATCAATATTATTAATTCCGACCTACATTCTTTTCGGAAGTACTCGTAACATATTGATGTAAACATCAAATGACACCATTTATTATGTTCTATCACTTCTTTTCTCGTAACGACCGGCCCTTACCGTTGGATTTTTAAATGTAAGTATATTTTATCCGGCTTATGTAATCTAAGCAACTCTTAGATGATGTTATTATAATGACACTCTGTAATGTCTTGTATATTAATAGGGTTTTAAATGATTATTTTATTATGAAGTACATTTTAAAATATTTATCTCAACTTACCCGTATCCAGGTTTTTGACAGAACCAGGACCGTGTTAGCTTTGCAGCTTCAAGTAACACTCCGCCGAGTTCACCGATCCTCATGCCACTGCAGGAGCAACATCCATCACCGTCTCCCTCACCCACTAACACAAGCCGTGACTCGGACTTCGCCACTTTGGCGAATTCACTTTGGACTGCACACCCAAACACTTATATCAATGGCATACTATGCACATATAATACATCACACTTCTTTTAATGTTGCATCGCGTCTATTGAAAATACTATATCACTTTAAACGATTTAAGTCAGACTAAATGATCACCTGAACGGAGACAATAAAAACACAATTATCGTAAGCAAGGTCACCAGTCTCTTAGAATAGTGATCATTACGCACGTTCATGCAAAACTGCCTGATTGGTGTATTAGAGGTTGCGGGAGTAATGAAACGACATTTCGAAACCTGTCATTGCATAATTATAACTAATTAGACTGGTCTTGGTAACGAAAAGTGTGACGGATTTCATTTCAATCAATTATAAGTCAGTCTTGCAGTATTGATAGAATGCATCTTTAAAACAATGTTACAAAGACGAACGTTAAAAAGAATATAAGAGAAGATAAAATATTTGATATAAAAACTGAAGCATAATGAATAGCACCTTTGGGACAATCCGTTATAAAATAAGACATTCATGTTAGTATAGGTAAATGGTGAAACACTAGTGATAAATCACAAAACAAATCATGTCATGACGTAGCAGACTATAAAGTGAGCATTATTGGCTACGATAAAAACCTACCAGCGATCAGTCACGGTCGTCTGTTTCTGCGCCATATTCATGACAAGCATGATACACTGACCAACATATCATTTGTTCGACATACATCAACGGACATTCGCAGGTTTCTCTCATAAATTAGACCATAACATAACGTTGTATATTTTCTCCGTTGAAAATACAGCAATCAGCATAACAACTAATAACGTTTGAATTATAACAAAAAGAGGCTAAGAAGCGTTATAATTAATATTGTCCCAAGACTGATAAATAAAAACTTATTTGGTTCATGTCAAAGTAGAGTAACAGCTATTGGATGTATATCAGTTCAAAACAATTGTAGAAATTATAAAATTTTTTGGCCAACGCTATTGATGGGATAGATTTCCTAGATTGGGAAACCTTTGTAGGTACATTGAATTATATTCTATGATGTTTTCATCAAAGACGTTATATTAGAATACCTTGTCTGTTAATTTTACACCACGTTACTAGAAACCGTCACGCGCGGCTTTCTGATAATTAACTTCACAAAACATTAACAAAATAACAAAGTTGATGCGGTGTAGAGTTTTATGTAATAATTGGCTAAACATTTTTGATCTTCTGAATATTAATAACATACAAATCTAGTATAATGTAATGTAAACAAGACATTAAAGCTCACTTATATGTTTTGAAAACGTGACATCAGTTCAATGCAAACCTTTAAGTTATGATTACACAAACAATTATTGTGGCCATTTTTAATATTTGAACTCTGACGAAACAAAAGATGTATCTCACCATTTTATAACGATAGCATGCCCTTTTGCATTGTAATAAACCGACTGTAAAGATGTTAAGAAGATTTAAATGTGTTTTTAGAATAGATGGAACGAGTGGATATGATAAGAAAGAAATGAGATATATAAGAGCAAACATTTTTCATATCAACTAAAACAACAGGAATAACTTTTCATTGAAGTATTAAGATAAAATTCATCTTATATTAACTGTAAAGTAGATATTGCTGAACATTTGACGTATTTCATGCGTCATATTGCATATCACGTTAGCGTATCAATTAATACCTCAAAGCTGAGAGAAGATTGATAAAGCATTTGTTGAAATCTCTGATTATTTATGCTCTAACTCTGATAGAGTAATGCGAACAAGTTTTTGATTAATAAAAGTGATAACCAAACTAAATCATATTGAAATACATTGCGTACTTCCCAAAATATATATGGATCTCAAAATCAAGGTGGTACGACGAACTGATCATTGTTCATTGTTTTAAATTAACAATATAAATTATCAGTGACCATGATAAAACGAAATGATTACATCCCTAAAAAATATGAATATTTTCTAATCTAACCAGTAGTACCAACTTAGGACTCCTTAAATAAAATCGATAATTCAATAGAAACACAAAATTGTTCTAATTGTACACAATAATAAATTGGGTTTTACTAGAAGCATCCCTTTTGTATTATAATGAGGACCGAAAGGGTCATTGAACGGGAATGGAATCCCGGATACAGAGTGAAATCCGCGATATCTCCTACGGGCCAGCATCCAATCTAATTTGGGAAAATCGGAATAACTTACACGAGGATTCGCCCGAGACTCCGGCAAGCAATAGAATTAAACTCAGATCAATTACAAACAACGAAACACTTTACAACAATTTGTAACTGAATGACGAAGAGCTAAAGACAGAAGCAAGGAACACAATACAAGCCACATCAAATACATCACGTACTACCATTAAACTTGTACTTACAACTTCAAGAAAACCACGGTGGGAATACCAGATGAAGGGTTTCACATTATTAACTTCAAAAACATTTAACTTCTTGTCTTGAGAAAAAAATCAAGAGTGGTTTCAATTCTACCTTTTACTTCGAAAGTGTCTTGTATATTAAGAGGATGTTTACTGGACGCATCGATGCGAGAACTCGCCACAATGCTACATATTTCAACTGGCCCATTTTCTACCCGTCTGTGTTTACATTCAGCGTTCTATTTTGCTTCGATTTGAATCCGAGTTCGGTTCGATAGGCCAAGTGGAACCGGTTGTTGAAAGTGATAGTGTAAACTAGGATTTGCATGATGGCTTACAACCCAGATCTCATTAGCTATGAAAATTGAAACAGTAATCCCGTTAAGGCCTGATAGTTTAATATTAGAATACAAGAAAGTTTAACTTCCGTGTCGATTATATTAATGACGAAGGATATACATTAAAAACAGTGTTTTCTTCATATTCTTAGTCATTAGTGCTAACATTTTCATTAAAAACCTCGTCGTAATAGCGTCGTAGATTATTTCAACCGCTTTAGCAGCATTTCTCTAAGGACCGATTTGCAGTAAGGTTTTTGTACTCAATTAACTCGACAGTGGGCAGAAAAGATTCCCAAATCCAATGTTGCTAGAACCTTAAATCACCAGTACCAATAAACAAACCACTCGTGTTTCATAAACGGCATCGTAATTTTGCACAGACTCGTGATTCTCTTTATACTTAACTAAGCATCGCTGAGATTAACTTCACGTGTTTAATAAAATAACTTTAACTATTTAAAGGCACACAATCAAGTTAAGAGCTGTGATTTAATTTTAATTTTATCTTTATCCCATTCATAACAAATCCGGTTACTAACGTTAATAATAAGATGACAGTAGCCTTAATTAAAAAAGAAATCATAAGTGTTAAAAAGTCCCTAACTGAAATTTAAAGATTGTGATGTGATTCAAATAACAATTCTTTTATACAATGCGCATTTAAACTTATAATATTAATGAAAAGGTCATTGAATCAAAGGCAAAATAAAAAAAACGATAAAAATGCTTGTATTTACCGAGTTAAAAGATAAAGTACCATGAAACCAATCATGTATCGATTCGTGACCGGGATTGGGTAATACAGTAATTGTAATAACTAATTCGTGATTTTAGGAGTCGAAATATTGTAGGATTGCCGTATATTAGTACATCTCAATTTAAAATTAAATAATGTTACTATGGAATGGCATAAAGGGTTCTACATCTTACGTTATCCGTAGATCAGTAGCCAAATATAAATTTGGCAAGATATGAACCCAATTAGACTAATGAGATTCAAAAAGTCCGTAATAGCCGTAAGTCCGTATGCCAAAATTCTCTCGGGAACCTAGTTACCTTGATAAAGATTTGATTCGTTGAAATGTTAAGCTTAAGCCAAGACTTTGATAAGCCTCAAGGTACTAGTCGCTTTCTTTCAATATATTCTATAAAAGGGAATTGGTATCATTTGTATTTTCTACCAACTTTTAATATTTATATAGTCCCTCTTCCACAACTCCCGATACTTTAGAAAGAAATAAAATAATATTAGACTTACAATAACTATCCGAACAAAAGTCCAACTTTCCAAGTATTACCCAAAATTTGAAGGATTTTTTATTTTATTTGTTAGTGTATAACATACCAAGAAATCCATAGCCGGAGAAAGTTATATTTGTATTGTCGTTTGAAGTACTTAATAATACGGAAACCAAGTGAAAGAAGGAAGTCTCCGCAAGGTCAAAACAACTAAATTATGTCAATTAACATCAGTGGATTACGAATTAGACTTGGCTTCTGGCACTTTTGATATAAGCTTGATCTCATTAACGAAATGAAGTTATTGAAGCGGGTAGTCTGGGGCATTGAACTGAACAGTGAAACAAAGAAAAAGTAAACTAAAAAACTATGTTAATTTTTTCCTGGATAACAAATTCAAATAAACAATGAAAATATAAACAAAATAGAAAGCGTACACACCACAGTGCAATTTCTCTCAACGTTCGTTTTAGTGACCCCAAACATACAGACGCTTTCAAGCAAAACAGTAGTACCATATCTACTTAAAGATAATGGTGTATATGAGTATATTTATACCAACGAAAGTGACAAGTGTATAGAATTGCCAACATTCGGTTAGTGTGACACAAATGTATGTATCATATTATAAATAAGTTAGTAATGAAGTTAATATCACGGTACATTAACTATAAACTAAAGATAGAGTAAAGTAATCAAAAAGACTACACATTAGTGTAATTGCAACGAGAAAACAGAAATGGACTTTGATTGATGACTATAAGCATCGAAGAAAGCGAATAGTAAAGGTTATATAATATTTATAAGTGCTGCCTTTTAACCACTCGGTGCACGATATTTTAAATTAACAGTTTATCACTGCGATTATTTCAAAGTTGAGAAATACGTTGTTTGAAACGTAAAAATAAGAGTTATTATTTATTTACTTAATCACTTACAATTTTTACCAAACACGGTTTAACTAGTAGACGAAAGGTTAAGGTACACTAAAGGTCCGCAGGCGGCCTTCGCGACTAATAGCAACTTGATTTTGTCGAGTGGCATAAGGTACAAGCAGATAGAAGCCGAAAAAAACGGTATTTTAAATAAATAATATAATAGAAATGCAAGCTTGAAAAAAATGATACCTTATATAAGACGATACGACGATGGCACTACGACACTATTTTTGTCTCATACCAGGGTTATAGTACAGAACTTTACTTTTATTTTATAAAACTATGTGTAGTTAATGATATAAGAAATGGCCTTTTTTCAGTAAAACAGACAGATAGCAGATCAAAGTTAGGTTAGGTTCTACAGTTAGAACCTAACTCTGATCTGCTATCTGTAGTAATTATACAATTATTTTAGTAGTCAAATAAATTTAATTGAAAAATTTTAAGCTGTATTCGGATTCTGACAAAGATTCTGATCTTTGAGTAATTTATCTATATAAAAAAGGTAAAAAAAATTAAAATAAATCAATAAATATTAGATTTAAAAAAATCTGAACTGAACATCTAACACGAGTCTCTTATTATTTGACGCTTTTAACTTAAACCACACAAATAAATAATCAAGCACACCGATACTGGTCATGCGGAGATGTCGCCGCCTTACACTAAACGTTTTTACTAAATACAAGCTCTATACACTAAGAAATAAAACCTAGATTTGTGCAAGTCTAAAAAGCCCACAACGAAGTTAGGTCTCCAATGAAAACTCGAATAAAATACGTTTTATGTTGTACACGTGATTTATGGGTACAATAAATTTGAGCTTTATTACAAAGTGTTACGTTGGAAATTATATTCTTTGTGTAAAAGGGGTAAATAGATATTGGATCGTTACCCTTAGCGATAAGAGTTAAATTCCGTTTGCCGTATTAAAATGAGTGACATTTTACAAACTATAAGCATGTACTTAATTACGTTACTAATTAAAGAGAAATAATGAAAAATGAATTGGAAATGGCAAAAGAAATCACTGTCTTTAATATTCGGTGTCTGTGACATTCGTGATAACAATAAATAAGTTTCTAATAATAAAAAAAAATGATCATTAAAAGTTTAGAAAATATTTCACTGTTGAATTTGAACATACAAAAATCTAATATCAAATTTCGAAAGCAAAATCGCTATATAATATGCGATATTCGTATCAGATGGCGACGTTATTCTATAGCTCGAACGTGACACCCTAAGATAACGAGGTTAAGGTGTTAAATACCTCGATTGCGACTGACCAAACATACTAAAACGAACCAAGTACAATAAAGAAGACGGCATAAAACGAACAATTTCCAATGAAGTGCTGATGAAATTAAGCTTTATTCCGTTTGAAATAAAAGCGAAGCTACATGTGATTTCAGTAAATCGGCTGATGTTTGCTTTTTATTGATGGAAACACAACACGCCTCATGTTTGTCTTTATCAATGTTTATTAGTAAAGGTACTACCTATATTTCAGTGTGTGCAGGGATCGAATGATGAAAAAGATAAACAACCGGAGGGCCTACTTTTAATTTTGTTCTAAATGAAACTGTATCGGCTACCACATAGAACTCGTAATGAAGTCAAAATTAAACAACCATCCATGTTAATTTAACCTTTTCATTTTCCACTTAACCAAAAGACTTTATCCAGTAAACTCATTGCAACTGGACAACTAAAGAAACGTTGGTAGGAAGTCGTTCCGAACCAACGAAAAATGGAAATCTTACACCCCTGGACTTTAATTATAACCCCGTGCCTTTAATCACTACTGTGGCTGGGAGGGAGGATAGCTCAGATTTTCAGTACTGGATAGTGGTGGATCACACCACACGCTCAGAACATCTTTTTTAATTATTAAAGTGGGATATAGATACTCCTGTATTTTAGTAACTAAGTGAGAATGTATATTGCATATAGTATTTGATTTTTAATAATAATAGTTCTCACTGACAGAATAAAAAATAATGTTACTAACAAGATATGGATCACTGTGCCAACAATAAAGACATTTATTGTAATAATAATAATTATTATTTAATTTGTGTACCGTATACATACTAAATTACAGTTTTTATTAGAAAATATTATATATACAATAAAGTATATAATACTTTTAAATATTTCAGATCGCCGACAGGCTGGCAAGAGACCTACATTATAATAAAAAATAAGATAATGAAAAATTTACTTCAGTATTGAAGTGACTGCCTTTTAAAGCAAACTTATGCTAATGGGCGCAATGAACTTTGTCTTTACGTCAGGAAACCAATATACCTAATTAATTGTTCTGCTATTTAATTTTAAGAGTCAATTGAATTTGTTAGCGAAGATCCGATGTTTTCATTAAATAACATTTGTCAATGAACGTGTAATGTTAATTTTAACTCTCAACTGTGTTATAATAAGGTAGTGTTTTATTTAAGCATGTGAAGATCAACTGGATTGCTGATTATTATAATCATTTTATAGGTAATTAATTGTCTTCAAATCGCATACCCATGTTTCTGTCACTTATAAAGATTTACATACACTCTTATTATTATGATGTCGTCAAACGTATTATCAAATGTGCTTTTATGATCATCAACAGCCAAAATACATCACACTCCTCACTACTGTGTACATGTCTTTCAACAACGGAAACACTCAAATAGAAATTTGAGCCTTAATATAACCACCAAGCGACGCTTGCTCAATGCGGGTTGCTGTAGAAATCGGTTGCAACACAGACGATTCGAATACATATCGTGGTTTTTCAGATAAAGAAAGTACATCTTTTTTTTGTGTTTCTCTTTTTGAATTGGCTGATGTACAATAAAGATATACTCTATTCTATTCTATCTTCAATTTAGTTTTTGCGCGTAATCAGGAGATACCAGCACACATTCAAATAGTCTTACATTCACAATGACTGTGTTGTCTTTATAATGTTTAGAGTCCACTTCATAAACATAGTGCTGTAGTATGCCCGTACTGGTTTTTGTTAATTTCAGATGCTTCTGCAGTCAATCTATCTGCATTATTGTACCGTAGTATTTCAATTAAGGCAACATTTAAGCTTGAAGGTATACGACCGATGACACAAATGCTATTTAAATTTGGGACCGTATCAAATATTTAAGCATTGTAAAAATCGTAGTAAAGGAGAATATGACCATTCAACATTTGGATAGTTCTAAAGATGTGACAGGTGTGAGTATTCTGCAATTTCAATTTTGTTTCTACCAACATTACTATCACGTCTTTGGTCAGTTCCCGTAGTGTCAGTTTCAAGATCTTACTATTTTATTTGCTTTTAGCACGTTCCAAAATTTTATTGCAGATTTGCTGAAGTTTTCATTGGGTTAAACATCTATAAACACGATCAAGTTGATTCAATTCGATTGAAATTAATACTAGGATTACAGCTGTTGTCATAGTTTATCTTTCTCACTTGTATGCAAAATAAAAAGAGTAAAGTACATTAATTAAGTTATGAGTGATTATGAGTATATCTGATAATCTCTATTAATGGACGATTTAGTTTATTTTAGCAGTTTCGATTTATTATTGTTAAATACTGTGAGACGAAGACCCACTCAAAAACTGTCTACGATATTCATACAATGTAATCGCTAGATAATTATTACATTACGTACAGTATCTAGACACACGTGATAAAAATATATGATAATATTCGCAGCAAACAATTAGTAACTCACTAAAAAACCACTAAGTGACATCACGAAACCACAGCGCCTTATATAGCTTTACATTTAGAATTTACGGTCATGCGGTCATCATTTCAAATATTGACGAATTAACAATCTTTGAATAGTTTTCTTCTAACGATTCTTTTACTGAGCTCAAAACTACAAATTCTTACTTTGAAAAGTACTAAGAAGCCTAGAAGATAAATAATTAAGCATACAAATATTATCCAATAAATTTTCTATTCGTCTTTACGGACAAATAAGTATTGAATAGGTATTACATGTGTATGTGTATTTATAACTAAGCTCTTTAAAAAACCCAAACTGAATCTCCTAATATCTCATCTCCTAATATCATCGTGTTACTCGAATAGTATCCTTGAATGGAAATTTTAACGTCAGTCGTTTCGTGACACCAACAAAAAGATCTAAGATTGTAAACACATGAAAGTAACAAGTAGAGCGAAACGCCTTTACGCGATACATACGCGCGTTCGTACATAGTAAACTTTGTAGCAGTGCGTGATGGTAATACATTGGAAGCGGGAATGATCGATGGAGATTTCAAAGAAGACCATAAAGGTCTAACTAGCGTAAGTTTACTGCAAAACAAACAGCAGAAATTGGAAAAATCATCATATCAAAACCTGTACATGAAGTAAGAAATTCCTATCAGAAAATGTAGGCATATCATTGTTAAAGTAAATTCAATTATTATTCAATAGGAAGACAGCGATAGAGCAAAAGAGGAAAACATAATCCATGCACTCTATGCTGTAATTACATTAATATTTGTAGGCATATCAAATCGCTTGCATCATAACGGACTAAGCCTATCGGAAAATGGACATTGCACAAACTCAAGTGAAAAAATATTATTTAATGTGGCAACAGATTAACAACCAATTTTCCTACTGTATCTAACTGTTGCATAGCCGACGGCATGCTCACGCGCAGTGAAAACGTGCCCGATAATTACGGAGTGATGGTAAAACATGCCAGAGTTATGGCTACAGTAATGGCAATTAATGTTATCAGAGCTTATACGTACCGTCTAGATCTTTACAATATACTAAATTAACTATTACTTTATCCTACTCGCTGATATCAAATTTGAATAATATTCTATAAAATCATGTTCAAGTTCCTGATATGAGATGCAGTAGTACTATTCATTTAATTGCAATGATATTCAATAGTTCAGGTACAAAGTTTAGACGAACACTAAGTGTACTAGGTATTCTTATCTGAGGTTTATGCACATGACTCTTTAGGCGTTCGTAGGTTACATTACAATAATGTAAATATTTTGCGTCATTAACAGCTGAAACCTTGATAATTATTTCGAAGATAAAGTTTCGTACTACCAGAAAACGACTATTAATGTATTTCTCGTAAAAGTTTACTTCCTGTCTTTCTACTTACGAATTATTGACAGCAACGTCTATCAAGATTAATCAATAACCAGTCAACACTACGTACCTTGTATGAAAATTACAAACACTTTAAAATAATACGTTTAAATAATTCGTTTCTGTATCAATTGTGTGTATTTTGTGGCGTGCATAAATATTGTGGTTATAGAAAATCCCCGAGATTACGTTGCATAATTGAAGTATAAATATAACAATACTTGGGTGTTTAAGGTACTATTAACATAATTATATGTTTATCTTTAATGTTATAATTTTTAAAGGTAAGAATCTTACTTGAAACTTGTATACAAGAGTCAGTTACATCACCTTACTATATAAGTATCAATAAGTTACAATTACTCGCCGATTGAGTCAGACGACCTTTTTCCTAAAGGGACTGTACAAACAAATTGCCTTCGCATACTAATCGATTAGAAACAATATTACTCGGATATTTACTCACACACTGAGATATCAACGTATCAGAAGGACCTCAGCAAGCAATATTTTGATTGATGAAAATAATATAAATCTTCTTCTATATCTTAGTTTAGCTAGTTTTAAATCTCAATTTGTATAAAAATACATAAAAATTAAAGTAATACGTCTGCATCACTGCTTAAAAATCGGTACAGAGCGATTTCTGCTGTTTCAAATGAAACACTAAATATTAGGTGTTCTTTCACAAAAGGTGACTAATTGTTTAATTAATTATTGAATTGTATGTAGCGATGTAATCAACCTTCGTATGGCCTTGGAATCAACGCGTTTATATTCCTGACACGTTATATGATGTTGTACAAACAAACGATCAAGTAATCTAAACATCTTTGATAAAATGTGTAACTGATACATTTCTTAGTAGAATCTTATATTTATTTGCTCTTCTTATTAAAAATATCTTTCCGAAACAACTTGTAGTAGTATATTAGATGATTACAGGCAAATCATATCTTACGTGATTTGGAGCACCTGCTTTAACAACCAGGCATGTGCAACCAGGTCAAAATGTTATAATTACAAAAATAATGAGTCTAAGTCACATCTTTATAATGACTATTAAAAGAAATACTTCTTCCTACTCTTCACACGGATTATTTAATGCACCATTGTCTCTGGTGCCCGAAATACGGATAAATCGCGTAATAGTCGTGTGAATTAAGTACTATCGAAATATTGCATAACGAATGCGCGAACAAGGTGCTATTAAATTTGGCAATATAGTATCTAAATCGACCATTGTATTATGATGTAAATGAATAGGTCAGTGAATTGTGCAAGACAGAAAACGGGAAGTGGAAGATACAATTGGAATGAGTAATTAATACAAAGGCACAATACGGAAGGAGAATAAGAATTGGGTACGTATTGTGGCGGTAATCAGTTCTGACATCATGGTACCAGAAAAAGTAGGCGATAATAATAATGATAATATGAGGCACATTAATTAGCAACAATCGCGCGTTTTGAGTGCAATAAATACAGTAAAAAACAAATTGATACGATTCTAAATTGCGTTAATGCAATGTTCTTACTTTTATGTACTTACGTACCGCACATAATTAAGCGGAACGTGCGTCGGCACTTTTCGAGTGGTGTAACAGAAATAGCAGTCTACTAACCCGAATCACACGTATTCGCTGACGTCCATGAAACACCTGCGTGTACCGAGAAAGGTGCGACGGATATAGTCCATGTTTAGGATTAATGAGATTATTTTAGTATAGAAATATGCTGCGATGTTGCAACACAATCTAAAAATACAGCAACATTCTTTGCTTTTTAGAAAACTCAATTTTAGGTCAGTTTTCTATAAAGCTTGAATAAAGAAATGAAATGAATGAATGAAGTTACTACTTTTTTTGGTGCAACAATATGGAGAAACTAGGCTACACTATTTTATTAGACATTTTAAAAATAAATTGAATGAAGAGTCCAGTAGTATTTGGGAGAAAATTTATGTTGCACAAAAAGCAAGTACCCTTCTAATTTTTTCCAGTTGTGTTATAATACTCATAGTAAAACTTCTAACATTAAAAAAAATGTCAACTTTGCAATTTTGATGCCTATTTCGATTACCTTTAAAGTTTCAAGGTGTATGTTGCACATAATTGAACGTTGCAATGATTAATGCTATATTATAACAAATTATAACATAGTATAAGAGACTTGCAAAATTTAGTTAGTGTATTATTAGCTTGATATTGAAGCTAAGCAATAAACATATTGCGAACTTGGTTTGCGTAAGCTATGTCCAAAATAATTCGAAAAAAATGATCCCATTCAATTTACACAATAACCTATTCAAGGATTGCTAAACTATTCAAACTATAGCTGTTAACATGATTATATATCTATACAGTAAACCCTCAAATTAGCTCAAATAACAAATACCCTTTTAAGTGTATATATATAGACTAAATCTGCATCTTTCAATAATGATAACTTAGTATATTTTAAGTTCTGGACCACAATGTAACCTACATACAATCAGTCATCTTAATATTGTTAAATTAACTGATACACAAACTATTTTTGAAAGTATTTGCTTAGTTTGATTCACAACTTTACGTATCTTACGTAGAACGAGGTCGCTAAGATAGCCTAAATATTTTGATGTGAAGGCAGCATAAGAAAGAAAAATTAAGTGAACGAAACTGAAATAAATATAAATAAAAATAGATAGAGAAAATGACTTATCGATATAACATCTTGTAGAGAAACCACGTATGATTGCGATGATCAACAAAAAGGGCTTCCCCAACCCAAAGAAGGGTCCAGCTAATACTAGCAACAATGTTCCAATGACCCAACCGGTTTGATGAGCCAACCTCTAGGTTGATCGTGAGGTCGCGGCAACGACCTCGACAGGTCGTCCGATATCCGCATAATGTATAGGAGTGCGCCCGTCTAATAATAATATGATTAATGTTCCTTTCTACTATTCATCCCAGCAGATCAACGGTATTTGGATATTTGTGAGTATAATTCAGAATCAAATTTCAATCAACATTTAATAATCTAAGAATAACGTAGGATTTCTTTTGGAAGATTATGTAAGCATGAATGTTTAGCAAGTATAAAATAAATTATAATAACATTTGTAAGCAACTCAGAATGATTGCAGGAAATGTTTTTGTTTATCAACAGTGACAAAACCGGGTTTCCATTTCAACTTCGGCGACAGGGAGTGAGTTGGAAATTTATTTTGCGGTTGTGAATCTCTTAAAACAAGGTGAACCGACTTGTTTCGAATTCACGACCATTACCTGTTGAGGCCACGGCCTCATGTTTCATTTAAAACACTTCGCGGAACAATTTTTGCCATTTAAAGATGTCAAAGTCACCAGGACAGATTACCTATTTATGCAAGTAAAAAATCGATATAAATCAAATAAAAAGTAATCGTATAAGTTCAAAATCAAGATCTAAGTTAGCAGAAAGATAATAAATTCACTATATATAAAACAGTAGCAATACTTTTGTATCAAAACAAAATACCAAGCATCATTGAGAAAAATTCTGCATCGAATTTATATTATCTTCCGAATACAGCTATCCAGCACCTTATTGGCCCAGTGAAAGTGAGAGCGCCATCTGTCCGAGGTGACGTAACGTAGCAAATCGGGCATTGTCCGCCCGCGTTAGTTTCGTCACGATTGGTTAATGGGCGCCGGAGGATTGTCAACGGAACCCTTTTGTGCCAATGTTTGAAATTCGAATGCGAAATAGTATAGTTAAGTGCAACACAGTTTTGCCATTCACGACTTTTAAAAAGTTTGTTTTATCTAGCCTAGTCTAAAATGTAGGCAATGTTATGAAATGTTGAAACTTATGAAATTAAAAGTAAAGTGTAGTGCTATAATCTATTCTTATACTTATATATCGATTACAAAATCTTATCCTGGTTGCTATTCTACATATAAGTTATTAATTTTGCAATTACCGTCAAACACTGCGACATTTTTGTTATAAACTTATTTTTGTACGTGTACTCGTCTGGTTTAGTTAATATACACTATTGAAATATTATATTTCTCATGTAGATTGAAATATAAATGTGTTTTGAGAAATAAATTCTTAACTATAATTCAATATAATATAACTAGTAGCTCAATCAGTACCAAATGTTAACCAAGACACGACTGTAACAGGTTGACTGATCTAAATAATATCACATTTCTTGTTTGTTTTAAATAAATGTACAAGATACAAACAAAACAAAACTAAACATTACAGCAGGTGGCGATCTGCAGTTGCCAGTCACACAAAAAGACATCTAGCAAACGACGACAGTGCTTGCACGACGTGGATGTCTCGCACCTGGTGCGGCGTCTTGAATTGCTTCACGTAAGACGCGATTTGCGAACCTACTGTAATTCGTGTCGGCTACAAACTGTCGTATTTAACATTTAACAAGCCGAACAAACTGGTGAACCAATTTCTTGTAAATATCAGAATCTCACCTAGTCGAGTTGAGTGTTTGCATTGGTGGTTATCTTGTGTGGTTTAAGTCATGTGATATTAGAACTGCTGATATGAACTTTAGGAGATGGTAAAATAAACATTACAACGCCTGGATCACTTTTATCTTGCTCGTCTTTCTAGAGAATCGTTACTACAATCGCTAAGAAAAGTGTCAAATAAAAATAGACATTACTCCAAAAATCAACGAAATATGCTTTCGATGCCATATCAATCTCAGTATAATTTACCCATGTTAAAATTTTAGTTCGTCGTTATAGCTACAATCGCGCATATACCATATACCTTTCTTTACATTTAATATAAAAATTATAGCAATAGCAGAATCTGGCGTAAAATAAAAGAGTTCCCATTCCATCCCCATCGATAACGCTTCGTCCTGATTTCGTTATAATAAAGCTCACTCTAATATTTAGTATTCCCGTGAAGTGTCGCGAACCGCTTTTTATTGTCTTCCGTCTGGTGGGGCTTTGAACCGTCTGAAATTCTACGTACACTGAATAATTTAGCGGAGATGTGTAACTTATAAAATGTCTGTGGTTGAACACGCCCGGAATAAAATAACATCTCTGTCTAATATGGAAATTAGGGTACGCTAAAAATATAATTTAAGAATTAATTATGTATTTTAAATTAAAATGACTACGCATCACCATTACATTGCAAAATTTACATAGAAAGGATATAAGCGGAGACTTGAGAGAAAGTGGAATTAATGCAATAGAATCGAGATTCACACTGCACGTTCTTTACTTCATTCATTAACAGAAATATAAAAACCTAAATATCAACCTAATATAGTTAACCCAACGTCGAGTTTAATATTGCCACTAGCCACGAAAAATTAGGTGCTCTCTCCAGTGTATTATGTGAAAACCTTTCTTGATTTACCAACTGAAATCTCGGATTTGGGAACAAAGTTACTAGGGTCAGATCTGATAACACTCACAGCTCAACGAGGTTCGTCCTTTTGGGGATTTGAGGTAAGGTTACAATATTTTAAAAGACACTTTTTGATGATCTGAAACTTGTGCTGACATTTACAATAGAAGTTATCTTCAAAAAATATTCGTTGAGTTTGTTTACTAGAATAACACTTGTTCTTGATAAAATCGGAAAACGATTGTTCAGTACCACATTACAAATGACATTAGGGTTTCCGATACAATTTTATATGCTGATAAAATTAATAAAATAGCTGCGATCGTCAAGCTAATACATAGAACACTTGAACGAAAGCAGCCTATTGTTAAATTAAAACCAATGCTAAGATTTCGTTTTCACAGAAAACTCATTCACCCAATTTATCATAGCACAGACAATGAGAAGCATAGATAAAACAATATTAAAAGCGTGTGCCTTATTACTCCGTCAACATAAACAAAAGGGGTTTGTTCAAGAGACGGTAATTTGAGGAATATCTTGATTCTGACCTTTTAGCATTTTTCGTTAACAGAGCTGTCACATCCATAGTATTCACTTCCTTTGTAAAAGACAGTTCTTTTACGCCCACAGAATCGTGGGCGTATACAAGCTCTCCAGGGACATGACATATTGTGGAACTTTAAAATATTTCTTAAATTGAAAAATGGGTACAGTACTTCGATATAAAGTTCCGCGAGTAAATTTTATTAAAGTGCCACATATACCTAAAGCGCTTTTAATAATTATAGGTAAATTATGATAAGGATGCAAAAAGCTTACAAGATAATTACAATTTTTCCGCAATTATCAACTTACTCCATATGTTATTGGCGATTTAATATAATGCTTATAAAGAATAGTTGAAACAAGAATATAAAGAAATTTTATATTTTTAAACATTTAAGCTAAGGATTTACTCCTAAACGAACGCTTAGTGAAGACAGAATATGAATATGAAATGAAATAAAATTGATTCCTCCAATCAACTCGACCACTAACCCATCAATGCCAAGTCTTAAAAGTGAGTTCTATAAACACGAAAGACTTAAAAAATCAGCGAGATTCATGAGAAAAACAAGACAAACACAAAAATAATTTTTCTTTAACATTCTAATCGCCATGATAAAAAATTTAAGAAACTATTCACAAAACTCGGTAGGTAATAAGAATATTTATAATAATTTTCAGGCGTCGACTGATTGTCATACAACTGTTGACTTACATCACTGTATAACGTCATTGATGACGCACTTTAGTAACCTGTGATAAATTTGGAATAAACCGACTGCTGGTAAAGACAGAAAACCATTAATTTCTTGCAACTAACTAACCGCAATAACGATTGGATATTGAATAACTATTATTGAATTGTCATCCGACAGACATAACAACGAATGGCATTGTTTAAATCAAACCCGACATACTTTAAATTGTTTTAATGATACAATAATAATATACTATATTTCTTTCTTAATCGATTTAACTCCCACGAAACGAAACGAATACTTACCTCTTTATTATAACTAAGACAAATGAACAAACACCGCATCCGTTCCAAAAGACATTCAGACTTTTTTGATAGCATCCGTTGAATCTAAGCTTGATTCACCGCCTTTATCCATTCATTTATTATTTTATTTATCTGATTGGTTTACCAATCTTATCTTTCTATCATACTCTAGTTATTTAACATTGCTGAGCGAGATTTCATAATTGTAAATGTTGATTAAAATCAATTTGATATTGATTGCCATTTAATAACTAAGTATAGGATATTCTTAAGAAACCTATATAAATATCATCAAATAAAGTAATTTAATTCGAAATTTGTAATAAAGGAAGTCAATTACGGAATCACAATAAAATCATGAGATAATGATTGTACATATAAAAATATACGACTCACCTATTAAATATAATGAAATGGCAAAGACAATTCTCATAACTTTCTTTCGCAATTTTAGACTTATTCGTTTTAAGAGTGTTTCAGGGAAATATTTCAAGCCAGTACTCATGACACAACAATGGTACGATACAGAATGAAAAGACAAAAATAAAGTAACTAAACAAACACAGGTGTTTATCGATAAAATAGCAAAGAGTCAAGGGGTAAGTGTAGTAACTATTGACTAACGTTTAGTAAATAGATTCGGTAATAACTTACGTTAAAAAAACAATATATTGAAGGTGATTGTGGTCGATTGTGAAGGTCGATTTGAGATAAGCTTAAAAATAAATTGCAATATATATGAATAAATTAACATAATCATCTCTAGACGATTAAACAGCTAAATTAAGAAGAAAGGTAGGTAAATGAATTTTATTGCAAAAAAAATGTATTATGCAAAATGCTTATACCTGATTTTGTTTCCAGAAATATTTTTACTGTAACGTCTTCCCAGCTTGTGACATATCAAATATTTACCTTTAGATAAAATCACGATAGTTGCGTGAGAAATAGATATAACATCATGTAAGTATGGATGTAATTGTTGTCTTCAATTGAAATACGTGTCATAATATTATATCTTTCTCTATGTTGTCAGTGATTGAATAAAAGTTATTAGAAACGAAATCCATAACATTACACATATTTACATTGTTGCCAAGAAGGCTAAAGATCTTAGTTTTCTTATATCAGACTCGTATATATTTATTTTATTTGCAAACAGTAACTGATATTTTCTAGTTACTTCCGCTTGTTCCATCAACCCACAACATCTGACAACAAGATATCCAGACTTCAAGGTGGTTTGGTAGTAATTCAGAATTAAATCTTCCTACTCAAAACTTGTTCATAAATCCGAATCGGAGTTCAACAAGTTTTGGTACGATTTCTCATAATTTCAGGAAGCATAGGAATGAACAGAATAAACCTTTAAAGCGTCCTTCGGTAATATAGACAATGATTATAACTACAATTACAATAAATGCAAACCAATATAAGAAATAGTCAACGTGCGTGACGATCACTAACAAAAACACTAGGATTCTCCAAGTTTTTGCACTGGCACTATTAACCTTGACAGGTCCAAGTTGTCAAATCTCACAATGTTTGTTTTTGCACTATGGAAACTTTAAAACTTGTGACGTAAATGTTTTGGATCGGCGAACAGTTCATTCGACAAGTGTATTCCAACGATAGGCGCGAGCGGCCTCTCCGAATGGCCGTAAGCGACTGGTCGGCCACATTCGTAATTTCAGCGTCCCATCGCTTTTGAGAAAGCAACTCCTGCGCATACAATCGCAAATTGTTTGGATCTAGGTGGTATAAAGAAAATTGAAGACAGCTGGAAAAATAGGGGAGAAATACTTTTCACTAAATGATTAGTTTTTGCTCCATTGACAAATCGAACACATTAATCAAAGAGGAAAAGAACCTAATGTCCATTTCTATCAAGCGGGTTATGATAAATGTTTATCGGTATAATAATTACTGATAGTTATGGCTATGAAACTGACTAGTTTTTTTTAAATATTAGTCCTTTATTTATTTTTAATAAAGAAGACTTGAAAACAACGTCATATCTTCCCACATCCTTCCACGTTATACTTACCATATGTTGTTCCTGCTCTATTAATCTGAAGCCACACGAAAGCGGCCATCTGTTGTGGAAACATGACAACAAGGATATATTCACTAAATTTCAGACCATGATATTATTGGTCCAAATTTTATGATAGCATTTAAAGATAAATAATGATCAATATGACGAGATTGATATTAGCAAATAAACTGAACTTGTTAGCCTTGTGATTGTGAAATATACTTAATAATACTACTTCTGTAAATGTTGTTGAGGACATTTTGCAGCTCGCTCAAGTATAGTGCGTCATCTAGAACAAACACTAGCAACACCTGTGACATAGCAACAAAAGGATGATTCAAGGCTATTTGTTCTAAGCGAAGGTCAATGGCATGGCAGCCATAATGATGATACTGCTATTTGTAATGTTATGATTTTTGCTTATAATGTTGAGTTGAATGTAGCTTCAACTTCTGATGTAACGTGAGGCGTAATGAACGGGCTGCTATTGATCTTGGGAATGTCGATTTCATACTAATGCAATGTGAAATAGTATTCAGTGAAAACAAAGACATTGCGAAGTTTTAATGACTACGATAAAATGATATACGTGCACATTCATAAATAAGCAACCTAAACTTAATCATTTATGAATAAGCGTAAATTAACAATGAGCATTTCTAATTCTTTCATTGGTATCGGTTCGGTCTAAGTTATTAATATATAATGAACCGTTATATTACAAGACACAATGACAAAATAATAAAACATGAAAATCTATGACTTTTATAAAGAAATAATACAAATTACCGAAAATAGATTAAAAGACTTACATCAAATAAGATTTCAAGTAATCTTTATTCAAGGACACGATACGCTAAATTAAATTTTTATTGACAATCTACAATGTAATTAAGAACAAAACAGATTGAAGTAACAATACCGCAAGACCACGATATGGCGCGCATGGCGTGAACTGTGTTTATGTAAATTAGAACGCGCTCAATTCAAGTGAAGGTATGGTAAGCTATCAATTACAAAAATTATTTAAAAGGCGCCCCCGGTGCATTGATCTTCTTGTGATCGTAGAAACGTATAGTTTCTCAATGGGCAACTTCTTACAACATAAAAAACGGGAATTTGTAAATAGTTCTTATGATGAACAAATATAACTCAGAACGATGAATATTTAATTTGTTGATATGCAGATACATTTATTTTTAGACGGTGAACTGGATTAAACCAGAAATAAAGTAATCAACATTGGCTTGCAATTAAACCTGTTCTATAAGTAGAAGAAACACACAGATCAACCAGTTCAATACCACTGATTACAAGAGCTACGCTAAAATTGAATCCATATGACACTAGTTGGATACTAAAATAAAAACTTATCATTCTACCAATTTTATAAGCGTAATAATAATTTAGGTATCGTTTATATTATCCTGTTGCAAGTTCCAAAGTGTCTTCTAACAGATAATTTCATGAACCATTCCATGTCTGACACTATTTGTAAGTGAACGTGCACGAGCAAGGCCGTTTGAAACCGGTCCCCATGTCTGACCGCATGCATACTGGTATCATTATTTGGTGGTTAGCGATGTGGATACATTACCGTTGTTAGCTCGTCCAGCTTACAGATTAATGAGTGGTAAAGCCAATCTCATTGCTAACAAAAGAGGTTTCAAACAATCATTACTTTGCTGAAAATCAATTCCGTATTAAATATAACGCTTTCAATTCAAACAAGACCTGTTGCTGTTAAGACAACTCTCCTTAAATTCCTTTCTGCATTAAGTTTAACACTTTTCATAAGGCTTCAGTGAGGGCTACTATTTAATGAATTTACGGAATTTTGGAGACAAATGTGAAGTCGTGATTTAAGGATAAATTCTTATTTATATCGCGATAAAGTCTGAGGAACTATCTGCTACAACAGTAAGAACCGCTTTAAGTGGGTAAAAATTTTAAAAGATCACAAACCACACCTTTATCAAACGGTATAACTTGTTGGCAAACGATTTAATGATGACAGAATCTCAACAATTAGATGGTTATCAAAAAAATCTCGATGATTGCAATTTGAGTTAAGCAAATGGTTATTTCGATTTGACAGCAATCGTGATTTCAAGAAATTATACAATATAAAAGTTATATTTATGGACTAATACTTGGGATTTTGAATCATAAAAGATGAAAAAAGTACGTGTATATTTAAAAAAACAAACTATGAAGATTAGATCATATCATCTGTGATCTAGAATATCATGTCTGCTTTGATTCCGTGGAAGATTTAAGATTCGTTTATTCAACTGTTACATTTGAAAATTGAAAATGATGTGCACATAAATAAGAAATACATTATTATATTATTCTTATCGTGCCAATAACATAGTATTGCATTTCTCTATTAAGTCCTTGCGTTTTTCACTAAGTGTTCTATCTAATCAACATCCCTCTGTTATGTAGGTCTCTCATTAATGTTTCTCTTTTAAAAATATTTAACAAATATTTTAAGAATAATGATCTTGACCCGGAGGTCGTTAGATTAGGATATTATGTAATAGATGTGTATACAAACATTGCACGGTAAAGAATATGCACGCCAGATCGGCCTTGTGAGCATAATCGGTGCCTGTAGCGCGACCTGCTACTAGTATACCTGGTTATCCGGTTAGTGCGGCCAACGACCAGAGGGTTTCACTTGTACCAGTTGTTTTGTTGTAATTACTGACACGATAGATAGACGACATATCGGTCGTTACAATATAAGTAATGACTTGCAAATCTATAAAACTTTATGTAGTTTTCTAAGAGATCATTTTTGTGTTACTCCACTCTGCAGCATATGCCAAAATTATCTCGAGAATTTTGGAACGTAAGCCAAAATTTTTTAGAATACACTTTACTTTAACTGATGTTCGTATCAAATAAATTCTAGGTCCTCCAATCATAAATTTACCAAGAACTCACATGCGAATGAGAGAGATAGGGCCAGTTCTTTGACGTGTTAAGTTTCACTAATTAGTATTGCAATAAGAAGGTGGATTGTCCAAACCTTGATGTAATCATATTTTTTTAATATTTCAAGATTCTAATCTAAGAATGATATTTATGTATCGCTATAAGTACTTAGAGATTTTTTGCTACTGCTAAGTAATGAGAAAACTTTCAAAACAAATAATTACGAAAAGCTAAAATTCTTTTGCTCCTCCATAATTAAATGGTAAAAGCATCTACTACAAAATGCTTTTGTTTCGGCCTGTGGCCTAAGAGAATCCGCCTACGACCCCGTGAAATTATAATATTTGTTCAAGACCAGGCGGTCTGAAGCCTACGCGCTTTGTCTACCAAGATTATAATTTCAAAACAGCGTTGGCATTTGTCCTTCCTCGCAGAGTCACTTTATTTTAAATGGTTTTAAGTATTAACTAGGTTTTAACATTTCAATATCAACATAATTTCTGTGAACGTTAACATGAATAACTGCTGAAATTGTCATGTCTGGATCATTATGTTGTACATGCCACAAATTACTTTATCGGAGGATGTTGGGAAGCAATGCAAGGAAGGGTTTGTTAAAGCGTCCAAAACTGTCACAGAAATAGTTACGTATATGGTAATTCTATAAAATTGTGAAATACTTACGTAAGATATAATAAATATTCCAATGTGGGGAAGACTTCGATACCTACAAACTGGCATTCATGTCAAAACATAGAAACCGGAAGTTTTATTACTGCTTGTTTTTCTAGTCAATCAGGTCGTTTTGGTATCAAAACGACCAGACCCTCATAGCCAAATGACTTTAAAAATCCCTTTCCTCAGTTTTTATCATATTAGAATAGAATAGAATATATCTTCATTATACATAAACCAATCCAAAAAAAGAAATAGATAGGGAACATTAAACTAATTTTGTACAAAGGGCGACCTAAAAAGAAAATACATACCAAAGTTAATAAACCAGACCATAATGTGTATTAATAAAAAATATACACCACAATTTTAGTTTATGTACCCACTGGAAACCGATTTCAACAACAAAGGTCTATCGACCACTTTGGGAATCCCAAATGTCCAAATACTTGCAATTTCAAAGGAATCATCTGATATTGCATGTACGTTGACATTAAGCCTCATATTCCCTACAGTTACAATGGTTTCTTTTCACACCGAAACAGCAACTTTACCAGAAAAAAGAAACTGCGAGATAGGTATCTCGCAGCAGTGCTAACAATATTATAAAGTTAACGATACTCAACTTCTTTAAATGACTGTCCGACAAAATTTTGTATTCCGAACTGTCCATGAAAATGGAAAGGTCCGAGTAACAGTTGAATGTAAATAGGCTGGCTGACATACACGTTGTGAGTTCGCGTTGGAAACTGACTGTTACGGAATGGTGGCATAACAGTAATTAACTGGGTAAACGTGTCAGACTTATTCTAGAGGTACTATATTGGGACTAGCTAGATTTTCTTTAAGAAGTGGCCAACCATGCAAAAGGGAATCGAACCTTTCGAAATTTATACCGGTGTCTAAGACAAAAGCCGCGATTGCCAGATACGAGCACCGCTGGTAAAGAGGAAGGATAAGACGGGGAATTAGTACGAGTCCTCTTAGAGTCCTACAAGCTGTTTCAAAATATGGAGCTAGATATAGTCTGTGACTATATCTAGCTATTATGACATTTGTGAAGTGTCAATCTTTTTGTTTCATGCTCTCGTCTTGTTATAAAATTTATAATATTAATATTAATTGTATTAAGTTAATTTCATAAATAAATCTACTAAAGACCTCGTATCATTGTTTTAATAAGACTACATTACAGCTTTAAAGTGAGAGGTAGGACTATGTTCTTCGACCGTCGATAAAGACATACAAAAAATTACATAAAATTATGATGAATGAAAAATATTCAAGATAAGAATGGTGATAAATAACTTAACTATCCCTTGTAAGTAATCAATTTCCGAATGTTTAGCAATATATTGTAGTAGGTATATACTCGTAGCTATATAAAAACTAAAAGTCTGGTTCCACAGCAGATAATAAATATATTAAATAATAATAAACAGGTATATTGCAACTTATGTTTACTTTTGTATTCTACTCTACACGACGACCAGTTTCAGAATCAAATAAGATTGTATCTGGTTTGTAGATCAGTGACAAACGATGAATAGTAATTTTGATGTTGAACTAAAACACAACACATATAAGAAAGTTATTTGAACTCCGGGTTAATTTTAGTTTTATTGACTTATTTTAAATCTTTTACTCAATAGAACGAGTTCCCGAAGTGTAGTAATAACGGAAGTTGTAAAACATTTTAAGATACGAAAAATAAACTTCTAATTAAGAAACGAGAATTATCCCGTAAAAATTAACGGGAATAAGTATCCTATTACATAAAAGATATAACGGGCACTGGTTTTTTAAAATTAACAAGCATTTTGATGAATATGGTACGAGAATGGCTCATAGAAAAATAATTATTAGGACCATTATAAAAAGAATTAACATTTTTTGTGCAATATTATTCCTGGGTCCCGGTTGTTTCGGCAACCACTCTCATCCTCTCATTTCCTACGTGGGAGTAATAGTTATGGCATAAACTATTACTCCCACGTAGGAAAATCTATGCCCAACTCTGGGACTTATATAGACTATTGGTGAATATTATCCTTACTATTTTTTGTCATTAACTTAATTACAAAACAATGTTTATGTGTTATATAAAAGGAGGTGATGCAAGCTTTATTAAAAAGTAGTGCCGTAGTCTTCAATTTGACGTTTCGCATGTTGCCTACATTGTATATGCAGCACAAGAACTCGGCTGGTCAAATCGTTAGCATATGCAAAGTGTAACGTGCCGAATACGGACATCGATACAGCCGCTGTGATAGATGTGGTGACCGTGGTAACACCATATCAAGCAAAGCGGTATCTCATATAAAACTCATAATGCAGCAGTTGCTATTTTAAAGAGACAGCAAAATAGAGCAGTGACTGTAAATATTTAAGATAATCCACTGTACCACCACTGCGATTTGAAAAATTCTTAAACTCTTACATAAGTAAATAAAATTGATGTATCTGCGTATAATTAGCAGGACCGGCCTAATATTGCACTATTAATAAAATTAAACGCGACACTCACTCAAAATTTACAGTTTTTGTCGCAGTAGTCAATTTAATTTTAACCACCTTAATACCTTAAATATCACAGCAGTTGAAACTGAAGGCCCCCTGCTATAGGGTTGCATTGGTTTTGGTAAAATTTCGTTGTTAATGGCTAACGCTTGGGTATCTAATAAGGATTGCTTTGGAAGAGTTTCACTTCACCGCGAAAACAATATGACCAGTATTTGTGTGCGGTTAATAAGTACCTAAGTTTTGACACGCTGTTAACATAATAAACGCCACGTAAACATAATTATAAATAAAACATACATGTAATATCAAATTATAAGCTCCTAACGTAGAAAATATGAAATTTTTTTAATGTTGGTAAATATCTTATACACCACCCAATCATTTCTATGGATTATGGACGTTATTTTATTACAAAACAAAATACTTATTAAATGGTTATAAGCAGTACTTGGGAGCAAGTCTCTAACAGACGTGTAATATAAATAAATAATCCCAGATCTTTCTCCAAACACAAACCTGACTTACTACTGCTTTACATATCTTACGTTATTTTTATTACAATTCAAGTCGCGTGGTAGAACGTACTGGTTCTTTCAACTCCTTGTTCTCGAAATTATTGTTCGTGTTAGGTTATTTTACTTTAGTTAAAACTGACACAATTTTCGCCATAACTTTCTTTTATTATTTAATTAAATCCCATTTAACTGGCACATGAAAATAAAAATAAAATTATTTATTTTTAAAATTGAGTTCGTATCCAACTAATAAAATTATAATTAAAAGTCTAAAGATGTTTAGTAATACATATTCAGAGGCCAATTTGTCACAATAGTAAATTAAAACAAAAATGGGATGAAGATGAAAAAATCTCGTTTAACTTTTTAATGTCAAAACCAGCCAGATACAAATAGTACAGCCAAAGATATAGTTATTACGAGTTTATACATACTATATGCGAAAAGACTTTTTCCCCGACCTAATATTTTTTTTGATTACAGTTACGTAGTTTGTGAGTTTATGACGTTGTATAGGGAAATCTCTAGATATACGGAACCTATTTTGAAAATTCTATTCTATGTGTTAGATAGTCATTTATCGGGGATGGTTATAATAGGCTATATAAAATTTGTCATAGACCGAAATCCACGCAGCTGTGTTACGGCCGGAAGCTAGTTTATATTTAGGTAGGTGCTTCACCATTATCTTGTATTTACTAGATAAAACGAGTCAGTGTGAGAAATTATTATTATTGTCATTTAACTCTTCTCAATTTTTTTTGTAGAAATATGGTCGCTAAATATTTCAGTATATGCCGATTCTCTTTGTAAAACTACGAGAAAAATCGGATTGCTTTCTAAAAAACTTGGCATGGTATTTAAATGTAATAGTTGCGTGTATTTTAATTACTATTGTTCGAGTCATGCATGGATTGGAAAAGAAATTAAAAATCACTATGTAGATATTCCCCGATCTTGTCTTTTATCAAGGTGTTTATTGCGTAAACGATTACATTGAATGACGTTCGAGTAAAAGTAAACGAATTAGGAAATCTTACTCAGGTTTTTGAGTCTACGAATAATGTAGATAATCAAAACATCTATAATGAATAATTAAGAATTTAACATTGAACTTTAGGATAACATAACCTCCCGTTCCTTTCTAACCTTTGAATTAATGCTTACCGTAAATCCAATAAGCTTAATTTAAGTGTCCAGTATGTGTAGACTTATCTATTTATTTATTTAACAAAAAAATTTATATGTACACACAAAGAAAATTAATAAGGACACAACAGAATAACCGAAAATTGTACAAAGGTACTAGCTCTATAAGAAATGTCTCCCAGCAGCTCCACACATGGAAAAACTGACAACGAAAGGTAGAGGAACGTGTACCAATACTGATATAATTAAAAGAGGAGATGTGAAAGTAATAAAACAAAATTAAAATACATAAAATAAAATAATATTATATTAACCCATACATATATATATACAGATACATACACATATACGCGTTATTAAAACACAGCATCATTAATATTAAAACCAGAACTGTTTATGATTGACATGACAAATATTTGTTTGTTCGTTTTGCTCTAGTATCAAATTTTATCAAACACTAAGCGTATGAAATGGGATCGTTTAAATGGATATTGCAAACATTTTAATCTCTTAATTTAAATGGAAAGTTACTTATATTTAGTGCCTGCCTCTTCTCATAATCTCATTTCATACAAAGTAACTAAACTGTAGAATTTCCCTTCTTAACTGGAAGAAGTTCTCTAAGTGTACAATTCTGTGCACTTCGCTTCAAACTTTGATAGAGAGCGGTGTTACTTATTAAAAAGTTACAGAAAGTTCAGGGTAAGCACATATTTGTGTAGGAATAAGTCCGCAAAGTAAAAATCTTAAATAATAAGACGATGGCCCCAGGAAAATTTCATAGACAACTATTTGAATTGTAAATGAGTAACAGCAACAGTAACAGCGTTCAGGATAAAGCGTGACAGAATGAGAACTTTTATGAACAAACAATGTTGAATCAAAATGAAAAATAGATATAAAGTTCCAAAAGAACCGAGAAAAGCCGCCCGAGAATTTTATAACAGACAGAAGATATTTCAAATGGAAGAGATAGCATCCATTTGAAATTTAAAAACTTAGGAAAGCAAAATCATCCTATAGATTCTAGGTATCGAAGCGTCAAGGCCATCAATATCAAGATATATAACAAGAAATGCATCGTTAAACAATAGTTACAATTATATTTACTCACCTCATGTATGAACATTCACACTCATCCAGCTCACTAAAATACATTTTTTACCGCTCAGTCTTTTTTCGGTTAAGGCGAAGCAGAATTTATATGGCAATTAGAATGTTTTTAACAATTAAAACACGCCATAAAATTTCCACAAACTATAGTCTATACCCAATCTCTCATTAATATTTTTATGACTGCAATAAAATTTCTATCACCAATCTAAAAAATGATAATGAAATTAATTTCGGTTCTGATATCAATGTCTATTTATATCACAAATCATCACATTGGATAAGAGAAGAGGTAAATTATTTATGTTTATCACACATATATTTAATTTGATGACTCTTTATTTTAATTTGTTAATCGATCTTAAATACGCTACGTACATCTGCTTTGTTGAAATGAAAATGGATACTGATGATGTGGGTGGATTGGAAATTCATAATTCCATTGATAGTGTAGGTGTTACGGTCCATATCACTTCATTTTACGAAAGAAATGCGTAACTAGCAAACTATGTCTGTGTTATTAAAATGCCTTACATTAATGTAAGTTCGCTAATGTACTAACCAAGAA
Source organism: Acentria ephemerella (assembly GCA_943193645.1). Taxonomy (NCBI): domain Eukaryota; kingdom Metazoa; phylum Arthropoda; class Insecta; order Lepidoptera; family Crambidae; genus Acentria; species Acentria ephemerella. The sequence goes on along the minus strand of OW971899.1, from coordinate 3,254,332 downwards.
AACAGATCACTTGCGGGCTGATGATATCTTCATCTGTAACTTATATATATTTAGTGATGTAGTTACTTCTTAAGAAAATGGAATGTTATGTTTTGGCAGTACATCTGAATTTTGTATGTGGTTTAATTGATAATTGTTTACAAAGAGGTATTTTCGCAATCGTAATATAGTAACGTCTAACAATAACAGACATCAGATTGAACTAAATATTAATGTTTAAGCTCAATTTTTCATTTCATTGCTAAATATTTGTTTCTGTTTCTATTTAAATTAGTAATGTCAGGCGTAAATGTTAAATCGGATTACAATATTCAATAAAATTTTCATCACATTAATGAATTTTTTTCACAATTTTGGTTCCAAGGAGTTTACCTTGAACTCTTTTGTTTTTTTCTGGTTTGCTTCAATGTTTATAAAATTAATAGAATCGGATGAATCTTTCTTTTGTTTTATTTACTGAAGTGATGAAAGATGTCAAACAAATAAATCATGTCCCCAAAAGTAAAATATTGGTGGGCGTAGCTCTGAGCCATTAATTGCATATTGAGTAAAAAAAGGATTGTGCACGAGACCTATATTAAAATAAATTCAAAAAGAAACATCTTCGTCGTTCACCCAATTTGATATTATTCGATTTTGATCTTCTATACAATAAGGTGTTACTAAGTTTCACACAGAATTTTGTTCCACAATATAATTTAGAATCTTAACGTTAATTCTAAATTAGTTTGGGAACTACTGAGTTTGAAATTTGTTAAGACAACCTACCGTTTTGTAACGTGCTATGATACTGCTATGATACTGCTATGATACTGTGATGTTATAGCTATTTCCACCTATTTTATTAATACTGGCAATATTTTAAAACCATCAATCATTAAAATTCAAGACCTTAACACTTGTCATTTAAAAAACGCATACTTCGCGATGATAAGGTAAGTAGAGTCAGAAATAGTCATATCAGTCTAAAATCCTGAGAATAATTACAAAGTGTTTATTGCAAACATCATTGGATTAGCAGATGGAGATGCTAGTGAATATTAAGAATCAAGAAATTTAAATACAGAAAAATATGCTTCTTACACTTTCTCTATGAACTTAATGAGCTACTTAATATGTAAGCGAATTATAGATTTTTGTAGACCAAATCATAATCTGACCCATGCCAAATTTGGAACCATCGAGTAAAAATCGAGTATCGTTTGAAACTATATCGAAACTAAACGTCGTTATTCCTACAACGAACTAGAATTTACTCGTTAGTATGTTAAATAAATATCACTTCTATGAAAAGTCAATATAATTAAAATACTGGTCCTTTTTAGACTATTAGGCCAAATTTGGGAGAGCCCACGTGAGAAAATTCATAAATATTGACGACGCTTTTGAATTCTTAATGTATATTCAACCAAAAATTATAATGATAGCCGTAGACTTCGCCGTTGATGTAACAATCGTAAAAGTAAAAGCATTGCTCATCCCAGTATTACGTGAGTATTCTCGATAGCCTGAATAGAAGAAAGAAATTGTTTTACAGAAGCCGTATTACGCTGTCGGATTTTTGAAACTTTTCATTTACAATCTTATTTGATAAAACCTTTTTGCAGCGTTAAAAAGAACTAAAGTTTAATGAACAATATAAGCCCAACCAATTACTCTAATAAAATAATTAACTAAACACGCCGAATAAACTTTTAGACTAATTTTTCTAGATGACTTGAAAAATTATGACTATAATTAGTAATTTGTGGCAACATCAATTATTTTTATGAAGTATTGCGATAAAAGAAAATAGCGAGTATGAATTGAGAATTCAGGTAACATTAATAAAATCTTACTCGGAGAACTTCAAAAACATTCCCCGGTGACTGTTTCTTTGACCTCAAACAAACGGTAGGGCCTGCGCAAAATTGTTGAGCTCGTACAGATGGCATCACAGCTACATACGACTTGTAAAGCTAATTTTAATCTTAACAAAACAACTTAAAGTAGTAATTCTTTTCCTATAAGGCGTTTCATTTCACTTCCACAGTCCCCAACGAATTTCTCTGGAGATTTTTGTATTATATAACATTTGTGGCAAGCTTAACTCTAGTCAACAACAACAAACTACAAAAGGAAGGAAGATTGAAAAATATTAAGAGAGCATTCATTACGTTTAAGCCGAAGCTATTTTGGTAGAAATTCTAATGTGTTTGTGTCAATTAAAAGTTTCGAAGATTATATGAATGATTGATTTGCTTGTATCGTACATTATGATGATTAGGAGTACAATATCTCTTCAAATCCACTTTACCATATAATTATTGCATACAATATTATATACTTTATAGTTTCAGTGGGTGTATATTAACGGCCTTCAGCACAAGATTTTTCTATAATGAGAATGACAAGGTCGTGTTTTCTTTCTGTGATGACAACTAACAGGACATTAGTCAAATAAGGTCGTTATGAAGCAAGCTGAACCATTTATGAGATGGTTGTACCAATATGACATTGGACTGACGTCGATGTAACATTGCAATATTGATGATGGAGGCTTATTGATTAATCAATCAAAGTGATTATTACGACACGAAGCCGACGAGTCGTATTTTTAATTTTAAGCCTATTTTGTATCTGTCAATATTCGCGTAAGTCGAAATTATGAAAGTTTGTCATTCATTAGTGAATGACTAGCAAAATTCTAACGAAGTGTGCAATGTATTTCTAAATATTCTCAAAGATGAAATATCTCTAGTACTCGGTGGAGTTATTTTTATTCAATCAACATCAACAAATCTCACCTTGAAAATAAAGAAAGCTAATTATAAACGTATTGTAGATAAATCAAATATAAATGAAGGTATTTAGTATTCCTATAACTGAAATAGAAAACCAGTCAGCAGATAAATTATTAAACCATCTAAATTATTATCATACACTGTTCCCCTCTTTTTCTAATCATAACAAAAGAAGAAAGATATACTTAATACACATCTTAAACTGAAATCTTTGAAAAAGCATACCAAGTTAATTACTTGGTATGCTTTTTCAAGTACGTTTATGTATTTAATGTAATGTAAATTAAGACAATGAATATTCACGAATTGCCTTTACGTAATAATATTTATGACTTCTATTAAAATAACGCGCACAAAATTTATAAAATTAAACGCTTCCGTCTTATCAGTAGGTAATGTATATATTACAAAATATGGAAATCGGATTTAAACCGCGGAGATTAGCATCGTAATCTAACAATTACCAGGCTTTAAAAATTATAATGATTAAAGTACATGATACTATGTTACATAATTCGTTATGAAGTATCGTCTTGGACAGCCATTGTGGTTACAAGAGTGTTGCCAGACTCAACTGAGTTCAATCAGGACCAACGGCTTAACATTTTCGTAAGACGTATAGTTCAAGATAACAAATATTGACTGTCTCATCCGGATACCAATCATGGCGAAAGTTGTTTTGTATTCGTTTGCGCATGTGTATTAAACATTACCATACTATGTATTTGATCTGTATTGACAGATCTGACTGTAGTAATAAAAGTCATATAACGTCATGTAATATATTCTTTATCATTGTGACAATAAGGTTTACATCAGAGGCACAACAACGCTTATGTTTATTTACCTAATATGTATATCATTATACCACAACAGTGCGAAAAATCGTCTAGTTTTATGACAAAATAGGCTGGTAGGTGTAATATTTAGAAAGTGTCGGTGGTAAGGTAATTGATGTATGTGAGAATATAAATTATGTATCATAGGAACGCTGAAGTGTAAGTTAAACATTAGCCCAGCGTGATTCTAAGCTTTCATATAGTAATTTAGTTACGGTGTATCCTTTTCTCCTATCCTTTAAGAAAAGGAAATCAAATATAAGTATTATCAGTTGAAACTAATGATGTCATGGACAATTTAAGGAGGCCTGTTGGGATATACTTGATGAAACCTACATTTAATGTTGTTCATTACGGTAGACAATTATAGTAAATAGTATTTCTAACTAACCTGTTTAAGAATAGTTTTGCTGTACTACGTCTTGACACAGCATTGGACATATATTATCAAACGATGTAGCCCATTTCCATTACCATTGGGGATACGTAAAAAGTCGGCTGTTCTGCGTAGTCTGTGTCCATCGTCTTCCCGCGAGCTCCACCGACCGACTTGTGGGAGGCCAAGAGTAACACAAGATTTTTTCAATTTAACGAAAGCATATATGTTTACATTATTTCAAATTAAAAACCCCATTAAATTCCACTCCAAAGCGATTCAATCAGTGAGCTATGAAGTAGCACACACAATTCTGTTTATCTTTAATCTAATATTTATGAGACTTATTTAGAAAAAGATGCAGGTTATGTTTATCGGTATACAAAAAATTCTTTTCGATTGGAATAGAATAAGCATGAACGCTTTCACTTATTCATGTAACACGAAGACCCGCATGCGCCAAACCGTTACCTCCTACTTTAGACAAACAACCACAAAAAACAAAAAAATATCGCGATACTTGCCGCCATATTGATTATTACACGTCCTTATAAAAATTTTGACAAATTAGTACAGAAATCCGTACCTCCTAATAAAGGCCCTTAAAAATGACAGGCAAAGCAATAAACTGCAATATATTTTTATTTGAGAAAGTAATTTTTATTTAAGATTACCACGTAAGTCTACTATTTAAGGAAGTGAAGAAGGTTCATAATGAAAAATTGGAATGGAAGTATTTCTTGAGTTACTTTTCCCGTGGAAACGAGTATAGAGGGAGTTAGAAGTACACTTTATATGTTGACAAAACATATCACCAGTTGAGATTCCAGTCAAAATGAGTGATTGTCTCAATTTATTATTATAATACTTCTAGCCATAATAAATCCAACAGATGATAATAAAGATAAAGATAAATTTAATGACAAATATGATTCTAGACATAAACCTACCTTCCTAGATGAGACACATGAGGAGCTCGAGCAGGAACACCATCGTGTTGACATGAACTAAAGGAAAACTAATGGGGCCAGAGATCTAATAAAAATTAGATCATAACTTAAAGAATCTTCTAAGCTTCAATACAAAATGTTGATCCACTCGGGACCAATCATGGTAAAATAACTTTGTTCTCAATATCGAAACAAGCGCGAACAAAACTAATCCAGTGACCTTTTTAAATACGAATTACTTGGCCAGAATATTTATTATTAAGTTCAGGATCCCAAAATATTGTTTTCCGATTAATATTATTTTCGACAAGAAAATAAGTATCATTTTAGCGTGGCTACACCTAACAAACCTCTAAGGATTTTAATGTAATTAGGTTATGTAAATCAGAGATATGATTATATTTGTTGTTACTCTAATTTACTTGACTAAACGCGTTGCGTTAACCACTCGTTTTTTGACATCAAAACCAGTGAAGACTTCCAGGAGTGCGGGTTTTTTATAGAATAAAAGTATATTGCTAACATACAGCTGTACAGAGACCAATTAAAGAGCGAGTGAGATAGTGTTTGGGGCTAATGAACTGTAAATATAAGTTAATATGTTTAATTGAATGATATCTTTGGTTGGATTTTGGTTTAGAATACAGGCGTGGGAAAATATCGAATATCCAAACATCAACGCAATCACCTAGTATATATCATTGATTTCTCAATTCATATTCCTAAGGACTAAATAATACTTCGTTTTCTAATTACTGCGGCCTCCTTCTTGCCGATATCTATAGCCTAAATTCCATGTGCTGTTTTATTAATATCTAATATGTTCTTGCTTATTCTTGTTTTTTCTGGTACTAAGGATGTAAAGATATAAGCAGGTAAAGATATAAAAACAATGTAGTTAAATAACAACTCAAAACACAGGGGATCTTTCATAGTAGACCATCATATTATGTAAATTAAGTTAGTCATCAATCGATGCCATTGCTTCATATTTATAAAACATTGCATCGAAATCAAACAGTTGACACTTTTCCTCAGTAAAGTTTCAAGTACAAAACAAAGTAATCAAATGATTGCACCGCAAGAGCGATCAGAACAGTTATAGGGAACTCAAGCGTAATGACAAAAAGCAAGGACACTTCATTATGCCCGTTGAGTTTGATGCGATAAAAGCTAAAATTCGGAAAATATTGTAAAGATTTTCTGTTCTGTATCAATTTTAAATGTACTGATTTTGCTATTTTCCGCGCTTTTACTGTTATCGATTTCATGATATATATGCTGTGTTCTCTGTAAAACTTTTTTTTTGCTTGACTAATGCTGTTGGCCGCAGATAGCCTTTACAGCGTTACCGGGGTTTTAAGGAGGCGAGAACCTTGGAGTCCTCAAGCCGTAAGGGTCGATTTGTCTCTGGGGGATTTCCAATCGACAGACATCACCACCAGGGTCCCGCTGTCTTTTAGAGTCTCCGGGGCGCTCGAGCCATGAAGGAGCCCCCTCTGTATTACTAGTTGGCTGTTTTTGTCTATCAATTCGTCAGTATCTTTTAGTCCACATTTATAGTTTTTATTGAAGCGATGGTATATAAACTATTACAATATAAAACAACGAGTAAATCTATATAAAGATCTTCAAGATTTTGGTGTTTTACTTGATGGAAGATGGAATTATCACCAAATCTATAAAAATGACAACGCGAAAGTGGCACAGATTTTCTATTTACCTTTTTTTCTGATCAAGTGATTGTAATGATGTGTTTCAGTCAGTAATTTATTGATATTGTTTGTTATTCTATGACTTAATAGCCGTAGCTTCCAATTTGTGCAGTATTTTGTCTTGATTTTAACATTATGGTGCAGTTTGTGAGGTTATGTAGCGTAGGTAAGTTTAAGGATAATGGATTTTCGTAGTTAACATAGTTATAAATGAGACTGAAGGGTTTCACTTTAGTTAATAATTTGTACAAAGGTATCCGAAGTTTTTTTTTCATTTTACCCATGACTCAACGAGTTTTATATTTCTAGACGTCGCGTCATGTAAAAGAGCTTATTCAGGTCGAAGGAAGGACTTTCTGACGTCAGTATCGTCGGAAACCCGTGTGAACAATAGCTGTAATAGGCATACGTGGGGCTATGGTGCAAGTGAATTATTAATAGCGGTTTTGTTGCATACAAAACATAAGACCTTGAAAATGATAGCTCCTATCATAGTCAAAAGAACAATGAGATTGTTAGTTGATCAGAATGATCAACCAACGACTTCACCACATTAACACTTAGGGGAAGAATTGGCGAAGTTTTATACTACGGACTATATAACTTATTGATTGAGACTTATTAATTTTGTGAAGTAAAATATATACATAAAAGGATCGTATTATGTCGCTTTTAATTCAAAGTTTTTTATAAAACGGTTATTAACTGCTATTAAGGAATATTTCTGAAATGACACCTAAAATCATTTGCAAGAATTTATTTAGTTTGAATCAGCTTGGGTAATGAAACACGTAGATTTTAATAGAATTCCTAATAGAGAAGAGAATCAATTTAAGCTTTGCGCCAAAAGCGGATATACAACAAGACGAGTTTAAAGGGCAAAACTTATCTAGTTATGTTGACGATATTCAAGTCCACTATGCAATGAAACGAATTACGAAATACGAATTTAGTTCAAATTTGCTACCGTTGACATGAATATAACTTGTAATGGAATAGTAAAACTACTTGCCTATAAAGATGAGTGTAGCTAAGACACGTGATAATTACTTCGGTTCGTGAAAGTTTTACAGTTCGGTAAAAAATTTTGCGAAAATATTAAATTTCTCTCAAAATATATCAATTAGTTAATTATGCAAATTATCAACGCTGTTCTATTATAACTTAAACCAACTCGGGAGTGGAGTGAGAGGTCCCCGACGAACTGTCGAGACTTTCAAAGGACCCACAAGACGTAAGGACCCTTTGTTGCGAATGGTGGTATAACTTGACAATGTAACACGTTGAAAATATCTATCTAAATAACTGTCATTGGCGACTAATAGCTCCACATGTATACAACTCACCTGTCATCCTGCAGATTCTTCAACTCGCTGAGCTCCAATTCTCTTCTCAAATTGGAGACTTCACATAGCAGCATGTCCCGTTCCGTCGAGACTTTTTCGAGTTCGGCCCGCAATCGAATCACTTCATTTGTGAGATCCATCGTCGCCATCTTCACTATCGATATCCGCTATCGACACTGCACATCACTTATCACGAGCATGTGCCGTGCACAGAACGATCGCGTTCGCTCATTTTAAATTCCGAACAAAAACGAATGAACTGTATTGATACTAAATTTCAAACTTCACTGGATTCAATATTAAAACTTTGCACAGCGTTCTGCCGCCAAAACTGTCTGTCTACATCGTCGGCATCTGAAACAATAAATCATTCTTTACGGACAGCGAAAAAGAAAAGAGCTCAAAGTATGAGTATCCAAAATATTCAGTTCATAACCTTTCACAGTGGAATATACAGTAACAACTATGAGAAATATGATAACAAACGCATAAATAACTTGAATAGGCCGCTTTATTGGTTGTTTTGTGCAAAATGTCGGCTTTCGTAGTGCTCTGTATAATACGGGTGAAATGTGAAGGCATATTGTTATAATCCTGGATAGTGCTAATGCAAACAGTGACCTTATCTTAAGTAGAGAGCACATTTATTAGGTATGTTTAGAAATTGGACGATTACTACAATAATGTTATATTATTATTTGCGTTTATAGGTTTATGGATGGGACATTTGAAGAGGAACATAGTGCCAACAGTTCAAAGATCTTAAGTAAATCCATTTCATATGCCATATTAAGTCTATATTTTCATATGTCAATTGCTTAAGGATCAATGAATTTGAATTATCAGATAAAATTTCGACATAAAGTTGAAAACCGTTACTCCGCCAGCTCTTATTGTTGAACAAATATACTTAATTTTAATTTCCTAAAAATTTTTGTTTAATTAATATACTATATTTATACCGAGTTCTAGATGAGAATGTGGTATAAATATAGTATATAAATACAGAATAAAAATCACACACACACCTACATCACAAACACTCATTGACAAATAGAGTTTAGCTTGATGTCTTAAAAACAAATATTAAATTAAAAGTAATACATTTCTTGTATGATATGAAAAGAAATACGACAATAACCCTTTTTTTATATTAAGCTCAGCACATGACTCGTCACCGCCTGATGATAAGTAGTAGAGGAGTCCATATGTGAAGATAGCTAGTGAAGCATACGACATACTGCCCTAGCCACCCTTACCTTGCAGGCCCAAAAAGTGCTTTTTCACGTCTCTTTTAAAGGAACCCATATAACCTAATTGTAAAATATCTTTTCACTTATGAGTAATGTTATAATAATTGCATATATATAATACAATTAAGAACTAGTAAGCAATGTGGTGAGAGCTATCTGGCTACGATTAGTTAACTTTGTTATATTAAAATTTGTAATCACAGGCTCCGCCGTATTTCAGAAGGTGCGGCGGTTTGTCCCGGTTTTCCAGCAATCACTTTAACCTTCCGAACCTCACTGGACCAACATGGTAGTGTTATGAGCCAAACTATGTTTTCTGTTTGTTAGGTTTTGGCCTGTGTTTAGGCTTGTGCCTGGCAATGGGTCATGTATAAGTTCTTGATCAAGACAACTAAGTTTGGTTTAAGCAAACTAGCAACCTATCCTCAAGTTAGCTTAATATTGACTATTTCAGATAATTAAATTACCAATACGTGCGTACATCAAATAAACGTCAAATCTATATGAAGGGTACGTGTATGAAGCCAACATTATTGCATTTTCTACTGACAGATCACGTCAGTTCCCAAATAGATTGGACAAAGGCCCAAATTAATGGTAACCAGAAGTAGGGTCGCCATAATAAATCATTTCCTTGTTGTCATATTGTTATGTCTATATCAATCGGGATATTAGATATTTTTATCGGAGATGTTTTTTGAGAAACTTGGCATTTTACAGACTCTCCCTTATATGAAACTTTTTGCATAATCCGGTTTTAAAATATCATTAAGTGATTCGTTTATATATATGTCAAGATTAACATCTTTAAGAATAAAATAACTATCCTGTAATACAGGAAGAAATCAGTTCGTTCATTATAGAAATCATTTTCGTTGTGTTTCTCACAGATTTTATAATTTCTGTCAAAAATACAATAGCATTAACACAGAAGCCTTGAATCACGGAAGTTTAGTTTAAGTAAGATATCGTATATGTCACTATCATGTACGCGTTTTAATTAAACGTTTCTTATTAATTATTCACGTTTAACTTCCGTGTCTTCTCGCTATCAAATAGATTTTTCAGTGAAATGGTTGCAAATTAAATGACTTCACTTTCAATTATACAGTATTGTTGAAAACTGAATTTGAAATTGGAGTTTCATTTACATATTCGTCTTTGTGTAACTTATAGACCTAAAAAAGTCGGTGACCATGATAATTTACACCAAGACCTGCTCAAAGGGAAAGTGATTCGATGTTCAATACATGTTCAATACGATGTTCATGACAATATTAAATATACACAATTTACTAATAATATTGTTGATTTGTTTGCAACAAAGCCTTATCTAATGTAACATTTTTCGCTTAAACCGGACACAATAATGATGTTAATCACCTTTGAATTATCTTTATAAGACCTGGTCATGGTCACGAGAAGACGAGAACCGTTCCATTCTGAAATCAATGGAGAAAGTCTTGGCCAGCTGTTCAAATACATTAGCTATCACGAGCTGATGTGTGAATTGTTGAGCTCAAAATTGATCAGCACTTCATATTCAATTTAGAAGGCCTGCCCAACAGTGGGTAATATATAGGATGTCGATGATCTCGATAATAGTAAAAAATTAAATGTTGTACTTGATTCGTATATCAATAGCATGTTAAAAGTCATTAGCTTGACTCGTCCCGATAGTGGTGATTCATTTAAACTAAGCATATTTTCATAAGTAAAAGATGTACTTAGAAAATAAAAACAAAAACGTTATCTAAACCATAAATCACGCTCAAGTAGCACAAGTACCTAATTCCGTTTCTACAAAACGTACTTAAATCTTAATTACTGTTTGATGAATGACTTAATTACAATTTCTTATTTATTAAAACCTCCGGAAGAAACAGAGAATTTGTGTAAAAATCTCAAGTGTGTAAATGTGCGTGCAAATATTATCTTACTTAATTAACTTTATCAAATGAACATAGTATAATCTAACAGAATTTTTGTGCTCCATTTTTAAATCCATAAAATCATACTTATTAAATGCATCCCATTTTGAAGTTACATGAAATTAAGAAATCTGCAGGTAGACAGCTTTGTGAATTACTACCAGTTACCATAATGTCCGATATGAGAATGAATGATCATCTGATAGAACGGAATAGAACAAAATAATATATCTTTATTGTACATCAGCCAATTCAAGAACAGAAATATTCAAAAAACATTTAACTTATTTTGTACAAAGGGCGACTTTGTCACTAAAAGCAATCTCTTCCAGGTAACCTTAGGATGAACAGGATTAAAGATAAAGTACTTGAGGGAAGTTGGCGACGTATAACGAATACATACATTATAAAAGTTATTACACACAAATATTAAATATATACATACGTAGGTACTTACTCAATGATAGCATGTATACACTACATAATTATATAAATATATATGCATTAAAATACATATAATCACAGAATACTAAGGAATATGTAGTATCAGGTATTGTTTTAAATAAATAAAAGTCGGTATATTAGGACTTTATTTCTTTAAAAAGCCTTTAAAAATAGGGAGTTCATTGCAAAGCGAATTAGACCTTAACTTATTATTTTCTGGGTTTAACTCAATTTGACGCGAGGTTCATTTCAATGTAACGAGATAATCTAATAACTGCAGCAGACATTTCATTAGGCAGAGAAAGCGTGTTTAATGAAGGAAATGGTGCACTGTAGACTTTGTATGTTGTAGAAATATTCAGCTGATGTTAGTTGCATTAATTCATGAAGCTGAAATAGCATTAGCAAGAATTTCAGTGAAACTGTAACTAGAAATTTTTATGTTAATGAATTGAGTCCAATTAGGAATACGTCGTTAAGAAGAAATACATACATTGTGTATTATTAGATACTTGACGACTATGTACACAAAAAGAACTCATTTCTAAATTGAATACAAGATAATTATTAATTTGAATGCATATATTTGAATGGGACCATTATACAAATTTAACATGTGTTTAATTTTTATTTGTTTTTTAATTTAACATAAGTGTTTATTTATTTGGGTTTTTTTTAGTTTTTTGTTTAATTTTAAGTGTTTTAATTTATTTTTACTTAAACCTACCTTTTGTAATCTATCTTTCTTCTGTATATCCTAAAATTTTGTAGTGCCCGACAGGGTCCATAGTGTCATTAATAGTCTAAAGATCTACATATTATGTAACTATGGAACGCAAAATAAAGAATTGAAGTGAATTACAATGTTGTCTTTTACACAATAAGTTTCATTTTTAACTAAATTTATATCATTGCAAAATTCACTGCCGTTCTGGCAGTAACGCCATCTATGCGACAACTGTGGATACATTAATAAAGGTATTACAGCAGCGCGTGCGCAGCTCTCGTGACAATAAAGCATCTAAGTCATCTACAGTAAGCCGGTAGATGGCGCTAGTGTGTATTACAACCGCCTTGTTTATTATCAATTTGATAGTCATATTGATCTTCACTTAAGCATGCGATGTTTTAGGTGATTAAAGATATGATATTCTGAATTCTAAGCATTAGCAGCTGTAAAACAGTAAATATATATAAAGAATTTATATACTAATGTTCGAAATGTTAGGTAAAGTAGCAATGATTTACGTTGCATAATTGGGTAAATGCAATCTACAGTAGTAAAAGAGATTCAACTGATCATAAAAGGAGTTTGACCTAATGCAGGTTGTGGATAAAACACACTGAAACAGTCTTAGTTCCACCCACGTTTGGTTGCTCATCCAGAATTGACTCGGATCCGAATCCGATCAACAATCCGAATGTTTACGAGATGAAACTTTCTTCTAAGAACCATGGGAAACTACATACGAACCCCAAATACCTTGAAACTAATATGAAAAAGTGACATAAGAACAATTTTCTAAATTTACCCGTACCTTTACACACAAAGGCACACCAAAGTAATTACAGTTTGTTAGCAACTCCTGTTAACTTTTGGAGTTGTACGGAACTTGATACGAATCCCCATAAGACTTTTTGTATTAGGGCAATCATGAAAAATACATCATAATAACTGTGAATCCATTATGCTTAGATAATATATAATTACTGTACAGCGATTAAAAATATTTTAAACTACTCGGGAATAAAAAATTAAAGTATCCAAATTCTATTTTGAGGAAGATGATGGAAGGAAGACGAGTGCTTTGAATTGGTAAGCAATAATCCTTGCCTTCCTGTTTGTATAATAGGCATTTACCACCTGTCATATGGTCAAATTATTGAAGACTAGTGCAAGTTTCTATTACTTTAGTTAGTTCAATAGTGGCTTCTTTACTTTTTGACCCTTTTGATAGAAAAACGTTAGTCGTTTGGATTTCAAATATACCTATCAGAATCCAATTAAAACTTTCATTAGTACGCTTGGGGTCAGTTACAAACGAAATTGGGCGAACTTTGCCTCCGACCCCATCGCGTAAAAGTAAACAAAGTACACTATCAGGAATCTGGTACTCTGGATCGCAGAACGTGGACAAACGGAGCGTTGGGAAAAACAATCAGCTTTAGTATTGACTTTATAAACAAGAAAAATTATTTAAAAGTTGATTTTCTATTTACACGTTTATGTGAGACAGTAATCCATTTGTGTGTAAAGATGAACGTACTAGATAATACAAAGTTTCACATTAGTATCCTCTAGGTAACAACATAAATTATGGGATCGAATTACTGAGAATGTTAAAATAAAAGTGCCAATAGATAGAATAACAATCCAAGTAACAATATTCCGAAGTACTAAATATAATCAGAAATGTATAATAAAAGAAATAAATAGAATGGAACAGATATTAGCATAAATACTCGTCACGAACGTCCAGAGTAACAAAAACATCTCGATTTTAATTTAATCTATTCATCACGCAATGATACACTGTGGCTTCAAGTTGTGAATAATTATTTTTGAAGGTTTGGTAACTAGAACAAAGATATGAATTGTCATTTCAAAATGTTACAAACGTGTCATTTGTAACAGAAACTGTATCGTTGCACAGTTCGGTGATAAATGAAGTTTCCCAACGTAATAATAATAATACGTTTAGTAATAATCTTTGATAACAGAGTAAGTAAATGTAAGGTTTAACGAAAAAAAAATTGTCCCTACGTTAAAATTTACTACATTTAATTAAATCATTTTCTTGATGTTATTTATGAACAGGACAGTGAACATATCATCATTCTTCTCAAATTTTCTTTTTATTGGAATGAAAATTTCGATCATGGTAGTTGTGCTTGAAAACACGAATATGCATTTCCAAAAGATTTCTAAGATGTGTTCTAAAGTTAGGCAAAAGTCTCAAACTCTACTAGAATATAAAATAATAATTATTATTATTTGACAACCCAATGACTGTTTGGTACTCTTGATAGGAAATAGTAAGAAGGATCATGGATTTTCATTTTACAAAAGTATTCATTTTCTGTATGTTGACAGGGTCGTTCTGATACTTATAACGTCACATCTAAATTGATAAAAGACATTACAGGTTTCAAAAACAAATTATAAAATGGACAGTTTTGATTAAATTGCTACCAAGTTGACTTCTAAGTTGTATGTAATTGAATCATTTAACAAACTTACGATTGAATTTTTAGCACAATGTAAACAACGTTGAGTATGTTTGTTCTACGAAACTAATATTACTCATGAACTTTTTTAAAAAAATCCAAAATATTACAGTTAAAGACCACTAAATTGAATGAAGAAGATTTATATTATGAATTTAATTAACTATAATAAAATTGAAAAACTCGCTTTCATTCCAATTTCAGACTATTTAATTATATTTATATTTAGAACAAACTTAATTTGGTACGTAATAAAGCCTCCATGGTTATAGTCTTATGAAAATTGTAGAAAGAGCACAATAAAATTACTACGAAAATGTAAGTCTTCGTAATTGTTGAAAAATTATTTTACAAAATCTAGATTAAAATTCAGTTAAACGCACATTCAGCAATTTGCAATAGACGTCATGTCTATAATCAGTTTCAGTTTATGCCTGGGAAAATTTATAATAGTTTCCCCAAAACAAAGCATGTGTTGTAGTACCATAAAAAGGCGATTCAATTATGTCAATCGCACCTTTGTATACAATGGTCAATTTTGCAAATTGAAAGTGAAAATGAAACGTAATCGTTATATCAATAAACCGTCGAGTGTCTGTGTTTTAAGCTTTGATGGGATTAAATAATACTCTTTGTAAAGTGAACGAGGAACTTATATGAATGAACGAGCACACTTAAATGTTTGATGTCTTTGATACAGTGTTACTGGTAGTTTTGTATAAATCCTGTTTGCTTCATATGCCTTTATATTTTATAATATATTTTGATATTGATTGTTCTTCCACATGTTTTGAAGTGGTCAATTATGCTGGCTGGTTAAATCAAGACGTGTTTTCCCAGCTTCCATTTCTCTCCAAAAATACAGCCCACGTACTCCCCAGGCTAGCTTGCTTAACAACAGATAATAAGTAGTTTTGAGTTTATACGAAATTAATGTATTCAACCAAACTGTACAACATTACTCCTTTGTAGATAACACACATTTTATATGATTTGATCAACAGTTTAAACAAATCACTGTTAATAAAATGACACTGTGGTTTGGCATAAATGTAAAGATAGCTAGAGTAATTGCAGGACGTGGGAGGTATTAACATCTCTGTTTCCACATTGTTGATACAATTGCAATATAAAGTGATTTCTTTACGTTGCATTTGCTTATAGTTACTACTAACCATCAACTGAGACTGTAATGATACTCTTATTTTTCACTCATTTAATTTTAATGATTTCAACATATTATTATTTTCTTCCTAAAATACTAATAACTATTTATTAATATATATTTATATTTCTAGTTTGAATTTCATACGCTCTTATTAATGAATATAATTCTGCAATTGAACAGGTTTACAAAAATTGGTATATTAATAGCTGAAAGGTATCAAAAATCACTTTTTATTGTTAAGCACTGTCCAACTATCCTCCCAATTAATGGCAGCCCCACAGAGACACATCGGGATACTTTTACTCGCATTCCTAATACGTGCGCCCGCGCAGTTTCACTCGACGCACTTGTGGCATACCAAACATCTTGATTTGTTTGTGGCCAATATACTTTGCACAATACAATAGATACCTGCAGGTGTCGTAATTAACGTGATGATACTGCAACCAAATAGCATAATGATAAAGATATAATATTATCTATAAAAACAAAAAAGATACCCTCCAGTGGTACACTTGACAATGCTTGTATAGTTAACTTAGTGCAATGAACACATTTTATTGCTTTCTGCTGTACGACTTACTCCTTTCCAGAGCCACTAAGTTATTAGAAAGCAAGAGCAATTGGCCTACGTACGATTTTTAAACCTCAGACATAAATTTCTAGAAGAGTCCGTCTGCCATTCAGCCTTAGAAAATGTGGACAGCGAAAAAACCCCAGCCTCGGGGTGTTTTCAGTTAACGAAACCAAAGGCAAGTTTCAATCAATAATCAATCAAATCCATCAAAGAATCAATCAATAAATATCTTGTAATTAAACGTAATTGAAGCGGATTACTGTAAAGAATCTTAAAGAGAAAAATACTGTTTCGATATAGGAATACACCAAATATTTATTTAGTAAGCATTGACGTGTAAGAAAAATAACCTTTATTTATATAACCAACACTAAATGCAGCTATTTTCATAAACTAAGATTCGTGTAGTTTTATTGACCTCTGAAATATCGATCAGATTCATGTTTCATAGAAATCGGAACTTAAATTCAAATATATTTTAGTAATTTTCCAACTTGAAAGAAATCAAAATGTTCTTTTATAATGAAATAAATGCCTTTAAATTTTATATTTGCCTACTTTTCTCTCTTCTAATGCCTATGGTGTTTCGTTCACAGATCGTTTCGGGGAGCGGAAGGATTTATATGGTATTTTATTGTTTTTAGATTGAATTTCGTGTTTAAAGCTTAGTTGAAGCCAACGACCTACAAACCGAGGGAGTCACAATTAAGTTTTCTTCCAACTTTTTATAAAAATAAAATAATTACATGAAATCGAATGCATCAAGGGTATCAATTATATTAATCAGAATACCAAATGCTTGGGAAAATGATTTAATTTTCCTTTGTTAATTAATAGCGGTCCATGCTGATTCGCATTTGGCTCACGTTCCTCTACTCGCGATGATTAACGAGGACTCATGGGTTCCACAGGGTGCCCTTTTGTGACCACTACTTTATTTTGTCCTTGTTCTATGTTGTGTACATCACCATATGTTCGTTCTTTATGAATGAATGATGTTAAAATAATGTGTTTTGGAATTCTCTTGATATATCTTTGTATAGTAAAATCATCAGATAATATAATCATCGCTATGAAGATAGAGAAACCTCATATTACAGACAATACAATTCGCCGATATCTTCTTTACAAATGAGTTACTTACTTTTTGTATAATTGACACACATATTTCAATATAAAAAAAATGTCTGACTTAAGAGCGTATGTAACACATTTATTCCGTGTGCAATATAATAAATAACAGTAATACTCGACACGCATATCTCAGAGTTCACGCAAACTGTATAAAAACGAGGCTACTTTGTACAGTTCTTGTAAGAACCACAATATTCCGTAACATTAACAGCACAGGCAGTAAAGTCGAACATATACCGGATGCTGCAGCTTAATCAAATGTCTCAACGCACGATTGTGGCATAGCCGTGTTTACTCGGCATAGTAATTTGTAAAAACTAGAAACTATTGAAAGCATAAAAAGCATAATTCATGATTTCTTTATGCAGGTATTTGTATTTGCTAATTCCAAGAGACATCACATTTGCAATGCAGTACATTGTGCTCAATTCTGCGCACAAAATCTAAATTGAAATACAATATTTCTCTTTCAAACAAGGATATATAACAACGTCAAAAAAATTAAAATGACAATAAACAATTTAAGAAGGCATATTGCAAAATGCTTCTTAATAATATCTTCTTCTTTTAATATGTGGCGCTCATTTAGGTAGAAATAGAATTTCTTAACGTGATAATATTACAAAACCTAAAAGTAGTTTTGATCCCAACAAATTCAGTGAAAGAGAACGTATACAAATGAACTGAAGAGGATATATAGATTGACAGAATAATGATCAATTATTATTATTTAGACGATAAACATAAATTTTATGTTACAAAGAAAACAAACATTACACAGTACATGATAAGTAATAAGTACCCTAATTCAAATGACAGTGGGTAGGTTCAAGTTGGTTAAACATAAAGTTAATATCTGTAGATATAAACATGACTTAGTTTTTATTGATTCTCATCAGAATCTGTAATTTGTGCTAACCAAACGATACTTAAGACTCCTCCAGTGGGTCATGAATCATGGTACGTCGCAGATGTCATAGTACCCGTTAAGATGTTCGTTGTTAGTTAAGTCAAAGTCAAAATACATTTATTCAGTCTAGCTTAAGGTTAATAATAATAGTAAAAATATACAATTCAAAAACTTCTAGCAAATTGTGCTTTACTTAGCGGTTAATTATTTAAGCATTTTAATAAAATAAATTGATTGTATATAGCGATACTCAAACTTTTATAAAGACGGACAATTTCACAGCCATTTAGTAGATTTATTTTATTTGATACTATGACATACAACAGTCTATATAATTAAAAGGTGGTGTTTAAACGTAAGACTAAATTTTTTTGAAGAATAGACAAAGAGAACATGATGTATGTGGTACTGTACAGATCCTAGCTTTTAAAAGGGTCGATTGGGTTCAGATACAGGAGCAAACTGTTGAAGAGTACCCGACAGGGAGTAGGGTTACCATTCGTGCGCATTAATCCGGACATATCCGGATTTTAGCCTTTTGTCCAGACTTTATCCGGCCCTTCAATTTGTGCGGATTTTGTAATTTCCCACTCAAAACAAACAAAATATAAATCTTCTTTAACAGTCAACTAATAGAATTAAATATTCGGAATTTTTTGAATGTCAGACTTTTTGGCAGGGCTTTTTAATATTCAAAATGGAAACCTTAACAGGGAATGAATTTTTACCATACAGGAGAGAGCAGCAAATTGATATGCAACCGATTAAGTGATTAATAGGGTTGTTTTCATCAACAGCTATATAATATGATATTACCGAAGGGTTCGAACCTTACTTCGGGGTACATTAATAATAATTACCTTAATTCCAGTTAAATGTCTGGTTATTTTTTTCACTTAAAAATAAGATGTAAACCCTAAACTCTAAGTGGGAATAAAAAACTAATAGACACCACCTGGTAATTTAGACGAAGGAATTACCCAATTGAAATTAGTTAATAAAAAAATGTAGCTTCTAAATACTATTTTTGGACCTGACTATTGCTAATACAACCGGGGTGAAGGGGTGAGAACTATTTGTCCTAACGCCTTAAGTAGATCTCATCATGGTTTAACACCTCTATACAATTTTCAATTGAGCTCACAAACATGAAGTGGTGTCCCACAGTTGATTATTTTCCGGAGAGCTTGAGCTTTAAGGGTAGGATCTAAGGTATACTAACTTTATATGTAAGAACAGCATGGTAAGGGTCTGGTTTAAGACATGTGTCTAGTTAGCAGTGGGATGTAGTTTTTGTTGATTTGGATATTATTTGTTTAGTAATAATGAATTTATTTCAGGAATCTCCAAACCATTTGAATTGAAAACCTGCAAAACCTTGTGCATTCATGAAATAACTGACACAGAAATATCGAAAATTAATCTTGTTTGTGAATAAGGCAGTTTCTCATTAATAATGCTAAATGCGCACCTCGTAATAGGCATGAGAATAACAGAGCCGGATGCCCTCAGAATATCTTTCAACAAAATCTGAAACAATAAACAGGGACTTCGGCAAAGTCTCCAAAAGTCATTACAGATTTTGATCAGCCATGGTTACAAAAGCAATACACAACGCGAGTTGCTGAAAGTAAAGTCATGTCGTCTATTTATTTTTAATAAGCTAAGCACATTGGCACAATATACTAAAGGAAAATATTTTATTTGGAAATAACATAGAAGATTCAGAAATTTTAATATCTATACGTATTAAAGAGTCCCTTCCCCTTAATAACTGAGTTTTCGTGTAAATAAAATTTAATAAATTTATGGTGTTGCGATATCAGTGACGACGTGTTTTAAAGACAATGAATTAAAATATTCTGTGAAAAGAATCATCTTAACGTCCGACACACTCTAAATAACATAAATTTATAGTAGAGTGACTAAAAATTCTAGTGATTTTAAAACTAAATTTGATCTTAGTTTCTTTTGAACATTCAAATTGATAAGAACATCTGTAGCAATAATATCGTCAGTCGTATCACGTAGATACATTTCTAAGTATTCTCTTATTCTCGTTTATTCCATTTTTTTACAAAATTTATTATTATGCTACGCCGCTCGAAATTTACATAAAATAAATATCACGGAAAATATTCTACTCGAAACGGAGAAATATTTAAAATTAGCTCACTCGCCTCTTTGGCACCCCCAAATTAAGTATTAAACGCGAGAAACCTCGCAACGATCCTTATGAGGGTCGTCTAAAAGCATTTTTGGGTTACTGGTGTACGCCAAAAGATTCTACGATATAAGCGTCGTGAATTTTTTTATTATTGTGTATACTGAGACACAATATCTCCTAGATTATTTAACTAGACATAAGTAATCTTTTAGAAGCAGCATATTCTGTTCCATATTTTCGCACATCTCATTTTAATCTGGTATCTTTAACCGAGAAGGAATTTTAAAGGTTTTTCCTTAGAGCTTGCCGCGATCATGATGACATTGAAGTTCCTATAATTATATCCAAGAAATTTTAAACACTAACACTAAACACTTTCCTTTATATTAAGAATATTATAAAGGAAAGTGTTAACAGTATGGTTCACGTAAAACAGCTTAAATCTATCTAGGTCATCTCATTCAACATCAACTATATAACTGAAGCTAGAACACTCGGCTTTCACTACATCTTTGAAACTCGAATATCAACAGCTGAATTGACTTAAGAGATCAATGGTAAAATTGTTCCTTTATGATGACACGAAAACCTTAATTTCTTTAGACTTACCACATAAAAGTTTCAAAATAATATAATTTGATTAAAACATTATGTAAAAGACATATTTTAAATAAGATTGTCTACAGTATTTCTACTTTATCTTTATTTTGTTATTAACAAACTTACTAGTTACTTACATAATAAATGTCAGTTGTGTATACATATTAAAAACATATATAAAGTACGTGTTTTAAGTGTTTTATAGTGTATTTCTTTTTAATCGATTTTATGTATAATTGATTCACAAATAACTTAGGCAACATATCGATGAACCATCCCTGCAAACAATAAAACCTTTATTTGTTTCAGTAAAATATTGGTAAATCGCTCATAATTGTAAAATAAAGACACAGTTGGTACAAATAAAATAGTCAAATAACGCATTTAATCTTCATAAATATCTCCGGACGCCAATTAAACTGCTAATAAAGGGAACCTAAGCGACCACAAATCGTACTTACATTACCACAAAGCCTCTTTCTATCTCTGAGGATATTCCTTATTGCTTTACTGTTAAGTTCACAGTCGAAAAACTAAATTTTTGAATACTCGGTAATGACTACAACCGTGAAATATTTTAGAAGATGATATTAAGATACCAAATGAAAAATTATTAAATTAAAAGAAATTACTCTGTTTAATTTCAAAATTATATTTGTAAAGCAGCTAAACTAACTTCTATTTGATTTCTTTTTCTTATTTCTTTTTAAATTCTATTATCTATTATTAATTTCTAATGTACCTTACATTATGGTTATTAATAAATGAAGAAGAGTAAATAATGGTAATCTATTCTACAAGTAGGTAGTTTTCAACAATTGTACTACAAAAATATAAACGGCTACCGTCATCATATTAAATTAAGAGCGATATTCGCTAAGATTGATGGTAGAGGCTAAAATAGTATATCTAGAAGAATCTTCGGAAGACAAGAATATAATCAGACAGTTTGTATTGATAATTCCCTTTAATGAAATAAGTGTAAGTTAACCGTTTGGGTTATTAAAATTCTAACACGCAATTCTACAACAGAACTATTTGCAAATTTAATGAAACATGAACGAGTTATTTCATTCCAAGTTTCCAATTTTGTGTTTTAGTTTAATCGGAGTCTAGCGTGAGACGTCCAATGATGTAGAAGAGGTCAATTCTGATATTCGAATATCATTCCCGGGAGCAAAATACTTATTGCGATTATAATGCTTATTCCGTAAAGAGCGATTAGGGCGGCGATAACCATTTTTATGTAAAAAAGTAATATAAAGTAATATCAGTCGTTAAAAATTTTCACGTATGAAGTAATGTTTTTATGATAATAAAATTAGAATAACAGGTTTAACGGCTCAGCTTTTATGATACAATAACTCGGGAAATGAGATCGATTTTCTAACTTCAATGTTCAGTTTCGATCACAATTCGCAATCAGTCAAATCTGATTTAAGTGTGTTTTCGTGGTTGCTTGCGAAGTGATATATATTGTTTTAGCAATTGAATGTCTAACCGACAGGCATTGCTAAGGCGAGCTTGTTTGGTATTAAGGGTTACCCCCGTGAAGGGCAATGGAGTTACCGGGGAAATATTAGTGGGTATTCTCAGTGCCGCTCTATTGAGGTATTGAGTGAGCCCCACACACCCCCGTCGCTTAGCCAGTGGCGGGTAGGTCCGTAAATGGATTCCTCCTCGTAAAAAAAAGATAAATCTCAAAAACACAATAACGTTCATTATGAAATTAGAATCAATCTGTCAAAAATAGAATTATTATATGTAACACTGCGTTGTCTATTAATGAATGAGTAAATTATGGGGAAAAGTTGAAAGCGACATTATTATCAGTTATTTAAGGACAGTTGAGTTGACTTTTAATAACCTATTATAATAAATGGTCCACAATTTGGAATTCAGAAAAGGAAACAAATGAACTAAGCAATTGCCTTTAAACTAGATAGTTTATTGGATTTCTAATTATGGTTTGCTGAAGCGAAATTTTAAACGAAAATTGGATACGCGACAGGTCATTAAATTATATTCAATTTGTGTTTGACGCTTTTCCTGTTTACAGAAATTCCAATAAGCTACGTAAGACTCTTTTACTTATTGCCCAGGGATGCAATTTAGTGGAAAATATTTAAAATACCAAAAATATCTGCTACAAAGAATTGGTGGAATTTTAGCTGACGGTGATCTAATTTGTTTGTTGTAAGTTTATATTAATATACCACCAAAAATTTGGTTGAAAAGTTCAGCTTTCGTGTAGTTTAATTCCACAAAACTAATTTAAAGCTAAGTCCTTCGCAGTCGATTCTAATGAAACAAATACAAATACTTTTAATCTTTGTAAACTTATACAGATGAGAAACTTAAAAAACAAAGGTTATTGTCGTATTGAAATGACATGGAAAAGAGGATACAACTTTGGAAGTATACAATTAGTAATTATTATGTTTCTATGTATAACATAACTTAGGTGAACCTTTAACCAACCCCTCCGCTAATGAACTCGATAAGGTACATTAGGAGTTCATGTGTAACTAAATACAATTACATTTGCATGTATATGCGACAAGAATGGTATGGCGCAATTATTATCATGTTAATAGGTACACCATAAGTTAATCACTTGACCGTGTCTCATTGTACGGTGAATTGAATGTGATTTTTCCATCACAGAGAACACTGCCATCAATATTGTGCGTTCGAAATATTCCGATAGAGTTAGTTCCTATGCTTTAGAGAAATTCACATTTATGGATTACTTTAAATTTTATATCCACACGTATAATAAACAGTGCTTACAAAGTATAAATCTATATATAGAATCCAATAAAAAGAAAATTTCACAGCGATTTCTGGAGTTAAATGAACGTTTTCCACTCATTTAAATTTGTATTTATCTTCACTATTATCACACTTTAATCGAGAATCTTCAACAAAATAAATACATGTTTGTATATTTGTAATTCAAAAATGGAACTCTTGAAGAGTTTCAGAAGGAGAAAGCAGAAACTCATGTGATATTTAATTATCAGTGTTATATAAACTACTAGCTCCTCCCCGCGGATGCGCTCGCATGGAGTTGGAACTCTCAAACATGTTATATACATAAAACTAATTAATTATTATAAAATTAATACTTCGCTTCGACGAATTAGTAGCGAAAGTCAATCAGAGAAGAACTAGCGCATGAAACTGCCAGTATTTAGTTTTTGAAATGACATTTACAAGTTACTTATGTTATTATGTATTAGTATTACAAACATATTTCTTTTGTTTTACAGTTCTATATTTTATACATCGGTATGTATTCTTTAATCATTATTCTGTGCACATAAACATTAACAAAAGAAATGAAACAAGAAAACAAAAGGTGTGGCTTATTGCCAACAAAAAATTCTGTTAGATAATTTCTTTCGGCCCACCTACGATAGAATAAGTGCTTGGGGAAAATATACACCGCTTGTACTTGACTGAAAAACATAAATATGATATATTAATGTAAAATAAAAACTCCTGTAATATATAAGATTGAAACCAGATATTTGTCTGGTGCGATATATTGCTAAATGTTAATTAGGTTACTTAATGTGATTACTTATGTAATACGTTTTGTAAGTAGGATTCAAAGTAGGTGTCAAGTAGGACTATGTTAAGTAATAACTCAAATTACTGTGTCCTTACAGAGCGTTAACCAACAACTTTTGTGCTTACTACCTTATAAGGTACTATAGTATTACCATGTACATAAATGTGGCATGCAATAAAGAATTTGAATTTCAGTAAAAGGTTTTCAAAATAAGATTACTCAAAATAAATTTACTGTCTTTGTTGA
Organism: Acentria ephemerella; assembly: GCA_943193645.1. Classification (NCBI taxonomy): domain Eukaryota; kingdom Metazoa; phylum Arthropoda; class Insecta; order Lepidoptera; family Crambidae; genus Acentria; species Acentria ephemerella. The sequence goes on along the minus strand of OW971899.1, from coordinate 3,229,085 downwards.
TTCATGCGAAAAGGACTTTTTCCATTAGCCGATAGAATATCTTTACATCCGCGAATAAATGGATTAATCTTGTTTCAGTCGCGAAAGAAAATACCAGAAAAGCTTAACTATTAAAGACTTACATAAACAAGCCTTATTGCAGTCATGTGTTCATTTGTTAAGACATTATAAAGTCGTGGGCGCATAGGCTAGGGTCAGTAAACCTTCGCGAAGTTCAAAGGACGGCAGCCATCGAGAAGTTCAGAACAATATACGTCGGCTTGAACTATTGTGATCCGGCTTTCAAAGAACCTTGGAGGGTTCATAGAAAACGTTGCCGTGGATTTGAAAAAAAAAACCACTCCTATAAATTATGAGGAATATATATCAACTTAGAACATACAAGAGTGAGCCTGATGTGTTTGTTATTTATCTACTCGGTGCTTTAACTTATGATTCAAACACAGCATCTGTTACAAAAACTCTTATATTTAAAAGTAACGTTATCAATGATAAATAAGCTGTGACGTTTGTAACACTAGCGGCCGAATAAACAAAAGCCTCCTCAAAATTTTATGTCAGGTCAAACGTCAATTGATTTACTCCTTAAAGAGCAAATCTAAAAATTTATGAGTTTCGTTTGGTTTTGGCTGTATTAATTCCAATAATTGCTGATCTTTGAAAAATGATTGGTTCTATTTTCATTAGTTCTTCATCATTCTGCAAGGTCCTTTATCGCATCAAAACCTAGCTTACTATTTAATTAGGTACTCTATCTTTATCTAAGATATCTTCTTTATCTATAACATTGTTGATTTATGTCAACCATTTGGCACATTTAATCTTACAAAAAATAAATCCATTTAGATTAGTGCTTATAAACTTATTCATTTCATAAAATGTCAAAAACTTGTACGATATGGACAAACGGAACACTATTTGTTTTTATATGACTGCCTCAGGTTCAATTTTGTTTTTATCCCTCTTTGAACACTGTATTCACTTTAAACATTTGCACCTGTTGAAGGTCCTTGTAATTAAAACTGAAAGGAGTTTTTATACAAATTATATGATAATATTTACATTAATGAGTTTCTGAGAAGTAGCAAAATGCTTGAAAGAAAAATATTTAGTCATATACCAAACAAACCTTATCTCTTTCAAATTATTCTCAAAAGACAGAGATGGACTTCTATTTGTAAGCTCCCTGAATAGGAGCATTCGGGTGTAAAATCTTCTTCGTTATCTTTTGATTTGTAGTCTGAGTATTACGTCTTTTGCTTGATTCAGCCTTATTAGTGGATTTCGGTACGTACAAATATATTCCTTTATCTTTCTCAATGAAGAGCCTGATTTTTAAAATGTTTGCATTGTAGAAATATTACGTAACATTGAATGTAATATTACTAAATTTAAAGTTCTATTTTTCTGTTGTCAGTAAGTTAGCAAGACTTTTTAAGAAAGTTTTTAAGACTTGTTACAAACTTATTAACAATAGTATAATAACATTGGTGTTTAAAATTAAAAATCTATCTTTCTAAATTTGTTTAATTTATTCACATTTTCTCGATTCAGAGATTTTAAAGGACACTATTATAAAAATAGTATAGTTCATTAACATACGCGGGTCAACGACCTGTATGCCCTTTGTTATGGTGCTGACTCACTAGACTGGAAAATGGACAGAAGGCGGAATACATATCGATTTTTAATTTGTGCAGGAACGATGTGCGGAAACGTGTTTAATCGATATTTTGCGATCAGACAATTCTAAGATTGTACAAAATACCAATTGAGTATCGATTCGGAGATGTTAAACTATAAAAGTGAATGCAATTTAACGTCAATCGATTTTTTTTGGTAACTGGGTAGCCTTTGTCTTTTATCTCACCTGATAGTAAGTGAAAATAACATTCTACACCCGGAATCCTTAACCACAGGACCAGGTTTTAAACTTACCTCCAACTGCCGGAACACATTAATACTGTTAACATTATTGTTATTAAAGCGAGCAGAAAACTTCTGCCCCTACTGAGAATTGAACCACGGACGTCTAGATCTGAAAGTAGATGGTCTCAGCCACTAGACCACAGAGGCGGTTAGAAGCGGTAATTCCATATAAGTATTTGGAAATATAAAAGTAAGTATTTAAGTTAAATTAAAATATCAATTTCATCTAAGGTTACAGAGAAATAAAAATTTTTTTTTGATGTTTTTATTTTTCACTCTGATAATATTTTCTACGAAATTGTATATCATGTAAAGAGCTGTATTTAATATAAGTTGATATTAAATACAGCTTTTTTTAATTTCATCATTAGGTAATCATTAATTTTAAAAAACCTACATGACCGACGCTGACATCTTTTGATACCCAAAATTCATTTCACAGTCTCGTATATATACAAGGTAGCTTTATATATTTACATATTCGACAAATTTAAATCTTAAATGAGATTAATAGAAAAACATTTATCTCTTACAAAATAGGGTTCATGTATAAAAATAGCTCTTGCAGTAACATGTCTTTTATTCGTATACCTTCACGTGCACATCTTTACAATGCATAGTACACGTGCACGTTATACAACACGGCAGATGCGCGCACACCTGCTTCACTTCTGCGCGTGCGCATAGAGTTGACGTACTTGTGTATAAAACGACTGATTTTATCCCATAAATATCTCCCACAAGATGGATATTTTTAAGTGACTAATATCTTTCATACAAACTTTGTTTTGTCAACAACGATCACGACAGATAAAAGTGACTTTTTTTGGTGCAGTCATTCGAAATGTCATTCTGCGGTCATACATTTTGGCGATTCATTCTTATTGATATTATCATATGCTTTATTGTATACAAATAAAACACAAACTAAAATAAAAACAGATTAATATTGATTTTCTTTATACTACTTACTTTACTATCTACGTATTGTGTATTCCAAATGAATCATTGATGGAAAGTGTCTTATATTTGCTTTAATCTTCATCGAATAATGCCAGGTTTTACTCATAAAACAATATCTATATGACAGCCTTTATAGATACCGCAATCAATAAATTATAATTAACGACACCTCAAGCTTTAACTAATGGGCATGCATACCATAACAGATTTATGCAACTTAAGTAGATGCTAAAATTTTGTTGGTAACCCAGAACAAGACAATTCAACAAGTACTCCACTGTTCTTCCATTAAAATAAATTTGATCCCAAATGATATTTCACAGTTCTTTATATTATATTTAGCGCATTAATTCCAATGCGAAAGCCTATTGTCACAATGTTAACTTAAATATTATGTAGATAAACCGTTTAATATGAAAATTTAAATTAATTTAATGGTAATGCCATTAAATTTTTGTTCGTATTCAATAACAATTAGACTCGTAATTACTATTCTGAAATCGGTACTCCAACTTTAGCGTTTACCGACAATAGCTAATCACAATTTCATTAACGCAGTAGACTAGACATGCGATAATTATCTTGTATTCAATTCACAAATCCGCGGCAACACCTAACGGAAAAAAACGAAAGTTATTAATTAATTATCACAAAAACTTTAAATTCTAACATCACATCGTAATTACTATGAAATGAAATACGAAATACAGAGAAATAAATTTCGTAAATTTTAAGATATTAATCTGTGAATGAAGTACATACTGTACAAAAAAAATCTAGGCCGTAGTAAGAACTATTATTTTTAAATTAAAGCTTTCTGAATAAATGAAAAAGAAAAGCAATATCATCTTAGAACAAGTTGAAACTGCCGGAGGCACTTTCCGTTCCTTTGGAATAATATCTGAAGTCAAAGGATTAGGAATGGGAATCTAAATATCATCTACAAATTTGCAGGCATTAGCCTGAACCATCTCAATATGGTAAGTTACGATATACCTATAAAGTAAACTACTATTTATAAATAATTTTACGGTGTAAACTGTCAATAAACTTCAATAATGGAAGTAATCGTCTTCTAAAACCATAGCAGAATTTACTAATTTTCAATCATTTATCTAGTGATGTTTTTTTTACGAGAATTTGATTTTAGACATATTTCGTATGTATAATACGTCAAAATTTAACCACCCCTTCATAATAAAACCCCGCATTAAGTAGTCAACACTGAAACACTCTCAGCAGATATGTCTAACTTATTCGTTAAGTAAACTTTTATAACCTATAATGTACCTAATGAATTTCCCTAATTACTTAACAAAACATCAATAAAATCACGGCACAAAAAGTAATAGCAATAATTTTACTTATGTTTCTTGACTATACATATAGAAATTTTATTTAATGTAATACTGTTACAGATTTCTCTCTATTCAAGCTTTTATATCTTTATAGTCATATCATTAGTTTTCATGACATTCGATTTCTGTCTATTTGTAGAGAAAACTAATTAAGGCCCGCTTGCAATTAATTTCTTAAAATCAAGATTTTATTAAATTTACATTTCACCGTAGAAACCATCACACTCAAATTAGATTTGAAAATTGCTGCTTTCTTCTGTAGTCATGAATAAAATAATAATGGATAAATATTAAATTTCTGAGCTAAAGTATTATAGACTGAATTCTTATTGATACATTTGGTTCCTTTAAATTTTTTAAAGAAGCGTTTTTGAATAATATAATCTCCTGATAGGAACGAAAATACCCCTACACGTCTTATAATTCATTTGCAAACATATCCTCAAACCATAGGGTGATGGCGTGACAATAAATAATAATTATTCTCAAAATGGCAGATACTGTCCAATTAATCTACCCCACACGTGTCCGAATGACTCATGGGAAATTCAATAACGCCTTGTCATATTCTAACAATGACTACGCGGTTTACGGTAAGTTAATGTAAATAGATTATGTTATCAAAATTTCAGGTTCAATTAAACAATGTTTTGAGTCTGGTGCCACGATGAATAGTAAACACTTAGATATCTTCGTAACTTATCGAAAGTTGATAGTGTTTCGTTTGTAGAGAAAGCCTACGCAATTGGATTGAATGATGAAATAAGTACGCTTATAAAGGTAAGGATACTATATATATTAAATAAAAGAATAACAAACTAGAAATGGCATATTTAAAATTTTGATATATAGTTAAACTTTCATCGCTATCCATTTTGTACGTTTTATTTACATTATATTATGATATCTAATTAGATTTAGATTTCTAATGTGAAAGAAAGGGCATTCCAATGAGTATACTTATGGCTATATTAATTTTTATACTCTGATTTGATCACATCACATTAAAAGCCTGACGTAATCAACGGCGCAATTAAGTGCTTACTGAATCAACCCTAAGCAAAAAGTCAGAAGCACAGGGCCAAACCTCGTGATGGTCAGTTTAATTAACCTCGACTTTGATCGTTCACGCCCAGGGCAGGACTCACTTTGATCTCTTGTTTAGATTTATTAAAGCGTGTTGTCAATTTCATTTCTGCACATAACTTGAAATTACTTATACGGGTTTTCATCGACGTTGAAAAATTTTTTTTAACGCATTTTAAGAACGTATAATGTATCATTATACATTCTAACCTAAGATAATGTAATAAATGATTTTAGTTTTTATCTTAAATTTGCCAATATATTATCTCCAGTTCGCCTCAGTGCTTGAATTAAGCTAGAACCACAAAGGCCCGTAAGAATCACATTGCGAATACATTGTTAGGATGTCATGACTTTCTCAATTTTTCTTTGTTTGATGATGAGATACAACACCAAAAGCTTGGTTGCTGTCTTTGTAATAGATTTGGAATTCCCTTAGATCTTGCATCTATGTCAGTCCAAACAGGCACGTCTAATTTGTAACCCATACCATTCTATTTTGGTAGCGAACCTAAAAATATAGATGTTTTATTTTATTTTTAAAAAGATTTAGCTATTTTAAAAATTACAAGGTCCAAAATAATCGCAGACAGCGGTAAATCAAAGGCGGTACTAAATTACACCGTTGTTTAGTATCAAATAAAATTTTGGATCCGAAAGAGCAATTTGGCACAACGTTTGCTTTTTCTTATCTATCGATAGCAACTAACCTATATGTGCTGTTGCGGACTAGTTTTTGTATAAGTCCATATTTGTATTTTTATATATTTTTTTGCTTTTGAAATATACATTTTGTTTTTCTATCAGTTCAAAAAATATACGCTCACGAAGCAGACTGAGAGTTTCATTGTCAACGTGTCCCATATAGGAAAAGGCATTGCAGTTGATACGCGGTATGCGGACGACAGGTCATCTCTTCGATGCGGTTATTGCAAACAATATAGCAATATCTCTTTGCGGGGCAAGAAACCCATAGTTCGGTTTTGTAGATTCATCTACGACGAGGTAATAACTTTTTCGATTTACCATTTTTCATCAGATTTCAAAAGTTTCCTTTTGTGTTCAATAAAACATATGTCCATATATGTGTAGACTCAAAGAACATTTTCAATTAAGTTAAAGTTCTGACGTAAGCAAATAACAATCGTCATTTATCTTTTTGAGCCGATAGTACGCTTTGTAATAAGTCTAATATTTTACTCTTCACAATATTGAATACCTGTCAAATTATGTGTAAGAACCGAAACAGTATAAGTGTCATTTAAATATGTTCAAATTCAAATCATAGTTATGACCAGTGAAAACGTATATTTCTTGACAACAAAAACGAATGACGTATAAAACACATTTTTTCGGCTTAATTTTTATTATCATTAACGGGGTAGCACTTAGCTTTCATTTCACAGATGAAATTAAGTTACAATTTACCATCAGGAGGATAATTCCGGATTCCCCAACATCAAACGAACTGCCTCTCCTACCTCCAATTGCCGGAACACAACAATGCTGTTAACATTATTGTTATGGCAGGCTTTGGTAAGATGTTCGTAGCTAGCAAGGCGGACTTGAAAAAACCCTTCCACCAACCAAACAGAGTAGACTATTTCTACTCCCACAAAAGCGGTAATGTCTTATTTTATGACGTTTGTGAATGTCAAATTCAGGATTTCGAATTAATTCAATATTCAGTAAGAAATCATTTGATTGATTCAACAATAAAAAATAATTAACAATAAAAACCAAAATATAACTACAATAACAACTGGATCAAGAGAATGCTTTATATTTCTTGCAACATAATTCTTAGGTACCTACTTTGAAGTTTCGACCAAGTCAGAACATCTAGATTTTATGTCAATTTATGTACTCCATATTTCAGAACCAACAGTTTCGAGTAAACGAAATAACGTTACCTGTGCACTAGTTTCAAAAAAGATAATTTTAAATTTTAAAAATATTTTCATTTTAATTAGACTAAAAATTGGTCTTATTCACTCTCTCAGTTTGTTATCATTTGTTTAGTTTTCTTCCAAATAACAATCTTATTTGCTATTATTTGCTTAAACTTATGAACTTCGAACCCAAGGTACTGATACAAAGATAAAGAAAAAGTAAGAAAAGAATTCGCAAAAGCCCATGAGATTAGCGAAGCAGACGATACAAAGTTTCGAGCAACAGCCATTTTGTTTAGAGATTCCAGTTTGACTACTTTATATAGGTCAGTGTAAGATGAATAACATTGATTCAATAGCAGAGATCAGAGAAGGGTATGAGTGATATAAATGATTTAAGTATATACCTATATTATTATAGGCAATAGAAGTTTATAAGCCACCACTAGATAGTAAAATATTTAGGGAATAGGAACCTAAACTTAAAGAAGGCAATGCTGAGTTTTATATCACGGCAACTTCTATTGTTTAAAATGGAGATAAAATTTGCATTTAATAAAAGAATTCGTAGAAACAGAGATCTATCAATTTACAGTCAAGGAACTTACACCCGATTATACAATAAAACGGTTCGCCTGTATATGAACGAGGATTCCTTTATACCAACACGAATTTCAGACAAGCAAAGTCAAATTCGACAATATGAAGCAAGACGTGTATCTAAATTAAATACTTTTTCTTTGATCTCAAAAGCGAACGAAGGAACAGACCATGGTATTGTTTTAATTACAATTGAATTTTGTATTAGATTATTTTCTTAATAGAATATACCAGCAAAAATTTGAGGACCCCGCTTAATTACCATAGATATACGCATAGACTTTTTGGACGGAGAACAGAATAAAATTCTTTAATTTGTGTAATGCCTCACTGCTATTATCACTGCTTTGCTATTTAATTGATATAGACATTTAATTATACTATCAGGTTTCAAATTGTTTTTACGTAGCTTACTACTTATCATAATCTCTTATTATCTAAAAATACACAATATTTATCTTATTTTATTTATCTAATATCTCACACATCTTAGTTATATTAATGTACACACGTTTAATATTTAATTGTTTTTATCTATCTATAATTTAATTTTAAAAAGCCCTCGGGTTGTAGCAGAATACCAGTGCTTTGTTCACATCCCGATGTGAACAAAATTAGTCACTGAGTTGCGACCCTTTTGCACTTCTGCAGCGCACACAAAGGTCTTTAATACCTTATTATAAAATGTTTGTCTTATTCTTCTTTTATGTATGTACTGTCTGGATGGATTGTGTGTGATGTAGAGATGGAAATAAATGATTTATCTATCTATCTATCTATCTATCTATTATAGCATAATTAATTTCAACGTTATTCTTTGTTTTACAATTTGCTTGTTATTTAAAATCTTTCATAATTATTACAAATGTTTAAGGCAATTAATTGTTAATAAACCAAATTCATTGGAATTCTAGAAATAGCCAAACAGTGTTTAACCAAATTCTTAAGTTTAACTCGTATACGTGCGTATTTTAGAATTTAGTTTTAACTGTACGTTTTAAATTCCATACTTGGAAAATTATTTACCTATTAATGTGAAACAAGATAATAACAAAAATACGGGGTCCTTGATTTAACTGGATATTTTTTGAAAACATGATAAATCGCCGTATGTGGAAACTTCATTTGGAAAAATAATTGATTGTTCGAACTGGTAGCAATAGAAAGTAATCATAAATATTACTAGGGATTCTTATAATTTTAAACTTACGAATTACCTACTGTAAGTTGTAAGAGTCATCCTAAGCAAGTGCGCTGCACGATTCAGAAGATAATTAGGAGCCCTAGATATGATTACCAATAGCTCTAAGTCACAGAGTCCAATGATTTGAGTTAAGCTTTACTATTGTATGAAATTTTAACAAAGCTTGTAATAGGTATTCTTGTTTCATAAAAGAAGATATGATATCAAAAATGGTGATAAATATTTATGTGCAAAAAGAAACAAAAAAAATATATTTGAAAACAGCTGACTTAATATTGAATAAATAGCAATTAGTAAGGTACTCGTTAATGCTTAAAGCTGTGAAGAAGAAGCAGAGTCCAAGAAATGTGAAGAAGAGGAGCAGTTTAAGAAAAGCAAATAAATTTAGATGCAATTATTTGAGGCATTTCAAAAATAATTTTAAATATTAATAATTTTATCATTGAAATTTAGTTAATTACTAATTATGTCTACCAAATCTGGATGGATTTAGATGGGTATGTCTCGTTCTGAATGCGTATATTTTCTTAATATGCCTCTCAACTGGCTTATTTATGTACCGGAGAGCGAGTGTCATGTTTTCTTCCTGCTCTAAATTACTGTCTCGGAATCACGAGACGACCGTTTTTTTCAGTTAGCAAAGAAATTAATACAAAAAGCTTCTGAGATTTGTTTTGTTTCTGCAGACTTATATAATATAATCATAAAAGTTGGATAGAACGAAATTAATTTTGTTGAATATAGCGATTGTAATGTAAATGGATATTCATCCTAAACAGTGAGTCTGAATAAAGCGTTTGAAGTCTCACTGAATTTACTTTATACGGGAATGAATTAATTGTAATTTTCTTATCCTGTCGAAAAAATAATACTTTACATTACCTATAGACATAAAAATTAAAATTTCAATTACATCGATCAACTCAAGGCATAAATAAAGCTAATCAAAAAGAGCCTATTTGAAACCACAAAGAGCAAGTATACATGATTTATCTATTTATCAAATTTGATCATGATAACTGTATCAAGTTTACGCAAGATAAGATTCCCTCAAACATGTTAGTACGTTAGTTTAACAAACGAACTTTTGCCCTTTGCAGAGTATAAGGTTTGGCATTCCTTAGGAAGTTTGAGGATAAAAATAAAAGTTTATTCGCGTCTAAATCAAACTGAATTAGGACGAATACATCATCATCATCATCAGCCTTTATACGTACCACTGCCGGATACAGGATTTCTTCATGGGAGAAACGCTCGAAGAGTTTAAATCATAATATAACACCGCCCATACGACTTGGCAATTTTATCACCCAAACCAATAATTGATATTTTTTTTAAATCTAGGTAATTATGGTGTCTTATAGACGCTTATTTTTATATAAAGCACAGCAAATGACTCGACACCACCTGATGATAAGCAGTAGAGGAGTCCATATGTGAAGATAGCTAGTGAAGCACGTGACATACTGCCCTAGCCACCCTCACCTTGCCGGCCTAAAAAGTGGTTTTTCACGCCTCTTTTAAAAGAACCCATGTTATAAGAAGTAGGGTATACGTGTGCTGGTAAGGAATTCCATGCTCTAGTTGTGCGACAGAGAAAGGAGTCACTAAATCTCTTAGTACGTAAAGTAGACGTGGCTACAGTGAAGGAGTGACTCCGTAGACCAGCACGCGTACTCCTTAGTAGGAAAGGAGAGAGTGGGAAAAAAAATAAAAAAAATACAGAATGCAAAATACTTGCTCAAATATCTAACAGATTACTAATAATTCGAGGCCATAAAGGCATCTATATCGTTGTGTTCTTCATTAAGCATCAAAAGTTCCACGCGGGTTTTTCTGTCAGCATATACCATCCTCAAGGTCATATGAATCCACACATATTAAAAACAATAGAACCTTTCACTGGTCAATATGACTTCCAATTCAAAAACCGTAACTTTTCAATTTAAAATCACAGTATACAGAATCACACTTGATTGATTTTATGGATTATAAATTAAGACAATACCCACGTTACGTTTCGTCTTCCTGTATCGTAGTTACGTCCACGTGTTGGTCATAGGCGAAAAGTTAAATTATCATCATTGTATCCATCTAATTCCACTGCCAAAAACCTGTCCTCGTTATTCAAAACCGTTTCAATTTTGTGCAGTCTTCTTAATAACAAACCTAAACAAGAATCATTGTCTTCAAGATTAAGGAGAGTCTTTTAATCATCAATTTCGCACAACAAAACAAACGTTTAACGGAACAGTGCTAGACAGACACGGAAGCGGGGTCGGAACACGGAACCCGAGACACTAAAGGAAGGGGAGGAGATGAGCCTGGGTGTTTACCCACTTATATTGTGTCGCTGCAATCTCATTACTAACGAATCATTTGGCAGAACAACCACTTAGAGGACGAATCAATTCGACTGCAGATACTTCTGTTGTATCTCCGATTTGTCAAAGGAAGTCTTTGCTTTAAAAAAATCCAAAGATTTTGTTCTTTATTATATACATGGTATGTGATGTCCATATTGTTACAGTACAGAACGCGGTCTTACTTAATACTGCACGTATAAATATCTTCAGGCAAGTACAAATACTTTGTACATCTGCAGTTTTTACATTGCGAGTGCCTGTATCTTTGTAACATACAACGTTCCATAAGGTTCGATTAGATGCCCATGCTAATCCAAACACCACGATCTATAGCATGCTTTGGGATAGGTTCTTATAATATACTATACGACGATACATGCATTGAATGTTGTTCTTAATATTGTCAAGATGATTATAGTGAGTGCCAATTTATACCTAGAGGTTACATTTTAATGCAATGCCATCTTCCTACCAATGAGCAATGAAGATTATTTTAATGTAAGAATAGGCCCCAAGGTCTACAGCGTATATATCTACCTGCCTATAACTACATAATTCACTTGTGAAGATATCCTGAATCCAATGTTGTAATAAGTGGATGTATAGGTGTCAAGCAGAATATATTGGATTAAATATTTCATAGAAAATATAAACCAGAAACATAAGCAAGGACTACCCACGCGTATATATTAAGTTCTTAGCTAATATATAGGACAAATCCTTACAATTCCCGTCACTTGACACTCAATCAAATTTATTTTTCTTCATAAACATACTTTCCTGGTCGCAGTTGTATTTTTATACGAAAATACTGCTTATCTCGTCAGCTTGTGATATCAGCGTATATAGAATGTAAACAACATTCAAACAGAAGTATGCGGGGAAAACTGAAACGGTTGTGAGGAAAATGACAAATCTGTTTTTGAATTCAATTTTGATAACAAAAATACGTTTCTTTGTCAACCTTCTTTGGTAATCGTCATCATGGCCTACAAAAGTATTCACTATGAGATAAGCTACTTCATGTAGATTAACGTTATCTTCTTATCGAAGTGTGAACTAAGTCTCACATACAGCACACACTCAAATGGTAGGATTAAACGTAACTTTTATGAACAAGTCTCATCTGTAAATAGTCCTAAAATTATTAATTAAATAGCCTTCTTGTATAATGAATGCAGAATAGACGTTATGAACGTATAGTCTGCAAGCGTTGCAACTTTAGACCGAAACAGAAGGAAACTTGAAGAAACAGCTTCAGCTCCTTCCTAAAAAGTAAATCAGTGCTAACCTCGAAGACTATAACACCAATTACACTTTACTGTTTTCACTTTCAAGCAAGCCAACGAGTAAAAAATCTACCCGCTATGATTCCATAACAGTAAGTGGGCGACAAAATACACAATTCGACCTCAGTGGTCAACGGGTAATTTAGCATCCATGTGGGCGATTGTGATTTGTATCAATGCCTGCCTACTGTTTTAGTGACCTAGTCATTATCTTTTCATTTGCATAATCGTAAAGTCAATAACACTAGTCAATGGTATTTGTAATTTTAGCAATAATCGCCCACGTGATGAAGATACAAGTTTTTTAAGGTCCTTGCTCTCAATATGACGGTAAAAGGGAGAACAGACGCATATTATTTACGTTTACAATTAAATATATCAGTTCATAAATGAGTAAACATATTAATAAAGTTATTTATAGAATAATTATTTTTACAATAATTTCCCTTCACACTTCCCTTTCCGTTCCCTACATATTCACTAAATTAATCTTTCTCACACATTAATATAGTCATGCACAAACAAAAACGAAAATCTATGTATTGTGTTTTGTTACATTTTGTATAGGATGTTTAAAATTTTCTCTATCATAAAATTTTTGGATAAAAAAAAGTTTTGAACAAAACTTCAAACTGAGTTAAAAACACTTAAAAGGGTAAAAAATATTTCTGTTTTGTTTAATAAAAATTTTCACAATTTTGAATGGTAAATTAATTTAAGTAAGTGGTCTGTCTGTTGGTTGTTGGTTACAAATAAAAGCATTTCGTTTCGAAATAAGCTGATCCTTTGTCCATATTTTCAATAATATGTTAATTTTGTTATGTATGAATAAACCAATAAACAAAATACGCATTATTATGAATAACTCAAAAGCTACTCATCAGATGTCGCTCAAATTTAAATGGGACCATGTGGTCCCATTTTGGGTTATCATGTGGTAAGCACCAACTTTAGAGTATAGAAAGAATCATCAAAACCGGTACACCCAGTATTATTAATGATTGCAATTTAAAAATACAACTGTTTATACATAACAGTTAAGCTATCTAAATAATTACAATACAAAATACATTTATTACAATAATTCGGAAAATAATCTTAGCGACAACAAGAATCCATATGCGACAAGGTACTGCTCTGCCCTCCGGCAAGGCCAAAGCGGCCTTAACCTTGAATTTCCAGAAGGTACCTTACGCGCTCCTTTTGAAGGAACCCACGTAACAGGATGGGAGGGGAAGACATGTGCCGGTAATATTACAAATTTTGGATAGAAACGAAACTTACAAAACTTAAACGTTTTCAGAGTTGTAGTAGAAACTACTGGAGACAGTAAATGAATTTACACTAATTTCCAAGCATATTAAGAAAAAGATTTCCTATAGCTTTAGGTACACCGTATTACATAGATACTTACTATACTTAAATCTTGCAGTGTAAGATTATCAGAAACCAGAATCAGAACTTGATTATATGTAAATATACATATTCCGTATTAAGGCATCTATCTACATTTAGAAGTTGTTGTTGAATTTTAAACTGTATTTTGTGTAAAGTATAGCACATAACAAGATGAACTTATTCTTAATATCAGTAAGCCAGCTTATATTGCCTCTCTCGCACAAATTTATTTTACTGAGGATATAGATGGTAGTATTATCGGTCAAAAAAAAGTAACCGCAAGCACATGAGTAGTAGCCGGTATATCGGAACCTAATGACAGCAGTTACCGCTACAGGTGTGACGTCACATCCTACGATGCGCGGGCGCGTGATTGATTAGTAAACCGCGTCGAGTAGTCAATGGTGACGCCGACAGGGCGTGAGCGTAAAAAGAAACAACATAATCTTGACAATGAGCTAAATATATGATATTTTGATATGCCACATTAAGATATAAGTATGTTCAGGTGAACAATAGTAGATATGTTGAAAACCGTAATACTATTTTGTGTATTTGGTCTATTCAGTATGTTGCATTTAAATCTTATTTCTTTACCGGGGACTTGATAAATAGAAATTTTATCAGAAATCGTAATAGAGGCGCCATTCGTATTACTACATTAAATGTAACATTTGATGTTGTGTCCTCTGGACTACATACTCATCAACTGAAGCAAATATGATTACTTAAGTTCTATTCTAACAAAAACTTTATAGGTGAAATTAAATTAAAAATGTTATCCGTTGAAATCTCCCAATAAAAAACTATGTATTAATAGAAAACAAATGGTATCGACAGCAAAAATAATATATTTCCTTTAAGAAATCATTGAAATAATGAATTGCAAAGATGAAAGATATTATTACAATTCTACTATAAAGTAGAAAGACCGTAACAATAGGTGTTGATTAAAAACACATTTAAAAAAAGGTCCGATCGTAAATAGAAAACTTTCTACATTTACCTATATAGGTGAACAAGAAATAATATAACTGTTAAGTCATATTAGAAATAAGTTGATTCTGTCTGCAGACTTAACAGACTTCAGATTAAATCGGCTGGATTATAACGGCACATTCATAATTTAAGTTCAGTACATCCCATTCTAACATAATCAAATAGGAACAGGATATATAAAGTAGAACTGACAAATAAACTTATTTTAGACTTAAAGAAACCATAGACGTTAAGTTGAGGGAGATGCTGTCTAAAACATACATTATAAGTTCATATAAAATAGGATTGCTATTTGAGTAACTCTTAAACTAGTAGTGGAATAAAGGTAATTGGTATGCTGTATTTTTAAAGGAACTATGTTATTGGCCAAAGTGATTTCTGGGGGTTTTTAGGTTACAGCTGATCGCGTTGCTGGATTCTTTAGCTGTAATAAATATCTTATCTATCCGCTTATTGAAACTGATGCACCCAACAAAGTTAATAGTCAGCCATCAGGCAAATAATTAAAATTTAGAATAAGAAATTGTTTTATTGCTCATTCCAAATTTAAACATACTGTTCATCGTTTAATCAAAATGATAAATATTACCATGTTTAAAACGTCGTGTGAAATAGGTGTGGTTTCTTTAATCAACAACTGTCAAAACAGTAGCTAATGAGGTCGAGTGCACCACGCCTACGTTAAAACTTAAGGTCTGTTACGTCAACGTCGGCTTTGAATTATGTGATGACGTAAGTAGTCAACATCTGTAGTGAAAACACCGCTTCTATTACAACGGTAGAAGGCTTTTTGAATAATTTTAACTTTCATTCTAGTACCAAACTCAGTCATATTCTGTACGTCACTGCTTATTATTAGCTATTATTATGATTAGTGTATACAATATTGCTAATATAGTGTATAAATAATGCTAATGTAATAAAATATTTATATACTGTTAAGGTAAACTAATATTGAAAATAAATATATATTTTCCAAAACATTTTCAGTAGTAAACGACTAAAATCGTCCACAAACAATAAAATATTAAATAGCAATTACTTATTTCATTATGTCCCTAGGGAATTGTGAGTAATAATAGTTATATTACAAGGCGTATAAAATAGCCTATGACCTTTTCTCAGACCTACGAAAATAGTTACCAAAAACCTAAATACTTATTGAAAATATAATGTTTTTTAATTTTTCTTATTAACGATTACAATCTGTGCGTTTCACTTAATATGGAAATGATTGGACTGAAACGAATTCATTACTGATTACAAAAATATTCTTCACATACCTGATAAAGTTTTTCCATACTTGCTATCACTTGAACTTATTCCTGAAACAATAAAGATAATTTCATGAAGCGTAAATCGAACTGTGAAATCTCGTGATAACAGTGGAAGTAAATACAGTATAAGTCTCAATCACAACTTTAAGTTCACCACCAATTGTGGTCCAACTATAGTGCGTTGCTGCGCGCGCGCACCGCAATTGAATGATTGCACCGGGGGTCACACTAATTGAATGTTATAAATTGAAATCGTAACACGGTAAAGTCAACAGAAGTAAACTACACGGGAACAATGAAACACTTCTAAACATAAACAATGGAAAAAAGTTTGAATATTTAATAAAAAATGTTTTCAGTTGAAAATCCAGTTGAATTTTAGGGATAACATTTGAATTATAAAAGCAGAACTTTATTAAATTGTTGAAAAAAAAAATACAATTCACAAACTGACCCTTCAGGGTACTCTACAATATTAAGAGAAAACCTTTTTATTCAGCGATGTACAAAAAAATATCAAAAAGAATATTTAACTGAAAACAGAAGTTTCTCAGTATTTGTAGATTAGAATGAATTAATTTAGTCATAAAGAAAGGTTTCCTTTCCTTTAAAATAATTAAAACAGAAGTATTTTAATTGTTAAATGTAAATTAAAATATCAGAGTAGTTTCAATACCATAGAGGTTAAGTGGGGTGTAGTCTGCATCAAAGAAAATTGTAAGTACAACTTGTCTAAGCTAAGTTCAATCAGCCATTTGGATAAACAAAACTTAACTTTTCCATCCATATTATAAGAAAAACATGTTATTATTTTATTAATTTTACACCGTTTATGACTCAAGAACGCTTTGACCGATTTTCAATCTCCTATTTATTAGATATAATGATTTCTTTGTTCTTATTTATTGCATTCGTCGGAAAATATCGGGAAATTAATCGGGATAAATGTATATTTACATATATTTTTTTAAATAACTTTTTTCAGCAATTGACATTTCACGTAACGCACGGTTACAGTTTATATTATGTAATATATTGTCAGGCGGTACGAAGTTCCCGGGATAAACTAGCATTTATTTTATCAAAACGGGCAACGTGTAATATTATCCTAAATGCGAGCCACCGGTACCTTGACCTTTTGCCATCAGACAGGCCATGTAGTGGTGTATATTGCAGCAAATATGAATGGACTCTTTGGCGTAGTACGAGTGCTCTGGCTTCTATAGCAAAAACAAAGCAATTCACCATGTTTCGTCCCTGAATAGTCAGTGCTTCAGAATAGCTAAGAGAACATACGTAGGAAAACCCATAGGTACGCCTGTGAGCAGGAGTGGTACGTATATAGACAGTAGATGATGATTGTTATAAATTTAATTGATATCATCATAATTGCACCAACCGAAATTTGCAAGCTGCTATATAAGTGTAGTAACCAGAGAATGACTACCGGAGTAGCTAGCTAGCGTACCTATTTTACCTGTGGAAACTATTTTTTTTAATATAAGGTTTTCTTGAAAACGAATGTTATTAGACCTGGAAAAATTTGAAAGTATAAAATAAAAGAATAAATCGAGTCAAGCAATGTCAATAAACTTAACGTTTAACAACACTTTTTATATGTGATGAGAATAGATTTGATGAAAAATTCAAAGCTATTTTAGATAAGTTAACTGATCAACTAAAAAATTTCTAAATTTTCTTAACACGATGAGCGAACCTTTTTAATGAAGGTAAAAAGAACGTTGTTATAATTGTTGGAGCTGAATTCTAAATTACTTTCGTGTAACAATCAGTCTTTGCACAGATGGGAAAAGCAAAATTTTTCATGTTTATTTAGTACTACCCACTTTCATAATTATTAGAAAAAGCTTTAGTTCAAGTTTTAATTTTTAAAATACGAGAGAATAATTGGGATAGAAAAGCTAAAATGGAAAACAAAAGTAGAGTGAGATGATGATTTATAGGTTATTTTGATTATGTTTTATACGCAAAGCACAGAAAATGACTCGACACCGCCTGATCTTAAGCAGAAGGAGTCCATAAGCGAAAATAGCAAAGTAAAGATAGCAATGGAGCATGCTACATTGCCCTAGCCACTTCTACCTTGCCGGCCCAAAAAGTGTGTTCACTGCTCCTGAAATAACCCGTGTTGTATGAAAGAGGGGATACTCGTACCGGTAAGGAATTCCACACTTTGGGCGTGCGACACAGGTGTCATGAAATTACTTTGGGCGTAAAATAGGGGTGGAGACAGTGAATGAATTGAATAAGGTAAGGAATGACAAACATATAGTTGGCGTAGATGAACATTATAATTCAACAAGGCTTTATGAATATCAATAAGACAGTGACGATTTCATACTTTTATGAACAGATTCTTCAGTAGTACAATTAAACTCACTCCAACAAAAACGTATTTATTATAACAATATATATTAATATTCTTTGTGTAACAATACAAAATTAATGCTTTACGCCTAAGCTATTATTGTTTTAGCTATGAGCACAAATTACTTAAGTTGTATAAGAATTCTTAATAGTAAAGATTTAATTTAGAGATCTAAGTTACAAAGAGAAAGAGAAGTTTTGCAATAAGCCAGGACAAAATATAGTCAATAGTAACTATCTTTATACTGTGAGTAAGCCAATCGGATAGGATCAAATTGTAGATAGGAAAGATAGGTCTGAAGTATCCACTTATCAATTGCATTTACGAACCTCTGCTGGCGACAGGCCTTTTTAATAAGGAAGGAACACACGAGGAATTAAGACCAATAGCAGCATACTGGCTCTAATCGGGATAGTGGGTGAAAATAGTTGAAACAGAACTTTACATTCATCGTGTCTTCTTCTGAAAGATTGGCCGATTTTAGAACATGAATAAAAGCTTGAGGAACTACCCGGGGTTGTAGATGCTCCTCGTATACCTACTAACGTTCTTAGAAGTCAACACGTCAATCCAGAATCATAACTGTCATTATAAAAGAAGAAATAAAATTAAATCCAAACATTGTTAAAACAATGATTTTAGTGGAAGATAGTAAACAGCTGAACCAGGCTCAGTTCAGTTTACTACACGATTATTATAAAGTAAGTTATCCATATAAATTCTCATTAAAAAGATGCACGTGGGTTGGAAAAATCAATACTCATGGAAGTCGGTTCTGTCTCCATTTTATATGGGTCATTGGGCATCCGTCAGCAGAAACGCTGGACATACAGAAATAGATGAGGGTGTTGGACACCGTTTTACCCGTGATAATGTATGTGCTCTTAGCAATTCGTTTGGGAAGTAATTGATATTAATTTTAACGTTATTAGGGATAATGTTTTCGTAAAAATTTCAGAGATCTCAGTTTCACTACGTTCTAGACCGTTTTAAGTTACTATTTTTGAAGAAAGCCACTCTGACATCGCATTAATATACAAAACCTTAGTAGGTACTCAGAATATATATCACTATGTTAACATTTAATTTAAATAAATAAATCATTCCGAATATAATATCGACTAATATAAGTAATTCAGAAGATGTTTCATGTTTTCTACTACACTGAACTGTTAATGTTATCTTAATAAACATCTAAATTTCACGAATGTGTTTAACTATTTATCGCTTTATAGTCCGCCGGCTTCTATTTAACATTAGTGTGTGATTTGTGGGTACTTCACAAATAACGTACTACTTCATTAAATGTCCATATTAGCATGTATATTGGATACTAACTCATGATAACTATTTTATACTATATTGCCTATATTGAGACATATTTAAAAATATATCGGTATTAGAATAGAATACTTTGGTTAACAATAAGCCTTTATACTTTGATCTGTTTTAATTCTATAAACAAAGAACGCGTGAAGTTGGTCTTAAAAAAACCTTATTCGACTTAATATTTACCGATTAAGCTTACTCAAAGGCACTTTAACAACTAAAGATATGTTACAATTCTGCTGTCAGTACATTTGCCGACATTACCTCTAAGGTTTTTGCATTGGAACCTTTCAATATGCTCTTTCAACAGTGCACGTCTACTTCTAGAAAACCATTTACAAAGCAATTACTTTATGACTTTGTACTTTCAACGTACAATGCTGTAGCTGTTTCTTAACAATCTTGTAAGTAATCTAAGATATCGTTGTGGTGTATCGTATCCAACTTTTAAAGTCAAAGTAAAACAGGGATATTAGTTTTATTTGAAATTTTCAAGCAAGCTTTCGGCATGCTTGTTGTCGGGATCAGAAGTCAAAAATGAGTGTCTGTACTGACTTCTCAATTGAATTATGTCGAACCAGCACGAACATTATTATAAAAGTCCATAATAAAAACAAAATACAATAAGGACCTGATGATTAATGGTATCTACTGTAGTCACTACAATGTATATTGACATTCTGGAGACGAGAGATATGATTGCCTCGCATACTCTGTGACTAAGGCTAGCTTCCCCTTCAAACCTAAACAAAGAACTGTGCATGCCCGATAAATAGGTAGAGAATAGGTATCTGATACCTATTCAGTGGACTGTGCAAGCGGGTCTACTACCTATTAAACAAGGTGTTGATAATATCAGTAAGAAAAGATCAAAGAGAAACACTCGGGTTGCTTTATTAAAGGTGGTCAGCCTATCATCAAAAGCCTTCATGTCACTCTTCTAGGCACAGGCCTTCTAACAAGTGAAAACACATGATCACCATCACCCTATGCTAATTCATATGAGAAACCCTTAGGTATCATATGGTTTTAAATAAAATAACCGTAAAAACACTGCTGTTTAAATATACAAAATTCGTACAGTTTTCCACAAATTGTAAGTTGTGACGTTATATTTCATTAGTTCCACCGGACATGTTCAATAACAGAGATAATATTAATTTTCATCGCTGTACGCGGTTTAATGGCTGTGCTAATTGCCCGAAGTATATAAACAACAGCACTGTAAAATATACTGAATTAAACGGGAAACAGTAAAAAATTACACATATTCTATTGTTTAACGCACATTATAAAATAGGTTTCATGAAAATTTTAATTTTGCTGTTGGTTAACAAAGTTGATTCAATTTGAACAAAGTTATCTAAGTTATTTCATTTAAGAACTCCTATATAAAATGTTATTACAGTTTTAATTTGGAATGATATTTAATTAGAATTAATGATATTTCAACTGAACAAAACGCTATTGATGTTATTATACCTTATTATACCATATTCGAGTGTAATAATAGTTGCATTCGCTACTTTATATATGTTTTGAGATTAAAGGCTACACTAATTTATTTGATAAGCTGCCTGTGTGATCTTAGTGAGGTAAGTCGTGTAACATTTAAATGACATATCATACATTAGTAGTATTTATTCTATTTCAAATGGATTGAGTTACTTTTATCTTAAACATAAAATACGTAAAAGGCGATGTAAATAAATTTTTTTTAAACACAAGATCTGAAATATATGTTGATACCTGCGACATTTTGTTTATTCACCAAATCCCAGTAACCTCATCGTGGCTATTTACAAACAATTTTTACACCCCATTAAACTTTGACTCGTTACGATCAAAGCTTCGTAGAATATCCCGCAGCCGAGGGAGTAGCCGTCTTTGGCTTATTTTACGTTTAAATATTTGTGTGTGGTACTTTTACAAAACTGGTACCTTTACAGGTATTGGACGAAAATAGATTTTTTTTACCTAAACAATATACGAACATAAATTTATTTAACGAATGTGACAAAACTGTACTTTATATTTAAATTTTGACATGAATTAGCAATACTATTGTTAATGGAATTTCATTATTGGTAGGATATTTTACAGGAGTATATCGCGGCTCAAGAATTGTTAAGTTGAGTATAATATTAAGATTATATTCACACTGAATGCGCTCTAGAAGTCTTAATATCAGTGGGTAGCAAATATGTATCTCATGAGTTTGGTAAGGAAGTGTTAACAAACATCCAGCGCTCATAAATTGTCCCTTGACACCTCAGAACTGGCGCCCAACGTGGGGCCGCAGGGTGCGCCTAAAGCGATTCTCCATTACGCCCTTCGCTACAGAACAAGCACTCTAAACTACATTACTTTAAAGATCAAGCTTCATTGTTGCTCTTTAAATAATCAATGTACCCAGTTGAGCCACTGTAAAATCGACTTTAAATGCAACAAGAGAAGGCTGAATTAACTTATTGGTTCTGCTAAATAAAGGGGTCTATTCTAGGGGAAGCGAGGCCATGAAACGTAGCAAGGTTGAAGCCGCCGCGGCAGTCTGGAGTTGGTCTAAAGGCTATTGTTTACTTGGATACATATAGGATCCTGGACTACTTACGGTGTAAAAATTTATGATTTTGGTAGGTAAGTGGGTGCAGATATTTCGTTTCAACTTACCTGATACATTGCGTAACTTTTATTGCCTCCATTTGGCAACAGTCAGCAGATAATATTAAACTAGTAATTGCTAACACAGAAACCCTAAGATTAATTAGATTCTGGATAATAACATGGACAATAAGTGCGAGACACTATAAATGGTTTTTTTTACTTTAACGGTTATTCCCCGATATCGTCCACATTGATTTAGAGATCATTTTTTTACTATCTATAGACAATAATAAAAAAAACATGCAATGTTTAACATATATTATATTAGCTGAAATTTATTTCGATGTACGAAAATATCTATATCCACATGCACGAGTTGCGACCCTCTGCATTAAACTAGCCCTCGTCTGGCCTCCGGGCAATTTGTCAGTACTCCCGACCTACCCTTCGAATAAAAAGCATTCAAATAATCGAAACGATGACGCAATGCTGATAATCGATATCTCTGCACTTGGAGAAACGGGTAGCTCAAATTGCTTTTGATTTCTGAAGAAACGTTTATCAAAGTCAGTTGCTAGCAATCCTAGTGTCCCAATTTTGTGCCGCCTACGGTGAGGTTTTTGGATTCAATAAATACGTTATTTAGGTGTGTACTTGGCTATTACAATTTATTTTTAGGGAAACGACAAAAGCAAAAACGATGGTAATCAGCTCAAATTAGCTAAAATTGCTCAATCGATACATAATTCCTGTCCCGTACAACAACATATAAAAGTCAATATAAAATTATCTTTATTTAAACAGACTCATTTACTAAGTTCTTTTAAATCGTTATAACAGGGAATATGTAGCAGAAAAATAAATAAATGTAACAATAACTTTAAGTCGTTATAACTAGTAAACAGCTAACATATATAACATACCTAACAATTTAAATGTAAAGGATACGGTTTTTACAATTTTATGTAATATTATGACTAATAGATGAGTTCGTTGGCATAGTCCTTCGAATAGTCTGGTGGGTCCTAGTCACCTTTGCCGGCCAATAAGGCAGGATATAAGGTCTAATAACTCTTTAGAGTGAGCTTTTCATGGTACAGCCGATAGAAGGCGCTAAGCGACGCTATGTCGCGGCGCTAATGTAGAGCCTAGTGTCTATGTCCTCTGCATCGTCAATTATACGCACAGCACGGCGCTAAATCTCTCAACAGGATCGAGGAGGTACTGAGCGGAACCAACTCAAAGGTACGAGCAATATTTAACGCAAAACCGTACATGGGTTTATACATATCAGGAGTGAAAAACCTACGCACCTTGTATAGGCTCCGAATTTCCGCGTGACTGTCTTGATCTTGCAACTTTATAGGTATCCTGGATTTGAAAAATTAACTCAATTCATACCATAGCGTATTTTGTCGATTCTATGATTTGATTATTCCACAGCAATTCATAAATAATCTTATCATTTATTTATTTAATATACAAATTAAATTAAGGTTCTAAAATAAGAAGTAACAATAAGGACCCCGCAGTGTTAACGTTATTTCAATGCAATATACTCTTGCTTATGGCACGTGCGAAGGTCTTTTGTTAAAGAACAATGGTTATTAGTGACGCCTTTTAAAACTAAAGCGTCAGGAAAAGCAATTGTTTATGAGACCTTTAGATTGAAATACAGCATTTTAATTAATATTATTAATGGTGTTAACCAAATGGTTTGCAGCAGTTTTATTTTCACCTAGTTAAGGTATAAATAAAGGACATCAATCATATTCTGAGTTGAAAAACGTTATAGGCATGCGTATAATATTCATAATCAGTTTTTAAAGACAAGCAGTAAAAACTTTTCTTGAAAGAAAAAGTGCGAAAATCACACGTCATCGTTTTACAATCGAGAAGTTCCCTCGGGAAGTGCTGACAATTTGAAATCGCTCATCCATAATGAAATATTCATATTAGACTCGAGTGTGAATAATTAAAATTTTCTGTAGGCAACAAAAATTGTTTTTTTATTCAAATTTTCAATTAGGATTGGATGGATTGGTCGATTGGTCCCATTCAACGAATGTTGATATCACCCGAGTGAATATCAGTACTAAATATTCTAAAACGTAAGCGCATGAAGATATTTGGTTAGAGATCGATCGAAATTTCTATATTCATTTATAATAATAACCAATTAATAATGAAACAAATCCAAATGCTTTGATGATTTTCGATGTATGGAAATAATTCGTGTGGACAAAGACTACAAGTATCATTGAGATTATCAACAACATTAAACTTTAGTTTTAGGATTTTTTAATGGCACTATTTCATTGTCAAATATTTTTTTCTACATTCTCTTATCCGATTCCCTTTTAGGGCAAAAGATTTTCTCAATAATGTTCTGATATTTTATACCCTTTTAGTTATTCATGATCATGCAGAAATATAAATCCTAAATATGCTTAGTACTGTTGTTAAGAATTGAAGAGACGGTAGAAATCTGTCCACAATTGCTTTCCTTCCGGTATTTACATTTTATGATAAGTTATTATTATAATTTGTGTAAAGGAGCCCCCATCCAATAGTACACTTAAATGACTATTTATCTTCGTTATGAAATCCCTGGTTAACTTAACTGGCAGCATGTCCGTCCGCTTCAATTAAGAATCTAACCCAATACTTACTTATCTTAGGTGTTAGGATTATTAAACATATAGAGAACATTCAATTTTCATTCTTTGATTATTTGATTAGTTGATGTAATATTAACTGGAAGTGCTTAAAGGTTTTCTCTAGATAAAACTTGATCATATATACCTGAATTTCTCATTTAAGGTGACTTTTAAACTCTAATGATATCTAATAGCTAAAACATCAAATTAGCTAATACAAGCATTAAAAACTATCGTCGTATTTATCATATAGCTCTTAATGCTCGTAATAAATTGTTTCAGTACACCATTAACCTAACAATCATTTTATATATATCTATAAACCAGAGTAGAGTATTAGTACCCTGCTGCTCTGCTGTTCATTTGATAATATAGATTACGATACCCTAAATTTAATAAAACGATCAAGGCATTTCAATCAAACCGTACACCATATTACCTATCAACATAAACTTCTTTTATATTAATATGTATCATTCCAAGGGTTTAATAACTAATACTTCTCAGTTATTCATCACCTTCTATAAACTTTGTAGTTTTGCGAACAAAATATAAAGGTCAAAAGTTATGTTGTTCTTAATAAGTGAAGAATTGTCAACACGCTCTAGGGAAATGTCAATTTCGTGTTAGATAGTGAACCTGAACTGAATGCCAATAATAAAACTATATTTTTTGAGAGAAAAATAAAGATATCTTGCAAAGATTTTATCATGAGAGAGTTGAACAGAAACTTAATGTAAAACAACTCGTTGGAACATCGGACGTAGGGGAAAAGCAAAATTTCAACTTGAAATGGAATCTGTTTATGTAAAATTCCTAATAACACTGTATAAACTTTCAAAGGGAAGCTGGTGAGAGGTTCTTAGAAGCCTTAGTAGATTATAGGCAACTCGGGTTTCTTTAGCTACTTTAATTAAAGAAATTTACAATACCTGCAAAGATTTTAATTAAGTGTCTTGTAGTCAGAAAAGACCAACCAACTAAAGAATAACGATTCTCTACTAACATGCAAAAGCATTAATAAGCTTACATTAAGTTATTTAATTTGGTAAAAATAATTATTTTTTTCAGATATTTAACGTTAAAATAACAAAGATCAATAGATATCACGGCAATTGCACATAATATGAAGTAGAAACAAAGCTCACAGATAATTCTTTTTTATATTAAGCTCAGCAAATGACTCGACACCACCTGATGACAAGCAGTAGAGGAGTCTATATGTGAAGATAGCTAGTGAAGCATGCGTCATACTGCCCTAGCCACCCTCAGCTTTTTCACGCCACTTTTAAAGGAACCCATATTCTTTCAAAAGGAGGGAATACCTGTGCCGGTAAGGAATTCCACGATCTAGCTGTGCGACAGAGAAAGGAGCCACAAAATCTCAATCTCAAATTCGTTGAAATTAATTGAGTAACTGATAATGGGGGCATCACACTTAAACATTACCTAGGTATATTAAAACACCAGGCGTATTTGACGTCGATTAACAGAAACCGTAAATCTAATTATATTCTATTCTAATCATCCATTATAATAGCTCAACCACGAAAAAAACTAGCAGACCTGTATCTACTTTAAAAAAACTCGTTCGAAACAACAAGTCTCCATCACAAAATACACATGGACGCAATAATGCATGTAACACGTGGGGCAAGCCCCTTACTTATATCCCCCATAGCTGAAATAAGTTCTGTTTGAACCTTAATACGATTGAGATAGAGTCGGATAAATTACACGGTGCTTAAAACACCCCTACCAAATAAATAACTGCAAGTGCAATTCAGGGCGCAATGGATCGATACAGCGAATTCGGTTCCGATTTTAGTAATCGAGAACGAATGCCGACTACGAAGCGAAATTATTTCAGCATTTCCGTGGTTCTCAAATATCCTTTTCCATCCAAAAACAGGCTCAAAATTTAGGCGGAAGTACAAATAGTTCACAATTAACAAAGGCCACTTTGTTAAAATTAAATGTTTGCAGCATGTGCAGTGGCTTGAACATTAACTTATCTAGATATGCCCAAAGGTCAATTCATGGTCACAGTCGTTCGCGGAAAAAACAGACAGACTAACTTACGTACAAGCACTACTCGTAAATGGGAAAATAATTATAAAAATGTAGTCGTTATAACATAATTTTGAAACATTAAAGATTTGCAGAACGCGTAATTTTAAAGGCTTGAGTGGTAACACTGGCAATTGTGACTTCAAACTACAATAGGAACAGAATTTGAATGCGGTAAACATTATTATAAATGTTGTTAAATAATTGAAACTTGTAGGTTTCTATTTTAGGGTGTAGAATAAAACGTAATGATTGCAGAGATATGAGATTGCAGATCTATAACAAGCAGAAGTTATCGAAGTCGCAAGGCATTGAAGTCATAAAACTATTACGTGTAGAAGACACAACTGTAAAATGGTTTATAAGTTTAAACAAATCATTGGAACAGATGTTAGAGACATCAATTAATGTTGATTATATTTTTGATATTGTATCTTTTTATGTTTTCAAATTAACTACAGTGATCCAAAAGAAAATGACTGCAGTGTATAAAAAACCTTGTGGATATACATGAATACTTTGTTTATTTGCAAATCAATTAGCACAGAACGTAGGGTTAGTACAAATTATCAACATCGTAGGCTAACTGTAAAAAGTATTTTTTAAGATTTACAATACACGATGTCATCCGTAAACGTAGCAATTAGATATTGATTTCTAGACGTCAACGACCGAGGCGGCATATCGATGGTAAGGAAGAAGTATAACTTGTATAGGCATTCATGTTTAACTATTCCCGTATACGAAATAGATATGATTTACCACTCTTTGATTGGTAACTAAATAATTATTGGTGTAGAACCCAAACAAAATAAATGCGAAATGATAACGATTTGTACTGTATTTAACAATTGTGAAGATTGGAAATAAATATTTACTAAAACATAAAACATCTCTAAGCTTGCAACCATACTCCAATATAAAATCTCTCATACATCCCTTGAACTCTAATTTGAGGTCATAAACCAACCGTCAATAAATATGTCGTGAGACATCGTAAAGGCGGCAGTAAAAGAGTTTCCACCATATTAGATCGCAGTGCTACTTTGTCAAGCAAGAACACACGTGTTAATTGATATATGTTGGAGTACAATGCTCAAGTGACATGGTTTGTTTGCTTGTAGAATTATAGATAATTCTAAAAGCAAGCATCGTAATACTAAAGTATTAAGTATATTACTACAATATTGTTGTTCTCAAGTTTATTACTATCTGTACTAAACGATTCTCAAAACAAATCTTGTTCCGTATTGTACGCATATAAAAGCACTTATCTTAAAAAATACTTAACAAAAACATTACTGCGATGAAATGAGGTTAAAACAAATTATATTTTAAACAATTGTTTCTCTACTATTCATTTCCTAGTAGATTACCTACATTTTGTATTTTACTTTGATTACTTAAAGCCATGAAATGAAAATAGATTTTATCACTACCATCAAAATAGTAACAGTAAATCAGTCCAGCCATTAGATGCGTTTCTATTAACAGGTCTTCAGATAAATAAGATTTAGATAATCTTCGTAAACCTGAGAAGTTAGGTCAAAATAAAACTAAAAGACAGGGGAAAGTGGAAACAAAAGTTGCACGCCTAATTTAAGCAGAAAATGGAGTGCGGGGTATTTCGTCTTATAGCATTTAAATCATAGCCATTAGCCTTGGGTTTCGCACCGTCGTCATTTCTGGGTAGATTGAATTTTAGCGGAAACCAAAAATTATTTTCTACTCTAAGTTGCTGTTAATTTAGTAAACTATTGTTGTGGGAAAATGTGACTTTAACATATTATTACTAAGGTTCACTTTCTACCCTGATCTGGTGGTGTCCAAATCATGTCAGTTTGTTAGCTAATAATCGACGTGTAACACGCATAATAAATGATCCATACCATCTATATATTTGATTTTATCTTATATGGTAGTTGGAAATAATTAAACATAATTTGATTTAATTAAAAAAAAATTAAGTAATCAGTTATAAGTCTCTTGGTGAGGTTACAAATATGTTTTTACTAAATGATAAATTACCAGCTGATTGGTACATCAGAAGACGTGACATGATTCATTGTCGTTCACGCCTCGGGGAACATAAAATATGTTTTACATATATAACAAGGGTAGTTAGAAATATTTGAAATCTCAGGTTACTTTCCTGTTAGTCCAAGCTTTTACTTATGTAAAATGGATTTCCCTGAAGTTCCTAACACCAGGAATAATTTATTAAGATTCTATTTAAAACGCTTGTTTACAACCACTTTATAAATTATATTCGCACTTTGAAAACGTGTAAACAAGAAAAACTAATTTAATTTTGCATTCACAACCTTCTTACACATTTTGAAACTGGCTAAACATTATGCAGCGCTTAACACCAAGGGGAATTCTACAATATATGCAAATTCAATGTTCGTGGCAGACGACAGAGAGCTCCTTTCATAATCGTGTTGACTTTATTCCTATTTTGATTCTCTCAGTATAAAATGAAGAGGTTGTTTACTAGAATGTAGCAGTGCCAACACCAATGTTTCTTTGTTGTACTAATCAGATTACAACTACAGATAACATTTCAACATCAACGGATGGTTATCTTGCTAAACTGCTAAAGTGTCTACTAAAAAGGAGACAATTGCAATTATAAAGACCATTTCAGTCTCGCCGTATTACTTTTATCACGCAAATATTATATTCACCTCAGTAAATAAGATACTTTACTAATGTAATTACGGTTAGGAAAGAAAATAGATTTGACGAATTTGAAATTGCCAAAGGCTTGTTTGCTTACACAAACGAAGTGTGAAAAAATTGATTAGCCTCTCGTTATCTTGGTAGTACCCGAACTACGTAGTTTCCGGTCTCGATTGTACTATTTACGCCAGCGACTGTAATCAATCTTGATGTAGGTCAGGAATTAGCAATCTAAAAACTACTAAAGGAAAAAACCAAGTAAAAATACGCTTGCTCGCTAAAGGTAAAATAATCAACGGCGTTGTTTTGAGTTTACATTATTTCTTATTTCAAAGCCAATGTCACGAAACCGCTAAATTGGGATTTGTTGTTTACATTGACGATATGCTCATAGAATTTGAATTATAGAAAACACAAGTGATGCCGGCAATTGTGATCCTTTGACATATTAAAATATTACAACATAATATGTTCTCTTTCTTTTATTGTGTTGGACAGTAGGATAATGAAAAGAAACAAATGGCTGAAATGATGAAGTGTACG
The DNA here is from genome assembly GCA_943193645.1 of Acentria ephemerella. Classification (NCBI taxonomy): domain Eukaryota; kingdom Metazoa; phylum Arthropoda; class Insecta; order Lepidoptera; family Crambidae; genus Acentria; species Acentria ephemerella. Next base: position 3,198,444 of record OW971899.1, on the reverse strand, counting down.
TCGAAATTTCAGGAGGGGAGGATATTCACCAGATGATCGATGAGACGTGTGAGGAAGTGGAATGTACGGCGTGGGTCGACATTGACTTATTCGGTTTGTAACGCTACAATTGTATTTTGGGTTTCAATTTATTTTCTATTGTTTCTCATATGCCGAAAATATTTCATTTTTCCTGCCATTTATTTTAATTTCAATAATGGAGTCATTTTTTCCGTCATAAGCTTTAGCATTCATTCATTTGTTATTTATTCATTATACGTTACAGTTAAAATACATAAAATGGGTAGAAGCTAGCGAGATTGGAAACGGTCTTTCTTAATTAAAATCAACATATCAGAAATAACTTAATTATCTTCACAACCAATTCCATTCTCTTGTGACATTAAAGTTCTTTTTGTTTACCGGCTTCAAAGGAAACTGACGTCTTCAACGTTTTATATCATTCTTTTAATCCTACGTCCAATTTCACTTTGGTCGTCTGTGACCCTTATTGTGTTGGTAATGTCAGTTATGTCTGTCTGTCCACTTCCGTTTTAACGAGCATTGATTTATTGTACCTTCTTAGCTTTTATCATCCGAAACCAATCTCAATCAGTACAATTTGTGGCGTTGGTAAAGGCGTGAAATCGAGTTCTTTTTGAAGAATACATTTACTAGAAAGGAATTAAATGATCTTACTCGAAAACTATTTAGTGTTTCTTTTTAATGGATTATTTTATGCCTGCATAGTGAAGATTTTACGCGATATTTATAGTTCATGTACATAATATTCTGCATGTCATGGAAAACTTAAGTATGGGTTTCCTTGCATCTTATACACTTTCTTTTACAAAAATCTCTTGTATTGATTAAAGTTTACAAGCTTATTTTAAAAACCATATATATAATGAAAGATAATCCTACTTGTTAATAGGACTATCTTTCATTAGTTGTACTGTGTTCAGTAAGCTGAAAATGCTGAGATTTCATTCTGAAAATGCTATTTGTCATATCAAATAGAATTTAAGTTCCGAACTGTTTATTAAATAACGTTTAAAACTAATTAAACCAGAGTTTAGTTGATCTCGGAATAGCTACGTAGAACTTATTTGTCATTTTACGATTTTCATAAAAGCGAAAACGAGTTTTATTCAAACACAATCAAAACAGCGAGTGCAGTGCCCTTGCACGACCGTGACTCATCTTTCAAGTGCTGCGTGCGCGCGCACACCGAATTAGAAAGATAAGATGCTAAGTATTTTTAGATTTCAAAGCTGAACTTAAGTGTGGTGGATGAAACTAAATGTGGAGGTATCACGTAGAAAAACAATAAGGTGTTGAAACAAGGAATATTAATATTAGTAATAATGTAGATATTGACAAAATGACTTTATTATCTCAACCTATTATTTTGACAATGGCAAAATATTATTAAAAATAAGACAGATAGACAGACTTATCTTAATCGTAGCTTTTCTTGAATAAAATCTGTTATCTCAACATTTAACTTAAATCATAAAAAAAACAACAATGAGTATTTATTATTGAACCTCTCACAATATCAGTTTCGTGATGGGCTGAAGCCCAATAATCAGTGGGAGCGCGCGGTCTAAATATGGCGGTACCAACGGAGCGTCCAAACCCGACCTTTTTGCACGAGCTCTTAGAAAACTTAATAAAGAACGACGTGTGAATGGACTGCTATTTAAAGATAATGATACGCAATCCTTAGTAGTGAAATAATATGGACCTGTTAGACTTAGCATTGACAATGTAGAATAACAGGCTAGACAGACCGTCAAATATTTGCAGATTCATGGCTTTTATAAAAACTAAAATGTTTCCTTTTACTGACGTCTGTCAACGTCAGAGAACTAAGTCGACGAATTTATTAGATTTTATTTAGACAAAATTAATCTGATGGTGAGTACTTAAACGGTTATCATAGCACCCATTGGACCTTAAAAATCAATTATTGTCGTGTTGTTTTTATTTGATTAGAATTAGTAACTTCATTTTACTGTGTCTCCGATAGTCCCCGAACCCAGCCAGTTTTTTTGAAGTGTCAGTTTTCTTGAAGTTGCAGAGGTCAATTTGACTAATATGCTATAGGTATTTACTTCTGTTAAATAAAATAGCTAATACTAGATAGAGAAATATATAACACTACTGCCATTAAACGCGGCAAACAGCTTCTAAGTGAAACGTAGTGCTTAAGACGACGTACGAGAAAACTTAAGCCTCAACAAGTAAGAAGAAAATAGATCGGCAACTTTTTGAGTAGATCTTTCGTTTACAAGAAATAGATTAGAGTTAGGAAATTTTCATAAAAGAATAACAAATAAGCAATAATGCAATTTGCATTAACACTCTGATATCGAGAGAAATATTATTTATATTGCAAATGCGTGAACATCCTGAAGGCTAGAGATATTAACGTCTTTCATAGTTAATAAGTTCACTTCACGTGAGGCTACAGACATGGATGATATAATTAGTTTGGTATTTTTGGTTTAGTTACAGTTGAGTTTATTTGGAAGTTTTTGTGTGTTATGTGCAGAAATGCTCATGACCAAATCATTTTACAGACAAATTATTTTTGGTACAAAATGAGTCACTTTATGTCAATTGAGTGAATTCGAAGAAAAAATAAAGTTCTTACTACGAGAAGAGTGAATGACTGAGCGGCTATGAAGGATTATATCGCCCAAAACCAATATTCAGACTAACCATCAGTTTCTTAACTGTATTCAAATTAAATTGACAAGTATACCAAACCAACCATCATGACAATTAATAAATCGGAGTTAGCAGAAACATTTAACAGCGAAGGAAAACATCGCGAGGAAACCTGCACATACCTGTGAAGAAGTTCTTAGGTTGTGTGTGAATTCGACCAACCCCTATTTTACCAAGGCGGCTTGGTGGGTGAAAGCGCTTGCCGTTACAGTCGGGACCAAAGGCTTAGCTTGCCTTACGAAGCACGGAGGAGGTTAAGATAACAAACTTGATTGACCCATCCAGGGACCAACCTAGGCTTTGCTTTCGTTATTTCGTTAAACGCTTCGAAATTTCAATGCAAAACGATGCAACAATTTTACGTACAACGATCACATTAAATTCTCAAGAACATTTATAAGTAACTTGGTCTGACATATTTAGTAATTGCTATGATTATTTTCTTATGCGGTACTTGCAATTGTTTAAAGAAAGCAGAGTATTGTCATTAAAAATTTATTTCCAGGAGTTAGCTACTGGTAAAGGGTTTATTTGGCATCTATACGCCACCCCTACCTTACATCTGTCATTTTGTAGTTCACTATAATTCGGTGTGAAGAGAATTCTTCCTACGACATTGTTTTATTTAACACAATTTCTAGTCTAGTCTCATCTAATGATAGACCATGGTTATAACTACCATGATGTGTATGGACCACATTTTTCTATCGGTTGAAGAATCTGATGATTTGTCAGTTGTAATAAAAGAAAGAGTTATTTTGTTGCCGAGAATCTTGAAATTGACAAAAGACAGTGGCCAAGAGTACGAAGACTTTGTAAAGTTGCCAAGCATCCTCAAGAAAGCACTTCGCTTGAATTATGGGTACATTATTCTTTTTCTACTGACTTTTGTGTCTATCTGTGTCTGCGTTCAGATGTCAAGTAACATAAAACCTACCGCTTTTGGTAAGCTCGTTGAAATTTTAGCCGTCCTATAGGTAAATTCTTGATTAGAATTTAAAATTCCTGACTTCTCTGTTACGTTAGTAGAATTTAGATATACTGTACTGAATCATTTTAAGCTGAGGAAATGACGCGCTTCTCGCTACACATGACTGGAGTCAACTAATTTTAAATTGGATATTTTCTTCAATTGAATTTTAGTGTTAGTAGTTTTAGTGTTCTGAAGTTGGTTTGTTTTGTTTAAAACTGTTGTTTTTCCATAATTTTCAGTGTTATATTTCTAAGGTCAAAGTTAGATAACTGAAACCTTACAACACCAGGTATGAAAGTGGTATTCATTTGGTTTTCTAGTTGCTGTTGATCAAGCTATGTTGAATAAGGTAGGCACACCCAATTTCCGTGTTGCGTTTATAAAAGCCGATCCACTCATACACATAATAAACTAAAGTTTTACAAGTTACCTTCAATAGGCTTAAAGCAAATAAGGTAAAGATAATTATGCTCTTTGGCGTGAAACAAGCCTGATGTCGGCGCGACCGCAGTTGCGTAAGCGCATCACGTCTAGATATCTCGAGTATCTAGGATAAAACGGTCGGTTTACTTGTGATAACCTGCGGTTACTGACCTGATTCTATTTGATCAAACGGCACCATTTTAAGACTTCGTAATTTTGACACACCTTTATAGCTCCAATTAGTACCTGGTTTACGTTTGGCAAGTTAGTGTAGCAGTGAATTTTTAATTTGATGATTGGATTCTTCATTTTCCATTCCAAAAGGGGGAAAAAGCGCTATTTATTTATAAAGGCCTGTTAAATGCTTTAACTTAACCATGGTCCACAGGAATTCACTATTGTAACAGATATAATTTGCGTAAAATAACTTCAAATTCGACAATTTCAATTGTCAATGGAATAGTAAATACACCTATACTAACATCGCGAGTGAACAATTGAATGACCCGATGATGCAACAGTCATTACCACGGTTGCAGTATTGTTATTGTTAAACATCACCACTGTAACTTGAACTTCGTTAGAAGCTTTAGGAAAGGGAAATTTATGATACTAAGAGAGTTCTATGTACATTGGGAGTATAAAGCACCTGTACCAGCTACACTTGATCTATTGGGCCACCCATGAGTTTATGAAAATGAGAACTAAATTAATCATTAGCAAAGGCCTTGTTCAGTTGGATGCTAAACACCGTTCATCACCGCACTTGGCCTCCTTCGCAGAAATGGCAAACAGGGAATTTGATTAAGATCAATTTACTGATCTTATCCCATTGTTGGCAATGATGAAATCACCCACGATATTTTTTGTTAATGATTATAATTACAGAGTAGTTAATGGTTTGAAAAGTTTATTACTACTTAAATATGGGATAACTTAACCGTAACGTGATGTCTTGATGTTTTTGACTAGCTTTGTTATAATGGTTTTAGAACCACGTTAAAATTTAATTGCTTGAGGTTCCAATGCGAGGTCTTATTTAGTGCTGATACGGTAGTGATGTAGACGGCAAAAGTGGTCTGTCAACTCATTGGAATGACAATGACCGAGATTACGGTCCTTTTCTCCTTTGAGATCATCGTCTCTGAATAAACTTTATTTCTATTGAGGCTACAATACCGTACGCTGTCTTACTGATTGTCTGACGTAATTTTGATGTATAAAATATTTAATTCACACGTTTTTCGTAATCATTATAAAATAATTAAGTGTTTAAGAACTGCCTACGCTGGCTACGAGAAAAGCACTTGATGTATTATCAGATTATCACCGTGACTTAACAAATTAAAATGATGTGGGATGCTGTTAGCACTGATGAGCGTGTAGGCGAAGATTGTGATGCCGTGATGCGAAATAGGTAGGTTAGTATGTTACATATTCTTTCGATGTAAATGTAATGAAATGTTGGCAGTATGCAAACCAATTCAAGTAACACATGGAAGACGAAGTCTCGTCTTGTATTTTTTCAGCAAATACCTGTAGATTTCCAACGAGGCGGAAAAATGTTAAGTGGAAAACGAATGATTGTCGGGCGGTTTCTGAGCGTTCCTTTTAAGAATTTGTTGTAAAATCGACGAGATTAGATGATGCAAAGCAAGCAGTGTCTTAATATTAGTAAAAGCAAAACAGTTTGCGGTTGTCTGCTTGAATAAATAGCTTCAGAAAATGTTAGCTTAACTATATTGTATAAAGTACCAAATGGAAAGACATTTTGAGTAGATTGATAGTTGAAGAATTCATCGAAGCAAAATAAATTCGATCCACAATTATCTCTCTTGGGCATTACATATACTAGTGTCTATCAATTGCAATAGATTATCGGGATGCTTAAGCATTTAGTCCATTTGAAATTTCTCGATGGAACTATAGTTCAGCTACGGAAATATTATAAGCTTAGCTAACCCCTGTTTTTGTCAAATACTTTTGACTTTTAACTCACTTCATGGTAAGTGAAGATAAGGCCGATGATGAAAGCGTACTACACCCCGATTCCTCAACAACAGAGGAACTGGCTATCTTATGTCCAATTGCCGGATCAGACCAATGCTGTTAACACTATTTTATGGCGGCAGACTTAGATACTCATAAGATGGTAGTAGCTATCCAGGCGTACTGATGATATACGATAGTGGTAGACAGCTATGTGAACATAGAAAAAGAAGTACCACCACCAAACCGAGCAGAAAATGTCTGCCTCCACTGGGAATTGAACCCCGGAACCCCAGATTTAAAGTAGAAGTCTGTGTATCAAATACTGATATTAAAAATAGATAGATAGAAGCACTTTATTTCTTCTTATTTTAACACAGAGATAGAACAAAAATAATATGAATGAATCGAATCGAAATACTGCAATGTTTATATGTAATATTGTAGAATGCCTGTCCCAGGTTCAACATAGAATAGAGATATGTATATGTGTATGAAATAGATAGGTATTGAAAGTTTTACTATGTGAGGTAGTTAAATATTTATCCAAGATAGGAAGATTCTAGCTATACATTGGACTCAAGGAGCAATTGATAGCTTTTCATAGATTTGTTCGATAGGGAATTCGGAATATCCGTCCCATATTCAAGAAAAACTTTCATTACTGCCCTTACGAGATTTGACAAGCCCATAAACACTGATTGTGTCGTCACGCTGAGTCAGTCGGCCCAGATGTGTAGATATCATTGTACGGTCTCGATTGTAACGGGCGCTCGCATGTGTTGCTCGGCTTAGACAGGACCGTGGAAAAAATAGTAAGACCGAATAGGGCGTTGCCCTGGACATATAGGGAGTGTGGAGGCGTGACAGCGAATCAGGTCTACAAGGAGAAAATTACTGAAATAAGCTTGCAAGTATTACGATAGTAATGTTAACCAATAGCTTGTGATAGTATTGATATCAACTGGTGTATTTGCCAGTTCTGGGGTTGAAGTTAAGTTTAAACCTGATGCGTCTTTATATTGCATCATGAAGAAAGTTGTCTGGGCGCCTGTTGTAATTAAACCAAATCTAAATTAAAACGACGGGCTATAATATTTAAGATGTATTGGTTTGTCATGTCCGAAATTCCTTGTCATTATCTACTGTTTATTTTTTTAATAATATCTGACTTCAATAAAACAATTGTAAAGAAAACCAGAATCCTTTGCATAGTTTATACTTAAGAAAATCCATAAAACGACCCACAATTGTATTGTCGATCATATATCACAAAATCAAGCCTCGTTAGTAAAATATATAATATAATAAATGTCCTAAAACACAGAAGAATTACGGTTAAAAAATATCGATGTCAAAATCTAAAGCATTGCTAAAATTGCTCTGTTTTCTTAATTAATTGAAAACGCAATACCTGGGACCTGTTTTATAGCAAATATACTGAAGGTTTAACCCTAACCAACAGGTGTACAATGTACAAAACGCCTTAATCCTTAGACAAACGCTGACACATAATGGCAGACAAAATGACGTAATATTTACCAGGTTTCAATTACAACGTTAATTGCTGCTTAGTTTCATTATCAGGCCTGTTTTCAATGTTGGTTATAATAAAATACGGGGCTTCTCTCAGGTACTTGCGGGGTTCAACTATTTACATGTAAAAAAGACTTTTAGAAGTCTAAAATTCTCATGAAGTCTAAAAAAGTTTTTAATGTATTTATTTAAGTTTGGTAAGTAATATCAAAATATATTGTTTATGTTATCTTACCATAACCAAAGCCAAGATGACATTTGCACTCAAAAGTTGATTAATGGCTTATGTCAAATACAAAACAATTTCTGCTTGGTTATAGTAATTGAAATACGTCTTGACTGCACTAGGTACTATTATTTCATCTGCACTAAAACTAAATTTTAAAAGTAACAACTAACAAACTAGACACATTGGTGATTAGATTATAATTGTTGTATATGGGTGTCATACAATTTCACAAGGCCACAAACTACTAAACTCCATTAATGATTTTCATACTAATCTACCTGGATGGATGATTTAGTTAATGAGGCCTTATACCCCAGCCTTCACATACCATTTACTGTAATTATTTACTCTTTAAGAGTTAATTGTTAATTTTTTTAGTAAGTATACTTATATTTTTCATAATTATTTTTAAGAATATTATTAATTTTACCATGATGTAAAGATTCTGTGGCCTGAAGCAGAATGAAAAAGTTGGAGTGTACTGTCTCTGCATTATCATTTACCTAGTTGGTACCTACTATACACTATATCTTAGGATAATTAAGATAACTTGAATTTAACTTGAGAAACTGTTGTTTGTTCTGATATTATTCATCACTATACACATTACTGAAATGAATATCACAAAGCTAATAACACTATAAATGGATATTAAGTAAGATAAATTTTTAATGTCATAAAAACCAGCCAGATACTAAATGTACAGCAAAAGATATTTTATTACAAGTTTATACATAATAAATGCGAAAAGACTTCTTCCGTGACCTAATGTTTAAAATGTTTGAAATAGAAATGAAGGCAGATGTAGACGCAGGTAAGTTGTAACAAGCATGAACCATGTTGCCAATTATTTAAATACTACTGATATAGATTTTACATGAAGAAGGCAAATTTGTACAAATTTGTATTTATTTACTTTCCATTTACGGCAATTAAGACAATTATAATTTTTTTTGCTTACTGACGCTACAGAATTTTCATTGTACTATATAATATTGGACTTATTATTTAAATAAATGGCTATGTCGAATGCTGCACAAACTTTGCATTTCAATTTAATCAAATTCAATCAGGCAATGTCAAGTCATTTAATCAGTCAGCCATTTTTTTATGTAAAAAGAATAACTCAAATTTGGTGATGATTATTTTAGGAACTAAAAAAAGTTCCTAATTAGAAATGTCTTTTACTGGATGACAAGTTTAAATTTTGTTTTCTTGTACTTACAATTACTATGTAGTACAATACAAAATACAGTATGGCTATGACTGAAAATGATTTAAATTCTTGTTTAGCATTGCATGGGTTTAAATATAATCCTGAAAAGAATATTTGAATTTACAAAATTTTTACCTACAAAGGTGCTATATTTTTTAATCCAAGTTAAGGTAAATATTATCATGCAAGAATTAGTTTCATGGCCTTTGTTTGTTTTATCACATTCATGTATTTAAACTCAAGGAAATGAGTTAGTGTGAAACTGAATAACCGAAAGTTAGTTAGTATAAACAAAAATTAAATACTTGTGAACAAAAATAATACTTAAGGCACATTTCGAAATGATAATACTTCCATTAGGCGCCTAGTGCCCTTTAAGTGAAAAATAAAAACAAAGATAACAACAGATCCTCTCAAGGCGGTAATGCAGTCAGGATTCATGTAACAAGCTATATCAAGTAAGATTTCGTAACAGAACACTAACGAATTAAAGCGATGACTACTTAAAAACTTTTATTTGCGTTACATGGTTTGTCCCTTATGTAGATATTTAAAAGGCAACCAATGAAGTCTTTTATAAGGGGGTAAATATCGATCATACACTTACCACAACATGATAAGCCGGCGAACTTGAAATAATCGCACCGTTCTACCGCTTTAGGTCACATTAACAACAGTAAAGTTCACTTAAATTCACATACAAACATTTCACTGCAATCACCGACAACTGAATTTGCGTAATAATACGATTTTCAGTTACAATTTATACAAAAAAACACTCCATCCACATTATTTTCACGACAACTAATCAATGAACTGACATATTAAACCTCCATCTCAAATGCGGTAGCAACTGCCACTGGAAACGTTTCGTTTCGTCGTCCATGGAGACAAGCTTTGTCTGTATCGACTTCAAAATACAGTGCACGTTATTCAACAAAATGCAAATGGTATAGACTTCCAAAGCCAGTCAGATATCTTGTTAGCATTCTCATTCGGACGGGTTATATGCCTGCCATCTAGTGAAAAAAAACATGAACTATTTTGATTATTTGCTGCCGTGGTGCGCTCTCTAGTCACATAAGTTTGAACTATATCTTTTATTAAAAGCATGCTACAAATTTTATACAATGCGATAAACGTTTATCACATTATAAATTATTACGTGGTAATTCCGAAAGATGACGTTGAATTGAACTATTGTTACTTATATAACGTTTTCATTATAATGAACAAATTTTATTTTATTCCACCAAAACTTTAAAACTATGTATCCGTAGAAGGGTATTAAGGGTACCGCAGAGGAACAGGGTATCTTATTTCCTATTGCCGTAGCACAATAATTTTGTTAACATTATTGTTATTTCTTCTTTCTAGTATTGTAGTAAGTGGTCTCGTTATTACATTTTTGACACCAAATGGTCAGGTACCAGTTTGCTTTTTATACTATGAACTCAAAATGAAATTGAAGGGGAAATTGTAATTTAGTTTATTTCAGTAAACTTTAGTACAACTTTATTTGTCATGCAGCATTATAAAATTAGAATAGGAACTATGAATACGGATATAAACGATACACTAAGTTACACAAGATATTTTCCATGAAATCTTGAATCAGCTGATCATGGATAACATTTCCATCGGGATATAAAATGGTGCTATAACACCATGATGTTATAGCCAAATCTTCCACCTATTTCATTAATATAACCAATATATAGCAATAAAACTAGTTATTTAAATTCAAAATCTTGACACATTTTTAATTGTTTCGGTTTTATCTCTCAAACAAATTCATTATAAATTATTTGGACGTAGACGAAGACGTTTCTCCGTTTCCCCTTGTTATCCCCCCTTTATATTTAAATGAAAGTTGTGTTTAGATAAAATTAATCAATTTTAAAATTCATATTGTATTCAACGCATTTTTTAAAATATTCTATAAGCCTTTTTATATTTTGTTTTTCCATCGTAAATTTTCCATCCAGTGTTCAGACTTATTTTACTTTTGTTACAGTGACAGTGACGTCAATTGGTGCCATATTGCTTCACCCTCTCCTCACACCGTAACGTTACAAGGAGACTAAGTTATATTACAATAATTTTATGATAAATGAAATCTCTTCCAGCAGAGTTACCAAAGAGAAAAGATAATGAAAACAAAAATTGGCGTGTGAAATGAACTTAATTTACATTATATAAAAATAAATTAATAAAATAAATAAATAAATTAATTATTAAAATAAAATAAATTATTGATAGGTAATATATTTCCAATTTACACTGCACGTGATTCCAGAATCTTATGTTTAAAACGAGCCAAAGTATGTTAAAGTATGTTAGGGACTTAACATATCTGGAATTTCTATATCATTATATCAGCTGAGAGACGTCCGCTGCTGATATAGGTTTCCCCCAAGAATCCTGCACTGGCCGCATCTTTGAATTCCCGCGACCCTTATCAGATTTTCAGTTCACCTTGTGGGAGGCCAACCAACGCTGCGTCTTCCAGTACGTGGCCGTCATTCGAGGACTATTCCGCCCCAACGGCCGTCAGTCCTCCTTGTATGGTGCCCTGCCCTCTGCCACTTCAGGCTCACAATTCTTAGTTTCCATATATTTAAGGCAAATATTCCCATAGCGACCGCATTTCGTTATTATAACCTTTTTGTTGAATTTTTTTGATCCATAAAGTTTCTGAGAATAGTTGGTTGAAAAAATGTGGAATATGACTAATGTTACCATGAATTAAGAATTCAATAACAATAAGGGAAAATAATTTTAACTAAAATAATAGTACCTAAGTATTTTGAGAGTAAAGGGGATATATCCAAAACCAAATATGTATTGGAGAATACAATTATACTAAATTTGAATTGAAATTAGATCCTTCGGTGTGAAAAAAAAATTGGTAAATTAAGTATTTTTTTTAAATCTCTGCGGTTTTTTAGTACAAATATATGCCTGGCCACCATCAAAATTTTACTAAAATGAGTATAAGTTGTTTATTTAATACTGTGATCCTACAAAAGCCAGAATGAATGGTTTTAATAAACTTCCGCCCAGTGACCGCTAGCGGTGGTTTGGGTGCGATGCGAGTGAGAGGTTCTAGGGTGTAAGAATAAAAGCGATATGGAGAGGCAAATAGACCTATATTATTTTAGAACGTTTTAAAATTGAGTGTCATTCTATAGAAATTAATACTTTTACAGTATCACCAATAAATGCGCAATAATCGACTCATTGCTGGGCACAGGAATTTCTACACGTGTGAATTCACCATGTTTCTTTTATGTTTTTTTGAGGTCTATCAAATACCTTAGACTGGTTAACTATAAATTGGACATAATATAGATTACAAGTTTCCATATTATTATGAAAACTCGAAATTAGTCGTTCATGCAATTTAACTTGATAGCTTAGATTTGCTGTCTGTTATCAATCATTTGAAGGCATTGAAAATGGCTTTAACCCCAAGGTAAAGATGGGTTAACTATTGGCTGTATTCTTGTTAAAAGAAAGGGTGTATAATGGAGCGGGCTTATACGGAATCAATTATAAAGCTTTTGAGTACACTCCACGACGAAAATTTTGTCAAAGATCTGCTGACCTTACTAATTGAGTTGATATTCTTCATATTACTTTGCAACTGACTTAAAAAATTGTAGTTTCTCAATTTTACTGAATATTTTTAATATGTTTGCTATGTGATTGCTCTCTTTCTGTCCGTGTAACCAACGTTTTTGAATTGTAAACCACTTTCTATCAGGTGGACCAATGACAAAATTAATATATAAATTAATATAAAAATGCCCAGTTTGTGAATAGGCCGACTAATTGACCACTCCACTCCTTTCTCAAGCTCGTCTTGAAGAATGTTATTAAGTGGATGAAGGGAAAAACGAAAATGACTCTATCGAGCTAGACGTGATAATTAGTGGATAGACTATCGTCACACCACGCTAATTGTGGCAGCCTCCGTGTTGTTAATTTGCTAACTGGTTCCTCTTCTATTGTAAATATACGTATACATTTGCTGTCACTATTCCAGTATAATATTTCAAAGTCTTTTCAATTATTTGAATTAAGTAAATTAGTTAGATGTTCCCTATGTATTTCTCTTTTTGAATTGGCTAATGTAATGTATGTGCTAATGTATTCTCGTATTGTAAATAAACCGACAAGGGAGCGAATTCTCTTTTCAGTGTCCTTTACTAACGACTCTACGATCGCTTATTGCAATCTGAAATATGTATAAAATAAAATAATAATGATAGGTAGGGGCAAAGTTTCTTTGCATTTTATATTCAAATTCAATACACATTTTTTTATAATTTACATAAAATTTTGCCAGAAATTTTGGGACTTCTGATCAAAAAACACGACAAGTAGTTTTGGCAGTCCTCTCTTGACATTGCCTAGATTTTAAAATGTATCTAATTCTTTATTCGATTCGCTCATTTTGACAGTAAGAAAAATAAATAGTGGGAAACAAAATTTTCCTAAATTGATTCTTTTTTTGAAATGTCACTTTTTTAATGTCATGAAAACCAGCCAGATACAAATAGTACAGCCAAAGATATTTTATTACAAAGTTTATACGTACTATATGCGAAAAGACTTTTCCCCGACTTAATATCATAGTATCGTGAAGACACAGATGATATAAAAAACGCAGTAATTACGAACCTACGGTGACTCTTCAATGTCTGGTGCTACAATAGACATTGCACCTTCTTAAAGTGGGCCTACTTGTATTAAATAAATTTTAACTGAAGTACATACGATCTCAAAACTTTAAAATGCGGTTTTTAATACTGTTTGCAGTAAAACAATTAATGTATTTAAATTGAGAATATATTTATAATCAAATAAGAGATCATGTTAGGTTTTTACTTGACAAGTTGGGAGTATTATCGCAGTTTTAATGTTTACAAATGATTTTTATGTATGTTTAAGTATTAAACATACACTTTGTAGCAAATTAGCATTTATAAAAAAAAATTAAAACGATTTTTTTTTAAAAAAGGACGGCTTTCATATATTTGTCCCTCTAACCAAATTAAATAAAATTATCACATTTTAAAAATTACTAATTTCTAATTAGTAAGAGGTCGATTCTGATTTTTATATATAATATATAACTATATTTTTAAGTTCTCTTGTATCCATAACACAAGCTCTTAATGATGCTTACTTTGGCCTAGATTATAGGTATTACTTTATTACGATGGGAGAAATGACAGTTTTAATGTCAGTTAGACGATTTTCCATACTAAAAGAAATTATTACCAAGTTATTTTTATATTTAACACCAATAGCAATCAATGCATTACAATATATATATAACATCTTGTTTCTTCTTTACGGCCGACATTCATTAAAAGCATAATCCTCTGCAAAAGAGTCCTCTAAGTACGTCTTTAACTTTCTTTTTCTAATTTACAATGTATATTTATTTGTAATACAAAGATTTAGGCGTGTATTCTTGCAGCTATTATTTTTGCGAATACTGCCTACTGTAGAGGTGTATTATTGTTCAATATGACAAAGAAGCCCTTATTGTCTCGAGAGTCGATGACACAAAAAAAATAAATTTAAAAGCGATTCCAGGAATACTTGTCTCGCCGACAGTCTCTTCTTTAGAACGGAAAGATATTTCGATTTTAGAGAAAAAAAAGGCTTAGTATATCCAGCTGAGCAATATTTATGACTATATTTCATGTCAGCCCTTCAGTATTTTAAGCTGTATGTGGTATCCGTTTGTATGTTCAACTGTGTCGACCGTGTGTAGTCAATTTCCAGATAATGTCAGAGGCAAAGATATTGTTTTTTTGATTCTTTCGATTATAATATGTTTCAAATGGTTACGAGGTGATCAAAGGAATTTGTCAAAGTATATAATAAGTAATATATGACGCGGTGAACTTTGTTTCCAGGATTATGTGATAAAACAGTGACAAAAAGGCGCAAGCGGGCAGCGAACACATAATGTTCACCATAATATAGTCGCCATTTTGATCACAGTCCAATTAATTGCTATGGGAATCCTCATCACCCCGGGTAGGTAGCAAGTTACCAGGAGTCCCGAGGTGTTATGGCGGTGGCATGAGCCGCCAGAAAGCAGCTCTGTTTTGCCCCATTTTTCGACGACGGATGGTAGATGTGGCGACCACTTCTGGCCCAATTCTGCCCCCTTCTTCTTTGTCATAAAACCCTCGTACTAGGTGCGGACTGTCTGCCACAACCTGTCGCTCTTGACCATTTTGTTAATGACGAGTGGGAGAGAGAGATCGCTCCCCGCCACAGTAGTCAACGTCCGCCGCTCTTCCGTCGAAACAGGGTACAGTTGCAGCGTGTGCTGGGCATCTTCGTTTGCGCAGTTGCTGCAGTGGCAGGTTGCCAACCCAACCTAACCAACGAAGCTATCCTTTATTTTTCTACTAGCTATACTAAATTCAAACTTATAATAATGTATATATCAGAAATAGTATTAACTATCTCTAGTAAATATCTGTGTTCTAGCTATTTATTATACATAATATCAAAATAAATCACATTGACTGCAAAACATACAAAAATATGAATTACTGTTTATTAGTTCTTTAAATGAAGAATGACAATATAGGAACTTAGTTTATTTCACTTATTATTTAAATTAGTATCGGAATGGGACAGAATTTAGTTCGGAATTAAGTTTAACATGTTACGTTTTATATGCAGCTGTATGACACATGGAACATAATTTTCGAAGTTTGATAAAAATGCAATAAAATATTGTTTCTAAAACTTTTACATATACTATCATTGTTTCGTACATCCAAATCATTTGCACATTTTATTACTTACTTCGCAATGGCCTCTTACAGAGCGTAGAGTTGTCAATTTACAAGTTAATGGGTTTGTGATTATTACAAGTAGGCATATTATCATCGATAAGTTTGGTTTTATCTATATATTTAATGTATTATATATGAAAGAATATAAAATATTCTTTTGTAGTTTCTATATTCAGTTTTATTTCTACGTCCAATTTTGCTGTATATTGTTTTTTAGCAAGAGTAGCAAGTTCAATATATAGAAATAATAACCAGTCATTAAAAACGGAAATTTCGAATATATGTACTCCATACAGATATTGGATGTATTATGTTGGGATATTCCTGCGATGTTGAACAATCTTTGATAGCTCAAATAGCTATTATGAGAAATATCTGCAAAATTAATATGATGACGTTCTGAAGAACATTATTAAATTTTTGCTGGGTATATAAGTATTTGATATTTGTGTTTTTGTTACAAATAATCCAAATTTATTTGTGAAGACTAGTAGGAACTCAAATAGATTTATGCAATAATAATTGCCATTGCATAGCTATTTTTATTAATCTAGCGGGCAATTTAGTGGACCTCAGACGGTTCCATAGCATGAGGAGGCTGCCAAGCCCTAAGCTTAGATACCTATAAAGCTGCAAAGGTGGTTTAACTATGGCTTTGTGCACTTTGTACGTTTAAAATAAACTACTTACAGTTTGACTGAAAGATTATTCGGTACACTAAGTAGATAAACTTGCTTATTAAATATCTCATTTAAATCGTAGCAATATTCTGCTCAATTTTCATCTAAGAATAAACTTAGAAACTTATAATAAGCGGCAAATGAAGGCTATGTAAATTCCATAGATGACTCTTGTACTGCCACGGTTCGATCACCAAGTGGTGGGCGGACTAACTAAGAAATGTAGACATCATAACTTTTAGACTGGACAATGAAAAATGTTTTTGATTGTCCAGTCTAAACCTTCAACTCTTATAATTTATTAGATTTCTTTACATAGATAATATCTTAAAGTTTATATTTGTTAGTTTGATAACCTACTGAAAATCCTCATCAAATTTCGCACCATTTCAATCAACTTTATTAACTGCCTTGATAAGCACTGGCGTGGCGTAAACTTTTTGGACAGAACGCTCAATACTTCTAAACAACAGGCTCCAATAGGCCATTCATCAAATATCTGCGTCAGTACCGTTTATATTTGTACCACTTATGTAAACTGTAAACTTACACGAGGTATACTCTCCCGAGGATAGAGGCGCTGTATGCTGAAACACACACAGGCTTTGGCCTAGTTCAGCAACAGATAATCTTAGTCCTAAGTAAGATGTTTAAAATAAAATAAAATTTCATTTCAATTATAAAATAAAATTTCATTTCATTTCAACTTTCATAGTGTAAGTGTCAATCGAATAGAACCATCTTGATCTATTTCGGGGTCAACTGTCAAATCTAAAGTTGTCAGCCATAGGAAAGTTAGTAGCCGAGACTCTGCTGTTATTTTTATAAGATTAGTGTATGTTTGTGTTTGCATATCTGTATGTGTGTGTGTGTGTGTCAAAATAAGCTTCAGTCATTCTCGATTGACATAATTACTAATAACGTTTACGTAAGATTAGGAGAAAATTGTCACATTCGCAGTGCACTGTCTAAGAGTTCTGAAGTCTATGAAAAGTATTGCGCATTTAGTAAATTGATCCGGCACAGGTGGTACTCTTACTTACAATAAATACTAACAGATTGCACTGCGTGCAATTTATTTATACAACGGAATTCTGTATCACGGAAGACATGTTCAATGTTCTTGCAATTATGATTATGAGGACAGGATCTTAAGTACAATCAGTAACGCATCTGCCATAACAGTTTTATGAACCATCCCAAAATAAGAAGACCTAAAATACCAAGAGTTTGTAATGCTAAAGTGTTTCTATTATAAATGGTCAGTAAGTCAATGTTCTAGATTGAATTAATTCGTAGGCAATTTATTTATAATACTTTTAATTGAGTTATATAACACCAAACAATTAAAATCGATACTCAATAGTGTAACATTACTTGATTTAATCAAACAGTCTCAATATTCAGGACCCATAAAACTGTTAAAAAATAGGCAATGGGGTCTAAGGACTCGGATAGAGAGAGCTGTGTTCCGTTATTGGCTTATGATATGGACCATTTACAAACAACTTTAAATAAACAAAATTAGTATTAAATTAACAGTTTTTGGTTCTTCTTCCTCTTCAATGTTATGTTCATTACATTTGAACAGGGGTGTAACACATAAATTGTTTCAATTGCTTTAAAGAGAGTAAAATTAATAATTCAATATTGTTTATTAAACAAAAATTTTTCTCACAAACCTGTACCAGTTTTATGTTTTATAACGATTACAATTAATATTGAAATATTATTATGAAAGTCTAAACATAAGACCATTATCTTAACTATGTATTTAATATTTTATTTGTGTAAACTTTTTAAATTAGATTTAAACTCACAACTTCACTATTCATAATTAGATAAATTTCAAATAGGTTCTGATCATGAGGCCTCAAGAGGAACCAACCTTATACGTCTTTTTATAACCCTTCGATTAACATAAATTCTAAAGCGGCCGGCCTGTGACATGTCTCTGTTATCAAAATGTTTACTTTTTATAAAATCCCAAAGTTAACCCTGTTAATAACTCTGATCACTTCTTCTGACCGGTTTGGGTGAGAACTCCAATGTTAAGGAATTGTTTTTTGTTGGTTTTGTGTTAGATATTTACGGGTTATCGTCACGGTGCGGCCGTAGACGGTTAGAGGAGCCAGAGTGTTTAATTACCCAATTTTAAAGGTAGAGAAATGATAATAAATATAAGAATATTAGTTTCTTGCTTAAAGTTAAGTGTTTTAATGCATCACTTAATACTCAAATGTTTGTAAAGTCTAAGTGGAAATTAATGTTGATACTTGGTAGGTCGCATGCTAACAATTGTGTCGAATAATATAAATTCATGACATAAATTTGAATATTTCAGACGCGTTTGATACGTGAGAATTACTACAAATTGTAACATCAAAATGAAATTTTTGTAAATTGCTACTTTATGTTATATTTCCATGCGTTAAGATCGCATAAAAGATAATACCTAGCCCGATTCCAATTTTTTCTTTCAAGCCTCTCTCTCACTGTGGTAAGTTTTTAGTGAAAAGAAAAAATTTTAAAAATTTAAAAAACCCAATGAACAATCGATATTGGTATATTTGTATGGGTATATCCAATTCATATTCTATCAATAGATGGTTCGTGGGGGACGTTCAGTTTGTACAATCGCACGTGAAAAGTTACGGTCAAAACAATACAAGAAAAGATTTAAGATGTCTCATGGTACCAAGTACCTTGTGTCAGTAATTGGGACTCGAGGTTAGTACCGCTGCCTACTAAATCAGAGGTCTTTAGTTCAAGTCCAAACAAATGGAAGTATAATAAATGGTTTTTCCTGTCAGTGGTCAGCTGATTTACTTCGGCAGAACACAGGGAACCCCTGCGAACTGCGGTGGAGTTATCAGGTACTTGTTGGAATGTCCCTGGCATAAACAAAATAGAGAACAAGTTCAGGTCTCTGTGAGTGATCGTCACACTCCTGCTGCTTATCCAATGGCAGGTCTGTAAGTAGATTCCTTCTTTAAAAAATAATGGTGAAAAGTACCTAAGAAACGTGAAAAAGCACTTTTTGGGACGGCAAGGTGAAGTGGCTAGGGTAGTATGTCCTATACTGCTTATCACCAAGTAGTTTCGAGTCATTTGCTGAGCTTAATATAAAAAAAATTGTACTAAAGTTGATTTGGTAATAAGCATCAGACGTCGTTATATGTTTAAGATATGTAATCGTATACGTAGATGTTACTTAACTACACTTTTATTTAGTCTGCATATTGTGAAACAAACAAACACGGTCTTATCTTTCATTATGCTCAAGATTTTGACCACATCAACAATCCCACAGTTCTCAATGGCGAACATAACTTGATTCGACAGAATCTTACAAGTTTGCTTGTCTGCGTATTTGCAGGTGTTTATTTTATGATTTATCGAGCAGAGTTGGTATTTTATAAAAATACATAAATGTACATGAAACTAAATACCTGGATAATCTGTTTGTAAGAACATTGGAATTTATTTCGTTTAAGAAATTTTTGCACTTTGAATTTTTTTAAGTTGAGGTTTTAAGGACTACAAAAGAACACCTAACGATGTATGAGTGAGACAATGCATCATTTAGCTTCTCCTATTGATCTATAGAGCTTCTTAACAGGATCTCGCTCTTTCCCTACTGTTTCCACCTCTACTCTAAGCACAGAGATTTAGTGACTCCTTTTGTTCAATAGATGAACATTAAAATTATATTTTATTAATATTGTTCATTAATTTCTATTTATTGTAAGAATGACATATTTATGATTTCTGGCAATTGTTTTTCCTTCTTTTCTTCAGCACCAAATATAAAAGTTTTTAATATTTTATAACTGCCTATTATTTATTCAACACCTTTGATTTCAGAGCGTGGAATTCCTTACTAGCACACGTATTGTCTCTTCCATAAAGCAAGAGCTATTTCAAAAGAAGTGAAGAGGCACTTTTGGTTCAGCAAGAAAAAGATGGCTGGAGCATGATCTCTCCTACGTAAATTAAAAAGTCTCTTTTCTTGCCGTTTAAGAACTCTCTTTCATTTAACTTGCATATGTCGTAGGATAGTTATTAAATCCGGATTAATACGACAATACAGAAAATAATAAAATGTCGGTCATTTAACTCTTTGTTTATCATTGTTCACCATTAGGTGGGCGGGTGCTTGTTGTCACTCTAATTAAAAAAATAGCAAGAATTAATAACGTAATAGATGTATTCTGATGTTAAGTTTTAATATAAGTAAGATTCTGTTTCTGCACTTTTCTCAAAATCGTCACAGAGTAAAAGTCGTCGCATGCGCATAATTGTGATAAAAAACCTTACAAAGCATTAACTACATGTTTCAGGAACTTCAAGGATGTCTCACAAGAAAAATAGCAAGCTTCTAGGCTTTGTGAAAGTAACACCCTAAAATTGGTTCCGCCCAAACACTTCAGTAAATATTTCAGGTGTTGATACTGTTTCCTCATATTGTTATTCATTATAAATATACAAAATGACTTAATTAAAGACCAAAAACCGGCATTATAAGTCAGAAAAAATACACAGCCTCCGTCTCCGAACCGCTTGTTGTTTGTCTCTTTCTCACGCGCACTAAAACATCCCCGTCCCTTTTTGCACCAGACGAACTTGTAAATTGTTCTTTTTACTATGCGTCCAGATTGAAAAAGCTCAAGCGAAACATTGTTATAGATTTTCGGTTTTATTACAATGACAATAAAGTTGTCATTTAATTTATGAAGAAGATTATACGTCTTTTAAGATATTGTGCCACTGATCAAGTTATCTCTCTCAGACAAAACAAAATACAGCACAAGTCCTTTGAGCTTTCGAGTTTAGTTGCTTTACCGCGATTGCTTTTTGTAGCCCGTCCTCTTCTTGGTGCATTTCATTCGTAACGCAAACGGGTTCGATATTAAATCCTTTCTACATTTATTTGGCAGGAAAAGGTACTTTATTACCATGTTTATACAGGATAATTTTGATTAAGGCTTTGGGAGTGAGGTTGTTTATACTGTTTTCGTGAAGATGTAACTGTCACGTTCTATCGATGCGATGCTTTTTTGTTTATGCATTGAGACATGCGCTGCACTCGACTCGTACGTAAGTTTTCGTATACGATACGAGTAATCGATGCATGATTCATTTCACCCTTTGCGAGTGAATCGCGTATTCCTGCACTAGGTTGACATGCGCATTCCATTGTCACCGATAGTATTTAGGGTTCCTGTTTCTACTTTTTATATCATATTCAATTGCGTCGGTATTATCTGTGGACATCTTAATTTGTGGATTTCTTTTGTTTTTCTCCCAGAGCCCAATACTATAAACATGATTATTTTTAAAACGACATATCACCTTGGTAAAATCGTTGAAGGGAACACTATTGCAATGATGTCTTGTCATAAAGAATGTAATTAATCTTCCGTAAATTGTTAGTTGAACATTAAGACACATTTCCATCCGGATTTTACTAACACATTCTTGACTCAGTAATAGTTTATTAATGTTTCCATAATCAAAAAGTCATATCAAATTATCTCTTCTTATTTTTTATTATCTGAAACTATGAAAAATGTGAATGAATTTAAGCTAAACTATGATGTTTATGGAACAAAAATGCCTCAAACATACCTTGCTGGTCTATGGATCTATCAATTTGCAAACCTCTACACTACCTGAGCCATTTCAATATTTAGCTTACAGATTTTAAGAAAACATCAATATTATATACACATAAAAGAAGATTCCTGTTCATGCCTTGACTCCTTGTTAGACTCTCTTATTTCTTTGTTTCTTGTTCTCTCTCTTGTTTTTTTTTCTCCATGTTTTGACTCCTTTCTCTGTCACACAGCTAGAACGTGGAATTCTTTACCACGTATTCCCTCCTTCTTACAACATGGGTTTCTTTAAAAGAGGTGTGAAAAAGCACTTTTTGGGCCGGCAAGGTGAGGGTGGCTAG
Source organism: Acentria ephemerella (assembly GCA_943193645.1). Lineage (NCBI taxonomy): Eukaryota > Metazoa > Arthropoda > Insecta > Lepidoptera > Crambidae > Acentria > Acentria ephemerella. The sequence continues at coordinate 3,175,882 of OW971899.1, read as the reverse complement.
GGTAGTATGTCGAATGCTTCACTAGCTATCTTCACATATGGACTCCTCTACTGCTTATCATCAGGTGGTGTCGAGTCATTTGCTGCTCTTTATATAACAAAAAAAATGTCCCTAGCTACTAGACATGTATTTAATGTATATGACGAAAAGATTTTTTATCTATCTATCTAGCTGCAAAATGAAAATACCTTTTTGCAGTTTTCTTAAAATAGCAAAAACGCAAAGACAATTCTTAACAAGTTAATATTCAGCTAGCTCTGAATCATATTGAGTTCCAGGAACATGTCTGACGACATGTGTTTATGTGGTAGCAGTATCTGGGAAATATTGTTGATTCCTTACTAGATTTTGTTCCGATATATCAGTCTTTGGTATTCGTCTTGAATATCAAGTCTTTGGAATTTCTGTTGAAGTATTCCGTGAGTTATTTGAACTTATAAACTGTTTGGAATAGATGATCAAATTTTTATAATCTGTAAGTTAAATTAAAATTCTGAATCCAATGATAGAATATAATTTGAATTAGTTACTCCTTTACCTTGTTTAACTTTGAACATTCCTTCGAATTGATCTGAATGACACCAGTAATTTCAAACTGAGATAGAATCACAAACGCCTTCACTAATGTAAATGATGAATCTGGATTTGTTTGAACTGAACCAAAACTAGTCCAGCTCCTGTGTGACCGAATCGGTTTTTACAGAAGTTCCAAGAAATCTTGACCTTTCAACATCCATCGGCTTGTCACAGAAGGACAAACATTAGCTCAGTAGTCAGTACAGCAAACAGGCGTGATGAGTGTTGACCAACCACTTCACAAATAGATAATTATTTAGACGGTCTCTAGACAATACATTTGCTTATGCATGGATGTGAAGAACACTAGAAAACTTTGAGAAACTTTAAAATTTTAAGGTCCTTTTTCCGGCCTAACGATTTTACGTTACATTACATTGAGTGTACATTTAAATTATACCTGCCTGTTTGTTATTATACTTGACTTAGAAAACACAGCTACTGAATTTCATGGTTATGATTTTCAACTGTTAGGAGGTCAAGTTAGAAGTAGAACTTTTAACAGCTGTAAATGAAACCTAGTTTAATTTGTCATGCTATTAATATTTTTCTAATCAAAATAGGTATTACTTGCCAATATTTTGTGAATAGAACGTTATTATTTTTAAAATATGAAGCTGTGTCTTATTTCAAAATATAACTACTATCTATAGTACCGGTTTTTTTTATCTTAGTATTGTTTTTATTATTATTTATATAACTGCGTTGATGTGAAATCAAACGTCGTAAAGAGGGGGCTTTAAAATAATATTTTTATATAAAGGCCGATGGGTTAGCTTGATCTTGGGCTCAGAGATAGGCCCAGAACCGTTGCAAAGGCATTCCAAAGAACCAGGCCATGCACCGTCTAAAAAAAACCTCTTGCAAGATACCTTGTGGCTAAGGACGCTTGGCTCTTGCAAAAGACCTTATAACAGTGGCTAAGGACGCCTGGGTTGACACACTCGCAGTTTCTAATACAAGGGTGCTGTGGTAAATGCTCTTAAGAGCTGATTAAGTTCAGCAGGAGCAATATGCACTGATTATGATTTGAACAGAAACTTATTCAATATAAGATTGATTCTGAGATCTGTAGGTACTGTAAACGGGAGCGTGAAACTCCCTATGTAACTGTGGACCCTTAATCCACAAACGCTTCATCTGGGGAGACACACATTAGACCCAATCAAAATTGAAGTTGAGAAAATCCTGAAGTTTCTGGACAGTGTCCAGATCTAGGATATACTTTGACTTAGTGGTGGCAAGTCACAAAAGATCTTCTATAGAGCGGTTCGAAAGGACTGAATAGCTTAAACCATAAATAATATTAATAATACACGATAGTACTTAAGTGATAGTTTATGAAACAATACTTATATTTTTTTCTTTATGAGGTAAGTTACATTAACAAAGGTTTACTTTGCTTATCATCTCAAGCTTCATACACAGAGGTTCTTTTAAAATAATATTTTTATTTTAAAAAATTACTTAACTAAGTTTGTTTGAAAATATTGTGTGTTCACGATAAGAAGTTCTATCTGGTTAAATTAGGTAGGAATTACAAACACGAATAAATATTTGTGTTCTCTCGTAGTTTTCAAATAATTCTTAATAAGATTTTACTTAGTTGAAATATTAAATATTCCAATTATGTTCGCATATTAATATATAGCCATTTGGCAAAACGAATATATCGTTCGATAACTTTTTCATGATCTTTAATTTAAGATTTAGAATGCTTCTACTTTCCAATACTTTAAACTCATTTCCATTCATAGTCCAGAACGACCGTTCCCTTTTTGCCTTCGGTTATGGTTAAGTCATTGACCCATCTCATCGTATTCAAGTGCTTAACCGAAGCATTCAATTATACCTCAAGATTTACTGTAATATCAAAAACCTCATCAAAAACTTTAATGTACTTGATTAATGCTTAACAATAATTAACAATTGATGAAATTGAAATATCTACGGCCTCCTGCAGATATTCTACTAATTAAATTATAAAAAAAAACCATGGTTTGCTTTTTATTACTCATGCAAATCCATGAATTATCATTGTTTATGTTTGTGCATCAGTCAGCATAGCGCTAAGAAAATGCGATTAAGACATTATCTGGTTAGCACTATCGGCGCAAGAACGGGATGGAGAACAAATACAACTGCATATAATTTGTACGGAAATAACTTTCCGAGTGAGCGAGACGGCGCGATTGAAATGTCAGGTTCGACGCGCGCATAATGAGAAAACAGCCATCTCTTTCGCTCCTGACGTCTTACAATCGTTTATTGTCATGTTACTGTCTCGTTTCGACGGCCAAGATTGAGATGAAATTGCCGGCGGCGCGTTCGGAGTCCTCCCGCTAAAGCTATATCGGATTGTACCGCGTCGGTAGTAGACGTCGTAGCGTGAACATTATTTTCTTTTCGTAAACTTTATTAAAAACAATCGTATTTATTATTTTACAAAAGTGACTGTTGACAGTGCGAGTGACATTCTTTTTTTAAATAATTAATTTATATTGTTGTGTCATAAAGTTTATTATAACAAATTGACAAGTGAGCATGTGTTGTGCCGTATTTATTAATATGCGAATGGATTGCTACCGCTGCGATACAGTTTAACACATGATGACCTGACAAATCGAGATAATAACCAGTAAGTTAATTAGTTTAATTATTGTTGATGTAATTTTCAGTTAAATACTTAATTTTACAACGCTTTGAGCGGTGCTTTTGATAAACGGGAGATTTAAAGGTTTAGTGATTACGTTTTCTAGATACCGCCTTCATTTAGATTTTGTGGTTGACTTTTTGAGTTAAGTGACAAGTTTTCGTTATTTTTAAAGCTTTCAACATGTGGTCCGAAGACCGTTTTGTACCTGCTTCGACCAGGATGAGAAGGGGCTGGCTTTTTGTATGCTAAAAACAAAGAGATCCCATCGGACGACGGGGTGTCGTATGCGGCAGTGTAGTCACGTTTTCAGTCTTTGCCGGGAATCACTGGAATTTATGCTGTCGCTGGTGCGTTGTCTTTAGCGTGTATAATATACTTATTTTGTATTCTGGACAAACACACGTTCCCCGAGAAGTGATAAATGTGTAAATGACAACACCAGAACGGAAAACACTTTAACTGACAATATTTTATAAACAAAAACAAAATCTTGCAGTCAAATGTATCAATATTAATACCATTTGGGTTTCAGTGCCATTTTTAGCCAATTTTAGCAATTGTTTCATGAATTTCTTAAGAAAATAAATAAACAGTAACTTCTAACTTTAATTACAACGGATGACACAAAGTACAATATATGAATATATTGTAGTTTACTTTAGTCGTATTACTTTACTTTTACTAAATGAAGTAAATCGTTTTTTTTAATTAACTACAAATTACTAAATAATGTATTCATTTTATAGTAACTCAACATAAAAAAAGTTTTAACAAATTTATAAAAATTTACTTTTTTTTAACTATAATATTTTCCTCATCAAATTAATTCAATTCGCGTGTTAAATCTCTAAAAATACTCAAGTACCTATTTGTTGTTATTAATTTAACCTAAGTTATCCATTTCCTGACTGGCATAGAGAAATTAAAAAAAAATATATTGAATTAATTCTCTTTGCTTGGAATCGTATGCCGACTTTGTTGATGTAAGATTACATTAACTCATTATAAAATATTTTTCACGAAAACAGTCCGAAACTATGGAAGCTTACGCAATGTATTATAGGTAAATAATTTAAAATTTTATGGCTCAAATTTAAATTTTGTTCCGTTTTTTAATATTGTTTGATACCAATTAGAACATAGTGCTTAATATTCAATCAGATATAATTTCCCTTATAACTTACATTTTTATGATGTTGACATATATCTAGATATATTTTTGTTGTCACTCTTATTCTTCGGAAATAGTTATTTAAAGTAAGTTGTAGAAACAAAATATTTCGTAAGGATTCATTTGTCTTTATATAATTGTAATTTTTATTCTGTAAGTACTTAATTTAAGATAAGCTGGTGTAAAAAGTAACATTCACATGATCATTAATAGATACTATTTTTTGAGAGCCGATTTTCCAATCCTTCGATAAAGTTTATACAGAACAATGTAACTATTGCTATGAAAAGCACAAAATTAATGTTCTGAAACACCATAAATAATAACCCAACTTTTAAAAATAGTAATTATGTACCCTATACAACATAAAATATATAATGCCAGTAGATATTTGATTGTCCATGTCTCATATACGTCCATCGAAGTTATTGTGAGTTAAACGTAGTTAGAAATAACTAGTTGATAAAATAAAAGTTAATAATTTACCCTTAGCAAAAAAGTAAAATCAAATTAATATAAAACTAATCAAACATTAAACCAAGTATTCAATGATGAATTGAAACATTTATACACACACATTAATGTTTGTTATTATTTAAATTTGTATTTAGAAAATTATTTTACGACCAATAGACTCACATTTCACGACCCCGAAGATGCACGATCTCCCCCGAACGGCCCCGATAGATCGGTCGATCGATGATCACGATTCATGCAGCGATCAAGAAATGATTTGTTTGTATCATACAATCGATTGTAGACGGTAATCTCTCGAAGATTTGTAGTGCTGTTTCTGAAATTATTCTTTCTAATTAGGTGTTCTTTTTTAAGGTTTATATTATTTCATTGATTGGTTATTACAATATAATGTTTACCGTGTATTAATGTAAACCAAACCCAGACGCTTCTATATTATAAAGTAAGCAATGTTGGTCAAATATATTTCCTAAAGTAAATCAACCAAGAAGCCCTATTCTGTTTCGTGAAGTACCAACTAACTAGATGCGACAGATATTCTAGTAATGGGCGGTACTTATAAGTAAGGAACACACAAATCCGGCATGTATATAATAAATATTATATAATAAATAGGTCGGTAATTTTTTTCAAAGTTGATTTACATTTAATTACAGTATATTTGTGCAATTTTGTTCGTAAACTTTCTGCCATCTTGTAGGTAGAGACATGATCCCGTTGCTGTAGAAATTTTGGGATTTCTGATAAAAAAAGTAGTCCTCGCAGTCATAATTCTGAAGAAACCGAAACTAGTGGAAATCTAAAAGTGCAATAACATGTATTAATACCCCCTAACATTAATTTTTGCTGAATATGTATGTGGTCAGGCGTTATCGCGATGAAAGACCACACCCTTTCTATTAATCAATTCCGGCCGCTTTCTCTCAACTTCTTACTTGAACCTCATCAGTTGTTGTCAATACAGATCCGAAGCGATGATTCTCCCCTGCGGTAAAAGCTAAATTATGGTAACCATTTTGACATTTTTAGTTTTTTACCTGTTATTTTTGCATTATCAAGTACACTGATATGGTCTTTATTAGATTTTTGAGTCACATATATTGTTTTATTACTTATACGAGTACCGAGTTATTAAAATATGTTTTGTAATATATTAAATGGCAGTACGAAGTCAGCACGCGCTGTCACCTCGTTTATTAGCAATTATTATAAGCAATTCGATATTCATACGCGAGCCAGTCTATTAAGATTCGTTTGGGATTTGAATTGTTGACGAAGATAATGCTTATTCGAATTTAAAATAACATATTTAATTTTTTCTAAAATTAGAGGTTCTGCCAGCCCTATGATCGAACCAGTATCGGTTTGATTAAGCAATTACCAAAAGTACACGTCCAGACATCACGCGGTGGGTTTCATCTGCTCCCCATTATTGCAGTCGAAGCGAAGACTTGGAACGATTTTGCCGATTAGATATCGGAACTGATACTTAGATAAATTATGGATATGGAATACATTTAGGATCTTTGAAATTTGTGTGTTTTGTTTTAATGCGAACTGTTTTTTTTTAAGTTTCCTAGGTGAAAAGGCAAAAGTTTAATTTTACAGTTCCGCATATTCACCACACGGATGTCAACTTTCACTTATATTTAAATTATTGTATCATTTTTGCAGTATTTTCCTTTACAATAACATTTTGTAAAAGTAAAAGGAACATTGCTAAGACATGATGTACACAGAAGGGCCTGAGTTTTATGTAGGTAGGTCATTATCTACTTTAGAAGTGAATAGTTTGCTTTAGGAATATTTGCCAAAATACTAGAATTTTTCAACTTCGGAGTGGATATCAAATCCTACAAAACGTATCAATTTAATCAACGTATACTATAGTATAGTTAACATATAGTATTTGCTTTTTTTTGAATGATTAATGCTGTTGGCCGCAGATAGCCTTTACAGCGTTACCGGGGTTTTAAGGAGGCCAGAACCTTGAAGAGTCCTCATGCCTTAAGGGGCGATTCGCCCCTGGAGGATTACTAATCGACAGGCATCACCTCTGTTTCTTAGCGTCTCCTCATGGCTCGAGTGCGTCTCGGGCACTCGAGCCATGTGGGAGCGACAAACCTGAGGGTGCCTCTAAAGGCTCAGACCTCGGCTCAGGCGAGTCGTGTCGTGGAGGAGAATTGTATTTGCATTAGTAAGCTGCAATCAAGAGACAACTCTTGTTGACTTTCTTTTCTGTTCTTAGATCACGACCATGCAGTAGATTTACGAACAGATTAAAATAAAATTGACGTTTGCTTATTGTACAATAAAATGTTTTTATTGACTACAACCTTGCAGAATTTCGAGATGCATTTATTGTTTCTTTTTCTTTTCGTTATATTCTCCCTGTCACAGGGAAGGCAAAGAGAAATTAAGCCCAAACAGCCATGTCGTATGTTGTTTTTTTTCATCTAATTCTATCGCTTTGATTTTTTATTTTTCCCGTTTTCTTTGTCTTTACTACTTATTTTGTTGTCCTTTTATTACGTTTTCCCTTTTGTTGCATTAGATATTTGACGTAAAGGAAGGGCAGTGCAGTATAGAGTTTTTGAATTATACTTAAAATGAAGGCAAATTATTTAATTTTATAAAACCTTTTAGTATAGAGTAGCCAATGTAAAAATCTATTTTACACGTGCTAGGTAATATTTCAGGAGATAATAAAATCCTTTTCAGGGAGTCCGGACAATAATTGTCTTTTTAACATAAAAAGCTAAATTTAGGTCTATTCAAGTCTTGTGGTACCAAGCGTCTACTCTCAATTTTAACGCTTATTTTATGCATTACTCGCGGGCAATAAACACGCGGGCCTATACCGTGGTAGAGTAAAAAATCCATAAGCTGTAATTTCGCCGATATCGTTAACTCGTTTAGGTATTCGGGTCCGGCTATCTCGAGAACTGGTCGCTTGGGTCAAGAGCGGTCACGGGCTTAGATGAAGACATTGGAGGGAATAGGGAGATGAGTAGAGAGGGTGAATAATTAATAATTGATATATATAACAAATTTTATTGACCCATCTAGAGACCCATGGCGAAACTTGCTTTGTTTTCGTTATTGACACCAGAGTTTTCAAAACCCTACGTTAATGAGTTCCTGGATGGCTCCAATGACTCCGTATACGATCAATTTATAATTGGCAAGGACAAAATGACAAAATACTAGGATACCTCTTGAAAACAGGGAACTTACATTTTATTTATACAAAATCCGTGAAAACTTGGAAAGTATTCGTAATATTATTTTGATATTGACTATAATCTACATTCTTTCTTCTTATATATAAAAATAAGCTGTTCGTTAGTCTCACTAAAACTCAAAATCGGCTTGATCAATTTGATTTTCTATTGGCTTAAATTCAGGGGTGGTTTAAAAATTAAAAGAATTGGGGAAATCCCAAAGACTTATGATTTAATGTATTAAGTATATACATATAATAATTTAAGATTGGTGATTAATAATGGAAAATCGTCTAACTAACGAACTATTCAAAAATGTCACTGCTTCTACCGTAACTTAGGATAACTTCCAAACCGATACAAAGGCAACTAGTTCTTAATATAATTTATAACCATTTGGACTTAGGCATTCATTTAACAGAAGCGGTTATTGGCTACTTAATTAATACAAAATCTGTCACTCTCTTCGATCTGAGTATATTCAGACTGACACATGAAGGGATAAATATAATAGATAAAGAAAGGAGATTTTATATGATTTGTTTTTTTAGGAATTGACATTTATCCATATTATTTTTATGTTCATTCATTCAGACCATTGGACGCATTTACATCGCTTGTATCCGGAATGAAATATTGCTTATTACTGTTAGATAGATGTAGATTACATACTATAATTAGACCAAGTGGTAGGCAAATTATATGGCACTACCTTTTAATAAAATGAATTCTATAATAAAGATTTTTTCTTCTGGTTTTCAAAAAAGAGGTTTTATTTATTTATTTGGTATTTAAGTTGGATAAAGAAAAACAAATGATGTAAATTCTTTAAATATTTTACTAGTTCTTTAACTAACGGTGAATATGACAGTATTGCTAAGTTTGTATATTTCCAAATATTTTTTAAAGAAGATTCTCCACGTATTTTTTAGTCACGATATTGGTGCATACTTCATTGGTTGACCCTAAGAATAATGATGTATCTCCCACGACTTCATCAATTATAACCTCAACGGATATTGTTCTGCCATCAATTACATTGCCTCGGGTTCCTTCGGAAAGCTACGTAATATATTATACAACTTTCTTATTAAATTATCAAGTTGTTGAAAATTTATTCTATACAATTCTATAGGTCGCAATTAAAAAGGTTTGTAAGCAATTTGGATATAAAAACATTATTAAGCAATAGCAATTTTAATATCTAACCTTTGTTTTATTTCCTTTATGTGTGCAAACGAATTTTCTTTTGTTTTTGATCATACATCAAGTAAGATAAGCCTTTTTTAATTTAGCTCTGGCAATTTAACATCCTTTTTCTGTTTGATTTTCATAATAAATTTCGATAGAATTCACCCGTCTCGATTGCGTTTGTTGTTAGCTGACAAATCGTGTGAAAACGACGTTAGCGCCTCTGTTGTGATGTATACGAAATTACTGTTTATAATGCCTGCGGAAGCGCCAGTGTACAGTTCAGTATGTCACAAATGTTATATAGAATATAACATTGAAGAATGTAACCAGTATGTCACAATATAACGTATAGAATATAACCAGTATGTCTCAAATGTTATATAGAAATCCCCCAATAAATGGACTATCTAACACAAAAATAATTTTTGTAATGAAAAAATAAGAACCATGCTAATATGCAAACAATAACATATTATTTACGCAAAGATTCAAAATGAGTCTCCGTGACACGACCAGAAAATACGACCACAAAATATTTGTATAGGCAGCTACGTAATAAACGCACAGGAGCGCATCCAATGCGACCTTTTCCAAATAAAAAAAAACTTTACGAAGCGTCGAAAGAGTCATCTTTCTGGGTAGAACTAATTGGTCTGCGTTGGTTTATACTTAAAAAAGTTATTTGTTATATTGGTAACACTATTTTGATTAATCTATCTTGCTCAGAACGTGAGATGGACCGTGGCAGAAAAAACAGAGTTCGAGGAGGTAATTTTAAATAAGTTGTGTGGTCACGTGGTCATGAAAAAGGTTTGTTATCACAATCGATGTTTTGAAACTCTTTGGTGAATTCTTTTTTAAAGTTAGATATTAGTAAATGTTATATGAAACATAGAGTCTGCATGTGTATAAAAATATTTTAACGTTTTTTATTAGTCAGAGAAACTGCGTAGAAAGTGGTTAAGGAGCAATATCAACGTGACTACATCGTATATTTTATTTGCTGCTAAACTTCAAAATTTATTAAAATGTGTTTAATACACTTGCGTCTACAAACAATAGAAAGGCTTTATGACCTTCAATTCCTTTTACCTATTATAGTTAGAACTAGAAAAACAGTGCTGGCACCACCTTTAAATGTCAATAAAAAAGTTTTTTATTTTAAATAAGGTTCGTTATTATACATGTACGACTTATTATCATATTTATAGGCACAACTTTAGTGCTGCACAGACATACTAATGCTCAAGGTGCCGTCGTTCCGACCTGGAAAGACCTGTCAAAATTTCTTTACTATCGGATATGGTTTAAAACATTCCTACTGCTGGAAAAAAGCAAAAAACGGTTGTATTTTATACAATAATCTAATAACTTTACGTAAAAAATTATTTTAATGAAAACACAGACAACAAAAACAAACTTTGTGAGTTATCTGTCCTTACAAATGATCTCCAAAGGTTACCATTAACCATTACAGATAATCTGGCTCGAAGGACCAACCTTCAAGTCAGATGATCCGTTATTCGTTACACATTTAATCCGTTATTCGACTGTTTTAAATTCTACAACAGAATGTAAGATACCAATGCTATCAATACCTAATAGAATCATGAGCTTGTAGAAAGATTAACCGATAGCCCCTTGATGTGAAGACAGCCACCTGTGCGTACCCACTTATGAATATGTAACCCATTGTCCTTACAAAGGTGCCTCTACACGAAGACTTGCTAACAAGCGACTGCAGAAAAAAAACGCCGAATACGCCAGATTTGTTGGCGAACAATACCCAGACAGTCAGGTAGAATGAATTCCCCATTGTTGGATACCATTAGGACGTAATACTGCTGAATTCTCAACGCAATGGATGCTTTTCGATGTAAACTTACGGAGAATTGTAAGAAATCTAAAGCTTAATATTTTAACCGACAAAGGAAGATTGTTTGGGTTTTGAGTATGCTAGTGTCAATTTTTTATCAGAGCTTTCGTGTCCATTACCTTACTTATCTCTTTGGGTTGATATCAGATTCTGATATTTAATTTCCGTGAAGTGGTCCACTATTTTTATCTAATAAAATTTATAGCTCAACCCTACTTGTACAAACCGATGGAAGCGAAACAAAAAAAATCAAACCTGTACAAATTTGTGGATGATTTACACAAGAGCTTTATTAATATTTCCAAATCTTGATCAAATTCCACATTATTATAATCAGATATTGGTAATAAAAAATATATTCTACGGTTACGTTACTAATCATTGGCCGGACGCCCAACCGTTAAAATTAATGACATTTTTTCTCTGGTCCAAACTTACCCTCGGCTCTTTTACCTGCTTGACGTGTCTATTTAGACATCAAAATACGAGTTTTTTGTCTCATTCTCTCGGCTATATCTGTGAAACTACCACGAGGAATACAAAACACTTCTTTGTGTATCGACTTTAATGATTTTCGACACATTTTAGCGTATTCCGCGAAGCACACACGCTGACTATTTAGAACCGAAAAAAATAGTGCAAGGTGTTTCTGAGGCAAATGGACTGTAATTTACGACTTGACGGAAAACGTGATAAATCCGTTGCAGATAAAGTTTCTAATGCTTAACCTCTATTAGGAGCACGTAGTAGCTAAGGGTGTTTTGCCCTGAACCATATAAGGGAATCTAAAAGGTTTATTATTTCTTTTCAAGGTTATTTGGTATTTGATCTAAGTATGTCAAGTTGAGTAACTTAAATAGATAAGGACTATATTTAATAATTTTCAGAATAAAGTTCATAAAATCAGAACGTTTAAAGAAATATTTATTTGTTATTTCGTAATTCGTGGAAATCATTTTTTAAATTATATGCGCATAGTTTCAGAATAACGGAATTAAAATTGTTGCCTCAATAGCCGCGTCTTTCTTGTCCAATTCTATTTTTCGACGAAAAAACAAAATGGTAGGGTTACAAAAACACACACCTTAGCCAGTTAAATTTCTGTGAAGTCACTGGGACAGTCAGAATCAAATTAACATAAGAAAAAAGTTTATCTCCTACACCGGAAATCAAATACGAGTGTATTAAACAATCAAGCAATGAAGTATGCTTAAGTTTTATCTTATCTGTGGCAGACAGGATGTTCGCGTTAGCTTCCATCGAATGTCAGACAGACAGACAGACAGGGGTGAACTTGTTAAAGTTCTTTTACACCGGACCGACAATTTCGTTGACAGTACGTCACAGTATTGTTTTAAAATAATTATGATGGTGTTTTGTGACTATAAAATTAAATGACGGGATTATATCAAACATCTTAACGAACTTAAGAAAATATTACACTTTAAGTCGAATAGTATTGACTTGTATATTTTATTTCAAAAATGTTAAGTAACCGTCACGTGTTACTTGTGACTTTACTGACATTAACTATTTCTATTTTTTTTTGTTTTATCCATAACACAAGCTCCTAATGATGCTTACTTTGAGCTAGATATAATAATTGGAATACGTGTGAAAAATATAATTATTTATACAATTTATTTATTATTATTGACTACTTGCTTGAAATTATCTTATACAGATGTCCAGCTGGTCTTTCATTAGTACTATTAAAAAATGTATGTACACATATATAATGTTTATTTCTAAAGGAATTTCTACTAGTTTCGTTTAGTCACGTCACGTGATATAGGTTTGTCATAGACACGTCTTCGCGTACTTGACGCGCCCGTTGTGAAAGGCCCTTTAGTCTATAACCAAAGATGATTGCTTAATGTTATTACGAAATTTAATATGGTCGGTCATTGCAGTTACCCTATTAAGGCCGGATGGTGAGTTAAATCGGCTTTAATTCTAGATTGTTCTTGAAATGGACAATAGAGATAATGTGAAATACCGATTAGGGATGAACGAATGTAATTTTTTGGTGTAAATTCAAATATCAGCCACCGATATTCGCAAACGTGGATATGAATATATTTTTATAAATTTTATGTAATTAAGAGTTCACATTCGCGTAAGGCGCATTTGCATTGCTCCGAGAATAGCCGAGTTCATCCGAAAAAAGCCGATCGGTAGTGTAATTTCAGTCATACAGGTTGAGGTTAACATATCTTCAAATTATGTTTTTTTTCTGATGTTCATATTCGCTCGCTCCAACATTGCCAATGCGAATGCTACTACCCGTAACATTACTAGCTGATACTTATAGATTGATACAGGTTCAATTTTTTATGTCTGATTATGACAATGGTCCATGGTCTCCCATGTCCTGTTACTAGCTCCACAGCTGAAATAGGTAAGGCGACGGTGGCTGTGATCCTGCAAGTGAGTCCTAGTTTCTAGCACAGCTTCTCCGACCGAAACTAATGTAGCCTCTATTTGTGATTGCAATAAGGTTTACTTCTTCATGAATTTGACAGACGTCTAAACTCGCAGTTGACTTTATACAACCATTACCCGAGAATATTCGTCATTATAACACAAATATATGCGCCGCTGGGACTCCGATGCCGGATCTCTCTCCAATTTCCATGTTGCCTGTAACTACATGGCCAGTCCGTTGTTTAGAGTAGAAGAAAATGTAATTAAAGAAAATTATCATAATATTGTAACTAAAGGTTAACATTGCAAGATCAATTGAAAAATGTCAAAATCCATCTTTTTTTATTTTAGTACATATAAAGGTAGATTTAAAAAAGAAAAATAAAAGCTAAATTAACAAAAAGCTAAATTTTAAAAAGATTAATAGATATACATCTTTGATGTTTTGCAAAATCTTGTTCCCTTACAACACAAAGCGCGTAAAAATTTTGCACTGCCCTAGAAAAATAAATGATATTAACTACATATGGAAAATCTATCAGGGCAAAAATATTTTTACACTTACCATCTCGACTGTACATATAAGTCTTCGACTGCCCAGTTCAAACAGATCCAAAAGCTGCAGGTGATAATGACAGTTTGCCCTGTCAGTTAACATAGTCATGTTAGCTACTGCGCGCGCGCATCCTAACATCACCCTTTTTATCATAACCCTTAATTCAATCCAACAGAGCTCAAAATAGAACTTAAATAAATAATATTTTAATATTCAAATGAGGTTATTACATCGTTATTTCTTCCCAGATAAGGTTGAAATTGAAGTGGTTCTTTAATGTTTGAAAGTTATTATTATTTTGACGTTGATTTAGGCTGCGTGTGCGCAGGATTAAGCTTCGTGTGGTATTGTTTGCTTTTTTATAACCGCAGATAAGAATGGAATAGAGGTCTAGGACAAGTATATATAGTTAAATATACTTTATATGTATAAAACTATATTTAAATCAATGCTCAGAACGGTTTCAACATTTTTTACCTTAGCAAGTTTAATTTTAACTTAAATATCATAGCGTGCTTCCGTCACACAAGGATTATATTCTCGACGAAACGCCGAGTAGTATGTCAGTACCATAGTGAATTTAGTTCAGCTTAGGGTATCATTAGGTAAACAAAATTTACATAAATTAAAGACTTCTTCGGAGAATGTGCTCACGAGATAAATTAGCTCATCCCGTCTAGTGAATTTCACCAGAGGACGACCACACGATTGTCTTCTGGCTTCCACCACCCACAGTTGGTCGAAAGAGCGAAGCGCTTCGTACGCTTCGCACCTTATTGTATTTTATAATGCGCATGACCAGAGAGTAGAACGTCAAGCTAGTTGACAATTAGACGATCCATATCTTGACTTTTGACTTATTTTAATCGGCATATTTTATGATGCGCCTGAATAAGAAAAAAACAATTAAGAGTTGCCGTTTTAGATACATCAAATGACGTCACCGTTCATGTCTTTTTTGATCGTATTACACTGAAAGAGTATTACTAAACTTAAATTTAATTTTGTTCGTGCAGAACGGAATAGGGGCTATTTTCAAGTTCTCTGTATCAAAGTGTTAAATCTTATTATACCGTATATTAAAAATATTGGAACACTGAACGAATTACTGTCGATAAATATAAAATAAATTTACAACTTATTGTATAGTAAATAAAGTTTGTAATATATTAGATACAGAGCAGACGGGGAGATTTTATTAGGGACGTAAATAAAATAGACTATTGGAAGTGCGATCAATAATCGTGTTGGATTTATTTATAACAGTTTAATATGTTAAGAAAAAGCCAAACAGTTTGATATTATTGATTACAAAATTTAATTGGTAAAAAAACTTTGGGTCCTAGATTGAGTATAGAATAAATAAATAAAAAGTATAGGTATCAGAATAATCTCAAAAATATGATTAAGTAAGTTAAGTCCAGAATATTAATTAACCAGGGCTTTAAATGAAACAGTATATAAGAAGAAACCAATGTAAAAGCGGTGTTTTCGTGTCTTACGCAAATATAATCGAATTATATTCACAGACAGAATAAAATTTTTATTATCTTGAAGTTCCCGGGAGTATATTGTGGCTCAAAAAATTTAGGTGCTGTTCTTGTACATTATTGACGTATATAAATTAAGAACGTAAATTATGACCATAAGTAAACCTATTAATTCAACTTAATATTACGTGGTCTAAGGAGATACAAACAGAAATTATGTCGCCTTAGACAATCAGGCAAGGGTGCTTGCTTTTACCGGCTTACTCGTTAAACTATTGAATTGTAAATGTTTATTTTCTCGAGGTTCCTGGGAGTATATCATGGCTGAAAAGATTATATTAATGATCTTACGTAAATATATACATTTAATGTCTTTGCTGCCATTGAAATCTTATGAAACTCAAATAATATCAAAATCATCAAATTAATAAAAGGTATGGCACAATTGCACCTTTCATCTAATTGCAATTTTAACGCAGAACCACCATGCTTATTTACTATATTTACTCTGTATTTACCTAAAATATTCCCGGCGTTCTTTATTTAAAAGAAAATACATTTTCAATGACTTCCCAACTCTGAAAAGCTTTATTAATTTAGATATAATAAACTATTTCATATGCATTATTAACAACAAGAATTGACCATAAATTTTCCGTGATGCACTAATAAGTTAATTCCGAAACCAGTTTACAAGAATGTGAGTGGGTGTTGTCGGTTCGATTCCCGGTTGTTTAGACAAGAAATATTTTACGGCGATGTGATGCAACATGGTTTAGTTATCTAGAATTACAAATGGTTCAGTTAAGTAGCAATTGTGATTTGGTATAAAAAAAATGTTCTTTATAAAAATGTGTCTACTCCGCTGTGGTGATCACATGCATCACAATGGTGGTCATTTAGTGTCCTTAGACCACTTCGTATCCAAATGTATAATTCTGGGTGAATATTATAAAATATTTTCACATTAATTTAAATTATGTTATTAAAGATTCCTACTGAAATTGAAAGAATGATTCTATAGAAGTTATTTATCATTAATGTGGTTCCTTACCACATCATCTTATCTTATCTTATCTTGATGTAGGGCCAGGATTACTCCCGGAGCACGTCGACCCAATGGGATCTTTTGTGCTTCCCCAATCCTAATGTCCGTTGTCCTGGACTACCTCCAGTCAGCAGCCTTATATCTTCAGGACTGGGATAGCCCAGTCCAACGAGACCATCATCTTAACAATATGCGACTAGAAAAACATTTTTTTATACAATTTTTATTTTGACTTGATTGTTGGAGAACCATTATTTTTTATTATTATACATTAAACCGTTTCAAGGGTAGGAAAACTAGTAATGATGATAATAATGAAACACTAATAAAAATCCACTCTTATTTGCATTATTTTTTCATTTCGAATTCACTTTATTTTGAATTGCCTTGATGTAGTATACTTTTATTCAGATGTAGCGTTCTAGGATTTAATTCCCCGTGGAGGCAGAATTTTTTTTCTTGATTTGGTTTTTGGTTGAGATTTTCTAAGTCAGTCTCGTTAGCTACCACCATCTTACTTAAGGCTGCTGCAATAAAGCCGGTTCCTCTGTGATGTGTCTGAGCTCTGTCAAGTAGGATAAAACTGAGAACTGTCCCGTTTTTTTTTGGACTGACTAATACTGTTGGCCGCAGATGGCCCTTACAGCGTTGCCGGGGGTTTAAGGAGGCGAGAACCTTGGAGAGTCCTCAAGCCTTAAGGGGCGATTCGCCTCTGGAGGAGTTCTAATCGACAGGCATCACCTTCGGGGGAGGTGTCCCGCTGTCTCTTAGATTCTCCAGGGCGCTCGAGCCATGAGGGAAAAACTGTTCCGTTAATAATTATTTTTGATAATCTTAAACACATTTTCAACCGGCTTCAAAAAGGAGGAGTTTCTCAATTCGACTCTATGTATGTAACGTGATTTTTATTTTATGTAATTAGTGTATTGGCGTTAAATAGTGTAGGTAATACCTGACATCATTTGCGTTAAGAAGTCTGTACCGAACTAAAATCCCAAATAATCCTCAATATTGTTTGAACAAGTGCCACTCGAAATCCCGATTGTCATTGTTTTTTTTTGTCAAATAATATCCCATGTGTCAGTTTAACTGAAACGTTGACAATGCTTTGGGATTTGTGAAAATTATAAGTTATTCGAAAGTAGTTTTTTTTGAGTTATCTTTGCCTACCTGTTAGTATAACTGTCAGTAGGAAATGACAGCTTTAAAATCTTAAATTGCAACGAATAATAAGTTTTTTGCTACACCTTTACTTAGTGACCCCTAGAATATATATTTTATTATATTTATAAGATAAATAACAGAATAGAGTAACGAAGTTTCAAATAAATATACAAATATATAACAGTTCTAAATTGTACTCCAAAAACATGTGTCCTTTTTCAATCAGTATAAAAAAAATACCCTAAATATATTTTAATAATTATTCTGTTATTAACTGTAAGTAAGTAAGTAAGTAAGTAAAATATTGTGATAAATAAATAAAATATATGAACATACATACATATTCATATATGAAGCCAAATATACATCAGTGGGAATATGTTCCTTATTAGATACCCACAAATGTCAAAACGATTCCCTTGACCTGTAGGCATGTATATATTTACGCAAAAAGAATGACATGTCCCCAAAAAGTGATCGGGTATGTTGTTACACAATATTAAAAACGAAATGGTTTAATGTCTAATTGGGTGTGTGACCCACTGACACTGAAACTGAGCCAAACGGCTTTATTTAACTATTTCCTAGTTGTAGGCGTTATTATTCAAATCCTCATTAGTCGTTTTTTTAATTGTTTAAGCTTAAATCTATGATTGGCTAATTTTTTCCATGCAAATATATTTCACCCGTAAGTTGGAAGAACTCCAAAAATATAAAACCAAGAATAAAATAATTTTCAATAATACAACAGCTTCTCAAGGAGGGTATGTCAGAAGAAGGAGGACTTGACACCAATGCTACCAGCATAAAGCTTCCTTTTGATTATTATGCGTTGAAGCATCTATTACTGTAAACGTTACCTATCTTATAATAAAAAAAATATGTTCAAAAATAGATTTTGTTCATTCTAAATTTAACACTTGTTTCATTACTTACTTGACCGGAAATCCTGTGCGCGACTGTACCTTTAGCGCGTCAATTAGTACTTGCTGTCGTTAGAGACGTGCTCAAGTCTTCTAGTTCGAAGTTAAGGTTGAATTTAGCTAAGATGGTTGTGAAGAAAACATTGTTGACAATATCCCACAGTAAAACAGTTTCGTAGAAGGCATTTTAAGTATATCCAATATTGACTGAGCGCAGTCGGGTCGAACAGTAGCTTATTGGTACATTGGATCTAGGATGTTCAATATTTATTCTGAGTCTCTGGATTGGTTGGGTAACGTTTTTCTGGGATTCCCAGTAATGATCGGGAATTGCTAGGCGTTAAGTGGAACTGTAAGGTGTTTGGTACAACCGCGTCGAGATTAATGATCGTTGTAATATTTTTTCACACAGTCAAATTAATATAACTTCTTTAAAATATTATTCATGTAGTTACAATTCTTAGAGTGGAAGCCACAGGCTATGATCCGAAGAAGATGGTAGACTATAACAGACAAGATCACCAGCCATGGAGAAACACGAAGGCTTACGTTGAAATGCATGATGATGTTGATTTTGACATTTATTACCATTAGAAACAACTCACTGGCGTAGTATCCCCTTGAAACAGGATAGGTTGAACGAAATTTGTAGCTTCGATCCTGTGCTATGAAATATCTTTCGCTCTTGGTTTTCCACTAACGAACTGGAGTTATATCCCAAATTATTAATTAATGTCGATGATAAATAAGTACACTGAAAAAGTATCTAATCGTATAGTTCTCTTAAAAAGGCATTTAGGTTGTATGGTTATAAATTAACTTAAGAATTTCCAATGTCAATTCACTTGAACCTTGGTCATGACAAAAGCAGTAAAAGCTCTTATAAATATTAAAGTGCGTTACAACCAGATATAAAATCAAATAAACAAAAATTCTTCACAGTCATTGGAGCACCTAGGCAAACATGTTCCAGCAAGCTTCCATTAAAATGCAAACAAAATGACAATGTTTTAATAAGTGACATATAAATTTCATTAAGCAAACTTCACTAATATACGCATGTTACGTTGCTATGTAATTACATACATTGGTGGTTGGAAAGAAACATGCCACTCTTCAAGTTGTTTTAAATAGGCAGTGTATTTCAAGATATCGACCGTTTCTCACAGTTGCTCCTGCTCTAGAATGTATCCAATTTCTTATGATTACAACCAGGGATGTCACGGTACACACTATTTAAAATATTCACGAAATCACTATGAAATAATCTTAATTTTTATATATGTATATATTTGTGTAATGTTCGTGTGAATGAAATAAAAGTACAGCTGCATTTTTATTTCTACATAGAATAATCAAATTTAAATTTTAACGGATAATAATTGTCTCTGAAAAAAGAAAACTCGGCAAAACTA
Source organism: Acentria ephemerella (assembly GCA_943193645.1). Classification (NCBI taxonomy): domain Eukaryota; kingdom Metazoa; phylum Arthropoda; class Insecta; order Lepidoptera; family Crambidae; genus Acentria; species Acentria ephemerella. Next base: position 3,155,685 of record OW971899.1, on the reverse strand, counting down.
AAAAGTAATGTAGAATCCACTCCCCATGATGCTTGTTCAGTTTCGTACCATAGGTGGTTTTAGTAATACAAATGTTGATTGATCTGCCGTGTCTGTGGTTTTGGTCTACCTTCAATTGGTACCATCTTTCTTATACACAAATCAGCAATTAATTTGATTAATACAAGTTAAATATTCGCTGCGACGTCTTAACAAAATAGAAAAAAATCATTTCTCTTAAAAGTTCTGCAGCTTCTGGGAGAAATTTGATAATAAATAAATAATATTTTTATCTGTTTGGTGTCAGCCCTGATGCGCCCAAGTCAATATTGACTGCGCAGGCGCTGTAAGCTGCGTCGACCCATCACGCGCCACTCGCGCGCAATGTTTGCTTATTTGCGCTCTACCGACATGATGACTTACCGTGAAATATTGTATCGAAACATTTTAGTTTGTGAAACGATAAAATGTTTTCGATTTATTATTTACCTTATGTTGGTGTTGATAGATATTGGATTGTAGTTAGGCAAATCTATTTCAAAATTTCTTATTCAGGTTTAAGATATTTGAATTTTTACTGTCTTTGCACTTTTCTGGAAAGTTAATTTTTTAATTTGCGTGTGCAATCGCCACCGAAGATGCCACTAACCTCCCATGGTACAGTGAGTAATTAACAGGAAATAATTTCCTTTTCGAGTAAAAACATGTTTCTGAGGAATAAGTTCACTCATCTTGTATCCACGTTTGGTGTTTCGGTAATTTTAAAGCACCACATTTCATTTCTTACATACGTCTCTTTGTAGCTATCCGTGATTCCTCTTTGTACAATAAATATGTCCTTAAGGAAATATTTTGGTGTCCATTCGACAAGCCAGATAAACTAATCACACCAAATTAAAATAAATACAATATTATATCGATAGAAATATAAGATACATTTTACGTCAACCCCTCTCGAATAAGTAACTCCACACGAAGCCGCAGGTATCATAATAAACTTAAATTCAAATGGTAAGCCCGAATAGCTTGCAGACAACAAAACAAACGCGGACAATGAAGAAAGCAAGCATGAACTTAATCGATAAACTGAGTCTTGCTTTCCAATATAATGGTCTGGGCGTGGTTTCTGCAGGGTTAACACAAATCCTCTCAAGAAAAGATATTGTGTAATATCGATATTAACCCTGGCAATTCGAATAATGGATGGAGAACACTATGTAGATTTAGAATTAATAGCATCTCATGGCAACTTAATCTATATTTTAGTTACTGGAAACGTTACCTTCTCGCTTTCTCTAATTCTTGTTTTCTTTCTTCGTGTTAATTTGTCTGCAATTAATAAATATATTGATATTATTTATTTATTTAACACTTTATTGTATGTTTACTTGATAGTAAAGGGTTTTTTTTATATAGTAGACAATGTTTGTATGTTTTAGTTAGTGTCTTATAAATCAATTAATCAAATAGATTAGTGTTTTGTTTAATATATATTACAACGGTTACGCTACCAGTTAACGTATACAGTCCACTATCAACCATAAGTATTTCAACAGCTTTTTGGGTGACATATTTAACAAAGCCACAATTCTCAGCTTTACCATCTTCGTTTAAACTGGTGGCGCCTCAGACGATTTCAAAATTATAACTTTAGATGTTTCCATTTGCTAAATTATTATTTAATATCTGATCAGTGGTCAATCATCATATTTAATTGCTAGTTTTAAGTCCAGGTCTCAGCGTCAGCCCTAAGCTCACAATATAATTGAGCCCAAACAGGTATAATATTAGTACGTGACGAATATTTATAATGCCCGCTCACAAGATACCAGTGCGCAAATTGATAGCACAGCTTCTGTTGATTGAAGTTTACGTGGTGCAGTCGACTTGGCTACGGGTTCAACAAATGGCTATTGCTTTGCAATTGGCATCGTTTTAGATTTGACTTTTATACGTGTAATGGAATTGTGACTATTGTTTTTATGTTTATCTTTACAGCTTATTGACTGTGATCTATGTTGTTATTTGATTGTACCTAGAGAACCGCAAATATGTTACTTTAAATATTTCTTTGGAACTTATGTAGAATGAAAGAACAAGTTAATTTATATTTTAGATGACTTGGAAAACGAACTTATTATGTGTTAGTGCAAAAATAAAGCTTCTGTGACATAAATTTGGTCCCGACAAAGTTTCCGCTTGAAAAAACTAGGAAGCCGTAGGCACTGATGACAAAAATATTGAAGCTAAGATTAACATTACAATACTCAAAGCAATCTGCGTGATGGCATCTTCAAATCCTCCCGCATGGTGTTACGACTTAAGAGTCAAAATACGCACCGTAACGAGTTGAATATGCTTTAATGATAGTGATGTGCCCGGCTCTATATAATTTAGTTCAGATTGAGTTATTAGTCGTGGCTCCGACGGTGTATGAGCAACATTGTAAGTGTGGGCAGTATGTTAAGAAATGAAATCGTTATCGGACACAGGGATTACGGCTTTCAATGACTAATTAGGGATTTAGTACAATATCTACTAAAGTGTTTAAAATCTATAATATGCCTTTATGTTTTAACTGTAACTGTATTCTTATATATTTTAACTGTAACTGTAATCAATGTGTGCAAGTAATATGGATTATATTTTAAAGTTCTGAAAGTCAGTATTAAGAATTATAAAACTTATACTATAATATATACTCATGGACTCCTATCTTCATTTTATGCTTACTCGTAAACTCAGTGAGTTAACACTATATTCTTACAATAGATAAGGATTTATTATATGTCCTAATAATTACATTTTCTAAATTTCTTCTTCTAATATTACCAAATCTATATTATATTGCTTTTTATATTGAGCATCTATATTTTCATGCTTCATCAATATGTATTATATCTACTGACCGTCCCTGTATTATGCCATAAACAAGTACGGGTTTAATACAACCACTTTTTGGATGTCTTAATGTGATTTTGATATGAGAGTGTTGAGAGTCAGTTATATTTTTTTATAATCACACATTAGTAGCGACGTCGTCGTGATCAATTCTCTTTGGAATGTTGTGGCTAGCGAAGAATCTACCCAGCATTTTCATGATATACTTGATAATGTATTCAATAGTAGTGCTGTGCTTACTGCAATTATAAGTCAAATGTTGTTTTATCGATAAAAACTAGTTCGAGCTTACTTGAAGAATTAATTCAACTACGACGTTTCAGTTTTGTTTTTATTATTTTAACCATTAGTCATTAACTATTGGACTGTTTACAATGGAGAATTAAATTAACTCTTGTTACAAAGTAAAATTAATTATCAATACAACAAAAGTTGGTGCAGTTGGTATTTACTTGAAAATTTAAATTATTTTATGATCCAGTATTTGTTACTCGTAAAGAACTGATTATACATAATATCAATGCTTTTAGTGTCAGTACTGTGGTAAGTCTAAAGAATATATTATTAATATTTACAACCTTTGTAAAAAATGAACAATTTGCCCCTAATTTGTTTATTTTTCATCTATAATTTGAAATCTTGTAACATCGAGCTTTCCAAAAACCGGCATGCAAAGACTTTCGAGTATTTATCACTGATGCACTAAGTGTTGTAGAGGCAGAAAAAATTACTTTGTCATTAGGGAGATAATCTAAATATACATATCAATGAGATATATGAGGGAGATAGATAATCTCATTGTTGACGTTTTATCACACTAAAACCGCATATATTAAGCAATTTTATTAAGAGGGAAAATAGTGCCTTAACACTTGGATAATTGAAACGGATTATACCTTATTTGCACCTGGCAAATCTGGCAAGCTATAGCTGTATCTATGAGCACACGTGGAGTATTATTATTAAATTAGTACCGAAAGGGCTTAAATTCATGTACATTAATTTCTTTATGAGCTGTGACGTGGGCCACGTGAAAGTCGGAACAATCGACTTAATTAAGCGTGTTTTTTTTTTGTTTTACAAATCACCTCATTATTCTCAGATCCCGTGGGATGTGGGCGTTAGTTTGTCGCTTTAATGTCCCTTGACATAGTATGAAAGGGTGCAGTATGAAATATTTCTATATCCTTTGTACCAAAACAAATACTTGACTTTATCGATGTATATTTTTCTAATTGAAGTATAAATATTTTGTTTTGAATAAGAAATGATGCCAATAGCTTATTATAATGTTGCTTAAATATGAAATAATTTAGGAAGAATTCTAAATAATTTTGATACTTAATGATAAGATAACTCTTGTTCTTCCAAACGTTTGCTTGTCATAAAAAATGATCAGTATTGATCAACCTTCGTATAAACCTAAATACTGATTTTATCTTAATATCTTACCAATTTCCTTACAAATTGCTTTGGTCTTTTATACCGACTAGCATTTCACTTGGACTATGAATTGATTACACGATTTTTTCGTCTCGCATTGTAGGGTAATCACCGCGTGTCTTTATCGTGGTTAATGATCTCGGATTAACATGTCCGACGAGTGTGATGGGGCTCTGATGACGAAGCCGAAATAACGATTGTGTTTTCAGAATACAATCTTAATAGACCGGTAGGGGTCGTCTTTGTTTTTTTTGACACGAGTGTTAGGGCTATTATTTTCATTTCGTTGTGCTTGTAATGAGACGTTTCCTTTGCTGCTTTGAGTGTAACTTTAGTCATATTTGCTTCTTTTTATCTGTTTTTTTTTAATATCATTATAGCCTTTTTACTAGTTCCAGTAATAATATCGTTGCTTCTATAAAATTAATGAAGAATACTAGGAACGGACTACTGATTTTGATAGAAATATGAATAGAATGTTTACATACCATATAGTGGTATTTCATCTAAGAAAATATTAAGGAGCATAACAATATACGATCATCACAGCGGTTGATAAATGATTAAGATATTATTGAACGCACACTATAGATACGCTACGTCATCTTATATTTGTTGAACCAATCCTTAATGATGAAATGAGTTGCTCTTTCTATCGGGAAGCAATTAATTAATATTTTGAAAGCATTCCTATACTAGAAAGTGGATGACCTTTTCAATTATCAAGTCATTTTAAAGTCTTAGTATCTGATTGGTTTGAGCAGTATGAAAGATTCTTTCGTGTAGTTGGTAGTAAGAATCTCGTTTCTAATAATGCTTATCTTATCTTGATACCTGGCCCTACGGCCAGGATTACTCCCGGAGCACGTCGACCCAATGGGATCTTTTGTGCTTCCCCAATCCTAATGACCGCTGTACTGGAATACCTCTAAGATGTACTTACTAAGTACAACCGGAGACAGTAACCTTATATCTTCTAATAATGCTTAAAGGGGATCATAAAAATTACAAATACTGTGAACCCTAGAAGAGCCAAATGAAAAAAAATGGGGTATTGGTCGTACAACGGTCACTTTAATATAAAAAAATGTATTAAAACCAGATCCTCAATAAGTACTTACCATGTGTATCTATATGGACCCAGTTTGATGTGACCTGTCCACAATATTAATGCAACCATGTTTGGTTTTGGGATTGAAAAGAATCTCCAACAATCCCAAAGATTTAATATTACTATCAAAATTTCCAAGATTTGTCAAACAACCTCGCTAATTTATATTGCAGGATTGATCTTACAATATCTATGAATAATATTTTATACAAAAAAGTACACATATTTCGTATTTTTAAAAGAAAACCCACCATTCACTTGATCAAATCAACATGCAACTAAATGAAACAAAACAGGAGAATCGACGCAAGATTTCACTCTAACGAACTCAAAAGTTTTTTTAAATTCTTTTTCTTCACTACCAAGACAGCTTGTCGACGCACGAGAGTTCCTCGGGGCGATTTCGGTATTTTTTCCCTCCCATACTCGATAGCTTCGCTTGAGCTCGTTCTTACAGTAATGGCTTCATTATACACTTGGAATCTCAGAAAATAGGGTTACTAACTAAAGGGTTATGCTCTTCGATTTTGCGCTTCAAATACGTTTGCTTTTATTCCGTAATAGTAAAATTAGATGTGAAATAAACTTTTCAGAACTTATTGGTTTAAATAAATATTTTTATATCTACATTATTTATTTAATCTTAAGGTTCTCTAGTAGTATTCATAGCGCGTGTTTTTATTATTGATGTTGTCTTTAATATGGAAGAATTTAATATTCTAAATTATGATTAACTGTTAAAAAAAATATTTTAATGATTAACTAATGGCAACCCTGTATTTTGGGAGTAATAAAACTGGCCACACTCGCCCAACAGCTCACAAATTTCACGTGTTTCTGGAAGAATAATAATGCTCAATCAAAATTGTTATCGTAATGGTTTCTGAGTTATTACGCAATTATCTGCACAGTTTCGGGGATCCTGGGCGGCTACGTTCAAATTTTGCGGTCGACAACTGATGGTTCCGTGATCGTAATTTGGAGCAATATGAATTCCAGTGGCTTTTTTACTGACAGGTTTAATTTTACTAAACGATATTTCACATGTAAATTTTTCGAGTGGAGAAATTGTGAAAATAGTACCTGACAATTTCATTTTAATTATCGATAATTTTTACATTTAAGGGACCCATACAACATTGTTGTCGAATTCGATTGCCTCGTGATTGAGGTTAGTAATGACAGGTTTTTTATTAAACTCTCTGTGAAATCGCCATCGAAATTTTTACTTTAACGTATGTTGGTCGAAGCGATTCATTTTATTTTACGCCTTATAATTAGGTTTCCCGTTTCGTGGCCGGCGAGTCATTTCGGGGAATCGATAATTTGTTACTCCTTCAATACAAGCAGTGATAAGTATGTAGTTTAGAATTGATTAGAGTATGTGTTTTAATGATATATGTAATAACAAATAAAGTTAATAAATAATTTTGTATTACGTTTAGTAAAAGAGTAACCAAGGTTCTAAAGATTCACACGTGAATAATAAGTTTTATGATTACTATGAGGAAACTTAAAATTTATAAACCACATGTAAATCCATAAACAACACCATGAGATATCAAAACGAACAAATAGCCCAAGACTCCACAAATCGATCCCTTTAGTAGATAGTAACACAACAATGTTTAACTACAATCCCGAACACAAAAACAACATTAATCTGAATGCAACATGTGTTTATCTCTATTCACCCATTGAAAAGGTGCAATAAATATAGTGGGCACAAGTCTTGCAATTGAAATGTATACTACTTAATAAACGTTGGCATGCAACTATGCCGAGTGCACACGAACTCTCTACGTGTGGCCGCGCAGTTTATCGACTGCCTCAATTTATCGATATATTTTATTTCCGTCCTCCCATCACTATTTTCGTAACTGTAATCAATAGTTTAATTAGGTAGTTTATCGTCATGATAAAGGCTATTCAATTTTTTGTTACTTCAGTAAAATGTATGAAACGTCAAATTATAAAGAAATCTTAACAAAATTTCAATCAAGTTTTTGTACGTTTTTAAGATGTCAATAAAGTGACATTGAAGAAGTATATAATATTAATTTCAAGCTTCAAAAGACACCTATATAACTGTAAGTGGTATTTATGTAGCCATTTTTAAGCTAGATCCTAGCTAGTAACTAATTGAAGCCTGAGTAGAGGAGTGGAACTCAATGATGCAATAATCTATACTTTAGATATTGTAAAGAAAAGTGTTATTTTAATGAAAAACACGGAAAATAACTAGACACCGCCTGATGGAAAGCTGTAAGATCTCCGCCTGGTGTTAGGGTGTCAGGTAAAGCTAATGAATCTCATCACAAAACAAATTATTCACAAGCTTTTTATTCTGTTTAAAGTAAACTGTAATCTTCGGCTTTGGAAATAGAGACGGAACATGTTGATCAAATTATCGATCAATCAATTGTTCCGCTATAAAACTAAATGAATCAACTTAATTTTGATTGTCGAAACGAGAAAATATTCGATATTCTTATCGAGTGATTGATAAGGCCGATACGTTGCGACACAGCCCGATTGAAACAAAGACGAAATAAATTCGATTCGGAATCTAGATGCGATTCATATCTCAAATCTGAATTGAATTTATTCGTGTTATAAATCCGAAACAAGGCGTTTCTGTCGTATTTAGATAACGTTGTCTTTTGTGCAAGCTGAAGAATTGTGGATAATATTAATATGCTTCATCAGTTAAGGAAGATTGTGCCAAGCACTGGGAAGTTTAAGCCTGTTGATGATTAGAAAGATAACAAATACAGGATGTTCAAAACTTAATAAAATTAAATTAATTTTTTGTGATAATATGATTAACACCTATTCATCTACAAAACAATTATGAAAATAAAATTTAAAGTTAAATATAGAATATGAAATACAAAATAATGAAGTAAGTCGTTATTGTCACTGTTAGAGCCATCAGAGTTATTAGAGATACTCCACTGGTATCTCAGACTCTGGCTATAGGTCGATAACATAGTCATAATAGTTACCCATTTGTCAAATGTGCTGATGTAACTAAATGAGGCATTGAACGCACCATGTATTACTCCGATATATGTGAAAAAAGTTTTGCTGACCACGATCGCATCTGCTTGCTGGGAGTTCAGTTTCGTCCGGAATAAAAAGATCACAGAACATATTGTGTAGGAGAAGACAATCAGTTGATCTTCATTACTTTGAGCCTTCAAGATGGTGAGCTGGTTCACCAGACTCCTCACTTCTTAGGTTATATATAGTGGTTACTTCTAACTACTTTCGGTAACTGTAAATGAAGTTCCTTCAATTTCTTTATTTTGAAGATTATTTCATTGAGTGAATGAGTTACCTCTCGTGAAACAACTATAAGTAAGACTGCAAATTATGTTTCGTATATAATTCTTTTATAATTCATTTTGTAATAATTATCGATTTCCGTTTTGAGTAAAAGAAATAAACGTGTAATACCATTCACAGTACCTTATTTCAAATGTAAAAGCATTAGATGAAATCAAATAGGAACTTATAAGGGTCAAAATACTCAGAAGACTGATATATAAATGCAAGTATTACTATTTATTGAAAATTTAGAGATATAAATCTCAGTAAAATTTAGTTTCAATCAGCCTCGTCTTCTATTGCGGTCAACAACTTCAAGTTCTTAACATTAATCGATTCGAAACGTCATACATGTCTTATCGATCAACGATCGAAATCGAAATGTTTTTGCATTTTAAAACTAAAAGTGATGGGAAAAACAATATTGTTATCGATATAATTATCGTACACTGTGTTGTATCTCGACCAGTCTTATTGAGTTTATTCGTGGATCATCTCGCGTGCTATCGACTGCTGATCGAAAGTCTGGATTCTTAGCGCAATATATCAAAATCAGGTTTACTTGTCATTACCAATCAAAGTCTTGGAGATAACTCGTTACATATAAAATTACTAATACATCAATAAAATGTGAGCTCAAATGACATCAGACCTTTGAAGTTTTATTTACTACAAACCTCGCTTAGCAGAGTTTGGTAAGTGTTTGATCATAATGCCTAAATTGTAATAAAACCGTCGTATGACAAAATCATGCTTTCATTAAATGAGCTGAACTCGGTTTCAAAAAGTTTGCTAATCTAATGCGTGAAGTAGTAATTCCAATCCCAAATTGTAAGAAATCGACTGTGAAAGACAGGAACGTTTTAGTGTTTTTGTATAATCATCATCTACTGTTATATATATATGGACATTAAATTCTAATTTCAATCCACATCAATGAGGTCGTCATATTAAACTGTTAAATATACCATGCATCAAGTCTACTTAATTTACTTAGGTAATTTAATTTTCATAAAGTCATCAAGTTTTTTTTCTGTTCAATTCTTCCTTTAATAGAAAAGGCAAAGGGATATACTCTCTGGTTTTCGTTTGTAAAGAAATCTCAAAACCCCATTTTTAAAACACTCTCTTCAAAGATAAGACATTTTGTCGCAATATTTATTTTTTCATTGCAGCTTAATAAAAGTGATGTAATGTTTACTGTATACAACCCACCACTGGGCACAGGTCGTGCTATGAAAAACATATGAGGCACACATATATTTAGATATTGATCTAGATCTTGATTTTTCAATTCTGTCTTGGTTTCCATGTGATAATTTAGGACATTACCCAATAATAAAATTAAATCTTATAATTTTAAAGAGATCATATTTCAGGTATTCTGCCATCATAAGTGTTTATTTATTCATCTTTGACTTTCCAAAGTCTTCGTTAGAGGTTAGAGGCTAATTCATAAACAAACTTCGTTCGTACAAATACCTTCAAATGTAATCAAAGTTCTTCACACTGCAAAAATCTTTTTCTCAACTCGTCCACGTTGAGGCGTGATGATACCGCTAGATACTCGGCGATAACTTAGTATCAAGTCGCTGAGATCTTAATCGGGAGATATATTAGCGCTGGGCTGAGTGCGGTACAAGTTGAATACATCTTATCGACATCCCTATTGCGGAATCTTGTGTTCTTCGATCGAAGAAAATTGCCTGTATTTTTGTATTTAAATATATTAATTGTTTATAATTACAATTGCAATGAACAGATAATTAACATATTTCTCCTTGTGTGCCTTAAAAGAAAAGGAAAATTATCAACAAAACAAAACCAGGAATGGTTTTTGAAATCTCATAATCTGTAGTATTATTTCAAGACAGCCAATTCCTTTCCCAACCACTTAGGTTGGGAAAGGAATTGGCTGTCTTGTACAATTTATATTCATTTTAGAAGCAATGAAGCCTGATGTACAAATTGACAAGATTCTTGTGAATTAAATTTACTTTGAAACATATTGGTGTAACTTTAACTATATTGTAATCCAGCCAGCTCTGAGCCGGTTTCAAAGTATCCACGTTCGATGTTTATTTGTACGAAGAAGGCCAACAAGTTGACAGATCTGTTTGCAGACCTGTACTAGTAGACTGATAAAGATGCGGGGATAGCGAAGCAACATAGTTGGTGTATAATGTTAATGTGGTATGTGCGTAAATATATTTTAAGGTGTATATGCAAAGTCTAAAATAGTTAATAGTTGATATTGGAGTGGTTACCGAGTATTATAAATAGCGTTCGTGATTGAGAACATATCATGCAACATAACAAGCAAGCAGTCAAATATAAAAATAGTATATTTATAATTTTCATATTAATGGCTGATATTCCGAATCGATTTTATTATAAAATGAAATAAAAAGAATATTTAATATTTCAAAAATGCCTTATGCTGACTGCTTGACTAAAACAAATGGATAACCTAGAAACTTAAAATTAGTGAAAATTATAAAAAATGCACGCGCATTCTGTAATTTACTTTAGATGTATGTGAAATCTAAGAGGCATGAGGAATTTGTTTTGTTATCATGCTATAGTTAATACGAGAGAGGAGTGGATTTATCCTAGTTTAAGTTTATATAAAATTGATTAATCCCACACATTTGTCAAAAATGTCATATCAAATATGTATTAATCGAATGAAATATTTGTATTTGTACTATGAATATTCAAAAACTAAGATAACTCCGAAAATCAATTATCATATGTCAAACGGGTGAATATATAAAATAGAATGATAGAAATAATTGTCAGCAGCGCTGTGTTTCCTAAGGCGTGACTAACCATCACGGATCAAACTGCTCCTCAATCTGTGAAGTCTACATAGAAGACTTATTTAATAGAAAATCTATATCTAGTAGCTAGACGTATTTTGAATTGGATAAAATCTGATAAAAGGTTTTCTTTATTCAAGTAAACTTTTTAGCATATTAATTTATCTGTAGGCTTCTTATGTTACTCCGAACTCTATCGATAACGATCAGAATTGATAATAAGTGTGTACCCATCGCTGGTCTAGTAAAGAACCTTGCCATCGTGATACTTATTGAAACAACGATGTACATCAAATCTTAATGAATTCTTGGCTTACTTCGAAAATATAGTACTATAAAGGTACTATAAATTAATAGTAAAGAAACAACTTAATCCTTTTTGTCTTTTGGGTCTGTTTATTGTAGATTAATATTTTAAATTAATGTACAGACACAATTACTTAAAAAAATACAATTTATATTTACATTAGTACATAGGCACTAATTAGAATCAAGAAGTACAGTTTTACTTTCAAAACGTTCTGAATTTTATTTGGTACAAAACAGCAACATTTCTATTGTAATTAGCCCATCACTCGCTGTCTCTTAACCCTTCTACCGCTCATACGGTCGCCATGTTCCTTAAACACTTATAAAGTATTAAGCTGGCATTTCATTAACCCTTAAAAGATTTATAGCGGTCACCCAGCCCGATGTCACCCATGATATAGTGGGGCCCTAAAAGACCTGTTCCTTGAATTCGATTTCCATTGAGGTTAATTGATGAAAAGGCTGATTATAATATTTATTTTTATAAACTCTTAATTAAAGCATGCATATTGATTTTGCTAAAGTTTTGTGAAATTGTTTATTTATTGTCGATTACTAGTATGTTTAATTGTAATGAAAAGTAAATTGTTAAGTGACTATTGGCAAACGAAATAGAACGTTTATACATTTTATACTAGAGCATTATATTATTTGTTTAATTTAAAATAGGAATTGTAGAGTATAATAGTGTGTAGTATGTGAATTGTCATTGTTATCACTTAAACAAAATTAGCAATATTATTCAGAACTAAAAGATAATCTAGAGCATCTAAATTAATAACAACAATACTTTTAAGATACCTACATAAATGGAACACATCCTATGTAATTGTGATGCTCTTGCTAGGAAAAGAATGGGTCTCTTTGGACTGGGCTATCCCAGTCCTGAAGATATAAGGCTGCTGTCTCCGGGTGTACTTAGTAAGTACATCTTGGAGGTATTCCAGGACAGCAGTCAGTAGGATTAGGGAAGCACAAAAGATCCCATTGGGTCGACGTGCTCCGGGAGTAATAATCCTGGCCCTACATCAAGATAAGATAAGATACCTACATATTGAAGTCATTAATACAGATTGCTTGAAAAACTGTTAATGCTTGTCTATACGTCTTTCTGGGTCTCTAACGCAGGAGGGTTGGTTATAGTTGACTGTAAAACTAGTCAAATATAACCGTCCTTCCTGCGTTTAGCTGCACAGCAGTGAGAAGCAAATAATAATTTATTTATTTTAGATTTATCCCATAATGGTGTAACTAAAATGGTATTAAGCTGGAGTTAGTGAATAAATTATATTACCCTAAACCTTTAGTGACCTTGGCTACATATTTATCGAATAGCATGAAGGTAAGCGGCCAGACAATTCGATCAGTACCTAACTAAAAATAAAACTAATTGCGAAATACAAGAATTAAAACTAAAAAGACATTACGTTAACGGACCCGTAGTACCAATGTAACCAGTAGCAAAATCGAGCAATCTCCTATTCATCAAACTTAAGCTGTGATCAGACTAGGGTTGTCCACAAAATTGACATTAAAAATATTATTTAAATTATCTGAGATTTAAATCAATTCTTATTCTGTCAATTCTTACTTAATTGAAAATAAATGGAAAAATTAAATGGATATATTAAAATGAAACGGCTAGCTTTATTTTAACCGATTTCAAAAAAGTAAGAGGTTCTATGTTCTATTTATGTTTACAGGTATCTCCGCATTTTGTTTTAATTTGATCAATAGTCTGCGGTATGATGTAAACTAATTTTATTGAATTATTCTTATAAATAGGTATTCTGATGTATTTCTGTTGAGGTTCATTTTATCTGAATCTAGTTTTTGCCATTTTTGTAGTTATTACTTTTTTATATATGGTAATAAATTTATCTTGAACTTTCTGAATCCCATGTCACACTTTTCAAATTAAATTACATTTTGTCACGCCTTCTTTTTACAATGAAAATACACATTACTATGTTATTAATTGTGACACTGAAACGGTTTCGCTCAACATACCATATATGAAGCTTTTTGGATACCTGATGTTAGTTTTCTGTGAACACTTCAGCACAGATAGCGCTGCAGTAAACAAAATTTTAATAAACTTCGCACTTTATATTTTTTAAATTTATTTATTTAAAATTTTTAGTACACACAAATATAAATAAAAAAGACAACAGAATAACAGAAAATTGTACAAAGTTAATGCTAATTTAAAGAAAAGTGATTGGTCAAAATTATTCCACGTGACAACCCTATATAACACCGTTTTATATGTTAATTGAGGTATAAAGTTGCTTTGCAATCAGGAGTCAATCATAAAACTATCATTTACGATTGAGTTCATAATTATTAATTTATAGTTCGGTGCTACCATTTGATCGAGTATTACGAACGTATGAAGCATGAGAAACTGATTTCGGATTTAATTAAAAATTATTTATCGCTTAATCAAATATTAAGAGCTATTTCACTCTATGCTAAATGTGTTCACCAAATTAAACTACCTACATTTCTTATTATCAATGTAATTTTTAATATGTATAGAAAACTTCAAACAAACAAGATATATATGATATTCGAACTTGGGATATTAATTTAAATTAATCTGAAATTGCAATTTCGTTTTAGTTAGTTTTTCGCTTAGGAAGATGTAATATGTAAGTAATAAATTAAATTGAAAATGTAATAATATTATACTTTATATGGATTTCAAAATGTTTGAGTTCGATAAAAAGTTTTAAATTTCTGCATCTTTTCTGAAGAAATCGACTGACTATTTTTTAATAAATAAGGGAACCAATTTGTAAACAAGTGTGAACCGACCCAAGGTAAGGCGGCGCACACGCAGTCAATAATTAAAGAGGCCACAGGATGATAAATAACTACTTGTCTGGGTTTTTGCCGCAGATGTCATTATCTCAACGAACTCTATCAGCCGTTGGGAGATTACGGCCTGGAGATATGCGCGGAGCGGTTAACACCCCATCTTGTGTTTTTTTATAATTTGTCACAATGTCTTTAATTGGGTTAGCCGGCGTAGTCGGTAAAGGTTCCCGGATTCGAGTCCTGACTGGGAGAGACGTTGTTGTGATAAACGTGAATATTTGTTCTCGGGTCATAATTGTTTGTATATTATTTCGTGTATTAGTGTACATATTTGTTATTCTAATATTATATTAAATCATTCAACGCTAAAAGTCAAAAATGGCTTTACCAATTTGAATCCATTCTTTAATATTTAATTCCTTTTAATATAAGAATAAAAATAATTAATTAATATTAATTTTGGTGTTGAAAATCCTCTAGCTGACATATTTAACAATAAAAATGTCATTTATTCCATTTCTACTTAGGTTACTTTTAATAGATGGCGTTAGTAGCAGAGTACATATATAGATGATTCAAAGTTCACCGGGTCTAATAGTATAAAAATATAAGTATATAGATGGATAAGTAGAATATTTTTTATTGCACATTAGTTAATCTAAATACAGTTAAAAGTATTACAAAGTCAAAATAGTAAAGAACATGTATATATAATATTAAATAGTGTCTTCTTTAATAACTTCCGTTATAACACGGGCTCTTAATGATGCTTATTTTGCGTTATATAAGAAAACTATTAACTTTATAAAATTTTTAACGAAAGTTTTTAAGACATATAACAACTCTATATGACGTAAGTCCGTCCTGTGACAGCGTAGCGCATGAATAATCGAGAGGTCCGAGTTGATGAGAGTGCGTAAGAGCTTTACGTGCGCGCGCGCAAGCGAAAAAAGCAAACAAATAATTAGGCGGAAAAAATGTTGTATTGCTTGTTAATTTTTAGCATTTTCTTTTATGGTTGACCATTATTCGTGATATTTTTAACTTAAACAGATATGGGTAGACATGGAAATGCGAATTCATAAATAATAAGATGGATGCACAATAACATATATATGTTCACATAAAAAGAAATTATCCATATATTAAAATCAAAAAGATTAAAAAGACACATAATTCCGAAAATATTAAAATTTACTATGTTATTGAGGAGGTATATCAATTAATATATACATTTAAAAGAAAAAAAACAGCATCTGACGCAAGCCGATGATAAATATCATAGCAATATGCGTGTAGGGTAAAACTATAAATTACGTTGCAAATATGTAATAAAGAACACCTCGGAACAATCAGAAAAGACGAAAATTTATTAAAAAATTCTATTTATGGCGCGTCAACCTCGATACTCTCACTTGGATTTCAGGAAGCGCCACAGCGTTGCGACGAATCGAAGGATTTAAAAAAAAAAATGCCCTTCATTATTTGAGACACTTATTATAATAACTTTTTCATTAACCTTATGAAGTTACACTTTTTATCTCTTTTATTCGGATTCAAAAAGTTATTCAAACAAACGGGACAAAACACTGTGTAATTAAACAAAGTTTAGTTATTAGTAAGGCCGTAATTAAAGTGAATTATTTATAAGTATATTATATATATTATGATCTTACTAATAAGCCTTATGAAGATATATATTACTTCAGCATTTTATTGGGTTTCAAAATCATGATTCGATTTAACATGTCAAAAAACTTCTTAGTTACATCTATATAGAGTAATTAATAGTTCCATTTATAATCTTCCTTTTAGTACTTGTAGTAATAACAATATTTAATAATTCTTGTAATTTTTTTTGGTTGTGAACTGACTTAATTTGATCAAAATATAATTTTTACAGTACTGTGGTATATAGTAAATCGTTATTTATTTGTGACAAAATCGCAATTGTATCGCATATCCCTATCAATCTTTAATTACCTCAGCTGTCTCACAAGCGACGTTTCGCCGATTTCGAAAAGGGAACTTAAATATATAGTTTTTCGGTGTAAAATTCCATTTTTTAAAAGGAAAGGTATCACGATTACAACCATTATTATTATTTACAGGTTCTGATGGATACATCCGTACATTATTGAAGTCAAAGTGGTAAGTTTTTATATAAAGTTGAAGGAATACTAATTTTGTGAAAAGAGTTTTTGCTTGGAGTTTTCTCGGTATTTAACTCATTTTATTGTCTCATATTTACAGCAATATGTGATTACACAAATGATTTTTGCCAAAATGCAGTATATATATTTTTTCACTTTTATGCTTTGACTTCTTCTGATTGCCTCCCATGCCCTGTAATCAAACTGGCTACAGCGGTCTGCTACATATCCGGAATAGAAAAGGCTGTAGTAGCAACAGTAGCAACTCATACCACCCAGCACATGGGGCATTAATACGTTAAGCAGTTGGTACCATCTACTAAATGGTCACGACCTATAAATTATGGCTTGTAGTCTTTGAGAATCTGATAGAGTTGACACCAATCAACCCTTATTACTACAGATGTGTGATAAGGGTTGCCAAAAAAGTTTTGAGTTTGAAATACGAAACATGTTATCTTAGCATATGAAAATACTGGTATAAGCCAAAGAAAATTCTTTAAGATATTAACTATTAATTATGGGACCAATCTTATCTTTAAATGAAAAGGTTATAAAATATACCTACTGACTCTCATTCATGGTAGCCTAAACAACACTACGCTGGCTCAATACGGGTATGTGATAGCAAAACAGTTCCGATTAAAACAATTTTTTCTAAAGTTTGTCTCCAAGTGTTAAACTGTCACCGATTCAGGGGACACTTCGAGCCATAGGAATCTTACTTTCTTGCTTTTGATGTTTTCTTTTTTTTTGCCAACCCTTAGGAGATAAGAACATAAAGTATATATTTAAGTACTTCAGAGCGAGTGCACTTACAGCTCACCTGTCTTGAGATAATTCGTTTATTAACATATCGGATCCAAGTCACTATTTAAGTTTTTATCTCTCAAATTACTTATCTCGAAGTCATATCTGTACAAGGACATGGATATAATTCTTAACATTTATATTTTGTACAGTTGAGTGCATAATTTTAAAATATGGCACATTTTTATCAAATCAACGAATGATTTTTTGAAAATATCTTTTTATGTAAATGTTTTGACACCGTCTTATAATAAGCATTAAGAGGAATCCATATGAGAAAGCTAGTGCAGCATACGACATTTTGTCCTAGCCACCTCAACTTACCCAGCCAAAATGAAATTCATTCTTATTAAGTAAACTTTAAAATGTAAATGTTAAAATGTAAAAAAGGAGCAGTGGCGTCCATTAGGGGAGACCTATGTCGATGAACATACGGACGTGATGAAAACAAAGTTAATAATTGATAACGATGAGGTTAATAATTTGCCTTTAAGCCAAAAACTCATTGTCACTGGATATCGAATACATTATGTGTGTAAGAGCATGAAACAAATTATTTTAGACGACAATTCCAGCATAATTATTACTTAAAGTTCAATTTTAATTATCACCAATGAATCAAATAAAATTTTACGCAATATTTCTAAGAAAATTTATCTTCTTCGAGAAATTTCCGTAGACCAATTAAAATCATACAGTATAAATTTTGTTTAGCACACCCTGCTGTATGGCAGTTATTTTTTTTTTTGAAGAAATTTTTTAAACTGTGCACGAAGCCATTAAATTGCGACATATAAACGCGAAACAAAGTAACCTAAATTTAACTCATTCATTAACTGTGTAATTAATGGCGAATACCCACCAATTATGTACTTTGTCAGCTTTCCGACGATCACTCATCGGGATGTAATTATTACAGGACCCTTACTATGAGATTTCGTGTTGAATTCTCTACTGTAAAAATTCATACAATTAAATATACTAAATAACTGAAAAAAATTGATTGTTTATAAAATGAACATGTATATTTAAAGAAAGTAGAGTAAAAATGCAATTTATCAACAAAATCAAGAAAACTCTTGCTCATCGGCTGTGAGCTTTGGCTATCATAGGGTTACACCACATTACTACGTTGTAGCTACTTTGCGTTCTATATCCATTGTCCTAGTGCTGCAAGTCACTCGTATGTCAATGATTTTAGTATAACCTGCATTCAGTTAAAAATGCTACATAAATAACGTTATTATATAGTTTGGATTCGAAAGCTCGCAACTCAAGATTATGCTTATTTTGCCACAGACTAAAAAGGGATTTCTTGCGTATCTCAATTCTTAAACTATGGTCGAAATCATCTGGCTAAGATTAAAGTATGCATGACATAATCATTTTATGTCATTAATTATTTGTTTACTATAACACGATGCACTAATTTTTCATTATATAAAATTATACTGCTAACAATGATTACGGAATTTAATTAAGCTAAAAATATCTAACGGGCCTTTGAGTGATTTGAAGTATCAGGTATAATTGAAATCCCTTTATTTAAAAAATTAAAAGCCTTTAACTTTATGAAGTATCTCGTTTTCTAGTACGCGATTGTAAGTAAATCAATATATATCAAAAATGCAGTCAGTTTTGTAAACTCGTCTTAGCTGTACTTATGATATTCCCCATTACGTCTTACTTCAACCAACATTGTGATAAGCTTTACATAGTAGGGGCAGCGTATAAAAAATCATTCACTAATTAGGCTTCATTTTAACATGGAAACCAATTGATAACGTTCTTTAGGTACGTTCATTACAGAAAATTCCCTTTTTTCGGGTCGGGAGGCTTTGGGGCCCGGGCCCGCGGGCCACAAAATGTAAAATTGTGAGAAAGTACAGTCAAAATATAATTCAAATAATAAAATTATTTATAGTAATCAAACACAACAATGAAAGTCTGCTACTCATTTGACACGTATATTACAAAAAACATGCAAAATATTTATCAAATAACCACAAACATAAATAACGTTATTAATAAGTCAATTACGTACATTAATTACTATGACACATACTTATTAAGCCGGGGAAAAAGCCTTTTCGCATATAGTATGTATTAACTGTAATAAAATATCTTTGGCTATACAATGTATCTAGCTGGTTTTCATGACATTAAAAAGGTGACATTTCAAAAAAGGTCTTGAATTCTAATATAAAATGCGAAGAAACTTTTTATAATACCTTCAAAGTAGTTCCATTGTCACCATTTCAGGATATGATGATGGGATCTTAGAAAAATCGACGTGCTTTATGTATTTTCTGAAGCTATTCAGGTATTTCTAGGATGTTTCTTCTTTTTATGCCTCATCTTTAAAATAAAACTAAAAATGTCATTACTCAAGCCGACAATGAGTTTAAGCTAGATTTACGAACAACTCTACATCATTAATTAAATAGATATAAAATAAATTCGATTACCCTTACGTGTTGTGCAATTGTTTCATTTCGTTCACCACTTTCTTAAAAGTAGCGATATTGATTCGGAAACAGTTATAATATACTTTCCAGTTCAAATAAAAGTTCAAAGCCAAAAGTTCCATTAAATTAGTAAACAATACTATAAAAGTTCAGCGCGCGTGACTTATTCATGGCAATGTAACGATACAATGTAGCATTCTGAAATAACCTTAGCTTCGTATGCGAAGGCTCATGTAATCATAATACAGGAAATTATTATTGGTAAACGCAGTTGATCCGGTAAACCAAAAAACAATTGAAATTGGCGACTGGAATATTGTAACTTCGTAAAATAATGATGACAGAAAATTTGGTGAATTTCAAAACCGCGTTAACATTTGCTACAGTTTCGAATGATTAAAAACAGTATTGCTTATGATGTTCACCTTAAATTGACTGTGTACTAAGGATAATATCCTTACCCTAACCCAGCTTGCTCCAAACTACGGACCGCGGCCGGAGTTGGCCCGCGGGCCAAAGTTTGTAATTTTGTTAATAATTGAAATGCAAAAAAAGCGTAAGTTTGCTTAGGTCGAGCACTTTGCGACTATTCTAGTCTAGAAATCTAGTTAAGGGCAGAAAAATTAAAACTGGTTTGGCCCTTGGAACAAACTGAAAAGGCTTCAAAGTTTGGAGACCTATGCCCTATCCCATCCTATCCTACCTTGACACTGTAGGTGTCTTTTATAAAAGCTGATCGTTTCCATGTATCATTACAAGGAACATCAGATTGTTTTGATAGTTAGAGAATGCAATTTGGATCCAAAATATTTCATCTTGCTGTACTTCTTAGGATGATAAGAAAAATAATTCGAAATATTATTTCATTACTTTCAATATTGACATTTAATTATTATTAAGCAAGAACACATGGGAGTATATAAAGGATAAATAGTAGAAATATATATCACTATATTTACCACAAATATTAACTATATATATTTATTTTAAATAACTTGTACTGTTTAGAATAAAACGCGACGTTATTTTTAAAGTAACAAAGCCCATTTCTTCCATAACAAATAAATTACAATAAAGGCTTTATTACACGAATGAATCGCGCCTTATCTACTATAAGAAGAATTGAATGGCGTAAGTTGATCTAATCTGTCTGGATGTTTATTTACAATTCCCGACAAGCAAAGTTCATTTCACTTTCTTCGTGGTTATTGCCATTATGAATAGGGTTGTCAATATTCTTGGATTGTTTATTATTTATTTTATATTTTCTTATTATGCAAATACATTTTGTTTAATTTTTTATTCAGTCCGATTTATTTAGATTTCCTGTTGCAGATTTACTTTTCAAAATAAGGTTTGTACTTAGCACTCTATAAATTGTATGTTTTATTTATTTTACCATACAAAAATTCTAAATTAGGAATCGAACAAAAATAGAGCGGTATATCAATTAATAATAAACAAATATACATTATTCGACTTTTGGTAAAAGCAACAAAAAATATATTTTAAAACTAAAAGTTAGTAAACATAAATATGACTAGGTGATGATGATTTGTATGTTTAATTAAGTCCAGTCTGCTGTTACCTACTAGCATTTACCTACTCAGTTGGTCATTTACTTTGTCAGTAATTAACGGTCAGTACTTATAAGTGCAACCAAAAATGGTGGGACAATAAGTAAAATCGAGCACACCCCTAGCGGACGCACGGTCGTGGTCACCGGATGCATATTATGATTGTTTACGTTCGTAAGACTTTTTGTGTTCATGTGTACTTACCTAATGTGTAGGGTTGCCATGTGATTTAGGCTTTATATATTTGTGAACGATTGAGGTTTTAAATAGGTATTATTTTTTATAGTACAAGGGTGTCAAGTGAAATATTGACATATAAAATAAATAAAAAAAATTGAAAAGAAATTGTCAGGAATACGAATTGATTTTTTTAAATTGTACTGATTAATAATAGACATGCTAGACAAAACTTGACAAAGGATATTTAGAATAAGCAATTTTGGCCATAACTGTTAAACACTAAAACAATTAATTTGAATAAAATACAGCATGTTATTTAATTATAATAATAACACATATTAAAATAATTCATTAGTAAATAAGTGTACAATAAATAATATGACATTATAATTATTTAATCAGTAAGACAATAAAGGATATAAATATTTGTAGGGATTTGTGCATTTATATAACTTATCATGTAATCATTTCATCAAATAATAATAATAATTAAATACATTTGATTTCCTAACGGGCATCGTGTTGTATCTAAAATAGTATAATGTCCATTTATATATTACATATGACGACGATATATAAGTTCGACTTTGAAATTCACCCGTGTCAAACACCAGTAGACGTATGAAAACTAATGAAAAAAAATTCTTTAATTACCTTCTTTGGTCGGCACACAGATATTTTTTTTGACGCCAATGGCGACAATTATTTCTCCTTATTTCTTTATTTTTAATAAGATCATTTCGTCTAACCAAATGGACTTACCTGATATAACTAACTGATAAATGTAAAGTAGTCCTTTAGTAAACTCGTAAGTATTCAAGGTTGCAGTTTAGCACTCTAGATAAGCTTGCATCAACATCCGTTTGCCATTGAGATACAGTCAACGCTAAAGTTTTTACAGCATTTTTATTAACCTTATAGCCTTTGTGGCTATAAGGTTTAAAGCAGTCAAAAATATATATCCACTTTTGCTGATGACTGTACAAAATGTTTATAGCACATTATTATCATGAGATATCTTACACTATATTTCAGGGTTTTGTTAATTAAAGCTTCTGAGGATTTAATATATTTTTACGACAAATTTCATCTCAATATGTTTAGGGGCTGAGGAGTGAAAGTTTAACAAACAAACTTGCGCATTTACAATATTAAGAAGACAGGACAGTCGCGCGCGTAAGTCTTACTGCTGGAGAATTTTTTATATTGTATTTAATTGTATACAGCAGTATAAAATATATAATAATAGCTTGGAGTTTTCGGAAAATATTGACTTCATTGAGATGAATCTTGTCAAATACCTGACAACTAAATTAAATTTCATTAAAAAAATCATTTGTTTATTTAAAGTCCTAAAAATAGATTATAGTGTATAAAGTAAACAAATTTGATCAGTTTAACTTGAATTCGTTGACTTTTGTCTATGGTAAGTAAATTTAATGTGGTACGGTCCTTTTCGTACTTTGTACGTATAGTACAAGTGAAAATCGATGAAGTATCCATAATTTACATATTTCTAGTAATCTATTCAACAGAGGTTTCAGACGACACGTTCCTAAATATAATCAAAGAACAAGCTCAATATAAGTACATACTAGCTACAATAGAAGCATCTAAGTTATTGACGTATTCCATTTATACTCTACTACGAGTCAAAGATGTACCTGTCAATTCATGTTGAAAAATACAAATGTCAAGTCTATCTTAATAATCCTGTAATATATGCTCAGTTCTTGCTTCTCATGAACAAATTGCTGGGAACGAAAACCGCATCGCTATTATAAACCTTAGTAAAAGGTGTGAAGACTTTTATTAAATTGTTTGGTGTAGGGATAGTAAAAAAGGAAAGAAATATTCGAAAAGCACAATAAATTGAGTGTCGCCGGAGGTTTTATCTTTATTCCAAGAAGTGGTTCTAGGGACTTCGAGCTCACGAGTGTTCGTGCTACCTGGTTAAGGGGAAGTTATTCAAGACGCCTATAGAATTTTATTAAGTAATTATTAAGTTCGTCATTTCGGTTTTTTCATTTCAGTTGTCATAAGCGTATTTTTGTGATAATAACTGACTAGTTTTTAGCAAATATAAACCCAAAGAGCAGTAATTTTTATTCTGGCATATTAAAACTGTTCAAAAGTATATTGTAATTTGGAACATCAAATAAGTTAACTTAGTTTTTTGCATACAGTAAGAATAAGGCTCCAATTGACTAATTTAATTCCGCAAAGGACGGTCAACAATATAACGATAACTTAGTTCTTACGTACCTAGTCATAGTAGTCATCATCAAACGTCATAAGGAGTTTGGGCCATAATATAACTATGCTGGCTCTATGCGAATTGGTGGATAAAGTGGTTGCCGTAACAACGGGACCAGCGGCTAACGTGCCTTTCGAAGGACGATGGAACTCGAAATTGATCCTGGATCAAGAATAGTAGGAGTTGCTTAGCTATCGTAAACAAAACTGGAGTCAATGAGCTAAACCTATTTGTATTCAGTATTAATAAATATAAAAAGAACGGATAAAATATTGTCTCACTTTGTCGCAACTTTTAAGCAAACCATACGTAGAATTTACTAAAAAATTTGAATCTTTTTCTTATTTAAAGTAGAATATGTAATAATAATTGATCAGTGTTACTTATTGACTTTATTATAGTTTTTAAATTATATTTTAAGTAATTTCAATCATTTTGTTATTAACATAGCCTTAACGACACATGCGTCTACGCATTCCGAACGTTACATGCGCGGTGAATCATTTATTATTGGATTATAATAACCATTGTTGGTATAGTCAGCAAAACGGCTATGCATACGGGACTTGTTTAGTCAACGGTATTCCGAATAAAATGTTACGTGTAAGTTACGTACTAACTATAATAATGATGATTAGAATTGTAACTTATGATTTCTATTTCCCTCGTTCTCTCCTATAGCACAAGTTTTGAACCTACTTTAAGAAATAATTTTATTACAGTATTTTTATTATTTTACATGATAATACACAGCAACAATTTATTAATAGCAACAACAATTTAGCAGCAACAATATTTTTAATTTTTTTAATTTTGTTTTGCCATTTTTTTAAATAGGATTATTTTCATGTCACTCTTATTATCTATGAAAACAATATGTTTTAGCTATAAAAAGTTGTTTAAAGGAAGAATTTGGAAATATATTAATATTATTAATTATGCAAAAATGTAAGTAACAATGTAATAAATTAATATCTTTCATTACAAAAAGTCACTTCTGATCTGAATCGGAGTCAGAAGGCATTTAGTTAAGTTTAAACGGAAAATGGAAATTTTAGCAATAAAAGAGTATTCCTTATCGTGGTATTATTGTTACATCGAAATTTCACTACAAATGGGAACAAAATTACTTAATATACTACCGGAGAATACCCAGTGAATGTGGTCACTTTCACGCTTAGTTTAGACAAAAAATCTCAAGTATCAAACCGCAGAACTAAGTATGCGCACGCGCAATGCGTAAGTTGTATGCGGTTTGTTCGATCAATCGTGGTTTTGGTATGGTTTATAGAAACAAATATCATATTTTATTGGTATTTCGTAGAGAAATCAGACTATATTCTACATTACTTTTATCACCTGTGTTCCCGGAGTTCTTTTTCATTTTCCCTAATCCGAGAATAATTTCCAATATTGTTGCTAACGAGTAGAATTGTTTTCCTCAGAGATTCATTACTTAACTATACATATTATCTAATCTGTAGTGTAAATTTATCATTTACCAATAAGGATACGATAATTAGAATCCACCAAAATTCAAATTCTATTAACTATTTTCACTCGATTGGAACATTCGATGTTCAAAATCAGTAATCGAGTTGCTTAAGTATCCTCGATTGTCCGACTAAACTCAAGTCTAATTTATTTGCAGGTGAAGTTGTGCAGTCACGTGCCACGATATATTATTCGCTTTAGTACCATGTCATTGGAATGTTTTCACGAATACACCTAGATTCCTAATGGATATAAATAGCGTTTTATTACGACAAAGGCCTCAGGAATAATACATGTTCCTGTGTATTGCATACAAGATAGTTTTAGTATATTTATAGACAACCTGGTTGCTTTTTTAGCCAATAGGTACGAAAATAAGCATTTACGATTCATTGAATAACATCTTATTATATTTTTAAATTTTATTATAAACAGTTAAGGTTTGTTTTTGAGTTGGTATGTTGGAGGTTATTCTGGAAACAACTTATCGCACTAAAAAGTCTATCTAATGCTTGCGACTACGCACGCCCTGAATTAGTTTTTCAAAACAGTCGTAATAAAGTACAGTTCAATAAATCCTACAGAAATGGGATATAGTACCAGTTTTAAACCATGAACGAATTAGAGGTAGCTTTTGTATAGCATCGAGTATCGCGCACCGCGAAGACTTCCAATATCGAAACTATTTTCCCTGACACTAAAGGAGATATCTCAATGTGTTCCTAAGATATTCTATGCCAGTTTTGGAGGTTGCTGTTCCTTATTGAAGCTATAGTGTATATTAATAGATGAAACATAACTTAATTGCATGAAAAAAGTACATAATCTGGCGGCCATTACTATTAAAAGTGTGCTTAATTAAGCCTTTAATCTTGGCATCTAACTATAAACCGCCGGAATCCAGGCTATTAGGCTACCATTACCCTACATATACGGTGTTTATTACATCACAAATACAAAATTGAGTAGATCTAACAAATAGTTTTCTAAATTATTTATGTTAATAAATGGATTTATTCAAATTAGCTGTCCCAAATTAGTAACTACATATCTATATTCTAACACATCGCCACGTATTAGTCACAAGTTAACGACATATTGCCTTCTATTGTTATAACGTTTTTGTTATTATATATTTTGAGATGTCTCATTAGTTCCGCCTGTCGGTCTGTACGAAAAGGCAAATATTTGACATTTCTATTCGACTGAAAACTTTAAAAGGGCTTCAACATCTTACCGACATCTATGTTTTACTTTTGTAGCTCTTCAAGTCTCCTGTCAGGTAGCAAGTTAAATACTGTTTTTATCTGCCCCTTCCAGCTTCTTCGTCTCCTGGCAGTTGACTACTTAACTCGAGGTATGATTCCACGATATAATAAATTTATCATCAACATTCGAAATTAAGAACAGTATATGGAGGTACTTAGAAATATTCTGTCTGCAGCTGCATGTTTAGTTTGAAGTGAAATTTTATGGATCGCAGCCAAACTCGCCATTTTATCAATTCCTTTCAATTCGATAACGATGACATATTTATAACGATTTACGTTTATTTTCTTTTTCAAATAAAATACTTCAGTATTTTCAGTTGTTACCGATGATGAAACCACTGGATTGATTTTTTTATTTACTTCAAACAGTTTTTATAATCTATAAGTTAAATTAATTTTTATTTTGATATTGAAGGAATCCTTAACTCCTACTTACTCTCTATTAGACAAAAGAGTAGGCAGTATTTTTACCTGATTAACAATAATAAAGCCTGTGTTGTAAGTAGCTTACTCGGAAGTTATCGTTGTCTCTTTCTATTACAATTACATTTTCAAAAAGTCATAAAACTCATGTTGGAGTTGAATACCTTAATTAGATACAAAATGTCATTTATTACACCCGTTAAAGTCATTTAGTCTGGTTAATCCGGCAATAAATTTATAAAATGCCATTAAATGACGGTATAAATATATATATAACACTACAAAAATAGGTTGTGCCTAACTTTTATTGCTCGTTTTATATGCGTATCTGTTGTTTTATACATTTTACTTCCTCCACCCGTGTTTGGAATACACCGAATGTCTCTAACAAATCTATTTTTACGTTTTTTTACTGTTTTTTACACCTTAATCAATTACAAATTAAGCTTAAATTGTAAATTCGTGGGTGCATGTATGTTTGTCTAGCCAGGCATCGAGTTATTGAGTAGTCGATGCCATGGTATAATAAAACTGAGAAGATATAAATAAAAGTTTTATTGTTCATGAAAACTGTTCTTGTTGGCATGAGGTGTTGATAGCAGGGCACTGATTTATGGAGGAGGCAAAGATCATGAATTGCGAGTCACTAAAAAGTTGTCCTGGCTTCATTTAGGTGAACTTTACCGGATTTGTCTAAATATAAACAAAGTCAAAATATCTTTATTTGAATAGACTCATTTACTAAGTTCTTTTCATCGTCCATTTTTCGTCATAACAGGGAATATGTATGAGAAAAATAAACAAATGTAATTAAAGGCAATAGTGATAACTTTAAGTGGGTATTAACCGGGTATTTACAAATTGTCCCAGTTATAGAATTTAAATATGTACTAAATAAATTGTTAGGTTTAATTTTAAAATATATATTATTTTAAAACTAACAAACACAAGTATGCATATTCCCAATTAACCCTACTACCGCGTCGACGAATTAGTAGCTGCAGAGAAGAAACGACGCAAGAAACTCTAAGCGTTTAGTATTTATAGTGACATTTACAAATTACCTACGTCATTATGTATTAATATTACAAACTTATAGGTTTTGTTTTACAGTGCAATCAAAAGTCTATTTTTAAATATTGCAAAATATAACGCCCTGGTTTTGTAAGAATAATAAGTTTTCTGAAGTTAAGTAACATTGATAATATTTTCAAGGACACCACAATTTTCCGTCGCATTTGAAAAACTACGCATCAAGATAATGTCAACATAATTGACGTAGCGCGCCCTTTAACTAATCAATTTAGATTCTCAAGCCAGATTTAAATCACTAATTTATTACATAAAATGACTTTCAAATTACTCAAGCGGTTATTTAAATGTTAATCCTATATAGAAACATGTGATATTTACATTTAAATTAGTGAAATATCTTAAAACACTTACTCAGTGGCGAAAATTTGGCGCGAAATTAAACAAGAATAATTTAAAAATAAATGCCACCCATGGATATGGTTTTAAATTTAAAACATTGTCGAAATCTTTTATGATAATATGTAAACATCAACTTACACCAAAGTTTCATAATTTTCTAAATATTTATTTACTTCTATTTAGTAAGATTTTAAAATGATATTGTAGAACAATATAAAAATTTAATCAATTATTTATTCAGTTCCTTCCTGACAAGTTTGGGTGAGTCTATTCGAATACATAAAAATAGATTTGGTTCCAGAATACGGAGATGTAGAAAAGTTCATAAAATTTATTACGATTATGTAGAATATGGTATCAATAAATAAAATAATAAGTGTTTTTTACATAGGAAAACTACTGATACATTACTTGGGGTGGACGTGAAGAAAGTTATACTTATGAATTCCGTCAGTATCGAGTTTTCTCCTAAGAAATTATTCATTGACACTGCTTACTCAAAATGTGTCATGAATGCACAATGCGACTAAATTTATATTTTTTTCGTGCTATTAAAACTTTATACTCTTTACTTTTGAATTAATTTGGACAAACAACCTTTAGTACATTTTAATTGGAAGTTAGATATTCATATAGAACATAAAAATGAAAGTTTGGAATGAATGGTGGAAGAAGATCATATAGGGAAGCTGAGAATTTTGGATATGAAAAGAATATATATCTGTTGACCCTTCATCCAGGCTGCATTCACACAATGAATAGATTTTAATCGATATTTACTGGTGTGAATGACCTAGCCTTAGACAGAAGATGGTGGATGTACACTATTTTGTCGCTTTTTTAAATTTAAAACATCAAAGCTTTTCTGGGATAAAATTTTGTATGTCAGAATACTTTCGTATAACATTGCTAGAGTACCACTTATTGTCTAACTCTGAATGTATAGGTTTTATTTTGACGTACGCCATATTTCTATTACCGCTTAACTGTTAATCATTGTGACGTTTCTCTTTAGTACGCAGTATGATTTTAAAGACAAAAAGTATAGCGGTAAATATGAAGTAAAACAATAAAATTCCTAAAAACTCTGAATGGGAAATCAGTACCATGGCCACGTGATAATCGTTAATTGACACCGAGAATATCTAAGGAATATATTGATTTTACTATGATGTGCTGACGTTTTGGAGTCAACAGATATCAATGACTTCAATGCCGTTTAATTACAATAGATACCTTCTCCTTCATGCCGAAACAAAGAGAACTGGTTTTCAGTCGGCGGTGTTCTTTCAGAACAGCCTTAATATGTCAACGATAATCAGCGATTTTCATAAAAATAATAGGTATTTTATAGCTGACTTAAATAAGTTATACGGCTGCAACTATTACTAATGTTATGCAAGTACTAGTGGATGTATTGGCGAAGTGAGTTCCTTATCTAGTTACTTACTGAGGCATGTTTTCTAGAAGAAGCTACGCTATACTGGCAATAGTTAGCGAGGTAGATTCACCAGGATACACAAGTCATATCTGTGGGAGATATTGAAGCTATCGACTTCCCACTCCACCATCAGAGAACACCTCAAAGTAATTGTATATTAATGCCCACTTGTAGCCATTTTGGAATCTATATAAGTGAAATATAAAAGAAATATTGTAAAGTGTCTTTATATCTGTTAATGTCATTTTAACTGCCCGTTTCAATTTTCTATGTCCAGGTAGAAATATGCTTTCATAACATTTTTTTTATCAATTTTAAAATAATAACAGAAGTTGCTTGGTTTCGTAGACCTATCGTTATCTGAAGAAAAAAAAATTGAAACTAGCTGTAAATTAAAGCTAGAAGCTTACGTAGATCTAATAAATTCCTCGCACATAGAAACCAGCTGACTTATGTCAATACTCATAGAGAAAGCGTTTCGTTAAGAGTAGAAGCTATGGAAGTATGACCCCTCCTTTGTACCTTATTAGCTAGCGTCACGCCATAGCCTGTTCCGTTACAAGCAGCTCATAAAGTTTTAAAACGAGTATCTGCGTGACGCGTTCTATACATACAAAGACTCATTCCATGAATATTTTTCATGGGGTCTTAACCGAGTCTATTAGCTGTTCTAACGGCAATCCGACTACATGCCTTTGAGTTCCACTACAACCAAAACATATAAAAGACGTACATTTCTTTTGGAGTCACCTAAAATATTGACATCTTAGTATATGTAATTCCACCATCGTAATATTGCAATTTGTCGTGTTTTCCTTGGGACGTTTTTAACATAATTTTCTTATTTGGATATTTTTCTTAAAAGCATTTTCTGCATTAATTATAGTACATGTTAATCTTTAACACTGTTCTACCAGACTAAGATCGCCGGACGCACGTCCTAACCCCTTTTGGCTGCGCCCGCGCCGCCCGAGCCCGGACTCATTGTAATTTATGGCTGTACCCGGACACCGCGCCGAGAATGCTAACTCCGCGATGAAAGGATTAACCGCGACGCCATATTAAACTACATGTGATGTACTGAAGTCAACATATAATGAGGGTCAGGACAATACAAGATATGATTCGGAAAAAGACTAAGTGTTTGCTAAGGCTACTTTTAAACTCAAGTTTCTGATCACGCTTTGAGCGATTTTCAATATAAACCTTCTGTCCTGGGAACCCATGCTGTCTCTCAATCATCAAAATTCAATATTAATAAATTAATAAAGCTGTTTCTTTAATATTTAATATTAATATTTATAAATTTGGATATTACATGTCAAAATTTCTAATTTTTTTTCTGAAGCGAGTATGGATCTCTCGATTGACGAAATATGATACAGAAATTGGCGTATTGACATATATTGTGTTTTTTATAAAAAATTGGATTTTAGAATTCGACAAAACGGAATCTGTCGAGAAAAAACGTTTAAAATTGCTTATTAGTATTTATAAGTAACGCGCGGTAATCCATTCAATATGAAATGTTGGCGAGCAAATTTATGTCATCTTTAGCTCAGAGTTATGCAAGATAAGTTGAGCTTTCCACGCGCTAAATCTATTAATATAATATTATATTTTATTTTGGCAATTGTAATAACTGTACTTGAGTTACAAATAAAGCTCTAAAGCTTAGGCTAAATTAGCTACTGCAACTTTCTGCTTAGAACTTATCCTATCTCAGGTGGGTTGAAAAAATTTTGAAAAAAAATTCTATTAATAATTTGGGTTGTGCAACAGTGCATACCTTTAGAAATAGAGATAGGAAATATAGGCTTAATAGCTTTTAATTTATTACAAAATCTTTATAAACAGCAAATGGAATCAGTATAACATATAATATAATAAATCAATACTCGCCCGTGGCGCTGTTTTCTTATAGATATCTATCTACTCATAGCATTTGATATAGATTACTTTAATTATTTTTTCAGATTACATTGCAAAATGATTAATAGATTTCATGGGATAAGCAATTAGATTAAAAGAAAATATGAGTTACTTAATTATTGAACAACTGTTTGAGCTCAACGAAATGTATCTAGATATTTTATAGGACATTGTAAGCTTCTGATGGCTAAAAAGGCAATAATTGGTTACGTCCAACATGAAACGGAAGTTACGTATTTAAAACATTCAAATGACAATACAAAAGTGTCTCTTTAAGCGAAATCAATTATTTTATTAGATGTCACTCTCTAATTAGACAATTCGTGTTCAGTTCACATTGACAGAGTAGAGGCCAGGCTAAATGATGAGTGGTCTATTGTTCTGTGACTTATTTGTAATGGTACGAGTTGTGTCCGTGACACCGCAAGCTAATGTAGGCTTAAGACAAAGTTTTGGTCAGTGCGCGCGACTCGCATTTTATTTGCAATGACCTCGCTGGATTATTAATCTGTGTCCGCGATTAGCCAGGGCTATGTTTGAATGAAACTATTGAACTGTCGTTATATCAGATCCCCTCTGGGAATAACAACTTCATTATCGCATGTAAGCGAGTAAATTTTCTGTTATAATGTAAAACATCAATTTTACATTATAATACTCATTTTATGTATACTCTTATGATAGACTTGTTGTCAGTCTCAAAAAGCATATATATGTCCCTTGATGTCTCATAATTCTTTACAGTACTTTAGTTTCTGAGAATCTCACAAACAATTGGACTGGTAAAAACAATTAAATCGTAATTAAAGTCCGTATTAAGAGGTCCGGAATGCGCTCGCGCATAGCGGCACTCATATCTGAGGAGTAGTGATGCGAATCAATAAATCGACTTAAACTTGTTTTTGCCTCTTTTAAATAAATTTAAATGTATGTAGCAGCCATAGGCTGGGAGGCACTATACTTTTAGACATAAAATTACTTACAATAAAATCAAACATCGTCGTAGCTTTATTACTTACAAAGAGGGGATTAAAAATAATAAACAAGTGTAAAATTAAAATATATGGTTATAGAAATGAGATTGCTGGGAAAAAAAATTAATTAGCCCATTTAAAAAAAGTACAGCATTAATTTGATATCGTTAAAATTAGTATGATTTTACTTCGGAACAATAAGGACCATAAAACAAGCAAATAGCATTTTGATTACCACGCCGTTCAAGTAAAGTTACAGAAACGACACAAAAGCTGTGACGTAATAAAAACAAAACACCACATTAATCGTCTTCATTCAAAAATCGCGATACAAAATTCGAATGGCCGATAAAACTCGATACTCGAAGCGCCCGCCAATTTTGCATACACTAACATCGTAAATCTCATTCAATGAAAATCAATATTGACTATCGACATGTCGATATTGAGTTTTACGATCGATTCATTACCTCACTATAACTTGTGGCCGTATTGAGGTACAATGCTCGAGTCACGTTGGGACAATCACATCTTCATTAATTACTGAAGGAATTTTTCCAATGTTAGTCCTCTGTAACTTGTGGCGTAAGGTAAAAGATGAAAGCGATTGTACACCATGTTTTTTAGTTAACTACAAACAGTGATCAAATAATCGGGCGTGGAAAATTAATATTTATTTTCTCCACTGTGGTTCTATCAAGTCTGTGCCAGTATACTCAGTTAATTGCGATTTTCTGTTAGATGGAAGTATTATCTTAGTCGAGAGCTTTTATTCTGTACAAACCAAACACAATCAAAGCTCCATTGTTTCGCACCTCCCGGGAGTACATTGCAGCTCAATTCAATTGTACTATAGATGCGTTTCTGGTACCGGGATGAATCGTATTACCCTTCATTAATTACTGCCCAGCGCGGACTCAGCCGGTTTGTAGATAGAGCAATAAATAGCACAGAGACTCTAAAGGCCTCCTTTAGAGTGAAGATAAATCTTATGCTAGAGTTTATATAAGAGTGCTAGTTTCATCTTATGATTTAAACCACATCATTCTCTGTATTTGCTAATGACGACCCGCTCAGCTTGTCCGCGCAACAATTTGTCGATCGGCTTTTTGTGGCACCTCTTGTAACTCGTGATTCTTATATAATTAAGACCGTTTCCCATGCGTAAGTAATTTTTATGATAATTGTGCCAACATCTTATGATATAAATAACATTAAATTTATAAATCTCCAAATTAAATATCATCTTAATGAGGAACTTACGTAATAATTTAAATATTACGTTGAGACCACATCAAGAAATTACGAAATAAATTTGGATTACCTTGAAGTAGGAAACTTGATCTACTTGATAAATAATCGAAGTAAAAATGTAGCTGGATAAGAAATCGCCAAAGATTTTAAAACAAATAGAATAATACTTTATATGTAGTTCATAAAAATTACGACTATAATTAATAATGCACAAATTAACAAAAAATAAACTGAAGAAAAAACTGGTAAGTAAAATGCCCTTTCGATGTTGTATGCTAATTCAATTAATACCACTGTTACAAAAAAATTTAAAGATAATTTTTAACCCTTTGTTAAGCACCTGGAAGCAGGAATATCAAATAACCATACCCGTTTAAAAGGCTAATATATGGAAATTGATATATAAAACTCTCCAAGAAATCTATTGATGTAAGTATAACTTTTGCGTGTTTTAACTCTCCCGGACCCATTCTATGTTTTGCGTTACGTTGATCACATACTCTGATAAGAGATTATACGAATTTGATTAAAATATTTACTAAAATAATAATCATAAATGTTACAGCGTATGTTTGGTACTTAATTTATCGCTTTAAACATATGTAATAAATAATACATAAATACAGTCTCATACATGTTATCTGTGATTACATTCATATTCTACAAAAATAGCTATTCACTTCTGGGGTAAGTCATCATAAATTTAACCGAATAGTTCAATCAAACAGGAACGTTAAATACGAAGGTTATTTTCTTAGTTTTGAAATAAAGACATAATTGAGGCAATTGGCATAACAACTGACCGACACGCGAACTTACATGGAACGCGAACGCACATTATATTACATCTAGTAATTTTTAAGCGTATACCAAAATCAAAGATAACGATTAACAGCATATAATTCTTTTGTTTCAGGTAAAAATTAGGTGAAGAAGAAGCATGAGGTACTCTAGAGCTAAAGTTATAAGAGAATTAAAATTCAAAGATGAAATTAAACGTGGTTTATAGCAAACTTAAAATGTTAACAGAGAAAATGGAAGAAATAAGTCTGGAGTTAACTTGATCTGTGTTAAAACTAGTAATAACAGTGATATTATCAGTGTTGTTGTTGAACAGAAAGTGTGTGAAGAACTGAATGATGTTGAAGTGTTAGGACTTAAAAGAATGCCAGATCGGGAGTCGGTAGGAGGTCCTGGGACTACAGGGAGTGGTGGATTCTTACCTCTACAGTTCCCGTCGGCCTTTGCGGCCTTCCATGCGACGTCGCCTCCTGGTGGAGCTCAGGCTACAGCTATGCATCATGCCACCCATTACCACCACCATGCGCAGTAAGTAGAATTAACCTTAACTAAACTGCTCATTAAGTCATTGAAGAGATTCTGAATTTTAAATAGTTAATAGCGATATGTCTTAATCTTTATTCATTTGTTATTGTTATGTAGTAATTTCAGTAATTATAGTGTGGTAACTACTTCGACTTAATGGCTTACTTGCTAATTCATATTTATTACCTTCAACCTAATAGCTTAATACCTGTTCCTAAAGAGTTCCCTTATTTTTTATGCTGCCGCTAGTCAGATGGTATATGAAGTCTGGATATCGAATGCATCAATCTACATATTTAATTTTATTATATTTAACTTATGCCGCAAATGTCCTTTGATATCAAGTATCAAGTACTTGTGATGCTTGTTCATTCCGAAACGCCGGATCAGTTTATTTAGTTAGCCTTTTGAGCACCTCATTAAACATTGGAAATGCAAGCCACACTTTTATTGCATTATTTGAAATGCAGTTTATTAACGAACTTTTTATAATACCAACATTGTAGGTGAGCTTTACTTTAACAAAATGGAAATACAGTTCTTTATAGGCAATAAAATTCATATTTGCTCGTTGAACACCTTTCAGAGTTTCCAGTTCCATTACGTTTATTACGAATTCCATGTGTTTTTTACTCGTTGCTATTTCAGTATTTATATCGGGAGCAGGTAAAAATTCTTAGATTAGATTAGAGTCGGTGTATTAACCATGGTTTACGGCCAAGGGCCCATAAAACTGAGACCAGGTGAGACGAGGTGTTACTTAAAGGTAATTTATTACTCTCCATCGTACGCGCAAGTTCGATTTGACGACAACATTAATCTTCTCTAACTGGACACAATGAAATGCTATCGCAAACTGAGTAAAGGATTGATTGCTAATGAATATGCCACTGACAAATAAATACAGGAAGTCGTCAAAAGAATTGAAACGTTTACAACTTTGAGACGTTAATAAAATTAAACCAAAGTATCGTGGAAACCAAATGGATGTGCGTTGCGCTCAAGGGTGTGATGTATAGCCCTGATCGAGGGCGATTCAACTGAGTGGAATGATTAATGCCTCAACGCCGTGCCTTAAGGTGCTTCAACCCTGCACCATCAACATTAAAAATTAAAAAAGTTAATTTACGACATATTTCCAGATTAACTCACTGATTGATGCGTGTTTGTAATAACAACTATAGCTTACATAATTCAACATTTATGATTGGTACTCTTAAGTATCAATAAAGGCTTTTGTTCGAGGGCGAGAACGCTTCAGATGTATAATTTCGAGTTTAAATCTCTCACAGGTAAAGATGGATGCTTAGGTGTCCAGCTCAATTTATTTAAAAGGCCCTTACCTGTGCAATAAACTTGTTATTTTCTACGTCTTATTTATAGTGATTGCGTAACTTGTTATGGTAAATATAAAATCGGATATAAATTGGTAGTACAAAACTTGTTTCAGTTTTCTCGGAAGTGGCGTGATCTTTAATATGTGCAGTGGCAGAGTTTCGTCGCCGGATGCCGGGTTGTACCATTAACGACAGTTTCTCGGTGGCTCATTTAACCCGCTGCTGCGATAATTGCCCTCACGTGTTTATTTCCAAGCTGGCTAATTATAGCACGCACAATGGGTTGGACACGATCGGTTATTTTGGCTTCGTTCGCTTCGTCAAAGTCAATTTTGTCCAGCCACAAAAGAGGTGTTGCGAGTCGCCTGTCGTTTGATTCATTAAGTGGGCGCCTTTGAACTGATGGACCGTATCGCGTGCCAGTTCATCTATTAATTCTTCCAACGCTTTTTTAGTTATGTTTACAATTCTTATTTATGTTAGACTTAACACTTCATCAGTTGTTTCATTGTAATTGAAATAATTACAATATTGAATTTACAACTTTAAAAAGAGAATGAAGTAATGTAATGTTTTACTTT
This sequence comes from Acentria ephemerella, assembly GCA_943193645.1. Lineage (NCBI taxonomy): Eukaryota > Metazoa > Arthropoda > Insecta > Lepidoptera > Crambidae > Acentria > Acentria ephemerella. The sequence continues at coordinate 3,118,052 of OW971899.1, read as the reverse complement.
TGTTTTAATATAAACATGCATGTGCGTCAAAATCTAGTGCCTCTTTCATTTAACACATGGTGCAGCCACAATGGCTTCTAAACCATAAAGTGCCATTCTCTCGCCCGCATCCCGCTACGATCTTATTGTGACCACGTCCTGCCTTCACAAATCATCGAGCGAAAGAAGTATTATTGGTGTATAGACAATAGCATTATCCGATGATTGGTCGCCGTGTGTGGCATCAGCTTTGTTGTAATCCGAAGTCTCGAAGACAATTAGGACAACGTCTTTATCAAAATTAAATCAATAGTTCTACATAGATGTACAATTTGTTTCATTGTAACATCTTATACTACAATGGATTGCTATAAGTGCAAATTAGTGTTTTTTTCATGTAAATGGAGTTCTATTTGATTCTTCGTGGAAAGACCGCGAAAACATTTTTCGAGATACTGAAAAATCAAATTCTTAAAATGAAATTTTGTTCTTTCAGTGAAATGGTTGTGTTATTTTGAGAAATTGTGATGTTTTTACACTTGTTATAAGAGAATAAATTTATGGATGGTTATTATTCCTGGAAAAGCGAAAACACAGCGAGACAAGTTAGCACGTTCGGCTTGAGTGATTTATTAGTTTGAACGAAAAGACAGACGACGGTCGTTTGTTTGTAGAATAATATAAACTTCAAAAAACTAATTATTAAGTGGAACTGCTAAAATAAAGCTGCTGTTATAAAGATTTAAAGTAAGACCTTGATTTGGAAAGATCAGAAAATGTTCAAAGAAAAAAGTCAGCATAATATCTATATAAATATTGGAATCTATGAAACAACGATTCAGTATTAAATAAATATAGACAAACCTCTTCTGACAATCATAATAAAAAAATCTATTTTAAAATTAGGGTAGCAGTATTGTCATAACAACTTCATCGTGTTTCCATTTCCGTTCCAATAATGATCATATCCAAAATTGACTTACAAAAAATTGTTAATATCTTTCTGCACATTTTCAAAACTGTAGCAAAAAATTGTGAAATATAACTTTAACTTCCCCGTAAAGCCGCAAGACACAAACGCCCCAAAATCCATTAGGAATTTTAGAAAACTGACCGATGGGGATAGTATAAACTCATCCGGTCATAAATTGACCGTTCGCATCCCGTTTGACAGTAGAACTATTGTGCCGGGATTTATAAATAAACTAAGGAATGTTGGAACAAGAAAACGTGTGGTAGACATTTGTATTACACTGTATTTGAAGTTAAGTCTTCTGTCATTAACTAATGTATCGTTTGGTGAGAATTTCATCGCGGGATAATATTTCAGCTTAGATTAGTAATGTTTTATTTGTCTTCTTTCAACTCTACATAATCTTTTACATGCAACAAATAAGCTTTTCCTCTATTATTGGTAATAAAACTAATAGGATTTTTTTTTGTTACTCCTTCCTTAAAAATAATATTCCTATTAGTTTTATTATTTAGTTGTCAGTCTTTTTATAAATATACTTATTACTTGTTCTTATACGAAATGGTTCATATATTTTTCAATTATTCGTTTTTTATACTTTTTAATTTTTTATTAGAAGTTAAACTTTGTATCCGTCCGTAATTTTCACCTAATCTAATTATTAGTATCTGATACTTGAACAGATCTTTCTAATTTCTTGATTACATTGTCAACTATTTGCGTATCTTGACTAATTTGTCAATCATCATGATACATGCGTAAATTTGGGTTAAACACTGTCATATCAACAAGATGTCCATCTCCACTCCAGGCCCCCCACTTAGCAAACTAAAAATAACACTTACTAATAACTATAATTATTTGTTCATTGTAAGCAAATTCGTGAGTCACTAGCAGCTTGTATTGTGCAATGCATATTAATTGGTTCTTAATTATTTGCTGAAAGGGACACAATAGGGTTTCATTTAAACTAATATTTAAACAGTGTGATGTCAATATAAATATATAAATTAATTAATTTGTACAATCAAATTTTACCAAATCAGAGGGAAATGATTAATAAATTTATTTTCTTAGGCACTAAATCTGCCACTTATCTCGAAAAAAGAACAAACCAGAGACATGCAACGTAGCGTGCGTACAGTAGCTGCGTCTGCGCAGACCGCCTGATCATTACTGCATGCGTGCGGATTAATAAGACGTTTTTGAATTTAATTGGGATACATTTGGTATGTGTTACGTGTAACGAAAAGGTATGGTAAAATCGGTTCTGGCCTGTTATATCTTATTACATTATCACTGATAAATAAATCAAAATGTATAATTTTAAACAAAAATCGTTAGAAAAGTGTAATCGGTAATTTTTTTATAAAAAGATCTCACTCGAAATTATGGAGTATCCTTATTACAGGATTTATTTTAAATTTGTGTTTTTCGGAACGCTACGTTATCGCTTTTGAATTAGACCATCAACTTATTACTATGATGAAAATATTTCTTATATTGAAGCTAAATATAGAGTAAATAAGAATGAATAAAGTAACTATACTGAAAAAAATATTGTATTTTCCGGCCATAAGTATCGACAAAATAATAAAGAATCTTACTGAAAAAAAAACAATTGTTCTCCAAAATGGACTTTAAACACGTAACGAAAAATAAATATTGCTGTTGCAAGTTTTTAATTAAGGTTTAATGCGACACGGCGACTGGTCTCGGACAATCGCGCGTAAATCGATCGCGCGATTTTGTCGCACGCTGTGCATTGTAATGGTATTTGAAGCCACTCGTTACTTATTTTATTTACGCTTACTACAGGTTTCATTTGTACATTACCTGGTGAAGTAAAATGTGGTGCAACACATTGTATTTATTAGTTTTCCGTTGAACTTTCTGTGTAGATATTCAATTTTGAGGGTTTAGACATTCTTATTGCATATATCTCTTGTTTATAGCTTATTTGCAGGTCTGTGTCTAGATATTCAAGATACGCTCATGCCATCACGTGAATTCTTCGTGCCTCACTTTCTTATAAGTGTTAATTACATATTAATAGATCATTTAAAGGAGTATTCCCATTTACGTATTGTCATCATGTGTTCGATAACTACATCCTGTTAAGAATAAATGCAAAAGCTGTTGCATCAACATTCAAATAATGTTGATGATTCATATCGTCTAATGAGATTTATCATTAATTCAATCAAAGGGTTCACAAAAGTACCTTAAGCTGGCAGTTATCGATAGTAATCGTGATCTAACTCCAAATGATAACAAAATAAATATTAGTGCACTAATTTTGGTTAACTTTTTATTTAGACAACATGTTTTTCTTATCCCAATGTTTATATAATACGAAATCATTTTAAAATCGTACAAAGTTAACCCTGTAACCCAATACGCTATCAAAGCGCATTCGTTCAGAAACTTGGCACCTGTGGACGTGTTTACTCAGACAACAACTTTGTTGTTGTGTAGTATGAGTTAAAAGGTAAAAGCGGGAATGGGGGGTCGTGTCGCTTCAGTTTATTTTGAAACATTCCGAGATGAGATTTTTATTTTGAATAAAATTGAGATATTGTTTCCATTAAGATTAAGTAACAAAGATAATACTAACGTTGCTTTACATGCACCTAACAAAAATAAGTACATATTGCTTTTTTATGACAAACGATAATTCCTATTGAAATTCCTTCTAAATACTCGCTCGAATATTAATATACAATAATTTTGAAAGTATGAGAAGCAAGGTAGTTTGAAAAGCAAAATCAATGAGATTAAAAGTAATTCGTAGGTTTCTGCTAAATCCTGTGTATCAGACAAACGTATGGTGACAAAATCTCGTGGGTTGGATTCACGTCTGATTTCTATGAAAGTTTAGTAAAAATGTAAGAATGTAAAGTAATAAACAATTAATATTCTAATTATACTTTCTACATTATTGCACCACACACCATTTTGGTGAGTAGGTAAATATAGACACAGGAAGGGTTAAATTTGTACAGGGTGACGTTAATGAATTGTTAGTAGCTACAGAAAAAATATTTATTTCAGTCACAGGAAAAGCCTTTAAATCGTGGAACATAGCGTAAATTGGAGACCGTTAAAGTTTTCTTGGGACATATTAATATATATATATACATATATGAGTTACGTATAAATTCACGGTCTCTTTATCATTATTAAATCAATATTAATATATCAGTTTATATAAAAGACGAAACTGATAGGAACCTTCAACAAAAAACAAAAATTTTAATATATATGATATGTAGGATCTGTCCCAGCAACCCCTGGCGTTCAAATCACAGCGTAGGTCCATGCTGAGGAAGGTGATCCTGCTCCTAACTGATAGAGTAGTGCCCTGAAGAGAAGGAAGGGAAAGGAACGGCGAATTTTTGACTGTAAACCTGCACATCATACACCAAGAGTCATGGATATTTGTATGTTAATTTAGTATATTTCTGATATTTATAAGCATATCCTATATCTATAATTTTTCGTTATCTAGTATCCATAACTCAAGCTCTTAATGATGCTTAATTTGGGCTAGATCATCAACAGTATTCGCGATAATACGCCAAAATCGTGACACTGGTAACTCTTTGTATATATCAATCAATGACAGAGTCTATACCCAATTGCTAAGGCTTTGACAATTGTTAGTGGCAACATCCCACCACATACCACGCATATGTATTCTATATAAAATCTAAAAGTTTAGATAAAGATGATAAAAAATAAAAATAATTAAACTACTAAGATTTTAATCGAAATGCAAGATCATAAACCTTCATTTAAATTGAAAACATCGTAAAAATTAAATTGGAAGCCGAACATGTCATGACTTGTTTAAAAATAAAGTTCAATTATTATTGTGGCACTTATCCGAAAGACATTCATGTCTATATTTTTATCGCGAAATATAAAGTGCAGTCGTATTTTGGGAGAGTCTTAATAAAAATGTTACACCTTATATCATTAAGTCTAATTCACAAGCGGAAGCGTGGATATTTTTAGTTTTGTAAATTACTTGCAGTGGTCGTAATTTTACTACTTAGTTTCGCTGATTCATTCAAATGCTAGTAGAGGTTTAAGCCTCGAAAGCTTTTAACCTTTTAAAACCTTGTCTATATCAAAGATGTTTAAGTACGAGTACATCTTTATATTAAATTTTGAACTAACTACTTAAAAACAATATTATGTTATTAAGTAGTTAGTTCAAAATTAAATAAATTTATACAACTGAAGCATTGCGAGCCTGAATTGGCAGTGGGTAGAGTATATTGCAAGGAGGACTGACGGCAGTTGGGGCAGAATGTTCCTTGAGTGGCAGCCACGTACCGGGAGATGCAGCATTGTTAGGCCTCCCACAAGGTGGACTGACGATCTGATAAAGGTCGCGGGAATCCGCTGGATGTGGTCAGCGACGACCGGGCGTCTTGGAGATCCTTGGAGGAAGCCGATGTCCAACAGTGGACTTCTCTTGGCTGATATGATGATGATGATGAATACAACTGATCCCGTAGAAACTCCCGTAACCCACAGGAGCCTCTTTTGACAAACTGTTGAATCGTAATTGTAATATATGCACTGTATTTTTTGTGATGGTAAAAAATGGTTGACATCTTTTTTAGTCGCACACAAGACTATCAAATTTGTTATTTAATTATGGTTTAAATTGATTTTAATATAACTCGCTTTCTCTTATAAATTGTAAACAAGCTAACTGTTTTTGAAACTCGCCAAAGTGTTCGTAAATTGTAGCAGAGTTCGATAATCATTTTATATCTCTTTACAATTTAATTCACGTAAACACTGCGGTATGTGAAATGCGCACTTGGATACCTCAGTATCATGGGTTTGATTCCCAAGTGACTTTTTAAATGACAACGGCTTTTCTTGTTAGGGTATCAACACATTCGAGTTTATTTTTGTGTTTATTACAGCTTGTTTTTATGTTGCACTGTCAAAGAGCCCTGCTGTGTATTTTGTAATTTAATGCAAATTTTTGTAGAATCGACCACTTTGATGACTTTGTTCGGTTATGTTATTTTAAGTTTTGCAGTCAATATTCTCATTTTTTGGGGATTTAATATTGGTATTACTTCTGTAATTGACGTTGATCATAATAACCCACATCTTATGTGCATAATAATTATTTAATGTCATTATATACATATCATCTCAATTTTTTTACGGTTTAACTATTGTGAATGAAAAAAAATATTTCAAGGATAGACCCTATACATTTGAACTATTTTAAACAATACTTATTAAAAAAAATTTATACGTTGTATTTTTATTTCGTAAGCTCCAGAAGTTCTCTTTTTTCCCAGCAGTTCTCGATAAGTAATCTCAATTTTAGTCATAGTTTACCGTGGTTTACAAGCGTACTCTATGAATTAATTTCCGCTAATCTTCCATTTGAAGTAATTCATAACGTGAACTTGTTCCCTGGGTTGTCAGCGATAAGGTCAAAGGCCTGGCAAGGGCTGTCGGCCCGTCGTAAAATCAGTATCTCAATAAAAATTACCCTAGCAAGCAACCGTCTACATTTACGACGTTTTCTGACTTTTATAACGCACTATAAGGCGTATGTTGGTACCAGGCTCAGGACTTATGCGTCTGGGTTCTTGGGAATAAACGCGTAACCAATTATTGAAGAGTTAATCACTTTAGGTGTGTGATACAATTTTACTTTGTTATTACAGGATGTTGTAATGGGTATTACACTGTAAAAGATGTTTAAGATGGAGAATAAATATCTGCTATTTACAATACTGTGTTACCTAGATAGTACAGCAGAAGCTGGTACATCTGATTTTATCATGATTCTGAGTTGCCAGTTAAAAAAGAGGTTCAGTTTATTGTTCTCAAAGTCTATTTGATTTTTAGATCAATTCAATTTGTAATATAGTTGTTGCAATTAAGAAAAAAACTTTAAAATGTGTATAGTAACGGTTTTTAAAGACGTATATATCAAAAATTTGATTCAATGAGCAGTTCGCTATAACACGAGGAAACCGGTGGAGATGTGCGATTTGTGACATTTTTATTTATCATAACTTTAAAGATACTGTTAGATTTGCAAAACATATGAGACCAGACATGTCCTGCTCTTTTTACAAAGTAGTTTTTCTATTATTCTATCGGATTCACTCATCGTGCTCGCTATTATGATAGAAAAAAAACAATAAAATATTAAATGTATGTTTTAATAAGTAATATTATATGTTATAATATTAATATAACTGAGATGTAAGATACAAAAACATATTAAATAAGATGAATATTGTGTATGTTTACAAATAACAAGATTTTGTAATAAATATGTGGTTGGCTATGTATACCAATTTAAATCCTGCCATAATATAAATTCGAGTAAAGAAATATTTGGCGACAAAATGAAAATATAGAAACTATGCTAAATTGGCACTTCGTGCAAAGAACTCGTTCATTCAGATATGTCTTTATTTCAATTCTTTTGTTTCACCAAGCGGCTGAATTAAGAACGAATGATTAGATCCATGATATCCGATACGACCGTTTGCCCGTGAACCATGTAAATAGCTCGAATGCGAACTGATAATAATTAAACAGCGCTGGCCTGCGCGCGCGCACTCCGAAGAAAACGTGTTCCATTTGTTTTTGTCTTTCAAATAATTAGACGCGCCTATAATTTATACTAATGATCTTGCCCTGTGAAATAGATTTTTATTAAAGACTTTATTGAAGACAACCTGAATATTTTTTTTAGTCGTTAAGGAAATATATATTATAGGCTTGTTTTTCGCTAAGAATATTATGAATATATATTTTATTTAGTTTATAAGTTTTAAATTATTCTAACATCGATTCAGGCTAATTGTGTGTGATTAATTGATATTAAAAATAGACAAATTTTGCAGATAATGAAGAAAACTATGTTCGCTCGAAATCAATATATTTTTCAGACAACTAAAATTTTGACAATTCTGACAATACTTAATAATTTTCATAAAAACAACAATACTCCAAGGAGTTTCCAACATTGAATTCTACGGGAGGATGTATATCAACTGTAACTCAACGACTAGTGAACCGATGAGCCAATTTTGTAATTGTCTCATACACTTATTCTGCGTTTCAATAAGCTGTCAACGGAAGGTTTTGCTCACGATACGTTAAATTTTAACATTTATCACTTACACGATACTTTTATCAAAATATCTCTTGACCTCAATATGATATCTAACGTAAGAAGCGAAATAGGGAGCGAATTATTTAAAAGCGGATTACATATAAAGAAACTAAGTTGGAAGCTGCTTTCTAAAATCTTAACCTTAATGTCAAAATTAATGACAGCCATCCTACTTTAAAGAACAAAACGTATTAAATATTTTCTGACATTGAATTTGTTGAATTCAATTTTTTTACTTTGATAATTTTCCAAATTTTCTGACATTCTTTTGTGTTAACTTTCTGAGTATATTCCTGCTCAGAAGATTACCTCCTAGGAGATGACCTAAGAGTATCTTATAAAGAAAATCACATGATATTGCAAACGTGTTGATATTCTGGAGACAAGAAAACGGTAAATGCTAATAGATAAACTTTTTTGGCCGAGAAAGAACAACATGTTTTGTTGACAAAAAAATCATAGTTATAATTTACCTGTTCACAAAAGCATTGAACAGTATCTGTAAATCAGCAAAATGCCAGGCGCCTAGAATTAGTTTTTAGATTGGTCTCGTAGGTTATAAACTTCTTGCTTAGAAGTAGAAGGGAGTTGGCAGGGCACGCTTTAGTGCAAGAATGGGGAAACTTTTCTCCGCGTGCCAATATTAATTAACGAAATATATAGCGGGCCAAGTTGCTGCATTTTTGAGTGAAATACTAATTTACGTATTAAAATAAAAATATTGTACAATAACTTATATGAAAATAAATATAAATTAAAATTTCTAATAATACGATTATTTCACCTGATTTTTCTTTGATAGTGCTGCGCTGGATTTCAACACTTGAGCCGTAGATGTAAGAGTTTTTTCATACCTGATGTAGTGTGTGACAATTGTGCTAGTATACACTATAACATTAAGAAATACAAACATATATATAAAAAGTAAAAAAAATCAAAACAATAATTGTATATAGCATGGTACAAGATGGGTGATATTTTACTAAAACTTTTAATCTGTCTAAGAAGTTAGAAAGAATTTCTTATTTATTTATTCTTAAGGAAGCATACAGTATCTCATAATATTAATGGTATCCAATAAAAATTTTACATACACCCGTCAAGTAAACTTCTATTAGCTACAATATGTTAACTGGCCCGGTGTGATAAGAAATCTAATTTCAAACGAATGAATTTAAAAAGTCAACAATATAATTGTTCTTTCACAGATCTTTTATACGCTCCTAACGTAGAACAGAAAATGTCGACGTTTTGTAAATAATTATTGTGGTTCCTACAGGATCGTTGTGAAAAGGTGTTACCCGCATAATTGACCACAACGGCAAATTAAACTCAAAATTATGGCAATAATTTAACAAGAGACATCTCATATATATGTAAAGTAAAGAAGAATCGATGCATTTGTCTAAAATGTTTTTTGTATTTATACTAAGACAGGTAGGTACTTAGTCTTTAAACTTTGATTCTACGTCTTCATGTAGTCTTTCTTCATACTGAATTATCATTGCTAGTAATGTGTTATCATATGAACTATGACACGAGTATTTTATGCCAATTTGAAAAAGATCTTCTGATGTGCATCGTCAGTTGAGCGTACAATGTCCTCCAATAACCACTCTGACACAAAACAAATGCCAAGCGAGCGGTCGCAATTTAAACTAAGAACACTCAAAATGGCGTTTAGACATATCGTATACAGCTGATTTCCTTGCTTTTTATCATGCAAATAGCAAAGAGTTTATTTACTTATGTTGACAGAGAATCAAAGTGGCATTTTATGTCGAAATGGATCTATGCTCAAGAATACGGCATGATAAACTTTCCCCTTAATCTTTTCTTTAGACATTCGCGCCAAACTCTTGGTCAGAACTTTTAGTCAAAACTTCTTGTTTCTTCGTTTATGAGTTAAATAAAAAGTATTCGTCAAGAAAAATTCAGCATCGCCAAAGTGATAGATTTTTTTGACAAGAGCCGTGCGTAATGGATTCTCTTGGCAGGTTGCATGCTCGAAAGATTACGTTAGAACAACTACATTACTCAAAAATAAAAGGCAATGGAGTTTATTATAAGTTTACTGTTGTTTTTATGACGGTATTGTGAATTTTTCCCTTGTAACACAGCAATCGATAAGCTATATGCTAAAGAACACCGCGATTACGTGACTAATTTCGTTCGGAAGATTTTACCAGATGTGTTCTTACCATAACTTCAACTGCTTGACGTCATTTCTGGAAAGTGAGTGCTTCAGATCTATATTTACACAGACAGTGATGGCAATATTATAAAAGCTGAATTTTAAAACAATATTCATTTACTAAATTATAATGGAATTTGGTTCTGTGACTTACTTTATTACATTTACTTCTGTTCTATTGGGTTACTGTTGTATTGGGGTATATGATATTGAACTTTGATGCAGCTACAAAAGAATTAAAAGCCACTGCTCAAGCCGTAATATTTTTGCTATTTTAATAAAATATCAGTGTTTCTTTGTATGTCAGCTATAAATACGCCCACCGCATTCTTATCATTAGAATTGACATATCATTTGAAAATTGTAAAATAAAATCTATCGATAATTCCAAGTACAACACTATTAGCAAACAAGATCCCGTTGAGGAGGCGAGGTCAACACGCGTGCGTTGACAGGACAAGGGTACGAATATAGATCGCGATCTATAGATCACTGCGATCGATGGCTCAATTGACGTTTGATCTTTGTATGTTTTCTTTCATTTTCATCTTTTATTTATTTAAGTACTTATTTGATATATTTACTTTAATGGTTCATTATACTGGTTTTTTGATATAACTGTATTTTCTCAGGACACAAAAACACAGAGAGAAATAATAACGAATATTATTTGGTAATTTTTCCATTCGAGATATAAGTAAGTCACATAAAGAAAAAAATTTAGAAATGATTTAATTTTATGTGGCCAGCGATTATAACGAGCATTTTTCATCAAAATTTCATTTATAGATGGAAAATACTCTCTTCCTTACATTATATGTAATGTTGAGTTTACAATATTAATCTTAAGATTATTTGCCCGCGCGGCGTTGCACGGGAGGTGTACCTTTTAAAATGTATTTTTAATACAAACATTTTCCTGACAATACCGAACAAAAAATATCCAATTCATTGCAGACGTTCGGAAGTTACGTTATACGCAGTTAATTTAAAAGCATTAGCATTAGTAAAATTGTTTCCCACTATTTTTCATTTGTTTTTCTTTCTGTCAAAATGACCGAATCGAATGAAGAAATTAGATACATTTCAATATTTTATTACAAAAAAGGAAAAAATGCAACGAAAATGCGAAAAAAAATTGTCACGTTTATGGACCTAATGCAGTGTCAGTGAGAGTAGTACAAAGTTGGCTTAAGCGTTTTTAATCCGGGAATTTTGATGTAAAAGATGCACCTCGCTCTGGTCGCCCTATTACGGATAAAATGGATACGTATATCAGCATATCAACAGTTACGACATAGCTGAAGAACTGGGAATTGACCAAAGTTGGGTAGACAAAAAAGCTGGATGTTTGGGTACCATACGAGCTCACTGAAAGAAGCGTAATGAACCGTGTACTCATTTGCAGAAGAGATTGATAACAGGTGATGATCACGTATGACTAGAACATGCGAAAAAGGTCGTGGTAAAAAGTCTTCACAGACTGTGACAAAACCTAGAAATAAGGTGATTCTGTGTCTATAGTGGGATTGAAAGGGCATTATGAAATTTTACCGCCGGGCAGAACCATCAATTCGGATCTCTACTGCCAACAACTGATGAGATTAAAGGAATAAGTTGAATGAAAGCGGCCAGAATTGATTAATAGAAGGGGTGTAGTCTTTCACCACAATAACACACACCTCTTTAGCCACTCACCAAAAATTAAGAGAGTTTGGCTGGGAGGTGGAGACCTTCGGATTTGCACCTGTTTCGGTCTTTTCAGAATTTTTTAGGCAGTGACAGGTTAACATCAAGAGAACTATCAAACCTACTTTTTGCGTTTTTTGATCAGAAGTCCCGAAATTTCTACAGTAACGGTATCATGTGTCTATCTACAAGATGTCAAAAAGTCTACTAACAAAATGGCCTATATATACTATAATTAAATGTAAATTAACTTTGAAAAAAGTCTTGAATTTTCATATAAAATGCGAAGAAACTTTTCCCCCTACCTATTATTTAAATATTGGCTGTATCGATTAACAATTAAATCAATGCTAGTTATTTAAAAACTGGATTATATTTCCATGAACTTTGTCAATGAATTTAGATTATGAAAACGTGTATTTGTATTTTGTTTAGCTTAAGTAATAATAAAACTAATTAGCTATTATTCACCAGTTAGGCCAGTCATAAACTATTAATTATTATTTATAACTAAAGTTATATATAACTGAATCCTTATTTAACACTAGTATAGTTGAATAATTGTTCTGTTAATGTAATCAATAAATGTGACGGGGTATCTCGTCGTGACCTCTGAGATAAAAGATACATTCTGCTCTGTTTTCAAGTCAATATGAGTTATGTTGAATTATTAAAATGAATTTATATTACGTTATTAATGCTAAGTAAACATAAATGTGTGATTATACTATAAAAAAGGCTAAATGCTCACAAAATCGATGTCATACAAGCGTAAGGGAAGCGTTTCAATTATTTTGATGATCTTTAAAATTGTATCATTTGTTTATTAACATCGTTTTTTAATAAAATAATATTGTATATATAATCAAAACAAACACTATTCGAATTATTAATGATACATAACTTTTAAGAAGTACTAACAGATATATTATATGATGAATTTATTTGATAATTCTTATATTTGTTTACATATTCTAACATTATACGCCTTTTTCTACTGGTTTACTAATAGAAAATGCTTAAGGTATATGTTTCGCCATACATGTTTTTGTGTAATAAAGAATAAATGTGTATTATAAAGATCTTACATATATGATAGTGAAACCAAACCCAACCCGCTTACTATGAAATGTGAATATAACAGTAAGCGATTTGAGCTATATTATCAAAACGGTATACCAATGCGGTTTAGTGGGAAAAAGTAGTTTTAGTAACAACCGGGTCGAACAGCTTAATTTTTTTGAAGAGATGCGAGGCAACTGTCGATTAATAATTTCCGTTGGACCAAACTGGGATTAACCATGGCTAAGATTGCTTTGTTTTGAGTAACCTCAAACAATTTATGACTTACATATTATTAATTAACGTATAATACGAAGTGTTGCTTGACTTTTGCAGAACCTACGCATTTAATTCATCCTCCACATAAAAAGTATGATCATGATTCCCAGTATCGCATTAAACTCAAGTAGCGCCCAATCTATTACCGTCGGACTGTCCGCATCTTCAGTCTTCTCTACAATTAATCCATGCTATCCTACGTATTTGCGAGAAGGGTTTTAGTTCAATCTTTTCGTTCAATTCTCTTGTTTGCCGCTCTCGTCTATGACATTTCTTGAATTGCCTGCTTATACAACTGATTTTTTTCTCATATATTCATATGCGGTAAGACTACTGCCTATCTTCTGTGTTCGATGGTCAAGACTCATCGCAAGACAAAAGTAACAGCTTATTAATATTTTCATACAATTTACACACTTATATTTTACTTTACACTTTTGTTACTTTTCTTACTTTTTTGTATTTAGTTTGTCTTTAAACTTATTTATTTGTATGTATTACGCATATTTTGTTTATATACGGCTCTCTCCTTGTTATTTAAATGCGACAGGCAATTTTAAAAGTCATAACTGGCAAAACTTTCAAGAGCCAACCCATCATTTTACCCAGCTTCAGAAAAGGAGGTCCTCAATTCGATAGTTTAAATTTTTTTTTTAAACAACACTAAAAAGCGCCTTCAACGACTTCTTTCCGACTTGTTGTTTACAGAAACAATAGGAAATGAAAGTCAAATCTCCCAAAAATAATTTTTAATGGGATAACTTCTTACGTTTAATTATTTTTGCCTTTTAGCCTTTTTTAGTTGGTTTTAGATCTGTGTAATTTTTTTTTTATTAATCTTATGTGAATTCCTTGCTATTATCTAGAAACTTTAAGAGGATATAATTTTACGCGGTAAACAAGGACAATTAACTGGGTATTAACGTTTTTAGCCTCTTTATTACACTTCAGATTAACCCAACAACACATTATAGTGTTGACAATAATCTGGCCGCCAGATCTTCGAGGAAGACTTCCGTCCAAGGCCTCATTTCCGGACCTAAAATAATTCCTTCATAATTCATACAGGCCAATGAACTTACCAACGTAAACTATTGAATGCTAATCAAATTTCACCTTTACCGCCCGCGTGATAGAGTAGACAGAAAATTGTATGGTGGTACACCCGCTCGACGTAATCGCTCTAGGCTGCACAACGGCCAGCGAGGCTGGCGCGAGGCAATAAAATAATGCCAGATGATTTATTTGTAAACAGTCTCGATCGCAGTCAGCGCTCGGGCACAATAACGCCTGTACACGCACAGGAAATTGTGTACGAGGACTTTTACGTGCTTTTTATTTTAGTACCTAGTTGTAGATATCTTAAACAAATACGAGTATTGCTACTGTCTTCGTTTTCAATAGAAGCAGGAAATTTCGGGAGTCTTTTAGAATGTCAACTCATACTTTTTAAAGCTTTTTTATACAGTAACTAATCTAGGAACACATACAGGGACTAATTTAGGAGCTAGGTTAACAGTCACTAATTTATTTTCTTTAATCAGTTCATAATAATATTAATGAATGGTGTACGGTTCGTATGAATTAAACAAAGATGCCAAAAAACGTAGCATTTAAAGGAATTACGAAGGATATTTTACGTAAGTGTTATTGTTAAAATACTTTTTGTTTGCATTCTGAGAAAAGTTATTGAATGTTTAAATTGACTTTTTTTTGGGAATTGTAATATGGGTATGATAGTGAATGACACTGAACGTAAACTCATCACAATAGCTTAATAATGTTATGCATTTTTATATTCATGTCAATAATAATATGTTCAAAATTATTTTCATTCTAATATCGCTCTCTAATTACCAGCGTCTGTACTCTAACATTCATCCGTATGTTTACAACGATGATTTTGTTTATTTTCACAAGCATATGGATTAAAAGCTCGTGAACACCATTTTTGGTCTTTATTATCGTTTTTATTTGTTTTACGGGCTTTTATAAAAACCCAGATCACGTACATGTGTTTATAATTTACGACTACATAAATATTGATTCACGTATCATTTTGTGATTGAACCGTTTTTTTTATTACAGTAAATAATTAGAGATTTTTTTTTATTGAAAACCAATCTAAGTAACCGAAGTGGCTCAAGAAATTAATGTATTACATATTTTTGTAAGCGCTTTAATTGATTTAATTAGCATTAAGTTTGTCGATTTGAATCTTTGCTCCTATTGTTTGAAATAAATATTGAAATAACTGAATTTTAATTGGTGAAACTATAAATAGACTGGCAGCTAAAAAGACTTCTAATCATTTTACGATCCTGAACAAGACATGTGTCGAAATAACTACTACCTACATATTAGATTTATAACTTTCAATTTTATGATTCTGTTTTTTTACTATTTACTGTTTTATTACAGTTTGAAATATCGCTTGTAGTTTATATGGTCTCGTTAGGAATATGGAAATACTTTTGTTAATCATTTTATAGTTGTTTGATGATGCTGCCGTTATTTATTCGTAATTTATTGGGTTCGTCAGTCAGTCTCATTTTGAGCGATTGTCAAATTTAACGAAGCAATCGATAAATGAAAAATTATCGCTAAATCATAATAGTTTATTTTTCATTATATCTGTTTTAAAAACACATTTTGAATACCATACATTTTATTAGGCGCTTCATATTTATAATTCTAAACTCATTTCTAATATTCATTCATAAACCCTATTTTGTTAGTAAAAAGGTTTTTAAATATGCAATAATTATATTCTATTTGTAAAATACTATACCCCAATCTAATCTCAGAAGATAACCATTAAAAAATCTGTTAATTGTCATAATGTTAGCCACTAATTACCAATTATTAAACAGGAGCCATAAACTAATAAAACTACAACAAGATAATCTTATTTATGGGTCATTCACTTGACGTGTTTTTAAGACAGTCATAAATTTTAAATTCTCTGACAAATTGTATGACGTAATAATGATGTGAGATTTCCATTTTACAGTGTCCAATACAAAGACCGAATTATTGTGAAATATTGTTGCAGACTTCGTTAGTTCAAAATAAATATAAAATATTTTACATAGAGGTAAGCCGTGTTTCCAAACGTGTGTACATTAAGCCTATCCTCTAGATATTCATATTAACTATAGTTTAAACAAAAATTATCACTAGAATCGAGATTTTTATTCAAGCACAAGCCTTATTTATGCACATCCGCGAATTGTCTAGATAGTTTGCAGATAAACTAGTAAATACAAGCCCTAATACAATTTTTTGCACGTCAACGGCCTCAATCCGGTACCTTGGAGATTAGTCAATCTGCGGTACCAAATATATGTTCATTAGTAGTCAATTAAAATACTTAATTGTAACGATGATAGGCTGACCTCCACAAATCACAATTAACGTGCATGGAAAGCTTGGAAAATCGATTGCTCAACTATTCATTTTAATAGCTTGTAAATTAATAGGTCAGCCACTATCAAAATATATTTAGGACGTTTGGAAATAATTCAATGATACAACTGTGATATCTAGTTCATTATTGAAACGTAGAAGTTTGTTAACGACCACACACGTTGTATAAATACTGCTATTAAACTGCTAATCAAGAAATAAAGGTTACAAAGATATTGCATATCGCTGTGGACATCTAATATTTCGATATGGCGATTCAAATTTTACTTTTCCATAAAACTGTCAACTTTCAACGTTAAAGTTTTATTTTACATTTATGTATAGAAGATTAAGTTTTGAAGACACTGTAATTTCTACGAAAACTGTGATGAATTTATGGGTCTGGCGAATATAACTGACAAAATTTAGAGATATGTTATATTTAGATTTTTTTATTAAATAAGTAACTATTTATGCTCGATTTCCTATTCCGCGTATAACCTGGGTGCTTTCAAAGCAAGTTTCAATAGGCACCTTCTGGGCAAGCTCGCAACATCATCGACCTCCTTTTAATCTCTCATAGAAAGAGTAGGGTCTCATTATAAGATCGACTATAGAATGTGGTAAATAACAAAACTTTTAAATGTATAGTTTTGTCCTTGTGACATTAATGTTATAATATTCTGTTCATAATACGGAAACCCTTAAGAAAATATTTTTTTAAATCAAATTACCTAAATTAATACTTGAATTAATTATAGGCAGACATGGCACCACTTCTAAGCTAGGACTTGTTGGACCAAATTATAGAAATAAATAAAAAAGTTTAGAAGAACCTCTTTAAACATAAAGAAAATTTGTAGACACCCTAATGCATTTCATAAAGTTTGACACGTCTCAATTAGCGAGCTAGATTACCATGAAGGACGTTTATAATTGAACGCTTTAGCGTTCTGCGCACGCGCATCTCCATACTTAATTTATCATAACGTGTTAGGTTAGCTTATAATTATTTTATATCTTGAGATTTGTGTTTTGTAAAACATGAAAATTTCAAATTGGTTTTTAATGCCTTATATATAAGTTTGAACTCAATTGAAAGAAGATAAAGAGTTTAAATGCAATAAACCCTATTTTAGCTTGACTGTCATTATAAAGAAGCTGTCAGCTATACAAAGGACCATAAAACCAAAGACATCCTATTTCGCATGTTCCTTCGCACAAAAGGCGATAGATCTGAAACACCCATACACGCCTGTTCGCACAATCTGTAGTTGAGATCTGGACACAGACATGTCAATCTATGCCAGTTGAATAATGCAGAAAACGACGTACGTATTTGTGCTTGCATAATAATATTCTGCGGGATAAAATGGGACTGGATTTTAAAATTAAATAAGAATAATATTAAACTATTACTAATTTAGTGCAAAATACGCATAATAGGTTAAAATAAGTAAGTAAGTAAATAACGATGAACTTATTTTTACATTACTGTATTTATATAATATTTCACAATACATAGCGTAAAAATGATCGCTAGCAAAAGTTATATTAAATGTCATAAATATACATAAAATAATTATTATAAATTAAATGCTTATAAACACTAGCAATTAATTTATTTATAGGTTAAACTCGCACAGGAGTTTTAGCGTATGACCCCACTCAATTTCAATATTTTTGATGACGGGACACTTAATTTTAATAATCGTTCTTTAGCTTTCGTGTTATTCCATGATATTTAGCTTTGTCTATCTGAAGAATTCTGAGAGAGACAAGTGTGACAATAGCCAAGAGAGACAAGTGACATATCACTGCGATATGTAACGTTATCTTTACGTTAGTATGACTTGAACCCTGACATGATATATCTATATTAAATAGATTGC
The DNA here is from genome assembly GCA_943193645.1 of Acentria ephemerella. NCBI lineage: Eukaryota > Metazoa > Arthropoda > Insecta > Lepidoptera > Crambidae > Acentria > Acentria ephemerella. Next base: position 3,099,393 of record OW971899.1, on the reverse strand, counting down.
TGTCAAAATAAATAACAGTACTTCCCACACTCAGTTATCTAGCCCTTCTTCAGTCATCATTTTCTCCTATCAGAATTCAAACCCAGAAGTCCTATTAAGTAGCCTGATCCTTCTCTTTCACTATCTGCGATCCTGTACCCGACTCGTCCAATCAAGACCTTCGTGTAGCGTGGTATTGAGGACTTGAGTGTTGGCTCGGATTGCCGTTCTAGCTCTCGTCAAAAGGTTGATTTCTATTCGGGTAATATGACCTTGCGACCACTTCGAGCCTCGGTATAAGCCATTAGATACACTTTCGATCATTTTTCGGAGTATATTATATCGCGTCTTAAATAATAATATTTATTTCTCCTAACATTATAACCGCCAATAGTAGACACTCGCTGAAGCCCGTTAGAACCCACTGCATGCGCTTTATTGTTCGGTAGCTTTGGACGTTTTTATGACTTTCGAAATGGTTACGTGCATACAAGGCGACAAAACTCATTGCAGTCAGTATTGCACTCACTATGAACGTGTGTGTGTAATATAAAATTGTTGATACAGAGCATATCAAAATAATGGTAAACCCTGGTGGCCAACACGAATCGAAACAAAAATCACAATTCCAAAAGTTGCCAGTTTCAATAAAATTGCTACCCCTGATCCTTTTGATAATATTTTTTTATTTATACTATTTTGTCTACAACATTATTACTATAAATAATGTCAATAATATATTCACCACGCCTAAAACTTCATTGGATTATCTGGCGAGATGGAAATTCAAAGTTTCAAAATAAAACATCGACACAAAGATAATCAAATTTAAATAATCTATCTTTTATTAATGTTATATTTCTTTAGACACTGAAGACAATACAAATTTTATACAAAAATAAGAATTGGGAAGGATTCTGAAAACGGATATAATACTCCTGATTCGCTACCTAATATTGCAAGTAAACAGTTCGCTACTTCAAATATATGTTGAATAAAATATCATAATACAAATTTATATTCCGATAATAGCTCCCAAGACATGTTTCTTTCGTCGAAAAATCCACCAGTTTGTCAAGATTTGTGCAACAAAAAGGAAACATAATCCCGCACTTCGAACTGAAGACAGATTTATTAAAGGCCAAAGAAAATGTGGTAAAAAGTATAAAAAAATATTAATCCACACTTGAATCGAGTGAGAACTGTGGCGTTGAATATTTGAACACTCAGCTTTGAAGGATAAGGAATACAGGATGTGCTTTTTTCTCCTCGTAGTGGTTGGTGGTGCATTTTTTAAGTCGCCTAGTTAGCTACCACAATCTTACTGATTTTTACCCGCCACTGCCTAATCGACGGGCGTATGTGGGGCTCACCCAGTGCCTGATCAAAACGGCATTGGGAGTACCCACTAAAACTCCCCTTAAGTCCACTGCTTGTTGTACAAGTTGAGATGGTTTTTACCGGAACAATACTCATGTCACCACTATCTTGCCTAAGTCTGCAGCTGTAACAATATTGGTTACAGAATTCCGTATCTTCCTACAGTACATGACAAGATAGCCAGTTCGTGTAAGGTTGATTAATCCAGGTTTCATATTCGGCCTAATTATTATTTCATCATCACCAGCGTGTATAGATGTATATCCTATATCACTACTGGGCACAGGCCCTCTCACATGAGAGAAACGCACCAGAGTATAGGCCATAGCATCACCGCGCTGCCCTGATGCGGCCTGATGGGTGAAAGTAGTTCCCGTAACAGCCGAAACTAATGGCTTAACACGCCTTTCAAAGGAGGAACAGAGAAGCTCGAAATAACTAATTTTGTTTCAGTTGTGAGTATCTATCTCTACAATATTAGCAATCTTGGGTACAAATCCTGGTAGGGGCAAGGATACCATATAATTCATATCTGTATTTCTTTCGTTGAATAGTATATAGCTAGTAGCTCTCAATAATGCTTGATTTGGGTTATGTAATGTGTGATTGAGAATTGCTCTTCCCTTCAAACATGGTCTACGTACCTCCAAAGTTCTCCACGTTGGTTTACGACTGCCTTTCTACTCCACATAGGACCTGCTACAGTTTTGAAGCCGTGCCACCATTTCAGCTATTTATTATTACTGTTCTGTTTGCCACATTTGTTTTTTCCACGGTGTTATAAGTTTCAAACCTTTTGAAAGGTATAAATTGATTTAATATTTTTATTAATTTATTATATATTTCATAAACACGTACGTGTTCTATAGAAATATCTGAAACATTAAATGTTGCTTGCTAGTAACATTATTATATCACACACTTAATTACAGTTTATTATTAAACATCACGAAAAGGTGTCAGTTGTTGGTTTTTTTTACAACAAACCTAAAACGTTTACCACTCGTTAACGTTGATTGAAAGATCAGGTTTTTTTGCCAAATGGTTTCAAAATGACGCACCCTGTGTCAGACGTCCTTCTGAGAAGGTATGAAGTGGTCACCGCGGGTGCGAGTTCGGCTACGATCGTAAATATCGGTCACAGTAGTCTTCTACCTGCGTAGATTTAATGGCGTTTATTTTTGATAATTAAGAAATTTAAATATTTATTAACGTTGAGGTCTTTATTAATTGAATTGACAAATAGTTGTTAACGCCTGCCCTGTAGCTGTGGTGTATCATAGAGATAATAAAAAAAGATATAGCTAAATATTTTATATAGAAGTAGACTTATGAAAATCTGGTGTACTGCTTATTTACGATTATTTTCTATAGTTTTTTCTCACACTCTACTAGTGTGAACGAGATAGCTAAACCAACCACTACAACGTTATATAATTAAATCTTCAACAAAAACCATTTCTCCTCATTATAAAGTTTTATTTGAGACGCATCAACTCACTTCTGTTCCTAAATAGACCTGTCGAGTATGTCGCAACCAATAACGACTAATTGGACGTATTGCAAAAAATCCAAAAGACCGTATCGTAAGTCCTCCGGGATACCTTGCAATTGCTAACTGGTTCTATGAAACATTCATGATGCAATGATTGAGTCGTTCACATTGCGAAATTAGAATTTCAAAATGGTCGGCTGTCAAGCTGCTGTCGATTACAGGTTGCAAATGAGGTAATTAATCTTATTTTGAAGTCTTTTTTTAATCTATGGTATAAGTAATCCTTCACATTATTCCGCCTCTTCTTCTTTAAACGGTCAAATTTTTGGATTTTAATGCTTTCTCATTGAGAATACCAAGAATAATAGTCAGTTGATAATGTTAGTAAGTCTCAAATCTTTATTGCTTACAACTCTAGAACTACCTTCAGTACGATTTTACTTCTAATAAAACACTAGTAAGAGGGTGATTTTTTTTGTATTACAGTATATAAAAAGCTAAAAATATGTATTCAAAATATCAAATAAATATAATAATATGGTAGTCATAACCAATAAATAGATCATTATTTTATATGGCAACCAAAATGAGAGCAGACCATAAATAAAGGATTACAATTATTTAAACAAATTTATAAATGTGTTACGTACAATAATTATTAGGCTTGTGGGTGATGTGTAAGTATGTAATTATCTGAGCAACAATAATAATGCACGTGTCCGCCTCGAGGACTTCGATGCCCGTGCGCAGTCAGATTTACTGATCTCCTCGTTTTATCCACGTGTTTGTAAATATAGTTTTTAAATTACTGTGTCAATTCAACTTTATTAATTATTATTACTATATTTAATAATTTGCTTGCAATTTTATAAATATATTAAACGGTTGAAAACTAATTAAAGTATTTAAGAAGTCGATACTTCCATTTAAATAGATCCGTTGACGATTTATATGAAGTCCAGTTAATTATTTTAAATGTTTTGAATCCATTCAGAAAATAATATGTTTAATATAATATGATTTAAAACCAATGCATACTATTTATTCATAACAAAAAGTTAGCCCGTGCAAAATCTGTTAAAGTTGTTCCATCCAGAAACAGATTCAAAAACTTTCTTCCTATTCGGAGTGAAATCACTATACATCTGTCTTTGTCATACGCTTGGGTCCAGGGCACGTCATCCCGTGTGCGAAAAAGACAGAAGAACATGAAGACGTCACGCGGGGCTCAGGCGCGCGAGTGTTCTTGCACTTATTTTATTTATTTTGTATGCCGCCATGTTTTTTGTTTTGTTTTCTCAATGCTACGTCTTTGTTCGGGTTCGGGGGCGCGCAATCGTCCGTGCCTGGTAAGTTGGATAATTTCTTTATTCTGCTCGACCCACCCGACAATTTTCTGGCCGCATTATTATGAACTTGATTTGTTTAATAATTTTATTACCCAGCGCATTGCCCAGACTTATAGCGTTTTATTTGTTAACTTTGCGCTTACAGCCGTCGCTTTCGTTTTGTTAGTGATAGTAAACGTGGGAAAGTGCATTGTTTGTCGTGTCTATTTGTATGTTTATGTAAGTTGTAAAAATAAAGACTTATTAATGTCAAGATAGGCTCCAGCTGTTATGACCTTTTTTGTTCGAAAACCTCCAGACACATTACGTCACAGAATGCGGTCGGAGTTGGTTCGTCTTTTTATTGTGTGTGGAACCCCACTGCTAGACCTTGAGGTTCGCACCGCGATGGCCGCTGCGATTGGAATACCTTGAACAGGCCTGAAAAAAGTCCTTTTGTCGTCTCTGGACTGGACCGTGTTATTATCATGTGAGATCAGTTTAGTCATGACGTGTTCTTGCTTGTTTACCAGATTTATATTATAATAATTTCGATATAGTTGTGGTGTGAATGGCAATAGATTCCCTTAAGTCAATGTAGGTATCAATATGGGACACCATTATTATTATATATGAATCTTTATACTATTTAGAACTTAAAATATAATAAATACAAAATTATTTATATATACATAGTTATTAACCAAAAGGTACTTGGTATAATTATGTTAATAACTATCTATATTTTTCATTAAATTAGTTTATTAATATTTAATATTAAAATAGTTTTATTTTATTATTATTATTTTATACATTTATCTTCTGCTGTCATCTCTTACATTCGTCTTCTTCTCTTCCAGGTTAGCAGCAGCAGCCGCGGCTGCAGCTGGTGCGACCAGTGAGTTAAGCTACCTCGCTGCCCTCCATCCCGCCTATCGACCTGTGCCTTATGACCACCCTCTCTATGGTGCTAATGCTTTAAGAGGTAAGAAAGCTTCCGAGATATCTTCACTATATCAATATTGATTATTAAAATACAAGGCAAAGTAAATCAATTGTATACTAAATTATTTATCAATCATTATATTGATTTCTTTAATATCACACAAATATAAGTGTAACATTGCTCGGAACATTCAAGTATAAAATTTTTTTTAATAAAAAGCATAGCAAATGATTCGACACTACCTGATGGTAAGCAGCAGGAGGTATCCATACACGGAGATAACTAGTGCAGCATGCAACATAGTGCCCCAGTGTACATAACACATGAACCTTATTCTAAAAATAATGATACAAATAATATTATACTCGTAGTAATAATACAATAATGAATTTAATATTTTTTAAATATTTTACCTAAATCTTATTAATAATTCACATTTATAATTGTAAATGAAATAACTGGATTCAATAAATCTTCATTCTCAAGAACACAATAGTTATCAATTCGTAAAATACTTAAAACAAAGGTATCAATAGTAAATTTAATTCGTTATGTTTTCCTTGGATGTTCATACACAATATGTTATCACCTGCTGAGTTTGAACGTAGGGGCTTATACAGCTTGTTTGTGGTTATTCAGGCTGTGGTCAATGTTGTGTGTTAAGCTCAGATTACTTAATTACTAATTTATATATTATACAAAATTGATTATGGTAATTTAACCAGAGGTAACTGACTACATATTTCGTCCTCCGCGTTATTCGAAGGAAGTTTATTTATGTTGTTTCAATTCAAATTGTTTTATTATAATTTTACAAATATTAATTGTTGTCGTTGTTTAATTTATTACATATATTTAATATAAAAGTAAGTTTGGGATTCGAATTTTAAGTCAATTATTTTTGATATTTAGTCAGTTTACAGTTAGGCAAATTTTGGTACTAACTGCGACTTTAGTAGAGTTTAGATACTCTTATATAAACTTAACCTTAGAGACAAGCTGCAAGCAATATCCGTAGCAGTAAACAGTTAGTATATCTCATTAAGAAACCAGAGTGAGTCAAGTTCCTATGTCTACTACATGTCTGTCTGTTCTTATACCATACGTTTATTGATAATATTCTCTATTGCATTATTAAAAAGGTTTAACTTCGTTCCAACATCAGGCACTGTATCCTTATCACCAATTAAGCTATCATATCTTCTTTATCATTTGCACCACCAATTTATGTGAAGCAACAGTAACACTCATCTTTCGATGTCGTTCATCGAATGCACTTCGCTTGAAGTAATACTACGCTACGATTGAAGTCATAAATCCTGCAACGGTACACTAAGAGCAAATTAAACGCATTCTCAGACACGAAATACGCGACGGAAACATTCATATCGTATGTATTGACGATAACATATGAAGAGAGACAGTTGATAATAAAAAGAGTATCTTATAACTACTCCTCAAGGTCATTAAGAAGATATACATGCTTTAGGTTTTTGTTTTTACTTTATAAGCAGTTGCGCTTTCCTGGTTGAAGACGTGATGAAATACTGTGCAAACAAACTACCATCATTAATAGCCTAATTACGCCCCACGGTTGAGCACAAACCTTACTATATGAGACTTTAGACTAAAAGTAACTCCCGACCAATTCGAGTAGGTAGTTGGAGTATCAACTGGTAACAATCAAAATTATCGTGCCTTAGGATTTGGAGACCAGGGATCAACCAGTACACTCAGATCTCTACGCTAACAATCTCCTCCATAACCTACTCTGAAAAAAAAAACAAAAAAACGTTTCATTGATAAGTCCGTTCGTAAAATGAAGTTTCTTTGATACCTTTGATAACTCGGTAGGTGTTAGTTGTGAATTAAATATTGTTGGTAACCGAATCCATGCTTTTAACACAAGTGATATTAAATTTAGCGTTGAGTCAATGCGTGATTGCAAGATGTAGACAGCAGCATATCAAGCGAAACATGTCTGTTGGAGAACAAATTTTGGCGGATTAATTGGAGACACGTCAATAACGAATAACAAGATCTGTGATTGTAATTTAAAAATCAAAATAAGTCTAAGTTTTGCTATCACAATATTCTTAAATGAAAGAAAAAGCTTCTGACCGTTTTCACAAGTAAACGAAGCAAAGTAAACAAGAAGCACAATGCCGAAGTTCTCTCGCAAAATCTCAATAACGCGATTTATTCAATGCACATCTCATAAATGGACTCAGGCGAGCGTACACAATCTGCACAATTTATCTAAACACCGAAGTGTTAATTAGGTTTTGAACTCACGACTGCTACCATTCTCTCGCTGTGATCCTACTCTTGGAAATGAACTTTATTTATTGGTCACCAAAGTAAAGTTTAGAATAAGCGGTGATATCGATGTCTGATACGTAAAAGAGACTATTAAGGAAAAGACCATGTTTGAGTCACGGGTTGAAATTGGCATGCTTCGAATAACGAAGAATTTCAATGTTCAATTAAGACATTTCACTTTGCTTTTAAGGATTTTAGACATTCTTGAAAAAAACGCTTATTGCTAATATTGCAAACCCAGTCAAAGATCATAAATATCGATTTTCGATGACATTTTCAAATGTTTTTAACCAATGATTCAAAAAGAGGGGTATATATAAAAAATTTGACGTCTGTGTTTAGTATGTACTACTACGGCATCGTAACTTCTAAACGAATGGACTGATTTGGATGAGGTTTTTTTTATTAAATGTGATGTCTTGTGTTTCAGGGTTAACTGTTAATTTTTGTACATCCCCATTTTTAATTATGAATGGGAAAAGATAATATAAATTTAGATAACTTTGTACGGAATTTACAGAGGTCGAAAAAACTCATTCTATAAAGACGTGAAATGAAAACTTAACCGCCACTGTAGTCTAGCTGAGACTACCTACTGCAGATCTGGTGGTCCGTGGTTCAATTCCCAGTGAAACAGAAATTTTCTGCTCGGTTTGATTGGTGTTAGGGCTTTCCTTCGCTTACCATTGGCCTAATCTTAATTTACCTTTGAATGAGAAAAAAAAACTGTCAATACCATAAAATCGATTCGATCTGATTGGCTGATGTACTATTCTATTCGGTCCAGTATATCATCGCTACCTCAAGACAGATAATTTTTCTATTTTCGATGTTTTCAAACTAAACTAAACTGTTATGCGTGAACTATAATGTTGATTCCCGTTTCACCTTTTTTGTATGAAATAGGAAATTTCGAGTTATTTTTCCTTAATACGCCTTCACTAATATTATCTATGGGTAAGACCATAACAGATGCATGAGATGCATTAATGGACTTAGGATACCGCTCAACATATAAGCGATAGCGATTTTACAAGAAGTTGAATAAATTATTTTAAATTGGATAAAAAAGAAATATTAAATGTCTAATGTGTGAGAAACACTTATATTGCGCCGAACTGCTACTCAATATAATTCTCGAAGCTTCCACAATGCGAGTAATGCATCTCTAAAGTGCTAGTATGTTCCGTTCACCATATTTACTGTTTCAGCATATTTCCAAAATATTATTTTTTGTCCTATGCTAGTATTTCCTCCTACTTTTATGGAAAAAATAACCAATTTTAAGATCTAAAAAATCATGAAAAAGTTGTTTTCTAAAGACGTTAGCTTCTTGGAGTTGGTAACTTTCACAATTTTTTATTTGATATCTGAATGCCTGCCTGCTGAAGACGACTCCAAACCTACCAAAATTAAGTTTGAAAAGGTAAACCGAGGTAACATTATTTTAACCGTTAAAGTTTTTACAATGGAAATTATAATCAATTAAATAATCAATTAAATTATAATTCATTATAAAAAAGAAAATATAGTCATCAGCTAGCCAGATTGTCATTTAATTTTATAGCTGAATCTGTCATAACAATAATATTGACAGCATAAAATATTATGTTCGGGCAGTTCGAGGCAAGATAGCCAGTTTCTTTGTAGTTAAATTTGACAGTAGCTTGTTTCCATCTTTTCCTCGTCATCACTTATAAAAGAATAGAATATATATTTATTGTAATAGTTCATCAACGAATTCAACAAGAGAAATACATAGGGAACATTAACTAATTTTGTACAAAGGGCGACAAGTCCGACTTACTATCAGGTTCCTAAGAATAAATAAAAAACAGAATGACGTTACAATAATAAACAAAAAATTTGATATGTAAGCAATCTGCAAAACCAAGCCGGGTTCCGATATTCTATCTACGAATGGTATTGCTAAGTAGGCATTTTATTTTAACGTTATCCGAAAAAACACATCCGAAAAAAGATTGCAGAAACTCAAGTTATCGCAATTGCTTTAGCTTAGTAACACGCTTGAGACTTGTAACTTGAGCTAGTTCAACAAAATCCGTAGTATAGGCGTCTCGCGCCTCCAGTGCGCATTACCGATTCGCTGTGGACATAAGGTTTGTTCCTCATAACACCATGCACTAACTTTGCTAGCCATTAATCAGATAAGCAAATAGTGCCCTGACATGTGAACTCTCTGAATGAGATATGATTTGAAACAATGAGAAATGGTGTGAAGAAACCAACATCATTATTTCCTTGACCGTGAATGTTGAAATGCTAGCTTTATCTCTTTCTAATGCTTGGAAAAGTGGTCTGAGATCTCTGTGCTTATGCCTGTAATATTGGAGTTGTATTAAACATAGCATTTCACTTTACTCTTTTGTGGATGTCTGGTTGGTTGCTACCTTGGTCAATCAAATTTGGTCTTTATATCAAACGAACACAAGGTCTGGACTCCCAGGTTTAAATCTTTTCTTAGTATGTGTCATACAATCATCGATATGCCAATGAATGAACCTTTACTAAATAATCAAATAATAATGTGTTAAGTGCTATTGTACAGAATATAAATCCGTTATTCTGACTTTTACTACGTATTCTTACATCATGATATCTTTTTTCAGCTGCCAATCACTAAGTCAGCTTAGAATATAAAGCTTTGTAATAAAAGTGACATTTTCCAATGTTTTCCGTCTCAATATTACAATAGCAAACAAGAATCCGTCATAAAAATGTCCAGTCCCACATAATCTTAAACTGCATTCGCTCCAAAGGCTCAGCAACCGACTTTTATAGGTCCCAAACAATAAAAGCATGAAATTTAACCCTTCGCCTGCCCGAAACTGTTTACGAGGTGAATATAATAATAAAAAAATCTGCAACGGTGTCTGTTTACGCAGCAGTCGGTCGCCGCTCGGGTTTCCTTGAAACACATCTTTAGATAACGCTCAATTAGGTGCGATTTCTTCCAAGACTTGGTAGATATGTATGTACTGAAAAGACTTTTAGCAGGATGATCTTGTTTGTAGTGGCATAAATAAAGTGATATTATCATTGTCACTTCATCGAATTGGGTATTCGTAATACCGAGTTAAGGGGAAGTTTCAGTTGTTTTAAATTAATCTTTTAGCGCGCAGAGTCGACGTTAAGGGACATTTAAGATTCAATACTTTCTCTATTATAATCTTATGGTTCTGTAGGAGGTTTAAATAATAGCAATCAAAGAAAATTAAAACTCATATTTGTCCTAGCCATGATTTTCACTTAATTTTGTATGCAGATACTTTGAAAAATACTACATTAAATACAAAATATTTAACGTATAGAGAAAGCGTTCAGGAAAAACGGCGGTCTACTTACTAACAGCAAAAAAAAAGACCATTTATATTTTAAATTAAATCAAAAATTTGCTTCAGATGGTTAATTTGATTTAAAACTGGAATGACTGCGTTTTATTGACTTAATTAATAGTAATATAATAATATACATAATTATAACTTAGAAAAACAGAGTTATTTGGCGCGTAATGGCGGGGTCGGTGGGTGCTGTATATTTTATTTCGTATATTGTTTTGTAGTGAACTTTTTAAATAATACTTAAATAATCTGTACAGATTAAAACACATAAGAAAGTCCGTAGTGATAAGTACTTCGTAAAATTGTAATTCCCTGTTACACTTGGTTTGAAGCAAGGGAATTGACATGTTAACTATCTATAATACAACCTCGGGCAGTCTGAATAAGCATAAAATTTGTAACCTAACGAGTACCAAGTATTCACGGCTCATTTTAGAAGTAAATAGGTACGGGTTATCTGCTAAGTAAATGTGTGATCTTTATGTACTTATCGGTTTAAATGCTTCAACACATGTGGATAGATATTTGCAAAGGAAGACTTGCGCTTTATAAAAATAAACCAGTAAATTATATTTATAAAAATTAATTATTGTTATTATTATTATATCATTTATTATCACATCTGTCTATTCAAAAATAAATATAGTGAACAACTTATCATAAGGACTAAATGTAAAGCAAATATGGATATTAATAACAGAAATATACATATAAACATCTAATATGCGTACTCATCTCAAATAATCTGGCCCTATTGGGAATTGAAGTCGTGACCTTTGGTTTAGTTAACAGGGGTATTGACCACTAGACCTGAGGGCCATCTAATAAAATACTAAAAGAAAATGAATTTAAATAATATGCAAATTTTTAAATAACTTTAAGAAAGTAATATGTATATTTTATAAGTTGATGGTGATTCTAGATTGACCTCGACCGTTGTAAACATAAATTGTGATAAATGACAAATAATCTTCAATGGTTCAAAATATTCTTACTTATGATATTTAAAATCAAATTTACAACATAACACATTAGAACTTAATTTAGTAAAATAACCCAATAACATCCGTGATCGACTTAATTTATAATGCAAATCACCGGGGCTACTGTTTGACATTATCAAATTTCCCAGGTCAATTTCCTTGCCCGAATTCATTATGCCACAAAAAAGCTAGACGCTCTAGATTGCTCACAAAATCAGTTTCGGTCCGAGCTGAACCAGGCGACTGCAAAATTTTGCCACTGAAGTGACAAGCCGAAACTTAATAACTTACTCAGAAATATACCAGCAAATTGGGAGCCGAGTCGTCGGACCGGCTCTGTAACCCTACACTGCCTTACCGAACGCTCCGACACATATAAATTGTATTTTTATTCAAATCGAGCCTACGTGCTGCGATAAAGCCCCCTTAAAACAAATAACTACTCATTCAACTGAGAATATCAATGGAAAATTGACCTTAACACCTAGCCACAACGATGGGAATACCTTTAAAGAGGACTGTATTTTAAGATACAGACGACAACACTCTTTACAGTTGCAGAAACAGAGTTGTAGTTTCAGAAGTTAGTGATCTCAATACACTACTTTTAGTTAAACATGTGGTCGCTGATATAAGAAAAGAAATGCCATATGTAAACAATGAAAAGTTTACTTTGCTCACAGATTCACAAGAGCTAGAATCGAATGGTAAAAAATATCAGATAATGCTGTGAATAATGTTGTAAGCTCTGAACGTATTCATGATAATATATAAATGACAATTTAAGGGTTCATTGGAACACTTTTTAACTCAATTTGCAACGTTATAATTCTTATTCTTTTTGCAAATGTAGATCAACAGGATACATTACTTTTAAAGTTTATTCACCACTGATAAACAGATATTGTGTAACTCAAATACTAAATAAGATTACCCAAGGATAACTACAATTAAAATGGTGTGTGTAAATTATATGCATTACTTATTCCTTTTAAATAAAGTTGTTTTCACGGAGACCCCTCATTATGCAGTTTTTCTTTCTCCGAAAATGTTAATCACCATATTTACCTGTCTCTCGTTTGAACCGCTGGAATCTTATGAAACATTTTAATAAAGCCAGTAATGGTACACCTGCCAATCATAACATGATATATTTAGACATTTTATATCATGTTAAAGTTAATGAAACTACTAAAACCTTAATTTTAATCAGTTTCTTTTCAAAGTCATTGCGATTTCGTTCGAATCATTTCAAGTGTGAGGACATAAAATTGAACGGTGCAGTCATAAAATTGTACCGAAAAATTATTACTGTAACCGAATGCATATACACTTGTATAGATTCTGTATATGTCTTCATCCTTCGATAATCGTAAATTAAGAACCGAGCCTCGTTTAACTGAGCGTAAAAACTGTGCGCGAGAGATTGAGAGTTCATGTTACTCCAAAAACGAAAAAGGAAAAAGTCTCGAACGCTTCGATTGTGAAACGAAGAACGATAACAGCGGTCAAAGAATCGAAGAAATTGATGTAGATTAGAATGGAAAGCACCAAGAAGCTTTCTTAGATGTTCTTCTTGGAGGGATTTTTATTGTTAACGCACAAAGACGTTGTATATAAATAAATAAGGAATAATAAAGAAGTTTTAGAGAGTATGTTCTTTCTACTTGAAGCATTAACTAATCAGATATTTTTAACGACCTACTGATATTTGCATCGATTCCAATTTGGTGACTCTTAACTCTTAACTACGACCAAGGTTATGAATGTTCAATATTTTTTTGTGTTTGACTTCCTAACTGACGATATGTCACAAACCAAGTTGACACATTAATTTTTTATGCAGTTTTGTCGAGCTACGTTCCAAAACTTAATCTTTGTCAACGAGGAGGCGAGAGGACCAGAACGGGTTTTAGAAAGAGACGCAGCTTGCGCCTGAGCATGACAAGTGACCGGATTAATGCATTTTAAACGAAGAAGGCTTAATTTTCTCTTGGGATCCTTTAATTGAATGACTATATGTTTAGTACCATTTTATAAACAATCTAATTACTGGCCCTTTTAGAAAAGCTTAAATGATAAGTAGTTTAAAATAAAATAATAATATTAAGAATTTCTTTTTAAACTAAAGATAAGGTTTTGTATAACAAATTGTAAATGAGTAATATTGCCCCACGCGTTTGTAACATTACACTTTTTTACAATAGTTTTGATTCTATTTCATTTCATATCAGGTTGCTTCATCGTAGTTTCAAAAAGAAACGGAGCGAGCGTCATACTATTTTACCAGTTTTATAGTCAATCGACATGTAAACCCAATCAAATTTTCTCCGAAACATAGAATATCGAAGCTGGAATCAGTAACTTAATATTCGGCTCCGCTAAGAGATTATGTTATTGACATCAACGCCGGATCTTATAAATATAAATTATAATTTGTAATCTATTTATCACTGGCCCTTTAATACGCCGCTGCATGCCCCCGGCTGGTATAGGTAATATCCCCAACAACATGATTGATATTGACCATATCCGAAGCCCTAAGATAGAATTACCCGCTGCGTTCGAAACATTCAATATATTTTAATAAATAACTCTTACGGTCTCGCTAATAGCGATAATTTCTTTATTCGTGCCTTTTGTGTGTTAATACGAATGGAGCGATTTATATTTATTAATTTTTATATCAATGGTTTTCTTTCTTATTGTTCATATTACCTTCAAGATTGATTGGGTTTTAATTTAGTCCCGCTGTTTTGCTGTAGTCGACTCCTCTCTTTTAGATCTTAAATCGTTTTTGCTAATTGTTTATGAAAAGCGTGGTATTTTGTAGACTATTTTTGGATTATTTTAGGCTAATCAAAAAAATGTATCGAATGCTAATCTTATACAATTTGTTCGGCCGTAAACCTGTTAGGTTGACTCGATCATGATTGATGAAAAAACTTAGTCGGTCGGTACTGATTGATCCGGTCCCAGATTGAGACATCTTGGAACGAGTTCCTTAAGTTGGTGTAGGCTTATTGGATGTGGTGCAAGCGACAAAAGGCAAGAGGTTTAACTTGAAATTCATAACGGAAAACTCGTTAAAAATATTTTATTTAACGGATACTCCGAAAACTTAAATTAAATTTTGAGTAAATTACGAAGTCAAATTGAAATGACCATAACTTGATCATTTTTTGTAGCGACAGTAACATACGGTATAAAATTTATTGTGATTATAATATAATAATAATACAAAATAACTTGGTTATACATCTTTTTCTTTAATTAATTTATTTGATTTATCTAATCCAATAATATGTAATAATAGTATTCTTAAGTGACTGATTTGACCGAAAATTATATTTTTATAATATCACTGCAAGAAAAAAATAATTGAGATATTTTATGTGTAAGAAATAAGTTTTGGAATTTTATTTTTAACCTTCCTTTCTCTTATTACTTTGGACACACGCCAGCGCCCACGCAATACTTAAATAATTGTTCCCAGAAAACTTCGATCGGAGTTTTTTTTCTATTATGCTTAGACATCTAACGTAAATGGCATTCTCGATGGCTATTGATGTTATTTCCGTTAATTGAGGCTAAAAGAAAAACATTTTGAATTAATTTCTTCGACACCATACCGATTCAGGTAAAAAAAGAAAAGATGAGTCTCTATCGGTTCACCTTTAGTCCTTAATGATTGAGTTTTAATTTACTAAACGGTTTGGCAATTTTTAAATGTCTCCATTCTTTTGTAATAGAAGAGCTGGTTTTCTAATTAACCATTTATCTCGACATCATCATCAATAGCCTATATACGTCCACTTCCTTCGCATTCCTTATATGCGACAAATACATGAGAGGTTTGGGTCATAACGTATCGACGCTGGCCCAATGCGGGGTTATGGGTAACAGACATGGTGTCATGATTATCAGAGAACACCTAATTAGTTAATTATGATTGACCATCTAAGGGACAAACTATGCTTTTCTTAAAACCTACTCAGGTTTTAAGAAAATCATTCAAGTACTCACTTGAACTATGCTAGCGAGTTACCCAATGAAAATAACTGCTTGTTAGGCCCAGGACTAGAATTATTTTATTGGCCAAAAGGCAATGGGCTATTGAATATCAATTAAGTAAGGCTTTTTTAAAGGTTTTTAACGTGGCACTGGTAACATATTATGAAAACCGAATAGAGTATTAACTCTAAGTTTTTAGTTAATTAAGTATTAACTAAATTATTACCAAACGCGTAATCATTTATTATTAACTCATTAAAGTCATATTTGAGATTCTATATTACTTTATGCGCTATAATAACTTCAGCGTCCTCAGATTCTTTTTTACCTCCAGAGAGGTCTTTAACCTCTGACGCCATTTTTCTATTTTTATTTAAAAATACATAAAATACTCAAATTAAAGGCTATTCATCATCACAGCAGATAAATATTCCTATTTTGCTATTGGCTAAAATGTAATTTAATCAAACACAATCGTTCGTGCAAATCGATTGGTTGCGAATCGATTAAGTCGTTAGTAATATTCATTTGGGAATTCGATTCAAGTGAACCGAATCTGCGATGCGTCTTTATACAATTTTGGAATCATTATTTAAAACTTGAAATATACGTTCATGGAAGTAGTCGTAAACGCCATTTTATGTAGGTGTTTGATTAGTTTTTCTCTTAAGTCTAATATAGTTATAAAAGAACGGAAAGTATTAAATTTTTTTACTATATTTTCTAAGACTAGAAAATATAGTAAAAAAATGTAATACTGTTTACTTGTACAGTCGTCTGTTGTGATCGCACGTATTCAAATGGAACTTTTCATATCTGCCTATGACCACTGCCGATAAAAGGGCTTTATTTTTGCGCAGTCTGCATCCACCTTTTGGCTGCACAACTTAGCACTTTTTGATTGACGAAAACTTCAACTTTTCATCGGTCATTTTTGTATGTTCTGGTCAGATTTGACCTCCTCTTTTGTTATGTTTTTTATTTTATATCAATTTATTTTGTTTCATTATATTTTAAATTACACTATGAATGAAACTTCTTTAAATAAAGAACATCACAAAAATGAAGTTAAGTCTCCTATTATCCTCGACCCCTGAAAGCTCTTAACGGACAGATCCGTTGGATCGTACGAGTGAGCGTCGTTCTCCATTATACATTATTACATAGTAATACGTTACGTTTTCTCATAAGGGAAAAGAATTAACGTAACGTATTAGTTATTTATATACCACCGAAAACACGACACTATTTATCCTGCCTATTACCCATTTAACTTCATAATCCTATAAGCGTTGCCTGTGAATATTACATAATGAAACACCGAACAGTTTGATACACAGTACGAACAGTCCTTTCGCCAATATGATTCAACAGATCTTCCTTATTTGTATACGAACCGTATAAGAAAACTGGAATATCACCGTTTAAACCGACACAAACAAAAACATCCACCCGTCACTTCCTTGTCTACCTAATTAAGCTCCGTGTCAACGAATCTGGTTGTAGGAAGCATAAATCATCCCGCCCAGCACCGAACCCCGGACTGCGAGGTTCCTGGAACGTTAATTAACAAGTTAACACGTGTTTTTGTGCAAACTCCGAATTCTTAATATGCTTGCGACACGTTTTCTGTACTTTTACTAACAGAGGAACAGATCACTGCAAATCTTTATTAAGAGTGTATTATAACTGAGAACTATTCCTTAGTGAAATTATATAATGTCACAAAAATATTTCTCAGTTATCAATAACACAAGCTCTCGATGATGCATAACTTAGGTTGGATAATAAATGTGAATTGGAAAAATATAACTATTTTTACTATGGATATATTTATTATCTCTGTTGTTATTGTCTTATATAGCCTTCAATTCATATGTTTAAACCAGGTGGTGTCAAATAAACTCAAGACAGTTGAATTCTCTTTTACAACATCATATTAATACTCCTCGGACTGAACTGGTTACCATCAGGTAGCGGTGCCACTTATATTATTTACAGTGTTGAAGTGACATTACCACGTTGTCTATCAAACCAGGCCACTATATTTATAAAGTTCATAACATTTCTATTTTACTACTTTCACAGTATAATGTTTTAAATGAAATCAACTTCAGCAATTTTTGTTAAAATCACGACGAGAATTATGTTAAAATTCACAAGGTATCTGTACTTTGATCCTTGGCTTGAAATTCTATGAGAAACTGTCCTATAATATTTTAATAATTAACATTTATTTACATACACACCTTTGCTGTCCCACTAATGGATAAAGCTCTCTTCCAAATCCTTCCAAAGCATTATTTATCTCGCTTACTCAATCCACTCTTGGTGTGTCCAAGTCGTCTCGCCATCTCGCCGTTGGAATAATAATAATATGCAAGTTATATTATCACGTGACTACGGTCTGCTTCATGTCACTTCTAGTAAATCATGAGTATCTATAGAGTTATAATTACTGGGTGCCCTCTCAGAGGTTACGAAGTGTTCTATTATTAAATCGAGCAATTAAGGTCCCCTACCAATTAACCACAGCGGAAACCAAGCTGTTTGGTTTTAAATTTCTATCGATAATTACTATTTTAAAGTGCTATTGTATTTTACGTCGTTTATTTTGGGTTAAAGATCGCTTCGGCAATATAGAAAAGATTTAGTACTCATTAGACAAAAACAACTAGTACTATGAACTTAAGAAAATTCAATGATGAACTTTTACCTTGTGTGTAGTGTTTTGTAGTAATATTCCTATACTTACAAGTGAAACTTAAGTCTGTGAGTACATTTATACAATTTTTTTAGGGATTAATTTGATAAATCAATATCTTATTTAAGAGTATTCCTATATGGAGTCCTATTGCTCACGGCGAGGCTTTACTGATTACGCACTTGAATCAATCTTATTCAACTTAAGATAAGTTAAGTGATCGATCGAAGCTATAGGGTTTAGTTGCCTTCACATGGTCACGAAAACATGACTGATCACAAAAAAAATGTATAATTGTTTCATAATAGATTCTAATGTTGTTTATACTGTCGACGTAGTGGGACGTTAATTAGGTAAACACAACAGTATTAAGTCTATTCTAATAAAGCAATTATAACACTAATTACGAGGACAATATAAATATTACGTATTGCCTCATAATATTACAATCCGCAATCATGAACTGCTCTATACGCCCTACTGGTCACAAGTGTTCCTACATGTGATAACCCAATGATAACCCCATGACACAACAGAGGCTAACCATAGAAAATATTGCTTCAGATCAAAATCAGAGTGCTAAAACCACTACGTCAGCGACCTCCTCTTTCTTCCAAATAGTGTTTACATATTATATGATGTGAGACATATTTGACAAGTAGCTCCGTATGAAGCCAAATGTTTTGGTATCATCTATTGATACTAGGCCTCAAACAAGCATGGGGTCTTCCAGCCTTCATAACACTTCCTCAACCATAGCAGATTGACTATCCTATGACCTCCAAGTGGTGGTTCACAACAATGCTATTCACATTATTGTTATAGCTACAGACTTATGTCGGATGGTGTTAGCTAGTCAGGTGCACTTAAGAAAAGCCTTGCGACAAACCAAACCGCAGAACATTTCTGCCCCCATTGAAGACCCTCAGCTCGCTAGTTCGTAGGTGGTCTCAGCCATTGAAGACCACAGAGGCGCTTAAAACCACGCCATTATTGGGATTATAATATGCGTCTTACGCGTTCCTCGCGTAATAAGAATGGCATATCTTGCAAAAGCAATTGGATACAATCAGAGACAAGTCATTCTTCTCTGAACTTCGTGCTTTTTTGAAAAGCTCTAGTAAAATGTTACTCACCAAAAGTGTTCACTAACAAAATCATGATAAAAACGCCAAACGAGCAGATGGTCCACCAGGCATAACATAATAACCACTTAATATTGAATGTTCTTTGACATTCTGGACACAAAAATGGTCGCTCTACTCTTCAGAAACCGGGAACTGCTTCACAGACTAAATATAAACTAAGGTGGTTGTGGATCGAATAAGAGGAACCACGTCGTTCTGTTACTTGTATAATGTTATGTAATTGGATACGTAGCCAGCATTTTGTTTTTTAACAAAATCAGTCTAGCTACGTATCCAAACACTATTTATAAAAGTTCAAATTTCACCAGAATTTAGAGTTGCCAGTTCCAGAAAAGGTTAGCTATGCAGGTCGCCAACACTGGTAGATACCATCAGAGACCATACTGCGAGCGTATGCCTTCTCATATGGAGAACGAGTATATCATCCATAGACACAGACTACATTTTTATGAAAATGGTCTGTATTGAACTGTCACAAGTCATCTTGTGCAGGAAAATCTATTTGGCAGTCGTCCGGATCTCATAACAGAATAGTTTCTTAATAAGTACTGTGTATATTGACAAAAAAACGTATTTTTGTTGTAATCTATAAAATGAAGGCTGGTATCGCTCATGTTAACTATGCATTATAATCTCTATTCTCTATAATCTATATTGCTTTCATTTTATATATCTACGTGTTAATATAAATCTAACTACTATAGTTACATTTAGACTAAACACGCAGTGATAAGATATGTTGCGTAGTAAGAGTAATAATTAACTACATCGAATGCTGTTTCAAAAGCTTAAATAAAAGCACCGACCTCTTTAAAATTGCTTCTGATGATTGACATATTACCCATAATCACTACCTTCACATCTTTCATTTATTCATTAATCAGTCAATTTAATGCCCAGTAGTGCTTCAAATCGCGTCTTTGAACCTTTCCCAGAACGCTAAAGTTAAAAAAAACAAAAATACACAAACGAGCCAACATTATGAATAACTCATCGACGTCTTGGCGAAATAACTCGCGCCAGAGTGAGATAGACTACTTTTGCGTGAAGAGTAAAAGAGACAACTTTCTATGGAACCTCCAGGTATAATTATACTGTTAAAGTTATAATTTTACGTTGTTATAACGATGTGCGCGTCGCATTAACTTTTTTCCTTACGTGCCTAGATTAACACATTTTTATAGGATCAACTATAAAAAGCGTCCGAAAATGAATTAATATAGTTATGAAGAGTTATGACTGCTTTAAGTAGTCGAAGTAGTCTAAGTAATTATGTATACACTGCAAGAGAGGTAATTTAATAAAGTTAGAAATGGCCTGTACAAATCTGACTTCTAAAGTCCTGATTTTTCTTTCGTCAATTCTTTGCCCAGCAACAGTATACGAGACTGTTAACGACGACTCGTTATTAAGGATCTGTTGAAGCTTTATATACCTCGTAAATTATTATTATAACAGACAAACATTTTTACGAATAGGTACAATAAAAGCTTAGCTATGAATGATCAACGTATATTCGTATGGGGTAGATATTGGGCTTCATCTTAACAGTAAGTATTGGGATGCGAGCTAGACCCAGATTTCACAACTATAGAGGAGAGCTATAGAGATATCTGGTGGTTGAATTACCTAGCTGATCAAAAATATCTTTAGTAATATTTTATTTTTAAAAATATTCGAATATTTTACAACTTTTGAGAATAAAGGTGCACTGATTGATTTTTAATTAGAAGACCTTACCTGACTGTTAAGTGTTTGGTTTAATTTAGTATCATTAGTGCTGTGATCAAACTGGTGCTGTGAAACGGAGATTGTTCACAGCGCCACTGATACAAACGGCATTTAAATGTTTAAGTATAAACCATAGAAGCACAACGATATTGCTATAATGTTTTCACTTAAACAAACTTGTTATTTTCCTGACTTTCGTTTACTGTGATAAAACTCGAATCCTAATAATAAAAAGATCTACATCATCATCACCTTGGAGAAACACGCTTGGAGTGTTATTAAACCCACTATAATTAGTGATTTTTACTATTTTTTGCAATTCTTAGAAGCTGGCGCTATATAAAGATATGATAAAAATGGTCTACCAACCCGATACAGCCTTTGATTATAGTATAAAAACCTCGTTAAAACTTCGCCGCTTTTTGCACTGTCCTAACTCATGTCCATACTAATCGCTTTATGACATCCGATGGTTTAACAACAAAGTTTTTTAGCTCTTTTATCGTAGTCACTTCGGGTGTTTACTGTAGCGTTGAGATAAGTCGTGGAATATATCTGATTAATGCTTAAATATTTTTACCTGCCTTAATTATGATATTTAAACGGGCAGGTAAAAAATTATTAATGTATTAATAAAAGGATAAGAAAATATCGCATCTCGAATATTTAAAAGGTGCTGTGAGATACCTACGCCCGACATTACGAATTCACCTCGGTAACGCCTTCATCTCGCCGCACATTCGAATAACAACAGAACTCATAATTTACAGCGAGGCTCATTAGTATAACCCGGCCTCAGTCACCCGCAAAGACACCGCCCTACAGAGCCATTGACATTCATATTTCAACTTCAAACGTGACCACGAAACCACTAGACTTCTCGATACCTAATTTAACGCCCAATCGATTTTGATAAAAATTAATACATCAATTCGAAATCGACTCATATCCAACCGCAACGAGCAAAAAGCGACCCAATCATATCAAGACACTGCTCGATATTCAACTATCGATAAAAGAATATAAATACAGTTTTCGGGTGAGTTTTTTTGCTCGCGGTTACGCCAATGTCGTTAGGGTGACCATCAACTAGTGGAATTCGAATCGGTCCCACTTAAAGAGTATAAAGTTCGTTCGATGATAGGTATTTTTTTTCTTGCAAACAACAGTTTCGGATGTTTCTCACAATGGATGAAGACATAAAATTTTTGTTGGGAGTCCGGAGCGGCGGCGCGTCAAACGCGGACCACATACGTTATACACAGGCCTCAGGAAGCGTTCTGAGTTTTCTTGTTGGGCCAGTTATTCGCCAAATTGGTGGTCGCTCACGCCTTTAACATCAACCTATTATTTCTCGTCGAAACGACCGCCTCGCCGGCAAAGGAGCGTGATCAACAAATCAAATATTTTTACTCTTTTTGGGTTCGGACCCCGAGTGTTTGTTTTCAAGCGTATTATATGTGATTATTTAAGACATTCGTGGCTGAAATAACGCCCGCCGATGAGGAGCGGGCTTGATTAAGTTGATTAATAGTCCAAAACTATAAGGTTGGGCGCGGGTTTAGGTGGAATTCAATTTCGGCTTATAATTCAATCGTTTAACGAAGTCTGCTCTGTGTCATGATTCAGAATAGACCTGTAAGTTGAAATTAAATGTCTTAGAAAGATAATAATGTGTCTGAGATTCCTTTACATAGACAATTCTGACAGCATTTTTATGACGTGTTTAAAGCAAGATTTCTAATGAAATTAACTTAACTTATGAATGACCCATCTAGGGAACAATCATGGGGAAAGTGGCTTTGTTTTTCGTTATCGAAATCAGAGCGTTTAAGCCACTAAGCCAACAAGCTCCTAAATATTTATTTTGTATAAAGAATATATGAGATACTAAAATAGGTGATTTCATTTGGAATAAAGATTAATTTAAAGTTTTTTCGAAGGTCAAGTTAGCATCAGACCCACCAGTTAAATAAATATAACCCTTTTAAATATGGCTTATAAAGAAAAGAATTAAGAATAGCTTATTTGAAACAAAGTTTTTAAAACATAAAACGTTTAACAAACGTTTGTAATTTTGTAAGAGGACAAAATGTAGGCTGTCCAATTATACCACGGCGTATTAGGACATTCAGAATTTACGTTTTAATAATATGTTCTTGGGAACCGACCGTAAAATACATCTGTAGCTATTATTAATCTAAGTTGGCGTTAAGTGGATACTTAATATTCAAGTTTATCCAACTTGTTGACATCTCAATCTGCAGTTATGGCTGTAGGGTGACCAATTCGCTCATAAAACGCGCGCCAGATTCCACATTTTCTATGTAAGCCACACCTATTATAATAAGATTGATGAGATATTTCTCGTTAATCATTTGTTTTTCTGTTTAAGTATCTACTTAGTTGGAAAAAAGTGTTAAGTTTGTAAACAGAGATAATTATGACATTTTTATTGGTCGCTTAGTGCTAAATTTGCATTTTACATAAACTATAAAGCCTTAAAACCCAATCAATTCAGTTCTTAATTGCGTAGAGGTTCCCGGGAGTATAACGCTGTTCAACTGACATTTGTTTACACTGTTTTTTTTGGTTGGCTATACTACAGAAATAAATCCTCAGATATTTTAAAATTTTTAACTATAGACGATAACAATGAGTCAACTTACCTTAATTACTTCTTTATATATGGTTTCGGCGCTAACATGACCACGATTGTCGAATGTGGATTGGTGGCTGAAAGCGTTTGCTTTTACAATTGGGACCATCCTTCAAGGCTCAAGTTTACAAATTTAGTCTTAATTAGACATAAAGTATATAAATATCAGAACACAGTAGACAGGGATACTTGACTAGATAGCCAACAATCCATAAACTAGCAGGATAAAATTATTTTTCATTGTTTCAGGTTTAGAGTATCTTAGTGCAGCAAGAAGCTTGCATCCTGAACTTCACGCTGGAAGCACACTCGCCAGCCAGGACTTCCAACTAAGTTTAGAAGGTAATACACGATACTATTTTTAGGTTATTACCGCGTCATTAATTTCAGTCAATAATTTCTTCGACTAGCTCTAACAGTCTAAATTACTGCAAATGAATTGTAACTTAATGTAATTACATTGTTCTTTGAGGTAAAAGGTTTTGGCGGAGATGAACTTACTACGCACCCTTAATTAGTATCAAAAATTCCATAATATCTTTCTTCTCATACCTGTTCTTTGTCGCGGAGGAATCCGTAACAGACATGCCCGTCACTGGCTGATCAGCGGGCGTGGGTAGAACTCACTCAGTACTTGATCATTGTATCAAAACAAAACAAAAATTTCTTAATTTAAATCGTAAAAATTAAACCCTACCAACGCTTCGACGAAAACTTTAATTTTGGAGAAGATGCAGCTCAATATATTCATCACTTTTAAATGGTTGTAATGACATTTAATTTAAAACACAAATCATTTAATGTCAGTAAGTGTAAATATTCTTATTAATACAATTATTATTTTGATGAATCGTCAATGAGTAAATTACTCCCGCGCATTAGACTCAATAAGATAATCGTTTGATTCATAGTGGGCTTTCTTATACAGTTTCACTTTAATAGCTGTTTAAATTAGTTTATTCGTAATTCTCTAATATCGATTGGAAATATCCACGATCCACTGAGCATATCCATGAAAACTACCCAGTACTACTACGTGGAGTAATCTAGCTTCAGCCGAAGCAATTAAACTAGTCCCGATACCTAGTTCTTATATCTACTTACACTTAAAATCTGTTTTTCTCGTTACAGGATCTAGAATAGCTTCACCTACACGCCTCAGGTTATCCGGGGGAGCTATAGGGGCATCCGCTAATCGCAAAAGAGCAGTGTCTTGGAGTCCATACTCAGCCGAGTCTTTAGACTTGGCTGCTGTTATCAGAGCGTCACCAGCTAGTCTGGCAGTGAGAGCACCATCAGCTGCCTCTACGGGCAGCTATGGACACCTTAGTGCCGGTAAGAAAATGATTTTATTTCTATATCTATCTTTTTAAGGTACCGATTAATGTAGCTCAAATAACTACTGTACCTGATGAAAATTTTTTGTTAAAAAAAAGAATGTGAAAAATAAGAATCAGATGTAGAAATGGATTTGAATGTAAGGGTGGCAATCTATGCTTTTGTAATTATTGATAAACCGATATGGTTTTTTTCCATCAGACTCGAAGGACCATGTTAAGTTTGTGTGTAATTTCTTATGTTTGTAATAAAACCAAAATTGTTCGCAAACGTGCAAAAATATATTGTTCTTTCACAAAGACATTGATTGTTAAATAAATATGGGTACAAGGCGTCTATATAAACTAAAAACTATGCAATTCAAATAAAGCAACAAAATACTAATTTCAGGAGCAATATCACCAGCACTGTCTCTCTCGCATGCGTCGCTGGCACAACAGTTGCTGGCGCGGGGTGGAGTTGTGGGTGGCAGCGGAGTGTTAGCTGGTGGGGTTTTGATGGACCCCGCGCATCAGCAGGCAGCAGCGGCCGCGGCCCATCATGCTGCGCATGCGCATTTGGTTGCTGGTATTCATAGGTAAAGAGAATACATTGATCTATTACTATCAGCTTTGATGAAGCACAAAAGATCCCATTCGGTCGACGTGCTCCGGGAGTAATCCTGGCCCTACATCAAGGTCAGCTTTGATGAATATTCAAGGAGACTTTTTTAAATTCTTGGTCTCGACTCTCCAATTATTGTACAAAATAGCTAAATTCTAAATTCTAGTAAATCTTAGAAAACTGAAACTGACCTACACACTGTCGCCGAAAAGTTCTATGCTAAATATATTGATAACCCTTACAATTGATTAAAGCATCAGTCAGAGTATAATTTTATTTCCACTTCAGATCTCATATATCCTCACCAACTCAACTAATAATGGGGGCACCAGTAGACGTCAGACAAGGTTTGGGCTTAGATGGCGCGCAGCACTTACAACAGCCTCCTCAGCAACCTGAGATCACAAGCATTATGGAAGCTGACAGGTAAATAAACTACATAAAGCTATCTCTAAAAGCGGTTTAAGCCGAATCAGTATTACAGCCGACTTTGGTCAAGAACTACGCAATAAAATGTAATAGAGCTTTGAGCTTATCATGAAGTACTTCAAAAGCTTGACTTCTAACATTATCTGATAAGACCATAGACGCTTGCTGCACTAGAACTATTCCATTAACTTAATTCTGCTAAATTAGGACATTTTAAAAGAATATCTTCAGATAAGTTGAGGTTAAAGTTACTGGTCTGAGATCTTTAAGGGGAAAACATATTTTTGTCTACGTCTGCGAGTATAGTATTAGTTTCACTGATAAGTTAACCTTCTCATGCCCAGATTTTATCTTCTTTATTACTGATGGTTAGATCTGAAGTGAATATTGCGTTTATCTCTTTAGCGCATCAACAATAATCCAAAGGAAATCACCCCCGAGCCTGATGCAGCGCGACAATATACACAGTAACAAGCCTCTTTCTGCTGCCGCTGAGAGCACTGTTCATGATGGCTTGGACTCCAAGGATGAACCGGGAGACTTTATCGAAACTAACTGTCATTGGGTAAGTTTCAGATAAATAAAAGAATATTCATTGTCTAAATAGTGTGATTCAGTTTAGGTACATTATATTCACTTATGAAAGATGATATTGAAGAATATAAAAAATGTAATTAAAATACTGAAATCTAATATTTTATCATAATAGTTTAAATTAAACCATTCTAGAACTTGGAGAAATTTGTAGTGTACTAAGCGAACAAATTGGAAGTGTCTTCATTTTATACTCGTACAGACATTGTAAATAAGGAAAATTTAACATTCTCAAAATTTCTTTCCTTTATACTGTGCCATACAGCGGTCGAAGTTTAATGTGCTTAGTAAATATTTTGATATAGTAATACCTATTTAACAAGACATACAATTACATTTTTTTTATATTCTATTCAACAAGATTGAACCTTATTCTGTTTAGCACTCACTAAATTAAAATTAATTTTTTCCGCATCTTGTCCATTCCAATTCAAGAAGGGATAGAATTACTTCTAAGACAGTCAAACTAGATGACACTTAGATGATTCATAGAGTTTTGACTTATTTTATTCTAAAAATAAAAATGAGGCAAACTTTATGAAGTCGTCAATTTAGAAACGTCAGATTACGTCACAGGTCATCTGTCTTTTTCTGTTGTATTGTAGTGAAAGAGTAGGAATTAATTTGAATTTAATTTAGTTGAATGAATCTGAATCAGGGCTATCTACAAAATATTATGAAATTGATTTTCAGGTTGACTGCAAACTAGAATTCCCTACACAAGACGACTTGGTCAAACATATCAATACAGACCATATCCACGCTAGTAAGAAGGCGTTTGTGTGCCGATGGGTAGGTTGCTCCAGAGATGAAAAACCATTCAAAGCTCAGTACATGCTGGTCGTCCATATGAGAAGACACACGGGAGAAAAACCACATAAATGCACGGTGAGTTCTGAATCATGTCATCTTTATAATACATAGAATCTGTATTTCTAAAAGTTCTTTGAAAATCAAATAAATATTTTGCTTTGCAGTTTGAAGGATGCTGTAAAGCTTATTCCCGACTAGAGAACCTAAAGACCCATCTTCGAAGTCATACGGGAGAAAAGCCATACACCTGCGAGTACCCTGGCTGCGCTAAAGCCTTCTCCAACGCCAGTGATCGAGCTAAGCATCAGAATAGAACACACAGCAATGAGGTAACATAATGTATTGCTCTTCATTGTTAAGAATTAGAAATTAGTATTTTTAAATTCACTGTTAACCTTAACTTGTTCTTTCACAGAAACCTTACGTGTGCAAAGCTCCCGGATGCACAAAACGGTATACAGATCCTTCATCACTTCGGAAACACGTGAAGACAGTCCATGGTGCTGAATTTTACGCCAGTAAAAAACATAAAGGTAAAATTTATTTATCCATGGTACTTTAATTATTATTGTTGAGATACGGTAACAATGTATAGGATTTTTCAATAATTTTGAATATTTTTATCAACAGGTTGTAGCCGTGGTGATGATTCAGCAGAATCAGGAGGCGGAGGGGCAGGTTCCTCACCGCGTTCTGAAGAAGGAGGAGTACCTCTTGGAGTTAGAGGACATACATCATCAGCTTCTGTCAAAAGTGAGAGCCCTGCATCACCGTTACCTCATGGACTTCATACTCCTGCGCATCAGGTAATATTTTTCCGTATTTGACTATTTTAAAATCTATGATATTTTTGATGCGCTTTTGAATATCGGTTCATTTTTATATTAGTCCATGAAGTTAATCTAATATTTTTACAGCTGTCAGCACAATGTGGCGGGGAACTTGATTACGGTGGTTCTGGTCTTGGTGGATTTAGCGATGAAAATGGTGTTCCATACTTCAGGATAGATGGAGAGGTAATCTAAACATTTCAAATTACATTTTGCTATTTAAACAAAAACAATTAAGTTTCCATGAGAAGAGAACAAATTCATTTCACTTACTAACGGGATCTTCGATCTTAATTAAATAAAGTTGAGTTAAATTTCAAAACGACACAATTCAAAAAAGCTTTTGCAACTGTCTGATAAACATCAACATTTGCATAATTATGATGAACTTCCATAGTAAATTTATCAAAGAAACGAAACTGTAATTTTAACTGACTGGCTTAACAGGCCTTTATTTTCCAACAGGTGGAACAAGAAGTGGTCGGTGAAGTCGGCCAGCTACCCTTGATGCTGCGAGCCATGGTCGCTATCGGTGAGCCGCGTGCGCATCACGCCCCGCGGATCAATAATACTAAGGCCGGCCTGGCGCGCTTGCTGCCGCCGCCGCACGCTGCCGACATTGGAGGAGGTAGGCCTCTTGAATCCTTATAGATAACGCATTGAATCATCGGTTTCTTTAGGTTAACAATATACCTACAGTAAGCGTGAATTTTGGAAGATCTGATAAAGCTGTATAAATCCCACAGGTGGCATCACTGTTCGAACAGAACTTGGTAACACTAATGTTGCAGTGGAAATGAAAACTGGTGTACCGAACACGAGGCGAGACTCTGGGATATCGTCTGGTAGCAGTCTTTACAGTGCAAGGTTTGGATAATACGTTTCTTAAAATTATGCCCGTTATTTTAAAAACATCTTTCTCCTTTCATACTGATAACTACAATAAAGAAGAAATTTTGGTCCACAATTGTAATACTAGAAATATCACTTGCACAATGTCAAAAATATCTCCCTTTTTTAATTGGGAAAAGACAAGAAGGACCTGTAATTGTTACAATTCCTAGAAGCCTTAGTTTGGGAAAAATTATTTAAGCATTAACATCTTCTTTTCAACTATTATTTAGATGATTAATAATGGATAGTTACCTTTTATTTTTAGGTAAGTAAAGGTGGTAATTTAGGTGGTATATTTGACATTTTTTGACGTAAAAGAAATTGCAGGTCTTCAGACATTTCCCGAAAGAGCAGTCAAGCATCGGTAGTTTCTGGTGCTGTGGCAACAACTACAGGCGTCGCCGGATCGCAGCGACTTATCACGCAACATACTGCTATCTATGACCAGCTTTCACCCGATAGCAGCCGAAGGTAAAGTATCTGTATAAAAAAAGTTACAAATAGAGTGTTAATTAGTCTCTTGTTTACGGTAGGATTTGCTTTTGTAAAATCCTTCAAGACTTCTTCATAATTTAATTGAAAAATAACCTTGTTTTTAGATCTAGTCAAGTATCGTGCGTGGGATATGCGCCAGCACCATCTTCAGCGCTCGCAGCCGTGCAAGCCGTTAGGACATCTCAAGGCAATCAGGTAAAACTTCTATATCCTTACTACAGCTTCTATTGATCAAATATTACCATTTCGTTTTAATTTTTGTTGTTTTTTTCATTAATTTCATGATAATTTTAGGCGGTATTACTGAGAGGTGTAACTTGCTCAGAAGTTAGAGCAGAAGAACTAGCCCTGGAACTGGACCCCAACGTTCAGATCAAGGAAGAGACCAGGAGACTATCGGAACAGTCCAGCTTAAGCGATCACACTCAGGCTTACCAGCCCTACCCTTGTGGTGCTGAGGATGTGGTAAGTGGATCCTAAAAGAATTTAATTTTTTAAAACTATGATTTTTTTGTTGAATTTAAAAATAACAGGTATTATTGTATTGTATACCCCTTTAATCCTACTCAAAGTAAATCAGTAGAAATTTAATTTCAATTCTCTCTTTTTATTGAATTTGTTTTTCAATTTATCTTTACAAAAACGCAGATTAATAGTTTACTTTCATGTTTTTAGGGTGATGTCAATTTCCCTTTCAAAACGGAAGATGAGCACGACAATGTAACTTACAAGGAATCTCGCTCTAATTCTACCAATACTGTGGTTATTACGACCGCTCAGGTTCACCACCCAAACCAAGAAGTTAACTTGGAACAGGTTAGTGTGATTATTTGATTTCCACCAACGGACGAAACATCATAAATTATTTTTTTGTTGTATACTCTCCAGTACAAATTTATAATAAATTTATCACTTTTACAGGTTGCAGAAGGTGAAATGGTGGAAAACAAGCTGGTTATACCAGATGAAATGATGCAATATCTTAACCAATCAATATTGGCAACCGAATCGGCAGCACCAGTTAAAACCGACTCCACCAATGCACCTGAACCCGATATCAACAAAGATAATGACGTTGCAACCAAAGACAATGCGTCTAGTGAAATTCAAAACACCAATAATTCCAGTGAAAAAATTAGTGAAGTAGCGACAAGTGACGATTCTTTACTCAAAAACTTAGGTGCCATAGGAAGTGATCTCAATATAAGTGATATACCAGTTGATTTAAGATCGTTAGATGTTAGCATGTCAGGTAATAGTGGCTCTCTTCTAGCCGTTAAGTCACCTGATGACAAGAATCCTTTACAAGAACAAGTAATACCTGAAGTTACCACTGAGAAGTGTGAACAAGAATTTTCTAAGCCGCCTACAGTCAGTAATGCAAATAGTAACCCCTTACAGTCGCTACAAACGATGGCAGCTAATCAGCCTGAACAGTCAAACCGTATGAGGATCACCTCTCTACCTCAAAAGCAAAACGCGATGAGTCCAAAGACGATGACAACAATGGTGATGAGCCCGCAGAATGTATTAAGTCCTCAGAACATACCTCATAGTATGATGAGTCCGCAAAGTTTGCCTCACAGCACAATGAGTCCGCGAAGCGTTATGAGTCCCCATAATATACCTCACAACGTCATGAGTCCACCAAGCGTGTACAACGTTATGAGCCCTCAAAGTGCAATGAGTGTGATGTCACCCCAACACAATGCTATGAGTCCTCAGAGTATGCAAAGTATGATGAGTCCTCAAATGTCTAATCAAATGATAATGAGTCCTCGTCATAATAATATGGGGAGTCCAATGAGTCAAAATATGGGCAACACCATAGTAAATATGACTAGTCCAATGACACAGAATATTGCAAGTCCTATGAGCCATGGGATGCCAAGTCCTATGCATCCAGCGCTACAAAGTCCAATGTCTCAGAGAGTCGCTAGCCCAATGATGCAAAATATGTCTAATAATATGACGATGAACCCACCGGCACAAAATCAAATGAATCAAAACCAGAATGTCGTCATGGCTATGAATCAACAACCACAAATGCAACCCCTGGCTACAAGTTACATGAATAATCGACAGAATTGCAGACCCAAAATACCAAATAGGAATAATATTGGTAATAATGTTCCTAATGAATACCAAAATCATATGTACAATCAAGTTCCGCCATATCCAATACAAAATCAGCAAAACATGAATTTGAGGGCTCCAAATATGCAGCAATATCCAATGATACAGCAATATAACCAAAACCAGATGCCCTTGATGCATCAAATGACCCAGAACCAGCAGAATTTAACCTACAACACTCAGATGATGAATTTCCAACAGCCTATAAATTATCCGAACCAAAACAGCCAGATGCATGTAATGCAGATGTCTAGGTCTTCGATGATGAGCGTGGATAATAGTGGCAATATGGCACGAGGTATGATGAACAGCTATTGTGAGCAACAAAATATTCAATTCAACCAAAACGTTCAATACCCGCAACCACCTTCTTACAACTCCGTAGTAAATAATCCTGCCAACATGATGGGTCCACCCCCACCAAAAAATAATCACCAGTATAATCAAGCGATGATGAATAACAACCAATATTACAACCATCAGAGGCCATACAACCAATGGGATTACCCGGGCAATCAGTTCAACAAACACAATATGCAGAAATCAGTCCAAAATTCAGTAAACATGTCCACTGGGAGTCAGAAGCCAAATGGCATGAGAACTATGAACTGTAATCCAAACGTGAAGACTGCTGGTGAACAACAAACAGACTGTAGTATGAATAGTTTGCGGGGTCAGAACAATCAGCCAAGTGAAGTACAAGTTTGGGATATCTCGCAGTCCCAAATAGAAGCCACTAACGGTAGAAAGAAGAACCAGAATGGCATGAGACAGGAGACCTATCAAAGAACTCTGGAATATGTAGAGAACTGTGAGAATTGGAAGAGTTCTGAAATGGTATCCAGCAGTACGCATCCTCTTCAAGGTGGCGACAATATGGTTGTGAACGATCTACAGACCTCATTATCATCTTTTTATGAAGAAAATCAATACCTACAGATGATTCAGTAGTTATAAACCAATATTTTATCCGTTTAATAGTGCAAAAGTAATTTAAAGGTTTAATCTCTCGTGGAGACTGACTAATTATAAAATTTATTCTAAATTTAGTTTGACTCGTTTTAAAGTACACTAAAGCTTATAAATTGTTGTAAAAGACACGCACAATGTAAATGTATTTATATTATTTTTAATTGTCTTCCACTGATAATTAAGTACAATAAAATAGTTATGCATTTAATAAACTTATACATTTAGAATTTAATATGTGCCTTAAATGTACATATTTATAGATTTTGTACAGATTTTTATTAAGATTACTTAACTTTAAAGATTTTGTATCAGTGCCTTAATTCAGAATTGAAACTTTTTTAACCAGATTGAAAATAACTTTTTATAAAAGACTTGTAGAGTTTTATTTCTACAGTATCACGGTAAGTGACCTATGAGATTATTAGAAATATAGTTAGATAAACGAAATTGTACAAAATAGACATTTTCTAGAATTTTTACAGTGTTGTTAAAGTTGTTAGGTTAAAATGTTAATTAAGAATATTTTTATTGTTAATTTAGCGTGTAAATTACTTAAAGCAATATATATTTAAAATCAACTTTTTGTGAAATGTTCTAAAGACATTGAATCTCTTAGATTAAAATTATTGATGAGATTACTAGGGTTAAGTAATTGTTAATTATTTTTTATTTAAATTGCAACAATGATCAACGCACAAGATAATTGTAATAGGTCATGGAAATGTGTACTTTGTAGTAAATTATTGTTTTTACTGTGTGTAAAAGGATGATTGTGAATAACTGTGACATTATATTATTAATGAAATTATCAAATAAATGAAATTACCTTATAATATGTGTTATTAGTTAATTAGAAGTTATCCTTTCCTCAAACGCACTGCGAAAATTGATAAATAACATCTTTTTACATCGGATTGTTACAATGTTTAACTTAATTTCTAGGCGTGTGTTCATAAAAATTTACACCGAATCTTAGCTTGTGAACTGTTAAGATCTGTGAGTGAACCTAACGCTACCTGTAAGCGAAACCTGTAATCCTTGAAGTTTCAATCAAACCGGCTCTATATACGATATTTGCTTGTAAACTGTCTTATGTGTGTCAATATCGTTATATATGATATGGCCAGCGGTCTCTTCAGGAAACAACCCTTTTATAAAATGGTCAAACACATCATGGAGTGATGCTATTGAAAATAAATAAATAATACCACTTGTTAGCTACTGTTGAGTGAAAATATCGTATTTTTCTTAATAATAATTTTAGATTTGAAATGTTCATAAAAAAGTGGTAACATTATACCATAATTTAACAAATTCTATGATCTATCGACAGATGGATTGCCAATCCAGCTGAACACAACTGATCGATCTTAACTTACACTACTAAGGGGTAATGTAATGAAATTAGATAATAAGACGATTTCCTCTCTCGCTCACGTCTTGAACTCCACAAACTGTGTGCTTCCTTGCTTGCTTGAAATGAAACATGAACAATCCATTCAGAAGATCCCAAATCCCTAAATAAACTGTAGTAAGTAGTCAAGTTAAGTGAGATGGTTTCGGTGAAGGTGTTGTCATGTCAAAATAAATTATGGGGTTTTTGTGGAGCAATAATGGTGAAGATCGATTGCTGAATCGGAGCTGTTTCGCAGCGAGTTTTGTCATCACGGTAAGAAGTTCTGCAATAGATATTAGCTGTTATAGCTTGACCGGATGTAATGTAACTGACTGTAGTGAATTACACCATGGAGGAACCAACAAATAGTTATCATCACTTTTTTGTGGAAAATCTTCGCTTTAGGGCGGCTTATTGTTGCGGCGTTTGACCTGGAGTTAACCATTGCTTAGCACGTTTGATATTGCTTGTAATGGTTGCTTAGTATCACCAAAACCAGTTTTAATTAATTAGGTTTCAGGTTACTAGTTCACATTAACATTAACTGGTACAAAGAGTCCTTTTCAGCTACAGCAGATAAACTACAAATCCATTCAAGAGGTTATGACTTCCTTTATGTATTTGTATCAAAATTATTTTAAATTCCTTGATATCTTCTGACTTACCTTGAACTAAACTATACCTTATATAAATTGCAAGTCCTGACGGGTCAATGAGGAACTCATTGGATATCCTAATAGTGTGTAGAAGATACTCTTAAGAGGGGGTCAGCTTCCATCGAAACCTAAAAATCGCTATCAATTTATTTCCCTGCAACAGTACACTTATCCATTTATATCAATATCATTCTTAAAATCCATAACAGTTACAGAAATAACCACGGCTGTCATGTAAATTCTGTCCGGTTACGTCACAAGGCACAGCCAAAATAGACATATTATTTCTGTATACGTTGCCAGAGAGACTGGGCGTCAGTAAATTCGTTTATTTTCTAGTTGAGAACTGGACAATGGAAGCTCAAGTTCTCAACAACAAATATATGTCTCATTATTGAGGACAGGCTTTCCTACATGAGAGGTAAAAGTGGATAAATTAGTCCTACCGCGTTGGCTCAATCAAGTTTTCTAAGTAACTAAGATTTCTTGTTGTATCGGAAAGGACCCTAGCGGTTACATTGTTAACGAAAGAGCATTATGGTATTTTTCTCTTTAGATGTGGAGAAAACAGCTACGGTTTTTTCAGTCCACTTACCACCAATTTTTGTAGCGTCTCCTCAAGTCGACGAACAAGTTTGATCTTGTTACCGAAGTGTAGGATAGGTAGGTTTTCCTTTCGCGCTAATATAACGCTTCTTAATTTTTATGGCGTTTTCATTATTAGATAAATTATAAGTGACTACCAACTTTTGCAGCTGCATTTATTACCTAATTTATAATACCCGCTAAGTGATATCCACCGATTTGCTAATAAGCAAATCTTCTGCCTCTTCATAATATTTTGCGTTGATAGTCAGCAATAGATATCTAAATAATTAACTCAGTAGTTCTCAATAAATGACAAGATAAGTATCGTTTACTTAACTCGATAAAAACTTCCAGTTTTCTAGATTTTACATTTCTTTTTTCAGTTTACTAGACTTTTGATCGTTTAAAATCAGATTAAGTTTTGAAGGAACGAATTCGTACTATTTCCGGAATTTACTGTATTTTTCATTACAATAAGTTGATTTACTGTCACTAATACAAACTATTATAAATTTTATTAAATTTAAGTTCCTATGTAATGAATATAAATAAAAATTAAAGTCGTTTATTTGAATAAGGACTCGGTTCAGGATCTGAAATGAAATAATGCTTAAATAAATATTTTTTCTTTACGAAGTGGAAATCGAATAAGCTATTCAGTGTACATCTCATTAAACATCGCATCAACCTTCAGGTGCCGGCCGTTTTCAATTCAACTATTTTCAATAGAGCACGAATTATTTTTATACTTTTCGCATTCTCCACGGGTCGACTGTCATCATAGCAGTGTTTTATTTGAGATTTCAGCTAGTCTGTATTCTTGCATTAATCCGTTTCAGCGCGCATGCAATAAAAACAACAATTTATTCTTAGTTGCATGAATGACAGTACCTTTAAGTATTTTAAAATAATAAATTTCACTTTAAACTATACTTTAATTGGTGAAGCAATTGTTAAAGTATTAGACATAGAGAAGAACATACACGCTGGAAGGCGAAGGTCGTACAACCGTGTTTTCGCCGTGGTATAAAGTAGCAAAGATTTTTGAATAGATTCGATAGCTGGCTTTGCTATAAAATAGCATATATTTTGTAAATACAGCATATCTACAAAATTAAACTTACAGAGACTTTTCATCATTGTGTGACGTAAATATATCAAATCTCAATGTTTAAGTCTGACACCATAACGATAATTCTCCAGCAGTTAGAGGTTAGTTAGGCAATTCTGTGTTTGAAGAATTCAGCTGAACCTTACTTCTGTCTTCAGAATATCATCACTTACTATAGTGAGTGACGTGACATAGTAAGTGACTCACTTATATATAACTGTGATTAATATAAGTGAGATAAAGGCCAAGAACTACCCTGCTATTTGTTTTATAGATCATCATCATGGCATCACCATCAGGCTATATGGTTTGCACTGAATAGTCAAACGTACTTGTTATCTTTTTCATCTAGCCGATTGGCGGAGAATTTTTGGTATCGTCGGGGATAGTAGATTCGCGAATTTGCACTATTACAATTTGATAAGTTTCTTATTTTAAAAGATTTTATGCTTTTTTAAGGCATTGAGTACATTTTGACAGATACGTCGAATTATTCAACGCAAGTTTTGGCGGATTTGCTATCCTTGACGATATATAAGTAGTCAACGGCGCATTTATTTTGATTGCAACTGCTTATGCAAAGTTGTCCTTCAATATTAAAAGTTGACCTGCGGTTTAGTGAATACATTCTAATTGATTATTTAAGATCTCCAAGTCTGGATCAACATTATCAGCCAATACTTCCCACTGACAAAGAACTTCCCATGAAGAGTTACCGACCGGGCAGTTGCGTGAAAATTATTATATACTTTATATTACACTGATAAAATGCAATTATGACAAGAAAATGGTGGATTTTCACAACAAGGATTACTTCCATCTACCATAGTAAAACATTCCACAACTATACTTATTGTGGTAAATGAAATATTTATGTTTCCAAGATCAACGGGCCTTTACCTCTTGACTAACCAAAGACTTTGAAACCAAGTAATGACACTCAAATTCTTCTGATGAATCTTCAGAAGAAGTTGACGTAGCCATTTGGAGTCGATTGCAAACGTCACCCGGTATTGAAATACATCTCATCACCACATCATAGGCTCGCACCTGCATTATTAACCTTACGTTAAATTTAGACCAGACAAAAATACCACACCAATTAATAGAAACACGCTACTTATGTATTCAATATTGTTGTGCAGTTGGCATTGTCACATGGAGGATGCTTAAAAACAATATTTAGTGGGTATTTTTGTTTTCGACTAAAATTTGAGCATAAGAATGGGATTGTCCGTACATTTATAAATCATGTCAGGTCCAGAATGTGAAACTACTTGAACGAAATCCAAAGATGTATAAGTCAGTTTTCATTGTATCGAAAAATCTGATTCAGTTGATTTCAGTTTACTTTCGGAATCATTTAATAACGTAATTGTATTACGTATTATATAGGTATTCGGTGGAATTCCTACACAAAGGACTTTTTTGTAAATAATAAAGGGTATTTTGCTGTCCAGCCCACTTCTTGCCTAACTCTAAATCGCTATCGCTTTCATTTTGGCGTACGAAATATTTCCACTGCCGCTTCACTACATACATTGTGATGATATCGTACATAGTAATGATTTTATAGCAGTATACTATCGCGATAGATATGAAGTTACACAATAATGTTCAGAAACCAGGTACATGGCGCAGTTTTGTAAGAAAAATCAGTGTATTTATTTGATATACCAACCAATGCTTCTTCACATTGCTTTAACGACAAAGGCAATTTTATCTCATCAAACTGTTTTCTGTCAGATAAACCATTAGATATACTCTTGATTCTTCTCAATTTCAATATAGAGAAATTGTGAACTCACGTCAACCTCCAGTCTAAGAGGAGCTAACCTATAGATCGCAATGACTTCGCCTCACCATAGACTTCTCAGAGACTCTTCAAATGTCTTTTGGAGTTTAAGTGCTGGCTCTAATAGGTACAGTGGTTTATGAGGAATGTTTAGCTATATATACGTACCCCGGACGCAGTCGGAGTAGGCCGCTAGTATATAGTATATAATATTTTAGAGAAGCTTCAGCCGTATACAAAAGATTCAAATAGAATAAATGCCATGTTGATGTAAGTACGGCGTGTAATTTTTCTGATTTCTTCTAGAAGAAGGTAGTTTACACGGACTAAATTGAGATGCTCATATCTTACACGTCTCAGTTTCAACATCACATTATTTGTCATGAGTACACAACACGTAGCTATAACATAATCTGAATGGCAAACAAAGCTATAAACTTGATGGGTCGTAATAGTAATAGCAGTCATTACCACCCACCTACCAATATAATATTTATTTTAGTTAAATCCTCACTTCTAGATCATAGATTATTTCGCGAATTGAGAGATAATTAACTCTCGGTTGAAGGTTTTCTATTTTCAATTCACAAGTATCAAGTTTTTTAAATACTAAGAAAAGGCAACAGTACAAAAAATAGAAAAAAATATGTCCCAAGGTGGAAACCGAGCCATATTCATATATTAGGTCGTGGAAAACGTCTTTTTGCATATATAAACTTGTAATATAATATCTTTGACTGTACTATTTGTATCTGGCTGATTTCTTGACATTAAAAAGGTGACATTTCAAAAAAGAATCAAATTAGGAAAACTTTGTTTCCCACTATTTTTCATTTGTTTTTCTTTCTGTTAAAATGAGCAAATCGAATGAAGAAATTATATACATTTTAAAATTTTATTACAAAAAGGGAAAAATGCAACGCAAGCCGCGAATAAAATTTGTGACGTTTATGGACCTAAAGCAGTGTCAGTAAGAGTAGCACAAAGTTGGTTTAAGAGTTTTCAATACATCTTTAGCCACTTAGCAAAAATTTTAGCAAAAATTTCAATACATCTTTAGCCACTTAGCAAGAGTTTGGCTGGTAGGTGTTAATGCATCCGCCATATAGCCCTGACCTTGCACCTTCAGATTTCTACCCGTATCAGTCGCTTCAAAATTTTTTAGGCAGTGTCAGATTAACATCAAGAGAGGACTGCCAATACTACATGTTGCGTTTTCTTGATCAGAAGTCCCAAAATGTCTACAGCAACGGGATCATGTCTCTATCTACAAGATGGGAGGAAGTCTACGAACAAAATGGCACAAATATACTGTTATTACATTTAAATTTACTTTGAAAAATAAGTCTTGGATTTTCATCTAAAATGCGAAGAAACTTTTTCCCCCAACCGATTATTTAAATGTATCTTCATCATGGCTGCGTTGCATAATTATTGAAGTCCAAGTGTGTATTTGCTATAACATATTACATAGGCAGTAAACGTAACTTTCAACAATTTATTGCACAACAATTATTTAAATGGTATATAAAACCCCGAGTTTTTAAGTCTACTGAGATACCATTTTACGAAGCAGAAAATATTATGCCTTTCAGTGGCCCTTTCCGCAATTTAAAACCAATCGTGTCTGATATATTAACGCTTAAAAGATTAGAGACTACGCATGCTGGAATTTTGACTATGTGATAATAATCTTTAATTTTATAGAACTTGAGACTTAATAATAGAATTTGACTTAATGCTTTTGTTAGGTTAAATATACGTCTCTGTTGTGAATCTTATCACAGCTTATTATAGAAACATGAAAGCGAAATTGGAGCAGTGAGATGTCTATAAATTATTGTTTTAATTTAGCAATAGATTAATAATTGTGCGTATAATTGATAACGACTGGAAGTCATATTATAACTCGACTCGTCTCTTAACTGTAGGTATTTATTATCTCAAAGCAGGCACAGACAAACGTTTAAATTTAATCATTGGGTGTATTCTAAGCCTGATTTAAAATGAACGATTAATTATGCACTTCCTGGCTCTGTGTTGCCAGCGCTCGTTTCTTTCGTTTTGTGATTTATAAAGTGAATTTGTTTTCTTAGGAACTGGTTTATTTTTGATCACGTCATTAGTCTTGTTACTGACCAATTGTATTAGTGTATATTAATATACTGTTACCACAATTTGCATAAAAGCGTCTTTGGTTGAAACCAACGCCATGGTCCGACCCTGGATGGATCATATTCCCTCTACCAACCCATGGTCCTGCCTACCTTGCGGAATACGGACCGAATCACGGGAGAGCGCGAGGGTACTTGCATAGGGCTCTTTCCCCTTCGGCACTGATATGTGCTCCCTACAATTATCCTTATCCGTCCCTTCTGTCCTGGATCAATTAAAAATTGTTGTCTCTCCATGCTTCAGAAGGCGTGACAATCCGGTCGTCCTGGTTGTCACGGCAACCACTTTCACCTACCAAGCCGCATTGCTCAAGCGAGGTGGTGTTATGACTCTTACTCCTAATTTGTTTCTCCCATATTGGAAGGCCTGTGACCAGTATTACGTTTATATGTTGTTAATAAAAGTATTGATATAAAGTACCATATCATTTTCGAAGGTGTACCCGGTGAAATCAGATCCTTTCAATGTTTCAATCATTTGACTGGGTTTTTCAGCAAGGCCTTCATATATATGTGAAATCCCATTTAAATAGGTTGCCTAGTAATGTGACGTATGTAGGCTGTAGATTAACAAA
This sequence comes from Acentria ephemerella, assembly GCA_943193645.1. Taxonomy (NCBI): domain Eukaryota; kingdom Metazoa; phylum Arthropoda; class Insecta; order Lepidoptera; family Crambidae; genus Acentria; species Acentria ephemerella. Next base: position 3,057,943 of record OW971899.1, on the reverse strand, counting down.
AGTTTGTGTTGTGTGTACTAGAATGGAAACATAAAGAGCTTTATTAAAAAATAAAAAGTATTTGATTGCTGTATCTTTGTATGTTGTTAGTATATTTGTATGTTTGTGTAGTTTGTCTTATATACGCTTCTAAACCATATTTACATCCTTATGTGACGAAACGGTAAGTTACTTTAATTACGACTGCATTGGTTATAATATAATTGGTAATGTTGGTTCCAATTTCATGGTTCAAAAAGTAGAGACAAAAATAAAAAACCTATCAAGTAGAGTTACTTCATCTATAAATATTAGAAATATACTTAGTTATCATACATGAGGAGTTATTTGGAACACTAACGAAAACCAAATAACTTTCGCCACGATTGGTCCTTGGATGGATCGACCAAAATTTGTATCTCAAGCTCTTCCATGCTTCGGAAGGTAACCCTATTGGTCCCGGTTGTTAACCCGTGGTTATCCACCACTCCGCATTAGACCAGCGTGGTTTTTTTTATATATATGTAAACTCCTAATATGTTTTCCATGTAGGAAGGCCTGAGCTTTCCAAGCCACAGACTGCAAAAGACCGGTAATTCTTTTATAGAAATAAGTATAAAAATGTACAATATACTACCACAAAGTTTTATTGACTTGCATCTGCATAAATTTAAGTCAACTATTAAAAGTTGTTTGATGAAAAAGAGGTATTACAAGGTGGAAGATTATTTTAAAGATAAAAATTATTAAATAAAGTTATTTTGACTTTGACCTGTGCCCAGTAGTGGTACATATATAAGCTGTTTATGATGAAATTATCATGAATTGTGAATAAATGTTACAATATTACAATTTTTATCCTCTACCGTGATTCAACCCAGGATCTTGGGTTTGGTACCCTGATCACGTTACCACATAGTAAGTTTAGTTAACATTCCACCTCTTACGAAATGCCAACGGTCTTAATTTGATGTTTAAACAAAACTCAATTTAATGCTACTTTATTAAAACATCATTGTGATGATTACACAATAAGGTTCAGAAACCAGGTACATGGCGCAGTATTTATTTGATATACCAACAAATGCTTCTCCACATTGCTTTGACGACAAAGGCAATTTTATCTGAACTGCTACTGTTTTCTGTCAGATAAACCATTGACTATAAACTTGATTTTTCTTAACTTAAATATAGACAATTGGCGAACTCACCTCAACCTCCAGTGGTCCAATGATCCAGCATTCAATAAGCAATAAACTAGTTTAATTGTATTAAAGTATTTGTTATAAAAAAGTAATGAACATAAGGATAAAGAAATTTTAAGTCATATTTTATTAAATACTTTATAATACTTACCACAAAATAAACCTTATTCAAAAGTAATAACCAGTGTGCACATAGCAAGAAATTTCTATATTCAATTGAGATACACAATTTGTTGCATTTTGCAAACTAAGTATTAATCGCTTTCACACAGGTGTCAAGTATTCCTCACAAAAACCTGAAAAGAAAAAAGTTAAAATGAAACCACAAATAAATGTACAAATTTTACTTCTACTCTTTTGTTACTTGTAATATACACGATTAAGCACTTGATTTCAGATATCTTGACGAGAACTGTGATTAACCAACCATGACAACTATAGGTACCAGGATACCGACGACTACTGCGGCTATGGAAGCGATTTTGTACTTGTGCCGTCTTGCATTAACATTCATATACGCTTCAAGCCTATGAATACCTTTCACATCGTAATTCAATCTTTGATACTCTTTCAATTGGTTAATAAAGCCAGGATTAGGGTTGATGAACCTACGCCTCTGGCGGACGTAGACGTAAGATTGATCAAAGGTCAGGTTGTACTTTTGCATCAGATATGCAATAACAATGGTGGCAGATCTGGAGACCCCGAAGTGGCAGTGGACGAGCACATTGCCTTTCTGTAGTCCTTCATCAATGAAGGCGTTGGCCATTGGGAAGTAGGAGAGGAGATTGGTCTGAGGAGAGTCGTCGGCCCTAATGAAGAGGGTGCTGATGTTTGAATTAGTAAAAGTTGACTTCGGAAGCCGGTGCGCCTCAATGGTGAGCACATGGGTGATGTTAAGCTGTCGAAGCACAGATGGGTCTGCAGCCGCACGGGCATTGCTGAGGTATAGTCCAGGAATTATCTGACTATAACAAGCTTGTGTGCAGAGGTCAACTCTATGGTAAAGCGCCTTCCTCGACCAGTTCTTAAAACCCGTTAACGCTACCACAGGGCTTGGGATGTTGAGAAAAGCGACAATGAACGCGCTTCTCACCATCACCATTAATAAACCTCTGACACTTATCATATTAAATTTCTTGATTACTCCTTACATTTTTTTTGTACTTTTTCATACTTTTAGCAGAAGTCACTTGCTGGATTTTGCTTGTGACATTTACGTAGAGTTTGACGTTTTATTTTTCTGTCATATATATGACAGAAAAATCTTTTTAAATATAAAGACTAACCTTTTTCTTTCCAATCCAATTCTAATGCAGAGAGCATATTCTAGCAACTATAGTGCACTTAAGAATAATCTTGAACACATCTATCATTTTTAATTAGTCATAATCTAAATTATTGAGATACGTAGCCACTTTCAACAAATTCCTTTCTTGAGTGCTTTTTTCATTAAAAATGTCGCTGAATTCACTATAATTAGAATTAGAATCCATCTACTTAATTCAAATCAAATTGCAATGAACTAAATCGTAACTTTTATTGCAATTCTTAGAAGGAATTACTGAATTTTACAAATACATATTTTTATTGTATCAACAAAAAAATTTTTTTATCTGATTATTTTCAGTCACATTATTTTTATTATATATCTGACAACAGCTCCAGCTGTTTTGTTTTCAATTGACAGTACACCTGGTACATTAATGACAAAGTGTTTTATCCTTGATGTGTTTCAATCAATCACTCCTAAACAGCTGAGCCGAATTAGTTGAAAATGTGATATACATTTATCTTGACACATCTATCTTCTGTTTCATACTTTTCATCCTGCTCATCTCTCTTATCTTCATTTTCCTTTCCTCTTTTCTATTCTTCATTGTGTTAGTATTGATCAAGATTAACACAATGAAGAATGATCTTAATTATTATAACTAACGTAAATTTTGTTATTACCTAAGTACGTTTATTGGCTTTATTGTCACATTCATTTTAATGTGGAAACTATAAAATGCTGTTTGCTTTATAATAACCAAAAATAATAATAAAACCGTTTTTTTCGTTCCTACAAATAAAACACAACGATGTTGCCTAATTCTGAGGTTCATAATATAAACGTAATTACGGAAATAAGCAGAACGTATACGTAATTTCGTATAGAAAAACCAACGCCCCGGTTTCGTGGAGACAACGCAAGTAGCTCTTCCAGTATTTTATTTTTATCCACAATTTAATAAACAGATGACATAATACGATGATAAAATATTTCAGACAGATCTTTGTATATTATTTGGAGAATCTCAAACGAGAAGCGTAGCGGTGATATACGATTTCTATGATAGCGTTAACCTTGGCAGTAAGTTATTTTCTAACGTGAAGACGTAGAAGTAAAAACGAATTGTTAATTGCTCAACCTGGCATCTGTAACACCTGTAAGATTTCCTCCGTTCCCAATAACAGTCAGTATGAACGTCGTGACCTAAATAAAGTATTTGGGGCGGTGATATATGAAATTGAATGCTGCTATCGTCGCATGAGCAGTTGACAGGGTCAGTCGAAATTGAGTTGCAAAAGTTATTTCTAATTTATGTGTTAATATCATGATGTAAATATTTTTTTCATTCTAAATTTATTGACATAATTTTTTCCAGCCATGACTTTTGTTTTCAACCGAGCTTGTTCAGGTGCTGTATAAATATTTTTACAATGCAAATCATTACTTTGATAGCCACTGTAAGTACTTAAATTATTCATTCATTAGTAGTTGCTAAACTTAAATGTGAATAAAAAACTCAAAAAAATATCGATATGGATATGATCGTTACAAAATATATTTCTTTGCATATAACGTGCTATACGATACTATGTGACGAACGGCTGACGGAGTGGTCCGTACTCCTAGCTACAGGGCAATCAGAGGGATGTACCGAGTTCGTATCCGGCCGGGATAGATCTTTAACACATATAAATATAGGGTAATGGTTGTTTCTATATTTATATACGCATACTTCTGTTGTAGTCTAATATAAAAATTAAATATGTCCTTCCATTATCTAGTATTCATATTACAATCTTTATGATACTTAATTTGGGCTAGATAATAAGTGTGAGTGTAACTTACTAATGCTTTTTTACTAATGCTATATCGTGGTGGTTGAGAATTCCAATCCATTCCTATTTTGTATATCTCGTAGTGTTAATCTCTAGCAGAATCTATTTGAAACTTTATATACACTTGTGACACACAATTCCAACATGTTGACAACCCTAATGATCACTGTACATTTGTAATTAGCGTGTCATTTAGTGAGTGGCTATTCTAAAATCAAACGAATTTATGTCATTGATAAACTGATCATACAGACATATTTGTTTAAAATTAAATGCAAATAACCGCTTTTGGGAAACTATTATCTTTTCTTCTGCACCAGAATAAATCTAGTATGAAATATTTGCTTATTACTTTGATCTAGAAATCTAGAATAATCAACATTGAGATAAGTCGTATATTAATAAAAGTAATCTATTCTAACTCACTAGCTACTAAAAGGTGCGAGTTATTGAATACATGGACTACTCATTTCAATAATCACTCTATTTATATTATGAGTAATGATAATATATTATTTAGTAGTTGTTGCGGACTGACTAACTAGTCAGTATAGAATTTTATGTAATAATTTTTGAATTTATATTTTTTATATTATTACATATTCTATTGTTTAGTTGTTATGGAGAAGTTGTACAATATACATGTCTACGTTTACATAGATTTATTTATAACCAACAGTAGTGTATTGCATATTGATTACATCATATTGCTTATTAGATCAGAATAAGTGCCTCTGTTTTTTGTTCTAGCATTCACATTCAGGGTCAGGATATCTACGTACTCTTATGAAAGTCAAAGACAAAATGCCTGCTGAAACATGCACCAAGACTATTGCCAGATTTCGTAATCGCACCTGATGTGTTTAAATCATTAAAACTGTAAACAATTAAAATTATCTGCAATTATAATATATGCAGTTATTTGTCTCTGCAACTTTGTGTCAACAACCTATCAGTCTTCATAAATTTCTGCCATTTATTAACATTATTATTATATTACATGCGTACGACAATACTGTTTGCTGCAAGAAACACTGTGCGTTACTCCGTGTTCCTGAAGGCATTATTTAATTTTGTAAACCGCTTATGTGTCTTACACTAGACCTATATTCGTACGAACAATAATACCAGGGAAAAGTATCAAATATAATATTTAAAAGATGGAAATTACAATTAATTATAAAATAAAAATTGTAGTCGTCGAAGAGGAAAAACAAAAAGCAATCGCTCATCTAGGCTTTCTTCTAAAAAGCACACGCCACTCTTCAATACTTCAAGGAGACAGCATGTGTCCCGATACGGAGCCTCCTAGCAGGTTTTGCACGTGAACAACCTATCTTATATAGGTATTAATAAAGTAAAATTTTTAAATTATTTCATCTTTCCTTTTTTATACGACTAGAAATGTTATTGTGCAGTGTAAAAGTGTCTTTATCTCTTCTAGCTATTACGTTACCAGAATTGTTGAGTTAAAAACATTAGGTAATGTACATTGAGAATAAAAATCATTAATACTCTTAAATTAATAAAGCTAATAACCTTAATTTAACTAATTTAATGGTTTGCATAACGGACCAAAGTTAATGCATTTTCTAAAACACAGTGTATATGGTGCAGTAGTCTATATCATACTGACATATGAATTTACAAGATTTTCCATATTTTAAAACATATTTTAATTTGCCTTCTGATGATAGCGAAGAAGCTGAAAAACAAAATCCAATTCCGTTATAAACGTAAAAATAATAACAGTCCAGTGGTTTACACCTACTTACAATTTTCTGTTCATTTTGTTTGGTGGTAGACCTTTTTCTTAGACCTGGTTAGCTCCACTTAAGCTCGTCATCATCACAGTGTTATGTTGTTCCGACAGTTGAAGGTAAGATAGAAAGTTCTGGGGGTTAAGAATCTGAGTAAAACACGACTGCACAATTTTGTTTTTTGTTGGACAGGTCGATTGCATTGACGCATCATCCCTACAGTACAGCGCCAACTATTTGTGGGACCCAAGGTTACGACCTTACTGCCCACTAAACACGCACGCTTTATATCCTAGGTTGACCAAAAGTGCTTACGATATAACGGTACTAACTTACCGTATGGTATTATTTTTTCCATTAACGAAATAGAAGACTACAGAAAATATTATTAGTTTAAATTCCTTTCCCGACAGAACAATATACTCTACGAAGTCAGAGGATGATTGTTATTTTTCACTTAAACTTAGACCCCCGGCTAAGTTAAGACCTGCAACATAAGATAGTGGTAATAGCACTATTCTGAAGTGTTTTGTACGATTGAGGTTGCTCTACCTATCAGACTGTGACCACATTCATGTATGAAAAAGTTCTTTAAAACTTTTTTGTTATGCTGTCTTTCGTATTTTAGCCGAGAAGAAGTTCACTTTCGATGTAAAGGGAAAGTGGTAAGTTTTATCGTGGGGGATGGGAGACATTAACATCTCTTGTAACCTCAAAGGTGATGCACCAGCAATAATATTTAATATTGCATGTGTCCATAAGCTATAATGGAGTTACGTTCGGAGTTGTGCGGAAATATGTGTATGTAGAGCATTCAAACTAGACAGAACACCTTCGGGATGAAAGCCAGCAGAAGGAATCGCTTAAGATTGGCAACGTTTCATATGCTTCATGATGTCTTCTCGTCACCTATCCTCAATGTCTCAAGTCAATAGTCCTTGACCAGCGCTTCCACCCAGTCAAGATTTATAGTGCGTATACTCACATTCGGACTAGTCCACCAGTTTACAGTGTCTCACATATATCGAAGTATCTCTAAAAGACCGTAACAGTAATCCGACAGACATATAAAGTCACCGTCATGGAATTAGTAAAATAAACTGATAGTGGACGGGTCATGTTAGCCTTAGAACTGATGACCTTTGGAGTAGTAAAGTTGTTGAGTGTAGACCGCGACTCAGGAAAGTAGTGTAAAGGAAGTTTTGCAACAAGCAATGGGATGACGATATTCGTAATCTGGCTGGAATAGACTGAATGAAAAATCGGGAGTAGTGACATTCTTTAGCGAATATCTATGCAGTGGACGAGCATACAGTAGGTCGATGATTATGGTGGTGGTTGAGGCAATACTGACCACTTACCATCTATGGACAATGTAATTATTTGGAATTTCTGGCATTACGAATACATAAGAATCAAGTAATCCTAATATACTATAAAATTACCTTACCACGGTTCTCACTCACCGTGTTGCACAATTTTGTGAAATAAGTCTTGGAGTTTATGTAAAGATATTGAAACACCAGCATCAGTTACTGAAAGGTTTATTAAACTTTATTTTTCGAGACACCTTGATCAACATAGTTCAATATAGTATATAATTGACATAGCGTACACTTGTACGTACGTAAGATATTCTTATCTTAGTAAAATTGATAGTAGTAATATTTATTCATTTAGAGCTTTCATATTTCTTATAATGTTTAATTATCACAATTTATCATTCACCATTCACTATTCATTTGTAAATTATTCATCCATATTATGTCGAACTTGTTATGATTGGAATAATTCAGTTCTGTGGGTGACAACTCTCAACAAAGTATTTTAACAACGAAAGAATAGAGTGGTTTAAAAAAATTGTAATTTTAATATTTTCTTGCCTTTAATTCTCAGTATCAAGCAACAATCGATAGGCCATCGATGCAGAAAACTAGAACAAATCCTCGCATTAAAATAGTTCGAATCGGGAACATGACATGTGCATTACGATCGAGTGCAGTAGCGGAGCACAGCCACACCCGGGCGGCTGGGCAAGCGCACCCTGGCCTTTGACTTCTAAGCAGGTTAACTAAAAATTGGGGATTTTATACTGGGTATTATAAATGTTGTGTACACAATGTGGTATATTTTTGGAGCGGGCTGCCTGTAGTCCGGTAGAAGCGTTTCAGTAGCCACCGGGAGAGCGTGCGCGAACGTCCCTGGGTCAATCGCGATCGTGAGAGTGAATAAAGTGTAAGTGAATAGTGCTTATTAATCGATTAATGCTTGTGCCGGTGCTGTGACGGTGATGCTTCGGGGCTAACATACTAATGCATGCGGTTGCGTGGGCGCAGTATTGGGGCGAAATTTGATAAGGTGTTGGCGGGACGGTTGCCGCTTTTGTATACGGTGGTGTGCGCGCTCGATGTGGACTATTTTTGTCGCGGCGCGGTCCGATATTTTCTATTCAGCCGCGCCCGTGGCTGGCGGCGCCCGCGCCGCTCGTGGCACGCTCATGTCATGACTTACAGGACCTAACTCTATGGACGCTCTTCGCCGCTGTATCAGCAGGGGATATCAGTAAAATTTGCTTTGCATGCCGCTTGGGATTGCAATTTCTTAAAATGAGGACAGAGTTCTTTATACAAACTGACTAACTACCTATTTCTGTATTGTTTATCAAACATTGGGAATCCATATACAAAATGATAGTGTTTTTAACTCGATAAGGTCTTAACACTAAGATTATTACAATGAATCATAAACAATAAAAAATACTTAAAAGAATACTTATAAAAACCAGTGTAACAGAACTGGTTATATTTTATAGACCACATGTCAATAAAGGCGAGATAAAAAAATATAATTAATACACATAAAGATACTATTCTAATTACATGAAACATTTAAAATAAAGATTTATTACAAATATTTTTAATGTAGTATTTATAATTTTGATTAAATACTTACTACTTATTTACAATCAGAATTGAAATGAATTTAAAAACAAACTTTTTTGTAACTAAATATTCCAGTGGTTCAAAATACCAACGTATATAACAGGAAGTTTGCATTACGAAATTTCCTTTAGCAGAAAGCTAATCCTACATTATAAAAAAATATTTTAACCAGAAATTACGCAAACTGACTGATTTGTTTATGTTATATATATTAGTTTCAAATGACACTAAAAATTTGTCCATTGGCACATATCAATAGATAGATTTGTATTATTATTATTTCCATTTAAAATCCGACGTTGATAAATGCCGACCGATCATCGAACCCTCATCTATGTGCCAATATGTCACGGTGACTCGTCACGATACGCTTGAAGGGACTAGCTAATGAACAATTAATTATCACAGTAATAAATAGATACATATCTACTATATTTCTGGTTTAAGCTTTGAGAAAGTAGTTTGTTTTTTAAAAGTATAATAATAAAAAACAAAGTCGAAAGATTAGATATAGTCAAAAAAACGGAGAGTGCTTATTCATTAATAATCATATCATGAATTCTTGTAATAACTTTGACAATAATCTCTGTTGACTTTTGAATTTAATGTTCTCTCTCTTGGGATCGGCTTTGGCCAGCTTTCCCGAATTCCTCATTATTAAACAATTCTTTTTTTTCGCAAACACTTCTTTTTTCAGGTCTTAGGAAAACAATATTCCTTAGATAAACTGCACTCTTAAAAATTGGAGTTAAGTATTAAAGACATTGCAACCATGGATTCTAAATTTATATCTATTTTATAACCACCTTTAAAATTCACACAGATTATATAATTGCAGAAAGTCAGTTCCGTACAATGAAAAAATAACAGACCAATACGGCTATTTCAAATGAAAACAATAAAAAGCGAGAGGAAAGTAAATTCTTATTAGTTTATCTAAATTGCACTATCAGCATATAATTATTCAGTTATAATAAACATAAATTCAGTATCAGGGAATTTAACTATGTGATACTGAAGTCTGCCTCTAGAATTGCAAGCTTCTTTCGTACTCAACAATTCAGTATAACATATAACAACAATTTACTGCGTTCAAAGAATGCATACACTTATAGTAAATATAAGGTTTAAAATAAACGGGTTTTTGGAAATATATTTACCGTAAGCTCTACATAAAACTATATGTGATACACAAAAAATAGGTACCTCTATATCTTCATGGAAACGAAGGGTCACTAGATAGCGTTCAAAATAAACTTTTGTCGCGTTTGTCTGAATACAATCATTAGGTACATTGCGACTACTATATGTCGACATATACTACTAACTGATTGGCTTTGGGTCATAATTGGTGGAAAAGCCTTTGCTCAACAGTAGATGCCATAGGCAAAAAATTATTTATTAATTACTTACTAATACACCTATAAGTATCAAAGAACAATTGGCGGAATTGGTTTTTGTGATTCCATGGGGTAACCACCCCCTAAAGACATATCTTTGCATGCCTCTCATATCCTTGATATTACACTGGCCGATTTTGATTTTGGTGGAGGGGTAGAATGCATTTACGCATTAGCCCTGCAATATGGTGCTAACTTAGAATTATATGGGACTTTGGATTCACGGCATCTCCAACCACCAAACATCTTCTCCGGGCTGACTGCTATGGCGAATATCGGCAATGACTTACCCGAGGACTGTCACCTATTCAATCAATGGTCTCCATCTGGGCTTGCCATTGCAAACTTCACTGTGTCTCAGTCAAACCAGATTTCTTGATCATCATCGAGATCGATAACGGATCACCGGTCTGTCTAACCAGATCTAGGCACTTTCTCGCCAGTCAAGTCGGGCAGTGTTAAGAACTATGTGGATGAAAGTCTTCGCAAAATGCAAGACTTCCCATCCAAATTCAACGTTATAATAAGCTGCAACCCCCATGTCTTAGACGGGGACTCCTTTGTGAATGTACCAGAACCTAGCTTGTCATTACCAAATGTAACTTTGTCGATAAGTACCCGCCTAGTAGGCTTACAATCCCCGACTACAATATGGTCTACTGGCCCAGAAGATCAAACTGTCCGCGGCCACAAACCGCTAACCTTGAACTCCAATCCAACTCCGTAGATCTATGAAGTGCACCCAATAAGGCCCACTTTTTGGTGACAAGATCTGGAGAATGAAAAAGCCTGAAAAATTCTGGAGATTATAGCCAGCCACTGCGGGCTTTATTTCTGTAGTTGTTTCTGCCCACTCAGGGTGCTCTATCTGGATCCGTTGATGAAACACTCCTTACACCTAATATCAATGCGAGTGATGACCACCCGGTCATCACTCGCATTGAGCGGTTTTTAACGGTTTCTGCACGCGAGGAGGCTCCGCAGCCCGTACCCCTACACTCACTGACCACATTTCCTTCACACTGAAACATAACGAACTCCTTCACGGCAAATAAGAAAGGCGATGGTGCCTTCCTGGATAACCCAGCAGACAGGTCCTAGATTTACTAGGTGGCTCCTAATGAAATCGGTATGGGTATTTCATTGTTAATGAAGCCCTTTTAACAAAGAAAGTGCAGGCAGTATTACTAGCAGGCGGGTTATGATGATATCACTCTACCCTAGCACTGTAATACTGAGAAAATTACATTTTATTTGTCTTGAGGCGCGAGACGATAAGGTTATATATTCTAACTAGATTACAATTTTTTTCATTAAATCACTTAAATATATCCTTCAATTATATATTTTTAATAGAAACTTAAGTCGAATCCTAGTTATCGCAAGCCAAGGGGAAATAAATATGAATGGTTATTATGATATTACGATATATTTTAAATCCAGAGGATTTTGAAACAGATCACACTGAAATATCTATTTTGTACCTTGTTATTTCGCTTTTGACTTTTAATTGTAAATTTTTTATGAAGAAACCATATTATTTAGAACATTTTATATAATTTAATTTTCAAGCTTACAGAAGTGGGTTTGATCGTGTGTATTTGTCGAGAGCTTATGGCGTTCCACGAAAACTATTTAATTTCCGAGATAACAAGTACCCGTATCCTCACTCAAAATAAATCTATCTACACGGTCTAGTTTTTATTAAATTCCGTTAAGTAGTAGTTAAAGTGTAACTTGCTCTCAATTATATTTAATAAAGTTAAGCTAGGGGAAAAAAAAATTATTCTGCTTTGGTTCAAAAACATATATAAAATAAATATAACATAACTTAAAAAAACTTATAAGTTAAATTGCTTCCTAAGTATAGTTTCAAACCTGGTTTCAAGCCTGGACGAATAACCTCGCTGAAATGCTGACTTGCTGTCCGAAATATATGCATGCCTTATAAGGATAAGCCAGCCAACCGTAAGTTAGGATGTAAAAAAATATATTAGACGATTTAATAAACTCTATGTAGAGTCTAAGTATAAATAGATACACTATCATAATTACATCATGAAAGTGGCGTGATAGATGGTATCTGAGAGGTATATCATAGGTACCAGCCATCAAAGTTCTCTCATAATCAATCTAGGGCATACGAGTATATAAGACTCCAAAATAAAATAGTGAAACGCGTTTTTCTATGAACCGTCAACCTCTAATTATTATGATCAGTAATATAAAGTTTGTGATTCTAACAAGTTGATTATCAAAATATTCCTTAATATTTAATTCCATTACTTCCATAAACACATATTTTAATCAACCACATTTGATGCCAACTAAGAGAAAGACTAATGGTTTTTCACTGAAATGCCCTAGATTTATGATGACAGTGGTGTGATGACAGGTTCATAGGACTCTTTTTAGCTTTCAGTACATTACCTATATAACTTACACAGCAGTATCTTTAATTCGATTCAGATGCCAAATGAGCTGTAAATTAGATTTTAACTCTTACGTTGTGAACATTTTAATTGTATTTCCCAAACACATGAAAATTAACCTTAATAAATAAATAAACTTACTATCTGAGAAATCACGAAATGAATATGCTTTTGTGGTAAAATAACTATTACAAAAAGCACTTAGTGCAACAGGTGTAGTATCGGGCTTATTGAATCAACTGTAGGTCTCAAAACAATGTATTTTTCTTATAATAATCATTTCGTGGTTATCCCAATGATGTAGCTAGAAGGGCATTAGCTTGCTTACCTATGGAAACAACGATACACATTCGATATTCTATTTCTTAAAGATTCGTTATGGTGCTATTTACAACATAACCGAATTACAAATGACATTCCATGGATTCTTGATCCTCACATCCTTATTCTGTGTTTATCTGTTACCATGGTTATATTTTTCGCACCCTGCCTCTGTGTTTTAAGATCTCATTGAAACTTGAATACTTGAAACCTTGAATTTGGTGGAATTGTTATTGAAACTATATAATACTAGCATTTTATGTAAGCGTAAATAATTCCGGTCCAAGAATTATAATGATACTTAAATAATGTACATTTATTTGCGTATCTACATAAAATAGTTTCCAAAAAACTGAAAAAATAATTAAGTAGTTTTAAAACAAAGAAATTAATAACAATCGACAAAAGGTACAAGGCAAACGGTAAGAGAGAAGTAGGCTATAATATTTAAATTTTAAAATATTATAGTCTACTTTTAAAATAATAGAACTGTCTCTTATCATCATCGTATTAGCCGAAAAATACACTGCTGGCCATAGGCCTCACCCAAGGATCTCAAAGCTGATCTGTTCTACGCTGTCCTGATCCAGCGGCATCCCGCGCTGTACCAGATCGTCGGTCCACCCTCTGAGAGGCCTACTAACGCTGTCGTTTGGTACTATGCAGCTACTCGAGGACCTATTCGCCCCAATAACCGTCTCTTTGCAAATCTTTGCCCACCGCCACTTCACAACTTCAAGTTCGCAAGTTTTTGGGCTTTTCTCATTTATAGTAAAGTTAAACTGGTTAAGCAGTTCAATATAATCCCTTGAGGTTTCTAGGAGTATATAGTGGCTCAACTAATATATATTATCGCAACAATTACTCCTTTAAAAATTACCTAATCCCAATATACTGCCCTTGGCTGTTTCTCAGTCGTAAATTTCGATTGATTTTTTAAGGACTGGTTTCTTTAAAAATGGGTTTAAAACTCACAACTGCATCGTGCATTATGTTCTACTGCATCGGATTATCTGACTTTATGAATGAGATTGGTGATGTAATTTACAAAGAAAGTAATCACCATTCCAAAATGGAGATGAAAGCTTACATAAGTTCCTTTTTAACTTATCTTTTTAAAATAAATTAGCTTTTACTAATCACAAAATAAAATAACAAGTCTGGTCGATTGCCAGTTGAGATAACGATCAATTATGAAATCCTGCAAATAAGATCCCGAGAAGAGATCTCACATATCAATGCCTCTTTAATGGTCTCACACAGCCAATTTTTACGTTCAATTAATTAAGAATTATTACTGGTGACAAAAATTGTATTCAACTAAGCTGAAATACTTTGTTGCATTCTATGTTGGGGTTTTCTCAAGGACTAAACCTTCAAATAGAATCTCTGTACTCCTAGTAATGAGTGTCAATCTAATTGAACCGTCTCGATCATGTCAGCTGTCATATTATATGGAAATGCAGCGCCTCTGTTGTGAAATATTGGAAACGATTTTTTATATATGTTGTAATGAGTTGAAGGGCTTTCAAATAATAATAAAAACACACACACACACTATAAAATTATATGTCGACCGTCCGACTATGTCTTGCGATCTGTCTTGGGACTATGATAAATGTCTATTTAAATTTATATGTGTTCTAATGAGACATTTTTATAGAGAACAATTCTCCTCATAACAGTCAAACGACAGCAACAAGTAGTGTAATTTATTTTAACCACTAATTCCGACAACCTTTGAATTTATAACCAAAAATAGAGAAACAATATGAAAAGAAACGTAATAATAAACTTCATTAATATTACTAGTACTTATACATGTCAAACGGCACTTTATTTCTAGTACAACCAAATTTTTAATAATAGTTTTATAAATAAAGATAATAGACACGAATTTAGATTTAAACTTGAGACCATGTTTTTTGATATCGGTGCAATTTCTATCTATAATTATCAAAAAAATGACAAGTCATAACAATTATTTCTACATAAAAATTTGAACAAGTATAGTTTTAACTTCGTTACATCCCTGAAATTTAAAACGAATCTAACTACGCCGGACCTTTGGACATATTAGTCTGAATTGTACTTAATAAATTGGGCAAATAAACGACTTGTGTGACCGCCTCTATCTAACGGATGTACTGAGACCGAATAATCAATGTGAAACAAATGAAGAAAATGAATTAAAACATAATCTTCAATTATGCCATTGTAATATGGACCACAGAGTAGATAAAATGAAACGAAATTTATTCGTTTATTCGTTCGTTCGAAAATTATGATCAGTGACGTCATTTTCCCATCTGAAATACATCTTTTAAGCAAATTTATCTTCATATTCAAAAATCATCAAAATTCTAATTTGTCGCATCATAAAACATGCCGATTAAAATACGACATAATTAATATAACTAACTTGACGTGGCTGAAAGTCGTTATATCACTTTCATATTGGTTTGAAGTGAAAGAGAGTAATTTTAGGTGAATTTTAAGTGAATGCTAGCCACAATACAAATTTATCGAATAGATACAAACTCGTCAAACATCTCACGAAGTTTATTTACCTTCATCATTGAATTGCGAAGAGTTCAAGATCCATTTTTTGGCATCCATTACATCTAAACCGTTCCTATATTTTCTACACCGTTACCATCTTAACAAGCTCATTCTAAATTTTTAACAGAGTTAATCTCTTGAAATAGTAATCAATATTTTTATGTTTTTAAGATATATTGATTTCACAACGACAAATAATATAGCAAAAAACATGGCATATTAAATTTTTAAGTCTTAACGAAATTACTTAATTAAGTTTGTGATCATCAATATATATCTATATTACATCTACAAGCAGATAAAGAGAAATCTTTCGTTTCTTTCAACCAGAAAATTCTACCCTCTAACCAAAATCTGACAAGTAAGCTAATAACCTTCAAACTGTGAAACTAAAATAACCAACGGCTGCACGTACCGACTATTCATAGACGAATCATAGCAACAGAAGGCCTTAGCATAAATATTTTTCACACAAGATTATCACCTGTCCCCCTCGCACCAAACCGTATCCATAACACTGTCTCTTTCAACGTGGCTAACCGCCAACAAGTCGTCACTTCTCTTACGAAATATGAAATCTAATTATGAATATAGATATTATTAAAAATTAATAAAATGTTTACCTCTTTTAAGTATTGGTTTCGTATGATTTTTATGAGTATATCAGATTTTTTCAGTTATTATAAAGATAATACGTGAAGGTGTTACTGTTGAAGTATCCTTGTTTCTCGAAATAGAATATAATTCTTTTATATTCGGTTCTGCAACATAAAACTAACATAATACCTAAATCTTTCGACTCAATGCATAGGACAGCTCTTTGACATATTTACTAATGCAATGTTGGGTAACATAGTGATAATGTTAGGCTATGGAATCTAAAATATATTTTTTTTTTCAATTATTTGGCCTGGTAACTAAGACTTTTAAGCCATATCTACATGAATGTAGTTTTTATCTTTATTTATGGCTCCAGGGTACTGGTGCAATGTAGCCCTTTGCCCCATGTAGTTTTTGGAGATTTTGTTTATGACTTATGACAATTTTTTTGAAATTGGAAGCAATAAGGAATGTTATGATAAGTAAATGAGATTGAAATTATAAAATGTTGTTAAATAAATGAACTTACCCTACAAATGAATGAATGGAAATTTTTCAGTGTTTCTACACTGAAAAATCTCACGTAAGTCATTAGAAAACGCTGATTGATGTCTTCCATATATTTTAAGATTTAACGATCCTTTTTATCATAAAACTACATCAATTTCATGACAAAAACAACACAACACAATATATGAAATAAAATATACAGCAGCAAACCCAACCCGCAATTACGCGCCACAAACTCCTCAAGATAAAATGAAAGGCATAAAGTCTATAGATAAACAATAACAAAAATTGAAAGAGGTGCAAGTCAACAAGGAACATTTCTAATAATTCTTTGTAATAAGATTATTTGAACAATTTATATTCATGTTAATACGTCTACCGCTACAAAGTACTGTTAAAATAACCTATCACAATTAATTACTCATTAGTGACATTGTCATTGCCGATTATGAAAACTTTTGGCACAAGGTATTAATTATATTTTCAAAGCACTCGTAATGTACGAGTACAAACATGCTGTACAAATCATTAACGAGTTAGAACAGTAATAAGAAATAGACTTAGATAGTTAACTAATAGTTAAGAAAAAAAGCTAGTCAAATAAAGCTTAATAGTTAGTGTAGATAGACACACACACACTCATGAAAGAGTATGTATCGTACTTTGTTATTTAACTGGTGCAGTAGCTCCTCCTTACATTTTTTTATTAAATTTCTCCCTATAAAGGGAAAGCAAATAGAAATTAAGCCCATACAGCCAGCCATGTCTTAGTCTTTTCATTTATTTATGGCTCCAGGATACGCTTCTCCTTACATAGCAGCTAATTATATTACTATTTTATAGTGTTGTCTGTGCTGCTGTAGGAGAAAGTCCATAGGTATCAATATTTATTTTTTCAGGGTAAGAATTCCGTAGGTTCAATATGCTGCAAGCGTTAATAGGTTAAGGTAATTGATCATATTATCATCAGGCAGTCTATATGTTCATCTATTTTGAATAAAAATGGTGTTTAAGCTGATGCTCAATATAGTTACCTCATAAACATTAACTTTGTAATCGTTCACAAACTTTATGAATAAGATTTCTAGTGAAAAACGCTGATAAACCTTCTAGAAAAATGTGTCAGCCATTTTGTTCTTGTTTTAATTTCATTAACTGGAAGTTTATTTGTCATGATCAATGATTACAGTAATCAAACTGACCTCGTAGTAGCCACTTTATTGGTTTATTTAAGCTTTTTCATCTACTTCAGTAGCAATTTGAATTTTTACATTACTCATAATACTTGCATGTGGCGGATGTTTATCCTTCTTTCAAATATATAAAAATATGTTTATATTTTTCGCTAAGATAAATCTGTAGTAGATTTCAAATGTAATGTATTTAGATACAGAAAAAGAGAGATATGATCCCTGTCTGGATTTGAAATAACCGTAGGTCTGTGTTTATGTGTGTTAGTCTATGATCATCCGTTGTACGGAGCTGACTATTATTTTATTTACACATAATCATGAATGTCTTTATAATTATAAATTAATGCTCATTATTATTAACTACTCAACTGACTGCCTAATGTAAAATATCAACATGTAATCAGAAAAAGACGTATAAAACTAAATCTTACTGGAACTAGCACAGAACTTAGTTAAAAATAGTCCACAATATGTAAGGTCACGAAAATATTGAAGTATTTACCCTCTGAAAATTATAACAATACCTTCCACCATCAAGGTCCGCTTGTTGTTGTAATATCGGTGCCAACGTGCTGTCAGTCAAAGAACTGAAACATTCTCAGTCAAGTCCAACACAAACCGTATTTATTATACCTACATAAAACATAATAAGTCCAACAACATTTTATTTGAATTCAAATGAATTTATTCTGCGTTATATGGAATTTTCTTTCGTACAGTAACTAGTATTTTAGAATTATTGGGAACAACTTTTCAATCCGATGCTCAAGTCATTTCTATAAAGAATAACCCAAAGTTACCGCCCATTTTGCTATTACTTTAGTTTTTTCAAACTCAGCTATAACATTATTTGCAGAAAATCATAATCATTGTAATAATGAGTAAACTAAATATGCCGCACCAAATTCGCGTATTCATAATCAAAATAAAAACTCGAAAGTTGAAATCAAACTAAAGACAATGTATCAAAATTGCAGCGTCAATCAAATGGTCAGGGAAAAAGTAATCGATTCAAGAAAACTTAAGATGACTTTTATTAGTATAAAAGATAAAAATAAACATTTTGTGTGCATTTGAAGGGACTGCTGATGTGTTAGAGAGTATTCTTAGTACAACCTCAAGGGTACAAAAACAAAGTGATATTGTTGTCAACGCAACACTGACGTTGATGCGTTGTTCTCTCTGTCTCATCGGATACTATTTTATCAGCTTTGAACACCATTATATGATTAAGCTTTACTTTGTAAACGCTCTTTGCGATTTGCCTCTATTGCCTCTGTTGCTTTTGCGAAATTATAACGCTATTCACTTGAAATCTTACATCCATCTTCTTTTGCAATATCAACCAATGTTATGCTTTTCACGCTGATTCCTTTCTCAATCAATGTATCCCTAAATATTTAATTTTTAAGCGTGAGTTTACTGTAAGCGCTTGGTATAAATTTTATAGGTTTCGTTTAAATTAACTTTGACTTCTATTTGTATCCGTGTTATGGCAAACATGACTTCTGACTTATCTTATTTTAGTTTAAATTAATTTTGAATTAGCTTTTCTTTGTCATATATTTTGTAAGTTTGTCTTATCCATTGTGACCATTCATCAAACCATACTTATATCATCTAAGTCTGACACTAAAATGTCTCTTACATATTAATACTTCAATTTAACATTCGGTAGGAATTAATCTCATTTGCATTCAATAAAATTTTAACAATAAATACATCTCTAACTGCATCAGGGTAGCATTCGTCTAGATTTGTGATTCCGCCAAATATATACTGCACAAATCAACGCGCGTGCGTCGACCAGCGTGGGCGTGACGCATTGTTGATACCTGATGCGCTATTTTGGTATCGAATTCACGATTACCGTTTCCTCTCTATAAATATCTGATTAATGGGTACTGTACTATTTTCGTATTTATCTCAATTGATTACGTTTGTTCCACATGGTGGATTTCCGTTTAAAATATTTTTAATAACATTATCTGTTTCATTGATATCATTGTTTACTTTTACATAAACCGCCTGTTCATCTTTTAATAAGCTACGGGATCCATGGTCAATGGCACAATAAATTTTATATATATATATTTAATTCAATTCAATTCTTTATTTTGCGTTCCATAGTTACATAATATGTAGATCTTAAGACTATTAATGACACTATGGACCCTGTCCCTATTATCATAAAACTCGGGCATAAAATTTTTTGCCCACATTTGACATACTGATACGTAAGGAAATCTTGGCATGTACTTAGCGAGAGACAAATATTAATATCTATCAAACCTTCAGTATAGTGATGATTCTACTTTTGTATATACGACACTTCAGCTTCTTGACGATCAACAAATTAGTCACCATTAAGAATGAACCTGTTTCTTGAATTTTCTTGGGAAGTCTGCCCACTAACGAATTCACTTTTAGAATTGTTACTCTACGGTTTAGTTATTTAAACACCTACGTTGTTAGTACCATACTAATATCATCATCATTATCGCTCTCAACAACTGGATCTAGGTGGTTATAGAATATGTCATAACCAAACGATTTGGTTTCAGAGGATTTCTGCAGTGTTTTTTTAATTCAACTTGTTTTAAAATACCTAGGGAATGCATTTTCGACAACTGTTTACTATGTTTAGTAACGATCACGATCAGTTAAAAATAGTATTTAGGCGTCACATATTTAATTATATTAGCATATATCGAGTTGTGTGCCACTTAATTATTCTTCTAATGGCAATCACCACAGTTTGAGGTATTACAAAAGCATTAAAAGTTTTTGTACACTGTAAACGTTTATAATTACTATGATCTTTAATAACTCGTAAAAAGTTGATACAATACTACAGATTTTTATTTTTATATTATGGCTAATTAAACATGAAAATTTGATATAAAGTCTAAAGGTTAAATCTGCATTAGTCACACTCATATAATGAAACAATCTATACTAGTAATTACAATATAGTACGTGACAATACTATTGTTAGTTAGTTCTGGAGTTATTAAAAATCGTCTATCATCATTTATTATGATAAAAATCATTATTATTTATGAACCTTTTACAACATTCATGTGTTCATCGTCATAGCAGAGTCCATTAGTTTTCATCACATTATCTACAAGTGTAAAAAACGCACGTATGAGACGCACCGGTTTTTTTCTTCTATAATTATTATATTAAAATAATTTGCAGTAAATATATACAGCAAGTAAATTTCATCATCTGTAACCTATATACGGCGCTATTGGGGACAAACCGTCCGAGATGGGAGAATCTCAAAGGAAGTTTGGACCATAACACCACTATGTTAGCCCAATGAGGCTTGGGGGGTGAAAGCATTGGCAGTAGCAACTAGGACCATAAAACTGACGCGCCATCATTATAGAAACCAGAGCGTTCGAATGCCAACGAGCTGCAGTACATATCAAGCACGAATAATTTTCTTTCTTGCACCCCTAATATTCAATATTCTCCGCCAATAATTTGACTGTTTTATGAATTCCTTCGAGGTAATATAAAACGGTTTCGTGCTGTATCACCTGTAGGTTGACTGCTTGTCATCAAGAGTCTATGAGATCAATGTTTGTATCAAAGTTTTGTACACTATAAACATTTTGACAACCACTTCATGTTAATCGATGATTTGACTCAATTGTCCTGTTGCCAAGAGATCTTGCAGGCGGATGCGAAAATTATACGACACATAGTGATTTACGAGACTAATAAAAATGTACACACTTGTTTCTCATAATGAGTCGAATGAATATCTTTAGTCTCTGGAACTTTCATCATAGACAAGAATCTGGTTACAATATCATTGTTTAATGAAGACGCCTCATAGCTATGCAGAAATGTAAAATATCTACTATTACACTGGAGCACTGCTTTGAGTGTTGCAGAAGACCAACGTTTCACTGGAGTATAGCTAGATTCTGTTGCTGCTGTTTTTTTTATTATACCTATGCCAATTTATGACATTAATGGTTTTATTTGGTCTATGGTGATACAACAGTGACCCATTCCAAAGGTATCAACTTTTTTATTACAATTCAGCTGAACAACAAATTATTTCTGCGTACATAGTTACAATCACAAGTTCTTAACTTTCATTATTTTAATATATATATACTTTAAACAAGAATTATTCCATTTGAAAAGACGTCAGCGTATGTAAGTCTATCAGCTGAAAATTGGAAATTGTTTAGTTTATCCATTAGATCACTGTCTATCTTCAGCGGAAAACACCTCTGCACCGGTAACGTCACCACATGACGAGGAGTCCGTTATCCAACCGACGTCGCCTGCAGCCACCCACACAAATTCCGTCCCGCCCGCCTCGGCGGCAAGCCAAAATTTTCATAGTTTAGTTACGATTTCGAAAACGACCCGACGCGTCCCACCGCCGGCGACAAAACCGCCCGATTTCTCTAACGAATCCAGTTTAGGATAATCTTCGTCAAGTTCTCGATTTCCCATACTCAACTGTTTCGTGTGTTGTGTTTTAAAATTGACTATATAGTGCCGTGTTTCTTTTGGATTATTTTTTTGTTAAATTAGGTATGTATATTTTTATTGAAATTTTTGACATGTTATATATTATTGCGCAATATATAAGAGATATGAAATACAGTTCGGTGAAATAAAATATTTATCACTATATTGGACCTATTATGGATCCCTGAGGCAGCCCTTGAAGTAATGATTTCCTTATCCGTAACGTATTTGGAAAACTTAATGTTTTTCATAAGGAAGTTCTTATTGTACAAATGTTAGATAATATAATCGTAGGAATTAGCAGACGATGCAAGTTAAGCGAAACGCGAGAGCAGAGGCCTTCACTGATTACAGAAATAGACCAAGACGTTTCGTTCACACTTGAGAAAATTTTAACGCAGGACACCCACTCACTTACACTTCACCTTGCCGAACCAGATGGCGCTGACCGCGTATGAGTCACAAGAGAGATCAGCCTAAGTGCTTTCAATGCTTCGCTACTATGATGTATGAATTTAAGGGCGGTTGGAGCAATGATTGATGTTCTTATTGCTCTTCTGTTTGAAATCATCACAAAGATGATTGCACTGATGTAATATGATAAAATGGCATATCTAGGTGAAACATGATTGTTACGAACTCCTTTAATGTTAAAAAATAATATTTTATTGTTGAAATATGAATGACATGTGACATAGAAAAATGATGAGAAAAATTACACTTTTTTGAAGACGAATAATTATTTTATTTAAGTTTCTTATAATGATTTATTTATATTGTGAGTTTGAGCCATACATAAATCATTTAAAATACTCTGCAAAACAAAGGGGAAATACAATTGAGTAGTTATATTTATTTGGTTAAAATTATAAATAAGAATGATTCTTACATAGGCTTATGTAAGTTAAATTATTTATCATCTTTAGAAATAAGCTAAAGAGTTATATACATTCTCTATTAGAATAAGCTCATGATTAAAAAATATTTCAAAGGAATATCGCGCAAATATAATATTCTCTCAGACATTTATTGCTGCTGAATTCAAATTCTTGTACTCAAAGTTGTGCAAATGGCTGTATCAAAATTTTATGAATGGTATATAAAGCTTGCAGATTAACCCAGTTGGCAACACAAACTTGATTTCGATTCCTAAAATTGGTTTCTATTTAAATTATTTATTTCATTCAGAATAAGATTAAGTCTAGATTGGCAGCATTCAAAATAATTGCTCTTTTTCTCAAATAAATTTATGTAGATCTAGAGTCTTCCATAGTATGGTTTTCTCAATGGGGAACTCTTATTTTACGGAATATAAAGTAAACTATATCAATTAAATTTTGTATCAACGACATTGCCCATTTTCAATTTTTATCAATCTACCGTACAGTTTGAGAACCATGTATGGTTCATGTGTACTTACAAAAAGATTTAGTACCATATGTTAACGAAATAGTACACTATAACTTGACATATTAGTAATTAACTGAGAACTTACCAAAGAAAAGGTCAGTCAGATTAGTCAGACATACCTATGATATGACTAAATTGTCTAAATTTGGTTAATTAATAATAAATAAGTATGAGAAGAAATGTGACTAATGTAATTAGAGGGCGTTACAGGAAAGGAATGGGTCTCTTTGGACTGGGCTATCCCAGTCCTGAAGATTCCGGGTGTACTTAGTAAGTACATCTTGGAGGTATTCCAGGACAGCGGACATTAGGATTCGGGAAGCAAAAAAGATCCAATCCAATTATTTCGCTGATTCTAATTTTAAATACACTATAAAATTGTTTTCGAATCTATCTCCAGTCTCCGATTTTTAATAGCATGATAAGAACTGCTTGTTCGTTCCAGATTTCTGGTCAAAATTAGTAGCCATTTACATTGAGAAAAGTAAAGCACGCTCAGGTAACTATATCTTATCATCAGCCAATAATATCCAGTGCCGACTAATTATAAACTATTCTTTCCATCCAATTAAATGATTCTCTACATCTTGCAAATTTCTCCTTCCCAAAGTCCTGAGTAGTCGCCATGCCACAACATCAGCTGACATTGGTTGACAGTTCTTCGCCTTATGTCCTGCCGTACCAATTCAAATTGCTAATCAATCAATTTCCGTTAGTGATTATAGTTCTTATTTTAATGTTTTAATTTCAGTTTTGATAGCATAGCTTCGTGAGGGACCTTGAATGTAATTCGCAGATGCTTAGGGCGTATATCTGAATGAGCTTAACAAAGAGTGTTAGTGTGGTGGTGTGAGTAAAAGGTGTGATAGAGAGTGGTCCGGTAAATTGCTTGGGTAGAACCCAGGTTACCTTCACGAAGAGCAGTAGAGTAACCGAGAAGACTAAAGGATTGTCTTATCAGGTCCACATACTCTTATCGCTAACTCAGGGTTGTGTAAGTCTTTAAGCGGGTTTCTTCTCACCAAAGTAGAATAACGGTTTATAATCAACGTTTTACAAATTTTCCTATTACAGACTATGCGCATTAATATTAAGTGTGTTGAGTTGATATTAGACTCGATTAGGTAAGTCACATTTTGGTATAAAAGCCTTATGTCGACTGTATATGACAAAATCGTTAATTTTGTGATACATGTATTTGTTTTACCTCAGCATTAAAGCCTCTTCCACCGTCATAAATAAATATGGAAACAGTCCATGTCTCCAGAGACAATGTACAATTATTTCTTTATATAACTTGTGCCTAAATGCAATGATTACTACTATCATGAGTCATGTGTTTATTTAACATCCATGAAATTTAAATGCCTAAATGCCGTGTCTTTTATGTCACACTTAGCTACATAACACTTCTTATAACTTTTAATTTTTTAAAGAATTTGGGCTTGGTATCTAAGACCTTTAAGGCATGATTTAATTTTATATTGTCTATTCTTCATTGTTGATGGCTTTGTGACACGTAGACACCAATTATGATTAAAAATGGACTTATGAAAATCTCACCGCATCTCACCAAATTGATGCTAGATTATGTATACACAATTTAACATCAATTTAATGTATAAAGTGATATAGAGATCATTTTAGACATAAAAATATACCATTTCCATATAAATACACTAAGATTCGACATACTAATGAAGAAGTTTATAAACTCTATATTTTAACCACGCATTTTTACAGATCATGAAAACTATTAATTTTATTTAAAATCTTTCAGACTCTGTTCATGTTTATGTTCATTTATTCACTACAAATGTGTTATAAAAGGCACTTATTTATTTATTTGTTTGATTTTCTACATAAAAGAGAGTTGCAACATACAATAAATTTGATATCAGTAATATAAAAAAAAACATTAATTCAGTTTTTAATTACGTTAATCTTATTTTTAACAAATTTTTAAAATGTCTCGAATTTTCTAGCTTGTAAGGCTAGACTGTTAGGTAGTTTGTTGTAGACTTTTGCAGCTATGTTGTAAAAAAAAACAAATACATCGCTGGTTTTTTTTGTTGGACACACATAAAATATCGTTTCATTTCAATTTTAGGATACTTAATTTGTCATTAAATATTACAAAAAAAGAAATATAAACCTTTTTGTCTCAATAAATTGTCCCTTCATCTAAGAGTTAACTATGTCGAGTCAAAGTTAAATAGATAAACTATAAAAATAATTAGGTATTAAAACTGTTGGAAAATAACAATGGAATGCAGGAAGGGGATGAAATTTTCTGTTTTTTAAAATTATCCAAAATATTAATCCAAATTAAATGATAAAACATTGCATGCCTCATCTATGCTGTTTTTAATTTTCATAGTATTGTTAAATTATCGTGTATTGAATGCAAAAAATCTTACACCCTAAATTTCAGCTTCGAAACCTTTATATTTATTTTTTGCTTTCAACAGGCTACCCATCACTTTGGAGTGACCTTGCACCATAGTGATGCCCAGTTAGCGGGATGGGGGTGACCGACGATTTGGCACCAAGCTTCACTCAGAAGCCGCAACTGCGACAGGAGGATGACGGCAACAAGCTCGTCTTCGAGTGTCAACTCTTCGCGGCTCCGAAACCCGAGATCAGCTGGTACCGCAGCGATGAACTCCTCAAAGAGGACAACAGGACAAAGTTTAAGTGAGTCATATTTCTAAAAAACTATAATGGGAAATAAATATAATAGTTTTTACTTTAAGAGTTGGACTGTACTTACTCACTGCTGAAAACATAAAATCAGAATGATTTACGTGACTTTCTTGTCTTAAATATGCTGTCCTTGGTAGCTTCGTGCCTAGAACAGCATACAAGTTATGAAAGGTCGCGGGATAGCAAATTTGATCGATTCTGGGAATATATCATAATTGAAGTCTTTCAACTACAAGTTTAAGTCTCAGTTTAGTCGTCTACTCAAACATTAAAGAAATGTCAAAGTGTTTAGGGAAGGTGCTGGGCTAAGTTAATTTATTGTATAGGTAGGTGTATCTAGGTACGTTACCCTCTCGCCGGTACAGGTATGTAGGTGTATCCCGGGTCTCACTTGGCAGGCACAACACTGATGGCACTAGGAGGACAACGTGGTGCACACCGCGGGTATCTATGTCAGTCAGTCAAGCGTCCGGAAGGAACGGATAGATTGGTGGGGTTAACATAATGAAATGAGCGGGTCAGGTAGCTAGGCAGATATAGATAGGCAAATATCATGCGTCCAACGAGACTTTCCTAAACACAAAGTAAAAATTATGATAACATTTCGTGCTTTCTTTACCATTCACATTAAACTTCGGTAAGTTATATTGATAAGAATAGAATACAATAAAGTTCATTACAAATGCACAACAAGAGTAAATCAAGATATACAACAAAAAGATCCTCACAGCATAATATCGCAAAATACTCAAGAACATTGGAAAAAATGTTGCTTAATTATTCAAATTACGTTTTGCGAAAAAAATTAAGTGTCTCAAAAGATCATTGAGTTGGGTTTATAATTAAACGACTCGTAGTGGTCAATTGAATCAGGTAGTCTTTTTTATATTTTAAAAGTGCAGTAAAACCTAAAATATCAGAAATAAATCTGTCTTCTTAACAATAATACTAAATTAAATTTTAAAAAAAGGGCAGAACTATATTAAAATAAAAATCTCATGTAATTTCATTGTGGTCAGTCACTGCTCAAAACAAGTTAACACTGAGCCAGAAGTGCACTTTATTCTCATTGGCGACTTTATGAATACTTTTCTCAGTAATAACTTCATAAGCAGCATATTTAATTTGATTTTTGATAATATAGTAAAGTTCTTATTCTATATAAAAGGTAAAATATGAGAATATTAAGATTTTTGCGTAACGTAGCGTCACCGGAGTGCAAACGACGCCTTTACATTAAAAATCAAAATTTTGATAGGAATTTTAGAATCTCAAGCGATTGTAGAAATAAGTAGGAGTTATGTAACAAGTAATAATATACGGGTCACTTGAACATTTAACCATTGACACATTTGACCCTAATTATTTATTTATTTAACAATTTATGTACACACAAATACAATTAAAAAAGACAACAAGTATTATTTATTTCATATTATTTGTAAATGACCCGTATCCCGAATACATTTTATTTAAAAAAACGATTATAAATGGTTTATTTCTGATGGTAAGCTTGCTTGAAGAAGTTATTTCGGAAGCAAAATATTCATCGGGGGAATTGATTCAAATTCTTCACCTTATGTTATGGTAGATATTAAGCTTTATTCGTCTTCTCACGTAACGTATGTCACTCGTTTCTGCTTTACACCAATTAAGTTCTACTATAGGCGCATTAAGCCCCGGCCACTCGTTTCTGTTTTATACCATTTAAGTTAGGCGCACTAAGTATAGGCGCACTAGACCCCGTGGCACAAGTGACCCCACTCGGCCTTGCTACATAAAACTAAAGCGTAAGTAATTTAAAGAATGTTTACTACAAAGACTAGTTAAATGTGACATTAAAGATCAAATCTCGAAGTTATTGGGTCAATGCTCGATGTCACCTTGGTTCTCGGTGATGTCTGTTCTATTACTTCCTTTGATGTATCGTAATCGAAGCCAAACACTGTGGACGTTTGACACACTTGGCACGATCTCTCTAATGGTATTTTAAACAAATTGTATCCTTATCTACAAAAATTTGTTCCAATGCTTTTGAAGAAAGGTCTATTGCTGTCCTATCTAAAACTAACATTCAGTTATCTGCCTCTCTTTTAATCTTCTTCAATAAGAGCGGGATATAAAATAAGGCTGAGTACTTTGTAATTGACATTTTCCATCCTTTTCTGTTCAAATTTTTGTGGCCAAGTAGCACTGTAAGTAAATCAAACTTCACTTCTGGTATAAAATAACTTAGATTTTCTGCCCGCCATCGTCAACTTAACCAAATCATGGTTAGGTGGTTATTATTTCTGGCTTATGGGTACAAGGTAATTTAATTTTGGTGATTAAATATCATTATTTCTTTCGAGTGATACTACAGTTGAAAAGAATTTTTTTTTTTATGGATAGTTAATTTCTTTGAACTTTCTATACTATATGTCAGTAGATATCTAGACATGTAAAACGTAGTCATTTTAAAATAATCTAAAAAATGCTTACTTTGCAGTTAAGTCGAATAATAAACTCGGTACGATTTATTTATTTAAAAAAGGCGCAGCTTCAGAACCCAATTTAGTACACCATTGCTTGAAAAACTTTAAGTATTACATTAAAATTGAGTGTCGATAATTGCTGCTCTCAGCATCTATTCTAGATACGGTAATACTTATACTTATACAGTTTAACTCAATTCATTTGGTTGAGAACTAAACTTAACAATGGTGCCTCATTGCAGTTAAATTAATCAAGATGTTAAAATGATGATAAAAATGTTACACACGATAACATAAAATAATGTATAAGTGTTACATTTTTATGATGTCTTTCTATTAGACAAGTGTTGCCCTCTTAAATTTGCAATACCCTTGCAGGCTGTCACGTGCCAAAGTTCCGGTAGACTCATTTAACACCTGACCCCTTCACGGCGTAATAATAAATAAATCTTTGCAATAAGTATCAATTTGAATTTGATGTGTAAGATCTGAAATTAATTAAAAATTGAAATGAAAATATATTTATTTAATTTTACTGATAGCTTTTAAATACGAGGGTTGTGGATGACAATTTAATATTATTCAAATCATCATCATCAGTAATAAAAGTGATTTATTTAAAGATTTAAACAGCCCTTACGATCTTTATTGACCGATATTCCGGCCATGTTTTACTTATCATCATTATTATTATTAATCAACGTGAAAGTGTAGTCTTATATTGAAATAAAATTGTCTACTTGCAACGTGGTTCTAATAACACTGTGATATCATAGCTACTCTTTCCACCTATTTTATTAATACTAGCAAATTTAAATTTCAAGTTCAAAATCCTGACCCATTTTGTTTTCCTCTTTTATCTTTCAAATTTTTAAAGATACTGTTGGCCGTCGACGGAGACGTTTCTCCGTTTCCACTTGTTATTAATTATTATATTTAAAATTCCTTTTGTAAAATAGACCAAAACAAGTACCTTAAATAGGTGCTTTTTTGCCTTTACCTTACTACTTACAAATAAATATATAGTGACGTCAAACGGTACCTTATTACTTGATCCTCTCCTCAAGCTGTTACGTCTGACGTACATGACGTTTTATCGTTTTCTTTTAAAAGTAGAATGAAAAAGAGGCATAATGGTTAAAAATGCCTGCAAGTACAAGTACATGAGTGTATATATGTATATATTTAATCATTTTGCATTATAATCCATAATAATTTAAATATGCGAAAGTAACTTAGTGTCTATCTGTCTGTCTGTTAAACACAAAAAATGATTCAATCTACAGAGATTGAATAAGGACATGTACTTTACAGGAAAGGTATGTCCTTATTCAATCTCGCGGGTGAAATCGCGTGCGAAAACCTAGTTTAATATAGATAAAGATATTACACAGGTTATAAAAGCCTTAACAGATAATGCCAACTATGAAAGTGGCAGGTGTTCTCTATCTGACATTAAATATTAATTTATTTATAAACTACATGTAATATGAAACACGTTGAAGGTGTCGCAACGGTTACATGACAGCCAGTTGTCATCGTTTGTTAATGTACTGTCAACTTTGAAATGTATAATATGTTGTTCTATGTCCATAAATTAAGATACAAAGTGGCATAAACCTGTTCTTTTTGTAGTCGGTCTTCTCAGAATGAGATAGCAAAGTTTAACTTTTTATTCAAATAGCTATTTTAGTGTTTCTTCAAGTTCCGTCGTACATTCATTTTCATATAACTTAATTTTGTTCGAAATTAGAATTTCCTACTCTATTCGCGTATATAACAAACATCTCAATGCTACTGACGTGCTACGCTGCTACGGACACTACAGTTGCTACGAAAATACTATCGAACGTCTCATTTCAAGCTACCCCATTGAAAATTTTTCTAATCATCTTTTAAATTTAATAACAATGCATATATATGATACATTCTATAATTG
This sequence comes from Acentria ephemerella, assembly GCA_943193645.1. NCBI lineage: Eukaryota > Metazoa > Arthropoda > Insecta > Lepidoptera > Crambidae > Acentria > Acentria ephemerella. Next base: position 3,026,893 of record OW971899.1, on the reverse strand, counting down.
CTTTGTCATTATAATTATTTATCTCCAAATGGATATTCATCATTATTTCAATGCAATCATTTTTGTAGTGTTTACATTTTGTACAAATATTACTCCAACTGTTGAACATTGAGTATAGTTCCATCAGATTCAAGAATAGATATGTCATCTCTTGCTTCCAAAATGTGAACGCACCAGTCATTATTACGAATATTGCTGGTGTCTATAGGTGGTGGTTGATATTTTCCATCGTATAGACTGTCCGGTATTTGACATTCTTTGATATAAAAAAGTTCCGTTTACCAGATTTGACACAGTCCAAACTAGCTCTTATTTCTTTCATCTATTATCGAGATTAAATTAAGTATCCCACCACCTGTTACGAGTAGGTAACTAAACGCTTTTTGTTGCTATTACGTGTACTTATTACCCCAATTAGATCTCAGACAAGCCTATATCAAACCTAAGACAAGTACCAAACTGGCCTAATGCAGCTCAGAGAATGAAGGCAGTTGACGTAAAAACCGGAAGCATTAGCTTATGATGTATTTTCATGATATTTCTACGGGTGGTAACGAATCGTAAAATTTTGACGTCTTTCCCAAACATAATATGTATTAAAATACCTTTAGGAAGACGGATATTATTAGGTTCACAGAATTTTTAATTAATCCATCCAGGCATGAACAATGGCTTTATTGTCGTAATTAACACCAGACCGTAAAAATTACTACACCATATCTTAAACTAAGTACTTGACTTCATATTGTATCTGGAAACATTCTACTCCACAAAAGTTTAAAACTCCAGTTCTACTTCTAAATTATGTCAGTTAAATTTTGTGCGTGATGTTTTGTGCCTAGTACTTTGAAGTTTTGAAGGATTTCGATGGAGTAATGGTTACAGTGCTCTGGTAGACATTTTACAAAAAGAAACAAAGGAATTAAATTATTTACTATTCCACGGATCACCACAAGAGAAACTTAAATAAACCTCTCTCTCTTTGTTATTCGCTAAAAACCACAGTGATGATATCATTATAAAACGACCACAACTGGTGGTTGGTAAATGAAATATTTATGCTAATAGAACTATAAAGTTTTAACTACTAAAACAATATTTGAACTAGTTCCAGAACACATAAGATACACATATAAAATTTAATAAACTGAAGCTTTTGGTGACGGCCACGATTAGTTTATCACAGCTATAATAAATATACTATACATTTGTGATTTAAATTTGAAATGAATACAGTATAATGATTAACACTAGTTAATAAAAAAAAAATCATATATATTTATATTATTGAATGTGATTCAAATTTTGGGATAGTTATTACACTCCGCGTAAGTAATTTAATCATATTTACCCAAAAATAGTGTTTAATTTTCGAACGCCAACGGAAATTGACGTTATTTACAAAATTAACTTCTTATAATAGCTGAGCATTATTTAAAAAAGTACACATATTTAAATTCCTATCTTATTCTTATATAATTTCCAATGTTAAGGCCAAAATACGACATTTATGAAAACTTTGGCTGCACTGGCTCTTATTAATATTTAGTAACTAACAAAAGGAATCATTTTATTTGAAAAAGTGTATAACAATTCTATGTAATAATAATACAGCCAATATTGGACTTGTTATTGATATTGAGAGATATACAGCCAACACCAATTCTTTATTACAAGACCTAGCGGCGGACGGGTGCGAGACTCGCACAGTATCTGATAAAGTGGCTCTGGGAAACCCTCTACCCGCTAACTCTATTGCGAGGATGACCTGGGTCCTATCACTGAGACCACTATCAGGCAATGTTCATTATATGACCTGGTGTACTGAGAATCCGAATGACTTAAATCACGGCTAATATGCTTATTCAAAAAAATGTTCTCATCCCCAGGATCCAGAGCATCGCCAACAACAAGTTCCTGGTGGTGCTCGAGCTGGACGACGTGATCGAGACCGATGCAGGGCTCTACAAAGTTAAGGCTAAGAACAAGATGGGCGAGGTGGCCGCCTCCATCAACCTTAACTTTAGCCGTAAGTCCTTATGTTAATTTGTGTTATAAGTACCTTCTGCTACTACACAATTAATATTTATATCAATGAAGATTTTTTTGATAACATTGGTGTTGAGTCGTGGGAAGCTCTAGGATGCAGAGGCGGTTTGGAGATCCTTTGGGAAGGCCTATGTTCAACAGTAGACGTGTCTCGGGTTACATGATGATGATGTTCATCACATTAGGGTTATATGGCTTTGTCACCAAAGCTGTTGCTTTTGTAGTGTTGGTTAACAAGCTTCTTCAAAAATTTACATTCCAGCCTAGTGCCTGAATAAATAAAACAAAACTATTTCTTACATATTATTTTCAAAGCTTTCAAGAATTACGATCTTCCTTTCAAAGGAAGACGCTAAAAACACTAACAAAGAATTTGCTTATAATAAAGTAAGTGCTGTAAATTATGTGCGAATGTACCAGCACTTACAGAATGTTGGCAAGCACCTTTACTGACAAATGATTGAAGGTAATCCCTCAAAAGGATCGTGTGTGATATCGTAATTAAATATTATAAAAGTAATAATAATAAGGAGATTGTAGGAGCAGTGGTGTCGATAGCAATAACAAAGCTTTCACCATTATTGGTCCCTAAATGGGTCAATTAAATTTGCTATGTCGAGTTCCATCGTGATTAGGAAGACACGTCAAGCCATTCCTGTTTGCTACGGCAACGGTTTCCACCCACTAAACTGCAGTGTTATTACCCAAACTCCTCATGTGTTGGACGCAGCCTACCAGTGAGACGTATTAGGCTGTAGAAAGTGAATAATAATTATTATGAACATAGAAAACTAGATAAAGTATGATTGAAACAGGTTGCACAGATGACCCCGAGAATTTGTCGTAATCTAATACCAAGCCAATAAAAATACCTTCACAAATAACTGTATTAGTCACTGACAAAAATAAATGTTTGCAAAAAATTGTGTTGGGCAGTAACCCACGCTTTCAGTGTTGAGCCAAGATCTGCGTGCGACTGACCACGTTGGCAGCTTAAATATCAGAAACTGAACTAATGTCATCTAATGACACCTGGTTGATTAGTATGCAAACCGTACAGACGTAAACATCTTGATGAAAGTAGAAAACTAGTTTATTATTTCATCACAATAACATTTTCTGACTGCTAATGAGTGCGATAGATAAATTATTTAGGTCATAAGAAGGTCAATTTTAAAACGAATAAAATAATGTGTAGCCAAAGACCCAAAGTATCTAACTTTAATAACTTTGAAAAGAAGAACTCACAATACTAAAAATTACTCCCTCCTGCATGTACAAAAGTTGATTTTGTACTAAAACGACAGATCAATTCGAAAACTCGAAAATTGTTAGAGATAGAATGCTTCTGGTGCTTACGTGTGGGCAATGCAATCCCGATTATAAACACTCGGAATAACTGTTTAGCTTCTGGTCTCAATTTCAACTACTATTTTCGTTACTCTAAGAGATTCTCATAGGATATTGATGTTTATATTTTGAACCAAATTATAAATAAATCAATCTTTAATATTTTCCTCTTTTTCTCGTTGATCTAATTTCCGTTATTTTTTCTATTTTTCAACATTAGAGCAGTAACTTTAAAGTGAAATCAATAGTTAATATCTAGTATTATTAGAATCTTAAGAATTTCATTTTATTTTACAGCCGCTGACGAAGAAAAACAGAAGTAAGTATTGGGATTTTTAATTAAAAATCATAGGAAAAGTATTCTTAGTATGAATACTAATTAAATTAAGTAAAAAATAAAATCAAATTTATGCACTTTTTCTCGGATGCATATTTCTAACATGATTTCTTTATCTTTACCTTTATATACAGTCTGTTCAAAGCTCGAACTTCCATCAAAATCTATCTTTGTTATTTTGTGTATATTCAAGTTATATACTATATTAAATTTAATACATGTAATAGAAAAAACTAACGATGGACGTCTTTGACACCTGTAATATTAAATTCATTCAAAATAACTGAACACGCTAAAGTTGCATAATGGTACGTTTCCAGACAAGTGGACGGTAAAGCGCCTACGTTCGCGCGTAAGCCGGCTATCAGGCAGGAAGATGATGGCAAGCGGCTTATATTCGAGTGCCGCATCGAAGCTGAACCGGTTCCAAGCGTCTCCTGGTTCCACAACACGATGGAAGTTAACCCTGGAGCGAGGCATAAGGTAATTTATAGGAATTTTACATTTCCTGTTACTTTCGATTTAGTTATGAATGACTGAACATGAAATAAATATAATAAACGTTTTCAGGTACCTCTTTGATATATCATGCAATATGCAATGTAGCCCTCAGAATGATAAAGCAGTAATGTCTTTAGCTTTAGATGTTTTTTTCAAAAAGATTATTTAAGAAGAAGGTAGCTGTATAAAAATAAATGCGATATCTCTTGGTGATCTTGTTTTAAAAGTAATCAGAGATGGCCTTGACCCTAATCCACTTGGCGAGAAGTATCGCCAGGTGGTTACAGCACCGCACAATGACCTTCCGTCCTAGATTTATTATTATTAAAATTAGCATATTAATATTGTTTATTGTTGGACTTTGCATTATAGTTTGTATCGTTTTTCTCATTTGGAATTTTAAGACTGCAATATGGTGAAAAATCTTAATTATCTTCACGATCAAATGACTATTATTGAACCAACAGGTAGTTAAATATATGATCTTTACGATATTTTCTTATTGTGTCAACATAGCCTATTTTTTGAAGTTTTATTTTTATATTTCGAGAAATACGTATACTCATGTCACCTTTCACTCTTTATGGTTCGTATATACTCATACGAAGGTTGGAATTAAAGTTTACTTAACAAAGTTAAAACACTTTATAAGATACATTGGATATCATTATAAAAAAATTTAAAGTCACTAACAATCCTTTACAACCTAGGAAGTGGATAACTGTGTCATCAGTGAACATTTTACTTTTCAATTTAGGTGTTGTAGTCAATCAAAAATTAACAGATTTTTCTTACTGCTCCAATAATCCACAACTCATGAAAGATTTAATACCCATTGAAATAAAGTTTGAAATATTATAAGATATAATTTTATATAAGTCATATAACAATTATTTATTCTACAGTTAACAGTAAGCAAAGATGGAAAATCTTATTATGCGTCCCTCGAGATTAGCAACGTTACCGTGGAGGACGCTGGAAAGTACAGGGTAACGGCCAAGAACGAACTTGGCGAAAGTAACGCCACTATCAGCTTGAACTTCGACAGTAAGTATCAACTTACACTATAATGTCAAACAAATACTGCAATAAATATAACACTACCAAATTAATGAAGCAGATAAAAAAGAAACAGTGATAATAATATCACTTATTTAAAATATAAACGAAGCAGAAAACACTACTGACTTTCCATGGAAAGGATTATAACTAACTTAAAATCTAGTCATATGTAAAAAAATGTGCTTTAAATATTTTTAACATTTGCGTCGGTGTTTTGTGTGGACTGTTTTTGTTGTCCTTTTGAGCGTAGATTTTGAAGCAAAGCTTAGTAATCATCGACTAATTCTTTCATAATTAAAACTCTACATAATACACTAGAATTTGTCTGTCTCGATTGCTATTTTATTATGTTATCTTAATTTAAGATGTTTTCTTAATATCTTATGAAATGGAATCTTTTAAACTTGTAACCATTTCGCAAACAACACTTACATTTTGCAAATATAGACTTATAAGATATTTTAATACACAATAGAACACTCAGCACGTATACACAATATTATACTAAGTAATATAATTTTGGGATACTTTTACCACTCTATACTATAAATATTATTATTGTTTATTATTTTTAATATGCTAATTTGCTTTTATTAACAATAATTTTCTATGCATATAGAATTCTTTGTAGTTAGTAATAATAATCATATTGTAATTTGTGCTTTAGCAGTGCACATAACGTGATTGATATTAACAGAGGCGACTGTAATGCGTACTGTTGTAAGACGTAGATGATGACGTAGATTGAAAAAGTACACGTATCTACTTATGAATTCTAAATTTTATTTATATACATAATCCGATAATATATTTATTTGATTCTTATCTATTCTCTTATAATACTCCTAAATTAACTTTATTAAAAACCAATATTAATATTGGATTAATAATCTTACACAAACTGAAAGAAAACATCTTAAATATAATACTGGAGAAATTGGGGTCAGTTACAAATCTACAAATGTATTACGATACACGTATCATTATAACTAACAATTCGTGATATAGGCGACGAAGCGCCCGTGCCTGAAGACTTTATCAAACCGACATTCACGGAGAGACCCGTCATCAGGCAATCGGAAGATGGTACCAAAATCACATTCGAATGTAGATGCGTTGGCAAACCGAAACCAACCATTACATGGTAAGGCTATGGAGTTTGCAATCCTATTCGAGTTAAATTTCATTTTACTTATGTTATAATTAATAACACAGGTACCATGGAAAAAAATTAATAAAAGAAAGTAGTAGACATAAAATCACACTAGAAGAGGACCAAACATTATATCATATGGCGCGACTCGAAATACTAGCCGTAGAGAATTCAGACAAAGGAGAATACAGGGCATTAGCCAAAAACAAACACGGTGAAGGCGTAGCTAAAATTAATCTTAATTTTGAAAGTGGAGACAAACCGAAGTAAGCTATTTGAGACATTCGTACATTTATTAGATCGCAGGTAGGACTGTCATTAAATTTTTATCTTTTAAACAGAATTCCTGATGGTAAAGCACCAAGATTTCCTAAAAAACCCACCATTAGACAAGAAGGTGATGTCTTGATAATGGAATGTGTATTAGAAGCATATCCGTTACCAGACATAACATGGTTTCACGGAGATAAGGAAATTAAAGATGGAGCTAAGATGAAGATGTCCAGAAAGGCTATTGGAAAAGATACATTTAATTTAACTTTAGAAATATTAAGTCCCACCAGAGAAGACGGTGGTAATTATAGATGTAATGCCTTCAACTTGTTTGGCGAGAGTAATGCAAATATTGCTCTCAATTTCCAAGGTAATGAAGGATAATTATAATTACAAATATTATAAGTACGCATACAGTAGCGATAGTACTTAAGGCTTTGAGCTTGCGGGCTGCATGAATCTCATTTCTTGATTTTAAGGAAGTCAAGAATTCATTGTTTTCTCTTTTTACTAGGTGGGGATGATGAAAATGGTTTCGCACCGTCATTCGTTGAGAAACCCAGAATCATTCCCAATGAAGATGGATCGCTTATCACAATGCGTTGTGTTTGTAAGGCGAAACCGGCGGCTGAAGTCACGTGGTACCGAGGCACAACTGTCATAAAGGCTAGTAGTAAAATCGAAATAAAATCATCAGTTATTAGTGAAGACGTTTATGAATTGGTATTACTTTTGTCTAACCCTACGGCAGCGGATGGTGGCGCATACCGCTGTTACGTAAAAAATGAATACGGTGAAAGTAATGCTAATCTTAACCTCAATATTGAGGCTGAACCAGAACCAGAAGGAGAAGGCCCAACATTTGTTGAGAAGCCCACAATTCAGTCTAAGGATAATGGCAAATTAGTAATTATGGGATGCAAAGTAAAAGCTAGCCCTAAACCAACGATTATATGGTACCACGAAGGCAAAGAAATAAGGGACACGTCGAAAATTAAGACCAGGGTCGAGGTTACAGAAGACATTTACACAATAATCTTGGAACTTATTGATCCTGGTATTGAAGACTCCGGATTATATAAATGCAATATTAAAAACGAACTCGGAGAGCTCAATGCGAATCTCACGCTCAATATAGAAAGTAAGTAAAAATAATTTTAAAAATACATGAATACATGCTTTTAAATAAAAATATAAAATATTAACATGTTTAATAACTTTTATTCCAGTCATTCCAGTTATCAAAGAAAAACCAAAGATCATTAAAATAGTTAAAAAGAAGACTGTTATTGTTGAATGTAAAGTATTAAGTAAATTCGCACCATCTTGCACTTGGTACAAAGATACCAGTGCCGTCAAAGAGGGCTCAAGGCACACTGTGTTGATTGAACCTCTGAGAGAAGTAAGTTTTTACAGTATTTACTGTATAAATAGATCAAGAGTGTGATAACTATATCACAATCAAAATAAAAGGTATCTAATATAAATTTTGCTTCTTCCCAGGGCGAATTCACAGTCAAATTAGAAATCTCAAATGTTTCACAACAAGACAGAGGCTCATACAAACTCGTTGCAAAGAACGAAAAGGGCGAAGCGACATCACAACAAGTCGAAATCACGGAGATACCAGAAGAAAAGGGTGACAAGCCCCAAATTATTAAACATTTTAGAAGTTTGGTAAGTGATCTTGTGTTTTTAAAGAATACCCAAATAATGATATAAATATCTTACTATAAAGGTATTTAATGTTAATTCAGGCAAAGAAAGAAAATGAGGAAGCTGAATTTGTTGCTATCCTTAAAACTTCGGATCAGTCATGTAGATGCACGTGGTATAAGAACTCAACAGTCATCAGAGATTCCTCGGATATAAACACCTCATTTGACGGTACTAACGCAAGATTAATTATTAGAAAGGTGGCATCAAAATATATCGCTAACTATAAAGTAGTCATCAAAAATGAGTTCGGCGAAGATGAGTCTAGTGCTGATTTGACTCTAGTCGAAGAAAAGGTAAGGGTTATAATATTTATCAGAGAAACTTTTTCTAAAATAATTTTATAAAAAATATGATAAATTTTTGATTGATTTACAGAAAAAGAAGAAAGAGGAGGAGGAAGAAGAAGAAACCACGGTTATTGAGGAGTCAGAAGAAGAAATGTCTATCGTAGAAGAAAAATCTATAATTGAAGAAAACCATGTTGAAGAGAAAAAGAAGGTAAACTATACTGGTTGCTTTGATGAATGTGTTTTCATTTTTATCCTGATCAACTTTTTTTAAATATATAATCATTTTTAATTAGGAAGAGAAAAAGAAAGTAGAAGCGAAGAAGGTTGTAAAAAAAGAAGAAATGGAAGTCGATGAAAAGAGTGAAGAAGTTGAAATTGAAGCAAAGAAAACTGAAGCTAAAGTTGAAGCCAAGAAAGTTGTTAAAAAAGAAGAAATTGTTTCTAAAAAGGATGAAAAGCAAGCAGAAGAGGCCAAGAAAATCGTTGAGAAAAAAACTTCGAAAACAGAAGAAGAGAAAAAGGCTCTTCTTGAGAAAATTGAAAAGAAAAAAACAGAACCTGAACCTGAACCCAAGATTGAAGGTATACCAAAACTTAAGCCAGTCAAACCAAAAGAAGAACCTGTTGAAGAAAAGAAAGATACCGTTAAAAAAACAGAAAAAACTGAGAAGAAAGTCGTTAAAAAGAAAGTGGTTTCTAAGAAGGAAGAGGTAAGTAACGTAAAAAACTCTTTTTCTAATTTGAGCAATGTATAAATGCTTATAGTTAGCAGTTATTATTTATTTATTTATATGTTACTCTATAGATAAATGTATCATATACACTAAATTTATAGATGCTGTTTAGCAGACAACCTGCATTACATTTTTTTATATGTAAATTATATCAAAACCGTTTTTCAGTGTGATAATATATTTTTTTGTTGTGAGTGTATGTGTTAACAATCAATGTGCTAAACTATGTTTAAAAATAGGACGAAATCGAGTTTGTCGACGATTACGAGCGACCAGTTTTGGAGAAATATGAAAAGATTACACCAACGCCACTCGATAAAAAACCCAAAGAGGAATTTACACCAAAGGTAATCACACAACACTCACACTTTACAATTCACACATTATCCTGACATACCAAAATTAATTTTAAATATATAATAAAACAAATTTCGTGTACTATTGTTAGGGTAAACGTGCATCTATATCAGAAAGCATTAAAACTGAAGAAGATAGTGAAGAAGAACCTTCTGTTGCTGCACCAGCACCAGAGCAATTGCCTAAAGTTGACAAAGAAAGGGTAATTTTCTTCTTTAACGCTTTGATTTGATTTATTAAATCAGCACAAAATCATAAATTTATTATAGAAATTATATTTAAGCAAAATGTCATTTAATGTGATGATTAGGTTGAGGAAGAGAAAGCTGAACCCAGGAGACCTAGCATTAAAAAAGGTGTTCCAAAATCAGAAGAAACCATCGATGAAATATCGCAGATTAAATTATCTAAAACTCCAATCAAACCTACTGAAGAAGCACCTGTCGAACCGCAGGTGGCTAAGTCTAAAAAACCGGTTAGGAAGGTAAATAATAAACATTTAGACATTCATTCATGTCCGGAATATTTTTCTTATTTTAAATTTTATCTTGATTTAGCCTGAGGAGCATGATGAATTCGTGGATGATTATGATCGGCCTGATCTAGAAAAATATGAAAAAATGACACCCACGCCCTTCGATAGAACAAAAAAACAAAACGGGGTACCAGAGGTACTTATCGATATACTTTTTTATCAGCGAAATTTTTATCTTTAACACTATTTTATAAAACCGCTTCAATATTTAATATTAAATTATAGGCTCAGCCTGAATTCATCGATGATTATGAAAGCCCTGAACTTGAAAAATATGAAAAACTAACTCCTACACCTAAAGATAAACGTCGTCTTAGTGACACTAAGGTAAACTAAAATTTAATAAATATACACAATATAGCAACCATTATTAGTTAATCAAACCTAAAAATTTTGAAAATATTTAATAATTAGTAATTAAAATTAACATAAATATTAATAAAATTATTATAAATATTTCTGTATAGGATGAAACTGATATGATGAAGGGTAAAATTAAACCAAAAGAAAAAGACGGTGAATTAGAAATGCCTACTCTTCGGAAACGTTCTATTACCAAGGATAAGGTACACGTGTTTAAAAATTAATTAAACAATTTCTTTTCACTTAAAAAACTTTCAACATATTTAAAGTCACAATGTAATTCTAATAGGAAGAAGAGAAGAAGACAGAAGAGAAACCAAAACCAAAAACCACGAAGACAGATGAAACCAAGGCTAAAAAGCGTCCTTCACTCAAACAAAAAGAGGTAGACTGAAATATAACATGTTTATACAATCTTCTTGAGTAACATATTTGACAACACTGAGAAAACTTTGCATTTTAACTCAACCTTTACTGATAATATCAAAGTAGATGTCATAGATTATTTTCTAACGCTACACAATTTTACGCCATGATAATCTATAGCGGCATAATATTTAAAAATTTCAAGAAATAAGTCAAACGCTATTAATTTGTGATGCATAACAAATATCGTACAGTGCTTCGCTTCAATTTTAAAGTGATTAAAACTTAATGTTATTTTTACTACATGTATTGGTATGTTAAAATTTATCAGTGAACTCAGCAAATAGTTCGAACTATCGAATTATATAAAAAACTATATATATTTTATTGTATTATCAAATACAATTACATATACTCTGATTCAAGCTAAAAATTGTATACTATAAATGACTACACAACTTAAAATCTCACCACAACATAAAATTCTGTTAGTTTAAGTTAACTAAAAATTAATACAAATTTATAGCCGGAACCCGAATTCATCGATGATTATGAAAGGCCAGTACTTGAAAAGTATGAAAAAATTACACCCACACCTAGAGAAAAACGTCGTCCAAGTGACACTAAGGTAAACAGTGCATTTAGACTATATATACAGGCAAATATAACAGTATCAAAACTTCAATATACTAAGAAACGATAATTATTTTTGTGTAGGACGAAACTGATATAATGAAGGGTAAAATTAAACCGAAAGAAAAAGAAGATGAAACAGAAATGCCTACTCTTCGGAAGCATTCCATTACAAAGGACAAGGTATACAATATGCTAAAAATAAATCAAACTATACTTTGCACTTAAATGCCATGCACAAATTTACTTATAATAAAAACATACTTTAATAGGATGAAGAGATGGAGGTAGAAGAAAAACCAAAAACACCTAGAGCAGACGAACCTCAGACTAAAAAACGTTCTTCGCTGACAGAAAAAGAGGTAGAATAATACATTAAATGTTTAAAATGTGACAGTCATGAAAAAATAGGTTTTTCTTACTTAAACTCATCTCTTACTGACTTTACACTAAATATCGCAGATTCAGCTTGACGCTACATCTTTTTAAGCAGGTATAAATTTTCACGGTAAAGATTGCGAATATTTAAATATAATTATTAAAACACACGCTTCATATTTGCACGGAAATCACTATAAAATGTTAAGCCTAAATTTGTAACCTTAGCAGATAAATTGAAATCACTAACTTCAATTTTCATTACCACAGAACATATAAGGGTTTCACATTTATTTGGAATAAATCTCTATGAGTAATGCATATTAACCTCATAATCATAAGGCATTTAAAATTACACGCAAAAATCATGATGATAAAGAAAATATCGCATGTAGACGACAGGTATCACAGTGACGATTTACATCGGCATGATAAATTTCTTCTAATATACATCTACTTATTTATATTTGCATTGATATTTATAGTATCAATGTTATTAAATTTAATCCTAATATTTATTAAAGTTACTCAAAACACAAATTGATAAATTATAGGCGTCACCTGAATTCATCGATGATTACGAAAAGCCGGAACTTGAAAAATATGAAAAAATTACACCTACACCTAAAGAGAAACCTCAACCTAGTGACACTAAGGTAAATAAGGAAAACTTAAACATTAATTAACGTTATCTACTCTTAACGTGCAGAAATACTCTGAGTAAAAATAATTTGTGTATAGGATGAAACTGATACGATGAAGGGTAAACTTAAACCTAAAGAAAAAGAAGATGCACCAGAAAAGCCTACTCTTCGGAAGCGTTCCGTTACCAAGGATAAGGTACATGCGTTCAAAACAAAAATACAACCATTAATATAAAAACTTTGAAAATATTTAAACGTTAAATATTTTAATAGGATGAAGAGAAGAAGCCAGAGGAAAAACCAAAATCAAAAACACCTAAAGCAGAGGAAACTCAGGCTAAAAAACGTCCTTCACTTAAAGAGAAAGAGGTAGTAAAAGCATACTTTATTACACTACACACTTTTCTCGAGTGACTGCACAACAAGAATCTTTTTGATTCTAACTTATCTCTTACTGATAACATTATGTCCACTAAGTTTCACAAATTTAGTTTGACGCCACGCCACACTCTCATACGCCATAATACTCTATTGCGGTAAACAATTGTATATTAAATTTAATATATACAAAATTTTAACGCTTTATATTTGCATGGCAATTTCTGTAAAATGCTTTGCTTAATTATTTTTCAGAATTATAGATAAAGATTTAAGTTCCGGACTCCTCTATTCACTATTAAATACTTTGGAAGTAACTATGTGACACTTCATTTTCTATGTAGAGATATTCCCAAAAAAAAATCCTTCTTTGCTTCTTTTTTCACTAAATTAAAATTATGTCAATTAATTTTTTAATCACATTCATCGGAGGTATATCTTTTACAATAAATCAAAGTATGAAATACCATGATTTTAAGTAATTTAAGATCATCGATAAGGCCGTTGCGCCTAAATAATTAATATTAATTGGTCGATGTTTTAGGTTTGGCAAAGATTTTACAGTGTATTTATAATAATTTGTTAAACATCAAATTATTCGCAGACACTGTAATATTCTTATGGATAAATATTTCAAAACGATATTATTAAGAATCAAAATAAACTATAAAGAAAAATTTTCTTCTACGTGACAAAATATACTTAAATACTATCATATTAAAGGTTGCAGAGGAAGAATTCATTGATGATTACGAGAGGCCAGTCCTCGAGAAATATGAGAAAATCTCACCCACACCCATTGAGAAAAAGAAAAAGGTACACTTATCTCAACAAGACCTTAACTTTGCTTACATAACCCATGGCTTCACTATACTTACTGACATTAATACAATATATAATTAAATATGTAACTCATAATATACATTTATCAGGACGATAAAAAGCCAGAGGAAGATATACCTTCAGCCACAGCAACTGCGCGACGACGATCTGTCAAAGACAAAGATAAACCAGAGGTACAGCATAACATTGAAATATATCAATCATAAATATCCATTATAAATTAAGTTTCAACGATACATCTTAACGATACCCAAATAAATCCCAATTGTTTACGAACTCTGCAATTTATTGATTATTTGAGACGAAAAAGTTTGCGTCCTAATAGTGAAACTATTTAGAAAGTTTTAAATGTATTTTCATCTTTATTTTCACTAATAAGCTTTCATTTTTAATCTTAGTTATTTTATTAATTAGGACATATCTAAAAAAATAAAACATGCCAGTCCTATCAAATCTGTAAAAAAAACTCTTCCGTTTTCATACAGATTACTCATCTAAGTATTTAAGGCGTGCCATTACCATCTCAAAAACAGTTTTTAAGAATGATTTGGGTATCCCGCCTCACTTATGGATTATTGATTAACACCCAAAAATACATAGAAAACATCAATTTCTTTTTATAGCCAATGGACGTGGACGAAGAGTTTAACTTATCAAAACCAAAGACACCTGCTAAGCCAGGACAAGAACCCGAAGACGTTTCACTTACACACAAAACACCAGCCGAAATCAAACCTACGGTTTGTACCATAATAAAATAATTTGCTTTTGCCAAACGGGTTTGCTCACAGCTATAATAATTTAAAAATATTAAAATTGGTTAAAAAACATCCTTAACTTTAGGAAGGTGAAGCTGGAGCTGAACTCAGTGTCAAGAGACCAGAAATTATTGAGGATAAAACACTTAAGAGGCCTGCTCCGAAAGGCGAGCCTACAAAGGTACGCGAGTCAATCATAGGAATCTAAGCCATTTGGTTAATGTTTGAGGTTCAACAAAGAAGATTTTATAGTGTATTTGTAATAACTTCTTAAACGTCAAATTATTCGCAGACAGAATTGGTGCCTTTCGAAAATAAAATACCGTTAATAGCGACGACTTCAGTTATTAAAAGGCTATTGTTTCTGGTTAAGGTATTACACCTTGGTGTAAAATAGAAATTAGCTTTTGGAAGACAGCCTCACAAAACACACAATCTAGAATACTAGATAAAATCACACTGCATATTTAGTTTGCACACAATAGCACATTTTTCTGCAGAATTCTTTATTTCACGAGTGAACAATGTGTGGTAAGAGCATTATGAAAATGTTTCTTTAAATCTTCTTTACCAATTTTGATTTTTATCTCCTGCTTTGACAAAGAAGTTTTTATGATTATTACCTTACTCTTCCTTGTTATTTGACCTTCATACCTTCCATGGGACAGGATAAAGACACCGAGGAGGAGGTCAGCCTCGCCAAGCCTAAACGAAAGACGAGCACGGTCCCAGAAGATACTTCTCTTACACAAAAGGCGCCCTCCAAGATTAAGCTAACGGTATTAATTGTCCACTGTCTAGTTATCTCAGCGTATCGATATTATTTTTGAATTGAAATTAAATGACTCAATTTTCTAATTTGTTCGAAAACTCTTAACCTTATCATCTCATTGATTAATGGTTACAACCGAATCAATTCTAACTAAGTATTTGATAAAACATGAACTACTACTTTTCTATAGGAAGGATCTGAAGCTGCACAGCTTAAAATCAAAAAACCAGCTGTTGTCAAAAAAGGAAATGGAAAAGAGGTAGCCATAACACACAAAGTGCGTTATTGCACACACGTACACCATACACATGCTGGCATTTTAGATAATTTGGCTAATACACGTGACACAGTAGCTGAGATAATTTAGATATTGTTGAATAATATGTGTTCTAGATTAGTCTAATCTTAACTCTATGTGTAGTCATTTAACTTTATGTAGTTAGTTACCACAGTTCCTCGTATATTCACGAGTCACTGGATTTACTAAAGTGCATAAAATCTAACTCTCTGGTAAGCTTCTAATAAAACGCTTGTAGAATATCCATTAAATGCTTTATGTAATTCCTTAGGCCCCTCTGGTGGTACAAGGTGGTAAATTTGAAAAGCCACAGCTCAAGAAAACTGTGGTTCAGAAGGCTACAGACAAAAGCAAAAAAGCTGAAATTGAATTAAGAGAAGTTAAGAAAACGGTAAACCGTGTTGCGATTTTTGATTCTTCGTGGCGTCTGTTTTATACTACTATCTATTTTCTATCTTTCCTACCCACACTTCATAATCACATATTTTTTTATTACACAACTGCACCACGTTTTCTACTACCAATGCTGCTGCTGCTGCTGGAAAATTGCCATTACCACGACACACACTAATTTATTAAGGAATTTAAATTATAACGTTTGGAAGGTATCTCAAATATCTTCGTTGTGTCCATCAAAGGTTTGTAACGGTCGCAATCGCAAGTCGCATGTAGCTTTAGTTTGATATGTATGTTGTTTGTATTACAGTGTTAAGTAAAGACAATGCAACTTCAACAAAAATCTACTTATTGATTTGAGTATTAAAGCTCTAATTCCAATAAATTTTTAAAAAGAATTACGTACAGAATGTTAAATACATTTTCTCACATCTCACAATTTTCTAAGCATTGTTCATGATGAGAAAAACGACACGATAAATAGGAACAGTTAACTAATCATTATCAATATTTTATAGGTTGAACTTGACTTCGTGGATGATTACGAGAGGCCGGTCCTTGAAAAATATGAGAAAATAACACCCACTCCCACGACTAGGGAGAAGAAAGAAAAGGTACAAGAATTTTAAAATAGCATGTTTACATCAAATTTATATCTACACACCATTCAGTACTATCATCGTTGCCACTACCAATTTTATGTAGATTATTGTGTATAGATAATATTTTTTGCTGTACACATTTTTTTTTATATAATTTTTACAGTCTTACTATCAAATCCTAAGATAATTACTTAACTTACTTTGGCTTTAAGAGATCCTAGTAGTTAAGACTATTGACATATAACTTGATGATTTCGAAAAGGGGTTCATCTCTTAATACCGCTTATGCAACAACTGTATGAAGAAAATCTAATTATTTAGTTTCTCTGACTTCTTAGACATAGAATACCTGAATTAGTAATTTATATTGATACAACAGGTGACGGTATCCGCTCAACAACAAAGACTTGAAGTAAAGGTAGAATTAATATTTCAGTTATAGAAGCATGCATCCATAAAACAGCTAGACAAAGGGATTTAAAAATCCAAAGCACGCTGAAAGTGTCTTCAATCCTATATTTGGCCCTTTGTAAAAAGTTTTGTTTAAAATATTTCCTCGGTTTATTAAACTTCAAAATACCTTTGTACTGATCCTGTTTCAATGTTTATCCTACAGAGTTCAAGTCGCAGGACATCGACTCAGAGCGAGGTTTGTACATTTTTTACATTTTGTTTTGTTAATATAACTCGCAATCTTACGTTGGGCTAGGAAGAATCACCTATTGGACATGGATGTTTTGGAGGATACCTATGTCGAATCGCTGGAAGGGAACCAACTGCCACCTGCCACCACTGTGACGGCTGCCCTGATGAGGGAGCACAGCATACGCTTGCGGAGTGCCCGGCATGGGTGGAGGAGCGACGGGCACTTTCTGCTGCTGTGGGGGACGACCTCTCCCTCTCAACCGTCATCACTAGGATGGTTGAGAGCGACAGGTCATGGCAGGCGTTTCACACCTTCTGTGAGGCCGTGATGGGGGCGAAGGAGGATGCGGAGAGAGTGCGGGAAGCGGCCGCCATCTCTGGTATCCGTTGCCGTAGGACGGGGCGACGTAGGACGGCCTTTGGGCGTCTTATGCCGCCGTAACACCTGTTGGGCTTTGGGCACGGCTGGGGGCCGTTACCTGAACTGCACAGCCCAGTCGGCGTACCTACGCACGGTGCGTCGACTTTAAACACCGGATGGTTTGCGGGGAGGGGGGTCCTTGTTTTTTATAGGCCCTTCCTTTTTATCCCCCGCAAAGTGATCCGAGATGGGACCAAACTACGGTCGGGCCGCTCCATCGATACTACGGCGAAATGTCTTCGGGCCATCCCGTGTTGTCGATGGAAGGCGGCTAGGTAGGTGCGTCGCTGAGGAGTTTAGTGGGTGAGAGCCCCACACACCCCCCTCTTCCTCCTCCCCGGAGGTTAGGGGATCGGCTGGTAGAGCTTCTCCTCAGCGTCACAAAAAAAAAAAAAAAGGAAGAATCACCTATTATATTACCCCGTTGACGCTTTGCTCCCGTACATATATATTCATCATTACTTGCAGATATTTCTCCGACATAATATTTATTGCATTTAAAACCGACTTCACGATTTGATTACAAATGTTCTTTGTCCTAGTCATCATTAAAATTACTGCTTTCATTTCATTCACTTGAATTTATATCTAAATTATCATTTGAATTATAAATATTGAAATTTAATGTCAGATTAACCTTTAACTAAATAAATTCTTCTCTAGGTCAAAGAAGAAATTACGAGTGACAGCCGAAAGTCTTCATTTGCCGAAGACAAATCACTCAAGGTCAGTAAAACATAATAGCTAACGTTCTTCAGTACGAGAATTTATTTCATTTACATCCTTGGTAAAGATCCTCCACAAAAGTATGAATCAGTTAGCTTTTTTCTACCTATCCGACTCCCAGTGTTGAAGTTCATTAAGCAACTGATCCGCAACTCTTATTTTTGGTCTTTTTCCAAAATTTAAGCGCTGTGGGGTTAAAACAAATGTTTTAGAGAATGCGCTTATTTTAAATTCATAAAATGACCATAAATTGAGTATTGAGAATGGACAAAGATTATTACAACACTGTATAACACCTTATGGTTCAAAAGGCGTTTCATATTGGATGTGTGCGTGTTGATAATGTTTTATATTTAACTAAATATAATCTCATTCTTGGGTTAGATTACAAAAGAAACTGCGGAGAGCAGAAAATCTTCCATCTCAACAATAGCTGAGAAACAAGAAGTTGGAACAGTTAAGAAAATAACGGCGCAAAAGGTAACATTTAAAAAATATCTAAATTACTATATGCTTACATGAAAACATGAGGTAAATGATTATATTAAGATTATCATCATGCACTGCGTTATAAGCAACCCTAGCATACGCGATAGAAGCTTTGTAATTTTATCTAATTATTTGCTGTAGTACCAAAGTACCAAAAAGTACCTTTGTAGTACCAAAAATCTTCAAGAACTTCAAGGTTATCTTGACCCTATCATACTCGACGTTTGTATTTATGTATTTCCCTTTAAAGCACAGTTAGTATCCCTATATTATTAGAATTAGTATAATTTTGCAACCTTTATTGGATTTGTCGGAATTATTTTAATGATATCACTGTGTGGTAGTTAGTATTTTAGTATATTTTTCATAAGTTCACCGTAGTAAGTTTCCACGTAAAATTTCCACATATTATTATTCATTACTTTGAAACACTACGTTTAACTTGAGAAATTTAATGTGTAATTGCGAACCCCCTTTACGCTGATTCATTTTCCCATTAACTTATGTTTTTAGCCGACTATAAGGGAACCAGAAAAGAATGAATTAGAGCAAATCAAACTCAAGGTAAGCAACTGACAACAACCACATCGATGCATGGTTAGTCCTTATTTCTTCAAACAGTAAAACAATAGAATAAATTCTCTTCATTTTTCAGTTGATTTGAACAAGATTTATTTCTTTTCTATTTTGTAAATAATGAGTTAATAAAAGTCAATAACATTCTTATTTTATTTAATCCAATTTTATCGAGTTTGATAAATATATATAACGTGTGTTTAGTAAATAACTACATTGTTATTAATATTAATTTTCAATGAATAAATATTACTCGAAGGAAGTAATGAAAGCACTACATCTTAGTGCATAAGAGATAACGTTTTATTTTTGTAAATAGGATGACACTGTAGAGATGGTAGAAGAAACGATACCAACAGAACCTAAAGATAAACCGTCAGTTAAAGCCTATCCATGGCGACCTACGAAAACAGACACTCAGGTATATTCAATCATTACTCACAATCATATCCAAATATTTTTAAAGCGTTCCCCTTCGTAGAAATATAAAATTATTTCGGCTTAACCTGAAAGTATTGAGTTGAAAAATTAACTTAGTTTCGATAAAACACCGGACTCTAAACTCCCAAGACGTAGATCAAGCAAAACAATAGCAGGTTCAGCTTAATATTTCTTTAAAACGGATTTCGTGAAACATAGTAATAATAAATATAACAATAAACAGGAAATGGAGGTAATTGATGAAAATGAAACCAAAGAAACTAGCGAAATTAAGCGGAAAGTTTCAATAGGCAAACCTAAAGACTCCACACCTAAACGACGCCCAAGTAAACCTGAGGTAAACGTTATTTACATTGTTTTTAAAATACGATACACATTCACTTTCAAATTTACCCAAATAAGATTTCCAAACAGGAGGTTAAAGAAATTAAAGAGCTAGAGTTAAAAGAAAAAGCAGAAACTATACAGCAACCTTCTTTTGAGGAACTTAAAGAACCCACTTATCCTTGGCGTAAATCAAGCAAAAAATCTGATGGGGTAGGTACTAAGTCGGAATTAATTATGATATTGCAAATGAAACCCACTTCCATGCAATATTTACTAAAATTGATAAAATAATTAAATTGCATAGCATTCTCGACCTTACAAATTAATTAATTTCTTAATACTTAATAAATAATAATTGTGTTATGAATAGGACATCAGAGACTTAAATGAGAAGGATGAAACACAAAGATCTTCTGTTGAACCTATAGAGAAAGTAGAATTGAAGGAAAACTTAGCCGCTGATGAATCAAAACCTGCTTATCCTTGGCGTAAAACCAGCAAAAAGGTTGATGAGGTAACTAAAATTTCTGGTTCAATTTAAACCATATTGATTTTACACTGGGACTTGTTAACTTGCATTGAAAGTTTACGTAAAAAATGAAATTAAGTTAGGTGAAGACAGTAATATAATAAGAGTTTTAACGGTATTTTCAAAAGTAAGTGAAGTAACTGTTTTTTTATTAGGATGTCAGTACTATTGAAGAAGACCAAAAAGAGTCTAGAAATAAGTCAGATCAACCGTTAGATAAAACTGAAACTGAGAGAAAACCTTCAATTGAGGAACCTTTAGAATCAATTTATCCTTGGCGGAAACCAAGCAAAGCTATAGAGGTAATCTTTGAAAGGTTTTAAGTACATATAACTAGCTATTAATGTATAATATTTCCTATTATGAATTTCTCATTATCTAGTTTCTGAGAAAAATATTGAAATTTGTACTTGTAAATTGTAATTTTGTATTTTTGTTTTTTTAAATTTATACTTTATGGGTTGGGAAGAAAAACATTTATAACGATGTTTTCAGGTGTCAGAATTTAATTTTAGTAATTCAAAAGTACCTTGTGACTTATCAAAATAAAATGAAATTTATTTGAATTAGTCTAAATAATACTCTTAATATTTTACTCCAAAACCTTTCACTTAATCTCCATTTTTCGTTTGAAGAAAGAGTTCATATGCTAAAATATTGGTAGGATAATATACTGTTCAAGTTACAGTAATATTTTTTTATTTCATTACAACAAAATCTAAAGAAAACCTGATGTTGTTCAGAAAGAAAGAAAAGAAATCCAAAACTGTTAACTAATTTCATTTTTATTCAAAAATATCTGTATAAGATGTGAACACTGAAATGATATTGTTTTATTAGGAAAATGAACCCGAGCTATTGACTACACCAAAACAATCACCTTTCCTTTCCTGGTTAAGGAATCCAAGGAAAGGTAGCATAGAAATTGAGGTTGGTATATGAATAGATCAAAAATATTACATTAAGCAGAATAATTATAACACATTTATACGTGTTAATGTATCTTATTAGAATATGGAATTTGAACCTTCCAATAAATTACCAACAGAGAAAACCAACTATGAATCATTATATCCTTGCAGAATACAATCAAATAAAGATATATCCATAATCCTCAGAATTTATTTTGAAAACATTAATATCATATAATTAAATATGTATAACTGGTTAAGTGAAACACAATTAAACCCTTCACATCAATCCATTCATAAAAACACTGCACTCACACACACCACGTTTTAAATGTTATACACTGCACTAAGCACGTTTAACATTACGTCCTACAAAACGTTATATAAAATATACATTTAATTATAACGTACCACAGGTAAAACAAAATGAAGTGCCTTTCTCTTGGGAAGTCATCCCTGAGATACCACAGGTACTATTTAAACTGTATTTGTATTGTATAACTTTAAATGGTAAAAAGATTAAACACGATAAAATAATTTTAACCAGGCTGAACAAACACCGGAACTCGAGGATAAATATAAACCAACGCTACTAGAAACACCCGAAATAATTGAGCCATGGAGAAGAGCACGTTCTCCTCAGGTACACTCACTCGTAAACATAAACGTCGATCATAGCACACATATATAAAATATCACACAAAACTTACACTTTAATAAAACATTGTAGAAAATGAATCTGGCTTTCATGGTAAGCCTCGAAACATTTTCTCTCGATTCATCATCAAACACTTCGTATGGTCGCCATAATTAATTTTATCTTTAGGCTGAGTTGACGGAGGCTAAACAAACACCAAGCACTCTAGAAATACCACAGCCCGCTTTTAGCAGCAAGCCTGACGAGGTATATAATTCTGCACCTGACCGGTTATAAGCACAGAAACTTGAGCACAAAGCACATAATTTTAGTTACTCACAGGATTTTGTTCAAGAGCACCTGACAGCACAATTTTAGCATTGGCACCAATTTTTTTAATGTAGTGTCTGCACTGTGTATTTTATTATTGGCTAAGAATAACACTTTTATTTTTAGCCATTAATAGTGATAGCGTTGTAAGAATTGTCATATGATAAATGTAAACAGTATTGGGCATGAAAATAGGTTATACATGTCTTATTTTAGTTCTATACGTCCTTATACTTGCGAGCAAGATGTCTCCTACCACACAAACCACTTGTGTCAATTTTAATGCACATGTATATATATAGCAATATCTGCACAACTAACTCAACCAGAACTTCTGCTCTATTTTATGTTTCAATTAACAAGATTTCCTGCTTCGCTTTGCTTATTAACACCGTTGCACTGATGATAAATGTTAAATGTTCTTCATATTTTCTCTGTTGATTTTATGTTAAATACTCCAACGAGTATAAAGGTAAGTGAACTATTTTTACTTAATTAACAAGGAAATTAATGTAAAAAAATATCACATATAATTAATTATTAAAATACATATTTATTTATCTTAACTGACAGAAACGTCTTTAAAGTGCAACTTGTAGTTCTCTTAAACTTAAATCATTCAAAAATTATAATAAGTAGATAATGTTTTAGGTACCAGTTAAAAGCTAAAAAAACAATGTAATGTAAGTCAAAATTATATGCAATATTTTGAAGAAATAACACCATTTCAGAAAGTCGCAGTCAAAGAAGAGGAAGTTAAAGAAGAAGCCCAAAAAGCAAAGCTCACTTCAGTCAAAAAGAAGGCAGAGGATTTGCCAGAAATCGCAGACTATGAAAGACCAGATCTGGAGAAATATGAAAAGATTTCACCAACACCAACAACTAGAGACAAACCAGACAAAGTAATAAAAGGGAACATTATATCCTAATTATTAAATAGAAATAAGTATGTGTAATATAATAAGTTTTTGCATAATTTTCTTTAGCCGATGCCAGTGGTGCCTGAAATTAAGGCGCCTGAAGAAAAGCCTGCTGCACCCAAGATTGAGGTTATTCGGGAGAAATCACCGAAACCAGAGATGCCAAGGAAACCTTCACTGGTACCTGGAGCACCAGTGGGTAGACGCGGTTCCTTGATTCCTCCACCAGAGGAAATGGGAAGACGCCCATCGCTTATCATCAGCGACGAGGTATGTATAAATACTTATAATATATTTACATCATATTTTATGGAAATACCGACTATTATAATAATTTTAATGACTATAAATTAAATGTAGTCATCATTTCAATCCAGGTATGATTACATATTTTTGATAACATAATTTTTTTATTGTGTCGTGCAAACTGTAGTATAGAACCTACAAGATATTTCCAAACTAGAGCAAACATGAATTTTATTTTTAAATTTATTAAATCGTTACTTATCAAAACCTTTATTTTATTTTTAAAAATGATGTTTGCTCTCTGATACACAAAGTTTTAGTCCCTCTTTGTAGATTAGATACCCTATTCTCTCAAGCCGAACCCTTTACATATAACAACCTAGTAACTTTTATTTCCCCTATCAGATACATGCAATAATCATCAATAGAATGATGAAGCTTCGTACATTTTACACCCTCAAATGCTTTTGTAGTTCTTTATGATTTAGGAGTTAATATTAGATGCCCCTACTCCTTGCTTTTAGATGAATAGTTTTAGCGAACACACTTAAGACACATAAACACTATTTATGAGACACGTGTATGTAGATTTTTTAAATGTCGTACAAAACAATCCACAGGATAATAGAAAACTAAGACCTGGTGAGGTGGTCGAAGAAAAGAAGGTAAAAACAAAATCCGCTATCGAATATTACGTGAATGCTGTCCGTTATATTGCCGTGATAAAAGTCTTAACTATTTCTCTAAAGAGTCACATTAATGCGTTTGCATCCGACGCGGTTCACAACACTAAGAGCTGGATAATCACATAAACCAATAAAAACATTTTGTTGATATGTCACAAACTATATATGTAATTATTCAGCAATTCTATAAAACAATCGTCAGAAGCTCATAAATGCACTCACTTGTGAAGTCCGCGCACCAAAACTGCACAGCTTGTAAGCACGTATCGCACACAAATAACGGTTACGGAGATGTTCGTGTCTTGAATTCCAAAACTTTAGCAGGAATGAAATTGGTGTGTCTAAGAAGGCTTTTCTTGCACATCATGGCCTTGGAACAGACACTAACAAAATTGATTAACATGAATATGACGCAATAAGTAACGTAATAACTCTTGCACACGCTGTTAGGTGACTGCACCAAATAATAAAATCAAAACTAAATTTGGTAGGTTACGTAGGTTCGGCAAAGGAGAACATAGGTAGGCAGGACCGTTTTTAAGGGGTTATTATCAATGTTTTTTAACAACAGGTCACCAAATTACGCCCTGGAGAAGTTGTAGACGAGAAAAAGGTGAGATCGACTGGGTCTGGCCAGTTTTAGGTGGACGCTGCTCGCTTTTGCAAAGCATTTTTCTTAGATGTTTTTTTTTATTTATTCTGTTACACTCATGACATTAAGGACAACTATTTGGCGATTACTGTTGATATAAACGACACGTTTACAATTCAGTTTTTACTTTTCAGTTTTTATGTGATCATTATTTATGACTACACAGTTAAGCTTTATTTTTAGAAGTTTTGACAACTCTTCATCAAAATAGTATAGCTAGTTGATCATCTTAATCTCTTTATATCGATTGATACCATAGAGCAAACATTGCATTCGTTCTTTAGATTTCTCTTAGATGTTCAGACCTTTTTAGATGTCAATTAGTGTCTGCTTTGCCGTCCAGCACAAATTGGTACATAGATGCTGGCGCAAACTGTTTGTTATTCTCGGTTGTTGAAAGAACCAAACATTTCAATACGATGTTTGCGAAATTAGTAATCATTTCGTGTATCGGTTCTTTTATCAACTTCGCTTCGTAGTTCACTATTAGAATGGCTTTAGTTTTCCGAATTCCTGATAACTGGTTTTAGTTTTCCACTAACTTTAGTATAATTTGCATTGCATACAAAACTTTTTCTATTACCTTTTATATGACGTTTTTATACTCACATTACATTTAATTTGTACAGGTTACAATTATCCGATTGGATTATTAACAACACACTTTTAAACAAAACGTTACATTTATTACATTCACTCTTATCGCACACATACACATTTATAAAATTTATTTAGATACCTAATAATGATAATATACACTCACACATGCTTACACCCACATGTTAACACACATAATATTAAGTGCACAACCATATTTAAACATGTTAATATATAGATTTAATTAAATGCACAAATTAACAGAGAATGTTTTACTAAAATTAATTATTTTTTTCAAAAAGAAACGCAGCAGACCCGGTGAACTCGCGGAAGAGGTATATAATGTGTGAAACATCTATGTTTAGATAATATGTGTTAGTTAAAAAAACATTAGATACGTGGCTAACATAGAATTTTCCCAAGTGATTAATTCAAGTATATTATATCAGTACATTTGAAAAAGTCAAGTAAAATTCGTAAAATGGATTTCGGAGCCAATTATAAAATATATTGTGACAAATACATTTTATAATTACTTCAAAATATGGTAAAAAAGCGGAGTATTTTAGGTGAAAATAAATGTTATTGTAAATACAATACTTAACTATGATAGTGCTCCTAACATCTCGTCATTCTAACAATGAAGTTAACCATATAATTACAAAGTATAATATTATTGCAGCGCATGTGAATAAAGACAAATCCGTAAAGCCAAAGTATTGCCACGAATTTACTGAACTTCTTAATGGATCAGGTGACAATAGTATAATCATACCAAAAAGGATTTCAGTAAATTTGCATGTTCCAACGCATATAATAAATTGTAACTATATAACCAATTGAAGTTAAAGTTTACGATCACCTTTAAAAATTACAACGATCTAAATTTTATAAGACATTGTTCCAGACAAAACTGTGATCGTAAACAGTAACCTCCGAGAAGATGCCACATAACGCCCAAAGATGCGATTGTGAAATTTGCAATATCGATGCCACGTCTAATTATGTCACACGCATTAATTATAAATCACACGAATTGAATATAGAAGAGGAAGTTATACAAAGATCCTATAATTAACAACCTGTGGTATTGAAGCCAAAATTTGTAACTATAACGATATATATCCTCTTAATACTTTTTGTACTTCTAAGTTACTTAGACAAACAGGGGATCAGAAAACTAAATACTTGAAAATGAAAAATCCACAATGAACATCCAATGGAATTTATGTGCTAATGTAATTTCATGTATTGTATATATATGTGTTTGAGTTGAATGGCGATTTTATAAGCAATGACTATGATTATTGATAGATATAGCGATAGATTTAACGATATTTTTTTTAAATCTTAACTCAAAACATAATTTATCATGCAATGATTCGTAAGGTCACACACACAATGAATAAAATGTAAATCTAAACTTTAAAGTGACTATTAGAAATGAAGAAGTACTCGCACCTGCCCGTAGAGGTAACACATGCACCGGTGACGTGAATTAGTTTAATGAAGCAAACGAACCATCACGAGTACGCCAACGCCATACTGATGAACGCGTTATGATTGATTGTTATTCTTATAAATATGATTCAAGGAATTAGGCCAAGAGCGAACCAGAACTCTTGCGAAGCTCTCGCCCTTAACTGCTGCGAGCTGCCAGATCGAATGAGTTATGGTTGTGATACCAGATATTGTTAAAAACACATAAGTCTTCTACGATGTCAACTGTCATGACGTGTATCGATGCTAAAGAAACTCTTGGTTAGATTTTATATCAATTTTTGTTTTTTATAGCTAGAGGATCAAAGGTCTAAATATGAATATTTCGCCAAGAATGGTTTTGGAAAATAATATAATAACTAGGACAATCAGATGGTCAAGTTACCCATAGATAAAATACAAAGATAAGGTTAGTTAATTTGGTTAGTGTGGTAATGTAATCTATTTATATTTTCAAACAAACGAATGAAAGCAATGAAACATACTAATCCCAGATAATGTAATATTGGACTATGAAAGAGTCCAAAATGTCAATTCAATTTTCTCGATTTTGATTTATAAATATGATAGTACAAAATCAGCTGTAAGACAAATAGTATAAAAAAAGTCACTAAAAATACATCAATACCACTGTAAATCAAAACGAATCAATAAAAATCGCAGAAGCCATTGGCGCGTAGCACAATAATAACTCAACATTGTAAAATTAAAATCAAGGGCGACAACGAGTAGTACTAATAATGTACGGGTGCGTTTGATTGACATGAATTGATTTAGAAGTATTAGAAATACCTTAATGGATACGCGTGGGCCGTTCCGCGGTCGCCCAGCTAGTGGTGAAAACAAACACAACAAAGTTGTGAAGACTTCTGGCGATGAAGCCAAAAGTTCAAGATACTTTTGACTGGCTGTTGGCTCTTAACTACCCCATTAATCAATACATCGGCAGGTGGTACTTTTTCAAATATGGTTTTTTTTATATTGTGTCTGGATAAACCTATTATTTTAAGTAAGTGAAATTTCACATCGAGATGTTTTCTCTTTTTCTAATATAAAAGATGAAAAAACTTTTCTTTTTTCACAATTAACACGACGACAGTGAACAACATCTTTGTATTTGTCGCCTTGTAAGTAATTTGTGGACCTATTTGAGGATTGGTGATCTTTGCCAGCGATGACAATCAATTGAATAATTAACATTTATATGAGGTGCCAATCAATCTTTCGATGCTCTTACGCAAGCCTTCAATCCCATCTAATTTATTAATCAGACTAAGACAAGTATAACTCGTCTAATGATTAGCTTTTTGGGCACCTGTCTTCGGCTTTAGTATGAATACCTGATGCAATGTGATATTGTAAAAGAATTTATTAAAAAATAATGAAAAAAATATGTATAGTAGTTATATGACATAACTATAATTTCTTTATAAATAACTAATTTAATTTATATATCTCGATTGACAGACACAATTAAATGTGTATTTGCTGCGTGTCATGGATATTAATGGCAATATTGCCTCCGAAAACCTAACAGATACCGGCCGATGACAACTTCACGCATTTAATAACACTTGCATTCAAGAGCAGGCTGCATGGATGGCTCACCTTTATCTGATAATTAATTGAAATGGTCTGCTGATTTGGGCTGTGCACAAATAGACGCCCGCGCTCCCCGCACCCCACAACAGCGTTGATGACCACGTTTATACGACCCCTTCTTCAGTCTTTTGACATTCGCGCCCATTTTTAGATGGAACGATACTAACGAACTATCCTGAATCGAAAATATACCGAGACAACTTCAGAGAGTGTAACATAAAAATTTGAAATAAGGATCCGACAAAAATTGGAAAAATAGGAAATTTGAGTTTAAGCTTTTTATTGAATTATGAATTATGAATCGGTCGAGCTTTGGACACCGGAAAAACTATGTAGTGGTTTTAAAGAGTAAATGTTGTGTGACATAATGAAGCTGTGATAAAAAAAACTTTTTACTTCTAAGTGCTAATTGCTTTGGTTGTATTGTGGCATCGTAATCGTTATATGCTCTTAACACGATGGCAGCAGTGGCTAAAAAACCACTAGTTGTGGCTAAATCTAAAGATGACCCGGTAAGTACAAACCCTTATAAGGAAAACCAAATTATTTCAATCAGGATAAACAAGGTCATTAAAATATTTGAATTGCAACCTCAGAAATTTTAAAACAGTTCTCCCAAAGTGTTATATTATTGTTTAGATAACAAGAGGAGACTCACAGTCCGGACATACTTGGTTTATAATTGTCTATAGGCTACCGGGAGTATTGCGCACCTCCACGAAAAGTACTTTGAACTTCGTATTTTGCCTTTCTTCATAAAAGTTGTTAATAAGTTATATATTATTAAATTTGATCAAAATCATTTGTTTCTGTATTACGCAAAAAGCGTAGTAAATATTTATTTACGTATAAGCTACAAATAAATGAACTTTATTATTATTCTTATCATCAAAGAGCGTCGTCAGTTTAACTTGCAATGAATAAATACGTAAATAAATTATTAAATGGATGAAGTAGAAAAAGAAGCTTAAGACGTAACTGAAAAAACAGTGTAGATGAAGGGCCAGACCTCGACCAACATATGACAAGGCACTTCCTTAGTCTTTTGACATTTGTTTTTTTTTAATTTAAGTATACAAGGACACAACAATCTTCATCTTTTCTATTCTAAAAAAAGAATATAAATATTTACAGAACACGGTTAATGATGTTCTCGGTAGCATTTAGAGAAGATACATATTATAAATTTGTTCAGTTATAATTATTTCATAAGTGTTGACACGGCAGTTGTGCTATATTTGTCAGGAAGTCCAGGTCTTCACTGTCAGATTATTTGGCTACTGTCCTTAATGCAATACATTTATCATAACATAGCGTAATTAAATATATCATACACGGAGCCTTATTATAACTAAATAGATAATTGTCACGTTTGTGGACAGTAATTTAAAAATATTTCAATGACCTTCTCCTACAGAAAGTTGATAAAACCTCATCATTATTGGTTCATAATACTTTTACTTGCATGTCAAACTTAAATTGTTTGATGATAAAATAGTAATATTTTATTCAAGCGATATCTTTGTTGATTTCATTGTGATTAACCAGCTGTAGCTAAATAAATTGGAGAGATTATTAATGTTCAAATGGTAATATAGCGACGAAAGTCCACGGACGCCAGGAGGCCGTCTGTTCATGACTTGGAAGACCTCATCAACAAACCTTCAGTGCCTCTGAAGCCTCTGGGCAACGAGGGACCGCCTGTCATTGTGGATGTCCAAGAAAGCTACTCAGCTGTGGAAGGTATAAGCAACAGCAGCTGGTTATAGTACTATAGCTAAAAAATCGCAATGTTACTAAACAATTTTATAAAACAGATCAAACGGGCTACCTCACCGTCCAAGTGGAGGGTAATCCACCACCGACCTTCAAGTTCTACAAAGGTGTTACTGAGATAATTGAGGGTGGCCGCTTCAAGTACGTCACCGATGGTGAAACTGGTCTTATTACACTGTGCATGAGGAAAGTAAAGCCTAATGATGAAGGAAAATACAAGGTCGTTGTCAGCAACATCCATGGAGAAGATTCAGCTGAATTGCAACTTTACGTGTCAGGTAATTGGTCTTAAGACTGTTAAATAATATATATTTAGTAATATTAATTTTAGTTACAAAGTAACCTTAACATGGCAACTAAATAAATATTTAAAAAATGTATAAGATTATTACCATCTTTAGTAAGGAATTGTTATCGTTTAACACAGACTCAAGTGGTATGGACTTCCGTGCTATGCTTAAGAAGAGAAAGTATGCGAAATGGGGTGAAAAGAAAGAAGATCCCGACTGGGGTGACCTCAAGGAGGTTGAGAAGCCAATACCACCTCTTAAGAAAGTAGAGAAGGTAAGGTTAAATTTACTCCAATCTATATTTTACTGGGTATTAGTTTAAAAAATATTATTTCTTTTCCATACACTCAGTTAAATTTACTCAAGAAACATTATAGGTGGTGATATGAATTTAAATTATTGTTTTAATTATAAATAAATGTAACTAACTAAAATTATCATAAATAATTATAACTTCTTCATTTAAACAAAGGCAATTAAATAAATGTGGTACCTCCATCAAGACAGTGACTAAAATTGTAGAAAAGCTTTATTATATCTCATATGCTAAAGCATGTGTTTTAGAAATTTGTTTCTAGTTTTCAGCAAAATCTATTGTGTTTTATAACTACAGTAACATTTCAATAATTCTTTTTGCAATTGATGACTTATATACAATTAATGGCTTATTTCTACAGGAGTAATTTAATCATGAAACATAACTTCATTGACCTCTATAAACAACATCCAAATTTAATGCTAAACCTATTAGTTTCACTCCAAAGGTAAAAATAAAATCTTAATGATGACATCGAATGCATCATGTTATTTGGTCCATAGGGATTAGAGACTGGATATTTCGAGGAAGACGGCTTCATTGTGGTTGTCTCCGAAGGTGTGGAGATCATTAGATTTCCAGCTGACAGACGCAGAAGTTCTTCAAACTGGTCCTGGTTTAAGGTCCTCAGTATTCTAAAATATCCCGTTATCGATCATTTCATCATTTTTAAATCTGCGACTACCAGGAGAAATAGTAGAATTAAGTAACATCTCTAAAAGAAGAGATGCAATAATTACTCCAATATTACTCGATATTACTCCAATGAACACAATATGCTTCTTTAATTGACTAATTGTTATTTCAATAATTATATTAACTTGGTAGATATACCAATTTAAAAACAAACCAGTCCACAGACGACTGAAAATGGATACCTAATATTGTAATTCCTAGTTATTAGATATTTAAATGCAACAAGAACATTTAGCTTTCATTTAACTGTAATTACAATGAGTAACTACTTAGAGTAGCTTACTTCCACGTTGGCAGAACTTTTATTCTTAATATCTATTAAGAATATCTAATAAAATATAGATAGATAGATAAAGGCTTCGTTTTCATAAATAAAGTCTTTATTTTTCTTTAAATATCTAATTTGTCACGCGTTATCACAGTGACATTGTCAAAATATCGTGTTTACATATTAAATTGAATAAATTCGTCTACAAGAGATTACTGAAAATGGCTGGAACGTTCATAAAGAAACTTTATAATTCATTCAAACTCTTCGGCTCTGTAAGTGTCAACGTAGTAGTAAAAAGAGAAATTGCAAATTAATAAAAACCCGCGGCGGAGGCATGGCGGGGGATCACCTCGAAGTTAATCCTACACTCGAAATTCTTCAGAACACTAATTCCATACAAAACCATCACGTGCAAATCAGTGTCTGCTTCAGTGTTTAGCTAAAATCATTATGCTTTCTCATTAAATTAATAATGATTTTGTAAATAACTTCTGCTGTCGATTCTAGGGAATCTATGAAATTAGGAGACGTATGTCTCTACAAGAAATAATACCTGATTGGCCAGATTTGATGGAGGCTACTAAAGTAAAGGTTCGATAAACAGGACAACTAAAAGTAAACATTAAAATTAAAGAGATTTCTGTGTTTCGGAGGACCAAGATGTCGAAATTCATTAAGTATGGCGAGGTTTTAAAATAAAGATTCTGCGTTACCGAAAGACAGAAATATTCTTTTAAAATAATAAATTTAAACATTGAATGATAAACTAAACCTGAACTAAAATTTTCCTCTAAAGTAAAGCCTCCAACATTTTATTAGTAAAATCAAACCACATTAATCTACCTTTAAGTCTTTTGTGATAATGTGATAATGTCAAAATGAAATTACTTAATTATATTTTAGGTGGGGGCTATATTTTCTGAGCGATTTAAATAAAAGTGCATTAAAATGGTATTAAAATAACTCGCACAGATGTTTTTGTATCACCACTTCACGTTTCTTTAACTCGAAAATGATTTTCAAGGAATGTAAGTGGAATGAATTTGATGGTTCATCACATTTAAGAATTTCGTCCATTCATTGTATTTCCAGGTTTCCCATTTGATGTCGTATTGAGGTGTTTCTGTCACGTCATTAATTTTGTTGTCTACTGTCTTCATTTACTTCACATTAATTCCAGCTGTTACATCCGGTGTTTGCAGATGTTGGGATTTGGTTTTTTCAATAATCTGCTGTGTGTAATCCATTTGTGATTTATTAGTTGGACGCCAAAATCTTAAACCGTTATAAGCATAACGGAATTTAGTTAGTAATTTATTTTGAGAAAATGTATTGCTAATAAAAATTATTTACAATATTGTTAATTATAAAGATTTGACTAAGGATGAATGGATATTTTATAGAGATCCCATAATAGAAGACCATCATTGGCTGAACTGATTCCCGACTGGCCTGTTCTACACTCGTTCAAAAAAGACGAGGTTTGATTGTAAAAAAAAATCAGTTATAGTCGGCACAGAGCACCATGTTCTTCAGTATCACCAAATGCAAATATTTGTAGCACAAATTATAATGTATAAAAGAAATACTCCAAATATTGATGGGTACTTTTTGCACCTCATCTTATCTTATAAAGAATGATAACAGTTAACTCGCAAATTACATATTGACTAATTTATTGTTACACTTGTAAGTGAAAGTAAATTCCCAGTGGATTTTTGGAGTATTATTCTCATTTTCAATCAGGCCACAAATGAATACTATAGCGAGCACATCTTTGTCACCATCTATATAAATACAACGACCTTTCTTCTTCTCTGTATCATAAATTCAGCAACTCTTCTGTGCACTCCTTCGTCAATATCTTGTAGTAGAAGCACAAGGCACCAAAATGTAAAATGCACTAATATCGATGTTTTCGGATACTTCTATTTTCGATATGATGTTTTTTAAAAATTAATTTCGTTTTTTTTCTAAACGTTCTTCAATACTGACAGAAACGTACGAAATTAAACGAAGCCTAGTGTGAGTATAAATATGGACAGCAATATTTTGAAGGTAGACTTAGACCTGTTTTCCGAAAAATAAGTAATATATCAATTACTGTACAAAAGCATGTAGTATGCGAGTAATGATGATGAAATAATGGCTGATGAATCTAACGCCTCGGCTGAACATAATGGTTACTAGACATACTTGTTGCCGGTGACTTACATCTGATTTAACTCGCCGAGTAACGTTGACAGTGATCGGATGATAAGGGTGTTCTAGCACCTTCTGCTTTTGTATGGAGAGCACTCTATGTGACTGCACCTTATTTCTTGTAGAACATCAGGTATATTAATTAGAGCCGGCCATTTTTTGCAGAAACAAGAGTCGTTCTTGAAACCTCTCGTTGATCAAAACGCGAAGGAAGGGAAGGATAAGAAGGTAACATTTGAAGCCATTTTTACAAAACCAAATTCCAAGCCAAAATGGTTCTTCCGGAAAGATGTGAGTATCTCAAATTAATTTATCATGTTAAAAATTTAGATTTTTCAATAGATTACAATGGAAATCAAAAATGGAAATTAAATATTTATTTTTCTATAGGAACTATTCCCAGGCTCCAAATATAAGATGACCAATGAAGCAGACTCTTACAAATTGAT
The DNA here is from genome assembly GCA_943193645.1 of Acentria ephemerella. Lineage (NCBI taxonomy): Eukaryota > Metazoa > Arthropoda > Insecta > Lepidoptera > Crambidae > Acentria > Acentria ephemerella. The sequence goes on along the minus strand of OW971899.1, from coordinate 2,991,867 downwards.
TATCATGAACCCGAAAGTGGAAGATACGGGTAAGATTACAATTGAGATCGGAGGCATTACTTGTACAGCCTTCTTACAAGTTGATGAACCAGATCCTGTATATACCTTTACCAAGCACCTGAAAAAGACTATTAGTGGATACACAAAGCACGAGACAGTTCTTGAATGTGCCGTATCTAATAGCCTTGCCATTGTCTCCTGGTGGTTTGGAGAAAAGAAACTCGAGGACGGCGAAGAGTTCCAAATATCTAAGGATCTATCTGGAGTGTGTAAGCTTGTAATCAAGAGTTCCAAATTGGAAGATGCTGGCAAATATATGTGTAAAATCGAAAAGCAACCAGACAAGACTGAGACTGAGGTTAAGATCGTTGGTAAGAAATTAATTAGTTTTATTCTAATAAAAGCCTCTTGAATATTTATTCCTATTTTTAATATAAATATTTCTTCTCAGAATATCCATACAAGTTCACAAAGGTCCTTAAATCGCAACAAGCGATTGAAAAGGACACAATCACACTGCTTTGTGAGCTTGATGACGCTGGTGGCGATGTAAAATGGTTTAAGAATGATGAACCTGTAAAACCAGACAAACGCATCTCCATTGTGAAGGAGGGTCGCAAGCGCAAGGTGGTGATTAAAGATGCTAAAGTTACCGATGCCGGCAACTACAAGTGTGTCAGTAATGCAGATGAAACAAAATGCGAACTTATTGTCAATTGTAAGTACAATATATTTTAGTAATTAGGAAGACATTTTCTCAATATTTTTGCATTAAGTAGTAACGACATATTCAAAGTGAAGTGGACATAAGTGTATGAAATGGGATTTTTCATATAATTGAAATTACAGACTCGAATCGCTTCAACAAGAAGTTGAAGGACACCGAAGCAATTGAGAGGGAAAAAGTTGTTTTGGAGGTGGAACTCCAAGATCAGACTGCGGAAGCTGTCTGGTCTTTCAACGGACAGCCTATTGTGCCAAATGAAAGGTAGGTCCACACTTAGAAATATCCATTGATGAATAAAGTTATTAGTTAAGTTCTATAATTACTACATTTTACTGTCATACAGGATTGAAATTAAAAATCTTGGTGGCGGTAAACACCAGCTCATCTTTAACAAACTAGAAATGGAAGATGACGGTGAAATTCTCTGTGAATCCGGTAAATTGAACTCGTCTTGTAAACTCACGGTCAAGAAAGGAGAATCGAAGCCAACTATTGAATGTCCTGGGGATTTCTATGGACCTGCTGGACAGCCGTTTGTCATTGAGGTGCCTTATAAGGGTAAGGCAGAAAAAATTGTCAAAAATTTATTTTACTTTGTATTTTATTATGTTACTTTTTAATAATAGTATCTCAACTGTTATAGTAACTGGCACCCGACAAACACCAATTGAAGCAAAATTATGGAAAGATGGAAAAGCTCTGCCGATTAAGGAAGTCGAGGTTGTAGTAGAACAAGAGAAAGTACTTTTCAAGATAAAGAAGCCAACCAGAGAGGGATCTGGTCCATACCAGATTAAACTGTCTAATGGTCAGGGTGAAGATGCTAAGGATGTTACGATTACAATGCAGAGTGTGCCCTCACCACCTCAAGATGTTGCAGTTTCAGAAGTCTTCCAGACATCGTGTCTGGTTGCTTGGAAAACACCACAGGATGATGGTGGCAGTCCCATCATAAAATACATAATCGAGAGACAAGTGAGTATTTTTAAGTTTTTTGATACATGCTTAGATATATATAAATAGAACATATCTATATTTTGTCATTTTCTCTAGGATTTGGCACTGAAAGCTGGATGGGATAACGTAGCTGAAGTACCAGTCGGTGAACCAACCAAGTATAAGGTTGACGATCTCATTGCCAAAAAGACTTATAAATTCAGAATACGTGCCGTAAACAAGATTGGTTCCAGTGAACCGGGATTATTTGCCAAACCCGTACTCGCAAAAGATCCATGGGGTATGAATATAACTTTATTAAATCATAGCCATAGTGATTGTTTTGCTTTACTGTAATGTTTTATTGTTATTTTATAGATGAACCATCCAAACCAAAGAGTGTGGAACTTGTTGATTGGGACAAGGATCATGCTGATCTGAAATGGCAAAAACCAGAAAATGATGGTGGCGCCCCAATCACTGGATACGTTATTGAATACAAGGTACACTCACTCCATCATTCGAGGTTCTGACCGAAAATAAATACTTCTGTTGCAATATCTGATTTTTGTTGTGTTTTTCAGGAGAAATTCGGCAAGGATTGGGTAAAAGGCAAAGAAGTGCCCGGAGATTGCTTGGCTGCAACTCAGGATGGTCTTAAAGAAGGTTGTACTTATGAATTCAGAGTGCGTGCTATTAACAAAGCCGGCCCTGGTGAACCTAGTGACAGCACTAAACCAATTGTTGCTAAGTGCAGATTCGGTAAATACCATTTTATTAAACTTCTTTCCTTTTTAACCATAATATAACTTAATGGTCAAAAATACATACTTTATTTACATTTCTTTGACTTTAAGATTCTCACTATAACATTTAAATACATTGAAACATTTATTCTTCACAGTCAAGCCCTACATCATTGGAGATGGTCTCCAGAATATGATCATTAAGAAAGGTCAGGTTATCGCTTACGACATCAAATATGGAGGCGAACCAGAACCAGAAGTTAAATGGATCAAGGGTGAAGAGGTAATTTAATCACGTTTACTATTTTTTTACGTACCAAAAAGATTTTAACTATTTTAAATCTTTTTAAAACAGTTACTATATTTTGTAAATTAGGTTTTATGCCCACAAGGTCTTGGTATTAATTATTATTGTTTTACTTTTTCCCTAAAAAGAAACGTGGAAAGCCGTACACGGAGAAGGTCAGAGGGTGTCGCTAGACGTGGTTTTATATTTAAAATTATATGTTCTAAACTGTACTGATACATTACACACTTTTACATTATGTGCTAACCATATTATACTTGTTACAACAATAAGTTACAAAATATCGAAATGAGTTTTTGGTTACTAATTACAAACCCATACCGAAAGTTATTACTTTTGGTATATATTGGTGACCAAATATTTACTTATTGTTACTCAACAACAGCATTACATACTAGATCTGGTTATTGTATAGAAAACAGATCTTTTAAAACAAATCGCTTTAAATGTCTAACAACTCATAAGGTGGCACATACAGAAACACCTCATATTTATATAACAATAAAACCTGTATTAAAATAATGTATAATTGCATTAATTAATTGACTACAATACCTACTTATACATAATCAATAAATATTGATACTTTTGTAATAACACTATTGACTTGGCAGTGAGTAGACTGTTACTACGAATGGTACGAAAACTGTCCACATTACAGCATTTTAACATGATCCACTGACATATAATTATGTATACTAATAAGTAAATATAGTAGTAATGGGATTGAATCTGATCTGTTTACATTTCAACACAATTCTGGAAACCATACAAACTTTCAATTATTACGTACTTTAATATTATGTTACATAATTTAAGTTCGCACTGATGATTTCTGAAATACTTAAACTTTACACTTAAAATTTATTATAATTCTAATAAAATTCATTAAAATTCATTGATAACGTCTATATTTATTGATATTTATCAAAAATTTCATTGAAATCGTATCTACTTAAATCTAAATACTCAAACATAATGTCGCTTAAGTAAACGACTCTACGTTTGCGTATAAAATTTCAAAAATAATACAATTGTATCGTAAGTTCCGTCAACATGTCTTAACCTACATCAGATCAGATTAATCCCCAAAATTTCGCCGTCTTACTCCATGATCTTGGTACAGGAAATCTTTGACGATGGCGATCGCATTACCATCGACAAGTATGAGAGGAACACAGTCCTCACCGTCAGGAAGACCACAAGACCAGATAGCGGGAAATACAAGTTGGTGCTCACCAACTCGTCGGGAACCTGCGAGAGCGTTGCTGACGTTGTTGTATTGGGTAAGTGGAATATCTGTTTTTTTGGATATTCACGTTTTTTGACTTTTTTGTCTCGCTTTTATGCGGTTTGATAAAAAGTGACAAATATTTACAAACAATACGGTACTCTATTGGTTTCCGACATTTTTCAATAACGCGACATCGTCAAATTAATCATATTAGTTCGTGAACTGAAGATGAAAATGAATAATTAATTCTTAAATACGACTTTGGGATAACCTTGTAACGTATCCCTTTGCCTCGTTTATCCTTCATACATTAAAATTGCGTTTTATTCCAGATAAACCAAACCGACCCAACGGTCCTATTGAAGTTACCGACATTCGTGCCGAGAAAGCCACAGTGAAATGGCAGAAACCAGATGATTGGAAAGGATCTGATATCACTGGGTACACCCTCGAAAAGATGGACATGGTAGGTACTTGATATAATTCGTTTCATCAACAGCCTATACACGTCAATGTCGATAGCAATTCTTCAAACATGGATGTAAATCAATGAGGAGTTTGGGCCATAACTCCCCCAAACCGGGTTGGTGGCTGACTTCAGTTGCCATAACGATCAAATTGCCTTTCTAAGCACATAGGAGTTCGACATGATTAATTTTGATTAACCAATACAAGGACCAACTTTGCCGAATGTAGCTTTGATTTTGTAATATGTTCAACACTGCTGATTTAATCTTAATGTTATCATTAAATATGATAGGCTAATAAATTGAAACGGTTAATATACAGTGCCAATTAGAATGGGGCATACTGATTGTATGTTTTTTATTTATCGATACGATTTCAAGATTTTTTGATATATTGTATTATTTAAAAAAAACAATCTGATTACCAAGTCACATACAACGAAAACTATTTTGTTCTTGACAGGACACCGGCAACTGGGTGCCTTGTGGTGAAACCGGTCCAGATTCTACAGAATTTACTGTCAAAGGCCTTACTCCGAACCACAAATACAAGTTCAGGGTACGCGCCGTCAATAAGGAGGGCGAGTCTGAACCATTGGAGACTGACGGATATATTGTTGCCAAGAATCCTTATGGTATGTTGTTTAAAGCCCATAAGTTTCAATTAAAACTTAAATATACGGATTTTATGTATAAATAAAATGCATTCTCTAATTATACGATACGAAAATAAAACGTTATCTGACGGCTGTCAAACATTTTTTTGAGCATGCGATACATGACAGCAGTTTGTTTATAAACAAAACATAGGAATCATGACGAATAACGAGATTTTATTTCTACAGATCCACCAAAGGCACCTAACAAGCCTAATATCATTGATTACGATAATATGTCGGTAACATTGCAATGGGAACCACCAATAGATGATGGTGGAAGACCAATTTTAGGATATGTTGTGGAAATTAAAGACAAGTTTTCACCTGATTGGATTGAGGTAAGAAATATTCTTGTTTAAAATTTAAACAGCATAAGACTATCATTTAGGTACTATCTTTATTTAAGTTACAAACATAATTGTGAGTATTCAATCTCTACTTGAAAGTTTTAATATATATTATATAATTCTTCTATAGGTCGTTAAAACACAAGATACAAAGACAGAATACAAGGTTGAAGGCTTAAAGGAGAAAATGGTGTACCAGTTCCGTGTAAAAGCTCACAACAAGGCTGGAGTTGGTGATGCTTCACAACCCACCGACAACCACCTTTGTAAACACAAGAACTGTAAGTCATTACACTACTTGCAAATAAATGAACATTATGTGGATGGGGTGTTAAAGATAAGGTTTAAATCTTATTTTGTTATAGAACACAAAAGTCCATGTAAAACTTTGTCGTCTGTTCTAGAACAACCATATGATAGAATACTAGTCTCTCTACTTCTGTAGTATATAATCAGTAGGCACTATGAAGGAAAGTTGTCGCTTCTATTCTATTTTTTTATTTAAAGTAAATTTAACTTTATTTATTTCTTTTATTATCAATAAAGTTAGTTTTATTTACATTCAGGTCTTTCCTGTAGATATAAGAAAAAAAAAGTGTTTAAAGACTTTTTAACATAAGATAACAAAGCCTCTAGACTGTACTTTCCTTTTAAAATGTTTGTTGGTGAAGGCAAACAACTGCGTAAAAAAATACTGCTATTTACATGCCTGGAGCTCTTAAACAAATTAAGAGATCATATTCAAGTGTCCACATAATACAGTTACTGTTACCAATGTATTTGGTCTTACTTAAACTTTGTATTATAATTATAACGATTGAAAGATTTATAATTAAGCTTACTATCCTACCATAATGATCTAGAACCATCTAGTAAAAAGTATATTAGTAAATTATATTTATTTTTTAACAGTGAAGCCACGCATTGAACGCAGCACATTCAAGTCTGTAATCATCAAGGCAGGCCGCACACACAAATGGTCTGTGGATGTCATTGGTGAACCGCCACCGGAAATGTCATGGTGAGTGATTTATTCATGATATTCACATATTAAAAGTGGATAAAAAAATTAATGAAATCATGACAAAGTTTTAACATTCAATTTTGAATCAATGAACATGATCTGCAAAACAATTATAACTTTATAAATTCTGAATGGTATTAACATTGTTGTTAAATGTTAATGATAAAGTCTCAGCTTATATTATTGAACTGTTTTTTGTGCAAGTTGTATTTGCCTGTAATTTTTTTGATACATTTAATTTTATAGTTTTATAACCATGTGATAATTTTATGTAGTGATGTAATCAAACATTGGCAAGTCTTATAAAATAAAAAATCTTCTAAACAAAACATCACATCATTCTATGATTATAGTCTCCACCTCTCGTTTTTTAAAATACAGAACACTAAAATTTCTACTGTCAAGTGTCCAGCGTGTATATTTCGCCGTAATAAAATAAGTAATACAAAAAATGCATTAGTAATACAGTATTATCATATTTTCATTACACTTGGTAAAAAGACAATAATGTTTTATCATATCATACACTTGCTTGTAGCACAACCAAACAAGATAGGTATTAAATGTTTTTTCACGCAAATAGTTGCCTATTTGCGTGAAAAAAAATATAGTATCTTTCAACTAATTTTATTACAAAATAAATAATATTTATTAATTTTATATTCTTATATGAAATAATTTATAGATAATAACAGGAAAGATATTTATTTGTATTGTATAGTGTTGTAGGATTTGCAACCCAAATAATTTTGTGATATAATATAATAAAATAGCTTTTGGATAAGGATAATAAAATTAGACAAATAAAGGCTTTTTTTATATAAATAAACTTCTAGCTCGATTAATATAGCACGCTGCTTATGGGTGCTCATATTAGTTCTACAACACTCTCATAGATGTCGCTCTCATGTTTACTGGCATTTACTCGTAGGCGATGTTAAGATTTTTCCCGGAACAATGACTTTCATCGACTCGATCCCAGTAGTCATACTTACCTGGCGTAGGGGACACCGTGATCACGAAGGCGGTTCCCCCAGGGCGAGGCTCCTCCATTGCACTGCGGTGGGGTTGACCCCTGCGATTATCCCTAATGTGGATAACTCGGACGCGTAATTTTTGGTAGTGGGGACTGCGTACGCGCTGTCCCCCTTTTAAGTCATATTTACTGTACTCGGAGCTTAACTCAGAGGTCAAGTCTATTGATTTAAATGGAATGGCCTATGAAAGGGAATTATAATACTCCAATATTCATAATATATACTTTTGTTTGAATGTGAAATCATTGAGAATCAAATAATTAATTAATTTAACACAGTTTAATTTATTGTAAGTCTAAAATGGCTATAAAAATCTTTGAAATCATATCCAAAATTGTATCGTAACACAAGTTATTTACTACAGTTCCTTTTATATTATTTATTCTATATGTATACAAAACATATTCGTGAGAATCATTTTACATTTGACTAAATCTATTTTTTCATTAATATGAGTAATCAAAAGTCATCAGAGAAAATTAATGTAACTTTGTCTTCACAGGTCATGGCGAGAGAACATCAAACTAGTGAATACTGAGCGCATTAAGATTGAGAACAAGGAATATCACACTGACTTTACCATCATTAATGCCGTGCGCCGTGATACCGGCAAATATACGCTGCGCGCTGAGAACTGCAATGGCTTCGACGAAGAGACAGTCGAGCTTACTGTGTTGAGCAAGCCTGGAGCGCCTAAAGGTATAGTTTTGAAAATAGGATCTATGGTACATCTGAGGAGTTCTAACTTTGTGGTAGAAAGTAGTAACGCGCAATATGCTGATACTGCTCCAATATGGGTAAAAACACGGCACCTTAGTACCTGAGATACCAGGGATGGAGATTCACTTAATTTAGCGATATTCACAAAAATAAATTATTTAATATAATTAAAATTGAACATAATAAAAACAAAGTTTTTTAAAGTACAACCTTAAAAGAATTCAGTAATTGAGTAAATTTAAATCAAGACCTTTTCCTATTTAAATATATCTGCTAAATCAACATATTTTAATTTTAATTTTAAGTAATAATATTTTTTTTGCCATATGTATAGGCAAACATTTTTAACAGGTCTTCTTAAGTATTAGATTATAATGGGTCGAATACTTGAAGACCTAGGAAACTATATGTAAAGCATTTTTTTTATGTCCTACTATATTTTTTAAAATATATACAGATTATATATCTGCCTATAGTTTGTAAAATAAAATTTCGTAACAATTTGTTAAATCATAAGTTTACCCTACCCAGGACCATTGGAAGTGTCAGATGTGCATGCTCAAGGATGCAAAGTTAAATGGGAAAAACCAGAAGACGATGGTGGCTCTCCAGTCAAGGAATACGAGGTCGAGAAGATGGATCTCGCCACTGGCAAATGGGTGCGCGTGGGCAGGTATGTGAATACTCTTTATATAATATTGTACACCCTTCAAACATGGTATTGAGGAAACGAGGAAATGAAAAATGGCGTCTAAAAGAATGAAAGCTACTAGGAGTAGTAAGTTACTTCTTCAGTAGCAGTACTTGCGACTAATGCTGGGTTCCAATAATATATCTAATGATAGATACGACTCTTTGAATTCTGACATATTTCACATGCATAATTTGTCAGAATATAACGTCTAGCAGAAAAACCTTTGTGGTATAACTATAGGCGGATTCAAGTTACTATTACACACGTAATAACTCCTTCTTATAACGCGGGTTGCTTCAAAAATGGCGTGAAAGGTGGTGGTGGCTAGGGCACACTACCTTCACACATAGACTCCGCCTACTGCTTACCATCAAGCAGTGTCGAGTCATTTGCTGTGTTTTTTATATTAAAAATACTTACGCCATGGTTGTCCCAGATGAGTCAATCAGAATTTTTTATCTTGAGCACTTCGGTGCTTCGGAAGGCACGTTGAACCCGTAAGACCAGCCATCAATTTTGTGTAAGCGTGGTGTTATAGTTTCTCCCATGTCCATGTTCCAAGCGGTTAAGAAGTATTACTGATAATGATGATGATGAATGATAGTTAATTTAAGAGTTCTTCTCTCTGCAGAGTGGCCGGAGACAAGAAGCCCTTGGAGATGGAGATCACTGGCTTAGAACCTGGCCATCAATACAAGTTCAGAGTCACTGCTGTCAATGACGAGGGTGACTCAGAGCCGCTCGAGACTGAGCGTGCTACGTTGGCCAAGAATCCGTTCGGTAAGAAATAATTTAGTTATCACTGCTTTAAAATTTTTCATTAGTTATCAATATAACTGACAGTTGCATTATAAAACAGTTTCAAATTGAATGGAGTCCAAAAGTCGAGTTATATATGTGGTACGGCTTTAGATTAAAGTATATATATGGTATTTAATAAGGCTTATTAAAGAAAAACCAATTTTGCTGTATGACTTGATAGTTTGAACTGAAATAATTATTGTGTTCAACTACTTTATCATCTTTATCTTATATCCATTTTCGTCAACCTTCAGACATATCAGACAAACCCGGCAACGTAGAGGTAGCAGACCATGATAACCAAAGCGCTGAAATCAAGTGGGACCCACCGAAGTCTGACGGTGGCGCCCCCATACAGAAATATATCATACAGAAGAGACCCAAGGGCGGCGACTGGGAAACTGCTTTGGAGGTGAGGATTGATACTATATTCGTTTCTTAAAATTTTCTGACACATTTTTTGATCATACACACAAAATTCGACTTTAAACCTGTGGTCCCTCAATAGAGGTGGTTTCCTTAAAAAGAAAAATTGTAGCTAAGAAAGAGGAGAGATACTAGACCGGTTCATTCTGTACCAGCAGTCTTTGCATCTCAAAATATAAATATACTTTATATTTACACTAGACGCACGTATAAAATTATAACATATACATACATTACACTATACACACATTTTATCACAGACTTAATATCAGGTGGTAAATATGAGAATGAGACGCCAGTGACAAATTTTACAAGTTACAATATTTTAGTGCAACAAAAATCTCAATCAGTGAATAATTGAAATAATTTCAAAGTGTATCTCCTTAAATAAACATTTTAAATACTGAGTGATGAAAACTGATAAATTTTCCAATACACATATTGAATGGTATGTGGAGTTTTTTTTTGTAAACTATACCGTTACTGAAGTGAAGATAGAGTCCAACCTAGTCTTATTTTGATAGCAAAGTACAATCAATTTAGTTTAAAAAATTAGGATATTGAAACAGTTAATTGTTATTTATTTGGATTTTTTGAGTGCACATATTTCAAGGCATGTCCATCAAACGCAAGTTGATAAATCCACTGTCCCATACAAAGAATGAACACTAAGTTGTTAAAGCTGAGATTGAAACACTTTTTTGTTTATTTCATAATTCCTACCATAAATGATTTTGAATTTTTATTATTTATATATTTTGTGCACTTAAAAAGGCACTATTATAATATTTTCTTTACATTCAGGTACCTGGAACACAGACATCAGGAAAGGTGGAAGGACTGCCAGAGGGTAGCGAGTATCAGTTCCGAGTGATCGCCGTCAACAAGGCGGGACCTTCGGAGGCCTCCGAGCCTACCAAGATGACTACCATCAGGCACAAGGCCCGTAAGTATTTAAGTTTTAGGTATATATGACATCAAAAATAAGACAATTCGTGTACTTCTGTGTATAAACCATTATTTTGATCCTCGGACTTTTGTTTAAAAATTAATTATAAAATATTTAATGTTTTTCGCAGTAAAACCGCGCATTGATCGTACCAACCTGAAGCCGTTGGTGGTGCGCGCGGGCAAGCCTATCTTCTTCGACGTCAACGTGAAGGGTGAACCCGCACCAAAGGTGCAATGGTTCCAGAAATGGAAGGCTGACGAGAAGGAGGTAAATTTCTGAAGGAGGTTAAAATCTGCAGATTTCATTTAAACACTTTGTTATCAGTAGGTACTGTAATCTGTTGTAATCATAAATGTTTTTGAACTAACCGATTATGGTTAACGTTTAATATTAAAACCAAATTTAAATTTTAATAAATTTGAATTAAAGACTGCTTTTTATCCGAGTTATATATTTATTTTCAATGACCAAGCTTTACTTTTTACAGAGTAGGCAGATTTTGATGTTTCTTTTTTATTAGGTAGGGTAGAAGAAGGTCCAGAGAATTTGAATTTTTTTAATTGTCTATCTAACTTCTTACGTCGGCATAAGTATGTGAGAGGCATTTTACTCATACGTAAATCTCTTTTTGATTCTAAATATTTTATAAATAAAGTTTTATCAACCAATGGATACCTGTCGATATCAGTTGCACCATTGAAATTCAACTCCAATCTCTCCTTAGGTCACAGAAAACGTGATCAACGTAGACTACAACACCAAGCTAGACATAAAGGATGCTGTCAGAGCCATGACGGGTACATACCGTATCCTGGCTACCAACCAGCACGGCTCTGATGAAGCTGACGTCGAGATCACGGTACTCTCCTCACCGGGCAAACCTGGCGGACCACTTAAGGTCTCCGACGTTACCAAGTCTGGTTGTAAACTGGCTTGGAAGAAACCTGAAGATGATGGAGGTAAGTTCTCTTTGAAGAGAACCAAGAAATTCATCCAAAATACATTCATTCATAAATGTCATTTGTAACTTCTAATAAAGAAATGAAGAGTATTTTCTCTCTAATTTGATTTCTATTAGCATTTGTCAGTAATGACTTTCTCGTATAGTCTAGAAGCGGAATTTCACAATTTCGTTTCGATTCGGCCAAATTACAAAAATTTTGATCAATAATTAGGGGAATTACTGACAATTGCTATCGCTGTCCTATATATTGTTTATTATATGGGCGTCGACTCATTTCATCGAGGATATTGCAAATTCGATTCAAATTTGGTGCATCATTTTCTTTGCAGTGTGTCTGATATAGAACTATGACTAACCTCACTTAGCAAAAGCTGGCCGTAAAGTAAAATTAGTACATTGAAAAACTTACCTTATTTTAATCATATAAAAAGCTTTTCTAATCAGCCAATACTGCCTGTAAGTTGTATTGGACCAGAATATGCATTTATATAAGCCTGTTTATGGTTATTTCTTTAAAGACAAAGACTTATTTTACTTCAAATAAGGAATTAACAAACGTAAATATTTAAATTAGAAGCGTTTTTCTTCGCAACTGTCTACTTGACGTGTCGTCTGTACATCAATGGACTACAAATATATTTATTTGAACAGGCAAACCCGTCACCGGATACGTAGTAGAGAAACTGAATAAGGCTACAGGACGATGGGTGCCTGTCGGCAAGACTGACGACACGGAGATGGAGATCAAGGGTCTGCAGGAGGGCGAGGAGTATGAGTTCAGGGTTCGCGCTGTCAATGAAGAGGGCGAGTCTGAGCCGCTCAAGACTGACCACTCGATTATCGCTAAGAATCCTTACGGTATGTTATTTGCGTTAAGTTTTCCCTTTTAAAGGGAAGGCAAAGTGAACTAAAGTCCATGAAGCCATGTTTTACGTAACTGTTTTTTGATGATAAATGCTAAGCACCGCTTTTTTGTTGATGACTTATGGGAAAATTTAAATGAATATAAAATGTAAAGTTAATTATGATCATGAAATTATATTAATTCACGAAAATGAGAATGAAATGAAACCCTGGTAATAAAGGGGGTGAATTAGACAATCAAACTGAATACCGTTCTCTATGGAATCAACATTGAAAATGCAAAAAAATCTTCTGTTCCTTCTTTTTGTGACCTCTATTCCTCTCTATATTAAATGTATGTTTCTCAGATATACCCGGCAAGCCATCAGTGCCGACCATCGAGGACTGGGATGTGGACCGTGTGGACCTCAAATGGGAGGCGCCAAAGAACAATGGCGGAGCGCCTATCACTGGCTACGTTATTGAGAAGAAGGAGAAATATGGCCAGTGGCAAGAGGCGCTTGTTACTGATGTATGTATTAAATATTTGATGATTATTTTTTTGGACGTTTTCCACTGCTTAAGTTACGTACAGACTTATCAATCTAATGAAAAATACTTATGTTTTAAGTATTGTACAGCGAGAAGAGTTGTGGTTTTCTCTTTGGCTTTCTTCTCTTACAAAGATGAGGGACCTCTCCCCAAAGTCCAAAAAAAGGCAGTTATTTTAAATTTATCTTAGTAAAATAAAAGCAGAACCGACTAACCCTTGTCAGAAGGAAAATATATATGAATAACTGTTTATTAAATGATTTTCATGGCATTGTAATAAAACTTCGCTAAATACTGAAAAATTAATCAGTGAATATTATTGCATTAATAATGATTAATCATCTTTATTTTTTCTGTACAATATACATTTTGAACTGCAGTACATTTTATCTACAATTAAAATTTTCCTATCTCTTCTTTATAGACACCAGAATGCAAGGCCCGTGTGCCAGACCTGAAGGAAGGCAATACGTACCAGTTCCGCGTGCGCGCCGTCAACAAGGCCGGCCCTGGAGAGCCTGGCGAGCCTACGCAGCCGCACGTAGCTAAGGCTAGATTCTGTAAGTATTGCCATCTAAATGATCACAAATATTTATTTACTTAGTCACTCAGGGATAATGAAATTGCAATATTATAAATTATAAAATAAATAAATATTATAGAAAACTAATCAGTACAAAAATTTCACTTTTTACTTATTTCACTGATCACTTATGAGTATGATAGAGACAACAATTAAACTATGGTAAAACATTATCACATTTTTTTCTAGAGATTTCTACCGGAACAAATTATAATTTACTAACTGGATGCTTCTAAAAACAGATGTTTTAGAAATCCACTAATATCCATTACTGTCATAAACTAAGGTAGATAAACCAAAACTTCAAAAACTTCTTTGCTCCTTTAAAAATCACATTTTTATATACCCTACATTTGAAATTCATATTACCTCTACCACTATTCCGATATCCAGTGAAACCGCACATCAACCGCGACAAGATGGCGGCTGTACGCGTGCGCGCCGGCACTACCATCAAGTTGGACGTCGACATCAAGGGTGAACCTCCACCAACCAAGACTTGGACGTTTGCCAACAAGGTATATAATTTTAAAGATTCTAGTAAAACGCAATGATCACGTCATCTACAGCTCATATTCATCGCACTGCCGGGCACAGTCTTTTCTACTTGGGAGACATGAAGAGTTTGGACCATAACATCATCACGCTGGCACAACGTGGTTGCCGTAAAACTCAATAAAGTAACATTTTCAGTTCATCTCTTACTTGAGGGTTAGCAATAAAGATAGAAACGGGATAGTAAATATTAACCTGAGTCATTCGAGATTAATTTTATATTTTACCATTAATCTTATGTCCGCACCTGACTGCAGTGCGCGTGAGCATCGTACATTTGATACTACTCCGGGTAACAGAAAACCAGTGATTTAGTGGCTATGTGGTTCAAATTTTGTTCTTCTCTTCCTAGGCCTATTGAGAAAAAGAGATTTTTTCAATTTTTCCCCTTTTTTTATTTTTATTTTTTTAAGTGATATAGCGAACTTTAATTTAACTCGTCCACAGTTAAAACAATAATGATGATTAATATGATGACAAATGATATTTTTGATTCAGGTGGTCGAGACAGGCTCCGGCATCAAACTGGAGAACGAGGACTACAACACCCGTCTTCAGATCTTTGATTCCACATGGAAGAACTCCGGCATTTACACGCTCAAGGCCGAGAACGAATCCGGCGTTGATGAAGCTACAGTTGAAATCACTGTGCTGGGTATGTATAATTGTCAATAATGCATTACACTGCCAAAATGCAGTTCAGGCGCAGTTGACACGACTTCCAACCAAAAGTGCGTTGGAAGTGAACTCCAACTAAAGACTGTTTCAATTGTATGTATTTTTGCAAATTTAAAAGGTGATTAAATGAACATGAATATCATAACACTCTTGTCGTGTGAAATCTAACTTCGTTATTTGTTTGATCATGTACATGATATATATATGTATGTTTTCCCCCCTTTCATTAGACAAACCTGGCAAGCCTGAAGGTCCGCTGGAAGTGTCAGATGTACACGCTGATCATGTGAAGCTGAAGTGGAACAAGCCGAAGCACACCGGCGGGCTGCCGCTGAGCGCCTATGTGGTCGAGAAAATGGACACCATCACCGGCAAGTGGGTTCCCGCGGGAACGGTGGACCCTGAGAACACTGAGGCTACAGTTACTGGTGAGTCTAGATTAATTTTTTGTATGCATCGCAGAGCAACTCGACTCGACAGCTATATTAAATATTATGTTAATATAAATGGTTTCATAATAATAGTTTTGCCCACTCAACTTTGAATGACGATAAAAGAAATTACATTGAATATGTAACATAATAGTTAGATATCTAAGTTTTGCGAAATAAGTATACATAAACAGATTTAATAAATCACAAATGAGTACAATTGCATTCTTAGTAATTAAAAAACAACAATATATTTGTCATCTTAACTTGTAGCAGAGGATAAATTCAGATAATGTTGGTTTTTGTTTCTGACTAGTTAATACATAACCTGCCATGAACGCCGTCTATATAATGTAAACTGAAGTTGAAGTAATAAAAGTTTTGAATTTGCACATCAGTTATACGAGTTTCCATACTAAATTACCAATTTACAATTATAAAACAAGAAAGTATTCAAATCAGTAAAGCCGTTTTTCAGTTTAAGCGATACTAACGAAGCAATTATTTATATATATATATGTATAAAGAAGAAAGAAGATATTATATTCGGTTAACACTAAATTGCCACTTAACCTTAAAACTATAAAATCCTAAAAACTAAACCATAAATTTTATTTTTATACAACAGGACTTGAACAAGGTCACACATACCAGTTCCGCGTGAAAGCCCTCAACGAGGAAGGTGAATCAGAGCCACTGGAGACTGATCACGCCACTTTAGCCAAGAACCCTTACGATGTGCCCGCCCCACCTGGACTACCAGATATTGTGGACTGGGATGAGAAGTCTGCCAAACTTAAATGGGAGCCGCCCATCAGGGATAACGGAGCCCCGATCACTGGATACGTCATTGAAGTCATGGATCGCGATAGGGGAGAGTTTGTTAAGGTAAGAAATACTCATCTTTAATATAAAGGTTAATGTATTAGATTTAAACAACTTATTATTATTATTAGACTAGTCCACTCGGTGAACTTTGTAACTTTTGTTTATTTAGGATATTCCCTGTTTTTTAATCCATTTAAAAAATAAATTAAACTAAATTAACTAGATAAAAAACAATAAAAATATTCAAATCAGTCAAGCCGTTTTTTAGTTTTAGCTAAACTAACGAACAACAAATATTTTTTATATATAAAAAGATTTATTTACATAAAATAGCATTATTATTTCTTAAACTTGAAAACAATGTTTCAAATTAAGAAAGATTAAGTTCACAAATTATATAATCATTATGCATTTTTTTAAAACAGGAGTGTTTGTAAATCTTACAACCCAAGTTGTTAATTTTTTTTAACTCGTTCTTGTATATGCATCACTGCTTTAAATTATCTCAATATGGAACATGTAATCAATGTTTACTAAAACAATTAAAGATAAATAAATATATAAAGAATGATCTTAATCTTTGTTATTAAGAACCACTTGACAGAAAGCAATGTCAAAGTGTTTTAGAAACATTTAATTTGAGGTAGAATTGTTGCAACGCTCGTACGTCCTGAACGAATAGGTTGTGTCAACCGAATAATCTAAGTGTAGGTTTAGAACGCGCTCCATTATCGATCCCTGCAATGATCCGATGCAATGATTCAATCCTTCCACAAATATTTAGATTGTAACTTCAGGATGACATACACAAGTAAAATATAAATATTATTCTTTCCCGAGGCGGCTGAAATCCAAGGCAATGTCTGCCAAGGAACTGTGCCCAAGCTGGAAGAGGGCAATCAATACCAGTTCCGTATACGCGCTATCAACAAGGCAGGCCAGTCGGAGCCTTCGGAGAACACGAACTGGCACACCGCTAAGCCTAGATTCTGTAAGTTAATATTTACTTACTAAAGTTGTATATTGGGAGTTTTCGCTTAAGTTAAAACATAATTTCAACCTTGTTATTTCCGACAGTGAAACCAAGAATCGACCGTACCAACCTCAATCCTATAACAGTCAAGGCAGGTCTACCAGTGTCTCTAGACGTGAAAGTCTTCGGTGAACCCCCAGCAACGGTCACCTGGTTCTTGAAGGGCAACGAGCTGAAGACGGGAGACAATCTTGAGATCATCAACGTGGATTACAACACTAAGTTCCTGATGACCAAGAGTAGAAGGAATAACTCTGGCAAATATGTAATCAAGGCCAAGAATGAGGTTGGAGAGGACGAGGCTGAAGTTGAGATAACAATACTTGGTAAGACCAATAAATATTTTGGAATACAGATTAGCCTCTAGACAGCGGAATTTTAACAGCGCTCCAACTGCCCTATTGCAGTCACATGCAGCTAACTGATTAATTACTCCGGGAGAACCCAGGTCATTCCCTCGAAGGGTGGTTGTTTCTGAGGAGTTTGACAGTGGTTCCAATATTCCATTTATCTTTAGTTGCCAAGCAATTTCTGTTATTTGTAGTATATCAATATTGAACACTAGTTAAAAAACCCATACTTCTATCTACAGAAAGAATATTGGTACCGGCCGTTTGTAGCTTTAACTGCAAAACACGTATAAACGTATTACGAGATATTTATATGAAAAAGTCTAATGTTCCTATCTAGTATCCTCAGCACATGTTTTAGAGATCTAATTAGACCAGAAGAATATTGTGAGCGGGTTGTATAATATATTACTATATTCCTACAGGCAAACCGTCCAAACCAAACGGACCACTGGAAGTGTCAGATGTAACCAAGAGTGGCTGCACGCTGACGTGGAAGAAGCCAGACGACGATGGCGGCTCGCCAGTCGAGTACTACGAGATTGAGAAACTCGATCCGCTTACTGGTTAGTACCTAAATTATGCAATTTATACAGGATCTGCAATGCTTGAGGGCTACACCTGGTGTTGCAAGCCTCATAGGGCACGGTAACCGCTTTCCATCGAATGGGTTTGGATGGTTTGATTGTCACTTTATTTTAATTTTTGTGTTTCGGTTAGTAAGTTGATTTCAGTTACGAATTAGGTTTGGTTTTAGAAAACTCATTAAATCTTAATTGAAGAAAATACAGTAGGTAACTTTTTTTAAATAATGGAATCAAAAATACCTGTTTTAAATTTTTTACTTTGATTTTACATGGAACATGATTCTAAATTCTCTTTTGTTTCGTTAAGCATCTGCTTAATACAGTAAAATTTAAATGAGAATTATCTTTTTTGCCGTATTCTTTTTACTCAGAAAAAGAGAGCAATTGTTCTTGAATTTCAGTTTGTGGACTCATGTTAAACATTATCAGCAATCAACTCCAAGTGTAATGGTAAACGGTTAATGTTTTCTATAAATATGCGAAACAAACTGAATAAAAGGTCACGATAGATATATCCTGTCAATGTATGGGTTTTTTCTGCTATAACATAAAATATAACGCATAAACTTTACCTGGGTTATAATTTAATAAACAAAATATGCATTATCATTTTAGTAACATGATGGCTAATTAAAAATATCACTTTTTCTATAGGCCAATGGATACCATGCGGCACAGCTAAAGATTGCAAGGCCAACGTGACTGGTCTGCAAGAGGGCAAGCCTTACAAGTTCCGCGTGAAGGCTGTCAACAAGGAGGGAGAATCTGAAGAGCTGGAGACAGAGAAACCGATTATCGCCAAGAATCCCTTCGGTGAGTTCATAAACAAGTTCAAGGCTAAAATGGTACTTTACAATCAATCTGACTGTCTATGAATAAACTGAGGAATTGAAAATGTGAATCATTTTTTAAAACTCAATACATTTATTTAGATTTCCGTATGTCGTTTTTTTCATTTAACAAGCAACACCAAAATGACGCCTGTATAAGTAGACTTAATAAGAATGGGACAGCATCATTGATGAACTTTCTCAAAATAAATTGTCTTATATACATTAAATCATTCGTTTACCTGGACGTTTGCTTACAGACGAGCCCGGCAAACCTGGCCGTCCGGAACCACGTAACTGGGACAAGGACTTCGTGGAGCTCGAATGGAGTCCACCCAAAGACGATGGTGGTGCTCCCATCACTGGATATGTCATACAGAAGAGAGAGAAGGGAGGCAGGTGGGTGTCTGATGTGTCAAATATAGATTAGAAACAAATTCGTCTGCTAAGCGTTTCATAGTCTTGTCATCTTCGTTCTACATTCTTAAGACTATTGAATGTTTTTAATTTGCATAAAATTATTAATTAATTTTTTTTAAATACTATGTTAGCTTAGAAAACTTGTTTTTGTGTCCATTAATTTGATTGTAATTTTAAAAACATAGGTTGTTTCTTTCACATTTGACTTGGTTTGATTCCCAGATAGAGTAAGTATTTTTTATAAAACTTACTACTTTAGTTTAGTAACCCATGAATTATCGCTCGGGGACCATCGTTATGTTAGTTTTCAGTGATGCATTGGTCTAATTGTTGATACAGGTCATGGCAAGACTGCCTCAAGACAACAGGCGACAGACCAACTGGCCGCGTGACCGACGTCGAAGAGGGTCACGAATACGAGTTCAGAGTAATGGCTGTGAACAAGGCTGGACCTGGAGAACCATCCGATCCCAGCAAGTCTGTCATCGCCAAGCCTAGATTCTGTAAGTATTGAGCTGTGACTTATTTGTAGCTCCAATTTATAACATTTAAAATATTATGATCCGGAAAATAAAGTGAATTTCATAGATATATCAAAACACTGTTTTAAACCGTGTTTAAGAAAGTTTAGATGTATGCCTAAATTTACTTAAACAAAGATAAAGTCCAACCTTAAGAGGGTGAAATGAGAGACACACACTGCTCACTACATAACAAGTAAATACACTAGAAATAGGTATACTTCACAGAATTGTGGCTCGACAAGTGTCGGTAGGAGTCACAATGTTGTATCGAATTATATGTTTGCCGCGACTTTCTTCCTATCAACTGTTTGTGTCTAAGAATAACGTTACAATAGGACTGACATATTGTTTAGGATAAAACTTATTTGATGTAGATTACTGATATCACTGTGAAGAGCCTTAATTTTTATATGTAGGTAACATATCTGTTATATTTAAAATTAACTTATCTATCGTGTTTTTAAATACTAGTTATTGATATAAAAAATATATTTTATGTTTATTAATATTAGTAAAAAGTCTCGCTTAAAATATCTATCAAAACAAATAACAACCAATCTCGATGGATACTTCTTGTAACATTCTAAAGTGTATTTTATGGTTTTTAAAATTAAAATCCGTTTAACAGTGGCACCAAAGATCGACCGCAAGTATCTCCAGAAACGTAAGATCAAGGTCGGCGAGACTCTCAAGATGGAAGCGGACGTCAAAGGAGAACCAGAAGCAGCCATCACGTGGACCTTCAACGGGCAGCCTCTCAAACCAGAAGAACGTCTGAAGATCGAGAACAAAGACTACCACACTTCATTTGTTCTGCAGAAGACGACTAGAGCTGACAGTGGGAAATACGTTGTGACAGCGAAGAATGACTCTGGAACTGATACAGTGGAGGTTGAAGTGGCTGTGGTCAGCAAGCCTTCTAAACCTAAGGGACCTCTCAAGGTTAGTTCATTTTTTTATAATTTATATGAATAAATCTGCGCTACAATAAGGAACCAACGGATGGGTTTGCTTACGAGGCGTTGAATTGTGACATATATGTTTTTGTTATATTTTTAACGGGGTCGTTCTTGGCTTTCAAAATATTAAAAACTTCTTAGAATATCTTTCATAATCTCATGTACCCCAATCTCTTCACCAGGTATCAGATGTCAAAGCCGACGGCTGCAAACTCAAATGGGAAGCCCCAGAAGACGATGGCGGCGAGCCCGTGGAGAACTACGTGGTTGAGCGCATGGACACGGAATCCGGCCGCTGGGTGCCCGTGTGCACCACCAAGACGCCTGAGGCTGACGTCACAGGCCTCAACGAGGGCAAGGACTACCTGTTCAGGGTCAAGGCCGTCAACCCGGAGGGCGAGAGCGAGCCGCTCGTTACTGACACCGCTACTACGGCCAAGAATCCTTATGGTCAGTGCTCAATTTCTAATTTAAAAAAAAATTAAATGTGTGCCTTTTTTTAAAACAATTGTATAATACTTTTGTTAACATCAAAACATTTTTAGCCTCTTTTAGTTCTATCTGGTGTACATTCTATTTAAATTCATTGTTTTATAATTATTTTTTATCTTTTATAACAACACCAGTGATCACTCTTTGCTTGTATAATTGAAATGAATGAAGGACTCCATTCTATTTTGGTTTTTAATACTATACCTATTGCTGTTTAAAAAAGGTCGACCATACTACAGAAATAGCAGTATTTTAGTTAAGAAAAAGAAATTCTTTTATCTTTTTTGAACTACAATATTGCTATTTCTGGTTCCAGTGGTTCAAAAAAAATCAAAAATAGTTCTCTTTTGATAAATCTTTTTTTCCCTCCCTACAGGTGAGCCTGATTCACCCGGCAAGCCAGAATTCAAAGACTGGAGCAAAGAACACGTGGACCTTAAATGGGAGAAGCCTGCCAACGATGGTGGCGCCCCCATCACTGGCTATATTGTTGAGAAGAAAGACCGAGATACCGGCAAATGGGTTAAAGCTGCTGAGGTTAGTTTCGGTCATTTTTTCAACTGTGATGTATTAATTCTGCGGTCGCATAATTAGGTTTGGTTAAATTCAAATATTTCCCAATCTCGTATAACTGGAATTGGTCCCAGCTCCAATATTATATCTTGAGATCAGCAAGCTTACTAAAGAAGTAAACTATGATGATAGGCCTATAGCTATCTTTAACTACCGTTTGAAGCGACTACGTCGTCATAAAAAGATCGGCACTTTTGGTTATTTAAGTGCTGTACCTATTTCGATTCAGTTCCTTAGATCATGAAAATATATAAAAAAAAATATTGCATGGAATTGACAATTTAATTGAAAATTGGAATTGAAAATTATTGCATGGAATTGGACCTTACAATATGATAAAGATAGTGTGATAAATTGTTTGATTACGTGTAATTGTTCTTGTTCGACTTTCCTCCAAACACACATGTATATAGGTTGGCACGTAAGTAACAAATAAATCTTATATTTTCAAAAACACACTCAATCGTTCCGCTATGTTTTCTTCGTATATATTTACGTACAGTTTATATTAACGTACTTACGCCGGTTATATGTGCACATGCAAATGTATATCTTGTATGTTTCCATCTGTGCCGTAAAATAAATTATACTCTAGGTACCCGGAAATAAGACTGAAGCTCGCGTGCCCGATCTGATCGAGGGGAAGACGTATCAGTTCCGTGTGAAGGCCGTCAACAAGGCCGGCCCCGGCAAGCCTTCCGCGGCATCTGAGAATTTACTCGCTAAGGACAGGTTTGGTAAGTGAAGTGTTTTTATAATCTACAACAAGAGAACTCAAAGCTCTATGCCAGCGAGCTCTTCAAATATTTATAACTTCTACTAAATTTTATAGTAATTCGTAAGTTAAAATAAGTTTTCAAAATGGTACAGTTAGCATTAGAATTATCTGAATTTTCAATGATCATATTTTCACTGTTTCAGAAAAGCAATCCCAACACAGTGATAGAATCGTATGTTGCTAGTAACATCATTTAAATATTTAGCTAAATTAGGAGTATCTAATATCGTAGTGATACCGTGCTTTTCTAAAACATTTACATTATTTTTGTACACTGAAAGTTAAAATAAATCTGATGGTGACTGTACCAGAACGCAGTAAACTGCATTCCAAAACTGTCTCGTGATTTTCTTGCAAAGCAGACATAATTTACAACTTTCAACCTCTCGAATAATGTTCATCAATAATTAGATCTGGTATCGAATAAGAAAATGGCCAATAGTGAGCTGAACTCTCTTGTATATCATTTATAGTGCTTTACGAGTTGATCTGGTTTTAAAAATTACTGTGTAGAGTTAGGGTAATGTTTAGCGACACATTAACGCCAGTGAGCTAAATTATCTTTTGGATCTCATCATCACAGATCGCATAGAAAAATCTGAAATAGGCCTCTCCATTGAACCTGACATGACATTGAATGACGTTGAGTCTTTTTAATATGCCTTTGTGTCTTATTCACTGATCAGTGCAGGAATTTTATTAAAACATGAAAATAAGCTCATTATTAATTATTACAATTTCAGGCAGTAAAGAAAGTTGTTGTGGTTTCACTGTTTGAATATTAATTGTTTGTACCCACAGCCCCACCCAAGATTGACCGCACGAACATGCGTGACATTACAATCAAAGCTGGACAAAACATCCGGTTGGACGTCAAGGTTTCAGGAGAACCACCACCAACCAAGACTTGGTGAGTCATTATAGAACCTAAGTACCACAATATGAAGTAATAATAAGAAGGCTTTTAAACTTCACACTCCATAGGAAGATATAAAACCAATTTTTATATCTTCCTATGGAGTGTGAAGTATGGAATGACACAATGTGTTAGAAAATAAAAATGGCAATATGTGTCTACAATAATAAGAACAATCAATATTAAAATAGGTTTAATGCTCTAAATATGTATATATTTTTTTGAGAAACTATTTAAATTTTTCGAATTGATTTAATTTAATGTGTAATTAACACTTTAAAACTAAGGTTTTGAACCTTAAGTAAGCTAAATAAAGTTAGTTTCGCGTTTAATGCTGGATATCAAAAATCTATTTATAAAAGGGATTGTTCATGAGGCTTCAATTCTGACATTGAACATATGAAATATGTAAAAACTCAACGCCTCATAAGAAAATCATCAGCAGATTCGAGTTGAATTATATTAAAGAAACCCACCCGGCACAATCTATTGTTGAGTTACTTCCTATTTCAATAGCATAGTAACAGATCATTAATGTTCCCCACTTCTTGCATAAAATAACTTAATCCAATATGCTCCCCAGGTTCCACAACAAGGAACGTCTGTCCACCCGCGATGATCTCACTGTGGATGTGGAAGACTACAAGACCAAGCTGTCCGTTGTGATTACGTCACGCAAGCACAGTGGCACTTATGTACTGAAGGCAGAGAACAGTAGTGGTAGAGACGAAGCCACTATACAAGTCATCGTGTTGGACGTACCGGCTAAACCTGAAGGACCACTTAAGGTAAATATCACCTATTTTAAAATTTCTTATGGTGTGTGGATGACTAAATTTAAAACTACGAGGAAAAGCGAAGAGCAATCAGAAAAGTTTGGGATCTATTTTGATATAATCAAAAAGGCATCAGTACATTTTCAAACAGCGACAATTCCTCGCTAGACACTGGATTCATTGATTTAGGAAAATATCACATTCTATATACTATTGCATTATCTATAAGATAGTGTCAGGAAGAATAGTGATTTTCTGAGAAATAATGTCAAATAGGAAATTCTCTAGCGTAGTCAAGCACAAGTCTAGCAAGATTCTCACTACTCGTAGTTTTACATTGTACTATGTATTCCATTTTCAGATCTCCGACGTCCACAAAGAAGGCTGCACGCTCAAATGGAACCCACCACTAGATGATGGTGGCGCTCCCATAGATCACTACCTAGTGGAGAAGCTGGATACTGAGACCGGCCGATGGATGCCGGCGCTCAAGACCAAGGACCCCAAAGCTGAGATAGAGAACCTGGTTCCAGGACACGAATATAAGTTCAGGGTCTCTGCCGTCAATAACGAGGGGGTCTCGGAGCCATTGGAGGCGGACCACTCCATCATCGCTAAGAATCCATTCGGTAAGTGTATCTTAGTACAGTAACACCTCATTTTTCCGTCTGCTACGAGCAAAATGAAATCATTTAAAATTATATTTATTTGGGTGTGATATATTTTCGAATATTGGGCACTTCATAAAGTGTAGTTTAAGCATTAAAAATCTTCTTTACAAATGTCGTAATTTGTTTAATTTCAAAGTTATAATTTTGATCAAGAAAATAGGATATACCAACTAAATTTTAAGTTTTAAAAATGCCTTTAGAGTCAACCTCTATATCTATATCGTCGTTACCTTCCTTGTAACGCAACAATGGATTATTTACTAATCCTATTATTAGCACTGTAACTTCCATCCGTAAGGTATTGACAAAATTACTGCATACTTATTGTATAACTTCGCTCTGTGTATAATATATTTTTTAAAATTTTGTGTATGTACCTAAATAAAATAAATGCTTAGTGAAGCTATAACCGTGTATCCCAAAACAAAAATCCTACATAAGTCATGTCTGTATGGGCTAGAACCCTTTGCCTTCCTATTTATTGGATAAATTCAACAAGTATAATATTTCAAAATAATAATACTACTACTTTTAATGTTCTTATTACCTTGTTATTTCCCAGATGAGCCCGGCAAGCCTGGAACACCAGAAGTGGTTGACTGGGACAGGGACCATGTGGACCTCAAGTGGGAGAAGCCCATCAAGGACGGAGGAGCGCCCATCACGGGCTACATCATCGAGAAGAGGGAGGTCGGCTCGCCCAAATGGGTTAAGGCTTGTGAGGTAAGGGTTCAATGGAAATACTTCCCCATATTTTTCCTTTCCAAATACGTATTCTTTGCGTGCCTACAGACTAATGACAATTATTATTGGTGATCGATTTGGTCTGTAATGAATGAAACATATAACCTGCATAACTGTGACGCACACACTCTACATAACTCGGTCATTAAATACGCATAGGATGAAATTGTGACGTCATAGATATGAAATTTAATTATCATCATTGACTTTGAATATGTTTCGCTAAAAACGTTCTAAAAAAACTACTTAAGTAAATATATTCACACTCGCACCTACTATCTAGCGCAAAGGAAGCATAATTAAGAGCGTGTATTATGGATCCTAGATAACACAGAAATATATATAGTAATAAAATAGTTAATAAATATTTTAACAAGATAAAATTAAATTATTCTAAAATTCTTATCACAAACTCGTCCGTGCTTCGGAAGGCACGTTAAGACCCATTAATCACGGTTAAGAAAAATACAGTTTTTACCCACCAACGCGCAGTAGGCTAGCGCGGTGATGTTATAGCCCAAACTCCTTATGTGTTTCTGCCATGTAGGAAGTCTTGTAGCCAGAGGTGTGAACAGGCCTTATACCAGTAATACATTAAACGCAACTGCAGTAAATTTTTATTATCAAAAACACTGTATCCTATCTGATGGTAAGAGGTCGCTTATATACAACAGTAATATATTACATATGGTATACCGTATGCACTTCATTACTTTGATATTACAATCCTTCAAAATTTACCGCTATTTGCCGTATATATAAGATTTTACAAAACGCAGATGCATTAGTAACTTTTACTAACGACCCGACTCGCACCAAGGCCTCTAGACGGCAAAGGATTATAGAAATATAAAAACTACCTCTATTTTAATAGTTTCGACCACTTGCTTTTACACCGCACTATTATGATCATTGTGATTATTTTTTTAATAATAGAATCAATGTCTATAATAATAAGATTCAATATCAAATTCTTCTATTTAAACTAGGTCGGCCCCAATGATAACGAGAAGGCAACAGTATCGAACTTGGATGAGGGCACTGAATACGAGTTCCGCGTCAAAGCCATCAATGAAGCTGGCCCTGGTGAGCCATCCGACGCCAGCAAGTCTGTCGTCTGCAAACCAAGGAGATGTAAGTATAATTTTTACTTGGTAAGAGTTAAGGTAGGGAGTTTATTTATATTATTTATAATTTTTTTTTTACTTTGCTGCAATTGGTGCTCTATATAAGGTCAACATACGCTTCTTTTCTTTCTGAGCTTGAAAAAAAAGCGATCCGCTTGTTTGCGTTTATAGAAATAAATAATTTTGAAAGTATTGAAGATGTCTTATAACAGTGATATACCCTCGTATGAAAGACAGTAGATTGCCTTATTGTGTAAACAGGATATATACTTTTTGTAGTTATGGAAAAGTAAGGGATTTTTCATAGGATTTTTTTTTCTGTGTCTAAAAAACTCTTTTGAAAAATACCCATGACAAGTATCTTAGTACTAAAAATATAATATATTTTTATATAATGTATCAAACTAAAACAGTTTACTTATTCTAAGAATACTAGAGTCTAAGCAAGTTAATGTTGTAATTTTCAGTGGCGCCCAAGATCGACCGGCGCAACTTGCGCACGATCAAGGTGCGCGAGGGCGAGCCCATCGCTCTGGACGTCAAAGTGTCCGGGGAGCCCCCGCCGGACGTCAGTTGGACGCTCAACGGGAAGAGCGTCAGCAGCGGCAGCGGCTTGAAACGTCAGTACTTTACTACATAGTGTATTAACTTTGTATAACATAGAGTATAGAAAAATTCATAGAATATCTACAGCTAACGTTGTACAGTTCTTTTCCTTATATTTTGGGATGAAATTTATTACTCATTACTAAATATCTCTCATATTATCAAGTCTTTTGGAACATTATGAAACTTATCTTGTAAAGGAATCATAAGGGAAGTAATTTTATATAACAAAAATAAACTAATTTGTTAGTGAATGTTTGTATGAGTGTGTATGCGCGTGCGCATTTTATAATGATTTTGAAAAATATTTTGTTGAGATTATGTCATTAATAATTTAAAGTCAATTAAGATGATGATTCAATTAAGTTGAGTTACAACGTATAATAATTTATATAAATCAAAAGCAATGCTCTGAATAGTGCTAAGGTAATCGATTGCAACAACTATTCTTTATCCTGTTGTTACCAAATAATTCATCGAAGTATCTACTTTACGGAGTTGTTTCTCGGTTATTCAATTGTTTAATACACACAACTATAATATATAAATTTACCACTATATATTGTTCACAGTGGTGAACGTGCCGTACTTAACCAAGTACCAACACTCGAATCCTCGCCGCAAGGACTCCGGCACATACAAGATACAGGCCGTCAACAAGTACGGACAAGACACCGCCGAGCTGGAGATTATTGTCACATGTAACTATACATTATTATTACAAACACCTTAGGACAATATATTGCTAATTTTCTACCTCTTCAAGAATAAATTTATAATTTAATGTATGTTTTTAGTACATTTCATTACTTTAATTATAGGTATATCAATGATTACAAACAGCTTAATCTTTAAGTTTATAAATTTAAAAAAAAAAAAAAAAAATTAATGTAAATTTTAAGTACTACATGTATTTGAAAACACCATTATTGATAAATTAAAAGCCGTTGCTTTGTACTATATTAAGTTAAATTTTAATCCTCAGATAACTTTTAGCCAGGTTACAACTTTGACAAGTAGGCTTGGTTGGTTATTCTTTATTAAATATGTTGAAAAGTCAAAATTAATTGTTAGATAAGTAACCTACAAATTGGAAAATCGAACCTTAAAATGTTTTGATATAGAAATAGTAAGTCAATTATCTAACAGTGAGACATGGGACTTCATCATTCATCTACATTATATTTTTTCATCCACAGCTAAACCAGAGAAACCGGAAGGACCACTAGAGGTGTCAGACATCCACAAAGATGGCTGCAAGTTGAACTGGAAGCGGCCTAAAGACGACGGCGGCGAGCCCATCGAGGCTTACGTTGTTGAGAAGTACGACACAGAGACCGGCACTTGGTTACCTGTGGGCAAGACCATGGGCAACGTGCCTGAGATGGAGGTGCGTTTGGGAAAATAGACTTTAAACTGAAGGGACATGGCTTAAATATACTGTTGTATTTTTTATCACGCATTTAAAAACACGCATACTAAAGTTAGCCCTGACTGAAAATGATGCTGTCTCATTTTGTTAATGCGGGTAGTAAGTAATGGCAACAGTGTAAAACAAGGACTAACAAGTCCATGTTTTTTTTAAATGGGATTGTTTGTAAATACATGCACAAATATTTAATCTTCTAGAAATGACAATTTTAGTTTATATTCAGTTTTAGTTTCAAGAATTAGTTTCAAGAAATTACTGTAGTGAAAGACAACTAAACTTAGGACTTAATTTATAGATACTACTTATTTTAATCTGGCGTTTTTTCGAATTTTAAGTATGTTATAAGAAGTAATTTTATTTTATACTCTGCCATTTGTCAGGTCGATGGTTTGATCCCTGGTCACGAATATAAGTTCCGCGTGAAGGCCCTTAACAAGGAAGGTGAATCCGAACCACTAGAGACCTTCGGCGCCATCGTCGCCAAGGATCCGTACAGTAAGTAACACACTTCACATAGATAGATAACTTGGTTTCAATTGGTAAAGATTTTGAAAACTTTATCTCGAATTAGCTTATTAAATACTCAGCCAAAATCTTAATTGAACTTCATTATACCTTTTTCTCTTCTTATGTTTAATAAAAGGATAGAAATAGTATATATATAACTGTCAAAAGTTGAATTGAGATAGCTTTGAAAAAGTCATAGAACATTTTAGGCTGGTGTTTTATATAAAAAATGATGCATTTCACAACCAGTGTAAACATTTCTTTAAACCACACCGACAAAACCGTATGATATGTAGTCTAACTGTAAACTAATTTAAGCTCTATTTGCTGATGCTAAGCTTACAATTTTCTTCAACAGCGGTACCGGATGCCCCTGGCGTGCCAGTACCAGACGATTGGTCAGCCAGTCATGTGGACCTCAAATGGGAACCCCCTCTATCGGATGGGGGCTCGCCTGTCATTGGTTACATCGTCGAGAAGAAGGACAAGTATAGCCCCTTGTGGGAAAAGGCCATTGAGACTCACACGCCTACACCTACTGCTACTGTCAATGGGTAATGTATTATATTTTTGGATATATCTATCCTTAATATATGTAAATGACGTGTTTTCACATGCAGATGACGTTTAATAATCAGTGGAAACGCGTGTCGTTAGATAGTACGCCCTATAAATGCTTACTTTGCAAAGAAATTGCCAAATTTTATTAATACGACTTAGTGAATGTATAAAAAGGAAAAATAATTAATAATTTAAAAAAATATAGTTTAATTTTGTTTCATCATAGATCGACTTGCTGATTCCAAGTAACCAAAACTAATTTTGGCAAGTAACTTGCAAAGAAATCTCGTATACGCTCAAATATAGCGAACTGGACGAGCAGTAGACTCTCTTTGTATATAAATAAGAAAGATCATAGGCTTGAAAAGATTTAGTGGGGCTTTCTGAGCCTAAAAATATTAATATGTAGATATTGCCTTCATATTTTATTCCTTTGAGTCATTAATACTATTTTTTATTTCATAGCTTGATCGAAGGTAACGAATACCAGTTCCGTGTAATCGCCATAAACAAAGCGGGCCAGAGTAAGCCCTCGGAGGCTAGCAAGAACTTCCTGGCCAAGCCTCGCTTCCTGGCGCCTAAGATCGACAGGAGACACTTGAGAGATGTCACCATATCATCCGGATCTACGCTGAAGTTGGAGGCTGCTATTACTGGAGAACCGGCTCCGGCTGTGGAATGGAGGTAAGATTGGATATACTATTTAAAATAGAAATACGTCCCATTGTTGGGCACAGGTCTTCGTACATAGAATTTAGGCAATAATTAAACCCTTAACCAATTCGGACGAAAGTTTTAGTCGAAAGCGGTAAACCTAACAAACGGGAACTCTTGTTTAAAATGTATGAAAATTGTTAAATTAAATATGGCATTAAATCAACCAGCTTAATTAAATTTTATTAATTAGTTACAGGGTAGGGGTCTACCACTAGAGGCAATATATTAAATTACTTAACAATTAAATAAATTATTAAGCGATAGACTCCTTATAGGGTAGGGATGTACCACTAGGGGTAATTATTTGATTAAACGCCATATTTGTCAATTTTCGTAAATTTTAAACAGGTTTTTAAAAAATGTCAATAAAATGTAGCACGTGTCCTACATTTGAGTTAGTGTCTCTCCTGATTTGGCCATGAACCAGTGCTTCGGTGTAAAGGTAAAGGTAGCCAGTATAATTACAAGACATGGGAGGCATTAACATCTCTTGTCCCCAGAATGTTGACGGGAGACGGTTGACTAATTGATATTGTTGATTTCTATAGGTGTTGTTTATCACTTACCATCAGGTGGGCCAGCGGCTTGGTTAATATTCGTTGACAGTAGAACAAAATAGCCTTTTGTGGTTATGGATCGCTAATACATTCGACTAACAATAATAATGTTTATCACACTCATCCAAAGCATCGTTAAGAGCTTGTGTTATAGGTACTAGATAACGGAGATATATAGATATATGTATCTATTTATCAGGGATATTCAAACTAGTGGCGCGCCCTACTTTTCGCCTTACTTTCGTGATCTATATACATAATAAAACTTTTAATAGATTATTAAGATAATTAAATCGTAATTGACTAAGTAGAATTTTAAATCTATATTTCTTATAATGGAAAAAGTTTGTGACTTAAGTGATTTACTTCTATCTGTCTATACTATAACGTACTATAGATATCTGGATTTTTTAAGAGAGTCTAGCACTATAACTTGTATTGTGAGAGCCGCCTCGTTAAGTGACGTATTACTTGTGGCATAGGTACCAAAACATGCCGCTGCGGCCGTCGAAGGCGGTGTCGATCGACAACCCGGACTACTACACCAAGCTGGTGGTGCGGCCGGCGCGCCGCGACGACTCCGGCGAGTACACCGTCACGGCCGTCAACTCCAGCGGCAAGGACGTCGTCACCGTCAACGTCGTCGTCACCGACAAACCCGCCAAGCCTGAAGGCCCGTTACAGGTAACACTTTTGACAAATTTTATCTCATTATATATTACATTAGTAATTTGGACAGAGGTAAACACATATATATCTATATCAATAAATATATAAATTAATTGCTGCTTGTAAGTCTCCCTAAAACTTACTTCTGTGTAGCATCGAGTTCTTCACACAATTAAAAAGGGGAATAATTAAACTTGTCAGGGATAGTGCAAATCTGCGTAACTAGCGTTGAATAATTCCACATATCTGACAAAATATATAACTTACCAACATATTACTTGTCAATGGCTTAGATAAGCATAAAAACCTTTATAAAACTTATCAAATTATAACCTTCCCCTGTGACACGAGACTTAGAGTGGTAGATTAGCGAGTTTGCGCTATCACCGACTATATCTTATTTTAGATCATACCTATCTTAGGTTAGCCTACAACTTTACATAGCATCAAAACTAAATATTATTCAAGTTAACTTGATTCATTTAAAACTTTTATATTTGCTTATCAGATTTCGGACGTACACAAGGAAGGTGCAACCCTCAAATGGAAGAGACCCAAGGATGACGGTGGCGCCCCCATCGAGTACTACCAGGTTGACAAGTTGGACACTGACACTGGTTGCTGGGTGCCTTGCGCCAGATCTGAGGAGCCTAGTTAGTATAAACATTACTTATCAGTTTTTAAACAATTTTTGACATGATTCCAATTGAGACACAATTAAATTTGAATGTCTCTAGGTAGCCGGGACTATAGCGTGACTCAACAGAATAAGGATATATTTTTGAATATCGATTATTGCCTGACAAATTACTCTACATCAGCTGATGGTACGATGGACGCAGTAGGATTTGTCTGACACATTTTTTCGTTATACGTCTCAAATGTTTTTAACAAAAATATCAAACATTTCCATAAAACAAATATCCTTAAATAATGTAAAAAAAAACTAAAAAAATTGAAAATTAATGATTATTTCATGTCAAATTTCAATGAAAATCGTAATAAATAGTCGCCTAGTAATTATATATTTTGAAAGGCAAGTAAGTCAAAAAAAAAACCTTTAAATGCAATAACAATTGAGGTCACCTTAAAAACTGATAGATATTATTCAAATATCAAACTCTATGCCACTGTTTATAGCCATCTCACGTAGTTTTTAAATAAAGCAGTGTTCCGACGAGTTATATTCGACATTGAGCTAGAAGTTTAGCTAAACTAATTAAGTATTGTTTTTTACAGAGTGTGATGTAACCGGCTTAACACCAGGCAAGGAGTACAAATTCCGCGTCTCCGCAGTGAACTCTGAAGGAGAGTCTGAACCGCTCACGTCAGAACAGAGCATCATCGCCAAGAATCCGTTTGATGAGCCTGGTTAGTATTTATTGTTCAAAGTCATCTCTCTAAGTATAAGAGGTACCTCCATTTTTAAAAAAGATATAGCTTTAGTGTTAAACCCGAACTAACTTAATTGTTTAAAACGTTTTGAATTGAACGTGACCTGAACCCATCATTGTCTGAGAATAAGATTCCTCACAATTATTTCAAAAAAAATCAAAGGTAACATACAATTGGCGGAATTAATGCCTAAGGCTTTCTCTATAACTGACTACTGTATAATTTTTGTATAAATGCAAGTAATAAATATAAAAAAAGTAAGTAAGCAAGTAATAAATTACTTTAAGTAAAAAGTACCGACTAATTTAAAATATGACAGGCCGAGGTTTTATATTGCCATAGATAAAAATAGAATGACAGCTCACTTCAACAGTAAATTCATAATCAAGGCATTATGGATGGTTTTCTTTGACAGTAATCCAAATATATAATAATATTCTTACTGATGCTACTTGTATGAAAACGATAACGACAATGAAATGCTTCACGTTTTTCATATCAGGTGCGCCAGGCACGCCGAGCGTGACTGACTGGGACAAGGACCACGTGGACCTCAAGTGGAGCCCCCCGCGGGACGACGGTGGCGCCCCCATCACCGGATACGTCGTCGAGAAAAAGGACAAGTTCGGCAACTGGGAGAAAGCCGTCGAAGTACCCGCGGATAAGACCACGTGCACTGTTCCTGATTTGGTCGAAGGACAGACTTATGAGTTCAGGTTTGTATGTTGTTCATTAATAGGCGGCTCCATAAATACGACTTATAAGCCATCTCGTATGACAATTTTAAGTATGTGGTTATTTGTGTTTTCAAAAAATATATGAATTTAAGATGCAAGTTACTTTAAAAAGCACGTCAGTTTGAAGATTTTCCATTATAGATTATTTTTGAGTTTTAGCTAGATTTACGAGCAGGTATCGTAATAAAAAAATGTATCGTTGAATCACAAACTGGTTGAAGCGAACACGCTATATTACACAATACTGTGAATACCAAAATAATCTTTAGGCATAAACAAGCATGCATGTAAATACGCTATCATTGCATCAATACCATGCTCAGATTCTAACTAACTAGTTCTAGAAGATCTTTAAGAGTCTTGACTTGTGTAGCGTCGTATGTAATTTGGCCGTAAATGGTAATTTTAACATTAATTTTGTACGAGTTTTAATTTTTTTATTTCGTATATTAGTCAAGTGGTCAAGCCACTTCTTAACCTTAGCTTAAGGTGCAATATTTTCATCAAGTGCGTGCTACTACAGGGTACGCGCTGTGAACAAGGCTGGCCCCGGCGAGCCCAGTGACAGCACTCACCCCATCGTGGCTAAACCCAGGAACCTCGCGCCTAAGATCGACAGGACCAATCTGATTGACATCAAGATCAAGGTCGGACAGAAGTTCGGCTTTGACGTCAAGGTGAGAAATATAGTATATATATATATTCCTCCTTTCATTATATATATTTAACCTATATGTTAATGAATATAGGTCACATTTTAAATTCTAGGATTTGTAGAACACTGGCATCTGTTCAATAGAATCAGGCTTGTAATTACTCGGCCAAATAAAAAGAAGAACTAGTCTCATTTTGAGGTTCGATCAATCAAATAAGTCAAATAGTATGACGTTTGAAAATATATTTAATTTTTAACCTAAAAAAACTACTTTTATTTATTTTTAAGCAATGTAAGGTTAAAATTTTAGCCCCAAATGCGATACTATGTCAACATTACTACCGAGCTTGCCGTATCGGTATATTGCATTATGATTTATTAAAACATCACAGTGACGTTACTATTTTGTAAACAGAATAATGTCCTTCGAATATCATTTATTCGTCATATCATTAACATACCTTTACCTTCGGGACCCAATCCTTCCTTCATGGGAGAAACATATGAGCATCACCACCATGCTAGCCCAGTGCGGGTTTGTGGGTGAAAGCGGTTGCCGTAACAATTGGGACGGCTTTTTGTCAAGATTTTAATTGATACGTCCAGAGAGAAACCGTGGAAATAGTTATCAATCTAATCGAAATCCGCGTCATAAATGACATTTTACAACATTTAAATATTTCCTCAGGTCACCGGCGAACCGATGCCAGAAACCAAATGGTTTTTGGCTAAGAAAGAGATAAAATCTGGTGGAGAGATTAAGGTTCAACATTCAGATTACAATACCAAGTTGAACTGTAAGGCTGCCACCAGAGCCGACAGCGGCCGGTACACTATCACCGCTGAGAACTCCAATGGCAAGGACGTAGCTGAAGTTGAGGTTATCGTGCTCAGCGTACCCAGCCCGCCTGGAGGACCACTCAAGGTTTGTTTATTGCGCTTAAAACACTTGGCATGAATAATCTGGTTTACTATTACACTTTTAAATTAGGAATAGGACCGTACCTTTGATTAACTTCAATCCTCAAACGAAGGTCAGCAAAATTTATTTAGAGAGATCGTCTTAAGTGAACTTGTACAGTGACGTCGTAATTTACTTTTCCCTTTTTATAAAGTAATATCAAACTAAACAGAGTTAAATGCATGTCTTCATTGCTCGTGTTTACTATAGCTGGGTCGAAGGCGGTACCATGAGGTACTCTTACAGCTACATCCATAGCCTTTGATCGTATATATTTTTTGTTTTATTCAATATTCCTCAACAGACAGTCTCAAGAAGCTCTGCAGTGTTATAAAATAATTTTAGGGAGTCAAGCTAACATAAATAATTTTGTCCAGGTATCCGACGTCCACGCCCACGGCGCTAAGCTCTCCTGGAATCCTCCCGCTGATGATGGAGGTCAGCCTATTGAGAAGTACGTGGTGGAGCGTATGGATGAGGCTACGGGTAGATGGGTGACCGCCGGAGAGACAGACGGCCCGCAGACCAGCCTCGCAGTCGACGGGCTACAGCCCAACCACAAATACAAGTTTAGGGTTCGTGCTGTTAACAGGTAAAGACATTGCATAGTTTTTCTTTAGTAACAAAGCTTCTACTTAGAAAGAACTGACAGAAAATATTTTTCGTTATATCCACTTTTGTTTTGTATTGGAAATTAGATGTTAAGGAAATCTATTTACTGATTTTTCATTTCATCTTGATAAATTTATATGTTTAAATAGATGAATAAACATATCAATCATAACTCAAGTGTTTTAAACCTAGGTCTTTATTTTCTAGGCAAGGCAAATCAGAACCCCTCACGACTCCTCACTCCACTGAGGCGAAGAATCCTTTCGACGTGGCCGGAAAACCCGGAACGCCCAAGATCAAGGACTTCGACAAAGACTTCGTTGAGTTGGAATGGACCAGACCAGAGAAAGACGGAGGAGCTCCTATTACTGGATATGTTATTGAGAAGAAAGACAGATTTTCACCGGACTGGGAAGAGTGTGCTCAGGTGAGAATTGAATCGGTTAGGAGTATTTAATACAAGCAGCCAATACCAACATTACCAATATTTTTTTCATATCATTATTAGATATAAAAATATTGATCTTTTCTGCGTTATGTCCTTTTAAAACACAAAAAGTGGTTTAGTAAACAATAACTTTTGAAATCTCGATGTTTAATATTCATTAATATTGGACAAAGTAGAATAAAAATAAATAAAAAATACTGTGTAACCTAAAAAATATATTTTATGAAATATCTTGAGCCTTGTCCTTTTACTTCTTACCTAAGTAAGAACTTCTTACCTTTCTTTAAGTGATCATATGATCACTTTATTAAAAAAAAATTGAAAAATTTTCGTTTGACAAAAGTCCAAGAATACTTGTCTAGTACTACAGTTAAAAAATTGAAAAACCTTTCCTTCATCAGTAAAATTTGTTCTCCAGGTGGAAGGCGATGTAACAAGCGGAAAAGTGCCAGACCTCATCGAGGGTAATACCTACGAGTTCCGTGTTCGCGCCGTAAACAAAGCAGGCAAGGGTGAACCCAGCGACGGCACCGCCCCTCACCTCGCCCGCCCCAAGAATCTGCCGCCAAAGATCGACCGCAACTTTATGTTCAACATCAAGGTCAAGGCTGGGCAGAATTTCGACCTCGATGTACCAGTTGCTGGCGAGCCCACTCCAACGAAAGAATGGCAACATGGGGATAACCTCGTCATCAATACAGACAGAATCAAGATCGTCAATGACACCCATTCCACTAAGTTCAGAGTTATCGATGCTAAACGCACTGATTCTGGCGTCTACACGCTTAAAGCGAAGAACATCAATGGAACAGACACGGCTACAGTCAAGATCCTGGTGCTTGATGTACCTTTGCCGCCAGAAGGACCACTTCGGGCTGATGATATCACTAAATCAGGATGCACCTTACGCTGGCGTCCACCTAAAGACGACGGCGGTAGTGAAATATCTCACTACGTCGTTGAGAAAATGGACCAGGAGAATTTGAGGTGGATCCCCGCAGGAGAAGTCCAGGCCTGTAACATCAGGATAGATCACCTCATCGAGGGTCATGATTACAACTTCCGAGTTCGTGCAGTAAACAAACAAGGCGAATCTCAACCCCTTATCGGTCATGAGCCTGTTACCGCTAAGGACCCCTACGGTACTCCAGATAAACCTGGAACTCCTGTCGTCAAAGACTGGGACAAAGACCACATGGACTTGGAATGGGTGCCACCGAAGAAGGATGGTGGCTCTCCGATCACTGGTTATATCATCGAGGCAAAGAAGAAGTATGGTCCTTGGGAAGTCGCAGCTACTGTGCCAGGAAACCAGACGAAGGGAACCGTATCTGGTCTTCAAGAGGGTGAAGAGTACGAGTTCAGAGTCATAGCCGTCAACAAGGCAGGAAACGGTGAACCTAGTGACGCTTCAACACCTCAGATCGCTAAAGCCAGATTCTGCGTACCACATTTCGACAAAATGCTTCTGGCTGACAAAACTGTTAAGGCCGGACAGAGGATTCAATACGAGATCCCCATCGAAGCCTCGCCTAAGCCGACAGTGGAATGGCAGATAAACGGCAAAGTCGTTCATTCCTCAGATCGTATCGATGTTCAAGTACTACACAACAGAGTGATTTTAGACATTCCATTCTCCGTGCGTTCGGACGGAGGCGTTTACAAGCTCACCCTAAAGAACGACTTAGGCGTTTGCTCTGGCGCTGCCCAGGTTACCGTCTTGGACAAACCTTCTAGACCGGAGAAACCTCTCGTCGTTTCTGACGTTACCAAAGAGTCTTGTTCCTTATCATGGAAAGTGCCCCTCGATGACGGTGGCTCGCCAATATTACATTATGTAATTGAAAAGATGGACTTATCCCGCGGAACCTGGTCTGATGCTGGCATGAGCACATTCCTGTCACACCAAGTGACAAGATTGATACATATGAAAGAATATTTGTTCAGGGTAAGTGCTGTTAATGCCATTGGACAGTCTGAACCATTAGAGCTAGATAGAGCCATCGTCGCTAAGAATGAATTCGACGAACCATCAGCGCCCGGTAAACCTGAAGCTACAGACTGGAGCAAAGACCACGTTGACTTGCAATGGACTGCGCCGAAGTCTGATGGAGGGGCACCCATCACTGGTTATATCATCCAGAAGAAGGAGAAGGGTAGCCCGTACTGGGTGAACGCAGTTCATGTTCCGCCCAATAAGACTGAAGCTACTGTGCCAGATTTAACTGAAGGACAAGATTACGAATTCCGCGTTATTGCCGTAAACCAGGCCGGTCAATCGGAGCCTAGTGAACCATCTGATATTATCACAGCCAAAGACAGATTCGTTGCGCCTAAGATTATCACACCGCTCAAAGAAATCCGCATCAAGGCCGGTCTCATCTTCCACTTGGACGTGGATTTCATCGGTGAACCTATTCCTGAGGTCACATGGACTTGCGGTGGTCGTCCGGTTGTCGCCAATGAGAGGACCACAGTCACATCAGTTGGACACCATACTATTGTCCATACAGTCAACTGCAAGCGCTCAGATGCTGGCAAATACAACTTGAAGCTGAAGAATGATTCTGGCACTGATGAAGGTAGCTTCGAGCTAGTCGTCCTCGATGTACCTGGACCACCACAACCTATATTTGAGTACGAGGAAATCACTGCCCAATCTGTCACAATGTCATGGAAACCGCCTAAAGACAATGGCGGTAGTGAACTGACAGCTTACGTCATTGAGAAGCGTGACTTGACGCACGGTGGTGGCTGGGTACCGGCTGTCACTTACATTAATCCTAAATACAATCACGCCACAGTACCGCGATTGACTGAAGGCACGAAATACGAATTCAGAGTATTCGCTGAAAACTTGCAAGGTCGTTCCGAGCCTTTGGTCACTGACAGAGCTATCGTGGCTAAGAACCAATACACTGTACCTGGCAAACCAGGCAAACCTGAGCTGGTGTCTGCTGATAAAGATCATATTAAGGTCAAATGGTCGGCACCTATTTCAAACGGTGGTTCCAACATTATTGGCTACGACATTGAAAGACGTGACAAAGCCACCGGCCGTTGGATAAAGCTTAACAAAGACCCTGTAAGATCCAACGAGTATGAAGACGATAGGGTACAAGAAGGCCATCAGTATGAATACAGAGTATCGGCTGTGAACGCCGCCGGACCTGGCCAACCGTCAGATCCATCGAATGTACTTATTGCCAAACCGATGAAAGAGAAGCCTAAGCTATGGCTCGATCATCTCATCGGCCGTAAGATCAAAGTCAGGGCCGGCGAGCCCATCAACATTAACATTCCAATCACTGGTGCTCCCACACCGACAATATCCTGGACTAAGGGATCTATTCCGTTAATACCCTCACATAGACTATCGGCTGAGACTAAGAACGATGAGACTAAACTTAGTATTGAAAAGTCTACAAGAGATGATGCTGGCAAATACACTATTACAGCATCAAATGATCACGGAAAAGATTCTGCAGATATTGAAGTTATCGTCGTTGATAAACCAGGAGTGCCCAAAGGACCTCTCGTCTGTACTCCCGTCACTCACGATGCTATCAGTCTCACCTGGCATCCGCCTACAGACGATGGTGGCAGTGAGATCACTGGCTATGTCGTCGAAGTTGCAGAATTTGGTGTCAATGACTGGCGAACAGTCGCCGGCTTCTGTCCGAAATGCTCTTTTACTGTTAAAAACCTTACCGAAGGAAAGAAATATGTGTTTAGAGTACGCGCTGAGAACTTATACGGTGTATCTGATCCATTGGAAAGCAAACCTACCATTGCCA
Source organism: Acentria ephemerella (assembly GCA_943193645.1). NCBI lineage: Eukaryota > Metazoa > Arthropoda > Insecta > Lepidoptera > Crambidae > Acentria > Acentria ephemerella. The sequence continues at coordinate 2,950,922 of OW971899.1, read as the reverse complement.
AATCTCCGTTCGATCCTCCAGATGCACCAGATACACCTAACATTACTGGATATAGCTCAAACAGCTGTTCATTGGAATGGCAACCGCCAGCGAACTGCGGTGGCAAACCAATCACTGGTTACTATGTTGAAAAACGTGAACGTGGTGGTGACTGGGTCAAAGTCAACAACTACCCAACACCAAACACTTGCTACACAGTCTCTGATCTTCGTGAAGGCAACAAATATGAGTTTAGAGTCATCGCTGTTAATGAAGCCGGACCTGGAAAACCCAGTAAGCCAACAGAACCGATCACAGCACAAACACAGAGACTTAAGCCGAGCCCGCCTGAAGCACCTAAACCTGATAGAATAACCAAAGACTCTGTTACGTTATCATGGAGGCCACCGAAGAGTGACGGCGGAGCTAAGATTAAGGGTTACATCGTCCAACAGAAAGCCAAGGGTGACAAGGACTGGAAGGATGTCAACGATATTCCAGTTCCTAGCCTCATTCACACCGTCCCTAAACTTAAGGAAGGCGAAGAGTATCAGTTTAGAGTTATCGCCGTCAATGATGTCGGAAGGTCCGATCCTAGCAAACCTACAGCTGATATCCTTATTGCTGAACAACCAAACAAACCTTGCATGGATCTCGGGGGAGTCAGAGATATTACAGTTCGTGCTGGCGAAGACTTCTCCATCCACGTGCCATACACTGGCTTCCCGCAGCCAACAGCATCATGGTTCGCTGAAGACAACTTGCTTGATGTCGACGGAGATTCTAGAATATTCCAAAAGATTACACCGGAATCCGCGTCGTTGGTCGTTAAGAATGCGAAACGGTCAGACGGTGGACAATACCGCTTGCAACTACGAAATCCTTCAGGATACGATACAGCTACAATCAACGTCCGCGTTCTTGACAGACCTGGTAAACCAGAGAATTTACGCGCAGACGAATTTGAAGGCGAAGCTCTTACCTTATACTGGAACCCGCCGAAAGACAATGGTGGCGCTGAAATCACGAACTACGTCGTTGAGAAACGGGAAGCTCGAACTCCCAACTGGACCAAAGTGTCTGGATATGTCACTACTCCGTTCCTACGGGTAAAGAACTTAAACGTGGGTCGTGATTACGAGTTCCGTGTGATGGCTGAGAACCAGTATGGCCAATCTGACCCTGCACAGACTTTGGAGCCTATCAAGGCGAGACATCCGTTCGATCCTCCAGCTGCACCTGGCGTACCTCGTGCCGTCGAAACAACGGAGTCTTCTATAACGATTACTTGGACGAAGCCTCGTCACGATGGCGGATCGCCTATTACTGGATACATTGTTGAAAAGAGGTTGATCACTGAAGATAAATGGACCAAAGCGTCTCACGCACACATCCCTGATACTACATATAAAGTTACTGGGTTGATTGAGAACCATGAGTATGAGTTTAGAGTTGCAGCTGTCAATGCAGCTGGTCAAGGCCCTTACTCGCAGAGCTCCGACGCCATTCGCGCGTGTGCACCACCAAACTCGCCGAAGATTACGAGCGACTTGAGCTTGAGGGACATCACTGTAATCGCAGGAGAGGAAATCAAGATAACTGTTCCGTTTACTGGCAACCCCAGGCCTAAGGTGAAATATTCATTTTTAAAATAAATAAATAATGTCTTAATTTTGCCCCAGTGATAAATAACCGTTACTCTTAATAATATAATATATAAAGGCTAATTGTGTTATAAAGAAATAGACTATTTTCGTTTTAATGGAATTTTAACAGATTTATTTTAATATACAAAGATTACAATCCAAACTTCCTTTATTTCTCCAGGTCTCCTGGATGGTGAACAACGAAGAAGTGTTCCCAGACAACCGTATCCGATTCGTCACCTCAGACATTGATACTGTATTCTTAAACTCCAGCGCCAAGAGATCTGACACTGGATCATATACTATTCAGCTGGTTAACAGCGAAGGTTCTGACAGTGCTACTTGCAGGGTGAGTCGCGTTCTTAAATTTTGTTTAAAAGTTATATTTGTCAATGCCTCTTTGCTGCACCTTTGTAACGAAACTTTGTTAAGTTGTTTATACTAAGTTATTAAATAAATTTTGTTATTTATTATAACCAAGAAAGAGTTGGAAGAAATCTTTCCTCAGCAATGGGACAGTACAGATTCGCCATACTGAAGTCTAAATAAAAATAGAAGCAATGACTAACTTTACTCCAAAAATAAAGATGAACAAACATTCAATTAATACCTACCGTATTAGTGCTATTAAAAGGAAAACATTTTCAAGGTTTTCAATAAAAAATATTTATTGAAATGTCTTTGGCAAACTATGCTTAGTCAGTGAGGCTATGTTATTTTCGTGTCTATGAAGTCACAATTTGCCGCTAACTCCATTCAATTCTTATTAAAATTATATCCATCCTCCATATTAATCAATTTTGTTTAATGCTCATTTAAATACGTTTTGTAATGTATTAGGTGCTGGTAGTAGATCGACCATCACCGCCAGTGGGCCCGCTAGACGCATCGGACATAACGCCCGATACTTGCACGCTCTCTTGGCGACCACCATTGGACGACGGTGGTTCACCAATCACCAACTACGTCGTCGAGAAGATGGACGGCAGTGGCGTGAGTGTGATTTCTACTCTTTGAGAAAACCTACAGTAATCATGACACATCAATGACTTAATTCTCATACAATAAAAGTATATTTTAATGACGCGATTCGAAATGATCGATTTCAAATTGATAGTGTTTCGTTGACGTTTCTAAACTTATTAATGATTTATTTTAAGTTTTTAGATCATAATATTTGACGTTATCAAATATTCCAACGACTTCTGTTTATTCAAAATTTAGCTCCAATTCGGTCAATTAAAATATTTTTTTACGCTACTAATAAATGAGTTTCGTAAAGTTTCGAGATTATTTAAGTTTTTACAAAGATTAATATCCGATGAGCAATCTTTTAGCAAAGGAATTTTAGTTTATAAAGCCTCATTTAAAATATTCCTGAGTATTTGTTGTTTGATTTAAATATTACAGGAACTTTTTTAAAATGAAATTTTGTGCTTTAAACAGGTTTGGTCGAAGATTTCGTCATTCGTGCGCAATTGCCATTACAATGTGATGGGGTTGGAGCCAAACAAGAAGATCACTTTCAGAGTCCGTGCAGAAAACCAGTATGGCGTCTCCGAACCTCTCGCTATGGATGACTACATCACCGCCAAGGTATGGTGTACTGGTGTATATTGGACCTTTGATCACTGTATCGGGGATATTATTTAGTATGGATTTATAGTTTTTAGAGTATATTATATTTAGAAGGTCAATACTTGTAGTAGATTTTTTTTATATATCATAATTATTTATTATTATAGTTTTTTGAGGATTACGGAAATTGTTAACCGCATAGCTTCCACGTATGACAAAGAATAACTATCGTTTTGTAGAATTAATATTCAAATCGTAATGATTTTTTAAATTCAGAAGTTTTTACATTAGTACAGAATCTGTAGAATTTTTCTAAATAATTAAAAATAAATCAAAGATTCAAAAGGCTTGAACAAAAATTCTAATATTTTTTCCTATTTGCCCCCCAGTTCCCATTCACGATACCGGACCCACCTGGTACGCCTCGCGTGACCGATTGGGACGGATCTACCGCCACAGTTATCTGGGATAGACCAAGATCAGACGGTGGCGCTCGCATCCAAGGATATAAGATTGAGTACAGGGACGTCGCCGATGGCGTCTGGAACAGTGCTGATTATCTCGTTAAGGACTGCAATTACCAGGTAACGGAAGATTGATAAAAAATAGTACAGTCTAGTATATGACAGTGTATATTGTTCATTTTTAAGAATATCATAAAATACTGTAAAATTTTAAACTATTAGATCTCTTACAGTACTTTTTGATTATGATATTGATATCATATTTTTTTTTTATATTTGAGCATTTATGAGTAATATATATCTAATTCTTATGGAATGATTTTAAGCCAGAGGAATTTGTTTCCCGCGTTTAACATACATGGTTTTTAGTATGTCGATATCAAATATGTGTTAAAATAATATATAAATAAAAGCATAAAAAAGTTGATAGTAATTTTTTTAGGTACTATTAAATTGGATAAAATTGTGTTTACTATTCAGCACCACTATTAATTAAATTAACCTCCTTATGATAAACAATAGAAAGACTCTATTTATGAAAATAACTAAATAGTAACAGACATTCTGCTCAAGCTTTATCAACCCTATTTTTAAAGAAGCCTGTGTTGTACGAAGAAGGGAATAGATCTCACGCTCTGGCTGTGAGACAAAGATACCAGTAACGAAATAACTTTGTGCGTAAACTTAAAGTAGAGTCGGTGAAGTGAATTGATGTATTTATGATATGGGAACTTATAATAAGCGATAATCAAATATTCGACATTTAATTTTGTAAGTTAACCTCTGTATTTACTGTAAGCTTATACATATAAATAAATAATTTTCAGGCGTACAACTTGGAGCCTGGACACGAGTACGAGTTCCGTGTGCGCGCGCAGAACGCAGCCGGCCTCAGCAAGTACTCGGGCACGTCGCAGCGGTTCAAGGTGCGCCCGCGCTGCGGCCCGCCGGGGGCTCCGCGCGAGCCGCGCGTCGTCCGCGTCGGCAAGACCTACGTCGACCTCAGCTGGGACCCTCCCGCCACCGACGGAGGTACGAAGCTTTATTTATCTATCCTAACTAAATGAGAATGTGACTTTCAATCTTTGTTATGTTTTCACTCTTAAAAAGCGGCTCCCGAAATACGTGTTGGTTACAAAGAAAGGTCCAGACTCAATCCTGAACACACTCTATACATATAAAATGTAATTATATGGTTCTTTGAATATTTACCTTAAATGTATCTAAAACAAAAATATAACCACTAACGCAATCACTAAGTGAAAAATGTATTGAATGTGACATAAGGGCTTATGATGAGGGCTCATCTTATACATTTTTCATTTACGGGTTCGATTACGATTATCCAAAAGCTAATTGTCTCAGTTGGCAGAATTTGAATTGTAGACTCATCAAACAAATCATAAGTGGAAATAGTTTTGCCGCTTATATCATTTACTTCAGTGCTATGTGTTGATGCGGGGTACACAATATTGAATCTTAAAGCTGAAAGATAGAGGTATATATTTATATAAGTTAAGTTTTTAATGATACAACCTGTAGCAGGATTGTATTTAGAGAGCCGCCTCTTAATGCGATCTAGTAATAGCTGCTGCAATATTACTTAGTTACATTAGAAATTAAATGATTACTTTAAATTTTTCTGGATTTTTATTATTTATTGATAATATTCTAATATTAATGAAATTAAAAGACAAATAGCCACAAAATATTACTTAAATGGTCCCACAGCTCTTTGGAAAGGTAATAGCAGTTTTATTCATTTATCATTTTAAAGTTTAAGGGTCACTTTAAATCAATAGATCTTGTACTGCACTGCCGACATGAAACTTTTATTTTATAATGACATTTACTTACAGGTTCCCGTGTAACTGGCTACATAATCGAGCGCCGCGACGCCGGCGGCTCTGTGTGGGTCAAGAGCAATGACTACAACGTCCAGGACACCACCTTCACTGTACTCAACCTTGGCGAGAAGCAGGACTATGAGTTCCGCATCATCGCCGTCAACGCTGCAGGTTTGTGTTATACGTCAAACATTGCTTTCGTGGTAGTTTCGCTTGCATGATCTTCATACTATTTCGGCCGTGAAACAATATCCTTAGTAAAAGTGTGAAGATATTTAAATAACTTTATAAAAAGATAGATCAATCTTTTGATTAAAGAAAATGTTGTACTAAAATTAATTTGAAAAATATAGTATGGTTACTTTATTATACACAGCCATTATTTTTATAATTTGGCGACACTTCTCTGTGGAATCGATACAGAGTTCCTTGGGAATGTGCTCGAATATGACTATCTAATAATATATTTTTAAATACGTTTACCACTATTTTGTCTTTATACCAATATATAAAAACAAAACAATAATTCATTTTCTGCATTCGGGCTTTCGGGCTGGTTGATATAGGCGTGAGTATATGAATATTTTTATATGTGTTATGAAATTTATATTATTATAATGCTCAGGTTCAACTTGACTGTTTTAATTGGTTCACACCTATGGAAACAAAGTGTGACATGCGTTCTCATCTAACTACATTCCTAAATAAAATTTCAATATTTTCTGGTAAGCTGGCCTGTATTTAATTATGTGCGTTAATTTTACGTATAAATTTTACGGCTTTTTAAGTATTTGCGTTAATTGCTGAAAGAACCTGTTGATTTAATGTATGCATATGTGATTTGAATATGTGTTAGGTGAGTACGATAGGACTGACATGTCTGGTTTAAGATAAAAGTAGTAATAAATAAATCGAAAAAAACTACTGAAAGACGAAACTTTATACACTATGTTATTTTATACTTTTATTTAATTATTTATAAAATGATTTTTTTTATTAATTTCATTGATTTTTTCGTTTGACTTTTCTTATTATAATGACAACTTCCAGGCAAGTCCGAGCCGTCTACGTGCACGTCGCCCGTGCGCACCGGCGAGGAGATCGGCGGCACCAAGCCCGAGTGGGTGAGGCAGGTCCCGCCGCACATGGCGGCGCCGCTGGGCCGGCCCTACACCATCGAGTGCGTGGCCACAGGGAACCCCGTGCCGCACGGCCGCTGGATGAAGAACGGCCGCGAGGTGGTGCTGGGCACCAGGTCCGTATCAATTAATTCAAGTTTATTTTGTATAAAAATAAAATAAAAGGATCATGCCTAAAAGGTCCGCGTTCAAAATCTAACGTCTACGTTAACATTTCATCGGATAATATGGATGTGGACTACAAAAATTTAAGTGTCTCGCATTTATTTCAGAAACATATTCTTCATCATTTCATTAAACTATGGAAAGTATGATCATCACAAAATGACGAATTTAATATTAAACAATTGTATTCAATAAAACTAAGGACCAAAAATACACAGTTTCAGAGTTCCTCCATAAACAGTATGTTAATAAAGTTTTTTCAAATTAGTTATGACATTAGCTAATTCCATGCAATTCAGGTTCATTGCCGAGTCCCGGGAAGGCGTACTTCGGTTGAATATCACCGAGGCTAAGGACGACGATGAAGGCGACTACACTTGCGAAGCCGCCAACAATATTGGCTTCATTTACAGTACTGGACACCTCAAGATCGGAAGTGAGTTATTATTGATACTTTGACATACAATACAAAAAAATCCGATTTTGATAATTTTTTTATCAATAAACAGAATAAAATAGATTTAAGAGCTACTAAGCCACTGATGTTTTCACTCACATATTTTTAATTTTTTTCTCTCAATCATTCACACTAACAACCACCCTGTAAGGGATTAATAGTAATCTTTGTCAGATTAAAGATGAATTATTGGTTCATTGTTTTTGAAACCAGTTTTGAACAATGTACATCTCATTCACTTCGTGTAAATTGAAGAATTGCCATAAACACGTGTACACAAAGTAGTCAACATAGCGACAGCTTTCATATCAAAAATGTTCGTTGTGTGATCTTTAGATATGCAGAGGTGTAAATATAAATAATTAAGATCTTCATAGATTATTCAACGGTTTCTTCTGGTGTTTACTACGTAATTTCCATAGATAGAAAACTAAATATTGATAGATTCATTGTATGATATTAAAACGTAATACATCAAAGAACACTTAATCGAACTCAAGTAGTCAAATCTTGACTTTGTTTTACAATATCAATAAAATTTCAACCTGTGAATAGCTTTCATCTGATACAGTACATGCTTACCTCTACATACTTTACCAAATTACTTATCTCGCTTCTGCCACCAGGCCCGCCGCGCATCACCCGTATGCCAGGAGACATGCATCTGCCTGAGCACGATAATACAAAGATCAAGATTCTGTACTCTGGAGACCAGCCAGTGGACGTCACGCTCACCAAGGATGGCCACAAGGTCACCGAGTCGCCCAGGCTTAAGTTCACAGTCTTCGATGATTATATACTGATATTCATCAAGGATATCAGCAAAGATGATATGGGTAAGTGACTGTCCAAATTAGTACTAGCAATTTAATGAAAAAGATAATAGGTCCTTCTTTTTATATATTAATTAAGTTTTTATATTGGGATTATTCTGATGATTACAGCTGTCATATTTGAAAGTTACGTTACCCTTCCAAATTCTATATAGATCAAGCAACGTTTAATTAAATACCAAAATGCTAAACGTCATCCAAAATCTACAACACCCAACATGAAATTTACTAGTTCTAAATGAAAAATTTATAAGCGTGCTTAATTGTGGCTTTTCCTTCGTATTATCTTGGTTAAGTGGTAACTGTCATAATATGTTGCGAGGCGCGCTATACTAACTGGTAACATTTCTCTCTCTCAGAAGGTCATATCAAGGTTAAGGCTCATATGGTGCTCTCATAGAGAGTTAACCTCAATTCTGTCCCTTTATTCTGTCCTACACCGGTTTTAATATCAAGAAGAACTTCAAAATTTAGCAGATTTTTTACTTTATTTTTGCATTTAAGTAGGTCACAACTAAAATCATATTTCACGAAGGTTTAATGTGAAACTATTTATAAGGGCAATGACAATATAAATTCTTTCAATAGACCATTTACTTATCTTATTGTTTTGCACTGTAAAAAAATGTATTATTAAGTATAAAAATATTTAAATGAAATAGATTATAATGCGACCAAATTAGGATAGATGACTGGTGTCTTTATCAGACACTTCTAAAAGGGTGACTTTAAAACCAAATTTACCTTAATTTAATACGTATCTGAGACAATGCCACCCAAAAGTGTATGGATCGTTTGTGTCAACTAACTTGAGTTGAGATAATTGTAGCTTTTTCTTTTCTCTACACTTAAATAGCGACAGAAAACATAATTGTAGTGTTAAATAATATCAACAGAATCAACAAAATTTTTGATCCAACGAATAGTTTTGACATTATGACAGATTTACTTGTTAATTTTCAAAATTATTAGAAAATCGGTAAATTAGAAAATTATTTTTTGTTCTATTTCTAGAATTGAAATATTGTGAAAACTTATGTGTTGTATGTGACCCTTACGATGTGTGTCTTCGTGTTCTCCAGGCACATACAAGCTCACAATCAAGAACAACTCCGGTGAGACTTCGGACTCGTTCTCCATCACAGTAACAGGTCTACCTGGACCTCCGCAAGGACCGCTTGAAGCCACAGACATCACCCGTCATTCCTGCTCTTTAGCCTGGAAACCTCCAACATACGACGGAGGAATGCCAGTCACGCACTATGTTGTTGAACGAATGGATATGTCTGGAACAGTATGGATTACTGTCGCTTCTTCCGTCAGAGATACCAAATACACAGTACTTGGTCTGATGGAAGGACAAGAGTATAACTTCAGGATCCACGCTGCTAATGAGAACGGAATCGGGCCTGCATTGGAAGGTGTAAGTCCGATTAAGGTGAGATTATTTTCTTTTAGAATTTACTTACTACCATGAGAGTTTGGGCAATAGTACCTTTACTAAATGTCTAATTAACCGGGTCTGAACGTACCTCCTAAGCCACGGAGTAGTAAGAGGTTACAATTTTGATTTACCCTTCCAGGAATAACTTCAATTTGGTCAGTCTTGAAACTTTAGAAAGTTCAATTAAATCCAAAAATATACAGTTGGTTGAGGAAGAAAATTGTCAAAGTCATGTGATAGTTGACATCTCTCCTTTTTGTAATATATTAAGAAAACTACATGTATTGTACTACTATTATATAATATTACTAATTAGTATATACTACACTAATTTTTCGTTATTTCTACTCTTGTAATAATCTAAAAATATTTTATTTTAAATATCCGTTGTTTTATACACTTGGTCGTATTAATCGAATTTTATTTTTAACTGTCCATAACAACTCTTATTCGTATTCCCTATATTAATGTTTGAATATTTTTTGTAGGCTAAAGCGCCGTTCGATCCACCTTCGGCACCTGGCGTGCCTAAGATCCTGGAGGTGGGTGGAGACTTCGTCCACCTTGAGTGGGAGAAGCCGCACAGCGATGGCGGCGCCAGGATACAGGGTATGTTTACCACAATTCCTTCAATAAATATGTAGCCATTGACATCGATAAATGTATACTCCATGATAGATAGGGATGCACAGATAGTTTTATCAAGTTACAATTTCTTTTTACATCATATTTTAACGTCAGATGACGTCAAAGACAGATCCATGATCGTTGGGCAGTTTTGTTTTACCAGCTAACAATAGTGCTAATTAACCTGGTGAACTTTGCTTCACCTATTAATCAACTATCATCTATTAGATGAATCTACAATGGCAATGGACGAAATAACAGCCCATCAATTAGATGATACTAAATTACCAATTTTAAATTATTATGTTTATTTATCATTTTTCAATTAATTTTATATTCAACCACCCCTGTATTGAAACGATAAAACAGTATTCCAATCGGTAAAGCCGATTTAGTTTTAGCGAGATAAACGAAACAACTTCATTTTTACATGTCAGAAAACTTTCTTTATATTTACTAACTAGTAAATATAATAAATATTACCTATCTTTTATAGTCTACTGACCTTACCATTGGTAATTTTGTGTTCTCCAGGCTACTGGATCGACAAGCGAGAAGTGGGTACTTCAACCTGGCAGAGGGTAAACGCCTTGATCTGCTTACCGAACCAGTTCAACTGCTCCAACCTGATCGAGGGTAGGCAGTACGAGTTTCAAGTGACAGCACAGAATGAGGCAGGCTTGTCGCCGCCTAGCTCCGCCAGTCAACAGGTCAAGGTCGTCGATCCTAAGGGTAAGTCATGTAGAAGGAACCATGAAAGAGTTGTAACATATTTATCAAGTTAAAATTTACATACAGAACATTCTACTTATTGGCTGTAAAATATATAAAGTATCACTATGTGAAATGAAATTAGAAAAATCTATTCAAACTAGATAAGTCCCTGTAGCGGGAATTAAAACCGCGAACAGTCAGAGTTTCATTACAAACAAATTATATATGAAAAAAATTCAAAATTCGAAGAAACAGTCAGTAGATAGACATAGGTTGACTTTTGCTGCGTTTCAATAATCAATTTACGGAGTTACTACCAAGAAGAAATTCGACATGTATCAACAATTCAATTTAATCAATCCCATCCGTAGATAGATTATTGAATCCGGAATTAAAATACCTTTCACGCAGACATAAGCTTGTATAATAGTTATTATGTTCGTTCCGCAGCCGCCACGCCGCCGGAGATCGTGAAGCAACTGAAGAACGCCAACTGCATCCAATATCACAACGCCAAGTTCCAGTGCACCATCACTGGCTCACCTAAGCCAACCATCACGTGGTACAAGGGTCAGTATATGGCACATTGTGTATAAGGTCGAAAATTCAACTCAACTTTCTAGGTGTCATGTGATATGACAGCTGTCATTTTTGTACTCGTATTGAGAGAACTGCACCGAAGTTAAAGTAAGTTAAGTGTATATTATTAGTATTTTCCACGCTCCTTCCATTACCAAAAGAAATCCATCAAACCATCCAAGGAAAAAGCCTATTCTACATTTTTTGTTCCTTTGTTTTTGTCTTTTTATTTATTATATCCCCCAAGAAAGAGTGTTGCGGTGTCCCAGTATCTTCTTCCTTTCAGCATTATGCATTGTGATTATTTTTATGGGTATTTTTCCAGGTGCCCGCGAAATCACGAACGGTCCTCGTCACCGCATCTGGAGTGAGGGAGACAACCACTTCTTGACTGTAGTCGACGTGTTTGGCGAAGATGCTGATGAATATGTCTGCCGAGCTGTCAACCGTGCCGGAGTTAAGAGCACCCGCGCTGAACTACTGATCATGAGTGAGTACCTATCATCACCTTAAACACCGCGTCATAAAATTTAAAAGTCAATAATTCGCTATCGTCAATCCGATAAAATTTGATTGCATTTTTTATACGATATAATTTTGAAAAATTAAAGATCGTTGTTTTGGAAAAAACCAAGTTTGTATTTAAATAACAAGCTTATAGCGCATGATAGTGTTTTAATATGTATTATTTTTAAAATACTTGAAGATTTCACTTTAACTTACTGAATAAGTCATAAGATACTTAGTCCTTTCTAGAACAGAAAAATCTGTCATATTTGCGGATTGGAATTCATTTATAATATGGCAAAGGGAAATAGTTTAAGAGTAAAGCCGGTGCAACTATTAAATAATCAAAGATAAGAGATAAGTTCTGGTTAGAGTAATATTTTATATTATACCACAGTTATGACAATTAAATAACTTAATTATGTTGACGTTAACTTTATATTCTTCTCATTGTAGCATTTAAAATATAGCTAAGTCTCTATTGTTCAAACGTGCAATATATTAAAACAGTCTAAAAATTAAGTAAAAATTTTGAAACAATTTTAAACCACAAATATTTCTCTGTCACAGCCGCACCAAAACTGAACGTCCCGCCTCGTTTCCGAGACACGGCGTACTTCGACAAGGGCGAGAACGTCGTCATTAAGATTCCCTTCACTGGACACCCCGTACCGAAGATTACGTGGGTGAGGGAGGGTGAGACCATCGAGTCTGGTCTACATTACCACGTCGAGAGAAAAGGTATGGGACTTTGTAACAATGATTTGTTTTTGCAGGTTTTAATGTTTGAGAAATATACATTTGTCCAGATATTTTTCTTTCTATTTATTTTTAGAACTTTTATCTATAAAGATATGTCAGTCCTATAGATATATATACAAAATTATCACACTTTAATCTACATAATAAGAATATACTAAGGTCGCGGCGGGTATATAAGGCTTAACAACAATTTGGACTCACAAGATGCTGGTTGAGCCGAAATACTGTGAAAAATGCCAATATTCATACTGTCCACACCTAATCTTTCAAATAAAAGCAGCCGCTGTGCCTGCTTCCGGACGCACCTTATTCATCTTCTTATTTAATTTCAATCCAAGAGTAGTATAATAATAAAGTAGCCAAATTTTATATCAATACTAGCTTTATCAACGTGATTGTTGCGCAATCGAATAATATGTATCTAGACTGCCCAATTATCAAAGAAACCTTTCACATGAAGAAATAAATACACATATTAAATTAAAGTGAAATTAATTCAATTGCAACATTTTCAGAACGCCACGCGGTCCTTACAATTAGGGATGCCAGCAAGTTAGATTCTGGCCCGTACAGGATCACCGCCGAGAACGAGCTTGGACAGGACTCCGCTATCATCAACATAGAGATCAGTGGTTAGTACTACAACTAATCTTTTGTGCCTTAATACCCGGGCTTTTCATCAATAATTAAGCATTTCACAGATAATGAAATTGAACACAGTATCAAGTCTTGACGAAAAGTAGTATATTTCAGCAATACTGACTTACTTTACTCTGCAATTTCGAGATTTCAATAAAAAAGTAGATTTTAAGAAAGTTAAATGTTGTTCTAACGATTATGTCACACCGTAGGCAAAGTCACTGTATAGAAGTTACTTACAAGTTTCTATTGTATGCAACGAATCTATAACATCTTTATTTTAAAGGTATAAAATAACTTCAATGAATTTTAGAGAGGTTGTGATAATATTATTGTAAGAGCGTTTATTTTATAAAAATCGTTTTCAAAATGTTTAAAAGAAACACCCGAAATGGCCAATCCTATTTGCTAACTCATTTTGTCAAATAAAGTGAAAACTACCGTGACAATTGCTTATATTTTTCTGTATACGTACAAGCTAGGTGCTAGGTATCACCACTAGAGTTGTCAAAATAAATCAGCGATTAGGCCCTCTCCCTTATTAAAATATAAATGCTCATTATTCGTTTCAGATCGCCCCGATCCACCTAGATTCCCCGCAGTAGATAACATTGGCGTAGACTCGCTAGCATTGAGCTGGAAGGCTCCAGTATGGGACGGAGGTTCAGACATCACTAACTACCTGGTAGAGAAGAGAGAACACCCCATGACCAGCTGGATAAGGGTTGGCAACACCAGGTATGTACCTTTTAATTTCCTTGTTAAGTGCTTTAGAAAACATCATGCCCCCAGAATTGACTTCTGTCTCTAAATGACACTAAAGATATCAACTAAAAGTGCATAAATTCCAAGTTTACGTATAAAAGAAATCGTTTAAACATGGTTTTTTTAAGTGATCGATTTAAAAAGAAAATCTAAGTAATCAAACAACTAATTAGTAATTAATAATCAACACTACTATATTTTCTCCTTTATGTGTAGGTTTACAACAATGGCGATAACTGGGTTGGTACCGGGCAAGCAGTACGAGTTCCGCGTATACGCAGAGAACATCTACGGGCGCTCGGAGCCCAGCGAGCCCACGGGCTTGGCCCAGACTAAAGCAGTCATTAAGAAGGAGTTCAAGAAGAAGGAATACCCAGGTCTGTATAGCATACACGATTGAACCAAACATCGATCCTTTAAAACATACATACCTCAATATCGGTAGTAAAATGTAGTCAAAATAATAACGTCATATCGGCATTCTCTTGCACAAAAAAGTATTAATATTACTATTAATATAGTAATAGTAGTGTGGGAACCTGAAATGACGTCACAGAAATTTAATGAAAAAAGAATAAAATAATAATATATTTAATAATATTAAATATAAATATAATATTATTATTATATATATAATTATAATATATTTAATGAATTAAATAGAAAAATTGGACTTATTCTAGATATGAATTTATATTACACTGACACTGAAAAATTTTACCAAAACTCACCAAATAGATGCTGAATCATGTTCACGTTAGAGTTCAAGTAGAAACTTCACGCGCCCTAATATATTTGTGTGGTTTGAAGACTGGTGTTAGGACCTACCTAGTCATTTTTTAAGTTGTTTTTTTTTTTCAGTAACTACATTATTTTTATCTTTCTTTTCAATACTGTAAACTTTATATAATCTTTAAATATATTTTTATAATTTATTTTCGCCACCATCAGTGGACGAAACAGGCAAACGTATCCGCACGAATGCAGACCACGGCCCTGTGAAGGACTACGATAGCTACGTGTTCGACATCTACAGCAAGTTCGTGCCGCAGCCAGTCGACATCAGGACTTGTTCCGTCTACGACAAGTACGACATTCTCGAGGAAATCGGTGAGTCAATCGGTGCTCTTGTACTCTCTAAGTAAGGTTGGTTTTGCTTTGTAACAATCGCCTGTTTCAAAAAAGCATTTAAGTGCGCACACGCAATAATTAATTTTTAATCAAACAATCTCATGTTCAAATGACTTAAAAATAAACCTTGTTATATTATAACTATTGTAAAATACACCATGGTTTTGATTCTATTGTGCTAGAATTAAACTAATGTATCACTCTCTCATTTTATAGAAATCCTTGATGGCCAATGTCGTTGAACATTGGCCATCAAGGATTTCTACACATACACATACATACATACATACAATTTCTACATTGACATACAAGTGTTAACTAATTTGGTGTTTCTAAAAATCATTCCGTCCCCTTCTCATGGAAATACAACGAAAGAGTGATATATAGTTTAGTTAAACGACAGTATCAACAGAATCGACACGCTTAAAAAGTTGTAATAAAAACTATAAAATTATTACAATAGTTGACATACATGTATTTCAAGAATTACAACAACGTGTCTTGAATCATTTTTTATACATTCAAATAGTAACGATTTTGAGACAAACAAAACTAAGTTTAAAGTAACCCCATCACTTTCTTTTTTAAAGAAAGACAAAGGGAACGCTACTTTAAGTCTAGTTTTAATTTTAGACAAAATCTTACAGTTGACGCAATTTTAATAGATTTAACAGATAACGAAAGTAGAACTAAATCAACTCACGAAGTTGCTCACGAAAGAATTGAATAAAAAATAATTTATGTTTTGGTTTTGTAGATTTTGGTCCATTTAGATATTAATATTGTTTCGTTTTGTTTTACCGTTGATTTTTAGTAACATTAATACCGGCATGTCCAGTAATTTTGCGACCTGTATGCGTAAAATGACCCTGTATGTTAAATTCAAATGATGTTACTGCATATAAGCTATTTATGATTGAATATATAACTGGTTTTGGGTTGTTGCATGAAAATTGGAAATCGGAAAAAAAATCAACGTCAATTGTTTTGGCAAACGATTTATTTTTGATATGAAAATTTAAAAGAAACTATAGGCATGTTCCATACTAATCCTCCAAATAGAAGTCAAATAAAAATGGACCAATATTAGCAGTTTTCGGTAGCATTAAATTTTCAGTACAGTTTTCTATAACATATAGATACTAACTTAGCATTTTGATCGTTAAGACATTTTATATTTAAGAATAAATTTCGCAGGTGACTTCGTGAGAGCCTCGTCTATAAGGAAAAAACGCGCCAGAGGTCTGTGTGTGAATAGATCGATGTAGTGCATCTCTTTCTCTGCATCTCTCTGTCTCACACGCATACTCTATGTATTATTTATTTATTATTATGATAATTAATTAAAATAAATGAGCATGCTAGTGATGAAAATATTTATTAGATATTGGCCGATTATTTCGCTATTTATAAATAAATAATCAATTATAATGAAAATATATCAAACCAACTTTAAATATTGAAAACAGAATTTATTTCCCATGATTTGTACTCGTGATATTCATATTAAAAATTGTAATATACCTGTTTCTTTTCAAAACATCTTTTTAGATGGATAATTTCTGGCGGACGTGTACTATGATATCACAGTACATTGATCATCTTCACTTTCAAGTCGGGTTTTTAACACTATATTTGAAATATTATTATTATTTTGACCTTGTTAATTTTAATTTATAATTTTTTTAATGAATGCGTTCGAATTCCCTTGTACCGTGTGCAAAGAAAGAAAGAAAGTTGATCATGCACTATTAAACTGTGGTAAAATTAGCTGAGTCCATAAGAGGCCACTCGCAGTCGAAAATGGTCTAAGTGTAAGGTACTAGGCGTCTAAATTTATAATAGCCTTGATTCCGTTGTGCACGAACAAAATTTAAGTTCAGCATTACTCTTTCAGTACGATACAACTAAAAGAAGACAGACGACCGGTGACGTAATATGGCATTTACAAAATGACGATTCTAAAGCATTTTTGTCTTATCGCTGTAAGGGCCAAAGGTGGTGATGCAATGTTTCTTTTAGGACTAGGTTTAATGAGGTTCACAAATATTTAATTAATTATTTTACACTTGCACATTATTGAGAAAGGCGTTAAATGGGTAGCTGCTCTGCTTTTTGTAAATGTGTGGGTGTGGTGATGCGCACACGCAAGGCGGCGCTTTTTATAAGTATATAAAACATGTCAATTAAAATAACTCATAAATCTACGGATCGTCTAAAGTGTTAACTAACTTAACATTCCTAAAAGTCATTATATCCCTTCTTTGTTAATTATAATGAAAGATATGCTGATAATAATTTTATTTAATCCGTGAACAACCGAATTGGTGCCATATTTTATTTATGGCGAGCCAATTATAAAGATAGCTCACTATAGAATAAAATTGTTGTAATCTAGACATTAAAAAGATTTGGTTTGAAAATATTTTCACAACAATTCTAAATTATTTTTATATTTAAATATATATTAAGTATAATATAACATAACACATTTCAAATTACAATACTAAATAGTAAATATGAGTGCACGGTGTTAAGCTTTTGTAAGTATTTATTGCATACACAACATTATTATTTTTAACAGGAATGCGAACAAGAATTGGCACTTTAACATATAAATTGATGTAGTAGACACAATTAAATAGTACATTTGATTTTTTGAATTGTTACACATTTCTTCGTATCATAACTAGAGACACATAACCTTTTACTGCACGATTGGTGTTTAAATTTGAGCGACATTAAATTTACTTTTTAATAATATGACTGATAGTTCTATCTACTGTGATAAAATTAGTACCACAAATTACTATTACCTTTTTCGCTGTTATGGATGCAGTCGATTACAATACTATTAATTATGGTTGCAATTCATGAATCGCGTACGCAAGTATAGTCCCTTATAGGTATAATACCTTAAATGTGCTTAGAACGCTTAAAATGAAATAAGAATTTTGTCTTTTCCGTTGTCAACCTTAATATATAAGGTTGATCTTCGAATCCCACATTAAAATCTATGACTGTACCGTCAATCAAAGTATCAATTTTAATTGACCCATCCAGGAAAAATCATGGCCAAAGTTGCTATGTTTTATTAATTCAGCCATTACTCAAGAATAGGCCTATTGCCGTTAACATTTTAGTTACGACTTATTACACTCTGTATCTCCGAAGTTCTGTATTCATTAACAACATTTAAAGTAAAATCAATGGTAAATAACACATGTAATAAATAAGAAAGCGAGCGCATAATACATGTATTTAATCTAAAAAAGAAATACATTTCATTTAAAATATAATTTTTATTTAAAGAACGAATTATTTACTTGTATTTTAAGCCATTTTGTAATTCAAAAATTTTCGCAATTAATTGTAGCCAATTTGTATCATACATTGGCTATTTGTTAGAAATTAAATATTGCACATAAAAGTTACATCTCTTAACAAATTAGCAATTCATTACAAAAATATATTTTTTACTGTTTACCTTTAGTTTTAATATAGGATCAATATATACGTTTTATAGAGCTTATCTTATAAGATAGTCAAAGTCAGTTGCATGAGGTACACGACACTGTTGTAGGCACAGGCGCTTTCGGCGTGGTACACCGCTGCCGTGAACGCGCCACCGGCAACTACTTCGCCGCCAAGTTCATACCAGTCACCGGCGCTATGGAGAAGGAACTCATCAAGAAGGAGATTGATATCATGAACCAATTGCATCATAGGAAGCTGATCAATCTGCACGACGCCTTTGAGGATGATGATGAGATGGTGCTCATATTTGAGTTGTGAGTATGGATTGTTATAGAAACTAAATTATAATCCACCTAGCAGAGGGACGCTCTACACTATGTCTGTTGAGATGCTGTCTCTTGTAGGATTAATGGGCATTTTTAATAAGTCCATAGAAATATGTATAAACGTCTTGCTGCTCTTCTATCGGATTGGAATCCGGCTTTCTTGGCTTAGAAGATCGCGGCAGTTATCAGTCGAGTTTCGACCTTTCGGTTGTCTAAAGCGCGCGGTTAAAGAGGTCGTGTATTGCAGCTTGTCTGGCGGTGAGCTCTTCGAGCGCATCACGGAGCCGGGCTACAGCATGAGCGAGGCGGAGGCGGCGCACTACATGCGGCAGGTGTGCGAGGGCGTGCGCCACATGCACGAACAGAACATCCTGCACCTCGACCTCAAGCCTGAGAACGTCATGTGCACCACGCGCGCCGGCACCGACGTCAAGGTAGGCCTCTAACCATCTCAACATTACGCCTAAAAGGAGTGTACAGTCGACTCATTTGAGTCATGACCCGCTTTACCGACAATTCCTTTGAAATAATTAAAATAGTCAGTTATTCTACTTTACGTACTTTCTAAATATGAATAACAATGCATTTTTGTGCGTCACAGATTAATAATAGACATTGAAAGAAAAGAACACAGATGAACACAGAAGAAGACAGATGAAATGGTTGTGGTTTTTACATAATCCCATATAAATGTAAAATAATACAACAATGTATAATAAAATTACATGACAATCATCATCTGCTTATAATAGCCTATTCAGTGATTGTCAGTGTCTGTTTAAATAATAACAGGTTCGTTAGCAGTTCAAGGTACTGGATGTTCAAGCTAATTTCGACCTACTTGTATTTGAAAGACTAAGAAAATAACATTAACTTGGGTCACGATTCAATTTGGTCGATTGTACATGACGATTGAAGCGAAAACAGAAGGTATTTGCTTTCTGTCTACCATTGTCGCCGACTTTATCATTAAAGCTTCTGTGTCTAAATATCTCCAATAGTTTGATTTCACAATATCATACAAATAATTTAATCTTATCTTATCATATCAAACTACCAATCTGTTTCTTGTCTCTGATTTGAAACTGCCCCAGCTAATACATTAACTTTCGACAGATTATTGACTTCGGCCTAGCCACCAAGCTGGACCCCAACGAGGTGGTGAAGATATCGACTGGCACTGCAGAGTTCGCTGCTCCAGAGATCGTGGAGCGGGAGCCTGTGGGCTTCTATACTGACATGTGGGCCATTGGCGTGCTCTCGTATGTTCTGTGAGTATCAGACACTTTTATTAGTAATCTGAAGTGTAGGCTATATGGACACCTTTAACTTTCCCATACAAAGCGAAATGTTGACAAAAAAATACACGATACAAGAGGAGAGAATAGAGATTTATATCTCTACTTGTATTTATTGATATTAAAAATCATATGTTACTGATTTTAAAATCGTATTCTTAGAAGTTATTCGAATTATTGAACTAACTATCAATTTATGCACATTTTAATAGAACCGAAAAGTATCAAATTTAACAGATATGTCAAATACATATTAAGGAAGCTTGCGAGATATAGATTATGATTTTCATATATGTAACCTGGAATTCATATTTTTTTCATCTGTAGTAAATTATCTTGAAAACCTTTCTGATTTAATTAATTATGATTAATATATTTTAATTTTTATCCATGAAATACTTGGTAAATAACCCCTAAATTTATGTTTAAATTCACACTTTCGATTATTTATTCAATTTCGGTTTACACTTATAATAACGCTTGTTTGGAATAGAAACAGAAGTATATTGTTTTGAGACTGCTTTTATTATGGAAAGTTGGTTTTGTAACTGTTTAGAGTGACTTATTTCAACTTATTAGAAATACTGACGAATAACTTTGCCCGCAGTCTTTCTGGATTGTCTCCGTTCGCGGGTAACAATGACATAGAGACGCTGAAGAATGTTAAGGCTTGCGACTGGGAGTTCGACGATGAGGCCTTCCAGCACGTCTCCGATGACGCCAAGGACTTCATCAGGAGGCTGCTTGTCAAGAACAAAGAGTTAGTATCTCATTGTCAAAGATAATATACGTATCTCACATTCACGCACATATAAATGTGCATATTACAATGCAAATACTATGTAAATATTGTCAAATAACTTATTAAAACTGGTGTGTAGTTTGGTCGACCTTCTATACCTACTATGACTTTGGGTATAACTACTAGTGAAGATAAAAGTCAAGTGTATATAAATTTTACTATAGCTGCTTACTTCAATGTCGTATTCTGGATTGCAATAATCTGTGAAGGTATTGAATTTTCATATATTTCACGGGGTAGCGATAAACTGGTCATATCACAAACCCGAACCCTTATAATTTATATGATAACAGTTCTGCCTAACTACTACCTAATTTGAGATTAGTACCTACCTAATTTGAGATTAGTGGTTTTAAGTCACGTAAGATTTAAGGCACAATGATTTCTCTGTTAGATCATCTAAAAGTCAATCTGATTTGTTATAATTTGATTTATTCAATACATCCCCACTTCAGGGCTGTAGTTCGCAGAGTTCTGTGTGAGAGTCGCAATAAATTATTATAAGAAATAATAATAATTTATTATATAAGAGGGTAACAATAATAAAATTGGAAATAATTTAATCAATTCATTTTATTACCCGAAATACCTTTACAAGTGTATGGCTTCATATAAACTATCATATGATCGTATGAGTCCCGCTACATGTGTCGTCGTTGCAGGAAGCGCATGACGGCGCACGAGTGCCTGATGCACCGCTGGCTGGCGGGCGACGCGGCGGCCGCGCGCACCGCCACCATCGAGGCGCGCCGCTACCAGCGCATGCGCGACCGGCTGCGAGCCTCCTACCAGGTAACCCACCATCTTGCAGCATTCACGGGCACTCTAAAATAGAATAGAAAATTATATATCTTATTCTTCATTGAAAATTAACCAATTCAAAAAAAAAGAAATTTTGTACAAAGGGCGACCTTATCGTTAAAAGCGATCCCGTCCAGATAACCTTAGGATGAACTGCATTAATACTGCTTGAGTACTAAAAAAAGACTGAGCAGGTCAATCTTAAACAAAAAATCTTATATAAAACTGTCCCGGGTTTCGGCACCAATTTTGTATCAGATTTAAAAAAAAAAATTGAATTGAAATTGTAATTGTACGACTATATTAACTGCAATTAGAATAAAATATAAAATACGTGTTATGAAAATGAAATCAAGAGAAAGAAGAGAAAAGACAAAACGTCAAAAACTATGTTGTCATAGACAATTATGCAGTTTAATTGTAGTTCAAATGTATCTCCATTTAAAGGTACGCCAACCGTGTAGCAAATTCGGTGTGCAGTCGTTGCAACAGTGCTCAACTCGAATTAAATACATTTTCCCTATTATAAATATTTATTAAAAAATTCGTCGATGTTTGACTAATGTTATATACATCCTTTTGGTGCAGGACTGGTCATCATTCGTTCTGCCAATCGGCAGGCTAAGCGAGTACAGCTCTCTGAGGAAACTTCTCGTCGAGAAGTGGAAGATTTACGACGGACAGTTCGGTTAGTATGCGTTTCTTACTTTCTAGGATCACTTGATTTGTGTCGGAATTGTATCTTTACTTCCAATGAATTATTAATTGTGAACTGCCTACTAACACAATTGGATTGTATGGAAGGTGATGTCAAATTATACTGTACCTCGTTTGTTGTAGACCGCCGCCAAGCGGCGCCGCGGTTCGTGATCAAGCCGCAGTCGGCCTTCTGCTACGAGGGTCAGTCCGTCAAGCTGTACTGTCGCATCATCGCCTGCGCCGCGCCCACCGTCACCTGGTCACGCAACAACCACGAGCTCCGGCAGTCCGTCAAGTTCATGAAGAGGTACACCTTATGATACTACACATAGGGCTCATTTTGGATAGACATTCGGGGAAGCTGTGTTGGGGATAAAAACTATGGCGGAAACATTTACTAGGCGGTAGACTCGCTTTCAGGGTTGTCCCTCTTTCAACTGTGAAGCCGCCTCTATGGTCTAGTGACTAAGACACTGACTTCTGACAAAGTGGAGGTAGAAATTTTCAGCTTCGTTTGGTTGTTACCACAAACTTACCTAAGCCTGTCGCAATAATAATGTTAACAGCATTGTTGTGATTCGACAGAGGTAAACCAGAGATAGCCAGTTCCTTTGTGGTTGAGGAATCCGGGTGTAGTAGGCTTCGATCTTCGGCTTCATCTTTACTTACCTTTTATTTATATTATTATTATTTATATTTATACTTACCTTTATCAGAAGAGTTCAAGGTCAAGAATTACCCTCTTAAGAAAAAAACACCAACTACAGACTGAAAAACGGATACTAATAAAGAGTCACACTAGCTTTACAGCCCTTTTATACAAAACATTGTAGCACAAATGACAAAAAAGTGTAAGCCATTGCAATGCAACCCTGTTCTATACGGCCCATAGTTTAATTTGTAATTTGGATTAGCTAGTGGAACTTGTGAGAATAATACAGTTCCCGTATGGCATTATAATATTAAAGATAGCCAATATTTGCATAAGAAGTTCTTTTAAGATTAAAATTGAACAACTTTCTTAATATTATGTGATATAATATGATGCCCTTTCGAGATGCCATGCTCTTTGAAATTGTTTTGAAGTGTGTACTTTTGAATCTTTGTGAGATTTTGTAATTATGTTTATCTTCATAAATATGTGACATCGCGTGAGCCGCATAAGAAATAAAAGTAAATTTTTAATTCGACTGACCAGTCTGACAACCCAATCTGACAAAAGACAATTTTTGATCGCTTCATGCCCCATATAAACTCTAATAGCCCTATGTTATTTCTATAATATCATTGTTAGGTTGGTAAGTGATATTTTTTAAATATTTTTTATGAATCATCGACGACATCCATATAGGCATGTAGTTTAATAATTGTCAAAGAATTGCCAGCCTGATGTGGCAGTGGGCAGGTCTCATTGCCAGGAGGCGTTAGGGCCGTCAGAAAGGTCCATGAATGGCGGCCGCGTACCGGGAGAGGAGTTCTTAGGCCTCCAACAAGGTAGACCGATGATCTGGAAGGGACAGTGCAAGGCTCCGATTGGTCCGAACTATTGCCTATGTTCAAAGGGCGTCTGTCGGCTGATATTTAAATATTTGTTTGTTTTTACACAGATACGCGGGCGATGACTACTACTTCATAATAAACCGCGCGAAGCTCGAAGACCGTGGAGAGTACATCATCCGCGCGGAGAACCACTACGGCTTCCGGGAAGAGGTCGTCTTCCTCAACGTTCAACGTGAGTCAAATTATACGTACCTACATAAAAAGTAGCTATTCTGTTTTCGATTATCTACCTCTTTTTCATTCAGAAAAATTGTACGAGCGGGCAGCAAGCGGTTGTTAGTCTTCGCGTCTCACAAGTACAATAGAGGGAATTTTGTGCCATGTTTGGACAATAAGGATAGGGTGTTAGGAAGCCATTCCATGTAACCCTCAGAGGGGTATAGTGATGATATTAGCTGCCCCAGGGAGTAGCCCTGGCAGCAGCGGGGGACGCAGGAGTGAGAGCCAACACGGACGGTTGAAATATTGATGAGGTTTAATGTTCAAATTTTGTCGTTATAAATTAAAGTGTTCCACTGTTCCATCAATAGGTTTTTGTATGCCTGCCAATGGTGTAAACTGCCGGCATTGTATGTTGGTACAGGTCCATCGAAAGTAAGTTGCCTCACTGATGATAACGCTGACGCAAAGTCTAATTTCGGCTGGTAGTTCGAACAGATGATTTCAAGAAATATGAAAGTCACCCTCTTCGTTAGTCCCATTTAGTTAAATATCTCGTTTAACGAAATATGATATGAAAATAATTAGGACAGGCTTTTGAAGCGCCCATATATATTTGAAAACATGTTTATGTACATTAAATGTCGATAAAATTAAGGTTAAAGCAAATCTATAAAATAAAACTAAAGTCAAAGTCAAAATACTAATTATTCAGTTTAGTTACATAAAATACTCTTATGAAAGTCAAGATATCAAAGGAGAATATAATTAAAATACTGAAAAGTATTAAAAGTATTGAATTATTAGATTATTATTAATAATAATAGTTAAAATATACAATTCAAAAACTTCCAGCAAATTGAACTAAACTTAGCGGTCAATAAAATTTTGATTTTATATACACAGATTATTATTTAAGATAAATTTAACTTTAACCATTCAGTAGATTGTGACTGTGCCATATGGCAGTCGATGTATTTAAAATTTGATGTTTAATAAAAATAATTTGTATATTTAAATAATGTTTGTGTAAAGAACCCTACCTTTTATGAGAGGTGATGACAGATTGTCGGCTTTTTTATTAAGAAAAATAACACCAATGACAGACTAAATGACGGATATAAATAAAGATTCACACTAGCTTCGAGTGCGATTACTAACAATATAGATATATCTTTACTCTGTGGCATAGCGGTGTGATGGATATTTAGCTTGGTTCAAATTATTATTAGCTCAGCATAGGGTAATATTCAGAGCCAATTATTTGTTCTCTTAACTGAAGCCACAATTGAATAATAAATAGTCTAATCTAATTTTAACACATAAGATGTTTAATTACATCTGCACTGAACTTCTATTCTAAAATATATTATAATGAGCTGAATACAGGCATTCACAACGACCGCCCATTAAATGTCGCATAAATAATCAACTGTACATCTAAATCCCAGTCAAATAGTATAACTTGTTTCATTTACCAACGTTTAAACTTCGTCTAATGATTATAAAACTGCCAGATGAAAGACATATCATTTGGCAGTGAGTAATATCGAATAGTCCAATTGTATCTTAGTCACAATTGGGTCACCAATGCGCTATCTATTCTCGTGAAGTATCTATTTTAATTAAACTGATTGTAATATAGAAGTTTGTAAGTCGATTATAAGACGTGTGTCTAGGTGATAAAGTTCAAATTGGAAAGTAGAGTGAAAGCTTACAAGTGTAAATGAGTACGGTCTTAAGGGTGAGTTGTTTGTATTAATGCAATAAATTTATTGATGTTAGTTAGTCGCGATAAAACTAAAACAGCTTGACCGATTTGATTAATTGTAATTTTTTTACTCGCTTTTATAGATGGGTAATTTGAAATTCAAAATATTTGAAATAGGTACCTAATGAATGAAAAATCGTTTAACTGATGTGCTATACAAATCTGTAATAACTTCCATCGCTGTTTCGGATTTCTTTTAATAGATGGCGTTCGTAACAAGTTATAGGTAGGTGACACCGAGTTCATCGTATGTACCAGTTAACCATAATAAAATTTATAAACTGATTGCAAAGTATCTTATTGTTTAGTGTGCGATAACATAACGATTAATCAGTTATATGTTACTCAATAAAGTACCACCCAATTAAAATTACTTGCAAAATCATCTGACTCAATCTAGGACAGCTTGCGTATCTTGAGGTAATCCCCTTCAAATCTTCCGTTTTCAAATTTAACATTAAGACATTAACTGAAACGCTAAAGTTTAGTCAACTTTAAAATGCATTTATAAAAGAAACCAATCAAAAATATTATTTATAAATTCGTAACCCAAAATATTGATAAAACTTTGGCAGAGATTATTAATTTTGTCATTTTTTTCAATGGGAATTTAATATAGTAGCGTTTTTCGCCTTTTTTGGTATAGTTCGTGCAATTTTGTACTATAAATTAAAAATAAATACATTAATTTGATCATACTTTTGTGATGTGACTAGTATAATAGTGGCGAGTGCGTCGAAACTACGTTAAAGCCAAAGGATTAAAGGTTCAGACTAACAAATTTAGATTCTTAGATAGTGTGCGATCAACCTTAAAACCTTGTAGAGAGAAGCTCGAAATAAATGCTACATAATCTTGGTTTTACAGTATTTTTTTAATCATAGTAGCCAGCCAGGTAGTTTTAGTTATCGTGAAGAATGAGCTAGTGAATTGTTGGTTGTTTTAAGTCTTACTTCAGGTTTTTGCTTAAGCAATCTCCAGTGCTGTGTTTTGAACATAAATGTCCGAGTTTTATATATACGGTAATGTTGGGGGTTGTAAAAACTTAATAAATTAAAAGATATATACTATATCTTAATCAAAAAGATCTTTTTTCTTTTATTATTTGTCAGCAATTATAAGTCTTTAAACCAATTGATTTTATAGTGAATAAATGAATTGCAATATAACTTGCCAAATACAGGTAAAGTAAAACCTTAGTTGTAAAAAGATAAAGAAGATATTCGATCGTGATCATTAAAAATAAGTCGCCTGTCAATTAGTTTTATACTTGTGAAACGTATTTAAATAGTTTGTCGCACGTATTCTATTCCGAAATTAAATCTTTGAAAATTTTTGCCGCTTAAATCTGCTCGAGTAAAAAGGACGTATAATTTCTTTATAATACAATATATTTAGGTCCCTTTTTGTGCTTAAGTTCTTAAGCTGATAGCAAATCCCGCACAGGCCGTGGAGTAAGTCATTGAGAACAAACGTGTGAGCTAGACGGGTGATAGCCTTATAAATGTATTCCGTGATGTCGGACATGTTTTAAAAGAATGATAGTATGGGCTCGCCTTTGATAGTCCTCTAGAGATTATGAGCCGACGAAGTGGCTAGTTCCCCTGTAGATGTCTATCAACTTCAGATTTGAAGGAATGGAAATAATGAATGTGTCCTCCCACAGCCGTGCCCAAGGTCCAGAGGCAGCATCTGCCCGAAGCCCCGCGGCGCCGCTCAGCGCTGCCATACACGTTCTGGCAGGAATCCAGCGAGACGGCGCCCGCCTTCACGTTCCAGCTGCGGCCGCGCGTCATGCAGGCGCGCGATACCTGCAAGCTGCTCTGCTGCCTCAGTGGAAAGCCCACTCCCACCGTCAAGTGGTGAGCAACCTTGCTATTACGTCTAAAAGGCTCATCACCGATTACCCTTAAAATTATAATACAACACTGGCCGAATGCATCTTAATAGAAGGTCGCTGTTAACGTGATCAATGGCTTGCCTTCCGTAGCACAATTTGATATTACTAATACTTATTCGTCACAATTCAACAAAGGCAAAGTATTCATGACACGTTTCGAGATATCAATTCTAAATAATGATCATTTAGTTAATTTATAATTTACGGTCACAGAAGATTTTATCTAATGTGACATTTTGTACAATACAATTATGATTTTTTTGGAGACTCTTAGATTAAATCAGGGGATTCTAGAAGCAGTTTAACTTCAAATCTTTATCGATTAACCGGAAGGACGATACTCTTTGATAAGAAGTTTTTGGATCATCGATCGATCATTGATCGAATATCCTCAGAAAATACCAAATCCGTTTAACGATGGTCGTAGCGATAATTTACATTAAAAACTAAGTCGATGCTGTGTATTCCAGGTACAAAGACAGGAAGGAACTATCAAAGTTCGATTATGCTATGTCACACGCCGATGGTGTGGTGACCCTGGAGATCATAGACTGCCGGCCCGAAGACTCCGGAAAGTATTCGTGCGTCGCTACCAACGTCCATGGCTCCGATGAGACTTCATGCGTCGTCATTGTCGAAGGTATTTCAACATTAAACTATGAAAACATATCAAAATACGAGCCTGAAAACTGCAATGAATTTTGTTTGGATGCTTTAAATATTTGATTTGGACTAATAGGTTAACAAAAGAATAGAGTCACCTAATAAAGACGTGATGTCATACTTGGTTCTAGAACATCTACACACACACATCAGACTTAGCAGATGTGTTATTGAAAGTGGCGTACGGGAATATGAAAGATGATAAATTGTTATAACTAATATTGTTATAACCCTTCCTCTTGCAGGCGAGGTAGTCAGCCCTGAGCAAGCTGCGCTGGCGCACAACTTCCTGCACTCCGGGGATCGTCGCTACATCGAGAAACCTATCAAACCTGCACCGCCACCAATCATCACCAAGACGAAGGTACATTTTTATAATAAAAATAGATTGTACTCGTCTTCACCAACGATGAAGCTAAGTTTGCCTTTTACCTATATTTATGACTGTTCATTTAAAAAAGATAGAGTGTCACATAAATATAGCCATAAATTATCAATGTTAGAGGGTTCTTTGTGAAAATAACTGTCCATTAATGAAATATAAATGTGTATAAATATAAATGCCGGAACGCAAAATTTCACATTACCTAGCAATATATATATTTGCCCACCTAAAAAAGAACTAGATACAAGTCATTTAAATTTGTGGGACGGCCAGTAAAGCAGTCCTATTGAATTCATTTCACCATAAGATTATTACCCTTATAGGTGACAATCGATCCACCTACCCAGAGCCACTCTGCGCCCAGACCAAAATACTCGCCGCAGAGTTCTGTAGACGCTAGCAAGAAGAAGTATGGATCTAAACTGGACTCTGACACATCGTCTAGATCCAGAAGTACCACTAAGGAATTAGTTTGTGAGTATATTTAGTAGCTGAATGTAGAGTTATGAATCTTATATCGTAATGGTGGTGGTATCACCTTAATTTTAAGGTGTATGGAATTGTACCTATTTGTTCCTTGTAAGTAACAAGTGACAAGTTTCAAAGTTATGAGAAATGAAATAAGTTATCATACGTGTCTAACTGATATGTTTAAAGAAGCTGGATGTTTATATATCACATAAATAAGTAAAGATTCTCAGTTAGGTTTGCGCCTGTTGAATAATATTTAGCAAACACGACATTTATTATGATTGCTTTAAAGTATATCCCCGCAGTTGAATATCTGCTTTTAATTATGAGGTTGAGAGTCGTTTCAGCCAAAGTTACTATTAAACATTAGGTTAAAAAGATCTGTTGTTGCGATTGCTACAAAAAACATACAAAAAAGGAGACGTAAGCTTTCCGAAAAAATTCGGAATATTATGAAATGGTGAAAAGTACTCCACGACACGACTCGCCTGAGTCGAGGTCTGAGCCTTTAGAGACACCTTCAGGTTAGTCACTCTCTCATGACTCGAGCGCCCAGGAGACTCGAAGATCGAACAAAGAGACAAGAGACAGCGGGACACCTCTACTGGAGGTGATGCCTGTCGATTAGAATTCCTCCAGAGGCGAATCGCCCTTAAGGCTTAAGGACTCTCCGAGGCTTGCCCCCTTAATAAAATGGTCATTAACAAAATGGCATCACATAAGTCAGTCATCCACATCAACTGGAGGTAAAGTATTGCTGCATATAGATACAATATATGGCAACCTAATGCTAACGATACGCCGTCGCCCCGTCAGTGCCGGCGGCGGACGCGGCCATGTGCGGGCCGTCGTTCGCGCGCGCGCTGCCCGACGTGCTCGCGGCCAGAGACGGCGCGCCTCTGCTGCTGTCCTGCTCTGTGCGCGGGGACCCCGACCCTCGCGTGCAGTGGTACAAGGACGGCCGCCCTCTGCACTCCTCCGAGGTAACTATATATGATAACGTCATTAACATTGTAAACAAATAAAATGTCAATAACACTTTATTGAGGCTTACGATGACCTATAACCGAAGTTGTAGGGGTTAGTTATTACGACATTTTTCGCATAAATTTTTAAATGCATCTTTGAAACATTTAGTTTTCACAGCCCAATAGCGAACGGAAATTTACAAATAAATAATCAACTTTACTACTTTCCATCAATCAATATATACTCTATTCCATAGGTTGTAGATCTAAAATACAAGAACGGCGTCGCGTCCTTGGCCATTAGCGAGGTGTTCCCCGAGGACGAGGGCGAGTACTCACTCAAGGCCATCAACAGCCAAGGAGAAGTTGAAACTAAATGCAAAGTTACAGTCAAACGTAAGTACTGAAATGGTCTTTAAGTGGTATAATTAAGACGTATTTTTGTTTAATTAAGCAAAGATATTGTGATTGTAGTTGTGTCATTTAACAAAAATTTGGCACACTTCGCTTTTTTAAATAGGTTTACAATGGCCAAATAAAATAAAATAATTTATAAAATAATAAATAAAAAACCTACTGCTGGTTGGGTCAAAGTCTTTGTCGTAACAACCGAACTTGCCTGAAATCGACTGTACCTTCTAACTACAAATTGTTGATACCAAAATAATATATGTATTATGTGGTAGCCATGGAGAGTAGCGGCGCAGGCGCAGCGGGCCACAAGCCCGGCGACAAGCCTCCCAGGATAGTGGACCACGCACAGTCACAGCTCGTCAGCGACGGGGACGCCGTCACGCTCGCCTGCAGGTATACACATGTCTTGCATGTTCTCCATTCCATTGATTATGGCAAATGTAATGAATTTCTAATTAAGTTAAATAAGCAAAGAAAACTGTTGTCCATACAGCCATCTCTTCATTGACTTTATTTCTATATATGAGTATGGAAAAATACTAGAATCGCCTACTTTGAATTGAAACCTTTCTAAAATAAACATATGTATCTCTTAGTTAAGCAATGTTGAATTCAACCTAAGTTCAATTAAAGTAATTGAATAATATAATGAATATAATCTGTTTCCGTTAGAATTGTGGGCGCGGAAAGGTTCGACGTAGTTTGGCTGCACAACAACAAGGAGATCAAGCCTTCTAAAGACTTCCAGTACTCCAGCGAGGCCAATATCCATAAACTGCATATCGCCGAGATATTCCCCGAAGATGCCGGTACGTATAACGTGAATCTTATTGAGATGGCTTTAGGTTGATTTTTTGTTGGGAGCTGAAAAAAAATATAAGTAACTTGAATTGATCTCCTCCATTCGTTATAGCTTTAAATTTTCTTTTTACAATTTTAATAAAAAGTATTGGGACGAATGTAAGTAGTAGTATATCATAAGATTCCAGTGGTGTTTTTCCAAATTATAGTCATAGTCAAAAGCCTACGTACGTCTCACACCACATGTATCTCTACATGGGACGGCCTGTGCATAGAACAGGCCGTCCCATGTAGAGAAACACACAAGGTGTTGGTAATATTACCAAACGGGCCTAAAGCCAGATGGTGGTTGAAAGCGGTTGCTGTATGAACCGGAGCAAACGGCTTTACATGGAAGAGCTAGAGCCAATTGGGATAACCAATCCAGAGACCAGCCATATCGAAAGTTGCTTTGGTTTCGCTATGGAAAACAAAGTGTTCGATCCACTAAGCTAACGAGTTGCTCCCACTACCAGCCATATCCTGCTGATATTTTTTTCTTTCATTATTTCTTAATTTTTTCATTATGACTTGATATTGTTGAATAAAACACGTAGGTGCTGTCTTTTGAGGTTATAATATACTTTCATTCATTATCTATACATATAATAAAATTGTAACTGACCGATATTTCATTATTAGATAATAAAATGAACGCAAATAAGGAGGGGGGGGGGGGGGGTCATTATTAGAGGAACAGAAGTCAAAACTATTAGTCTCTATGTTTCCACACCCATCCATCATCCAAAAAGTACTGAATGGAATTGAATAAAATCTTCATCGACGTATTACTTTATAGGCTTTACCTAAAACAGGAATCCTAAATACTTATCACAAGCCGTTAGGTAGTTGATCCGCTATTTTGACATAATTTGACATTAATCAATGGTCACCAGGTGTATACACATGCGAAGCGTTCAATGACGCAGGCGAGTCTTTCTCGTCATGCACGCTGGTGGTATTGATCCCCGGAGAGACCCCCGCGGTACCACAGTACAAGGACTTCCCTGCATCTGCTACTGTAGCGCCCTCAGAACCTGCAGTCTTCAGCGCTGAACTGGATAAGGTAATATATAACTTAAGTTGTAAGTAACTATGCAATCAAGCACTTTCATGGATTACTTAAAATTGACACTAGACCAGAATTTAAGTTCAACTTTTTGTAAAGAATTAATAAAATAATAAGTATGCAATGCCGCGTAATTTAATCTGCGTTTTGGTAGCTGTTATATTATTACCTTGTCATTGATATTTTTTTATCATTTTGTAGTAAAATTAAAATATTAATCAGCCGAGTTTTTATATTATAATCCACAGCCACCACTCCAGCTTCAGTGGATGAAGGACGGCAAGCCAGTAGATGAGACCTCGACCAGATACAGGTTCATGATGGAAGGGACGTCGCGGTATAGATTCGAGATTGCGAAGGCGACCAGCGACGACAGCGGCCAGTACACAGCCAGAGCTGTTGGCTCCAAGGGCGACTCCCTGGCAGCCTTCTATCTTAACGTCAGCGACGCATAAGCAAACAAAACTAAAATAAAAACATGGACTGACAAATTACATTTATCTAGGGACCCAAGATTCAACCTTGAGGAATCCCTCAAAAATCTCGCAAAACGATTGATTTCGAAAATTGAGCGCATAACCATTTTTATACAATTCGGAGTCTAGTGTGTAAATGAGTTTCATTTTTTATATTTAAATTATTTATTTATTTATTAAGTATCTTTTAAGTGTTACACCCTATCGAATGCCTATGAGAAGTCGCTTGGAAGAACGAGTCCTCGCTCTCTAGTCACAGTTAACGTTTAAATGTTATTATTTATGTCGAATTTATCCATTGTTATTTTTTGTTTTTATAATTTATTTATCGTCCTGGCCTAACAGATTTGAATTGCAGCTTCGTTAAAATTTAAGCTTGAATTTAATAAATGTTGCGAGAGTAGTCCCGCCGGCGGTCGGCTCTGTGCGGAGCGCTCGGCGCCACCAGAGCGTCCCGGACACTATCGACGCAGGCGCAGGACACTATCCCTAATAATTATTTTTATATAACTGTATTATTTAATTGTACATAATTTAATTTATATCATGTGACCGCATAATTTATAAATAAATATGTATACCTCAAAAATATATATCTGTTTTATTTTAAAGTAATTTTTATCAGTTAATAATTAAGACAGAAATTATCCTGCTTGACTTTATCAGATATAGTACATTACTGAAGCGGCCAGCAAAAGACGCATTGGCACATATACGTTGTCCATGAATGCTTAGTTGTCGCCAAGGCTTGTATAGTACTATTTCAAATAATGCGCGGAAATTAAAACTCAGTAGCACCTAGCGGCAACAAGTTTTCTATTACGGCTCTTGTCGCGATTGATAAAAAAGCAATATATCATATTACTAAACCCTGATGAATCAAAGGTCTCGGGTGTGAATTCCGGTAGCAGCAAATGTGTGTACTGAGTTAAGTAGCAACTCAGTATTGCACAAGGGGTCGATTCCGTTAACAAAACATCTTTTGCCATGACTGATAATAATGATAATAATTATAATGCCTAAATTAAGCATGATTAAGTCTAGATACTAGACAACGGAGAAATATAGATACTAATATGTATATAAATATTATAAATAAACATTTTTTTGAAATAATTTATGTAACAACACAACTTTACCAGGTCAGCTAGTCATAATAGATTTTATTTAGATTGAATATCATATTTTAACTTAAAAACCCCTACTAGCGTTTCCGTACATTCCGACCTACTACATGCGCACACACTTGTGAACGCACAAAGCACGCCGCAATAATTCCACATATGTCGGAATAAAATCTCAGTTTGTACAAAATTTATTGAATAAGCTCACTTTTACGGAAATAACACACTTTAAGGGTCACTTCATTCACTCTATGCTACAGAGTCGAAGCGCATCGACGTTTAAAGAGTTTACAAAGATTCCCATACTATTCTAGGCAAGAGACATGATCTGGTACCATAGTCAAATTACTTTAAAAGTTTTTTTCCTATTGACACGATACAATACCTAAACGCATCAGTTTTTGTTTATGTCGATAGCTGGGAAACTGCATTCGACCTCAAGGGCGATCCAATGTCGATCACTTTGGGAATCTCTGATCTGAATTAACCTTATCGTATTTCTAATTTCAAAGCTCAAAAACTCGCGCAAAGCTTTAAAAGCGCAAATGCGCGCGTGTTCCGTCTAATGTGGTTCTGGATACGAGCTTCTTTTTCTCCATCACAGAAGAAATACAAGCACGTTGCTTGAGATATAGGTTAACTTGCTAAAATAAGTTTTAGATTAACCTTTGATGCGCATGGGCTCGATGCTAGCATGGTTACATCACGTTTGTCAAGCAGCTTTGAGAAATTGTGAAAAAAAACTGTGAGCTCAATTTAAAACAATTTGAATTTCTATTGGTTGTAAATTGGGATAAAACAAATTATAATTTGGTAGTTTTTTAATGAAAATTATCAATTTTGCGACAGTGGTCTCTTGTAGAAATAAATTATTATATATACTTTAAGCAATATTATGATCATACATTTTATTTAACACAAAAATAATACAAGGCGTACAGAGAACATGATGACTGTTAATAAATGGAAATACTCTAAACCACTTTCCGATAGTGTGTAATTTCTTTTTTGAAGCCATTGTAAGTTGCGAGTTGTTTTTGATTAGTCCAACCTCCACTATTGAAGCTCGTATCCCACGTCGGTCAAGACTTATACGTGACGCGGCACAAACTCGGGTCTTATTCAAAATACACTTATTTTAAAATATGAAATCCCGAGAACGAGTTTTGATAGCTTTTTTGTCTTTTTTGTTATTGAGATCGGCGGCGCGATGAGTAGATGACGAGATCAACTATTCTTTATGGTGGCAAGGTTCATATCGATTCGTGGACGAGAATGGGGCAGAATTAAAATATTCAATTACGATATATCTACTTGTGAGTAGAATTTTGTTGTTATTTTCTCATTGCTTATCTTCTAGCAGCATTGGAAATAACAGATGAGCGATATCGTTTGAGTTATCAATTGTAATTGGAGTTGAATCATTTATACATTAAGCATCGATAGTTCTTACTTCAGTCACTATTAGTACCTTTATTTTAAAACTGTTTTATTAAAATAGCTATTGTCAAATATAAAAACGTATTATAATAACAATAATATTTCTCACACTTTCACCTCTCATATAGGCCAAAGTAAGTGTTATTAAGAGCTTGTGTTTTGGATATTACATAACAGAGAAATATAAATATCAGAAATATACGACATCTATGACTTGTGAACAAATATTCGTACTCATTATACAAATAACTACCCTTACCGGGATTCGAACCCGAGGCCTCTGGCTAAGAAGATTAGGATACTGACCGCTCTACAATACGACCGTTCTAAAATAAGAAAGTATGTTCAGAAATAATTTAGAAATTCATAAGAAATCACACACGCATTTATATTCGTAAATTTAAAAGTTTAAACGCGACGGCATATCGGCTTATCTATACTAGAATCCAATTAAACTGAATCTCCCCGGGAACCTATTAAATCCTTGTATCGCTCCGTTCACACTCTCTCGCAATAGTTGTAGCGCCAGAAATTAATAGTCCATAAAACGGTAGCACACTCCAGGACCCAGCCATTAACCCGTGTTCAGAACGCCATTAGGATACGAAAAATAATAAAAAAAGTTACCTAATCACGGCGCGGCCGCCACAGTGATGCGTATCAGAATAAATTAGTTTTTGAAATTATCTCTTCATTTATAAATGAAATGGTATTTCTAAAGAAAAGTGATTGTTGTATAGAACCGATAACGATTTCCTTTTTTGTGTATTGGTCATACATGTTTCACCTGTAGGCGACGTACACACATGCACATATTTTATTAGATTTTTTAATACTTGATATATATATATATACAATAAATAAATACATAAGTAAAAACTATTATTAGCAGGTATGTACATCATATTTTTATAATTAAATCAACACGGAAAACCGACTACGATTTATATATATTTGAACGGGTAAAAACCAAGTTAAGGTTTTAGGAGGGGACCCTCCTACAGGCAGTAGAAGCGCAAATACAGCTTTCTGTTAACTCTGCATCATAAAAGGTGTTTTTATTCTTATATCTTTATACCTTTTTCACCATCATTAAAGCACAATATACAATTTAATGCGAAGACTTAAACGCTTAAGTCTTCGCATTAAATTGTATTGTATTCAGACAAAATTGTCGTTATCTCATGGAAACAATTTTTTTTTTCATATAAAAATACTGGTAATGAATCGGTAACGCATGATAATAAGCAGAAGGAAGAGTCCAAATGCGAAGATTAGACTACTTTATCTTGCTGGGCCAAAAATATCAGCATAATGCAACTTGACAGGTTAATAGAAAAGAAAATATTATAAATTGTTATGAAGAGAAAATAAGATTTCGTTTGCATTACTAATATATATATTTGAAATAAATTATGGATCAACTCCTAGCGTACTGATTATTAAACATGTCCAATAAATTTTAATTATGGATACATATAGTTATTGTCTGCTATTATACCCTAATTACTATCAATATTTAAATAATAACTACAATAATATGTCTTACCTTTTATTAGTTTTTATTTAAAACAAATTCATTACTGTGTTAAATATACATTTTTACGTATCTCAGTAGTAGTAACAATTAAACAAAAATATTTCAATAATATTTTATTGAAGTCATTTATACGACAATAGTTTAACGAGACAACGTGTTAGATCTGCGTCGTATCTCTGTGACGAGCACCATCGGAAACGAATCAACCGCGAACCGATCTGAACAAAAAGTATCATATCTCCATTCCATATTTCAATATTTATCACAAGATCGTTGGTTTTCGAACAAAATCTGAAAAGGGTATGCGTGTTTTTTTTTTAGTTTGGCCTCTGTTATTATAAATGAGTCCGCTCGCTCGGACTCGTTTTAAATATAAATTTATCTGTACATTTCTTTGATTTCGTGGAGGCACGTTCGCGTTCTTTGTTTAAATTGAAATTGTTCATTATGAGCTTTTAAGATAATGGTATTTTTAGTTAAAAGATACAATATTGTAGATACTAAATCTATTTGGAATTAGATGTTACACTGTAAGTGTTTCGATTGACGTCATAAATTAATAATCGATTTACAGGCTGAGTGGTCAGTATCCCTGGCTACTTGGTCAGGGTTCCGAGTTTGAGTCCCGGTTTTGTGATAAATACGAAGAATTTGTTCACGTTTCTAATTGTTTATTATACCAAGTTATTGGGAATATGGTAAATTTAAAAAAACAGTGATATTTATTATAAAATCAAAAGAGGTGTATGAACTGACAAGAGTTATTTTAATATAACAATTCATAAAAAAATATTAATATTTAAAAAAATTTAGAGGTTATAAGCACATCATTGAATAAATATATTTTTGTATGATGTTAATAATAATTACTCATACTCACTCAGTCATATTTTATTCCTAATATACTTGGACATTAAGTTATAGATAACCAGATAACATCAAGGGGACCCGTAGCTGTTGGCGCCGCCTTGGGATTTTATACCACTAGCTTGTGAAGGGAACTTGGCAGTTCAGTCGATGAAATAAAAATGAAATGAATAATTAAACAAAAATGAAATGAAATGAATTTATGATGAATTCTAACAGCAAAACCAGTCAGCCAACCAGACTAAACTACAATAAATACAACCCATTTAATATACAGTGGTTTCTGGAGTTTAAATGGCATTTGCGTTGGAATAAGAAGTAGCATGTGTTAGACCAAAGAAGTCTGACGCTGGTTTTCAACTGGCACCTAATGAGTTTTGACGCAAGATATCAGACAAATAAAACAAAGCTCTAACCCACTGTTCGACTAAATGAAATACAAATAGATAAAATTAGAATACATATAACACATGTATAATCAGAATGATACATACATTATCTGAAATAGGATATAATAAAGTTATATAACCATACAAATAACCATAGAATACTAAATATAAGAGATATTAATATTTATATCATCATATTGTCAGATTTATTAAGACACGTTCACAAGAGATGGTTGGAGTTGTATGATCGGCTGCTCTGTTACGTCAACCTCAACCTCAAGAGGTCTGTACACTTCTAGTCCACTGTCTTTCATCAGTTTCTTACGGATGGAACTGGTGAGCAACAAAAAACGTGGCAGGAAGAGACACCAAGCCTAGTCAGAGTGGCGTTTTACCGCCGAAATTACTTTCCATAATATAAATGAATATTAATACTAGAAACGCATATTATATAGAACGGAAAATGACTCCACACCACATGATATCAGATAGAGATGGTAAACGTATGAAAGATATCGACATGATAGATACTGCAGTGCGAAAGAAGGCTACTATAAGATCAGGAATATTTAGGTGATAAGAATTTGTAAGCTATTTAAAAATAAAATTTAAATAAACTTAAACTGATTTGAAACTTAATCAAACTAGAAATGACAATACGTACTTTTGTATAAAATATCTCTAATACTCGCTTCAGTAAAGAATTGCAACGTTGTAATGGACGACAAAGAAACCAGAACCCAGGCACTTAATAATGGTTGCTCTGGGCTATGTATAATAGGTAGAGTCTACTACAAATGATTTTGATACCTAAGAAGAGAACATAAAAATTTATAATCTGAACTTATCTTAGTAAAGGGCCGGGATTCACTCCCGGGTCATTTCAATCCCATGGGATCTTTTTGTGTTTATAAACTGAACGGGCTGTCACTATTTACTAGTGAAAATTCGTAATAATAATTACAATTTAACATAAACGGAACTCGTCGTTGCATTGAATCAGAACACGCCTTATAGTTAATTTTTCCATATCATATTTGATTCTCTCGAAGAGACTAAAAATGGTATGGACCTACCATTCAATTGAAAAAGTTTTTGTTGGCTTGACTGCATTATAATAACTTGTGATTCTTAAAATTTATAGATTAAAAATAAGCTGTGCTTAGTTTGTTGCGCGTATAACAACTTATTTATAGCTAAACAAATAATACACGGTGAATACTATCTAATAATTATTAATTCGTCTCTCTGACATCAAAAATAAATTGCCTACAAGCAATATATACTATGCTTGTAGGCTGTAGTATTTATTTTTGATGTAAAGGTGTAAAATGATAGGACGGGGTGGTATAGCTATATCTTTGAAGTTTATGTCAGGCATCTATGATAATTTGAGTCTTTTACTGCGGGGCGTTTTGTTGTCTTCGGTTGGTAGGCGCGACTAGTACGTACTATGACGGGGCTGCATATATGAAGCGCGAGCGTTAAAAAAAAGATAAATAAAAAAAGATATATAAATAATAAGTGTCTATGTTCCTCACGCACATCGCCATGATGAGTATGCGGTCGATTGTGAACCCTAGGTACTTGACCGACCGGAGCCACTCAATGGATTATCTTGAATGATTTACTGTTGGAAATAATGCAGACATCGGTGGACATATTAGCGGGGTCAGACTTGTTACAGCTATTCAAAACCGTATAAAACCATCTAGTGAAAAACATCAGTACTAATATTAATGTTAATGCAATGTAGTTTAAAATCTCTCTCAAAACAACCTTATATAACAGAACTCATTTCATATATAGGTTCGGTTATATCAGGACCGACTCCACACCAGGCATTGTTCCGGCACTTACAATACTTTATTACGTCGTTCGTTTGAATCGTTTATTTGCGCGATCGGCCCGTACTGATTTAAAACGCATGTGTCTTCGGTTCGATTCCCGGCCGGGTGCGCTCACACACGCCTAGATATCTTGTACTTCGTGCCAATTTCACTATACAGTTTTAATGAACCTTAAACTTGTGAAATAAAATCTGTTTTCGTTTGTGTTCCGTTTAGGTTATCTTTGTATTTATTACAACAATTTAAAGACTATAATAAAGGCAGATAGGTTTTAATGTAAATTGTTATTCATGTGTTTATGTCTTTCTTGAGATAACAATCGAGGTTAAAAATACTTATAAGGGATGGAAACGATCGATTTAAATTTTATTTTACCTATGTAGACCAATATCACTAGAAAATTATGCAAGTATGCTATAAAGAGGAAAGTAGTGACTGAGAGTTTGTATTGTATTCCTGAGATAAGTAAGCTCGCTAGAGCTCCCTGTTGAAACTATGTTATAAAGGTTTCTAAAGCATTAGTGTTTATTGTCAAATTATTTTTTATAATTACCATCAATATGTTATAGAATAGAATATATCTTTATTGTACGTCAGCTAATTATCTACATTTTTCTCATTCTATTTAATTCAAAAGGATGATGTCTATTATCGTCAAATCAAATGAAACTTATGCTGGTTTTCTATATTATATCTGCAGATGGTTTTCTCAATAAGGCTTTAGATTTTGATATTTCAAATATTTTTTTTGTCGAAATTCAACACCCCGCAAGTTTTAGTGGGCAGTACATTCCCAGTGTCGTTATCAGGCGCTGGCCAAGTCTCACACACATCACTCAGTGGCGGGTAGGTCCGTAAACGGATTCCTCTTCGACCACAAATGGTACGTTATGCATATGGATGCTGGTGGTGCATTCTAATAATGAAAACAAATAAATACAAATAATAGTGGGCCAAATATTTTTGATGTAATAGTTGAGAAATAAATAATTAAAAAAAAAGATTAATTAAAGGACTAAATTTTCAAAAGAGCGCAAGTTAAATCAAACAATCGTCAGCTCAATAGATAATACGTACTAACGAATAAAATGCAAATTAAATTTTAATATTAGTTATTCCTGCACGAAGCAGTCATAAGGATTTGTATCGTATTTCATATGGTGTAGGTTCATACTGGCAAATGCGAGAAGCGAAACTTATCTCAAAACTAACGAATACATACGGTATGTAACAGGTTTATTCATCTCACAAGATGGTAAGTGAATATAAATCCGAAGATAGAAGCAAATTAGCGAACAACACCCGGATTCCTTAACCACAGAGGATGGAGATGAGAGGATTGATATAGTTCTATGACTATATGCATCCTCTATGGTCTGTGGTATTTATAGAAATAGATGAATGAAGAAAATACGATAATCCTGTTCGTAGTATTAGCCATGTAATGCGATAGTGATTTTATAATGACAATATTTTCTTACACCACTCAAAAGCCATGTTTATCACTTAAGGAATACCAACTGTTATTTCTTAATAACAAAAACCACGAGCGCGTAAAACGATCGGTTTCTTTCAAACGAAAGAAATTAACAATCGAAAACAAAAGAAAAACAATTAGAATTCGAATATGAAGCGTCCATTTCGAATCGAGCATTCGCGAAGTATCACCGTGAAAATTAACATAAATCGGTCGGAGCGAGTCCGAATAACTCATTGATGCCTCCAGGCCTCAAATCATAATCGTTCGATGACCTCACATTCTATTGTCTTTGCCACAAAAAGGGATCGACAAAAAAGTTTGTATTCCACCAAAAAGGATTTTAAAAAACCTTTATATTCCATCATTGTAAGCCTGTCACTGATCATTTTTCAAAAAACTACGAATTCTCGTTTCAAAGGATACGAGCGGAGGGTTTTTTGTCGACAGCGTTGTAAGGCAAGCCTGGAAACGTCAGATTAGGATATGATTTCTGGAATAATGAAACGGGTTTATAAATACGATGGTTTATTCAATTCGTTCGAGGTCAAAGTAAACTTTGTAATATCCGATGTTTCTACAAGTTGGCATGATTTCCTATGTCTCTGTTACCATACATGCAAAGGTAAGTATATAAATGAGCTGTTAATTCTCTTATTTTAATTAATCAACGTAGCACGTAAATATGAACTAATTAAAAATAATATGCGTAATATTGTTTTATATACCATAGCTCTGAACATAGCTTTTATTGCATTAGTATATTGTGGAACGCTTTTGATACGTTGTGTTAGCTGTATATTGATGTTTCTAAAGTTAATCAAAGGAAAATT
Source organism: Acentria ephemerella (assembly GCA_943193645.1). Lineage (NCBI taxonomy): Eukaryota > Metazoa > Arthropoda > Insecta > Lepidoptera > Crambidae > Acentria > Acentria ephemerella. The sequence continues at coordinate 2,908,047 of OW971899.1, read as the reverse complement.
TAATTATTAAAATGAATCATGAATGGATTATTAAAATGAATCACAAAAAATATTAAAATAGAAAGATACGTACAAAGATTATATCGAGCAACATATTTTTGTTTATATAATCTCTTTTAGCCAATTTTCAATTAACTTCGAGGGGGCATTACGGTGACTATAATTGTACAAACTATTATAAATATTTTTTTATTATCTATCTACTATGTTATGTACACAATATTTAAATACATACTAACTGACCTGGTTGACAGACTGAACGATATTTTGCCAAATAAAATTTAAAAAAAAACGGAGGGCACCCTTATCATGTAAACTACCTATTTTCAGACCTATCACATAAACACAGAATTTTCAAAAAAACGGCAAAGTTTTGGAGGATTTCGATAATAAACACTATGTCACAATTTTTTTATATATTAGATAAAATATTAATTTATTTTCAAGATATATTGATGATAAAATCCATTATTACGACCATTTCTTTGTTATTTAACAGTGAATTGAGCACAAATAGTCGTATTTTTGTCTAAACAATAAACTGTCAGGACTTGATCACAGGATAGGTGACCCTAAGAGAAAGGTCGTACAAAATTACAAATAATTCATGAATTAATTTAATAGATTATTATTACATTCGAAATTTAAAAAACATTAGCTTTCTCAAAATTATTTTCTTGTTTTCGGATCTGTAAATACATACGAGAGTAAAATAAAACTATGCTAAGGAATATGTCCTTGTATCTAATGTTTAAACAATAAAATGAGTACCACGAAACTATAACATTACGTTTCTTTGGTAGAAGATTCCGTAAGTTGATCAATTAGATGCTTTTTTAAGTCGCAAGTAATATTGGCGCAATGTCCGATGATTCCCGGTACTTTGACGGGGGTCCTCATTGGGGTAACCATGGCTGTGGGATTTTTCGGGATTACCAAAAACTTCAGTATTCTTTCCTGCAAGTATTGATTACTTTTCTTTTACTACTTTGTTCATTTCCAGTAACGTTGGGTGGTGTAACGTTGAAAGTAGTAATTCAAGTACCTGATTCACTAGTTCACAGAGAAGTTTGTTAATTATGTTGAATTAACCGTATTTTTATACCCATAGTTAGTTTATGCTCTCACTAGAGGTATTAAAAATAATTGTAATATCTGAAACAACACAAACGGTTTACAATTTAAAGTATTAATTACGTATAGTTTATAATCTCACAATAAGAAACGGCAAATTGAGAAGGGTGTCAAACTAACGTATAGTATCCAACGGAACGTACCTTAAGCGCTGACTTCATATTATAGCCCGTAGACCGATCAAACAGAAATGGTTTACAATTTACGGGATATGAAAACAAACATAATATGAACTGAGTCAGGTTTGTTCACAATTTTTGGTTATAAACAATCGAAAAATAATACGTTAATTTAGAAAGGTTTGTTAATTTTCTCAATATTACAACAGTTTGTAATCTTGTGAGTGAGATTTTAACTAAACGTTTACAATTTATACTTTCACATATTAAAGGAGTAATTAACATTAAGGTGGAGCAGAGGCCGCTTTACGTTAGAGATGGCATGTTGGCTTTTAGATTTTTTAGATGTACAGTAGGAGTAATTAACTTTCTTTGTTTAAGGCACATTTTCAAACTTTGTTTATTTGCAGTACTTTTTATGTACATAACTTTTATCTACCCAAAAGTAGTAATTTAGTGATATTTATACAAGATAACAAAATACTATATATAATATTCAATAAGTATATATGTAAAATTAATACATAAATAATATATTCAAAACCATCAGACATATTCGTATTCATCATTGAAATTGAAGTTGAATATAATAATTGTTTATTTCATAAAACACAAACATATCCTACAAGTTTTATAAGTAAATAAATAAAAGGTGTTGGTAGGAATGCTACAATACACAAAAGTCCCCAGCTTAGCAAATGTCGCAAGATGTTGAATCCGTGAGACTGTTTTTAAGACGGAGGTCAGCCTCACGGATGTATCAGCCTCTAGTATGTGTATGTATACACACAACGTCATATCACAAACATATCTCTGCTCCGGCTGAGACACAACTCGGTATCTCTGGCCAAGTAGCTATAGGCTAGTAAGTCAGACAATAGTCAAAAGGTAGTTTTTAGTCTATGGGGTAAATACACACAGAAGAGCATAATACTCTCTGGGTTCAAAATATTTAACAAATAACCTTAACGTTATTGGAAAAAATAAGCCGCTATCATTGCCAATTTTCACATTTACCATATCCTGGAAAATTCGTTGGTATGGTAGCACTACTCTTTACGAAAAACCGATGTTTTGGGTCGTATTCACTACGGGTTACAAAGTTAAGAAAAGTTTGAGTCTGGTCAAACCAACGGCATTTACAGAATGCGCCATACACCTGCGCAGCTTAGTAAGTAGACCACCAGATGAGAGGCAGCAGAAGTAAAATTAAGTACTTGAGTCTGACCTGACGGAAACCATTACTGTTCATCTGTACATACCAAGAAGGTTCTTTTTGTGTAAAGGTGAAAGAAAATAAAAATGTACTTACTTCTCTGCTTTATATACTTTATACACAAAATATATATTACAGCGTGTTACATACTAACACTGTATTAGAAATTATAATAGAGAACAAAAAACAAATTAGAACATTCGCTTTCAAATAAATTATCTAATAAGTAGGATTGAATATGAATTCTACGTAAAATATATAAAAAAGGTGTGGCTATCTAAGACTCAGAGGACTCAGAGGACTCAGTGGAAAGAAAGGAACCATGGAGAGAGTGAATCTTACGATAGGGTAAGAGCCTAGGGATCTAGCTGAGTTACCTGTAGTTGCAGGTACTCGGTCAGACGATCGGAATTACGTTTGACAAATATTATTAGTATTTATTTTAAACGTATATATTGAAATAAACTGCATACTGGAGAAGTTAATGCGTCTCATGCATTGTAATCAAATTGGCAACCTTTAACCACAGGAAAACACAGCGATATTCGTCACAGTCGAAATAGGGAAGGCTATGTGTACGACCACGGCAGTAGTTCCATTTGTGTCAATAACTCTGCGTTAAGACGAGGTCTCACTATGAAAACTCCGGCTATCAATAGAACTATATCGTACATCTCTAAGGTTCAATATCGCGTACACCGCTTTCCCAAAAAATTACAGAAATAAACGACGAAAGTCACAAAGCAAATTTTCATTTATAATTTAGCTAGTAAATATAGTATTAAAATTTTGCTTAGCCAGTTACTAATTAACTACCTTAATCATCTATTACAAGTATAATTATGCATATAGCACGATAGCTTATTGAGAAATACGTATTATTCTCACAATAATATACCATTTTGAAAAAAAGAAAGTAACATAAAATCCAATCAATGTTTTTGTTTTAGACAAATTTTAATGGAATATATAACGGGTCGATTACTTAAATTTCACTTGTATAGGTGTACTAGATTGAAAATACTTCTTTTAAACCAACTCGTATCTCTCGAGCCGCCTCTAAAAGGTTGCGAAACTTCGTACTTTGAGGGTTACTATATCTTGCTAAAAATATGAAAGTGGCGTGTTATGGTGAATATGTTACTGCTTGTATTCTTCAGAATTCCTACCTAGATTATCAGTTTCGAGGCCTAATTGAATGACGGATTAAATGCCAAATACATTCAGTGATGCATCAAATTGGTTTTAGATAGTACTACTACGAATGCCAAGAAACGTGTGACATGTTAGAATTTCTGACTCATACATTGGAGTCGTTCAATTATTATTTATCTAGACTGAAATTTAAATGGTTTTCAGGAACTATTACATCACTTGGGTCTGAAGTCTAGAAGTACAACGTCTTGATAATTAACACACACACTTAATTAGAAAAATGTTCAACTTAAGTAAACCACTTAGTTCAGTTCATCCGACACATTTCAATAAAGATTTACAATTATATACGTTTTATGGTTAATACTACAGCATGCTTAACAATAATTCTAATATATCCAAAGTTATTATTTTAATTAAGTAAAAAATATTTTTTTCTTTGTGGAATATGCACTTTAGTTGTTAATTTGCGTTCAGTCTTCTTTGCTTTGAGTAGATGTCACAAGTCAACCACCAAAAGTGATTAGAAATAGTTTTCATTTTAGCTGTAAGCCATAGAGTTAGTAAGTCATAGATTTGAACAAAACTATAATTAAATTGTTTTCCTGAAATATTAATTAGCTAGTCAAAAAACGTTCGTTGTTATTAATAATTATATTTTTTTCAGTCAATTTACATATGATAAGAAGTTGATTATTTCAGAGTTTAAATTTGCACTTGTTGATTATGTAGGCGATCTATAAATAGTGAGCAATGACAAAGGCGCAGGCGCACAGACGGTCGAACAACAATGTTCGTATAAGTCAAGTATATCGTACAACCGCGGCGGAGCCTTCACCCGCACACATGAAGTTTATGAAACCCGGCTTGGGGTGCTGTGGAGCCTCCAGGGATAGGAAGATTAGGATTAATTAAAATATTAAGGAGGAAAGGATAAAAATTCTAAATTAGTTTAGAAATAAAGTATATAACGTATAATTTTGGGCTGTTCACGAATTTAACTTAACATTGACATGAAAAAGTCTCTCTAGTAATTTATATTTATATATGAAAAAAAAATCGCACAAAATCCTTCCCGTCATCCCATCCGTTTGGGAGCTACAATTTTTTAATTACTAAATGTTAATCAGTTTATTGTAAGTTAAATATGTTAATAGTTTTGATTTATAGTAATCATTTTACTTCTTAATATTTATCTATGATTTTATTACAAGAAACAATTAAAATACAATAAGTAACCTTTTTACTATATACTTTTCCAGGTTTTCCAACAAATTCTTATTATTCTAAACAGATGCGCCCGCGCATCCTCTGTGCGCTGCACGGCGGCCCGCGGCGACGTGCATCGATTTATGCCGATACTCGATAATTAAAAACAATCCGCCATTTTGCTTTTTGTCTCTTTTATCCCCGTTTTTTGTGCGTCCTTCATTTGATTGTCTCGTGTTTTGTCTTTTTTATTCGATGTTACTAAAGGGTTTGCATTAACGTGCCTATCGGCTCGTTCGTTGCTAACGTTTTAATTTATACTTTATCGTTCGATGTTTGCTACGGCTTTTAAGTAACGATTTCAGGGATTTCACGATCCATAAGTTGTTATGTAAATGCTGCATTGAGGTTTTTATTTCCTTAGCAAATTACGATACTATATGCAAGCTGAGACGACAAAGTTGATGGCGGAGGTCGTCAGTTAGGACGGGTAGTTTTCAAAATTTTGCGTGGCTTCAGGATCGTTTATAGTAGGTTACCAATTAAATAACCGCACCTGTCTTTAAGAAAAGTAGTAGAATTTATTTCAATACAATGCTTGTCGACACCTTTCCCGATATTGACTCCAGCATCTGCCAGCGTCCTTGAAGCACTGCAGTGATATTCCCTTACTCAAACATTTTAAATTAGTTCCTTTAAAGAGGCTTTAGTGATCTCGGGCCTGTCAGTCTTATGGGAGGACTCTATGGTTCAATCTATTATACATTCGCGCTTGTTGTCCAGGTGTCTTTGACTATATATATTATTTTATTATTTAGATATTTATGTTATTATAATGCTGAGATTACGAATCTAGTTGTATTTATAAGTTCACACGGGCGGATACCAAGTGCGAATAACTTTTACCATTTATTACTAAAGATAATCTAGATTTTTTCTAGATTTTGGTTAGCCGGCCTTGTTATATAGTTTTATAATAGTAGTATTGATCTAAATCCGGAATGCATCATTATATGAAATAGTTCATTAAAATTCTTGCCTAGAAATTAAAAAAATCTAAGATAAATAAGTTCCCCTTCATAACATTTCTTCCCATACTTCGGCGATCTTATCTTTTATTCACATTATAAATTTAACAGGTACCAAAGTAATGCTATTTAATTAAAATCTTATTTAGATATGATTTTATGAAAAAAAAGAATTATAATTTTACTTCAGGTATAGGCGTAAGATAAGATTAATATTTCACAAACACAACACATTGTCAAGAATAGTGACATGTCAGCTATTATGTCACAGGGTCAAAGAGTAATGGCCTCATTTGGTATGGCAGATAACGAACCACCATTGTACCGAACGTTTTGTGCGAAACCAAAAATCAATATTGACCCCCAAACAAAATAAAATTTTGCACTTTTTTAAATTTCAACACAAAAACTATAACACAAAAAATAGTCCAGGTGCAGTGAAAGGGTTGAGCAATACAGTTGTCCTGCTTCGGCATCGTACAAACGACACTGCTCTCTTTCCATAACCCTTTGACGGAGGGTGAATTTTTTTGGGTCAAATCTCGTATTTTCTCATTGATTTTTTAACATAATGAGATATTGTATTTCGGGACTATTGTTGAAGTTTAAAGTTTAGAATTTGTGCTGGATTAAATGATGCAGTTTGATGGATGGCTGCGTAGAAGTGACGCGCAGATGTGCTGTAGAAATTACTGTCATTAGATTTAACTAACTGATAATTTAATTTTCAAAACACCTTATTTTGTTTCTAGAAGTCCTCGTAGTGATTGTAAGTTAGCAAATATAATTTTCGTGTGTTTTTTTACATTTGTTTTACATTGTGTCTTTGTGGTTCGATTGACGACTCGACTTATTCGATTCGATTAGTTCGAATCGACTTATTCGATTGACTAAGTATTCTTTCAATATCTGTCAGTAAGTTTTATGTCGAGTAATGTTTTATTTCAATTACAAGTAATTATCACTGCGCACGTAATGTGAACCGGTTACTTTAGTATAAATAAAGGAGAGTCAGATAAAACTAAATATTTATTTTTCACTACAGGAGAGTAAACTAGTGGCAGCCTACCAAGTGGCAAGATCGAAGGGAGCTTTTAGGAAATAAAGTAGAAACGTTGTTTTAGTAATTTTTAATCATTCTTCCTGGTTAATAAATTATTAATATGATATCTTAATCTTTATGATATCTATCTGTAGGTTTCGTATAGAAGCCTAGTTAATCCAATTGACATGTATCACAACAATAAAGTATCTTATTAAAAAAACTTACCGATATGACTGATACCTTCCAAACATTTTACAATAAAATTAAGCTAAATTAAAAATAATTGAACTCTATGAAAATATATTAAATACTCATTACAAATACGTACTGACGTAGGTACTTGTTATCCCAATTGACATTTATTTGCTATGTATTTCAGGGTTCCTTATAATCAGCGAAGTAAGTGTAAGTGATATCTAAATACTTATATTTTATATTATAATAAAATAAAAAATCTTAACATATTCTAAGAAAAACATTAAAAATTTAAATCAAATAGAATTATGGAACTAACGGAACAGACAATATGACACATAGAAAATGAGCAACAATTGTCTATGAACTAACTCAACGCCCACGACCAAATCTCAACAAACGACAGAAAAAAAATAATTAAATAGAATTGTAATTGTGTAATATGCGCTTGCGCCGCCATCTTCTGAACATCTGTTATTGTCAACACACCTGAGCGAAGCAGATAGAGCTGTCTCTACCACACACGTGTTCAATTTAAGTGATTGAAAGAGATGGACACATGAAATCGGCTTCGGCGAGACGTGGAAGTGACAAAAAACTAAGCTTCCTGTGTCTTTGGTATCATTTGAAAAAGGAATAATGTTGGTGTAGTATATGTCGGAGAGAGAGATAACCGATTAAATTATTTTGTATTTTGTGGGTTATGATTTGGAAAAGATATTTACTACCAAAGAGAAGATTACAGCATACAGTTTTATAATCCTGCATTAAATTTTAAGAGCTCGCCGTGAGATCAATTCCTTTGCCAACACAACTTTGAATTAGAAGTTAATAAAACAAGTGAATGAGTTTAGAAATGGGCGTTTTTGGTTTTAATTGTTTGGATGATTGAAATACTAGCCTATGGTAGCTTGCTACTATGAGACTACTATGCTTATTTAACAGTCTCATAGCTTTATTACATAGTATTGTTTTTAATATGTTTCAGTTTTCAGTTAACATGTCTACAATGCCTTCAAGAGGGGAATCTGTTACGAACATATAACATGAGTACATGAATAACTGAAAAATACTTCAAATAACGAAAGAATTTATTAAGTGTCTCATATAGTTATATATTAGTAATATAAGTTCATCCTCCACGACACGACTCACCTGAGCCGAGGTCCGAGCCTTTAGAGGCACCCTCAGGTTTGTCGCTCCCTCATGGTTTGAGCGCCCTGGAGACTCTAAGAGACAGCGGGACACCTCCCCTGGAGGTGATGCCTGTCGATTAGAACTCCTCCAGAGGCGAATCGCCCTTAAGGCTTGAGGACTCACCAAGGTTCTCGCCTCCTTAAAACCCCGGTAACGCTGTAAAGGCCATCTGCGGCCAACAGTATTAGTAAGTCCAAAAAAAAATATATATATATAAGTTCAATTTTCCATATCATATGTTAGATGACATAAATGTATATAAACAATTATGATTTTTTTCGTTTATTAAAGAATAATTACGTAAAGAAACTAATATTTGTTTGAAATAGAACTTTCTATATGCAATAAGACATCACATTTATATCAAGTGATGTCCTTAATATTGGAAAAGTGTACAGGTGATGGTTACCACTTGATATTAGGTGAGCTATTGTTTGGTATAAAAAAATTATTAGTAAAAAAAAATTTACTAGTTGTTCACATTTCTATTTTAAAGATACATTTAAAGATACGATAGATACTCATTCTTAATAGATGTATAATATCTTGTGATTAATTCTCTCCTAAAATTTTCCCAACATATTAATTGAATAATCTATAACAATTGAAACTACCTAAACTAACTAGTAATTAGCAAATACTTTACGAAGATAAAGTATATTTAGCCAATCTTTTGAATTTTTTATTTTATGTACATTTTCCCCGTATACTATGTTCACTATGAAGTTTTGACGTATTCCATACAATGTGGACTTTTTAACAATTCAAAAATAGAATGTTTTTAACTTAACCCTTCCTTATTTGACAAAAAAGAAATTTTATATTTAGAACACGCTGCGTTCTGAATGTGAATTTAGTTCTTTTGAGTTTTAAAAACAGTTGGTAATATCGAGGCAACGTTACTTTTTTAATTTTTGCTTCCTTTTTAGTTTTTAGTTTCATATTTTTTAGTTATGAATAAAAGAAATGTTTGAAAGTTAGAATGTTGGGTTAACGGTTTATGAAATACATTCTTTTGTTTTTACGCTCTTGTTTTTAAGCGAGTGGATTGTGCTCTTTGTGTTTTTTTATTATATAGAACGTTACGTACACGCTTAATTAGTTTACGCTCGCTGGTTGGATTGTGGGATTGAACTCTTATAAGTTATAACTGGTAAAGAACTGTTAACAAAGGCGTTGAATACTTTTTATCGCGGATAGTACTCCTTGAACTAAAATAATTCTTAATAGAATCACCTTTATAACAGAAAAGCTATTTCTAGTAATTAACTTTGTGCATATTTAAATAAATACATGTAATATATACAAATTGTAAAATTACATGTAGGTATAGAAGTAACTTAGTTCCTACTCTGAGAAATAGGCTTAATATTAGAAAGTAGATATTGACTAGAAAATAAAATTAAAATTAAAAAATAATAACGTTTTGACCTCAGAAACGAATTGAACCTCGTGGGTTCAATTCAGGTCGTGCCTGAAGTCAAAGGGAAAATCGATAAAATAAACGTTACTCAAATAAGGCTCGATCGATTTTACGTGAGAGATAAGGATGAAACTTTATTTACCTGTTATTATGCTAATTAAATAACCCTGCAGAGAAATAGTTCAACTCAACTCTACAATATTTTCTATTCTCAATAATTTTGTGCAAAAAGTTGTTATATTAAAGAGGTTGTATTAAACTTGTCATTACAGTTATATCTGGCATCGCAAAAAATATCGGATGCAGTATAAAAGGCCTTTGAGAGACCGAGGAAAGGGTACGAAAGGGGTGAATCTGCGAATAAAAACTAGTATGCAACTGTGTTTTAATGTTTTGACAAAATTGCGGAGTCACGTTACAGGCCGGCTGTGAGACGAGGAAAAAAAAGAAAAAAAAAACACGCAAATGTGTGAAGGAAAAGGGATTGTGTAATCGGATCTTTAAAACCTTTTTTAAGAAATATCTGATAAGTCACTGCTGACATTTGGTCTTTACAATCTGTCACATTTTCAAATGTCAAATCTATTTAGTGTTCTATAGCTTTCATCATAACTGCATACACAAAACAGATGATATCACAAAGTTTTTATTAATTACTGTTATTTTAGCCGCAACAGAATGCTTTACGTAGTTCCTGCCCGTCAATTTTAAAAATATCAAGCGGGTGCCGTCAACAAAAACACTGTCTAAATCCAAAAATATTTCTAATTAAGCTGATGATGGCGGACCGTCAGCAAAAAATTGCGTTCCAGTTCCGTTATTAATTTTGGAAATTTCAACAAATCCGACATTTTTCAAATTGCAAAGAATGCGCGGTGTTGCGCGAGCAGCGAATATTTGTGTTGTTTTTCAACGTGGCTAAGAGAGAGAGACGGCGTACTATATTTATTATATAAAGACGAGATTGACATTCTGTGTATTGGATGGTGTAAGTTGATAAGTGAGATTATTGATTTTGAGTCTAAATAATGTATGTTCATGAGAATTTTTATTTTATTTCCGATATATGTATTGAATAAATGCTAAAAATATAAAAATCTTAGCTATCGTCTGGATACGTGAGATATTGGTAGTGTAATATTGGCATCGATACATATTCCATCGTACGAGAAAATATCCATTTTTAAAAAATTACGACCTATTAATTAATCAGTTAAGCTGTACTAGCTCCGTTGAACCTTGATTTTAATGACATTTTTATAATATAATAATGAGAAAGTAATTTTTCACGGAAAAAGGTAAAAGTTTAGTTTTATTTTGTACCGGTTATTTTAATTCGTAATAAGGAAAGCCAAAAAAACAGTTATTATCTGTATGTATAGATTATGGAAAAGATCACGCTCATAAGGTCGAACATCGTTACCCCAAAAGTTATGAGCATTGATGCGTTGAATGAACTAAGTCAATACCGTTTAGTTTTATGGCATCAAATACGGTTTATATACAAAAAAACAATAAAAAATTTTTAAAAATAGAAAGTACTAGAAGTGACCCTAAAATTAAAAATTTTGACCTAACCATATCGTCCACAGATGCCCTAAGGGCGGATGGAGTGAATTTCTGAAAACGCATACTTTTTGTGCTCTCGAGTAATTTTCGGAAAATTCTCCTGCGCGCACGCCGCTCGTAATTACACCTATTTCGATCATCAAATTTTTTCCCACTGATATTACAAAGTGATTTAGAGTCAATCGACAAACGTGATTACTGACACCCTCACAACTTTAATAATAAGGTTGAAAATAAAAAAGGGTTTTACTAATTTTCTGTTAAATTTATTTAATTTTCGAACGAAGTGAGAACATTGTAATGTTTTTCTTGGTTCACTCGTTTCCGTTCAGTGAATATTAGATATAATAAATTGTAATCGATTCTATTGTGGTGGCCTTATAATTGGTTTGATTTTAAAGTAAATCGAATTATTATCTAAAGTTTACTAAAACATATTAAATTGTGTCATTTTACTTTATGAGAATCATGTTGCTTGTTCGTTTTTTGAATTGCGTTCATGATAAATCGAACTCAGTGCCTGACCGAAAGCGTCGTGATATTTTGTGAGACCGAGATAGTTTTTGAAATGACGGGTGTATGTTATTTTTTGTTATATTTTTATTATTTGTACATTAAGAATTACATTGGAAAAAGACACCACATCGAAAATAATGCTTCATTTGTTGAATTTTAATGGTGAAGTAATTAATTCACTATTTACTTAGGTAAGACGAAAATAATTTGAAAAAGGAATTTATAACCTTAAACTGCAGACGGGCCATATTTGACCCACCTGCTAAATCTTAATGCACGCACAATAGCGCGGGGCAAGTACAATAGCGACCCCCGGCCCCGTTCCGTGACGTACACAAAAAAACACACGAGCATCGCAAAAAAACGCGAAAGATGGCAAAGGTGTCTCATTTTTTGACAAAAAGTTCGCCAAGGTTAAGACCCATGGGAAAGAGTTAGATACGCTATAAAGACGCCCTTTTCCGAGTCTTCCGCATTTTTTTTTCTAACTGTTAGCGAGGGTACCGTTTACTATTGTGTTAGATTTAAAAAATTGCGAAATTCACCCCTTTTAGGAAGCAACAGATGATGCTAGACGCGTGAGATACTTTTTTTACAAATTCTAAGATTTGATTTATAACTGTTTGCAGTAATTTGAGATTTTTATAGGAATCGCTCAGTTGTAGGAGATTTTTAGACGGATTTAATAACGGTTTCTTTTGAATGAAATGTTGGTTTTTTATTTTATGGGAAATATTTTATGATGTTCGATTTTAGTAATTTTGGACAAGTAATGAAGTCATTATAGTATCTTAAAGTTACGTAATAGAATAAGGTTTTTTATATCAATAAATACCAGATGCCGATACCTATAGGTACTGCCTTTTTAATGATTTATAGTGTTAATTAAATTATACAGATTGAACAGATATGTCTTTACTTAGTTATATAGTATGAGTGATTATTTGATGTTTTAGTTATGACAGTAACTTTTTGCTATTGTATGAGATAAAGCTGATTACTAATACTAATGAGGATTAAAATAAATGGAAATAGGCGGGCTTAAGGCTAACTAGATAGTAATATACAAAATTCTATAGTATACTTGCAGTATTTATCATTATCGTCGTCATATCAGCCGAGAGGGAGATTGCTGGAAGCCATTGGGTCCATCATTATGTCCAGCATTGGGCGTCCTCCCCAAGGATCTCCAAGCCTGTGCTGTTGGCATTCAGCGGCTTCCCGCGACCATACTCGTAACCAGATTTGTGGGTTTGTGGGAGGACTACCAACACCGCATTTCGCGATACGCGTCACTCACTAAAGGACCTTTCAATCAGTCCTGGCAATGTGCCCTGCCCAATGCCATCTATGGCTCACAATTCTTTGGGCTACGACGGCGACCCTAAAACCATTTTATAAATTAATACACATACTTCAATATCTAGGTTATTTTTTATTCAATTTGAAACATTCTTTTGTATAAATATGTTATAATTGATCTCATCCGTCACTTATGTGAAAGTTCGCAAGTAGTTTAAAATTAAGATCAACTTTATCGCGGGAACATAAGGTTCAAAATCAATATATCAAGTTTTCAATCGCAACTTATTGAGTATGTTAATTATTCCACAATTCACGATTTTATTACTTTCAACTATTTGTCTATTTTTCTAAAGCACATTCAAAACGTCATCAATCACGCTGCCTAGATCTATCAGTATCGATGCTAATAAGCTTATTTATAATGCCCGATTAGTTTTTAAAAGCAAAAAATATATACACGTGAGCGACTTTTTTCTTAAGTCCGTTTCGTCACTGTATATTTTTTAATGCGTCGTACTTAATCAGAAGCTATTGTCCACAATTGTGGGCAAGATGCCCCTTTTTGACCGGTAAAAAAGGAAAGGTCGCCGAGGTTATAAGTCAATTTATACAGTCACAAGGGGTCACTATTTCTTGGGTCTATTTGGACAATATAGTTTTGATTTTTTCAATGAATTGATTGCGAGTTTCGCGGCTCGAATTCCAGAAATGTGTTTTTCTTAGTAACGTGATACTGGTGTGACCGCGGGTCAATGGGCCAGTGAATTGTATAGGGTTATGTTATTGCAACATGTATAGAACATGACCTTCCTTAGTTTGAGACGTGAATGGATTTTTTATCTGGACTCGTTTTGAAATAGAATGTCATTTCAAAAGTTTTTATTTAACTTTGTTAGAAAGTTTAGGAATTGAAACAAAAATTTAACCTTACGCTAATCTTTATGGAAATATCAGTACCTAACTAAACTTTTGAATCTGTTTAATACAAATATCTTAATTTGACTTGGCTAAAATCGTCCAAGAAATTAGTTTTAATTTCTTTAAATTCATAATGAGCTTTTACACTGTATTGTATATTCATAGTGTACGTTCTTAATCTACATAAATATAATTTAAGACCATAAAAGTTTCAAAAAAGTTCTTAGTTCATATTAACCTTGGTTACAATTCATAAATATTCGCAGCTAACTCACCCCTAAGACAGGATAATTTAAAAATACTTTAAACTTTGAACCAGTACGTATTCCCACGATTCACCCCAATTTTGTCAATTTCAGGGTTATCACGCGGCGAGTAAAAAGTGGATCATTTGAGAGTGGTTCTTTTATCTCTTTTTTTTAATTTTTTTCGCAAAAAGCAAAAGATATTTGACCCCATTCCGTGATGAGGTCTCGAACCAGTGAACTAAGTTAACCCTACGTAATTTTGAAATCTGATCCCGTATTTTTTTGTTATTCATTTCTATATTGTATTAAAAAAATAAAGATGGTACAAAAATGACAAAACTTTCATGTAATAACAAAATTCCTTAGTCCAGTTGGTGCTGTGGCAGTTTGCAGGTTATCTAATGATTTATTAAACATAATTTAAACTATGTATTATATAGCATAGGATATAGCATACAAACCTTCAAAAAAAAGATTTCAATAAATGTGAAAGCTCTATGGTTTTAACCTTCGGGCTTAACAGGTTATTTTAAATTTTTCTTTAAAAAAGATACCAAATTATTCTACACCGCCGTTGGTAAGCAATAGGCAGATTTCAGACGCCAATGTATCTAGTGCAAGATGCGATATATAACTGCACTAGCCTTCTCCACATTACCGACCCAAAAGGAATATTGAGGGCACTGTTGTTTTTCAAGTTAAGTATCCAACTCTTCATATGTTACGTCTGCAGTAGCAGACAAGCAAGACCTGTACTGCTCAAAGTCGACCCTCGCTTCTCCAAGACAATCATACAGCTCAACATACCACGTCTGCGTCTAATTACCGACGTCCTAACTAATGAAAGCCATTTTAAAATGCACCTTTTCAATATAATCGAAAAGGTGCATTTTATATTTGAAAACGTCACTATGCAGAGCATTTATGGAGGCAGAAGAAACAGACACCCACATCTCACTGGAATGTAGAGATAAGTCAAAGTCAAAGTCAAAATATCTTTATTTAAATAGACTTATTTACTAAGTTCTTTTAAATCGTCATAACAGGGAATATGTATGAGAATAATAAATACACTTAATTATAGGTATAGCAACTTTAAGCGGGTATTTGTTAATTGTCCCAGGTATAGAATTTAATTATGTATTAAATTAATATTCATATTCCCAATTAACCCTACCACCGCTTCGATAAATTAGTAGCTACAAAGAAGAAGTGGCACAAGATATATAGCCTACTATCGAGCAGACTATCTGGTCTATGGTGAGCAGTAGAGGAGTCCATATGTGAAGATAGCTAATGCAGCATGCGACACCACCACCGCCTCCACTTTCCCAGTTAAAAAGTGCTTTTTATAAAAAAATAAAATAAAAAAAAATAAGTAAAAATAATAAATACTATTATAATTGTTATAATATTATTTACTATATGTTGTTAGATTTGTACATGAAGTTTAACACGTGAATTGGAATATGTCAACGCGTATCCTCAGGCGTGTATATTACTACAATTTAGAAAGAGAAAATAATGTTTATAGTTATTCATAATACAATTTGAATTTCTTTACAAAAACTAAACAACATAAATAAACTAAAATACAAACACTAAGAAAATTGTTTAACTTGCAAACAATCCGAAAGAGTGGCTACAAAAACAATAAAACATCGTAACATTCCCGTATCCGTGTATCGAGAAAACTTATTGTTAATTTAATATCACATATCGACGGGCCGGCACAAACGAGCCGTTTCTTAGTAAAAAAGTGTACGAGCGCATATGCGAGCGGCTAAAAATAATTTCCAACGTTTAATACAAAAATCGCAATAATTAACTTCGTTACAGTCCAATAAATTACAATACGAGAAAGAAATGCATTCACACACACATGCGTCCGGTGTCTGTATATGGACACACGATTATATGTAGTGTTGGGGTTAGTTAAAATTATAGTATAGATAATTTGTTGTTCGTTTTCAATTCCCATGATTTGAGAAAGAAACGCAGTAATATAGTTTCAGTCTTCAGTCAAGGGTATGTTTACTCAAAACTGGTGTGAGTTCTTTACAGATATTATATATTATGTTATTATAAAAAAATATCACACTTCTCAAGAAACTTGCACAATTAAAAAAAATCACAGATATATAAAAGTATTTAAAAAAAATTAAATTATACATATAGCAGTAGAAATAACACAATATTATTTTTTTGTAATGATGTCGTTTTCGTATCTCAGTTAAAAAATCATCGGTAAACTACTTAAATTGCTCTGTTTGACATTAGCGTTGATAATAACATAAAATGATAACATTTCAGGCACACTAATGAATTTCGCAGACAATTATTGTCTATTAGCATAACTATCGATAATATTTCAACTGTCATCGACAGTTCCCACCACTAAGCCTGGTCCGATCACAAATACATTGGTATGATTTATCGTCAACACGGACAACAAGTCATGTGTGGATATTATCACAGCACACACTCACACGATCAACAGAGACTGCTCCCTACGTGATGGGTGGATACATGTGCTAGTACGTGGGTTCACTTGTGTTGCTTTAACCCTGTAAAGATCTCGTTAATTTATAATATATAATAGCTAGATTTCTTGTTTTTTTAAAATAATCCATCAATCATACCAATTTTAAAAAACAATATGTAGGTATCTATTAAATTATCAGTGTCCAAATTATAAAATGTATGTAGGTAGGTTGAGCATGAAATAAAGACAGTTGAATCTTGAACACGGTGTTTGCTTGATGTGTCGTTTCCCACAAACATAACATGGTGCAGTCGGTAGGATTTTTATAGTGCTGTGTGTGTTTTTGTTTTTTTTATAGTGGTAGTTTTTAGTTAAGTTAGTCCTTTTTTAATTTGCTGACATCTCTATTTGCAACATGAGACACCCTTAAACAATACCAGCATTAACTTTTTAGTCCACGTTAAGTTTATTTTTACAAAACTATATTTTAGAAATGTTCCCAGATTGTCAGATTCAAATCTTAATATATTTTGATAATTATTTGTGTGTTCGATAAAGCGTAGTACCTTAAATATCGTCTGGATCTGAAAATAGAGAATGGATTCATCAACAAATAAAACATCTTATTTTTTAATGTTTTTACTAGCGACTAACAGTCAGACCAGTCGATAATGCTGTCGCCCATCAAACTAATTTGAAATTGGAATTCAAAATTAAAAAAGTATTGAAATAATAAAACAACATTATGAAATGCATTACAGCTAGCTGTATGATTTATTCCTCTGCCTACCCAACGGACGAATGAATACTACACAAGCCGCAAGCACAGATTAGTTAAAATGTCGAAACTCGGATTTTCATGCAAAAGCGCTGTTTACAATTTTCATACAGTAAGGACGTTTCTGTGTCTCTGTAAAGCTGATCACTTCACAGTTGAATGATTTAAAATGAAAGCTTGATATTAAGATATTAACTATTTCAATACAAATTTTATATCTAAACATAATACATTATAAATTAAAATTCTATCAAGCGAACCTCATTAATTCTATTAATCTAACACCTTTATTAAATTTACATTAACTACGGATATAACTGACGGTATACTAATTTATGTTAAGTGTGGTCACACTGACGTTAAGCGACAAGTGACCGAAAGCGAAGTAATCCTTAATACTTTCAAAATAAGGTTGATATCCGTATCTATAGATCTACCAAATATATTTATGACGTGATTATGTTCGAACGGTTCATAAATTAAATAAAAAGATTGGTAGCTTTGTTCTTGTGAATATATTTTCAATGTACAGCGAATAAAATTGTTTTATGGCGATAGTGTTTATTAGTTTTCAAATAGTTAAATAAAGAATGTCTTTAATGTTAGCGTTGGTTCTTTTAGTTAGCCTAATAGGGCATCGACTTAGTACCTTAAACTACAATGGATTGTAATATTTTTTCCCACAAACAGTGAGTCTTGTATGTACGCAGGAAGCATTCTGTAGACATTAATTAACAATTTTATTAAACAATTGCACAAAAAAGCTTCTTTATATTAACATTTAATGAAAAAAATATATCATACAACTAATAAAATCTTTGATTTTATATTTGCTACCAGTATAAATCAATTTTATTATTGTACATATTCTATATTCCTACAATAGTATTATGCATTTTTAAATAACAAAACAATAAACATAACAGTCCATTAAAAATGCCATCCTAAGAAAAATCAATATAAATAAATGCTTTCATTGCCAAAATAGACAAGTCAGTTGTCAAATTACAAAATTCGTACGTCAAAAGAACTAATTCGAGCACTTATTCGCGCGCGAAATGAAAAATCGTTCTACAAGCTCCGCCCAAAATTGTTGAAATTGTATTTTAAGTTGGCCAAATGAAAGTTTCGTTTGGCCAATAAAACAAACGTTTGCCAAACATAACAAATGCAGGTTCTCGTTGACAGATGCTCGTTACGCGTGCAAAAATAAACCGGTGACATTTCGCGCTATAGGAATCGAACAGTTAGCGCTAACTGGCGGTTAAGAAACAGAAATCATGTGGATTTATCGTCGCCGCATAGTTTGGCAGCGGACAATGATACGTAGATGCAACTGGAGACTGTTTGCTTATTCTTTTTTTGAAATTTGCTCTTAGATAATGTTCCGAATTCAAATTTAGAACATTCGAATGTTACATGCTATGTAAAATTTTTAACTTAGAATATTAACTATTGGCATAAAAGTTTCATAACAATGTTCTGTGTTCAAAATAAGAATAGAATGGATATAACAGCAAATTATGACGTCATAATTTGCTGTTATATCCAGAACTTAACATCTGTGCCTTTGCGTATCAGTTGCCAACACGTGGCCACAAAATAAAACTATTCTTTTTTTTATGTATAACAAAAAGAAAGATTTTAATTAATTTTTAATGTATTAATTGCTTGTTAGCTGACCAGTTTTGTGTAGTAAAGTTAGTCAGTATTGTTATTTAGTCCACCTAGAAGGTACTGCAGCCGAAAATTATGCTGAAAACTGAAACACGAAGCGACCGTTAATTCAAGTCCTAATATATGTTAGTATTACTTGAACCTTTTGTATTGTCTATGATACCACAGTATATCTTTATAAAAATATAGAAAGCTTAATTAAACTCTACCGTGTGCAGTTTAACGTATTATCGAAACACTTTCATTTTTCTATCTGAGCAATTGCTATTGTTATAGATTTTTCATTATTTCATCATCATAATTAATAAAATAAAACCAGTCAAATTCCGTAAGCATTGTCCATATCCTATGATCATAGTTCTTTGGAAAAAAAAGGATGATATATGTATTAACGCTTACACGAGGATAAAGATGATGTTATTGGGTATTTTAAGGCATTTTCTCAAAAGTATCTGGTTTTTAACCCAACATAAAATAATTTGTCTGGCAACTGTTCATTGTGTCTCAGGAACTGGGCCAAACCGGCTTAATTTTGCTTGGATCAAAGGGGTGCGCGTGCGCATTCAGTTCCTAGTAGTTATTATTCTGTCATATCTAAAGTTCATGCCAGTGTTAAGTGTAATATCCGAAAAGTTGACATAGCAATGCACAATTTTTTTGTTTTGTAACGATGTGGCCTCCTTCGGTCCATCGATTTAAAAGTGCTGGCTGTTTTTATTCGAACAAACATTTAAAAATATTACATGTCAAAATTGTCATTTCTAAATTTATTATTTAATAATATAATTTTCGTTCGGAAGCTCTTTTATCTCTATGCCGAGCCAAGAAGGCTCACGGTGACAGTTTGTAGGCTTTTAACCCGCTTTTGGTGATGTATAAATTTTGTGTCAATATTAACGTATCAAGAATGTTTTGGTGTATTTGCTTTATTAAATTTATCGTGTACTTGTATGCGCATGTTCCATTATTCGTTGAACCACTTCGAGTCTCTGGTGGAAGCTGAAAATCTGTGTTTTTGCTCATAAGACAGAAACATCGCTGAGCTTTAGCACATTTGCATCAGTATCACACACGAATACAATGGGAGCTTTTGTTTATCGTTTCTTTTCTGTGATATTTGTTATGTATGTGTATAATTTTGTTGTGAATAAACAAATTTGTCTATCTACATTCCTTTTGATTAAGTAACAATATGTACACAGTTTGAGTACATATTAAAATTTATTTAATTTAAATTTAAAGTAGACAATTAACTTTAACTAATTTAACAATATTTTTCAGCAGTATGTAGTTACTGAAAAATGTAATGCAAAATGCGAAGAGCTGTTGACTAAGTAAGTGAAAATCATAAAGAGAAGTTTTTAAATTACTTTTTAACATAAAAAAATCGTTTTTTTTTCAGCTATTATTACATATTTTAACGTAAATTTAGAGAGTAAAAACGAGAATAACTAACTACTAGTAACACTAGACAATTTTAGCAGTAAAACAGTTTTTATAGAACTATGAAAAAATATTGCATCATGACACTATTTCACAATATTTTATTAAAAAACACTATATCTATAACATACTATTACATTGAATAACTTGAAATTGTATTGAAAAAAAAATGTATTGAAAATTATTTTCATCTATGCACTTTAAAATATAAACCATATGAATATTAACCGTTCATTTTACTTGAAGGATGAAACCCTAAGGTGGATATTTATACTTAAAATGTGCCTCAAAATCAAATAATAACTGCTCAGATAATTTCAACCGCAGATCTGACGTTACACTATGAAGTAGATCTCTAATTACTTTTATTAAATTTCGCTATAATATCATTAAACAAATGTAATTACTAAAATTAATTACGATTTGCTAGATTGTCACGTTTAATATGCAGTCGACAGTATATTTGCGACAGTATATCTATCGGTAATCGCTGACTACGTGTCGCGGCAGAATATCACCAAGTTGTTATTAAGCTTTCTCGATTTCCTTCTTTATTACGTACGATTTAAAGATCATTTTATGATGCATTAAACAAATAAATACAAAATTAACAAAAGGAAACAATTAAAAGCGATCTCATTAAATTGATATCTTTGCAATTAAGCATAAAACTTAAACTACTATGTCGCAATTATTTATTCCAAGTTCCGAATTAAAACATAAATAAGTTCTTAATATAAGCGTTATATAATTGTTAAATAGTTTAATTAAAATTTTTAAGCATTACAAAGGTGATAATTATTTTAAAGCGATAGTGTGGTATTGAAGAAAAAAATCAGCATGCAACTCATTAACACCTTGCCTGAGTAATTAATAAATATTTACACTTTTAAGACGAAGAATAAATTATCTTCTCCGTTTTTTAAAGAGTTGTATCAATACTCTAACGCTTTCCTATAGAAATAATAGTAATAGAAAATATACAAAAATACGAAAATATACAAAAAACCGGGAATGCAAAAATTTATTAAATTAATTAAGAAGTTTTCTTTTAGGTTTCCGTGTCTGTCTGTCTTCGCGATCGTTTTTCTAAGTTATCAAGTTAAAATTAATATCAAATGATCAATCTGGTATCTCTTAAAGCCGCAAAAATTCAACTATTTATGTTGGCACAATCATAAAATACGGCCACATATTTCTACAACATCTACTCTTAAGGGAATCAAAACCTTTGCCAACTCCCCGTTGACCTAGAAGCATGAAATTTGGCAAGAATCGATCACTTACAGCTCAAGTTACTGAAGAAAAATCTATAAGTATCCAAAAAGTACTCTAACCGCCTCTGTAAGTCTACATCAGATCTAGAGATTTAAGGTTGATTACCTCCTGACGCGAGACATTTTTTTAAGTCCGTCTGGCTAGCTATCACTATTTAACTTAAGTCTACCGTCATAATTATAAAGTTAGTAGCCTTTACACTTCCTCTGTGGCTGAGGAACGAGGATGTGGCTGCTTTTTAATTTCGTCTTTCGCATAGACGAAGACTGCCCTTTTTAAATAAAATAAAAATAATTTTACTTATGATTACACTTTTATTTATAAAGACACCAGCCTTAAACACACCAGTATTCTGTATCCTGTTTGAAAATTAATTTTGGGTAAAACATACTCAGAAAAACCCAAATTCATCTGTTGTTCATCTGTGATCATCAGTTTTAATAAGGGACTTTAAATTCAATACTTATCCTTATCTTTACTGTAGGATCATCTGTCCTGGTAGGTACCACTTTCCTATTTTAGCGGTGAAGCAGTTGTGCAGAAGTGGGGCATAATTATATTAACCAAAGTGACTTTAAGATTTCTAAGATTATCGCAATATGGACGAATCTATAAATTAGTCAATTTTGGAATTTCAAAATAATGCGATGTACTTTACAATCTAATCGTAGATTGGTAACATACGTGGTTAGAGACATAATATACTAATCCAGTAGTGCTGGATTCGATTATCGCTAGTAGAAGTTAGTCTGAGTGACACTACTGAGAAATGAGTTTCTTCTGTTAATTAAACTGCTCATTAAAGAAAAATTTCCCCTTCATTTGTTATGGATATTGTGAATACGAGCTTAATACAACATAACCGAATGCTTGTCTGTCACCCTTATTACCTTACCTATTTTAAAACCCCATCCAATTATATCAAATGGACTCCATAAATACAGAATAATACATACATACATACATACTACTATATATTAGACAAAGTCTGTAAAAGAGGCGGGAAATTACGGAAAAGCATTTTCCTAAATGACTTTCTGTTCCAATTACAAACTGGACATTTAAATTCATCGATACGATTTTTGAATAGTGCGTTCGAAATGCTGACAGTGTTTGTTTTAAAGAAGATTCGATAACCAAAACATTATAGTTTTGATTCATCAGGCAAAGGTGAGAGAACGGATTGTGTTCAACGGATTCAAGTCATTGTGCGTTCCATATTCAAAAAACTACACATCTTACGTTAACCCTAAAAAGAACCCTTCTTTCTTAAGTTTTTTGGCGGAAAAAAAGCTAACGCTCTCTCAGCGATCCTCCGTATTCGTAGCCGAGTGGCTGCGGCGAGCGGTCGCCACCACGCTAACGTACTTATATTCCTTAAACACAATCAACAGGAGCGCGGGAAAATTCGATCTGCTTTCCCGAAATATAATCGTATAAAAAATAACCACCGCCAATGCGTTGAAACCGATTTTACTTTCGATAACAAACGAACCGTGTTTATTATTATGATTCGTACAATTTAAACCGCGTATTGTTTTAAATATTTCGACATTGTCGGAATTCTATTGTGTGACTTTAATTGTTTAATGTTTTGCTTAATCTAGGGCTTTGTCGAGATGGACGCGTTTACATTTTTGTAGTAATATAAACAATTGATAATTTCGCGGAGGAGTTGCGCTGTTTTTATCAATGTTTTTGCGTATCGGCCGCTGGGTGGGGGTTGGGTGGGGCCTCGCTTGACTCGTCCCTCTTCTAGCGAGTATTTTGATTTAGTTTCCGAGTCTTACGCAGATGTGGCAATTTTTTTCAGTCGCGTGTGTATTGCGCGCGCGGCTACTGCATTTTAGTGTTAAACTTATTCTTTTTTCGAATTTTCCCGCGCGCTTCGTAATAACCGAACTTTTTACAGGCTGTAAATAGTTTGGTACAAAGAAACAATTTTTATTTGGAACTGTGCTTTTTAAACTGATGTGTTTCTGTTTGTGTGAGTGACATTTGGTGGTAAACACAGGTGACTTGTGTGAGCGACGTGATTATTTTAAACATTTTATTTCTAGTTTGGATGTTCTAGAATAAGGTAAGTTATTGTAAAAAAAATGATTTTTTGTTAATAACAAAATAATTTAATAATTGTAGGTATTTTAGGAAAATTTTATCGTTAATCAAATATAAACGTTGGATAATAATGTGATTACATTCTTGACCTTCTAAATCTTTGTAAAATTTTACACTTAATAGATTAATTTTACTAACATTAATATTTGCATCAATTATGGCTTCAAATGTGTGTACGCAGGTTGTTATATTTAGTCTTTTTGTTTATATGATTTCTTAATTATGTTTAATTTGATCAAAAGATTTTTATAAATATTTATATTAAACACATGTTTCTAGATAAGGTCAACAGATAACACAAGTTCTTAAGTAAATAAAAACACAATTAATAAAAATTTAGAATGAAGTATAAATATGTATATAAAACTCACTCCAGCTTTATATAATCAACATATTTATAGCTAAATTTCAAGATCAATATTTACCTCAGTATATAATAATATAAGAACGTTTATTTACATAATCAGTAATTTTTTTGAAGTTGATTTACGCTAAATTTATATAAAACTACTTATGTCTGTTTTCACGAACGGTCCTCTAGGGAAGGTGACACTTACCGACATTTGTCTCGTCCCTTCTCCTTCCGATAGATAGAGATAAATATATTTTTATTTATTTAAATAATAAATTAAGTTAAAGTAGTTTGTAGGTTTGGTTGGTGGTTGCTTGGTGATAGTAGTTAGATAAGTAAGTGAATTTAAGTATTACTTAAGGAATACTTTAAGCTTCAACAAAAAGGGCTTTATTTATATAAGACAAAAGTTTATAATTATAAAAAATTATAGTTGAATAAAGGAGAATAAGAAGAAGCGTATAAGTTTAATTCAGTGCTTAGTTAAACTTACTGTCTAAGCAATAACGTAAGACTAACATGTAGATTTATTCTTCATAATTGTTTAATTATATAAGTAGGTATTTATTTGCATGATAACTTACTTAGGTCGATAAATGGTCAAAAGGTCAAAAACATAAATCCTTTTTGTTTTTGCTGCGGTAAAACACATTCAGTTTCTGCTAATAAGAAACATGCCGTGATTCGTAATATAATCACATACATGACATATCACTAAATAAAATCTATATATAAAAAAATAACATATTTCAAACGTTTATCAAGTTTGTTCAAAGTCAAAGTCAAAATATCTTTATTCAAATACTCATTTAGTAATTTCTTTTAAATCGTCACATTGTCATACTATGAAGAATAGTTTTCATGTGAAAATCATGGTCGATAAATTAAGGTTATTTGAGTTTAAAATGTATATAAAATTAAGTTATTATTAAGTGTATAAACGAGAACGAAGTGTATAAAGTGTTGGAATAAAAATTCTAATATTGACACGGGTCTACGACTCCTCCTTCGGCTCCAATTCAATATGTAGATTTTAAGACTATTAATGACACTATGGACCCAAGATTCTCCAAGCGAGCTTATGATCTTGTTCACGTTTAACTGAGCACTGATTGAAGCTTGATTGCGAAACATCTTGAGATTAATCTTATCTATAACATTATCGAGTGTACTTAATCTCGTGGTCACATTAAATATTTTTTTGTCATCACCAAAGTCGACAGTACCGATAGCTATAAGCTACCGAACGGTGACGTGTTCGGTCAGGGCAGATGTATGTGTGATAAATACGAATATATTTGTACTTGGATCACAGTTGCTTATATAGTATGTATATTTTTAAATTCTGCTATAGTAATATGTATAAAATTATTTAAGGTCAACTACAACTTTGGGTATCGCGTAATTGGATCAAATTATAGCAATTTATATGTTGTGCAAACCAACATTAAGATTAACCAGTCTCAGGTGTATGTAATATATATTTCTTGGTTAAAACTATATGTATACACAGAACCTATGAGACTGGCTCTACGTATATTTATTTATTGATACATTATGTTACGGTGTATGCTTTAAATTTTTATAATTAACAAAGAAAATATTATTACATTTCTTATATCACATTACTTATATCTATGCTAACCATCTCATGTATATAAATCAATAAGCTCCTTATTTACATTTACTTTAAGTTCTTTTTAGCTATCAAATTACTTTAACACCGTCTATGATTCTGTTATAATTTTATTTCAGAGTCGTCACTGACTAAAATATTAGTCTGTTTCTGTATCTGACAAGGTTAGGTACAAGTGATAAAATTGATATTGATTAGTTTTTTAATGTTACATATTAATATGTAATATTAAAAAACCTACATGTTTATATCTACAACAAAGATTTGCAATTATTTTGATTTTATCGCCATTCAACGTTAGTTTATTCAACATTACATAATTTAAATATAAAATTATTAACGGAGCTTTAATAGTCATCCTTATCCCTGAGGGAAGGAGCTCGCTGGCATATTTCGAGTGCTCTGGTTTTTATAATAGGAATAAAACAACTTTCGCCATGGGTAGTCCCTGGATGGGTCAACCAAAATCTCGAACTTCTCTTTGCTTCAGAAGCCATGTTTAGGCGGTGGCCTGCTTGATATGTTAACCGATTTAACTAACCCACATTGGTGGGTGGTTGGGCCGTCACGTCGTGGTGGCAGCTTAGAACTCCTCGCGTGTTTCTATAGGAAGGTTAGTGGAAGTATCCTATATACTACCTATGTTCATGAAGATATTTCCTAACTCACAAAGTCATAACCTATGCAACTATAACTGCTAAATAATTCTTGTTAACTTATGCCTTACATATTTAAAAACATCGACGTAGTGCTTTGCTAAAAATACGAAATAAAAATATCGCATACAACTCGTAGTTTTTATTGGCCAACGCATTTTAAGCTTGAAAGGTTAACATCTAATCTGTGTAATTGCAATGACTTACAACATAAAAAAAAGATTTTTGTTTTTAAAATACCTTACTCTATGACGTAAGGTAGTTTTGAAGATAATTTTGCTTGAATATATATTAAAAACACAATTCTAACTTCATTTTACTAAGCGTAAAATCGATTTAAATAAATGTATTATTGATTAATTAATTTAATAATTAATGTACACTCAATAAAGTGTCAGGAAAACAGGATTTTGAGGATAAATTATAAGTAATAAAAATATATTTATAAGTTGAACTAAAGTTCAACGTAACAATATTATAAATATTAATATAGTATGTAGTAGTTATATTACCTTCCCCTGTGGGACTAAATTTAGTGCAGAAGCACGGAATTTACCTTTATTATCATTAATATTTTTTCAACTTGATAAGAAAAACTAAAATAAACATATCGTCAAAAAGTATTAATATAATTAAATAATTATTTAGGTACCAAAACTGCTCTTGCTCATACATTTCAAAATACGTCAAAAACTAATATAGGAAGTCGTTGGGGTCAGAGGTGGCAGGAGTGAAGATAAATTCCAATATTTGGTTCGATTTCTTTCAGACACTCAATATGTCTGAGTGATAATTGAAATCAATTTGAATAAGAAATATATCCTATCAAAATTAAATACGATTTTTCTGTTCTTACAATATGAGTTCTATGTCAAATGTAACTAAGTTGCGAATCGAAATACTTCAACAGTAAGAATTTGAAATTTTTCATTATATAGAATCCTAAATATCTAATTCTGTATACTGTATATACAGTTTGGAAACTTGTGCTTTGGAAACTTAATTTTATCTACAAAAAATATGTGATATATTTTTTTAAACATGACACTGTTGAGAATGAAACTGATAGTAAAACAAAATGTATATTTCAAAAATAAAGAAAAAAAATATAAAAATACAAATATAGAATTATACAAAAACTAGCCAGTCCGCAACACTGACAAAGCGCAAAATAGCACTTTTCTGTCAAAACAGTATTTTATAAACCTGTTCAGCAGTGGAGCGTATGTTATATGGTTGAAGATGATGATGCAGTCAATTTATGAGTTTTAAAACCCAATTTTAATTGTTCAAGTAAAATGCTTCAATAC
Source organism: Acentria ephemerella (assembly GCA_943193645.1). NCBI lineage: Eukaryota > Metazoa > Arthropoda > Insecta > Lepidoptera > Crambidae > Acentria > Acentria ephemerella. Next base: position 2,880,037 of record OW971899.1, on the reverse strand, counting down.
AAACATTCACCAGGTTATTCTCCCAAGGCTTGTATCTTTGTATATATAAAACATTCACATGATGAATGTCGAACGATTTCGCCGGAGTTGTTCGACAAGGGCATGAAAGAGATAAAATTAAACATATAAATGACACGACCAAACCAAAGTTATGTCCACACGCAAGATAAAGATGTGTTTAGCGGTATAATGTTATTTTTTATACTGCAAAATATTTTAAAAAAAGAATCATTCTGATAATCGGTTAGGTACAACATGTGATTAAGAACTATGTTCATTCAAACGACACTATTACTTATAACTTTTGAAATCTGCAAGCATATAAATTCTACCGTTAAATGCTTTTCATAATGAAACGAAAAAAATATATATAAATTAACATCATAAATTTAACGTCACGTGAAGCGTTTATATTGTTATGGTATCCGTAAATGCAGGTTTTTTAAATCCAACAATATTTTACACAAGTAATTTCAATCTGTTTTGACCTAATTTGATTACGTGCAGAATTGAAATAAAATAAAAATTTAAATTACTTGCTTTGTTTCATCGTCATTTAGTTATTGCAGAATAGAAAAAAGTCTAATCAGAAAAAATAACGTTAAAAGCAAAGTTTTGATCGCTTTCCCAACACTTTAAAGTTCCCTTTTGGGAAGTTATCAAATCTACCATTACACGTGATATTTATTCATATTAATTGACGTTTTAAACATGTACCTCTAGCTAAACGACCAATCCAATGTCTATTGTATTTGTGTCGCAAAACATCCCAATTGATATATTTGGAAGCCCGAATACGCTCTTTAGAAAGATATCATATAAGTAAGAAGTTGCAGATATAGTCGACACAATCTTACATAGGTTGTTGTATAATTATTTCTTTAGTTTGCAAACTTCGTTTCTATTTTATTATGTAGATGTATATTTTCAAATATATTCAAATACAAGAAATCGAGAATTATCTTTCAAAGTAATTTATAACGTTTATAAATAGGTTTGATTGCTGCTCATTTAATTGTACACTGTATAATAACAGAATTAAGCATAAAACCTCTTATTTCGTTTTTATGCTCCTTTTTATGATTCTCGTAATAATTACAATTACTTCAATCATGATCTTGACGAAAATTTATACATTGTCAATAGTTTTTTGTTTATTCCATGTTTTTGGGTAAAAAATGATTACCTACATCGCTCAAATATAAAAAGCGTATTATTCACATTATAAATAGATTGAATTTATAAAGTTGTGCTGTTAGCGAATTGCTTATATTTAATTCTTTTGTGATCTGAAGTATATTAGATTCTTTTCAGAATATTTTAAGCAGAAAAGCTGCGTTAAACTGGATTTCTGTTAAACTTTATTTTAATGACAATACTAAGTAATTTTAAAAAGAATATAAACTATAATTGCAATATAAATTGATCAATTTGTGAATGTAATCAAAATTTCTACATGAGTTCCAATTAATTACCAAAATTGAACTATAAACATTATATTTTAATTATTACATTGAATGGACGAGAATCAGTAACAGATCAAAGAAGCTGTAACGATAGATCAAATTTAGTAACAAGCCTGTAACATGACGTGCTATAAGTTCAGTATGGTAAATGTCATTTTCTATGCAGATTAGTATGACGAGTTAAATTCAAAAATCTTTATCGAATTCCTCACTTCTACAATCGCTATCGGTTCACATTGGTTGTTTATACCACGATCCATAAACACTTATTTAAATAACGACAATGCAAAAACAAACGGCACATCAAAACATAAATCCCCGGTCAAACGGAACGTTCAAATCTAAATCGGAAAAATTCGTCCTCAAATGTATAAGGTCCTCGTTCATTCGGTCATCCATTCACCCGGATCCGACCGGACACGGCCTTATCAGGCGCCGGACGTGACGTCACAGGCCACAATGCGATCCGACCCGCACGTGATCGCTGTATAAATATAATTTTTAATATAATATTTTTCACAAGAACTACCTCAAAATGAAAACAGGGAAATGTTTCGCGCTTTCGATAATGGAAGGAAGTGTTTTGAGTTATTGTTTCATTTTAATGTAACAACGTTTTGTTCTGGCTTGTTATATTAATTACTCTGTGCATCCGTGTCGCCGGAGAGCCATTTTTGTTGGAGTTGGTAGTAAAGTCGCAGCAAATTCACCACTCGTTCAATTTAACATTTCTTCGACAGTTCTAGACAAACCAAACCAATTGAGGTGTCTTTTAATTCATAAAAAGTCATTTGATCAAATTGGTTAGATTAGAGGTTAGAATTGCGATCAGTAAGATAAAAATCGAAAGGTTTGCAAACTAACTAACTTACATACGAACAGTGCAAGTTCATACAAAACTTTTAAAAAGGATGGAATATTGGCAATAGATGAAATGCATCCTTCGGATTGTTCATTTTTGAGGAAGCCTTGAAAAAACCTAAAAAAACCTAATCAAAGTAATATAACTACAAAAGAAAACAATAACCATTTTAAGTAGATTATAAACTTGTAACATTCACACACACACACACACACACATCAGTTGCAATTATAGATTAAGTATTAAAGACAGTAATTTAAAAAATATTATTTATTAATAGAATTCGAAGGTTCTATAATTTTGAATATAAATTATACAAACCGGTGATTTGTTAAGTCTATACTTAGGTAGTTACTTGGCCACCAGTTATGTAAAACTAAAGAAATTAATATATCCAATTACATCAAGGACTTTTAAATTTGAAAGGCTTGTTTAAAAGGTTTCCTATTTTTTTTAAAAAGTAACGCTGCTAAGTAACTTTTTTACTTAATATCCGGCACAAAGGATCAAATTTTAACACGAAACTGACATAAAAAGTTTAAATTGAATAAGTAATAAGTGCTATTACGTGACAGAAATGACAGTAGCACTTTCAACGGAACTCATTTTATTATATTTATTGAAAAAAACTGAAGACTCATAAAATGATTATCTTTATTTAAATCTCACGATATGAGAATCGTCTCCGTGTGTCATAAACAGACCGATTGTGATTCCTTACCAATAAAAAAGACATTTCCTAATTTACCCGTACACGACGTAAGCAAGGCGTATTGTGTACGAACAATGGAATTGACTCACATGACATGATTCATTCAAACGTTTAAACGATATCGATAAACGTATTCGTTTTCCCAAATCGCCGACCGACATTCGGATCTCGAAAGCACTAATCGAACCAATCGTATTCGATTGTAAATCGCGAATCAATTTTTCGGTGTTATTCCGAAAAGAAAATTAATATTGGAATTGTGTTCAGAGCATTCCATTTTTGAAACGGCACTTATTAAAATTTTTCATTGTTTTTGTATAAAAAGTTATAAAATTGCATTTTATGAGGAAACTCCTTCGAATGATTGTTCCGTTTACAATTTTATCGTGAATTGTTTTCGTAATTGGTTTTGTTTACAATGTTTAATTTTCTTATAAGTATAAACGTAGTGTTTACAATTCCCGCGAATGTGAACCACCTATTCCTATAAATATTTTCGTTTAGTACTCATGTTAAATTACGTTCATATGAACGGACTATGTAGAGTTTTTAGCAATATATGTTACTTATTTAACCTATAGATATTATTTGAAGGAATTTATCCACTATAGAAAGAAAATAACAACTTTTTTCTATAAATAATTAATAATATTTAATTTAATGATTTATAACAGTAAGCATCTTTAATAAATGAAAAGTAAGTAACCCGACTGAGTGACCCGTCCATAAACGGTAGACATCTATAAGCGGCGCCGCCCGACTGTCTGTCACATCCTCGTAGTTCAAACCATGTATGGCCTATATTAAGGCTTATTTAAAATTGTAAATAGCAAGGCAATTTATTTTATTGCATAATTATTTCTTGATAAATGTCATTATTTTTGACATTTTGTAAGCAGTATATCTAATGAAGCCGATTTTTTTTTATACAAAATAATTAATACTATTGACGTGGCGATCTTAAATATATGTAAATTTAATGTTACTTAAGAAATTCTATTTACTTTATATTTATATAAAATATATTTAACTGCTTAGGCAGTACATTCCTAGTAAATACTCATTAGGTACTTACTTGGTACCCGGTGTACTTTCTTGAGAACCACATAAATACAGATTAAATTAAAATAAAAAAATATTGTAACTTTTAAATCGATATGTTTTAATTTTGTCCTCGCATAATTATCATAATAACTGGAGGATCATGCATTAATTCCGTCTCTCCCACAATATTCCCGTCCTTTTCACACTCACATTCAGACGCTATAAACCAATTAGCAAGCGATTTCTACTCTTTACTTAAGGAGATAAGATCCGTTTTAGGTTGAGCAAATAAAACTTCGAGAGTACAGCTGCGCTTGATTTGTTCAATCAAATTTAAACTTTAAATATTAGGAATAAGGCATCTTTTCTTTGTTGCAATTTACCAATCAATGAACCTCTCTCGATGAAATGCGAAATGGATTATTTTTTCAAAAATGGAATTAAGAAGAGACAATAACGTTCATTGTTTTTAAAGATGGCGGCTGGGACGGGTTTAAATATGAGATTATTACTTGTGTGTCTGGTTTATGATAATTTTATTACCTTTGTTTGTCTCAACGGGTTTATTTTGATGTTAAATTGTTGTTCTCTTGTCGAAAATCCATTTGGCTATTCCATTCGCTATTAACACAATATTAACTAGGTACTTTATTAAAATTTAACAGTCTCTTTACAAACCGGAAACGCAGTGTTGGGCTTCTTTCTCTGGTTAACTATAGCGCGGCGAAAATTATTATGTAAAGAGGACGTATATGAAAAAATATAAGTGCATACATACATTATAGAATTAGATAACTGAGTACCAAATATACATAAGTAAAAATATTTTATGATAGAAGAAGGATAAACGAAATTCCAGGTGCATTTCTCGTTTATTGAATTTGAAAATAGAAGAGCAATGTGTCGAATTTTTAAAAACCGAGCATAATTGCATCAGATCCGTTAAATTTTAAAATTGGAACATCGTACCGGGAGCGTGTAGATTAGAGTGACGTGTCACACGCTTCCAGAAAGCTGAATAGTTACAAGTCATTTAAATAGTACGATCCCTCAATTGGGGTTAATTCTCTAGTTTGAGGAATATGGAGTTTAATTATGAAGACTGGGATACTTGCGCTGTTGTTTTGTATTGATTTCAACTAGTTTAGCTTGCGTCTCATTCGTTTCCTGTCATATAATGTTATGTGCCTATAAACAGTGGATATTTTTATTGAAGCTTTGTCATAAAACATTAAATAAGTATACATGAATTATTATTTTTTAGTAAGTATCTTATCTTTTGTATGCAATTCCTAAGTTCACATGCTAGTGTTTTACAGTTCAAGATAAATCCGAAATGGTGATTCTGGACATCGCACTATTTGAATGTATACATTGTTGTTTTTGTATTTGAATCTTTGCGTTGTCTAATGATAATACTTACGCGTCCACTCCAAGTAGCTTTACATACTTGCGGTAAAGTAGAGCGAGTCCAAAATCAATTTACCGCCAGCCTCCGCGAGTACTCCGTCTTGAAAACTTTCAAATCAATCCGGAAACTTCAAATTCTAATAACATAAAGAGCACGTTTGCTATCCACTTACATCACAAGACTCGTTTCGACTTTTTATCAAATCGTGATCCGACTTTTTTTGAGGAGCATATTCAGATGTGTGTGTAATGACCAATCTCCGGCGTTGAACAAAAAAACATTCGAGGCATTAATGCATCAGTTACTAAACCGTCAGACGCATGCTCTTGCGCATCCTTAACGTATTCATAATAAGAACAAGACGTTCCATTTTCAAACGAATCACAAACACAGGGGGCATTCCATCTCCGACCGTTACACTTCATATTCAAATTTCTGTTTTGAAAATAGAACTCGGATTCGAAATTAGAGCTGTTCTCAAGCTTTATTATGTCCAGAAACTTGACTCACGGAAACTTTTTGACGGGTTGCGTCATAGAATCTGACACTGGCAGGAAATTAGACGAATACCACGAAAAATCTCTCGCACCTAGAACAATAACGAGAAGGCTGAGAATTTGACACAATTAATACTAGTTGGTAACAATTAAAATTCTGTTCGACAAACACGGTGGGCGTTTCTTGACATACAATAAATAGTTTATACATTTTTAATTAAGTTCAAAACATCAGACTCGTGATGGCTGGGGTCAACACACTTACTGTATAACCAGACCAATCATAATTGATCTATTAACGTGGTATTGAATCACTAGCGTTGAGATCAAGTCAAACTGAACGTATCGGCTGCACTCACGACGTGGTCACCCATCAATCAATGGGATCATATCGCCGCCGAAACTAAAATCACTCTAAGATTATGATTTTATAATATTGACTAATATTTTATTTAAATTTTTGATTGAATGTTTCTCGCATTTTATCAAATCTTTTTAAAACTAGTTTGCAATTTAAAAATGAAATAATAGAAGTTCTGGCTTCTATTTGCAGAGAAAAAGAAAAAGTATGATTTGTAGCGCAGCAAGATATTCCGCGCCCGTCATAATCCATCTCCGTTCGATATTTGAATACAGTCGAATTTGGAACGCACCAGTAATATGAACTTGATCCGCCTCGTTTTTCAATTGCTTCACTCATATTTTGAATTTAGAACGAGTTTTAGATAAACATTTTGTGGTGTATCTCTATCTTGAGTTTAGACGGTTATTAGTTTTATTTTTATCGAACTCTATAATTTACATGGTAAATTGACTTGAAACGATGTATGTATATTCAATTAATGATTATAATTCAGAAACACATTTCGTAGATTAAAACATAATTTAATGAATAAAAAGAGAGATGGAAAATACTTTTTGACGTTAAGTAAATTAGATGTAGTTTGAAGGAATCATGCTAAGCCTACTTATTAAATATTCCAATGAAATCCGTGGATTTAATTGAAGGTTTTAAAATAATTGAGCTTCCTAAACAGAATTCACGGCGAAAAGTACCGTACATACTAACATATAAAGATGATAAAAAATGTTAGGTATACTAAAGTGACGTTAGAATTTAAAAATTGCTCGCCTGTTTTTTGTCTAGACTAGTTTTAGTGGGTAATAAATATGTCTGGCATTGTATCAGTGGGTTCATGGTATGAAAGGTGATAGAGAAATCGCAATTCTGTCATTCTGCGCGCGTGTAGCGTTACGTAAGGTGGTGTGCAGGCACGCGGCACGTGCGATCTGGGCGCGCAGGGTGGCCACTAACGCATCAAATTCTTTAACACTTCTGATAAAGTACACAGTCACTTTGTATTAAAAATAGTCATGTTAAATTATGCTATGTATCGGCCATTTGTAATTCTTATTAAGTATGTATCTTTAAACATGTAGGTACTTTCGTAAAATGTTAATCCATTACGATTTGATATACGCAGGTACATACTTAAAAGAGAGTACTTATGTGTTTTTTTTTTATTATAATTGTTTTACTAAGTATAATTTATTATGATTATAAGCTTTGGCTAAGTCAAATGTCTATAAATATCTTATAGCACTTAAGAAAATTCCGTAGTCTAATATCGCCGCTAACACTTCAGATCATAGAGAAAGCAGGCATGAGGTATAAATTAGTGACAAACATAATTCGCTTGGTCCAAGGGTCACATCCGAAGACAATGCTGAATGAAGCGGGCGGAGCCGCGGGGCGAGGTGTAATCACTCCGCTAGCGCGCCACGCCCGGCATTGTGCCACTAAATATGGGCTTTACTTGTTGACGTCGAGTATACGGATTTTGTGAATAATATTTTTCAACGAGTTCCAATTTTAAAATATTCTGGACAAATTTAACACACCTGTCCACCTATTACTTACGAGATATTGAATATTTTATCAGTTTTACATCAGGTTCTAATTTTAAAAACTCCGTGGCGGGAAGTTAACCTTTTATTAAGAGTATGGTTGCGTAATCGCTCATGTTCCAATGAGCAAGTGCTCACCAATTCGCTAAATTAGTGACTAGCACAGATTGCCAGTGAAGTTTGCATAGTTTTCTTTCCTTTAATTAATGACTCTTTATGGAAAGGCTGCGCTACGTGTATTGAAATATGGAATTATACAAAATAAAAATAAGTAGGGGAAATTTTAATAATACTTACTAATTTATTACATTAATTCGTAGGTATTATTGAATTAAACTAGTCATTATAAATTCTAGAACCAATATTTGCAATAACCTTTATAAAATACATTTTAACACTAAAAACATTCCTAAAAGTTTGTATTGATTTTTAAAACATTTAATATTCACAAGTTTGATTTCCTTTTTATAATTAATGGTGTGCTCCTACCTTAGTTTACTAATGGAATGTGAACGAATAAGCTTATATAGCTCGTTCGGAACACTCTGTCAATGTCAAATTCAATTTGGATTATTAAACGGAGGAAAGTATACTTTGATTTGAACATTTAAATAATTTTTATTTGGTACGCCTTTATGCGTTTTTTGATTATAAGCATTCGCGGCGGGATATAATCGCTTGGAGATTCTTTATGTTTCACAAAGCTATATCTGTAGTATCATGGTTAAAAGCATTTACATATCTGTTCTATACTGCCTTAATCTTTTTCTTCATATAGACTGTATAAGTATTGGCCAGTACATTTGAATTACTAAACAAGATGCCAAAATCACATGAATGTAGAATATTTAACTGATATTAAAATTAACTGTTATAAAGTTTTTTCTGAATATCTACTCATACGTAGTCATTTTGAAAGTCATTGTAAAAATTGCAATGAAATATTAAAACATAAAAAATATACGTAAACATATAAAAACCATGACCATAAGACGAATGTGTGCTTCTCACATATTCCCGGGCGGCCGTGACTCGAACCCGGGACCGGGTTAGGGATACCATCAACCACAAAGGTCGTAACATAATAAGACTCGATATTCACGTACTTAATTTTCAAATAAGCAATTATTACTTGTATGTTATATAAGTTCTTACTTATTATATTTGTGCCGATCGTTCATTCGTTATAAAACTATTTCCAGTTTACTGATTAACTTTCAATCATTGATTTACAGTACTATAATCATTAATCAACACAGAATCAAAATATAAACACCATCTTACATTATTCATTTATATTGTCAGTTTATTGGGATCGTAAATTCATGTTATTTCGCAGTGTCTCGCTTATTCCTTGCGAATAGAACAGATCTGAAATTAAGGATTTGTCCTTATTCCATACTTTTAGTGCTAGAAATGAGTGCTAGAACAAAGAAATAAATTAAGAATGAAAATAAACCAAATGAGCTGTCTTTAAGAACTGCTCTCAACAAACCCAACCTCAAGCACTCTCGACAACTAAAAATACACAGGATTAAGTCTTTAATTACAGAATATAAAGTACGGCACCAGAAAAAGTATAAACCATTTGTCTGTTTTAAAAACATGGCATCCATCTAACTTATCTGGTCGGAGCACTCAAAATGTCTATTTTTAAGCCAAAACTGAAGCGGTTAAACAACGCGAGGGCAAATATAAAAATTTCATATCTCTATACACCGAAGTCGTTACGTACAAAATGATTGATTTTATTGCTTCGCGTTCCCGGATTGATGTTTTAAAATACTTACGCTCCGGCGTTCTGTCAGTCATATTCCCACAAAAAATTGCGTTCGATTTTTGAAATGTGCTCGGAATTTGGGTTTTCCATTTTCGAAATGTAACGTGAAATTCGACATTAATATTTTTGTGCTCTTTTCATTGCTTCTCTTTTAAATTTATTTGTATTTGTATTTGTTCAGGTTTAAGGAACTTTAGAAAAGAGTCAAAAGAAAATTTTGTGATTAAATGTTTTATTTTATTACATAAAATTAGATAAAATAAAATTTGATTAAATTTGACATTTAGTAAATGAACAGCAATTTCTCAGTTTTGGCGTACAGCTAATTAATAATTACATTTACCAGTCACCGTCTGCCGAGTGTTTATACAATGATTATGGACATAGATAAGTAAAAACTAAACGAATACAACTATTTTACTTGATTAAATATCTGACATCAATCAAGCAGTCAGTTTAAAGCCGTCAAATCGAACAACTTTCCAATTACATTTTCAATTAAGAGGCTGACCATCGACGCCGTTTGCTCATAAACGCTCACAAAATAAACAATGTTCGAGTGAGTGCTCACTGATCTCGTAAAGTCTGTTTACTATCAGTTGACTCTGAACGTTCCCACGTCTCGTGTTAACTTACATCGCAAGATTTATTTGTAACTTCTTGTCTATTAATATCTCTGTCTACTAAGCGAGAGGTCCCGGGTTCGAATCCCGGTAAAGGCAGATATTCGTATGGTGATTACAAATATTAGTTTACGAGTCTTGGATGTTTGTATATTTCTGATATTTATATACACATTACTACCTATATTTCACATGACATTACTTCTTAATTACTTTCGTGTCGGAGAGTAATCTTTTTGTTTTATTTCTTTATTCTACACCTGAAGTGTTTATTACCATCTGAGAGCTGGTCCTACTTCTAGGAAGTGTTCACCTGGAAAGTCTTTTCCTGATCTATTTAAAGTGGAAAACTCCACGATATTTAAAGTTTGTAAGAAATTGTCAAATAATTTGTCAGAAATTTAATCAAAATTTTGTCTTGAATAGAATATCTATTAATTTTCAAATGGATGCAGAATTAGTTTTCAATAAAAAATGATACTCCCATGGGCGCAGGCGCAGCGCGTTCAATCAGCGGTTTATGAATCAGGCATTTGCCTGTTTTTTAGCTCCATTCCGCGGTACCAAATTAAAAATGTAAGAATTCTCGCTCGCGAAAGGAATTTATATTTTATTTCATTTCATTAAATCCACCATCTTTTGTTTCCGCGGGCCGTTCCGATCGGAATTCATATTTTTCTGTGTTCTGTTTCGGTTTGCGAGCGCTGTATTGTTTTATTGTTATGTCCGTTCTAAATGTTTCGTTTCTCGTTCCAAAGCGGGTATTAATTATTTTCTTATTTTTGATGAATGCGCCCGAAGAATTTTAAGACTTAAACAGTCAGACGTTCGCAGTAAGAAACTCAATCACGATTTTCATTTAATATTCGTTATTGAAAAAAGCGACCCACGATTTGAGAAACCGTTGCCAGTCAAGATTAGACCGACAAATACTTGCTGTGCTTAAACTATTAAACGCAACGTCGGTTACGAATAGACAGAGATACGTATCGTTTACCGAAAATAATACCGGACCGTAATCTGACATTCTCATACGAGACTTTCGGTTACGCAAGTGACTTTCCGCCTTCCAACAACGGAGGATTATTTGTTACTCATCAATCTTAAATAGACACGACTACTCCATTGTTCCCGTGACATTTAGATGAACGTATAAGTACGCCGCCGAACAAATTCTATCACCTATTTATAAATTAAATTAAATTAATACTCGTGTATGCATTACTAAATAACATTTAAGAGAGCGAATAGTATATATATAGATATCGGTATCGTCAGTTGTCGCTCTGTACTTTATTCTAAGTTCAAATTGCAGTATTCGTATTTGAATTTGGAATAGAACATTCCTAATTGTTTGTGTTGTGTCTCGTTGGCATTTTGGCATACGCTTTAGCGCGATTGGCTTACCTTTTCGTATTTCCAACAGCTCTTTGTATTCGAATTTAGAAAAGGTGATTATTTGCTTTCTTTTCTGGTTTATATTGTGTGCAAATGTAATTGTTGGCGCGTCTGGTTATTGTTGTAAATATGAGCACGGATGGATAGTCGCTGTCCGGATTGAGACTCCATAAAGATTGCGCTGTTGAATGCACCTTGGTGATGACGTGTTCGCGGTTGACATTTTTACACTTTATTGTCGCGTAAACGTGTACGCACTTAATACTGAGCTGTAAGTGACATATTTGATTTTTGACACGTATCCCATTTGAATAAAAACAAATATAATTGGTTGTATTTTGTGCTGATTTCGTAAGATTTAATCTATCATAAAACGTTTTGTTTATGATAAAGGTGACATATAAACATACAGTTATATATTGGTAATCAGTTATTGCTTTGACGATTATAATCATCAAAATAGAACAGCCTATATGTTTACCTATACTGGGCACAGGCTCATGCGCAGGAGCATGGGAGAAACACAAGACGAGCTTAGCCCATCTATATACATAAACCCACTAAACAGGACCAATGCGGCTTAACAAGAGAAAATGGTTGCTGTAACGACCGGACTTACGGCTGAAAGTGAATTAAAAAGCCTGGAGGAACTTGTAATAACAAATTTCGATCTATCTTTTCATCCAAGGACCAACTATGTAGAAATTTGCTTTGATTTTCGTAATCGACAACAGAGCACTCGAACCACTACGTCAATTAGCTTTTCTCATGCTGTAAAAATGGTAGCGTTTAATTCATGAATTATAACCTCCAGCTCCTAATAAAACGCTAGCTTATTAAGCTTTGGCGACCCTATCTAATCATAGAATAATCGTATTATTTAACTGCCATCTTCTGTAAATTAAATAAACCTCTAAATCCGATCATAAAATAAACTTTAAATCTACGATCTAGTTGATTACCTCTCTGGTTCATTTATTGAGACCAAAAATGTATATAGAACTAAAGGTCCGGGGTCCAATTCCCAAGCATTGCACATTTTGCCTGCACTGCCTGGGTAGAGCGTTTCCTAAGCGCGGCTGGTCAGCTACCATCATCTTAAGCCTGTCACAATTACAACAATGTTAACAGTATTATTATGTTCTAGGAGTTAGAGGTAAACTCTCTGTTTGAAGAATTCATCTTCAGTCTTATCATCACTTACCATCACGTAAGATGAAAAGCGAAGAGCTACTTATTGAGAATGAAAAAAGAATTAGGCTGAAGCTTTCATTTTATTGTAGTGCATCTAAGAAACACAGATTATAACTTATTGAATCTCACCTTTATTCCAAATGTTAGAGAATACATGATGTTACCTATGTAACATCAACCAAATTAAAAATACCAAACTAATAATATATATAATATAAATAATGCTATCATTAGCTTCACTTTACAAGTACAAACTCCTGCGCTACTTAAAAATACTCTTTATGGGAAACCTTGCCAATTTAAAAGACATTTTTATTGGTTAACTCAAAAATATGCAATAAAATTCATCACTTGACAGTTCATCTAAACAATTATCTATCAAACACATACTAGAACAATAAGAAATGAGAATATAACTTAATTTAACCAAACTACTAAGTGGGACAGATACTCAGCCAATCCCGTCATAACCGATTTAATGGTTCCGTCAAAACGCACTTAACAAACAATATAATCGTCACATTTACATCAAACGTAGATCCCCATAGATCGGTGAAGCGACGTGAAATTTGGCAGTATTTTACTTGGCAACGGCACAATACATTACGGGGAATGCGTTTTCTGTTTACTTGCATTTGTATGTGTAGAATTTGATACGTCGCGTAATGTTCTATACGTTGGTATTGTCAAGATCGATCCAAATCTTACGCTTTTAATGGCAACTATAAGTTGAATTACTCAGAAATTAATGTAATTATCAAACTTTTCAAAACGAATCTGTTTTCTTGAATTACTTATAGATATTTCAGATCGAACCTTATCACATTCATTACTCTTAGGCAGTTTCATCACCTACCTTTATTTAGTCTAGTAGTCTCTTCACGATTCATGATAACAATATTATTTATCATTATATTATTTTATTATTTACGTTAGGAGAAGCTCGCTGACGTAACGGTTCGAGTGGTCTGTTGTCAAAAGTGAAAACAAAGCAACTACCGCCATGGTTGGTCTCTGGATAGATCTTTTTTATATTAAGCACAGCAAATGACTCGACACCACCTGATGATAAGCAGGAGTCCATATGTGAAGATAGCTAGTGAAGCATGCGACATACTGCCGTAGCCACCCTCACCTTGCCCAAAAAGTGCCTTTTCACGACTTTTTTAAAGGAACCCATGTTGTAAGGAGGGAATACGTGTGCTGGTAAGGAATTCCACGCTCTAGCTGTCCATCTCTGGATGGGTCAATCGAAATTGGTTATCTTGAGTTCCTCCGTGCTCCGGCTCAATCCGTTGGTATCGTTTGTATCGGTTGTAAAGCAATCGTTTTTCACCCACCAATTGGGGCATCGTATTGGTGTTTTGGCCCTAACTCTTTAAATCACATGTAGGAAGGCCTGTACCCAGCAGTGAGATGTATATGTTGATAATTTATGTTGTATATGTACTATTACATTTTTCAATACATCTCTAAAGTCCGTTTGGATGGTTAAACAACTCATCAACGACCTACAAGTTACTTGTTCTTTCGTTTAATTACCTTTTGATGGAAAACAGTTTCTTCTTATACGATGAGTTAGACACTCTCATTTACCTATATCTGCCAGATAGATAAATGTACATACAACCTTAAATTATTTTTATTCTGGGTTTCCATAATCTATTTACGGCTGGTTTTTGTTACGCCTTAAACTCGGACAAAATATACCACATGTGAAATACGTAAAATTCAACTTGTCTTAATTAGAACCGTCCGTAAACAGATTATTAAAATTAAGCATTATGGGTTTTACATAGACGTTAAATTATTACATAGAGAATGTACATATTAGAAGCTCTTGTAAACAATATCAAATCAGCGTGAATTACTCGATGAATTATAGCGAAGTGCGAAGTCGGCGGGCAATAATCATCTCTGTTTAAATAAACATTAAGTTCCCGGTAATATTCTAGTGCGATAGCCTTTCCTGGCATCGACGCCTTAACGAGCCTGCTAAATACTTGGTGGACACTTATTTCATCATTGATCACTTCTTGGAAAGGTACATCTAAGTACCTACTTGTAAATGTAATTGCAGTGATTATAAAAGTGTTAACTATAACTTATGCGAATCTGTGGGCGGTGTTGAACGATTTCGTTGCAAGACTTTTCATTATCTATTGTAATCCACGCTTTCCGAATCAGCAATGTTCTTTATTCGAATTATAAATTTGAAATTTGAAATAGTATCTGTATAAGGTAGGGTAGGGTTGATTTTAGAGTCGTAAATGTATTAAAGTAACGACCAACAATAATATTACATTAATAATATGTAAGTTCTGACGTTCTTCCGTCACACATCAGTAACAAAGTGGAACAATACATTCTAAGCGGCGAATTATTCAAAAAGGCGCACTATCGAGTTATTGGAACAACAAACGATAGATTGACAATACGTGTCATAATTTTAAAATTAGAACCACAGAGTCACGTTTCCGATTTCCCCCTTTCCCGCCAATAATAGACGTGCATAACGGCCAGTTGAATAATAATGTTCTAGAATTAAGTCTATCTAAACTGTAGTGCGCCGGCTCGAAATAGGGCGCGTTTGCAGCAATTATTTTAGCTCTGTCTTTCTGAAAATTGGCAGCCGTGTGAGATCTTTTGCGAACGGTATTCAGTTGGGAAACCGTTGTAACAACGTCCAACATAACAAGGTCCATGATGCGCCCCCAACTATTCTCAAACTAAGGAGTATAAAGCCAGCGAGATGTGCCAATTAAAACTGGACCGTCTTTATAAATAAAGTGCCCTGATATGCGAATAATAGGTAAGTCTGTCCGTCAGTGCGTCCGATGCGTGCACTCTTCACTATTTTATTTTCGTCTAACTTGCATTGGCTCATTCCCTTTGTTCGTTAGATTAATTGACTTTGTTAGTACTCGTATCTTAAAAGCTTATCGTTATGTTTTATAAATCTGCATAATGATTACTCTGAAGGTTTCATTTGATCGAACTGTAATGAAAACTGCTGTTTCTCATTACATGAAAGCGCGCGTTTTTCTCAAACATAATCCTGCAAAACTAGTCTACAATAAAGTGTAACGATAGAGGTTGTTTATTAAAAAAATGGACGACGATAAAGGTTTGCTACAATTTAATACCATAGAAAGAAATCGAAGAGAAAAAAGCCGACCAACGCCGTCGCGCGCTGATAATTTACATTTGTAATAAGAGCCATTAACGTCTACAATAAACTGCATTGATATGCGCAGGAAAGGGACAGCGTTATGCTGCTGGAGTGAGCCGAAAAATATTTGCGGAGTCGCGCCAGACACAATAGCGACGCGTGCACCGAAAGAGCGAGATGAATGTATGCGGGCGGAAGTGGATGGCATGAGTTTTCTATGATTCGAGATTCAATAATAGGTGCGTTTGGATTTTATGCGTTTGAGAAAAATGTAGGCACAGATTTATAGTCTCGCTTACAGTAGGTAATTATAACTCTATGATAATTCCGATGACAATAAAAGTAAACGCTTATTTATCTTACAGTATTTCCTTTCAAATAATTATAATGTTATTTATTTTATTTTAATTATAGCCTTTGATCACTCATCTTATTTTCATTTCGGAAATTACTATTCTAAAACATTAAAATGATTAAAGTGACATTAGTTGTACATATTTTCATCAACAATTTAATTATATTAATAATGGAAAATATTTGAAATTCAACATTTTAAGAAAACAAAAGAGCAACAAATTCTTAAAAAAAAACATTCGAAATTCAAAAGTGACACAAATTATAACCGCGGTACATCTCATGACAATACTGTCTAAACTCGGCGCGCATGCGAAATGCGTAACTGAGTGCGGGACAGGTGCGCGGCGCATTCCCGCGCGTTGTGCGAAAACGAGAAACGCCTGCGAAGGACGTTGCATACGCACGCGGCGAAAAAACCATCAAATGCTGTAAAAATGAATCGTTTGATAGTGAAGCAAAGGCGAGCTAAGTACAAATTATCTAAGGTATCACAACGAAAACTTTTTACTATTTTTTAAGTTCTTTATAAAGTCTATGATTAATTAAACTTTATTTTTTTTTTTGGCTCAGTCTGAGAGCGTACATTATGGCATGGATCTACCGTCACCGTACCACAACCATTGCTGTTAGGGTTATTAACCTGTCTCATTAAATAGCGAAATTTATTTGTAATATTACAATATATTGTCTAGTAATATTGATAATATAAAACCATAGTATCCGAGGAAGTAATCTTTGTATTGTCTCAAAGTCTACAGAAACATATAGGGGAAAAATGTTGGAGATTAATTGAAATAAGAATAACCGTATGTATAATATAAGACAGATTTAAGTAAAATTACAACGTGAAATGCACACGTACAGTAAAAGTCATTGCCGCTGCATACCGCTCCGTTACCGGTAAAGTGTGAGGAGTCCTTATAATGAAATACGTGACGTACCCAGGTTAATTAATATTATACACTATTTCAGCCGGCGACGAAATATTGTTGTTATTTATGCGTCTGCGTTTCAAACATTTTACGTTTTGTTGTAAAGACGTAGACACCGATAGGTTTATTTAAAATATTTCTCTTGGATTTTATACGTAAACCGTTCTAATTTGAGCTCCCGATTTAAGCATCGAATCCTGTCCTGTATAATATTTACTGTGATTTCATTTAGACAGAATAATAACATCACTTAATGTACGCTATAGCGTACATCACTTAATGTACGCTATAGCGTACAAGGCAAAATGACGATGTTTTATTGATCCGAAAACTACACAGAGTAATTAATAGCTCATAGGAAAAACAAAATAAAATAATGAACTCCTAAGAACTTTTACTGCACTAAAGACTAAAGCTTCTAACAAAACTGCATTAGGCAGGAGCTATTTTGGCATAAGTCACTGCCAATGCATTTTATATCTTACATTAGTCATAATAAAGTTCATTACAATAAACATTTATCTTTTCACGCGACGCATCATTAACAGTGTGACTGGTTACACGTAATACAGTTGCGAATTGTGATAGGAGTAAGTTTGGAACAACAAAACGCAGATCCACAAATAGCCAGACGTCTAGAGTGCAGTTGCAAAAACCCAACGCATCGTGTATCTATCGGCGATTAGAATTAGCTTCCGTTTTATTACAAGTATTTGATTTTCGAACATAATTATAAAATTATTGGAATAGTTTTAAAAAGTATTCTTTTTTTAAAATTGCCTTCATAGATACTTTTTGGAACGACGACGAATCCGTTTACGGAGTTTACCCGCCACTGGCTAAGCGGCGTGCAAGTGTGGAACTCGTCCAGCACCTGATCAAAGCGGCACTGGTCATTCCCACATAAGTTCCCGGTAACTCTGCTGGCCTCTACGGGAGACCACTACCTATTCTGATTCCGTTTGTTTTGTTTGTTAGTAGTTTAATTAATGCTACAATAACTCTAATTAACACTCTGCTCGTTTTGCCTGGATATCATAAAGTGCTAACGTCCCATTAAAACGCAACACCTCGTAAGCAAGCGCATTATACGTAAAACATCTTTACACATTTCCCCAATAAGTCTCCTTTTAATTTACAACAGAACGGATTTTAGTGGGAAATAACAGTGCTTTATGATGATTTTAATCTTAAACAAAACAGTTCTATTGATTTAATGCGACTAAAGCAATAATTACCTCCAGTAACACGTAGAAGACATCTTGTAGTGAGCGCACCTAAGTATAACTTCATTTATATTTCATAACCTTATAGCTATTTAGGACAAAAAAAAATTTGAGTAAGTAACGAACACAATTTTTTGATGAATTATTTGTTGAACAAAGTTATGTTCGTAATATCATCATTTCATGTATTATTTACAGAATATTTATCGTTAAAAAGAAGACAGTGCTAACGAAATCTGAGGGTAACAGCGTTATGCGACAGAAAAGCAATTTCAAACGAATATATCTGAGCGAATTTAAATGCACTTTAACATGTCGTAGAAGTCGATATTTATGTTAATAATCAGTGTTTCTATATTAACTTTAAAAAACATATATAAACCTAAGATATTATAACTATAACTGTTAGTCCACATCGCATGCCGTGGCTGTCTGTAATTAAAAACTATACTTAATTTAATGTTTACGCTACAGTTAAATATTTTTGTTAGTATGTGTTTTTGTTGACTGCCCTTAAAATAAATAAACAATGTGTCATGTCATTTTTCGTAAAAATCAACCGTATTACGAATGTAATTGCAGTGTATTTGTCACACATCTGACTACTATTCTCATGTGAATTTAGCTGCGGCAAGTTTAAACGTTTGACGATTTGACTTTATGATGATACACACTGAGTTAATTACCTCACAATTGGTGTATTACAACTTACATCATCAAAATAAAGTTAAAAGAAATTGAAAGTGGAACTTAATTTGGAAATAACTCTTTGGATTATACCTTAGCTATCAAAATGAATAGGTACTTAAGCAAATAAGCTCACAATGGAATAATAAATATAATTACTGAACATAACACTGACGTAACATTGAGACATACTCAACCTAAGGTAGAGTCGCTTCTGCTGTCTTAGTACTTATTACTTTTATACCTAACGGCAATTTATCGCCATAATTCGGGTTATAAATCTTTTAAATTATTAAAATCGTTCAAGCGGTCACATCTTTTTAACAAGGTTCGACCATTTTTTAATTAAACGCCAACATCTGTAACATTAAAATTTACTTACTTGAAAGAGAACTAATACGTAATTATTATGACAAATGCGGGTTGACGCGGCGAGGACTTCCTCCTCAGCAATATTACCAGAACGATATACAAGTGCCGTTACATGTAAGGCAATGACTGACACTGAAGAACAAAGCGTACATTGTACAGCGAAGCAAGCGTTGCCATCGCTACCCCTGACCACATGTTTCCTCTCCCCGTACAAGGACATTCACCCGGATTTTTTTCTCCGAAGCAAACTCATCCTTTTTTCGGTTCGGGTTTATACGGTTTTAATTGTATAGGGTTACTTTTGCGGTGCTGACAAGTCACTATATTTAATTGTGTTAGTAATAGTAAAGGAAACTGTTCAGATCGAGAATCATCAATAATTTAAAGATGCATTCGAAATTTGAATTTCTTTTGTTGGTATAAAGTAGGTAATATTTTTTTTAATTCCATCACTATATTATAACATGTGATCGTGGAACCGACTATCTATTGTCAGTTACAGCTTTTAAAATATATTTGATTTTTTAAGTTTTACAATATCGTCTTCACATTATTTGTAATTTATGGTCTATATATTCTTACAAAATATATATTCTATTTATTAATATTTCCACGACCAGTATCTTTGTAATATACAATATTAAATATTTTAAGCACATTTAAATTTAATATACATTTTATAATACTTTGTTTGTTTAGGTTTCAAAGGAGTAGCATTGTATGTATGAATGATTATTATACATTTAAGAACATTCATTAATACCCCTTGGACCTCTACAATAACTACAGATTGAAATTGATAAACAATTTTTAATATTGCTTCAAATGCCATATCTAAAGGACAGCCCTTTCATTCGATCAATTCAAAAAATTACAGCCGCCCGCATACGTTCGTAAGGTATAAAAATATAACCCTTTGTACCAAAAAACACCCACACAACCCTCGCCCTAATCCAGAATAGTTCCAGAAATATTAAAATAGTCAAAAGAGTTAAATTTAAAATGGAGGGTTGAAAAATGTAATCCCAAAACTAACACAGCTGAGCGGCTCACACAATAACTAGTTTCGAGGGATTCCAGCCATGTGGCGATTTAAAAAGCTTTATTTTTGTTAAAACATTTTTTCGTGTTTGTGAGATATATATATATTTTAGCTTTTAAAACATTTTGCATTGACAGTCGAAAGTTACTCCCTTTTTAATTATTTAATTTAGAATAAAACTTACAAAAAGAGAAACGAGTTCGACCTTGTCTTACTTATATATCATATTACTTAAAGAAAGGTTTCCTAACTCGAGCTTTTTGCTCGGTATTTCTAAACCCGCGCCCTGAGACCCGCAGGGAAATAGTGTCAGAGTAGCCACAGTAACAAAAACTGTATCTCGTAGTACTTTTACTATTGTAACGGTGTGAATGGCTGCCTGTTATGGATAATGTAAACGTTAATATGTGAGTTTAATTTGTCACAATATCTGTGTATACTTCTTGCTACAACGCCTGTTGAACCTACTACAATCGGTACGACGTCATTGGAGGTTTTCCGTAATATTATATTATATTTATTCGATAATTATATTCTTCAACCTTGACTTTCACTAAATTAAAAGAATGTAATGTGTTTTGCCTATGATGTTATTTTCATAATTTTCTTAATGTATGTATAGTTAATTGGTGGTAATTTTTCCAAAAATAATAAGGCTAATCTGTACCTTAAAAAAAATAAAAAATAAACCATGTAAATTAAGTTCGAAAAAACTTTGAAAAATAAAGTAACAAATACATAATAAGATGAGATATACACGTATTATGGTTTGAAATCATTAATATTACTTGGAATCGGTATAAAAATTTTACTAAATTTAATCTATGATGGATTAATGCGCAAACCGTGCAATACTAAAAATAAACTACTTTTCAGTTCATCACGATTCAATTTATTGTTATTC
Organism: Acentria ephemerella; assembly: GCA_943193645.1. Classification (NCBI taxonomy): domain Eukaryota; kingdom Metazoa; phylum Arthropoda; class Insecta; order Lepidoptera; family Crambidae; genus Acentria; species Acentria ephemerella. Next base: position 2,858,450 of record OW971899.1, on the reverse strand, counting down.
CAAATTCAAATTTACTGTCGTAAATGATGACAAAGATTTTAAACATGTTCTGTTGTTCCACCGACTGGTGGCGACCAATAGTGGCAAAGGGAGCGCCATGACGAAAGCAATTTAAAAATGGAAGGGTTTCGCTTTTTGGTCCAATTTTAAAAAATGAACCCGCGACTAGTGATTTGACGATTCGAACGGATTGTAAAAAGGACCCAGTGCTGCGCGAGTGAACTAATGATTTCAATAGAATTGTAATATTTTTAATTTTGTTATATATATCAAATTTATTATCTTTTTTTTGTATTGTTTTTGTATTCCTTTGTTTTGTAATGTAACTCTGTTCAGCGAATACTTATCAATTATCCAACAAATAAATGAAAACTGTTATGAAATCTATCTAAGTAGTTCCAGTTATTGCGATTAACAAAGATTGAAATTAAACAGAAAACAGTTGAGTGAACTGTTCCCATCCACTTGAAGCGGCATTATAACTTTTTAAGTAATTTCACTTGTGTACATAAACCCCTCGCTCGCCTCGAATAATACCACGCACACATCGCCGCCGCCGCAGATGTTGATTCCATAAAATAATATTTCATGTAAAGCACTAACCGACCGACCGAGGGCGGAAGGATTGCGTTCTATTTTTAAAATTTTATATTTCGAAGTAATTTTACCACGGTACATCCAATTTCTTTGTATAAATACCTTATTTACTTTTAAAAAAATTGTAGAGTACGTGTAATTATTTAAGTTCTGCCACATTTAAAATGAATAATGTAAAAATCCTTTATAAAATTAGCAACTATTTAAAACCTTTAGCTCGTGTGAAGTTGTGTGTCAATATAAATTTGACCTTTAAAATTATTTGTGCATTTGGTTCGTGACCATTCATCAATTAAAACGGACGCGAGGGCTCGTTATTAAAGCGAATAAAAAAGAAATAAATCTCGAGGCGAGTTTAAAAAGCTTCGTTTCGGAGTAAAGAATGTTGTGTACAATCTTGGTTCGGACAAAAAAGTGACAACAAATAAAAAACAAAACAAAACACGGCCAAAGAACAGATTATCAGCGCTAAAAGGGTTGCTCCCGCGTTCTCCTCCTTTTGTTCCTTCCAAATTCAAACTTCAGATCCGTACAAGGAGGAGCGTTCGAATCGAATGCGAATTCTATTTTTGAATATTCTACCGAGAATTTTTAATTAATGCCGTTCGGCCGTGCTCGTATTTTTAAAATTCGTATTCTGTTTTAAATCGAGTTCGATATTCAATTTTTGCGTTCGATTTCAGTGTTTTTTATTTATGTTGTGCGATAATGACGTTTCGCTTTAAGTGCTTTATTTCGATTGCCGATTTTATTCCGATGTATTGCTTGAAGGTCGGTAGTTTTAGTGATTAATGGTTCAGATATGTGGAATGCTTTTTAAACGAAATATTGAATTTAATGATGTTTTGTGGAACTCTCCGCGATCTGTTTTTGTTTTGGGGTGCGTGGGCGTCATAGCTATAGACAGACAAATTCAATGACACAGTATTTCCACATCTAAGATTAAGTATGCATTATTTATCGATACTTGAACTGATCGATCATTCTATGGTATGTATACGTATTGACCTTAATAAGATAGTATTCAATGGTAGAATTTTATAACCGTTTCTTATTATCTTCGGCCAATCTCGCAGTGCTAGAGGCGATCGACAATGAGCCCTCATGTGAGAATCCAATAAGACGTCCCAAGTAAAATAAATAAGAAAGAATGTCTGTTTGTAACTTTGTTCGTATAAGCTTTCAATTGGAATTAATAGAAAAGGAGGTCAAATAAAAAAATAGTACTTTGGAATACTAATTAGGAAGAATTTTCACTTGCTTAAATCGCATATAGTGTGTGACTTAGGTGGTTCAATATACCTATGAGAAGATGTATATACACTACCTATATTTTTACAACCATAATCATATAAATTAACACTGTTTTAACACTATTTTACAGAATAAAAAAATCATCTAATTATACCAATATACAAGGATTAGATAATCAGTAACTTAGCCTATCGACAAATATTGGAGGCATTACAAACACATTTACAGATACTGATACAAAACTTCTCATTAAAACCTAGTGTAAATTTCAATCGAATTGAACCGGCTCGATCGTTTTTCTCGTAACTTACAAATCGTAAGAAATCGACTGTTGTGTAGTATTGGAAACCACTTTATATGATAGGATTTACCAGCTGAACGCAACTATGTTCAAACGTCCTAATTTGCATAAAACCTTCAGTGTGAAGGTACAGAACGATGAATAAGAATAGGTATGAGAAAAGGACATCGAAGGAGACTGTTAGGCTGCAAGCTGTAGCGTAAACTTGCTAGCAAGGATTGCAGTCGATAATGCCTTTATTGAACACTTTAGTCTGCGGCAGTCCATGCACTTTAAATGAGTAACCAATAAGTCGCATTAAAGGGTCACATGACGCATAGCATCACACGCTGCCAGCATACTCAAGTCGTTGACCTCAATATAAACGGGGACTTCTTATGATACTTATAATCGATATTTATCGTCTCAATGATGGACTAAGAAACAATGAGTCAAAAAAACTTGCCATAATTATGTAATAACCAGCAACTAAATATAGTTTTTAATAACACGTCCCGAATAGTAACCGTTCGGCCGTATAATGGCTTCACTTAATATTCCATTTTCGAAAATATTTGAACCGTCATGCTGGCTCTATTCCTTTGTATAGATATACCAATAAAGCTGCTGCCCGGTATCAGATTTTAAATTTGGAAGTGATCGATTCAAAATTTAAATTTGAAACTTAATTGCGGGTACGTGATGTCAATTTATGTAAGTTGCAATGCTTAAATTATTAACGTTTATTTTTGTTTGTTTCAGGTACAAATGAAATTGTATTATGAAAATTTCCATGGTAATAATTTTCCTGGCAACGAAACATTCAATCGGAAAAAGAGGTTTTATAATATGGTGCTAGCTGGAGATTTAGCCCCTAAGTTTCCCTATGCGTAATTTTATTACGAGCCCCTGCGTAATACGCAGTAGCGTAAGTTTATTTTAAAAATGGAAAGCCGAGTGTTCGCGTAATAATTGATGGAACTGGACTCACCCTTTCGTAATCTCATCGGGAGCCAGTGGGGATCGGACGAGCGCACACTAGTGCAAAAAATCTCCCCGTATTTGTAAAATTGCATACATCATACGCGCAGTTCAACTTTCCAACAATGTTGCAGAGAAAATGAAAGAATGATTTAAACCATTTCTGTTTTGCAATTATCGATCGTGTCGTAGTAAGAGTATAATTTATATTTTAAATTACTTCCAATACGAGTTATTATTGAATAAATAAGTATACGATTGAATCTAGACGATTTTTGCTTATATTCCTGAGATTTATATACTGTGGTTAACTAAGAACACTAAGACATGTAATTTACTCTCTAACTAGTATAGTACTGTTCCTGAAAACCTATACCTATGTACCTGTACCTATATAGTTCGCTAAACCGCTTTGAGGAAGGAATTATCTCCTTATATGACAACGCATCAGTAGCGCGTGAAATATTGGAAACGATTTTTTTATATATGAGTTTTTCAGCTGAACGCAACTACGATCGAAACGTCTCGATACTATTAAAACTCACACTGGGGCTACAAACCCATTCAGTGATCGCATCGCAGTCATAAGATGCGTTTATTCGATTACGTTTGATCACGCTCATTACTTCTAAATACCTACAATAATTAAGTGTGATTTATTGGAATACATCGTTTATTGTATCTTCAACTTTTTGTATAAAACTGAGGAAAACTTTAACATGAAAGCCCCGAGATAGAAATACTGGTTTCTCTTTAAACGGACGCGGGATAGCAATCTAATAAGAACGCGGGTTTTAATTGAACCATTACATTGACGCCTTAATTAGAACTATAGTCCACAATATGTATAATTACAAAGGAGAATCGATTCCGAAGCAATCGATAAAAGTTGTGTTTTTGTCAGTCGACCGTTGAAACAAAGCGACTGTAATTCGTATGAAGTGACTTGCATTTGGCTTTGTCCGATCATCTTTATTCACAAATCGATAATAAAGTTTTTTTCTATTCAGTTTCCTAACATAATTGTCGTCATTAATTGTGCGTGGTGAGATTAGACATCAATTGTGCTCGCTTTAATATACGCTATAGAAAAATTTATAAATGTATAAATTTTATTTATAATATATCTTATACAGACATTAATGAGTTCCGTAACTCATATTATGTTTGTGAGTAATGATTGCCATTTACGACAACTTTTGAAAAATTAAAAAGTGGTAACGCATCGTGACAGTTTCAAGCCAAAAGTGTATTTTATCAGTGACTAAGTCCCGAATGTGCACTGGTATGAATAATTTATGAACAACTTTATACTTCCCGGGCCGTTTCGCCACAAAAGCGGCCGTTTTTGGGAATAAATTCATCTAAAAACGCCATTTATACGGCATTAACATTATTTATGTCGGCCCTGGTGTCCGACAAAACAAAATATGAGTATTGATATTATATTCACAATTGCATGGTTATAGGAAAAGAATGTCGTAACTTAAAACTTTATCTAAAATCAAAAGTAGATAAAAACAGATCTATTGTCTTTTGTCAATTTTTATCGTATATTAAAAGGACAAACATTCTTAAAAATAGAATTGCAAATGATTTGAAGTTATTTCAGATTTCGAATCCATATTCAAATACAACACTTCCGCTTCGCATTCCATCCGCTGCTATTTCACGCAAAACCATGCGGTTTTATGAATACCATATTTAGTTAAAGGAAAAAAATAACGTCGCGAATTCGCCGTTGATTCTACCGTGAGATACTTTGTAACAATGTGATTATTTCAGTTAAAAAGAAAAATACCGATGCCGTTTTAGCAAAACGTGTTGGGATATGTTTTCGATACTTTATTCCTATAATGGAAAACTAATGAACGTTGAAATTATACTTCACATCAACCTTCTTTGATGACTATGGTTAAAAAATTTATGAGATATCAATTCCGCCGATTGATAAACTTTAAACAACAGTAAAGCAAGTTTGTTTTCAATTTCCAAGTTAATTTTAAAAAGGTATTCCAATTTTGATTGAAATTTACATTTAAATAAATACTAAAAAAATTAAATTTATTATAGTATTATTTTAATTAATAATAATATTTGCATTTTAGTTTCATATAAATAAATTTCTTATAAAAAAATAAAAGTCCAACTGATAGGTACGTAAGCAAAATATTTACAAATGCGCGTCGTGATTCCTCACGGCAACCGTTAATGTGAACTTTGGTTTAAACTAATATCGTATTATAAACGGATATCGTAATAGGGCCCATTCGAAAATTGAAAAGAACAATCGGGAAACGCCAACACGTCGCGGCGATAACGCAACGGATTCGAAATTTTAAATAGTTCCATATTCAAACATCACTTTTCAAATATGGCGCGCCGATTGTTTCCCGTTTTCGCTCGTAGTTAGTTTAGTTCGAGCGATGGTTTTTAATATGCGGGTTACGCATGCGTTATTGGAGTTTCACAATGGAATCAAGTGGCAATATGGCCGACAGAATTGTTGTCAATATTGATGTAGTTTCTTTTTTATTGATTAGCCCAACATATGCTGCTGTCTACCAATGAGGAATTTTTCATCTGTAAGTTAAAAATTGGTTTTTGGCGCTCATAATTCTCACAGAAAACAAATATTGATTTTTTAAAATATAAAAATCATTGATTCAGTAACAGTAAACAAATCCTAATAATGGTTATTTAGCTAGTGATAGTCTGATTATTCATAAAATTCTCTTTCTGTGGATAAGCTTACGAAAATATCCCATATTCAAATACCTTCATCAAAACCGCGTTTCATAGTAAACGGAACGCGGCAATACTCGGAAATGTGGCAATAACTGCGATCAGTATGCAGGTCCTGGGTTTGAGTCCCGCTCACGTACCAGTGAAAATATTCGCCTGTCAAATATTATATTGGAACTTTCTCGCCAATTTGAGTTTCGACCTATCAAGACATTTTTAGGTTATGTCGGGTACTTAAAGAATTAGACCCTCAGTGATATTGCCATTTGTTACGTAATGATGTTGTTGTGAATACAAACGCGATAATTTGTAGGACCATAAAGAGAAGACACGTATGATCTGACTAAAGGTTCGATTTCAACACTTTTACGGACTTATCGGTACTTAAAAGAAATGACATCGTTCTAAAGTACGTAATTATAATTTTATTAAATAGTAGCACTGAATGCGATTTCTTCAACATTAGTAACACTTTTGACGGAACCTTTTACAGAATTTAATGTATTGCAAAACAGCAAAAAATATATATTACATTAAAATGGCTTTTTTATCCTTATCATCCATTTTATCTTAATTTATTTAGTAGTATAGTATCGTTATATTGTCTCAAACATAAGGCAAAACCGTAAATTTAAAACCTCTTTCGATATTCTTTTAATAATTTTATATACGTACAGAATTGCATTTTCAGAATTAAGTATTCTAATTTTAGTTAATTAAGAAGAAACATTGCAAAATCTAGATTCCTGAACGGAAAATAAGGTCTATTCTCCGTTGGTTAGGATATTTATCTGATTACCTATATCTCGCCGGGTAATATTGATGCTAAAAGTCATGACATTTCAGATTTCTTGTGTGAACTGCTTAATTACTCCAAGGAATTCGCGATGTTTTGAAAATACTGAGCTTTTACAGTTTAAATTAAGTTATTGCTAGGTCAGCGAGTTTACAAGTCAGCAGTTAGACGTCGTATTAATAAAAATATTTGGAAAAATATTAATGACATAACTTAGGTGATGTTAATTTAGAATCTTAAATAATTTGCATGACTCTACGTCTATAGAACTCTTCATTTACTGAGGATCCCATGTTCCTCGAGTTCAATAATTTGACTTGAAGTTTTCTGTTTTTAGATGTACTTTTGTATTTTAAGAACGTTTTCTAAGCATCTTACCCATTGTTTTATTTTACAGATATTTATTTACCAACTAAATAATAGTTTACACGCTTACGATGAACATTGTTGTCAAATATCGCTAATATAAGAAAAATAACTTCTGATTACTAATTTTAATATATCCAAATTAAAGAATCAACATGGCCTACAGATCAGAAATTCCCGCGCTTGTTTAAGGAACATACAATAAACAAATCTTTAAGCTAAAGTACTGACATAATTGATTTAACAATCAACTTAATACCACGACCGGAATCCATTCTTATATCTATAAGAGTAAAGCTTATTTTACCCTGCGTATCTACCTCTGTTAGCAACATCTCAAAGTGGTCACTTCCTCAGTGATTTTTATTTTTATTGATAAAAGAAGCCACAATTGGTGAAGATTTTCAAATGAACTGGACGAATTAAGTACGAGGCCTTATTTGGAGCTGTGAGTACTGGTAGAATAAGTTTTTTTCTTAATATACTTACTACGCAACGAAATTTAAATTACTTACTTCACCCCATTTTCGAAGTGTAGGTACATACTAGTGTCAAATTTTCGTCCCCGAGTCCACTCACACAACCCTTCCCAAAAAATTAAAAATAAAAAACGGAGGGGACTTTTAAAATCGTTATTATAATCTCGGACGCCATTTTGACTAGGGCCTCGCCCTCCAATTTTAAATCTTTTCCGAACAAAAAACCCCTTTGATGTTTATGCATTTTGGCAATATCTCCCGCTCCGCTAGATTCAGCATTTGTCCATTTCGAGGATTTTGCCGATGCATATTTTAGATTAACCTAATGTAAAGTTCGATCAAAGCTTTGAATTTAAATAAAAAATTGCGCAATTTATTATCATTGCAAGCATCCATTACAATAAGGCCTTTGTCTATAGATGAGCTGTGCCGTTCACCGATGTATCTATTTGGCTATAAGTGCTACAATCAAAGAAGTCTCCTATTAATCAACTCATTTCAAAGACAAACAACTCAAAAAAGACGTGTGGGAAAACGTACACGTATCTGACGGACGCATTCCAAATTCGAATGAATCTGAAAGGCGAGCGAGATTTGAAAAGAGAATGAGATTTGAAAATAGAACACGCCATTAGGAACGAACACAATGGTCTCATTGGTCGATTTGAAAAAGGAACAATTTGTTAAACGTCAAATATGAACTTTTTTATTTCCGTTGTAATGAAATGCCGCTCAGTATGATGTCTAGTACACATCTTTGAGGTTTTTTGTCGAATCGTGTAAGTCGTTTTTCATTTGTTTTATACATCAACTCTGCCATACTTATTAACGTCAAAATTAAAATAAGATTCGTAGCAATTGTCAGAAACGCCTTCAGCGAGTTGATTATTACGTTATTAAAAGTCATTCAACCTCGCGCCGACCTAATTAATAGCCAATGACGCGAAATATATCATCACTAAATGTATTTAAGCTTGTAACAAAAATCTGTTCTATAAAAAGTAATACTTTAAAAAATCGTCCACTACTTAGGTTGTTTTTGCGTGTTCTATGTACTTATTGTTTGTTCTCTCAAACATTCAATTTTACTCCCTGTCAAACTTTCTATCTTCGAAAGGTTTATCTGGTGATCACAAACACGAGCAATGACATGGAACTATCAATATTTCTAATAACGTTTAAAAACAAAGTGTATTAGTATCTTATACAGACAGCGCGGCCATATTAATCATTGGAACGAATTTCCGTGCGCCATGTCATACGAAGTTCGTTTATTAAAAATGTGACGTATCAAGATCAACATCTCATAGAGTAAACGAGACGGGGAATTATAGAAGCGTGAAGAGTGAATGAGATAGATATGTGCTGACATTTCAACGGGTCATCAACCCTACGGGCATCCTGCTCTAACGAGAATTCGAAAGATTTGATTTGAATTGTTCCTAATTTGAAATATTGACTCGTTCGATTCTTAGATTTTATTAGGTGTATATATTTTTTCAATTCTCTCGGTTATTAAACTTCATTTATAATGCATATACAAATCTACTTTTACCGGGCTTCCGTTTGAAACTTTTAATGCATCAAGTAATCCACAAAAAAGAATAAATGTAATGAAAACATCGTTAAGCGATTTTTATGTCTTTACAAAGATTGATAATGGCGAATGTTCGGAATAGCAACGTGTAAAAAACACTTTTTATGGCACACTGGTGTATTGATGCATGCTTAGTATTGACTCGATAGGGTATTGATAATTCCTATCATGGTCCGAGGCTTGCATGGTAACTTCTCTATGTCAATTTATTCCGCTCAGAAGTGGGCTCCAAGAACCGATTGATTACATGAATTTAAAAAAAAAACACATTTTTTAATATTCAAAACTAGAATTTGAATAAGCAATGACGGTTGTTTTGTATTTTATAATTAGTGGCAAAAGAGGTTTCATTTCAACAAAATCATAATTAAAACTTATTCATGCTCTAATTACGATCCAAAATGATTAATAGTTTCATCAAATAAGGCATCAGCAATATGATATTCCAGTCTCCTGCTAACTATTCGATATTAAAATAAATGACTCACGACCCACGGTAGTCATATGATATATTAGTTGTCCCTAAGTCCGAATTAAAATGCACGAACACATTCTATTCGAGACAAAAGCTACAAAAATGTTAAGCAGTAACTATACGGGAATCATAAGCGGTCATAACTGGTTATTCAGATCCATTTATGGCAATGTAATCCTATTGTAAGGGGCTGCCACTATAGGGCCTTAGCACACACGGTACTCATAGCATCGCAACGATCTGCGGACTTGCGACTATCTCGATATACTAAATCGCACGTTTAAGCGATTGTATTGATGGCACATCGTTTTTTAACTATATATAATATATATATTACAAGTTGATAGTTAAGGTTTTTACAATGAACTTAGAAATCAAAAGTTCATTTAATTACAGCGATATAGATTCTAGTTTAAATCAATTGTCTCGACGACTTGCTGCAGTCGATTGTAGGGCAATTTTGTGCGGTCACAGAGTTATTGTATCACCTTGTAGAGAGATCTCTCAACTGTCTGACTAAGTTGCTGCGACTGGCAACCCAATATGTACAGATTGTCGCATTCGGAAAAGGCGTCGGACTTCCGAAAAGCAACTAAATCGACGTTCGCCGTGTGTGTATGCCCTTATAAGCTTCGTGTGTTTGTATACACATATTTTAAAATGTGTCCAATCATTAATTTGGCCGGTAATTGAAGGAGTTGCGATCTCCGGCCGCACAAAAAGCCGATGTTTCTCCGAATCCGGCCGAAGTATTAAGTGTACCGATTCGATGACGGCACCAACATCGTGAATTTATACGTTCATAAAATTCTTTTGTCAAATTTACGTCGGAGTTCCGAATAAAGTGGACTCGGGCGGTCACCCGGTGGATTCTTTACCGAAATCATCGTCTACGGTGTTTTTCTGACAGTTATTATGTTTGGTAAAATATTTTTTCGCTTTTCAATAACAATTTAATAATATGAGATGGCTACAAATTCTCACAGACATCGCAACAATTAGAACGGCTGCAAAACATTAAAAATGAATCGCAAACATTGATGCAGTTTAGGACACGAGTAATAGCACATTATTTCTCTTTACACAGAAAATAAATATATTGTGTGTGTGTGTATGTATGTATTTGTATTATTCGTTTGTTTTTGTGGGTAAATATGAAACATATTAATTTTTATGTGTTTTATTATATTAGTGTAGGTACACACCTTTCGATGTCACTTTTCATATATATATGGGGCTGCTGGAAGAGATTTCTTATAGAAATAAGCAATGCCTTTGTACAATTTGTACTCTAATATTCTGTTGTGTCCTTTTAATTGTCTTTGTGTGTAAATAAATTGTTAAATAAATAAAGATAAAAATGATTGTCTATGAATTTGAAGATAATTTCAGTGTCAGCTTTTCACTCACTAAAGCTTCTGAAGACTGTTTAGCTGAACTCACTTTGGTGTGAACTTTGGAGTAAAAACTGAATTTCTTAATTCAAAAATATAAATTTTTTCGAAACACAAGTTATTCCAAATTTAAAAATTTAAATTCCACATACTTATCTGTTTCTTCAAAGAGTTCCTTTCTCTATTTCGAACATCTCCATATGATCCTCTCAAGTAACATTAAATAGAAAAATAAAGGTTTATAATTTATTTATTAAACACAAAAAAATACAATCAATTCTAGAACATCCTTTTTGAGGTCGGCTGAAAATCAAAGCGGTCTTAAAAGAAAGTACGTAGCAGCATTCCGTCGATAATTAGAGAGAGAAAAAAAACAAATATATCAACCGAAAACGCATTCATCATTTATCTTAGCTCGATATCGGCTACTTGGTCAGTCCAGTTTCCTATTATTCATTGGTTCATTGTTACGACGACTGTGCTGCAACGACCTGAAATTCGGTGAGCAACTTTACATTAATAATTACTTCTCAAAATAATACTTACTTTGATGCACGACTCAGATAAAAGACCAGTACGGTCGGCATAGCTAGTAGCGGACCGAATTTTGTCACAGAGTAGCCGAAACCAGTAGGCCAAGTCCAAACGAGTTAATTACATTTGATAGCGTATGCCAGTCAGGCTCTCATCGCTGCTAGTCATTTGGTATTAGGGTTCTACCACAACTTATGTTTTGTGACTAATCATGACTGATTTCACTTTGCAATACAATATGTTGTTCTATACGACTTAAAACCGATAAAAATGGGCAACCGGGCAACTGACCTGAGATTTGCAGGTAGCCTCAAGAAAGTATTCGGCAGGAAGCCCTGGGTGACTTTCAGGAGGAGCTACAATGGCTTGAATAAAATCCTTCCTCCTTCTCCCGCTACTAACATAAAGCTTTGCGAAAGAAGATGTTGGGAAGTATGGAAACAGACGTACTTGCAGACGCGCCTCATTATTAGACTCCAAGGACGGGAAGATAGAAGTTCCCCAAGAATAATAAGAATCTGCCTCCAAAACTTCTTTTAGTTTAAGCAGACCCCTTAACCATTTCGTAAGTGTTGCAACAACAACTTGTCCGAATCGATCAATGGGATTTGTTCGCCTTAGATCAAAAAGATTTTCGTCAGTTGACGTGACACATACATCTGTACGCTGCGCAGACGCACGTATGACGAAACCTTTGTTTCTGCTGACAACTGTGACATAACTTGAGTATTATGATTAATGATATCAAAATCGTCGGACTTAAAATACATGTTTGGGCAACACCAAGGATTGATATAATCTTGAATTGATCTCCACGACTTCTAATCATCCAAACGGATGTTAAATATTATTGATTAGTTTGTTAATATTTATTATTCTTGAGTAATTTTAAGACAGTATACTTTTGACTCTGATTTTATCTACGTATGTCCTTATCTACGGGTTCCTTTTTATACCTACAGTATATTTTAACAAACCATAATCAATTCATCACGAGAGAACAGGATTTCGACTGATTTTAATTTTCGATAGTCTAGGATTATACAATAACGAACAGATGTAATTAGTAGCTACTTCCCAATTATAAAATTATATTTTAAGAAATATTGGATTTTTTTTGCAAACCGTACCATATAGCCACGTGTTCCCACAGTACAGCATTCGCTCGCAGCCATTAGGTGTGCAAATATAAAGATTTTTGTCAACTTACAAGATACACAAATCGATAAATTAATGGCAACGGCACCGAAATCGATTTACATAATCAATTCGTTATTATTAAGATTTGTTTGGCTCGAGGGCTGTTCTTTATTTAGTGATGTAATGACAATTTTTAATTGCATTCTATTTTAAGTAGCGTTTTTTCTTGCTGACTATCTAACTACCAATTAATTCTTAATTATTATAATAATTTTTGACATGTTCATTTCATTTGCCCATTTATTACTAAAAGTTAATTAATCGAGAAATAAATATGATTTAAAAAACTAATATTGGATATTAAATACTTATCAAGAAATTGCAAATTGACGCTATTTTAAATTTACCCTCGTGTTATAGAACAAAGATAGTCCTTGTTCTTAAACAAAGGCGAAAGGGAGAAACTAAAAATAATCGTAAATTTAGAGATTTACCGTATAGATTTGACTTTAAGAAATCCTTATTGTATAATATAAGAATCATTTAATATAAAAAGTCGAAATTCCTGACTAATTCGCAGTAATTACACCCCATTTTACAAAACATAAGTACTTACATATCGCCTTTAAAGGCAACCTATTAAATACCTAAAAAGTTTCACGTATCGCTTCTCAATCATAGTAGTTATCTTCTTTGGCGAAATTGGAGCCGCTTATTACAATTGACCAGTTTAAAAGCATTATTATTACGCTAAGTCAAAGCCTCTAGGCGTTACGGTCGCTCCACATCTCGTCTGTCAGATTTCTAATAGAAATTCGAGTTTAACGGAAAATATATAATAGTTAGTAGCTATCAGGTTATGACGGAGATATTTTGGTGTGTGTTGTGTAGGCTGCGGCAAGCGATAAGTGAATTGAAAAAAAAAACTATTTAAAAGTTTTGGCTATAACATACGGTCGGCAAAAAAGCCGAATATCAATTTTGGTTTTGTTTCCTAAATCAAGAAAATATTGATCGTTGAAAGATTGCTATTACGATATAATTTAAATATTCTGTTTAATATGTAGAATTAAATCTTCAATTAAATAACAGATTATATGTGTATATAAGTATATGTATATATATAACATAAAATACTTGAAGAAAACAGTATACAGCCAAGTCTATGACATGATTTGATATAATTAAGCTTTAGAATAATATGTAAAAACAAATATTATACCGAAATTAATTCTTAAACTTAAATTGCCTAATTCCAAGTTTAGCTGCACAAACTAATATTTATTCGTTAATGCCGTCAATTATGTTTTCTTTAACACACTAAAAGCTAACAATACCCAAAATCTTTCTGTCAATACTCGAAAACAGAAAAATGTTAATTCTCTAACGAGTCAAGTGTTTGACTTTTGTCATCACACTCGAAAACGGAAATAAATATTCGGAATTCGAATTCAAAAACAACATCATAAGGTGAGGATGGGTAACTATTTATTTTTCTCAATGTCGACTCTATGGTCGACTGTTACCTTATCTATATTGCTACCGGTAATAAAAAAATTAAGAATGTAGAAGAGACTCCAAATTAATCGGTTCATTCTTTATTTCTTAGATTTATATGGGCTCTGAATAATCACCATTATTGAATTAACTGCCAATTAAGTATTAATCAGGAGCTCTCAACGCTAATATCTCAGGTGATATTAATACACAATATTTTGTACCATTGTCATTTGGAGGCGATTCCTTAGACTGGTATTCGTACAGTAACGTATTCGTAGTCGCATGTTTTTATCTTGTATGATTCATTAAATTATGAAATATGGCAAATAAATATGTAGGTATACATTACTGTTGATGCCTTACTGTCATTGAATTTAGTAAGTACATACAAAAATATTTCAAAATCTATTATAGGCAACGAGTGGGTATCTAACCTTTATTGAATAACAAAGCAGCTTCAATAAGGAGTTTCGAACGAAAAGCCATTTTAAAAATATAATTGCTTATTGTATCATAGTCTATGGAAATGTTACTGGCAGCACGCGTCGCGTAGCAGGAAAAAAACGCGTTCCACATTCAAATTTGGAATTTGAATATGTACGCGATTGTCATTGGCTGACAATCAATCATTACAATTTTCGAATTTCGAACGGCTCGTGACATTTGATTTCAATCAGTGAAGCTTGGAATCCGTATGTGACAACTTTTTATATGATAGAACTTGTTTATTTTTTAAATTACTTTTTGTTTCTTAAAAATAAATAAGATTACAATTATTCATCCATAAAAAATTCAAGCTGTGAAGAATCCAAAGGAGAAAATGCTGTATATGTATGTCCATTTCACAATCTTCTATTCTATTTGTCTTATTGCCTGAGTATTTTCTGAAAACCTGATGAAAATGATTTCAGTTCCAATAGTAGTAAATTTTAAGAAAGATCTTATATCATATATGATGTATTTAAATTTTTTGATCTGTTTTATACTTGAGCCCTTCTCGTGCCTGAAGTATACCAATATTTAAATAAGTACATTGCCTTAAACAACTGTTCAAAAAGCCATATGTTTATCTTATAATTACTCGGTGGTGCTTGTGTGGGTGTTTGAGTGTAATTAATGCATGGAAATAGTAATATACAATTTGAAGTGTTTTCTCTATAAAACAGTCGAGTGGCTGGGAACGCGGGGCAATGAACTTATGACTTTTTAGGGTTCATTCTGAGATCAGAATGTGTAATCAACAACTCATTAGCGGTATGTAGTAAATTTAAAATCACGTCAAATTATCATTAACAGCTTATAGATGTCAACTTTCTGGGTACAAGCTATCCCACATAAGAGAAACACACGAGTTATTTGAGTCATACATACTATTGATATATACGCCTTTCCCAGGGCTGTAAAGAATTTTCATCAATAGAATATTATAGTTGTAGAGGAATGGGATTGGGATGGATTGCTAAAGTTTAAGATATGACAGCTCACAGACTTGTTAGTATGAGTCAATTCTCAAACTTTTAGTTAACTTTTTTATGTTTAAAACAATATAGACCATTTTTTCCTTCAAAATAATTAAGTAACTAACAAATAAAGAGAAAAATCTACGCTATGTGTATAAAAATGAAAAAGAAAGCCATATTTGAGAAAAATGTGAATTTCCTTGCGGGTTGGGGTTAAAATTTTTGATATGATTTTTACAATACTACAGGCAAACAAACAGCAGATAACCGAAACCAAAAGAAACATATTAAAAAGCAAACGAAAATAAATTTAAAAGTACTTGAAACGATTTTTGGTTTTTTGCTCCTTCTAAAATGTTTTCATCAACGAAACAAAATATATTCAATAACTACCTCGTTTTGTACTGAACCCTGTAAGTGGCCACGAGTTACGCTTCACTGTAATTTTTATTTCTCTCTCATGTTATAATAACAGCTCTGTTTACAGAGACGCGTCTGTTATTGGTATTCCTTTTTGTTATTTTCTAGAAAATTCGACTCTATGAACTAACGGCCGGAAGCTTTTCGTATTTGGCCAGATTCTATGAACTTCCGTGCATTATTTATATTGTTTAATATTTTAGTTTTTCTGAGAACCTGAGGAATTATAGAATAGAATAGAATAGCATATATCTCTATTGTACATCAGCCAATTCAAAAAGAGAAACACACAAAAAAAACTTAACTAATTTTGTACAAAGGGCGTAAATTGTAATTATTTGTTTTTCGTTATGATTATTTTGATTTTCAGTTTTAAATTGAATCTTTTCCCTAGGACTTATAACTTAATTCTCTGGAAAATAGACAAAGTAGTAAGTTGCATAAAATAGTTTTCTTTTAAAAGCATTACGTACTTTAGCAATATATTACATTAAACGACACAAACCCACATAAGTAGAACAAAACGCTTAACAAATTAAAACAAATCTGTTACCAAAAGCGACGCCGGTAAACATCTCGTCCGGATCCATTTTTCACTCGCCTATTATTCAACGTGTTCTTAAAAAACTAAAAGACAAATTGTTTATTACAGAAACGTTTTAAAACGACGATTTGTGTGAATCGCGATATTTGACCGTTACAGTTAGTGAACTCGTTTATCTTAGGCTGATCCAAAACTGTCCAGTTTGAAATATTGACTTGCCCTGTGACGTCATTAATGTACAAGTAACAGCTTAACAAATTATTAACAAAAAGGATTTCTATTACGACTGAGTAAGGTTTCTTCTTATGATATCCATTTTAGCCAATTAAATTATTCAAAAATTTTGAATTAGAAAATGGAACTGTAGAATTACTAAGTTTTATTATCAGCAATGATTCGGTTTTTAAAAACTATTAACCTGTAATTTGTTACCTTTAAATGGACTTGACTTAATCTCGTTTTAATAGTTTTTTTAAGTTCCTATTCAACCTCGTTTATTATGTTTGTACCGAAGAGCGCCTGTATATTACTATGTATTTGCTGTAAAAGAAAGAAGACATTAAATAAGGCGGCCAAATTATCAGATATTTGGTAAAGTATACGAAAATAATGCTTCCATTTTTAAAAATGAATGATAACATTGTCTCAGATTCTTTTGTGAAATAATTGTATTTGTGAAATAATTGATTATATTGATTCTTATAACAAAAGGAAACAGTGTATTGATCTTTAAACTATTTCAAGTTTATTTGTTAAAGTTTGGTCGCGTTGCTTTTTTGTCATGACTTACTTAACCATCTATCAAATTCGATTTCTAAATATGTCAAATACGGCTTTAAATATAAAATGATATTAATAATGCGCTCACCACGATAGCTGTCACGCCACAATCAGATTATGGTTCGTGTTGTGTCCGCGAGACAGATAATTTTACAAATTTCATTTATGTTAACTGTTTTATTTAAAAGTAAGTACGTAGTATATATATATTCCACTTTGTTAATGTTCTATTATGAAATAAATGCATATACTTATGTATTACTTAATTGGTGACTGCGCCCCATACTCGACTTCTCCAACTAGTTACTGAGTAACGCAAGATCATTTATTGTCTGTTATATTTTGAATTAAGCAATATTGACATCACTTTTTTATTATTACTTAGGAAAGAAATATAATCAATGCTGTCAATTACATATATAAATATATATATATATATTTCTATAATTATATCTTTTTGCATAAAAATCCCACAACCAAAGATCGAGTGACCAATCAAGGAATGAAATAAGTATGACAGTAAAATTGTTTAGAAAATCTATGAAACATTGGCGTTTAAAACGATTCAGTGCTCAAACGTTAAGGACGAGGTACCTAGATTATACCGCCACACTTACCTTTAAAATATTGTTGTGTATAAATAGAAACAGGCGCAGCAAAAGTATGTCTCCCAGATTCAATATATACATGTGTCTGTCTGTGTGCATGCCATTGGTCAAACGTGACCGCGCTGACAATCACAATTCACTTACACCGGAAATTTATGAATCTAAATGAGAAAGTGTTAAGAATTTAATGACTGACTTCGGAGTAAACCCATCCATGTCTTCCTGGTTTTGTTGCGTAAATACTGAGTAGTTTTATGGTTTAACGGTCGTGTGCAGACAATAACGTGCGCTTTTTTGAATTTCATATCGTTCGATTTTTGAAATGACATTTTTTTTGGACCCTGGTCTGGAATTGACGGTGATTATTATTGCCAAAGACGACCCAAGGTTATCAAAGTAACATAAAAACATTTCTGCTATTAGTTATTCCATTGGTGAAGAACCAACACTTAAAATACTACATAATAGCTTCTATAAGGACGCTCCGCGTTCATAGGTTTTTGGCAGCATAGTATCTTCACGATAAAATAAAACTGTGAATGCAACTGTGATTGTGACTAAGATGGTAAATAAAAGCTCCTCAAGAACATATAATGACATGAGAGTTTTGTTTACGATGGCAAGTCAAACCTCTTAAAAGATTCTCAGATTTGTGCATTGTGTTGTGTGCGTGCCATTCTTCGTGAAAATTTTACAAATGTAACAATTGTTACCCTATACTATCAATAATTCTTCCAAGAAATTTATTCTCATATCAGTTATAAATTTTAATATTAAATTCTGAGCAAGTATAACAATTGCCACATACCTAATTAGGGTACATACGACAGCCACGAGGCGTGGCCTATAATATAAGTCGTATGACACACGGACGCACAGCAAGACGGTAATTCTCCTTTGTATGCTAATAGCGAATTATCTAGCCGGTCCAAATTGTAATCTTGGAACTAGCTTGGAATTTCTTCATCTGTTGCTTGGTAAAGTTTAAACTTACATCTTCGAAAATTCCAATTTCATTTCATTTAATAATTTACATTTTTCAAAGATTTGCCGTAAGTATCTAACGAAGTTTCTCTCTAAGTAATATAAAAGGATTTCAATCGTGATTTTAGGTTCCACTATAGGTAATTAAGTAGAGTAAACCAACACAAGATATTAAAAATCAATTGTCTTAGCAAAGACAGAATAATTATTCACACTATTAATGTGACGATATAACCTGATAAACCTTCAAACAACTTTACGAAAGTAGCTTTTTAATTGAATATTTCAAATTGTACGTTAGTTGCACATTATGTCCGTTTTCTAGGTCATAATTGAGAAACCGTTACTTATACATTTACGTAATTCGAGTCGACATGTCGAATAGAATTTATCTATAAAGATCTCTATTCAATATTTTGCAAAACCAACTATCATTTGCTCAAAAATTACACCAAAATGTTGAGATACACCGTGCTATGTAACTTTACCAATAAAACGGACCAATAGATACTGGTCGAATGTTGGTAACAATGTACGTAACATATTTACAATGAATTCCATTTGCCACACAATAGAGCACACACGATTCCAAATTCAAATTTCAATTTTAAAAAAAGAACAGCGCGTAGGCTCGCAGCCACGCGAATTTCAAATATGGAACGCATTATATTCTGATTTCGTATTCTTAATTCGAATTCAATTATTATTTTTCAATTACCGTGGGCCGGCATACGCTATTGTCCTAGTTTATAAAGAAACATAGTTTATGTTAATGCAGTATCACTTGTAGAATTTGAATAAACCTTTTTTACATGTTAGAAAGTTGACATCGTACAATATACAATATCGTACACATATATGTATACACAAAAATTAATTCATAATAAGTATAGTATATTATTATGAATTATTCCATATAAGAATTCATGTATTGAAAATTCTGATCTAGGCTCTATTCGTTACATAAATTAAATGTTTTTTGATATATACATAATTCCCAGTAGATACATTAAATTACGAAACTTATTTTAAAATAATTGATTGACATCTTTATTTAATATCTTATCTATACTACCTACGAGATTTCTATAGTAAGGTAAGGGATTATTATAGAGGTACATAAGACAATGGAATATAATGACACAAAATTGCAACAATAGAAATTAAGGTACAAACAAACATCCGGAACATTGCACAATTAATTAGAGATCAGTGGAATGACTACAAATGCGCTTAACACTTAATTAAGTTCTAGACAGATTTACGCAAGTAGAATAAAGTGTTTATGTTAATAATATCAATAAACAATATCATACATTATGCCAGTTATATCATTATATATTCCGTACGCAGTATGCAATAGACAAACGCATTTTAACATGTCCGTCTGTCCTTCACAGACAGGAAAATGGCGGAGGCTTAAATGGAAAATTCAAATTGAATGCTACATTGATGGGTTGTTGTATTATTAATGTTTTGAATATAATCCCTACAAGATAGTTATGATAAATAATATTAATATGTTGAAACGAAAAATTTCACATGATTTCTAGGTCCGTATAAAAATATACTTAATTGTGTATTTCATACCTAGTTGATAATACCATTACATGTAATGAATTTGACAAAAAATTATTTGCAGGGCTTGGATGCCCGTTATAGTATAGTAACCGTCAAATGTAATCTTGTTACAAATTTATTTAAAGAAAAATTCTATACGTCTGCTAAAGGAATTTGTTCAGTCAGAAATATCAAGCTCAAGGCAAGCTTTCAGATTCATAAAAAATAACTTGGCAACACAAATTCTTATTATTATACGCCTGTACAACTAAATATCATTACACTTTCAACCTTACGGTGTGAGTAATTAAAGTAACGACCATTCCTAAAACGGCAATCGCTTGCTTGCAACGCACCCGTTCCGATTTCAAATGTTTCCATTTATTCAAATCTTTATTATGACATTGTATATTAACTTTCTGAATTCTTAATGTGAGCTGTATTATGAAGGAATTAAAGTTTGAATTGAATGATTACGGATGTAAATACTAGTTAGCCAGCCATGTTTTGATATGGGGAATGATTCTGAGAAGAAACTGAGGTCCTCTAAGCGTCGTGTATATTGTTTAATAACGTTTTTGCGTTGTTGCGAGTGTTGGGTTACTCAAGTCGGTTCGTGGATTTGTGCGTAGGTCTTGTTGATGGGAACTCTTGGTGGGCTGTTGTCATGGTGGTCATATAATCAGTTTTATTATTTAATAGAACAGAGAATATTTCAATTAACAATCGTAAGTAATAAGGTAGTGTAACTAAATTATGATCAGCCTAAAACGTTATTTATATTGTGACACACATAATTTCTTTTCTACATACAAATATATGTAATTATAAACTCCAGTAGGTAAAATTGAAGTAACGTTGCATAAATTCCAATTAAATTTCATGAACTATTAGATTACATAATTTTGCATTCAATTCCACTTAATCGTAATCAACTAGTGTCATATATTGTCCTCTTGTCATCGAATAGTTTAAATAAGTAATCCATCTTAAAGTCGTGGGCGAGGCCAGACGCTGATTCTGCACAAACATGCGTCTCTCCGAGCATTATCTTACAATAACAAACTCGACAAATTCTTACACAAATTCCTTAAGCATTTACAAACGAATATCAAATATCATAAACAAAAGATCGCCATACTTTATTACAGCAACAATAAAATATTGCGCCGAAACAAAAACAATTTGTGAACAGGAATTTCTCAAAACATCTGAGAATCAAACGAAAACGAACAAAAGGATATCTACAACTCGAAGAATAAAAATTTACATCTAATAAATCTTGGGGTAAAACAAAAATGCCGGCCTAAAATGATTAAAAAAGAAAAAACCGGTAGGCAGCGGGAAAAAAGAAATTAAAATTCAAATAAAAGAACGAATACCTTAAGATAATGCTTATTCATTCCACATTTAAAATCAAATTTTCAAATAAAGAACTCGTGGCGGCCGATTGGGCGCGTGTGTTCGAGTGAGATGAGTGTAGTGTGTATATGTAAATCAGACAAAGATAGATAGCTTATTATGATTGACAGCTGAGAACGGTTAGCCTTGAAATATTTGAAACATTATATTATTAAAGTACACTATCTTCGTTGGACTTGCGAGTAGTACAGACATTTAGACGATTATTTTTATTCATATAATTAGTCCTTTATGGATAGAATTTTACAGTAAGATCATTAAAATTTAATATTTAATAATCACAGTCAAAATAGTATCATAGACTTTTTTTATTATTTTTAAAAGATATTTAGTATGATGGGAAACAACTCTCCCAAATTGTACAATCTAGAAGTTTGCTCTTATCTCTGCCCCTATTTGCGATTGATAAAGTTATGGTTTTCTTAGTTTTTCTTTAGATTTTCTTAGATTCGTATACAGACCTAGGAAACATCTTTCTTTCTAGTTTTAGAAGTCAATGAAATAAGAGTTTTATAAAAAAAAATTTTTTAAAATATAGTACAATAAAAAAAATTAGTAAAGATAGATTAACTTTTGATTCGTTAATAGCATGCCGGCGATAGATTCAATAGAACCGAATTCTCTTTAAAATGTGACACATATGCCACAGATTACCTTAATAACAATTACAGTTTTCCTAACGATGTCAATAAAAGCAATTGAAATAAGAAAAACAAATGCATATTTTTATTGTAACTTAAGTCTAAAAACAAAATGTCATCATATATATTATCTAGCAGCAATAAAAATAATACATACACAAGCTGGTGTCCGAATGGCTCCAGTGTCAGACCCTCATTACGCGTGTACGTATGATGGCTAGATGTACGTTTTTAGAAACATCCAGTTTCTCCGGAACACGTTTTAAATCATAATACGAACGCCCGTTTTGAATTTGGAACGTCAACTTTTTTAGTGGAAAGGTTTTTTATGCAGAGATAACAAACGGGTAACCAACCTTTTACGTAGTTGACATTGAACAATTTTAATTTGACATGACCGAAAATTTAACCGCTAATAAGTGTCAAAAGAATTATCTTTATTCATAGATTGTGTAGAAGTGCTTACGGTACTGGGACTTAATGTTAGATCATTTTACTTTTGAATCCACAAATTTACACGCGAAAGCATATAACATATTTAAGACCTTATAACGTTATTATAAGAAAGTCACAGTCAATAACATAACACAGAATATCTGGTATAATAGTTGAAAAGCAAATTCAACCAGAAATTCTATATTGTGTTGACAGCTTCAGTCTCCAATGAACTAAAGCAAACTTACCACAGTAACAGCACTATACTCTCTAAGTTACCAAAAAATAAGGATGCAACCGATACTTTGGGTTCAAACGATTCTTTTAAAATTTTGTCACTTTATAAAAATAACGCCGTTAAGTTTATTTGTTGCAATGGAGGTATTGACTATTTAAGTATATATCTATACTCGACAACCTTTTATTCAATACCTATATTGTGTCGCTTTGGCTTTACATACTCCGTTCCGCTAGACATTTACTGTCGCATATTTTAAGCTAAATTAAAAAAATACATATACACGTAACTTGTGATTTATTTATTTTGAATTCTCAGAACGTAACGGTATCACCAATATTTCCATAAAAATATATGTATCGATATTGAATCGATTAAAATGTGATCGATGCATCATTACAACGTTGTTTTACTTATATCGAAATTAAAATACCAATCCACCCTTTAATCTTATTTGTATTGTATATATAAATATATCCAACAGTATAATTTAACAAACTTAACAATTTGACAAAGACAAAATATTTCAACCGTATTTTCTTGCAAGGTCAACAAATAACCCGAGTTGGTTAAACTATTTTAAACATCTTAATGACTCGCAATTAACGTTTGAGCGTAATAACAGCCATCAGAATGTTTCATCTAAATGTAATTGGCTAACTGTTAGCTGAAATTAATCTTTAAACGTATAAAAAAAACAGAAAACTTATCTATTTGTAGTAAAGTAATTATATATTTATTTTATTGGTGATTTAGTCTTTATATATCGTTTTTTTTTAAATTTATTAATGATGTTTTTTTCTTGCCTTTTGATCTCCATTAATCCTTTTTTTACTGTTTCTACTGGTTAACTGGAGAATGCATTAGACATTAGCTCCGCCAAGTGTGCTTTAGTGCAATAAAAAGGTACGATTTTAAATGGAAACAGCTTTGTATGGATTGCCTAAGTAGCCATGATTTTTCATAATAAGTCGGGTAATATGTACATTGCGGTAAAATTAGGTAGGAACTTAATTACTGTCTAACTATCTACGTCCTATAAAGCAGTCGAAAAACATGTAATTAACACTAATAATAATGAAAATAAACAAGGTACTTCAATAAATAGAAAATAGTTTAAAAATGAAGTTTCATTCTGTAACTATATTCTTGATATATACACATATACATGTGTTTGTGTGTTTGTTTACACAAAGACACTAAACTGAAGATACAACAAGTTTGCTAATAACTATATTCCGCTCTTAAATTGACCACGTTAGAATAAAAAAAAGCTTAATATTGATAGGAGATCAGTCAAGTCAAGACAAGTCTCCCTATCCCCATTAATGCCTTCAGGTTTAGCGACTTTACTCATAATTTTATGAAATTATGTTTAGTGTTAATAAACTTAGGAATAAAAACTGTATTTAAATAATTGTTTGGAGAATTCGATAAACTATTCGTTATGCTACTGTTTGTATAAAGCTCACGACAGCTAATAAACAAGAAAAGCTGCGCGCGCGCAGTCCGCAGCGTAGAGCTACGAATCTCGTAGACGGCTACGATTTGCTGCTTATATAGTATACTTTTATATGCCACAAGAATTCGACGGTTCATTTATTGGATATCTATATATCCACTAAAATAACGAGTGTAGGTACTTTTAAATAAACAACAGAGTATTTATTGTTAATACAGTAGTATTTAAATTATGGTAGTTCCATTAATTATATTATAAAAATTTGTAATTTCTCATTTTAAACCTATTTTAGGACCTCTTAAGCAATAACTCGAAATGAAATGGATAATGATTTTAAATGGAAAAATATTAATTACTACAAACAATGAATAAATAATTTACCTATCTAAGAAACAACTTTTAAAAAATAACTTAGGCTTCCATCTCGCTTTCAATTCATACCGTGTTACCAAGATAGAGCTAACATTGAAAGCAAATGAATTAGTATATCAGAATATTGTAGGGCACGAAATTTTTCAAACCGCTCTTTTTTAACAACTTTTATAATATAATGATTCTTGACAAATTAATTTAATACGTATATGAATATAAAATATATATTTAACAATAGCCCGCTTAGAATTTAATCTTTATAAAGATTTAAATATTGACGTCCGCTCTATAAGAGCATTAAATCTAAACTAACGACCGCACCCATTCACAGTTTGGAAGCGTTCGAAATTTGAATATTTAAATATGGCGCTAATCGTTTTTATTGGTGACTTTACGGCCTATAATGACCGCGTCGAACGTTGCCGCTGAGTTATTTTCTTTGACTTCCGATTATGAAGACGTTTTATGTTTGATACTTTGGAGTCTATTCAGAATATAACTAGATATACATTATTCAATATACTAAATAGTAACTTGTTTTTGTGACTAAGTTTTTGTCAATAAGTTACAATTTTAAGATATGCTTCTCATTAATTCTGATTCAATAAAATAAAATAATGAAACCTCACATAGATGAATGATAACCAATACTTATAAATTTGACAATACTTATATTTTGACTGATTTTTTTACTTATAATTTTGGCGGGATTTATATAAATATGCGTTTGATTTGTTGACAATGTTATACGACGTCATCTGGCATATATATATTAATTTGAAATAAAAGAGCAATGACTGACAGAGGACTGAATTTAGTAATTAGCACAATCAAAGGTCAAAAACAGGATGGGTGACAAAGCAAGACAAAGCAGAACTTCGATTGGCGAGGCACGTAAATTGAATATCAGTTAGAAAGCGTAGTAACTTTACTACTTTTGCATTGCAAAAACGCTTTTAAAACTATCCACGAAGGTCGATTCAACGTCACAAGTCTTTCTAACGTCAGAAAGAATTGTGACGTTTATAGTTATTTCACATTTTTTCTTACTGATGTGTACTTTTAGTGGCTTAACTGAACGTTATGTACGAAATGCAAACCATAGAGTTTATCTTAAAATATGGTTAAATAAATTTTTTACCGACTTAAAAAACTGTTTATTTCATTTATATAAAGAAAATAATCTTAAAAGTAAAGATTATTAAATTCGCCTGATAGGTTGATCTTAATGTTCTATTCGTTATTTTAATTTTAATGTTGTATGCGAAAGCGACCACTAGTGATTTTCACGGAGTATTTATTTGATATTTTAACTTTAGCGGGATTTCTATTTTTATATTGTCTATGATATTATTTGGTAACTTGTTTATTATCTGAAGAAGGTTGAACATTCAAAGTCTAAAAAATTAATTAATTAATAAGTATTATTTATTAACTTATGTGAAGAAGTATACGCATTTCCCCAATTTCCCTGTAATTGTGAACAGATTTTCAAAAAAAAAATATTCCAAATCAACAAATCGGAATCTGATTATCGGATTCCAGTGAATTAATATTATTTTGTTAAGCTTTTCTTTTTTAGCCAAGGATAAACAGCCAGGTATTTGGACACTGACGATCACCATCTAACTTTGATTTAGCTAATACCACTGAATATTGTGAAAAAAGTTTTAATCAAAACAAAACCCGACTTAAAACCACTAAAAAGGCTAAAATTATTCAATTTAAATAATCCAATTTATAATTATTTTTTGATGTTGGTCCTTACTTGTTTTCATAATCAAAAGAACTTAAGCCCCTCATAATAATTTAAAATTGGATAACTTCTTACAATGATTTTTGTTTTACGTATTCCCTTTGTTACGCTAGTTAGCTCGGGGAGCCTGTGGACTGTATTTTGGAGAGAAATGGGAAAACAAGGAAACCACGTCTTGACTCGTCACCGATATATAGACAACAATATATAAAACAATCTAGTATCAAAATATATTAAAAAATAATAATTTAAAATTCGATAACTTCTTATAACGATTTTTGTTTTACGTATTCCCTTTGTTACGCTAGTTAGCTCGGGGAGCCTGTGGACTGTATTTTGGAGAGAAATGGGAAAACTAGGAAACCACGTCTTGACTCGTCACCGGTATATTGACAACAACATATAAAACAATCTAGTATCAAAATATATTAAAAAGTAAACTGACATATAAACAAAACAGGCTTTATACAAACTATCAGTAATACCCTTATTGATAAACTGAGTGTCTTGAAATTTTGATCCATCTTTCTAAGTAATAACACTTTTAACCAGACCTTTTAGTATATTAACATCGACAG
Organism: Acentria ephemerella; assembly: GCA_943193645.1. Lineage (NCBI taxonomy): Eukaryota > Metazoa > Arthropoda > Insecta > Lepidoptera > Crambidae > Acentria > Acentria ephemerella. The sequence continues at coordinate 2,831,052 of OW971899.1, read as the reverse complement.
TGGTACCGAACCGCAGTTGATTCATCGATTTTCGATAACATAATCGAATTAGACCAAGTAATTTGCGTAGGAGCACGATATCTAACCTCGGTGTAATCATAAAGCTAACTTTTCATTTAATTTATTAGAAGCCTTAGGCGTTTATTTTAACTGAACATTTTAATAACCGGATTTTGTGTAGGAAGTAACAGAATATCGTTATCTAAAAAGGTGTAGATGTAGATGACCAATTGAAGTATAAGTTAAAAAATAAGTTAACGCTGCGATATTATCATAACAGACGCTGGCCCGTTATTATAAATGGTTACAATAAAAATTTTGTACCAAGGTAATTAGCTGTATTTTTACTTCTATAAATATTAAAAATGATTAATTAGATCGGATCTTCATAATCAGCTTGGTAACATAACCGAAAATCGCTTAACATGTGTCGTACATGTTCCATTTTCAAAAATGCTTATAAGCTTATAATTATCTTCGCATTCCAAATTCGAACGATAACATGGAACGTGAGGAAAATAAAGGAACAGAAACAGGTTTTAATGCGTTTTATTGTATTTAAAAATAAAACATTAACAGCCAGTAACGACATGTTTATTGAAGTAATAAATCATCATTATACGGCTTTTACAAAAACTCTTGTCCATATTTATAAATATCGTGTAATTGTTCACAAAACCTCACTATTTTTACGTGATTATTTAATTTTATTAACAAATTCAAATTTTAGATCACATAACTAAATATAAGATTGGTTAGGATATTATTAAGAATAACATAATTTAATGAAGTGTATAATATAAGTAATCAGTTTTTATCTTTATCATTGACTGCAAACTGGAAAGTCCACTGAGTGACAAAACCAACTTAATTAACATTAATTAAATCTAAATTATTATGCATCAATTCAATAAAATAATATATTAAAAATTTATATTTATAACACATACCACGTTACGCATTATACCGGCCTTTAATATGTACCTTAAATAAAGCGCACCTTTTTTGCTGCGGCCTTCGATAGAACAATATCCAATAATAACAATAAAATGGTCAGTATTACATGCGCGGGCGCATTAATATTGATCAGGCAGGGTAGAGCGTAACGCAAAGTGGTCGCAGGACGACGGAACTGATTTTCAATTGAACGATTAACTGTATTCTTTTCAAAATAAGGCTGGTAATTATATAAAAATGGCAATAATTTAATGAGAAATTTTGAGCGCCTTATTACGGTAAATTGGTCGCGTGCGCATTGAAGGGTTGTGTTCCTGCGGTGATTGAGCTCGTCAGAGTATATTTAGATGGAACTATCTTGCTTGCCTAGTTCATAATTTTCCTTCCTTTATAATAATCGGATGACGGTGACGATGTATAAGTGAAATAATCCAAAATTATTAAAAACTAAAAACTGTCACAATTAAAATCTTTGATTGCCTCTGTGTTATGGTGAGAGCCGTACTTGTTGACGTGCTACATAGAACATGCAGAACAAATAGTTAAGACCAAAGATTCACGCATTTGAATCTTTGGTCTTAACTATAAACCGTGATTGTAGAACCCACCTATGTAATCGGAAATTAATAATCAAATTATTACTTATATTTAAAAAATTTAGATTTATCTCCACTTAGCTTAAACATTAAAATAACTCTCTTTTGTGTGTGTGTGTGTAATATGACAATGTCACAGTTAAATATTATAGCTCTATTATCATTTAGATTTTAAAAATACTACTCCTAATTAATTTTTTTTATTAATTTTTCTCAACGAGGCTTTAGTTTCACTTTTGGCCGTCATATCACTAGATGTTTAGTGAAGATCTCAACTACAGAGAACTGGCGACCTTACCTAAAACTACTGTGACACAACAATGATGTTTACAACGACAGCCTCAGTTAAGACTGTGGTAGCTACCAGGTGGAATTAGAAAAAGCCCCATCATCACCAACGCAACCGAGCAGAAAATTTCTACCCCCACTGCGAATTATACCGCAGACCTCCATATCTGAAGTAGATAGACATTTCATTTTTGTCATATCCAATAAGATTAACAAAAGTATTTTTACAAAATAAAATATCATCATATTAAAACTATCTTAGTTAAACATCAAACATAAGACCTCCCGTCCTGTCAACTTACAACTGAAGTAACTAAGAGTGCTTATATCCTATCAAGAAGTCAGTCAATAAAGCTTATAAGTAATTAAATATTACATAAACATAAAACCAACTGCAAGAAATCCCTTCCAGTGTCTTATTGTTGTAGCGATTAAAATCTTGCGCAACTAAACCAGACCAATTGTTATCTTAAGCTAAGCTTTGAAACTACATATTTAGAAACTTTAAGCACAATATATAAAGATTCATCATAAACTCGTCTTTATGTCAAAAGATTTGAAGTCCATATCGTCTAATTTGGAGAACATATTTATATGTATACATTAGTAAAAAGATAATATGCAATAATGAAAACTAAAAATATACTATATTTGGTTATTTAAAATAAATAAAAGAAATATCTATGTAACTATGTGAGAGCAACAACTATTTAAAAACATGTTTTTACATAGTTATTAAGTCTCCAAAGACTGTATTCCTGTGTTAAATCTGTAACTTTGTTAAATAAGTACTACCTAACTCTTTTAACCACAAGTATGTTATATAGCTTTTACATTGTAATCTTTGTGATTTTAAGTTTACACGATATTCGTATTTTATGTTATTTACAGCCATTAACACGATCTTGTAAATCAATGTAGCGAAAGACGTTAACAACGGCGCCAGTAACCTGTAATCATCAAACCATTAAATCATTATGTCATAAAAACAACCTTATACCGTTTAAAAACAAAGCTCGAATTTAAAAAAATTAGATCTTGTTTCATTACGTAAATATTTTACCATTATAACAATAAATGAGTATTGGAAGTGATCACAGAATACTTGTTATATGTCTCTGTTCTTCAGCTCTGACCCACAACTTATCTCAAATTAGATCTTTAAAAGTTGCACAACGGCGGATTCTAATACTTAATTACCAATTCTGACCTTTAACATCATGAAAAAAGAATTCAAAACTACAATTAACTGTCTTATAATGAAACAATATTTATTTGTGGCCAAACAATGCCTGTTTTCATTGAACCAAATTCTTTAGATGTGTCCAAGGCTGTTGAGATAGGGGCCTGTATTTGGTCCACACACAATTATTATCAATAATTACTATTGGTCTATTAAAATTGTTTCATATTTCCTGATTGGTTTATTTTTGTATTGATTCGCCAAAATTAACTGCGATATCTTTACAATCGCAGGTAATTATTGTACATTTGTATTATTTTTAAAAGTAATACACGAATTAATCATTCTTGTATATGTAATTGACAGTGCGTAAATATGAATAAGCTTGATTTAAAATTGATATGACAAATTTAAATAATACCGTTAATTTTTTGAAATTTGGAACACCGTAATTGAACGAATAATAAATCTTGATATTTTGGAATGGATATTAAGACGTATTCTCATGTCAAAATTCTATATTTATCTCAGCAACTGCCCACTTCTAATGACATGAACAGATGGACACAGTTTAAAGATACGGCAGTATGTTAAATGTTAACTCTGTATTAAATTAAAACACAACACGAAAATTTGGTCTAGTGTGAAAAAGGCAAGGCGATCTTCTTCATCTGAAATGTCAACATGGAAAATAATTGCTTGAAAATTAATAGCTAAACGCACAATCGTTTTCCAAATTCACTAAATACGTACCTATGTATGTATGATTCCTGAATTTGTCATGAAAATTATTGATTCAGAAAAGTTAATGATTTTGTAATATTATACAAATATTTAAAAAGGCTACTGCTCTTGTTTTTTCAACTGTTAATAACAAAGTTGTTTTTGTCGAGTTTACTCCATCGCGGGCGCAGATCATGCTCTTATTACTTATTAGATCATTCACTTACTATAAAACCGGAGCCGGATAGCGGACGCCCAAAATTATTCCACAAATTAAGGCCTTCGTGTTTTATATGAAAAATTACCTAACGAACTTTCTAAATGCACGTTTGAATAAATTGTAAGAAGATTTAGACGGTTTTGTACAATTTTTGAAATTAGAACTCGTTAAATGCTTATGAAGATAGAACTCGAACATTTTTGTAACAACTATAATTTTAAGTTTAACGTTTTAAGATAACCGTGAATGGAATAAAAACAATAATTTTAATAAGTGACGATCGATGACAAAGAATTATTAATTCCTATTATAAATTATAAAATCAGCATTGTTTTGTAAAACCTCTGAAAGTCGATTCTAAAGAGCAGTTTCCATTATTAGGTTTCGATTTCGATTTCCGATTTCTGCGGTTTTTATAATTGCATACAAAATTCGAACAATAATAACAAAAGAATTCCAATTTCAAAATGAGAGTGAGGTAAATGGAATCGAGACGTTCCAATCGAGAAATAGCCGATAGTCTTGGTGACCGGTCGGCGAAGGCCAGACCTTTGTATTAGCTTTAACAAGTAATTGTACACCAAACCACGTTACCAATTTCGTCATGAATACGTGTTATTTTTTTCTCGCTCCGCTCCGAGCAATCTCGTTTTCTCGAAAATAGATCTAATATGTAGAATATAATTAATTTTATACCGACTCGGTTGATCGATGCGTGTTACTTGCCGTTCGTTTTTTGTATCATTATTTTTAAATTATAGCATATTACGTCAATTTGACTAGAAAACGGAACACGGTTTTTGCTTTGAATTGTTTTACGCGAAAATCGCATGTTTGCATATGTTTCTAATTTAGGAGATCCATGTCGGTTATGTATCGGAATTTAAATCTTCTAAGTTAATTCCGTTTAGTTCCTAGTATATCAATAAAATAAGGATATTTTCTTGTTGCAGATGATCAACATTAATTGGCTGACTTCGAAGACTGATTACAATATTTACGGAGCCAAATAGGAAATGATCGATCCATGAAGTATCAACCTCGGTAATATAATTATGTTATGAATTAAAAACAAAATACAATTTTAATATTTCCAAACAATGAAGAGAGAATTTAAATTCAAAACATTCCACAGTATTCAGCTAATCTTACTGTCAACAAAGGACTATTGTCTCCCGATACATTGTTACGTTTAAATCGAACCGAAGTGAATCACTGTTTATGAATCGACACTAAAATGTATTGAATAAAATTCGTTTGCTTAAATAAAACTATTGAGTTTGTTTTTCATTTCAGGTTGGACTCGTTTCAGGCGCACCTCGAAAGAGTCCAAATACTGCAATGACTACCGCGATGGCTGCACACCAAGAATCAATACACGAGAGACTTCAGCCTGGGCCGGAGGAACCCCTGTACCTGCATCATGCGGCGGCGGCTTGGCCCGAGCATGAGTCTCAGGAGGAGCACGCGGACTTGTCTCCGTACTACAATATGCCTAAACGGAACAAAAGAAAGAATTTCAAACCACGCTGCGCCCCAAACGCCACCACGTTCTCCGACGATTCCAACGGAGGTAACGGTGAAGCTCATATCAATGGAAATGATAGAACAACCCCAGACGATATCAATGAGGACGACAAAGAAGACGAGAGTTACGCTAAGATTGGCATCAAAAACTTCAGCCTCCTCAAAGGTGGAGCCGTGGACCTTAGCAGAAGATTGAGCACGGATTCTAACGAAAACATAGACTCTAATTACCAGAATAGGTTACCTGAAGACAAAAAAGTGGATTCGTATCAGCGCTCGTATATACGTAGTCTGCAAATAAGTCAAGAGGGCGAAAGAGACCGAACTGTATTGAATTTTAGTAATTTACAAAATAAAACCTTTTGTGCCAAAAATCCTTTTGCTATATCTCAGTTAATTAAAACAAATTCGCCCCCTAGGAGAAGGGATTCAGAATCTGATGATGAGAGTAAGGGTCAGGATATTAATGCTAATGATAGATTAGGTGAAAGTAGAGAAACTATGGATACGACTGAAGTGCCACAGAATGGTGACGTGCCTAATGCTACAAATAGAATTTTGAGGGATTATGCTATGAACACAATGAAAGAGTTGCTCGGAATTTATGGTTTATCTTCGAATGAAGTCGCTGATGCTATCAGTGGACAGATCAGGGCTTTAGAAGCTTTACAAGGTGAGATTATTATCCCTTTTGGTATTCAAATATTAACATTTCTAAGCTTAAAGATTTATTTTAAATTATTCTTGTACAGGTAAACCATTCACCCAGCTACCTCTTAGTCTAAAAAGACGGCATGATTCAGCAATGGAAGATGGAACCGATAGAAGTCGTAGGAGATCTTCATCAGCAACGGAAGATGAGGGTTCCACTAATATTACTCCTCCAAAAACCCCTGACAACGATATAGAAGCTCAGCGGTAAGAATATTTTTTTAAACTTAAGATAAAATAAATTGTATAATTTCATAGTAGAATGGTTAAGCGTAGTAAATCTTAAAATACATAAAGCGAATGGTGACTATTCCACTTTTTAATCAAACCTGTTGAATTTTAATGCCCTCTCTATAATATTCCATTATTTTCTAGACAAAGGGCGTTACAAATAATCAATCAACAATCAATGAGGCTGTTCGGAAGATCTCAATTACAGGAAGAAGATGGGAGTGGATCTGAAGATGGAGACCAGACCTTGGACTTGAGTGTTTCCAGGGATACCGATGGCCAGGTAAAAATCAATGAAACTAATTTAATAGGGAAGTAATGTCTGGACAATTTTCTTTTATTTCAATTATTTTTAGGAACAGTCAACGACTTCAAGTGCTGGCAATAGTGTATCAGAATTTGAACAACAAAATCTACTTATGAGAAAGAATTTAGAAGACTTAGCGAATTTACAAATGCAGGTGTGTGAAACATTTTTCATTATACCTCGTACAGTAACGTTCAGATTAACATATAATTGTTTATTAGGCATAAGTTATATCTCGCTCAAAAGGTTTCAGCTTTCTTTCAGTATTAGTTGTAAAATTTCTTGATTCATCAAATATATTATGTTTCTTTTGTAGCGTTACAAACTCTGCTCGGTTTAGGCTAATCAATTGGTTTAAATTAAAAAACCAAGTTTACTATATTTACCATTGCGTTCCAAACAATTGTAACTATTGTTTTTATTACAGGGTTTCTTTCAAAAACAATCATCGATGGAGGCGGATGACTCGCAGGAACGAAAACTACAAGCGAGTGGTGAGTTTTGTTTTGTTTGTCAAATGCCAAAAAGTTAAATTTGTGATAGAATAATATATGTCTTAAATGTGTGCCTCCTCTAAGTTGATTGGTGAATCTCTGAGATGAATGTTGTTGGATTTTATATTCTACATTCAGGAACTGGACTCATATTAGATTGATCAATCCAGAAATAGAAATAGCAAATATTTTTTTATTTATGGGAATAACCAATGAAGTCCTTGATTCTTGATCCTTATTATCTCGCTTATTGCTATCTGTAATTCTTCATCGAGTATTCTCAATTGCCAATAACTGTTGAAGGATACGCACTACCGAATTACAATATACCCATTTAAGTACCACATAATAATTTTAAAATCCCGTGCAATTGATTCCGCAATATAAACCAGCGAGTTTACTTCATCGGAATACGGAATCATGAAGGTCCAGTTTTTATGTCCACTACCCTTTTGAGGTCAGAACCATCTTAGATCCCAACGTATGTCATATTATGCCCTTTTGTGGACATTTTAAAAAGCCATGTTTCCATACTCATTCCTTTTTTATTATTCGGGTTTTTCATCGATTGTTGTTGACGACGATATAGATGCGTCTAATGGTCTGTTCAACTGAGCTGAATCGTCTTAATATATATAATCTATGGATTAAAATTCAACTCGTTTAATGTGGTTCAGAAAGCAAGATACAGTAATTGATTTGTCAAAAATATATCAAGAAACCGTTCACTCTTTCCAGAAAGAAAAATTCCAGGATATGGTCTTCTTAAGAGTCATTTCAATAACAGCGCAATTTAATGAATTTTATTAGGTAAAGCACACCTGTGTTGTTATAAAGATACCCAAAGTTATATATTGTTTGAAACAATTATTTGACTATCAAAAACTCGTGATTTTTGAGTCAAAATATATGTGACCCGCCTTATTGTAAATGGTATTAATTCGCCTATAGCCACCAGTAATATATAGAACCACTTGAAACTAATGGTGCTTTGATTCAAGAGACAAGACATGTTAAGGCTTCCATGTACTAGTAAATCTAATTAAACAAAAGACTCGAGAAAAGATAGTAAGGTCTTTTCGCACTACAAATGCACACTATATTATTTAGTTGTGAAGAATTTCGACTCTCATTTTATGGAACTATTAATGTAAGATCACTAATGCAACACGTTACGATTAAAATAGTTACGGAAAAATAGCGAAAATTTTATAAACAAGGAGAAAATACTACAATATGTACACTGTGGAAAAACGCGGTTATTCGCGCAAAGAGATATTTCGTACTAATATATATAAATGTTAGGAAATACACAAATATTTACCCAATATAATGCCGCTAATATGTTTCTAAATATAGTAGAATTGTATAAGTAAATCCGGGTAACATTACACGTGTTAGCGACGAGCAGATATCCGCTAACAGAGACATTTCTCAGTATTGTCATAATTACTTCGATTAGTGTCTGTTTCAGACAATTAGGGCGGATATACACGATGTCCCGAATGTGTTTTAAGGATTTTTTTTAATTTTTTAAGAGATTGCCTACGGGTGGTTTTGCTTACGAGACGTTGTTTTTGACATGTTATTATGTCACATGTCAAATATGTCAGAATTCAACGCCTCGTCAGCAAAACTTCCATAGAAAGATTAAAGAAAACAAGCATATGGATAGTTATATCAGCCAAGCTGTTCGTGCTATGCTGTACGCGATTCGTATAGGCGTACAACTCGTGTACCTATGCGGCTCGTCACGCACACAACGATCAAATTAACATTTTTATTTAAATGGTATTTGTTAGAGATATTTTGACATGTGATATTTGATCTTTAGCGCTATTAAATTTTGTGGAAAAAATATCGTTTTTGGCTTCAAATTAGGTGCGAGTTTACACATTATTCACTGGAAGTAAGTAATACTTATAACCTCAATAAAACTCAGTACTCATTGCAAATTAATAACACTTATTAATACTTACTTATTTCTCCAAATGTCCTTTTTTAATCTAAATATAAAATAATTTAATTTTCCGTTCAAATGTTATGTAGGAATAAGTACCGCGTTATAAATTACACAGTGTAGAGACGACATTAATCCATAAACAACCACCTATCGTCAGGGATTGTGCGAATTTGCGTAAACAGCGTTGGATAATTCCCCGTATCAAACTGTAGCCAATGGCTTAAATTATCATAAAAATCTTTAAAATCATTTAATTAAGAACCGTAGCCATTTACTGAGCTTAATACCAAAAACTTTGATATAAACGTGTTTTGATTTAAAAGAACCATTATCGCCCGTTATTTGTTGACGGATACATTGTCGTAAATTACTCCGGAGGTGTTGCGGTTATTGTAGTATCGTGTGTGACCAGCCTTATTTCTAGTTAGCGGCAGAAAACTGTGTTTTTGTGTCACACGACACCTGGACATAAGCTTTACGTGATTTTTTAATTTTTACATCTTAATTAATTGCGTGACTTGAAGCAACGATATAAATTATAAACTGTATTGTTAACTATGTATTTTTTTTCCAAAAAATACTCTAATTTTAAAAAGATGTCCGGGTTATCACCGTTATTTAAGTAATATTCTTTCATTATATTACCTTAAAAAGACGTTATTTCACGACTCTAAAACACACATCGAAGAACAGTAGATTAATTGAACTTAAACTTAAACCTACCTTGAAATCTACCTTTCTCCTGTATAACCTAAAATTTTGTTGTGCCCGACAGGGTCCATAGTGTCATCAATAGTCTTAAGATTCATATTATGTAACTATGGAACGCAAAATAAAGCATTGAATTGAATTGAACAGTAGATTAATTGAATTAAACTCATTAACGTTTCTTAAAGTAAGTCTGTGCTCTTATTATTGAAGCATATAACAGAAGAAAGCTGTAACAATATAAAAATAATATTCTTTATTATATTCGAAATGTTCGTACTTGCAATGTAAATACATACATCTAATCCGACCAGTTATCGAGCCCGGGTATTCGCTAAGTAACTTAACAGCCATGTGCATATTTCAAGCGATACTCAAAATATTTCAAAATAAAAACATATTATATTATGCTATGTGAGATACATTTATAACAAATAATAAGTTAGAAAACTAAGTGAGTACACCATTTCTGTTGTTAAACAAAAACAGAAGCATTCATTAATAAACAAAGCGACAGTAAAACGTAAGAAACGAAGATTTCTAAGGAAACCGCCAACGACATGTCACACACCTACAACTGTTATTACAGTAACACAAACACAAATTTAAATAACACTAACGAGCCACAGAGCAGCCCAATCCTCCAGAAAACGGTGGATTCTTGACACGTGAACGAGAAATCTGACACAACACTAATTTATTCTGTGATAGGTCATTCAGTTATTTTAATTATCGATTCCACACAAATATTAGTTTGTTGTCCGTTGAACCACGAGTATTCGGCGTTTGAGACAAATGAAGTGAGAAATATGACATGACCAACGCTTAATTAGTGTAGTGCGTTCAACTCTGTCACTGAATATTTGAAAGGAGTAATATTAAATTGATTTAAAAAAATAGTTCCTTTTCAAGTTCTTTTCCAACGACTCTTGAAGGTTATCCTGATATCTTACGTTATATTTTAAAATGTCATTGACACAAGTAAGGATAAAAAATACTAAACACGATTATTTAGTGAACTTTAATAAGTATAAAGCCGTTTCTAGTTAGTTACCATTAAATATTAGCTACAAATATTATGGTAATCATTTCAATTATCATACCTTAACATTTTATAAGAACTTCACAAGGAAAATAAATAGTTATAATTACAATATTGTAACATAATATATTGTAACAATAATCATCATATTAGAGTTAAAAAGAACAGTGATTGTTACTTTAGAGTAAATGCCATTTAATAAACGGAACCTTTTAGAATAAGGACTGAGAAGGTGTCTTTGATTTAAAAAAAAACTGTAAATTATTTTCTGCGTAAACAAATAAGTAATAAAGTTAGTGATTAAGTTATTCTCCGGAAAACATTTTCGAAACGCTTCATAGCTATTATTTACAAAGAATTTTTAACAAAAAAGCTTAGATTTCTAGTAATTTTCCATTTTATTTTATCCAATTTTTTAAGGGTATACTGTATAAGTACGACAGCTGATGTTGAGAGAAGCTGTTGCCGTTAAGAATAACATCATTTTTACTAATGATTTCTTTAACAGCTTGGGTAAAGTACTATACATATTAATTCATTCACATTCAAGCATTTACTTTGGATTTGTTTGTTTTTAGGCTAACGTTTATGCGTATCGTTAGCAGGGAATTAATACGTTTAAACTTTTATATAGTTGGTTGATATAAAACTCCTTTTAGACGCCAATATTCTGACATAATATAAGTATATTAAATAATATGTAGGTGATTTTGAATCATGTCAATCAGAATTATCAAATGTAATAGACTAAACTGATCGTAGTTAAATAAAAAACAGTGAAGTTAAACTGTTACTTCAATGGCTATGAACTTTATGATGTAAAACAATATATTAACAACAATCTACTGATATACACTGTTGGGCATAGGTCTTCCTGCATTGGAATTAGGGTTGAAAATGTAGTAACTACAGGATGGACAAATTCGTGATTACAATTTTTTTCTAACCCATCGGGATCAACCACGATGAAAATAGCCTTGCTTTTATAATCAAAATTAGAACGTTAATATCTTAAGGCTTAAAAATAATTATTTTCATAAGAAACACTTGATATATTCAGCGGATCACTCGATAATTTCTCAATTACTTGATACATAAGTAACTCCAACTAGTTTTAGGTAACATCTCGTTCCCTGCTTCCTGGCGGCCCCTGCCGGTAATTGTAGAAACCTCGGCGACTCTAATCTGGCTCAATAGAGGCAAATTTACTCAATTGAGCGACGGGCGCTGGGACCAACTCCCGGCTATAGTGTACGAATAGTTTACATGGTAATCAGTAGACTTCCTACATCATAAGTACAAGTATAATTATGTGCCAGCTCTCAGAATATAAATAGATTTTATAAAAGCGTACTCAATCACGATGACACTCACTCATTGTCCTTTTCTGTTTACTACTGTATATTGTAAACGAGATATTTGTATGTATTTTTTTATATATAGCACAGCAAATTACTCTACACCACCTGATAATAAGCTGTAGAGGAGTCCATATGTGAAGATAGCTAGTGAAGCATGCGACAAACTGCATTACCCAATTTGGGTAACAATTGCAATACAGCGAATCTAAAACAATATAATGACAAAAATAAATGCCTTGTAGAAGCCGCTTTAGGGCTCTTAAAGAAATTAATCTTAGCATCTATATTAGACATGATTGTATTTCCTACTGCCTCTTCCTACACTGTTACCAGTTTTTCTACTAACAATATAAAGAATGTGGGTTTAAACTAAATATTAATGGAATGCTTGTTTGTTGCTATATGTTTTTTATTGTAGCTTTTGAGTTGTATTTACAAGGCAATTGTAACTAAAAGAGGTATAATAATAATTATCTATCATTTATAATTTGTAATATGGATAATATAATGAATAGGTACTAATTGTACAAATATTAAATGGAGTCTTCAAAATGGAGTCTTAAATGGAGGGTTCAAGACTCAATTTAATGTTTATACAATTTATAAACATTTAGTATTAGTATTAGCTACCTGTTCAGTGATCTTAACTCAACTCTTTTTCAACAGCAACGTTTGTGATGTTTTCCAAAAATAATATTCTCTAACATTACTGTAGTCATTATACTTCAAAACGATTAACTTTATTGAAAAGAAAATCAGTTATTCACGTCCACCCAAATAAGTAAAATCTGTTCAAAGAACATATAATAAATACCAATAAGTAACTTAAAATATATCACGTGATTGAGCAAGTATTTACAATAGCGAGAATCCATTCCATTTTTCAACAATCACCCTTTAAGAGGGGTCCACAAATAGGCGAATGTTTCCCATTTACCGCATAATGGTCTAGTTTTAGTCATCCGGTGTTCTATTTGACGTTTATTGTCGTGCGACTGTGATTGCGACAGGCAGCGGGAGTATCCGCCTCGGAGGAACATTGATTTCGGATTTGGAACTGTGATAAATCACTTGATAGAGTTCGTTGTTAATTCTATTAACACACTCCACGCTCACGACACGTCTCCCGTGTTCACTCTATAATGAAGGGTTTACTAACTTACAAAATATAGGTAGCGATTTTGGAAATGTTCTTAAATAGATTATAATTTGATGTTTATGAATACACAGGGAGTCACAGTCGGCACTTCAATGTTGCGAAATAGTTAATGTTTTATTTAACAGTGCAAATATGGGCATTTTTATTGGGCATTGAATGTGTTAAGGGAACCAAAATATCAATAGGACTTGTCACTGACGCTCACTCTGTGTTGACTAATCTCATTGATCTTTCCTGATTTGACTAATGATATTTGGAAACTATATACTATTAAGCCTGGAGTATCTTATCTTGATGCAGGGCCAGAATTATTCTCGGATCACTTCGACTCAATGGAATCTTTTGTGCTTCCCTAATCCTAGTGTCTGCTGTCCTGGAGTACTTACTAAGTACGCTTGGTGTCAGCAGCCTTATATCTTCAGGACTGGGATAGCCCAGTCCAGGTAGACCCATTCTTTTCTTGGCAAGAGCATCACAGTTACATAGGATGTGTTCCGTTTGTTCGGTGTGTTCCCCACAGAGGCGATTCAACCAGATTCATGTTAAATAGCATGTTATTCGTGCTATAGTGGCCAGTAGTAGCGCCACTTAAGCCACGTAGCCTGCTACGTGGCCTGGAGTAACAAAGATATGTTACCGATCGATTATCAATCATAAGTCTTATCCGTAACTAGATGGCTAAAATTGCCCAATTGAATATTCATTTCCTTAAATATCAGCAGAGCTAACTACGATTGATGTTAATCACATTTACAACCTACTTCTTGGCACATTGGTCTTTTGAAAATAAATAATGTAATTTTAATATATTAAGAGTATATATAAACGACTAGTCCTTACAAAAAAAATGTTGCAGGTCCCGAGTTGATTTTTAAATAAAGCTAAATCTACAATTCGGTGTAATACGAAGACAATAGGTAAAAATATTACATCGGCTTTATGCGACATTTTATAACGTAATGGAAATCAAAAGATTTTATTAACGTTATATATTTCTGCCATAACATCACAACCTATATAAAAGACGAATGTTTATTTTACATTCCATTTATTTTGATTACCATTATCAAAATATATATAATTATGGTGGCAGAAGTATCGACGTCTACGATATTCAACAACTGACAACACAAGTTAGTTTAAAAGCATAGTTGAAGTTAATCATTTACCTTCGTGTTTTGATAGCTACCTTTTTAATTAGTTGAGCCACGATATACTGCCTAGAACCTCAACATAATAGAAACTAAATAAGGTTTACTACGTTACAATAATATATCCAAGTGTTGTTCTATAAAAAATACGATACAATTGATATCTTACAACTGGTTGTGGAATTTACAAGATATTATTAATTATGTGAGAGAATATATGCATCCTGTCTGATCGTAGATTATATTGAATTTATATTAGTACATTCACACTAAGTCGAATTTCAACAATTTCAAGGAAATTAAAGTAAGCCGATATTAATATGGACAAGTCATAATGAACTCATTCCTGTTACCTTAATGTATTTTATTATATGATTTTTATTGTAAAGCAGTCATCAGCAGAATATTAATTCCTATTTACCAACATATAGTATCCATATCATCCAGTCTTAGGTACTTCGTTTATAATAAGAGACATCAGAAGATTTTTCTAGTAAATATCCATACCTACGTTGTTTGAACCTTATTTGACAATGTGTAATATATTTTGATTATACACTTTTCCTTTGTTAGCTGCCGCTAGCGGTTCTCATACAAAATTGAACGTGTAAGTATTCTCATATATGGGTAGGTCACTAAATAAAGTAAATAGGATTATCCACATTATTCCAACGCTGCTCAATAAATTAATATCAAGTGACACAGTGATTGTTCGATAAAAATCATCGATTACCTCATTTTGTGTCGTCCATCTCACTCTAGTTTGTGAGTAAAGTATACACGCGTCTCTTTCTTACTACATTTTATAATACCGTTTGCGCCCGCGGCGATAGAGATGTAAAAATATATTTAAAAATCTCTTAATTATAGCAATTAAAAATCAGCTCCTTCGATGTTTTGTTGTTTATGGCGTGTTTTGTGAATATTTATCAACAATATATCCGATTACGTGGACACGATGTTATTTTTAGGGATCAGTGGAAGCGTGAACCTTCCCGCCAAAAAAATAATTCATGAACTAATTAAATTTTACTTAATTGCAAAATGAATTAACACCTATTAGTCAAATAATATAAAAATATTCCAATAGTGTCTCACTAAGGGTCATTTTCGGTCTTAGCTTCATTCAAGTAATGTATCTTTCAACAAATTCAAAACGCGCACGCGTTACTAAACGCAATAAACGAACACACAACTGCAGAAAATATGACTACTGTTACTTTAATCTATTGCAATAAGAGCCATTTTACAACTGACCTGTTTCGATTAACGTGTGAGTGTCTGTACATGAAAATTAACATAAGTCCTTTGCCTGTTTACATGTCAGCGTGTTAGGAAATACATAATCAGATAAACAACGTCGCTAACTAATTAATGTTCTTCATGAATTCGAGTTGCAGAAATGACAGCTTAGCCGTTTATACTTAGCTAAGTTTGCTATTTAATGATGGCAACTAGTTATGATAGCGTGAACAAAGCAACTGTCACCCAGGTTGTTCCAGGATATTTCAAAAATAACAGAGACAGATTGAGGGCAGGCCCTTACAAGCTTCCCATATTTCCCCTCGTCTTTACTCTAGCTGGGACCGAATGTCCAAATCGCCCTGCCGACATAGCGGTGAAATGTCTTCGGGCGCCATCCCGCGCATCGGCAGAAAGCGGTCAGGTAATGCGTCGCTGTGGGTTTTAGTGGGTGAAAGCCCCACACATCCCCTGTTACCTTCCCCGGGTAAAAGGGAGCGTCTGGAAGAGAGAAAAAAATGAAAAAGGATAAGTCAAGCGAAATTTCTTATCTTGAGCTTTCCTGTGATTAAGATTGCAAGTTCCGGGTCCTGAGTCTCTGTTACTGCTTCAGTTTTAACACTGGAATTGAAATGGCACCTGCATAGCCATTATTGTAAAAGGCATGTACCAAACAATGACACATATACAGACTATTGATGAAAATATTACTTAATTTGGACAGCCAGAGAGTGGATACTGACGGTCCAAGTCAATTCTTCATAAGACATGGGCTCATTTAAAAGATAGTGGAAGTGATATCTTTTAGTTGTCAAGGTCGAGGCACGATGTCGCTGCACTAGCTATATTAACATATAACATATACAACTCCTTACAATCTGGTGATATTATTTTCCGTACCACGAGTATATAATAATTATTATTATGTTGTCATTTCAATCACCCACAAATAGTTTACGATAATTTATTTATATTGCGCACGCGCATATATGAGTGGTAGAATTCTTTGCTTGCCGACGTTCTCCTTAACGTTTTAAGTTGGAACTTGTCAAGTTAGAGTGAATGGGCACTTTCTGGACACTGACAGCCACATGAACATTTAATGTCATATTAAAATGTAATGTAATGTAAGATTTTTAAGTGTGGCTTTTAATAAACGAAAAAGTATATTATTATTATGTATCTACTGATGACATTATTTATAAGTCAAAATCATGATATAACTCAGTCTACGTGACAAGGAAATTCTTTTAGTTGAAAAAATCCGGTCTCAAATGGTAAAGCGCTCTGCTCAAAAC
The DNA here is from genome assembly GCA_943193645.1 of Acentria ephemerella. Taxonomy (NCBI): domain Eukaryota; kingdom Metazoa; phylum Arthropoda; class Insecta; order Lepidoptera; family Crambidae; genus Acentria; species Acentria ephemerella. The sequence goes on along the minus strand of OW971899.1, from coordinate 2,813,891 downwards.
ATACAACTTTCACGAGTTATAACTGCAAATTATTAATTTGTATACTTTTTACAGTTGTTATCAGCATTAAAATTTATGAAATTGCTAGATGTCTTATAGAATTTAAATGTTCATTTCTCAAACAAGCTTAATTCGTGATAAAAAGTGACCGCAAAAGATGTATAAAAATCCATCTGTCGTGTTTAAACAGCTTAATAAAGTACTATGTAAACTCATATCGGCGTATAATTTAAAAATGGAAGGATCTTACTCCGTAACATGGCAAAGGAGGTAATTATTCAAAGGTTTTATTTAAATTTCGAACTGGCTTGCAAATAGAAAGCTGTTTAATAAACAAATGAAACACTTTGGCACGCGAATATTCTGCCTTGGTAGTACTTACTGAAAGTAATATACGAGCCTTAACCATCACTAAGCACTATCAATTTAAAAAGTACGTATGTCACCATATAAAATATATTTTGATGTTAGCAAAAACGACACCCTCCACAAACTGGTAGACAAAATTGTAAAAAATATAAAAGGTATTATTTCTAACGCTTCACTTACAAATTCTTATTTCGATTTGATTGCAAAGTATTATTGTATTAGTACGGAACTCAACCTTATTATTTTCAGCTCCAGATCCAATTTGAATTATTCGAGTTGTAACGAATGTTATAATTTAGTTGATTCTCGATTAAGTCGAATAATCGATTAACGATCTATCGAATCCGATATGAAATCTAATTAGATTGAGTTAAGGAATGTCTTTATATCGTCATTGACTAATTTTATTGTTACTCATTAAAATAGTGCATAATATGGTTTCTAACTTGAAATTTAATTCATGGTTTAGTGATTAATTAATTAGTTGCTGCGAGCTTTTGGCTAAGATTATCGCTTACCAGAGCAATAATCTTAGATAAAGGAGCTCGCTCGAAAGATATATGTTTAATTACCAACCTTGACGTAGAATAAATATTGGTTTCTATGAAATTAAATAACAAAAAGTTACTTTTTTCTAAACATCGCCATGAAAATTTTTTATGTTGTAAATGAAAATACTATAAAGGTTAAAAATCTAATATCGTATGCCAGGAAATTTAGTTTGATTCGGCCAAGATATTTGTTACTATATGGTATTTTTTACTTAAGCCAGACTAATAACCGACACGTATTTTTTACATATATTTGAGGCTATATCTTTCGCAATGATTAAAGATTTGTTAAAGAAACCTTAATTGGTCAACGTTTCGGCTACCAAGTTGAACTAGCCGTGGTCGCTAGGCAACCAAAAAAAAGTGAAGGTATATAATTGTCGCGTAAGACCATGTTGTTAATCTTTGGAATATCTTTCAATATATATAGGTATATATTTTGAAACCGTATTATTTATTTTTTAATACCTTTGCTCAAAGAGTAGACTTTTCCACCCGTGTATGGCGTGCTGAAAGTTATTCTTTTCCGCACTAATAGTTTTTGTTTTCCTCCTGCATATAACATCCAAATGTATGAAGGAGGTTTTAATTAACACATCAATTAAATTTAACAGTCCGAATGAAACCTTAAATTGGCCACCACGTTTAATAGTTCTCAGCAACTGTTCAAAACTCTTTCGTTGCTTTATTTTTCGCAAATGTATTGAAATACGTATTTCTATGTACGTGCGGAATGATCTCCACTCGTCTCTATTGTCGACCCGCGCCTTTGACTTGGTTCAACAAACCGGGTTCGTGATGAAATGACATATAAAAAAAAAATCAAAAATATCTTTCTTTACTACGTAGTTTTTTAGAATGTGTGGGTCTCTTCTTTTAAGTTAAAAAACCTGTATTAGAAAACCCCTCTCTTTTCTGTATAACAATTATGGCTGTAGTTACAGAGTCGCTATTATATCTATAATTTATAATTTTATAATTAATTATATATTTTATTACACATATTTTCCGCACTTGTATAGAAAAGTACTCATTTCTTTCAAAGCTTATCACCAGGACGTATAAAGTCAGTTTTGCAATATTCTTGAACAGTTCTGGTTGTAAACTGTCATCATAAAATAATCTTCAAGACATAACATCCGGCTCAGTCTAAACACCGCATCAGCCAGGAATCGAAACGGTGACGTTGATGTCTATAGACGTTCAACAGTCTTTTGTTAATTATCCCAAGGCTCAGTTCTCGCATCCTCCCCTTATAGAAAAAAATGGCATGGAGACGTTATTGTGAATAAATTTATTTTTAAGCGTGGTTTTCTCTTCAGACAGACACGTATGTTTTTTAATTTAGCAAGGATAATAAAGTTAAATAAAGGAGGATAATAAAGAAATATTTTTTTAACAAAATATTAGTTTTTTTACTAATGACCATATTATAAGCTTTATCATATATATAAATATATAAATTTGCAGTAATTTATTACTTTAAGTAAGTAGGGTTCATTGAATCGATTACTCCATCCATCATAACTTAAAAACGATCTAAAATATTTACAACAAAAAAAGAAAGAATGAGAATAAAATCTCACCTCCATGGACTTAATGTGCGTATAATTTCTTTGTGGTACCGCGTAGAATGCTTGCAGACGTCATAAAATATGCATTTCTTCAGATGTTTGCGCGAAACTCACACAGACGTACACACAGTCTACGAAAGTGCAGTACATTCACTTTAAGCTCCAGGAAATTTTACGCGGCAACTTTAAAAAGGTACACTAATGAACTTTTTTGTTGGCAGTTTGAAGTTCAAGTTCCAGTTACATTATTTTTATAAAATTAAGTAGTAAAACAAACGTTTTATTTACTGTGTCATTACTCTTTAATTATGACTCGTACTTTTTACAATTATACAATAACTGACACAATTTTCGGTACTGAAGAAGTCTTAGGTATATCAATATGAAGACAATTTTGCAACAAAAATAACAATATATCGTGAAATCTTAGATTAATAAATTATGTTGATAGTTAAATCAATTTAGAATTACTTCTCATTTTTATATACTTTAAGTTAAATGGTATAAAATATGTTGCAGTACTTTACCAAAAATTATATTTATTACTTAACTTAAAAGCATTGATATAATTTTAAATAAATTTAAACTGCTGAAAACGGTACAATAACCAAAGCTCGTGAGTGTATACGTACATCGCTATTGTAGTATGAGATGCATTACTTACATACAGCTCAATGCATCAATGTGTACGCATTTATCAATTTTGACGGCATATCCTGTGCGGGCAATGTTAATTATTATCTTAGTTTAAAAATGAATTGTATTTGTAATACTCAGCGCTTTGAATTAGAGAGTTGTTTCAGATTTAGTACTTTGCTTAGATTTGATGTGAGTTGCAAACGAGCAACATTTAAGTGTTTTTTAACACAATCCTGAAGCACAGCAATTACAACATTTCCAAAAGTATAGGTAATTCAATGTCAACTCATTTGACATTTCTGTCAAATGAGTTATTTTGTTTTTATCTTATTAAAGTATAATAGAATAAAGAGAGCGATACTTGTTCTACTTTCTATTAATGACAAGAGAATTGATGAAGAGGAATTTAAGAATCATATTATTTAAAATTTCCTAAGCCTAGACAATGTATTTTCCAAAACTTTTGTGTGATGTTTGTTTGCTATTAAAATTAAACGAAACGGTTTCTTTTGCACTAAATATGCTATCTTCAGAATTTAGCATACTATATTTACGAAAACGGATTGAAAATTACAACTTTTAAAAAAAGAATGCAAATTATTAACAACATTATTTACTGAGCATACTAAGATATTCTTAGTCTGTGGCCACGATCCGAACTCGAAACTCACACGCACGCGACCACAATAACTCAATCTACACACACGCACACCCCTTGCATATTCATTTGACTGTTGCAGTTCGTATCTTTGTATAAAATTATAATGCATTATGTGACCCCGGCGTCGGACGTTTTTGCTTTATAAAACGTAAAAGTAATATGCGATTTGAACGATGACTTTTTCCCGTCATCCAGCCCTTTGTAATCGGTTGTTATCTAATTAATGTTATGTATTTTCAATGTCGTATGAATCAGGGTAGATTTTTCACATTATATTGAAGTTAGTATTACAGGAAATCTTTGAAGACATACCTTTTAGATGCTAATAACTGATAAAGCGAAAAAAGGGTTCGTTTAAAAAATTAAAATTAAATCATGAATCTGAAAACAAGTCTGATTCTGTGTTAACACGAAATAGATAAGTATTATAATGAAAGAGGTTACTTATCATAAACGTTACACGTGGAATTCGCACCTCCTTTTGTTTTTAACCGCTTGCATCTCAATCGTTTATTATGTAGATTTTATATTTCGAACGTGACACGATTGTTCTTAGATGTTTTACGAATCCGAAATACTTCTATAGTTTTCGATTATTTTCAATACTAGTATACTTTGACTTCTCTTTTCGAATGTTTTTTTTTTATTAATTTTGAAATATTTTTGAATGGATTTTAAAGAAAATTAAATTTTTGTTATTTCATTGTTTTTAAAACGAAGAAACGAATTTATTTTAATAATAAAAAAAGTTTTTTTGATCATAACGAACTGAATCCAAATGGCATATTGAACGCATGGCATTTTAATGTGTCCTGGCCTTAACAGAGAATTACTTTAAGTTATAGAAAGTATTAAGATCACCTGCTCAAAATGAATAAAAGGAATCGAGAGAACAAAAGTATTGATTATCGCTACATTAATCGATACGCAGCCGATGTTGGGGTAGCCGCGGGCTTATCAATCATTGCACTTTTTTCTTTATTTCATTATGTTCTTTATTTAATTTTAACGCCATTTTGTATTAATTGTTGAGTTTTTGTAATAGAATAATGCAACTTATTTTTTGAATTAAGTACGATTAAAATTAATATTCTGTATTGATAAACTTATTTAGCACGACGTTATAAAAAATTCATATAAGGAAATCAGCAGTCACTAAACTTATCAGCAAAGGAGCATCATCAGCACAGCCAAAACCGTTACCAATACAAATAACTTTTTGTGATTCTTTCACTTCTCTAATTGACTACTGAACGCACAAAAGAAACAAAATCATCAAGTGAGACAGAGTAAACAGAACAAAAACTAAACAAGATCATGCGGAATCATTTACTCCAATCGGCGCAAGCGCAAGGGGAGGGACAGACGGAGATGTCCGAACAAAGACGAAGATTTACAAACCCGAGGCCGATTAGATATGTGGATCTTTCATTGTAATTGCTATAGCTATTGATATTGAGTGCTTTATAAGTCATCTGTCCCTTGAAATTAAGGATTATTTAAATGAATTAAGTCTCGCCATCTTCATATTTATATAGTAGTCAAAGCATATAGTCATCTTTAATGTAATTTGGTAAGTTCAAAAACTAAACATCTATTGATTTGTTTAGTAAAGACATTCAAAAAGTTATTAGCTAATCTTGAATCAGATATACTGCGTCTAATTTCGAGACATGTGAATACCCAAAGGGGTATAAGAAAGTTCGTAATTGAAAATATTGTCCAAGCAAAACTTCATTTTCTGAACTTGTTAAATTATATTTTTGATTCTTATATGTTTTGGCAACTATTATAAATATGAAGATGAGTAAGTAAATTGATTTTAAATTCATTTGACAATGAAATAATAATTGCAACGTACCATCATTAATAAGATCGACAAACCATCGCCATCGCATCGGTTCAGTAAATTACAATCGGAATAGGAACAACATGCAGTCGCCATCCGCACACGTAACTAACGAATGATCGCCGGCTACATATCTAGATCCCTTATCGATCGATGGATCCTGATTTGATCTACGCATGCGTACGTTCATAATTATCTGTGCTCTTTCATTTGCCGACTAAAGTATGGCCGCCCGCGCGGCGTGTAAACGTCTCAAATCATATTGGCGATTAATTAATGCACATACAATAATATACACAATGTATAATTACTCAAACATAACCGAAGGCAATTTGGATATTGAGTTACAGAATAAATCGTTACTAACAATAATGGATCTAGTTCAAGCACCGGTCCTAGATTTGCGCCTTGCGGGACTCCAATTTATTGTATTTTCGATATTTTGAGTATGGTAGATATGACAAACGAGGTCTTTCTTAAACAAACCTTTACAAATGCAAATGAAGATAAAAAATTTGCCGAAATATCAGCACAACAATAAGATCCCACGATAAACATGGACATAACAATATCTAATACATCGCTATCTATACAGGAAAACGTTAAAAACATATTCCCAATCTCGTAGCAACAATACCTAATCGATCGATGGAAAAATAAAACTAGACACGTTGCTCCTTATCGGTATATCTTAAAACGAAATATTGTAATAAAAAGTACGTACAGAGCTACAACTCCCATTTTGCTGCGTTCATAACATCTGCAGTATCATTCTGATTCTTAATACAAAGGACATAAAGACTGTTGGCCACTGAAACCATATTTTCGACTTTAAAATTTACTAGACATCACATACATTGACGCAATGAATATGGAATGGGAGAAATATGATTCATCTCGTTTCGGTGCTCGTACAAATGAGGAATGAGATTCAATTTTAACTCAATTAGATATGCAGGAACTTCCATATCTGTAATGTTATTCAGAAATATGTTTTTATAGTAATAACACATGTTCTTTGTAGTATGTTTGGGCGGTTTCCGACGATGACGAATTGCTATTTTGATATCAAAACTCTTCAATAGTTTGTTAATAAGCTTAAGAATTCTAAGTAGATACTTACTTATAAGTTGTGTGTAAATAGCTAGATCTTTGTCCGTACATACACCCATCGCCCCGCCTCATTACCTCCTCAATACGATACACAGCCTCCTTTAGACAAAGCCAGCGAGATCAGAGCCCTCATTTCAATAAAAACTATTAATAAAGCAATCAGCATTACATATCAAGTTATATTGGGCATACATGTCTTGTAACCACTATTCTTTACAGTCATGGAAAAAGCTTATTTTCCTTATTACTTAGTAATAAGACTTACAATTGGTAGAAATATTAAAGTAGTAATTGTAAACACATGTAGTGCACGTGAATTGGTGTGTGTAGTAACCGCATTTACATTTTAGAGATACTTGCACTGGGTAAATGTCAATTTAGATGGAAGACGAGTGTTGAAGCACGAGATTGATGCAGTTATTGAACTCTTGGTTGTTGTTTGTCTGTTCGACCGATTTTGATGGATAGTAGACACTGATTCATTTTCAATCTTATTAACATAGAATATTGACTCGTTTCCAGCTCTAAAAGTGAACACATTTAGGGTCGCAATGATTTGCGAGACCAACACTAAGCTGTAGCACTTTTCTATGGCAAGCTTCAGCGTTATCTAAATCTCGAGTGACATTTCATTTAAATTAGTCGCGGAACTGTTCACGTGAACTAAAAAACTAATAGGTACAGTCACTGACATTTTCCTCTTAGGTAAATGCCAAAGAAGGATTATTGAATTCTTAAGAAATTCTTATTAGCCGTTACATCTGTGTGAATTTTATTTATTCTTTTTTTCCGTTATTAGAGGCTCAGAAAATTAGAGTTTGCGTTACTTATTTCAACTTAATAATATCTACAGTATAGGTTAAAAAATTTGGAGGCTTCCATTATATTTTATGATTTAAACTCAAATTAAGTTTCTATTTTAAAAGCAATAAATACCCACTTTTACCATATAATAATCACTGATTGGATTATCTAAATTTAAGTGGTAAGCATGACTAGACCTTTTTTGAATACAACAAGGGTGTCAAACTTGAATATGATAAAAAGTAGTCGTATGCTTAAAATAAAACACTTGGAGCTGGTAAGAACACCATCAAAATTTTAAATATAATAGATGAAGGTGGTCTAAAAGATCAGCATGGCTAGCATTCAGGTTTTCTTTTCGCTTATCTTCAAAAGAATATATTTTTTGCTTTACGAGACATCTCCATATTGAACATTTTGTCTAACTCTAGTTCAAGCGGACAAAAACGTGATAGAATACTGAATAATTTCCTTACCTATTTCTATTGCTCTCCACTTTGAATCTCTAATGAAACATTGATGTAAGATACCCAAAACTCATCAAAATTAGGCTACCTACATGCATTTTAGCGAAGGTTGCGTTTAAGATAAATTACAACATTAATCGTTGCTTCACCTTAAAGCGCTGTATTGTTAATTTCGTCACAGAGAGGAAGTCGCACACCCTGTTTCTCTGAATCATAAATCCCCATACGCAAGGAACTTTCGTCGATCACAAGGTTCCATTGAACGAGTTCAGAAACCCATTATGAGGACCCCATTGTTTCGGCTGAATGAACCAGCACAATATCTTACGAAATTTCCTAAAAAACCACCATCGCATTATAAATGCATATTATGTCGAACATTATCTGATTCGGTCCGTACCTCACATCCATTGTCTTTTTCTTTTTCTATGCCAATGAATTTCGTATCTCCCTTTGAAGTTCTAATTCGTAATTATGTTATTTCCAATAAAAAGGGTCTCGTTAAGTAGATGCTTGATAAATATGACATTGTTAATGTAGAGTTTGTTATTGCACTGATGATGGAGTTGATTGATGCTCTATTCATGAGAATAAACCTCTATCTTGTGAAAGTGTAGACTATTAAAAATATAAGAGTTACTTAACTTTTACCACTAAATTGCGTACTACATATAATTAAAAAATATTTCATGTATTATACATTGGAGTTCATCAAAGATTTATTTTTATTTCCATATTTGATACAGTCAATTCGATATCTATCACAGATAAATTATAGCTAGATAAGTTAATGATTTGAAAAAAGAAAATAAATTTTTTTCACATCAAGCAGCAATAATACACTTAGTATTTCCAGTTTCAGGAAATGACACTCATTAAGAAGGCTGCACACAGTTTCCTGCAAACAATTCAATGAACTAAAATTCAAATGTTTAAGCCCACAAATGTTAGAATTCGTGAGAATTGGACTCGATTCAAAACTGGTTCGTTACTTTGTGCTCTCAATTTTTATCTCCGATCTCATAAATTAAAGGCAATAAACTCGATCATGCCGGTTTATCGATGTCTAACAATACTAATTTCGGTATCGATTTCGCACTATCTACTAAAAAATCGTGAGGCATTAACGCTTTAAAACATGCCAGCGAAACAAGTGATCTTTCTTGTTCATTAATTATAACTCTCTAAGCCTCGCCTATTATTACAATCACGAGTATTCATGCACGACTTATGTAATCCCAAATTATCAAGACGTATGTTAACATCCATTGTGCTGTGAACGCTAATCTACATAAGTATAGGTATTAATTCGTCTTTCAAAAGCGATTTTGTAAAAAAACGCAGAGGTGGTGTTTCGAAACGATCTGACAAATACAGTTTATGCCGTCCTCGGTACACGCGGATAATCTAAATTTTCAATACAATAAGATGTAACGTGTTTTGTTCGTCTGTTTTTATCTAAAAGTAATAGCGCGCGCTCAAGTGTTATAACTATTTGCATAAATAAAAATATATCGAAATAGTTAAACTGGAGTTGTCTGGAGATCTTCAATAAGTTCTCCCTTTCATATTAATGTATAAAACGGTCAAAGTAAGAACAGGATCGTACTTCACTCCGCAAAATAACAACAATTCGCTGATTATAACTTAGGATCTTTAACTCAGTTAATTTATGTATCTATCTATGATTTTGGGCATAGAAAGTTATATAAATCCACTGAAGTGGAGCTAGTTTCATGTCAATAAGGTCACAATTTGCTGCCGTGGTACTTATACATTTAATTTGTATTTATTGCAATTAGGAATATATTTTTCTACAACACAGCACGCTTTGTAACAATAAGCAAATAGATTAATGAAAACTTGCCCAATATAGATACTTTAATGTGTGTGGTGTATTATGGAGATAATTCACAGTATAATTATAATTTTCTTTAACTTTTGAGGTAACAACTAATAATTAATTTTATAGGCACTTTATTCTCAAAGTTTACATAAACAGTATCGAAAAAAGTAAGATAGCTTTCAGAAGATCATTTCTACGATAATTATTAAAGAATACTTATAAATAAATGATGAAAAATGTAACATTTAATATATGAAAGCAGTTTCGTGAGTGTGTGTACTAACCGGAGAGTCAACGATCACTCACAATGGAGCGCGGCAGTGACTAGGAGAAAACATTGATTAATTACCATAATAATTTATTTGATACTCCAAAACTTGATACGGGGAGGGGCCGGTTACTCAACCCGCCACACGTTTAAGTTCTATCCGAAACAGAAACACATAAAGATAGAATTGGTAACGTAAACGCAAAAGCTATTGTTGATACAGACTAGACTTGCTATTGTTGATACTTTCAAATATTTCCAACACGATGAAAACAGTATATTGTTCGTAGAATATGATGCATGGAAGTGATTTGACTGTTTCAAACAAAAGAATAACTTTGACGGAAAAGGAATGGTTGAATGTATCGTTAGCTGTGATTGTTTCGGCTATTAGCATAATACAGTTTTTTGTTAATAACATATTTCTGTTTTTTGTAGGTCTACTGTCGGCGCTGAATCATTTGGATCAGGCTCGGAAGAATTCTTTGCAGACTACGGTTGATTACTCCAGATATGTCAAAAGGTAATTCTTGATGGAACATTCTTATGATCGTATTGTATCTTAAAAGATCTTGCGTTGGTAAATGTGAAACGTTACATAAAACTATTTGAGAAGCTGGTAGCAAAAAATAGTTGCTATGTTACACTTTTTTTACGTCGTCGAACTGGTTATCATTACAATGTACAATGACCATTTAATGCGAATTATATATGATATTCTGGTAGAGCCTTTTTTTGAATAATTTTAAAAGGACTGCTTTATTAAATCTCCAGTTTCGAAGTAGTGTCAAACTGGATAAAATTCCATTGACTAACAACGGTACTTACTAAATAAACAAGGGGCCTTAATTGAAGTCATCAGTTTACTTGGCTTATAAGACAATTTTTTTATGTCCACACTATAATCATTAACAATAATTGTCTCACTCACTACTTTAGTAGTCATAAATGAAAAACTTGATGGACAGACAGACGTGAAACACGCACATTTGGTATGTGAACCTCGGAATGGGAAGATCCATCATCTGTCAACTTAAGATATTTTTAGCGAATATGGAATACATTGTACTTTTATCTAGTATTGAATCTTTTCTTTTCAACTGTCAATTGTGTTGAAAACTAAAGAATTACTTAATTTAACATTACGAGTTCTGTTTGTGATGGCAAAGTTACGGGTACCTGTCTTTTTAAAGTGGATGAAATGTGAATATCCTTATTTCCAAAAGGCTTGAGGTGTTTAGTCACAATTTTCAAAAATATTTCCTATTACCTCACTGTTATGTTTGAATTCAATACAGATATGGTTCAACGCTGGAATGTGGTTCTTCGTATTGCAAGGATTTGGGCTACCGAGAACATTTCCACTGCATGGACTGCACGGCGAGAGTCTTCTGCAAGAAGGAAGAAATGATAAGACACTTCAAGGTTTGTATCCCATTTTAAGGCTGGTTCCTGTGTGTCTATTTTACCTTCCAGTTATTACAATTACGCAATATCATCAATTTCCTGATTCCTGTTCGAATTCACTAAATAAAGCGATACTATATTTAATATTTTACAATTACTCTTAGTTACTCTGTGCTCCCATTTGTTAGATTTTCATAGCAGCTGTCTTCGTAAATGCTTAGTAATTGCCTAAAGTGAGTAAATTAATTCTGTGTATTACATCGTAGTGATAGTTAATTCGGTCTGAACATAGCAGCTCCTATTTCCATTAAAACTATGTCTTCAATTTAAAAATTTTCGTAATATTTTTTGATTCTACTGTATCGTATTTAGTATCAGAAAATGGAAATATCATAATCTAATAGTTATCTGCAAAAGCTGTTTGTATTCAAAATAAATTATCTAGTGAGGATTTATTTGCAAGTAAACCTATGTTTATCTCTTTATTTATCTTCGACAGTGGCACAAGAAGCGAGACGAATCCCTGGCGCATGGTTTCATGAGATATTCACCTTTAGATGATTGTTCAGAGCGCTTCAGCGATTGTCCTCACAACCGGAGTCAAACTCACTACCACTGCATCCAAGATGGTTGTGATAAGGTGATTAATACTAACTAATTATTTTGATATCTATACCGTTAAATAGTATCGTAGAATAATTTACACAAATCTATATTTATTCTTGAACATCGTTTTGCAGCCTCTTCTTGTCTTAATGCAGCTTATGAACGTTGTAGGTAAAAGTTTGAATAGAAATTAATATGCCGAGAAGAAATACTCGAATTATATAAATAAATTGTTTTTGCCTTCTCTCTCAAAAAATCATATCACCTTTATTATTTTTTATTATTGAATGTCGGAAAACCTTCAAATAAAGCAAACTTTAACCCTTCACATTACATACAAACAAAACGTTTGTAAATACGAGTGCTAATATCCCTTCCATCAACTTCCAGGTGTACATCTCTACATCTGATGTCCAAATGCATGCGAACTACCACCGCAAAGACAGTGCCATCCTTCAGGAAGGCTTCCAGAGGTTCAGAGCTACTGAGACTTGTGCTGCACCACACTGTGTCTTCGCTGGGCAGAGGACCACCCACTTCCACTGCAGAAGACCTGGATGCACATATACATTTAAAAACAAGGCTGACATGGGTAAGGATCAAGTGATTATTTTCAGCATGCATGGTGGAGGTGGCTATGGCAATATGTTGAATGATGCACTAGCTATGTTCACGTATGGACTTCTCCACTGTTTTTAATTTTAATTAAACATTTGATCATTTTAATGATGGGCGATTATAACCTTTCGGGTCTCCTGGAAAAAAAATTGTAGCAAATTTTCATATCGTCTGTTCATTTGGATTGGCTTTGTTCGAACGCAACTATCCTTTCTTATCAGCACAGAAAAATTCCTAAAAGATAAATAATAAATATGAATCATAAAACAGAAACCTCTTAATATTCTTACGCTTTTTCGACAGAAAAACACAAGACTTACCATATTAAAGACGAGGCATTATCAAAGGACGGCTTTAAGAAGTACATGAAGAATGAGGCCTGCCCATATCGTGATTGTCGGTTCAGCAAGACCTGCAACCACATCCACTGCATCAGGCCTCATTGCAACTATGTGCTTCATTCTAGCAGCCAGATCTTCACTCACAAGAGGAAGCATGAGAGAAAAGAGCAGGAGTTGAGTTTTGGGTATGTATATCTGCTAGTACAATGTTTGATAAACATTGTTCTTCAAAACATTTTCGGTTTTGTATTATTATAAGAAATGCCATCATTTTTTGAAAAATAAAGGTTCTTTTTCTAAAAATAATCACGCGATGCGTATCGTAGGTTGAATTCTTTATGCAGTGCCAAAGCTACTTGTTGCGTTTTTTTGATCAGAAGTCACTTTTCACCACCTTTTTTGATCAGAAATTCACTTTTCATCACCAGCCATCAATTATAATTTGATTCTTTTATGAAATGTCACCTTTTTCATGTCATGAAAACCAGCCAGATACAAATAGTACATCCAAAAATATTTTATTACATGTTTATACATACTATATGCGAAAAGACTTTTCCCCGAACTAATATAAAGAAATAAGAAGCAAAGTCGGTAAAAAGTAACGGTTAACAGATAAAAATTCGTATCAGCATATTTTACTTATTTGATTAAATGTTATAGGAAATGACTCGCTTTAATCACACCTAGCTTTTTTGTCGATTAATTCTTGTTTAGTAAGCTTGTAATGCATCGTTCAAAATAAGTGGCGTGATTAATGAATATCTCGAGCTTTATCAAACACCAGTAGAATATATTTATTGTGCTTAATCTATACAAACTTTGATAGTCAATATAATTTGTTAACCATGCGAAAACTATTTTTGCCTCAGATATATTGAGAACACTTTTAATTTCTCTAAAGTGGAGCATATAAACATTTTCATAAGGTATTTTTTGTATTACAGGCTACCTACGTCGGTGATTCAAAACGCTCTTATGCAACAGGGAGCTGATCTTAGCATGTATTCACCAGGAGGGAACCTTCACATAGACGATGACATGTCCAATTCAATGCTCGATCCTGATTATTCTCACCCATTTGTGAGTGTAACTTTTTAGATACTGCACCATGAGCATAAAGTCCTAAGTATCAATGAAGTTCTAAATAACAACAATAATCATTTCTTTTTCTAGAACTCCGCATTGGTTGAAGAAGTAACACGCAAGTACATGGACACATACAATGGTGGCAAGGAGGCTGAGGATAAATGCAGCAAATGCAGCGCTTTGAACAAACATTACCATTGCTTAGCTGATGGATGCAAGATGGCACACAGGTAAGATATCAAATATTTGTAATGAAAAGACAATTTATAAAAATAGCATCGAATTAAGCTAAAGTTATGAAACATAAAAAAATTGATGATAATGATTTCAATGAAGTAATTAAAGCCCTTTTTTCAGCTGCCACACTACCATGGTAAAACATGTAATGGAGCATGAACAACAGAATCAAGTTACTGATGCATATTTTGTAACATATACAAGACACAATCCTTGTGGAAATTCTGCCTGTCAACATATCAGGGATATTACACATTATCATTGTACTTGGGTATGTAATTTTAATCAATCTTGTGTTCAATTTTATAACAAATTCTATTTCTGCTGCAATTAACACGATTTTTATAATTTCACAGGAAAACTGTGGAGCAGTGATTCTATCTTCAGAAGAACATCCATTCAGAAGATTGGAACATCACAGGCAACACGCCATCCTCAGTCCTATGTCTCCCAACCTAGCAGCGCGATTCGCTCCAAACTTCACCCCTCAACTGTCTGCACAGTTACACCCGAACATGGCAGCTCAACTAGGTCAAGTTCCAAGCTTATCCAGCCTCCCACCTAACTTAGCACAACTGGCTCAAATGACACCAAGTCTAAGTTCCCAACTTACGCCAAATCTTCAAGCACAGTTGAATCTTGGTCCAAATCCTGGAGTTATTCCACAGCAAGTTAATCCATCGAGTTCATTGGATGAAATGTTTAGTAGAAAGAGAGGAAGGCCTCCAAAAAATAGAGTCGTGGAAGTTTGGACTGACAACGTATGTTAATAATTTTTTAAGCCTAATTTTTGTATTTAAAAAATGCTTAGTTTTTTATCTCACCTTAAATGTTATATCTTAATTTTAGGTTACACCCCAAGCGATATTTACTTCATTCAAATTGCCTAAAAGTAACCAACTCCCCCCGATTGCTCAACCTTCTGTTATTACCACAGTTGAAGAATTTCCGGTGAGTGTAAAGCAGGGACATATATGTAACTTTATTGAGATAATTTCTAGTCAACGCTTTTTTTTATAAAAGATTACTTTGCTCATTAAAATTTGTGTCTTTTCAGCGCATTAAATTTCAACATTTTGAAGTATTTACAAGTCCTGACACATGCCTTCACTCGTATTCTAATTGTCCACTACGAATGACAAGACTCCATCTCCATTGTTTCAACTGCAGTTTCACTGGAGAGTCACACATGATTATGGAGACTCATATGCGAGAATCTCATGCCATAAACCCTTTGCTAGAAGGATTCGATTACTTTACATCATATGATCAGTGTGGAGGAAAGAGCTGTTTCAAGAATCAACTGAGATCTCATTTCCATTGCGCTCAAGGGAATAATTGTCCCGCAATTCTTACACAATATTCAGCGTTAGCAACACATAAACATGGACGTGGAACGCCTGTAATCAAAAGCGAGGAACAAGAAAAACCTTATGAAGAAGCCAAAGACTATTCTTTGAAGGAGCGCGCGTCAGTTGACAGCGTTAGCTCAATTAAGGAGCAAACGGAACTGTTTACTCCTACAAATTTCTCAATTAAGAGTGAGTTTGAACGTGATCAAGATAATGTTTCGGGTATGTATTTTTCTCGTATAAATAAAAAAAAGTAGGAGAGAAATATAATTCTTTTTATTCACAACAACTTATTCAAATATATATTTCTTTCAGTAGTAAAAGCTACCGGTACCTTTTACCCGTCATCTCATCTTAGAAGCAATACATCTTCACCACGGAGCATTTATGATGCATCGCCGTCAAAAGAAATGAAACTACGCATGGATTACGACCAGAAGAAATCCTATGAACCTCCTAAAATGTCGGGGCCCACTATCCCACCGTCGTGCCATGATCAAGCATGTCCTTTAAATAAAAATGCTGGCGGAATGAATCTTCACTACCACTGCCCTCACTGCAGCCAAGCGTATGTTGACTTGAAACTGTTATTCAGCCACATGGTGAAGAAACATAGTAATAACATGGACCCTGGACCAGTCGGACTAGCTGCCACTAAAGAGACTCTTGAGAGGGAATACCCAGAAATTTCCATATTACCATCAACAGCATCATCGTCTTCAACTAGTCAGGCACCATCACCTAGTCAGCGACCGCCTAATCCTGCTGAGCAGGTAAGTTATTAAGCGTTTTTAAGCGTAGTATGAAATTACTGTTGAATAACTTAACCTTAGTCATCCAAGACTCAAATCAGATATGTGTATTAATTAATAAATCATAATCTTTGGACGCTTGTGAACATAATACGACCTTAGGGTCAATTACCACCTTGCTTCCATGTAGGGAGTAACGAGTACGTAATATTACTTTAAAGAAAAGTATATGGTGTTTCTTGTTATAAAATTTTGTAAATTAAATATTTATAAACATAACTATTAAAACTCTTCAGGTTCAAGCCGTACAAAGCTTGCTGCTTCAGCAGTACCTTGCCGGCGGCCGTAAAGGCAGTTTACAAGAGCAATTGAAGATGCAACAGCAGTACACTGCCTCCCTGGCTGGTCTACCCGGTTTGGCGCAAGTGGCATTATTTTCACAAGGGTAAGTCAGTAAGCAACCAAATAAAATGTAAAACCTATTTTTTTAAAACAATAACTAGAAGATATAGAATGCTTGCCATTGATTTCTTATTATCATATTTATCATTATTAATTGTGTTCTCTTACAGCGGATCACCCTTCCCTCTCTACCCGACTATGCTGTACCCACCAGAGCTGTTGCTAGAACAAAGTCTGCTTCAAGGACATGGTCTACCGCCAGGGCTCGATAAAGAGGCTGAACTTATAGCTAAAACGTAAGTTTACAAAACTAAGTAATAATAATACTTGACAAAGTAATAATATAACATATTTGATTTTAGTATAATGCCTGGTATCAGGGTGCACACATACCAAAATTATCTGTTTTAATAATTGTCAACAATTTCAACGATTAGCTTTGTTTATCTTGTTAGCAGGCGGACGCATACAACACGGGGTCCTCACATGAGAGTATTAAAAGACGAACCAATCCCCGAAGGTTATCTAAGATTCAGATTTAATGAAGACTGCGCTTACCAGCACTGTGGATATAGGTAAACATTGATTTTTAATTTTGTTTATAACTATAATGTGGAGTTACTTTTAAAATTCGGTCATTACATCACCATATTTATAATAATAAAAATAGAAATATAATTTTATTTCATTTACAGGGAACATCAAACCCATTTCCATTGCACAAGAAAAGACTGTGGTTATTCTTTCTGCGACAAAACTAGATTCGTGCAGCACACTGCTAGACATGAAAGGTAGAGCTTTTTTTCGCTTATCAGATTACTAAAGTGACATACTCTAGAAGATCTTACTTGTATGTACTTTCCTTACTCATGCTTACGTTAATCATTTCAGGTTGGACACATTAATGGGTGGTGATTTCCAGCAATACCGAGCCAATGTTTACTGTCAAAGACCAGATTGTCCCCACG
Organism: Acentria ephemerella; assembly: GCA_943193645.1. Classification (NCBI taxonomy): domain Eukaryota; kingdom Metazoa; phylum Arthropoda; class Insecta; order Lepidoptera; family Crambidae; genus Acentria; species Acentria ephemerella. The sequence continues at coordinate 2,795,978 of OW971899.1, read as the reverse complement.
CCTCTACATTCGGTAAGAAGTCAGCGAAGTTTAATAGTTGCCTTATCCCTTAAATTATTCTGTGTTCTGATTTCCACTCATTCCTTACAGGAACAGGTCAAAATAAAGCGTCTCACTTCCATTGCCTCAAGTGCGAGTTTGTGTGCACCGATACAAACAAAGTGGTTGCACACAGACGTCAGCATCAGAAGCTAGATTCAATTCAAGCTGCTGGATTCGAGAAATTCCCTCCAAGCAAAGGTATGAACCTGTAATTTTTGTACAACTAGAGTGGGAAAGACGGGACCTATCTGCGCTGAGCGGTGAACCTTCTTTTATATTGAAAACAGAAAAGAAACACCTACTCCCAACAAAACGCTTTTTCAGAGCTAACATATCCCACTGCAGGAACAAAGCACTGATTTTATTTTTATTTTTTTATAATGAGCTGACACGTTTGACCTAACCCCACCTTATGATCAGAGCAGTAGAAGTCCATAAAATACAATATCCACCCATATTCATCTGACAATCTTCTGTAAGGTTGAAGTGCTTCTCCGATTGGGTACTCAAAATTGTAGGAAAACCCTTTTTTCTACTTCTAAAAAATTTACAAAATTAATTATAATGAGATTCTTATAGGATTTTATAATATGCAAACTGTATGATAAATAATTATTATTGGTTGAAGTCTGTGCAAGTTTTTATTAACAAAACAAACTTTGTTTAACAGGTTGCGGCTACGAACCCCAATGCATTCACAGCAAGAAGCAAACCCATTACCACTGCTTGCAATGCGGCTTTGCCGTCCTTGGTCTGTCCCAAATGACCTCCCACAAGTACAAGCACCAAGAAGCTAATCATGGCCCATCGACTAGTGCGACAAACTGACGCAAAAATGTATATATACTAGTTAAATCATACGAAAAAATTAACTTTATGTGGATAGCAATACGTTTTGTTTCTGAGTGATAAATAAGTGTATCTCATAGATACTCTTGAAGTGTTTTATCAAATGTGAGTGTTTCAATAAAAAGAAAAGTGATCAATAATAAGTACATGAAACGTAGTAGCAAAGATATAGATAATGGATAATGGTTCCACAAATCATTTGGTAGTCTTATAAATGTTAGAAACATTTTTTTTTTAATTTTGATATATGATGCTACTTGGTAATGTATTTTGACGATATAGTTGTAGTATCTAGTAGCATGGGAAGAAAACGCTCAAGAGAAATCCATGACAATTTGTATAACGTGTCCCTCAAGTGTGCCTTAAACTGTTAAACTGTAAAGTTAAAATGGTTGATTCAACATCTCTGAACCATGCACCTAGACTGCTCCTTCATTTGATGCGAGATATCAATAAAGAAATTGTCCAAATAATTTTAGCGACATAAGTAATGACATACTCATTAATAAATAATGAATATAATTTATTAGACTAAAATTAATGATGAAAAGTTTATCTTGAATGGCCCTTTCTGTAAGGACAAAATATATTGTGTAGAGGATATACCTATAAGTGGTTCTTCTAATATTTCTTATTAAACTCGATTACTTAGTGGCTCTTAATGAATTACAGTGCCAAAAATATTGTTGAATTTGTATGCATACATTGAAAAACTTTGATTAAAAGTTAAAAGAGAGTAGTATGTGAAAAGTAGTTATTTTCAGAGCAAAGTGAATTTAAAAGTGCGAAATACTTATAATATATAAAAATGCATGTTAATTATATGAATAAAAAGTGTTTGTATTTCCTAAATCCCGACCAATATTAGGTGTTAGTTAAGAAATATTTATATTTATTACTTCCCCGTGAGAAAAGACATTTTTACGAAAAGTATTATTAATTTAGATTTCGTGAAAAGAAGGCAATAATGTTTGGGATTTGTATACCACTTTGTGCCTGATAATAAATCTTGTGACAATATTATACATTGATATAAACTGTAATATTTTTTGATGGATAAATCTTAAGTCGAACTATCACTAAAACCATCAGAAAATAATACAAGCATTCATTAGGATTACAAAAATCATATTATATTTAATGAAAAAAAAAACTATTTAATAAAATGTCAATTCTATCAACAAAATACATTGTAAATAAGAATAGATTATTATATATAAAACGGTATGTTAGTAAAAAGTATAATTGTTAAACTGATATTGGTAAAGTATTATGTATAAAAAACAATTGGATTAATGTACAGAAAATTGAGTGCTAACGTTTGTGATTCATGAGGTAGCCATAAATATGCCATAAACATGTTTAATTGTAATGTATAATTGCTAAAATCATACTTAGCTGAGCAGTATTAGTCACGGTATCCTTCTAAAAGAACCTTTTGCATTCCTGTTTATATTCCTGGCAACCGCTCGAAGCCATTTAGTTTTAGTAACTGGTTGTTCGTCAACCTTTTTTATTTCATGACCAAAACCATTATTATCCTATTCCTAATCTTTGTCAGTATTTTGTAGAATATAAGCAACTGTCCTGTTGTTCCTATTATCAAACTACCGACTTTTGTTTTCTGTTAAAACTAATTTTACTTCATTGTCATCTACTCCATCGATCTTAGAATTTTCATCATTGCAAAAATTATTTCGATTGCTTAAACAAACCAGTATTTCCTTTTGATCTACCATTTTGTTTACTTAAACCTATTTAAATAGTCCGTGCCATAAAAATTAGTCACATTTAGCTTCATTTCTCATTTCTATATTAATATCATTTAAGTATCTTCCTAAATTTAAATGTGTCAAAATTTAATTGGTTTACTTTCTATTTAAATTTAGTCTGCAATAAAAAGAAATCTCTTACATTATTGGTTGTTATTCTTTGTTTTGTTATCTAATTTTACGTAAACAACGTTTTTAATTTTCTTCTTTATGTTTTCATCTTTCACGCAAACCTTTTTTTATTATTACGAATAATTTAATCGCATATTTATATCATTATGTATTTTAGTATACGTAGCTTTAATTTAAGTAATCATAAATTAAATTAATTTCTCCTTTAAAAAATAAAACATTGTCCACGTGATTATCACACAAAATAGGAGTGTTTTGAACAATTTATTAGACATTTTTGGAAAATTGTGTGTCGTACAAATTTGTTTATTTCACCTATCGTAAGCAGTGTTTGAGTGCAGGTAATTTTTTGTGTAGATCTTTGTTCGTCTGTGTACCGATTGGTGAATATGGAAACATAATTTAGTATTGTTTACCTCATGACTTCTAGGAATAAACGAGAATATCCAAAAATATCGTATTTTTATTTACAATTTTGAATTGAAAGTAATATTACTCAATCTATTTAAAATTGAATATTACCTACTCAGACAATCCCACAATTTTAAAACTAGCTTAAACATTGGTTTATCTTAAAACGATTAGTTTTCGGTGATTTCAACTCAAGGGAACCAAGAGAACCAATGCCTATTAGAAACACTAAAACAGTGGTAAGGAAGTAGTTTAACTTACTTCTAAAATTCATGTGTTTTTCTCTTGTTAAAATTAAAATTAGTCTTAGCTTTTCTATTTTAGGCTGGACTGAAGATTATCTTTCTCATACTGCCAAAGATAGAGTCGACCCACCACTGACTCCACCTTATTCTCGCATACCATGCAGCTTAACTCTCAATGAGGCACATATTTGTAAGAATTTAATTATAACACTTTAATATACTACTAAATACCCACAAAATGTGACCACAAAAGAGTCTACTTGCTTTAGAAGGCCCCAACAACTACGGCTATTAAGCCACCATCTGGATGCTCCCAGCCAACTCCGAAGACCGGAAAAGTGCCTGGAGGAGCAAGGCGTCCTGAATAGAGCTTTTTTTGCTGGAGATAAGCCTACCAAAAACCACTACCGTTTCTACATAGTTGTTTCGTGCGAGCTCAGGGCATGCCATATGGATGGGGAGGTCATCAAGTGCATTCAACGGTCCTCCGATGGTTCTAGCACGCGAAGACGTTCCTCAGCCCTTATCTCTGACAGTTCTATCCTACCCACTTATCTCAATTGGTTGAGATTCTTCTTCTTCTTCTTCTTTTGTTAATTTGGCAACGTCGGACTGTGCGACTTGGTTGAGATTGATTGGTATCGATAAAAGAAAAATGACAGGCATAGTCAGTGTACCACTATTCCCAAATAGTTATGGCTAAAATAAGAAGCACAGAATATTAAATTAAACTTTACGTTAGCAAATAATTCTTATTTATTTATAGTTTTAGGTGAGTTTTACGTATTCTTCGTTCGCTTGACAATACATATGTCAAGAGTTTAAATTTTGATTCCGTGAAACAAAATTATTCATTTCACAATTTATTATCAAATAAATCAACAGAACGGTCTTAAAAGCTATCAACTTATAGGATGCAATTACCAAGTTTGGTATGGCTATGAGGTTTCTAAGGTTGCTTGCTTTTTATAATTTCTTATATACAACTTTATGGTTAAGGTTAACAACAAAAAAGTACATAACAAATTATGAAATAAGAGAAACTTATTTCCCCAAAACACCATGTTAAGGCCCCAGCAAAGTTCGCTCAATGATAACACAAAAGGTCGGTTTTAATTTCAACTTAACTGAACGAAAGAAACGAAAAATTTTTACGTAACTTTTATATTACGTTAACTTTCAGTCACAATGTTTTTGTTACACGAAACATGTTTGTGAAAAAGTCGAAAATTATTATGAATTTATCAGGCTTTGGGGTAGTTTCGGGATGCCAAGAGAATGCTTGTAAAGTTTCTATAATAGTATACTCCGAAAATTTTTACATCCATTGTGTAATAAGTAATGATATTTTAATGCCAAATGAAAATAATGTTGAAATGAGAAATAATGATGCATATTATAATTAAGATGTAATCGATACTATCTATTTATTTATGGCACATTGGGACACACCCACACCTATAATCGAACAGCTCATCTCCAGCTCGATATGAACAAATAAAGTAAAATAAATTAAATTAGATTAGATTAGATAATAAGATTAAATAAATTAAATTAGATTAATTTATTTATTTTACTTTATTTGTTCATTATCTAGTATCTATAACACAAACTCTTAACGTTGTATAATTTAGACTAGATGCGAGTGTTTGAAATATGATAATTGAATTATATTATTTAATACCAATCCCAATCAGGTTAAATTATAGGTTTATTTGCTCCTTAAGCACCTGGCTGGTTACCTATCTGAGAATCTCTTATCTTAGAATGAATAGTGATTACTTTGACAGCAAAGGTTAATAACCTTTGCTGTTCTCTGAACACTACTTATTTCTTCTCTTAATTCATCTTCTTTATTTATCACTATTTAGTAGAAAAAAAACGGGTGAAAATTTATATTACTTTAAAAAAAGTATTAAATAATTAAATATTAAATAATTTGTTTCAGTTAAATAACAATGAATCTTTAGTGCTTCTATTTAAATACTTTTTTAAGTGAAGCCATATGAAAACATATAGAAAATATTGTTTATCTACTAAATGGCATGTATGCCAAAGGCTTAACTGTGATTACTAACTATATATACAAACATACAAATACTTAACAAAAGCTACTTGTAAGTTATAAAGATTTAAAAAATTAACATCAATTTACTTACTGCATTTTGGTTATGGGCCCATATACCGTTGTGGATAAACTAAATAAAATTTACGAACACTATTGTACAACAATACTACTAAAAAAATGACAGATGACAGGCGCCGTCATTAGACGTTTCTAAAATGACAACTATTAAGCATATTTGCCCCAAACACTCATCTGAGTTTCAATTAACTTGATATTTATAAGAGTCATTTTATCCTTTTCATATTCAGTTAATTGAGTGTCAGCAGAATCGCCACCCTTATCTATGTTCTGAGATTGTCGAGCAAAAATCTGTATTGTATTGAGATTAAAAGTGATAACGGGTTGAGAATGACAATATCAATTTACTTTTGACAGGAAAGCATGAAAACATTTGCATTCATCAAAGCCGTTATCTTGATATCATTCACAACTCCTAAAACCAATCAAAACTTTTCCCGGTGATGTTCCAGAGAAACTTAGAAATCGGTCAATTGTTTGGTGCCCCAACTTTTAACGATATCGGCCCGTTTTGAAGCGGCTTAGACAGCTCACTTATAAATAAGTCGAACTCCGACCACTGACATCTACTAGTTATTACCTACTTAATTCAATCGGATTCTACACGCAACTTATGTGAATCCTGTTTTCTGACTTTACTTACTAAACCAACCTTCAAGATGAAATAGGTGTCTTTGAAATTTCATTCGTATAACAACAGTAATTGTATTGTCGTGTGCGTGACGTGATGGGCATATTCGTTTCCTTTCCTCCTATCCATCCAAAGCTTGCCTTTCTCTTGCAAAGAGATCGCTCTTAGCGATTTTGCTTTAAATATTTGTACTGTTTTATTACATAACTGTGTTGATGTGCAGTAAATTATTATTCTATTACATTTTACTTAATTTTTATCCGTTTACTGTGTGGCGCTAAGCGTATAATTGGCTATGCAGACGTCACGAATGTGTCACGACCGAGACCCTCGCTTTGTGTCTATTATCTCTTATAAAACGGAGAGTGCTCTGAAGAGCTTTTTAACCTTATCTCCTGTTAGTCTACAGAGTCACTCATTTCATAATGTATTTGTCTAAAAAGTAGATAGATAGATAGATAAAGTATTTATTTCCATTTCTACATCACACACAATCCATCCAGACAGTACATAGGTTAAAATACAAACATTTTATAATAAAGGTATCAAAGACCTTTGTGTGCGCTGCAGAAATGCAAAAGGGTCGCAACTCATTGACTAATTTTGTTAACATCTGGATGTGAGGAAGATGGGGGGAAGTACTTGCCTCAAAATAATGTGTGAACTTTACAGTTAATAGAATTTATATTTTATGCTTAGTGGGCCTTTATATCAATTCAATGCGGATTTTTATGGTCTACGATTATTATTGACGGCCGCTTGGTCGAGTGCTCAGTACCTCTGTCTACCAGGATCCTCCCAGAACCCCAGGGCCCCAGCAGGTCCTTGATTTGAATATGATTATTTTTAACGATTCATGCATGTTTGTATGATTATTTTGTATATTTCATCCATATCACAAGCTCTCAATGATGCTACTTTGGGCCAGATAATAGGAGTAAGTGTGAGATATATTATATTATATATATATATATATATATTGTTATTTGATACAAAGCCTACCGAGCTGAAATTCCCGTTCATTTTATTTTACTGATCGAATCATTTGAAAAATATTATAAAATTAAATTTTTGATATCTCCATAGTAATTTATATGACTGTGTTAACATGGGTTTCGGCTTGATAGGGTATATACTAAAAACCTTGTATATATATACTATGGATGGACGTCTCGAGTCAATCTAAACCTACAAATTAAAATAAAGAATTTGTTTTATGATAATTTAACAATGTAAATGTGTAATTAAACAATTCAAACTATTTTTGAGGGACAAAAATCGGCTACACTTACTTTTGCTTCTGAAAAAAAAATAAGCACCACCTTCGCTTACCTAAGCTTTAAAAAATTATTTGCTCTCTTTAAATGGGAAGGTTCTATGGTCAAAGTTTGGTTGTCAACATATTTATCTGTGAGTCGCTGATTGAAATACATTTGTACTGTTTTTTTTCTATCATGTTTATAATTTATTTAACAATTTATGTACACACAAAGACAATTAAAAGGACACAACAGAATATTAGAGAATTGTACAAAGGTACTGCTAATTTCTATAAGAAATCTCTTCCAGCAGCCCCATATATGGGAAAAGTCGTTGCCTTCGATGTGCCTGGATCTCATTATCAGATCCTGTCTTGGTGACAATTGGATAACAGGCCTATACTCTATCGAATATAAAACTAATTTTAAAAATTGGGTCACATTTCAAAGCTATATTGAAAAAAGAACCCACATCTTATATTGCGGTTAGTAACAAATTTAGCATCTACACACTGCAATAGTATAAAAAGATTGTAACTTAAACGATTTTATTCTCGAAGTTGGTACTTACAGGTTATTTAAAAATTATAATTAGAATGGCCTATTCAAACCAACTTAATTAGGTTTTCAAAAAGATTGAACAATACATAGTGTAAATAAATAAATCGCAAGGACAATGGAGTCGGATAACGTCGGTACGTACAGCGATAAGCTAAAAATACAATTGATTTTGTTCAAAATAGAGCACGTTTTTAAGAAACCTTTTTGATGTCGTTAACATTCGATAGGACAAATTTTTTATGTAGAAACAATTTATAAAATTAACCATAGCATTTGCTAACTCGCGGAAACCTAACAACCGGTCAAAAAGGTTATATGTTGCCGATAAGTTTATTTTAAACCTCAATTATTGATTTTTATTTTTATCGAACTTTAGTTTAAGTTAATAATACAAATATAAGACTAGACCAGAATACACATTGATTACTATCTATTTATTTAAACATTCTATTTGTCGTTACATACCTATTATTGAAATTTATTTTTTACCAAGAAGCGAAAATACCAATTTTTATATTGGTAATGTTACCTCTTTGTACCTAAAATGTCAATTAAGGTCCTTGATACATTTCTCGATAGAAGCAGTTACTACTTGTGGTGTAATGAATTCGATATAGAACTAATGACATCGAATTTCAAAACTGAAATTGTTATTACAAAAAAATTAATTTAATTTTAGATTAAAAGAAAATGTAAAAAGCAAGTGAATTGGAAGGATAGTTATAATAAATTGCTTAAAAAAGTAATTTACTTGTTTTAAGATATTATCCGTGGGTTAAGATAATTATCTTGTTATACCTAATAACGGTATATTTGGTTACAATAAATAAATAACAAGAAACGTATCCTGTACACTATTAAGCTCAATTAATTGTTAACACGCCTTAAAAGATTGTGTCAATTGTTTTCCGCTTTTGATTTGCTGAGATCGTGATTAGTCTTCTTAAGCAATTTTCTGTAATAGTGTAGCAGTATAGAGAAGCAGGTTTGAAGTTTATTTAGTGTATACATATATATATATATATATATATATATATATACATGTTTATACAACTAACTTAACTTTTGTCAACTTGTATGTTGTATACAACTAACTATTTAAACATTCGGATTTGCCACTTTTTCGACTGATAATATAACGCATCGGATTTACAAATATTGATACAATTGGAAAAATTTTAGTGCGTAGTTTTAGCTAATTGAGATTTAAAAAATAAAATTCAGATCGATATTTAAATATCCAAATAAAGTATTTCGGAACATTTATATAACCTGAGATATCTTAAAAAAATAAGCAGTGACTTTGTATAATTTTCTGTTATGTCCTTTTAAATTATCTATAAGTATAAATAAATTGTTAAATATATAAATACATAACCTGAGAAGCGAAGCGAAGATATTGATATAGAGAGGGGGTAGGGGGGGCAACAAATAATAGATTGTTCTGCTCAGGAGTACGTAACTATCTTTATTTTTCAAAAAAACCACCAATTAATATACATTTTTAAAACATTTATTACTATTGATTAATTGTGTACCTAAAAGACGCGGTAACATCATTGTGAACCTTCTGGCTCACCAAGTTAAATATTATTGTTCTCGAATATTCCACCTTTATTGTCATTCACTAGATCGTTAGCGTTACATCAAATATAGTATTCTATATCTTAGTCATGAAATATAGTTACTATTAACTATGATATTTATTTTAAACAGCTTTGAATCCTGATTCACAGTGACAAGAATGGTAATACAGTATTACCTTTAAGTCTCTGAAATGTTGCCAGTTTTAAAAACCATTATATTTTATTACTTCATTGATAGTTTTACAAACTGTATATTCATTTATATTCATATTGATACGATGAAAACATTTCTTCGTTATTCACAAAGACATGATATGGCTGAACTACTGGCTATTATGTAGGTAATGAAATTTTTCATACAATTTCACCAAAACACCTAGTTTAGTTTCAATACGCTTCAATAACACTACCCAATGTATTATCCACTAACTACCTAACTATTAATGACTTTTAAAAGACAATAAAATAATTTGTAAATTTCTACAGAATATTGATAGAAAATTATATATATATAAAATAAAAATATGTTTAGATATCTCGCTAAATCGTAATATGTAGGGTGGGACGTAAGTCCTTTACAATAAATAGAAGTTAATGAGTTCATTGACTTGCTTAAAGCCAAAATACATGTGTAATATAATTTTAAAGCCAAATTTCATAGTCTGTAAGGTTATGTCGACTTATATCGTCGATACTTAATAAGTCGATAGTTGATTAGATATAATAATAAATATAGTACACAAATAGTAACAACTTTCTTAGAATTACAGCCATCTACATTCTGTGCAACGTCACCTATTGTTCTAATCGATTGAGTGTTCTTTTGAATATGACTGTTGACAGTGTAGCAAATAAAACAAAATAATTATAACACATAAAAACTGCGAACATTATAAATTTTAATAATTTATTCATGCGGTAATTTTTAGCAAAACATGGCAAGACTAAATCTTCCCAGATTAGGCTGTGTACACACTTACATCTATGATACAATAAATGAATATGGACGCGGTGCGCGTCACTAAATTACAATCTTTTATCTATTATAATAAACATGAAACATTTAAACGTAGTTAAAGCATTTTTCTGTCGAATTTCGGTTGAACGATGCATTTTGAATCTTGACTCAAATTTATTAAGAGTACTTTACGTCACATCCGAAACTGACCTAGCCGTCTTGTAGGCTTTTGGAGTATATTACAGTCACAATAACCATACACTTAGCTCTAATCACAACAATATTATGTATATATTTGATAAAATGCTACAGTTTACTGTAGGTATATATGGAACATTATTGTCTCCTCTATTACACGATTAGTATTAAAATTCAACTTAAAATATCTTTAAAAAAATAAGAAAAGACAGCGGAATGTCAAATTAATTAAATAAATACGTACGACTATATATTAACACATTTAACTTAATGATATATCACTTAAATTAATTACTTAGATATTATCTACATGGAAAACATTGGCTAGGCAATTATTATGAGTATCTTGATATATTTGGAACTAAAGATGAACTGAACTGAAGATGAAACCTACAAAAGTGAGGACGTCGGGCTCAGACAAATCCTCGAAAAAAGTCTAGTTTAATAAATTACCAGTATTCGTTCCAAAAAGATCCGTTACATTCGAATAACGGACAAATGGCGCTAGTAATGGCTGCCACTGAGTATTTTGGTTGACCCATAGAATTTTTCTCCTAGCCTTCCAAAATATATTATTAAAAGACACGAAGCGACAACGATACAACGTTTAAACAAATGCTTGTTAAAATATTACTTTAATATTTTTTTATAAATATAATAAATGGAATATATATCATTTTACATCCTTATATAGTAAACACCAAGTATTTTAAACATCAATAAAGATTTATTGTCTGATTAATTTCATATTTGTCAATTTTTATTTAAATTTATTGTCAAATTCGTTAATTATTGGGAATTGACTGTTATGTCAGATAATTGCTCCAATAGTATACGATTGTCATATTTATTGTCTCCGTTAGCTAGTACGCCATAAGTCCACCTCGTGGACTGAAAAAGAAGTAAACACTATACTTAAAGCTATAGAGAAAGTTGCGATCATTAAAAAGAGGGTATATTAAAAATTCAGAGATCAAATATCTACATTGAAAAAATTCCATTTCTCATTTTTTATAAATATAAAAATAATGCAATAGGTTATGCTGAAGCTCGCATATGAGACTGATGCGTCCAAGCGATATAGCGTAAGATATGCCGTCGATATGCTTATATTGTTAGTGATATTGTTAAAGCCCTGACAAGAGAGTTCTCCCTGGTTGGAGGTCGTCCACTAGTTCCTGGGTTGCGGGGGATTCAGTAGACGTAAGGGATGAGCTCGGGCGCGGTATAGTCGAAGTATGGGTGGTAGAAGGTACGTCGGACTGGTGGCAGCATAACGTCGGAGTAGCGCGAGAACTGGGATACCTGCCGACTGCCAGATGGTGGTTTCCTGGAATAACAATTGAAATTTGAAGACTTGCATATTGTTATAAGAGGAAGGATAGGATCAACACGGACTCAGGAAAATTTCGCCGCTAAAACAATTTCTGAGAGTAGACTGGATCAGGCCTGAAGAACTATTGTATCGTCTTACAAGAGATCAAGTGGAGTGTGGCAAACTTAAAAGAAGAGGCAAGAAGAAAGAAGGGAACCTGTTCTGGACTATCGATAAAATGTGAACATGTTGAAGTAACTCACTTGCTGTGCCTGGCAGTTGGTTCATCAGCAGGGTACTCCACCTGGATTGGCTGCAAACCACGAGGTTCTTGCTCCCCGAAGTTACCGTACACGTAATCGTCACCACTGCAACAATTCAGAATATAAGTTTGAAAGTGAATTTATTTATTTGGTACAAAATCAATTGTTCCACTTGAGTAAATACTTTCAAATTGAAAACCAGATATGAGTTTTCATCTTTATCGTCTAAGGCCTTTATTTTGAAGATCAAGCCTCACAGCTCATAAGTAAATATTGATCAGTCAGCAAATCTTGTTTACTCATCTATATTAAGACTATGAGTCATTGCGTTTAATGTTCTTACATTTAATGCTTATATTTTGTAAGTATATGGGGTATCATTTTAAATCAAATGTATCTATATTCATACATTGATTTATTTCTATCTCATTGTAAACTAATAAAATGACTTAAGCAATTTTTGTATGTAACACAAAGGATAGAAAGATATAAGAGTGGAAATAATGAATGAAATAATATCACAAAGCTACCAATAAAACCAAATCAAAACGAGGAATGGTTGTATACAACGGCTTTTCTTTGATGAATGACCAAGAACTCGAGGCAGTAACCATTTAATTTCAGAATAAGGAAAGTTTTACTTAGCTTATTTCGTAAATGTAAGATTTGAATGTCAAACAAAAAACAGCAAAGAAATCTCGAAACATTTAGGGAGATTTAGGAGATGGGTGTTTATACGCTTCGCAGAATAAAACGACTGATGACTTACTTTCATTTGAAATTCTGATTGTATTTTTCAATGAATGTAAAGATAAAGTAACTATACTGAAACTGGAGAGTATTCCAAATTATAATAAGAACATTTTTCAAAACAATAAGTATGAAAAATTGATATTGTAGTGACTTCCAGTTAATTTATAACAAATAAAATGATCATAAAAGTTCCATTCCGTTCCATACCCGTTAAAAGTTTGGTAAACCAAATAATAATAAAGATATAAGTGTCGGTAATAACTTTAATAAACAAAATCCTATTTTTGACCTTCAATGACCTCTAGTAACTACAATGGGTGTTAGTTAAACAAAAACAAAAGATGTCTTTCTTGTTTAGAGAAATTCAGGCGATAATGCACATATTACTTCGGTAGGGTCTTCAGAAGACTAAGCCAGTTTGAAAAAAATGAGTTCCTATGACTGTTCCAATCTGTTAGCACCAACACTGTACCATAATCATTGTTATAAATATAGCAGTATATTAATAACTAGGACTAGAAACGTTATGTATCGTATTCCTTCTAGTATTTCTTATATTTCCAACTTTATAACCGTTTTAGTGTTACTACGTAACTGAAACTTAAATAAATAATACTTACTTCCTGCCAGCTGCAATATCCTTCAATTCTTGTTTCTGCTCGGTCTCATATTTCCTCTGCAGCTCACGCACGTGTTCCTGCCGGATCAACTTCTTGAGAGCTTCGAACCTATGACCAATAGAACCAAAGTTATTCTTTGAAATAGTCTCTGAATCATACGAAAAATTAGTAACTCACGAAGTAACTAAATGAAAGCTCTCGTGATGTGATTATTAAATCATCAACTACGAAGATGACTGACAAGCGTAAACGTCAGAATAAAGACTATTAAACCTGACTTTTATTGGAAGGTGGATAAATATGTTACTTAGATAACTGATTTAGGACTCGGAGAGATTAATTTAGTGGTCTAAATTGTAACGACTGTCAACACTACTGTAAGGGAGTAAGAAATGTTTTAGGAGCAAAGGTTTTGAGTGTCATCTTCGCTAATATTTATAAATGTGTACGCACTGGATAAAGACCCAGTCGACGGATTATCGGCTGGCTCACCGAGCGCATTGATTGGCTACCTCTAGCCAGTAATAGAAATATCCATTTTACTTCCGAGAGGCGCTCTCACATAGTACAATTTTATATTTATTAATTTTACATAGCATAGACATTAAATTAAGTACAGTTTTTAATTAAAGACAGCCACGACATGCGATGTAAACTAACAGTTACTTATCTAATTAACTTAAGTTTATAAATTAGCTTAAAGTTATTTATAGAAATTCTGATTACTGGGGGTTTACGTTCCTGCTAATGATTTTGAAGGTAGCTTTGTATTTTCGTGCACTAAGGTGGAATACGTCCAACTCTCCTACTTTATTGGACCGAGAAAGAAAGTTATAATGTTTCTGGGTCCTGTTTAATGTGGAATGGGAGCCTAGATTGATCTTTGCCTCTTTGGGTACAAACATGTTAAACCTTCTGACACGTGACAATTTACTCGGTGCATTAAAATCAATTTGTTTGAGCAGACAAGAACTATCCAAGCTACATTCAACGGTCTGTATACAAACATGCTCATTATTATATAATTTGAGTACAGTGTTCTAATTAAAATTGGACTTCCAGTGACGAACAGTATAACGATCATTACATCACCAGAAGAAACAGTTCTTGTCATCGATTCTTCCACATATTTCTTATTTATTAAAAAAGTCATTGTAAAGTCCCTCCTCATAATGCAATACCGTAATTTTAGAGAAATTTCTAGATTACCTGTCTCTCTGCGGAGGCACCATGAATGCAGTGGGTCCACCTCTTGGCCGTGAAGGTCCAGGGTACCGGAGGATTTTGCCAGACGTGTGCGGTACGTTGAGCATGCCGAACATCTGTAACAAAACGATCACATATGAAGATTATATACATCTGTTCAACTTTTCATTACATATGAACAAAATATCGGGTCCGCTACTCGTATGAACAATTAAATATGGCTCATGTCATTTCTTATAACGTATTACGAAGTATAATCGATTCAGTGACCTCCATAATTAGTTCCGCTTACGTTATGTAAAATTTAAGCTGCAAGTATCGTCATTGCAAATGACAAAACTATCATACGGTTCAGTATTTAAAACAAATACAATTTTCGGGATACTATTCGGAACTTAATAAACAAAACAACTTGATGAAAACATGGTTCTTATGTGGTGTCGACTGTACTTGTCTTTGCAAGTAATGACGTCTCGAAACTATGTTGCACAGCTATTTAAGATCCCTTTACACTGTTTGAATTGAGACAACAATATAAGTGAACAAAATGACGCAAATAGAATTAGTTTTACACGCTTGGCAGTTTGTCTTTGTGTACGCTTAGCTGAAGCGGAATTATCTGAGTCTAGCTGAAAGATTCATGTTGATATGTCTGAATATAAGAGACTTGTATACATAGACAAAATTATTTCAATTACGTTATATTAATCAAAACTATATTGCATTTTCAAAGTCAAAGTCAAAATATCTTTATTTTAATAGACTCATTTACTAAGTTCTTTTAAATCGTCATAACAGGGAATATGTATGAGAAAAATAAATTAATATAATTAAAGGTAATGGTGACAGCTTTAAGTTATTAATCGGGTATTTGCAAATTGTCCCAGTTATATAATTTAATTATATTCCATATAATATGCATATTCCCAACAACACTACCATCGCTTCGACGAATTTGTAGCTGCAGAGAAGAAACGCAAAGAGAAAACAAACTCAAGGCAAGGCGCAAGAAACTCTCAGCCTTTAGTTAAGTATTAGTATTACAAACATATTTTTTGTTTTACAGTGCAATATTTTATAATCGTAGGTACATTTGATAAGTACCTACGATTGTAATATTATCTTATCCAAAATAATTAAATGTAGTATGTGGTTAAAGTAATTTATTAACATGGAACTAATTTATAAAAATATATATACGACTACGAAATTTATCATTTACTTCAACTTATCAGATTCCTTTCTTAACATCTCTTATTTGTATGGGAGCGTATACCATCAACCATTTATTATCTTCGTCTTCTTAAATTTATATATTATATATATCTATATAAATGAATTGATGTTCGTTAGTCTAGCTAAAACTCAAGAAAGTCTCGTCCAATTTAAATAATTTTCATAGTGTTTTATTCGGTTTGATTTGTGTGTGGTTTAAAAATAAAAATAACTGGGAAAATCCTAAAAAAATGCTTACAAATCTGAAAATTGTTTTACAGTATGGAAAAATGTCTTATTGACATGTTAAACATTAAAACTGTCATTTCTCCCATCACTACTTTCGATTGTTTCTTTTATAGATAGTAAAAGTCGTCGTTTATAGCTGACACAAAGTTCACCGTTCACTAGTTTTATAATATATTTTGAAAATGTAAATGTTCTTAAAAGAAATTACTGCAGCGACCAGCAAAGAAGAAAGGCATTGATGAAAGAACGTCTGGCCTGAGGCAAAGTCGAGGCACTAATACATAAGTCCGTGTATAGTACTTTTCTCAAATAATACTAAATAGTACCAACCCAGAAGTTTTTATTTAAAAATAGAATTATTTTTCAAAATCAGTGACAAACAACAATAATTATTCACGCACCAGAGTTCCATCTATTTATTTTTCAATAAACAGCTTTCTATTTGCAAGCCAGTTAGAAATTTAAATAAATCCTTTGATAAATTACCTCCTCGGTTGCCCTGTTTCGGAGTAACAGATTGTTCCATTTTTAAAATATATATTAACGTTTTGTAACAGAGGGTATGAGTTTACACAGTAATTTATTTAGCTACTAAAGCACGAAATTCAAATTTATCACGTATAATAGGACTAAGATCAAGCACCATGCATATCTAACTATAAAAATCTTTTAAACATGCTATATTCAAGGTACAGGAACAAGCCATTGTTCCTGTACCTTGAATATAGCAGCCTAAAGCGCTAATATAACCTGCACGCGTAACTCAAGGAATTACATACATTTTGTCTACACCGTAATTTCATTTTTCTCGTTAAGCCTTTAACATCCGAGAAATGTGACGTTTCGATGTAGACAATATCTTCTCGAGTTCGTTATACTACGCCCGCTGGGTCCAATGTACCTATTATCTTATAGTTTTGGTTAGCTAATCTTGATACCTGATCAGCTAATGCCATAATACTCATTCTGGGTTTTCAAGGGCGTCATTGCGTTAATAGATGTTCCATCGATTCCTGGCCTTCAGCACACCCTAAAGAAGCTGTGTCGGAATTCACTTATCATTTGTGCCTCATGTTTAAAGCGAGCTGTTAACGTTTCTATTTCATTAATTTATAGAAACCACAATACTAAATGTTTATAAAGACTATTTAATTATTTTAAAGTCATATTTCACGGTCAACTTAGCACGACAAATTAAATTATTGTTAAATGAAAATAAAGCCCTCTATCATTTAACACTTAAACGATCAGACGGCAAATGTGTATGGATTGTTGAAGTGTCAAATAATTTGGAGTTTTTAAGAGTCATTCTATCCCTTACATATTAATTAGAACGAATAAAGGCAATTAACAAAATTATTGTTTAACAAAATGCCAGGAGAATGGCGTTTGGTTCCATTTTAGATTTGAGTTGCTATTTACATACGATTTAATTTAATTTAATTTTTAGTGTAAGTACCTAATAGACCCCCAGATCTGAACGAACGAATGACCGTAAAAATAAAAAATGATTTGCCCAAACATCACATGATGGTTGGAGGCAAAGGGATGACCACACGAGACTTCATCTCTTTGCCTTCCAAAATTAAAAAAAACGCCAAATTTTAATGAAACTCGTATAAATAAACCGTAACTTTATTTTCCCAACTGCTTAGAACATATAAGTCTGAATTAGGGCATTTACTTTTCTGTTGACAAAATTATGTAATAGTTGCGTAAATTTTAGTCAAATAAAACGAATTCCGTAGTAAGAAATTAAAATCTCACACAATTACGACAAGTGCCAAGGAAGTACATTATTTTTTATTATATATGTATAGTTTTGATATAATACGTTTTTATGGAAGTTTTATATGATGATAGTTTTTTATGAGTTTTATCACTGTCACTTTTCTAGTCATGATTTTTTTTAAATCGAAGAATTATTATTGAAATCTTACTTATTTAAGTAAATGTTTCTGAAAGGGTCTACATTTACCATACGCCACTGTGTCCAATATGTAACTAGAAGCATTGTTCCATATTACGTAGCATATTGTTAGCCCGCCCACACGATCTTCAAAAACATGTTGAAATAATGTTTTTAGGTTAGATTATATAATTTTTGTTATATAAATTAAATATATATAAGTTAGACTATTAATGCATATTTTTAACCGACTTAACATATAAATTTTGTGTTGTATATAATATAATTGTTTTATGATAATAAATAACTTACTAACAATGTTTTAATGACCATTGTTACTTATGGGTGTTTCCCGAAATAATTGGATATAATTTAAATAATTTAAGTTTCTTGTATGTGGAGTAACTATTGTAATTCGATATGTTACACAGAGACAATAAGGTCGTTGGTTTTTGGTTCAAATATCTACTTTTCAAATATTTTATTAGTAGAATAAATTAGAAATACCTAATTACATACACAATAAGTACATTAACTGTTGTATTAAGAGAAAAACACATTTTTGAATTACTTTAATACATTTTATTGAAAATAAAATTTTCATAATAATGAAAATAGATTTAAAACAATTACAAAGAACTAACAATTCGAAATGCTATTATCGAGTCATCCTAGGATTATGTAAAAGCTTAAAGTAGAAGATTTGCTAAAATTTCAAAAAAGGATATATGTTCTAATTTCCGAATTAACCAAAATGAATATTAAAACAATTGTGAAAAATTTTACAATTAAAAACAAATAGGAAAAAGAAACAAAAGCGATATCGCGACCCTGCCAGGATTCGAACCTGGAATCTTCTGATCCGTAGTCAGACGCGTTATCCGTTGCGCCACAGGGCCGGTTACATAGTTTGACGAAAATAACCATTGGTAGCAATGCCACGCGACGTATTACGTCACAATTCAGTGATTTGAGATAATGTAACCTTGATGTATTTTTAACCCAATGCCAGAGCGTTATCGATGTAGATATATACAATGAAATATACATTTACATATAATATAAAAACATGGTATTCTTAAAAGCTCATTTTAATATTTCTCAATAGTTATAAACCTTGTATCTGTATATTTCAATTGTTATTATGTTCCATCAAAAACTATATTAACATAAAAACCTTCATAAAACGTATTGCATGAACAGAAAAAGGCAATATTGATATATGCTCCACAAAGCGGCCTCTTAAAATGCTACAAGAATGATTTGGTACCGTCGGCGAAAGAAATTAATAAAACTCTGGTAATTTTTCAAAGCAATAGTTTCGGAAAAGATTTTTCAGGCTATTGTCTAGCCCAATGTAAGTTACATTAAGAGCTTGTGCTATGGATAAATATAGATATATACATATCATAAATATAAACATACTAACATTTGTGACTCGTGAAGCCAGATCACAGTGGCAGTTTAATAAGAACTCCCAAACCTTTTGAACAAAGCTTGATATTTGACGACCTCTGTGCGTACAACAAAATCGTTTAGGCTTTGAAGACACCTATCTCAGATTTTCTGCAGAGAATTTTCTGCTAAGTATAGTTGGTAGTAGGATTTTTTCTAAGCCCACCTGGCTAGCATCGTCATAATAAGAATGCATTCCCACAGTTGGAGGTGAGATAGCCAGTGAATGTCATGGACGAATCCGGGAGTGACTCGCTTCGACCTGCAGAATTATCACCAATTACCAGTTAGAAAGGTCGAATTTTCAGATATATTTATAGAAACACTAAAATACCTTGTTATTAAGCTATAAATTTTATCCATAAGAAATAAATTGCTATGAATATCCACGTAATGACAAAACATTATAAGTCACGCGTGTTAGTGATATCCCTCGCTGGTGACGTCACGTGATCCTATTCTTAAAGATCTCTTTTTCAAGTTGTTGCGAAATCTTGTCACACATACGTCAATCCTTGACCTTTATCCCTCAAATAGGCTTCGAAAGGGACATGGGATGACATCATTGCCAAAGGTCGTTTGCATACTTAGCGTTTTTTTTGGGGTTATATTTTTTTCTTTTTAAGTTTTTATAGTCTACCCGTATGCTATTTGTTGTCGTGACACGTATGGTAGTAGATGCTGAACGTGTGTATAAATCTGAATGAAAGCTATTTATTTATATTTTACAAAACCAACGCTTTTACCCGCCTCTGTAGTCTGTGGTTCAATACCCAGTTTCAGCCCAGATTGATTAGTTGTAGTGGGCTAAGACCGCCATCTTGTCTACGTCTGGCATTACAATATTGTAAACAGCATTGTTGTGTACTAGCAATGGGAGCCACTTAGTTTCTTTGTGTTTTTTAAATCCGGGTATAGCTTGATTCAATCTCATCTCATCAACCCCGTTGTTCAAAAGAACAACTAGAAAAAAACGGCAAAGTATTCAAAGTCAAATAATTTTGAAACTTTACAAAATAAAACTTTTATAAAATTCTTTTACAAAATAAACTAGATTCCTTTAACTCGAGACTTGTGAAATTTCTCTAGACTACCAACTACCAACAAATTTGAAGCAAATTCCACGGAGAAGTTCAATACGGGTTCGAAAGCTTTATTCGTGAAACTTTTAACTCTAAATTTCTATAATTAGCTGTACTATTGAACTGACGGTACTGTCGCTGGACGATTTAAAACTCTCATTGTTTAAACTTGCTTCGTAAAGTATCGGTTGTTTTATTTTATTGTATGTGTAGGGAAGGTGCTGGGCTAAGTTAGTTTATTGTATAGGTAGGTATATCTAGGTACGTTACCCTCTCGCCGATACAGGTATGTAGGTGTATCCCGGGTCTCACTAGGTAGGCACAACACTGATGGCACTAGGATAGCACTGATGGGCACAGAAAACGTGACAACGAGGGCAACGTGGCGCACACCGCGGGTACCTATGTCAGTCAGTCAAGGGTCGGGAAGGAACTGGTAGATTGGTGGGGGTTAACGTAATGAAATGAGCGGGTCAGGTAGCTAAGCAGATATACGTAGGCAAATATCATGCGTCCAACGAGACTTTCCTAAACAGTATCCAACGTACAAATGTTATTTATTAACAAATTTACCGGTAAAATGTTTAAACAAAAAAATAAGCGCTGCTTATAACATAGCTGAGCATATTTTTGAATAAAAAATAATTTATTCCTTCTTTCTTGATAATACAATTTTATGTTGTCAATTTAAGCGTTAATTCTTCCCCTACAGACTATACTAATAGGATCACCACTGTTTTGCTTAGGGACCTACCCAGTTATGCGACAGCTATTAGTTGGGGTCGTCCAACGCCTGATCATAACGTTACTGGGAATACTAATTATAAGCTCAAGTATATCCTTTGTTGAAGAGGGACTAGGGTTCTTCTGAAGCAATTCACCAGAATACCACCAGGCATACACGGACTTCGCCTAAAGTAACTAGATAAATCCTAGACGTAAGACGTCTAGTATTGTGTGTAAATCCCACTTGGGATCTACCTACGATGTGGTGTAATGGATATTATTTCTCAAACGTTTAGTTTACAAATAAATACGAAGAAAACTCTATAATATCTTGGTTAACTCTGTACTAACAATGTAGAAAGCTTCAGTGTATATTCTATCTATACTTTAATAGATATGTAATAAAGTAAATATCATTTTCCCTTCTTGTGTTGGTTTGGATGACTCCCCATAATTTAATTTTATTGGAATGATATCACTGAATAAGCAAATTTAGTCATTGTTAGCATTATCCAGAGATAATGCTAACAATTACTAAATTTGCTTGTAATTATCACATCAGAATGTGATAATTACTTCTTTGAATTTTCGAAGTGTGGATAGCTGTAGACAAAGGATTTTTTTTTAAATAACTTCCTTTGGACAGAAAAGTCACTTATATACTTATACACTTGCGTGGAAAGGAGACGGTCTACAAATCTGTTCAACAAATGTGTTCAGTTTTGTGTAACAGCAATCCTATCTAATATGAACTAGCATCTACAGGACAATGTTCTAAAACCCATCAGTTATTATTATTGATTATATTACTACTAATTGTATCTTACCTCGTCATAATCTGGGGTGCGAACCACATTTGGTGGAGCCTTGGTGACAACCCTGCCGTAAGCTTCACGGGGAAGGGTCGGATATTGATATCTAAACCTGGAAAAATATACAAATTTATATAAAAGTCTTTACAAAATATTATCTTTTCGGGATTTGTTTTCGATTTGACACTGTAGCTAAAGTTGCAGGGCTTAAAATGCGCTAAACGAATGTCCAATAAGCCGTTAAAGCTATACAGGTTCTGATAACCTGAAAAACTTAATATAATTGCTTTTAAGGTAACGTGGTACTCCAAATGACTAGCCTATGACAGCCTGGTGCTTTGCGGATAATAACCTTGTTTAGTGTTGGTAAGGGTACCTACCTTGGTGCGGCACGCGGTAGTGCAGTATAGACAGGCCATTCGTTGTACATGAGCGGATCACGGTAGGAGCTCACTTCGTTCATGATCTCTGGGGCTCGTGCTTGTCTCTTCGAGAACCTGTGAGCAAGTAGATAAGGTTCAGTCACTTTCTGAAGTACCTATTTAAGTTCATCCACTAGGTTTACTCCTCGTTCACACAGAATCTAAGGTGCCTAACTTAATACAAAGATATTTAATAAGATTGATTAAATATAATTATTTATAAAAATTAAAAATAGATACTTATATAAAACGCATATAACGTGGCTGTAAAGGCTATATTCCTTTGCCTTCCCTTTTGAGGCAGAGTTGAAAAAATGTCTACGCAAAGTAATACCATTAATTGAGCTGTATGAGTTATTGACTGTAGAAAAATTCACAAGCGAATTTATAAAAATATTTCGCTTTAAATACCAAATAATATTATCAACCCATCTGTAATTAACCAAGGTATAAAATTCCTTTGTTTTCATAATAGAAACCACTGCGAGGCTGTACTGAAAATATTGCTATCAGCAAAGCCTCGTAAATCACATAATACAAAGGAGAGGTCACTCTCATATAGACCACAAAACCTGACCGCTATTATGGTATTAATTAGATGGAGCAAAGTGTGGTTATGTCATATATCACCTTCAGAATAAGGGTTCGTGATATTAAATAGGTAGGGATTATTATATCTTATGCAAAAATATATAAATTATAATTTTATGGTTGCATGTATGGCGTCACTGCTACTGTAAATAAAGAAAACTAGTATGACGTTGACGTTAACGTCACGTCGCGAATCTAAGTGAAATGACAGCTTACTTTTAAGAAGATTAAATTGAGATATTTAAAAAACTTTTCTGTTTATTTGGAAAATCAGCGATGGACTCTGTTATAGGTGAAACCTGTAATGATTTCATTGTTATGATATTGCCCAAGGAACCCTGGAAACCCACACAAAATTTTAATGCATTGTTTTCAGAGTTCTAAAGCACGCCTCCCTCTGAATAATGAGTAACAATTATGATAACGTAAATCATATTCAAACTAATTATAATTCATACTCCGCAGACTCGTTCAGCCAATTGTATGAATGGACACAATTGAATTAATTAATGCATAGACTTTTACGTTTTCATAAAAATAGAAACTTATTACTTCAAGCGGTCTATTTCAAATGAATATGTATGAAACGAATTTCGTTAATAATTAAAAAAAATCTAATCGCGTAGTATAAAAGTTGATATTCCATAAGAGTAATATTGTGTGGCTTAAAAGTTTTTGTATCCATTTATATATATATATATATTTAATGAATAAGCGCACGCACAGTACATCAAATAAATAAATGAACATGCATGGAAACGTGTGGTATATTATTTACAAAAAAAAATATTTATTTTCCAAGGTTGAATTTAAGCAAACTAACCAAAGGCACGAAAACACCTAAAGTAATGCACGACCTTGAGTCATGAGTTAGATGTAATAAAACGACTATTTAACAATGTCAACGACATATGTTTCTTCCCCAAACGTGCCGTAACACTATGTAATATGTGACATATTTGCAAAGCAATGTAATATTTAATTTGTGTCAGCGTTCACATGAAATATTCTATCAAAGTAAAGTTAGAAATATCAATCTTATGAAACATAATATTATGAAAACGTAATATAAGGTAAATTCTTATGAGTAGGTATTAATTTAATGTCGTGTACCACACATCATTCCGAGCCTGTCATCTGAAATTTAAAATTATATACAAATTTATATTATTTCGTACTTCTCATATTAAGTAATATATAATACTCTTATTAAAGGTTACTCTTGTCGTATAACCACGTGTTCAAGTGGCTGAGGAAGTTGACATGATAAAGTTCTATAAACAACTGGAGATTTTTTCGGGACGTGACATAGTTTGATAGCAGAATTGTATTAGGAAGCCACTGACATTCTGAAGTTAATACACACTAAAACATAAATTAACAAAAATAATATACATACTTTAGTTATTACATAAACTTTGCCTTAAAATTTACAGACGAAATGAAGTTAATTATTAGCTTTTACTCACTTAAATACCCTAAAAATAAGAGCGGAATTCTATTACTAATTAAAGAAATTTTAATATTTTCCGTCATATTTTATGATAATGAATCTACTTTGGAGCCAAATCGGCCTAATAAAGAGCGACAATAATGACATTTATTTCAATTCTCCCTTTACCTTTGGCACGAATTCCCAAACTATTTTAGACAAAGAGCCCTTTTCTAAAACAAAATGAAATGTACAAAAAGTATTTTTAATTATAGTCAAGTTTGAATTTCTTTAATAATAATATATATGAAGAGATTTTGTTGTTATGTTTTAAAATTGTTCTTTTAATGTGCGATAATAATTAAATTTGTTCTTCATTACAAAAAATGTTCACTCAAAGTGTATTTTGTATTTTGTTAAGATTGTTTTACTTCATATTTATGTATTTGATTTTACATAATGATATAATTAAATTATTGACGACCGGCATTCGGACATGGTTCGAGTCTCGGCCAGTGCAGACGTTTATTTGATATACACGAATATATACATTCACAGATCTGAAACATGAATATTAAAAGTGATATAATAATAAATGATATTAAATATATATTTTCCCTAAATAATGCCTTTTTATATTATATATAAATAACGTAATATATATTTCACATTTACCAACTGGTATATTTTTATTAATGGTTTACTTTTGGATGAAGAAATTCAATAGACAATTATCGATTATTTCTATGACCCAAAACTAGATCTAAAATATCATCGGAGTAGTAACCTTAATATGCATAATTACTAAAGGGAACTGTTCTTGAATATCAATTACATACTTTCTCAGTTTTTTTCTTGTCTCTTGATAAATGGGCCTGCGGTGTTGTGTCAATGTTAACGCTGACACAAACTTAATTAAATGTCTAGTTTGAGTTGTATTTAGGTACCAAAGCAACTTTTTTGTCGAAATTAAAAATTGTATATTTTAGATACGAGCATTGTCCCTTACTAGCCTGCAAAAATTTATATTATTCTTTAATACTGAGGGCTAATTTTTCAATACTCAGATAATTTTAACAAAATAATAACTTTGACAAGTTTTTCTATGCAAAATATATCAAAACGTGTAATTTATTCAGTAGATAATTGTTTCCTGTCTATTGAAAAACCGGACCTAAGTCGAATGAATTTACTACCGTACATTAATGTTGCCATGCTGCTCCAAGACGTCCCATATAAGCCCATAATTTAGTATTACAACTTCAATACGTGTGACATGCAATAAATGATTTGAGATTTTCTTAGAGTAACAAATGTTTCCTATAATTGATTTAGTTTTATTTAACAAAAGCTTCTTGCAAATTAAGAATCGTTTAATAAAAGCTGTTAGGTACATATCCTATCAAGCCAAAACCTACCCACGTTAACATAGTCATATAAATATTATGGAGATATTAAAAATTTACAATTATAAAATTATTATTTAATGTGTCCATACAAATATTTCGATCTGTAAAATAATGGTTTATTATAAAGTTTTTTGAAACGGCTCGATGTACCGGCAGCTAATATTTTATGTCATATTCTAGGAAACGAATCCATTACTTATTGAGTTTCAAATTCAAATTCTTTATTGCATGCCACTTAGGTGTATACAGAAAAACAACAAGTTCTTGGGATTTACAACGTAGCGTCCTGTAAGGACATGGCAATACTATACTAAATGACTCACTATATGTATGGTAAATTTTAAACTAAGTTTTTCAATTTATATCACCATAGTATTTCTATTACTACGTTAACATGCAGTCGAAAATAATTTTTACAACTTTTTTTTAAGGATGAGTGGTCAGTATCTGTCTACTTAGTCAAAGGTCCCAGGTTCCCGATATGAGAACGAATATTTGGTCAAGAGTCATGGATGTCTATATATTTATTTAGTTCATTTATGATATTTATATACATATTACTATCTATATTTCTTCGTTATCTAGTATCTATAACACAAGCTCTTAATTATGCTTAAGTTGCGCTTGATAATAGTTGTGGGTATGAGAAATATATATTTTAAAACCAATTTTTATTCTCCTAAAATTATAGAAAAACTTGAGTGTAGACAACGATGCCGTATCCATTCTGTAAGATGAATGAATGGTCTACAGAAATCTATCTACGACTGTTACGGCGACATTTTACGGGATGGCTAAATTAAATTAGAAAATTGTTTATTGCTTTATTATACAAAACTTTGTATTTATAGAAACATGGTGTTGTCTCTCTCTGTCTCTCTCAGACAGAATGATTTTTGTCTATTGAAATTAAATATGAAAACTAAACTAAAAATCACATTCCTCTACATAATCGACATATTAAATGTAGTTTATTTTTAAAGCAAATCTTACGCATTAATTATTATCATGATCGACTTAATTGCACGCTATGACGGATTGTTAATTGTCAGCGGCATTGTTTAATTTTTAAATTAACAACCACCCTTTTTTTTCCCAGGTAACTCTATTGCCCATCGTGGGGGTGACTCGGGTTCTGCCGACGCAATTCACCTGGTCATCCCCAGGCAACCCCACCTTATGGCCGGGCTTCGCGCTAATGAAGATTACCCAGAGCTACTTGGGCAATCCCAGACGTCAAATTAACAACCACCCTGCCTGACTTCATATGGGTGATGTATCTAATGAAAAGTATCACATCTCTTGTTCTTACAATAGCTAACGCAATTAAAAATAATCTAATTTACTTTAGGTGTTCGTAAATTATATACGTACATACATTATGGCAAAACGTATTGTTTTTATTTATATACATGAACATCGAGATTACTTCGAAAATAATTTGATATTTACTTCAACAAAATTACATAGTTTTCACAATTGATGTAAATACCTAGTTCGCAGGCACTTCAACAGATTAAGCTTTATACAAAATTATTTATCAATATTATAATCCTTAATAATCTAGCTGAAGTTAAGACAGAGCTAACACACAAGCCTGTGACAAATATTTACCAAAAGCCTTGCTTCAAATCAGCTTGCGTGAAAGGAATTCCATCTACCGCATTCCTTGGATTTATGGCGTCATAACTATATAATTTTTGGGTCCTTTGCTTGTATTTAGCTATTTTTAATTTGCCTTTATGTGTTGCCTTAATTAAGTATTTGATGGTATTAGAAGGACCATAGAAGATCAATTTTGAGACAGCGCAAAGAGTCCATGCGATAGTTAATTACACTGATGTATTGGTATCTTATTAGGTAAGTCTTAAGAATTAGCAAATGGCGGGCGTCTCCAAAACCCGACTGAACGCCTACGCAAATACCTCTCATAAATATTCAATGTCTTTGTTGCATTTTAATTTTAATCGTGACTTGAATCAAATAGATACTCATTTTTCCTGAAAATTAAACTATATATATATTATATATATATATATATGTATATATATATATATATATATATATATATATATATATATATATATATATATATATATATATATATATATATATATATATATATGTATATATATTTATATATTTTTTATATATATATATTTATTATATTATATTTTTATTGGTATTTTACGAAGCTGTTAGTTAAATATTTTTCATTTTTACAATGCCACAAATTAGAGTTACTCTCCAACTGGCGTATTATTAAAATTGTATCCGTCTGTACATAGTGTAACAGTTCACTTCAGAATGCTCAAAGAGCCTTTGTAATTCGCAATATAGCTTACAAAGACAAGATGAAATCAAGTAGAATCGCTCGTTTTACTTTAACAGCTTCCCAGACAAAATTAAATTTAATTAAAAGGAAAATCCTATATTTTATTTGATGCAAGCTTGAGTCTTAAAACAATGTTTACTAGGTCGTAAATCGCATGTACTCAACAGGTTATTAATACATTTAGCTGAAGAGTTGTTTATTTAGTTGCCTTAGAAAACCAAATGGCCGAATTGCGAAAGATGCCAAATTGAGTTCTATTCCAATGTAAAGTTAATCTCAAGATCATTTGATCAAGATCATTAATTTTTCCGGACGGTTATTTTTATAAATTTAAAAACATTAAACATTAGCAATGATTCAGCTCGCATTCTCTAAGTCTAAAATTAAGTTATCTTCGGCTCTTTCATTGTGCTGTAATCAGAATGGGAAAGTGTGACTTTTAGAAACGTCCAGTTAGTTGATACATAAGATTTAATAAACTACAAACCAATGCGTTGAATGTTGACATATTATACGAAATGTTACTTTTATAGGTACGTGACATCAATTTAACAATAATGGAGACAGAATTGAACCAAAACTTTTTGAGGAATGACACATGCTTGTAAATGACCTATACAGCGTTATATATATATACATATATATATATATATATATATATATATATATATATATATATATATACTTAGAAGATTTCCCTAGCAAAGATTGTTTTACGTTTTCCCAAACGTTTTCTCTGTTGAGACATTGTTTAGCCTCTCAATTCTACGCTTCGGATAGTTGATTGATATATCGCTGCATCGCACTATATACACTACACTATGATATACACTAGCATCGCCATTTTAGAGATGTCAAGTTTAGTCAACGGTACTCTGTCCTTTTCCTCCTTCCCCTCAATATTACCGAGTAGGTTCTCACTAAGTTAGTTACTTCAGAATGTCCTTTCGTGAACCTGAACAGTATAATTTCATCAGTAAAGCAGCAAACATTATATAATTTTGATTGAAATAATCGATCGATGTCTATCCTCAACCAAAATAATATTATTTAGTAAAAAAACGCGCACTAAAATAAAAGGAAAAAAAAAAGAAAATTTTACTCAAATTTAGATCGCTCAACTGGAGAACAATATATAATATAAATATTAGCTTACCGCCACATAGCCTTAAGTTGGTCGCAGGAAGGCTCATCGGGCTTAGGGATCTCCCGGTCCCGGACGCGCGCAGGCCTCGGCGACAGCAACGGCTCCTGATCAATGCGCTGCGCAACCACGACATATGCGCAGGCGACTACGCTCCACGCGCGCCACAGTGACCACATCCTGAAGAGAAATAAAAATACTTTTAGGGAAATGTAATTCCAGGAAGAGGAGAATTACGTTGGATAAGTATACTTTCATGTAGGAAGTCACTGTGCCTCAGTGTATTAATAGTGTTGATAATAACTCGAACAGTGTTCTTCCAATCATTGCACGGAACCCACTCAGACTGGTCTAGGAGAAATCGTTTCGCATTTTACGAAAGTATAGCCAGTGAAGAAATTCTTAAAGAAGAGACGCAAGGCTGAATGTTAAAATTACTCTCAAAAGTACCGAAATTAGAAACTTGAGAGTATAATATATATTAAGGGATATTATGCAAACGTTAGATAGAGCTCGCTTCAAGAATGAAAGTGCAGGGCATTTATATATAATCCCTAACCACAAGTATCCCAAAATTCAACTCTCTATCCTAATAAATAAACCTGATTATGTGGTGCTTACAAGGAATCATTTGGATATCTATTGACACATACTAAGTTTTTGTAAATCGTCATATTTTCCTCAACCTCGAACTTAATATTTAAATTCATTTGACGAGTGAGACGGAAGACATTTATATTGTTATCAGACCTTAAAAGCCTGAAATAAAATTATTTTATCGAAATTTAACTAGTATATAGTCTTTATTGCGTATTTTATTTTGTTAATATGAATTTTGTCTAATAAATAATTTGAATTGTATTTTGTATCTGTCTGAAAACAATTTATTAATAGAAAAAAATCTTGACAAAATCACCGGAATGTTCTCAGTGATACTAAACAGAAATATTACACGTTTTTTAAATGGTTTTGCAATGTTATAAATTCAAATTCTCGCTAACTCTGTAACGACAGAAGTCGTTCGTAATGATTCTAATATCAAATATTTTTGTTCGAGTAAATTTTACAACAGAGAAACAGAGGCTGAAATTCACGAAAAACCTAACAGATACAATCACTTTAATCTAAAACACTTTCCGCATGCCTTCAATTCGAGAATCGAGACCCTTACATAAAATATGGGGCTTAGATATCCGAAAGGATTATCTAAATATAGAAAACCATTTTATTTTTGAACAGTATAACAAGTGGTGATCTTTCATGACGTGAATATCTCAAATCCAGTAATGCGTCACCATTGCTATTCGTTAAAATATTTTTAAGGTCATGACGTAGGATGATCTAGTTCGATCGGATAGGTTCAGCCTAACGTAAAGACGTAGTATATATATATGCTCAGTGGGTACAGCAAACTAAAACTGAAAGGACATATTGAAACACGTTCCATGTTGATATGTCGCTCGGTTATTGTTGCAGTATTGGACAGGTAACGTGACGAGACTAAACGAAAGAGAACGAGATAGAAGGATGTATTGCAACTACTAAAATATTGTGCATGAAATATTAAAAATAATGTTTAAGATTTGATCGCTCGGCATACACTTGAGCGCTCTGAAACATACAAGCAACTTTCGCTATGGTTCGTCCCAGATGAGGTAAACATTCGGTGTACTGAACAGCACCAGACCATGTAGTTTCAACGTGAACAGACAATATAGCAATTCCAATAAAGTATGATGAAGTTTTTAATTAAACATCTCGTGTGCTTGCACAAACTCTCTCTGATTATTCTGCGATAGATATTTTACACAGTGCATGTGTCAGGCATTTTCGTATTAGTAAGCTGACTAATATTGCTTTCTATACGCGTTCCTCGACTGATCGCAAGTTTTCATATGAAGCAAAAGCAAATGAGGACTTTTGGCTTAAAACCGCCACGTTTGCTTTGATCAAGCAGGTAGGTGGGAGAAAGCTTTTTCAGTAACAACCAACAAAGGCGAACTCAGGAATATAAATTCCATGAACCATGTTGAAACCGCCATAACCAAGCAGTTACCAAACTCCTTGTGACTAAGAAGACTAAGAAAAATAGCGGATGCCAATAATTATATCTGCAATAGCGATTAGCTTACCACACTATATTAAATATGTGATATATAAATTAATATAACTGGGACGTGTAAGATATGAGGCAAATTAAATAAGATGAATATTTCGTGTGTTTACAAGTAATAAGATGCTTATGATATATATGTTGGCTATGTATACCAATTTAAAGCCTGATGGTATAATTAAACAAATTTAGTAACTTTGCTTTTAACTGTAGATATATTTTTGTGATTAATGCCAATTTTTCGGAAGTGGTATGATCCCACTAAACTTTTGAGCGCTATTTTGGGAAACACTTCCAGTTCAGTTTACGCTTATATTACAATTAAAAGAAAACCACAGCGCCCCACAAATGGCCGCAACCATGTTCCAGCGGTTAATAAAATCAACAGAACTCAGAAGCTTATGCTGGGAGCAAGAAACTACCATTCTGTGCCTAGTCGACCTGTCCCTGTACAATTTCAAAGGTGGCCAGCCAAGCAGTCTTCAGGTCTTCCTGAAAATAGTCCACCGGATGCCATCTCATACCGCAATTGCCGTGTCAACTTCTTTCCAAGCTCTAGTTGTACGCTGACTGATTCTGTAATGCGACCAGGAGTGGTCATTTGAGTGTTACGATATGCGTATGGCGGTCGCTGAACAGACAGGTTCCATGAGAAGATAGAGGTAGAAAATTGTATTTTTCTCCATCACCGCACGGATTTGAAGCATGATGTTAGCTGTACCTTCAAATATGAAGTATATTTACGTGGTCTTTAAAAAAAACTGCAAAAAGAACTCCTTCAAGCTTAAACGAGTAAATAAAAAAGGATTTACGAGGGAAAATGGTATCCTTTTTCGTGGGTTACCGACGAATGTATTCAGTTTAGGGAGGCGTATATATTGAACTAGTCCTTTGCAATATAAACAAGGCCGGATAGCCTGGTAAATATTTACTAACCGACAGCTAGTTGATCGTTTGCGGTGACGGGTTCGATATTGGCTATTTAGGTTTGTGGAACTCATTCTTTAGGTAACGTTTTTCATTTGACCATTATATTTGATCTGTTTGAATCAATGCCTTAATTTTAAGGGTCATGAAAAAGTACTTGTCCACCTATAGACACTAGGATTTTGCTTTAATAGTTCTTGCTTGCCAGAAAACCGAAATCAACCGTTTAACCTAGCATTTTAAATGGTTGATTCCGGTTAGGTGATTTTTTATCTTTGCTCCTTCGTCCTTAGGAAGCCCGATTATGCCATTGGATCCTGCAATTACGGTTACTGGTTTAAGTTCAGAAACCCACATTGGTATTATGGCCAGCATGGTATTATGGTCTAAAGTACTCTGATGGTTTTACAATACTCAAAGTTTGTGCTCAGCAGTGTGACGTATGTTGATAATATTGAAATATTTACAACGTCAATGTCCTTGACATTTAAACAAGTGATTTCATGCCTTTGATACCTTGTAAAAACAATAGCAATAAAGCATTAGATGTTAACATCGCATGCGAACTACTGTCGATAAGGGTCTTCTCCTGATAGCAAAACTTTAGTTGTGGACAAGTTGTGCACAGCCCCAGTGGAACATCTGTTAAATTGAACACGCGTGGATTCCTTATTTGGTTTTAATAAGAGATATATTTCATTAAACGTGTAATCCTTAATATGTAACCGTCTGTACATAATCACACGAAGATCGATTTAAATAACTTTTATGGTTTGACTTCTGAAATAGTTAGAGATTTATTGTTATCACTTAAGTTAAAGTTTCAAATTTTCAATATGAATTAATAATGGTATTTCAAGGCTCATATTAATACCAGATTAGGAACATTAACCTTACTAATACGACTTACTGTGGAGATTTATAAACAGTCTCTAAAGACTAAGGGTAGGTATAACAGGCAATATTATCAATGATTGCGAAATACGGTTTGCAGACCCGCTTCAATATGGAACCAGAGATTCATACAGTGATGCGACTATATCGATATATTAATATTTTCATTCTTTTTCTGTCTAAATTTAGCTAGTATTTAATTCAATTCAATTTAAATTTGCATGAATTAGAAAGGTGTTATAAAATAGTTCTTATCACATGTATCTGGCCTGCAGGCAGGAGTGCATAACACTCATTATAATATTTAATATCAAGAATAGAAACATTATAATTATAGGATTTAAATTTTTGTTTTATTCATTTTATGATAAGAGTCGTGTCATTGGAAAAGTATCATTTTACAGTGAATACCATTTGATAGGTTATTTATATACAGTAACAATAATAACGGTGCGAGAACCCCACCTTGAGGAACTCCGGTTTCATTCACCTCATATTCAGATTTGAATTCATTTTTTAAACTTTTTTATTATGTACTATTATTTTGGAGATTTCAGAACACTGTTTCCTCTTGGACAAATAACTACTTAGCCAGTCACAGGCCTTTTAAGTTGTAGAATAGTCTGATACATTCATAAAACAAAACGAATGCATTCATCTGAGATTCATTGATCAGAACATCTGCAAAAGAAAGCGAAGATATACTAGAAGAGAATTATTATACTACTACAGTGAACCTGTAGTCACTTCTAAACTCAAAC
The DNA here is from genome assembly GCA_943193645.1 of Acentria ephemerella. NCBI lineage: Eukaryota > Metazoa > Arthropoda > Insecta > Lepidoptera > Crambidae > Acentria > Acentria ephemerella. Next base: position 2,761,555 of record OW971899.1, on the reverse strand, counting down.
CATGTTGAGTAAGCTTTAAGTCTGTTTGCGTCAATCATTTTAAATTATTTCTATGTTAACAAGGGTAGGCTTGATAGATATTGCACGAAAACTTTGTATATCTATAAATAAATATTTATCTCTACTTTTTGAATTATCACTGTCTTAAGTTTCAAGGAAAAAAATGTTTAAAGGCTGCTTTCAATGTCACAGTAACAGTTCACCGAATTTATGTTTCAATTTGCTATCACTTTATAGATAAAATTATTCTTCGAAATAAATAAATCTTTGACGGCATTTTGATGTATCATCAGATAATTTTTAATTGCAGTAACGCGAAATAAAAAAAAAACCGTTATATGGGGTTAAAAAAAACCGCAAAATATAGATTAAATAAAGAAAATTTACGTATTATGTTTGTTTTTCAGGTTAAATTAGTTTCTTTTTTCTAAATTATCCCAAAGACTAGAATTTTAAAAAAATATTTGGAGCATGGTTTTCGTATTATCTATGTTACAGTATCTATGAAAAGAAACAACGATAAATTGAGTTTATTGTTAAAAATTACTAAAGCCTCCATGGACGCAATCTTTACATCACAATCGATAATCGATAAGTTAGCTTCACTAGTCTCAAGGGTCTACCCACGTCTGATAAGTTGGTTCCCAACCGCTATTTGTGGTTTGTGCCAGCTTGAGATACGATAGAGACATCGGTAGACTTCGTAATAAAGCATGAATGAAATTGTACAACTAATGCGAAACGTTACCAACATATTCGTTTGCGTGTATTTTTCTTAGTTAAGGAGAAAGATACTTCATATGTCTTACTTAAAGGTTAAATTGGAAAAGATTTCACCGAAATTCATTAGGTTTCTGTTAAAGCCTTTGAATAACTAAATAAAATTTGAATCTATCTCAATGAAATAAACGGATTCAGTGACCGCTTTGAAGTAAAAATATACAAAAATAATACTCTTATTTCTAAAGGTATTTCAAAGGAAGTAGATATACTGTTTATTTATGCTGTAACTAGCTTAACTTATTTATTTATTTAACAATTTATGTATACACAAAGACAATTAAAAGGACACAACAGAATGTCAGCGATCGTAATTACGTTTACTGGATAATCGCATATATGAAAAATCGCTTACAATACTTTACAACGGAGGTGCTGCTGTTGCTTCCATACAATTTGACAGCTGACATCAAAAAATATGGTGACGTTTCAATTCTTTTAAAACAAACTCTAGGGGTAAAGTCATCCGCAATTTTTTTTTTATTGTTTTTATATTTGAGTCACCAGTATATGTTTCTCTGCTATACAACTCTTTTTATGGAATGTTCTTTTTATGAATTCATAAAATGGGTTGAAAAAATTAACAGAAAGACCAATAGATAAGGGGGGTAGAGGTCTAATATCTGAAGTAGAAATCTCCCACTAGACCACAAGGTGGTTAAAATATTTTCATGTGGTAACACTAACTCTCTAAAATAACTTATCCACTGATGCATAAAGAAATCGAGAAAATAAGATATATTTTCGTATTATCAGTTGAGTCCAATTTTTATTCTTATCCTATAATAGAAGCCTTTATTTATAGCTCATGTAGCGACGTATTGTGGTTTTTCGAGAATTCGCGGAGGCCTGAAGGTTTCAATTCCAATTTGCGCACTGTTTGGATGTGTTGATGGCTAGGGATTTGGATTGTTACTGTAGTAAATCCCTAGTATCGATTTTATTCTAATGTCAAAGGTAACAGACCCAGGAGTCGTGTTTATTTTTTGTAAGTCCCATCGATATATGAGCTCGAGCCGTATGTGTGTTATCTAGTGATATTTAAATTCAATTTACGATTTTATTCACCTTCGCTATCGATAGCTGCTATATTTTAGTTTAAATTCAGAAACGTAGCGAGCTCTCTTTTAAAACAAAAGCGTTGATCTGTCTGTTTCAAAACTTAAAAACTCAAAATTAGTTCTAAGTGCTAATTCTTTGTAAACCTAAACTTCACACTGACAGAAAGAAAAGGAAGGAAGCTGCGATTGGATTGGAAATTACAAAAATAAATACCTAAAAGAACTAAATTATTTAATAAAAGCTAAAACTGAACATTTTAAATTGGTATTTTAGTATGGAAATTTTCTAAAGGACTTTTTATTCGAAACTGTCATTTTCCTCTCTAATTCAGAATACTTTTGATAGATGGCGGTAGTGGCAGAATTTGGATGTTACAAAGTTCACCGGGTGAATTAGTTAACTATTCAAATCGACCTTATTACTTCCATACTAAATGCTAATTTCAAATGAAAGGTCTTAGTATATTTCTAGTACTCACATCTATTATGTAGTCCAAATTAAGCATCATTTAAAGCTTGTGGTATGGATGTACGGATAAATAGAAATAAAATATGTTACATCTAAAGCATTCTCTACCAGTCGACAGTCTCAAAAGTATTTCGTGGAAGACAAAAACTTAAATAATTATGCCTACTCAAATTAACTTTCAACAATTAACTTTATCTATTAAAATTATTCTCAGAGATAATTTCTACTTTTCTTTATAAGTCTGCTAGAAGATTAATGTCTGTTCAAGAAATTTTCACTTCATCTCTGTGAAGTGAAGAAATCTATTTTCAGGGACCATTTTCTATAAATTTTGATGCGAAAAATAAGGTCTTATAGCTAATAAAAGCAATGACAGATCTGTAATCTTAATGTATTACTTATCTACAAAGCAAAAGGATGAAATTCGAAAGACACGGGTTCGAATAGCACTAATGATTTTCTGTAGCATAGAATGTAACGAAAAAGATAGAAGATGGCGTAAAGGATTATGACTCGATTTGAAAAGGTCACTACATTGTACTGAGTTCTTCTTACTTGAAGTGATTAAAAATTTCGTTGGATACTTACTTTAAAACTCACTGAAGTAAAAGTGGAGTATATACACCACACAAACTCTTAATTTAGGCTTTATGTCGATACCATTAAGGTTTCGTGATTGTACAATAATTAATGTATTTCAGCTCAACTTCTACTTTATCGTCATAATATAATTGAGTTTAATTAAAATCATGTTCTACGATGTTCATGTAATATGTAACTATATTATTGTAATATGTATTGATTTGTAAGTGGTTATAACTTAAATTTTAATAATGAAAAATGATTGATAACAATAATAATAAATTATTTTTTAATTGTAATCTTTTTTTTTATTTTTAGATGAATTATAAAACTAATTTTGCAAAATAATAATATTATAATATTTTTACATATTTCAAGGAGCTGTTTAGAATCGAAAATTACGAAAACAATCTTACCTTTGCCATGGTTAATTATAAATTTGTAATCTCGCAATAGGGCTGGCTTGTTGCTATGACCCATTTCTTCCACTTACCCATCGAGAAGGACAACCTTCTCGAAAAATGACATTTAAACAAGTGATTTCATGCCTTTGATACCTTGTAAAAACAATAGCAATAAAGCATTAGATGTTAACATCGCATGCGAACTACTGTCGATAAGGGTCTTCTCCTGATAGCAAAACTTTAGTTGTGGACAAGTTGTGCACAGCCCCAGTGGAACATCTGTTAAATTGAATGTGTGTTCAATTTGTTCAGTGTGCTCACCACAGGCTCTATTCAGAGGCGATTCAACGAGGACTTTCGTGTCATTACAAAATGACACGAAAGTCCTCATGTCTAAAGAAACCTTCCCAGCAAATTTGTTAGATTAAACTTAATCTAACAAGTGATACAAAGTATTTTTGTTAATGAAGTTCGTTGAATCGCCTCTGTATAGAGCCTGTGGTGAGCACACTGAACAAATGGAACACACCTGTGATGCTCTTGCTAGGAAAAGAAAGGCTCTCTTTGGACATGGCTACTCCAGTCCTGAAGACATAAGGCTGCTGACTCCAAGCATACTTAGTATGTACATCTTGGAAGACATTAGGATAAAGGAAGCACAAAAGATCCCAATTGGGTCAAAGTGCTCCGGAAGTAAATCCTAGCCCTGTATTAAAATAAGATAAGGGTTTTTTTATTTACCTTTGATATTTAGCCGAATATCAAATGAGATCCTATCGCTCAACCCAAAACAAAACATTTGTAACAGAGCTACGTTGTAGCAATACTACTGGTCGCTTGCTATTTTTCAAAGACACAAAAGATCTCGATAGCGGAATGCCTGAAGAAATGAATGAAAATTTCCGACGTCGTTTTCCGGGTTTATCGCAATATCCGGTGAGACGGTCGTCGGCCGCATCCGGACGCGAGTGTAACTAGTTTTGAACAGATTTATATCTTTGAGCTTAATTTTGTAGTAATTTAAAACCTCGTTTATTTATTTATTAAAACAATTCTCTAAAGTTACATTTAAATAAAAGTAAGGGAAATAAACTTACCCAAATACAAATTGTAACAGCAATTAATCAATTAATAATATATTTAAAAGTAATCATTTGCTCGTTAATTGCGTTTATAAATAATATTTAATTACTACTACAGCTTAAATGTATTTAGATTATGTTTAATACAAAAATAATGTTATCTGCTCTTGAATATCTGTGACTCATTATCTCATGTGAGTTATATATTAAAAAATACATTAATCTTTCTACATAATATTCGCATAACATTTATGCCTTCTAAATCATATGCATAATTCTGGTGGCACTCATCATTAAGTGGATTTTAGTTTCTTGATTTTTCTCTCCATTTCTTTACAACGTAGTTTTCAACGGTCCTCTCCATTACTCTTTTGTCGTATTAAACTCATTCATAACCATTCGCTTTTGGAATAACTTGCCTTTGCATGAACGGAGCTCTTAATAAGTTTGCATTCGAGGAAATGGTTGAAAAAAGAAATCTCTTAATACCTGATATTTTAATACTTATTTATGTATGGTAAGTATATTTAATTTATTTTCAGTAAAGCTATTACATATTTTATTATATTTGCTTTTTTATCCAAAAACTTATCATTGCACCGCTAAATTAATATCGCAACTCATACTGGTCATCTGGAAGGTATTGTTCCAGAAATCCCTACTAACAAATCTACCAGAAAATCATTTGAGATATCTCGACTAAAGAATTGACTCACGGAAAACTTAATAATAAATTTATTAACAAATTTAAAATTACAATAAAAGCGAGACTGTTAAGAAAGCTTACTATAAAATAAATTATCTTAATGATACTAAAGTGTGGGAGAAAATAACTCAATAACGTTTCATCAGGACATGGCGTTAATAATTTGTAAATTTCATTACAAAAATTCCATCCAAATTTAAAAACTTTTTTTGCGAAAAAAATTTTTTTTTTAAAGAAGTTCCTTGCGCCTACTCTTCTTGAAATAGTAGGGGTAAATTATTACGATACAAAAGATTATAGACATAAAGTCCATTGAAATAATGATCTTTTTAGAATGGATTTTTTGTTTTAAAAAATTACTGCCCTTCTATTGGCGCTACTTCGGTAGGTACAGAAACTAAAATTGATAATATTTGTCGATTGTCGCTTAGTATGATGTATTGTTAGTATACAGACTCTGTACTGAGTATATGGGGTACCTTATTTATTTTGAATCATCTCTTATTTGGTTGTCAAGACAACTCCTGAGATCTAGAGGTCCCAAGTTCAATTCCGTAGGGGGTAGAAATGTTTTTAAGTTTACCTGGATAGATATCACCCTCTTATTTAAGTCTGCCCTGATAATAATAGAGGTAAGACAGTAATTTCTTTGTGGTTGAGGAATATGAGTGTAGTTCGCTGCCTTCTTAATCGCTATCAATCCATACGAACGTTAAGAGCTTCCCCGTTAATAATTAATTAATAATATCGTGTACATAAATTATCTTTACTATCACAAAGTAGATCGTAATAGGTTTTAGCTAACAATGTAACCAACCAGAATATACCACACAAGAAAAAACCATTACCTACCGTGCGACCTAAAAGCTTCTCAGGGTCATTTAACTAGTTTATTGTTACCCACGTTAAAAATAAAATTGTTGCTTCGTATATTTGAGAACCGTATAGATTAGGGTCGGTTTATTATCGGCTGATTGTTAATTGCTTATTTAAATACCGTTTGCTTTTGGGATTACAGCTGCAACATTATTAAGTTCCAAGCAAGAAGTGTCACGTTTTTGCTTGGAACATGTTCAACCTACCACTGTGCTTAGCACAGATTAATAAGAGAAATAGTTATAAAAATTATGAACATACGCGCTATAACAGTTATGTGCAAGCCGCGATATTAATTAATAGTTGTACAGCTTTAAGGTTTAAGATCTGATGAATTCGCGTTGTGTAGAAAAATACAGAGGAAAAAAGGTTCTTTCTGCATCACGGAGCCACTTTATGAACAAGCTGTTACATAATGGTATCACGTGCAAGCATAGTAAGATGTGTTCAAGAAAATTCCATCTTGTATTATCCAACAATGTGTGAAAGTTATTTTTTATGACAAAGTATTCGAATGTCACTATAATAATATCACGTGTATGAAAGTAAAAAGTTACATTGTGTATTGTGTTAATCACGAGACATCACTATTTGGAATGTTCGGGAAGTTTTTTCTTTGTCAAAGTTGATAACAATAAAGTGAAATTATTGTAATATAATAGGCACCATTCGTATAATAACCTTCTAAATTTAGCTCAGTCAATGTTCGGCCCACGCATCTGATGGCACATTGTTGGGTCTTTGGATCTGTTATAAAAGCTTAAGGCCGCGAGCCGTAAATTTTATCGGAGGAAAATTCTAGAAACACGGAATATTAGTGTCAAAAGCAAAGTATAAAATAATAAAAGATCTAAATATTGTATAGTTTAGCCTCGACAAATTATAATGAGACATCAAATTCATTATTAAATACTAATACAAAATTTTCAACTTTGTGTCTATCGGCAGTCTTATGAACTTAAGGCTTTAAAATGAATAGAAACTTCGCTTCTGATCTAAATATAAATACAATAAAACACATTACGTTGCTGTCTGGTAAGTTATTAGCCACAAATAAGACAATTGTAGTTCAATGATCGGTATGAATAGGATTATTCTTAAAACACAATTCTACTTATTGAACTTTTGAAAGGATAAACAAGTCTTTATTAATATATAGTATTCTTTTACTGACCTAAAAATTTTCGGAATGCTGATGTAAATTAAAAAACTGGCGTTATACGGAAGCATATATGCTTATGTCATTGAACATTTTGTCTTTTAGCGCCGCATATGGCCCACCTGATGGAATGCAGTTACCTTAGCTTATGGACGCTTGCAACAACAGGGGTATACTCGCGCGTCGTTAACTTGGTAAATTTTTTTCACAGCCCTTTTGCTCTTCGGGAAAAAACTCTACAAGGCGCTTATTCTACAAGTCACCGGATGTAAGTTTCTTTGAAACCGACTATTCTTGTTCTAACGTGTAAGGAATGAACTCCCTGCTGATGCGAGTAATCCTCCCAGGATTTAAAAAGCCTTAAAACATTTTGATTAATAGCAATAAGATATCTAGCTTTTAAGTACCAATAAAAACCTTCCAATGAAATTTGATGACATTGTGAAAATTTCACCACAAAAATTCGCACGTTACGTTCTGCCTATCTTTAATTATATTAGTAACTAAACGTAACTTGAAGCCATTTTAAAGTATGCTCGTCGGTTCTCGAACTTCATTTCGAGATACCATTAATCTATTTATAATAATTAACGAACTTAAGCCAACTTAGAAAATAATTCATTCATCCAGTGATATTTATTATACGTTATCGTGATGAGAAGGATGGAAGAAGCGCTTCTCTCTGCTCGAATTAAAAAGATGTCTATCTTTTTAAACGACATACAGCTTGAATTTTTGGATTTCAATTGGCCTTTATTTTAAAGTTCTATAAAATCATCAGAACGCATTGCCAGGCTTATCAAGGAAATGAAACCTAGTGTCTTCTCAAGCCTTAAACGTAAGTCCAGTTCGATTGTCGTTATTCTTCGTGATGTCTTCTCTTAATAATCAAATGCAAAACGTTTAACAATCTGTTGATAGTTTATTGAAATCCAGGATGAATTTTCATTTTATACGATTAGGTATTTAATTTACGAATTATAAGTAAATCTTCTTTCTATTTATACTATATCTATAACATTTTAGGCTCGAACAAGTTCCCTTGCGAACGTATTCAAGCTTTTTGCTGAGAAACTAAAGCAATTTTTTTTTATCTTACACTGGATATAAAAACTTCCAACGATTATGAACGCTAAATTGCGTACCCTTCTCGATTACAGAGTAATAAAGAAGAATTATAACTTGGATATCAGTTTAGCTAAATTAAGCAGAGGTAAATTTTCTTTCTTTTAAGTTTAATGTTGTTTGAAAATGTTATATAATTAACACGTTTGATCCAACATATCGATATGTTGGATCAAACGTGATGATTTGATAAAATTTGATAGTCTTTAAGTCCACATATAATGGTTTATTCATTTGCATGCTATTACTAAAAAAACATAAATATTGACGATCCCTCTATTACTGCCCTACGAGCATTTACTTCTAGCAATCAAAATGAAATTGTTGCTTCGTATACTTTGAGAACCGTATGGATTATGGTCCGCTTATTATCGCCTGATTGTTAATTGGTAATTAAAATAACTCCGTTTGCTTTGGGGATTACAGCTGCATCATTATTAAGTTCCAAGCAAGAAAACGTGACACTCTTTTTCTCTTTGTAATAACCCACTGTGTTTAGCGTAGATTAAACATCAAGGAATAAACAAACTCCACCTATATTAAACCTATTGTGTCGTATACTTTTTATTCGAAACCTTAGAGATGACTACTATGCCCATCTTTTTCCAGTCTATTTTAATTTTGGGTGATCAATGGGTCATGCTTAACAGCTTACAAACGTCCTACTTCTGGGAGCAGGCCTTCCTACATGGAAGAAACACACGAGGAGGAGGATGAGGAGCCCTAACACCATCTCCCTGGCGCAAAGCTATTGTCGTATCAACCGGAACCAACGACTTAATGTGCCTCCCGACACAAGGTGCAGCTCAAGATAACAAATTTTAGCTGACTCATCCAGGGTAATATTGGGTTGGGGAAAGTCTTTTCGCATATAGTGTGTATAAACATGTAATAAAATATCTTTGGCTGCACTATTTGTATCTGGCAGGCTTTCATGACATTAAAAAGATGACATTGCAAAAAAGAATCAAATTAGGAAAATCTTGTTTCCCCTATTTTTCATTAGTTTATCATTCTGACAAAATGAGTGAATCGAATGAAGAAATTGGATACATTTTAAAATTTCATGCAACGCAAAAAACGCAAACTAATGCAGTGTCAGTAAGAGTAGCACAAGGTTGGTTTAAGCATTTTCTATCCGGGTCTTTTGATGTCAAAGATGCACCTCGCTCTGATCACCGTGGTGATCTGATCGTGGCGTAGAAGGCGACAACGATGGGTTGCCCGCAGGGATCGGTGTTGGGACCGAAACTCTAGAATGAGCTTATGGACGACTTTCTTTGACTGCCGCTCCCAAGGCGGTTCAGCATAGTGGCAAATACCGAAGATCTGACAGCCCTGATAAATTCCTGTTCCCAGGCAAGCTAAGTGGCCACGATCTCCACGGTTTAGCAGCTTGTCGGTGTCTGGGGGGCCCGTAATCAACTGGAAATTTCACCTACAAAGTCACTCACGCATCATCATGTGTCATTTCGATTAGAAGTCAAGATCACTATGGTCCTCGGAGTGATAGTCGACTCACTACTATCGTTCGCGCAGCATGCATTGTTGATAGGACACAGAGCAACAAATCACTTCGGTAATCCTGGCAGAGACCTTAGGGTACTGCAGCGCGGTATGTCCATAGCCACAGTAACGTTTGCTGCGCTATATTGGTATGACCATGCGTTCTTTCACTTTGTGTGGAGTGCGCTCAGAACCTGCCTTGATCTTTCTTACTAAGACGTATTGCTCGACGAATTCCATTGAATTACCGAAACTTCTCAAAGTATTACCGGTTGACCTCGAGGTAATTAGGACAGGAAGACTAAGATGGGCGCGCGAGTCTGCACTTACTGAACCCACCTATGCTGAATAGCTAAGACACGCCGTATAAGAGAAGGGAGCTGTATCGATTCGTCCCATATCTTGTGGCTCGGCTCAAAAAGTAACTGTACTATGAAACCTCGCAAATTCTGATAGGTCTCGGTTGCTTTCATATGAGGGATTTTGATTGTGAGGGGGTAGTGAAGTCGAGGTAAGGAGAAGTGCGTAGAATTCTGTTAGAGTATGTGAAGCCGGTCGAGGTGGGCCCGGTCTGTTACCCTGACGAACCCGCTTAGTGTCGTGTAGGGTTTTAATCATGCTAATAATTTACTTCAGCAAATAATGCTACGAATAAACTGATCACCCATCCCAATTCTCGATTGATATCTCTGAGACATTGAAGATCAAAATTGGACTCTTCCCTGACCTTTACAAGACATTGACAAATCATAAGATTCTTCGCATTCGAATTTGAATCATAATTCTTTTCATATGTCTTCTTACCCTCGGCTTCAAGTTTCACGGCATAAACTATTCCAGTGATATAAATTTATTTATATCTATACATCAACGCCCAACTTGGTTACGAGAAAGCTTAACCCTTCGCGTGGGCGAGGGTAGAATAATTACTTTTCTATTCGGCAGTTTTATTTCTGTTAAAGCGCTTTACTTTGGTGATTACTACAAATGGACTTAATACCGAGAATAATATAGTGAATAGGTCTAAAGTACTTCAAAAAAAACCCTAGATAATAGGTGGGAGAGTACTTTTAAGAAAATATCACTGAACTGACTTTAACTTATCACAAGTCAAGTACTATTTTTTGTCTGAACAATATTTTTGTCTGAAATTGGAAAAATATTGTAATAGTCTGGGACTCGAGACGCTAGGCACTCAAACCTGATTTTTTTTCAAAAAAAAAGCCATATTCTATGGGCAATGAACAGTAAACACTGTTTGTCGACAGGATATTTCTCAGCGCCACAGATGTGACGTAAGTCATCACATGTGTGGCGTCATATATATTCTATATATATATTCATATTTTCTTCTTCGTCATATATATTCTTTAGAACTATAAATATTTGCGAATTAATAAGATGATTACAATGAAGGAAGAATACATCTAAATGTAAATACATAAATAAATATAATACAAATTGTAATATACATTTAGAACGGTCATTACACAGGTTAAATACTAATATTACTACTATAAAAACGTTTTTTTTAAATTACTTAAGAGCTCTTCATAAAGAGTCTTTCTTAATTTCATCTGATTAGCGCTGATGCTTAACACCACTTGTTGCGGTCGATTACGTAAACGCCACCATTCCAGATTAACTTGACCCTTAATCACCTCCCCCCTCGTACAGCTCTGTATAAGATACAGCCGTAGCCTCAACTCTCTTGAGGTCTGCAACAACTGGTCGCTTTCCCACGTCCAGGGAATTAATTTGCGGAGGGTTCCATTAGTTAAAACATGTTCAATTGCAAAATGTCCGTCTAAACGTCCACTTGACTGATCTTTGTATGACTAAATAAGCTGCAGGCGAAGGTTAACAGCTCTCAAGGGATTCACATATATTAATGTAAAATTTCACCCAATTAATTCTCCTTAAATTTTGTCGACGTAAATATAAATGGTAACGATAATTCACCAAATTATAAGTTGAGTTAATCTGTAAGTTACCTTTTTGGTTATTTTCTTTACGTTAACAATTCTAACGACATTAGCTGTGTCTTTGACGTCACATCGTCCGTATTATCTTCTTCTTAGGTATACAAATGAATTGATTTTCGTTAGTTTCTCTTAAACTAAATCGACTAATTTAAATAATTTCATTGTATGGTTTATAAATAAAAATAACCGAGATAACTCCTGAAGAAGAGCTTATAATATGGAAAAATGTCTAACTGACATGCTAAACATTAAAGCTATCATTTCTTTGTTGCTACTTTGGGTTTCTTTTAATAGTTGGCGTTAGTTGTGATATTAAGTTCATCGGGTCAACTCGTATAATATATTTTGGTAAAACTACACTAAACACAGTTATCCACATTTTTCACTGGGACAGCAGTGCATTTAAAAATTGGATTGGATTCAAGATTAAAATTAATTGGCACTTCTGATCATAGAACTATACACCAAAGCCGGACGAGCCAGGTTTGACCCCTGATATAGCAATTCAAATTCCTCCTTATGAATAAACTATCAACGCTTGGATCAGCGCATTGTTGTTCTTGAGCAGAACTTCCCATTGGTTAAAAATTTTGTCATTTTTATGAGGAATATCATTACTATTAAGCGTAATGCTTATATGTAGCACCTTCCATACCAATAAAACAATATAAGTGAACTGAAATTATTTATTGTCTTGCGAAACTGGCAATTCTCGACCGTCTTAATGGTCCTCCATAAAAATAAATCCCAAATGGGAAGGAGCTACTGAAGTCCAATCATAAGACAATAAATGACCAACTGTCGTTTGGGTCGTGCTAATTTTTCTATTTATGGGTAACCATTAGCAAAAATCTTGTAACAAATAATCTATGGATCTTATTATGTTTTATGTTTATTTGTTTGATAATCTCGATGTAAATTTAATTGTTTGTTTGTTAGCTTATCAATATATAATGTTTTATAATTTTATTTTACTTTTTATATATTATTCTTTGTTATGCTGTTAGTTATCCAAAAACAAATTTATTAATTGGAAATATAAGAATTCTTAATGGATTTATCTGGCAGGTATTTTCAATCCAAGGTTTTGCATACTGGTACTAATGAGTAAGTACTATTATGGCCGAGTAGATTTAAAAATAAGGTCAAATTCGAGTTTAGTTCAGCACCGATGGTTTGCTTAAATTTTTATTGTAAAATTGAACTACAAATTTACGGTTTCAGATATTCATTAATTGTGTTTTGTGTCAAATTTAATAAGCGATGATCAACAGATATTACATACTTATAATAATAATATTAATATTTCTCACATCTATTAACTAGCCCAAAGTAAATATTAAGAACTCGTGTTAAGGATACTAGATAACGGAGAATATAGATACTAATATGTATAAAAATATACTTAATTTATTTAATACATGACTAATAATCAAGCTAAGTAAACAGGGGTCACACGACCGTCAATGTATATATAACTTTTCATTTCCTAGCGAATTATTGCACTATATATACCTGTGGTGGTATTTCGCTTTTTCCAGTATCTCAGAATTAAACATTTATTTTCACGCTCGCTTGTTTAAATTACTCTGTGTGGCCAGAAATATAAAATTGTCAAAGCATTTACTAAAAAATAAACTTTTCCAACCAATTAGCCAGGACCAACAAGTAAATTGTCGAAAAATAAATCTTCAAACTTTACAAAGATCTTAAAAGTCTTCAAAGCGAGAAAGTTCTTGTTTCCAATTTGTTTGAAAATATTTTCTTGTGTAACAATTGTAACTTTGGACCTGTTATATTCTTTGATTGTGAATCGAAAACAATTATTTATTAATCAACAGCTCATTTGTTGGACAATCATTGATACACACTTACATTTATTAATATAAAAACGACTGTATGTATAAACGATAGTATCGTACAAATATTTATAATGTATATATATATATATATATATATATATATAAATGACTGATATATATATATATATATATATATATATACTCGTCTATAGACTGGCCTATTATTTGTTAAATATGCCGGATTTCAACAAACTTAATAATCAATAAATTAATCTATCTCCTGATGATTTTGATTAGGAGACATTGAATTGAAATTAATATAGTATACAATATGTCAAAGACTCGTTAGTCAGTTCTTCCATACATGGATCAGTACATACACACACACATTCTAATTTATATTGTAAAAAAAAATTTTTAACATAAAGTTAAGCAATTATTTCAGTAATGATGAAATCCTGGTAACTAACATTAAACTATAAAAATATAAAATTTTATATTTTTATAATTAGAATTTTATTGATCTGAAAACGACCTTTAGTTAAAGCTAAGCTGTCTTTCTTAGGTAAGTCTTTATTAGATAGTATCAGTAATTAGAACCAAGATCTAGGATTATCAGGTTAAAGTAGACATGGGTTCTAACATGTTGACTACACCTCGAAAAGCACAAAATAAGGCTTTAACCTGGAAGTGGGAAGCCAATGGCAGCATAAACCGCTCTGTAATTTGATGATGGAGGGAGCTTTGTGTCCAGTAATAGCCACAGTATACGAAATTATTGACAACAAACTGAGTGGACTTTGTCGTTTTGTATGAAACCAAATTCAATTAAAAATAGGCGATGGAAACACTGGTTATTTCTTTTATCGGTGATTCTCTTCAACCCTGACGATGTCGATAAAGTCTAAAAAAACTGAGTCCCTATCTATTTAACACAAATAAAAATTCTATTACTATTATTATTAGATCTTCTTATCTATTCATTTTCAGCTAAAAATCTTCTTGTACAAAGTATTAAATTCCATTGTTACATTATTAATTCTATTACGAATCCGCGAACAAAGGATTTCGCGTCAAATCCTTTATAAGTGACTAAAGAAAGCAGTTTTTATAAATAAAAAGGTTTTTTTGCACAATGAAACACAATTAAAATATAAGAGAGAAAGAGAAAGAGGTAGCTGGGAAATAACACCCTTCAACTGAGCATAAGTTCTTATTCCGCTGAACTTTGCAGTGAACGTGCTGTGAAAATAGATACCTTCAGTCTAAGAGACAAACGAATTACTTAATTATAATTTTCTTATTATTAATAAGGTTACCTGGAAGAGATCGCTTTTAGCGATAAGGCCACCCTTTGTACAAAATTAGGTAAACGTTTATTTTATTGAGTATTTCTCTTCTTGAATTGGCTGATGTACAATACAGATATATTCTATTCTATAATCTATGTACATTTTAACCCAGACATTTAGAAATTTTATCTCAAAGACATGACTTGGCATTCTAGGAAGATTGGATAGTCTTCAACGAAAAATTTTGTTCTGACTAAGTATCTCATAGAATCTTCGAAAAGTAAAGATGGAAGAATAAATGAATCGTAATTCAACAACTCCAATACGCATCATAAACTGTTTACTTACATTTTAATAACAATTGAATAAATGTCAACAAAGTTATATAAAATACACAATATGAAACTATAATATGATAATTTGTTATAAAAAATTTCTTCCCTTTTTTGTTCAATATACTATCTTTATTTATAATATTTTATTCCGTGAATCATCAGCCAAAATAAATAAATAGTTACAACTTCTAACAGCAAGCTAATTACAGATTCATATAATGTAGTTATGTGATAAATTTACAGTCAGCAACACGAAGTAAATATAGAAATATAAATACAGATAAATATGTTCAATTCAAAATATTCTATTGTGTTCTTGTAGACGATTTCAAGTTGATATAAATAATATCAATAGGACCTATATATCTGAGAAAAAAGTTTGCCAAACGCCTACTTTGCCAGTGATTGCGAGTGACGGTTCTATTTACAAAAATCTTTTATTGGTCGAAGCAAACTTTCTTGTTGAAAATATGACTGTTCCTCTAAAGTAAATTTGAGTATCTTCATTATGAGAAAATTATCTCTTCCTACGATTCAATAATTACATTGCAAATTTTGAAAACGAATTTAATTTTTGTTTTTTTTTGGTATCAGAATAGAATAGAATATAATAGAATAGAATAGAATATATCTTTATTGTACATCAGCCAATTGAAAAAGAGAAACACACAAAAAATAAACTTTTAACTAATTTTGTACAAAGGGTGACCTTATCGCTAAAAGCGATCTCTCGTCGGTATCAGATTTGGTTTTTCTTTTCTTTTTTGAAATAATCTACTATATAAATTCGAAAATCGCTCTCAGCTTATGACTCGCACTGATTTAGGCTGCAGCTATCTATGGAAACGACTGGGCGTAGCACTTCGTATAACGAAGTCGGGCTTAAAAATACACATCCCATTTCGTGAGAGCGACACATCTGTCAGACTTCTTAGGCTTTCGAGCACAATAATCCATCTTTAGATTTTTCCTTTTATGTCAGTTCTAAAAACTAAACGGCCTTCACGGTTGTTGGAATAAGATACGTAGCCGGAGATTATGAGGTTACAAAAGTGATAAGAATAAACCATAAGCGATTTTATTCCCTGAAAAAATTTACTTAGTAAAAAATTTAATTAGGACCAAATACCAATACCTAACAACAAACTACCCCTAAATAGGTAGCAGCTGTACCCAATTAGCTGCTTACCGAAGACTTTATCTAGAAGAACTCATAAATTTCATCCAGATCTTCTTTCGAGTGCAGGTCTAATCACGATGAATATCCTTTAAAATCACTGCATTTAAGTCTTAATTGTTCAAACCGTTTAGTATACAACAACTGGGAATAAAGTTTTAGATGTGTCTCTTTAATTCTTAATGAGGAAAACGTAATTGAGCAAAAAGGTCGTAGTGTAAGTTAGTAATACCTGTAACGTTATACTATTCTGATTTTCTTTTGATTTATATAGATAGTAGGACTTAAACAATAAGGTTTTTTGGCTATATTTTAGACACATGCTTGTGTTAATTTCCATGTTTTCGATTACTTTTCAGATGGTTCCTTTGGTTTCCGGGTGGACCTTTTTTTCCAATTATTTGGCCTGGTAACTAAGGCTTTTAAGCCATTTTTCATTAATGTAGTTCTTTTCTTTATTTATGGCTCCAGGATATTGATGCAATGCTCTTTGCCCCTGGAGTTTATGACGAATAATGGTAGGCCCCGCTATTTTGTTGATGAGTAAGTCACTAATCAACGCTGAATAATGTATTCCATCTATTGCACGATTTAACGATCCTTTTGTCATAAAACTACACCAATTTCATGACAGAAAATACACTACGACACAATTTATGAAATAAAATATACAGCATCCAGCCGACCCCGCCATTACGCGCCAATAACTCATGGTAACCTTTCATCATCCTTGACCATAGATAACCTAATGACATGACGAGAACAATATGTATCTGTGGTACTCTCTGACGCTTACATGAAAAACTAATGATTAAAACAGCCTTTACTTGATTATTATTATTTTTTAATTTGTTCAACTTAAGAAGTTAAAAAAGTAAATTCAAACATTCTACCATCACAAAAGAAGGAACTATAAACGCAATACTAAACTATATACCTACATTTCGTATAAAGATAAACATGCGCAAGAAACCTCTAAAAAAACTTACCAAATGTTTTTTCTACATAAGATTAGGCTCAGTATTATAAGATGGAAAAATACAAACCCGTATGTAAACAGAAAATGTTTTCACAATATGCCAACAGGAAGGGACCCTTAAGTATGTATTCAACGATGATCAGAAATTTCTGTCCATTTTTCTCAATACGTTCTACTCGCAGAGGGATTTTCATGGCAAAATGATTTTGCTATTTAAAATAACGCTTTAAAGGATAATTTAATCTGTCAAATGTAGTATTTTTAACTTATTCTCTGATATCTGGGTGTGTATTTAGAAATTGGCTTATTCAATGGTTTTCGAATTAAGACTTCATAGTCACTCTGGCTAAACTTAACTGTATCTGACAAAAGATTTCTTAAGTTCGTTAATGCTTTACAAATTAAAAGTAAAATGTTCGGAATTTTCACTACATCTAATAAATCTAAGAAGCGTTGAAGACATTTATATAACATATGACCCAGGAGCTATTTAAAAAGCTAATAAACTAAATCCATTGTTATCTGAGGAATAAATTCACGGGCTTTCTAAGGTCTTCTGACAAATTTGTAGAATTTTTCCATCGCCAAATTTTTCATTATAATATGAAAGAATACCACCATTCAGCTGGATGGACAAAAGTAAATAATTTATTTCTTCCTACGTGTACATTTACTTATATACTTATCTCGAAGAACTGCTTCTCTAACTATCCATTCCACTTTTTCGTGTCGTATTGTTTATAGGACCTTGTTGAACCACAGTGTTGAATATTTTGATCTTATTACTAAATGAAATAGAGATATAAATATCTTGCTCCGACTACACTTCGAATTCAATCGATGCTCGGTGTAGATGCGATCCATCCCTAGGGATAATCTGGGACTCGGGTTTGATCGAGTTATCTCGGATTTTCGCCTTGTCGAGAGAATTAGGGTTGTCCACAGCATAATGTGCCTTTGAAGTATTATTTGATGAATTTATAATGCCAGTTACGTTGTAAGTTTGTTCCACGTCGTTTTAGAGTACAAATTTTTATGATGATTTTGTTTCAAATACAAGACAAGAATAAGAGAAGAAACTTTTCGGCTTTTCCTAACCTAACAGATATAAGCATAATATTCCAAGCTTACACTCTCAGTTTAAGCCACACTTCTGAGAAATAGGTAAACACTTCCAAATTGAGGAATTGTTTCGATAGGTCACATTGTTGGGTTGCTTAATCTTCCATAAAGATTATCAAACAATTCAAAAGTAGCATAACTGGGCATGAAGATATAAGATCTTTCTATCTAAATAATACTTAATACTTGATGATTATTTTAAGTGAAATTTTTGTTAGATCACCCGATAGATTCTATAATTATATTTGAATGAGAAAGTAGAATAAAATACATTAAAGACGTTAATGTATAATGTATTTTTTCATCTGAGTAAATGTGTCAAAAGAAAATCGGTTTATAATAACATTGTTGTTGACAATAGTCAACAACAAACAACATTTTGTGTAATTCCATTGCTACTAAATACCGTCGCCATGCGAGACTTATTGTAACCACAATGAAAACTAAATTGAAAAGGATTGTTCTAGCTATCTACTTCTAGTACAATACATCTGTTAGTATCACATACCGTATGACACGTACCGTAGACGAGGTAATAGATGGCAGCAAATAAGCCTTAAGCAAGATGCGTTGAACGTCATCAAGAAAACCATCGACCTGGGTAAGGAAATCTAGCTAGATAAGAACATTGAATGTGGGTTGGAGATTGATGAGGTTAAGCAAAAGATAAAGAGCCCTCTGATGATGAGTTAATATCTTATGTATCCAGCATTAGATATTTTTTTTAAAGAAAATCTTCTAGAAAACAATTTTTCAATGTTATTTTATATCTATAAGAAACCATTTGACTAGTGACCTTTATTAAAGATATTGTTATGCGATTCGCCGTAAGATCCCTAGTCCAACCACTTTATATCCAGATAATCCTCTTCCTTAGTCCGCATCCAATCGTAAATCGTAATTTGTTTTCTTTATCGGTCGTAATTTGTATAAAGGTTTCTGCCCAGCATACAAAAATAACTAAATAGGTTTAAAAGAAACAATCACTATCAACACCCACTGCTATAGACTTTGTAGACGAAATCTGGGGGTGTTTAATATATCAGGGTTATTTTTTGAATACCTTGAAAGGTTATATCAATGTGTTACAGGAATAAATGTTTTGGAATATAGTTTTTAAATATCTTATAAGTGTCTCAACAAGGCTAATTTTATCAAAAGTTGTACGGTGGGAGTTGTAGCAAATACTAAATTCACTTATTAATACAAGTAACAATATAGCAACATGCTCTAATTCCTTAGCTTTTCTTATTCAGCTAAATGAAAATAAGCTCCAACGATTCTATTGAAGAATTTAATAATAAATGTAGCTCTTACTTGCTAAGGAATTTCTATAAAATTGAATGGATACTTTAGCGCGTTTAGTTTGCTATCGCCAAAGATTTTTGTGTTGAGTAAAATCTCATGACTTTTGTTTCTTCTTCTTGATCTGTAAATGGTTTCACACAATCTTATAAGAGTTTTTAGATTGAATTCATAAGCTCTTAACCACAATCTTGCCTGTTGATAAGTGCCGATGCTGTCGACGGTCTTACGTGCTTACCTATAAAGCTTCTATTTACTCTAGTCTCCAAGAGATCCAAAGAGCTCCTAGTTCCACTTGGGAATAACATTGGATGCCAGCAAGTTCCACTCTTAAGCTGTACTCGTTATAAAATAATTATAGAGAAGAAAGGCGAAGTGTTTTGTACGAATGTGGTATATACTATATAAAGATGATAGGCCATTGGACCGGCAACTCGCTGGAGATGTTCCCGTTCTTGCAATGGGTCCTCGATAAGTAAATAAAGTAGTGAACAATCTTAAATCTGGTAGTAATACACCAGAAATCTTTAACAATCTAGGTGTCTAACTATCAAACTAAAGCCTTTTACATGATGGTTAGTGTCTAGAGGCTTGGTGTAAATCGAAGCCTCTAAATCAAAATATTCTTCGACTATTCTCAGATTTATTTATACAGCGTTACCAATAGGTATATACAAACAAAATATTGAGCCAGATCTTTTGGTGGACCTCCATTAAACTCTTGTAAGGGTCTGGGCACAAATAATCATAAGAGGTTTTCATAAATGTTAAGTCATCATTTTTGGAGGACAAAATATTTTTCGCTGTTTCAAAATCCAATAATGTTGAGTCTTAAGAGTTCAAGAACAAGTGATACATTCACTAGTAGGGTAACTCCAAAGAATTTCAAGTGCACATTGAAAATGGCTATTGTGCAAGACGCCCGTCATGGGATGTGCACCATAACGAAATGCATGTTTTGCTAGAGGCATTTTATTAATCTTGTCGAATCTTTTATAACTAAGGACTATTCTTTAGATGATTTTTTTCCCTGACCTTTCACAAGTAGGTTGGATGGATTGTGTAAGGCTATATGTGGAAACGCAATAAATCAATAAGCTACAACAATGTCTGGCTTCGATATGAAGGAAGCTAATCATTTATAAATGAATTTGAGGTTATGATATTCTTTGATGCTGCTGATTTTGAGTCTCCTCCGAATTACAGTGAACTAAAAATTAACAAAAGAAAACTTCTTCTACATCGCGTCTTGTAGTTTTAATAATGCAAGAAGGTAGAATACACTTGTAAATATTTTTATTAAAAAAAGACAATTATCTGAGGATGATAATATAATCCTGAATATTATGATTATTTATTGTCCTCATAATATCGTGATAATATCATCATATAATTGCTTCTTTTTTAGTTGCTTTTGCTGTTAATTATCCAATGATTATGGTAAATTTTAAGACCACGTGTTTTTATAAAATACCTATACCTTAAAACATACTATTTTTAAATTTCAACATAATATAAATGTCTGACTGCTGGGGCACTTCTCTTCCTAGATGGACGACATACATTTGTTTTCTCTTTTTATAAAGTTTATCACTGTCTTGCTCATTCCTTACCTGCCACACTCATATCAATACATGCATTATACACGATTACAGTACCTGAAACAAAATACAATAACAATATTTTATAAGTATAATTTTATTTTTAATATAAAATTTTCACAAACTCAAAAACAACGAGATTACACTTCACTCCCTCGATTTATCGTCAAATGGCTTTTTAATTGACACAAGATAAGCTTTACGTCGTCGCCATGTGAGACGACGATAACGTCGTTGGCTTTACATTGAGATATAGAAACGTTGTTCCGTATCTATTTGCTGTGTTGGCCTTTGAACCAATCAAACTTTGGTATTTGTTAACTTCATACCTTAAAAGAAAGTTTTCTCTCCGTCTGTTTGTATGTCAAAAAACTTTTTCCATGGGAGGATAACCTTAGAGCTGTGAGAAAAATAAAACTTATAACTCAACGCATTTGATTCGTAAATTTTCAATGTTCTTAAAACTTTAGAGGCAATTTAGTTAGACAAGAAGAAGATAGTGCATCTTAGTTATTACAAGTAGTGGGGAAAAACCGAGTATCATAAATTTTTAATTATAGCTAAAACAATATAATAGTTTAAAGCTGAAAGAATTAATTGTATCCAAAATATCGTTTGTCATATTAGCGTAACTGGTATATACTACAGTAGTATTCAGAGCTAGAATATCAATATCCAAAATCAAAATGAATCGTGTACTCGTGTAATCGTGTACACGCTGTAATAATAAAAATGTGTCATCTGAAAATTCAAAGTGTAGGGCAATGTCTGCGGACCAGTCCTTCTAAGCAACCTACTTTATAGCCTTATTAGTTGTCGGGCTGTTCAGATCAAAATTTTGTATAATGTATCTAAACTCGTTTGGACCGACCAATTTAATAATAAGATTAATTTTACCCTTCATTTTAAGTGATTTTATTTGGAATATCATTAAAATGGCATTATCAAAGTGAGGGTTTTTTTATATTTCCATTTCACTTGGAACGGTTCTAAAGTTTTGATAGAGGTTACGGCCGGGCGCGTGGGCGGTTTCCATACATGTGTTGTATAAGCCGCTAAATCTAGGATTGCTCAAGTAACTCTGGATTATATTATATCCTTTATTGTATACTTTTACATACAATTTTGGGCATATCTCTAGCAAGAGATCTCTTCCATTAACGTCACCTAACCTTTAACCAATAATTAAAGTCGAGACGGCATTTACGAAGTGACGAATTGAGTGTAAAAAATTTAAGCACATACATATATCAATTTACAGTTTGTTTCACATAATTTTATTGAAATCAATATACAAATAATATTTGCAAAAATACGAGTATATAATATTAACAATACAAAGCTCGTAATGAAAGTGTGAACTATGCTCACGATTGTTGAGAAATTAAATGCCAGTGTGGCTTTCGCGAATGCTTGGCGGTAACTAATTCCACGGGCTAGTGGCTTTGGCAGTAAAAGAGTTATAGTACATTAGTGGGTGTGAGATGGGAGACAGACGAGTGTTCTTGTGATGTAAGAACGCTGTGAGCGATTGGAATTGGGGAGTTTTTGGAAACGGGAACGAAGATGGAAGAAAGGACAAGATTTTAAAAAGAAATGATTCAGCACGTGCACTTCAAGGCGTGACCGTATTGAGACCGGTTGTCTCCATCAGTGCGGAGCTTGGCCGGATTGTCTGGGGTTGATCTGCTGAATTGCTTCGGCAGAACCGGGGTTACTCCCTCGAGGGGCAGTGGAGTTATTGGGAAGTTACAATAGGTATTCCTAGTGCCGCCATGATAGGTGTTGAACGAGCTCCATACACGCTCGCCTCTCAGCCAGTGCTGGAAAAAGATATACGAAAAGGAAAGTGTAACACGATTCCTTCTCGAAAAAAATCCTTGAACTATCACCACCGCCTTACCGAGGCTTGTCTCAACTATCTATTTTTACAGGCCGCATCACGGGAGAATGCACTGCTACTGGCTTGGGGATCTTTTACAGCGCACCTTCTAGACTCCCTACTAAACTTCAAATAACCTATTAATATTTTTAATAGGTTATTTGAAGTTAGACACAGTGGTAAAATAGAGTTT
Organism: Acentria ephemerella; assembly: GCA_943193645.1. Lineage (NCBI taxonomy): Eukaryota > Metazoa > Arthropoda > Insecta > Lepidoptera > Crambidae > Acentria > Acentria ephemerella. The sequence continues at coordinate 2,738,132 of OW971899.1, read as the reverse complement.
CTGTTTCATAAAATACCACCATTATTTAAGCGTTATATAAAGTAACTGAATCGTCCTATGTGACGCAAATATAACAATTTATTTAGAATTTAAAAATTTCTACATCGTTTGCATCGAACAATTAATTAACATTTTCATAGGGTACAGTATCCACTGAGTATCAGTCGAGTCAAAAACTGACTGATTTAGTAAAATATTTTAAATAACTTACTTCCTTTGATTCTTTTACGCCCGGTAATATGCTTTGAAATAAAGTTATTTTGACATATAAAACCAAAAAGACGGGAGGATTAACTTCTGATATTCCTAATTCATATGAAGCTTAGCGTAGATATCCGTCATCGGATTTTGGGAGAACGTAGCAATATGTTTTAATTTTAGTTATTTTAAATTCAGGATATCATATACATAGAACGCATACGCACCTTAGATACTAACAAAGAAATATATAATATATGAAAAAAGTTAATTTTTTTGTTAATTTAATAAATAGGTACTGCTACTAAAAGTAACTTTTTAATTAAGTCTGATGATAAACACAGTCTTTGTTTGATCTCATCAATGATACCCACATCTCAACGACGCAGGAAAAATTACGAATGGATTTCTTGAGAACAATTTCAGTAATTATTAACGTAGAGTCCCGACATATATATGTTTAGTAAATAGCAAGGCAGATTTCAGAGTGAGATTAATATGAAAGACACGCTGATCCAATACAATAGAAATAAGGTTTTATATATGCGAAAACGATGTAAATAACAGTTAGGAAAATAAAGTATCAAGAAAGAAGCCGAAATTAATCTATCCATTCTTGTAGTGAATGGAATTGATGTGGGCTTGTTCAAAGCATCTCACCCAACCCTTGTTAAACTATGACTGGCCTGAATGATACGCTCCTGGATATTTATCCAGAACTTCGAGTGGTCACAGAAAATAATCGTTGCATCACTCGAGAACATTTTATTTTTCTAGGATGAAAAGTAAAAACACTTTTTTATATTCAACTTAACTACTTACTTACTTATTTTTTTATATTAACTTTATTCTACTTCAAACAAAACCGCGTGGCACTTCATTTTAAAAGATATTACATGGGTCTGGTCTTATTTAAAGCCTTATATCATTATAAACTCTCTGGCTATACATATGTATAGTGAGACGGTAGCACGGCGATGAAATAACGCAACTGTATGTTTATCTCAAATATATTTAAAACTATTACTTATTTCAATAAAATATAATTTAGATTATTTAAAACTAATACAACTTTCTATTGGTGAAAGAATTTTAAAATCGATGTAGTTATTACAGAGATGGGAGACAGACGAGTGTTCTTCGATCCAGGAACGCTGTGACGCCGTGGAAGTGGGGAGTTTTTGGAAACGGGAACGAAGATGGAAGAAGGACAAGATTTAAAAAATAAACGAGTCAGCGCCGTTGTCTTCATCGGCAAGGAGCGTGGTCGTAAGATCGGATTGTCTGTGTTGATCTGCTGAATTGCTTCGGCAGAACCCAGGTTACTCCCGCGAAGACCAGTGGAGTTATCGGGGAGTTACAATGGGTATTCCTAGTGCCGCCATGATCGGTATTACTTCTTACAGACAAACTTACATAAAATGTAATATGTATCAATTCCTCATCATCATAAAGAGCCTATATACGTCCCATTGTTCAGCACAACCTTCGTCCATTGGTGAAACACATGAGAGTTTGGCCCATTAAATCCAGCACACTGGCCCAATGCGAGTTAGTGGGTGAATACGGTTGACTTAACCCGGACCAACAGCTTAATGTGCGAAAGCACGGAAAACCTCGTGATAACATATTTGATTGACCAATCAACGGACCAACTATATAAGTGTTGCCCATACCAACCTCTTTGCTACAAATGTTTTATCTTTTACATTTCCATATTTCAATTTTGTTTTGTCAATTTTGATTGTTATTTTTCCATTGATAGTATTAAAAGTGTTTTTCTCTTAAGGTTTTTATCGTGCTTAGGATAGCTAATAAGCGCCTCAAAGAGCCTACGATCAATTTAGGAGACGGATATCTTTAGTGAGAAACAATCCACAACAATAAGATCAGTAAGTTCATCTACGTCACATAGGATTCTATTTGAACTACCCTAAGTTTCTATTTTTTCTTTTTGCAAGATCCGCTTGGATCACGAACTAGAAACTTTATGCGTATTAAAAAAAATCTATTGAAAACGATTTCTTTGTTTCTATTTTTAGAAATAAGCCTTGGGAAATTTTCCATTACTGAATCGTCTATTCTGCTTCGCTTTAGGAAAATGTCATCAAGTACTTAATCTATTTATCCTTGTACATTTTAAAATGTAATTCGTAATCCATTGGAACATTCTATGAGAATACACCTTATTCTGCTGCTGAGTTAGACGCAGTGAAAGAAAAACTAGGTTAGAGTTTTCTGAGCTCTCATAAGATCTTATTCATCTAAAAATAAAATATAACTGATCACTTGATCGAACTCTGAACATTTTGGTATAATGCTTGGAACTATTTTTAGGAAACAATCATTTTATAATTATATATTTTTTATGTTTAAAATAATATTCATTAATATTATAGACATATTTTTTTAATACAATTTCTCCCCTGTGGTACGGAGGACATCGACTTTTTAAGGTGAAATGCTTAAATGGTGCTATTACTGGCCACTATAGCACTAATAGCATGCTGTTTAAGATGAAACTTGTTGGATTGCCTCTATTAGGGTCTGTGGGGAGCACACCGAACAAATGAAACACATCCTATGTAACTGTGATGCTCTTGCCAGGAAGAGAATGGGTCTCTTTGGACTGGGCTATCCCAGTCCTGAAGATATAAGGCTGCTGACTCCGGGTGTACTTAGTAAGTACATCTTGGAGGTATTCCAGGACAGCGGTCATTAGGATTGGGGAAGCACAAAAGATCCCATTGGGTCGACGTGCACCTCCGCGCCGCTATACCCTCATCCCCGAGAACATAAATAAAGTCACTCCGTTACAAGCCTCTCTGTATTACTTGTGTCGTACTCTGCCCGCATACTTAACAATATGGGCTGATATATTCTTGTTATGAGACAACGATAAAGTAGAAAGTAAAAAGGTTAAAATAATATATTTTAACAGATAATTTGTAACTAGGTGGGTCTTACATAAGTATCTAAAACTTAAATTATTAGGTTATAATTATTTTCAGAATAGTCTTCGCCGAAAAACAAAATTTAGAATTCGTTGAATGTACTTATAAACGCAAAATCTTAGCAAGAAATCGGCGCAACGAAGTAATTCGTTGGAAGACTAAAGTGATTGTCGTCATGCAGAAGTGTAGAAAGACTTATAAGTGGCCATATATTATAAACAGATAAGCGTTTGACTTAGAACATCTTCTAATGGAGACTTTGTCAGTGACGTTATCCGTCTGCTAGGTGTATCGACAACCTAAAACTAAACGAGGAAAGCAGGAGGTAGTGTATTTTAAACAGCTTTGGAGCGTACGACCACAGGTCAAATGAAACTATATAACATGCATTTAATGTATACAAGAAAACGTAACTACTCTTTCTACGCGGACGTAACTATGAGCTTATCCATATGTGAAGAGATAACTTCGAACAATTAAGAACCAGCCTGTTCGATCTCCGTAGATTGAGTCAAAGATGCTGAATATGCCGCAGACAAATATGAACTTTACTTTTAAATCGTAAACAAAATGAACTGGACTTTTCAAAATTGAGAATCTCCTTTTTGGAGTCGCATAAAAGAGGATTCTATTACTATATATTTTTAATACATCAAAAATCACTTAGAAAACTTATAATGTATAAATTAAGTGAGCTTTCTTCTAAGACGATAAAAATGGTACTGTGTATGGAAATTTAGAAATATAATAAATAATTATACGAACTATGACATGTGAAAAAATAATCGTACAGAACCAACCGGGACTCGAACCCGGGATCTCTAACAAGCAACAACACTCAGTCAGTTGGTAGTTTCTTCTCTATCTCTATTATTCCTACATTGTATACGATGGCCTATTATGCGCTATTTTTTGTTGCAGCTATCTTGGTCAACGGATTAGCCTTGCCATCCAACGTGGTCAATACTGCCAGCCTTTAAAGCAACATTCCTGACGGCAACCCTGAGGCTGATACATTTTATAACTTGTAACTTTAAATTTCTTTTAATTATTTTTTTTTAATTTTAATTAGCTGTTCATTAATAATTTTAGTATTCACAACACAAGCTCTTAATGATACTTACTTGGAGCTAGATAGTAGTGAGTATGAGAAATATTATTATCACAAGTTCAAAATACTTTCAAGAAATTATTTCACATCTTTTTACACAGGCGAAATTAAAGTTACCTTTGAAAATATTATTTCTTCAATAAAATAACGGTCTCCTCAATTGATTGAATTTCTTTATTTTTCCACAAACCATATTTTTGTTGTAATCCACTTAACGTCGTCACCGTTATACAAATTCGCTGGTTTTTCCATTTTGAACCGACAATTTATATCTAAATTTAGAACAAGCAAAATCCACGCTTTTTTAGAGTTTTGAATAATTCCGTTATTATGTTATCAATACTTTTGAAAGTTATGTTTAAATTAGAATATTTTAGCTCAAATAATAACTGATAGAAACTGATTTTGAATACAGTTAAACTGACCTATATTCCCTCAGTATAAGAACAATATTCTTTAAAAGACGACACCATAAATACGAATTGGTTAAAAATAAATGTAGTCAGTCCGGCACACACTATAAATAAGTGAAATTTAATTGCAATGTTCTTTGTATATTTGACTAAAATTTGTTTAAAAAATCCTTAAATTATGTACGGTTTTTTATCAAAATTCTATATCTATGTGAGAATATACCTACTCCTTACTTTATCGAGTTATATACATGTAAATACTTCTAATATATTATTAAGATAGTTAATAAGTAACTGGCTAAATAGAATTTTAAAACTTAATTTATGAAAAAGTTATGAACGAAAATTATTTTTGTAAATTATTTCATTTACTTCTGAGCTACATTGTGTTAATGTGGGGTACGCGATTTTGACCCTTGAAGATACACGACGGAGCTATAGATGCTGGAGTCAAAAATGATCTCCGCACCGATAGATAGCTCCCTAAAAAAATTAGGGAGAAAAAAATCAGGAACTAGCCAGCTCGTAAAATAGTTCTTACATGCAAAATAATTTATTTAAGAATAACTTCCTTTTCCTTCCTTTCTCAATCAAAATGTGTTACACCATTTTTTCTAACATTTTGACAAAACCTTACTGACCCAAACGTAGAATCACACACTGTTAAAGCTTAGCCTAATTAATTGTTTAAATCGAAATCAATAGTGTGATCAGATTACACAATGGATCGAAGAGTGGCTCGCTTGCTTAATTATCAATTTACAAAACTAAGCAACAATGTCAGTGTTTTCTTTGACCATTGAAACCAAATTTATTCGCTTATTTTTCTTTTGCGCTTTTTGCACAAACTCTATTTTTAAAAAATTTCAATTGACAGAGACCTGACACTTCTATATACGTTCTAATATCATAGAAAGGTGGCGCCATCTAGTGATTATATTGCAAAACACTTTTTTATTTAAAATAAAAAATAGAAACAGTAAATTAAATTTAAATCCATATTATAGTTTTTAAAGTTTCACAGGCGCTAATAATAAAATATCTTAATAACCAATAGTTAATATTTCCTTTACTTAACTTTACTTATTAAACTGACTACTACTATACTACTTTACTAAGTAAATAGGCCAAACACATAAAGGCATATACACCATACTTGACTTGAAAATAATCTGATAACAAAATTTCTAAAATAACAATAGGAACCAACAATTCGATTGCTACACTCTCTATAAAATTCAAAATAAACATGTATATTTAAATTAAAACCTCGTATGTCAGCTTATTGATGGAAACAACCTTATATGATTGAAGTCTAAAGCAGGAAATCCTAAGAGTACAGAGCTATAAACCGACCAAACTTAAAAGTAGCGAACAATGATGCAAACCCTCTCACGTTCAAGTATTTCATCGTTAAGTTCTTAAAAATCCGTCCTTAGGCACTTAGGCGTGAGTGACGAACCATCTCTATATTTAGACCATACGCCCACGTCACTGGATTTAACTCAATAATGTGATTAATTAAATTCCGAGGCCCTAATATAGTGTGAATATCCCCAGGTATGTAGAATTTGGAGTACGTTAGTAATATTACAGGGTATATTAACAATTTCTGAAACCTGTCTCTCGAAGAATTTAACAATTCATATTTGTCAATCCAATTTTAAATCTCTGTAATAAAGAAAAACAATTCCGAAATTGCGGAATGAAATTATTGATTCAAACAAAACTAGATATTTTTCAGACTTTTTTCTCCACATTGTCAATATTACACGGGTTGTAAATAAATTGAAATTATTTTTTTGACAATCCTAATTTTTCCTCTATCCTATTCCTTTACATAGTGAGAGAAAGAGATACATTGAATTTAAATTCTGATCTAGAGCATAAAGTCAGTATTAGGCCCATTGTACTTTAATTGTATGCAACATTATCAAATGAGAGCTGGGACAATAGTTTTAACTACTCCAAGAATTCTAACCTAAATTTTGCGTTGAAATTTACGCGTCAGTGAATTTGGTGGAGCATTCTCTTCTACATTTTGTGCCAGCTCATATATTACTGCCCTTGTCAAGGTCAAGGGCACATTTTAAATACCTTTGAACTTCGCACTGAATACTCAATAATATATATGGCCTAGTTGTTTGAGATTTTATTTAATCAGTAATAAACATACACAAGTGTTGACAAATAGTCGATAAAGGGTATATCATGGTAAAAATATCCAACTAATCTAAAACTATTACGGATTTTGAAATACTTTCCAATTTTTATAAAATTAAGCAAGTAAATATATCATAAGTTTTTATAGTATAAATATTAATTACAATAAAAAAATAACACGTGTTAGTTTACACCGGGTATGAGTATTATAGAATAGAATAGAATATATCTTTATTGTACATCAGCCAATTCGAGAACATGATTACATGGAACATGATTTCTTTTTTATTATGATTTACATGGACAGGTTCAGAGTTCTTGTTTATAAAACACGACTCTTATAGAATATAGAATAAAATACACAGTAATACGATAAGTACTACTCATTTTTAAAAACGTTTTCCTAGAATCTATCGCTACAGCGCCTTTAGAGAGCTATTTATAGATGATCGCCGATTATGTACAAGTTTGGAATAACAGTATTTTAATAGCAGTAATTTTTCTTATAAATACACCTTTTACCTGCTCCCAGTTAGACGTCCTTGAGAGCTGGTTTTTTTGTGCATACAAATCAACGGAGTGTTTGTTTGGATACTGGAAATATTTTAGATTCATGGCCAATCGACCACCTCCAGTATCATGTATCGTTCCTGATTGTTTTCTTATTTTAAGTAGATAAATAAATTGCTTTCGAATTTAGTATTTGAGACGGTTGGTGATTTAATTATATTATTAGAATCGATAAAATGTATCGATTGACAAATAACACTTGTAAGTGCTATTTATATTATTTAAATATATGTATAGATACTACTCGAGCCGATGTCTTAAACCTTTGAGACAACATATCCTATTCTGCGTTTAATTTATCACCTTGATATTTTAATTTTTAGATAAATAAAATAGAACAATACGATATTACATACAGTATATACATTTAGTCATAGACTATCCATACTAGTTGCATTCAATCTTATGCCAGTCTTTGACATATACTTTAAAACTGTATTTTAAAACTACAAGAGAAAGAAAATGACCAGGTACCCAAATCTGTAATAATCTTTTGTATCTATACTATTCGAGGCCTTCACAGACTCTTTTATGCAAGTGTATTTGAACACTTTTAGAATCACCTGGCTGCTCGTTTGATTTTTAATCCAAGCAGCCTTAGTTTTGACCTGGCGTCAATATAAGATTTGCGCTCTCGGTCTTGGTCTTACAGTAAGAGTCTCACAATCTTCAATCAATCTCAAATCTCTCCTATCTAGCCTGTATTAAACATAACAATAATAATAAAACAATATTACCTGCATTGTCCTAATCCCAAACTATGGTTTACTCTTGTGTTATGGAAACTGAAAACCACTAAGGCCCCATAGAACCCAGATCAAATATCTATTCCTAAACAATTGTGCTAGTGCGTATCGAGCATGCGACCATCCATCCTTATTCCATAAATCCGCTATTGCAGTGTAAACAAATCCTTGTGCATCTAATCCTAAGACTGAATATAGTAACATTCACATCATTACCGAGAGAAGCGATCCATTTACGAGATAATGGTGTTACAACGTATGCATTAATAGGGTTAAACTCATCTGATGTTGTAATAACTTGGAGTCTCGCTCCGGAAAATTAATTTCGCTTTGCTTTTACTGCTATATTGAAATATAATTTAGTTACTTAAGAGGCGGCATCCTAAATACGAATGGGATTTTAAAACCCACTTCATTATCACTTCATTTTTTTAACGTAATCCCAGGCACACTCTATAAACGTCAAATTTAAGTTATTTGTGATTATATATTTTATGGTATATATAAATATATTGGTATTACTATATAAGTTAGTTTCTATTTTTTTCAAAATCGTTCAAATTGTTAAAATAGATTCCGATATATATATTCTTTTATTTTATTTCTCCGTACTTTATCAATTCGTAAGCTACTAAGCAGAATTTCGACACTTTATTTGTTGACAAAATTATAAAAGGAAATAGTTTTGTGACTTGCGACATTTACTTCGTTGACGAAACAATTCTATAAAAAGATGCATTTTTTAATAGAGTTTGCCACAATACAAAGCGATATGTTAGGAGCAGGGGAATTTTCTCCTCTACTGTGATCATAACGTTGTCTTTTTTTTAGAGTTAGACGTAGCTGTGGTAACCGCCTCCATCCGCGCCCCGTATGTAAATTTCAATTATTTCCAGACCTTTCGGTCGTGATAGTGCTCAACTGGAAAATCCGTGTGTTAAAATACGCTTTGCTTCCACAAATACATCTTAAATGGCTACAAAACTTTAAGAATCATCTAATGCAAATGAATTCAATTCATTTCGTGAGTTTGTTTAACACTACTTCTTTTGTGTTCTATTCTTCTTATTACAGGGAAGGCAAAGGGAACTGAAGCCCATACAGTCATGTCTTATGTATTTATTTCTTTCTCCAGTACACCGGTGCAACGTATCCCTTTGTCCTATGAAGATTTTGACGGCTAATAGCAGGTAATATCAATGTTTACGATGAAATGATACGAAAATGAGATTGAAATAATACAATGATGAGCTAACCCTACAAATGAACGAAAAGAAAAATTTCACTAAGTCACTAATCAATGTTTATTAATCTATTCCATACATTGCACGATGTAATGATCTTTTTTGGCATGAAACTGCACTAATTTTACAACAAAACAATACACTTAAACAATATACGAAATAAAATATACAACACCCAACCGACTCCGCCATTACGCGGCAAAACCCATTAATTCTTCTTTTACATGGGCTTGACACTATAAAATGGTTTTAACAATATATATAAAACGGAGTTTCGAATACTTCACAAAAGAGACACTGTTGGAGTTTTCATACGATTTGAAAGTCCACACTTACGGTTAAGTCAGTTTAATAGATTTGATTTACAGGATACTATCGGACGATACGATCTTTTTTTTCTGTAGCTGTGTAAAAAACAAATAAACTATGAATAGGTAAATACTAATATTTCTTTTCTATCAATAGTGTGGATAGTAATACAGAATAGTAAAAATATTAAAAAAACATCTCCCCTATGTCCTGTTTCTATCTAACACAGGCGCTCGAGGATTTAGTTTGGTAAACTGTAGCGCAGGTGTCTCTTCGAAACCTATTTTAGGATTTTCCTCTATGTGATCAATGAAGTCCATGATTTCATGGGATACAACTCTGGAAGGCACTACCTGCCCATATCCAAACGGTCAATTCGCAATCTCGGGGTCTCTTTTTGGAGTCCCCGCCTTCATCACAATAATATATCCTCAATTTGATAATTTTCCTTAATTTTTTTAAGCAATACCACTGCCATGGTACTCATTAAGTCTACCAAGGGTACTTTTATATATGCAATAAAGTATAAATAAATAAGTACGTAAATTGTGGGGGGTTAAGAAATATATTTTTAGCTAATTGAATATTAGCTCGTCTATCATAGACTTCTGGACAGAATTGCATATTCATATCGTCCCAACAACAGTTTTTAGCATCACAAAATCAAATACTATCTCTGAAGAAATTTCGCAAAATTACTATGTCAAAACAAATAAAACTCATGTTTTATTCAAAGCGGGCTTATCTCGAGAACATATATCAAATATGAGATTTCTTCGATTTTCTGCTTCAGTACACATGATATATGCTTTCGTATTTTACACTGGACGTTTGTTCATGCCGCTACGCATATATGAGAAATCTAAAGAAATAAGTTTTCATATATAAGTGTTCAAGTTATTAAGTTTCAAGTCCATTGCATACTCTTATGAAAGTAGAAATTCAAGAACATAATTATAATACTGACAATTATTGAGTTATAAGTTTCATCATATTCAATTTTAACAATTCCAGTAATATAAGTTTTCTAATTATATATACATACACATATTATTATAATAAAGGACAATTTTACAGACGCTTATTATATTTATTTCATTTGACATATACGTAATTAAAATTTAAGACTAATTATATTTATAATTAGTCATATATTAGTAAAGGAAACATGTGTGGACCAAAACAGGTTAACAGCACCTGTTCACAGCCGCCGCTTCGTAAAACCATATTTGAACGTGACAACCGAAAGCAGAATGACACCAGCTCAGTGTTCTTTTCACACTCAACCTTCTACAGAAAATATAACCTAGAGAGTCTCATTTCAAGAGGAGGCAAGACATAATAAAATTTTCTGATACAAGGAAAATAACCCGGAATTTTTAGCGCCAAATGGAAAGAAGCATCTTTGGAATTTGGATGAAGTGAAGCAACATTGGAATGTTAAGCGTCTGACTGGATAGACGCAACTCTGGAATTACCCCGATTGGGGAAGCTGATGTAAACGTCTAACGACTCTTAATTATACTTCTATATTACGTGTTACACTTGGTAACAAACGCGCTATATGCTGACGAAAAATATTTAAATTTAACAACTAAAAGTACATTAACATCAAAAGTACTAATTATACAGCAAATAGGTATTTTAATGAGCACAAAAATAGTTCAATATCTACATTGTAATTTAAAATACGTCACTCTTCGTGCAAGAAGCCTTAAAGCAACTACTTTGAATTTTACTGAACAATTTTAATCACATAATTAAGTAGGTATGGCGTGGGAGCAAACACTCAGAAAATATTTTTCATTTAAAACTAGCCGAAATAACTCAAATTTCATGTCCCTCTCTCTATGTATTTATTAACATCCTTCACATTCATTCGTTCGCTCACTCATAAGATCTTTGATAGTATATAATGGACACGGCAAGCTACTTTGCCGACCAAATTGACATCTATGAACTGCACAGTTTCGGTTTTTATGAATAAAAAAAAATCAAAAATATCTTTATTTACTACACGTAGTTTGTTAGAATGTGTGAGTTTCTTCTTTTGAGTTAAAAAAACCTGTATTAGAAAATACACCTCTCTTTTCTGTATAACAAATATGGCTGTAGTTACAGAGTCGCCATTATATTTATAATTTACTTGTTTATAACAAACCATTCCTTAAACACTATTAATTATAAATTTTTTAATGAATATGCACTTCTTTAATAATCATCTTGAGAATATTTTACTTGCAGCGAGTTGAATTTTAACTTAACACATTAAGGACCGCAAAGAAATTTTGCGTTTGTGCATTTATACAGTTTTTTGTAGCTTCATCTGTTCGGATTCCACCAATGGGATTGTCTGGTCACCAGACTTGGAGATAGGATACAATGTATGAAAGTAAGTCCATCCGTAACAGACGGAACGTGAAACACGAGAAAACTCGTGAGCGGTCCTTAATGTGTTAATATAATACATGTAAAATATGTCAAAATTCAACCTATCAATGTCTAATCTAATGTAGAAAGAATATTGAAGTCCAGCTTTAGCAGACAAAGGTAATGAGCTTTCGACCCGAGGCCCGTCAAATATTAAATTTAAGTACAAATCGCCGTCTATTAAAAACTCTTTTGATTATATTAATGAAGCGTTTATAAGATATCATTTATTTGAAGTATAAAAATAAATCATTTATCAAAACCGAAAAAATAAATTGTAATAAGGGCAATATTACTTTTGTTTTTTCTCGGTGACTGCACCAGCAGTCATAAAACAAATCTTTGTCTCGGCATCACACTCAATGACTACTTTGTGAAACACTTTAAAAGAACCTACATTTTCTTTTGAGAAATCACCAAGAAAAACGGTAACTTTCCACTTAGTCACTGCGGATCTTTTCCGCAAGTTTATTGGAAAAAACTGCACTAAAAAGGATTTACACCCAGTTGAATATAAATAAAAAACGTGAAAGCGTCACTATTTTTCCGTTGAATTTAATATTAACAAGGCTTCATTTTTTAAAAGAATACTATCTATCAATTGTTAAAAAGGATACGTTCAGGCCGCTATAAAACTAAACACGCTGCTAAAAATCTGGGTATTCACAACAAACAGACAAAGAAAAAGGTCTAAATTATTAGATACCTCAAAAATGACTTATTATAATAACAGCTCTGAGATGTGGCCAGAGAGACGGAATGGACCGAACAAAAAAATCGTCAAGACGGGCAGCGCTTTTTTTGGTTTTGTTTCTTTTTTCATACAGTATTCAGTATTAAAAGATTTCGTGACTCCTTTGTCTGTCGCATAGCTAGAGCGTGGAATTCCTTACCGGCACAAGTATTCCATGCTTCATACAACATGGGTTCCTTTAAAAGAGGCGTGAAAAAGCACTTTTTGGGCCGGCAAGGTAGAGGCTAGGGCAGTTTCTCGCATGCTGCACTAGCTATCTTCACATATGGACCCCTACTGCTTATCATCAGGTGGTGGAGTCATTTACTGAGCTTTTTATTTAAAAAAAAGTATTTTAGCACTGTTTTCACACCTGCACGCAATTTTTCATTTTATCAACAGAATAAAATAAATAAACTATAGTAATTACTAGTGAAATTAAACAAAATCGACTTTATTACCACACTTATTTTGTGTTATTAGAATATATAATGATCCATTCATTTCAATTTTCCAACAAAAATTTTAAGTAAGATTCATTAATACTATATGCTCTTGTGCGTAGCATATTGGAATATGCAAGTCAAATATGGCAACACGTAGAAATAGGTCGGAAGGTAAACAAAAGATGTTCATATATGAACTTAGCTACGGAGTCTGAATCAGTAGACCAAGGTTATGAGTAGTCCAAGTTTTAATGAACGATGTTTAATGTCGAACGAGTCTGGTGTATGATATTAAATACAAAATTCCACATTAATTTCATTTCCCTTGATTTAACGATAAAATCACTGTTATATTTATCTTTTGACACGTAAATTCAACGGAAATTAGTAATTAAGTTAGTAACTCTCTGGTATTCTGTTGTGTCCTTTTAAATGTCTTTGTGTGTACATAAATTGTTAAATATATAAATAGACTTCCGTCTATAACACTAACGATCGCACCGACGCAGTGATCAATGGCACACCATCCATCGACTTCGAATTACTGAACTGTCTACGGAGATGTTGACAGATGGAAACAATAAATTGAAAATTCTTTTCACCTTCGATGTTTATTTCTGAGAAGAAAACCGATAAATTGAAAGACGTGCAACTTTTTTGACTATTTACTAATACTGCATGCAAGATTTAGAGTGAGGAAGAATATATAGTGTCTGTATTATGTCTACTAGACATTTCTATAGATAGTAATATAGTGATAACTTTAAGTGGGTATCTTATCTTTCTTTCATACAAAAATGTATGAGTCACTTTACCAAATCTGATTTTACAAAGACTGACAAATTTAATTAAGAATTACGAGCTGTTGTTTTACAATTTTGTAACCGACTTGAAAAGTAAAAGAAGGTTCCCAATTCGTCGTAATATTTTTTAACCATATTCACCGATTACTCGAAGATGCCTGAACCGTTTTGGAAAATTTCATTTTTTTTTGACATAGTATAGGGTATACACCTCCCAACTTAATTACTACCCATAGTCACAAAGTCAGGATCTGATGATGGGATCCTAGGAAAATCGAGGGGAACTCGGAAATTCAATAAGCACGTCTAACTGGTTTCATATATCCCTGAAGCTATTCAGAAATTGTACGTCCGACAGTCATCCAACAGCTTTTTCCATAGAGCTGAACTCGTGGAAGGATTAACAGGTTAGCCAATAGGTTGTTACTGCACCCCGTTTCACTCACAAACCCATTGGGCCATTGTGGAGGCGTAATGGAACAAAATGATCATGTGCTTCTACCATATTTAGCTTGTTGATGATAAAATAATAAGTAAAAAATATTACTCAACATTTAAATGCAAATCTAAACTGCAACCACACCATTAATTTGAAATATGGCTTAATTTCCTCTTAATTTAAAGGGAGAGGAAGATTTATAATTATAGCAAACTTAAACTTGATTCACGGCTGTTTGTGTAAAGGCTCCCTTTAATTTTGTGCTTACTAACTCGGCTTAATGGCGCCCAACGAGTTGATACTGGCGCCCAACCAAAAAGGCCTGAGTTAATTTACGTTTAATTAAAACATAAAGGTGTTATTTTTAATCCGATTCATGCTATCTTATGATAACTGCCAGTGCTATGTCTCTATCGTTTGTACGCTAATAAAAGTCTAAAAAAAGAGATGACCTAGTAAATAACAAAGCTTCGCATTACTATTCCTACGGCGATATATTTTAAGTGGCAAGTAAGCCCAATAAGTAAGGAAAAGGTGACTTTAAGTACTACTGTATCTAACCTAAAAAATGAATCATTGAGATCTTGTTTTATGTATATTAGATAACAGAGAAATATACACAATAATATGTATATAAATATCAGAAGTTTACTACGTAAACAGGGCACCCATGAGTCGTGAACAAAAATTGGTATTCAACATACAAATATCTGCCTTTGCCTGGATTCAAAACAGAGACCTCTGGCTAAGTAGAAATGAATACTCCCACATAACCAAACAGCCGTTCAAATTTAAGATTTATTATCACTATATAATTGCTTAATGTGATTGAATATGGTATTTGTTTACCTGCTCGTTTGGTATTCTTAAAGGAAACTTTTTTATTATTATTACTATAGCTTATTTAATAACATTGACAGCATAGATTATGATAAATTGATCTTCGAAAATGGCTTCCCTCCAAATCTATAAAGTTTGAACAAAGTAATTATTTTAATGGCAGCTATTTATAAAATATTCGTCATCAATGAACACGTGTAATTATGTTCAACTTTACTTACTAGCAAGATTGATTTAGATTCATTTTGTAGTGATTGAAAATGTTTATCTTTAAGACCGATGTGTTTAAGGTTAATTTGATAATATATGTGCTTACTTTCTTAGTTGATATGTATTTATAAATCGTACAATAAAATGAGAAATATTGATCATATTTCCTTCCAAATTTAGTCCAAAATAAGGAACCCTTATGTGTTTGTATTACGGATACTAGATAAAGAAGAACTAGAGATGTAGTAATGTGTATATAAATATCAGAAATATAGGTTTATTGGGTATTTCCAGAAACAATAGAAAACGGAGTTCCGACTTCAAAGAATAATTTCTTAAATTGAATTCTTTTTAGTTTTTGTATTTTTAATTTTATTATCATGCTTTTAAAACACAGCAGATACCAATTGCAATCTTCATATTTTCCATCCATTCTGTGAGCAGCCTAGCAACGTTTAATCTAGATTTTTTCATATTACAAATATTTAAAAATAAGTGTAATGAAGGTTCTGTAATTTTGTTATTTATTGTTGAGCACAAATATATGATACAAATTGCCAAGGAATTATAAATTGTAATGCATAGTACTAAGATAGCATTATAGATAGATTCCCTTTCTTTCTTCTTCTATGAAGAGTTTGGACGGACTTGTAGCTCAGCTTTCCAATGTATAAGATAATATTCTTCACTATATTTTTAATTCTTATCAAACAAAACCAAAATTCAAAGTTATTAACTTCAATAGATTCAATTACTATGTCTTTTTAATAGTGAAATTTAATTAATAATCAAACCTTAAAACTGTAACAAGAGACAAAAGTATACACTCATCACAGTCTACAGATGTTTCAGCGGTTTCAGCCTTTTCGATGTTAATGCGAATTTCTGTACTACCTTCCCGAAAAGGCCTTTCATATATGAAGCGTTAATAATGAAGCTAAACCTTTTACCCGCGTACTTTTTAAATAAACAAGGGTTGGTGTTGACGGTTTTTTCTTTACCCCTCTGAATGGAGGTAATAAGGGCGTTCAATTGAAACGGAGATAACTTAATGGTTGAGTCAATGATGTTAACTGCGAATATTCTTCTTTAGATAAAAAAAATGCAATTTTTTTCTGTATAATAAGGAAGGAGTTTGGGTAGGTTGGCTGGACCGCATGCTATTAACATTAGGTCTTGTCAAAGTCTAATCCTGGATGATGCGCAATCACAATAAATTATTTTTTAAATCTTTTCGACAATGCTACATGAAATATAATCAAAATAAAGGGGGGGGGACCTCTAAAAGGGAAAATGGCGATAAAACTAGCGTGATTACTGATTCCACTTTCATTAATAGTATGTTCAATAATCACTTATGAAACCAGAATCTATATATTTAGAAAAAGAAAGTATTGTGACTAATCGTCATATAAATAGGCTATGCTAATCTTACATCACTCCTACTGATGCGATATCTTGTATGTATGTGTGTATATCTTGTATACAGTATATATGTATCTATGTATGTATGTAAATATGTAAAATTTAATATGCCTATTGTAAAAAAAGATTGCGAAAATGCGCGAGAAGAATAATAAGGCTTTGAACATTTATTACTATAAATTCCCACACTAACAACGTCGTCCCCACAATAAAGTAAATTGCGATTATTGAAAACATTTAGGTAATCTGGTAAATTGTTAGGAATTTTATGTAAAATATTGGGTAATAGGTCCGGTTTAATATCAGCTCCTAATTTTTGTGGGTCAGGTATCTTAAGTGTCTTCGTGTTCTTGTTATAAGGCTTCAATTTTGAATAACGTGCTATTTTAATTTTTTATTAACAATACTATACTTCTATACTGCAAGTTTTGTAAATATACACGATTAGATTTCCTTCAGACAAATATATTTTTGAAATAAATTTTATACGTATTTTCACTTCGTTTTTTATTTACTTGGCGGATACTATCTCATTCTGATGTTAGAGCAAGAGGTCTGAACATAAAGAGTGACAGATTGAACGCGTTCAAACATAATGAACGGTACTAGAAGTGTCGCCAACGAAACATGATAGACTAGAAATTTAACAATTTCAGACATCATTACTGTCCTACATGACACTTTTATTTCTCGAATCTGTTGTTGCGAAGCAATATATATGTTATTTGTCAATATCCTAATCTATGGTCAGTATCATGTTTCATTAGACAGATTTTACGTCCAGTGAAGCTAGTTGGCGTAGTGGTTTGAGCGCTCTGATTTCGATAACGCAAATAAATCAACTTTATCAACTGGATGGGTGAATGAAAAAACAAACAACATAACGTACCCTTAGGTGTACGTTATGCTTTGGATCCAAGTTGTTACGGTTATCGATTTGCCCCACTAAATGAATTTGGTCTACTCCGAATCTCCTCAAATGTTTCTGTAATGTGGTAAGGAAAGCTTTTGCCAGCAGTGGTTGGTGGAAAATGAAATGTAATCTAAGTTTTTGTATTTTGTAGATGTCAGTTGTGTGTTTAATACTTTACTCTGTATCTTGTATCGAAGTGCATTTTGTGAAGTGAAAATGGTTTTATAACAAAAATTATCGCAACATCGTGCAATATATGGAAAGCTATTGAGCATAACTTTTGGTCACTAAAGTTAACAAAATATCGCCAACGATCATCAATATACGACGGAAAAAAACGAGGCAAAGGAATACATTACGTCAATATCCTTAAGCTGTATTCAAAAAATATGGCCATTCAAACATGAAAATATAGCTCAAAGGTATTAAATACCAAGCCGACATCTTTAAAAATGAAATGTCAACTTGGTAGCAGAGGTCTCCAGTCTCTATTTAAGCCGCTACGGAAAATTTACATTAGAAGCTTTGATATTTTATACTTTACTAGCCTGAAGGCGTCACCTCAACCTTAGAGTATTTAGAATAATAGTGATACTTTTTATTATGGAAAATTTGTTTAATATGGTTAACTAAAAATGTTATGCGGTGAAACCCCCGTTTGATTTAACTAGAAGAAAATATTTGAGATTCCTAATTCAACTAACCACTGGAAAATTCTAGATTGGATATGATAAAGTTTATTACGAGCGAATCAAAAACTTTTCTACGTTAATTTATATCAAATCAACATGATGGCCTCCGATAATTTAATTTAGAAAATACATTAAACCAAATATTTTTTATAAACAAAAACAATTAACTACGTATGCCATTCTATTGTTAGGGCTAAATATTTGAAGTAAAAAATAATCAATTATATTTAAGTTTTACTCTAATACTAATTTCTTAGTTTTTTATTTTATTTAATTTTAAGTCATATTGATATTTTGTTAATCACAAACTTAAAATATCTTATAATATGATATTTACTAATACAATGCTGTACTTAAACTTTATGTACTGCATTGTTAGATACTTGATATTTGAATCATTTTATTTTGATTAAAATATCAAGTATTATTGTACCGATTTAAATTATCTAATATTATATCATCGCGGTCCATAAAAAGAAAATTATATGTTTGAAATTAGAACGTGAAATTGAATTGATTCATAGTTATGGCAGTTATTAGATATTTGATTATTTAATCCGTCTAAGGATAGGTCATTCTCGTCTTTACATTATACCGAATCCTCTTTGGTCACATTCAAAACTTATTTTAATAACGAACGCGACAATTAATGTATTGTATGAAAACGCGAATAAATGAATATTATAATATGATAAAACTATAATTAAGATGTTACTTTAAAAGCCCAAAGAGGACTTTAATTCTATGCAGAGAAATTCGCAACACTGGTCCCAATTTTCATTAATAACTAATTGTATTTTTAATAATAAAAATATCAGTATACTATGAATTTAAATCTAAAGGGAACATACTTTCGACAGTCTGATGGCATTATAGCAGGAAAAGTACATTAACCACTAAAAATATGAACGTTCTGAACTAAAATCATTGTTTCCTTATATACTTTGTTATATTCATACCTGATTCAAATTTGATCTAATAACATTGATTAATTTTTCACCTTTATGTTTAGGTATTCGCCGTAAAAACGTAATTCTCGTCTTAATTAATGCCATAAGCATTCTTGGCTATTTAATTTATTGCTCCAAACCAGCTAAACTGTTAATCCGCCTGCCATGCGCTTTTATGGGGCAATTACGGCATAAAGAATCCATTTTAAAAAGGAGTTTTGTTAAGATAAGCGACAAGCACCGCCTTAAGGCTTATTCCTCAACGTTTTTGCTGAATAGTCTTTGCTTTAAAATATGCTTATCGTAATGTTTTTTTTTTGTTAATTTCTATCTGCTGAAGTCGGAGTACGACTTAAATGTCAGTATTAGCTTTTTGACATTTTACAACGAATATTCTGTATTTTTAAATTGCTACATCGTTAAAATGTTTCTAAAGCTATGATACAACAATTGATTTGCACCGATTAAGGTGCGGTCGTTTGTATCTTTCTAGCTCTTGAGGATAAGTGCCTTCTCAAGACATCATCGTAACAAATTTTAATTAAGAAAGTTATTTTCCTATAAAGTCTTGAAAACTTTAATGGGTTACTTAATAATAAGATATATTTATGTTTTATTCTTGTTATTGTAATTAAAAATAGCGTTCAATATTTCTAGATCATTTTTAAATCTGATGTTTCGTTTTTAAATCAACGTCAAGAGTTCCAGATTCATGTGATAATTCAAAGAGGTAGGTGTGGAAACATAAATAGCTTGGTAGTATAAATTAATTATAAAGTTACGTGTATTAAAATTTGTTAATACACGTAAGTTTATAATTACAGTATTTAATTAGTGTTTAATTAAAGAAAAGATATTTAATATATCATATTTAAATGTCTTAAATGAACTTAATAAGTATTTGTATCATAGCTAATTTAAGTATCAGATGTCAACGCAAAAATCTGTCGATCCTTAATATTGCAACGAGTAAATGTCGAATCACAGCACGAAAATTCTTCGGAACGTTGCCGTATGGACTGTATTGAGTAACAGTGTAATATGTTATCTTTAAATAAGATTTTAATCAGTCAACGATGCGACAAGGCTTTGTCAAATATTGTATATGCTTTGACATGGTACTGTATATTCCTAAAGCATATTCAATTACAGTTGCAGGCCTTAATGTTTTACAAATAGATAAATTTTAAAATAATAGAACACGGCCGTGATTGATCTCAGATGGTTCGTATTAGATAAAAACAGTGCAATGTCAAGTTCCTCTTTGCTTTGGAAAGCTTATAAAGCCTGTTTACTTGATTGCCGACACAACCACATCCACCCACCGCTTTGGGTCGTCATGGTAGTGTTATAGCATAAAACTCCCCACATAAATATGTGCCATCTCAGTAGGATAAGCTATTAAAGAACATTTATAACTTGCCTATAAATTTTTAATAGATATATAATTTATACAGTTCGTTCATTTTCTGGACAAGCTTATTCTAATAATCACAGGCTACCAATGATTATCTTGTTGGACACATTACTCGTCTCCACAGAATAAACAATTCTTTTACGGGACGATGTATACGCTTTTACAACCTATATTAGAGAGTTAATTAGAAATCAATTTATAACTGCGATAAAAGTCAAACTGCGTAAGAAAGCTTACGATAAAATAAATGATCTAAATGATACTAAAGCGAGGGAATAAATTACTCACTATATTATGATTGATGAAAAATAACAATTGTATTAGTGTTAAGAATATAGAATCGAATAGAATATATATTTATTGTTATCAGCCAATTCAAAAGAGATAAACAAAGTATAAATATAACATAGTATAAATAGAATATTAACACGAAATAGCATAATAATATGTGTATTATTAAAAGTATGTGTGTAATTATGCGATATCATACTTTATATCTTTTAGAAAACTGAAACTATTCGTCAAAGCGTTGGAACCGTATCATTTTGACGAAAAGAACTTAAAAATTGAGTCAGTCCATTTAAATACTAAGCATTTTGATTTTGATACGTTTGACGGGTTACTCAAAAATAGAGTTTACGACAGCTATTTTAAATACGAATAGCTTGTCAACAGTATAGAAATATCACAGAAGCAACAGTATATCTTCGACCCATAGTTTCTTAGATGTAGCGATATGTTTAAGAATCTGTTCAAGAAGTCAAAAAACGTTCCATATAGAATGATACGAAAAAATTATCTAATCTAAATAAATAATGATCGAAATAATATCTCAATTTCGCTACCAATGTGGGCATTGACAAAATTAAGGTCCGTTTGTGTTATGTAGCAATGTGTGCGTGACTACGCGCTTGCTAATAACCTCCCCGCACCCCTCAAGGTTTTGTTAGACTGTTTGTCGCCAATAAATCAGTTCGTCACGAGCTGTCATTGGGCCAATAATACTACAATTTCGCCATAGTTGTTGTTTAGTTTAGTTACTCGTATTAAAGTTGTTACGTAAGATTATAATTGTTTTTCTATGTATTTCATCGCGAATAAAATTATACAAAAAATAAACTTCGAATGCTATTTTAATTAATAATGATTAGCATTAACTGATATTTTGAGAATGTATGAGAAAAACCTATTTCCTTCTGTGGACATTATCCATATTGAAGAGTGCTGACGTAATTTCTCAGTACCTGTGAGAACGAGGAGAGACACGTGTTCGTTAATTCTTAGACTTAGGATGATCTTGTTTAAGACGATTAGGCGTTAGGACGCGCTATTTATTTGACGTCCGTCTGGTTGAGTGGTCAATAGCCCTGTCTATTTATCCAAAGATCCCGAGTTCGAATCATGTAGGGGCAGATATTTGTATGATGAGTACAAATATTTGTCAACGAGGCATTAACGTTTGTATGTTTAATTAATCTGATATTTATATACATTACAATCTATATATCTTCGTTATCTAGTATTTATAACACAAGCTCTTAATGATGCTTAATATGAGTTATATAATAAATAGATGTTAGTTTTAAATGAGTGATTAAAATACTGATACAAAGTTTCTTTAACAAACAGTTATTCATTCTTGTCTGTGTTAATATGAAAAATACAAAGTTTAATCCATTTATACTTACATTAACTACAGCGACTAATACGTCGAAGTGGTAGAGTTATTCGGAAATATGCACACGCGTTAGTTTTATTTGAAAAAATAATTAATTTAATACATAATTAAATTTATAGTTTAAAATTATCACTATTACTAGTGGTATACCTATAATTACGTATATTTATTTTTCTCATACATATTCCCTGTTATGACGATTTAAAAGAGCTTAGTAAATGAGTCTATTTAAATAAGAGATATTATTGACTTTGACTTCGACTGAAATCAAACATTTATATTAGAATAATTGCTTTTCAAGTGTGCTTCTGTTTAACGTTCAAGTTCATAAATGAAGTATATATAATAAAGAGTTCTATTCTCGACTAAATTAATAGATTATTCAAAATCTTTCAATTTATCTAGATTTATTTATATCATGATAAATCCACATTATATTTCATTGGGGATCTCACAAAATGTAGCCAATTGTAAAAAAATAGCCCAAAAGCACTTATTTTTATTCTTGATGGGGTAGCGCTTGGTAGACAGGAGCTGCACCAGGATTATCTGGGCGGTGGTACGCATACAGTAACTGGCTTGAATTAATTGAATTGAGCTATCTTACCAACAACTGCCAAGTGGTAGCAGGCCAGGAGGACTTAGATGAAGTCTCCCCCCAATCAAACTAAGCCGAAAATTCCTGCGTAGAATTTGAAATAAGAGACTTATCAAGTTATAACTTTGTGAAACGAAATTTATTCTAGATACGAGGAGATTATCTTTGGTACATCCGTGGATTTGTATTATTCCCATCGATTCCACCATTCTCTACCACAACCATACGAGAAATTCCTGAGTTGTTAATATCTAATGGCCATGTAGGTGGATACATTAAATCCTTAAATAACGTTATCCTATAACCCTTACAAACCACTCTTAATTGGGGTTTAGATCCTCAACTCTTCGGACTTTGGAACTACTTTACTCTATCGTAATACGACCCATCTTTGTACACAACATTTAATGTGAGATCGCCAGTACATTTGTATCTTTATCTAACAGCTGAAAACACTTTAAGGATTTTACTCTTGTGGTAGATGTAAGCTTATCTTAAAGTAAAATTTAATTCGGTATCTCTTTCATGTCAATTCAATAGATAAAGACAAGTAGATTCAATGAAATTTTTTAAAATTAGTTTTTAAATAAGCTAATAATTTTATATTTATGTAATTTATATTCACGTTAACCAATTATTCGCATTCAATAATTAAATCTGAATGAACTGCGCCAGATATCCATTTAGCGCGGACAAAAGAGAAGAAAGATTTAATTTGTCAGTTGGCAATACTGAGCCGTGGCTAGCACGGACAATGGTATTACGTTATGATCTAACAGGGATGAGCTCGTGTGAACTGTTATACTTACTTCTGTATAAAGGCGGAAAGAAAATTCTCCTTCGCCAATAAACAGCCATAGAGTCGGAAAACTTTTTTAATTTCGAAGGAGGTTACATTATTTGGTTTCCGAACTTTTGAATGTAATTGTGTTATGGAGAAATGTGCGACGCAATATTTAATGAGAAAAACCATATCAATGCTTTGCGAGCGGCAACCATTTTTTAAATATTATTATTTTATTTTTCGATAAATTGATGTTTCTTTCTTTCACCTTGGCCTCAGTGCTGTGACAGAGTTAAATTGACAATTATTGTGTAGAACATAAATGAGAATTGCTCTGAACAGTTCTCTTATTTAAAACGCTCTTGAAAGTAAGTTTTTGAAAGAACTTTCTTAGAAGTCTTAACTGCATTTAATGAATGAAATTAATTTATAACTTACCAGTCAGCAGCAACAGTAGATCGATTCATTTTACTCGTTTCTTTTTTGCATAAAGTTAGAAATCTTAAATGTAATAATTAAATTTTTATTAGTTAGAAATGTATGATCAATTACTGTAACTGTACTCCAAATTTGAGGCTGACTTAAAGGGAATATTCCGAATTTATACTGTGGCTGGTACACAATAACCGGATATAGCATCTCGGCGTAATGAATACTGAGCCAAAAATAAAAGTTGTTTATTTAAGAGAGATACATATCCGGTACATCTCCTTTATTTGAAAATCTAAAAAAAAATTTTCACATCACAACTATGTATTTGATTCCAATTATTATTCGAAATTTGAATGCGAACGCAGATTTTATCCGCTGGCTTGGCAAATGTTTTTAAAATTGAACCTTTTTGTTATAGTTTTTAGACAGCCATTTCACTGCACTGCACTGCTGCAGTATTGATGCAGAAAATACATGAATACTTACTTCTTGTATAATACGCCAACCTCATTTTAAGAATAAACGCACTGGCCAGCACGACGACTGGATGAAATGAGAACTATCTTTCCTTTTTTTTCTTAAATCGTAGGAAATGATGAAACATGAGCAAGAAGAATTATTGAAGAAGATATAAATTGAACATACAATGAACTCACTTCATTATGTAGCAGATATGATTTTGACGAAATACCATTAAAAATGTTTAATGTATGGCAAAGAGATAATATTTATTTTATTTTATGATCCGTCGTTTGAAGTCTCCTTAGCCCGAGTAACTTTTAATCTTTAAAATTGATAAAGAAGGATTATTTCGAGAAAAGCAACGAGCCCCGTAAGCCCTTAATTTTCTGTATTGTTTCTTAAACAGTAGTTATATTTTGGATTAAGAAGAATAAATTTTTGTAAATTTTAATTTATGTTAATAAACTTGTAAAGAAAAACTACCAAAATAGTAACTTCTGGACAAAAAAATGTAAAAATGCTGCTTTAATGTAAAATATGAATGGATCGTAATAATAATAAAGATTTGATGATATTTGTAATTCCCTTCCCTTTACATCGTATTAATATTTTTCCCAAACCCCTTCATTTTCAAGCTGTCAGTACATTTTTTCATAATACATAAATGCAGACATCAAGAACTAAAAAAGATTTGCATGATATCTTAAAATCTTGGCCTCAACCCTCGGCCTCAACCCTCATGGGAGCTATCCTTACGGCTCCGTTTAAAATTCCAACTTGTGTAGTAAAATTCATGTTCCCAGTTTTATATGAGGACATCGCAATATGTTACTCCCTCTTTCTCTTCTTATACCTCTATCATTTAACCTCGCAAGATTTAATCCTTTCTTATATAGGGAGAGGACATATTTTATAGGCTTTCTTATAACCATTCGGATTCGTATGTCTACATATAAAAATAGATTTTATTTCAATACATTAAGGGGTGAATTTTGAAAATTGCCTAAGGCATTGAGAGTGGTAAATAAGAAAAATTAATATATGTTTATAATCTCCTTGTTCTATTTTATAGTAGCATCAAACTATGAAACAATGGCCACTATATGAACCTTTATGAATCATTCCGTTCATTTTTTAGTTAAATTGTTAATAAAATCAACCGGTTTAAATTTAGTAATCTTGTTAATCAAAAATAAACTTGGAGAAGTAAAAAAGTAAACATTGATAGCCATAACTTATTCAAAATCTCCTTGAATCTTTATAATTGTAATAAAACTATTTGATCGCAAGGTTTTTGTACTTAGTTACAAAGGCCTCATAATCTAACATTCCGTTTGAAGACAAATCCCACTGTGTACTCGCTTCTAAAGAACTCCCCATTCATTGTAGTTAAAAAATTAAATAAGACTTTTTAAATTTATTTATTAGCTAAAAAATATTAGTTGAGGTAATTTTATATTATTCTTAGTATTGTGATAAGTTTCGCCAATAATACGAACATAGACGCCGAATAATGTACAAAAAGATCGATGAAAATATTTCAAGTAAATCTGAGATGAATTTTCACTCACCTGTTGTACGCCCTCACGGCTTTTCTCTCACAAATACACAGCTCTTTAAAATGTTACCGTGTAAATACTTTTGTATATCAATTAAAAATTCAATACAGTACAGTCAATCTAATTATTGTCATTGATATTCTGGAAGAATTAATTTATTGTCTTCGTTTATTTTCTTAATTATTCATAGTCTGTAAACGTCAAAATGCCATTGCAGCCGCGCGCTTTTCGAAATTCGAACAAGCGGGTATGAATGCGAGGTAAGGTTTATTGTCGTTTTTTTTATTTCGCCCGAGTGTTGTTTGAGCGTGCGTCTTCTCTAACGTCGGGGGTAAGACTGAAATGTGGGCTGAAATCAGGGGCTATGTAGGTGTAGCTCAGCGAGTGGGTGTTCTAGAGAGAGAGGGACATAACACCTCATCAATGTAAATGATAGAGAGGAGGATAGAGACGCAAGGGGAGCCTTTCTCACGTACTCCGAGCTCTTGATGTCAGGAAGAATTTGTAGGCGTCCGTAATTTTACCTCTGATTGGGGTTTTCCGAATTTAATAAGTTTCTGTCTAAGCAGTTTAGCTGTTCCCTGGGTATAAATGTTTGAAGACATAACATCTTTATGTCATAATGTAAGTGGGAAGTGAATCATTCTCAAGGTCATCCTTAAAACGTATAATGTGTGAGTAATAATAGTAATCTACAAATTCATTCATGATTGTTTTGTTAAACCATTCATCATTTAAGGTAAACACATTTGTGTACCGTACTTTATTAAAACGATCCCTTTAAAATAAGAATCTATCATATTTGAAATATGACATTCTATTTTAAATATATGTACAAAAGCCATCGCGTATTGTGAAAATATCTCCGTGTTGGTTCAATTCACAATATCACAGTATTTGAATCTAGGACCTAAAGATTTATATTAAATTCAGAGTTTAAAAAAACCGAGGATTTATTTTACTTAGTATTTCGAACGCACTGGTTTCGATGACGAAAACAACTTAACTTTCGTAATGGTTGGGTTGGATGGGTTGTCAAAAACTTTTTATCTCAAGCTCATCTGTGCTTTAGAAGGCACGTTAATCCGCTGATCCCGGTTGTCACGACAACCACTTTTACCCACCAATCCGCATTGGGCTAACGTAGTGGTTTAATGACCCAAACTCCTCAAGTTTTACTACGATGCAGACCTGTGCCCAGCATGAGGACGTATTATCGTCATCATGTTAGCCGAGAGATCCCCTCCACTGGACTTAGGCCTCCCCTAAGGAGCTGCAGATCGATTGGCCCTATGCTGTCCGCATCTAGCGGCTTCCCGAGATCTTTACCAGATCGTCGGTCCACCTTATGAGAGGTCTCTCATTGTAACTGCAGAAGCAAGGTTGGTAGGTCTACCAACCCTGCTTCTGCAGTTACGTATAACGATAGTTAATGATACTATAAACTAGAATGACAAATTTACTTTATGGTCTAGTACTAATTTTGTTTATTTGTTTTTATAAGTAAAAGTCTACGGTGTTTAAATAAAAAATATTTATCACTTACATACTAGATAGAAGTTTGAAACAGCCACGAGATAATGTTATAATTTCTAAAGGTTAACGTTAAGAATTCCAAATATTCACTCAAAAATATTTAGCAGTTTAATACCTGACCTTTCACTTATGGTCATGGTCGCCTGGTATTTTAACTTCAATAACATCAATGTTCTATTATTATTATATTGATAAAGGGACAATCCATATTGTGTTAATTAATAGCATCTTCATCTAACAGAACTATGCAGCCAAATATTATTATTTGTGTTGTTAAAATCTTGCGGTAAGGTTAACTCTCTAGAGCATCTATAAACTACTATAACCATGTACTTGTTCACCTATATTTGCCACACTTGTCATTAAATATATATATATATATATATATATATATTATAAATATATATATATATATATATATATATAAGGTTCTACAAAAATCAACAGCGTTAATTACGGCATCAATTAAAAATGTTATTACGCAAAAGTTTCTCGTTTGTTATCTTTATCCTTTTTAAAAGGCTAAATTAGATTTAGGTTGTATAAGGGCCAACACATCAGATGTGACAGTTTTTTTAAATACTCATTTATGACGTAATACAGCAAGTTTTAATTTGAATTTCGAATGTGACTGTGTTAAATGTGACGTTGCTTATACCTGCTGAGCAACGGAATTACGATAGATAACATTTTCAGATTTCCAGGCCACATCTTAAGGAAAATATATAATTTGATAAAAAAGGGTCAAAGAGAAAGGATCCCTTTTTAACTTCGGGTTTGTAACAGTCAGGATTCCGCTTAAAAACCTTTATATACCTTGGTCTAATATAATCGGAAAAAATTAGAAACTAAAAATTCGGATTGTATACATGGTATTTAAATAATAATAATAATAATGTTTGGGATATAGTAATGCCTCATTTCATCGCTTTTAGGGCAAGAAGACGAGCATATGCAAGTACTAATGAAGTACTATTCCTGCATACAATTGCATACAAGAACCAATCAACTTCCACTCATGTATACAGTTGTATACAAGAACCAATGAAATCCTATTCCTGTATACAGTTATATATAAGAGACAATCAACTCTTATTCCTTTATATAGCTGTACAAGAACCAATCCACAACCATTTCTGTATACAGTTGTATACAAGATCTAATCTACACCCATTCGCCTAAGCAGTTGTATACGAGAGCCATGCAACGCCAATCCTGTATAAAATAGTTTTAAGGTCTTATTAACCCCCCCAATTCTGTATATAGTTGCATACATAACTCAAAATACATGACGTTTATAAATGAATCTGAAACCATTGGCGTCAGTAACTTTGTATCCATTCTCACCACTCAATCTGCGATATCTTTAATTTTCAAAAAAGGAACACATGGCTGTAATTTTGTTATATTTAAAAAATATTTTTGTCCATTATAATTATATGACTTGTATTGGAAATAAGTAAAACAAGAATTGAATATTAAACATATTGCTTGCAATTCTCAGCGTTGCCTTTCCTTAAGATCCCGTAATTAACTAAAATATATTGCTTCAATCAGTAGTACACGCCCTCGAACAAAGGAGATCGAAGCCGGCCTCACAGAAACGAGGGCAGAATCTGTGTATACGTGACAGAAAACAGGCCAACCCATTGACGACGTTCCGTTGGCACAGCAGGATCAGCCCTGACGTTGAAAGATACCTTAAAACCATTTATGTATTTAATATTATATGGTTTTATATTGTAATTTCATGTTGGACTCATATCATCAAATTTGGGCTTGAATTAGTTTGAATGTATTTATTTATTTTAATTAATAAAATTATATGTATACTCACTTTAATTTTTCTTAGCATATTCATTATGTTGCATTAGACTCTAATCAAAGGTTCAATAAAAACTAAATGGATTATTAATGTGGATGTTTTGTACGAGAGCCGCTATTTACTTCCAGAATCGTCGAGATAGTAAAACTTTGACTGCTTCTGGATTGTAGGGTTTGATATGTTAATACTAGCTGACAGCGTTGTACCGTTGTCTAATAAATTATTATAAGCTTTACACGCGATATATGGCTGTTTCTGAACTAATTTATGAAAATAAATGTAAATTTTTCCTATATTTAAATGTTTATTCTGCTATTTAGGCTGATGATTAATCCACCAAACAGGAGATTATGAAAATACTTGTCGTACTTAAGTGTTAAATGATGTAAGTAACTTTGTTTTACTTTTTTAGATTTGAAAATTTTAAGACTCAACTGAAGGTATGATTTATACGCTCATTAAACCTATTTTATATAGGAAAAAGTCTTTTCGCATATAGTATGTATAAACTTGTAATAAAATATCTTTGGCTGTACTATTTGTATCTGATTCTGGTGTTCATGACATTAAAACGGTGACATTTGAAAAAAGAATTAAATTAGGAAAATTTTGATTCCCACAATTTTCATTTGTTTTCTTTCTGTCAAAATGAGCGAATCGAATGAAGAAATTAGATACATTTTAAAATTTTATTACAAAAAAGGAAATATGCAACGTAAGCTGCAAAGCAAATTATTGACTTTTATATATCTATTGCATTGTCAGTAAGAGTAGGACAAAGTTGGTTTAAGCATTTTCAATCCTGTAATTTTGATGTCAAAGATACCCCTCACTCTGGTCGCCCTGTTACGGATAAAATGAACTCTATTTTTTAAAAAGTGGAGCAGGATCGGCATGTCAGCAGTTACGACATACCTGAAGAACTGGGAATTGATCACAAATAGTTTGGACCCATTTTAAAATAGCTGGGTTAAAATAGCTATTTTAAAATACAAAAAAAAGCTAGATATTTGGGTGTCACATGAGTTCGCTGAAAGAAACCTAATGAGCCGTGTACTCGTTTGCGATTGTATTATTTATATTGTGTACTCATTGAGACGTAATGAAATCGAACCGTTTTTGAAGTTATTCATTTCATTATATACAACAACAAGAAAGTCCGAAAAAGGTCGTGGTCAAAGGTCAGTCAGGCTTCACAGACTGGCAAAACCTGAGTTAACTCGCAATAAGGTGATGCTGTGTCTATTGTGGGATTGATTTCCACCTGTTTCGGTCTCTACAGAATCTTTACGAAGTGTCAGGTCAACATCAACATAGGACTGCCAAAATTACTAATTGCGTTTTATGATTAGAATTTTTTTGAAAGAATTTAGAAATGTCTACAGCAACGGGATCATGTATCTACCTACAAGATGGCAGAAAGTCAACGAACAAAATAAACATAAATTAACTTTGAAAAAAATATCTTGAATTTTCATATAAAATGCGAAGAAACTTTTTCCCCAATCTTGCATTGCCTTCCTACGGAGTGCCTCTAGTTTACGTTTCAAGAAAAGTGTTAGATTTCTCGTGTCGTCTTTACAAATTTTTATTGCCATCCAACAAAGTTTATTTTAGTGCCTAACTTAATACGATATAGCAAATTTTTATTTAAACCATGCTTTTCAAACACAATTATTTATAATTGTGTTGAAGTCCTTTCGTATAAAAACTAACTTTTATGAAAACCGTTTCAGAGATAGCAGAAAATGTGTAGGCGTATTTTCTTAGAATACAATAAATACATTTTAACCGTATTTATTTGACCTTGATAAATAAAACGAATTTCTACTCAACTAAGCCCATTTATAAGCGTTTAATAAAAAAAGTTGAATGAAAGTTGATGAAGGCTTTCTTGGAGATAATGGGTCTTTATTTCAGTAGCTAAGAATGTTTTATACTGAAAGGGTACTAATCACACCTTTCTTCTCATTGTTAGTAGTTCCTTGAAGCTGAAAGATCTTAAGATAATAAACCGTTCAGAAACCGTCTGAAGGCGTTTTTATTTTCACAACGATCGGGAGCACTTCTATCATTGGTAGTTGCTGACCTTTCTAATTATCCTTATATACATTTATATGATAATGTTTATTCGTCTATAAATTTAAAAAATATTTTATAACATAATTATAAAATTACAACTACAACAACTACATATTTATAATATGAATTTACAACTACAATAAATATACCCTATCATGGTCTCTCCGCATTGGGTTGCAAGAGATCTCTTGTAAAGATAAAGTTACCTATATAAACGAACTCCCATATCCTTGGGGCGTTGTTAGACATCAAGGGAAAGTGCCTTAAATAGTAGATCGGATATTTTGCTAAAGGAAACTATTTTAAAAGTGTGTAATACAGCTTTTAAAGACATTGTAAAAATGACTTACATAAGACAATAGAATCGAGTATTGAACCAACTCAAATGTGAAAAAAATCCAATCGAAAATATCATTCATATTAAGTAACATAGTATCTTAAAAGTAATAGAGAGAATTTAATAGATACAGTTTAAAATGCTTCATTAAAATTTGAAGAAAACCATATTCGACAACGTTCGTACATTTTAAAATAACGATATTACATTCTATAGCTTTGATTATTCGCAAATACGAGTAAGGGGAAGTCCTTTATTTAAGGGGATCCCCTTTAATTAAAGGACTTCCCCGCAATGTTCTCTTCATTCTAAAAACGTTATAGTAATAACGGAATGTACTATTGCCAATAACCACATAAGGTCTAAAAAATCTCCCTACGAGTCACCAAAACGAAAAACCCAGAAACGGTTCTCGGCATCTATTATAAGTGATCCGAATCGTAAATAGAAAAAGGCACCATGTCCATTAGATGAGTCCTCATACAAAATAATTTATTTTATTATTATTTTTTTACTTTCCTCTAAGATTTTCCCTGTTTTTCTTTTAACCTGTGCTGAATTAAAGCAAATTAAACACTATTAAAATTATTCAAATCAATCAAACCATTTTTAGTTTTAGCGGAACTATCGAAGAACTAATCATTTTTTATATTTGAATAAGTGGATTAGAATCCCACTAGGGGCAGATGTTTTTAAGATGAGTCCTCGAGTGATGGATGTTTATATGTATATTTAGTAAGTTAGTTTATGTTTTGTGTATATATATATATATACATATATACAAAATACTATATAAATGTTTTTTGTACATTTCTCTTCTTGAATTGGCTGATGTACAATAAACATATATTCTATTCTATTCTTTATTATTATCTAGAATCCATAACACATGCTCTAATCTGTGCTTGCTTTGGGCTAGATAATAGATGTGTCTCATTTACTGTCTGCAATAAATTGCATTAATAGTAAGCAGGGATGTATAGTATGCCGGCAACCCTATTGTGAGGGCAACAAAGTTCAATTTTACAATTGATATACTATAAACAGTTCACTGAGCCCCTCAACCAGATACCCAATTCCCGACCTGAATTCCCTTTACCAAAAATAACTTTTGCCAATAAATCCCAAATATCAACGACACGCGTTATGGAAATGTGCAAACAGAAGGGCTAGTTAAATAAGACTTTTTTGTCAAACTAAATCATGTCGTAATACAAAGGCCTTAAAGATCAGTAAAGATAACACTATGACCAGCTATAGACTACTTTCATGTCATTTTCCAGGAAATAAGTTTAGACATCTAATGTAAAAGAAGGAGTCTCCTAATTGTGATACATGCGGAGTGATCGAAGATGTGTATCACTTATTGATGGAATGTCTGAGAAATCAAGCAGAGAGTCAAGCATTGATGACCAGTTTAAACTTAAAATAGTATGATGTTGGTGTTGTTCAGCTAATTTTAACAAAACCAACATCTAAACCTGCTTTCAAAGTTTGCGAAACGATAAAGAAATTAGATCGTCAGTGACTGCCGCTCTGTGTGATTAACATTATTTACTTATATAAATATGTGTTAAATTATAAAGATTAGGTTATGATGGAACTGTCTTATGATATAATTAAGATAAAAGTTCCTAATAGATATAAAAATGACCAGCTATGGCTTATGGTCGATGTCTTGTATGCTACTAGTAGGCGAATCTCAACTTGTATGATAAACACTCATAATTTATTCCCGGTTCATGGATATTTATAGCAATCATAAGACTGAAGTGTCGCTTATCACCTTCTGACTCGAATAGAAAACATATAACGGACTCCAATAAGTCTACTAGATATTTATTTGCTCAATATTTACTTATTAATATTCCTTTATTGATTATAAGGAAAAATGGTTTAAAAAATTTTGTTTTTGGGGAAAATATCTCTATAAGATTGTTGCTGCCACTGCGCTATACTTACAGTGTCTCTAGTAATTTAAATTGCCTAACTCAGATGTTTAGATCAGAAGATTCAATTTCTTATGGCTAGCTATCCTTATGAAATTTAAGGCTGTCGCTATAACAATAATAACATTGTAAGATGCCTGTGATTGGAGGAAAGGTAGCCTCTTAGCTTAAGGATTCCGGTTGTAACTCGCTTACTTCTTTATCATCACCAACCATCAGATAAAGGCCAACCCTTGCTTCGTTAAGAATAAAACAATCACAAGAAACAAATCTTTGTACTTAGATATGCTTCCATACTCGCTCTGTTGACCTTATATTATAAAGAAGGGTTATTTTTGTATTGATACCCCATTAATCTGTATTGAAATTCCCCGTTTTGGCTGAATTTCAGACATAGATTTATATGCAAACCTTCTACACAATCTATTTTAGGACATGCTGTGATATTCAACTATTCCCTTTTAGGCGCGAATTCGGCGCGATAATTCGAACATTCCGTTCGTTCACGAATGAAAGGGTCGATTGATTTCCCACTCGTAAAGCTGCTACTTATATCGGACAGATAGAATTAACACAATACCTATTCTGAATACAGATGATTTATTGAGTTAGCGAAACAAAAAACTGGTTCGAATTTCCATATTTACAGCCAAATTCTATCAATCACAAATATTATCCTCGAACCCTTATCAGAAAGGTATTTTAAATATTTCCAGTATCTTGTTAAGGTTTATTTTCATAAGCCTTTGCCTTTATATACTTATTTTAGTATCTATAATATATAAAAATTAAAAAGTTTTTAGTGTTTGTCCGAAAATTAAATCAGTTATGCTGATTGCATAGTATATTTTTACGCTTACAAAAATGAGATCATGCGTCACACACCGTGGGTACGATTGTTTTTGTTTCTTTTTCCTGTGAATTCACATAGGAACGTTGAGATGACAATATTTTTTAAGTACATGTTATAAAAAAATTTATACAATGACTCCTCTCACCTTTTCAAAACATTTCGAAGAAAGTGAAGCCCTCATGCAACCATGATTTTTGTGTTATTATTATTACATGACCACATACATGTTTTGCTCAAGTTGGAAACCAACATCTTACACCTACACACACGCCCACACACTAAAGCATATATTACAATACACTCAACACAGACACAGACTTACAAACGTAACGCATTAAACTGTAACCACACAGACGATTGCCATAATATAAGTTAAAATTAAAATTTTAATCTGTGGCTTTTGTAACTTTATATAAGATATATTTTTTGTTTCTAAATACGTAGTAAAGTTTTCAGTATAAGAAAGAGCATAAAAGATACAGGTAGAACCTTGTGTAGTACTACGAAGTGACGTCATCAACTACGCAAGACGTCAGTACTACACCGTAGACAGTCCATTGCTACGCGAGGGTGGAGATGCGGGGAAGGAGGACAGTTTTAATTGTGCCATCGTTAGCAACATACACGTTAATTCTACAATAAATCAAGTTATATTTATATCACAATTTGTCTTATTTCTAAACTCTAACAGTATTCAGTAACTATGCCTTATGCATCGTGACTGTAGCACAGATTATAATAGGTACGGGAACTAATCTTCACAAAAGAATTACTTGCTCCCTATACCTAATTGTAGGTATTATAGTACCTACAAGGTAATAACAACGTATTGCATTACTTAGGTACTTACCGTAACAACATTGTGTGTAGCTTATAGCGGTCGTAGTAATTCGTAGCTACGTAATACGTAGTTCATACTAGTTAAATAGTGCTATATAGCTTCTTAAGTACATTTTTCCTTGTATAATATTTACAGCACTTAGCGTAGCACTTCGTGCAATAGTCGCGCGTAGCTTATAGTGTCTCATAGCAATGTCAACGTTAAGAACGTTGCTGTATAACCCTCACATATTAGTCTCTCGTTTAGATTCATTTTACATGTAAGCACATGCTGACAACAGCTGCCGTGATAGTCCTTAACAAAGCTCCGTAAAACTTGTTCATTAAAATTAATTTAATTCAATCAATACGTTTTCAGCATTCCGCAACTTAACTGGAAATACGTATTTGCTTCGTTTAGTGAAAATGAAAGAAATAAAAAATAAATATGGTACAAAAAATGAGAAAAAATTAATATAAGTAAATGTAATATAGGTTGATGTAGGTAATATGGCAATATTTTTTTCTAGTCTATTATTCTATTATATATTATATTACTCTAGTATATATATAGTATATACTCTATATCTAAGATATACGAGTACTAGTCTCAATTTACAGTGAACATTTGGTAATTTGACGAAGTGTATAATAGGTTGGCGAAAAGTTTCTTCGCATTTTATATGAAAGTTAATTAGCATTTAATTACAGTATATATGTGCCATTTTGTTTGTAGACTTTATGCCATTTTTTAGGTAGTGACATGATCCCTTATATCATTGCTATAGAAATTTTGGGACTTCGAATCACTAGGACTCTCTTGATACAACAACCTGACGCTGCCTAAAGAATTCTGAAGAGACTTAAACAGCTTTTTGTGAACCCAGCTATTTTTAAATGGGTCAAAACTGTTTCATGGTCCATTCCCAATTCTTCAGCTATGTCGTTACTGCTGATATGCCGATCTTGCTCTACTTTTTCAAAAATAGCGTTCATTTTATCCATAACAGGCGACCAGAGCGAGGTGACATCTTCTTTAAAATCAAAATTCCCAGATTGAAAACGCTGAAACCAACTCTGTGCTACTCTTACTAACATTACATTATGTCCATAAACGTCTGGACTGACTAATGCTGTTGGCCGCAGATGACCTTTACAGCGTTACCGGGGTTTTAAGGAGGCGAGAATCTTGGAAAGTTCTCAAGCCTTAAGGGGCGATTCGCCTCTGGAGGAGTTCTAATCGACAACCTTTTTGTAATAAAATTTTAAAATGTAACTAACTTCTTCTAAATTAAGAAAGAAAAACAAATGAAAAATAGTGGGAAACAAAATTTTTCCTATAGTTTTTTTGAAATGTTAACTTTTTAATGTCACCAAAACCAGCCAGATACAAATAGTACAGCCAAAGATATTTTATTACAAGTTTATACATACTATATACGTAAAGACTTTTTCCCCAACTAATATTAAATGTTTATCCCTATCACAATTGTCTCGGTTGCTATAATTATACAACCGGAAATTCGCTGCCTATCTTACAACGTTTTATTTCTAATTTCGCAAGAAAATAACAAACTTAAATTAAAACCAAACTCAAGTAGTAATTTGCTTTGCTAATGACCTCGGGGTAAAAAAAGATATTCCTTTATTTGTAATATTTTTGGGATCCATTGAATATATTTCAGAACAGAATTTTTATATCTTAACTTTGCCTTTAAATTCAGTTGTATAGACGTGTGCTTAGATATTTATTCAAAGCCGAGCCCCAAAAACTATATAGTCAAACGTAGACAATAACTTTTGACAGTTTATGATCCTTATTTGACAACTGGCAAGTCGAGTGGTTACTATCCCTTTCGTGTCAAAGTTTCTAGTACGGAAGCGGTTGAATGCACGCACGCACGGCTAATGAGCCGTTTCCTCTCCAAACAAATCATTGATATAACGTGCTGTTTCTACTAAATAGGCTAAGTTCACATGAAACGCGCGTCAACGCCAAATTTTATTTAAGAGAGTTCATATGACAAGCGTTTACGTGGGTTACGAGAGTTTTCGTCACTGCTCAGTTTTGTGAGGTTAATATTTAAAGAGAGTTCATGACAACGCGCTTTGCGAAAGTTTTCGTCACTGGTGAATGCACAACTGAACAGCAAACT
Organism: Acentria ephemerella; assembly: GCA_943193645.1. NCBI lineage: Eukaryota > Metazoa > Arthropoda > Insecta > Lepidoptera > Crambidae > Acentria > Acentria ephemerella. The sequence continues at coordinate 2,700,056 of OW971899.1, read as the reverse complement.
GACGTTACATTAATATCAAAACGCAATCACCTGCGTGTAGAGACTATTTCTCTAAGCACGACGTTGATTCTCGTCGACACGCGTTAACGCGTTAACAAAGAAAACGCGCTTCAAAATGTTGCCATCTGAACACAGCCTTAGTTTCTCAGCAGCTCATCAAGTAATCCAAAAATTACTCTTATTTTCTTATATTCATCTTTACGGTTAATATTAAATGTTAAAACAATTGAAAATCAAACATTCAATTATCATATTTTTAAAAATATATTTTATTAATATATTTTTTTTAATATATTTTTTATTATTATTATTATTTTTTATTTATTTATTTATTATTATTTATTATTAAAAAATTGAAATATTACATAATGCAGATTTAATTTTAATAAAAAGTGCCAGTATTTACGTTAAAACGGGTAAACTAGGAGGAAAAGTACGGAGTAAAACCACTAATAACCAGCCCTTGGAATCATCCATTCATTATCCTTTGCTTTAGTGAATGACAGCTCAAATAGCCACCTTTTGATTATGACGTGTTGAACTGACAGCTCAAACACTGACGCATTTTTGATTTTACATTTCAAATCAAATAAATGTTTGTCAGACTTCTTATGTTATGCTACAAACGGATTTCTCACTGTTATATTTAAAGTATATTTCTCAAATTAATTTTAGACTACTAACAGAAACGGTGTTGCATCCCTGGATACAAATCTACAATGTTATCAAAGAAGTTATTTCAATTTCTATGTCAGAAACAACATTCTGGAGCCCGGGAAAACATATTGCGCAAAATGTACCCAAATGTGAAATTAACAAGAGGCCTTGATGGCCGCTGTCAGCAGTGGTGTTGCAGTCTTCATTTGAGGCTAAATATTTGCGTTTGGATGGCCGTAGATTAAAATTCGCAATACTTTTCACGGTATCTAAAATTGACTCACTCACACAGCTAAATTCACTGTGTAAGATGGTTTGGAATAAAAAAACCTAGGTAATCTTTGTGCTAACAATTATGTAACAACATTATTATATAACAATTATTTATTCATAATATTTACTTTACAGCCTGGGCAACTAAAGGAAACATTAACACTAAATTTGTAGATACTAGTAATATCAGCAAGCGGACTTTTATTTCAATTAAGTACCTTAAGCTATGAATGTATTTATATTAGATAAATTGTTATATAACATTTAACTATGTCCTCTGCCCTGACGATTGTTCTAAAATTACTTCATTGTTAATTAATAATAATCTATACTTTAATGCTACACTATTTATAGCGATAATTAAGAATTTATCGATGTTGATTCTTCCAACTCGATAGTTTACGAACATCACTATGAACGGTGGGATGCTCGTGATTCCTATCTGTCTTTAGACATACTCTTTCTAATCTATGCAAATTTCCACCGGAAGGAGTTATGGTGACAGTCTTCGCACACACTCACCACCACCTTAACCCGCTTCTATTGTAAGCTTATCCATTTATATTTCTTAAAACAATAAAAAAAACTGTTTCATCCCATAAAAAAAGGGATATTCCCTAACCAGACTTTAGACTGGATACAATTGGCAAAAAATTACGAGTCATTGCCTTAACAACAATCTATGCACTTTAAATAATGCTTAAGTGCTTTATTGAATAAAAGCCAAAACGGATAAGACGGATTAATGGTATACTTGGATCTTATCAGGATTTATTCATGTTAAGTGTTTTTACTCACTATTTGATTTTTCATTGGGAAAAGCGTAAGAAATGGACCGGCATAACTTTTAGTACTTTTCAACAATAAGCGAACTAGTAGACCAAATTCTTATTGTAATTGAAGAAAACTATTACTTATTATTATTAAAAATATATCCAATATCATTAAGAGTAGAATTTATAACTATTTTTGTCTTCATTATATTACTTATTTTAGGAACAGGTGGAATTCTATATTTCATTGAGCAGGAATGTAATGGTATACAAATATGAATATTACGAGAAGACAGTAGACTTTGACTTATGATCGTTATGGAGTATATTTGTGTTCCGAGATTCAATTTCAGTATGCCTAAAAATCTGAAAGAAAAAAAGAATAAAAATAATTCCTAAAGATCTGAAATATATTGATATGACCCATCCATGTATGGGTATATGGTATATATAACTATAGCGAATTAAATTACTTTGTTTTCGTTATTGAAACCATAACAATCAATCTCTTTATATCTCATAAAAAACAATTTTAAAACCATATTTACTCAGACAGATAACAATGAAAAAATTAATGATTTTTTTTCAATTTCAACTGCATATTTCACAATGTTTACCATTCCATCAAAGTGAAAAATTGAATGATCAATAACCGATTAGCTCGTCGACAAAAATAGACAGAATATGAGCCAATAAATCTTGAGAGCGATGACGATATTAATTACGCTTAATATGAAAATGAATCATAAATATAACTCCTACGTAGGACTTAAAAGCTTTCCAATCAAGCAAGACATCACAACGTCTTAAAGGACATCAAGTAAAATCTATTAATACAAGCAGGAAATTGTCAAATTTAAAAATAAGGTTCACTAGACCTATAGTATAAAAGAATGACTTTATCGTAATTGATATCGCGAGACGCTTAATCATTGATAATAGGCGTATGCAATCCAAAAACGGCCATGATGTGTATGAAGTGCCTACTGTACAATTTCGCGGTCAAGTAAAATAACTATTTGTTACCGCCCAACTTACGTGGGAGTAAATGGACAATTATGGATGTCCAAACAACTACTTAATTTACTCCAAATCCAGTAGTAGTTTTGTGGTCGGCTTGCCATTAGCAGAAAATACTCTTTTTAGAGCCTCTGGTAAGTCTACAGGCACTTCTCCGCTCTGTAGAGTTGGCTGGAAGCTTGATGTTAGTGGTTGATGCCAATTACTCTAAACTCCTAGTTTGCACGTGGACGCTTTTGTGGTCGGGGATTGTGGGCCTCGTAGGTCCACTGCTGGTTGTGGCGGTAGTCCCCTTTCGGCGGTGTAAAGAGGAAAAGCACAATCATGCCGATGCTATGTCCTGGTCCCCTAACCCTCATATCGGAGACCACTTTAGCATTGGATCTGGGACGTAACATACGCTAGTAAGTTTAAATTTCGGCAGTTAAATACCGCCTCAGACTTTTATAGCCTGCAGAAGATTGCGCTTGTTGAGGACTGGTCTACGACAGGTGCTCTATTGTCAATCTAGACAAGGGGCTAATTTTCTAGTAGGTAGAGCCCGCAAGAGTAGGTTCAAGTGACAAATTCTTAGGTCAGCCCGGGTCGTCGCACACATACGCAATACTGGAGCATATATTTAGTGGGTTATGATTTTACATAGTGCGTAAAAGTATTCGACCTCTCAAACAAAACAAAAAAATGACAAGCAAAAAGAATCAAAATAATGAAAAACACTTCTTATATCTTGATGCGTGCATTTGCACTTGATGACAGAGATAACAAAAACGCTTTAAAATTAGAAAAACAAGGAACAAAGAAGACTTTACAGAACGGATTCCTACATCATAGAAAGATAAAAAAAAAATCAATCTTATATATGAATCATCATAAGTGGTCCTCAATAACGAGCTTAATCTATTAATACAGGAGAGTAAATCTAAATTAAATATTTCAAGCCAGTAGGCAATATTCTATTAGCTCTCGATTCGAAGCTAATCAAATCAATTTGGAGTCTGAATTACGAATTAATTAAGTCTCGATCTTTGTTAGAACAAGAACCTTCAAATTGTTTGCAGATTGAGCAACATTATTTTTAATACCAATGAAAACTGACTTTTAACAGTAATAAAAATTCAGTCCTTATTTAAAATAATCGTTGATTGAAAGTACACAAATCAATAATTGATTTATCAGCGTCGAGTATTACACAGAAACTTTAAACAATTAATAAATTTAAAAATAAATTATCGAATTGAAGTCTTTCTTTGGTTTGGTGCTTTAAAACCTTATAGCTAAGTTCATGGTGATCTGCAAGACCATGACTTTTGTGCCTTGGAAGAGGACTCCTTGTTGAGTGACGCTATTTCAGTTGTCTCAACTTCAAAGCATCTCTTCAACGCCAGAATCTGGTGCTACTTCTTCTCACTCCCTCTAACGACGCAAATATGCTGGCCTGTCTTACGACTCAATGTTTGAGCAAGCGGCTCAAGTTGGCAAGCGGAGTTGAGAAATTACGACCTTGTGGTTCTGAAATACATCGATCTTTTAGGCACATTGCAAATCGGTTGGGTGAAACTCTAAATGACAATAAGGCTGGTAAATATTTCGCCCAGCGATTCAGCCATTTATCTATGTAATGCGACCAGCATTCTGTTCATAAAATTTAGGTAGTTTTTGTTGACTTATAAGTTAGTTAGTTTTTTAAGGTTGAATTGTTATTTTTAATGCGTTGGTGTCTTTATGTAAATTCATTTTTAATTAAGCCCAAACGTAGGTAGAATCCTATAAATTATTTTAATCCAAAGAAGGTTAAGTTTTTGTTAATGTCGTATCACCTGTAAAGGTCTTTGTAAATGTAATTATTCATGTGTCCGCTGGTGTCCATAATAAATAAATATATTATTATCAATTTTTATGCAAAATATTAAATTATTAATCACCACATACACCTAAGTCTGTTTTTACACGGTAGATTGGTTCCAGAAGAAGCCGTGTAAAAAAAGACATTGATCTTATACAAAAATGGGTGATTTGTTCCTAATCTCTAAAACCTATTAAAATTAGAGAAAAACAAGAATTTTTAAGAACAAGAATTCATGTTTATTTTATTAAATCAAATATATAATGCTTATTTTCACAAGCATAGTAATAAATGATAAAAAAGATATGCACTCTAATCTTAAAAGTAATATAAATTAAATGTATGGCAAGTTCAGGAACTAAAAAACTATGTTGTGAACGAAAAGAATAGGTTATTCAATTTTTAAGGTAAAAAATAAAATAAAATAGAATAAGTGATAATCATAAATACAACAACATAAATTTAATTGCTGTCGTCATCAGTTACATATTCAATTTTCAAACCGTGTTATATCAAAACCGCGTACAAAAATACCGTGTAAAAACAGACTTAGGTGTATTTTATAAAATTTTATTTAACATGGGGTCTATAAGGTGAAGCAGGGAAGAGAACCTTGGAGGCAAACTTTGTCAATGAATCCTCAATAAATGCTCAAGTCTTGAATCTTTCTTTTTTTGAAAATCTAGATTTATATGGATTATATTACCGACGGACTCAAGCCTACCCTAAAGTAGGTCGTAATCGTCCTTAGTTTAAACTGTCCCCTCCGACGGACTCAAGCCTACCCTAAATTAGGTCGTAATCGTCCTTAGTTTATACTGACACCTCCGACGGACTCAAGCCTACCCTAAATTAGGTCGTAATCGTCCTTAGTTTAAACTGTCCCCTCCGACGGACTCAAGCCTACCCTAAATTAGGTCGTAATCGTCCTTAGTTTAATCTGTCCCCTCCGACGGACTCAAGCCTACCCTAAATTAGGTTGTAATCGTCCTTAGTTTATACTGTCCCCTCCGACGGACTCAAGCCTACCCTAAAGTAGGTCGTAATCGTCCTTAGTTTAACTGTCCCGGCCGACGGACTCAAACCTACCCTAAATTAGGTCGTAATCGTCCTTAGTTTAAACTGTCCCCTCCGACGGACTCAAACCTACCCTAAATTAGGTCGTAATCGTCCTTAGTTTAAACTGTCTCCTCCGACGGACTCAAACCTAACCTAAATTAGGTCGTAATCGTCCTTAGTTTAAACTGTCCCCTCCGACGGACTCAAGCCTACCCTAAATTAGGTTGTAATCGTCCTTAGTTTATACTGTCCCCTCCGACGGACTCAAGCCTACCCTAAATTAGGTCGTAATCGTCCTTAGTTTATACTGACACCTCCGACGGACTCAAGCCTACCCTAAATTAGGTCGTAATCGTCCTTAGTTTAACTGACCCGGCCGACGGACTCAAGCCTAAAACGTAATCGATCTTACTCAACCACGCTCGCCAGGTGCGGGTTGGTCGACTTCACAGCACCAAAGAATTTCTTCATAGGTGTGTGCAGATTTCTTCACGATATTTTCATTCACCGTAAAAGCGTCGAATAAATGTACATACGAATTCAAAATGTGAAAATACATTGGTACGTGATCGGGTTCGAACCGGCGCCTCCCGCATGGAAGACAACGAATAACCTTAGACAGTAAGCCACTGACGCTGCACAGGCGTGTTGTTTGCCAATTAAATAGAAATAAGTAATTTCCATTTCGCACCTTCAGCTTTTCGCAATAACCCTTGAAACTCCTTGACTAAGTCGTTTCATTTCACTTTTAGTCGACTTCTTATCAACAACTTATTTCTAAGGTTTCTCTAAAAATGTGTGTTACGCAAAGAAATTTTTGACAATTTATTTTCTAATCAGTCTCCGTAGAAATTAACTATATTATGTTTAATATATGAAAAGACTTTTAACAATATTTGACATGACATAACTACTTAAAGTAACTGTTCACAAAAAGAAGAGTTTATCGTTGGATTCATTTGATCACACAGATAGCGAAAATTCCTGCGCTGGTACCATAATTAATCTATCAATTATACCCTCACAACTAAGTGGGATGTGATATATTTCTGTAAAATTAACTACTGATTCTGTATACCCTTCTTCTAGAAATAAATATTATTATTATTAATATTATTTATGCATGTATGTATGTATATATGTATAGATAGATAGAATATGCTCATTGTAGAATAGAATAGAATATATCTTTATTGTACATCAGCCAATTCAAAAAGAGAAACACACAAAAAAAAACTTAACTAATTTTGTACAAAGGGCGACCTTATCGCTAATAACAACAACAACATTGTACAACTAATAACACAGACAAATATATACAGATTTGTATATGTATTGGGAATCGTTACAATCCTTATAAGTGATATTGGTGATGTTTTTTAAAGTATTTCCAGTATTGCGGCCGTAGGGGGCCATATTCAATATGACATTTACTTAGATAATAATATAAATCATAGCTCTTTAATATGATGTCTCTCTTAGGTATACTTATACAATACTGCTTTCTGATATCTCTCTATGATATAATTAAGCGATGTAATCAGAGAAATATAGATTATCATTATGTTTAGGTAGCAACAGAGTTTATCGCTCCCTAACATGGAGATTTTTACACAATTAGAACTAAAATTTAATATAAAAGTTTGATTTAATTAATTTTTCATACAACAAGCTCTATAAATTTAGTAAATCCAAGTAAACAAAGTCTAATTTTCATGTTTTTGGAAATGTAGATATAATGAAAGGAATAGATGCATAAGAAATACTAGGTCCGTATGTACTTTATATGTAAGATGATAAATATAGTCACGTTGAAAATTATAATTACATATAAATATGTTTATTAATAAAATAGAATCCATGTAGCTTTGAATATCTGCATCTATGATGGCGAGACTGCCAACAGTACTAATCAATATAGTCATTTGATTTAAATATGAATTAATCATAATTCTATCATTTTTATTTTTTTAGCATTTTACCGGGTGTAAAATGTTCCAAATTTGAGCACGTATTGGAATATATAAAAAATCTGTGAAAAAATCAATTTTTTGCGAATATTTGATAAAATTGCTATAACAAAAGCCATGATATAAAACCGTTATAAGTAAAGCTTATAGACTATTAATTAAAAAGTAATAGAACGGTATAATATATTTATGGTTATACCATAGTTTTTATTATTTTAATATTCATTGTCCCTTGGTATTAAAAAGTAAATTAATTCTATTTGAAATAAAAATAGTTTCCTGAAATTCTTGAGAAGTAGGAATATTGGCGAAATCTAGAAATCGAGAAGGGTTTTGAACCCTCACAAATATTAGCATCTGGAGTTTTCTTTGAACTCGGCTATACGAGAAAATACGAGCTTTTAATATTTCGTACTTTTACTTAGTAAGTTTATTTTGCGGTATGAAATTGAATTATACTATACAATATTCTGAACGATAACATTATTTACTAAAGATTTTCCATCAAAATATTAATTGGCGGTATATGAATAGGGTCTGACATCTCACCTAACTATGATTTAAGAAATATGATGAAGTAGATATACCCAATGACATAATTTAAGGTTTAGAAAAATAATTATTATAAACTGTGCTAAGGTCTTGTGATTTTACGTAACTCCATAACTGGCCTAATGAGGGTTGCAAGAGCAACCAGTTGCCGTAACAACCGGGATCAAAAACTTAACGTGCCTTTCGAAGCACCATGGCGAAAGTGGCTTAATTTTGCCATGGAAATCAGAACCTTCAAGTCACTACGCCAATAAGCTCCTCCTTCAAAGACAACTTACTTTCATATAACATCTTAAACGATATTTAAAATATAAACATACTTAAAAATATAAACTACAGTTGGTTAACACCATCCAGAATTAACCATAATTATAGCTGCTTTGTTTCGTAATCAAAAACACCGTTCAAACCATCACGCCTTCGAGCACTTTCCACTGCTCCTACGCAATCGATCACGTTTAATTTCTTTGGCAAGTGGAATTAAATAAACCATTACATTGAATAACAAATGAAGGGCAATTCGTAAACAATTTTATTAAAAACATTGAGCAGTTTCCCTGTAAGTATATACTATAAAGCGAAGGCCTTGGGGAATAAATCCTTGGGAAGGCTGTAAACATTATTTGCGGTCGCTGTAAAGTTAAAAACAGAGTTCAATAAAGTTGGTAAGTACTGTTGTAAAAGGCAATAAAGTATTGGATTAAACTTTTATGAATTTTGTTGCAATATTTGGAGGCCCGACTGTGGACCTTTCCTTTGCCAAAGGTTGCAGCTTATAAACGCCATTATTAATGTACCAAGCTGAACCTTACCTGGGGATTAAAAGGGGAGTGTGGAGCTCTCACCCACTCAAACTAACAGCGATGTACCCTCAATGTTGGAAAACCTGATCGGATTTAACCTCCTTTTTTATCGTGCTCTTTTTAGCGTTTGTTTGTGGCTTTAGGATTCCGTTTTTTTTCGGTGACATTAAAAAAATATAAGGAAATAAAATGCATTTTACTTTTTCGTTCTCATTAGTATTGGGAAAATACAAAGAAAAACTTTTGATAGCCACTTCTTAAATTGATGCATGGTACATGGGTATATAGTGTGGGCTGTGCTCTAACAGCAATGCTTGAACAAGACTGATTATCCATTGACCAAACAGGTACGCTGATACCAAAAAACCTCCGTGCCATGCGCTGCTAACGGGAGAAGAAACCAGAAAAAGGCTTTATGTATTGCCCTTCTAACTCAAACACATTAACTAATATCATTCCTTCATTATTTTATGAGCAAAAGATAGTACGTAACCTTAATTATCATAGTGATAATTAAGTGGTCATAGTGGTCAGTTACCCTGTCTACTTAGCCGGAGGTCCCGGGTTTGATATATTTTACTTAATGATATCTGTTGCTATATTAACAGCAATAAATATCAGCAAACTAACTATCTAGGTGGTAAACTTAGTAATATTATTTACTTGTTGCTTAGGTGTAACTTAGATATTTATACAATTAATACAATATTGACAATAATAATTTATATCGTAAAAAGCAATCTAGTTATGTTATAGATTTTTAATGATAGTAGTCTACCTATTCTTGCTTACTTGATGTTAAATTACCAACGATATATGCGTTATTTTACAAGTGTATTTTTCCCCAAAAGTAATCAGAAAGAACTCTTAAAGCTTATAAAGCAATCAAAATATTTATCCCTCCATCTGTTCTTGACAGAAAATGCAATTTAATATGGTACAGAAGTTAGTGTATTCAATGGACCGGCTACTACGACCCAAGTACGACCGCCTACGTGAACGAGAAAATAATATTTACTATGAGCAAACCAATTTAAACGAATATATAACTCGACCCAAAACATGTCTGTCTTCTGATGTGATATGATAAAAGAGTTCTTACGAATTTTGTAGACAGAGACCGTAAATGTGCTAGTTGAGTAGAAATATAAGTCAAGTTCTAAATGCGGAAAATTGACATTTTTAGCTAACTTAAAAAAGAAGCTTTTCGTATGACTGTTACGAAATTTTTCTGTCAAATGTGAACTGATTATTGAAATTCTTTTTCCAGTCGATAGAGTACACTCCTGAATTGATTTTACTGTGAACAAATCAGAATTTTTCCAGAGACAATAAATAGTGACTCCAAAAAATTATTCCTATTGTATAACTATCCAAAATTATTCTGAGTACCTTAATAGGTTGTAAGAAAATCCAGTTTTCAACTGACGTGTTATTTTGGTCATGCGACTACATAATTCATACAAACAGAATATAGTAGTGGAAAAAATCAACATAAATATATATTTAATACATGACAGGTACGTAGACGTTGACTGAAATATGTACTTATATGATAAGTTTAATATATAGGTTGCTGTATATATTATGCTCAAATGCTGTCCATTATAATAGTGAAAATATAAATTCATTCTCTTCTACGAACTATCTCTGTCACAGATGAAGAACTCTTTCTAACCGAATTTAAAAAAAAGATTTTCATCCAGTGTATGTATTATATAATAACAGCATGTATATTCATAAATAAATAAAGTATACTCCAGTTCCGAACTCCAACCGCGATGAATTAATAAAATTTCCTGATATACCAGTGTACACGTGTAGTGGTAATTTACGTCATCCCCGGTTGAGCACAGCCTCCATTTTCTCCATTTCCCTGTATCCGCGTTACAACCCCTTCAAATTTATTGAAACTCACAAAATTCCTACGAAATTGCATCCGCCCACAATTTCTCGCGTCATTAGTGTTACCTTGAATTTAATATTCAATTTGGATGGCAATTAACGACAACTTTAATTATATAAATCGTTTAGATTTATATCTCAAATATTTACTAATTATTTTACTTTAATTTTTAGGGCTTCATTAATTACTTAAAGCTTTTCGCGCACCCTTAATCTCGTAGGGGTTTGGTAATAACTACTTCATTTAAGTCATTATTGTATTGAGAAGAATCTAAATTTTATCAAGGCTTGATACCTGCTACTTAATTTGCATAATAAGTATGGTATGACTTTAAAATAATAATCTGCTTTCAAAATCAGAAAAGTACTAAGTTAGCAGAAAAACTTTACTTCAGTTAGTATAGTTTGCAAAACCATTTGTAAACAAAATCAAAAGAAATACTGTATATATTATTATATATTTATTTTTCATTTTTTTAAGGGATATAGTTTAGAAACCAGTTCTTCGATAAATCAAGGTGAACATATCATTAAGTGAAATGAAGACCAAAAACTGCGGCATTAAGATAACGTTCCTACCTAAGTTTTTACTTTGCTGAATGTTCATTCATGACAGTGTGACCAATTTTTACAACTCTTCTCTATTTAATAGAAATTCTCTTTACGTAAAATTGTTTTGTGACTGAATATTAATTTTTAACTTATTGTGTTCTATGTATTTCTCTACACGTGTTATATTTGATTGTATGTATGCATTAGTATTTGATATAGCGCGAGAACAAAATACTAGGACAAGATTTGATTAATAAGAAATATATTTTGTTCAATATTATCAAATATCTTTCATAAATAATTGTTGAAAAAAAATTCCTGTATTTTCGGAGATACCTCATGAATTTGTTGTATTTTTATGTTGTTATAAATTTTTTGTTGACCTTCCTTTACTAAGTGTAGTTCGTGAATGGCGCAGTTCTATTTTTTTATAATTAAGTACTGTCGAATAATTAAAAATATTCCTGTGTCAATGTAGTAATTAATTTACAATTCGAGTTGTTACTTAAATTATATTAATTGATTATTCATTATCGATTAATTTGTTGATTTTTTTTATTCATATGATTTATGACACAAACCATAACTTGCTGAGATTCACAAGCTTCTAGCTGAGTGCGAGTATTCGTATTCCGAACATTATAATGCTAAGTGATGGGCAAAAATATTTTAAGTTTCTCTAAGTACGTTTTAACGGCCTCTGCGTGGTTGAGACCACCTACTTCAGATCTCTAGGTCCGGGATTCAATTCCCAGTGATTACAGAAGTAGGTTTTTATAAATCCGCCTATCTAGCTACGACCATCTTACTTAAGTTTGCCGCCACAACAATAATAATAACATTGTTGTATTCCGGCAGTTGGAGGTTTGATAGCCAGTTCCTCTGTGGTTGAGGAATACTGGCTTAATTTGCTTCCATCTTCAGATTTATCTTCAATTAACATCTGGTGAGATGAACGCCAAGAACGAATCCGATATAAATTTTAAAAAATCATAAACTGTATTCTATTTTTACTGCCAAAAAGTACTCCAAGCTTCAGTGACACGTCTCCTAATGATATTCATAGAAAAATTCAGATTTATAATAAAACCAATTAGGAATTATAGAACTTTTATATTATTGTTAGATCACAAATTTTAATTAGTAGCCAACCGAGCAGAAATCCGACCTATTGTTGTTTTGTAAAAAATTCAATGATCTACAGCAAACACCAGAGTATTTTGTCTAAATCAAAGTGAATATTTTTCACGAAATAAATATTTTTACGCATACCATCACTAGTTAAAGTCGCGCGTTATGTTATATGATAACATTAATGATTGGATGATCTCAAAGGTGTCCGTTTATTAAGTATTTGTAGAACGCCGCTGCCCACTTTTCGTTCAAGTATTTTGAGTAGTATACAGCAATATTATCTGCTATTCCAAATAAACATACACATACCCATGACTCGTGATAAAACTATTCTTACTCATCATACAAATATCCGAAAAGAAAGGTTCAAATGAAAGGTCTTAATTGATAGTTGCAGACTACGAACTAGTGAAAAATGAAAAAATAATAAAATAAATGAAAAAATAAATAAATGATTAATTAAATAATTAATGATTAATTTATTATCGTCGCCACTGCATCAGTCTCTATCCCCCGCTAGAACGTATTTTGTAAATAACTTCATTTTTACAATGCATAATTATTTCTACATTTCAGGATTTTCAGGATACTAAGTAACGGTGAAATAGAAATAGTATTATTTCTATTTCACCGTTACTTAGTATCCATAACGCTAATTCTTAATATTGCTTAATATGGGCCAGATAACAGGTGTGACTGTAGGAAATATTATTATTTTAATTATAATTTGATAATTTTATTACATTTCTATAAACATTTACAGCAAATGTTCTAAATTTAATGTCGGTTGGTCGTCTAAACACGACTTAAAAACATTTAAATAAAATTGATATAAAAAATATGGATATAATCATTATATTATCTTGTCACATATTTTGTAAAAAATTTAGAGCACAGATTTTACCGTTGTGAAAAGAATATGTTATTTTTTAAATTTTACTTGTATATCTGTAAAAACTATATTTAAATTAAAAGTAATGTTTTATATAGAATTTTATGTGGTTTGATTATTTAAATACATTCTTAAGCATCGTCTGAGTTCATTAAATCTGTCATAACTTCATTCGAGGATTCTCAGTTCGTATTGTAGTTTACGGAAATAATTCCAACCGAAACCAGGCAAATTGTTTCAGAAATAATAACGAAATTTCTCTTACTTTTAAAACAGCTTAAACCTGGGACCGCGAATTGAAAATTACTCCGCGAACTTTTACAGCAGTTGCTGTAAAAGTTCAATATAGAAGTTTTAAGTATATTCTAGATTTAGAAGATTTCGTTTGCGTTCCGGTTTTCAAATAATGGTTTTATAAATAATATTTTTACACTCGCTACTATATAATCTAGCCTTTTGGTATGGATATTTTTGTATAACAATATGATATATAAACAACCATGACACAAGAACAAATATGTATCTGTATGTATCTGTATCTACATATAAGGAATATCCAAACTGAAATTACATTTTCTTCTTAAGGAAAACCAATATATGAGGCTGTTGGTGTACCGTTCAAAAATGAAAGATTTAAATATTAAAAGAAAGATCATTGCCTGTCTTTTTCCTGATTTAGTACATAAATGCTCGTATTACCGAGGGATAGTGTTCGATTGATAGGAGACAAGTCTCCATGGTCCCGCAATACTACTTCATATAAAGCTGACACATTTTAAACGAGACATGATTTTTTTCTAATGAGTTAACTCTGAAAGATTTTACTCTGACAAAACTTTTTCAATTACGACTTCAATTTTATCTAACGCCACTAGTACTGATATTATTTCGTTCGGAAGTTTATAATCCGATAACAACACTCTTTGTGTAGAAGGAAAGTCATAAATTCGTATTTAATTTCATTTTTCAGTATGGTAAATAATGTTATTCTTAATTCTCTATGGCACAGCAACTGAGTTTCAAAGATATCAACAATATTTTAAACTTATCAAGTATATTCCTTTTAATTAGAATTTCAAATCTTGTCATAATTTAGGTACAACCAGAAAAAAGGTCTCTAGGTGTTTAATGAAATTTTGATTCGGTTATTCCATAGATTAGTATATAATAAAAAATAACAATTCGGAATTTGAATATTCGTGATGTTTTTGAATTTCGAATTGTAGAAAATAAACTAAAATCTGTCTTCACCGTCATTACGATGAAACTTTTTGGCGATTTAATCAAATTCAATCCCACTGCCATATATCAATATTAAAAATAACTTTGTGTTTAGCCAAGATTTCTGTCACTCAATCAGATTAGGATAAAATTTGACACATGGATAGTCCATAGAAGTCTGGATTGAAAATGAGAAAACTTTTTAGCTAAGCTCAGTAACCATTTTCTCAAGGCTCTCGACAAAGTTACGAATGGAAGCTAGTATCATAAATACGTCAATTTTTTGGGGTTCCGTACCTTTAATAAAATCCCTCATAGGATTAATCAGTCTGTCTCTGCTGTCTGTTAAAAACCTTAGACTCAGAATCGCGTGGAGATACCTTGTTGAAATAAATATCGAGGACATAGTTTGCGATCCCTTGGAGCTGTGGAAAAAGCATTCTTATAACCAGAACAATCAAAAGTTACTGTTGTTGATGCTACCAAGATTTACACTTACAAGTTAAATACAATTTTACGACAGTATCTTTAAGGTGTTAATTTCCTTAACCTCCAATCATGAAATTGGGCAAGAAGCAATGTCCTATATCTCCGCTATAGGTGACGACCTTTCGCTGCCGACCGTGATCCAAAACATGGTCGACAGCGCGACGTCGTGGGATGTTGTTGCCTCCTTCTGTGAACATGTCATGCTCGCGAAGGAGGCAGCGGAACGGGAGCGCGAGGCCATGCCAGATGCTGACCCGAACCGCAGGCGACGACCGGGCAGGAGACGCCGGCTCTATGGCCAGCAGAACCAGCCGTAGTCAGGGGCGGTGGGTGATGGGATAGGGCCCCATCACTCACCATTCACTCAGCCCCAGCGCGTGAGGGATGTCCATCGTGTCCCGGGGACATCTCTCGGAAGAGTAGAGGTCGGCGGCGACCGATGCCGGTGCACCACGCGAACGCCTACTTTTTCCTCGTGTGGTGCATCTTTCTTATGGCATGTGCGCTTCCGGGATACTGTTGGTTTTTAGTCGGTACACTGCGGTCTCTAGCAGGACTCCGACATAACCTCGGCGTGGCCCCTTATCACGTCGGGGTACGTATAAAACGTTTTTCCAACATTTAAAAAAAAAAAAAAAGCAATGTCCTATAACACGGATTACAATATTTCTAGTTTTCTCTTCATGTATGTATATAAAAAGAATAACTGTTTATTGTGTTTTATTCGCTTTAATTCAGGGGCATCAAAATAATACGGAGAATCTTAAAGATAAGCTACATAAATTATAATTGAGCTTTGGTAGTTTTGTATTCAAAAATCGTTTAACTGACGAGCAAACAGCGGCAGCAGTTCAGTTAAGTTCACCTAGAAATGAGACAATTCGGTATTTAATAAATAATTTTGTAAGGAACCCTCGCTGGTTACGCGAGTCCAACTCGCATTTTTTAAGTTTTTTTTTTAAATTCAGCATGACCCAAATGGCAAAAGGTCTATGGTCCGCATTCCACCCTAGGAGACAATTCTTTTTAATCTGCACATTTTTCTAAACTTGAAATCTGATCTACCCCTTATGAGTTTCTCCTCTAGGAAGACCTATACCCAGTAAGGGTACTTTTATTTGCTGTTGATGATGACCTATGCAAGTCAAGTGATAAAAAGGAACAACTCACAAATTGTCACAACAATTCGTCTTCTTCATAAAATAAACTAGCATCCGATTTATCAAGGATTTTGCAAAGTTAAATGACATCTACGGGTTTAGGGTTGTCCGAACTCTTCCTGTGGTATTTTGTATTTTGTACGGAATCCTAAATTTTATCAATAAGTAAATTATTTTCACTTACATAATTTTTATAAAGTAATTCCTTCTTATCTATTTTTGCACTGTCAGACGTACTCTGTGTTGCGTCACTAGGTGACAGAGCACTAGGTCTGCACTATAGGCAAAAAGAAATCTTTAATATTAAAAAAACCTTTGAACCTTGCAACTTTTCAAAACAATGCTTTAATTTGATGAACAGTTATCTCATTTCAGTACAAAGTCAAAATCCAATTCAGTCTAGGTACATTGCAGTCTTATAAGTCAATATTGGTGAATATAATTATAAAATTAAAAAGTATTGAGTTCTTCCTTCCAGAAAATTGTACTATACTTAGCGGTTGTTGAGGATTAACCTCTACCTTTTTTTATTATTCTGTTCGCGCTTGACCACGGTTGCTAGGTTACCTGTTTTTTATATTAATATTGTTATTACGCTAAATTTACTATTAAAATTTATTATATCTGTCCGAACCAAATTATTATTATTTAAATACCAATTATACAGTCCACATTTATATCGCTAACAGCGGTCAATCAAGTTTTGATTTTATATATCTATACACAAATTATCATAAGGAAGAACAATTTTAGAGCTATTTTGTAGAATTATTAGATACAGTGCATTATAGCAGTCGATATAAATATGTGATTTAAATATAATATAATGTGATTTCTAATTATAACACTAATATTTTATTGAGAAATACCGACCAGGTACACGTTAGTTACATTATAATTGGAATAATTCAAATGATTATATTCTTTATCTACATTATAATTGGCAACCCTACACAATGCAATAAATCATTGGCGCAGTTTCAGCTTTTAATTCCGGTGGGTCTAGTCCAGCCGTTTGGTACAGTCGACTTTGACAAATTACCACGGCAGGGATATGGCACAGATGTTGATTTTAGTCGGCTACTGTCAAAGGAAGACGTACTATTCTCTACACACTGTTATAAGTATATAGTGTCGAAAGATGTAATGAGGGGGTGGTATCACTTTGCTTGTTACATGGAAGTCTTCCAGTAATACTGTTTACCTATTTAAAAATTTAATGTATATGTACAAAAATCGATAACGAAAATTAAGGCACTTTCGCAAAGGTCCCTGGATAGGTAAATCAAAATTTGTTATCTTAAGCTTTGTTAGCTGACCGGACCGAACTGTTAAGGACGGGTTACTTTATAATTGATATAAAATATTTAGTTATGACATTTATATTGTGATAGTAATGCTTAAAAAAGAAATTTTTAATATTTTTTAACACATAATATAAAAAATATGAAATGTGGGTTTTTCCCCGAACTCCTCACGTGTATCTCCCATGTTTTAAGGCCTGAGGACGAATATAGCCTTTTATTGATGATAGAAATAACGAGACTCATAATAAAAATGCAGAATCTAGATGAAAAATCTTTTTAGACATACTAGAATAGGATAACAAAACAACTACTGGATCAATAAATTTGACTTCACTTTAAGAAAATTACCTGCTAATAGTAAATTTAAAACTTAAGTTAAAATGAATAGGCTTAAGAAATTTACTTTAAAACAAATAGTTATTTTCTCAAGTATTTAAATTCTCAAAGATTATGATTATTGTAAAGCAAATAGTTTCTTGTACCGCTTCTTCTTTACTATTGTTAAATATTCGTAAAATTTATCGTATTTATTGTAGTATTTTGTCAGATCAATACCTGACAAAATACTACGATAAATACTAATATACTTATATTTTAGGTTTTATATTTATTCGGATATTTTTCCAGTCCTCATCTGATCATTAATTATCATTACATCAGCGATGTTCTGATCTGAAGTTAAATCGACAACATTAAGAGCAGGTCCGTTCCGATGGAAGTCTTTGAAAGTAACGTCATCGTTAAGATTATATACATATATATGTGAACGAATACATATTTTATGTCACTATATATTTATTGTCACAAACGGAATTCATTACACATACCAATATTAAAAATTTGATAACATACCCCTAAAATAATAATAATATATTATACAAGTAACCCTAAACAAACATAAAAATTTTAAATTATTAATTAATTTAAAAAAATATATCAGCCCCAGGACTGCCGTCAGGAATGGTGCCTAAAAGGCTAGCAACATTGCCAAATAATAATAATTAATAATAATTGTCACTATATTATTTTGTGTGTTTTTGTATTGCACCGTTTTATCGTAATATTTTCCGATAGTAAAGAGTATGTATATTGCAAATAACCTATTTGTGAACGAACTAGACAAAATTTACTCTGTGCAATTGCGTAGAATTTTTAGCCATCTGTATTATTTATACAATTTATAATCTCGCGAGTAGAGATGTTCACAATTCGTTGACATTAAGTTTTTCAGCGGTATACCTAGTCTTCGTTTTGAAAAGCTTTTCATATACAATTCTTTTTATAAAAAATACAATATACATATTAATATATATATATTTGTGAAAACCTAAATCGAAATTTTAAAGTCTGTCATAAAAATTTATATTAATTACGACTTAATTTAACTTTTTATTATCAGCATTAACCTTCAACTCATTAAATTTACTAAAGTACTTTGGTGCAGACTAAACTGTGCAAATGGATATTTCATTTTCATTATTTTTGGTAAAAGAGTTAGTTCAGAATTAAATCGTGTAAGTTTTACCATTAAGAGGCGGCACCCAAAATACGATATGTATATCAGAAGACGAATTAATGATTCTTATATACAATTAAGATAAAGAATATTTTGTTTGAATGTGGAACACCTTTATGAATCCAATTTTGTATACAATACATTGAGTTTAATTCATGAATGGAGAATTGTAATGAAAATTACACCAAAATTCAATATAGCCATAAATTCTTAATCAAACACTCATTGACATAAATCGACTTAGCATATGGTATTTACAAACAATTTTTATATCAAATCAAGAAGAAATCGATTCAAGACAGATCGGTTAACAATCGAACCTATCAATCAAATTTAAAAAATGGTACGGCCGTTCAGCCAATCGAAAAACCAATTTCAAATTTGGAAAGTCGCGGCCCACGCCTGTGTACTGTATAGTAGTGATGTAGGTGTGTATAGAAGTACCTACGGTTCATTCTGAAGGCACCAGTTGCGCTATGAATGGGCTCATTCAATAATGGTGGTGAAGAGGCGCAGGCGCGGGATCGATCCGTCGCGGACAGCGGGGAGTGAGGGTAGTTCTCCATTAGCTTAGTGTGTCGGGATTTTTATTATACCAGAAAACACGACCTCTCCTATGGTAAGCTGTCACATCACTGTAGTCTTAAAACATCAGGAATTAAAATTTGAAGTACTCATATAATATTAGGGTTGTGCTTATTAATTTTTTTGGTTATTAAATAATAATGTGTTTTTATTTCTATTTTTTTTTCTAATATTCATGTTTCATCATGAATATTCAATTAAAAGATTGTAAGATTATATCACTTACAACTAAAAAAAAAGATTCAGCAATGAGTTGATAGTCCTGGAAACACTCTTAAAGGCGCCTATTGTTTGTAAACGATGTGATTCTTCTACTGCATTCTGCACGTCCTTAAGGATATTGACATTGATACTTAGAAACAACTTTCATCTATGTTTTAGAAAAAAAACTTTTTGAATAGTTTAACAACTTATTTAACTTCAACTCAGGAGCAGACGACCTAGTCTTGCATCATCGATATATCCACCTCAACATCACACACATAGAAATCAATTCACTCGTTTTTTAGCGTACATCACAAATTAGTTAGTAATGTTTTAAAGGGCGTTACTAAGCACATTGAAACTTTATAGTTTTAAATAACCTTGTCATACCTTTTTTTTGTCGAGGAGGAATCCGTTTACGGACCTATCCACTAGTGGCTATGTGGTGGACGTGTGTGGGGCTCGCCCAGTACCTGAGCACTGGGAATACCCACTAAAACTCCTCGGTAGCTCAATTGCCCCTCGCGAGGGTGAACTGGGTTCTGTCAGAGCAAATCACCAGTCCACCCTTAAGCAACCTTGTCATACCTAACTAAATTAAAAATCCTTCTATTTTGAAACTTCAACAAAGACAGCATTGGAAAATCGCCCCCTCCCAGAGTTACGTTTTGGGCAAATAGTGTACTTACATACAGTGGCACCCGTTATATTATACACGGTATTTTAACCCACATACAGATTCTCACGTACCTATTGACTCCAGCAGAAATGATACATACTGTTTGATTAATTTAATTGATTTTGATGCCAGTCTGGTCGAGTGGGCAATATATCTGTCTACTTAGCCAGAGGTCCCGGGTTCGAATCGCGGTAGGGGCAAATTTGCATGAGTATAGACTATATTTGCTCACGTATCATGGATGATTGTATGTTTTTTTAGTATACTTTTGATATTTATATACAAATTACTGTATATATTTCTCCGTTATCTAGTAGAGATAGATAATATGTGCGAGTGTGAGAAATATTATTATTGTTATTGAACACCACACATATTATTGGCTTCCTTTCCATCCACGTTTGTAAGTTAAGTTAATCTTTATTTAGAAATTAGGTTATTACGTATTCAATGGCCCTGTTTTGTAAACAATTTTAATTGTTTCATTCATGATCACCGTTAAAGAATGTCAACAACACAATTTCTTTGTTGTATTTATCAAACAAAGGTAGCAGGGGACCCTTACACGGTCGGTTGAGTAAGAACCTAAGTACCGGTCTCGGTTTCGGAGCGAAGAAAAAGATTGTCAGTGAGTCTTAATATTAGTCATGACACGCCAAATACTAGACAGACTACTAAGAATCTCTTAACCAATCAGTCCTGCTGCTTGCATCCAGCAACGTCATCAAATATTTGACTAAAATTTTTGTGACATTTATTTGAAGAATATAATTATTTGATGAATATAAGACACATTTTTTTTCAAAATGGACGCACCATTTTGTGAAATACTTGTAATGCATATCAGCTATATGATATATATGTAGTAAAAATTACTTTGTATACCTACAGGCATGAAAATACTTCTAATAAATTATTGATATGATCAATTGGTAAGTTTCTAAGTAGAATTTTAATACTATTTATTTATAAGCAGAAACAAAATTTTTTTGTGATACGTTATTTATTTATGCAAAGCCTACAGTATTGTAGCGGGGTACGCGATATTAGACCTTGAAGCTGCGATAATAGAGTTCTATAAATAGCCAGATTTTCTCAGGCTAGCTAACTACGATTGATATTCGGATTCTATTTTGGAAGTTACTTCTTTAATATAACTACCTAAAAATATTTTTTCTTAGATAATTATCGCTTATGAACAATAACCTGTACGTTTACCTCTCTGACTGTAATTAATGTAACGTTAAAAAATGGAATCAGAGTATCAAACTCATATCAATAGTTGGATATGAAGCCTCGAATAGTTAAAAAATTAACTCATTCTTAATTTCCTAATAAAAATATTTATAATCAATATTTTCCTCGAAATTATAGTCTCCAACATAGAGATTCAGGGTCATGGTCCGTTAGATTTTAAAACACTGAAAATCTTTAAATCCAAATACTTTTTTCAACACAGTAATGGAGTATCCAGAAGAGAGCTTATTGGAAACGGTATATACTTAGCCTGTTGACTACTGCTTAAGCGTAGGTATCAATTAATTCTCGAAGTGTTTTCGTTACACAATTTCAAGTGTTTTCTTAGCTTGTTAATTTTACATTCATCTTTGTTCCAATACTAAACTAATTAAGGATTATATTAATAAGGAAACGTAAACACTTCAGCTGTATAACGTCGTGATTACAGAACCCTAGGGCGTTGGCCACAACTTCATCTAGGGCAACGCGACTTGCGTCCGTAACCGACCGAGATAATTAGTTGTATGTCTTCTTTGAGAGTTTATATTGGTTTCCGAGCCGCCAAGCCATGATTTGGTCGACGAGCAACTCGTAGCAATAGACAATAGATATATCCAGTACGCATACTATCCATTACTATTATGTTGAAAATACATAGTTTTTATGGCCAAGATATATTTCCATTTTTTGAGTCTGAATAGTTTTCTAGCTACCCAGGGTACAAAGGATCACATTACGTCAGTGTAAGGTATTTCTCTCTACTTATATGTCCCTGCCAAAGCATCTATGACCTGTCCGATATTATGTGTAAAACGAAATCCTAACATTCAGGTCATTATTCTATCTACCTCTTGAAATTATGGCAGATTGTCAAAATACTAACAGTTGGGTAAGAAGACAGTCTGAGCGTGCATCAATACAATATCGCTACCTTCTCCATATCCAATAGGCACACTCGTTTTTCCACAACAAAAATAGTATTTATCTCTGCAGAGTTATCTCAGAGCAAAATTCTCTCTTCTATTCTAGCCATGTCGACTTCGTTAAGACTTTTTGTTAATATCGGTAATCTGCTTATCTGCATATTTATTTAATCATTAATGTACACACAATAAATTTCCGAGAAACATGTTTATGAGTATAAATTGTACAAAGGTACTGCTTATTTCTAAACGAAATCTCTTTCAGCAGTTCTATCATAGAGAAAAGATAATTAAAAGGTAGAATTGATGTGTGAAAATCGCTTAAAAACAAAATATTTTTTTAATAAATAATATATTTAAATAATTCAAATAAACTAAATAATAACATATATAATATTAAATTATACTAAGAAAAGATAATACGCTTCAACTCTTGTGTTGAATAGCGATAATGCTTGGCAGTCGCAGACAGAAGGTGGCATCAAATTCCATAGACACTTGATTACACACCGCAGACAATAAAAACTCTTTCCTTTTCCCAGTTCTGTACCTCCAAACAAAAGAAGGTTCTTGCTCTTGTCGTGGTTGCCTCGTACGAATAGAGCTAGCCCGCGACGAGTTCAAAGTTTTACATCGCGTGTGAGAAAACCGATATTGAAGTTATCTGAAGATACAAAGGAACATTGCTATTCTCGTCTCGTTTATCATCATATCAGCTTTCCCCGCTCTATATATTATACAGTCCATTACTACAATTTACATACTATCCTTTATTTACATTAAATATATTCAGTAGAACGTTGTTGTAAGAGGGAAAAAATGAAACTAGGTAATTATGTAAAATTATGAAAAATAAAAATGTAAATAAAGTTTATTATGAAAGAGAAATACTGAGTAAATTGTTAAGAATATATTCAGTATGTACAAATAAAATGTATATTATTGATATATAATATTGCATAACAAAATATAAATAAGTAGTAAAACACATAATACAGCATTATAAAAATAAATAAATATTTAATTAAGGAAAGGAAGGAAGGCAAAGCAAGCTCATTTACTAAACAGTTTTAAAAAGCTTGTGTTTGAACACTATTTGTTAGTAGATACTTGAATTGTACTGATACTACATCTCCTTAGTAGTCTGTGATTTTATGTATTTTAGTAGATATATATTTCTATAATTATTAATGTTGTAGTGTATACATGCTATCGTTAAGTAAGTACCAATATATGTATATATTTAATATTTGTGTGTAATAACTTTTATCATGTATGTATTCGTTATACATCGCCAACTTCCCTGAAGTACTTTGTCTTTGATCCTGCCCGTCCTAAGGTTACCTGGAAGCGATCGCTTTTAGCGATAAGGTCTCTCTTTGTACAAAATTAGTTAAAAGTTTTTTGTGTATTTCTCTTCTTGAATTGGCTGATGTACAATAAAGATATATTTTATTCCATTCTATTCTAAGGAAGAATAAAATAAATGTAATTAAAAATACAATTATAGATTTAAACTAGGTAAAATAAAATGTAATGTAGAGATAAAACAAAAGAGTAATAGTATTGTAACTAATATAATACGATAAATTTGTATAAGACAGTAAATAAAAAAGACTTCAAAATACATTGCTGAAGACAAGTAGAATATGCATATAAATTCGCATATACTAAATTTAACAAATATTTTTTACTATGTCAACGTTACCAGTATCCTTGGCCCAAATCTAGATAAGTTTAGACAGCTTTTTAAGTAACCATTTACAACTTTAGGACGCTGTAGGAGTTTCTCCCTTAAACCATTATTTTTTACGTCTATTGAGATACACAAAATAACGAAATACACTTAGCACTTGGAATGTACTCTGGGTTTTTGCAATACAAAAATGTCCCTTGTCGCAGTTACATAGACTGAACTGGGACTTGTGTCAGGACGCACCCGAAGCCATAGTTTTTCCCGTGCCTTAGTTTCCGCTTGTGTGAGTCGCACACTCACATAATTTGCCAATAAACCAATTGTTTACACTTTTAAATGGATTTTTTGTGTTGCAAAAACCCATAGCACATCCCAAGAGCTAAACACTTCATTTAAATTAATCATATGTGTTGATTTTAGTACCTACTACAAAATCAATCGAATTATTACTAGAAAGGGAGAGCATTATTATACTACAACGTAGCTATGTGAATAAATTGCTGACACTAAGCCCGTTACGTTCTACATATTAATGGTTATAATGACGCTGTTAAAGTAACGATTATTGTGCTTCAATATAAAGAAATGACGTACAGCGAATGCTCGAACATTTCTTTAGTCAATATCCTAACATTGGCTATAGAATTGTTCGAGACTACGCTGCTAACATCAATGTATCCATTCATAAACTTGTCTATGGAGCTTTTGAAGTTATCTAGCTTCAAAGGATCTATATACAAATTTGAACAAACCGGTCCGGTCCAAACTGGGCATCACTGACGCAAATATTCTGAGTTGACATTTCTGCTTGAGGTAACAAAGCCGATTGATGCGTTATTTGAGAAATTCGCCTTTATTTTATCAATGCCTTTCATCCTTTTTTAGGTGAACAGGTAACTACGATACGTGGTTTTGTGTTACATTTTTCGGAGAAAGCATGCTTTTCATCAAAGTTCTTAAATATTACTTTTCAAAACTATAAAAGATGTATTCCTTACAATATGCAGACAGTACCTAAGTACCTATAGTATAACAATTAAAAGATTATCATTTTTTTTTATATTAAGCTCAGTAAATGACTCGACACCACCTGATGATAAGCAGTAGAGGAGTACATATGTGAAGATAGAGGAGTCCATATGTGGCCCTAAAAGTGCTATTTCACGCCTCTTTTAAAGGAATCCATGGTGTATGTGAGGGAATACGTGTAATTAAATTTCATTTATCTCTATTATAATAGGTATGGTAGCTTAGTGGCAGCTATCTACGAAAACAAAACCAGAGACTTGCCTTTTCCTTGATTAAACTTTATTTTCTGTTATTAATTTTTACACATTTTCTCTCATAGTCTCAGCAGCGGTTGACTCCAACAATTGATAATTACAGTATATACAATTTATCAACTATGAAAACATGCAAACCTAAAAACGTAACAAATATTTTCAATAATAATAAATGCGATAAATAAAGTGTGTAAAAATTAATAACAGAGAATAAAGTTTAACCAAGGAAACGAAAACAAAGAAGAAAGTCAATAGTTGTCTACGCCATAGCGGTCAAACAAAGTTGTTTTATGAAATGACTATGCTAGCCCGGCTTTGTATATATCGTAATACGAACTAGATAAAAAGTATTCAACATAAATGCTTTAAATAATGAAATCAAATACAAATAAATTAACGTAACATACATAAGCGTTACTTCAATTTTCGTCCCAATTTGAAAAGTGACAAATTTATTGACGAACTACTCTTTCAATCTATTATAAAATGATTATTTACTTTAAAACGTTTGTCAACTATATTTGCTTATTATTTACTTTGCGTCTGAGGTAAAATGAAAAACAATCAAAATTTAATGATGATCTACTATTTCAGTTATATTTATAACTAACTAACTTAATTGTGAGTTAATTTTAATGACTAATAAATAATCCCTTTGTAAGTACTTGGCTTCGGAAGTTCTTCAGCTGTGACCTAGTTTCAAACTTTGCTAGTAACTCTACACGCATTGTGTGTAAGTTTGTATACGAGAGAAAATGTAATATTTGCTAAATTATTTGTTGAACAAAGAACTTTAGAAATATTAGACGATTTCCTATTCATAATGAACCTTTACGGTGGAAATACTAAATGTACTGGTTTCTAGGAAAATAATGTTTTTCTATGTAGAAAATTGTCGAAATCGCAGAAAACAGTCGGGTGGAGCCAAGTTCGGTGAATGGCTTTTAATTGCAGGTCCTGTAATGTTGAAATGGTTTCTCAAGCAGTGTGAGGTCTTGCGTTATTATGGAGCAATAATACTTTGATAAGTTAGGGCTGTTTACATTCAAGTCCAAGTTTCCAGTATGAAAGCAGTTTAATCAAAACTCACAGTGCTTTCATTAGCCATATTCTCTCCGAACACAGAATCGAGATTGCGAGCTGTTTCTGCTGCATTTCTATCCACGTTGAAACTTGTATTTAAACAATTTATTTTTCAACGTATCCATATTTAGGTTTTAAGTCAAATGTCAAAACAATCGAGTCATTCTTTAATTTAGAAAGTTATATTTCATTGTTATATGGAGTTCTTTGCAGCACACGTTTTTCCTCCTTCCTATAATACTGGATCCTGTAAAAGATCAAGTTGGATAGTGCAGTGCATAGTTTCACTTGCACTACCCAACTTTTTAATTGGACTCCTGCTTACCATCAGGTGTAATGGAGTCAAATACTCGCTTTCTATGAAAAAAAAACCCTATTATTTACCTTTACCTACTATCGCATTCTCATTTTCTTCTTCATTCGTTCATTATGGTAAGTTTATGTGTATAGGGTTTAATAATAGATTATATGGTAGATGAGGACTTTTTCTACCCTTTCCTTTCATTTGTTAGTCAATTTTAAATTGGGATTGCATTAGGAGTTATGCGTCAGCATTTGAACCATATAACTAGGGTTCAGGGACAACAGAGAGGGCCACAGCACTTCTGTGATCATCTCAAAATTAAACTCATACAGGTGTCCATCCAACAATGGTTCTGACTTAATACACTCAGTATCCAATTACTGTGGTAAACGCGCTAAAGACCCTATAAATCAGTACTTTTACATGACACTGGCATCTAAACGGACACTTATTATGTGGTTCCAATGTCTGTAGGTACCACAGATAAAAAAATGATGATGATGCGGATGAAACAAATAAAACAGAAATTAGATTTCTTACAGATATATTTTTACATTTGAAATTATACAGGCGGTTACATAAAAATAAATAAGATTTCGTATGATATTCAATGTGATGTACAAAAGAAATGCATCCACGCTACAATTTTTCTGCATTCCCCACAAAATAATTTATGATTTTACAAAAATCTGTCATATAAATAAAAATAAATTCTAAAATATAATGAGAAAAACCTCAATAGCTATAAAATTTTTTTTACAAAAAACGACGTATATGGTTCTTTGCAATATGGTCCTTCGTGCCAGACAAGATGACAAATTAAGCTGTTTCTTACCGCAAGTAATTATATAAGGCAAATCACAAACGTAGATGAGTTTTAAATTAGCAAAACTTTTGTCACATTTTTCACATGCAAGCGTATTTTACATCGATTTTCGTAAAAAAAAATAACGATCAAATAGGTCTTTTAATGACTCAAACGGCAACAGGAAAAAATAAAAATATCACATATTTATCATATCGAGTATCGGCTTTTCTGATTGTGTCGTCTATACAGGCTTGCAAAACATTAAGCAAAGTATATCGATTCTTATCGACATTCAAATAGTCTTTTAAAGTTTTAAGCATTTCAGATATGAAAAATGTTTCTTATTCAAACAGGTGTTAGATACGTCTGCGATATCTGACGTTGCATAAAATTTTGCATAAAATGTTTTAAACAGCTGTCAACGGAAATTATTTTAAAATATTTGTGATGAGAAACAATAACATTACATTGTGCTTAATGTGGTGTCTTAAAAATAAGTGTTAGTTCATACAGTTCTCTATAACTTAATACAGCACGTAACAGAGTCTATTATATTTGCTTGATCAACAAACAAAGTGTAAAAATATAAAAAAGTAAAAAAAGAAAATTGTTAAAAAAAATACTATTCCATAACAGTCGTTAAACAAACATAGGTGGTGTATCATCTTACATTATAATTGAGTGTAAAATTACAAAATTGAAATCAATTTTCATCGTCTGATTTTTCTTATTTTATTTATAAGGCAACAACTGCAAATGTTGCCATACAGAAAAAACATTCGTAACTTTTTAGTGCCTGAGCAGGTTACGTTTTCCAGTGTTATTATTTACTCATTGACGACCTAAAATTGCTTTCCGGACAATAAATAGGAATGCATCATCACCAGTGGGGAAATCTTCAAAACATTGGCACAGTTATATACGTAAGAAGGCGGTACAATAGGTATATAATTACTTTTTATTAAATATCGTTATTAAAAACCTGGCAACATTTTTACACCTTACACGCTAGAGCAACACTTTCTCTCGAGCGCACATACAACATGAAACATTTATTTAAATCTAAAATCAGTTTTGACTCAATTTATATGAAATATTATGGCCTTAATTACTATGGTAGAATGTAATTTACAAAAGTACGGACTAACACACACACAACTACGTACGGAAACGTAGCATAATAACACGTGAGGCTGTGTCCACACTCGCCAACACTGTGAGCTGTGAAAAGTGAAGAGGACACGATCAAAGAGAGGGAATCGAACCAACATTAAAACTTGCATCTCATCAATTAACAGCACTTGAAATTTACATAATAATTGCTATTTGATTAAATTTTATATATGTATTACTTTTTCTCGTGTCTGTTTCAATTATTTCCACACCAGCTACAAAAATTTACCAATGCTATAAAATATGTTTTGTAACTGTTAAAAGATAGCTATCTGCCAAATAGAGTCAACAAAAAAAGTAAAGTTAAAGTTACTTTGACTACAAACTTAAATGAATTTTTTCAAGTTTTTACTAAGGCGAATAATTGAAAAGAAAACATGCAACAATGGTTCTTAAAACAAAACAAGCAACTTTCCCATTAATAAAGTTAGAAATAGCTTAGTAAAATTATATCATATCCACTTCCTCTTAACCGTGTCCTGAAACCCTAAAACAGTCAAAGGTAATTTAATAACGCTCTATCTATAAAATTTCATGTGAAACGAATCCTCAATAGTAATAAGGCAATCATTGCGACAACTCACTAATACCTTTTCTATATACGACGCTAAAATTGGTAGCAAACATTTTTTCCTCTCGAAAGTTTATTGATAAATAAACTTGAAACAGTATTATTTATTAATTTAAGAAGTTCTGTAAAGAATATAATATTTCGAATTTGACTTTTATGCTTCTATGTCATATTAAAGATAACAAAATAAACATACAATTAAAAGGGTGGACACTAAGCACAAAGGATAAAAAGATAAGCATATCTCGAGTTATACTAAACTTTACTAATATTAATTAGTATTATCCAAGAAATATTAATGAATAAAATACTAAGCTCACTATTTGAAATTGGATTAATGGGTATCAAAGTGATAAGTTACTGTCTCATTTCTTATTCCGCCCACTCCTGCGCCCACGTGGCGTTTTGTGGACCACGTGGTCCCACAAATGTTTTATAAGTCTATAACTTTCATAAGATAAACTGTCAAACACAAAAATAATTTTTCAATTCAAACCAGTATTTCCAGATATTACCTAAAACAATCTCAAAAACATTACCTCTTAATAATTCCGACAGTAATTTAAGAATTGAGCAATGCTATGATCCGACAATTACTGGCATGTTTACTACAATGTTTTTTTGTTGACAGCACTTAAAATATTGTCTACAAAAGTTATTGCATTAAAATCATTATTTTATTTTGAATGATATAAGAAATAAGACAACTTTACTTTTCATGATTTCATAATCTGGAATACCCTGATTAAATTTAATGATCTTACTTTGAAAACTTTTTACCATAACATTAGATTGTGTAATTTTATGAAAACATTAAAAATAAAACATTCCACAAATATACCAAAAGTCAAAAGTAATTTTGAAAATAATAAATATGTGTAAAGCCTTCAAATATCGAGCCGAAGATTATTCAAACATTACATTTAGAGGGTTTAATAATATGTCTGTCTATAGGTCGACACTTTCCAGCAAATACTCATAAAACTATGCTTATGCATGATTTGTTCTGTTGTTTTTATTAGTTGCTTTCCATATGATATCGATAAAAATATCGATCCCTATAATGGTATCGACATGTCATGGTATTCACTGTTATTGTTTTTCCTCAAAAAATTACTTGTTCGACTAAAATAGACTTATAGTTAACTAGACGTTTCTATCTACAATATTATTATCATTTAACATATTATACATATTTTAATACCACACGTTTCGCTCATACTAAACTATGGCTCGTTGTGATGTGACGATGTGCCTGATATAGAGTATAAAAGTATGACTACGTTGTAATTCTCGTCTATAGACAGACATACAGTAGATTAACTTGTTATAAATACATGTATTACGTGATACACAGGATTTCTTAACCTACTTTATGCTAGAGTTGCAACACCCAACTACAACACTTACCAACCACAATGTACATCGCATCTTTGGTTAATCGCGTGTGGCGGGACGTTTGCGCGCAAAGATACTGAGTAAGCTAAAAGAATGTAACTAACAATACGTTTTTATACTAAAAGAGTCGCCTGCGCACGCGCATCAATATACAAAAATGCAATTATTCAATAAAACAAGAAATGTCGCTACGTTTTTATACAAGCCAGTGGAATAATAGTTCCTACGGAATAAAAATATGAATGCTACTACCTCTTCAATTATGGCTATATTTTATTTAATGGAATGGACTTGATTGATTGGTTAAATTTTTTCAACAATTCAAATAGTTATATACATTCATATATATCCATTTCTTCCGTTTGAAACGTTTTGGCAGGACTGTGACGAAAATGGGATGGATTTTTTTATTTCATTATTTTAAAAATGTTTTTGTATAGGAGAAAGTATAATTGTCTGCAAAGAATTGAGCACATTTGGAATTACATACACAATGCATAATCTACATATTATACCTGAATGTGCACATCAAAAAATCGTTTCGTGCATTCAAATAATTTGCTAAAATATGTAAAAATATGCTACCACATTAAAATTGAAACTATCTATCAGCAATATATTTAGCTAAAGCTTAAATGGCACGCAACCTACGCACAAACACGACCCGCCGTAACCTCCATATCTCGATATAGTCATTCAACTACATTTCAATTTTCCTTTTGAAAGAGACGCAAAAAATGTGACTTCAAATTCAAAACAAACATAAATAAAAAAAAATTAAAAATATTCTTACAAATTAACTAAGTCAAGTTCTAATTTGTCTGACACAAGATGTCAAATGTCTTGCGATTAAAAAAACTATATACGGAATGGTAATACACGTGTTCGTTCTAGTGAATAAAAACTTCAAAAAGAGTCAAAAGCACCCAATTTCTAAAACATTTTGCATCTCAATCAAATTTAATTGCATATTTTGGCAGAGAACTGTCGTCTTATTTAAGGAATGTCAAAAAGTATTGGAAAAATATTATCGTATTAAAGGAATACGAGAATATTTTTCAAATTAATATGATTACATGTTTAATAAAGAAATAATTTAAAATGCGATAGCACTCTTTCGAAGTAAGTTGTACGTTTCAATTTCTCGTTTGTACGAATTCTTACAATGTCAAATTGTTTTATAACCAGAATATACAACCACGTTCTAGATTCGACATCTCTCTGGCTATACTAAAGCCTTGAGTGAAAAGAATAAGAGGCGTCATTTCAAATGCTTTCTATATTTTTGTAATAGTGTCTTGAAAATTGATTATTGCAATATGATTAAATTATTTTCACAAAAAATATTTAAGATATGATATAAGCTAAGTTCACTGCCAAACTATATTAAACTGCTGTTAATGAAATTACGAAATATCTTCACTAGTGTAAGTTGTCTTAAATATCTACTTTTTAAACATTTAACTTTCTAATATATGTTTATTCTAAAAAAAATTGTTTTCGTGTTTTACTACACCCTAAGAGGGTGGCAGTGTCGAAAAATTTACAAAACAAGGTACATATATATCATTGATTACGACAAAGTATTAAAACATACTATGTTATCCATGAAGCGATTTCGTAATAATACCACCAGCGTTCCAACATAACTCGTCTCCACTTAATTGACAAACCACTAATAAGCAGTCTTCATATTTTTATAATTACAATACACTAAATTACATCATTACAATAAAAAATACTGGACCATAAACTTGATTTAATAGGAATTACAAGTATAACCTAAACATTTAAAAATATAATCTAAAGTTGTTCATGTAACAAGACAACAACACAGTATACTATATTTTCAGATGTCTAGATCTCCATCATTTAGATGGTTAGATACACTATACACATATTCATGTATATTTGAATTACAAAGAAAAAGTCGTCGTCGACATACCATCTCAGTATCATAGACAATACTTGGCTACAAAAAATATTCAAAATATAATCTATTTTTCGGGTGTCTATTTCACCGCGTAAATGTAGTATTGCACTGTATCTATAAACTGTTGTATGTACGTACTGACAGACAATATGGCCTTTTTTGTTATCTAATAATAACTTGAATTTGTCCGGGAGCTATAGACAAGCTCAAATACCGACGAACATGGCTCAGTTGTACATTATTACTGAAATTAAAAAAGACTTCTTTGATTATTCCCTACTACCTTTTAAATCAAACATAAATAATTACAATCAAATAGTATACAAAAACGTATAGTTTCATTTATAACGTAAATTTCGTTTGTAACTACATAAATGAATACCACACAATTGAGGGTTTTAAAAGAACTACAAGTTGTTAACTATCACGTTTACCGTACACCCTCCATAAAAATATGGTTTTCAAACATACATATATAATTGTCAAAAATATATAACAAAAGTCAATACCTGCTCATGTCACATGTACATGTTTATATCATACAATAAACTAGTATTTAGATAGATATACAAAATATACACGTAAGCCACGTTCTTCAGTATCCAAGCACTCGCAAAGTTCTCACATTTTTGTGCTAAATTTACATGAGAATTAAGTGAAACTGTCAAACTCTCATATATTTGCCTAAAACATTAATTGTGAAATCTCAAACTGTAATGTTATGCATGTTAAACCGTTGACAAAAAAGTTGATTACAGTTTCAGGTGTCACATTTATCTTCAGATTAATCGGTCACTCCTGTGACGCAGCATCTATTAATTGAAAACTACCTTCGAAAAAAATGCTAGAAAAATCCACATATGTCGTAGCTACCGTAAATATTCATAATCGTAATGCACACAACCACATCTTATTTCATAAGAGAAGAAGCCTTACATCAAATAATTTATAATTTTCCACTAAATTATTGTTTTAATACATTTGAGCATAATAGTTGCCACGAGATTAATGAAAATATGTTCTTTTTATAATGAAAAGTTTCTAAGAAATAATAAATGCTTTATTTCATTATACAAGCTTAAAGGTAGCCATTGTTATCGCTGTTGTCACACGTCTTCGACTAACAAACGTAAAATTAACGTAAATAATATTTTTACTTCGAACATCGATCTTTATGTCATATACATCAATTATACACAAGTATTAAATGCCGATACGGCCTATCAACCGCTTTCACTTGACGTGTATATTATGCGTCATAGAAAAATCTGACGCAAAAATTATTTGTCGCACATAAGCGTCATGTAACATTTCGACGCCAGTGTAGTATTACTACAATGTCATTGAATAATATGCAGGTACAACAATCAACAATGAATATTGAGTGTAGATATTAACACTAAAAATAGTGATTGTTTATCTCGAATTGAGTATTTATTTTTATTGGTTACAATCTATTACCGTGACACTTGATGCGACGCACTGGAATACCTAAAACAATATATTAAGAATAAAGCAATCAGTTACATGGAGACAATAAAATTGAGCTTTAATTCTGTATAATTAAGTGAAACATCACTGTAATTCAAAAGATATAACAGTTCCCCAAAATTACTATTAGAAACAGAACAAATTTATATAAAGTTGACGAAAAATAATACAATGCTTGATACATTGTTTTATTTTTGTAATTTAAATCAGTACGCTCACACGAAGAGTTTACCTATGACGTGAGGTCACAAACAACCAACTAGTATACCTGTGCGCACGCTCGTAGTGCAGCGGCCCGTAGGCGGCCAGCGCGCCGTAGCAGGCCAGCAGCGCGGCGTGCGTGGCGGCCAGTATACCTATGACGTGAGGTCACAAACAACCAACTAGTATACCTGTGCGCACGCTCGTAGTGCAGCGGCCCGTAGGCGGCCAGCGCGCCGTAGCAGGCCAGCAGCGCGGCGTGCGTGGCGGCCAGTATACCTATGACGTGAGGTCACAAACAACCAACTAGTATACCTGTGCGCACGCTCGTAGTGCAGCGGCCCGTAGGCGGCCAGCGCGCCGTAGCAGGCCAGCAGCGCGGCGTGCGTGGCGGCCAGTATACCTATGACGTGAGGTCACAAACAACCAACTAGTATACCTGTGCGCACGCTCGTAGTGCAGCGGCCCGTAGGCGGCCAGCGCGCCGTAGCAGGCCAGCAGCGCGGCGTGCGTGGCGGCCAGTATACCTATGACCTGAGGTCACAAACAACCAACTAGTATACCTGTGCGCACGCTCGTAGTGCAGCGGCCCGTAGGCGGCCAGCGCGCCGTAGCAGGCCAGCAGCGCGGCGTGCGTGGCGGCCAGTATACCTATGACGTGAGGTCACAAACAACCAACTAGTATACCTGTGCGCACGCTCGTAGTGCAGCGGCCCGTAGGCGGCCAGCGCGCCGTAGCAGGCCAGCAGCGCGGCGTGCGTGGCGGCCAGTATACCTATGACGTGAGGTCACAAACAACCAACTAGTATACCTGTGCGCACGCTCGTAGTGCAGCGGCCCGTAGGCGGCCAGCGCGCCGTAGCAGGCCAGCAGCGCGGCGTGCGTGGCGGCCAGTATACCTATGACCTGAGGTCACAAACAACCAACTAGTATACCTGTGCGCACGCTCGTAGTGCAGCGGCCCGTAGGCGGCCAGCGCGCCGTAGCAGGCCAGCAGCGCGGCGTGCGTGGCGGCCAGTATACCTATGACGTGAGGTCACAAACAACCAACTAGTATACCTGTGCGCACGCTCGTAGTGCAGCGGCCCGTAGGCGGCCAGCGCGCCGTAGCAGGCCAGCAGCGCGGCGTGCGTGGCGGCCAGTATACCTATGACGTGAGGTCACAAACAACCAACTAGTATACCTGTGCGCACGCTCGTAGTGCAGCGGCCCGTAGGCGGCCAGCGCGCCGTAGCAGGCCAGCAGCGCGGCGTGCGTGGCGGCCAGTATACCTATGACGTGAGGTCACAAACAACCAACTAGTATACCTGTGCGCACGCTCGTAGTGCAGCGGCCCGTAGGCGGCCAGCGCGCCGTAGCAGGCCAGCAGCGCGGCGTGCGTGGCGGCCAGTATACCTATGACGTGAGGTCACAAACAACCAACTAGTATACCTGTGCGCACGCTCGTAGTGCAGCGGCCCGTAGGCGGCCAGCGCGCCGTAGCAGGCCAGCAGCGCGGCGTGCGTGGCGGCCAGTATACCTATGACGTGAGGTCACAAACAACCAACTAGTATACCTGTGCGCACGCTCGTAGTGCAGCGGCCCGTAGGCGGCCAGCGCGCCGTAGCAGGCCAGCAGCGCGGCGTGCGTGGCGGCCAGTATACCTATGACGTGAGGTCACAAACAACCAACTAGTATACCTGTGCGCACGCTCGTAGTGCAGCGGCCCGTAGGCGGCCAGCGCGCCGTAGCAGGCCAGCAGCGCGGCGTGCGTGGCGGCCAGTATACCTATGACGTGAGGTCACAAACAACCAACTAGTATACCTGTGCGCACGCTCGTAGTGCAGCGGCCCGTAGGCGGCCAGCGCGCCGTAGCAGGCCAGCAGCGCGGCGTGCGTGGCGGCGGGCTGTCCGGCGTCACAACGCGCGTGCGCCGCCAGCGCACCGCTCGTGTACAACGACGCCGCGTGCTCGCCGCCGTCACCGTCGCTACCGCCCACGCCCCCGCCTCCGCCCGCGCACCCGCTCGCCGCGCTTAGCGTGCAGAAGCTCATCGCCTTCCAGCCGCCGTACCTATAAAAAAAAAACCTTACGTTTTAAAAATTTTGTACATCTATCAATTTTATCTTATTAATTTGAAAAACTTAAAACATGTCTATAAAATAATACAATTAATGTACTAAAGTAATGCCGTATTGCCACTTGCACTGTGTACAAGCTCTACATTTGTTCGCCACAAACACCACCTATTAAAAATAACCTATGGTGGCGATAGATGAATTAGATATTTAGTAGAAAGCTGAGTAGAAGCGTTCTTATCAAATAAATACTTCTAATTAACATAATTAGGTAATGACAACTATACAAAGCAGTTAACATTTATTATCGCAAACTTAGTTTTAATTTGTACTACATACAAAATTTGAATAATATCATGCTGTTCAACAAAACAAAATCTTCTTTTTAAAATACAAAAATATATATCTGTTCATTAGTTTTGCTATAGATGCCGTGACCTATTTAAATGATTTCTTTACGGTTTAGTGTGCTGTAACATAAGAGTGGAGTGGTTTAAGAAGGAAATAATAGCAAAAATCCCAAAGAAAACTTAAATTAATAAAAGAAAATTGGTAAGTAATTTGGTATGGAAAATAGTTTAGCTTGCGTACTTTTTCAAAACAGTCATTTCTTTAACCTCTACTTCTGATTACTTTTCATAGATGGCGTTAGTGGATTCTATAAGTATCTGTATGGGTGATAGAAGGTTCACCATACAGATAGTCTATAATATTTTGTTAAACTTACTTGTCGACAACGACTACAGGTCCATTTTTGTACTCCATCTGACAGCCAGCGACAAACTCGATCAACGCGAAGGAATCTTTGTACGGCTCTATAAGCCTGTCTATCGCCAAGTCCCTCTCACTATCGTTCTTCGCTTCTTTCACTGCCCGAATATAATCATTTGTATCTGGATTCCCTGCTGTATAATCTGTGGTATCACCGTCTAACCATCCGATACACTTAATGAACTTTACACTCAACTGATAATCGTCCTGTAGGGAATGTACACTCACATTTGTTACTTCAATAACGCGATCTGAAGGTATGCTTTCAGGTACTGAATCGACTTTCTCAAAAACATAACACGGTCTACGTAACTCTGCTTCTTCTTCTACCGTCAAAGATGGCGCCACTGGAGGTGGGGGAGGGGCTACATCTGGTGGTGAACCAGCTGCTCTAGACCCCCAATCAGGGAATTTGAACTTCGTTGGAGAACTCAACTTAAAGTTTTTCAGAGACATTTTTGAGGGACTCCGTGGCGATTTTGGACCGTTTTTCTTTTCTGATAAAGACGAGAATAGATCGCCGTTCGCTATCGACTTCCTGGCTGATAGATCACGATTGCCTGTGTTCAACTGTTCGAGCCTCAATTCAGTTCTGTCAAAGCGGTATGCTGGTTCAGTTTCCGCGATGGGAGACCCGTTATCTGGTATCAATCTCTCGTCGTCTGCGCAATCACTGCTCTCTTGCCTTCTATAGCCGTTGGTTTCAGGCTCTACAGGCGTCTCTACTGGCGTTCTTTTGTCAATCTTCCTATATGCAACGTATGTGTCTTTGGAAACAAAGCTCGCCCTGAAGTTGGCAACAAATAACTCTTTATCATCCTCCGTGGGCCAGAATATTTCGCATTCCTGTCAGAAACAAAGTGATGGTTATGAAAGGAAAGTATATTTTTATATCGATATGTAAAATAGATATGCAATTATAAAATTGAATTCTTCAAGTCAGAATTCGGGGTACAGACCGGGTCCCTCGGGTCAGTGAGGGCCAGCACTAGCTGCGCGGTGTGGTCCCACAGCAGCCGCCACAGGTCGGGCACGGCGGCCGGCCGCGGGTGCTGCGCTACGGCATACTCCCTCAGGCGACGCCGTCCGCTTACCCACGACGCGTTCACGTATTCACTACCTAGTAACAACCAAACGATATACAACTAGGTGGATTAACAAACATCACAGACAAGAGTATGGAACATTTAAACCTCCTGTAACATTGTTAATTCTAAACCAAAGATTGTGTAAAGTGTGTATTCAAAACAATGTACTTTTTATACTCTGTTTATTAAATCTTGATGACTGACAGATTTCAGTAAGAATGTGATATAACTTGAAATTGAAAATATAATAAAAAAGAAGAGGTGACAAGTTAATCATTTAAATTTACATATCTCCACTTATAAAATTTCAGTAACAATATATTTATTTATTCACTCATTATTATTTCACAAAGTACTTCATAGATGTAATTTATTATATCAGGGATAGTCGCTCCCTACCTTCGACTCCAGGTTTAGGTACAAGCATCACTCTAGCTGAATCTGACGGAAGTATGCCTCCAGGCCTATTTTTTTCTGCGTTGTGAGGTGCGCGTGCGCATACACTAGGCTCCACGCAAGATCGAGTGATCAGCTACAAAGAAAAATAAAAATAAACATAGTTAAATTAAAGCACAAAAGAGTTTGTAAAAATATTCAAAACAGTTCAAATTAAAAATGTTTTATTTTATGACTAATAACTGCCAAAAGGTTCACCAAGCCTAAGATACTTCTAGATCACGGAAAAATATTGCTAATGAACGAAATAACATAGGACATAATATGTTTCCATACCAAGAATTGTTTCTCCAACAAATTGACAGGTGGTGGCCCTTGATATGTGTGATGCCTGTTCGCTAGTGAACGCATTCGCTCCAGTAACGCGTAATTTTCAGCGCGATTCGCCCTAGAAAGAAACAAAATTTAATTCAAGTAAATAAATATATTACTAGGTTCAACTGATTTTTCGGGGGATCGAAATTGCGATTGATCAACCAAAGAATTAACTGATAGTTCTTACCGTCTCATTTCCTCTTTCTCCTGCTCCGTCATGTTATTATACGCCATCATTTTCTTGCTATATGTATCAGTAGACCGCGGTGCCAAGTCATACACACCTTCCGCCTCATCCCCGTTGACCAAAACCTCTTTGGTATCTGAATCCTCAGTCACATCTCTCACAGAACACTGAGATTTACTTTGCTCACTATTCAAATCCGCAGTTTTTATTGACACTTGACTACCATTCTCCATAACCTCTTCCTTTTCACTACTATCCGCCAAGTTAGACTTGATACTTGATGTATCACCATTTTCTATTCCATTCGTTAAATCGTTAACACTTTTACTCTTGTTAGAATTAAGGTCTAAAACAGCTAATTCATCTTCGGTTATCGGTTCTAGGAGTTTGACTAAGTATTCTCTGGCTTTTGAGAATTCAACTTCAGTGTTGCCTGAACGCACATGTTCTAGTAAAGCGTCGTGAACGAACACGTACTGTTCTTCTGTCTGGACGAGGTGGTTGCGCTGTGTTCGGGCTCGGCAGAGGAAACCGAGAGGAGATAAGGTGCCTGTGAGTTTAAGCTGGTTTAACTGTGCGTCAAGGACGATGTAAGTTCCTGTTCTGCCAACGCCCGCACTGGAAAAAATATTGAAAGAAAATTAAAAAAAATACTGGTCGATCGACGAATAACAAAATCAAAGATTAAAATTCAAAGATCATAAAGTCATTCCCTTCATGGAAGTGTGCTAAATAAATTTTTTCAATTTTTTCGAAAACCATTTTAGAAAACCTTTTAAATCCAATGGTTGAGTTGAGTTTCATAAAAATCTATCTCTTAAGTATTTTTTGATATTGTATAAGTATACAATACCAAATATAGTATAAAAGTATATATGTACCTGCAATGAACAAGCACTGTTCCGGGGTCTTCAGCGGCGGCCCTAACGAATGGCAACACAGCGAGCGGATGACGCGGGGTGCCGTGGTCTGGCCACACCGTGTAGTGGTACTGTGCGATCGACCGCCAGCCGTCGCTGGAGCTGTCAGTTGACGCGCTGCTTGATTCGCTGTTCTGCACCCGGAAAATATTGGCTCAAATTCAAAGCACTGTACGTTTTAATATAGATATTCACCTCGTATGAGCGTCACAATCTTTAAATTGCAATACAGATCAAAATTTCTCATTATTATTATTTCTTTCACGAAATACTTAAGTTGTTTTTGCTAAAGTATAATTTGTAACAGTTTTTTTAAAGCTTTAATTTATTTCCATGAATTTTACTGATGAAATGTGCATTATTTTTATTGTTTATTATTTTTGCATTATTATAAAGATATATTCTATTCTATTCTATTCTATTTTTTGTTTCTTACATATTTTATATAGGAAGTTAAGTATTTTGATGACTGAAATAATGTTAATAAACTTTTCATTGTAATTTACCAATATATTTCATCTTCATCTACAGCCATCATAAACGTCTCACAAATAGGCACAGAGGATTCGAACCATTATGCCAAGGACCTCCCCCTACATATTATGCGCACCAAATAAAAATGGGCAGCACAACTGACTAACTTCAAACCAAATAATCAAAGGATATATTGGCGTTAATTTAGGCGTTTATCTATATAAACATATTTTGAAGTTTTATTTTTGTTGAACATTTTCAGCAAACCACACGCACGCACTGAAGTCAAGATCGTTACATGTCTGACATCTTTACTCTTACTTTGATCACATGGTATTTATCACTTTTTTAAATAGTATAATTACAGGTGGGAAGAATTTAACTTTTAATATTCAAAAACGTACCCTGTCATGTTCCGTATTGGGTGCGGTGTTCCTGACGCGCATGTGCCGCACGGTGTACGCGGCGCGCACGTCTTCGTGCAGGAGCCGAATCAGTATCCCGCCGTGTTGGGTGCTGCTGCCGCGGCCGCCGCCCGGCCAGTACATGTCGCATTTACGCTGTTGTGCAAAACGAGAAACAATTACAAAAATTATTTAGAAATATGTTCTGTGTTCTCTACAAAGTATTTGATCTTCAAATAATATGACACAAACTCCACTCATTGTATTCATAACAGTGATAAAATACATTAAAGTTGATAAATATATATTACCCTGCCCCTCTCTACTAGGTTGGTGATCATGACAATCGTGTGAACTCTGTGTTGCCATATCATCCGCCAGAAGGCATCCAGTGTTGCCGGAGTTGGACCCTGCGTTGCTATATACCGACGACGCCAGACCAGCCACTCAAGTTTCACGCGAGTTTGTACGCCCTCTGTTGGGTAAAATATATAATATATAAAAAAGATTAACACATTATGTGAAACCTCGATTAAATTCAAAAGCTACTACGTGCATTATTAATTATGTAATGTTAGCGCTGTTTTTGCTGTGAACGGACCAAAACTTGACTTCAGTGGTATGGCCAGAATCTTTAACACGAAAATATTTGCAACCAGCATCATACTAAATTTAACTTTCAATTCCTATATTGAAATCTAAAATCAATTACTCACCGATATCAACATATACATCATCCAGTTCGCAGTCATCGTCGCTGCGATCGCTGTCTGAGTCATCGTTCTGTTCATCAGATTCCACGATGCCAGAGAACTCTATGTTCAGGAATGCTGACTCTATGCCTTCGGCTAAGTTGGGCGGAGGTTTAGCTGGTTTTATTGATGGTTGTCTGTGGAATTAACAAATTCAGTATTATTGGTATTGTGTATAGATTGACTTCGTAGGAGACTGGTTTTATGAAAATAAATAATGACATCATGTTCTAATACGTTGATATTCTAGAGATAGAAAACTTGCACTAGCTACCTATCCATTCACACTGAAACACAGCAGACTGCTTCACTGCCCATGTAAGAACTTGTTTGTGGTTGTGTTAAACACTGAAGGGATATTTAAATTAAATATTTTTTGCAAAAACTATCACAGTTATACTACAGACGCACACATAGAAAACTACAATTATGTCAGAGACGCAGCCTGTAAAGAAACCTCTGACCTATCGGAAAACTCTGTACTCAAAAGCTAAAAACCAATGTCAATATTCTATGTCAGGGATTATGACCAAACTGTTTTAGTCAACTCTTGTTTTTCAAAATTAACTTTATTAACTTATTATAATTAACCTTAGGACCATCATAGCCAAATTACTTTAAATATCATATCTCTGATTTTTCCTACTAATATAAATTATTTACCAAATTAAAAACGTAATCAGTTTTCATTTTTGACGACCCCTGAGAAACCGATCTTGACCCACTTGTCCAAATTGGGAAACTCTGTTCTATGAGATTATATTATAAAAATGACAGGTCGTTTTTTAGGAATACAGCACCATCTACATTAGGTTTGCTTTGCGTTTGTTGCCAATCCAAGTAAAAATACTTGGTATCGCAGTTATAAAACAGCTTGGAGTAGGGTCGTTGAGTGCCGACTGACCGATGCGGCCGGGTACATCGTTCGAGCTTCCGCTTCACTCGCTTGAGGGCGGCGGGATCCAGCGTGGGCAGCATCCCATCGATGAAGTTAGCGTTGACGTAGTCACAGGCGGCCCCGCGCCCGGCGCCCACGCAACCTGCCGCGCCGCAGCGGCCCCCCGCCGACACGCACACTCGAGAATGGTCGTCTAAACACAAGGCAACAAAACATATTTTAGATTGATGTAACCCAGCGACTCATCAGAGGTAACCAGGCTTAATTCCTTTCATGTAGACGTTAGATGTAATTAAAATTTTGCCCTTCCAAATCCTTGTAGGATGGGCTTACACAATTGGAGCGTGTGGATTTAATCTAGATGGATAAACGCCAGATTGAAAGATCTTCAATCAATAACGAATTTTATTATTACAAAAAAAAATATCAAATTGACTATAGTTAGGAATAACTATACACACACAGACTAAATAAACATTAACAAAAAAATATATAATGATACATTGGGCGAAGCAGTTTCTGATCACGACTGTACAGGACTCACATGCAGTAATATTCAGGTAACGATTCTTCAGCCTATTCTCTGGTCGGTGGCTGTGGTGACTCGTGTGGCCTAGGGCGGTTGATCTGGCTACCACTATTTCGTACTCCTTACTGGAAACAATAAGTTATTGTGTGAGTCACATCAACATACAAATTATAGCACATTTTCAAATATGACACAAAACATTGGTTAGAATATTATATAAAA
Organism: Acentria ephemerella; assembly: GCA_943193645.1. Taxonomy (NCBI): domain Eukaryota; kingdom Metazoa; phylum Arthropoda; class Insecta; order Lepidoptera; family Crambidae; genus Acentria; species Acentria ephemerella. The sequence goes on along the minus strand of OW971899.1, from coordinate 2,656,286 downwards.
AAATGGTAGGTATTTTCGAGTTTAAAATAACGATTATTCGACTTTTAGTAAAATATAGAGAATTATCAATATTTATTATTTAAATTACAAACCTTTTTATCAGAGTAACATTTGTTTAAACGTTTTGAAAATTTAAGCTTGCTAAATTTTCATTTATTAACGACTTACCTGTAAATTTTTTTCATCATAGACATGGTCTTTATGAATTTGTAAATGTCTATCAAATTCCAGCGTATGGTAAGTTTTTGATTAAAATGACTGTGAGAGATGTGAGAGTGTGTGTGTGAATGTGTGAGAGAGTGAGTAAAGTTAAATTTGTGAATAACTTGCTACAGATGCAAATGCCGGCTGGATAATTTAAGCCGACGGTGTGATTTTTGATTATTCATTATTTTAAGATTATTACTATTTTCTTGTTTTATATATATTAATGGATAAGTTTGAAAGATGTATGTTTGAGTAATTTCTACACTTACCTAAACCCAATATCTCCGTCGGCATGCAACGCAGCGACGTGCCTGGGAAAGTTCCTGGCGGCTACAGCGGGGTGATGCGGGCTGGCCATACGAGGAGGCTTCGCCGGGGCTTCCCCCACGCCTTCGACGGTACCGCCCGACGCGCAAGAGCGGAGAGGGGAACAGTTCACCACTGGGGACGAGGGAACTGATCGTAATATCATGTGCTTGATGCATTTAAACAACTTTTATACCTACATATCGTCTTGAGGATCACCTTGAGTTTGGTTTTGATTACGGGTTCACTGGTTGTGATGATCAAAACAAAGCAAGTATCGTAATAGTTGATCCCTGGATAATATAATATTTGCGACTTTTTCCTTTCCTTCTTCCTTCTTTCTAATAATTAAAAGCCATATATAAATTAACACTTACAATTTACATTCCAACTTGCTTCAGATTAGGCAAGATATAACAAATATGCTAAGAAACTGAAGAGTCGTGACATTGACAACCAATCGCATACGGGTGGCACGTCTGGTATAGTAAACTATAAAATGGTCGGCTATTTAAGTGTTAACGGGGAAATTTTTGACTTTTCACCTGATAATGAGTAAAGATAAGGCCTAAAGTTGGGTGCGAGTTACACACGAATTCCTCAAATACAGAGGTCTCACTATTTAACTCTCCTTCAGCTGCCGATACAGAACAATGCTGTTTATATATTTGTTATGGTCAATCAAAAATCATCGTTAGCTTACCAGGCTTCTTGTACGAATTGAGGGGCGCACGCGCAGCCCTCTCCCCGCCTTCCTCTAAGTAATTGTAGACAGCGCTCACACATTTACTAAGGCGAGACCGACATCTGTACACAAAGAGACATATGAATAAAAAGAAAATAGTTTTCATAAAAAATTAATTAAATTTTAATTATATACCTCCAATAAACGATAACGACTCCAACGGCCGCTAACAGCGCAATAGGAGCGATAGCAAGCAACGCCGCAGTGTGAACGCCGCTCGGCGCCGGCGCAACGTCCGCCGGAGACATCGCCTCAGAGTGTGCGGCGCACCATTCACTGGACACCTCCTATCAATCGACAATGACAATAGTGCCGGGTTCATTACAAGATCACCCTTGTCAGCAAGGACCCACATAATAGTATGAAATTACAGAAGCCTATAGAATACAAGCCCATAGCTACTACCAATAAGTCGGTCCTATTGATCTGATAACTAAGAATTATTTAAAAACACAAGTTAACTATATTATCATACTAATTTAGCTTTCAGATCTAAACAAAGAGGTAACTTAACAAGAAACTTTGAAAAGTATTCAAGAAATTTTGTTTGTTAAAAAGTTTTTTAACCTAAAAAAACGGTCTGTCGATAAACCAAAGTTTGACTAAATGATTTAAGGAACCATGGTACAGGTTTAAAAAATTTACTTCTCTTTCAGTATAATACAATCAAAATAAGACGGTGACGTCATTTGACGTTTTTAAAATCGCGAATATTTAAAAATTTTGCCTTATATTAATGTACATCATAAAACATACCGATTAAAATGATTCAAGTCTCGAATGTCAATTTACTTGACGTTTCTAAAAGTCATTCTATCCCCTCCCTAATGAAAGAAATGCTAATAACTGAAATTTAATTTAGCCCGTGCACAACATTGGGGTCATTATGCTTCCATAATTTATTCTTTCTTTCCATAATTCATTACGGATAATATTGTCAAAATATTATTTGATTTAATGTATCATATTATATCATCTAGGCTAGGGGTGGGATGTCGAACTAAATATTTCTTAAAAACAACTAGAAGAGCCCACGATTGTTTCTTTTTATTTTATTTTTTAGCACATTATTGCTAAAAATATATATAGATAACTAACAACATTCTATATTAATAAAGACAAAAGGGAAAATAAATCTTATTACGGAAACAATAACAGTTATGTGGTTTCATAGTGATGTCTTACTGTTATTTTTTGTAATAGCCATAAAGGCAAAATACCAGAAGCTCTTTGACTGCGTTCGAGAAAAAGGTTAAGGAACGCTGTTATGAATCCCAAATAATCTTTCACTCATTGACACAAGTCTTAAAAATAGACTGTTAAAAGATAAAGGTATGCAAATAGGCTCACCTCAGATGGGGACTCTGATCCGTTGATAAGCGTGTTAGGTCGAGCCACTGATTGCGTCATAGCATATATCTTCACTTCGTACTGGGTCGCGTTCCATAATTCCACCTGCTATAAAGGATATAGTACTAAATGTAAATGGTTGCCTTTTAAAATCTTATTATAATAAACTGTTTTATGTTAAACGAACGAATCGGCATCCATCGGTTTTCGTCTAATGCAAAGCCAACGAAAAACTTATAGCGTACATGTTTTTCTTTGCATTTCAAAAAGGCGAAAACCATTTTTATAAATTATAATGCTATAGTAATAAAAGACATATTTAACAGTTTTCAATAAAATTGTTTAATCACTTGTTAGAGAATTTATAATCACACGTTTCTATTTTTGAGTTACGAGTATAATTAAAATATTTACGATTGTTCTTATATTAGATGATAAATAAAAAAAGCGATTTACAGAACTGTTAATAAGTCCTTTTCTTCATCAATGATTACATGTAAATGTTAAATCTGAATGATGATAGGTGTTAATAAACCTGCACATAGGATTATTTAAAAATATGCTTTAAGAACTCACTGTACTTTTAGTTGAATCCTATCGAGTTATTTCGAGATCTTTTCATTGACAAAGGTACTTACTAAAGGTATTGTAGTTTCAATATCATTTTTGTTTGTAGGAAGAGTAAGACGTGTCCGCGGCTGCTGCTCTGGTATCTTCCGCAACGTCACCACGTAGTGATCTAAAGAGTTATTATAGTCTAAAGGCTGCCGCCACTGGAGATATAACATACCTGCGGACATATTAGATTTCATGAAGGAAATAAAGGCTTGAATGATACACAAAATACATAAAAAAATATTTAGAATAAAATTAATATCTTTATATATGGTAATGACTTAACTAAGTTAATTACTTCAAAATAATTACTGCATATGACAACTTCGAGCATTTCTGATGTTGATAATTATGATACTCTCAAGGGTATAGCTAAAAAGCAACAAAGATGGCGCCAGGAAGTATCCAATTTATATAAAAGTAACTTATTTCATAAAATTTTCATAGTAATCATTATTCTATTTAGACTACACCAAAGTTAATTTAAATACTAAAGCTGTTACTTACTAGGAATTACATTTTTTATGTTACTGTATGAACTGAAATAATTTAATGAGCAGATTTCATTAATTGGATTTATTTTTGATTTTCATAAATTCATAGAAAAGTTAATATTATGATATAAATTCATTATACGATTTATTGTATTTATAATAAAATTGTTTTAATATATTCTTTAAGATACGAAATAATTAAGTCTACGTCATAAACCCCAAAGTTGTAAAACATACTAACGGTTAGGCAAATCGCATGTCACGTTAAGTATTTTGGGCGGAGAAGGTGGTACCACGTCTGTCAACACGTAAAGAGCTTCAGACTTGTTGCTTAACCTCTCCAGGAGATCTGATGAAGACACGCCCTCGAGAGAGAAGTTGTAAAACGCCCGCACCCAAATCTTGTATGGCGTGAATGGCTCTGAAAGAATATAGCAACATATTCAGCATATATATCATTAAAATCTATAAAATTATAAGGTATACCATATCAATGGAAAACTTAGTTCCTGATTTATGTGATCCATAGTGATGTTACTGATAAGACTTTAACAATCGGCCCATTTCTTAACACAAGTCCAATCTCCAGACCAGACCTTCGGACAACTATTTGGTCCAGTGGTCAATACCCCTGTCTACTTCGCCAGAGGTCCCGCGTTCGAATCCAAGTAGCGGCAGATATTTGTATGATGAGTGCGATTATATGTTCATGAGTCATAGATGCTTGTATATATATTCAGTAAGTTTGATATTTTTAACCATATTAGTATCTATATTTCTCCGTTATCTAGTATCCATAACACAACTCTTAACGATGATTAATTTGAGCTAGATATTAGGTGAGAAATATTATTATTCATTTATTGTGAACAAATATTTCTATCAATTTCTCATTAAGTATATATTTTTTATCGCTTTGCTATGAAAGGAGAGAACTGTCAAAGTATAAACTACATTCGCCTATAAATATTATGGATTTAAAGATCTCTAAGGATAACTAACTTGATTAGAAAACAGAGTACATTACACATCAAATCTTAAAAGTTAGTTCTGATTACTTTTGATAACTTGAAATAAAAAAGACTCACTCAATGCCTTTAATCGGAAGCCAACAACCTTCGTCACCATCCCAGACGTGTTCAACAATGTCAGGTTCTTGGTAGATCTGGAGTATTCTTCCATACCAAGGTCACTGGAGAACACATTCTTGCTCTTCACATCCGAGGAATTCTGCACACCCTTCACTGTTGTTATATCAAACCTGGGAACTCCTTGCTCGTAATACAAAACGTAGGCGATTTGTGTCGTGTCTTTATGTAGACGGACCGGTGTGAAAGATTTCTTCACCACCTCAATAGAATTCCCAACATCGAACGCTTGATGCGTCTCTACTTCACCTGCACTCTCAATATACAAGCTTCTAGCATCTGTGTTATTATCTTGCCTCCTTTTTCTGTGTCTATGCGTTCGGGCCTCTCTCTTACTCCTATAGGAATCCATCATCATATCAGAAGTGGAGTACTCATCATTGTATTTCTGGTCATTCTTGTACCAATTGTATGTGGCATCTTCAAAGTCTCTCAACTTTTCTGGACTCTCAGAAAAATCTAAGGAAGTGATAACGTCGTTAACCGGAGCGTCTGCTTGATGTTCGACTTTCTTCTTGGGAATAACGGAAAGTTCCTCTTCATGTTTCGGTGTATTTTTCTTAACCGGGGAAGACAGCACGTGTAAAGTGAAGGTCAATGGCGGGGCCCATGATAGGTGGATTTCGGTAGCTGTCACAAAGTTGGCTGTCAGATTTTGTGGTGCGGACGGAACTGCAACAAGGGAGTAATGAAGAATAAGGCTCGCAATATGTTTTTATTCTTCACGGTGTAGCTCTTAGCCTTCTTGTCTCATGTTGGACTACAGAGGCGATCATACCTCGCATTTAATTAACAGGAAGACTGGTTTTAGCTAATAAGGCATCCTAATAGAACTGTTTTGTTTAATGCTTAGTTTAATTTTTTATATCTGCCGTAATCGTTTAGGCAGATTTTAGAAAGCTGTATTGAATAACATCGGCCCTAATCCACCAACTACTGACTAGTATCTTTTTCTGAGTCAATTTTCGCTTGGGGCAGGACTTGGCTGGTACGCCAATTTTATAGGTAACGACCCAATATTAATAATAGAGTTCGTTTGAGAAAATCATTTAATAGCTTCATTTGAAGTCGCTATATTTGTAATTCCTGGAAACACAAATATTCGTTTTACTATCTGCGTATGTAGTCACTACATAAATAAGTTATTAAGGACGATATTACAAACCAGAGACATATTAGCATACTAACGAACTCACTTATTGTCAGATTATGGCACATCCCGAATGTGACTGTTACAAGTCAATACGTACATCTTTTACGAACACAGTAAGGGAGGTCACAAGGTCAAACTGTTGTTAGATATGCTGTCGACTGTACATAATTTAGATGTTCAAATAATCTGCGATAAAGGTTTTTGATTCCCAACGATAATTTGGGTACTCCAACTGATTGAATATGTAAACTCAAAAGGAAATATCAACTAATTACGCATCACACACATCTAAAAACAATAGAATTCTCTTCAATTAATAACGGAGTAAAGTTAAAATCGTTATGTAGGTAAAAACAAGGAAGTATATTACAGAAGATCAGAACCAAATAAACCTGTGTCAAGTATCTTGTGCGGAAACACTACGCTTCCTCTTGTTACGTACATGGTAGATAACGGGTGTCTATTTCGTATTTCATGATGTTTATTTGCCATCCTTACGACATTGTGTATAAAAACCACTTATTCGGTAAATCACTTTAGATTTGCCTAGCCTGAGATGCTGTATTCCATTAATAGTTTGGTTTGCATGAAGCGCTGAATTTTGACATATTTCACATGTGAATTACTAACCCGCATTGGGGCAGCGTAATGGTGGTATGGCTAAACTCCTCGTGTGTCTCCCCATCTTAACTCTTAACAAGATTTATTTGTAGTAAAGGTGAAGCAATCAAGCGCTCGTTTTATTCGAAGCAAGACCTAAAAACACACGTTTAGGCTCATAGTTCTGACCAGTTTTGAATGTTACCACGAAAGATTTGGCTAAGTGAAGGTAAGGGGTATCTCTAGAAATGGAAAATGTAGGTATTGGATGACAAATGTTCGAGAATTGATCCATATCCGAAGATATCTTATAATATAGTGGCCCTAACAACCTATTAAGTCCATTTACACTTAGTCGCCAGCCGCTTCCATATACATCCGAATGCGGGTGCACGACCAAGTGTAATTGCGCCATTACATTATTCAATGTACATACGTCTACAGCTTATCTTAATCCGTTGTAATAAGACTCAATGTTCATCTCAGCGAAAATTTGTTTATTCTCGCTAAGACTCTTGTAAGAACGAGAGGATAATCCTCTATCCGCCCCTCTCCAGTGTAAGCAAGTTGAAGTGCGAAGGCGGGCGGTGGTCGCCCGTCTTTGCCCTAAGCGTGGCTGCGTGCTTAGTTCCCGCGCACACATTGCACAATTCGCCACGTCTGGCATTGCCAAAGTAACTCTGAGCCATCTCCACAACCGCGAAGCACGCTAAGAGGATTCCTTGGGCACAACTCCGGTCATCTCCACCAATAGCAGCAGAGTTACCGAGGAAGTTTAGTGGGTAATCCCAAAGCCATCTATCTATCTCCTACGTGCAGGAAGACACGTTCAACCATTAGTCTCGGTAGTTACAGCAACCGCTTTCACCAACCAAAACGCATTTGGCCAGGGTGGTGATCTTATGACCGAACTCCTTATGTGTTTTTCCTATATAGGAGATATATATTGTATATGTGTTTCTCTGGTATATACCCTATATAGCATATGGCCAGTGATGGGACATATACATGTTATAGGTTAAGTCTACCTAGATAAAGGGTTTAGATCGACTTAACCTGTAACCTGTATATGCTGATGATGTCCATGCGTTATATATTTTAATGTGTATATATAATATTGATTATAATTATTAATTTGAATTATAAAAGCTAGATTCCGCCCGCAGCTGTGCCCGCGTCGAGTTTGTTTCTCACAATATAAATATATTTTTTCAGTTACAACCAGTAGTTTCAGAGATTATCCCCAACAACCTCACAGTTTACCTTTTTATATGATTAGTATAGATCACATTTTCATGTCAGTTGGTAATGTAAATGGATAAAGCAATATTAAAAGTGACGGGAGCCATCGCGCGTAACATGCGCATATATAAATAATTTTACACCAGCCTGAACGTTACAAAACATGAATCATTGAACATTTCATAGATAATATATTTCTAATAAATCTTTCAATAAAAAATAACAACAAATGCTTGGCGTAAATTAGGAACTTCATTTCATTCGATTCTTTCATTCATCGGTTATGACTCCTATTGAAAATTATATCACCTTAACTACACTATTTATATTTATAAATATCTAAAGATCACAATAACAAGTACTTTTTTCCTTTTTTATACGATGTATATGTTATTGATTTTGAAGTCTAACAACGGTAAACATCCGCCCACTGTTTTATTTGAGCCTCTCTCGGGGAAATATTGTGATCTCGTGTGGGCGAGTGCATATTATAAAATATCCAAATAATATAACCTGATACAGCCCACTCCTCTTTGCGCAAAACAGCTTAAAAAATTAGAGAACAAATTTTTAGCTTATGATATCGGGAATGCTGACATAGTTTATTTTTTAGATAAATTGTCCAATAAGCATGGACATAGCTAATATCTCTGTCTCTGTCTGTGTAATATCTCTGTATTGATACAAAAATATTTTTATATCGCAACCAATTGAGTCATTTATGAGAAATAGACAACCATGGTTGCGATGACAGCCGAAGATATGATTTTATTAAAGATAGAAAATTTACCAATCAATATAGCAGTACACATGAGCCGCTATTATAGAGCTAATATAGAGGTCAAGCCGAATCTTCGCGACCACTTAGCTTTGATTAAACAATGTGCAAATTGGCATTAATTTATCTGAGTCTTAGGGAAAACATCAACTAAACCCATCTTTGACAAATGAAACAATAACTACGTTAGCATTCGTTGCTGTTAAATAATTCATTATAGGTTACGAATTCGTACGAAACTTCTTTGCATAAATTAACGATCACTAATTAATATTGGGATTCGATTGTAAGCTATAATTTTACATAGTTTTATTGCACCAATTGAATTGAATTATTTTTTTTAATTATTTTTTTTATATAAAGCTCAGCAATTGATTCGACACCACCTGATGATAAGCAGTAGGGGAGTCCATATGTGAAGATAGCTAGTGAATTAGATGGTTTTGTACAAATACGTTTTTGAACTTCACTTAATGCAAGTGTATTTTCCTCCTCTTCTCGACTCTTTAATACTTTTTGTCTAACCGATGAAGTATTTCACGGTAGCAACTTTTTTGTCGAGTAGAAATCCGTTTACGGACCTACCCGCCACTGGCTAAACGGCGGGTGTATGTGGGGCTCACCTAGTGCCTCATCAAAGTAGCACTGGGAATGCTCACTAAAACCCCAGTAACTCCATTGCCCGACGCAGGGGTGACCTGGGTTCAGCCGAAGCAATTTCATGGTATATATTCCATATACATTCCAAACTATACAATCGTCTCCTTGCATATTGTTAGTTCTAGCTTCAAAACCATGTATAATGTACGTAGAATTTAAATTGAACGGCCAAATGTCTGGTAAAAGTTTATTAATATAAGTTTATTAATAATAAAGGTAAAAGTTTAATAATGGGCAAAATTTAAAATATGACCGCGTTGGTAGAAGACCCTGGTTGCGTATTATATTATTGAGCACATAAATGCCTGAAAATGTACAACAATGATTACGTTAGTCCCATAGAGATACTAATAAAATCTGGTACAAATGTAATTCGTCGTACTCAGGAAAGGGTGTCACTTTCGAAAGCAGGTTGGTTACTATAGCAGACATAATTGGTGTTGAGACAATAGTTACCATTACGCAACTCACGAACAATACTAAGGGTCAATAACCACTGACACAATGTCAAGATTGTTTTTATTTATGATTGTTTAGAATTAAAGTTACTATAAATTTTTGGTTTAAACGACTATTAAATAGCTAATGGTAGAAAAGTTAAAGGGATGCCAGCTATAGGCGAATAGATAATCGGGTAAAAGCGATTGCAAAGTTTGTGCTTGAGAAAGCACGTTAAATTTCAACCCGCAGCACGTTAAATTTGATTTAGCACAGCAGAAAAACAGTTCTATCTTTGTTATAACCAACCGTGGTCTGCTAAAGGTGGTTCGTAGCTCCGTGTCTTGTTTTATTATGTATAACATATAGGCATTTTAATATGAGAAGTGTGTAATTCTTCATGAATTAGAACTAATTAATAAACTAGACAATGACTTAGCTAAGATATGCCTTATGGGGATGGCTCCTTACATCATATATCCGCTAAGTAACCTCATCCCTTGTACTAACCTTCTCCTCAAAACACTGTTATAGTGCTGCAAAAGCATTTTTATATAAAGAATTAAATTAACAATTCAACAACACATAAAACTAAAATAAACTAAATGATGGGACGGCAGGTCCCAGCTCCACATCAAGTATGCATAATTAAAAAATAACTAACTATACAAGTAACTAAGGATCATTAATATTTCAGAAAATGTAATCATTCACACCATAAAAATAAACTTACAAAAATATTTTAGTTAGTTCTATAATGTTGAAAAATGTTTATTTTCTTATATACTACATACCCATACTGAGTGTTCAACTGTGGCATGAACACTCAAGGAAGGTCATATTCATTTCAAACCTGAATCATCACCTGACCAACATACTCACAAGTACATGTTCTAGAAGAATGTAAAACCTGTTTATAGCTTGGTACATTTGAAGAAATTCTTATTCAAATATACCTATCTAATAGAAATGCTTTACAGCAATGAAGAAAAGTTATTGGAAAAAGCATTCCAAGTTAAGCATTAGAAAAGAATAGAATAGAATAGAATAGAATGGAATGGAATATCAAACTTATCACTAAATCTGATCTCTTCCAGGTAACCTTAGGATGGACAGGATTAAAAATAAAGTACTGGTGGGAAGTTGACATTAGGTAAATAATTGAGGCAACATAGTTTCATCTTAAATCCTATTTATCATATCATCTTAAAATCATAATTAATATACTCAATTATTTTTATATTGGGTATTCAAATAATAAATTACTTTGCTTATCAGTGTAAACAATATATAAGATATAAATCCATTTGTATAAAAACATATACAATAAAATGTGTCTGATAAGCTGGTCATTGAATAGTAACAAGCAAATAGCAAAAAGGTTTTTTACAAAATCCATTATTAATTGCCCAAAATGGAAGCAACAAAACCTTCTTTGGCTTATTACCAAATGTAGTTAAATCTTAAATGTACGTACATACCAGACACAAGTAACTTTAAAATTTCTTTGCCATAACAATATGATATCCAAGAAGAGTTAAAAGATTTGGCTCAACTAAGGCTACTATCTGATAAACCTACTAATAATTATATATTTATTGAATACCAATATTTATTAAATCATATATATGATTATTTATTATATGAAAAAATGCAATGAGAAAAAATTACTTTTACAAATGAATATCAAAAAATTTATATATTTTAAACAGGCTTTAGTACACTCAGGGAAGTATGTCAGGCCCACGAGAGAACTCATTAAATTTGTAGAAGTATTTGGTGATTTTATAAATAACAATAGAATTAAAATCAACAACCTTGGACAATATTCTATATTATAAACAGGTGCAGTCAATGCAATGTACATAGCATTGTAATTTGACATGATGGTGCGAAAGAAGTCTCTCACAACATTATGCTCCACATAAAGCAAAATACTTTCAAAATCTGTTTTATGCCTATATCTTGGCTTAATATATAGCCAAGATATAGGAACCTCATGACAGTTAAAAATTAATTCTATCTGGATCTGTATGGTTTGACAGTTACATTATAACAAGCAATACATTAGCTGGGTCACAGTCTTCAATCCTTCCCAATGCATACAGAAAACAAATTTACAATATTATTATAGCTATCCAATGAACTAGATATCATTTAGATATCTTAAACATTATTTGGTGTTTAATAGTTTTAATAATAATGGATATAAATGTACAAACATTTATATAACAATATCAAAAACAAAAGATATCTAAGAGGGTGGGATGTCAGAGCAATCACCTGGATTGTGAAAAGTTTGCTGTAATCAAAATTTTTCATGAAATATCTTAGAAACATGTGAGAGTTGATACTCTTGAATCTTGGCAATAATTTGTGCTTATAACATACATAAAATTGAGATCATTCAAAAATATTTGAACTTATAACTATTCTTATTAGAATATAACCTTTATATAGGAAGGCCCACGAGATGAAGGGGAAGATGTAATTATATGAGAGGTGATCAAACAACACAGTTTACATCACAGTTTGCCAATTCAATAGGCAGTGGTTATTAAAGCTCATTAAATACATGCAACAAATAGATTAATATAGGTATTGAGTTGAGATTTTTGAAGGAACACGCCTCATCAGGCCGAGCTTGACGGATAAAGCTATGATTCGATGAGGGAACATAGACTGATAAAATGTTAATTTAAGATACTGTCACAGATCGCAAGTATAAAAACTTAATAAATTTGTGATACTCACCATAAATTTCTTTGATTTCGTTGTCTTTAGCTGCATTTACACAATGAACGCATAAAATAAATACAATAAAAATGGCTCCTAACGAGTACTGAATATACATTTTCAGTCGCGATTCACGCGTTCATAACATGCGTAAATGTTTTAAACACAGTTCATGAACCACATTTTCACTTAGTTGTACGACAAAAACGGAAATAATCTCTTTACCGAGTCATATAATTAGTATAAATTGTTTCGTTAGCCATTGATAGGTAGACCCCGCCGTCTGTCATTTGACTTGTCAATAAACAAAAAATGTTGCCATTGTGAAAAAAATAATATTATTACCATAGACTACACTTAATTTTGGTATTTGGTATCAAAATGCTGCCTCCGCCCATATTCATTCTAATCTGTGCTACACCGCTCCCATAGACTAAAAAAGGAGAAAAATATTTTTTCTTAGAACTTTGAAATGACTTTATTCTGTGGACTTTTGAAACTGGCCATGAGTGAATACCATTTATTTTCTACTTTCGTACATCAACTATGTACATCAACTATGTACGAAAGTAGAAAATAAATGGTATTCACTTGCTCCATAATTATATCTTGCGATAATAGAATATTTTTAGATTTAAGAGAATTCATCATACAAGACACTCAATTCTGAAAACAGATGAAACAAAAAGTTGAATTTTTATGTATCTTATTTATAAAAAAAACCGAAAACATTGTCATGATGTCGTTATCAGCTTTTCATTAATCGTTAAATAAATAATATATTGAATTTAACATTAAGATCGATAACTAAGAGAGGGCTTATATCAAATCACATGCATTGTTCATTTAGTTGATTGCGATATATAGAATCTATGTAATTATGCTATTGAATAACATATTCAGTTATAAAACTTACTTGACTGAGAAGAGAATCTTCTCGAGAACCACAAGTCTTATCTTGTTTCAACCTGCAGTTGCGGCGACGTGATTCAAATTCGGAGGTAGGAGCAGGTGGCAATTTCCTCCTGCTCCGAGGAAGAATTTTCCTTCTTATTGGCTGTAGAATCTGAATCTAAGTACACCTATCGGTGCCGTAGAGTAGTATACATTCACTACATGACGTAAAACCACATAAAAAGCAATATCTATATGTAACTTTGATATTTTTTCAGTTTTATGAAAAGTCGCATGGTATGGCGGTAAAAAACACAAAATCTAAGAATTTGACACGTAGTGTCTGGTGCTACTGTATGAAAACAAGCACCACCTGCTGGTAAGAAAAGGAAAACTTTAAGCAAAAGTCTTTGATAAGGGATATTTAATCCTTAAAAATGGATCAATTTTTTGGAAAGGAAAATAACGAATCACTTTTTCATTTCAACGCTGTCTGTTTTATAAAGATATATAATATCAATTCTCTCAGTAGCTACTCTACAGTAACAATGGCTTGATTTTGACATTAACGCCTGGAGCTATATATTATAGCTTATGTTAAACCATTTTTCTTTAAATTATGAAGAAGTTATGCGATTTTCGTAGGGCATCTTTTCTAGGGGAAGATGTTTTAATAATAGATTATAAAATCTTAATATTTATTTTATGTTATTTTAAAATAGGTGCATAGTGAAGTGTGGTAAAATATGTACCTTTAAAGGGAAAACCATAAATTGATTGGTCAACACTCCCCACTGAGGGATTGTTTGTTCGGCTTCAGTCGGGTGTCAATTTTTAACTTTAATTTGATTTTTTAGAAACAATTAATGCTGCCGCAGTGTAAATGAATTGAATAATGGTGTAGCAACTGTGAAATGTGTTTGTTATTGCACCTTAGCGTGTATTTTATGTAAAAATCTGTTTTTTCCGCCATGACAATGGGTCACACCATCGGGAAGTCTACAGCGACATTTGGTGTATATTTTGCAGTTTTTGCATTATTTTCTCCGGTTTTCGGTACGTATTAACACATTTCGTATTAATTGCTATGATTTTAGCCACAAATCCAAAATAAAATGTTCCCATTTGTATTAGGGAGATCGAGCTTGCTCTATATTTTTTTGCCTAGCGCGTTTTGTAAATTGATGTTTCCTGTAATATTTAGGAAGCGGAACAATTTTATTACCAGTTCTTGTTAGTTTTTATTTAACAACATAGAAGTTGTAGATTGATTTATTTTTTTGTTATATGTAGATACTAGTTTTACCTTTTAAAAAGTATGGGTATAAAACAAGGAGGAATATTTATGTGTGCGTTGATAGGGTAGTGGGTTGAGAAGTTAAGATATAAAGAGTATATAATGTATAGTAGAGAATACATTTATGCATAATACATTATAAATATTGCTGCTAACCTAATTACTTTTATTTGTTTGGTTACCAATTATACTTTTGGGTTATGGTACAATTACTATAATTGTAATTTTATCAACAAACTCGCATGTTTAGATTACCAGGGGTACATTCCAAATCACATTGCTGTGATAGCCCAAGAGTGTGATTAAGAATGTACCCTAGAAAGTCAGGGTCAACTAGATAACTTATCAAGCCTCACATTCTAAATATAATTAAAATTTAACTGTCTCATAGTGGAGGTGCATCAATTAATTAAAGGAAACTCATAACTCTGCCCATCAAAGTAAGCTAAATATAATTTGTATATTATGTTGCCATAGTATCTGGAATCCATATTTAATTGTACTGTATAATATATTCATTTGAATGTGACTGTTTATAATTTTTTTCCTCTTTGTAGTAAGATTTTATCAATAAAGAGGCAAAATAATGCAAAAGAAGAAGGCAAAAGTAAATAATATATCACTAATCAGTGAATGCTGTATAGAACAAAATGAATACTTATGATATTAATTAAAATTATACTAATATGTAAAGTACTTTTACTAACTACATAATAGAGAGTAACTTGTTAATATTGTTTTTATTGTGTATTGTAACATGGGCCAGTTATTGAAAACTTAAGAGCTTCACTTATACTATTAACACTTCCAATTTATAATAATACTTTATGTTAGATACATGTATTCAAGATCTGCTATGTATACAACCATCCTTTTCTGTGTAGGCCTTCTTTTTTCTTTTTCTATTTTGAATTTAAATATATGAGGCTGATGTGATTGGAAAGCTATCCAGTCTATAAACAGAGCACATTGTTTATAGGCATTAACACTTGCTATTGAGTCCTTATACTGAAGTTTTCAGGACTTATCATAATAGGTATATCTGTCTTGTATGAATTACAAAACTGTTGTTGCAATTTTATTATGAAAGTATAATAAAATTGCTGTTGCTATATTAAATAATTAATACTTATAAATTTTATTACAATAATTTCTTATACTTAGAGAGAATTATGTGTCCCTATCACAACCCAGGACACAATTTTATTATTGTTCAAATTTGAGTTGATCAATTGAATTGTAAACTATAAAACTATATATGAGGCACATAATTTTCTTATAATAAAATTTATATGAAGCTGTATAATACTCCCAGGTGACTAAAGAAAATTATAAACCAATTGTGTGACTTGTTAAGATTTGGAATACATGAGTGAGTCTTTACATTTTTATAATACTGATATTATTCTAAATATCTTTAAACATTAATTATTGAAATATTAAAGTCAAATTTAGTAAATTATTTAAAATTATTTATATAGGTTTCCTTAAGATGATAACATATAAATAATTATTGGATACATGATACATAATTATATATAATACAATTAGTTTTACTTTTCCTGTACATCCATAATAAATTATAACCTAACCTATTTTTAAACTTTATATGAAATGATAGTCTTCAGCAAATGTAACTAAGAAGTAGTATTTTTATTTTATTTTATCATTTTTATATTTCTGTACTATACAAAACTTATTTTAATTTATAACATTGGTTATGCTTTCTATTTTGTTTTTGATTTACTGCTACAGCCAGATCAGATATTGGATAATGAAGTGTTTATTTACTTAAACTTTAAGAAAGTTTTAATATAGTCTTGATACATCCACTATACTCATAAAATAAATATTTATTATCCGAATTCTAAGTTGTTATGGGGACATTCTAAGTGCCAGTATTAGGTACAGAAAAAAGTGCTTTAATAATTAATAATTATTTTCATTTTAATTATTTAACTATGAATCATGATACAGATAAAATAATATAATGTTGTCTATTTGAATTGGGTAATATTAGGTAATCCAACTAGTAGTAGAGCCAAATATTATGGGAAATTTTATTACAAAATTAATTTTTGTTGTTAAAATATTATCTTAGTTGACAACTACAAATACTTACATGAGCATATGTTGAATAACAACATAGTGCCCAGGTGTAATTATATTTTACTCAAATAATAATATCAATAACTAGTTTGTAACTTTACTAATTTGGATAAAAATTAGGTGCTTAATTTTGGATACTATTGATGGGTAGATGATGCTATTTTTCATTTGTTATAATCAAAACTTTTGTAGTACATATATATAAGCAAGTAGGTATAATTAGATTATTATACATTTTATTCATCATGAAATTTGTAAATTATACTAATAAATTGTTATAAATTAATATATTTATATTTTAATTATCCTTTGTGGTTATGAGACAAAGCTACTTTGTCTCATACTGGATATAAATACAGGCATCACACATATGACTCAATGGCATACTTAGTTAACAATTTAAGTATAAATATCAACGCTGTGTTGCATTCATGGCTGATAATTAAGCAAAATACATTAAAATTTCATAGGTCTTTAAGCTTTTTGTAATACGATTCAATATTAAAGTGACATGTAACATTTTATTTTTAGTCAACTAAGTGGTAATTATCAAGACATTTTGTCAAAGATCCTTCTTTTTCGAAGGATCATTTACTGTAAATAAATAAACTTGCTTTGAATAACTGAAACTAAATTCCTTGATTCTTTTATGTGATTTTGTAATTGTAATGAGATTAGTTCTTTTTTTTGTTTTAATATTTTTTTGTGTTATTATTAAATGAATTTAGTCTCTTTTTATGATGGTGACATATTTATTTTCTCTGTATACTTAAATGGCAATATTGCAGTAGTATGGTGTCAGCTTTTACAAAAAGTATTATATCTTAGTTCAACACAACATTAATACATACAAGCGGTGTTTTGTACAATATATTATTTTCAGCCCAAGAACAACTGGATATTGAAATACCAAAAGCCAAGGGTGAAATAGGAAAAGAAGCTATCTTGAATTGCAGTGTATCCCCAGAAACAGTAGAAGTGCAATGGCTCTTCAAAGGAGAAAACATTGCCAAAAATGCCCGGTAAGTTATTGGGAAATATATTTCTAGGAAAATGATGTGAAAACATTTTCACTTAATACTCCTTCAAATTTATTCAGAGTAAACAGAGTATGCTATTCATAAACAATGGGGAATCGTTAACGGAAAACTATTTCTTGGCCATTTTTGCTTTAAAAGAGTAATCATTTTATATGATATCAACATTTTAGGACTATATAAAAAGTCAATTGCAAAGTTTTTCCACTATCAGCTAGATATCTTTCAACATGTACTAAGTATTGATTTAAAATTGGTAAATTATGGTTGTTTAAAGATTGTATATTTATAACTTATTCAGACCTGCGAGATACAAGCAGACGTACAAATACGGCTATAGGGAAATACCGCGTGGTACACTCGGGTTTATTGTATTCAATTCAGAGACTAAAGCGAAACTTGTATCGTCGACAGTATTACCGTACTTTTAGCTTGTTTAGCGAAGCAGCCTACCTATATGTTTACATGCTTTTCTACAATCTCAATTGCTGAATGAATAATATACTAAATTTGTCATCAGTCATTACTTAGCTATCCAGCGTAAGGTTAAATATAATACATTTTGCAGTTAGCAATTGTGATAGCGATTATTGAGTCACATTGTCTCATGGGTATCGCGCTAGGCCTTGTAGATACAGTGAGCGGCATAACGGGCGGTTTCTCTATCCATCATCATCAGTTCTCATACGTCCCCATCGAGGGGCCATCCCCATGATTAGGCCTTAGTCAACCACGATGTCAAACTGTACTTTTAAAAGTTTTATTTGTAAATTTTCAATAAATCAAAGTCATATATGTACCTACAGAATGAATCATACAAGCGAACAATCGAAACTACCAGACAAAGACCGCGATGGCAACACGAAAAAACGTAAAACGTATTACTTGACCATCGCAAATGTGACAGAAGCAGACGCTGGCGACTACACTTGCTTGGCAAAACTTGGTGATAAAGTGGACAATAAAACTGTCTTACTAGACTTGAGCTTTCCTGGTCGGCTGTTGAACCGCACTACTGGACCTCTGCATTTGAACGCCATGAATGTTACACACATCAAATTGTATTGTCTCTTCGAAGGTGAGATACATTTTTATTCGAATATACTCTATTAACAATAAATACATTCTCATACAGAACAAATCATATTCAGGAGTATACATGCATGGTCATATATGAAGAATGGTCTTCATGGTACAAGGTATTCCAGTGGGGAGTGCAGTGACACTGTTGTAAATGACTATTTATGATAATATTAAAATAATAATAATAACCTATAACTGTTACAACAGTAACAATCACAGTATCGGGTCGAAATAAACATTTTGTTGTGGTTGATTTCTATTGGCACGAAATTTATGGTCTGATTAAATCGAATTCAGATATTTTTTATCTAAAACTAGTTTTCAAATTAAAAACAAAGGATTTTTTTATTTGAAGGTTTAAACATTTCCTATCATTTTCCTATACATAAATGAGTGAAAGGGATAAACTAAAATTTAATAAGTGTGCCTTCACAGACTAAAATATTTCAAAAATAATCATAACAAAATATCTTGGTTATTTATTTAACATTTTTCTATCCTCAGTTTACAATAAACCTGGTGAAGTTCGTTGGTACAAGAAAAACTCGCAAGAAGAGAAGCAGCCGCAACTTCTTGTGCCAAAGCCTATAGGATTAAAACAGATCAACAGTACATGCGATCTTAGTATAACTCCCGAAGACAGCGGCATCTACGTCTGTGAGATAAACGACACAATCGCAGACAAGACAATACAGGGAGAGATAGAAATTATAGTCTATGCACCTCCCAAAATACTTAACTTCACTGTAATACCGATCAATACGACTGAACTGTATATCAATTGGACAGTGAATGCTTATAATTCACCAATCGAACACTACAATCTCCTTGTCCGTGAATTGCCGTCGGAAAATTACAAAGTGTACTATGACGGCAAGATAGATCCGAAGAATACTTCATTCGTCATAAGAGGCCTCAAGAAATCTACGGCTTATCAGTTAAAATTGGAAGTGAAGACAAAAAATTGGACAATAAAAGGCCAATGGTCTGGCAATAACACTGTAAAAACTCTGGACAAGGAACCAGTGTTCGTCCCAAATATATCGATCAAAGGGTTCTCAGCTACATCTGTGACGATTGGATGGCCGCCGCCGCCTGAAGACATTGAAGACCTTATACACTATTACGTCTTGACTGCAAGAAAGAATTATGAGACAGAAGTTCACAAGTCGTATCACTATCGAGACGGCAGAAACCTGCCTTATATGTTTGGTAATTTGGATCCGCACAGCACTTATGTATTTCAGGTAATAGTAAAATAAAATAAAATAAAAAAGTGTGTAGTTTGATGATATACAATGCCTTAGCTTTATGAGCCGCTTCCAACTGCCCCTTTTTTATTCCCAGCTTCCAATTTTGCCCAGATATTTTCCCACTATGAGCTTAATCTCTTCCACCATCTCCTTATCAGGTAACTAACTTCTGTTAACTAAGAGTCACTGAGTTCATTTTTACAGTAGTGAATTATGTGGAAAGTTCACTTCCATTTCAGCGATCGTTATAGATGATGTAAATCAGCTTTATCAAGACCCATATGCAACTAATGATAATTATATATCCTTCTATTTTCAACTACATATTGCTGTATTATTTATCAATTATTCTTGAACTGATTAACCTTTGATACCGCATCTGTGGCCGTTTCCATATCTTAACAACGTTACTAAAACAAAGTACTCAAAAGAATTTTTAATTTCCATAACGATTTACTCCTGAAGACTGCTTATGAATGACAACTTCATCCGGATTTTACTTCTTATTTGTAGTGAAAATAGCTTGGTTATTGCCTATTATTGCTTTCAGTTATTCATGAATGCTCATAAACCTATATCAGTGTTCACAACACATATATCTGAAAAGGGGAATTATTGCTTTGTAAAACAAAATATGTTAAAATACAATATATAAAGTTTAATTTCAATTTAACATTGTGTTGGTCTACATATAGCATCGAAACCCCGCATTGACACTCCGAAAGTTTAATGTAAAATGTGCTCTGTGTATTCAATTAAGGTTTGTTTTACTTTATTAAAGGTATGTGCCTGCTCGGAATATTCCAACCAATGTGGTGCTTGGTCAGAGACGATGGAAGCGGCGACGTTAGACGGAACACCGAGCAAGCCTAGTAATGTAAAGGTCAACTGCAGTGAAGGATTCATGGTGCTTACATGGGACTCTCCGGAGAAACCTAATGCTGAAATCAAGGGGTATACGGTACGTACTACATACACTTTCATAATTAATAAATGTGACATAAGCGGTGGCGTTATTCGAGTTACTTTTTATGAATTGACGCAAAAAGATTTCGATTTCGATTGTTTGACGTTAATTTTTCTTGTCGCACAGCCAGATAGTGGAATATAGTATCTGAAAACTTTTTAATTTTATAAAGTATATCTAGGATATATTGTACAAATAATAGTATATATACAACTCATAGTTTCGTATATATAATATATATATATCGAAATGTTTGACAAGTTATCACAAGACCTGTGGCTACCAAATGTAAAGGCGCACGCACAAAATTAATTATTTATATTGTTATGTTCAATGTGAGTAAACTGATAATTCAGATGATTATAAATTTCATCATACAAAAGAAATATACTTTACAAACTTTATCTGAATTTGATTCTCTCAAATATTCCTTACCGGCACACAAGTTCACTTCTTCATAAATTATGGGCTCCTTTGAAAAGAAGTGTATAGGGCCCGTAAAGTGAAGATAACTAGAGCACTATGTCGCATGTTACACTATCTACGCATACGTTACTTGAACTTTTACTACTTACCGACAAGTAGGTGTTTATAACTTTTTAATTTTTATTTTGTTTCCAGATGGAGCTAACAGGCAATGCGACTTATAAAGATCGTTACGGTACTATAAAAGAAGATATGTGGGGCCCCCTGTCTAGATTTATGACTAATGATTCAAGAAGTGCCAGGTTTGTTTGTATAGTTTTTTGAAGGTGGAACTAATTTGTGGTGATTTCGTTGTGCGTTGGGTCGTTACGCTCCCTCTAAAATGGTTGAACGAAGCGATTGCTGGTTCATACGTCATGTCTGTGTACGAACGGGCTGCGAGCGGTTGTGAGGCGCCGCGCCTCGCAAGGACATTAGAGGGAGCGTCATGCCGGGGTCTAAGTCTGGACAACAAGAATAGGATGTTAGGAAGCCACTCCAGAGCGTAGCTCTGAGAGCGGCATATTGAATGTAGGAACTGCCCCAGGCCAATAACTCAATACTTTTCAGTATTATAAATATATTTGTTAATTCAATCTTGTCTTTCATAATAGTATGTAATGTAACTAGTTACATGTCCATGTTACATGTTATCCAGTCTATACCGGATAAATGTATTTTGACCTTGACTTTGTATTTTCGCGGTATTTCATAAGGGCGATCGGAATTTGTTATACATTGGTTTTTTAAATATTGTAGGAGAATAGATATGAAAAAAATATAAGCCTCTTGTATCGAGAAATATGTGCATAATCAATATTAATCATAATATAATTCACGCATACTTCATTGGCTAAAATAAACTAATAATAGACTAAATAAATTATGTTATTGCTATATACCAATGTCATATATGTTTTTTAAATTATTGACAGTAAAAAGCCCAATGTACCTCAGCGGTCAGAACAGACATCTGGTTTGTGAGTGGTTGCGGGTTCAATTCTCCAAAACCAAAACTTTAGAGATGGCAGTTTGGATATGTCCCCTTACCTTACCTTTTGTAATTAGGAGTCAATCAAACACTTTTCTACTGTTCACATGTTAGAAGACACAAAATAGGGGAATATTAATTTTTATGTCTGTCGATAGCCTAATATAATATTAATATTAAATAAGATATTGATTTTGATGTCAGCTTTTTCTTCGTGTAATGAAGCTTGAGTTTATTCATTTCCAGGTTCGACGACCTCCAACCGAACAGCAATTACACTGTTCGTGTTAGTGCTATGACCCGCACCCGTCGACGTGGAGAAGAGGAAACGAGACACTGCAGCACTCCTCCTACCTTGCCCGATTCAGCTCCTAGACCACGCTGGAGGAAGGTAAGAAAAGCCCCTATCATATAATATAGCATTATCTAAACGATCACGACATGACACCGGGGCCCGCGCCGCCCAAATAACTTGGATTTCAAAATAACTGCGCTCGGTTTTTCTATAATATATTCATAAATTGGTGAGCATATAGTCAAACATGTGCGTAACGTGTAAGACCTTAAGGCTGATCAAACTGATTGTGTACACTTTGAAGGTATTAAATAGCAAAGGCTAAAAAACCCTTGCTGTTAATTTTTAAAGAATTTTCCATTAAAAATAATATCTAAATGAATACGAGGTAATAATATTTATTCAATAAGAATTTTGTTGTTTTTGCAAACCACGTACGAAAGGTATTTTTTGTATTCATAATGTGCTATGTTGGTTTTAAATTATTTATCTGGTGATGGTTTTACTTATGAGGCATAAAATTTCGATTTAAATATATATAGATTATTGAAACCCAGCATTAGACAGGCTGTAAGCACTAGATCCCGTAGTTATCAAAGTTATGACGTTTGTAATTATTGCATCTTAATGTAAAATAAAATGTATTTTCTTATATTTGCTTCAGATCTTGGAGAACAGTAGATACCTGTTCAAAATGTATTTACCGAGAATAACTGAGAGGAACGGACCAATCTGCTGTTACAGGTGAATTCATGACAAATCACTTCACTGTCATATATGACAATACATCAAAAGTTTCTATTGCAGTAATGTATATAATAAATGTCATAGGACGCCTGTTTTTACTAACGAAATGAATTCGGTTACCTTGCTGCTATAATTTTTGGTTTGAGAAATAAAAGGTAACTCTAGTGTTAGTTTCGTTGTACTTGTAAAATTAACGCTACAATCTTTAAAAGTAAAATTGGAGGAATTATTAATACAAAAATATTTTTTTTTTATGGAAACAGATCTGAAATAACAGAAAATAATAGCTTTGAAACAAAGTGCGTAATACATTTTCTATGGATCACCCTCAGACTGTCTGACCACTAAATCGGAGAGGCGAGGAACTAAGCGGAGTTGAGATGACAATATTAGCCTGATTTACATAAAACCTCCGCTCTCAGTGGACAGAGATTTGCGAACAAGTTTAAAAATTCCAGCCCTGGAAGCAGAGCTGCAATCATCGCATGAACTCTGTCTAATTCCGCACAATCCGCTACTCCGCTCCGCATTACTCTCTCACTCCGCTAGAATGGCCGGGCAGCCTTATGGCATTAAAAATACTATACTAAAATATATTTACCGTTTATTGTATGGACCAATTTGTAAAAAAATCACACGGTACATCAAATTCCAGAGTGCACATGGTCCGAATGCTGCCGAACACTGACTGGAAGAACCTACCATTGCCTAAAGACATCAACGTCATTGAGTACGCAGAAGCTCACGCCGCCGTCCAACCAGTACTAGGCGCTTATATCACTGACATATTCTCTCAGTAAGTTTACAACCTTATTAGCTTCATTAAACTGAATTTAGTTTGGAAATTATAATTTTAATTAATTTATTATTTTTTAATTTATTGTTATTTTTCAATCTTTATCTTTAGTTCTTAAAGTTTAATATCTAGTCTGAAAAATCATATTATGTTATTTTTATTTTTACATCAATGTGTCGATAGTTTTAAATATGTTACTACATACATCAAAACAGCAATCGCTTACAAAATGGATTGAATCTTCGTTATTTTTCCCTTAAAAAATACTGGTAAAGAATTTATATCACTATAATTTGGGTTTTTACTTTGAAAAATTAGTTCTAAATATTTACTTAAAATTATTAACTTTAATTTGCGAATTCTTTTTCAGTACAAATTTCCCGACTGGCTCTGAGATTATAATGGGCGATCAGAATTCAATCTTCGATCCCAAAGAACCCATTCTCAGTAGCGAAGCTTGCCGCCGCTGCTTAGTCACGCCTCGCCGTTTACCGCCAGATCCACCGATCCCTACCACTACCTCCACTACTACTAGTAGTAGCACTACTCCTACCACAGAAGATGATCTGCTTGAAGATGTTACCGAAGACATGGAAGAGGAGATAAGATCGCGAAGGGCTATTGATGGGTATGTTAAAGTATCAATATAATTATGTTATTATTAAGTTTCTATACAGTGTATATTATCATTTCTACACTATGAAAACTGGAAAATCTAAATGGGTCAGTAAGGGCAACTATTATAAGAATTGAAGCAATGTGTAAAGGGTGTTACTATTTTTTACTTTTTGAATTATTGTTACATAGTATATATGTATACTACTTATTGAAATAAGAACAAAAATTTTTGCACATTGTTTTTTGCTTGTGAACGAAAACTGAATACGAAAAAATCAGCTCATCAATACAATGTAGAAAAACTTTACGTAAGTCAAACTTATGGTTGAGATGATTTTTACGAATTCAGAGGTGGTTTTTGATACAAAAGTTTTTCAATTTGATGTGCTTTATATATGGAATACATACTTAATGTCATTGCTCTATATATATTTTATGATACGCCTGTTGTAGCAGAAATTACATAACCGACCCGATGATGAGGGACAAATCCACTGATGAAGAAAGAATGAAGGAAAATGAAGTGAAGGTCAATGATGGCCGCCTCGACTCTGGATCAAACTATACTCTCTTCATCGAACTGATACGTAAGTACTACCAATAAATTGTACCAGTTTATTCAGGCAAGACATGAGGCCTGAAAGATTAAAGATCAATTACATGGTCCTCAGTGTGTTATTTTTAAAATATTTGATATTTATTTAGTCCACGCCCTATATTTTTATTTTATTTGTTGAACAGCTGGATTAGTAGAACTAGAGCCGATGTACAGTGAATATGTAAACGCGTTGATGCCAGCGCCCAGCCCGCCGGCGCCTGTGCCGTCCACCGCTCTCGACATCGCTTTGCAGGTAAGATGATAATTTGTGATTTTTAATGATAATATTTTTTAGAACTCAGTCGAATAATTTATTTGTTTATTTTACAAAAGTTAACGAACTAAATACATACGAGAAATTTACATATTGAATACTTAACACTAGAGGCATTTTTTGCGTGTATTTAAATTATTGGGTATGCACAATATTACTATGAATACGACAGTACTAATATAATTATAACCAGTAGAAAAACTTAACGAAAACAAAGCCAAAACGGTTAATTCATATTCTGACAAAACCAGGGAACCACTATTCTAAATTCACCAAACTTATTATTATATATCTATATCACACATAAAATAATAATTAAATTATGTCAGGTTTTCTCTTTGAAAATTAATTTATCAAGAAAACATCAATTTCCACTCTCACATCACATAAGTATCTAGCCAAATAACCATATTTGTAGAGTTAATGTGGTGATTATGGTTCAGAGCACACTGTGGAAGCGTTTAGTTGGTAACAGACGAACTTATCTCCTACTTTATTAACATAAGTCTCAATCTTGATTATTACATGGTCACTGCTTGAAAAGCATAATTTCTTGTAAACATAACTTAGCCTGCAATGCAATGCTAGCAATGCTGTTATCATGCAAGTTACGAATATACCGGTTGGAAAAAAGACCGTGGTTGTAGGAATGAACCCTTTATATTGATATATATTTAAATTTTACTGAAACGATAAATTCCTTTATTTTGAACAATCACCTTCTTGAGCCAGGAGTGAAATATAAAAAAACACATATTTAGAATCATCAACACTGGCTTCGTTTACAATAGACTTGACTTTACATCCTGTATATATATATATATATATATATATATATATATATATATATATATATATGTAAAACGCAGGTGACTTGCGCCGTGGCGGCAGTAGTCCTTCTCGTAATGGTGATATTCTGCATAATGCAAGCCCGGCGCACGCGCAAATTGCCGCCGCATGCGCCGCTAGAGATGAACAGAATACAAGCAGCTTTAAGGTAATATAATAAGAATTTTTTTTCTGTTAAATCTAGATTTAAAAAGGTTCATTGAATTATCAATTACCATTGTTATCATATGACATAAAAGAAACATGCATTTTTGAGTTGTTCTTTTTAACGCCACCTACTGGCATATAGGGATACTGTGTTTACATTTATATTGTTAGTTAACCAATTCACCAACGACGCCACGTTTTCAAAAATAAATTAAAAAATTACTATTAGTATCATGTGATTTTATGCGTAAAGATGTTCATATCATTTATATTCAATATTACCTAAATAGAAGCAATAAAATAGAAATTTCAAATGAGCGACTCTGCAGTAAGGAAAAATCATTAACTTATTGACAAAACAAAAAAAAAAATATTTTTGATATTAAATAATCTGAACGATGTTTAATATCTTCGTATCTATTATAGGTATGTTGTTGGTCAAATTGGTGGCAGACAACACGTGACACCGTCGACGCCGCCCGACATGCCGCCCATCGCCAAGGAGGACCTCGCCGCCGCCTACGCTGAGAGACAAGTGGATTCCGATTATGGGTTCCAGAAAGAGTTTGAGGTAAGCCTAAATAAAACAGATTGTTGATCATATACATGTATATTTAACTGATGTCTTGATTTGAATAAACTGGCAATAGTATGTGTACAGACAGGAACAGAAGGATTTTTGCTTTGTTATGATTAGCCTCAGTTTCATTGTGCACGGACTAAAATTAATTTTCAATTCAATTAGTTAGTTGACACTTAGACCGTCCATACACTTTTGACTGCTGCTAATCTGCATTTTATGATGCGCGTTTATAAGGAATGCTTAATAGTCGCCATTTTAGAAACGTCAAATTACGTCATCGGTTGTATTGTACTGAACATAAATTAAATTTAGTTCGTACACAATGGAATCGGAATTGTCAATGGAGGTCTTCACTAGCACAAGCGTTCCCTTGCTCTTATAGATAAGTTGCTTCAAAGGAGATGACGGCGTCTTGTAGTTAGGACAGGTGGCAACACAATCTGTATTAGTTGTCGCATATTTCTATATGCGTCATGTGACGCGGTGGTTTTTTGAAAACGATACATATAAAACTTAACATGTCTGTTAGAAAATAACTCTTATTGTAGGTGTCTTGAATTTATTCGACGTTAGAGGGAGAGGTTGTGTAAAAATGTAACTGAGTCCAAATCAAGTAATATAATTTACGTTTGATTTTTATCTAATAAAATCATGCCAAGGATACTTAATATACACAGCCTGATCTGGTGGATTGAACAAAACCTTCAGATCGTAGAGAATATAATGACAATTTTCTGAGTTTATAATTTTTTTTACTTAATATTTAAGTTCAAGTCCATATCTTAAAATTTAAACAACCGGCCAAAAACCAAGTTGTTACAGATGCTGCCTGAGTGCTTCCCTGATCGCACGACTCACGCGTCTGAAGCTCGAGAGAATCAGCCGAAGAATAGATACCCGGATATCAAAGCTTATGACCAAACCAGGGTGAAGTTATCGCAGATTGACAGTATTACCGGATCAGATTACATCAATGCCAACTACGTTATGGGATACCGGGTGAGTAGACCTGGTTATAAATAGCTGAATATATGTGTGTACGCGATTAAACACCGTTTGCATCAGCGTGACGAACTTTAACGAGAACGTAAAACCGGCACTTTTCAGGCATATATACTGTCAAGATCAGAAAATACATGGTTACTTTGAAAATTATTGCCAAATTAAAATCAAATTAAAGGCCTACGAGGAGAGAACCAGAGGGCCTAGACAAGATATTTACTTAAGACAAAATTTCCATAATCGCTTAATTAAAAATGCATGGATTTTGACAATTATAAAAAAATAGCTAAGAGAGGTCTAATGTCAAACCCCATATTTTTTTAATTTAGCGATTCCAGTACGATTATCGAAATCTATCATGTCTTAGTCCTCTGCAAAGACCTTACGCACTGTACTGTACATATGGTGCAATGTCACCGCCTTTTAGTGAAGTAAGTCGCCCGCGCCACCTGTTGTGTAGCACTGCACTAACTCTTTGTTACCCATTTGTCGTCCATGTTTTACAAATGTACCTTACGCCATTAGTATAAGGCTTATATTCGATATACTAATGACTTATTACATTCCACTTCATAGTTCGCTGTAATTTTCTTGAAAATAACCTTTCTTTTTATGAATAAATTAATATCCGTATTATCCGTATAAGTATCCGATCGTCTTTGATATAAAGCCGTCTTAATGTATCAATCACAAGAAATCTATGTAATTGCGAATTGTGTCCTTTAAAATTCTGTTCTTTAAAAAATATTGCCACAACTTGTAGGTCAAATATTCGCGAAAAAACATTCAATTGATTCATTTAGCATCAGCCTTTTCCAAAGTGGGCGATAACGCCCCCTTCTAGGCAGGCTGCAGGCCTGAAAGGGGTGGTAAGAGACCCAGAAAAAAAATAGGGGCGTTGTGTAGAGGCTTGGGGGATGGGTGATTTGTAATTTCATTTAGCTAGGAGGCCTTTTAGACACCGAATGCATGAGCTCTCGATTCTCAACTACAACTTGTGAACATCAACTAATACTAAAAAAATAAAAATGGGGGCGCAAAAAAATAATTTATTCTGAAACTGGGCAATACACAAAATAAGTTTGGCAACCCATAATTTAGATATTAGTAGGTCATTGACTTATCCTGCGGTAAACATGTCCTAGGTTTGCACACAATTATCTCTGTATGTGTTGTTTGTTTATACTAATTATTATCTGTCATTAACATACACGGAATATAGTAGATGTAAAAAAAAATATTTTTTTATTATTTTAAACCATGAATAATATATAGTATACTATATATAATAAACTATTCCCTATGTATTTCTTTGAATTGGTTTTCGGATTTACAATAAATATATATTCTATTCTATATATTTGATTCATCATTATACAAACATGATAATTATTAAATTGGTTATTGACTTTTCATTGTGGAGTGACGTCAATCAGTGGTGGGGTCCTTTTCTTATTATGACAGATCCAAGAAGATCTTAAAGGCACCGTGTATTAAATGCTTTCTAGTAAAATTCAGTGTATATGTATTCCTATAATTTCTTTCTTCTGTGCTATGTCTTAACTGTGTTTGTCTGTCCGTTGCTCACTCAGGAACCTTCGGAGACTGCTAGTCAGGTATTGCACTGCTAAAATATTGTAGCTATCCCAGTTAGTGTTATCAATAATTAATAATAGGCCTCATTCTAAAGTATACTTTCTAAATGTAATTTTACTTGCTGCTTGTCTAATACTTTCAATATGATTGTAAATGGGACAGCTGTTATGTCATGTGACTATTGAAATAGATATTCTATTTTCGAAGGTAATTAATGACATAAAATGCGAATAAGAATGCTACATATATGCCTACCAAAATTGTCTGATTGTTCTAATATTTGTCTTCCTTTTCTTGTAAATCTTGAGAGAATGGGATGAATTGAATTAAAATTTAGATTTAGATTGTGCCTTTGAATCAGGCCCATTATAATCACCTAACGCTAGAGCGCCAGTAAATTATATAATAAATTTAGACTTAATATTTTGACTAAGGAATACATAATGAAAACAATCGTTAACGCCGAACAGGTATGCCGCATGAATAGGCTTTGATTATTTAACCTGATTATTATCCCAAGGACTTCACCGGCTTTTCTTTAAGCCAATCTTCTTCACTTATATTTCATCAAGGGAATTGCCCCTCTAGTAAGATGAGTTTTGTAAGCTGTAAATAAGTAATTAGGTCTCTAGGTAAATTATGTCCATGTAGTGCGTTTCCAAATAGAGATGCTATCATGTTATATTCCCAACAGGAACGCAAGCAGTTCATATGCGCACAAGGCCCCACTGATACCACTGTGAATGACTTCTGGCGCATGATATGGGAGCATGGCTTGGAGCTGATCGTGATGCTGACTAACCTGGAGGAGTACTCCAAGGTCAAGTGCAGCAAATACTGGCCTGATGAGATTCGGGGGTCCAGGGCCTTTGGACCTATTACTGTACAGCATGTCTCAGAGAAAAGGTATGTCTTAACTGATAATACAAAGATACCATTGATTATGTCCAAGAGATCTTTGTAATATGGGCTGAAAATTAATTTAATACAAAGGTTTTGCAATTCAAGATTACGAGAATCCGCATGATGTGAAATTTTAGTTTAAAAATGTAATAAATCTTAGAGACGTTACGGAGAATGGACTTGTCTACACAGTGCATTAACCTACTTTGCCTATCTAAGATTAAACTTAAAAAAATTACAAAAAACGGTTTCGGAAATGATAATCTAGTAAGTATCCTACATGATTCGAGCGAAGTGTATGAAATCCAAA